>JADMNL010000024.1:41530000-44142500 GCA_016271365.2 Neoceratodus forsteri
GCTGGTGGGTAATGCTGTTATGTGACACCACCCCCAACCAGGGAAGGGAAGGTGCAGGGTTGCCTGCATGGGCCCAGGTACCATATAGTGATGACAACTCTTCTGTTGGCATTGGGCCCTGCACCCCTGCAACTGTGGGTGGCAGAGGTCCCTGTGCATTCACTGAGAGATGGACTCTTTGCCCTGTGCATTTTTATTTGTGGCCACATGGAAGAACAGAGTCCAGAGGGCCCCTGCACTTCAGCAGCCCACCAGACAGTCCCATGAATTCTTAAATTCCATAGGCAGACAGAGTCTTCCCTTGGTGCAGGGCTTAGAGGTACCTATATGTTAGCATCTCTTCACACAGGTCCTAAAGGGACCTGTGTGAATGAGGATACAAGTCCATTATCTCAAAAAGAAAGGAAACTCTTTGCAAAAAACAACACTAATGCAACAGTTAAAGTTAAACATAATATGATAAAGGTAGGGAAATGTGGTGTTAGGGTTTCCAACCCTAACTCCCCACCCCTACCCCAAGTAGCAAAAGGAAAAAACATTAGGGTTTTGGGTTTCCAGAGTGTTGTCAAATAAGTGGTGGGGTCTTCCTTGGGGTTCTTAACCCTAATGATCACCCCAACAACAGTGTAATTCAATAACAATTAAGCCTTTTTTTACTGCAGTATTTTGTGACATGTCATTTTTTGCAAGTTATTGAATTGTATTGTGGCTGGCACTGTTGTACTCATGCATGCTGTACAAGGTACGTCATTAGACAGCATGATCCATTAGTGCATGCTTTTCTATATGCATCTGTGTAACTGAAAAACTGCTATGTTGAACAATTTCCAGAGCCACTGCTGAAACCATTACACACACATACATGGTGACAGTACTTTTGCCTGCATAACTACAGGCACAACAGGGGCTTGCCCTTCTGAAACCAGAAGTCAGTGTGAGTGTCTTACACTTGTTGCTTAAGAGGTGCAGGCCCCTCATGGGCCTGTGCTTCTGCAGACTGAAGTAGTGTTACAATTTTGCTATCATGGATTTTGTGACACCTGTGATTCTGCAGCCAGAGGTCTGTGTGTATCTCTTACAGCTGTGGCCATGGAAGCAAAGACCCATCAAATGTGTGAATGTCTTGCAGTTTGCATCAGTACCAGAGGCTACAGAAGCTCATGCTCGCATATGGGCATGCACTTCTGCAGACAAAAGAACTCTTGTAATTTGGGTATTGTGGATCAGAATCTGTGGCTGCAGTGGTCTGTGCTTCTGCACACAGAAGCAGTGTTGTAATTTGAGTCTAGTGGATTTGTATCTGCAGTGACAAATGAGTGTGTATGTTTTATGGTGTGCAGCCACAGATACAAATCGATGAAGGCCGCACATCATTGCTATTGGATTTGTGTCATCTGGAAACAGTTGTGTGTCATTTGTCTTACCTGATGATGGCTGTATGTTGTTGATTGTATGGTGTTATCCTATTTTTGCTGTGCTGCATTTATTTGGTGGGTGGAGTTAGGGTTTGAAACTCTAATGCCACATTTCCCTACTTTTGTTGCATTAAGTTGAACCCTAACTGGTGCATTAACGTAGTTTTGTTTGCAAATATATATATGTGTGTGTGTGTGTGTGTGTGTGTGTGTGTGTGTCTCAGAGAAGATCAGCACCAACAGAAAAGCACTTCACACAAAAACAGAATGCAGCAAAATAATTCAGTTTTATATAAATACAAAAGGTGCAGTAAAAGACAAACCTCGCCACTCTAGGTGCATGGATAAAACCATCACAGTATAGTTAAAGGCAATGCTGAAGAAACTAACATTTCACTTGGACACTTCCAAGCTTCATCAGAGATATCTGACCAGTGCAAATGTGCTCTCATACACCCCACGCCAAACAGGTGTATCACATAAGAATCAGGAAACTTGTACTAGAGTATGGAGTGCAGGTATGTGCTCCACACCACAAAAATTAGAGAGATAGGTTGGAGAGGACCCAGAGGAGAGCAACATATAAGAGGTGTGGAAGATAGAGATTATCATTTCAGGTTGGAGGAGTTAAACTTGTTTACTTTGGAATATAGAAGGCTAAGAGGAGACTTGTATTTACTGTTCAAAGCAGTGACAGACCAAGACCTCTGGAAGTGGCTAGATTTCACATTTAGAGATCAAGCTTACTCTACAAGAGCACATTCACTACAGTTAAATGGTGAAAATTGCAAAACCTGGCGACGTAAAAGATGATTTAACCGAAGAGTGGTCTCTGTGTGGAACTCTCTGCCTGAGGAAGTAGTAAGCAGTATGTCACTGGGTAGCTTTAAAGTTAAATTGGTCAACCATTACAAATTGGGGATATTATAAACCAAGAGGTGAGCACAATGGACATGAGTATTTTTAGCTCCATATATACTTACAATATCTATGAAACAGGTTCAATTTAGGTACTAAATTGCAATTTGTTACACCTTTATATGAGTTAGCCTACAACTGTAAATTAGTCAGATCATTTGCTATTATATCTTGTACCTTTTGTCTCTGTACTTGTGTACCCATACTCTGTAGCTTACCTTTCTGTGTTGTCCTCATGTCATGACATGGAACTTTTGAAAAAGAGCATTTTGCACAAATGTTTTTTCCAAATGATGAAATAAATAAAAATAAATAAAAAATAAACAAGCTAAACAGGACCTCCTATTTTAAACAGTATGTTTGAGCTGTACGTGGAATAAAAACATGACCACAATTATAAACAGAAGGGTTCAAGGATCAGGTGCACCTACAAAGTTCAGCTAGAAAAGATGAACCCCACGTAAAGTTAAAACATGGTAAAAATAAAAACACCATGTTTAATGCAAGTATAACAAACTCCCATGAATTACCGAAGGAGGTCAAAATAAATCATCACATAATATACTCAACTGTTCAGTGGATAAAAAATAAGACATATTTATTACAAGGGTACACACTCCCAAATTGATACTCTAGAAACCATTTAAGAATCATAGAGATGGGAGGTCACAGAGGTCAACCCATGATGTGCTCATATGAAGAAAAAAATAGGTCCAGAGTAGGATGATAGAACCCCGAGGCACAATACATAAAATGCAAATAAGTACAAAATACCAGCAATGCTAACAACCTCAAAGTCTCATATATTCACTAATGTATACAGATGAAAGATAAATATCACAAAGAATTTTTGGTTGCACTATACATATCTGTATCTATATCTATCTATCTATATGTATATATATATATATATATATATATATGTAATAGATAATCCACTTTAGGTGTGTGGTCATGCTCTGATATAGGCACGCTTTGGTGTGCATTGTTACACAAAAGGCTGCAGGCCAAGTGCGTCAACCACCCAAGGCATGCATATATCAGAGTGTGACCAAACACCCTAGAGTGGGTTATCTATCTCATAAAATGGTAAAATTGATTTGGAGGGGGTTAAAATGCAGGTGTGCGGTCATGCTCTGATATACTCATGGTCTTCTGATGGTCTTTTAATTGATGATGATCTTTTTTTCCTACCCATTTTATAAGTATATATATATATATATATATATATATATATACACACACACACACACACACACATATATTATACTAGCACAGTAGTACCAGTATAGTTAGGGTTGCTCGGCCACTTCTATGTTAAACCCCAAATTTTGCACTTTAATAACTTTGCAAACATATGATGAATTTGCCTGACATTTTGCATGTGTGGTCAGGCATCATCAATCTCTCAATCTGGCAAGTTTTGATCTGGTCAGATATGTAGTTGTGGAGCTGCGGAGCACAAAAAAAAGTTAAAAAACACTTTGGAGGCTATTTCTTTGGTCTGGGCTACAGTCCAAATGGTTTCTCCATCTGGTTTGAAATTCTTAGGGAATATGCAGTCTGTGTCCCTGATGTGCCTTTTGAAGATTTGGTGAAAAAATATTAATCTGTTCAAGAGGTATTCAATTTTAAAGTTTTCCCATTATAGTCAATGGGAAAAAATATATGTGCCTCTCAAAAGCTGCTGGCAGTACATTTTACTGTCGCAAATGCCCTCAATAGTGTTGTGCCATCACCATCTTGTTTTCAGTTAGTGGCACAGAAAAACAGCTGTAGTTTAAATCTGACTGTCCCTAGGTAAACAGTGACATTTGTGTTTACCTAATCGGGGCCTGAGGAACACAACGCTGGCATCAGAATTTTAAAATTCGCCTTGGAAATATGTTTTCCAACATTGGACCCCCGGTACTGTTGCAAATTGCAAAAGAATGCATGCAACACTTTCGCAGCCTGCAACACTTTCATAGCCGTTCTTTTGCAAATTTTGCAAAAGTATCGCAATTTGCGACACTACTGCACCAAAAAACACAATTTCTTTGTCACATCACTGCAACTAAACAGGGCTTTTGGTTTTTTGCAGGGTGGCAAGCCCTTGCCCTACAGATGTGCCTTTTGCTGGTTTCGTGAAAAATTTACACCGGTTCCATAGTTACGGCATTCCAAAGTTGAGAAATTTCCAAAAGGATAACATTGCGGCACCCGTGGTGCCTTTTGGCACCAGTATCTCAAAAATGATTCAAGATATGGATTTTTCACTCTGAGCAGTTTAGTTCACCTTTAGATGGAGGTTTCCAAGTCATGATTACAACTGCAGTGGAATTTTTTTCATAGTTGCTATGGTTACTGAGATATTGCCAAATTAGTGTTATAAGGGTTCTTTTTCATGACTCTAGGGCTGCGGTATGTCTCCGTACTGATGTGTAAGGGGGAGCGTAGGGCCCAGAGGTTATGTACTCCCACATATGCATACTATTATGCAAAAATGGGCAGCATGAAGGGAGCGCAGGGCCCCCATAACCACATACCAGTTACATTACACTTTCTCAAAAAGAAGAGAAATTCATTGCAAAAAACTTTATTAATGCATCAGTTAGGGTTCATAGTACAGCAACAAAAGTTTGGAAATTTGATGTTAGGGTTCACACCACTACTACTACTACTACCACCCACGCCCTCCCACCCCCACCCTCCACACACCAACAGGTATCATTGTGTGCCATGGGGTCATCAGGCCTAACTCTCACCCTAATAACTTTGGCATTTTTTGATAAAATAGTCCAAAATTTGGAATGCACTGTTATTTTGTCAATGTCTCAATATCTGGAAAGTTTTGTGATGGCAGCATTTATAGTTTGTGAGATATAAAGTGGGATTTTTTGCTCTCATCTATAGCCCACACAGAATGAAAATGTTCTCAGAAATTTTCAGGTATGATGAGGTGTGAGCCAAGGATGTGCCTTTGGAGGATCTGGTGACAAAGTTTATAATAATTTTTAAATTATCATGACTTTTGCAATAGCTGCAGGACAGATAGTTTGAACTGTACTTTGTAAATACAGTTCAAATGGTAATTAGAAAACACATTCGAACTGTATTTTGAAAATAATGGTCAGGGTACCTTTTGGCAGCAATATTTTGAAAACACTTTGAGATATGGATTTTCTGTGAAACACAGTTTAGTACACCTCTAGGTGTGCTAAGCAGTTATGTATGCTTCCAACCCCTCTTTACAACTGAGGTGGAAATATTTATGAATGGGGCTAATATGTCTGTGATACTTTGCCATTATGGACTGAGTGCACCTCCAGGGACATGAGGGTTAATTACACTTATGGATAGATGATAGTGCAGTGCCACTTGGGACCTGCGCACCCACATATGCATACCATTATGAGGTGATGGGCACTGCACTCCTACAGGGAGATGAGGGTTAAATACAATGTCTCTACAGTTATGGATAGATAGGAGCACAGGACCAGAGGGCCCTGTGCTCCCACGTGAAAAAACAGGGACAATTACAATATGCATGCATGGGAGCACAGGGCCTAGAGGGCCCTAGAAACATAGAAACATAGACTTTGATGGCAGATAAGGACCGCTTGGCCCACCTAGTCTGCTGATTTCCCTACCTGGAGGATAAGCTGCAGATCCTATTTAACCAGCAGCCTATTTCTTCCTACCCCCCACAAAAATTGCCTTATGTCTGTCCCACGCATTCTTGAATTCTCCCACAGTTTTAGACCCCACAACCTCCTCAGGAAGGCTGTTCCATGAGTCCACCACCCTCTCTGTGAAAAAATACTTCCTCACATTGCCCCTGAGCCGTCCCCCCTCTATCTTCAAATTGTGTCCCCTTGCTCTTACACATCTCTTTTTCTGAAAGATGCTACCCTCTTGGACCTTGTTGATTCCGCTGAGGTACTTAAACATTTCTATTATGTCCCCCCTCTCCCTCCTTTCCTCAAGGGCATACATATTAAGCTCCTTGAGTCTGTCCTCGCATGGCTTCTCTTGCAGACCCTGCACCATTTTAGTTGCCCTCCTCTGAACTGCCTCCATCCTGTCTATGTCCTTGCAGAGATGGGGTCTCCAGAACTGGACGCAGTACTCCAGATGGGGTCTCACCAACTGTCTGTACAGGGGGATAGCAACTTCCTGTTTTCTGCTGGTGATACCTCTCCCTATACATCCCAGTATTCCCCCAGCCCTCTCTACCACCTTCTCACTTTGCTTGCCAACCTTAAGGTCATCTGATATAATTACCCCTAGGTCTCTTTCCATTTTTGTTGTTGTTACTACCTCCCCCCCCACTGTGTAATCTTTCCCTGGGTTGCTGTTTCCCAGGTGCATTACTTTGCACTTCTTTGCATTGAATCCAAGCTGCCATACTTCTGACCATTCCTCCAGCCTTGCCAAGTCCCTTCTCATCCTTGCCATGCCTCCTTGTGTAGCAACCCTGTTGCAGATCTTTGTGTCATCTGCAAAGAGGCATACTTTTCCTTCCAGTCCCTCTGCAATGTCACTTATAAAGACATTAAAAAGGACTGAACCCTGTGGTACCCCACTAGTAACCCCTCTTTCTTCAGAGTGGACTCCATTTACAATTACCTTCTGAGTCCTGTTGTTTAGCCAATGTTTTACCCAGGCTACCACCTTGAGACCCACTCCCAGGCTGGTTAATTTGACTACTAATCTTTTGTGTGGGACTGTGTCAAATGCCTTGCTAAAGTCTAGGTAGGCCATGTCCACAGCCCCTCCCTGGTCTACTACTTTGGTCACCCAGTCAAAAAATCAATTAGATTTGTCTGACATGACCTTCCCGCTGTGAACCCATGCTGCCTTGTGTCCTGTGCCCTACTGGCCTCTAGGTACTCAACAGTTCTTTCCTTCAGAAGTGATTCCATCACTTTCCCTACCACAGAGGTCAAACTGACCAGTCTGTAGTTTCCTGCCTCCGTCTTGAATCACTTTTGTGAAGGGGAATCACATCCGCCTTCTTCCAGTCCACAAGTACCACACCATCCTCCCATGATTTGTTAAAAAGAGTAGTCAGTGGTGTCACTAGTTCTCTGCTTAATTCTTTTAGAATTCTGGGGTGAATTCCATCTGGCCCCATTGCTTTGTCCACCTTCAGTTTTAGGAGTTCTTTCAGAACCCTTTCTTCTGTGAAAGGACTGGGATCAACCCCCCTCTCCAGAGTGTTTCTGTTAATTGGATTAGGCACCTCCCCCACTTCCTCTTTTGTGAATACTGACCAGAAGTATTCATTCAGTATCCCTGCTTTATCACTGTCACTTTCTGTCCACCCAACATCCATTCTATTCAGCCTCACTATCTCTCCTTTTGTCTTTCTATGCTCCCTGATATACCTATAATAGGTTTATCCCCCTTCTTAACCGAGTTAGCTATCTTTTCCTCAGTTTGGGCCTTTGCTATTCTGACTACCCACCCTGCTTCCTTCTGCCATAACTGGTACAGTTCTCTGTCCTTCTCCTTCTGTGTTTCCTTATACTTCCTAAATGCTATCTTTTTCTCCCTAGCCTTCACTGCTGCCTCTTTTGAGAACCATAGTGGCTTTTCCTTTCATTTTGATTTGTTTATTTGCTTCACACAAAGGCTTGTTGCCTCTGTGATGGCAGTTTTGATATTTGCCCATTGTTGCTCCACCCCTCCTTCTAGCCTGTTTGCTAGTGCTTTTCTAAGGCACTCTCCCATCTTGCCAAAGCCAGCCCTCCTGAAGTCCAGAACCCTCACTTTTGTTTGGCTTGACTCTGTAGCAGAGTTTATCGTGAACTACACTGTTTGGTGGTCACTTGTTCCGAAATGGCTACCCACTTCTAGATCTGAGATCCTCTTACTGTCCCCATTTGAGAGTATGAGGTCTAAGATTGCTCCCTCATGAGTGGGTTCCAAAACTAGCTGTTTGAGGCATGCAACCTGAAGGGCATCAAGAATGGCCCTGCTTTTGGATGTGGCTGCCACAAAGGTGCTCCAGTTAACAGCTGGCATGTTAAGGTCCCCCATCAACAGTATCTCCCCTTTCTCTGCCATTCTAAGTATGCCTTCTATCATATCCTTGTCCATTCCCTTCCCCTGACATGGGGGTCTATATACAACCCCTGTGCGGATTGTGGTGCCATTTTCAGTCTGTAAGGTGACCCACAGTGCCTCCTCTCCTCCCTGTTTACTCTTTTGTTCAGTTGCTTTTATCCCTTCCCTTACATAGAGAGCTACCCCTTCTGCCCTCCCTGTCTCTCCTGTAGGTTGTGTACCCTGGTATGTTAACATCCCAGTCATGGTTCTCTGTGTACCATGTTTCTGTGACTGCTACAATATCCAGGCATCCCTCTTCCATCAAGGCCACCAGTTCAGGGAGCTTGTTGCCCAGAATACAGGCGTTGGTACTCATTACCCTCCATTTCTTGATGGCCTTACCCCTTTTTGCCCCATCCCTGTCCTTATTGCATTTGTCACTTTCTCCATTTACCCCTGCACTTCTCCCTATTGACATCTCCATGTTGGTGTCTACCTCACTAAGTACCCTGATATTTGGGGGGGGGCTAGGATTTCCCTGCTCCTTTCCAGTGCCTCCCCCCTTGGCTAGTTTAAACACTTGTCAATGAAGTATTTAAACCTATCACCTAGGATCCTGGTTCCCCTCCTGGACAGATGCAGACCATCATGTGGTCCCACAACACACTATGGACTAATCGGAGCACAAGGCCTGAAGGGCCCTGTGCTTCCACAACCAAATAAGGGTAAGATTACACTTTTAAAAAAGTAAGGAAATTAATTGCAAAAAACTACATTAATACATCAGTTAGAGTTGGTATTAAAGAGCCAAAAGCTGGAAAGTTTGACGTTAGGGTTTAAAACCCTAACTCCCCACCCCCAACCCCCAAACAGCAAAAGGACAAGACCACACAAGTAACTACAGACAGCCATCATCAGATAAAAAAAAATACAACTTTTGTTGATGTAGATAGAAATCTATGATAGGTGGTGTGGGCAGAAATAGTAATGGGATTCAAGAATTCATGGGGTAGGCATAAGGGGACCTTAGTGGTAAGGAAAAGGGGGAGCTGGAGATCAAGTAGGGTCAGGTTTATGTTTCTATGTTTCTATGTTTCTATGTCAGTGGTGTTGCAGTAGGTAGGAAATTTGCCTACTAGGTGGGCAAAGTGGTCCTTTCAGCCTTTCTGTAGTCTCACATGGCCATGGACACCGTAAAACATACACACAATTGATAGGTCTACACTTCTGCATCTGCAAGTGTAATACATACATGACCTCTGGGTGCAGAAGCACAGATATCATAAAACCCATAATATGAGGGCTCTGTGTCTCTTCAGAGGTCCTCTATATGCAAGGGGACTGCTTTTCTGGAGCTAGAAGTTGCTGTTTATCTTACACCTCCAGCTGAAAAGACACAGGAACCTTTGCTACAGAAAGGCTGGCCCCACAGGGGCATGGAAAAAAGAAGTCATGTAATTTGGATACAATGGGTTTGTATTTGGCTAGTGGGGCCTGTGCTTCTGTATACAGAAGCAGTATGGAGATTTTGGTATAGAAACACAGAAACGTAATTTGACAGCAGATAAGGACTGCTTTGCCTACCTAGTCTGCCATTTTACTACTTACTGTAACACCACAGACCCTACTTGATCTCCAACTTCCCCCCCTTTCCTTACCACTAAGGTTTCCTTATGCCTGCCCCATGTATTAATGAATCCTGCTACCATTTTTCTCCCTACCACATACACTGGGAGTATGTTCCAGACATACACCAGTATCATGCATTCCTATCTGCAGTAACAAGTGAGTTTGTATATTTTTCAGTTTGCAGGCCACAGATACAGCTCCATGAAGGCAGCACTTCAGTGCTACTGCAGTTGTATCATCTGGAAACAGTTATATGTTGTGTGTCTTATCTGGCTGTCTGTGGTTGCTTATGTGGTCTTGTCCTTTTGCTGCTTGGTGGTGGAGGTGGGGAGTTAGGGTTTAAAACCCTGACGTTGAATTTCCCAGTTTCTGACGCAACCCCAACTTTTGACCTTTAATAACTGCAATCGTTTGTGTGATAAGCATAACATTTTCCATGTTTTGTCAGGGACCAAGGATCCCTTGATGTGGTAAGTTTCTTTCCAGATGAATGTGTGGTTGCGGAGATGCAAGGTGTCAAAAAATTTGAAAATTACCATTTAGGTGTGAATCCTTTGTCACACCATTTCTCTGAAATGGCTTGGGGTTATAGTTTGAAATTGTTAGGGTATATGGGGTCTGGGTTGCAGATGTACCTTTTGAAGGTTTGGTGAAAAAATATTAATCCATTAAAAAGTTATTAAACTTTAAAGTTTCCCATTATAGCCTATGGGAAAAGCGAGATGTGCTGTGTGAAAGCAGTTTTTGCTTTTGCAAATAGGAAAGTAGAGTCGCACTTCTGCCATCTAGTTTTCAGTTAGTGACATGGAAAAAATGCCATAATTCAAAACATACTGCCACTTGGTAAACACCAGCAGTTGTGTTTACCTAATTGGAGCCCGTGGAACATGATTCTGGTGTTAGTTTGTAGAAATAGTGGCCAGAAATAAGTTTTTTATTAATCATCTGCTGATAGTGTCACAGATTTGTGACACTACTGATGCAAATTGCAGCACTACTTTTACGAAAATGCCACAAATTGTGGCACTGCTGCATGAAACAGAGGGGGTTCTGCCACAAATTGTTGCAGTTTCAAAAAAATGGCACAATTTGCAGCACTGCTTTTAATAAAAAAAATGCATAAAAAAAACTTTGCTGGCCATCTGTCTGCCAAACTGTAGGCAAAATCCAATTCCTTAGCCCCCATTTGGTGTTTATCTAAATAAAGGATTATTTATCCTTTTATTGCCTCAAAGGGGGCTGAGACATGTTAATATTACATATAGCTTTGCCGACATCAGGGTGCCCAATCCTTGTATTGGCATTTAGACACCTCACCAGTAGTGTGGGACACTGGGGAGCCCACCCTCAGTGTCTCAAAATAGTTTAATTATTTACTGTTACGTCCTACACTGGGATGCCCAGCCCCATGTCAGATGCCCCTCCCAAAGCCAATTGTTTAGATTATGGCTTCTAACATCAGGTTGCCCGATCCTTATGTTGGCATTCTGAAGTCCACCCCCAGCAGTGTGGGACACTGGGAGCCAACTCCCAGTGTTCAGAAATAATTACGTGTAGCCTGTAGAAAAAAAGTCCTGTGAAATGGTGTGGGATAAACAAAGTGCTCGAACAAAAATTAGCAGAATAAACTTAAAAATTTATTACCTAGAGTGGACTGGAAACGACAAAATAATAAACCAAGCCAAAAAGTCCATAGTTTACATATCAGAGGTAGTACTGACTATCTCAGGACTGGGTGTTAACAGATTCACACCCTCCCTTACTCTGTTAGCTTCCTAGGTAGTTCTGCTTATATAGCAGTTTCTACAGAAATGTGACCTCGTTACTCCAGTTTTAAAATTTTATCCATTCAATCTTTCTCAAAATAAAATATCTTATTTTATTTAAACATAAAGTAACATTCCAAAAACATTTTGACATTCAAAACAAATTTATGAGCTGTCTCAATATTTTAACTTTCACAGAAGGAAGTTCCTCTTTGTAAGGGATAAAACAGAGGAAATCTGGCGGCGGTCTATAGGAAACAATGAAGCAGGGAGCTTGAAACAGCAGCATTTTGGCTACACAGAAACTTTAAAAAGAAAACTACCTTGGTATAATTTGTTGCCTTATACAGGTAAGTCAAGTGTTACTTAATTCTTTTTAGTACAGCCAAACATATTTCTTCCTAGAGGTGTTGGTAATGTGAGTGTTTTCAGCAAGAAGCAGAGGCACACAAACAAAGTTTACTCACATTACCAATACTCTCTTTCAGTAGTGCTTTTTAAGGGGGAACTCCTTCTGTGCCTTGTGGAGAATTTACTTTAATTAAATGGCAGCACTAGCGATAGGAATATTGTGCCCAAACCAGTACTTTTCAGGCGGTTTAAACAGTTTTCTACAGACTGCTAACTAAACAACAAAGGCAGAGCTCACAATGAATTTAAACAGCAGCAGTCTGGACTTCTCTGTATCTCCCATAAAAGGAAGGCTTTACTTCACTTGTATTTTGTTTTTTTCGTCGCTCTGTCTATAATGCAGACGACACCTTATTAAATTAAAGACTGCTTCCAGAGCTTTTTCCATCCTTTTTTATGAAAGCATTGAGCAGACTTCGTAAAAACGCCCAACACTGTCGCAATGCCTGCTTTCCAAAGAGGCTTTAAACTAATTAATTGAAGACTTGAAGTTACAAGCCAGCATTTTCTTTATTTTTAAACACATTTCTGCTTCACACTTAGTTTCCATAACTTAAGGCTGCTAGAGTTATGAAGGAGATCCATGATGTACACAACGGGGGATCACACACAACAGAAGACATAAAAATAAATACAGATTGTGGGTGGCCAGCCCAACAAACACAACATACAACATAAAACAGGACACAGTGTACAACTTGGAGTCCCTCTGAATGTCCTGCAGCATTTGAATTAAGGAAACCCAAGGAGGGGGGCAGATGGATCTTCGGCTTGCTCTCTCTTACAAGTCCCCAATGTCTTTTTCCTTTTAAAACCTGAAAAAAAGAAAATGGTCCCTCATCATCTCCTCCATCTTTCTCCCCCACCCTGACCCTCCTACTGAGCATCCACTTCCCCATACACACACACCCTTGCTCTAAATGTACCATTGGAGGTCATCAGCTATCATTTTCTGTGGACCGGGATACATCTGCACTCTTCAAAACTGAACCACAAACTGAAGAATCAAGGTAAGTGCTGTATAATGTCTTTCAATGGTGTTTTGAACTTATGATGATATCTCTGCCATTTTTAAATATTTTGTCACCAAATTTTCAACATGGTCTTTTTAGGACCCCACCTCATGAACACTGTCACTGTTGTTTCATTAATCAGGCCTGTAAGGTGACTTTGTGCAGTGACTTGAGTAACAAAATGACAGTGACGGTGTTCATGTGGTGGGGTCCCAAAAAGCTCATGTTGAAAATCTGGTGAAAAAATACTTAAAAATGGCTGAGTTTTATGTGGTTGTAGACATTTGTCTACGCACGTGCATAACTTTGGTAATTTGTAATATTTTCACTCCAAATTTTCAACAGTGCCATTTTTTCACACCATCTCATGAACAGTACCGCTGTCATTTTTCACATCATGCCTAAAACATGTTTTCACACCTGTGGCATGGAATTGCATTTTGCTATGGATTTAAAACTTTTCACCTATGGGGTTTATGAGGTGGGGTCATAAGAAGACTAGGTTAAAAATGTGGGGTCAAAATATGTAAAAATTCCAAAGTTATGACATTCATTCCAGTTTTGGTACGCCCACTCGTAACTATGGAAATGTTAAATATTTTGACCCTAGGCTTTCAGCATAGCCTTCTTATTACCCGACCTCATATATGTCACAGCTGTAGTTTTTCAAATCCTGTCCAAAATGTGTTTTCGCACCTGTGGCATGGAATGGTGTCACAGTTGTGCAGAATTATGCTTTGGTGTGGATTTGAAAATTTTCTGTACCAGGCACATGTTCTGGGGTACTCAGATGGCTATGGTGAATATTTGCTCAGGTATCTGTAGATGAATAAGGAAATATGGAAAATCATGGAGCATTGGCACTCCAACAGGAAGATGAAAGTTAATTACAATGTCTCTATGGATAGATGGGCCCTGCACTCTCATAAACATCTATGGCTATGGTGATACTTTCACAAAAAGTAAGGAAATTCATGGTGAAATATTACGTTAATGCCCCATCAAGTGACAAAAGTAGGGAAATACAAACTTATGGTTCCCAACCCTAAGATCACACCCCCACCATCGACTTCCAACCTTAAAACCCCACACCCACCCTGCATGCAGGAACAGGTGTGAGGGTGTACCCATCTTAGCTTACTTAGTCTTGGAATGGGGTGAGTATTAGGGTTTGAAATTCCAAGGCACACCCCTCACACCTGTTCCTGCATGTAGAGTGGGTGTGGTGTCTTAGGGTTGGAAACCGAGGGTGGGGTGGGAACCCTAATGGGGCATTAATGCAGTTTTTTGACATAAAAAAAAATATATATATATATATACACAGTATATATATATTATACAGGCATCGTAACCCCTGTATATAATGGTTGTGTAAGTAGAGTACTTCTATGTTAAACCCAAATTTGTGCATCCTAATAACTTTGCCCCAGTTCAACTGATTTACATGTAATTTGAAAAGCACAACCTTTTTGCCAGGAGCTTTTGATCCTGTAAATTTCAAGTAGATCAGTTCAGGGGAGGCAAAGTCACAGAGGTGCAAATTAAGCTCAAAAGTCTCCATATTTGAAGATTTTAAGATTTTTTTGCCACACAACAACTAAAGAAAAATAGGTGGCTTTGAAGCCTGAAACATTCAGGTTTGTTAGAGGTAGGTCCAAGGTATTTGCTTTTATGATTTTTAGATCCCACTGTTAAGCAATTTTTAAATTATTTAATAAAAATGTTCTGTTTCTGAGCATGCGCAGTTTAGAAAACCAACGTTCTATTCATAACGGAATTTTTGCGAAAGCAGCAGTTTGCACTATACGACACAGCTGTCTTTATCGTATGACAGTTCTGTTGTTTAGTGCAACCCCTGCTGCTTTCACCACTCATAGGTCAGGGATGGAGCTACTGTCATTGTAGCCCTGCCATCCTGACTATGCTGTTACCTTCAGCTGTATATCTGCACACCGGGGGGGCCTCAATCCCCAGTGGAAGTGTAGTTAGTTTTTTTCTGACATGGGGTGCCCACCCCCCCAGTGTCAGAAGCCCCCTGCAGCCTATTGCTTCCTCCAATTTACCACAACCCTCCCCAGCAGAGTGGGACACTGGAGAGCCCACCTCCTGTGTCCCGAAATAGATTAATTTAATATGTATATCTGCAAGAAAGAAAACCATTCCCTGACATCTTTTTTATTTTATTTAAACCTGAAATAAAGAAAACGGTCCATCATACTGCCCTTCCCCTCCCTCCATCCTGACCCTGCCACTGAGTGCCTACCCCCCCTTACCCTATACTTAACTCTGGAGCTGATATGCTGTCATCTCCTGTGGACTGGGACATGTCTGCACTCCTCAAAGCCAAACAGCAAACTGAGGAATCAAGCTTACTGCCATATTTGTATTTGGCATTTAGGAGTTCTTTGCTCTATATGACACAGCTGTTCTTTAGCAAAGGACAGCTGTGTCATGTAGTGCATCCCTTACTGTTGTATAATGTATTTCACAGTTAACAACTGGTTGCACTATACTATATATCTGTCGTTTAACAAATGGCACTTGTGTTGTATAGTGCAACCCCTGCTGTGTCACGACTTATTTGCCAGGGATGGACCTACTTTCATTGTAGCCCTGCCATCCTGACTGTGCCTTGAACTGTGTCTGCACACCAGGGGCTCCGATTCCCAGTGGGAGTGTATTTACCCATAATTTTATTTATTTTTATTTAATATTTATGTTTCTCTTTTTTCATAATCTGATACCAGGATGCCCACCCCCAGTGTTTGATGGCCCCTGCCCCCTGGCACATTGTTTTAGTTAAAGTGCCAACATCAGGGGCCCAGTCCCCATGTTGACATGTACAATCCCTACCACTCCAGCAGTGTGGACACTAGGGAACCCACCCCCAGTGTCTCAAAATACTTTATTGAAATTGGATAACATCTGACATTGGGATGACCACACTCGACATCAGACCCCTCCCCCCAGCAGCCCCTAGTTTCATTACCTGTTACCAACATTACCTGTTACAAACATTGGATCCCCATATTGGCATGTACAACCCCCACCACTCCAGCAGTGTGGACACTGGGGAACCCACCCCCAGTGTCTCAAAATACTTGATTGAAATTGGATAACATCTGACATTGGGATGACTACACTCGGCATCGGACCCCCTTCCCCCAGCAGCTCCTGGTTTCATTACCTGTTACCGACATTGGAGGCCCCAATCCCCATGTCAGAATTAACTATATCTCTCCTCCCTCCCAGCAGTATGGGACACTGGGAGTCCACTCCTAGTGTTCCAAGATAGATTAGTTAATGTCTTTATGCCTGCAAAAAAAGAAAACAGTCCCCTGACATCTTTTTTATTTTTTAGTAACCTGCAAAAAAACAAAATGGTCCCTTGTCTTCCCCGCTGTCCCTCCCCATCCCCACCCTCCCACAGAGCACCCACAACCCTGCACCCCACATGCCCTATACTCACTACCAGAGGTCAGGCACTGTCATCTTCTGTGGACCGGGACACGTCCTGCACTCTTCAAAGCTAAACCGTAAACTAAGGAATAAAGGTAAGTGCTGTATAATGCATTTCATTGGTGTTTTGAACTTATGTTGATATCTTTGTCATTTTTTTCATCAGATTTTCAACATGGGCTTTTTGGGACCCCATTCATGAACACTGTCACTGTCATTTTGTTAATCAGGCCCAGAAGGTGATTTCGTGGTTGCTGCACAAAGTCACATTCCAAACTGATTAATGAAATGACAGTGCCAGTGTTAATGAGGTGGGGTCCCAAAAAGCCCATGCTGAAAATATAGTGAAAAAATGGCTGCGATATGAGCATGCATTGTGCAGTTTCTACACAGGTGCATAACTTTGGTAATTTACAATATTATGACTCCAGATTTTCAACATACCTGTTTTTTCATACCACCTCATGAACAGTAAAGCCATCATTTCTCACATCCTGCCTGACATGTGTTTTCACACCAGTGGCACTGAATATGAACATATTAACATACAAAAATGCCAGAAGATACAGGCCAAGTAGTCTATTGTGTCTGCTCAATTATGCAGCACACAGGTTAGACTCCTGCTGCTAACCCCCCACCCCTTGCTGCCTTCTCTTCCCCCCTCAACTTCCCACCAACTAGTATCTTGCCTTTGACCCTATCCAACCCCCTTTTAAAGCTCTCTACTGATTTAAGAGATACCACTTCTTCAGAAAGTGTGTTCCATCCCCCTACCACCCTTTCCGTGAGGTACTGCCTCCTGGCATGCCGAATGGCATGGTCACAGTGTAGAATCACCTTTTGGAACTGATTAACAAAATGACAGTGCCATTGTTTATGAAGTGGGGTCCCAAAAAGGCCATGTTGAAAATTTGGCAAAAAAAAAAAAAGAAATGGCTAAGTTACGAGCATGTGTTGAAAATTGTCTTCGCAGGCATATAACTTTGGTTATTTACAATATTTTGACTCCAGATTTTCAACATATCCATTTTTTCACACCACCTCATGAACAGTACAGCTGTCATTTTTCACATTCTGTCCAAAATGTTTTTTGCACATGTGGCATGGAATGGTGTTTCAGCAAAGATTTGAACATTTTCACCTATGGGGTTTATGAGGAAGGGTCATAAGAAGACTATGTTGAAATTTTGGGGTCGAAATATTAAAAATCAAAGAATTTATTAAGTAAAATTTTTTGCAGAGATGTCCGTTGCACCTCTGGGAAACATGTTGCCTTACCGTGCTAGTGATCTGAGTTCAGGTGTGAACTCAGTGAGTCAGTTTACTGAGACAAGGCTGATGGGGAAGGTGCTGCAGCATGCAGCACCAGTCACAGCCTGGATAGGTATGAAGCAGTGTTTTGGTGCAGACACCACACCCTGTGATGGGTTAGGGAACCTCAACCACAAGTTATTGACATATGTGCTGGAGTCTGCTGGGCCCATGCACTGGATCAGAACTGTCTCCAGTATTGTATTTTGCTCATTTGGACCTGCATAAATGAGAATACAGTTCCACTATCACAAAAAGAATGGAAATTAGTTGTAAAAAACAATGTTAATACAGAGATTAGGGTTGTAAAAACACAAAGTGTACAAAGATGGGAAATGAAAAAACATCAGGGATTTGGGTCTCCAGAGTATTGGCAAATCAGTGGTGGGGTATTATTTGGGGTTGTCAACCCTAATGTCCACCCCTACCCTGGATCAGATGAGGTCAAATCTGATGTCTTTGAAGAAAGCTCTCACAGATTATGTTGGCCATACTGTATAACTATAAGCAACTAGGTTGTAGCTGTATCTTGTGCTTTGGACAGGAGGCTATGGGCTGGGGGGGCATTAATTTTGACAACCTCAAGTAAGACTCCACCACTGATTCACCAATACTCCAGAGACCCAAATTCCTAATGTTTTTTCATTTCCCATCTTCATACACTTTGCGTTTTTACAATCCTAATCTCTGCATTAACATAGTTTTTTGCAACTTACATATCTATCTATCTAGATATTTATATATATATGTGTAGGGAAAATGTTGATATCTTATAGGATGAAAAGCATCACATGACCATGCATATATCAGGCACGACCACACACTGCACTTTTACCCCTCCAAAACAATTTTGACATTTTACAGATAGATAAACACTCTGAGGTGTAGGGACATGCTTTTGGGTGGTTGGACCCACACCAAGGCATGCGATATCAGAGCATGACCACACACCTCAGAGTGGTTTATCTATTACATATATACATACATATATATATATATATGAAAAAACATTAGGAATTTGGGTCTCTGGAGTATTGGTGAATCAGTGGTGGAGTCTTACTTGAGGTTGTCAAAATTAATGCTCCCCCAGGTAGCAGTCAGAGAAAAGAAGGCGGCCTACAAAAAATATAAAACAACAAGAGGGGATAGGGATAAGGAAATGTACCAGCTTGCATCTAGAAAAGTCACCCGTATGGTGAGGGGAGCAAAGTCCAGTAAAGAGCAGCGGCTGGCACAGGGGATACATGGAGGGGAAAAGGGGTTCTTCCGGTACATTGGGGAGTGGAGAAAAACTAAGGGCCATCTCAGCAGATTGAGATCAGAAGGAGGGTGGGTGAAAGAGGCGAGGGACCAGGCAGAGGTATTTAACGAGTACTTTGCCTCTGTGTTCACTAGGGAGGGGGATGGGATATCTACAAAACAAGGCATGAAGGGGATGGAAGCGGCAGGGAGTGGGATCAGGGGAGCAACAGAAATGGAGCAAGAGGGAGGGAAAGGTACCCCAGGGGGTCACATCTGGATAAGGATAAAAAGACCAGTAAGGGGGAGGGGACGGATGATGCTATCTCCACCAAAAGGGTGTGGTTAGCCCTCAAGGCCCTAAAGAAAAACAAATCTCCTGGGCCGGATGGCATTCATCCGAGAGTACTATGGGAATTGGCGGACATACTGGCTGCACCCCTGGTGGAGCTTTTCAGCAGGTCACTTGAGACAGGGAGGGTACCTAGGGATTGGCGAGAGGCACATGTGGTACCAATCCATAAAGGGGGGTCGAGGGAAGTACCAGGTAATTATAGACCCATCAGTTTGACCTCTGTGGTGGGAAAATTAATGGAGAGTATTCTAAAGGAACGATTGGGGTGTACTTGGAGGAGGTGGAGGTCTGGATAGTCGGCAACATGGGTTTGTGCCAGGTAGATCATGTCAAACCAACCTTGTGGAGTTCTATGAATGGGTAACATCAGAACTGGACAGGGGTAAGCCTGTGGATGTATTATTCTTGGACTTCAGCAAGGCGTTTGACTCTGTCCCCACAATGGTCTGGTGGAGAAACTGATGGGGTTAGGAGTAGGCCCTTTGATGGTCAGATGGATTGAAAACTGGCTAGCTGGACGCACTCAGAGAGTAGTGGTCTGTGGGAGCCTCGAACCCTAGAGAGGTTGGTAGTGGGGTACCACAGGGCTCGGTCCTGGGTCCGATCCTGTTTAATGCATACATATCGGACATCAGGGAGGGTATAGGGTGTGAAATGAGTCTCTTCGTGGATGACTCCAAGATGGGAGCAGTAGTTGAGGGAGAAGAGGGGAGGGTGGCCCTGCAAGGGACCTGGACACCCTGGAAAGCTGGGCTCACACATGGAAATTAAATTTCAATATCACCAAGTGCAAGGTGTTGCATCTTGGTCGGGGAAACCCTAAACACAGGTACACCCTGGGAGGGGAGGCGCTGGAGGCCTCAATAGGGGAAAAAGACCTAGGGGTCATGGTGGATACATGTATGAATAACTCTGAGCAGTGCAGGAGAGCAGCTAGCAAGGCAAACAGGATGTTGGGATGCATCGTAAGGGGGATCACCTCTAGGAGCAGGGAAGTGATTCTGCCGCTGTACAATGGACTGGTTAGACCACACCTTGAGTACTGTGTACAGTACTGGAGACCACATTTGAAGAGGGACATACAGCTCCTGGAGAGGGTACAGAGGAGGGCAACAAAGATGATACGAGGGCTAGGGGATTTGACTTATGAGGACAGACTTGAGGAGCTCTGCCTGTTTTCATTGGAGGAGAGGAGAGACAGGGGGGACATGATTGAGGTCTTCAAGTACCTCAAGGGAATAAATAGGGTAAACATGGAGGGGATCTTTAGACTAAAGCAGGGAGGTATCACCAGAGGGCATGGTTTGAAGTTGGAAGGTGGAAGGTGAGGGGAAAAGAGGAGGAGGTTTTCACCGAGAGGGTGGTGGACCCTTGGAATGTACTGCCTGGTGAGCTGGTTCAGAGATCCACAGTGGAGGGCTTCAAGAGAGGGTGGGACAGACACAGAAAGTGGATGTATCAGATGATGGCCTGTCCCGGGGGGGTGGGGATGGATGATAGGGGTTTATAGAGAACAAGGGATGGGAGGATCTCGGCACCCAACTAAGGATCTAGGTTCGAGCAGACTCGATAGACCGTAAGGCCTAATCTGCTGGCAAATAGTATGTTAGTATGTTAGTATATTATACTAGCACGGTAGAGCAAATATATTAGGGTTGAATGCAAACTTCTATGTTAAAGCAAAAATTTTTAAGCTTAATAACTTTGGAACTATTCAACGGATTTACACAAAATATGGCACGCTTAATCTTTAGCGGTAGGTCCCATAACTTACTAAATTTTGTGTGAATCCATTTTGTGGTTTTTGAAATAGAAATTGTCAAAAAATCCTAAATCTTTCAGGTTTTTGATGTTTCTGTGTCCACCTGTATCTCAGACATGCCTTTATGTTGTGGTTTGAAATGTTCAAGGTAGAAAGCCTTTGTGCCACAGATGTGCCTTTTTAAGGTTTGGTGAAAACATATTAATCCGTTCAAAAGTTATAACAACTTGAAGTTTCCCATTATTTCCTATGGGAAAATTAATATGTCAGGCACAAATTATTTTTTTGTTCACACATTTTTCTACTTGTAAGGTCACATACAGGTTTTTTGTAAAAAAAAATATCCATCTTTTTTGCATGTCGGGTCACATAGAACTTACTGTATTTCTGCACAGATCTGTTGTGTCTGCCATTTTATTGTGCCCGCACCTCCACCCCCGATTACTGTCCGCTATCACTGGTGTCTAGTGGCACCCCCATCCCCTCCATATGTTTCCCTGGTGTCTAGTGGCACACTTAGCCTCCTATTAATTTTATTTATATTATCTGTCACTGGGATACCCACTCCTGGTGTCAGATGTACCCCCCCGCCAGTCCATTCTTTTATTTACTTTATTTATTGACATCAGGGTGCCTAATCCCTGTGTCACCAGTAGAGTTCTGTATTCCCCCCTCCAACAGTGTGGGACACTGGGGAGCCAACTCCCAGTGTCCCAAAATAAGTTCCCCGACATCTTTTTAAACATAAAAAAAAGAAAACAGTCCCATGACATGGGACACTGGGAGCCCACTCCCACTGTCCCGGGTCCTGTCAGTCCCCCTTCCCCAGCAGTGTGGGACACTGGGGAACCCACTCCCACTGTCCTGATGTTTTATGAACCCCACCATCCCAGCTGTGTGGGACACTGGGGAGACCACTCATAGTGTCCCAAAATCAGTCCCCTGATGTCTTTTTTATTTTCTGAATTAAAAAAGAAAATGGTCCCTCATCATGGGATACTGGGGAGCCCACTCCCAGTGTACCAATCCAGGTATGACCCCCCTTAATGCTGTGAGACACTGGGGAGCCCACTCCCAGCATTCTAAAATAAGTCTCCCCAAGCTCATGGTCCCTCATCACAGAACACTGGGGAGCCCAGCCCCAGTGTCCCCTTACATGTATGCCCCCCCAGTAGTGTTAGACACTAGGGAGACCACTCCCAGTGCCCCCAATGATTTACACCTGTAAAAAAGAAAACAGTCCCCCAACATCTTTTATTTATTTTATCCTGTAAAAGAGAAAATGGTCCTTGTCATCTCACCGTCCCCCCTTCCCCATCCCAACCCTCACTGAGCACCCACCAACTCACACACCCCCGACCTATACTTACCTATGGAGGTCAGTGGCTGTCATTGTCTGTGGACCAGGACATGTCTGCACTCTTCAAAGTTGAACCACAAGCTGAAGAATAAAGGTACTGTAAGTGTCATATAATGGCTGTCAATGGCATTTTGAACTTATGTTGACATCTAGGCCATTTTTAGGTATTTTTGCACCAGATTTTCAGTATAGGCTTTTTGGGACCCCACCTCATAAACACTGGCATCATCATTTCGTTACTCGGTCCCGAAAGATGATTTTGCGGTCACTGTGCAGAATCACCTTTTCGGACTGATTAACAAAATGACAGTGCCAGTGTTCATGAGGTGGGTCCCAAAAAGTCAGTGTTGAAAATTTGGTGAAAAAATTCCTAAAATTGGCCATGTTACAAGCATGCATTTCGCAGTTTCTATGCAGGTGCATAACTTTAATAATTTACAATATTTTGACTCAAGATTTTCAACATACCCATTTTTCCACACCACCTAATGAACAGTACAGCTGTCATCTCTCACATGCTGCCTGAAATGTGTTTTCACACTTGTGGCAAAGAATGGCACAGTCAGTGTGCAAAATCACCTTTTGAGACCAATTAATGAATCGACAGTGCCAGTGTTCTTGAGGTGGCGTCCCAAAAAAGCCCATGTTGAACATTTGGTGAAAAAATCCTAAAAATGGCCAAGTTACAAGCGTTCATTGAAATTTTTCTGTGCATGTGTGTAATTGGTCATTTTTAATATTTTCACTCCAAATTTCAACAAAGTCATTTTTTCATACCACCTCATGAATAGTACAGCTATCATTTTTCACATCCTGCCCAAAATGTGTTTTTGCACCTGTGGCACTGAATGGCATTTTGCAACCGAGGGATACCCATTCATACATTTTGAAATATTAAATATTTTGACCCTATGATTTTACTAACATACTAACATACTAAAATGCCAGCAGAATAGGCCTAATGGTCTTTCGCGTCTGCTCATTTGGTCAGCCCCCACCCTGGGAGCTGACCTTATTGCCCCCCTCACTCTCTCTGGCTTCTCCCTTCCCAGGCCTGGATATTCCCGCTGCACAGGACTTTGCTTCCAGAACTCTTCCCCTGCACCTGTCGCACCCCCTCTTGAACTCCTCCACCATCTCTGCCTCCACTAGCCCCCTGGGCAGTGCATTCCATGGCACTACCACCCTCTCAGTGAAGTAGCACCTCCTCCTTTCTCCCCTGAATCTCCCCCCCAGCTTCCACCCATGCCCTCTAGTTGCCCCTCCTCCTTCCTTTGGAGCACCCTGACTGCTCCTCCCCTATTTAACCCCTTCATGTACCTGAAGACCTGTATCATGTCCCCCCAGTCCCTTCTGTCTTCCAATGTGTGCATATTTAGCTCTTTGAGCCTCTACCCATAGGTCCTGTCCCCCAAGCCCCAGATCATTTTAGTTGCCCTCCTCTGGATCCTCTCCAGGAGTTCATAGTCCCTCTTTAAGTGTGGCCTCAAAAACTGCATGCAGTACTCGAGGTGCAGCCTCACCAAGCAGTTATACAGAGGGAGTATCACTTCCCTCCTTCTGGAGATGATCCCCCTAGTGATGCATCCCAGCATCCTGTTGGCCTTGGCTGCTGTCCTCCTACAAGTCTTGGAGTTGTTCATCTTGACATCCACCACCACCCACAGGTCCCTCTCAGCCATTGAGACTTGTAGCATTCCCCCCCCCAGGGTGTACGCTTGGCCTGGGTTTCTGGCTCCCAGATGCAGTACCTTGCATTTCCCTGCATTGAACCTCAGCTTCCACTTTCTAGACCACCTTTCCAGAGCCTCCAGGTCCCCCTGTAGGACCATCTTTCCCTCCTCCCCATCCATCACTGCCCCCAGTTTTGAGTCATCCACAAAGAGACTCATCTCACTCCTGATACGCTTCCTTATGTCAGAGATGTAGGCATTGAACAGGAGGGACCCAAAGACCAATCTCTGAGGGACCCCACTAATGACCCTCCTTGGGGATGAGACTATCCCGCCAACCATGACCCTCTGGGTCCAGTCCTGGAGCCAATTGCCTATCCAACATAGCCTTTTCATTACCTGACCTCAGGTATGTCACAGTTCTCATTTTTCAAATCCTGTCCAAAATGTGTTTTTGCACCTGTGGCATGCAATGGTGTTGCACTTATGCAGAATTATTGTTTGGTGAGGATTTGAAAATGTTGCCTACTGGGTACATCTGCTAGGGTAATAACATGGCTATGGTGATAATTTGGTCATGCATCTACAGAGGGATGGGTGCAAAGGGACTGAAGGACCCTGTGCTCCAACAATAAAATAAGGAAATTCACAGAGCATGGCAGTGCAGTTATGGAGGGTGGAAGCACTGGGCCCTTAATGGGGATACATGTAAAGTATCTGAAAAAGTAAGGAAGTTCACCGCAAAAAACATCATTAATGCATCATTAGGGTTGAAGCGTAAAAAGTAGAGAATGCGTTCTTAGAGTTCCCAAGCCTAAGAACCCACCCTCACCTCCAGCTTCCAATCTGAATACCCCACCCTCGGCTTGGAACCCTAAGGCCCCACCTCAACCCTGCATGTAGGAACAGATGTGAGGGATGTGCCTCGGAGTTGTGAACCCTAATGCTCACCCCATTTCAACAGTTAATAACCTAATATGGGTACAGAATAAAACAATGGGGGGGGAGCATTAGGGTTCACAACCACAAGGCACACCCCTCACACCTGTTCCTGCATGCAGGGTGGAGGTGGGGTCTTAGGGTTGGAAGCCAAGGGTGGTGGTGGGGTGTTCAGGTTGGAAGCTGAGGGTGGGGATGGGGTCTTAGGCTTGAGAACCCTAAGATTGCATTTCCATACTTTATATGCTTCAGCCCTAATGGTGCATTAACGAAGATTTTGCAATGAAAAAAAGTATATATATATATATATATATACATATATACACACACACATATACATATATATATATATATATATACTCTTTGCTGTGTTCTATAGTTTGTCATGCTCTGGGAGGGAGTGACTGTTACATGTGTTATTAAAGGACTTGTCACATGTGTTATTTGTGGTTTGTACTGTTCTGGGTAGTAATGTGCTATTAAGGTGTTAATAACATATAGAATAATTCACATGGTGGTGTGTTTAATGAGATTTTACACACACCTGAGGTGTTGGATGTTACATAAACCCAGAGATCAAAGATCAAGGGGTTTATTTTAGCATTCAACACCATGGGTGTGTGTAAAATATCAAATTAAACACACCACCCCATGTTTTATTTTATATAATTGCTGGGTATCATTTTTTTCGACTCAGCAATTCTACAAGATAAATAAATGTCTCTCTGCAGCTGCAGTCCACTGCAGTTTCAGTGAAGTCTGCAGTCGGAAGCAGCAGGAGAAAAAAAACATTTACCTTTGAGGGTTTTTTCTTCATTTTTTAAGGCAACCCATTTAAAAGTGTTTTTTGCCCTGTTATTTATTTATTTTTTTTCAGTGAACTTACTGTCGACAACCTACTCCAAGTGGCAGTGTGAGGAGTGCTGAGGAATGATGGCTGGTGAGGAAGAAGGGCTGAGCAGTGGCTGGCACATGCCCAGAAGCAGGGAAACCTGGCACGTGTTTGCTGTTATAACCGCAGGTTATTTTGGCGAATTATGACCGGGTTTCCCCTTACAGAAAAAATGATATCCTGTTATTATATATAGAATAATACATGGGGTTGTGTGTTTAACATGATATTACACCCCCCCAAGGTGTCAGATGCTACATAAACCCCAAGAGTGAAGCTTGAGGGGTTTATTTTAAGCATGTGACACAGAGGGTGTGTGTGTGTGTGTGTGTAAAATCTCGAGTTAAACACACTACCCCATGTTTTATTTTATATAATTGCTGGGGATCCTTTTCTTGCCACTGCAATTATATAAAATGAAACAGTCGTTGAGGTCCAGTTGTCAGAATGAAGCGCTCTCTGCAGCCCATACCACCGTTGCTGAACGGCTGCTGAAACTTTTTTTTTTATTGAAGTTTTACCAGTCCATGGTTCTCCACAATTGCCATTTTACCATAGACTGGTGAACTGAACTGCTGATGCTTTTTTAAAAAAAAAATGTCCTTACCGTGAAGTCAAGCAAGGGAGTCAACCGAGGTGGCCAGCTTTCCTGTGCTGTGTAGGGGGAGAGCAGTGGCAGGCACATGCGTGGAGCAAGGGAAACCTGGCACATGTTTGCTGTTATAACCTACGGGTTATAACGATGAATTATAACTAGGTTTCCCTATGGGAGAAAAGGCTCCCCAGTAATTACACATTAATATAGTTTTAGTAAAAATATATATAGGTAGTAAAGATACAGTATATATAGTGATTTATAGGTAGTAATGTGTTATTAAGGTGTTAATGACACATGAATACAGTGTAGTTATCTAGCTGGCATCATAATATGTTAATTGGCTCCCATCATATAAGGGGAATATATGATGGCATTTTGTTTGTGGATGAGGACTCAACCATGCACGATATAGATAGATAGATAGATAGACAGACAGACAGACAGACAGACAGGCAGATGATAGATAGATAGACAGACAGACAGACAGACAGACAGACAGACAGACAGACAGACAGATAGATGTAATACAGGCAGTAGTATATTAGGGTTGCCTTGGTGTTTGATTAAAAATTGCCCTTTTCAGAGCCTTATATCTCATCTGTGTTAGACACTAGAGCTGCGTAATTTGATATGCTCTGTCTCTGTTCTCAGGTTTCATAGCCTTCCAAATTGTAGGATGACTTGTTTTGTAGTTTTTAAGATATTTAGGACCAACATTACATATGTTTTCACAATTTGGTACCTCAGTTTTTGTATTTAGTTAAAAAATGGCAAAGAGTACAGGTACCATATGAAACTTACAGGTTTTGTTGGTATTATATAGAAACAGGTCCTTTGGGGGTTTTTTTGGTTAAAAAAAGTAGTAATTAGTTTTGAAGATATTTGTCATTATTTAGTCAGGCATGCATGTTCAAAAAACTAGCTGAGAAAAAAATACAACTACACAGTGACTTTTCTCCATTTTAAAGTTTTAAAGTTCTACACAACAAAAACTTTAAGTTACTGTTATGTTTTAAATATAACGTAAGGGTGACAATTAAGTGCTTGTTAGGGAGGGGTAGCAGGAGGTGTACAGTGTATTTTTTCATTAATATAAATTATTTCTTTTTAGTTACAGTATGTTTAATTAAAAAGAGAAATAATAACAAAAGAATCCTTAACAAATGCTTTCATTTAAAAACAAGCATTTTTCAATGCCGAATGTTGATTGTGTTGGTGTGTTGAGCTCGCTCACTGCCCCTCTGTCAGTCACTCAGTCTGTGTCTCCCCATGCTGCAGGCTGCTCTTTTGTACTGGGCTTCTGCCTGCATTGGCACTTTGTTCTGCCTAGTAAGAAATCCGCAGCTGTCCCGACAGAGCTCCATTGAGGTGGCTCACTCCGCCTCTCTCATTCGCTCATTCTGGTTCTCCTGGCACTGCAGGCTGCCCTTTTGTACTGGGCTCCTGCCTCTGTTGATGGCTTTTTCTGCCCACAAAGAAATCTGCAGCAGTCCTGACACAGGTCTGTTGAGCCTGTTGACTCCCCTTCTCTCACTCGCTCATTCTGTTTCTGCCGGCGCTGCAGGCTGCCCTTTTCTATTGGGCTCCTGCCTGCGTTGCCGCCTTCATCTTCCCACAAAGAAATTTGCAGCAGTTACAATAGAGCTCCGTTTAGCTCGCTCGCTCCCCCCTCTCTCATTCACTCATTCTGGTTTTCCCGCCACCGCAGGCTGCCCTTTTGTACAGGGCCCCTGCATGCATTGCTGCCTTTTTCTGCCCACAAACAAATCTGCAGCAGTCCCAACAGAGCTCCGTTGAGCTCACTCACTCCCCCTTCCTCACTCGCTTGTTCTGTGTCTCCTGCCACTGCAGGCTGCCCTTTTGTACTGGGCTCCTGCCTGCATTGGCAGCTTGTTCTGGCCAGAAAGAAATCTGAAGCAGTCCCGACACAGCTCCATTCAGCTCTCTCACTCCCCCTCTTTCACTCACTCATTCTGTTTCTGCCAGTGCTGCAAGCTGGCCTTTTGTACTGGGCTCCTGCCTGCATTGATGCATTTCTGCCCACAAAGAAATCTGCAGCAGTCACAATACAGCTCCATTGAGCTTGCTCACTACCGCACTGTCACTCACTTGTTCTGTGTCTCTTGGCGCTGCAGGCAGTGCTTGTGTACGGGGCCCCTGGCTGTGTTGGCACCTTTGTCTGTCCACAAAGAAATCTGCAGCTGTCCTGACAGAGCACCGCTGAGGTCGCTCAGTCTCCTTCTGTCATGCGCTCATTCTGTTTGTCCTGGTGCTGCAAGCAGCCCTTTTGTACGGGGCTCCTGCCTGCATTGGTGCCTTTTTCTGCCCACAAAGAAATCCGCAGCAGTCCTGATGGTGCTCTGGTGAGTTCACTCACTCCCCCTCCCTCACAAGCTCTCTTGTTCTGTTTCTCCCAGTGCTGCAGGCTGCCCTTTTGTACTGGGCTCTTGCGTTGGGGCCTTTTTCTGCCCACAAACAAATCCGCAGCAATCCCGACAGAGCTCAGTTGAGCTTGGTCACTCCCCCCTCTCACTCATTTGATCTTAATATGTCCCAAACACTGATTTTCCACAGCAACCGTTCTATTCTCTGGCAGGAGTGCAAAAACATATTTTAGCCAGGATGTGAAAAATGACAGCTGTACTGTTCATAAGGAGGTGTGAAAAACTGCCACTGTTGAAAATGTGGCGTGAAAATATTACAAATTTGCGAAGTTACAAGGGTGCATGGAAATAGTTCAACGCATGCTTGTAACACAGTCATGTTACGGAGTTTCGTCACCAAATTTTCAACATAGGGCTTTTAGGACCTCTGTTCATGAACAGTGCCACTGTCATTTTCTTAATCTGTTCCTAACATAGATTTCCCACAGCGACCGCATTATTCTGTGGTGCAACTGTGAAGCCACATTTCAGTCAGGATGTGAAAAATGACAGCTGTACTGCTCATAAGGAGGTGTTGAAAATCTGGCATGACAATATTACAAATCTGCGAAATTACAAGGGTGTATGGAAAGTGTGCAACGCAAACTTGTAACGCAGTCACTTGATGGGCTATCATCACCAAATTTTCAACATAGGCATTTTAGGACCTCTGCTCATGAACAGTATCACTGTCATTTTCTTAATCTGTCCCGGATAGTGATTTCCCACAGCGACCACTCTATTCTGCGCCGGAAGTGCAAAACCACACTTCAGCCAGGATAGGAAAAATAACAGCTGCACTGTTCATAAGTAGGTGTGGGAAAATGGCAATGTTGAAAATCTGGAGTGAAAATATTTTAAATTTGTGAAGGTACGAGCATGCGTGCAAGCTGTGCAATGCACGCTCATAAGACACTCATTTTATGGAGTATCATTACAAAATTTTCAACATAGCCATTTCAGGACCTCTACTCATGAACAGTGTCACTGTCATTTTCTTAATCTGTCCCTAACACTGATTTCTGACAGCAACCATGCTATTCTGCACTGCAAGTGCGAAAACACATTTCTGCCAGTATGTGAACAATGACAGCTGTACAATTCAACAAGGAGGCATGACAAAATGCCAATGTTGAAAATCTGTTGTGAAAATATTGTAAATTCACAAAGTTACAAGCGTGCGTAGCAACTGCGCAACGCACGCTCATGAAACAGTCATTTTTGGGATTTTTTCCATCAAATTTGCAACATAGGCTTCTTGAGAGCCCACCTCATGAACACTGGCACTGTCATTTCATTAATCAGCCCCAAAAGGTGATTCCGTGCAGTGACCACGAAATCAACTTTCGGGGCTGATTAACGCCATGACAGTTCAAGAATTCATGAGGAGGGGTCCCAAAAACCCCATGTTGAAAATATAGTGAAACAATTCCCCAAAATGCCCAAGATATCTGCTAAAGTTGAAAAAACCCTATTTATTACATTACACAGCTTACCGGCATTTCCTCAGTTCGCGGTCGGCTTTGAAGAGTGCAGACGTGTCCCCGATTCACCGAAGATCATTGCGCCGAGCTCCGGAGGTAAGTATGGGTGAGGATGGTGTGGGAGGCAGGGTGCGCAGTGGGTGGGTGCAGGTTGCGGTGGGGGCTGGGATACTATGAGGGACCGTTTCCTTTTTACAGATGTAAAAAAAAAAGACTTCGCGGGACCGTTTTTTATTTACAGGGGCATGTGGCAAGCTGGGGTGGGCTCCCAGCATGCCACCAGAGTCTTGCTTTGGGGGGGCAGCTGTAGCCGACGGGGGATTGGGTACCCCCATCGGCAAACAACAAAAGGGGGAATTCCTTTCTGCTGATGGGGATTGGGCAACCCATCGGCAAACAGCAAAAGAGGGGGATTCCTTTCTGCTGACGGGGATTGAGCAGCCCATCGGCAGACAATGAAGGGGGGGTGACATTATGCCGATGGGGAGTGGGCTCCCCCGTCAGCAGATAAACATGTTGGAGGGGGGGTAATATTGTTTGTGAACAGGCCAGCAACCCACCGCCATGTTCACAAACAATATCAGGCTTGCTAGATCCCACCCTGCAATGACAGGTCACTCCCTCATTGCAGCGGATGGCTGACGCTGCAATGACGAGGCAGCCCCTGATTGCAGCAGCTGTTTTGTCACAAGTTGGTGCCAACTTTCCAAACTCATGTCACCAGCAGCCTGCAATGCATTGGGAGAAGCGGGACAAGCCTTTGCAGGCTGTGGGGGCATTGGCCACAACAGTGCCAGGCCTCCACAGTCTGCTTCTGAGCAAGCTGCCACAATACGTTTCTTGCGCTTGAAGTACGAATATTTTACATAGCTGCTGAACAGTGGTTTTCTTTCTGTAGTATAGATAAGGGAACTAGCATCCAACTCACTCCCTCACTCCAAACAGGGAGACTGGCAACTTTGAACAAGCTTCAGGAGGGAGATTGCTCTGTTTTAGTTGTTTCTTCTTTTTTAAATATCAATTTTAAAGTGGTGGGGGGGGACTAAAAAAGTGCAGTTTAGGTATGCCTGTCCTAATATTGTGTATGTTGTATCAGGCAATGGATAATTTTTGCTAGTGCTGTGATGACTAGTAAAATAATGTGTGACAAATGTTGGTGTAGCTCACTAGATTATGTTCTACCTTAGAAGGAATCAAACCCTGGATACCTGGATTATGTATTACGTCATGTTCTGTTCCAAAATTAAAAGTAACACATCTTGCAGATAACCACAACACACACCAGTAAAAATGACGTCTCTTCAGTGGTGGGTTGTCATGTCTGTGTTTACCTTTTATTTAGGCAAGAGACAATTCTTTTTTCTAGCTACAGTTCTCAGTAAAATAAGAAGTGACCAGCATGCCTTTTATTTATTTGAACTTTCAGAAGACACCTCTTGCGAGGGGCTATTCTTTTGGTGCCAGTGGACCCGTGATCATTCCATATAAACCTGTAACTGATAATCTCATGTATTCTTGTACTCTGTATAATCATGTGATCTGTACCTCTGCCCTGTAACTAGCCTGGGGGGGGGGGGAGTTTTTCTCTGTTCCTGAACATTTGTAATCATCCATATCACATTGCAGATTGTTTGTACTTTATCATTAACTGCTCTGCATACTAATAAACAGATTTCACAAAAAAATAATAAAAACACAAACAACTTGGGAAAAATCTTTGTTAGGACCCCCACAACCACATAAATTGACAGTTTTATTACTCATCAACAAATGGTTTTTCAATAGGCAGCACTATTCCTCCATTTGCATGACTTCTATGTGTCATGCAAATGCCAGAATGCTCACAAAAACTGATAGAAATAGTGCCACTATCCATCCATGTAAAAAAGAGGAAAATGCAAACTCCACATGCATGATGTACTAAGTTTTGTTTTTTTAATTGTTTCAAATCAGCAGACTGCTCAAGATTACCGCCTAGCCAAATATCATCCTTGGGACAAACCCTAACTGTTAAGGGTAACCTCTGAGGCACTCCAGGATCGTTACAGGTAGGGTTAAGTTCACCTGATTTGCTGCTGATGCACATATGACTTTCAGATTTGAAATCTGAGCTCCTTCATCCTATACCCTGCCCAGAAAGCCCAATTTTGAATGTTCATCTGAATGTGTTGCAGCACTATATCACAGTTCCTGCTACCAGAACAGTTGTTTGTGTCTTCTGTGAAATTTCTCTTCTTGACTTACGATAACAATCTGTTTTTGGCTTGTGACTAACCTTAAAGAGATGCAGGTTTTTATTTCTGATTTTATGCATTATTTCAGTCTCTGATCTATCTGGCTAGCTCTACTTTTAGTGAGAGCTAGAACTGCGTAGTCTCAACGTGTTTGTGGCTATAGTCAGAGTTGTTTAGTCATACTGCATGTTTCTTTTGCTCTATGACATGGTATAGTAGTTCCTTTGAATATGAAATGCCCCAATATTTAGAGCTAGAGTGACTCACCTTTCTCCATGCTGCTTGATCCCTTTAAACTCCAACTCCTCTGAGTTAGGCATGTCTACTCCAGCAGACCTGTGCATGAGTGTGACCCCTTCATGTAGTAGTCACACTACATGTGTTGCTCCACTCCTCAGTAAGCTCCACAAACTAGTGGGGCTTACTCAACTATCTGGAAGTGCTGGGTGGCATCCTACAGCCCCTACTACTGCCTGCAGGACCAGCCAACTCACACAACATTCTTGGGAATGCTAATCTGACCAGAGAAGTGTACAGAGAATTCTCAGGCCACAGATGGCACCCTCTCTGACAGTGAACCCCCAGGAAGGAATCTAGAATGGACGTTCTGGACACCATCATGCAAATATTTAAAAACCAACTGATCATACAAGCTCAGCAGCAGTTTTATGCTAGAAAAGCTAGAGGAGATAGCTGGCCCATGCAACAAACCCCTGGCAAAACCGAAACCAATCAGACTAGCACCCAACCCTCCAGTACTGACAAATCCAACCATGGACAACAACTCCCCAAACTGGGGAGATGAGTCAAATACCTGGAGGGAGAAATAGATGCAGCAAAAGATCCTCAATCCTTGATGGCAAAAATGTGCTTCCTAGAACAAGCTCCAAACATTGTCCATATAATAAAGACTACTGTCGGTTTCAAGGCAGCGACCCCGCCACCTCAGTCTATATTAATGCCATCTCTGCTACTGACAGGTAAACCTAATGACTCCTTCCCAGTGTGTGAGGCTATTGATGAGGTCATGGAAAAGTAGTGGGAAGCAGCAGAGCCAGACAGGAAGGTGTACCCCCTCCAGGAGTGCAAACTAAAAGTGTGGTGTGCCACACCAATAGTGGACCCCCAGATTATGGCATGTAACAAAACAATGGTGCTCTCATCCAAGGGAGCTGTTGGCATCAAGTACCCTACCAACATAAAAATAGATGCTATGCTTAAGAAAATCTTTGTGCTGGCAAGCCTAGGGACCAGGGCATCCACTACTGAAATGTAAACTACCAGAGTGCAACTGGCCTGGATTTAGGACATACAGAAGAGTCTGACACCCAATTCTGCAGAGGTTCAACTCATGTACCAAGCCATAGGTACCTGGCAGACATAGCAGTCGACTCACTAATGATAAATGCAAGAACAGCAGCAATAGCCAATAGGGCTAGATGGACCCTATGGTTGAAATTGTGGTATGCAGACAACAAATCTAAAGCAATGTTGAGCAAGCTTTCATTTAAAAGCATACACCTGTTTGGCAAGGGTTTAGATAAATACTAGAAGGGCATGCCAAGGCCCAGGGTATAGCCAGTAACACAGACTCAGCATATTTACCAGCTAGATCATGCTTTTGAAGAAACAGAAACTTCTGAGGCAAGAGACAAGGTTACAACAGAAACAGAAATTCCAGTTTTCGTCCCCACTATACTGCCAATAACAACACCAGCAGAAAAAGGTTCAGAAGTTGCAATATCTCTAACAGAGGACAATTCAATGGCAATTACAAGTCTAAACAATGACTACAGCAAATAACTGACTACCTCTCTGTACCCTCTGATTGGAGTTCACCTACTAAAATTTGCCTGAGATGGGAGAAAATCAACTCAGGACTGGTGGGTCCTTATGATAGTCAGTAAGGGATACACAACAGAGTTAATGGACATCCCTACAACAGACCGACTGATAATCTTGTCAGTCTCAAAAAGAAAGGCTTATCCAGAACAAGTCAAGCTAATTATACAAAACCAACTTGAAAACAAGGCCATCACAGAAGTACCACACGAGGAAAGGGAAAAGGAATCTCTTCTATATTGTTTATGAGGCCAAGAAAGACAGGTGGCCTTCAGCCAGTCTTACATCTAAAATTCTTAATTAGCTCCATCCAATAAAAAACATTGACAATGGAGATCATCATGTCAACCATAAAAGCTCTCCACCCAGGAGATTATCTGACATTAATTGACAAGGAAGATGGTTACCTACACATCCACATCAGACTGTCACACCACAAGTACATATACTTCTGCATACTGGGAAAACACTAATATCAAGAACTCCTGTTTGGACTGGCATCATCCCCAAGAGTGTTTGCAAAAGTGTCCATAGTCCTAACTGTGATGATGAGGGGACAAGGAATACAAGTGATTCCATACCTCAATAACTAGCTCATTCAAACCAGGTCACCAGCACAGTCGCTAAGAAAGACACATTCAGTTCTACACTACTTGGAACAACACAGCTGAGTAATAAACCACTCCAGGAGCAGCTTTGTCCCCACTAGGTTGTAGAGCATTTGGGAATGCTCACAGACATGAACAAAGGCCAAGTAAGTTCATCAGATAAGAGGGTGAACAACATCATCCTCCAAGCAGGAAGCTTACAGAAATATAACAGTCCTACATTGGAACAAATCTTGCAGGTTCCAGGGTCGATGGCATTTGTGCATGGACCTGGTTCCATGGGCCAGATGGAGCATGAGACCACTCCTACTTCTGGCTATTCAACAAGTTGCCCAAGTAGAATATAAACTCTCAGCCACAGTGACTATCACACCAAAAGTATGAACATCGCTACAGTATGTTAGTGGACAAACAGGTACAACTTGATCAGGGATGTGGCTCTAAAAATACAACATGACCATGTTTTCAACACAGATGCCAGCCTGAAGGGGTGGGGAGCATCTGCAGGAACCCACTCTACACAGGGAAAGTGGTCTGTCTCTCAGATACAAAGCACACAATCAGCGTGTTGAAAGTAAGGGCAGTCTTCCAAGCCCTCATCCACTTCGGCAGCATGATCAATGGGAAAAATCTACTAATCTGCTTCAACAACAGGATCACTGTGGCATATACAGTAAACCAAGGGGGCACCAACAGTAAAGCAATGCAGAGAGAGAGAAGAAAAGTCTTCACATGGGCACAGAAGCATCTGGATCATATCACAGCCATCCACCTGAGGTAAAACTAAAAACAATAGTAGACCACCTCAGTAGGCAACAAGTGAATAGCAACTACACTCTTTGAACTTCCCTATGATAAACAGGAGGTGGGTTCCAGGGAAAATGACCTCATGGCCACACACAAGAACACTCAGATGCCAAAATACTTCTCCAAATAGAGAGACAGCAAGTCGATGGGGTGGATGCTCTGTCTTTGGTCTGTTTTTATGACATAGTGTATATCTTTTCCCCAATTCCTCTGATCCCCCAAATTTTCAGGAAAATATATCAAACCAGGATAAGAGTGATACTAGCCACATCGTGCTGGCCTCACAGGTCATGGTTCACCATGGTCATGGTCATGGCACTCGACCACCTGTGGAAACTGCCAGGACATCCAGACATACTCCAAGAGGGGCCTGTGAGACACTCCAGCCCACACAACTCAAACTGATTACCTGGCTCCTGAAAGTGAGAGACTGTTGAGGGCTGAATACCACCCCAAAGTAACAGACACCATGACTTTATCCAGAAGAGGCTTGAGAACATCTACCTATGCCAGATAGTGGACAATATTCTCTACATGATGCTTAATTAGAAGATAGAGGGGGGAACAGCTCAGAGGTAATGTGAGGAAGTATTTCTTCATGGACAGGGTTGTGGATACATGGAACAGCCTTCCTGAGGAGGTCATAGAGTCAAAAACAGTGGGGGAATTCAAGAGTGCATGGGACAGACATAAGGCAATTCTAGTGGGGGGTAGGAGGAAGTAGGCTGTTGGTTAACTAGGATCTGCAGCTTATCTGTTAGGTAGGGAAATGGGCAGACTAGGTGGGCCAAGCAGTCCTTGTCTGCCATCAAATTCTATGTTTCTATGTTAATTAAAGACATAATACCAGAAACAGCCTTAGCTGCAGATATCCTGCTTTTCCTGCAGTAGGGACTTGACAAGGGTCTATTGCTCACCTCCCTACAAGTACGTAAGCAATAATACCTGACAGGGTGGGCGGCATTGGGAAATACCGGACCATCCAGGGGCATAATGAGGCCCAGCGCCGCAGGCTGAGGGCCTTATAGCCCCTGGAAGGTCCGGTATTTCCCAATACCGCCCACCCTGGAGGGTATTATTGTGCTTAGAAAATGGGTCATTTGTTGACATGTGAAAAAATTTTTCAAAATAAAAAAAAACCCTTTAGATTAGTAAAAATAAAGAACACAAAAAAATGACTTTTTTGTAAAGTAGTCCCTCTACTGGCACATTTTGCCTGTTTGCCAGTAGAGGGCACTGCTGTTTTGAGTGAGTGTGTGTTTTTTTTTTACTTTGTGGTGTCTGTTTGTCCCTAAGTTCCTCAAACTCATCAACGCCCTGGCCCCCACCCCAACGACGAGCTGCACAGATGAAATACAGTTTTAAGTCCTACAAAAATCCATTTTGGATGTATTTTATTTTGTTCTTCAATGCAGATCAAAAGAAGAGAGGTACTCTGAATTACAGAAAGATCCAGGAGCAGTTTTGTAACTCTGGGGTTGGCGGTCATTAGACTAATGGGGGGGGCTGATTTGTGACATTATCATGTGCAGAGCAGTTCGTTTGGCAGGACAAACTCTGAGGAAAACATTTTTTATTTAAAAAACAAACAGCATTGTGTTTATGTTGGCTTTAGCGTTTTGGATGAGCAAGGGGAACAATGAAGGTGAGCTAACCTGTGTCGGAGCTGCGCTGAGCTCCCGACATGCAACCGCTACCACTTTCAAGTAGAAAAAGCTGTTTGGGGGATTTCTTTTTCAAGGGTGAAAAACTAAAGAGAACTGTGTAAAAAAATGCAACCCCTCAGTCAGTAGTACCAAGCGGGGTTGGGGGAGCAAGTCAGTGACAGAAGACAGAAGCGGGAATCAAGGGTAGAGGCTGCTGCAGATGTGTGAAAGGAGGCAGAGGATTGTAGGGTGGGAGTTGCACTGCTGGCTATCGACACCTGTGAGAGTGGGCGGGGGATCATAGGTTGGGAGTTGTGTGTGCACCAGAGTCGGGTCTCTGTATAAAAAAAATAAATACATTTTTTGTCTGTGCTTGTTCAGATATCGGTGGTGTGGGTGTGTGTCTCATGGGGGAAGGGAGCATCATCGCTTGGTCATCAGTTAGCGGGAGAAAAACATGGCGGCTGCTTGTTTTGAACATTCTGGGTGCCCAAGACTATGGCGAGCAATGGGGCACCCCGAATGGGAACTTCTTTTTGTGCGGACTCTATTGAAAAATACCCGCCTGGCTAGATCTACTGTATGTCCTAGCCAATCAGAAAGTTAGGATTCTTTTAGCCATTTTCTAATGTACAACTAGCAGCCATAAGAGAAGGTCATGGGAAAACTGAAAATATACCTCAGGGCATGCACCCAAACATATTATGTTTCACTAAAGCAGCCACCAACATATGCCCCAGGCAGAGACAGATCACAGCACCCTTGGAGCTGAACTGTATACTTAGAGCAATAGTGGTACCTCTCTTTGAACCATTGCCCTCTGTGGAATTTAAATGGATGAACTTTAAAACAGTGTTTATAGCAGCAGTCTGTTCAGTCAGAAGAACAAGTGACCAACATGCCCTTTCCTGGGGTTAGTGTCTCCAAATATTTAGGGATTTCTAATACCGTGGCAAGAATGGACCCCATTCTTTAGCCAGGGCATATTCAAAACTCAAGAAATTAGTACTATATTAATCTTTGATGTTTGCTGAGAGCGCTCTTCTCAGCACACGCAACGTCCCCAAAATGGCTTCCTTTTGAAGTTCATAAGGTGTCACAAGTATTGGTAGCATATTTAAATGTGCCTGAAAGTTCTTTTTGATTAGTCCCATTGCTCCAAGCACTACTGGAACAATCTGTGTGTCCTTATTCCACATCAGTTTGGTTTCTGACTGCATATCTTAGTATTTCATGATTTTGTGTCTCTCTGTATGCAACACATTGTAGTCACTAGGGGTGGCTATTTCAATCAGCAGTGCTACCTTTGTTCTCTTTTCTTGTATTACAATATCAGGTTTTCTTGCTTCCACTTTCTTGGCTGTTGGTATTGGGTGATCCCATGTGATCATTACTTCTTCATTCTCTGTGATTCTTTGTGGTTCATGTTTCCAGTGTCTCTCTGCTACCTGTTGAGAGCCATATCTGGTGTTTTATAAGGACAAAGTATCATTAAGAACAAAACCCTCATTCGTCCTGAAGATTGCATCCAATTTCTACAGGGTCCAAACAATCGAACTACCAGCCAATATTCTACAAACAATGAAGATGGCCCTTCTCTTCAGACCCTCAGTATGAACAAAATTGTGGCATCCTACATTAATAAAACTGGCCAATTCAGAAACTCAGACAGAAAGTTGCAATCGCCCAAGTCCGCAGTAAGGGCTTAGCAGCATTCAAGTCAACTATAGCAATATGGCTGAAGTGTGTCATACAGGAGGCATAGAAGGCCTCTACCACACCACCACCAAAGGACCTTAAAGTGGACTCTACTGGAGCAGTGACTACCTCCTGGACCAAGAGAAATATGGCCATGACAGAGGAGATATGTGCAGCCACCACTTCGAACTTGATATATACCCTTATGAGACATTACAGACTGGACAGCACTCAGATAGCAAAAGCCAACTTTGGTCACTCTGTATTGCAAGCAGCCGTTATCCCTGAGTCTGATCCTGCCCTGTATACCCCACCCTGAATCTAAGGGGTACTGCTTCTTAACACTCTACTTGTAAGAATCCTGAATTGTCTCAGAGGTTACCCCTCAGAATGGTAGATTACTCACCTGGCAAAGGTTATTGTGGGAGATTTGACCTCTGAGGCACTCCGCAGCCCTACCATGGTAACAACGTACAAATGGACCATAGGTCCATGCCAGTTGACTATCATAGCATGACGTATGGGCCGGTGCAACTTAGAATGTATTGGGTAGTTAAATGTGAGAAGGTTTCCAACATTGCTCTGCCTGATTATTGGACACAAGCCTTTTCTGCTAACCAGTTTAATTTCAGATGAGCAAGATTTGGAAGACATTGAAATTGGGCTTTCTGGGCAGGGCACATACAGGATGTAGGAGCTTGGATTTCAGATCTGAAAGTCACATGTGCATCAGCAGTATATCAGTTGAATGTAACCCTATCTGTAAGGATCCTGGAGTGCCTCAGCAGTCTACCACCCCCACCATTGTTACCAGATGAGTAAATTACCTTTAACTCTTAGCCATTAGCTACAGTAAAGGGTTTTGAAACTATACTTTTATGTACTGCCAGACTTGTAGGATCATGAGAATTTGGCACCAACAACCAGCACACTAATTTTCAGATTATTCTGTCTAGGGATGGCTGCTGTATTAAGGTGCAAAAATTGTGATTTAACATAGAAATGCTTACTAAACCCTAACTATAGTAGTGTTGCTATGCCACTAATAGATAGATGGATAGACGGATAGATAGATAGATAGATAGATAGATAGATAGATAGATAGATAGATAGATAGATAGAAACAGATTATAGATATAGATGTATTGCAAAAAAACTATGTTAATGCATGTATTAGGGTTGAAACATAAAACACAAATTAGAGAAATGGAAAATTAGAGTCAAAAGTTCCTGGCAACTAGGTGAATATGTGTTATGGTGTTCCTCAGGGTTTTAATGGTCAGGCGATGCAGTGTTGGTGGTACTATATTGTAATATCGACACCTTGTATGCAAGCACTGCTGTGTCATTTACTTTGGTAAAACAAAGCCAATATTAAGGTTATGCCAACACTGCATCATGTGATCTTTCAAACCCTGAGAAAAAGTATACCAATTCATCAAGGTTTCAAAGACTTTTGACCCATATTTTTCCTTTCTCTACTTTGTATACTTTGTGCTTTAATCCTAGTACTGTTACATAGTTGTTTGCAATAAATTTCCTTACTTTTTGAAAAATATGTGTAATGACTCATATATTTATTTTTTGCTTTTCTTACACACCATAATTAGTACTGCATAGTCACACCCACAGTGCCAGATCTGGAGCTTACTTCATACTGCATAATTCCACTCAGTGTGGCAGACCTGTAGCTGCTTTGCAAGTGACCCTGTGGGTCACTTAGGCCCTGCTCACACTAGGGACCATTTATAAAATGTTAGTAAAAACATTTTACAAATCGGTCCATAGCATGGTTGTCAGAGCGTTCACATTCAATTCAGACAACTGTGCCAGGTGGAAGGAATTCTCAGGCATGACTGCAGCATCAGCTCAAAGCATTGTGGGCTCCCGTTGGTGCCGCAGCGCATGACAGGATACCCGTGAATGCAGACCAAAACCAATCGGGACAAAAAATATATGGGCAGAATTGGGGATTCTTCCTCTGCACAGCGGTGCCTGTAATGTATCCTTTTTTTATTCTGTGGCTGACAAAATTGATTTTCTCGCCGGACAGGTTGCCTTAACCTGTGTCACAGCACAGTATTCGTACACACTACTGTTAACATGGATTAAGGCAACCGTGTTTAGCTAAAATCATGCTAAACACCACCTCTTAGCAGGGTTTTAGCATGGTTTTAGAACACGGTTGTAACATGGTTTTAACCATGTTACAGTGTGAACGCAAACCGTGTTCCAGGAGCTTAAAACGGTTTAAGGCAGTTAAACAGTTTTAAGCTTCCTAGTGTGAACAGGGCCTTAAGAGGCAGCTGTATATGTATTGTACTTCACATATATGTTCACAGATATGGCCCTACAAAGCCACCTATATTTTTCTAATTTTGAGATTGTCACAAAAGTGATTTTGAGAGTCACAAAAACATGTTCACTGGTGAAGAAAGAAGGACCTGTTTTAATGATGTTTCAATTTTATTTCAACAACATTTTTTTTAAGAAATTTTTTTAACAATAAAACAATTGAAAATACCACTCCACATAGTCAACCATGCAAGTTTCAGACTTAACTTCTAACTTATTTTTTATGTTTTTGGTGCTCAAAATTATCTGTTCTTTGGGCTAGTTTCATGACCACTTAGACACATGAAACTGAGTTTATGAGTTATAAAATCAGGTTCACTACTCACAAAAGCAGTTCCTGTTTTCATAAAATGTGAAAGTCTGATTTCATTAATATTTTACAGACTACTTTTTTAAGAAACAAAACTTGAAGAATCAACTTTACACCCTTAAGTATTGACTAGATAGGTTTCAGACTCAACTTTCAACACATTTTCTTGATATTGATGCACAAAGGTTTCCCTTGTATTTTCCAGTTTCATGACAACTAAGGATAACAAAACCACAAGTATTATCTAAGAAAAGTAGGTTCTGACTCATGCAAATGTACATCAGTTTTGCAAAAATCCTGTTATAGCAAAGATGTGAAAAAATGAACAGCACATCTGGGAAAAATTATATTTTGTTTTCCTAATAATTTGAACACCATTTCCTATAAAGCTGACTTTCTTAGAATCGTGCTTGGACCAGACTCAAACCGCAGAGTTTCATGTTTTAACTCATTGCCATTTGTGTGCTATCAGTGAGCAAAGAAACATGTTAAAAACACATTTCTTTTTATTTTCAACCTTCTAGAACTTTTGAACTGCTGAACTAACCATCACCAAATTTACAGGGTCAAGAGATCTTGACACCGATTATGTGCATGTCAAACTGCAGCATAATCCATTCATGGAGCCACATTGTTAATGTGCAAAAATCTGGGTTTAACATAGGATGGTGGATTTCTAACTTGTGATCATGTTTAGGGTGTGCCTTTGTGTTTCTTTTGTTACTGTGTTTTTTTCTGTAGTGCAGTAGTGTTTTTGATGTGTCTGTTTTTTTGGCCCCTTAGTGTTTCCATAGTGTAGGGTCCTCCTATATAAGGAGGGTTGGCTGCAGCAGTCTGACCTTATGTTTGTCATTCAGGATAGTAGAGTGAATTGAGCAAGCCTGCCCAGGGTCCCAACAAGGTCTGTTTCCAACAGAATACTCTCCTGGGGGGAGAATCACAAAAGGCCTTGCTTCAGGCCACAAAGTCAGAGTGGGGAAGGCTTGTTTTCATAATCTTTGAGAATTCCGCTCCTGCCTATTTCTCTAATATTGTCTTCTGTTATTCTCCATCTCAATCAATTTGCTCCTTTTCTGCAGCTCTTCTCTTTGTTCCCATTCATATCCTTTCCACTATGGATAGTAATGACTTAATCATTACTGGTCCATCTGTCTGGAACAGCCTCCTCCATGTCCCATCGACTCTCTCCTCTAACCTTTTTCAAATCTCATCTAGTCATCCTTCCATTTAACTCATAGCTTATCTATTCTGTATTGTTGTCTTCAGGTCTTTGAACCCTTATCATTTTGCCATTAATTCTACCAGTTGTGTTTAAATTTTGCTAAACCTGAAATGTTGTATGATAAATTTTGTATGAAAGATGCTATAGAAAATTGTATTGTGAGGTAGAGAGATAAATAGAAACAGAGAGTGTGTGAGAGAGAGAGAGAGAGAGAGAGAGAGAGTTAGATAGAGATAGCTGGATAGATAGATAGACAGACAGACAGACAGACGAAGACCAATGGTCCTTCCAGTCTGCCCATGGCTCTGTATCTAACCTCCGGACCTATTGTCCATACAGGATCATAGCTCTCCCTATCCAGCCCCCTATTCCCCTACCTGTTACGATTGCTATGAGTAACCACTGTACCGTTCACTAGGTCCCAACTGTGCTTGAAATTAATGGTTTTGACACCCACCACATTGGATGGTAGACTATTCCAGGGTTCCACCACCCTTTCTGTAAAATAATCCTTTCTCATATCCCTCTAGAACCTCACTCATTTCAGTTTCAACTCATACCCCTGTGACCTCAAACCATGACCCATGCTAAATAAGTCCCACAGTTCATCTTGTTTATTCCTTCCAGGAACTTGAAGATCTCTGTCATATCTTCCCTCTCTCATCTGATCTGCAGTAAGTACATGTTCAGTGCCTTGAGACAGTCCTCATAATGCATGCCCTGTTGGCCCCAAATCATCTTTGTCACCCTTTGCTGCACCATGTCCAGCCTGTCCTCATCTTTCCTGATGTGAGGACTACAGAACTGGGCACAGTACTCCAGGTGTGGCCTCACCAAAGATCTATAAAGAGATAGTATTACCTATTTTCTTCTGCTATCAATACCCCTTCCGATTGATCTCAGCATCCAGTTTGCCTAATTAAAGGCATTGTTGCACTGGTGTGATTGTCTGATGTAGTCACTAATGACAATTCCTAAGTCCCGTTCCTCAGTCATGGTGTTAAGTGTCACCCCACCCATCCAGTACTCAGTCCTGGTTTCTTCTTCCCTATGTGCATTACCTTGCACTTTCAATGCATTGAATTTTAACTACCAAACTTTAGATCACCTCTCTAGTCTTTGCAGGTCACTCTACATTTCCCTGATTACCTCATCACTATCCACCCTCCCACAGAGCTTAGTGTCATCTGTGAAGAGACACAGCTTGCCCCGGGTTCCTTCTCTAATGTCGCTGATGAACATATTGAAGAGGACCAGGCCCAGGATAGATCTCTGCAGTACCCCACTCATGCCTCCTTTTTAGTCAGGTACCTACCCATCTTACTATGTCCCTAGCTGCACTCAGCTCCTTCATGTTCTTCAGAAATTGTTTGTGAGGCACCAAGTCAAATGTCTTACTGAACTTTAAGTACACTAAATCCATGGTGTGGCCCGTATCAGATGCCCTTGTCACTCAGTCAAAGAAAACTATCAGGTTAGTCTGACAAGACCTTCCTGTCATGAAACCATACTGTTTACTATCCTGGAGACCATTGTTCTCCAGGTAGTCCCTGAGGTCCTCTTTGAGCAGTAACTCCATCAGTCTCCCTACTACAGAGGTAAGACTGACAGGTCTGTAGTTACACACTTGTTCCTTGCCCCCCACACCCATGGAATGGAATTACATCCACCACCCTACAGTACTCTGTAACTACCCCTGTCAGTAATAAGCTATTGAACAGTCCTACCAGGGGTTCAGCTAGTTCCAATGCAAGTGTCCTGAGCACCCTAGGATGCATCTGGTCTCAGAGTTTTTTCTACCTGTATTGATGCTAGCCCTTTCCAGACCCTTTTACAGATAAATACTGGCTGTCTTATCTCCAGGACCTCCTTTATGGCTGCTTTGATGTCACCCCCTGACAAGGGCCTGCTGTCTTCCCTTGCAAAGAGAGAGGAAAAGTTATCATTAAGAAAAGATGCCTTTTGCATATTCTCCTGTATCACCCTACCCCCTCAGATAATCTAACAATTCCTTCTCCTTTCTTCCTTTTTTCTCAGTATACAGAAGAATTGTTTTTTCTCTTCTCTTGACCCTCACTCCAATGTGCAACTAAGTCCTTGCTTTTGCTTCCCTAACTGCCCTCTGTGCCTTATTATTTCTCACTATGTATTCTTCCCACTCTTCCTCCCCTTGCTTTTCTTGGTATCTTGTGAAGGCCTTTTCTGGCCCTCACTACTTCCCTGACCCTTATCGAGAACCATAATAATATCTAGTACTTGTTACTTTTGGTTACTGCTCTCATGCATAATTTAGATGCCCTGAGAATGGCTCCCTTTATTGACCCATCTCTTTTCCACTCCTTCCACACCTCCTATGTTGTCTACCCAGCTAACTTGTCACGGTCCCAGTAACTTTTTTGGAGGTGCTGCCTGTCTATGGCAGGGGTGAGGCTAGGGTGCTCCACACCATAGGATTCAATCAGTGGTTGAAAAACTGGTGCAGAGCTCAGGGATTTGGCTTCATTGGGGACTGGGGTTCCACCTGGAGGAATGCAGGCCTATACTGGCATGATGGTCTGCATCTGTCCAGGAGGGTAACCAGGATCCTAGGTGATAGGTTTAAATACTTCATTGACAAGCATTTAAACTAGCCAAGGGGGGAGGCACCAGAAGGGAACAGAGAAATCCTAGCTCCCCCCCAAAAAATATCAGGGTACTAAGTGAGGTAGACACCAACATAGAGATGTCAATGGGGAGAAGTGCAGGGGTAAATGGAGAACGTGACAAATGTAAGAAGGACTGGGATGGGGCAAAAAGGGGTAAGGCCATCAAGAAATGGAGAGTAATGAGTACCAATGCCCATAGTCTGGGCAACAAGCTCCCTGAGCTGGTGGCCTTGATGGAAGAGGGATGCCTGGATATCGTAGCAGTCACAGAAACATGGTACACAGAGAACCATGACTGGGATGTTAACATACCAGGGTACACAACCTACAGGAGAGACAGGGAGGGCTGAAGGGGGGAGTAGCTTTCTATGTAAGGGAAGGGATAAAAGCAACTGAACAAAATAGTAAACAGAGAGGAGAGGAGGCACTGTGGGTCACCTTAGAGACTGGAAATGGCAGCACAATCTGCACAGGGGTTGTATATAGACCCCCATGTCAGGGGGAAGGAATAGACAAGGATATGATAGAAGGCACACTTAGGATGGCAGAGAAAGGGAAATACTGTTGATGGGGACCTTAATATGCCAGATGTTAACTGGAGCACCTTTTCAGCAGCCACATCCAAAAGCAGGGCCATTCTTGATGGCCTTCAGGTGGCATGCCTCAGATAGCTAGTTTTGGAAGCTACTCGTGAGGGAGCAATCTTAGACCTCATACTCTCAAATGGAGACAGTGAGAGGATCTCAGATCTAGAAGTGGGTAGCCATTTGGGAACAAGTGACCACCAAACAGTGTGGTTCACGATAAACTCAGCCACAGAGTCAAGCCATACAAAAGTAAGAGTTATGGACTTCAGGAGGGCTGACTTTGGCAAGATGGGAGAGTGCCTTAGAAAAGCACTAGCAAACAGGCTAGAAGGAGGGTGGAGCAACAGTGGGGAAATATCAAAACTGCCATCACAGAGGCAACAAGCCTTTGTGTGAAGCAAATAAACAAATCAAAATGAAAGAAAAAGCCACTATGGTTCTCAAAAGAGGTGGCAGTGAAGGTTAGGGAGAAAAAGATAGCATTTAGGAAGTATAAGAAAACACAGAAGGAGCAGAACAGAGAACTGTATCAGTTAAGACAGAAGGAAGAAGGGAGGGTAGTCAGAATAGCAGAGGCACAAACTGAGGAAAAGATAGCTAACTCGGTTAAGAAGGGGATAAAACATTTTATAGGTATATCAAGGAGCATAGAAAGACAAAGGGAGGGATAGTGAGGCTGAATAGAATGGATGGTGGGTGGGCACAGAGTGACAGTGAAAAAGCAGGGATACTGAATGAATAATTCTGTTCAGTATTCACAAAAGAGGAAGTGGTTGAGGTGCCTAATACAATTAACAGAAGCACTCTGGAGAGGGAAGGGTCAATCCCAGTCCTTTCACAGAAGAAAGGGTTCTGAAAGAACTTCTAAAACTGAAGGTGGACAAAGCAATGGGGCCAGATGGAATTCACCCCAGAATTCTAAAATAATTAAGCAGAGAACTAGTGACACCACTGACTACCCTTTTTAACAAATCATGGGAGGATGGTGTAGTACCTGAGGACTGGAAGAAGGTGGATGTGATTCTCCATCACAAAAGTGGGACCAAGACAGAGGCAGAAAACTACAGACCTGTCAGTTTGACCTCTGTGGTAGGGAAAGTGATGAAATCACTTGTAAAGGAAAGAATTGTTGAGTACCTAGAGGCCAGTGGGGCACAGGACCCAAGACAGCATGGGTTCACAGTGGGAAGGTCATGTCAGACAAATCTAATTGATTTATTTGACTGGGTTACCAAAGCAGTTGACGGGGGGGCTCTGGACATGGCCTACCTAGACTTTAGCAAGGCATCTGACATAGTACCACACAAAAGATTAGTAGTCAAATTAACCAGTCTGGGAGTGGGTCCCAGGGTGGTAGCCTGGGTAAAACATTGGCTGAACAACAGGACACAGAAGGTAATTGTAAATGGAGTCCACTCTGAAGAAAGAGGGGTTACTAGTGGGGTACCGCAGGGTTCAGTACTGGGTCCAGTCCTTTTTAATGCCTTTATAAATGACATTGCAGAGGGACTGGAAGGAAAAGTATGCCTCTTTGCAGATGACACAAAGATCTGCAACAGGGTTGATACACAAGGAGGTGTGGAAAGGATGAGAAGGTACTTGGTAAGGTTGGAGGAATGGTCAGAAGTATGGCATCTTGGATTCAATGCAAAGAAGTGCAAAGTTATGCACCTGGGAAACAAAAACCCAAGGAAGACTACACAATGGGGGGGAGGTAGTAACAACAACAGAAATGGAAAGGGACCTAGGGGTAATCATATCAGATGACCTTAAGGTTGACAAGCAATGTGAGAAGGCGGTAGGGAGGGCTCGGGGGATACTGGGATATATAGGAAGAGGTATCACCAGCAGAAAACAGGAAGTTGTTATCCCCCTGTACAGACAGTTGGTGAGACCCCATCTGGAGTACTGCGTCCAGTTCTGGAGAACCCATCTCCGCAAGGACATAGACAGTATGGAGGCAGCCTAGAAGAGGGCAACTAAAATGGTGCAGGGTCTGCAAGAGAATCCATATGAGAAGAGACTAAAGGAGCTTAATATGTATACCCTTGAGGAAAGGAGGGAGAGGAGGGACATGATAAAAACATTTAAGTACCTCAGTGGAATCAACAAAGTCCAAGAGAGTAGCATCTTTCAGAAAAAGCGATGTGCAAGAAAAAGGGGACTCAATCTGAAGATAGAGGGGGACGGCTCAGGGGCAATGTGAGGAAGCATTTTTTCACAGAGAGGGTGGTGGACACATGGAACAGCCTTCCTGAGGAGGTTGTGGGGTCTAAAACTGTTGGAGAATTCAAGAATGCATGGGACAGACCTCAGGTAATTTTTGTTGGGAGTAGGAATTAATAGGCTGTTGGTTAAATAGGATCTGCAGCTTATCCTCTAGGTAGGAAAATGGGCAGACTAGGTGGGCCAAGCAGTCCTTATCTGCCATCAAAGTCTATGTTTCTATGTCCAACTCCCTCAACCTGTTGAAGTCTGCCTTTCTGCCTCCTTTGCCACGCCTGTCCCCCTCTTCCCCTTCTTTTGGTTATCTATAAGGCTTAAAGGCACTGAATGTTGACAAATCCCTGGGACTGAATGGCATACATCCAAAGGTTTTGAGGAAGTTGGAGTATGTTCCCACAGGTCTCCTGGCAGACCTAATTCACACATCATTGAAATCAAGGAAAGTACCCCTGGACTATAGGACAGCACATGCAGTGACGCTCCAAAAAAGCTGGCTGAGGAATGACCCTGGTAACAAAAAAAGTGGGGAAATTCATAGAAACCCCACTGAAAGAAGGACTGGTAAGCTTTCTGGAAGAAAATTAACTTTTAGCTGATGGGAGGTCCTCTTTGCTGACTGGCCACTGAGCTTACTTTCACACCAGATTTTAAAAGACAGCCAACTCTGGCTATGTGACTTTAAATTTGATGCAGTAAACAGCATATTGTAGCTTATTAAAATGCTGTTAGTAAATTGGAAATATTCATGAGGTGAAACTCTTACGACTTTGCATTTATAGGAGGGGTAGCTATCCTCTAAAGGAAGGTAGGACCTTACCAATAGCAGAGTATCATCTCAGCAGAATCATAGGGGTTGCAAAACTTCTCCACGTATCGCATTTTATATAAATAACTGCTAGATAAACAATGTATTAGAGGATTTCAAGGGTTGCAAGAGCATCATAGAGGGTTTCAAAGAAATCATCGAGGTTAAAACCACAATGCCTAGCTACTCCAGAATAATACCCCTGCCCGTAGCATTCAGTGGGTCCACATGGAGGCAGATGTATTGACTCTAGGGAAGGGACTGTCAGATGGAAATCATTTGGGCAGGGGGTATAAATATTATTTATTTATTTCTGAATTTACATAATAAAAGTGGAATTTTTATTTTTTTTTTTGTTCAAGGTGACTGTGCATTTTTTTTTATATTGACCCAGGCCTTGCAACATGAAGTGAATGTCTTTCTTTATATTTTAAAAAACACATTTTTTAATTGGCTTTTAACACTGAATGGCATTTGCTTTATGATTCTTAGAATGATGATCTCAGGTACTCTGAGTACACTCATGGATAGAAATTTCAAGAAGGGGACTCCATCTCCAAGGATACATCACCCCAAACTGAACCTTAGTAATTTATAGGATAACTGTCAACATTAAGGCCTGACTCCACTCCTATCCCAGCGTCTTCTTGTCACTCAAAAATGCGGGTCAAATTGTTCTCAGAAGTCTGCTGACTATACATTTCTTTATTTGTCATATTGCAAGTGATTTCCCAAAAATGAATAAACTGGTAAAAAAAAAAGTCAAGGTCACAAATTATAAGGAGCATCCTTGGCTATGTGTCATTAGTGTGTAGACAATGTCTGGATCATTACAAAAATAATAAATAAATAAAATCCCATAATGCAGCTAACACAACTTTGGTATACAGCCGAGGACCATCATAATACAGTAGTGTCATACAATAAGTACATATCAGGGTGTCACCACTCTGTGAGTAGAGTACTGCTTTAAACATGTTCACCTTGATTTTTTTCTCCCTTGCTCATTGCATATATTATTACCCATTTGATTATTGTGTATATGTAACATAGTACAACATGAATTATGTGTGCCACACAGTTTACAGTATCGACATTGCACATATCAGTAATTTTACACTGCATCCATTGAATCACTTAACCTGTCATACATAGAAACATACAAACTCTTGGCAGATAAAGACCGCTGAGCCCATCTAGTCCATCCATTTTTAATTATGATCACTATTGCTGCAGACCTTACTTGATCTATGACACTGTCTCTTCCAGATCCTTCTTTCTTCCTATGGTTCCCTTGTGTCTATCAAGACATTTTTGAAACCCACCACTGGTTTCACCTCCACTGCCTCTGATGAAAGGCTGTTACAGGAATCCATCACCCTTTCTGTGAAGAAGCACTTCCTCAAATCTCTCCTGAATCTACCCCTTTCCAGCTTCATATCATGGCCCCTTGTTCTAAAGCACTCTTTGCTCCAAAAGATATCTCACTCCTGTACTTTATTAAGTCCTGTGAGGTCTCTATCACATCCCCTCTCTCCCTCCTCTCCTCCAGGGTGTACATATTGAACTTTTAGTCTCTCCTCATAGGGCTTTTGATGCAGACCTTGCACCATTTTAGAAGCCCTCCTCTGCACACACACACACACACACTCCCACTACGCCTATCTCTTTCCGGAGATGTAGTGTCCACAACCGGACACAGTACTCCAGGTGGGCTATTACCCAGTGACCTATATAGGGGCAACACCATCTCTCTCTTTCTACTGTTGATACCACTACCTATGCGACCATACATCCCACTAGCCCTCTCAACTACTTTGTCACATTGCCTGCCCACCTTCAGGTCATCCAGTATGATTACCCCCAGATCTCTTTCTTGCTTGGTCATTTTCAGTATCACTCAGATCACGTGATGGTCTGGGCTTGCTAGCTGCTGCTTCCCTTGGCTCCCGCTTCCCGGGCTGATAATCTAACTTCATCTAGTGCTTTGTAGCTGGAAAATAAGGGTATCCTCTACATCTTTATATTCCTGGTCACTTAACGGAGCTTGTTGGCTGTTTCTCTGGTAGTTCCTGCTGTTTTAACACTTTCAGATGGAGGCCGAGATGAAAACGGCCTTACCCAGACACACACCCCTGGTCTCGCCTGACAAACAGGCAAAGAAGGTAAAACTGGTCCAGCAACTATCAGCTAAACAACTAACTACTTTGGCGGCATCAACTCCGCTTTCAGAAGATTGTTTTTTGCAAGAGCCGCAACCATTTAAGGAGACACTCCTGGATATCGCTGCTGAATTAAAAGATATTCATACTGAAATGGCCGAACTCAGAATTCGCACGGCAGATATGGAGGCTCGCACCTACTCTCTAGAGGCCTGGAGAGACAGGACGGATCCAGAAATCACTAAGTTAAGGCAACAAATCTCTAAACTACAACTCAAAACCGAGGATCTAGAGGGGTGCAGCAGGAGGAACAATATTTTGATCTTTGGCTTACCAGAAGGAGCAGAAGGTCCCTCTGCAATCTTATTTACCCAGAAACTTTTTACCAAGATTGTGGGCCCTTCCCCACACAATCCTACCTACTTAATAGAAAGGGCGCACAGGTCTTTACATCCAAAACGGGAGGATAATGCTTCCACTCACCCGATGATCATTCGCTTTCTCAACTATCTTGAAAAACAGCACATTTTGGCCAAAGTCAGAGATCTACAATCTATACAATGGGAGGGCAAGCGCCTAAGAATTACTCAGGATTTGCCATTAGAAACCTGAAGGAAAAGAGCCTCCTTTCATCCCATAGTCAGCAAGTTTATTGCTGCCAGTATTAAGTTTCACATGGCATACCCAGCACATCTGCAAGTTTTGGTGGATGGAACATGGCTGTCATACCACTCGGCCGAACAGGCCCAAGTTGATCTCTGCAAGAAGATGCCGCCATTATTTCAATCCTAAGATGGTTTTCTCACTTTCTTGCTATCAAAGATCTATTTGCTGTGACTGTACCTTCTGTTGTTTGGCTGGCTTACCAATGGAGAACTTTTTCTGAGGGATGTCCTTGGGAGGGGAGTTCTTCTCCAGTGTAGTGGGGATGGCGGCGATTGAGGAGAGAGGTGGAGGATGGCCTGTGGACCCGGAGGACTTTGCGTGGCAAGAGTCACCATTTTCCCTTGGATCCCCTTTTCCTGGTGCCATTTATTTCCAGTGGGGACTCTTTCTGACAGGACAGCTTGGCCCGTTCCAATATGGTTCCCCAGGGGAACACCCGCACATTCGAGAAGCTGCATCTTATGCTTTACTTTCTGGTGATGATTTTATTATTATGATGTGTATATAATTCTGGAAAGACTCATGTCACCCATTTTCCTATTTTCTAGCCAAACTATTCTCATGGGTTTCTCTCTCTATATCTCGACTTCTGGTATTTAGGGAGACAATTATGTTATGATTAATATATTAAGGTTTGTCTCTTCTCGAACTCTCTCTCTCTGTAGGACTTCAGTTCTCATATCCGCCTTTACTACTCTGGTCTCTCTCATTGTCTCAATACTCCTCTGGGTACATTTATTTCTGGAACTTTTCTCTGTACTCTCGATTACCTTCTTTACCATACACTCATATTGCTTCCTTATTAATTTTGGTTGGAGAATGTAAAGCTGAATTTGCTTCATTTCTGGTTCTCATGGAAATAATGAAGTACTATATGGAGCTTATAAGTAGCTTAGATATTGTTAGGGTATTCCAGGTCGATTCGTAGATTAAACCCAATACCCTTTTTTCCTTCAAAGGGCGGGGTGGAGGGGAGGATTTTGGCTGGAAGTAACCCACCACACGTTCTGAAGTATGGGGGTAGTACCCTAATTACTCTCGCTTGTTGCTTTATTTGGTTTGATATTCTGGGGACTCCTTTTGGCATATCAGGCTGGTTTGCATTATTACCTAAGCTGGGGTCCGAACGGTACCCGGTATGGGCAGCTGTTACATTTATTATTCTTTATCAGGTTAGTAATATTGGGGGTAGTTATAATGGAGTAGTTGGGGGCTATCTACCATCGAACAAAAAGTTAGCTTTCTTAATGGGGTCAAAGCTAGGTGGAGAGATATTTGTAAATAGTTACTGGGGGGGGTATTGGGGGTGATTGGTAGCTATGGTATTCCATGGTTCTCTATCATTGTTGATGAGGTTTCCCCACATCCTGTAGATGTCATCATGATCAATAGTATGCTCAGGGTTTTCTCTTGGGTTTTGTGGGAATACCTATTTAATAAAATGTATGTAAGTTTGATGGGGGAGGGTTTAGCGGTGCACTCTCATAGTATATCATTTTGGTTATGTACTGTTCTGTATAATATCCTATGGTTACAGGTTTGAAAACATTCATATCTTGGAATGTAAGAGGGGTTCGTGATCTCAACAAGAGAATTCAGATCTTAAAACACATATCATTGCTGAAAGCTCATATCTCTTTCATTCAGGAAACTCACCTCCTCCCTGGGGAAATGGGGGGTTTGTGCAGAATTGGGATTGGGCAAGTTTTTGCTGATGGTAACTCATCCGTCAGTGGTGGCACTGCTATCTTAATTCATAAGGCGATAGTCTTTCAACCCAAAATAACAATCGCTGATTCACAGGGGAGATATATTTTAGTTCAAGGAGTATTGGACTGCACTGAATTGGTCCTGGAGAGTGTGTATGGGCCAGTGGGGGGAAACCCTATATTTTTTCAGGAACTATCGGCAGAATTACAGAAGTTCTACCAATGTTCCCTTTAATCGTGGGAGGGGACTGGAACCTGCCACCTACTCAAGATTTGGATAAATCAAATTCATTGCCTAAGCCCCTTACTCAAACCCAAAGGGCTCTTGCCAAATTTTTGGATACCAACAGATTATGCGATCCCTGGCGTCTCTTAAACCCTGAGACCCACGCTTTCTCATTTCACTCAATGGTGCACTCCACTTGGTCTCAGCTAGATTATATCTTACTTAGTCATTCTCTCATTCACAGTCTTAATGACTCCGCCCTAGAGATGATTGTTATATCGGACCATGCTGTAACTTGGGTCACAGTTATGTTAAATCATAACCTCCAAAGGGATTCAACATGGCGGTTAAATACACAGCTTTTAAAGGAATATTATGTTATTACCAGGATCTCAGACATGATTCAACTTTTTATTGCAAATAACCAGGGTTCAGTCACCAGGATGGACCACGAATGGTGTGCCCTGAAATGTTTTTTGCGAGGCGAGTCTATTAGGCTCTCCTCCACTCATAAACAAAAGAGAGAGGCAGCTGCTATATCCCTTCTGGGTCAGATTCGCACACTTGAGCATTCTCTTACTTCATCCTCCTCTCCTGATGTGCTAAAATCTCTGTTAAATTTAAGGAATCAGTATTCTCGCCTGGTTCAGGAAAAAGCAGAGTTTCTTATTTTAAGAGCTAAGGCAAAATACATAAAGCAGGGGAAAAAGGCAAGTCATCTTTTGGTGTTGCGGCTAAGGAAACTAGAGGCATCCAGGTTTATTCAGTCGATCAACGATCTGGACGGCACCATTAAAACATACCCGAGAGACATAACTGCCATTTTCAGGCAGTTTTATCTTTCCCTTTATAGTCAGCGTCTTGTATCCCTGTCTCAGGTTGAATTATTTGAGTATCTATCTGCCTTACCATTACCTACTCTCTCTCTCCTTTACAACAAGCTTGTTTATCAGCTCCTGTATCTCTTCAGGAAATTTTGTCTGTTATCCATAAACTTGCCTCGGATAGGGTTCCCTGGTCTGGATGGTTTCCCTTCGAACTTTTATAAAGTTTTCGCTAACAATTTTGCTCCCTATTTATTATGTTTATAGCAATATTTGCTTTCAGGTCAGGTCAGGTTATAGATCCATCCCTACTAGAAGCCTCTATTATCCTTCTTCTCAAGCCAGATAAACCACCTCAATCTCCCGCGAGTTATCGTCCCATCTCTTTGTTAAACTGTGACATTAAAATCTTGGCTAAGATACTGGCTAGCAGAATTGAAAGGGTTTGGGCTCCACTTCTCCGCTCAGAGCAAAGTGATATATCATTCATTTTGCACAATTGCTTGACACTGAGGTTTGTTACCTTCACTATGCACTCTTTAAGTCTGACTCACTTTTCCTCCACCCCTCTCCCAGGTCGTCTCCCGGTGCCAGGTAATTCCTGGGGCATTCAACAATCTTTGTACCATCAGCCCTTCAGAAGACCAGGATCCTTTCCCTTGTGTGGTTAGAATATGCTGCTGTTCTTATGTTGAACTACACTGTACAATGATATCTGGTCCCCAAATGGCTTCCAACCTTGATATCTGCAATACTGTCCCTGTTAGTAAGAACCAGGTTCAGTAATGCCCCATCAAGAGTTGGTTCACTGACTACTTACATGAGGAACACCCCTTGCAGGGAGTCTGGGATGTTTCTGCTCCTAGCTGATGCTGCAGCAGAGAAGCTCCAAACTACACCATGCAGAAGTCTAGCAACAGCTACTCCTTTTTAGCCATTTTGTCAATTGCTTCTAACATTTGTTTATCTAAGTCCTCTCCCCATGTTGGAGGCCTGTAGATCACTTCAGTCTGAATACCAGCTCCATTTCTCAACTCAAGGGTGACCCACATCACCTCAGCTGCCCCATAATTCCCTGTATGTCCCTTGCTTTTATGTTTTCCTTTACATAAAGCACCACTCCCCCTTCTTTCTTCCCTACTCTGTCCCTTTTGAACACTGTGTAGCCAGGTATGACCATGTCCCAGACACGGTTGTCAGTACACCATGATTCAGTAAAGGACACAGTATCCAGGTCTGCCTCTGCCATCATGGCCTTTAGGTCTGGGATCTTATTTCCTAGACTTCTAGCATTGGCACACATGGCTTTCCATATTTTGTTAACTCTTTTCTTGTTTTCTTTTTTCCAATTATTCCCTCTTCCTTACCTTTCTCCTTCGACTGCTCCTTCTTCCTTCCACCTTTGCTTACCCCCCCGAATAACTTGCATCCTGGTGAGACTCTCTCCCCTTGGGATCTCCCTACTTTCTGTGTCAGTCTGTGGTGGTCCACTTTCTCCTTCCCCTATTTCATCCTTCACCCCCCCTTAGCTAATTTAAATGTCCATTGAAGTAATATTTAAACCATCTACTGAAGACTATGTTTCCCTCCTGGATAGAACCAAACCTCTTATCTTTCCAGGTTGGTCCACAGTCCCCAATGTAGCCATACATCTCCTCTCTGCACCATCCCTCTTACCATTACTTGAAGGCCTTGGTGTGGAGCTCCCTCTCCTTCCCCCATATAGTACAAGACAGACTTGCCAATCACATTTTAAACACATGGAACATACAGGATCAACCAGATAAATAATCTAACTTTACAAAAAACAAACTTTACACATGGAGTTGACTCTGTCAATTTATCTTTATGTTTAAATCTATTAAATGCCCTTATCAAGTTAATACATTAGCAGATGCAGTGGCTCTGCCCAAAACTTCTTTTTCACATTACCATTCTCTGTGTATATACAATATTTATAGATAGACAGACAGATAGATAGATAGATAGACAGATAGATAGATAGACAGATAGATAGATAGATAGATAGATAGATCGATAGAGAGGCAGACAGACTTATGGTGAGGTATATACAGTAGATATTGTTAAGCATTACCTTCCTCAATTCTCTTCTAGCTCTCTGAGTATGTGTGTAGTTTATATTATTTGGTTCCCCAGTTTGTGTCCTCTTTTTTTTTTTATCACAACTGATATTTCTCCTTCCCCCGACAACCCCCTTCTGCTTGACCCCCTACCGGGGCTTATTTTATGCCTGGCCTGGGAGCGGTGCCTGTGAGGAGTCGGGCATCATCCTGCCACCAGGGATTTTTCCATTTTGCCCTTTCCATCCTGATTATCAATGGGTGCAGCAGCCATCTCCATCTCCGCGGAGGCAGCCAAGCACCCTGGGCATGGGCGAATCTCCAGGTTGTACTATCCACAGCACAGACCCCCCAACCCAAGGAAGGAAAGCTGTAATGCTCGATCCTTACCTTCTCACTGACCCGCGAGTGACCCGATTCCGTTCCCAAACCCGGGTCGCTGGCATGGTGGGAGGTGTGATATCCAGCGCCTCAACCCTCAGCACCACCGGGCTAGGCTTGTGTCCTCTTTTTTAACCCTGTGTCAGTCAAAATGATTGGGGTTGCAACAAATATACCCTGCTTCTGGATGGGAGGGCTGATAAACAGTTGCCTTCACAGTTGATGCCTATTCATCTCCTTGACTGGCCGACAGGGGGCATGCAAATGTCAAATGGCCTGTGGCATCCCTGCCCAGAAGCCTAAAGCCTCATCTCTGCAACACAGTTGGCCCTACGCCAGCTCCAGTGTGGGATTCCATGCTCAACTGCACTTAATTTACCACTTAAATTAAAAACCAAATGATGAGTTCATTGCTGATTTTCTTCTCCTCCTCTGATGCTAAGCCCCTGGATAACCTGTATGTGAACCTACTGTCAGTGCATAGAGATTATTCACCCTGGATACTGCACTTCAGCAAATTCAGAATTAGCCCCAGCTAAGTAATCTTGTTAGCATGATTCAGTATTAAATGGATCTTGATTAAATGGGGCTTTATATTGTCCCAGCTGGAGATGATAAGCCTCCACAAGGAAATGGCAAGACTTAAAAGGAATCATTTATTTTGCCCAGAAATACAACATTTAACTCATTAAAAGCATAAACATGGAGCTTTGAATGTATGAATTAAAAGATTTCTTAATTTTCATCTGCTTCTGTAAAATAGAACACTACAGATAAAATTTACAGGACTAGGGTTAGAACTCATTCCACCTGGATATTGAGATGATTGTATATTTTTGTACAAGTGAATTCTGAGTATTACTGGTGAAATTTGCCAACAAAATCATCAAAAATGAACATTTTGACATATTCTACACATGTGAAATTTGCTTATTTTTAATTCTTGGTGCAAATCTTGCTACAGACCTAGCAGATACAGAATATTCAATTAAATAGCATTATTTCTTTATGGTTTTATTTTCAGTTCTATAACATAACCTAGTGACAGATTCTCTCCCACCCTCTTAATTGGTGTCGGGCTTATGACAGAGAAATCACTGGTATGTACTGTAGCTTAACTCTTGATTCCACAAATAACCAGTGAAATGTTGAAATAAAACTTTAGTACCTCCCTGGAATCTGGTATGCTACCAATCAGATGTGAACAAGAGAACTATATGAGTACTTTTTAAAATAAAATGGTAACAGGGATCAGGATTATGATACATACTGTGTGTGTGAATTCATTACATAGTATACAGTTTTGTGTCTAGTGTTGTGTTCAGCTTAGTCAAGTTCCCATAAAATGTACAAAAGATGCTGAAGTAGAATAGCTATGATCATTTAATTCAAGAAGAAATATCAGAAGTGCCAGAAACCAAATGCAGAAAATTAATGTAACAGGCTACTTTTTCAAAGCTGACCTGTCATTCTAAGCATAATAAAGATATTAAATATGTGTGTTTAGTATCCTATCATCTTATAGTGTGTGACATAACTGAAACTTATCATTCTCTACCTATGAAGCTTCCACTTTTGGATCTGTGCCCACCTACTCTATGATGCTGGGGCTCCCTTAGCTAACTGCCTCTTCGCATTTTACAGGAAAATAGGTACAAACTGTAAGTAGCAGGATGTGTGTTAACAGGGAAAGCAAGCCATTTCAGTAGGAGCAGATGCAATAAAAGGAATCAGACAAGAAAATGACCATAGACTTAAGGAAAGAGTGTGAAGCTGGTTAATAACCTTGTGGTGCTATTGATTAAAATAGTACTAAACAATTGGAATTTATCTTACATTACAAAAAAAAATGTTTCTATTTAGTAAAAGGAACACAAATGGAAACAGAAAAGCCACAGTGCAGTGCTTTAATTTGTGTGATTTTTAGTGCACTGAAAAGGTATTATTTATTTTCAAGAAGGTGACCATTTGTGGTATGCATTTAGTTTTTGATGAGCTAAGAGAAGTGCTTCAGGCATATTACATCTCAACTATTTCCCTTGAGCTTTGCACTGTACATGATGTGTATGGGTCGTAGGAACTGTCTAGCCTTTTCAAAGATAGGGGGAACACAGAAATCAGACGTGCCTTTGTCTTGCTCTTTAAGCATGAGTTGCCACATAACATTTGTACAGTATGCTCCAGAGATGTTAACCTGGAAATACTTTCACTTGAACAGCAAGACCGTTTACTACAGTATATCCACACTTCTAGTCTTTAAATCTGTGCATGTTCCAAGAATAGGTCTATATGTTTTTCTTTTTATTACCTAACTCATCCTGTTGGCCAACTATGGAAAAGCCCTTAATAACCGAGCTTTGTCCTTTCTCACACTCTACTTCTTGCAGCACAGAAAGGTATCGGCTAATTAATTTTAAGCCTCTTTTCTGCAAAGCTTAAGAAAAAGGGATTTACCATGTCAGTAGCAAGCCCATCTGGTGCAGAAAGTACCAGTTGTTTGCCAATATGTTTCTGCTTCACTATTAAAGGTAGGATCCCATAATTATTGGCTTATTCTCAACTCCTGTCACCTGTTCAGTGCTAACTGACCTGTTAGTTTAAAAATATTTAAAGGGACAGTAATTCTTTTGACACTCCATATCCTGTAGTATCTTCTTTGGCTCTTTAGACCCATATGCATTGCTTGGTACAGTGCAAAATGAGGGAGATTAAAGAGTTAGCAGCATCAAACATAGCGGAGAGAAAATGTTATTTTTCAATGTAACCAGTGGTAACTTTTAATTTCTAAAATATGTATTTTATTTTCCATTTGCCAGGAGTCACTTGATAGTTTGATATGTTTACGGGACCAACATATGACTTGAACAAAGATGGTGTCATACACAAGTTTTCAGGGCCACACAGGTGTCTTCTTCAGGTGACTATCAAACCAAGCAAAATAAGCTGATATTATATATACTGTGATGCATTGTGACCTCACTGTGACATCATGACTGACCAAAAAGAGCCATTCACCTGCCAGAATGTTCACTTGTCATATCACAATGAGTGAGATCAGAATGTGGTTGAGTCATGTAGGATATAGAGAATAATGTATGGGCTACTATACAGAACAAGCCTGTGTAGCCATCGAGAGGTTGCCATGGCAACCTATTAAAGAGCAGCTGACATGATTAGGAGGACTTTAACAAAATATCTTCTGTAGACAGAGTTCAGTTTTTATTTCACATTTGTTCTGTATTTCTGATCCCCATTATTTTATTAATTTATTTATTAAATATCTCGGATAACACCTGTGAGCTAGAAGCTCTTTAAATAGGTCCATGTCAGAGGAATACAGCACAGGAGAACAGAAAAATAATGAATTAGGCTAGATACAAAACACAATAACATAATAGCAAGTAGATAAGATAATTCACATTTGGAGCAAGGTAAATAAGCAACATGTGGCGCTGTAAAATGTATGCCACGGGCAAAAAAATTGGAAGACAGTGGAGGTGCAGGCCATAAGGCCAAGTCAAGGGTGAATCACAGAGGATGAAGGAAGAATAGGACCATAGGGAGGAAAAGTTTGGCCCATGGCCAGGTAGGGTGGGAGGCTGGAAGAGCAGGGACAGCAGAAGGGAGGGGCAGAAGAAAAAAAATCAGCTCAGAGGGCCTGGTCAAGGTGAGATGGGGAGTAAATGCAGGGTGTGAGGGCAGAGAGGATGTGTTGGGAGGGGGAGAAACAAGGAAACAGCAGGAGGAGAGAGACAAAAAACAGTTAGGAGGGCAAGTCAAGTGTGAGGAGGATAGAAGGATGCAGGGTGCACAGGTGCAGGGTGTGGAGGTAGTGGGAGGAGAGGCATAAAATTGAGGTGAGGAGCAGAAGGAATGAGAAGAGCAAGGAGGAAGGTGGAAGGACCTGGGAGAAGTGCAAGACTACTAGTTGTGGCTAGTTAGTGAAAGCAGTCGCAACTAGCTATAGCAGTTAGATGTTCTCTGAGCATTCATTTAAAAGAGCCTAGAGTGGGTGCTGAGGAGATGTCAACATGTAGAGAGTTGAACAAGAGCGGGGTTCAGTGGGTGAAATATCTTTGCCCCTGGGAGGTGCAGCAGCGGGGAATTTTGTAAAACTGGCTGAGGTCATTTGTATGAAAACAGGATCTTTGCTCCTGAAGAGTTCATCTATTCCTATTGCTTTCTCCCTACCCAAGGTCATAATGCACTGCTTGTGACATCACAGTTACACCCATAGCAACAGATGTTGATGTCGCAATAGAGAAGTATGACATGAAGTAGGGAGTAGCTATAGAGGCAGATGAACTCTAAGAGATAAAGAGCAAGTTTTCATGCAAATTTCCTCAGTAATAAATAATGGGGAGGATAAAGCTCTAGGATATATATGGAATATGAGCTGACTTATACCTATTTATTTATTTATTACAGATTCGGAGAGTACCTTTGAGTCACAGCCTCATTTACAAAGGTTCCACGTCACATAGGTCATATACAGACAGAAATTACAGCAAATGAACTCAGAGACAGATACAGATCGTTTACAAGGAATCAGCCAAGCTAACATTCAGAATACTAGGATTACTCATTAGAGTAATTACACAGTACACATATGATGTAGATATATCATAGCACATGCGCTACACTGGTTGGTCACTAGGAGAAGAGGCAGGCCAGTGGCCATTGTCATAGTAGAAGGAGGAGGTGGAGGACAGGGATTCAGTTGCAGTTAGTTATTTGAGGATAGGAGGTGGGCCCTAAGGAGGGTTTTAAATTGTCCTAGACTTTGTTCATTAGCCAGGGTGGAGGGAAGGCTGTTCATCCACACAGGGGCTTTATAGCTGAAAGACCTTTGAAACTGAGAGGTACAGCTGGAGGGAATCGAGAAGAGATGGTGGACTGAGCTACGGGTACACTTAACCTTAATGTTTGGGAGGATTAAAGGGGTGAGTCCAGAGGGAGATAGGCCTAGGGTCATTTTTTTGGCCATCAGACAGGTGTGGAACCTAATCCTGTTGTCGAGATTAAGCCAGTTGGTAGCGCTATAGAGTGAGCAGGTATGTGTAAGACGGTCACATTCTAAAACAAGATGGCTGGCTTTGTTTAGGGAGATATGGAGTCTAGCTAGGGATGAGGTGCTAGCCACCCCATATATCAATAGGCCATAATCTAGCAGAGAAAGGACCGAGGAGGCGACAGCAAGCCTGAGAGAATCAGGGGTAAGGCAGTGCTTGAAACGGTGCAGAAGCCCTAGCTTAATGTTAAAGGCCTTGGATAGGTGGTGAATGTGTTCATGGAAGTTAAGACCTGGGTCTGAGGTGATGCCCAGGTATTTAAAGGAGTCCACCTGCTCCAGGGGGGTGTGATTAGAGGTTAGAAATTGTGGGCATAGCACTTTTCTAGTGTTCTGTGGGTGAGAGAATAGCATAACTTTGGTTTTGTTGTAGTTAAGAATAAGGCATTGCACAGTGAACCAGTTTTCAGTACAACTGAAAGAGGATTGAAGGGAGCGGTGAAGTTGTATAGGGTCAGGGCTAGAGGAGAAAATGACTGCATCATCTGCATATAGTAGCAGATTGCCAGGGCAGGAATCAGGGAGGGAGTTGAGGAAGAGGCTAAAAAGTAGCGGTCCCAAAATAGACCCATGAGGAACACCAGAGAGGACGTGTAGTCTATTTGAAACTGTGTTACCAATTTTACCTGTTGATATCGGTTCAAGAGGTAGTCAGAGAACCATCCCAAGGCATCCAGAGAAAGACCCAAATTGGTCAATGCGGTTAGTAGGAGGGTGTGGTTGATGGTGTCAAACACCTTTGTGAGGTCAATGAAGACAGCACCAGTGAAGTGTCCCTTATCCAGTACAGAGTGTATGTGTGTGGTAAATTCGAGAAGGGCAGTGATAGTGATGTGTCCCTTGTGGAAACCATGTTGCTGCTTGCAGAGAAGGTTGTATTTGTTGAGGTGCTCTGTGAGCTGATCAGATACAATCCGCTCTAATGCCTTGGAGAGGGGAGGGAGTATGGAGATGGGGTGGTAATTATTTGTATTGGAACAATCCCCACCTTTAAATATTGGTGTGATGGAGGCAGATTTCCACTTGTGGGGAATTTACTTAGGCAAAGGGAGCTGTTTAAGATGTGAGTAAGGAGGCAGAGAACCTTGTGTAGGGTGAGACGGAGGAGCTTCATGTACAGAGAGTTGGAGCTGTATAAGAAGTGGCTAAGGGCTGCTTTGCAGTATATCTCCACAGTCTTAGTAGTGATACAGCACTGGTAAAAGGGGGGAGCTGCAAGGGGAGAAGGGCGTGGTTGTCGGATGGTCAAAGAAGTTAGGAAGGAGAACACTACTAAGGTTAGTGAAGGCATTATTGAAGGCCAAAGTGATATGGGAAGGGTCAGTGGTCAATGACCCGTCAACCATGACTTGCATTGGAATCGGGTTGGGGACCCTAACACAGATTTCATTAATGTTGTTCCAGAACTTGCATCCAGAGCCCTAGGAGGACGTTAATTTGGATTAATAGTACTCTGCTTTAGCTTTGCGAATGGCCCAGGTGCACTTATTCCGAGCCTGTCTGTATTTATGTCTGTTTAGCAGGAGGCCAGATTCTATGGAGCGTTCCCACAATGAGTCTCTTGCCCGCAACAAGGCCGTGAGGTGATCAGTGAACCAGGGCACATGGTTGCCTTTAACCATCCTTTTAGTGAATGGGGCAAATTTGTCACATATGTTATTGAAAGACAGGATGAAGAGGTCAAGAGCTATTTCTAGGTAGGGGGAGCTAGTAATGAAGGACCAGTCCATGGCCCTGAGGTACACTTTAAGAGCTGCCAGTTTACCAGGGCTAAGTATGTGTTGGGTTATGAATTTAGGAAGGGATCCAGGAGCTTTGCAGGACCAGGAGCAGAGAACTGGGAAGTGGTCACTAAGGACATCTGGGAGAACAGAGACACTAGAGATTTTGTGTGGACGATTGGTGAAGACAAGGTCGAGCAGGGAGGAAGACCCAGTGTGCTGGTCAAGACGGGTAGGGGAGGTGACCACTTGGGAGAAATCTTGGGCTCTGGCAGCATCTATGAGAGGGGAGGCATCCTTACATAACCAATTTATATGAAAATCACCTAGTACTATCATTTCCGTGTGAGATGGTAGAGTGTCCAGGTAGGACATTACGAGTGGAAGGCTACTTTTTGGTCCCTTGGTGGACTGTAAACTGCAGTGATGTGTAGCAGGTTGTGGGCATGCCCCAAGGCAAGTTTAATGGTGACAGCCTGTGGTCCTGATCCCAACTGAGGGGAAGGGAGCTGTTGAACATGTAATATGACCTTAGTGTAGATGGACAACCACCCCCGCGTTTACCCTGTTGATCCGCACGGTAGAGGTTGTAACTGGTAAGGGTTACTGAGGAGTTATTAATCCAATGGGTGAGCCAGGTTTCAGTCATGGCTATAACATCAGGATGATATTATATGACCCAGCCCTGGAAGGAGTCCCACATTTTTAATATGCTGCAGACATCGAGGGAGGCAATGCACAAACCACCAGTAGAAGGTTGGGAGGGTGTCAAAGGTACTGGGAGCCCAGGATTAGAATGGACATTGCTCAACATGAGAAGGAGGTGGAGGAGTGTGAGCCTTAACTCAGTGTGCCAGGACATCTTCCTTTTGTTGAGGTGTAAGAGTTTGGCAGAATGTACAGAGAAAGAGATGGTAGGAATGGGGAGAAATTGTAGATAAGGGTCAGTCGGGAGGAGGAGTTGGTATGAGAGGTGGGAGGGCTGCATCAGCTGATACAGGTGGTGATGCTGCCAGTCACTGTAGGGCGAGTCCTGAGTTGTGCACTGAGGGTGGTGACATAGTCCATAACTGGGGTGAAGGTCATATGCACTGTTCTATTTACAACAACATGGTGGGTGAGATAGGATACCCACAAGTTTATCAACTGCCAGGAAGCCACATTATTGTCTGTATCGGGGGGGTGTTGATAGGATAAGGCAGGACAGGGGTCTGTGCAGTGGGTAGTAGAAAGTGCAGGAGGAGAATTAGGGGTAGCACTCTCACACTATATGTGAGTTGTGTTTGGGAAAAGAGAACTCCAGTGTAGAAGCAGGAAGAGCAGCCTCTAGTGGCGAGAGCATATAAGCTGCTAATGGTGAAGATGGGCTAATTGGTTGGAAACCCCTATATACAGGCATGCCAACCAAGGGTGGTGGAGGTGGGGAGCTGACGCCCTGCATCGGCGGGGACACAACAATGCCAGTCCTACCACAAAGTCAGGAGGGGAGCTCCTTGCCATGTACCTGCAGCTATTCTGGGGATGGGGGAGGGCGCCTTGCTTCCCTCGGCCCTCACGACCCTCGGAGGAGATCTGCGGAGGAAGATACAGAGGGTAAGGAAATTTATACACTGTCAGGGGGAGGGGTGAAAGGAAAGCCTAAAGCTGAATTAAAATGAACAGTCCAACAAGCAGGTTCCTAAATTTGATTTAGCAGGAGCACTGCTGTGACTGCTTACTGGCTATGTTTAATTTTTTTTTTTTTTTTTACTTTACCTATCAGACTTTACCTATGTTATGTTTTCTCAAAGTTTTCTTTGAGGTGTCAGCAGCTCTTTAAACTTCATGAGCAATGCTCACATGGTTTATTGGTTGCCTTGGCAACCTTGAAGTAGCTACTCAGGTTTAATGTGTATAATAGCCCATACTTTCTCTTTTATAGTGTATGGCCTACCACACAACAAACAAGGGTCTAAATGAGTTTAAAACAATTACTTATTTATAAACTAGTTAAACATGAAACTGATACAACTGCATTTCTTTCATAGCTGCTAATACACAACGCCTCAAAAAGTAAATCTGTGTTGGAAAAAATTGAAAGTGTCCTACTGTAAAGGAGGTTTCATTTCAAGTCCCTTTATGTCCATCTCATCATTTGAACACATTTCAAAGAGAAAACAATAGTTCTGCTCAGTGATTCCTGTAGTACTTCCGGTGGTCACATCAGTGGAAAAACTCCACCCAGATGATGATTGCTGTGTTTCAAATCACCGATTTACATGACCTGAGGGGGAAAAAAACTAAAGAAAGAGTTAAGCCTCTTGAATTGCTGCTTTTTCATATGAAGTGGGCATTTGATAGGGAAGCACAGTTGCTTGTGGGACTGTGGTCGGGTTAGTGATCTTACCTCAATCAGTTTCAGAGTCACTTGTCTCATGGATTATAGTCATTCTCTTTTTGGCATTCCCTATGTAGTTGATTATCTTGACCCACGCAATCTGCTGAAATATGCAGCTTTCACCAAATAAGCTGAAGTAAGTAAGGTTGCAATGAGGGTATTTGGCTGATAGGGTTACTGGTTTAACATCCTGAGAGGTGGCACACACAGAAGCAGTCGAGGAGGTTGCCTGCTCCTTATCACAATTTTCTCCATAAAAATGGCACTATTATGTTTCTGTTTTTTGCTTGACAGAGAACTGTAGTTATTTGTTGATTGTAGTGACCTGTGCCCAGAGACTTGCTAGACTTCTGTAGGTGACCCATCACTGTCTATAAGATGCTGTATAGTACTTTTTTGGGTGGAGTTATTGGTGATCCGTTTGTCATCAGGTAAAGCGGCTTGCACTTTTATGCTCTCATCATCCCCCTTATTATGTTCTCTCCAACTGCCATTGCCCTGAACCATAAAGATTCCAGGTTTATGGTTCAGATTTGGAGCTAAACAGAAAATGGGATCTCTTTCTAACATTTTTTTCAGGTCTCTGAGAAGTGTATTCGATATATGCAAAAGCAGGGCATCTCATTGGATTTGTGGAATGTTGGTACATGCGTGACTTAATTGCATGAAATCCTGAATCTTGAACCATGTGTCATTGTCTACAAGCAGCCCCCTAAACTTTCTAACACAATAATTCACAGCAAACTCCCAACAGATCAAAACAACTGTGAAATGAGAACACCATGCAAAAATACAAGATTTAAGGCATGCACCCACATATCTACACAAACCACTGTCAACACAGGCCAGAAAAGCACAATCAAACTAAATGAATCTTACACATGCCCATCAAGCAATGTGATTAATCCAACGCAGTGCAAAAAATGCAGAAATCAGTGCTATATAGGGGAAACAAGGCAACCACTGCAAACAAGGATGAGCCACCACTGATGCACAACAGTATACGATTATCAGTACATCAGCAGGACAACATTTTTCCCAACCAGACCATTTCCTCTCGAACCTGTCTGTCATAATATTAAGAGGCAACTTCAAAAACACACAAAAGAGATGGACATGGGACTTAAAATGTATCAAACAATTTAACTTGAACTATAAGAGGCTCAGTTGGGATACTGGATTTATGACACACTATGGAAAACTCTATTACTGTATATTACTTTATACAATTTTTTTTTTCTTTCTTGACTCCCATACTTTGTACTTCTAAGGTCAATTCTTATCCATGTTCTTGTCAGGATACATTTCAAATTAACACTTCAAGGTATCCATTCATCCTCTCTTATGAATATCTTAGCACTTCCTGCTAATCATCCACTCACAGCTATATATATGTTCCAATTCATTGCCCACTCACTCTTCCTGTTAAGTCCTTCTCAGCCTTCCTTGTAAGTGCTTTCACTATCCTGTCATAAATTATTTTCAAACAAGTAAGCAATAAGGCATGACAGGGTGTGTGTTAGACACTTTTAATACATGGCCAGGGACATAGTAAGGAAGGAGGCTGCAGGCAGATGTTTATAAATTTTGCTGTTCTCCAAGGGCTAAGTCTGTGACTGTACATAGCCCAGGAAGGACAGGGGGACTAGCAAATATAAGATCACAGCTTATAACAACTCTAACATGCACTGCCAGCTATTGAATCTACTACTGCTGCGGCACTGTTCTGATGTCAGCTGCAAGGGATTCTGGGATTTGTAGTTACAGAAAATGACAGCTTGGAAGTTAGCAGAATCAGTCTGATACACTCTACTATAATATAGTAATAGTAAGTAAAAAAATGTTTTTGCATACAAAGTGCAAATTGTGACCAGTCCCACACATGGGTGCAGGGCTCTCAGCACTGACTGTTACCCTTTAAAATACATGTCCTGGAACCAAGAATGGGTGGATATGTTCACAAGAAATCTACCTGCTCCCCACATACAAACACTTAGCTTAGCAAGTTCAACAGTTTTCAACACATATGCCTAGATTGCTTTGAAATGCAAATTAGATAACTGTGTGCGTGTGTTTTTTTTTCACAGAAAAAAAAGTGCCACAAAGAATTATTATTGCTATTATAGTGTATGGTGGAATGTTGTTAGGGGTGGAAATCCATCCCTCATAAAACCTTGTTATGCTGCACTAGTTACATCAGCTAGTTTGTTATGCTGCACTAGCTATGTAGTTGGTGCAGCATAACAACTTAGAATGTGATCACGCATGTGCGATCTAGAGCCCTCTGCTTCTTGGGGAATGGCTGCAGCAGTGAGAGATGATCCAGGAGACAAGCGCTGGCAAAAAAGGCAAAAAAGGCAAAAGTAAGGACACCCTTCACTATAAGAAGTGACCATACACTATAAAATATAGAGTATGATAGCTCATACATGCCAGGGATATTTTCAAACTCTCGATGTCTCCATGGTAACGAGACCTCTCGAGCTGTGCTCTCGAAGTCTCTGGTTATCATGGAAACCTCTCGAGTGGAAAATATCTCTGTTGTATATGAGCGATCATACACTATCCCCTATGTTTTCAGCTACCACATTACTTACTAACAGGTTGTTATTTGTATTACAAATTAAAATGGGAGCATATTTTAAATAAGTGTCTTTATTTTTAGCCTTATAAACAAATTTATTTTAATGTGTACTAATTTTCAATCAGATATATTTTTTAAATATTGTATACGTGTGTAAGCCACTCAAGGGCATGTAATTATGGTGAGATAATTGCACTTTTCAGGTGCAGCAATGCACGTGAGACATATAATTATCTCACCATAATTGCATAGCCTCTCATGTCTCATTTCCAGTATATTCTATATAATTACTGGTAAGGGTTGATAGCAACCCAAAACCAGTGCATGAAAATCTCTGTTACAGACACTGTGTTACACATGTGTGTGCACAACAGAGAACTGCCTCACTTTCATACACAGCATCAAATACGAGATGCAGCTGCTGCAGCAGGGAGGTGAGGCAAAATTTATTTTCTTTTTCAGTCATTTCTGGGTATGGCTCTTTTACCCAGTAATAATGAAACATAATGAATGGGCCACAGTGAAAACGTGCTTTGTTTACACACCTTTAGTGTGTGATGCCTTTCTAAAACCACTCAACATTTGGTCATGTGGTTTATTTGGTATTATAACATAGGGTAGGAAAAAAGAAGAAAGCCAATTGGTCTGACAGCATCACCTGACTGTGCATTAACTGTCAGTAAATGCACAGTTGTTGTGATGCTCCCTGACTCAATATCCCATGGCAATGCAGCATTCATTCGCTGCTGACCAAAATCAAGACAGAAAGGCAGCCATTGTACAATAGCAGGCAGACAGCTAGAGACCAGCAACTCTGAAGTGGGACACAAACCAGGGATCTGAGAGGTCATGAACTTATTTTGTTTTGTGTTTTATTTTCAAGATGCCTCTTTGTTCATTTGTCAATGCAGTTTGTCTTCCTTGTGGCTGTCAGCTCATGGTGCAGTGGCAGGGAGCAGCTAATGGTGCTGCAGAACAGACAGAGAGACATTGCATTGTAGTAATGGTTTTGGATGTTTTTGTGTTTTTCTTATCTCAGAAATTCTATACAGTACCCACCCCACTTGCCGATACAGTGCAGGATGTCCTCTGTTACCTCAGCGCCCCATGACAAGATTGCCTGCCCATGCTCAGGAGTCTGTCCTCTGATTTGCATCCCCCCCCACACTTGATGCTCCTGTCAGTAGTAGGGAGAACGTAGTGACAGTGGGTTGTGCTATCCAGGTGTAGGGCACAGTGGCGACCCACTGTAGATTGTCCGGTGTTCCTGTGAGAGGGAGACCGAACAGCGTGCGTGCAGGAGACAGACAGAAAGTGAAAGAGCAGCTCACCACGTGGTCCTCTGACACCACGCCTGGCACAGTTCATTCCGTTTTGCTGGAGTGTCTTCTGTCAGTGTGTCTGTCTCTCTGAATGACAGCATCCCCTGGAAAAGTGAAAGAGAGATGGAACAGGGTGGGTGCGGGAGAGAGACACACACAGAGAGTAGCTCAACACAGTCCTGTGACAGCGCGAGCAGCACTTAATGCAGCCTTGCTCCAGTATCCTGTCAGTGTGTTTGTATTCAGTCTCACTGTCTGTGACATATCCAGTTGTTACACAGTACAGTGCTGTAGCATTCTGCCATAGTATTATACACTGTGTGCATTCTTGAGAACAGTTCCACAGTGAAGCTACTTCATGTGGTGAAGCACACCTAATAGACATTGTAGTATTCAGTGTGGAGAATTGCATTAGCCTTAATTTTCTCACAATTCTTGTTACCCCATGTCATAAGCACATTAGAAAATGGGCAGGAGCATCCTAGATTTCTAGCTGGCTAGGACACCGATCTTAGCAGGCGGGTATTTTCTAATAGAGCCCACTCAAAAAGAAATACAAATTTGGGGTGCCCCATCACTCAGTATATCCTTGGGCACCCCAAATTTTCCAATGGAGCAGCTTCCATTTTTCCCCTCCCGCTAAGTGAGCTGTAAACGAGCAGCCGAACCAACCTCCCCCCCTTACCCCATGGCAACATCTTTATTCAGATAAGTAAACCAGTGCTGTTTGTGTTTTTCTCTGCTGACTGACATGCGATTCTATTCAAAGCATTACAGTGCGCTGTGTTTTGTTTGCTGCTGCATGACACCATCCTTCCCTGAATAACATTGAGTTAGCTTTTTTGATTTAAAACTGCCCAGTTATTGAAGAATTTGTTTTTATGAAATGAAAATGAAACCCACTGGCTGATAACACATTTTTTAAAATGATAAAAGACTAGATTTTGCTGTCTCACCTGCAGCCTGAACAACTGCCTCCCCGACCACAGCTGACTCTCCCAAATTGCGCTTCCTTCTCCTGAACATGACATCTCTTGGCCCCAATCCAGTGTTAAAAAAAAAGAATGACAGAATAAGATATATCTCTTAAATGTAAATGAAAATGAAACAGAAAAAATGTATGCAGGTGGAACAAAACTGTTGCATGACGGGGGGGGGGCAACTGAAAAAAACAGTCTACCATGGGGGTAACAACTGCATACAGCCGGCTTTCTAAGTAAGGGGTCTGCAATATGACAAATGGCCATCATTGTAATGAAGGCAGAGAAACTATTTAATTATAAAACTTATTTAAAATTTAATTATTATTAACAATTTTCTTATTAAACTTTGTTATTCACAGTGCCCATTTTCTAAGTACAGTAATACCCTCCAGGGTGGGTGTTATTGGAAAATACCAGACCTTACGGGGGCTATAAGACTCTCTACCTGTGGCATCAGGCCTTATTACACCCCTGGGTGGTCACGTATTTCCTAATGCTGCCCACTCTGTCAGGTATTATTGCTTACATAACCCACTGCAGTGTATGGGGTTGTTGGCAGTTAATATACATCACAGGTGCTGTGAGGGCACTTGGCCTATGGCCTTGTGCCTCACAACGCACCTGGGTTATAGATTAACTGCCAATAACCCCATACCCTGTCATGGGTTATTTCTTACTCTCACCCCTACTGTGTGTAAACAAAGCTTGTTGTATGCTGTTGCCTATACATTGTTTTCTATATTATGTTTGGTGGAAATATGACAAGTGGGGTTCATGATATAGCCAAACATTTTAGTGTGATATTTTATGTATGTATTTTTTTCACAAAGGTTGATCAGAATTTAGAACTCATGTATTGTAAGGTAAACATTGACAATATTCTGAAACACTGAAAAAAACCATACAACTGAATGTATGTATATATATCATACACATACATACACAGAAATGCGACGGCAGAGAAAGGCGCCATGGCCCATCTAGTCTGCCCAACACCCTACCTCCCCCCTTCTGTTATGCTTCCACCCTCTTTTCCAAACCCCTTAAATCTATCCCATGCCTTCTTCAACTCCTCCACCGTTTCAGCTGCCACTACCTCCTCCGGCAACTTGTTCCAGGCCTCCACCACCCTCTCCATGAAAAACTGCCCCCTGCCCCCATATTTGTTGGAGATCCAATAAGTAGTTCTTAAAAATACATGTGTGATACACATATAGTATATGTGGAAGCTTACCATATCTCTTTTATGGAGCTACCAATCTGAAGGGAATAAAAACATAGTGATATAGTAACATAATAATTTAAGTTTGCAAAGGATCTCATGGCCTACTGGTGTAGCAGTAGCACTACTGCTTGTAATGCTGATGATCCAGGTTCGAAAGCAAATCTAGGGTGTAAGGGGGCTGGCAGGGGGGAAAGAGGATTGAATATCCATAGGACTGTTGTTCTTACCTCACCGGAAGTGGACTGGATTAAGCTACATTCTCTCTGAGCCCAATATTCAGAAATACTAGCCCAAAAAGCTGAGCTTGCGCTTCATAGCACCAAGATGCATTGTCTGGAAGTGGGGGAGAGGGCTGACAAACTCCTTGCTTTTCGGCTGTGCCAAGTTGAAATGGCTAAGTTTATCCCAGGAATTCTGTCCCATTCTGAAGACCAGGTGATTATCAATCCTAAGGAGTTGGCTGCGATTTTCTGTACTTATTTCATGCAGCTGTACTCAGTTGATTCAGCTTCAGATCCTACTCCTGTGTCCATTGAGGCCTTTTTGGACTCCGTCCCCCTTCCGACTTTGTCACCTATTGGAGCGGCCTCATTAGGTGGGCATATCACTGTAACTGAGGTGGAGAATACCATCCATCATCTGCTGCAGGATAAGACAACCGAGCCGGACAGGTTATCGAATAATTTTTACACAGCATGCATCACGGTGGTAGCGCCTCTGCTTGCAGAAGTTTTTAACTTCTGTTTGAAAAGGGTATGGGGGATCCTACTTTTATAGAGGCCTTAATTACTCTTATACCAAAACCTGGCAAGGATCCGCTACTGCTAGAAAGCTATCACCCTATATCCCTCCTAAATTCAGACATTAAGATCCTCTCTCAAATTTGGGCCACCCGGCTGGCACCTGTCATGAGTTCGATTACTGGGCATGAGCAGGTTGGATTTATGGCTGGAGACCATTTCTGGAAGTTCTTACACCTCCTTTCCATGTCCAGAGAGAGCAGGTCCCTTATGGTCTTGGTCTTTCTGGATGCAGAAAAGGCTTTTGATTGAGTTGGCCTGGAATTACTTGTTTGCTACCCTGCTTAGATTTGGCATCCCCTCAGACTTTGTTAAGTGGATACAACTTTTATATACTGCCCGTCTGCCCACATTTGGTGCAATGGTCACCTCTCCGCCCAATTTCCCTTGCAGCACGGCACCTGGCAAGACTGTCACCTTTCTCTTCTTTCATTTAATTATTACTCGGAGCCACATATTGAGCATCTCCATAACTTGAGTGTTACCCAAGGGATTTTGGTGGCAGGCAAGCACTAGATTTTTTCGACGTATGTCGATGACTTGCTCCTTCACCTAGAGGACCCCATGGTATCTATCCCGGCCCTGCTCCAAGAGGCAGCCATTTTTTCCAGAGTTTCCTTTTATTAATTGAATGCTTCTAAGACTACATAGAAACACAGAAACATAGACTTTGATGGCAGATAAGGACCGCTTGGCCCATCTAGTCTGCCCATTTCCCTACCTACAGGATAGGCCGCAGATCCTAGTTAACCAACAGCCTATTTCTTCCTACCCCCCACAAGAATTGCCTAATGTCTGTCCCATGCATTCTTGAATTCTCCCACAGTTTTAGACCCCACAGCCTCCTCAGGAAGGCTATTCCGTGCATCCACTACCCTCTCTGTGAAATAATACTTCCTCACATTGCCCCTGAACCGCCCTCCTCCTATCTTTAAATTGTCTCCCCTTGTTCTTGCAAGTCTCTTTTTCTGAAAGATGCTACCCTCTTGGACTTTGTTGATTCCACTGAGGTGCTTAAAAGTTTCTATCATGTCCCCTCTCTCCCTTCTTTCCTCAAGGGTATACATATTAAGCTCCTTTAGTCTCTTCTCATACGGCTTCTCTTGCAGACCCTGCACCATTTTAGTTGCCCTCCTCTGGACTACCTCTATCCTGTCTATGTCCTTGCAGAGATGGGGTCTCCAGAACTGGACACAGTACTCCAGATGGGTTCTAACCAACTGTCTGTACAGAGGGATAACAACTTCCTGTTTTCTGCTGCTGATGCCTCTCCCTATACATCCCAGTATACCCCCAGTCCTCCCTACTGCCTTCTCACATTGCTTGCTAACCTTAAGGTCATCTGATATGATTACCCCCAGGTCTCTTTCCTTTTTTGTTGTTGTTACTACCTCCCCACCCATCGTGTATTCTTCCCCTAGGTTCTTGTTTCCTAGGTGCATTATTTTGCACTTCTTTGCATTGAATCCTAGTTGCCATATTTCTGACCATTCCTCCAACCTTGCCAAGTCCCTTTTCATCCTTTCCACGCCTCCTTGTGTATCAACCCTGTTGCGGATCTTTGCGTCATCTGCAAAAAGGCATACTTTTCCTTCCAGTCCCTCTGCAATGTCACTGATGAAGACATTAAAAAGGACTGGACCCATACTCAAACCCTGCGGTACCCCACTAGTAACCCTATTTCTTCAGAGTGGACTCCATTTACAATTACCTTCTGTGTCCTGTTGTGCAGCCAATGTTTTACCCAGGCTACTACCCTAGGACCCACTCCCAGGCTCATTAATTTGACTATTAATCTTTTGTGTGGGACTGTGTCAAATGCCTTGCTAAAGTCTAGGTAGGCCATGTCCACAGCCCCTCCCTGGTCTACTAATTTGGTCACCCAGTCAAAGAAATCTATTAGATTCGTCTGACATGACCATCCCGCTGTGAACCCATGCTGCCTTGGGTCCTGTGCTCCACTGGCCTCTAGGTACTCAACTATTCTTTCCTTCAGAAGGACTCCATCACTTTCCCTAACACAGAGGTCAGACTGACAGGTCTGTAGTTTCCTGCCTCTGTCTTGGTCCCACTTTGTTGAAGGGAATCACATCCGCCTTCCTCCAGTCCTCGGTACCACACCATCCTCCCATGATTTATTAAAAAGAGTAGCCAGTGGTTTCACTAGTTTCTTCCTTAATTCTTTTAGAATTCTGGGTGAATTCCATCAGGACCCATTGCTTTGTCCACCTTCAGTTTTAGGAGTTCTTGCAGAACCCTTTCTTCTGTGAAAGGACTGTGATCAACCCCTATCAAGAGTGCTTCTGTTATTTGGATTAGGCACTTCCTCCTCTTTTTGAATACTGAGCAGAAATATTCGTTCAGTATCCCTGCTTTTTCACTGTCCCCCTCTGCCCACCCACCGTTCATTCTATTCAGCCTCACTATCCCTCCCTTTGTCTTTCTACGCTTGCTGATATACCTATAAAAGGTTTTATCCCCCTTCTTAACTGAGTTGGCTATCTTTTCCTCAGTTTCAGCCTTTGCTGTTCTGACTTCCCTCCCTGCTTCATTCTGCCTTAACTGGTACCTCTCTCTGTCCTGCTCCTTCTGTGTTTCCTTATACTTCCGGAATGCTATCTTTTTCTTCCTGACTTTCACAGCCACCTCTTTTGAGAACCATAGTGGCTTTTTCTTTCATTTTGATTTGTTTATTTGCTTCACACAAAGGCTTGTTGCCTCTGTGATGGCAGTTTTGATGATTCCCCATTGTTGCTCCACACCTCCTTCTAGCCTGTTTGCTAGTGCTTTTCTGAGGCACTCTCCCATCTTGCCAAAGTCAGCCCTCCTAAAGTCCAGTACCCTCACTTTTGTATGGCTTGACTCTGTAGCTGAGTTTAACGTGAACCACACTGTTTGATGGTCGCTTGTCCCCAGATGGCAACCCACTTCTAGATCTGAGATCCTCTCACTGCCCCCGTTTGAGAGTACGAGGTCTAAGATTGCTCCCTCAAGTGGGTTCCGAAACTAGCTGTCTAATGCCTGCCACCTGTAGGGCATCAAGAATGGCCCTGCTCTTGGATGTGGCTGCAGCAAATGTGCTCCAGTTAACATCTGGCATATTCAGGTCTCCCATCAACAGTATCTCCCCTTTCTCTGCCATTCTAAGAATGCCTTCTATCATATCCTTGTCAATTCCCTCCCCCTGACATGGGGGTCTGTACATAACCCCTGTGCAGATTGTGGTGCCCTTTCCAGTCTCCAAGGTTACCCACAGTGCCTCCTCTCCTCCCTGTTTACTGTGTTGTTCAGTTGCTTTTATCCCTTCCTTTACATAGAGAGCTATTCCTCCCCCTCTTCTCCCCTGCCTGCCTCTCCTGTAGGTTATGTACCCTGGTATGTTAACATCCCAGTCATGGTTCTCTGTGTACCATGTTTCTGTGACTGCTACAATATCCAGGCATCCCTCTTCCATCAAGGCCACCAGCTCAGGGAGCTTGTTGCCCAGACTACAGGCATTGGTACTGATTACCCTCCATTTCCTGATGACCTTACTCCCTTTTGCCCCATCCCTGTCCTTCTTGCCTTTGTCACTTTCTCCATTTACCCCTGCCCTTCTCCCTATCGACACCTCTATGTTGGTGTTTGCCGCACTTACTACCGTGATTATTTGGGGGGGCTAGGATTTCCTGCTCCTTTCCAGTGCTCTCCCTTGGCTGGTTTAAAAGCTTGCCAATGAAGCATTTAAACCTATCACCAGAATCCTGGTTCCTCCTGGACAGATGCAGCCCATCATGCCAGTATAGGCTTGCATCACTCCAGGTGGACTCCAGTCCCCAATGAAGCCAAATCCCTGAGCTCCACACCAGTTTTTCAACCACTGATTGAATCCCATGGTGTGAAACACCTAGCCTCTCCTATGCCATAGATGGGCAGCACCTCCGAGAAGGTTACCGTGCGTGCTACTTGACTAAGGCCCCTCCCCAATTCCACAAACTCTTCCTGCACTTCCTTAATCCCTTTCTTAGCCAGGTCATTTGTCCCTAGGTGGACAATGACATCCAGCTCCCTCCCCTGTGCAGCTGCTCCAGCAATCCTGAGGATTCGCTTCCTGTCCCTCCAAGCCATGATGCCAGGCAGGCACCTTACCTCCCTCTCCCCTTCCTCCCCCAGTTCTACCTTCCTAACAATGGAGTCCCCCACCAGGAGTTGTTTACTTCCCCTGCAGGGTCCCCTGCCACCCTCCTGTGGGTCTCCTTTGGGAGGTTCCCAGCATTCTCCTTGGTCTCCACTGCGGGTGCCTCCATAGAGGAATCACACTTTGCCAGAATGGCACAGGAATTGTGGAGAGGTACAATTGGAGGGATGCACCTCTGTTCCACCATCCTCACCCTCCCTGAGCCCACTGTGGTCCAACTGCTCATCTTTCTTGGCAACCTCTGAGGCAACGGCAGTGGCACTGGTGGTCTCTGGATGGAAGAGGAGGTCCCACAAATCCTGGCCAACTCAGCCTCAGCCTGGAGATGAGCAACCTCCTCCCTCAGCCCAGATAGGTGCCTGCAGATGGGACAACACCGCATCCTCCAGAATGCCTCCCGGAAGACTGCTGCTCCACAGCCACTGCACTGCACCACTCCAATCATGTCTTAATTCCGGCCCCTTAACTGTTTGCAATCCTTACTCTTTCCTCTGTTTTTTTCTCTCTCTCCTTACTTTCCGCCTGTGTGCCCTTTAAGCTCCTGATTGTCCTGTTCTGAAACAAGAATATCCTGTATTTCTCAGTAGACCATTTACTTACTCAGAGGCAGACCTCCAGCAGCTAGAGGGGGCCGGAGAGCTACTCTTGCCCTTCTAGGATGGTGGGTCTTTGGTGGTTCTGTGATCACTCACTTCCTGCTCCCAAACAGGAAGTTCCTGTTGTCAGTCAAATCCTGTGCCTATAAAAATAGAACTACCTTTGGGGGGGTGGAGGGGAGGGAAGGAGGGCAATATAGTCCCAGCAGAGAAGTCCAGTCACACAGCAGTCCTTTCTCCTGGTGTCTTCTGCCAAGCTATTAGCAGAATCTTTCTAAGGCAGTCTTTAAATGTAGCTTCCTTCTAGCTACGCCACTCCCCCTACTTACTAGATCTTTCTACAAGTAATTTAAACCTCATAGCAGTTAAGTCCTTTCAATCACCTGAGATTTACACCTAGATAACTGTTCAGATACCCATTCAGTTCAGTTAACCCAGACAAACACACACTTTTTTTTGTTTTGTATGTTAGTTTTTTTACCCTAAATTAAAGGTCCAAGTACAAAAGTTCTACTTTAGTCCCAGCAGAGAAGTTCAGTCACACAGCAGTCCTTTCTCCTGGTGTCTTCTGCCAAGCTAAGACTAAGGTCTTTCCCTTGAATAATTTAATTGCAAAAAGGATATTTTAAGCTTGGGCCTTTCCTGGGAACCCCTGGTATTAACCTATTTGGGGGTCAAGATCAACCACTTGGTCCCGACCATGGTCAAGGAAAATTTTTCTCAACTCATTGAGGTACTTAAGACTGATCTGGACCGATGATCTGCCCTTCCTTTGTCCATATGGAGAAGGGTTAACATTCTCAAGATAAATGTTTTGCCTTGTGTGCTATATCTATTAGGAATGTTGAGGTTCCACCTCCCAAAACTTTGGTTTTCCCATCTGCAGTGGTTGTTTAATTATTTTCTTTGGAAATTGTCAGCCGTTTATAGAGCCTATATTAAACTGGCTTCTCCAAAGGTGCATGGGGGGGCTATCCCTTCCTTTGGTATTTTTGTAATATGGTGCTCATCACACCAGCAGGTTTTTGAAGTGGGGTGTGAGAGGAGCCCAGTCTGACCCCTCTGCTTTTGCCCCACTCTGGTTGGACATCAAGATGGCTCTAGCTGTGCAGTCAGGTTGCTCTCTTGATAGCCTGCTCCAGCTTCATCCTTCTCAGCTTCCCTATACTTTGTAAGCTACTCCAATAGAGTGGTCACTTAAAGTCTGGGTACATTTGCAGTCCTACTTGGCACTGTCCTGGACCACAGTAATTTCCCAGCCTGTGTTCAACAATCCTCATTTTTAAATAGGTAACTGTCCTATACCAACTTCCTTTTGGTCCCATTTAAGTGCATGCTTGCTGGCTGACTTTTCCCAAGATGAGGGGTTAGTCCCATTTTGAGTGCTACAGGCACGTTCCTAGTTACAGATCCAGGATGTGTTCAAGTTTTGGCAAATTAGTAGCACCATGAGTGCCTTCCTGGGTCCCAAGCCCCATCGCCTTATGCAAGCAGAGGGGATAGATTCTCTTTTATCCCTTGCTGGGCAGCCTCATTTGGTATACGTGCTATATAAACATTTTCAGTCTATAGACTGACATCTCTCTAATGGGGCCTGTTATTATTGGGTCCACATACTCCAATTACCAGATGATCCAGATTTCTGGAGGGCATTTTGGCTGAATTTATATAAATACATAAAGCAAAATAAGCTTCATCCCATGCAGTTTAATATTATGCATGATTTGTACTTCTCTCCTCTAAAGCTGTACAGGATGGGCAAACTCCCCTTCCCTTTGTGCACCTGGTGCCAAGAGGCCATTGTTTCCCTTTATCACATGCTGTGGTACTGTAATAAGATTTGTCCCTTTGGAAATTCTATTCAATGGGCCCTGAACCCCTTGTTAGGATTGGATGAGCTTTTTGCACCCTGGAGCTGTCTCTTGACCCTCATCCCTCCTGACACCCTCATTGTCAGGAAAGCTTACTTATCTCTTGTGGCAGCCATAGCCAAGCTTGTGTTGTTGTGACATTAGAAGGATGTTGATCCTCCCTCCTTCCAAGAATGGTACCACAAGATCCTGGTAGCACTCCAACTGGAGAAACATATAGCAGTAAAGCAGAAGAGACATCAGCATTTTAGTAGTACCTGGGCGTCCAAGTCCACAGCATTCTCTCTAAATTTATCTGGAGAAATAAACCTCCTTGGAGGGCACTTTCCAAACTACAGAGGTCAAAAGGGTTAGGAGGGCTCCAGGTCCCCAATATCTACCTTTATTATCTCTCGATTAATTGTATGGTCATTTTGCAGTGGATGAGACCTACCCCCGATCCATGCTTAAGCTACTACTTCCCACTGTGGTTGCAGATAGAGCAGTCCCTTTGTACTCTATCTGGTGTGGATATCATGGTGTTACTCTCTCTTTCCCCTAACAAAATTCCTCATCAGCTTAAAACCACACCCACTATGACATCCCTTCGGACGCATTTGCAACTCAGTATGATCACAGGTTATTCCCTGGAGAAGGATACTTCTCCACCCATTCTGGGCAGTCCCAATTTCAAAATTGGAGGTTGAGTCATTACTTCTTCCTTCTGGACTCATGGGTTAGGGAAAAGAGTTATAGATCTGACTGAAAACTATAAATTACTAGCCTTCTCTGACATAAGAGTAAAATATGGTTTACCTGTTTCTTTCTGTTTCAAATTTCCCACGTTCTCATTCAACACCTCGGTAATGGCCTTTGGGAACAATATATGGCGGGTTCCGTCCTCAGCACAATCTTAATGAGGCCATTTCTCATTATGTCTCCTTTTTCTATAAAGAGCTTCACACTCAGATAGGGGAACTAGAAGGTCTTCCTCATTATGTATGGGACAGAGTCCTTCCCTCACCTCCTATGGTCCCCCGTTAATGGTCACAAATTTGGAGTAGATTGTACAAGGATGTCAAGTGGGACCGCCATCGGATACTCCAGTTTCAGATCCTACATAATTTATATTATACTCCTGCAAAGCTTTGCAAAATGGGAAAACTCCAGTCTGATTTGTGCACTAGATGTGGGCTTCAATGGGGCACGCTATTTCATATTCTTTGGGAATGTGACAAGGTATCCCCTTTTTGGAAAAGTATCCACTCAAGACTTGTCCCCCTATTAGGGTTGCAAGACACCTTTCACCCAGAAATTTGTATTCTTGGGGACTTGGGGGAATAGGCTAATAGGGAACCAACAAAAACACATGACCTTGATCTCACTCTGTGCTAAAAAAGTTATATTACATCATTGGCTGGGCTAACAGGTCCCTACATACACAGAGTGGCACCAAGAGATCCTTTTTGCCTTTTTTTTTTGTATTTAGTTTTTGTTGACCGGGTAAGTGCACTAGACAAATCCTGCCTATTTTCAGGCACAACCTGGGGGAAGGGGATACAGATGAACGCCAACTGACCTTGATCCAGATGAAACTGTTGGTGGTATTTTTTAGTGAATGAGGGAAATTTGGCCAGGACACCAGGGAAATTCCACTACTCTTTTCGATAAGTGCCATGGGATCTTTAACATCCACCTGAACTACCACCAATCCAGGCAGATGGGACCTCGATTTTAATGTCCCATCTGAAAGACGGCACCTCTGAAGTGCAGCACCCCCCCTCATGCTGCAGTACAGTGTCAGTACTGGGATATTAACCCAAGTGCCAGATGTGGGAACTGAACCCACAGCCCTCTGATCTCCCGGCCTCAGAGGTGAGTGTGCTACCTACTGAGCCATTGACACTAACAAGCAGTGCAAGCAGAGCATCTCTTGGCAAGCATTTCAAAGTGTAGTAATAAATATCAGACAATCTGGTCTTCTTTACATACCTTATTGTCCACCTAACTTTATTTAAGCCATCATTAACGCTTAGTTTATTGTATATTAATCTGAGCCCTGCACACCTTAGTAAGATTTACCAGTCTTATTGTTTTCATTATTTACTATCCCCAGTCTTATGTGGTGCAAGTTTTGTTTTTTGTTATTATCAATTACCTGGTGGTGGAGGAGGGAAGGTGGAATGGGGGGAGGGAGGGATGGCTTTTCTTTTTGTTGTTCTGTTGTTAATTGTTCTCAGTTACTACCTGGTGTTTACTGTATGTTACCAATAACAAACAAAATTTATAGGCTTCGTGTTTTATGTTTACATCAGCTATTGATACTATAGGAGCTTTAAGTGTATGTGACTCATTCTGCTGTTTTCTGGCTCCCACTTTCTCTACATATTGTTGTGTGTTCACAAATATGTCAAAAATACAATAAAGTATATTAAATTAAAAAAAAAAATGTGAGTCCCTGAGTTCTATTTGACTGCCTTTGGTACCCTTTGTCCCTTGTCCGCTGTGGCGCGTATCATGTTTTGGGTTTTTTACTATTTATGAGAACCACAGATGAGAGGGTGAGTGGGAGAGTGTTGGTGTGTGGATCTCCTTTTTTCCTTTTACATAGCTTTACGGCAGATATTGTACGTTCTCACTTTAAGATGTTGTTGTTTTTATGATTTTTCTTGTTTATGTATGGTTTGTTGAAAATTCTTAATAAAGTATACTAAATTAAAAAAAAGGACTGTTATTCTTCTCCGGGGGGAGGGTGGGCAGAGCCCAGTGCTCACCTGACCCCTGCAGAAGTAGGTAGAAAGGCAGCCTGTGCCAGGAAGGTCAGGAGCATGTGGCATACACCATGACATAATTGCACACCATGCTTCCCCAGGGACAGAAAATGGGAAAAGTCCAGCGTCAGGATGAAGAGAAACACCCACATGTCTTGCACCTGACCAGCTGGGCATGCTGGCCTGAACTGGATCCATTCTCTGGTGGGGCTCAGAGAACCCTGCTAACCCCACCAGAGGGCAGCCCCTTGGGGAAGACAGGCCGGCAGGTAAGTCCTGATGGATGTCAGGGTGAAGGGGTTAGGAAGCTCCTCTGAAGGAGTGCTGACCAGGAGGAAGGGACTGAAAAAAAAGTTGGAAAGGATTCTAGGTCCATCAAGTCTGCCACTCCGCTTTGTACATGGGGACCAAAAAGTATGCTGTAGAAATGTAATGTAAGTTAAATGGGCCTCTGAGGGGCACCACTTATGGTATATTCAATTTCAATGTTGGACTAAAAAGTCATTACAACATATGTCACAACAATATTACTACAATACTAAAAATGTACAAGTAAAACTTTGATATAAAAACATCACTCAAATTACAATTAAAAGCACTACTATGCTCAATATATACACACATCATTATAGTGCACATGTTTATTTATTTATTTATTAGAATTTTAGTAACCAGGTAAGTCCACTGAGACCATGTAGTCCCTTTTTCAGTGACGACCCAGGTGACAATGATGAACACAGTACAATAGATAAATACAATAATAATATACAGGATACAGAGAGATTTAACAATGCTGCAAAAATTATTACAGTAGAAAGCCAGGTAAGTAACTTAAAACAGATGAGGCATTAAGAATATAAAAATAAACAGAATAACTAAAATTATACAATATATACAAAGCAGGAACATGAGAGCAGGTGGATTACAAGATACATCTATCAGAGTAACATAGACTAGGCATTAACAACACTATAACGGTTATTTAAAGCAATTGCAGAGGAGAAGGGTTAGTAGGAAAGAGGTAAGCTCTTTTTTGAAGGAGGATAGGGTGGGGCAGGAGAGTAAGTTGGGGGGAGGGAATTCCAAGCAGAGGGAGCCGAGAAGGCGAATGAGCGATTACTCAATAGGCGTTGCATCTTCTGGATTGCCAATAAGGGTAAGGAAGTAGATCTAAGCGTGCGCGTGGGTGCTTTTTTGTAAACAATTCCCCTTAGGCAAGGGGGATTAAAGAACTTGGTAAGTTTAAATACAAGGCATAAGATGTGAAACTGTAACCTTGAGTTATAGGTAGGCCATTGAAGAGAATACGGGGCCTCACAGTGGTGTTTTCTGGAGTCCGCTCCAAGGGTAAAACGTCCAATCCTATGATAGAGTTGATACACCTGTGCAAGGAAAGAGGATTGGGCAGAGAGTAGTAGAGGGGTACCATAGAACAAAATAGGGAGAAGGGATGTTGACGCAATCTTTTTACAGGCGGCATTGGATAAAAGAGGGCGGAGGTGGTAAAATAACCAGAGCTTCTGGTTTACCATTTTGGTAAGCTGAGTTGCATGATGCTGCATTGAGAAGGAGGCATCTAAGTGAACCCTAAGGTATTTAAAAGTACTAACCACCTTTATAGGGTCTCCTGACTGTGTACTGATCTGGAGCAGTTTGGTAGGGTTGGGGACGGGTTATGGAAAAGCAAAGCTTTTGTTTTTTTCATATTTAGAATTAGGTGATTGTCAGAGAACCAGGTCTCAAGTGCAATGAGATCAGAGTTAAGGCTTTGGTTAAGCCAGTCTATATTGTTAGATGAGCAGTATAATATTGCATAATCAGCATATAATTGCACTGACGCATCCCCACAGAAGTTGGGAAGCTCGTTGATAAAAAGCGAGAATAGTATCGGGCCAAGAATAGAACCTTGGGGTACTTCATGTGAGATGTGACATATGGTGGGAAGAGGAAAATCTCCAGAAATGGATCAGCAGTGACTCTGATTTTACTGTATAACTATGTCAGGAAATTACTCTACAAGACAAAAGTCCAGTTTTTACAACTCTAAAATTTCAGCAATTGAAATTAGGGGACCAAGTGGATTGGCACCAAGCAAGGTACTGTTTCCAGAAAAATTTACAAAAGTTACTTTCGCAGGTGTAAGAGACAGCAAGCATGAGGTTTAGGAAAGAGGACCATGATGCGCAGCTGAGTAGCTCTGTCTGCCCAGACTTCATGAGGCATGTCTCTTATACCATGAGGGACACCCCTCAGAGTCCCTATTCACTTATAAATCACTAAAGTTTAGCTCAAATGATTTATAACAGGTTTAGAGATTTCTCTTAACTTACTTATGCTGTCCTCCGTCTTGGCACTGAAATGGACTAAACTCCCCTAATGCTCCCACATAAGAGCACACTATACATAGGATAAGGGGTACAGTGGCTCTGTGTGCTGACTGGATGAAATCACCTTAGTGATTTATAATTTATTGAGATTTCCTATCCACCCTACTAGCCAGGGTACCCTGTGACTTTCATGATAAGCAGACATTTGTCCAGGCTTACTTTGAAGGCTGGTGTTGTCTTCATATCTACTGTTTCCACTGGTAGGCTGCTCCATAGGTGCACCTCTTTCTAGTAGAAGGAGTGCCTCCTAATGTTTCCTCTATGTTTATCACCTTTATGCTTTAAGGTATATTCACACATCCTACTGGAGCACACCAAAGCATAGAGTTTCATCTGTTTAACTTTGTCAGCACCCTTCAGTATGCAGAAGACTAACATCATGCCCACCTTAGCCTCCTTTACTTTTGGGTGAACCTGTTAGGCCCTGGACACACTGGGGAACTTAAAACGGTTTAAGTGCCTTAAAACAGTTTAAATCCCCTTAGCCCTGTTTGCAGACAGACTACAAGCCCCTTAAAATGTTTAGCAAAAGTGTTTTTAAACCCAGCTAGATACCTAGTCTTAAAACCATTTTTTAAAAACGTTTTAGAGCTAGCATGGTTTTACTTCCAGGTCTGTCCAAGAGTAAAAGTGTTTTAAGCTGTAATGGTTTAACTAAAACAGTTCTAGCTGCAGTGTGTCCAGGCAAGCACAGTTCTGTGTGTTGGACTTCAAACAAAATAGTTACAAGGAGAACAGGTTTAACACTAGCAGTGTGGCCACACTAAACTGTTTTCAAAAATGGTTACTGAGTAGTGTGGCTGCACTGAAATGGTTTAGCTAAACTGGTTTTAAAAATGGTTTTCAAAAACAGTTCTGTAGTGTATCCAGGGCCTTAAGGGTTTTAAGCCTGACTGTATAGCTTTTATCCTTCATTCTCCTGAGCATTTTGGTGGCACAGTATTGCACCCCGCTTTACTGCCTTAATGCCCGGTTTTTAATGGGAAGCCAAGAACTGCACACAATATTCCAGGTGCATCCTGACCAGGGCCTTGTGAAGTAATTGGATGATCTTCCCTGTTCTGCTGGTTATCCCCCCCTTTTTTCCATAATGTTTTGTACTTGGTGAGCCAGATTAGCAGTATCTCAGCCCTGCCCCAACTTCTCTCGACCAGCGCCCACCTCCACTAGTCCTCCAGGCTAAATACCTCATGGATTCCCCCCAATGGCAGGGCCAGAGGAGGAAGGGCTGTCCTCCCCCTCCAGTGCACACATCTAGAAGTGCCAGGGGAATGGGCAGGAGTGCAGGTAAAGGGGTGCAGGCAGGGCATCATTTAGCCCGTCTGGCTCTTTTTCACTTTCTCACCTTTCCCTCAGCACAACAGCATGTAAGCACATATGTGTGGAGGCATGCACATGCCATGGGACAGTGGCCCTCCCTATGAGTCACTCACATCTGAACTACCACTGTGCCTCCAGTTACAAGCTGAGATAGCTGGCAACCCCTCCCTAGGAGAGTAGATCAGTCTCTAGGATGCTTGATCCTCTCCCCAGCTGCCCTCCATCAATCCCAAATCCATTCCTGAACCCGGTTTGCGGGCATTGTGGCAGGTGAGGCACAAGTGCCTTAGCCCTCTGGACCACTAGGCCAGCTTTGTTACTGCCCTTTTAATGCACCGCAGTATTCTTTCAGCCTTCTTGACAGCAGCTGTACATTGCTTTTCATGCTTTGCCTGCTTTTCTTTTATGAATCTCAAGGTCCTTTTCCTCCTCCACTTTAGTTACAGGAGCCCCACACTGTACATAGATCCTACCTGTGTTTCTCATCCCAAGTGTAGGACCTTGCTTTTGGCTACTTGGAATTAAAGATGCCAGGAGTGTGACCAGTTGTGGTGTTTGTTCGACTTTTCCTGTAGTTTGTCCCATCCTCAAGGGAATCCAGTGCCCTGTCCAGCTTAGTATCAAAAGCAGATGGGAGCAGTCTACTGGAGACTCCAGCTTCTACATCATTGATGAAAAGGTTTACAAGCAGTGGCCCCAGCACAGATACCTGAGGGATGCCACTGAGTACATCTCTCTGTTCGAAGTAACGCCCATCAGCCACATCCCTCTGCTTCCTGCTCCCAAGTCAGTTAACAATCCATGTTGTGCATGCATCATGCATAAAACACTGGTGTGCTTTGACCAGAAACTTATCATGTGCAACAATGTCAAAGACTTTGCTGAAGTCCAGATAGACTATGTGCATGGCACTGCTCCAGCCCACCTACCTGGTCAACCACACAAAGAATTTGATCAGGATGGTTTTGCAGGAGAAAGCCCACATAAAGCAATGCTGAGAGGGTTGAGAACCATGACCACCTCAATCAAGTGATCCATCATTTATGATATGGCAGTATAGCCTAGAAGTTAGAGCAGTTAGCAGTGAATGAGCTTGGTATAGCCAGCAGACCTTGATTTGATCCAGAAGACTGGAATTTGATTGCCACAACCTCCACTTGAATACTGTGTGGCCCTGAGGAAGTTGCTTAACCTCTCTGTGCTCCAAGGATGTGCCTGGAAACGAACTTTGGCTCAGTGTGCCTTTCCTGGCCAAATATAGTAAAATTTAAAAAATAAATAAATAAATAAAAACATGAAAATAAATCTGGTCCCTGATAATGGATGCCAGGGCCAGGCCAATCACTGATGTCAGGCTGACCAGTCTATACTTTCCTGGGTCTGACCTTCCCCTTCTTGCAGATGGGGACCACATTTGCCACTTTCCAATCCTCCAGCACCACACCAGTACAGATACATACATGAAAGATTAATGCAAGAGGCTCCACAAATTGTTCATTTAAATCCATTAAGATCAGTCTGCCTCTTGTTTTTTTTTTTCATTTCTTCTTTACCAGATAGTCAGCTAGCAGAGCATGTGTGATGTCTACAGATTGCATCATTTTTATGCTTAATGCAATGGGTCTTCCCAAAGAGAAACCCCACCCCTTGTGACCCTTTGGTGAAAACTGATGCAAAGTTTTCATTCAGCATCTCAGCCATCAATGCTTACTGATGAACAGGATTTGGATCAACATGAACAAGACTATATCAGGGATGGCAGAACATTAGTCCTAATCTTCAGTAGCATATATGGGGGTGAAACAGACTACATGTTGGTGAAATCACTTGGAAGGAATGTCTATAACATGGTCAAATTTGTGATTAAAAATTATGAAAGGTCAGTGGGTTGGATAACTAATGTTACGTGCTTTTCAAAGGCAAACTTTGCTGATATGAGGAAAGATCTTCAAAAATGGAACTAGAAGCAGGAACTATGTGGACATAATGTTGAAGATAGATGGGAAATACTAGAACATAAAATTAAACAACTGATTAAAAATATGTCTCTGAGGGATTAAAGTATGGTAGTAAAGGAAAAATTCTACTATGGCTTACAAATACAATTAAAAGGTATCTAAAGAAAAAGAAGAAGGCATACAATAAGCCTAGAAGTAGTGGTCAGGTGTCACACTGGGATAGTTATAAAAAACTGGTCTGACAATGTGAAAAGAAAATTAAAAGGAGCAAAGCAGTGCTGGAATTTAATATTTCTGTATCAGTTAAGGATAATCACAAAAGCTTCTGCAAATATATTATATACAGTAATGGATGGGCAAGTGTGCTTAATGAGAATTATTTAATGGTTGCCCGAGGTGTGGGATGCTACATAAACCCTAAGAGAGACGTCCAAGGGGTTTATTAAAGCATCCCACACCGAGGGCAACCATTAAATTTGAGTTGAGACACACTTGCCCATCTTTTAATTTTGATAATTGCTTGGCAGCAATTTTTTCCAGCCTTGGTCTACTGTCCCTGTGTCTCGCTCAGTCTGACAAACACACACACACACACACACACATATACACATACACACACTGACATAGACACACACACACACACATACACACACACTACCTGTCTTCCCGTCCATCTTTTTTTTTTTTTAATAGTTTTTCTTTTACAGTTGCTTGGGCAGATTTGTGTATTGAGACCATGACCGCGATCATGCTTACCTCAGTGAGCGAGGTCGGAGCTGTTCTTTGTGGCAGTTGTCCGCTGCAGCTTCCAAATGGTGGGATCAACTAGATATTTTTTTAATGTACTGGACATGCATGTTATTTTTGAAACTCGAGAAAGAGAAGAGGACTTTTGATCTGGCGGCTCCTCGCTACACGGGTAAGGAGCTGCCATGTTTGCAAAAGAATGAAAGCCCACCCGGGATCAGATGAACAAACAATAAGGGAGTGGTTGTTGTTGAGTGACTCTGTGCATGGTCGCCGTTATAACCTGTGGATTATAACAGCAAATTATAACTGCATCAGCCCATTGAAAAAATTGCTGACCAGTTATTATAATAGTATTAAGGGTTCTGATTGGGGGAAGGAAGGCCCACTAACCATGGGGAAGAAGCAATATCAAGTATGATTGATACGGTTAATGCATTTGACCAGCATTTCTGCTCTGTCTTTCACAAGGGTGCAGATAAAGGCAAAGTGATCAAGGTTCCCCAGGAGATATCAGTATTTGTATTAATAAGAAAAAAAATAATATCACCGACTGAACAGTCTAAATGCAAACAAGGAACTGGGACTGGATGAGATCCACCCACGAGTAATTAAGGAGATGGAGGCTGAACTAGCAGGCCCACTTAAATGCCTGTTTGATAGGTCCATACATTCTGTGCAGGTAGTGAATTGCTGGAGTGAGGACCCTGCGGTGCCAATTTTCAAAAAGGGTTTGAGGACTAATTTCCAAAATTATAGACCAGTTAGCCTGATATCAGTGCTGGAGAAGATAATAGAAGCATTTGTTTAGGAGGAACTATAACATTACATTAGTACAAACAAGCTGTTGGATGACACCCAACATGGTTTTCGTGGGGGGTGGTTATGTCAAACTAATCTTATAAGGTTCTTGGGACCAGTGAATAAAGCACTTGACAAGGGATTACCAGTAGATATTGTATTCTTAGACTATAACAAATTGTTCTACACAGTACCACATCACAAACTTATTGTAGAGCTAATGAGATTGGGTTAAAATGCACAACTGGTTAGTTCGGCTCAATCATGACTAACAGATAGGAAACAGAAAGTGTGTATTGGGGCACATATTGAAATGGGAAGCAATTAGAAGTGGAGTACTGTAGGGCTGAGTCCAGAGTCCTATACTTTTTAATACCTACTGTATGTTGCCAGTATGTGACACATAGATGGGGCCTGGATGTCCAAATTTGCTGACGACACCAAGATTGGCATGGTGGTCAACACAGAAGAGGGGATTAGAACTATGAGGAAAAACCTGGAACCCATTGAAGCCTGAGCAAGAAAATAAAAACTTGTGATTAACATAAACAAGTGTACTGTTACACATCTAGGCACTAGGAATAGTAAGAACAAGTATAAACTTTATGGCTTAGACCTAAAGGAGACAACTGAAGAGAAGGACCTTGGAGTCAGAGTCACCAATAATCTTAAGTTTGGAAACTAGTGCAGGCTGATCACTAATAAGGGGCATAGAATCCTGGGTTGCATTGGTAGAAACATGACTAGTAGGAGTAGGGAGGTTCTGTTGCCCTTGTACTCACTATTATGGCGAGTGTATATCGCTGAAAAGCAAATTGACAATATACACTTTCAGACAACCTGACATCCAGAATCGAAAAAATTATTTTGCAGAGGGCTGTGCCCCCCTCATGCCCCCCCATAAGGATTATCAACTCCAGAGGGGTGCATGTTGGGAAGGGGGCAAAATCTCATGTCACATGAAAAATTAAGTGCTGGAGTCCCAGGCAGCAGCAAAGGTTTTATGCACCCGGTTCCAATCCCAAACCTTATACCTGCTGCACCACAGCTAGCCATCCACACCACCACACTACATGGCTAGCTTGGCAGCAGCAGGTACACCCATCCCTCAAAACCCATTCTCTGTCCCTCCCCTTCTCCTTGCTATTCCCCCTTCCTGTCTCCATACACTACCGTAGAGGTCGTGTACAGTCGCTACTATTGCAGGGTAGCCCATGACTATAGCGCTTAATATGAGTCGCCATTTTGATGTGGCACCCATATTCAGTTGCTATACTCATGGTACACCCACCCAGGTCAGGATTCACACCGAGTACTGTAGCCAGGTCTGGGCACCTCAGTGCATAAGACACACCAGACTAGTGCTGGGGGTGCAGAGAAGGGCAACTAGAATTGCAAGAGGGATGAGAGGAAAGAGGTGTGGGAAGCGATTGAGAGACCTGGACATGTACAGCCAGAAAACGGGAAAGCTAAGAGGTGACATGTGACTAGTTTTTAAAGCCTTCCAAAGTAAAGGTCTGTGGGATACTTTAGTCCTAGAAACAACAGATTGTATGTATGAGGGGAAGACATCATGCAAGGCAGTTAAAGAGTAAACACTACAAAACTACCAAACGAGAAATTTGGTTTACAGAAAGGGTGGTTGCTAGGTGCACCTCACTCACAGAATCTGTTGTTACATGTGAGACAATAACTAGTTTTAAAACATACTTGGACATGCACTTAAAAACAAACAGTATTACAGGTTATTTCCTTTCAGCAATGGTGAGCATATTAAAGGCTCTACTAATCTACATTGCTTATATGCTTTCCTGTGATTCCTATTTGCAGTGCCACAGAATTCACTGTTCTTAGTGAGTTTTTATTACAATTTACAATTCTTCCATAACACGTGGTTCAATTTCCCTCCTTTTTATCAAAAAACTCTTCTCTGTGCTCAACATATGAAGTTATCAATGACATCACATCATATGTTAGTTAATGACATCTGGCCCATTGGCCTCAGAAGTTATGATCAGATTGCAATTGGACTTTGCTAAGATCCAGCTCTGGCTACAATCAAATCAACTCTCCTTCAATGCAAAGCAAACCGTCTCAGTGACTTTTGGCACTAGGCAAAGACTTTCCAGGCTCCCTTCCCCTATCACATTCCATACCCTGGAAGGGATGCCCCTCGAGGCATGTACCTCTTTCAGATACCTGAGAATCTGGCTTGATCAGCACCTAAACCTTTCCGTTCATGTTGGCTCCATACTCAAGAAGTCACACCCCAGGCTCGGTGCACTTTACCGGAACTGTAACAATATCCCAGTCTCTGCCCGCAGGGCCATTGTGCAAAAAATGATCCTCCCTGTCTTCGATTATGGAGACGTTGTTTACTGTGTGGGGACCAAGTGCACCATAGCCAGACTGGATCCCCTTTACCACTCCTTCTGCCGCTTTGCCCTGAACCGCCATTACTCCACCCATCACTGTGCCCTCTACCAATCAATGAATCTTACATCTCTAGATAACTGCAGGCAGGCCCACTGCACCAAAATCTCGGCCAAGTACTGGTCCCAGTCGCTCCCCCCCACCTCATCTCTGCCTAGCTGACACAAGCCAAAATCACCCAAGCATATTCACTCAGAAGCAATGACCCACAATCCTCTTTATCCCACATAGATCCACTACCATGGGCCAAGCAGCCTTTAGCCACCAGATGCCTAAGTTATAGAACTCTCTCCCTTCAAACATTCATCACTTCTCTTCCCCCACTCACCTTAACTCCATGCTCCTAGCTCACTACTCCCCTACCTGTTCATGTGCCCAGGTCTAGTAACAGTCCACACTGAGGCAGCCTGGTCGCCCTTCCTATTGTACATTTAATGATTGCTGACTATCCTAATATTTTAATGCTTGTATTTAAAACAATGCCTGCATGAGACAGTATCAATTGTCCTCTCATGCTATTTATCTGTGTCTCAGGTAACCAAGGTGCTGCATCTATCCCTACTAGGTACTATACTCAGTGTATTATGTAACATACTGCACTTGTTTCTTCAACTATGTTTGTACCTTCCATCCTCCAGGACTCATGTGGAATCGAGCAGTAGCCTGCTGAGTATGCCTTCCTGGTGAAATGCTTAAATAAATAAATAAATGACAGAGCTGAATTCTGCCACAGAAATGAATTATCCATGTTCTGTTTAAGAGACATGCTAAACATGACTTTTATCTTATGTGGAGCTATATATAAGCAATAAGATATGATGTGGTGGTGGTGGTTGTCACGGCCTAATGAATGCCCAGATGCATGGTAGGGCATGAGGCATTTGCGCTGAGAGCCTTCAGCACCTGGAAGTGTATTAATCCATGAGAATCACCAACTCAAAGTTTCTTATTGCACTTATAAAATGGGACAAATGCTAAAAAATTTGATTCCCACCTCGGAAGATAATGCTCCCCAAAATATGTCATTTTAAAAATGTATAGTCCCCATTGTACTTTTTTGCCACTATGTTGTGCTGTTGTAATGCAGGTGATATTCATTTTACAATGACAACCTTTAGATATAAATATACGCTTATTGCCTTATTCTATTTATGCTTGTTTTTTTTTTTTGCTGTACAGTAGGAATTGTTCCTGGATGCCCTGACGACAATGAGAGAGACAGAGAGACAGAGATTGAGTTCTTGTAAGCAGAAGCACTGTGTGCTGTCATGGTAACGCAGAACACAACACAAGTTAGGCTGAGTGGCACCATCTTGAGCAACACTGGCAAATATTTACATTACATTTTTTTTTTGTTTGTGTACTGGAGAGCAGACAAGTGGGAAGGTGAACAAGTGGGCCAGCAGCTGGGCAGGATTCTTCTGAAAGAGAGTCCAGGGAGCAAGTGAGAGAGGCTTCAGCACTTGTCTAGTAGCACTGTGTGCTGTCATGGTAGAAGCACATCACAGGCCACAGAAGGTTGAGTGGCACCGGTCATGAGCCGTGCAAGTAATTATTCAAATAAATTGTTTGTTTTTAGCACATCTGATGTGCAGTGTGAGCTTTAACTGTTAGTGTACTAGAGAGTGGATGGGTGGGGTTGTGGCTGAGTTAGCATCTGGGCAGGATACTATCAAAAGCCGGGGGGAAAGGGGGCTAAGGCTGCATGATAGGTAGGAAAGACTTGCCTTGGATACTGACTACCATACTAATGATTCATAAGGCTTGGAGGCCTGTAAAAGGGACTGATAAAAAAAGAAAACAGAACGGGTGTAACTATTTATTTGTACAGTCGATGGTTGTTACATAAGGGCTAGTGGTGGAGAGTTTCTTAAAATGTTGTAATATGTAGTTTTCAAATTATGGCAAAATCAGGGATATTGAGGTGTTCAACCTTACAAACATGGCTCCCAGAAATTTGTTTTAAAAAATTTCTGGGAAGCATGGCTACCGTCCTGGTTGCCAGAAGGGTTCCTCATAAGGCACTGGGTTCCATACCCTCTCGGCCAATCAGGACTCAGTGAATTCTCTACCCATTTTATAATCACCACCAAGTAATATTTACATCTGTATGGGTCTTCCTTCCACAAACATGACAGTGAACTCCTGTGTTAGACCCAGATTTGTAGGTGATCACAGCCACAATACAAATTATGTGCAGTTTTATCTCATTTCTGCTATTTTTCACCACCAGGCATCAGTTCACTTTTTTTTATTTTTATTTTTTTATCAAACTTTTCTCATCGTCCGTCTCGGCCTATATCAGCATCACCTCCCTTCAGCCCCATCATATACCTTCTTGTGGACTTACACCCACCCACTGCTTACATAGTTCCAACTAGTTGTGCTGTAGAGCCACACTGGTAGTGCATGGCGAGTCAATCTCAACCTAGTGATCTACAGGCATTTTCTCGTTTTCTCCCCAGGAGTACCAACCATGCAATCGTGCACACACGTCCCGCACTACGTATGACCCTTCATGCATCTGGGGGCACCCTTCCCCTTGCTTTCAGCTCTGTGAAACCAGCTAGCATCTGATAGGTGGTGATCATTCTGTGGAGTACAAGACCCAGCCACCCCCAAAGGAGAAGAGCTGTCTGGTGGACACTCTATCCCCTTTCCCCAGTCAACCCTCCAATATCCCGAGTTTGTTCTTGAACTGGTAGCTTTCCTAGTGGTTGCTGTACCTCTGCGCCGGCAGGCCATCCTGTGTTGCTTCACTTTAAGACACAGGCAGTTCAGGATTTAAATAATATTCACTTATCTATCACTGCTTCCACTCCCTGAGAAAGTGGCAGGGCACAGCAGGTACTGTGATCTTTTGTCAGCCTATATTATTACTACTTAAAGAGCTAGTGTACTGCCTAAAAAAACTAATATTAGATTTTAAAAGCAGCCAACCAGTACCTTTTATATCTGAGGTACTTTTTTTTCTTTTCCCTTTGTTTAATTAGGAGATTGTTACTTGATGTTAGTAGGTGTAATGTATGGCAGCTGACATGTCTAGCTGTACTGCCCCATACTACATCATCAGCATTTCGATGTCACTGACTGTGACATCACTGCTACTTAGGAACAGCAACTGAGTGACTGCCAGGTTATTCACCTGTGATGTCACAGTCACAGAGATCATAATGCTGATGATGTAGTGAGGAGCAGTACTGCTAGATTTGTCAGCTGCCAGGCTAAGAGCTATTCCACACACCCAACACAATATTATCACATAGAAGACTTTCTGATAAGCAAAAGGAAAAAGAAAAATACTTCAGAAATAAAAAGTTACAACAGACTACTTTTTAAAATTTGTATTATTTTCCTGTCTGCCTGTTTTGGCTCCACTAGCTCTTTTTTAAAATGTTCAGTTCTGAGTTATTACACTGGAGCCATTGTAAACAAATACTTGACAATGGGATAGAGACCTGTTAAATGAGCATGTTTTTATTCTTTGGTAACCAGGTAAGACCAATTAGGCGCAAGTGCCTGTTTTCAGGGGTGACCCAGGAGCACTGGGGAGATTCAGTGATTTGCTCAGCATTATGCACTATGCAAGTGGCGGTTGTGGGAATCAAACCCAAATCTGCTACATGTACCAAGCTCATTCACAGCTTGTTGCCCTAACCTGTAGACTATACTCTCAGCACTTTATTGTGTACAGATTCATTTGTGCTTTTAGGTATACGGAAGCCCTCTGGAATGAATATCTAATAAAAGGAATTAACTTGTTTTGTTTTTTTTAAATAAAATAACTATGCCCAGAAAGGTGGAATATAATGATGGTTAGAGCCATTGAAAGAAAAGACTTGTTATATTATTAATTTTTCTGTAAACATTTTTTTTTTTTTGCCAGGGTTGTTGATTACATAATATTATGGGTTGATAGTATTTTCTTAATTAAAAGAAAAATAAACTTATTTTGTGGAATGTGTATGTCTATCAATTAATGCTAACTTATGAAAGCAGTCAAAGGGCAGGAAATGCATGGCACAGAACTCCTGAAGTGCAGCAGAAGCACCCCAGAAGGCACTGCAGAAGTCCCACAGAAATCTAAAACCACTGCCTTTTAAGTTCTGTGGCAAATAGAACACCGGCCACAGAACATAGACCCACACTGTTACAGAGAAATTGATTCCTTGACTCTAGTTTGCAAGTACACAATTATTGTACTTCCAGTATTGTTCTGTTCCTTTTATGAATGCCTCTGCTTCTCATTTACATCTGCACCATCCTAGTTTTGTGCATAGATACTAACAAGATTTTGATCACAAATGGTAGTCCTTGAATATAGACAACAAGGAAATCCCAGGATTCCCTCAGTTATACCCTGGCTAAAACAGTGTATGTGTAAAGGAGCTTATCATAAGGAGTATAGATGCCACAAAGCAGTTCAACACAAGTGAAAAATAATAGCTGCACTCTTGTAAAGTTTTTTTTTTTTTTATAAATCCATTTTTATTATTCCACCCATAAAAATCAGACGTTATGTGTCTAACGTCAGTTACTTCCCCAGGCAATATGGTGGTTTTATTTCTCTTGAAGAACTAGTCTACAGTCTGTAATTGGTAATTTGTGACACATGTTATCAATCAGGCAGCATGGCATGTGAGGTAACATGCTGACAATGTAGAGGGAGGAACAGAATTAGATATGTCTGTTGCCAGGTAAAGCATTGCTTTTCACAGCAAATCCAGTACTGTTAGGCAAACTATCTAGTAATCACAAAGAAAAGCACTTCAGAAATAAAAAGCAGCACTTCTTATGAAGGTGGTCATTGAAAATAAGCTTCGACTTAATGGTTTATAACAGCATTCCTTGACCTCAGCCACAGTTATTTTATCTTTTTGTTGAGTGTTGGGGGTTGGGGGTTGAGTGGTGGACAGAGGGAAGATTTAATTGTTTATTGTGGTCAGGGCTGGCAGAGAGAAGAGTGGGATTTGGTGTTGCTGAGCGTGTGGGAGAAGATATGCTTTATGGATTAATTTACTAGGGCTGAAGAATGGTAGAATTAGATACTATTCAGTGGGTGGGGAGCTGGAGTTTATCATGATACTGGTCAGGGCCGTGGGGAGTAGAGGGTGGCCTAGGGTAATAGAAGAGAGTGGGGATGTGAAATTACCATCTTAAGCCTCTTGAGCCTTTTAAAAAGATTACTTTGTGCTGTGAATTATTGATAAAATGCATGTGTTGCACAATGTTTAGCACTTTGTTAACAAATTTGTTGGAATGGCTAAACTTCACAACATTCTTAGCTGCAAGTCTTCTCCTTACATGACTATTTGGAGTAGTTCATAAGACTTTACAAACCTACAGTATTTGTTATGTTACAAAAAATGTGACAAGACAAAACAGAGTTCAGTAAATTACTTTAAAAAAGCATTGGTATGATTTACTCAAATTTGGAATTACAGTATATAAAAATGTGTCATATTAAACTTGTGACTTTAGAAAATAAATTTTAAAAATGGACTCACCTGATAGACAGTGATGCAGGGGTGCTTAATATGTCATTTACTGACAATATATACATATATTATAGTGGCGTGGTCGCGCCACTATATTTAGGGTTATGAAGGCACTGCTATGTTAAAGTCAAACATTTGCATGTTAATAACTTTGGACCCGTTCAACGGATTTGCCTAAAATTTGGTATGCACAGTGGGGCATGGTAGATCTCTTGATCTGCCAAATTTTGTTTTGGTCGAACTTACAGTCTTTGCGCATGAAAACTCTGAAAAATGCAAAATTATCCCATTTTAGAGGCAATTTTTGGGATTTTGTCCTTAGCACTGTGCGGCCATCATGTGGTGTGCCACTCTGTACTGTACAACTGGTTCAGTTCAAACTGACTGTTGAAAATTAAAAGAACATTTTGATGTATAGATTGGTGGTGAGTGAGCCTGCTTTCCAACAATTCTCCAGTTCAATTAAGATGTTTTAGCATGTGATGCAAAGTGTTTGTGTGTTACATGTGGAGAAATGCACAATAAAAGAGGGGCTAGGCAGACTAAGGAAGGGGAAAGAGTGGGTGGAGTGGAACAAAGGGAAGGTAGATATACTGAACCAGTTGTGCAGTAGTCATAGTACAGGATTAAGTGCCATTGCCTGACTGTGTCATCAAGAGAATGGAAGCGTATCAATCAGGATACAATTTTAGAGGAAGGGTGTTAAAGGAATGAAACTCACTGAAAGTCAATGGGCCACAAGGGGTTGCATCCCCATTTGCTAAAAGAAATAGTACACATCCTAGCTGTGTCACTGGTTAAGCTCCTTAGCAGCTCACTGGAGATGGGGGTAATACATAAATACTGTAGGAGAATATATATATACTGTATGTATATACTGTATAGTTTCCCTGCATAACAGTGGAAGTAGGGTTGAACCAGAGAACTACAGATCTGGTAGTCTGGCATCCACAGTGGGAAAGTTACTAGAGACTTGATTTATATATATACTGGGGGCCAGATATTCAAAAGGGTTGCGCCATGCGCAATAGGGTTGCGCATGCGCAAGTCCTAAATTGCGCCATTCTGCGATATTCAGCAGTAGGCAGTTGCGCCACTGAAAACAGGCTGAGCAACAGCGCAATGCAAATGAATGCATGCGCAACTGGAGGGGGAGGAACCATGCATAAACTGCCCAGCCCGATATTCAGTCGGGCTGTGCAGAGTTGTGCAGGTGCAACCCCAACCTGCGCCTGCACAACTTTGAGCCAAAAAAAAAAGGCTTAAGTTGAGGGCCACCCACAGGTGAGCTGCTGCATTGCAGGGCGCAACACAGCAGCTGCCACCTGTGGCTGGCCCCCAACCCAGTCCCTGTGCCCCCCCAGCCCGATCGCGGGCAGCAATGTAGCTCCCCCACCTCCTCCCGTACATCTCCCTGGTGGTCCAGTGGACCGAAATGCCCGATCGCGGGCAGAAAGTATACAGACTCCCCCCCCCCACATTCCATGTGTCCGATCGCGGGCAGAAAGTATACAGACCCTCCTCATCCCATGTGCCCGATCCGGCAGAAAGTATACAGACACCCCACATCCCATGTGCCCGATCACGGGCATAAAGTATACAGACCCCCCACATCCCATGTGCCCAATGCAGGCAGAAAGTACAGACCCCCACATCCCATGTGCCCGATCGCTGGCAGAAAGTATACAGACCCCCACATCCCATGTGCCCGATCACGGGCAGTAAAGTAAATTCCCCAAAACATCTCCCTGGTGTCTAGTGTGGCACCCACCCCACCCACCCACGGCCCACCACCCGCTCCCCGGCAGCCAGTGGTGGCAGCATCCCATCTGCCACACTCACATCTATCGACTGATCGTCAGTAAGGCTGACACCTATTGGTGCAGAGCTAGAGCTATCAGGCAGAAGATATCAAGAGACAGATAGTCCAGATTTGTGAATGACTTCATTCACAACTCGACTGTCATGTACGGTATGGGCTGCATGCACATTGGCTCTTAGCTCTGCACCAGTGGGCGGCAGCCCACTGGCCAGTCAGTCGGTGGGCGGCGAGGCGGCAGGCAGGTGGATGCTGCCCCGCTGGCTGCCTGGGGGAGCGGGTGGTGGGGCTCATGGGTGGGTGGGTGGGGCCACACTAGACACCAGGAGATGTTTTGGGAGGCACTTACTTACTGCCCGCGATCGGGCACATGGGATGTGGGGGTCTGTATACTTTCTGCCCGCGATCGGGCACATGGGATGTGGGGGTCTGTATACTTTCTGCCCGCGATCGGGCATTTCGTCCACTGGACCACCAGGGAGATGTACGGGAGGAGGTGGGGAGCTACATTGCTGCCCGAGATCGGTTGCAGGGTGCGCCGGTCCTCAACGGCTGCTGCCTCGGCAGGGCACCAGGCGCAAGTCCTGGGAATCGGCGCACCCACATGCTAATGGCATGCAATGTTGAGTAATGACATGCAAATGGCCCCCTGTGCCTTGCATGTATTATGGCTCCATTTGCATGTCATCTTGAATATCGTGATTTTTATGCGATGGCTAATGGTACTTTGTGCCACCGCAAGCTGACTGCTCCACTTCGTCAACTTCTCTGTTGCACAAGTTCCACTGCGCCATGCATAGTGGCTATGGTTGGGAGCGATATTCAAAGGAGTTGCTCAATAGCACAACTCCTTTGAATATCGCGACGGGACACACCTCAAGCATCTATTTTTTAGCGCAAGGACTTGCCTTTGAATGGTGCAGTTTGAATATCCAGCCCTGTATATATATATATATATATATATATATATATATATATATATATATATATATATATAGAGAGAGAGAGATATCTCTCGCTCTCTCTCTCTCTCACATATATATATATATCTATATATATATATATATCTATATATCTATATATATATATATATATATCTCTATATATATATATATATATATACACACACTTTATACTTTTCTGTTTTTCCAATTCAAAACATACAGAAATGTTAAATTAATAATAGATATATATGTATAAAATGCATATAATTAATGTCTTCCTCTTTTTCTCATAGGGAAACCGTGGCATAATTTGTCATTATAAAGGAGCGTTTATAATGGCAAATATGCACATGATTTCCCCCACTCTGTGCTAGTGCCTGCTCGAACTCCTTCATTCTCGGTCACTGTCTCCTGAACCGCAAACCCAGCATGGATACAAACTGCCACAGACATTCGGCAGTAAGTAACATTTAAAAAATCTTATATGTACCACATTTGCTACCTGATTGCCCACCCTCACAATATTTAAAAAAAAATGTTTGCAATAAAAGTGAAAGCCAACTGCACGCCATGCCATAGTTGGACTGTGACGCACATCAGCCACTTTTATTTTATACAATTGTTGAGGCAAAAAAGAGAAATCCAACAATTATATAAAATAAAATATGGGCCTGGGTATGTGTAAACTCGGATTTACATACACCCTCGGGGTTTGACGCTAAGCATAAACCCCTCGAGCTTCACTCTCGCAGTTTATGTTTCATCAAACCCCTTGGATGTGTGTAAATTCTCGATACACACCCAGACACATACTTTATCCTCTATAATACATAAGAAAAAATGTAGGTCCCATGAGTATACAATAATCATATACTTTCCCTATATTAAGGACAGAATTATATTCATTTGTTAACTGTTTTTAGTCCCATTTTAATTCAGTAATCTACTACACATTGTGAGTTCTACAGAAACAAAGATGGTGATGTGGCGTAGGGACCAATGGAGAAGCAGGTATATCATTAATATTTCCATGCAAGAAGGTTTACAATACATTTATGTTTTCATAACAGGGTGAAATTGTCCATGACTTCTCTCCATGAGCCATTTAAAGTGTCTAGATCTTGACAAATGTGATTTAGATATACAAACATCATCTGTTGGCACATGAGGACCACTTGGCCCATCTAATCTGCTCCTTTTTCTTACCTACAGTGTCATTCATTCATTATCATTTTTATTGCATAGCTTAAAAGCTTTTACAAAAATACAGCACTTATGCTAACACACTTTAAAATCCATGTCGGGCATGACAGTGCCCATGAATATAATACATTGCAATCAAAGTGCTTAAGTAACAGTCATCCTTTTCTTAGTTTTGCTTACAGCATAGAAATACTTTGCCAACCTCTGAAGAGACCAAGAGTCTTCTGTTTTCAACAATATATTAGTCAAACTATCTTTATCAATCTCATATCTATTGGTTACAAAGGGTGCTAGCCAATATGCTCTTTCTTTAATATATCAGGTACAGTGCCACATAACAGACATAAGATTCTCTACCCCCCCATGTATACAGTCACAGTTTCTAGATTCAATTACTGTTTTTTTAATATCTAAATAACAGCACATTGCTGAGAAATTGTTCAATTTTTTTTTTTTTTATATTTTATACTCCCCCTTCCCCTCCGGAGTCACCTCTTCGGGAAATGACAGTTAAGCCTGTCCCTACCCTGTCCTACCTGACTGATTGGGGTCCTCCATCTTGCTGCGGTTTGACCCCCGCGTGGGGTTGGGGTGAGCCACCACCGAACCTTCGGATCTCGTCAGGTCCCCGACTCAGCTGGGCAGGCAGCAGTAGATTGGAACCTGGCTTGGCACTCTGTCTACCCAATTCTGGAGGGGCATTTTCCATTTTTCTAGGATGTACTTGCATGCCCCAGCATCAAGGTATAGGTGCTGATGCCCGCAGAGTCCCCCCACTGCCTTAAGGACCCGTCCACAAAGCTGATTGGTCCAAGGCCTATGCCCCCGACCAATCACACCCCAGTGACTCCAGCAGCCATCACACCCCCAGCCTCCAGCAGGGGTCACCGCTTGCTGGTCTAGAGGACCAGCACTTTCCTAAGAGAAAGTGAGCTGTCATCAGACACTCTAGCCTTCTCCCCCCAGCCCGAGCTTGTTCCCGAACTTGGGTTGCCGGTGTGGCGTGAGGTGTGGCTTCCAGCCCCTCATCCCTCAGCACCACCGGGTCAGCTGAAATTCTTCAAATTTGTAGATATTGAATATTGCACTGAGTTTTGAGTCTGTTAGAATCTCCAGGTATGGTTTGAATCTGAAATAATAAATACGCTTAGCAAACCATTTGGAGTAACGTGAATTGGCTATATGCTCTAAAACCTACAGTGTCACCTCAGACCTACTTGATATACAGCTCTTTATTCCTCCCCCATTTCTCTACCAGTAAGATTCCTTTATGACAATCCCATGCATTTTTCAACCCCATCACTGTTTTCACCCTTACAGTCTCCACTGGTAGGCTGTTCCAGGAATCCAGAATGCAGACAGAGTGGCCCCCTATCTACAATTCCAACTGCATATCAAATATCTTAGAAGAATATTTGGAAACAAGGCTCACTCACCGCAAATCCATATGTAAAAACTTTTATTTTCAACTGTCAGTTAAACTGACTGTTGAAAATTAAAAGAACATTTGTATGTATGGATTTGTGGTGAGTGATCCTCCTTTCCAACAATTATCCAGTTCAATGTATACTGTATATAAATGATGTCAGACATTTGTTGAGGGATATCCGGCATCATTTGTATGCTGACGACACAGTATTTTATATTGAAGGTAGGTCTGTCGATCAGATTCAGGAAAAGTTACAAAATTATTTTAACAGGTTACAGCATTATTTTTGGGAACATGGGCAAGTATTAAACCCTATGAAATCATCAATTATGCTGTTTTGTAATAAACCAGGCATAAATAACACATTTCGAATGTAAAAAACATTACAAAATCATACCTTAACCCTTGTTGATGCCTACAAATATTTGGGAATCTGGGTTGATTCCCAATGGAATATGCAAATAGACTCCTTAATTAGGAAGCTAAATAAGAAATTCGGAGTTCTGTGTAAGTATAACAATTGCATCCCATTACATACTAGATTACAAATAGTGTACTCTATGGTAATTGCCCTTTTTGATTTTGGGGATGTTGTATATGGGGGTATGTCTAGGGTGAACTGCACAAACTGGAGGTAGCATATGATAGGTTTGCCCGGTACATCTTGAATGCTCCTCAGGGCATGCACCACTGTGCACTTTATAGAGCCCTAAATTGGACTGAATTAACAGAGCATTGAAACCTCCATATGATCAACCTAATTTACAAATGTTACTGTAAGAGACTGCCTGTTTATTTGTTAGAGCTGGTAAGGGTAAAAAAAATGTAACTAAAAAAAAGGCCTACGTGCAGCAGTGGCTATTGAATATACAGTACCAGTAATGAAAACTGTAAAGGGTAATTCAAACTTCATCTGTATGGATCCCAAATTATAGAATCATTTACCAGGGCAGTTCAGATCACAAACGGGAACCATATCTTGGAGCTCAATAAAAACGTGGATTGTAAATACTGCTGAGCTGCCAAAAGCTTGTTGAGATTAAATTATGCAGGTTGTCTAAATGATTGTGCTATTATTGGATCTGACTTTGTATTTTAACCATTGGTATGTTTGTACATAACATTTTAAAATGTGAAACTTTTGCACCCTGGGACCCCATTGTAAATGAGCCTTGGCTCAATAGGACTATCCTTTTCTGAAATTACATAATTACAGAATAAACGTTTACTACTACTACTACTACTCCTGAGATATTCCAGGAATCCATGACTCTTTCTGTGAAATAGTACTTCCTTACATCCCTCCTGCATCTACCCCCTCCAGCTTCATATCATGTCCCCTTATTGTTGAACATTTTTTTTTCTGAACAATACTTCCCTCCTGTATCTTATCTGTACCTTATTTACCCCCTTGACGTATTTAAAGGACTCTATCACATTCCCCCTCTTTCTTCTTTCTTCCAGGGTGTACAGTCTGAGCTAGCAGTATAGTCTAGAGATCATACTGGGTCATAATGTTGTACGCTTAATAGTGCACATCATTATGCCGAAACCTGGACCTGTGTGCTGTCCATGTTTGACCCCCCCAGAGTTAGAATCCTTAGTGGGGGGGTCCGGGGTGCAGCCCCCATAACAGGGGGTGTGGGGGACAGAGATCCCCACAGAAAACAAGTTAACATTGAATCGCGTAATGCGATTATGTCGCATGACATTTTGCCATGCGTGGTACTGACCCCGTCCCCTAGAGATTACAATAATAAGCTGTGAATGAGCTTGGTACATCCAGCAGCCCTGTGTTTGACTCCCGCAACCTCCACTTGCATACTGTGTGACTCTGAGCAAGTCATTTAACCACTCCAGTGTTTCCAGGTTGCTCCTGCAAACAGTTACTTGTGCCTAGTAATCCTTACCAAGTTAACAAAAGAATATTGAGCTCCCTTAGTCTCTCCCCTTAGTGCTTCTGATGCAGACACTGCACCATTTAGTTGCTCTCCTCTAGACTGCCTCTACTCTGTCTATGACCATTAGGGGATGTGGTTTCCAGAACTGGAAACTGTACTCTAAGTGTGGTCTTACCAGTGATCTGTACAGTGATCTGCTGGTGATACTCCTCCCTATGCACACCAGCATCCCACAAGCCCTCCCAACTGCTTTGTCGCACTACCTGACCACTTTGAGACCATCCAATATGATTACCCCAGATCTCTCTCCTGCTTGGTGGCTGTCATTAACACTCCACTTATTTTGTACTCTGTCCTGGGTTTCTGTGTCCAAAGGGCATTATTTTTCACTTTTTCACGTTGAAATCCAGCTGCCACCCCCTTTACCACTCCTCAGATTTTCTCAGGTCTCTGCTCATCATTTCCATGCCTCCTGGATTGTCCACCCTATTACAGATCTTGGAGTCATCTGCAAGAGATAGACCTTCCCCTCCAGCTCCTCTGCAATGTCACTTATAAAGACATTAAAGAGAACTGGTCCCAGCACTGATCCTTAAGGCACTTCCACTGGTCACCCTCTGCTCCTCAGAGTGAATGCTGTTTATCATTACCCTCTGTCACTTATCCCCTAACCATTTTTTTTTACACAGTTAACCACCTTTGGATGCACTCTGTCAAAGGCCTTACTGAAATCTAGGTAGACCACATCAACCGCTCCACCCTGATTGAATTCCTTGGTCACCCAGTCAAAGAAGTCCATGTGAATTATTTGTTATGACCTCCCCCCCATGAATTAATGCTGCTGTGTGTCTTGTAACCCATTGGATTCAAGGTATTCCTCTCTCCTTTCTTCAGCAATGATTCCAGTAACTTTCACAACACTGATGTATGGCTGGCAGGCCTATAATTGCCAGCCTGCTCCCTGCTTTCATTATTGTGAAGTGAGAGTACATTTGCTCTTCTCAAGTCCTCTGGAACTACCCCTATTTCCAGTGAGCTCTTAAATAGAACTGTCAGTGGTATAGCTAGTACCTCCCTGAGTTCCTTCAATATCCTTGGATGCACCCCATCTGGTCCCATTTCTTTGTACACCTTCAGATTAGTGAGTCCCTTCAGGACTCTCTTCTCCATGAAAGGGCAAGTGTCCCAATCCCTCCCTCCAGAGCACCTGTTACTATTTTGTGGCCTCTCCCATTCTCATTCTACTGTAAACACTGAACAAAAGTATTTGTTCAGGATGTCTGCCATTTTTCTGCTTCCCCTGTATACAGTCCCCCTTTCCCTTTTTCAGCAAACAATCCCTCCACTGGTTTTCCTTTTTTCAGTCACATATCTAAAAAATCTATTGCCCCCTTTCTTTACCTCTTGGGCTATTATCTTTTCAGTTTGCACCTTTAGGCTCCTTACTGCTTTTCCTGCTTCTCTTTGTCTCCCTTGATACACCTTCCTATCTTCCTCAATCTGTGTCTCCTTATACTTTCTGAATGCTACCCTTTTAGCCATTACCATTTTAGTCATGTCTTTCCAGAATCATAGTAGTCTCTTTTTCCTTTTGCTTGTGCTCACTTGCTTGATGTAGATATTTGTTTCCTTCAATATGGACACTATTCGCTCCGCCCACTGTTTCTCACCCACCCCGGTAATCCTCCTACCAGGTCATCACTGAGGCATCCACATATGTTTTTAAAATCTTCTCTTCTGAAGTCCAGGATCCTCACCCTTGTGTGGTTCATTTACACAGCTGTCTTTATATTGAACCAAACTGTATGGTGATCACTGGTCCCCAGGTGGCCTTCCACATTGATGTCTGCAATACTGTCCCTGTTAGTGAGTACCACATTGAGTATTGCCCTATCATGAGTGGATTTGCCGACTACTTGCCCAAGGAATGCTACCTGCAGGGAGTCCAGGATGTCCCTGCTTCTAGTTGAAGCCACAGATGGAAGACTTCAGTATAAATCCAGCAGATTAAAGGCCCCTTCCAGCAGCACCTCCCCCTTTTCTGCCATCTTGCAAATGGCTTCCACCAGTACATTATCTAATACCTTTCCTCATGCTGGAGGGCTGTAGATCACACCAGTGTGAATATTTACTCCATTCTAATTCTCCAGGGGGACTCACACATTCTCTGCCTTCATGCTTTCTCCAACTGTCACTTTTATGCTTTCCCTCACATAAAGCAACACACAACCCCCTTTCCTTCCTACCCTGTCCTTTCTGAGCAGAGTATAGCCTGCTATGGCCATGTCCCAGTCATGGTTTTTAGTGCACCCGTGACTTGGTAATGGCCACAATATCGAGGTTGGCTTCTGCCGTGATGGCCTCTAGGTCTGGAATCTTATTTCCTAGACATCTATCATTCACTCATATGGCCTTCCTTTCATATATCAATGTGGACTTCAACTCATTAATCCATTTTTGCTTATCAGAAGTCAGAAACTGCTGGCTATTCCAATATTTAAATATCATTCTTTTGTTCCCATCATGGCTAGCACACAGATTTCCATTTGAATAGAAGTTAACCTCAAAGTGAAAAATAATTAAATAAACAATTTTTGAACATTGGTACAAGAGATAAATTTAATAGTGTTGTGCGGAATGCCTAATTCCACCAGCAGAATTATTGTGGAATGACCATTTAGCTGGTGGAATTTCCACCTGAATTTCACTGGTTCTTCTGTGGAATTCCACCTACTGTGATCTGTGGAATAATATTCCATGGAACAGCATTTTATTCTGAGGAAAATTATTCCACAACAATTTCCACTGAAAATGTTGAGATCTGCAGAATAATATTCTGTGGTACAGCATTTTTTTCTGCAGAAAATCATTCTGCAACTATTTTCTGCTGCAGAATTGCACCATTCCATTTCTGGCGGAATTTCAGTGGAATTTTGAAAATTCCACAGAATTTCATTCTGCCAGAATGTGAAAGTTCCACACAGCACTAAAATTTAAGCCTGTAAGAGGTTTAACATTGATTCATGCCAACATTTCTGAAGAAAGGGGCAGCTCCACAAACCATATCTCAAATGTGCTTCTTGTCCAGACAGATGTCAGCAATTATTAGTAGGCATACAACCAATTTTGTAAAGTCTGAGAGGCATTAAATAGGCTTTTGTCAACAATTTATATTGAATAGTTTTATAACTCAGATTTGTATGTTGTTTGCCCATTTTAATCTTAATACCCAACCTATATAAAGACTATCATTATTCAACTCTTTATTCCAATTATTTTATTTAACGATGCCATGCATTTCTGATTTAACCTGTGCATCATTTGCATATGAAAATGAGATAGCCTATAGTCTTCACATTATTTCCATAGCTAGTGTCCTGTAATTTCCAACTCTGATTCCTTTATTTTATATTTTTTGCAAACTTTGGTAAAAATGACTTTTAACCCATAATAATCAAGTCTATTAACACTATAGCTCTTCTCATTGTAATACATTAAAAAGGATTGTGAAATCATCAATTTACACTGAAGCCATAAACACCCCCAGTTATAGAAACCTGCCAGAACTAAAGTACATAGTTTTTTTATACTAATCTGAATTATGATACCATATTTTACTGTTATTCCAAATATATGAATGAAGTGCCAAACTACCAATATGATCTTAAAACTAGAAGGAATGTGCTTATCCTTAGACATAGTTGTTCCTGAAAATAGGCATAATACTTGTCTAGTGTACTTACCCGGTAAATAAAAGCTAAATAAATAAACCACTAGTATCTTCTGATTTACAAAAATTATCTTATATGATATTATTATAGACTCTGCTTTTCCCAAGCGCTTTCTTGGAAAGCACATTTTGAAACCACGATAGTGAAAGTGAAATCAACTATATTTGGACTAAAAAGATTTAATAATCTTTATGGGGGTGCCTCCATTAGACCTCTATTAAGTGCTTTTGAGGCTAAATATATTGCACAGATACTCTATGGAGTTCAAATCTGGGACCCTTTTCAATTATAGAGAATTTGGAAAAAACAGCAATTCAGACTTTGCGGATGGCATTAGGTTTTTCAAAATCCTCTCTGGTTTGATTTGTTGGGGCCAAATTGGATCTGCCATTGCTTCATGCATTAGTAGATTCAAGGTTCATAAACCACTGGATAGCAATGACTAAATTACCTAGCTTTAGGCTGGACAAACAGTGGCTGGATGAAAAATTATTTAAGCAGGATATTGGATGTCAAGAATCATATTGGTTAATGCATCTCAAACAATTTCTCAAACTCTTTGGTCTAGAGGTTCTTCTTACTATAGTAAGAATATTTTGATTAGTGATCAATGTACATCCTATAATTAAACCTAGTTTATGATGATCTAATCTAAATTGGGGTAAGAGTTTGTATATGTCAACAGAATTCCTAGTTTGATCTAATAGAGATGCCCACTTAATAGCCATTTTCAATCCATGAGATATATACAGGTAATAGAAGTAAGGATCTGGGAAACCCATTCTACCTTCCTCTAGGTGAGGTATTAAAATTTGCCAAGGTATCCTTGGAGAACCCCTGCCACCCATAAAAAATGTAAACACATCCTTTTCAATGTATCAATCTAAACATTCTATAAACGGAAGTCAGAATAATGAACAACACGTGAGGTAGTACTTAAGTTTCCGCCTTTCTCCATAAGAACAGTGGGAATTTGCCCCTGTTCTCTAACATAATTTTTTATCTTTATCTGTACTTTCACCTTGTTAAGATTAAAATGCATTGTTTCATCTAAGTCCATGAACAGTGTCACCCCTAAATAGTTCAACTGTTTTGCAATATCCATATCTTACATTATTTAATAACTCTCAACAGATAAGTTATTCAGGGGCAGTATTGTAGTTTTCCCCCTGTAAACCACATAACCAGCAATCTTTTCAAAAAATACAAAAAAACAACAATTCTTTCAATCAGATTGGTAAAGATTTTTTCATTTTTATTATAATATGCAAAATATAATCTGTATAAGAGCTGAACTTTATTTCCTGATCCTAATTAAGCAGGCCAAAAATATGTTCATTACTTCAGATTCTAATTAACAATGGCTCTAAAACCAAGTAAGAAGCGGGGTTGGGGTGGAGTGGAGGGACAATGGACAACCCTGCCTCACTCTGTTGCTTAAGATCAATTTATCTGATTTTGATTCATTCTAAGTTTAGATAGTACATAATATGGCAGGTTGATAATTTTAAGTAGTCACAGTGGCAGGCCCCATCTTTCAAACATAAAAAAATACACTTCCACTCTACCAAATCAAAGGCCCTAGTGGCATCAGTGGCCATTAATATTCCACTTTCCTCTAAGTGTTTCAAGATAGATATAGCATGTTGCACCTCCACAATGCCATGACAAGTGGTACATCCATGTATGAATCTCTTCTGGCTTACATGTATTATTGTGGGGATCTTATATCTTTTTATGTTTACAACAAACTTTGTAATAATTTTATAATTTTTATTTAATAACAAAATTAGCCAATAATTTTCTATTTTCAGAAGTTTTTTAATAATAAGATTACCTCCGCCTGTCAGAAAGATACCACTGCCGCTACTCATCTCCCTGACTATGTCAAGTAACCATGGGCCTAACTTTTCTTTAAATGTAATGAAGAAATTCATCCATAAAGTCTTCAGGGCCAAGTGACTTACCCTTTTTCAGGATCACAATTGCTTGAGAGACCTCACTTAATGAGAATGGATAATCTTGCATAACATTTTCAGGAAAGTTAACAGAATTCAAAAAGTCTGTTCTTAAAGTAGAATCTGCCTTATATGGCCTATTGTACAACTAATTATAAAAATTAAAATTCTCCTGAACAATATGTTCATCATCAGAAATTATTTTACCCATACTATCCATTATTTGAGAACTATTATGTTGATTCTAAATTTTTAAAATAAATGACAGCAGTTTACTAGATTTGTCTATGTATAATAAAACTTAAGTTTCACTTTTTTCGGATTTTGTTCAGTTTCTTTAGTGAGCATATACTCTTGCCTTGTTAGTAATTTTTCTCTTCTATTTCTTTGTAAAAAGGTTTTCTAATGTAATGTTACTCTTAAATTCTTTTAGTTATTTTTAATAGCATCTGTTTAGATTCTCTTTTTTTATTTCTGTTTAATTTCAAAGGAAACAGTATAATTATTAGAGACCATAATAAAGAAGAGGCTAGTGGGTTTCCAGGTGGCAAATGGACTTCAGAATATCAGACAACATGCATTTACAAAAGGGAGGTTATCTCAGACGAACCTAGTTGATTTCTTTGATTGGGTGATGAATGTGGTAGACAAAGGTCAGGCAGTGGAGATACTGTATCTTGACTTCAGCAAAGCTTTTGTCTCTATTTCACATGGAAGGTTAGTCAAAATGCTGGGTGATATGTGACTGGGAAAGGGAGCACAAGATGGGTAAGAAATTGGCTAAGTGACAGAACCCAGAGGGTTTTCCTTAATGAGGAACACTCAGAGGTTGGAGAGTTCACCAGTGGTATGCTGCAGGAGATGGTCTTGGATCTAGTTCTCTTCAACATCTTCATATTTTATATTGAAGTAGGGATCTAGAGGAAGGAATGTCTCTTCACGGATGATACTAAGATTTGCAGAAGAGTGAGTAGTGAGGAAATATGGGGGAGAACCTGGAAAGGCTAGAGAAGTGTCCAAGTCTAGCAGTTGAAATTCAGCACTAGGAAGTGCAAGGTAATGCACATGCGGTAAAAAAATCCAAAACTAGAATACAAAATGGGGGGGGGCAGTGGAAAGCACAACTTAGGAAAGGGACCTGGGGTTAATAATATTGGACAACTGAAAAACATCGACACAATGCAGCAGGGCAGTGAGGAGGGTGAATAGGATGCTGGGATGTATAGGAAAAGGGAACAGTAGCCAGAGGAGTGAGGTGATTCTGCCACTACAGAGGCCCCTGGTTCACCCTCACCTGGAATATTGTGTACAATTCTAGGACCCACACTTGAAAAAAGACAAGAATAGGGTGAAAGAAGTGCAATGGAAAGTAACCAAAATGGTCTAGGGTCAGCAAGAAATGACTCACATTGAGATTTCAACCTGTACACACTGGAGGCAAAAAGAGAAAGGGGTGACACTATTGAGACATGCAAATACATCCACAGGATGAATAAAGTAGATAGAAGAGAGTTGTTCATGCTGAATGGGAAGACAATGACTGTGGGAAACTCAAAGAAGCTGGTGGGTGCACGATTTATGAGTGATATCAGAAAGCATTTCCTCATGAAGACTGGTAGAGGGGTGGAATAGACTATCTAAGGAGGCTGCATGTGCAAAATCAGTAGGGATTTCAATTTGAATGAGATAGACATATGGATGTGATAAAGACAATGAGATGAAGGAAGGAGGTTAGGAGGACTGAAAGGCCACTATGGACCTCACAGTCAACATTAGACGGGTGGAGCTGGCAGACTTTGTTGGCCACAGGGCATTTTTCAGCTGACATCTTCTATGTTGCTATGTCTCTACTAGCTTTATGTTTAGTGCACCAGTACTGCACAAGTAACATGCTGATATACAAAACAAAAAGTCCTAAAGCACAGCCAGGCCCGAATGCATTTTATGAGTGATTTCCTAATTTGCCTCCTGTTGGTAATGACTACAAGAAGAATCTGCAAATTAGGAATTACCAGAATTAAAGCATGAACATCCGCACACAAGACACAATCAGAATTTTGAATTGTGTGGGAGACTATAAATACACTGGCAATCCCAGCCTCTGAAGCAAGGACAGGAAATGTAATGTAAGATTGCCATTGCCTTTTGTTATTGTGGGAACATTTCACATAAACAAATGCAAACATAAACTAGTGCCCCTGGTGTGAACACAAAATAAAAAGTAATTTTTTTTATCTGTGTTTATGTCTGCATTTTACAACTGTGACTGCAGTGATATGGTTTTCAAAGCATTCAGCTGCTTGCCTTCAAAGCATATTCTATTTTCTTATGTATGGGTATTTTTGTGAGAATAATAGATCTCTGTTTCTTGGACCTGGTTATCTTTCTGCAGTGCAGTGGCAATTAACACCTTAGATGTAGAAGTTTGTATTCACCAAGGACACCTCCTGTCTGACACCTCCAGTCTATAGACAGTATTATCTACAGTACTCACAAAACAGCAGATCAGGTTTTTTTTTGCAACAATGACTGTTTCACATTACACGTATAAATAACTGAATTAAAAAAAGATAACAATGACTGCTTAAAATGGACTGGTTAGAACTTAACAAACGTGGTCATTTTATGGCACTAGTCATTTACTTGAATAAATGTGTAAAACAACATTTGCAAAAGAAATGTTGACTTTATTATTTTTATATTGCCTATTATTTACAATGCTTGCACAGCTGAGATGCAAAGTATCTTTTTCAGTGGGTTCTGCCTTCTACCCATTTCCATAGCTGGATGGATTAGAGCATTGGGTTTCTCAAGGTCTCACAGGGAGCATTTGTCTCTAGTCAGGTTTGCATATGAGCTCCTGGTTCCTAAGATGGTGATATAACCTGTACACCACCCTGGCTCTTTATTACAAAATACTTTGAAAAATATCCATCACTACTTGCCTTCCAAGAGATACTGAATGGGAAGGTGGTTCTTAATTACACCATTGTTTTCTTACAGTCACTCAGAAAATACATTGCCTTTTCAATGTCAGCAGTATGAATAGAAGTCTGATGTTTGTTCCGTGTAGCAGAAAGATTAGGAGAGAGCAAGAACTGAGTGATCAGTTTATATGCAAACAGAAATTATATTTTATTATCACAGAGATGCAACTAAACCAATTGTCTGTTTTTCTCTGCATTTACTTTTATTGAAAAAATTGTTACCAACACCTCATGCCAGTTTTATTTTCCCTTAAACTTTTCATCTCCACCCTGGCCACCCTTGGAACTTTATATTTCTCCTACGGCTGCTGCTGGATTTCTTTTCTATGTGATATATACACATAGCCTGAACATTATGGATGGGCACAAGTAAGCAATAAGACATGATGGGATGTGCATTGTGCTGCACAATTCCTACCCAGTGGAGTAATCAGATGTAATGCTGCAAGTGGAGTGTTCTCAGCCACTGGAAGTACATTGTACCAGCACAACATACACCTCAATGTGTCTTGTGTGCTTATAAAATGGGAAAACTGAGAAAATTAAAAAAACAAAAATAATACTGGGAGAGATGGAGTGGTGGGAGTGAGTTGTCCTTCTTAGGATACAGAGCTGCCTGACACCCCATCCCATCCCATCCCATTTTTTTTCAATTGTATTGTGCAAGATGGCAGCCACGCTGGGCTAAGCTGTCTCCACACATTTTTAGAGAGCACACTTTTGTCATTTTTAGAGAGCACACTTTTGTCAATTTTAGAGAGCACACTTTTGTTAATTTTGTACATTTTTTGTTAGAGCAGTTAGTTAGGGGTGACGAAGTGAAGTTTTTAGCATTAGGATAATCTTTTCATTTTTTGTTTTGTTTTGCCAATACCTAACAGCTGTAAACGCGGTAAATCTGGCTGCCATGTACTGTGAGGATTGCACAAGTTAGTCCTCCTATTTTGTGCCAGTTATTTGCTAACACTCACCCTGAGTCATATCCTGATTCACATTATTTGGTGATTTTCACCTGAACCAGGTTCGAGGATGAGGAGATTGTGGGGGAGCTGCTTTGTGATGCAAGGTGTGGTATCCTTCGGGAGTGAAGAGGAGGAGCCGTGGTCGTGTCCTGCTACTTTTCGGCTGCTGAATCAAAGTAGAACTGTGGTTTGGTAGCAGAGTGGAGATATTGAGTTGGGACTGTGCTGTTGGGCTTCTATGGAGTTTCGGTGGTTGTTGGGGCTGTTCCTGCTGTTCCGATTCTGCTGATTCAGCTGATTGGTTCATCTTTCGCCTTTTTTTCCATTTTTCAAGAAGTCTGGTGACTCTATTACTGACCTTATTACCCCAACCTGAACCTGGGGGTCGCTACTGGTGGGATTGATAGTGTGGAGGACCGTACCTGTGGTTGTTGGAGGATGAACGGCTGGTGCGTGATCCTTGTTGGTCTTGGGGAGGGCTGAAGAGCCTGTCCCTCACCTGGATCTATTATGCTTAGATCCCCCATTGGTGTTCTTCTCAGGGGATGGTTTGGTGGTTGGTGGTTTGGAGAAGATCAGAAGACCAGAAGAGGAGCAAAGAAGCAGAGTTCAGTTTGGAGACCCATTAATTTTTGGGCCTAAAATCGATGTGAGAAAGTGATCTGCCAAGAAGTGATTGATGCCCACAGCCCAGGAGACTGTTTCAGTGCATAGGTCAGACCTTCTCCTATCCTCTTGCCTGGTGGACAGTGAGAGTGTTCTGCTCTTTTGTAGACAGTTTAAAGGACATATTATGGACAGTGAAAGTGTCCTGTTTTTACAGATTGTTTGAGTGATATATTGTACCCCCAGCCGAAGTGAGAGATTGGTGGTGAGGGCATTTTCCCTGGTGAGGTGAGAGCTCCCAGAGGTCATAAACTGTTTGCTGGAGAGAACTGTGGCAACCTCTTCCTTGAACCTATGCTGTAATTTATAATCTGCTCTGTTTTGTTTATTTTGTGTTTACTTATTGTTGTTTGGTGTGTGGTATATGATTGAAAGTTGAGTGATTGGGTGTGTAGTGTTGTGTTGTTGGTGTGAAGTTATTGTGGCTGCTCTGAGTGTGTGAAGATGTGTTGGGGAGTTGTTCAGATGGTCAGGCATTATTCTCCCTCCCGGTTTAAGGACCTCTGCCCTTTTAGGTGCCCCCCACTATCCCCGGAGGTATATAGCTGGTGTAGGCTTCTGGGGATTGTGAGGAGGTGGAGGGCGGTGGCAAGGCCTGGAGGGGGAATGGAAAGGAGTGGATGGATTGGGATAGTAGGGACAAGAAGACACCCTGTGGTGAAATGGGTTCAGGAGAGGGGTCCTCCCTGCCTGATTCCCATACCCAAGGGCTCTGCCTGTGACAGGCAGGTGGCTTGGTCTTCACCAGCAACTCATCCTACTCAGATGGTGTTATGTAATGCCAGGTCCATTAAAAACAAGACTGCTATAATAGCTGATCTTGTAGGGTCATTGAACCTGTCATGCATCACCAAGACCTGGCTGGATGATAATGCTGGCCCTATTTTGGCTTCAGCTGTACCAGCCGGGTACTCAGTGATACATCGTCTGAGGCTGGATCATAGGGGGCCGGGGAGTGGCAATATGTTTTAGAATGGAACTGAACCTGATGGAGGTACCAGTAGGAATCACCAACTCCTTTGAACGTATCATGGGTGAGGCTGTGGGGTGCAGGACTCTTCTCATTTACCATCCATCAGGTAATGGGAATGTTTTCCTGCGGGAAGTTGCAGACTTCATTGTTGACATGACATTGGGATCCTCCAGATGGCTGATCCTGGGGGATTTCAATGCCTGGGTCAATGATGAACTCTCACAGTTTGGTCAGGACTTCCTCCAGCTGATGAATTCCCTGGGCTTCACACAGGTTATTTCCTCCTCAACCCATATAGATGGTCATTCATTGGACTTGGTGTTCCTTCTGGGGATGGAGATATCCAACTTGGTGGTGGAACCAGTCGGATGGTCTGACCATCACCATTGGGTTCAGTTTCCTGTCCCTCCAGTAAGTCGGCCCCTACGGAAATGGTCCGGTACCACCCTTTGAGGGGTGTTACCCCAGAGTGCCTGATGGCGGTGCTGGGCCTATCGAGTTTGCTGAGTCAATGCATGGATCCTGGGGACCTGGTTCTTGCCTACAATGAGGCTGTAGTAGGGGCCCTGGATTCCATTGCTCCTGTTCATGTTGAACCCCTCACCCTTTGCCCCAAGTCTCCTTGGTTTGATGAGACTTTGAGGGAGTTGAGGAGAGTGGGAAGAAGGCTTGAGAGATGTTGGCGGAAATCGGGTCTGGAGTGTGACAGGCTTAGTTTGATGGACCATTATCAGGTTTATCAATCAGCAATTACCCATAAGAAGGCAGAATTTCTGTCCAGGGAAATTGCTGCTGTGCAGATTTGACCAGTCCAGTTCTTTCAGACTGTGAACAGATTGTGCAATCCAATCTGTCTTCAGTCTGAGAGAGCATTTTCACAGGAATGGTGTGAGGAGTTTGCTCGATTCTTCATGGATAGGGTTGCCACAATCAGGTCCGATCTCCTCCTAACTCATTCAAACAGGAGTTGTTGTGGTCAGCAGGAGATGTCAGACACCCAGTTTGTGTGGTCTGACTTCAACCTGCCCACAGTCAATGACATAGTGATGATCATCCAGTCGCTGCGACCGCTAACTGTAGTTTGGACCCGGGCCCCACTAGCCTTTTAGTAGGATGTGTGGATAAAATTGGCCCGGTCCTTGCCAAGATAGTCTGGTTGTCATTGGAGAAGGGGATATTCCCTGATGCCTTGAAGGAAGCAGTGATCCGGCCCCTTCTTAAAAAGCCCTCCTTGGACCCGGACTGTCTGGCTAACTACAGGCCTGTCTCTAACCTGCCTTTTGTAGGTAAGGTTATTGAGAAGGTGGTTGTGTCACAGCTGGATGGTCATTGGACCAGCCACAATGTCTATGATTCTCTCCAATCCGGATTTAGGAAAAGACATAGTACCGAGACGGCCCTTGTTCAGGTACTAAATGACTTCCTAATACTGAGAGATTGAAAGACCCGTTCCATCTTGGTTCTTCTTGATCTCTCTCCGGCTTTTGATAAGGTTGACCATGGAGTGCTTTTGGAACACCTACAGTTTATCTGTGGACTACAGGCCCAGTCCTCAGTTGGTTTTGATCATTCCTTGACGGTAGGACTCAGGGTGGTGTCCGGGAATTTTTCTCGGCATCACTCCCCCTATCCTCTGGGGTGCTGCAGGGCTCCATCTTGGCACCCATGTTGTTTGTGGTATATATGCTGCCATTGGGAACGATTATTTGGTGGTATGGCTTGAGTTTTCACTGCAATGCAGCTGATACTCAGCTGTACATGTCCTTTGTGCCCGACCAGGGTGATGCTGTCTCGGTCTTTAACAACTGTCTCACCGAGATTCAGGACTGGATGAATGTGAGCTGGTTGTGGTTAAACCCTGAAAAAGCTGAGGTGTTGGTTGTGGACCCAGGTCGATGGGGGGCCGGTTTGCTGATGGGGTCACCTTCGGGTCTTTGGCTTGGTAGGGCCCAGTTAGCTACCTCAGACCGGGTGCGGAACCTGGGCATTATGTTTAATCACTGCCTGACCCTTGAACATCAGGTGTCGGCCGTTGTCAATACCTCTTTCTACCATCCGAGGAATATAGCCTAGGTGAAGCACCTGGTTCCTGCTGATGACCTTCCAACATTAGTCTACACCTTAGTTACCTCCCGCCTGGACAACTGAAATGCCCTGTACTTAGGGCTACCAGAGGTGGATATCCACCGCTTGCAGTTACTGCAGAATGCGGTGGCCAGACTTTTGACTGGTACGTCTAGGACCAGTCATATAATGCCTGTCCTCCGCAGACTGCACTGGCTGCCAGTACAGTGGTGGATTACTTTCAAGGTCAGTTTGCTGACCTACTGTATAAGGCCCTACACGATCAGGGACCTAGTTACCTGCAAGATCTTCTTCATCCCTACTGTCCCTCCCATCCACTCCGATCCACCAATGAGGGATTGCTAGAGATTCCCAGGGTCTGTTTAAAGACATCTGGGGCCAGATCATTTAGTTTTATGGCCACAACCCTGTGGAATTCCCTACCTCATTGGGTGCGAGATTGCCTGACCGTCCAAAGTTTTAAATTAGCATTAAAAACGTATTTATTTAGCCTGGCGTATCCTGATTTTTAAGTATATTTTATTGACTGATTTTAGGATGTTTTAATTTTATGTATTTGATTTATTTATTGTAAAAGCGCTTTGGTTCTGGAAAGGTGCTTTTTAAAAATAAAGAATTGCTTGCTTGCTTATTGTTCCACATGTTGAGACAGAAGGTTTCTAGAGAGATGCATATTAGCAATATAAACTGTAATGAGAAAAAAATATTCACAACTGCCAATCAAACCCAGGAACCCTTTATACTTCTGTCCTGGTGCTCTGCCACTGTGTTACCATTACACATGGTAAGATGGAAGTTTTCTAGTGAGAGGGGCATACTAGCTACATAAATTGTAAAAAGAAAGAAAAAAAAGTCCACAAGTGGGACTCGAACCTAGGTTCCCACCCAACTACTGCCATGTTGCTCTGCTAGCGTACTATTGCTTTGCATGGCCTGACAGAAGGTTTATAGAGAGAAACACATCTTAACCACATAAATTGAAGTGAGAAAGAAAAAATATTCACAACTGGGAATCGATCCGAGACCCATTCCCATCTACTATCCTGGTGTTCAGCAACTGCAATCATTTCACATGGTGAAACAGAAGGTTTCTAGAGATAGATGAATGCCAATAAAAGAAACTGTAGTGAGAAAGAAAAATTGTTCACAACTGGGAATTAAACCCAGGCACCCTCTCAACTACTGACCACTTGTTCTACCAGTGTGCTATTGTTTCACATGGTAAGACAGAATGTTTCTAGAAAGACATGCATGCTAACAACATAAATTGTAGTAAGAAAGAAAAAATGCTCATGATTGGGAATCAACTCCATGTCCCAATACAAGTACCATCCTGATGCTCTGCCACTGTGCTATAATTTCACGTGGCAAAACTGAAGTTTTTTAGAGAGAGATGCATGCTGACGACATCAGTCATAGTGAGAAAGAAAGCATGTTTACAAGTGGGAATTGAACCTTGACCCCCTCCAATTTTCTCTTCTGGTCCTCTGTCGCTGTACTATCATTCTAAATGGTAATAGAGAACATTTCTAGAGACAGAGGTGAAAGCTAACAACATAAACTGTGTTAAGAATGAAAAATGCTTACAACAGTGAATCAAACTCATGCCCCCTCCCAGCTACTGTCCTGTTGCTGTGCCACTGTGTTTTCCTTCCACATGGTAAGGCAAAATGTTTCTAGAGATGTATACTAACCACATAAATTGTAGTGAGAAAGAAAAAATGTTCAGGACTGGGAATCGATCTGAGACCACCTTCCCAACTACTGCCCTGGTGTTCTGCCACTGTGCTACAGTTTTGGATATTGAGACAGAAGGTTTCTAGAGAGAGGTGAATGCTAAGCAGAAAAATTATAGTGAAAAAGAAAAAATGTTCACAACTGGGAACTGAGCCAAGGGTCCTTTCCCAACTACTGTCCTAGTGCTCTGACACTTTGTTCTCATTCCACATGGTGATACAGGAGGTTTCTAGAGAGAGATGCTTGCTAAAATATAAATTGTAGTGAGAAAAAATGAATATTCTGAACTGGGAATGAAACTCAGGTCCCCTCCCAACTACTGCCCTGGTACTCTGACACTGTGCTGTTGGTCCATATGATGACAGAGGGCAGGATTTTCAAAGCATGGTGCAGAGCTTGTGCCAAGCCCTGCACCACAACACTTAGGTTCTGGTAGTGCACTAACCCTGCTGCTGCAACTGCACCCAATTCCAGAATCTCTGGCACAGCTGCGACAGTTGTCATGATTTACAACAGCCTGCACCAAATATCTGGCACAAGCTCTGTACAAAAGGTCCACAGAGTACCCACAAGTTAGACCAGAAAAATGTGGTCTAACTTATGGCAATTGCCACATAGAAACTCCCATTAGATCTCCGCAAACCCCATACACTATATTGTCAGTGCACCTGGGGCTTGTGGTGATCAAAGCCTTTTGAAAATCCTGCCCAGAAGGTTTCTATAGATATATGAGTGCTAAAAACATAAACTGTAGTAAGAAAGAAAAAATGCTAACAACTGGAAATCAAGCACAGACCACTCCCATCTACTGTCCTGGTGCTCTGCCACTGTGCTATCATCCCACATGGTGAAACAGAAGGTTTGTACAGATAAATGACTACTAACAACATAAATTAAAGAAAGAAAGAAAACATGTTCATAATGGGAAATCAAACCTAAACTTCCTCCCAACTACTTTTCTGGTGCTCTGCTTTGGTGTTGTCATTTTGAGTGGTGTGACAGAAGGAGCCCAATTCCAAGACACATGAGGAAAGTCACCGGCACTTGTGACTTGCACCATATGCTGACACACCGGGGAACCTGTGCCTGATTCCAGAACCAGCAGGGTCTCCGGTGGCTAAGTCCTGCAACTTGTGGCACCCCAGGCAGTATGCCAAAGGGAGGGCACACCTACACAGGGTTCCGAAAGCCACAGTAATGTCCTCCAACAGGGTGCAAGTCTCCCCACCCAGATCACCACATGGCAAGACCCCCCAAAGTCCCACTCCCCGACACCATGTCAATGCCTCACAGGGGCATGCAGAGCCCTGCAGGGCTTGGGGGTTCCAGCAGCCCACAAGGGGCATCAATGAGGTTGCACACAGGGGATGGATGGTGGGGATTTTATAAGCTTGTAGTGGGTGACTGTAGGGGGCACAGTGGCGTATCCCTGGTGGATGCAAAGACCAGCTACTAGCTGGTCTAATTGTACTTTGATTCATGTCCTCTAGGGGTGCTCTCAGAATAGTAACTGTTCTGTTCCAACAGCCACCCTCCTGGAATAGGGTGCAACTGCTGGCATAAACCCCCAGTGCCATGTCATACTGGGTTTATGGGATAACTGTTAGCATAATGCTGCTCTGGCAGAGGCAGCCTGCAACATGTCGCAGGCTGCTTTGCAGAATATGGAATGGTGTAACCCATGGTGCAAAGTGCTACCTGCACCATTTTTTTGGGTGCAAGTCACTTTGCACCATGCATAAGCCATCTGGAATTGGGAACAAGGCGTCTAGAGAGCTATGCATGCTAAGAGCATAAGTTATAGTCAGAAAGAACAACCGTTCACAACTAGAAATGAAACTGAGACCCCCTCCCAACATTTCACATGGTGAGACAAAAGGTTTCTAGAGATAGATTCATGCAAACAACAGAAATTGTAATGAAAAAGAAAGAATTCTCACAATGGAGAAATGAAACAAGGACTTTTCCCAACTACTGGCATGATGTTCTGCTACAGTGCTATCACTTCACATGGGAACACAGCAGGTTTCTTGATATATATGAATGATAACAACATAATCTGTAGTGAGAAAGAAAAAAATCCTCACAACTGAAAATTGAACCCAGGCTCCCACTCAACTACTGCTCTAGTGAGCTGCCACTGTGCTCATATTCCACATGGCACAGCAGAAGGTTTCTAAAAAGAGAGAGAGAGAGAGAGATGCATGCTAACAACACAAATTAAAGTGAGAAAGCAAAACTGTCTATAGCTGGGAACTGAACCCAGACTCCCTTCCAACTACTGTTCCAGTGCACAGTCACTGTGTTATGATTTCACATGGCAAAGCAAAACCTTTCTAGAGATAGATAAATGTTGTTATACAATGGCAAGAAATAATCCTGACTTCTGATTGGTCAGTTGGCCATCACAGCAGGGATGTTATCCTTGCATAACATCCCTGCTGTTCACAGCTCTACTGTTATCATTATGGCAGATGATTTTATGGCAGATGAGCTTATGGCAGATCTCTTTTTTTTGCATCTCCTCTGAAGAAACAAAAATATTTTTCCACACTAACAAAGGCATTCTTTAAAATGATTTTGTTATTATTAAACAACAAGCCATTGTATAATAGGAATAATGCCCTCCAGGGTGGGTGTTATGCAGGGATAACATCCCACCTCAGGTGTTGGACGCACTCAGCCAGTGGCCTCGGGCCCATCTACCCAAGATGGGATGTTATCCAGGCATAACACCCACCCTGTCAGGCATTATTCCTTTATTATACAATGGCAAGAAAGAATCCTGGTCTCTGATTGATCAGTTTGTGGATGTACCCATGGTGTTATCCCAGCACAATGCCACAGGTCTAGTCTCAGCCTCACTGTGAATCCATATGGAAAATGACCGGCATGATGACCATTTCTCTTTTTGTGCATCTTCTCTTAAGAAACAAAAATATTCTTTAATTTTTTTTTCATATATAGTAACAAGCCATTGTATAATAGGAATAATGCACTCCAGGGTGTGTGTCATGCTGGGATAACACCACGCCTGGGGCATTGGATGCACTCGGCCTGCAACCTCATGCTCAACCCCCCCAGGCGTGGCATTATCCCAGCACGACATACACCCTATCATGCATTATTCCTTTAATAACAAAAATTACAGTGAGAAAGAAAAAAGATTCACATCAGTTCAATGTTCTTAAAGTCTGTTTCAAATGTTGCTGAAACTCCTTCTTTGACATCAGCAATGACATCTAACAAGTTCTTTCATACTACAAAAAAAAATGTAGTGAGAAAGAAAATATGATCCATACTGGGAATCAAACCTAGTCTTATGTAGGTTTGAAACACTACCTACACCAAGCCCAAACAGCCTTATCACTGATATCATCAATGACATCATACAGCCAAATCACTCAGAGAGGACTAAACCTTAAACTTGACTAAATACAGGAAAACAAACCATTACTGACCACAGGAGGTGCTTCACAAGTTTTTTCTGGCATCAAAAATGTACAAATAAGAAATCAATCTATAGGACTGTAATATTGTTTTATCATTGCTTAAGCCATGAATCAGCATTGTAACACACACACATACTACTTTCATTAACATTCTATTTAACTTTTCTTAATATCTGATCTTTTTTTCTATTGTTTTGACAAATAAATCCTGTTACAAAATAAATGTGGGGATCATTGGTAGGCTTTTTGAATTCAGTTATACTTTGCTCTTTATCCTGTATTGCTGCTAAAATGTATATTGCTGCTGAAATGTATATTGCTGCTGAAATGTATCTGTTCTTGTATACTGTTTTTCATGTTGAGTGAATTCTGTGACTTTGACTGTAATTCATCCTGGGATCCTGCCTATTTGGGTACAATGTAAATAAAAGTTATATTAATTGACTGATTTACATAATGATTTTGTATAATATATTTTAATAGCATCTTAAATTTCAATGTAGTTAGTTTATTTCTCCTTCTGATCTTTTTGACCTGTATCATCTCCTCAAATATCTCATTTCTTTGGCTCTTCTTTGCTTCTCCCCATATTGAGCTAGTCCCTGATAAAGTACTCCTTCATCACACTTGTCACCCTATGGTGGATCCTGTAGCTGGCCAAGGAAGCCATGACATGTTAGCTCAAACTGAATATAAGGGGGAAGCTGAATGAGCAATTGCACTTGACATTGGACAGTAGGACACAGAATCATAGAAAGTTGACAGCAGGAAATGACCTAATTGGTTCATCTAGTCTGCCCTTGTTCCCTTCCAATTAGTAGACATGATGCTACCACCCTACACTCCACTTTCATGCCCCCCCCCCAGATTCCTGGTCCCTTCCTACTGCCAGGGTACCTATCCCTCCCTCCCTTTTTTATACCCATGTGGCTATCCCATGCACATTTAAATCCCTTCACTGTTGATGCCTCAACCACCCCCCCAGTAACCCATTCCATAGGCCTACCACCCTCTCAGTGAAGTAGTGCCCTCTCTTATTCCCTCTGAAATCGACCAACCTCCAGTTTTAAACTATGCCCCCTAGTTTTTGGATTGACCTTCATCTTGAAGATACTCCCTTCCCTCGCTTTGTTAATTCCCTTCAGATATTTAAAAATTTCAATCATATCCCCCCCTCTCTCTCCTGATTTCCAGTAGATATAGGTCAAGCTCCTCCATCCTCTCCTCATATATCTTGTGATGCATACTGTACCATGCATCATTTTGGTCACCTTCCTCTGGACTCTCTCCACCCTATCTATATCTCTCTGTAGATGAGGTCTCCAGAACCGTACCCCATATTTCAAGTGTAGACAGACCATTGACTTGTAAAGGGGCATTATCACCTCCCTTCTCCTACTTGTGTTACCCCTCCCTATACAAGCTAGCATACCACTTGCCTTTCCAACCACTTTGTTGCACTGGTTTGCCACTTTAAGATTATTTGAAATAATAATCCCCAGATCTCCATCCTGCTCCATTACCACAACATCCTCTCCTCCTAGCGTGTATGCAGCCCTATGATTCTTATGCCCTTTGTGCATTATCTTACACTTTGTGGCATTAAATCTCAGTTTCCAACTCTCCAACCATCTCTCCAGCTTTAGTAGGTCCTGTCTCATGCCCCCCCCCGGTGTATCCTCTCCATTGCAGATCTTTATATCATCTGCAAACAGACACACTTTTCCATTCAGACCTTCTACAATATCCCCAATGTAAATGTTAAAGAGTAAGACATGAGCATACATGCTAATTCCCTAGTGGAAGCTTTATTAACTGTCTGCTGATATGGTATCCCTTGGTCCCCAGGCAGCAACATGTAGCTGCAGATGTCATCAGTCCTCCTCCAGAGGAATCACACGTCATAAAAAACTAGGCTAAGACCCTGCCATCCAACCTGGGGTCCTAGGCACAGGATCTAAATCTTGATTCCCCCATCTGGGAAACAAAAATGTGGAGCACTGGGCTGTTGATCTAGCCTATCTGCATGCAGTACTTATACTGCATTCTTGTCACTTTAAACACATATATTACTGTAGTATATAGGTTGATTGTGTTGTGCATGAAATGTGGGTCCCTGTTGCACCATAGTTCTGATTTTTATGATCTTGCTATACAATCCTTCTGATATCACAACAATGGTACAAATATGACAATATGCCAACACATGATCCCCACATAAAATGTAAACCAAATTACTATTTTATTTAAAAAATAGATATTTTTAAAAATCCACATGCACAGCTGCTTAGTTTTTGCACTAATGTTGCACAAATGTGTTATTATTCCAGCAAAATAACTTGAACGTGCCATTTTTGTATTTGTGCAGTTTTCACAACAAAAGATTCATGGAAATTTTTATTTTTATTTTATTTTTATTGCATTTAATAGAAAATACGAACCATTGGAGCAATTTGTGGGATGGTAGCACACCAAAATGGATGCAAAACTCATAGAATTAATACAGTACAACATGATTATCATTTCTAATTGAACTACAGTGAGAGCTATTAGTTAACAATATACCCAAAGAACTATACAGTACAATCAGTGGCAATAACTGCAGCCAGTGCTCATAAAGGAATATGCTCATTGTTTAACTATAACAAAGTTGGTGGTCAGGAACTCTAAGGTTTTGAAAATGGTACATTCCTGTGAGACACATTTATTAATTATAACACTTGTAACTAGCACTTCACTCAGATCTACAAACCAAGAAGGAGTAAATTATTTAGCTCACCATAGGATGATATTGTAAACCTTATAGGTGAGAAAACGAGCTGAGAATGTTGATGCCAGCTAGCTATTTATCTAAAAAGGAAAAAATGTTAACAGTATACTTGAAAAAAAGAAAGGTTAACACAATCTACAGGACGTTACTAGCAGTGGGAGTCAGCTGAGTGCAGGGAGCAAGATTAATGTGGGTGAGCTTCCCACTTGCTCAGGTTAAGGAGGTGTCGTGTTCGTGCCAGCAGTTCTGACTTCTCAAAACTCTAGTGCAATGGCAAAAAGCCATACTGAATCACATTGAAGCTGATACAAACAGTTCTTTGATGCCAAGCAGCCAACCATGTCTCCCGCCTACCTTCATTAAACGTGCAGTCATGCAATAAAAGATAATTGAAATCCTCTGACTGGCAGTTGATACACTAAAAATTTAAACACCTTGGCAGATAGTATTAAGTTTGCATTGCCATTCCCATTACTATAAGTAGGAAATCTTAGCAGTCTCACCCCAAACTCTCACTTCACAGCTACAAATAGCACATGCAGTATATATTGCACAGTGCACAAAACATAATGCAAGGAGGTCAAGTAGGGGCAAGTGCTATGCAGTCCCTTTAAAAATCCATGAAAGAAAATCCATCTTGAAAGGGAAACAGACTAAGAATGAAAGAACATGACATGTCCACATTCCTAAGGTGTTAGATATATCCAATTAGCTTTCACTTTCACCTACATGAGTCTCTGCTATTTCTGCCACTAGGTTACAAGAGGGGTGTGATGAATACTGCATAGGTGAGAAGAAGCAGCAAGAGCAGGACTGTGCAAGGCACTTTTTGAGTTATAGCAGGTATGCCACCATGTCCACTATATTTTTAAAACTGATAACAGAAGTTTATCCTTAATCCTCAATATATAACTTCTGTACAGCCTTTCTGTACTGCCTTCTGTCACTTGAAATTTCACAACTGCTTTGCTAGTTCTGCTTCTGAAACTCCCTGTTGGGAGTCTGTGGTGGTAAGGAGCCCCCAGAGAGAGCTGGGAGCAGTAAGCCCTGCGGAGAGCGAATACAGTGGTGCAGTGGCTGGAGAGTCAGTGGTGGAGAGCCCTGACAGTTCACTAAAGGAGCAAAGAGCCATTGTCTTCAGAGAGTGGCGGAGAAACAGCAGAGGAAGTAACCTGCCTACCTGCTCATTTTTATTCCCCAAAAAATCCTAAGTAGCATATTACCAGAACATGTCATTTGAATGTTTTAACATTCTGCATATATTACGTTTTATACTTTTTTACTTGTTTTAGATAAACGTTGGACTGTCCAGAAATTAGAAATCTAGAACTCAAATTTGTTAAGAGTTCAGTGACTGGTGAATTTTGAGTTAGTTAATTACTACAGCTTGGTCAATTAGTTTGTTTTAGTACCTGAAAATTTTGCTCTTTGACCTTATAGGCTACTTTTTAATTTTTTGAGTGTGGCAAGATTTTCTTTAAATGTCCTGAGTTTAAACCAGGGTATATATGTCTTTAAATCCAGCTCAGCTATGTCTTGGGGACACATTCTCTTACTATAACCTTGATTTGCACATGCATTTGGTGTTCTTAAATGGACAGCACCATTTTTGAACTAGCAGTAGCTGAATATGGTTAAGTGTGTCACATAGCCATTTGCAGAGCTACTTGCTACATCCAAAGAAGAGCCTGACGCACTGGCAGATAGAAATTTTATGAGCATCATTATTCTGCTAGTTTGGTGGTGGCTGTGATTTGGCAACTTATTTTATCATGGTAAGTGGGATATTAAACCCCATACCTTTTAATAAAACTTTTGGAAAAGCCTATATTAAGAAGTGGAAAGAAGTCACTGCATTATTTTATTGTATGCCTTCTCTTTTTTATTTTTTTGAAATTCCATATACTTTATTGTTTTCAAGAAAAAGAGAAAAAGCAATACAACATACAAACAAACAAAATGCCCCACCCCCCTCCAATCCCTCTCCCCCCAAAAGGCAGAATGAATAATAACAATACCCAACCAGAAAACAACCAGATACTGTAATAGCTGAAGGACACACCACCGAATGAAAACAACACATATACTGACAGAAAGGAAAAGTGCTAGCTGAAAAAACATATGAGTAAAAGTATATATATGACATACTTGGGCAGGTCCAGAGTAAACTAAATTGTGTACAAGGCATTCAGCTTGCTCCACTTTCTGTTAAACAATGAGAGTCTGTTATGAATACTCTCTATAATTTTTTTTCAAAATGAAGGTTAAATAAGATCTCCAGCAATGATTCTTGATATGTAATCTAGGTTTGGTCAAGCCAATGGCAAAGAACTACTCGCTTAACTGAAAGGGAGATCGAGGCTAGATAAAATCTCCTCTCCCACTGTAATCACCCACTATAGATACTTCTGGAGTAAAAGCCCCTTCAGGACAAAGAAGAGGATCCACCTTAGATTTAATCAATTCCCATAGGGGCACAACTTTTGGTCAATCCCAGAAAATATGGAGTAATGTGTCATTAGCCTATCCACATCTTGTACATAGAGAAGAGTTTAATTTACCCATCTTAACTAATTTTGGAGGTATGGAATAAATATTATGCAAGATGTGGAATTGGATGAGACAGAATTTGTCATGGGAGACAGAAAACATGAAGGTCTTCCCAGATTTCATTCCACTTAAAACTGCATTGAGGGAAGATAGAATTACACTATGGGGAGTCTCCTGTAGTACTATTGAATATACTGGGAAAGAAAAGAGAGTATAAACGCGATACCACATGTGGTTGCGACACAGTATCAATGACTGATTGCAGGAACTCACTAAAGTTTACATCCCAAGGCATGGAACTAAACCAGTGAAGAACATGTCAAAGTTGAAATATCTTGAATACACACTTGGTGTCTAAATGAAAAGAAGAGAGACTATCTGGGCATGATTTTAAAGTACCGTTGTGGATCAAGTCACAAACCTTAATTGCAGCAAACTGGGGTAACCAAGCTTCTGGTAACATGAAATCACTGGCTTTGAAATTGGGGTTATATAAAACAGGCTGATGGACATCTTCAAGAAGTCTATAATGCATAAGCATACATAACAGACAATGGACACGCACAGGAGTGCCTATAACAGAGTCTCAAAAATTCGTAGGAAGAGTGTTGGGAGGGATAAAGAACATACAGTGAAGCCCACCAGGATGAAGCACAGTGCTGCAGAATTCTGCAGTAGAGTTAATACAGTAAACAATGCAATTTCAATGGGAGTTAATCCCTTTTGTCATGCAGTAAATCTGTGACACCGCACTTCATCCTGGCGGGCGTCACTGTAGCTGAAGGAGATATTCCAGCCTCTTTAATCTGATCTTCTTCTAACATGAGCCAAATGGGGGTATAAGGGGTTTTGCCAGCTTCTGAGCTCTGATCCAGCCACCTTAAGAATTTACTAGCATGGCTGGCCAAGTAATATACAGAAAAATGCAGAAGTGGGAGGCTGCCAGATGATGTTGGTGCTGATATCCATGTAACCCCAGGGGTCGGATTGAATGGTACTTTTTGTGTTATTAGCACTGTGCGGTGCCTCCATATGTAACCCTCACCTGAGACCCAAGTTCGGGGAGAAAACTGTTGCTTGGTATTTTGGCTAGGTTTGACTTCTAGTCAGGGGCACCCAAGTAACTCCAGACACAGGAAGCAATAACTGTAATGTCCAAACCAGGAGTGGGATTCTAAAGTGTGGCTTTTATTCACAACACAACTGAACAACAAAGCATAGATAGACCCCCATGGGGCTACACTCCTGGTAATGCAGATTTACGGAGACCAGAACACATCTTCTACACACTGTAACCCTCAGGTTTAGAAACACACTGGGTACTCAGACCAAACTTGTACTTTTCTCTGGATTTCCCGGGCCTGGCACATCCGACCAGCCTTGGACTACTTCCCTGCATGGCACATCCAGCCAGCAACTGGACCACTTTCCAGATGACATGGAACATTTCTCGGTGGCTCCCAAAACCACCCATGAGCACATACAGGCTCCACAAGGGAAAATCTTCCATCTAATCCCGCATCTGGGTACTTTCTTTGAGCACTGGCCAAGTACCCGAGAGAACGCAACAGGTGTCCCAAAGTAAACCTGTAGAGGTGAATCTGGTAACTACTGATGGGGGATCTCCCACCTCTTGCTCCCATAAATCATACCCGGCCATTCCTTTGGACTCTAACACCTCTTCTCTGAAAAACTTTGGGTTTGTAGATTATCACAGTAAGTGTATTTCACATTCAATCTACAGTCTGTGAAATTCCTGTGTCCTGACTTGTGACGTACTTTTTTAAATGGCATCGTCCTTCCCTGTAGACCGCCACATATTAAAGGTGTTCAAGTCCCACACTCCTTAAGCACTGTACTTGGATGTCCTTTTCTGACCCACAGTAGCAGACACTTAAAACAACACTCTCTGGTGAAACATAGGCCCTTTTATGAGCAGACTCATCCCTGATTGCAGGTGCCCCACAGGCTTCTCTCACAGGAAAACCAAATGAATTCTTCATGGCACTGCATCACAAATCTTCAGGCAGATTTCTTTCTCTCTAGTCTGGCCAGGGGATTGCCCCTGGAAGCTGGCTGTTGGCTCCCCCCATCCCCACAGGGATGGGGTCCTGAACCATTTGGGAAGTGGTCTCTACCACTTCAAACATATTCTTCTGTATCCTTCTTATGGTGAGAACACACACCAAAACAAAACAGTAGCTCTATATCCAAGCTGAGGGCTCTGAGGGCCTGCCTACAACAGAGCACCTCCTACTTCTTGAACACTTTCCTAAAGACTGAATTCAAAATCTCCCAACATTCTATCTAACTCCCAGCTGAAGAATTCCAATGTGGCTTATGCTGCTGTGATAATTCTATATGATGTCATCCCTCAGTCTCGGCTGAGACCGAGAACAGAGTGAAACAGTGCCAAACCCATTTTACTGGAGTTTCACAAGCTGCCTTCCCTGCCTGCCACCAGATCTAACTGGGATTCTTGTAACCCTGGGTTTTACGGGGGTTACACCCACCCTTGGCCAGGAAAATGACTGTCCACAGTCATTACTAATGCAGCCTAGGCCATCCTTCCCTCTGTGCTACATATGGAGAGGGGTGATCAGGCCCTCTCCTACCATGTGCTAGGCACAGGCAGGCAACACTAAAGGCTCAGAGGCCATCGGCTGAAACATCAGTCTTTAATCTAAGATCTTACTATGGACTCCCTAGTGGCCCTGGTAAAATTGTCCAGAGCATAGCCCTAATAGATCAATTGTCCAGCCCCCTCTGGCCAGTCAGGACCACAGCCTGTCTATCCCCTCTAGCTCTCTAGGGAAAACCTATCTGCCTTCAACTCAAAATTACCCAAAACAAAACAAACAGGGGAGCCTCCCCCCAACCTGGACACCTGTAACCACACACAAGGAGCTAATGCTATACACTACACATTACTCCCACACTCCCCCACAACCATACCTGTGGAAGGAAAAGTTACACACAAAAACCTACAACATCCTGTACTTTAACTCATTGTCTCCTAGCAGACACCTGTAGTCATCAGTAAAAAAACACTGGTGTGTCCTGAGTACGTCTGCAGAAGTCGGCTACTGACTCCCAGTGTGCCCAAGCAACGTCTGGAGAAGTCACTTATATATTTTAATATATAGTGTAACAGAATATAATATATATTTGACTGCATAGCACCGTTGGGAAAGGTAATATTATGCTGAACAACTCTGTCACTGATATTTTGTGCATATCATGTATACTTTAGGAGTTATTTGCATTTGTTTATAGTATGGTGTGTATGGCTTATGTTGCCTATTTTAGTGAAAAAATATTTTTTTTGCTGTTTCAACCAGCTTAAAAAAACAAAACAAAATTACATATTATTATTTGCATACCACCATTGGGAAGGCAATGTTGTTGTGAACAACTTTGCCACTGATATTTTGTGTATATCATGTATACTTTAGGAGTTATTCACATTTGTTTATGGTATGGTGTGTATGGCTGACATGTTTTCCATCAAGAGTCACCTAAGCAGCTTGAGTAAAATTCACTTTTTTGGCACTTCAGCAGGTATAAAATAAAAACCATATTGATTACAACTGGTTGCATAGCACCATTGGAAAGGCATTTTTGTGCTAATCAACTTTCATGCTGATACTTTGTGTGTATCATGTATACTTTTGGAGTTATATGCATTTGTTTATGATATTATGTGTGTGGTTGAGATTCAGCCCTCAAATCTCACCAAAGCACCTTGACTAAAATGGGGAAAAATTACGTTTTATAGTAAAAAGATATCTTTTTTTTAACTATCATAATATTGAAACACCATCTAATGTCTGTATGCGTAATTTGGTGTTGATATTTTACATATTTTCCAACAAAAAATGGCTTAAGTTACACTTTTTTAGTGAAAAAAATATTTAGTTTGCTCTTTCGACCAGCATAGAAAAAAAACTAAATTACTTATTATTACATGCATGCCACCATTGGAAATGCAATTTTGTGCTGAATAACTCTGCCTCTCATACTTTGTGTCTAACATGTACAGTTATTGAGCTATTAGCATTTGTTTGCAACATGCTGACTATGGCTTGATTTTGCTTAGAAAGGCACAGGATTCACTGTTAAAAGTATACAGGAGATTCTGGAGGCAAGTGGTGTAATCTGAGAGTGAGCCTGCGGAGGCAATGAGTTAAACACTACACACTAAAGTACTACTGAGGAACTCCACTAAGTCCCTCCTCCTTTTCTTGTCTCCTCTTCTTGTCTTCTTCAGGAACACCTGCAAGAAAAAGACAAATACACTCCTAATCTGCATACACAGTCTATCTAACCCCTACCATCAAAATACTAGAGAATCCCAAAAATTTTTTTTAGAAAAGTAGAAAACTAGTATAAACAGTAAAAACAGAAGAAAACAATTATATTATTTACAATATACAATATTTGGGGGATGGAGTGCTCTAAAAAGTCCCTTCTAGTGACAACAGTGCCCAAAGGCAACTCCAATAAAGAGTCTCTCCTGGACAGGAGCCCAGTGAAGCACAGTTCTGGCAGGCCAAAGTCCTGAAGGGGAGAGTCTTTGAGGACAGTTCAAACATCTGGAGTCAGCTAGTGTAGGGTGTGTACTGCAATGTCATAATAATAGAAAAGTCTGAACTTACCAGTCCCTTGTAGAATGAAAATGGTTCACCACCTGGTCCTCCACCAAAGACTCTCCCTGACAGCATTCTTCTGATACAACTGGGCGGACATCTTCCAGAAAATGACAGGAGGGCACCTCTGGAAACTGCTGGGATGATGTCATCTAGGAGATGGAACATTGGAACAGAAAAAAGAAAACAACTGATCTGGAGTAATCCAACATCCCAGGCAATGAATCAGGATACAGCTGGGCTGGTGTTCTCTCTGGATATAAAGTCATCTGGTGGGCCAGTCAATGGAATCTGGAATGCCAGTACACTGCAAGACTGATGAAAGTGGGGCACCTGGGTCCTGGAATGCCAATCTGGTGGAACAACATAGGTACAGCAACAGCTGGATGGCAGTACTGGCTACCACTGCTCTGCTCTCCATTTGGTAGGCATGGGCACATTCACAGGGAGGTCTTTGCATTGTGGCCAATAGCACAATGGGTCAGGTGCATGAATTATTACCCCATCAGGGCACTCATAATCCACATTGTGAAAGGTTTCATGTCCCTCTCCATCCACAATCTGAACAGTGTCAATAAACAGTGTCCTGCCCACTTTCCACTGGCTGTATTTTACTTGAAACATTCTGTCTCTAACATACTTATTTGTACCAGGATGCACATATTTCACTGCCTGTTCCATAATCCAGGATTTCCTGCTTTTCTCAATCTCCTCCCAGACTCTCAGAGGAAAAGTAGGAAAGAGTATCCCATAGATTTCATTCACTTTCCCACGAACCAGTCTTTCCTCTTTACTACACTTGGTCAACCTGCAACCTCTGGCCTGGCTTGGGGGCAGCCAGTCCTGGTTCTGCCAGATATGCATACGTAAGGCAGCACAAAATGGGTCTTTAACTCTTCCTTGTGGGGTCAAGGTTGTACAGTCACTACTCTCTTCTGCTATTGGTTCCTCTGAGGCAAGAGCTTGAGGCTGTGGATCCATACCTTTTTCACAAGGTCAAATAGGTTCCCCCGTCTTCTTCCTCACTAAGAATCTGTGCCCAAGAGTGAGCAGTCATCCTCACTCCAGAGACTGTCCACTCTTTGCTGGGTGCAGAGGTCAAAATCTCCCACTCAAAGGCCTCCCTCATCTCGTCTTCACCTATGAGACTTGGGCTGGGCCCCTGACTCCAAGGGTCTACTGATGCTCCTTCCACAATGTCTCTCTGGGACCCAGACTCTGATACATCAGTACATTGTTCTATCTATAAATCTTCACCCTCTTGCTTTATGCCACACTCTGAAGGGCCTTCCCCATCAGGCTCCACCTGGTGCTGTGTGCTGCCAACTGCAGGTTCTTGAAGCTTTGTCCATGTGTGAGCCATACAAATTTGGGGTGCTTTAGTCAAGCCATATTTCTCTAGGCACCCAGAACAGTGAGGTACCATGGAGATGTCCCTTCCAGCATTTAAGCACATCACATATACTCGTATTGGATATCCAGGAATCACTACATGAGGAGGCAGTCATTCCCTATAGTAATATCTTTCAATATCTCTCAACTTGTTAACTTCTTCTACTATCATAGCCCAGGTATGATCCAGGTAGCGGACTGGTCTCAAAGACATGACTGTAGAGAAAAACAAATGCTCACTGTTATTTCAAGTCCCACTCTTCTGGAAAACTTTTACAAAATGGCTCATTTGCTGCTGTGTTTACAATACTACCCCACCATGTAATGGTGGTGGCAGCACCCCTGCGCATCAGCTTTCCGTTTATGAGTCAAGCCACTGCGCACCGGATTTACACTCTCTACTGATAAATTTGCTCAAACTGCACAAACTTGCAGTTTTCTCTTTCGCTCTCTCTTTCTCTCTCAGCACACTTATATGATTTATTACAGACTTTTCACTTGCTGAAGTCACTGCTCTAGCTTACAGTCCCCTAAAGCCACAGTATTTCATTGCACAGGATTGCCTGTATTTCTTGCTGCATCTCTCATGCAACTCACAGTCTCTCACATGGCTTTGAAAATTATACTGTTGCTGAACCTATAATTATGCTCACGGTCTGTTGCTTAGAATTCTTGCTTTAGCTTAATAAACTTGCACAGTCCTTCTTTGCAAAACAATCAACTGCTACACACAGATTCAGCTGGCTTTAGTTAAAATCACACAGTTTGAGCTATTAGCTTGGTTGGTACTCACTGTTATCAGTAGCTTGTTTTGTCGATGGTAAAATGGCCTGCAGCCAGTCTTGGAGGCCTCTGGAAGGACGTAGGCTGGCAGTCCTGCTGATTGTCCCTCTGAACACCACACTTTGTTTCCAAACAATTGAGATGCGGGTTGAGCCCAAATTTAAACAGAAAAGTCTGATTTTAATTATTTTACAGGGTTTTCAGTCACTGCAATGCTCCTCCTAGCAAGCCTGCTCGCACACTCCACTTGCTCTCCCTCTCGAATGCTGTGCAGTTGCTCTACAGCTGGCTTGGGGGTGGGACTGATTGCAGTCTCACCAATCACTCGATGCCATGCAAATGAGCCTCTTTCCTCTCGAGCTCTTCTCCTCCATGGTGATCATCAAGCAGGCAAAATTTAAACTGCAAACCACACTTTTTTTTTCAACTGTAGCTCCTCAGTGGGAGCACCATTTCAACCATTTTTCATAGCATTTTAGTCAGCGACTACTCTTAGTCCATACCACAAGCATTTCCAATGTCTAGGGAACAAGTCTTCTTTGGCTACCCCCAATTTTCCATACTTTTCTCTGTCACACAATACTTTTAAATGCTGTCAAACACTGTAATTTGATGCAGTACAAGGGCATACACACTCAGGCATTACTGCTCCTTGGTAAACAGTTGGCAAGTTTACAGCAGCACATAGACAGCAGTACACAGTGGCACACTCAGTTGGCAATGCTTCTACTTTTTGGGCTACCTACTACGGACAGCCCAAATGCTAGCTACTATACGAACAACCTTTCTTGCATTTTCTCCCACATTGCAAGCCAAATCCCAGTGGTGCCTCCAATTTGTAACCCCAGGGGTCAGGTTGAATGGTATATTTTGTGTTATTAGCACTGTGAAGTGCTTCCATATGTAACCACCTACCTGGGACCTGGATCCGGGGAGAAAACTGTTGCTCTGTATTTTGGCTAGGTTTGACTTCTAGTCAGGGGCACCCAAGTAACTCTGGACACAGGAAGCAATAACTGTAATGTCCAAACCAGGAGTGGGATTCTAAAGTGTGGCTTTTATTCACAACACAACTGAACAATGAAGCATAGATGGACCCCCATGGGGTTACACTCCTGGTAATGCAGATTTACAGAGATTAGAACACATCTTCTACACACTATAACCCTCAGGTTTAGAAACACACTGGGCACTCAGCTCAAACTTGTACTTTTCTCTGGATTTCCCTGGCCTGGCACATCCGACCAGCCTTGGACTACTTCCCTGCATGGCACATCCGGCCAGCAACTGGACCACTTTCCATATGGCATGGAACATTTCTCAGTGGCTCCTGAAACCACCCATGAGCAAATACAGGCTCCATAAAGGAAAATCTTCCATCTAATCCCATGTTGGGTACTTTCTTCGAGTACTGGCCAAGTGCCTGACAGAACGCAACAGGTGTCCCAAAGTGAACCTGTAGAGGTGAATTTGGTTACTACTGATGGGGGGTCTCCCATCTCTTGCTCCCATAATTCATACCCAGCCATTCCTTTGGACTCTAACACCTCTTCTCTGAAAAACTCTGGGTTTGTAGATTATCACAATAAATGTATTTCGCATTCAATCTACAGTCTCTGAAACTCCTGTGTCCTGACTTGTGACATATTTTTTTAAATAGCATAGTCCATCCCTGTAGACCCCCACATATTAAAGGCATTCAAGTGACACACTCCTTAAGCACTGTACTTGGCTGTCCTTTCCTGACCCACAGTAGCAGATACTTAAAACAACAGTCTCTGGTGAAAGATTGGCCCTTTTTAGAGCACACTCATTCCTGATTACAGGTGCCCCACAGGCTTCTGTCACAGGAAAACCAAATGAATTCTTCATGGTGCATAGCATAAATCTTCAGGCAGCTTTCTTTCTCTCTAGCTGGGCCAGGGGATTGCCCCTGGAAGCTGGCTGTTGGCTCCCCCTATCCCCGCAGGGATGGGGTCCTGAACCATTTGGGGAGCAGTCTCTACCACTTCAAACATATTTTTCTGTGTCCTTCATATGATGAGAACACACACCAAAACAAAACAGCAGCTCTATATCCAAACTGAGGGCCCTGAGGGCCTGCCTACAGCAGAGCACCTCCTACTTCTTGAACACTCTCCTGAAGACTGAATTCAAAACCTCCCAATGTTCTATCTAACTCCCAGCTGCATGATTCCAATGTGGCTTATGCTGCTGTGAGAATTCTATATGATGTCATCCCTCAGTCTCTAGACTGAGAACAGAGTGAGACAGTGTGGTATCCATTTAACTGGAGTTTTGCAAGCTGCCTTCCCTGCCTGCCACTAGATCCAACTGGGATTCTTGTAACCCCGGGTTTTGGGGGGTTACATCCAGTTATACAGTCTTTTCAGTGTCTTACCCAACCAAATAAAAGTCAGAGATCATCCTGTGAGTCCATTTAAACCATCATAAAGAGAAAAAGATGTAAAGCATATAAGGTGGATAAAATAAACAGGGGAGAACGTTCACTTTAATAATATTGATTCTGTCCCATAGTGTCAAGGCAAGGATTTCCATCTTCCTAAATCCTGTTGTATAACAAGCAACAGATTATCTAGATTAAGCTTTTTAAAGTGCACCATATTTCTCAAAAGAAAAATCCCAAGATATTTAAGATGTTTTGGAGCCCAAGATAACACCAGCTCTAAAATGCCTGATTTAAAGACAGCAGAATTTAAGGGCATAACCACTGTCTTTTCAAGATTAATCTTATAATTGGAAAACTGACTAAATTCACTAATAGTGGATAGAGCAGCTGGAATAGACAGATTTGTAGTGGTGGCATGGAGTACAATGTCATCTGCATAAGCAGAAACACGTGGCTTCCATGCCCCTACCCATACTCCAGTCAAGTTGGGATTACTCTTGAGTTTCTGTATCAAGGGCACCAAATACAAATTAAATAATAGAGGAGACAAGGGACATCCTTGCGGAGTCCCTGTGTATAAAGGGAAGACTGAGGAAAATACACCATTACAGTAGATTTTGGAGCTCGGGCATAAATACAAGACTTTAAGCCAATGAAGACATGCTAGGAGAAACAAAACAACTCTAAGAAAGCAAACAGAAAGACCCAGTTGACTCTATCAAATGAATTTTCCATATCCAGGGGACCAAGGCAGCAGGTATGCCAGAATCCCTGAACACGGAGAAAATATGAGACAATTTGCGCAGATGGTCAGCAGAGGAACAGATTAGCATAAAGCGAACTTGCTCATGGCCTATTAGTCCTGCCTAAATCAAGTTATTCCTGTAAGCTAAGATTTTAGTTAAGATATTAATGTCATAGTTCAAAAGTGAGATAGGCTAAAAAACTAGCAGCATTATTTTCAGATTTACCTGGTGTAAGCAACAAAACAATCAAGGCTTCAAGGAGAGTACCATCCTAGACACCAGAATCATAGAAAGAAAGGAAAAAATGGTGCAATAAAGGGACAATTTGGTTAGCAAAAACTTTATAAAAATTTCGGGTAAGGCAATCCTGCCCAGGTGCCTTGTCAAGTGGTAACACTTTGATGGCATTCAAAATTTCCTAACGAGTTAATGGCTATATCAGATAAGCCTGCTGGGACTCTCCTAATGTGGGAAGAAGAATCTCAGCTAAGTAGGCTTGGAGATCTAAGATCGAGGGGGAGCTAGGTGGGGGGGCCATAAAGAGACTTATAATATAATTTGAACTCACGTGCAATTTCCTTGGGTGATAAACATTTTAATAGAATTGTCAGTCTCAGATTTCATAGAAGGCATTATACATGAAGTCTCTTGTCTCCAGAAGCATAAACCCAGTATACAACTTGTTTTCTCCTTTTGATCTACATAAGTAGAATGTGTTTGGAAAACAGAATATTCAGCTTTCTCGTGCAGGTATTCAGTGTATTTGTCATAGAGAGAAAGCGATTCAGTGTGATACTCCACCTGAGACTTAGGATTCAGGTTCTTCTCTATCTCCCTAACACAGTTCAGTGGAGTGGAAGCATTTGTCTCCTTGCATTGCTTCCTTTTGGTTGCCAGATGGATAAATTCACCTCTGATCTGAATGCACTCCATTCCAGATCTCCCCTTTGAATGGAGTCTGTATTATGAGAGATGAAGACCTCTATCTGCTCCCTAATTCTATTAATGACATAATCTTCCTATAAAAGCTGATTGTTTAATTTCCATAAGGTAGCCCAATGAACGTTAGGCACCAAACTGTTCCTGGGCCATACCAGGGAGTGATCTAAAAGGATCTGTGGGGGCTATCTCACAGACCAGCACTCCACCCATGATACTCTGACTAATTTAGAATGCACTTGATATGGGAGAAGGAGTCATGTGCTGAAGAATAAAATGTATATTCCCTACCATTAGAATATGATATACGCCAGGGGTCATGCAACCCCAAGGAGTTAACCAAATCACAAATGGAGTGCTGAGCAGGGGACACTCCAGCTTGCATCTTACCAGTCCTGTCAAGATCCTGAGTAAAATAAATATTCCAATCCCCCCCCTTTAATAATAGGGATTGTGAGGAATGGAGTTATAATGGTGGCCAGATCCATGAAAAAAGAAGCAGTTTCTACATTGGGCCCATAAACACTGCCTAGGAAAACCTCTGCATGATCTAAAGTGCCTTTAATAAAAATATACCTGCCCTGAGGATCTTCAGGACTCCTAGCACAGTGAAAGTTAACCGCTTTAGAAATCAAAATGCCTACTGCTTTATTTTTAGTGCTCTTGCCAGCAGCAAAGACTGCTTGCCTGTGAAAGAGACTGCCTTCAGAGGCTACCAAATGTGTTTCTTTCAAAAATATAATATTACACTGTAATTGCTTGATAATTTTGTACCATTTCACTTTGGAATGAGACCCTTTTACATTCCACAAGGCATACATCATAGAATTAGACATAGGAAATCTACAAAAAAAAATTAAGTCCGCTGTACATTGGGCCCATAAACACTGCCTAGCAAAACCTCTGCATGATCTAAAGTGCCTTTAATAAAAATATATCTGCCCTGACGATCTTCAGGACTCTGAGCACAGTGAAAGTTAACCGCTTTAGAAATCAAAATGGCTACTGCTTTATTTTTAGTGCTCTTGCCGGCAGCAAAGACTTGATCAACTGATTGTCTGTGAAAGAGACTGCCTTCAGAGGCTACCAAATGTGTTTCTTTCAAAAAAATAATATTACACTGTAATTGCTTGATAATTTGGTACCATTTCACTTTGGAACAAGACCCTTTTACATTCCACAAGGCATACTTCATAGAATTAGACATAGGAAATCTACAAAAAAAAAATTTAGTCCAATGTCCTTCTGTACCAATAACGTATAGATATTTCATAAAACTTCCACTCCACCACCCTCCCCTCCCCATCTCCCTAAACCCATAGTAATGAGAAAAAAGAACCCATCCAAACCTCCCCCAAAAAGAAAAACACCCTTCCATCCCTCTGACCTGCAGAACCCTCATAGACTATGATATGGAAGAAACAAAAAAGCCTCCAAAACACCCCCAAGTTCCCCAAAATCCACTAATCCACCCCAACTAATAACATACCAGATTAACTCCAGTACCCCCAGTCCAGGCAACTGCTGCAATACACCTATTCAGACCATGATGGAAATCACTTCTAGCTCAAGAACCCCACTCCCACACCCACCATTCAATTCACACAAATGGCTCTATGCCATAACAGTAATATTAACCAACAGTAACGATGATTTAACAAACAACAATTGTGAACTAGAAAAAGAAAAGTATCAATAACATCTGAAAGTCCAACTGTTAAGGGGTCAAAGATATTATTAAATCATGGCTATTTAGGCAATATTTCAAAGGGAAACAGACCACTAAAATATAAAGGAAAACTCCTCTCATAAGTAATACAAAAGGAGCACCAAAAATGGGGGAATGATAACAAATAGCAGTCTACCTCCTATAATCCATGCCCGGGGGTAAATATATATCCAGTTAAAGTGTAAATCAGTCTAAAACGTATGACAGAAAACAAAAGAATACTAGTTGGGGTTCCAAAATAATACAACACACAGCCCCTACAGTAATTTATCAAATTACAGTATGTATAAAAGTAGAACCTACAATGTAACACAGTTAACTGTCATAGCCACAATTTTACATCACCAGTCTGTAAGAAAAGAAAAAGGAGCCAGTTCCCATCAATACTCCATTCACAATGTTCTAATAAAGGAGTCGGCATCTAGAAAAAGGAAAAAAATCAAATTCAACCAACCAAAAGAAAGAATTTTCTTCTTAGCTCCAAAAGAGAGTCCCACTGAGTCTAGAGAAGTTATTGCGTCTGCCTAGAAGTGAACTGAAGGAGAATTCACCAATCATTCTTCCACTTGCAGAGCATCAAACTCTGTCAGCAAAAATCACAGGTGGAGTCAGAAGTGCACTAATAATGAGAGCCATAAACACAAAGCAACTCAGATGGTCATTGCTCCAGATCAGAAAAGCTGTTCCTCATCGCCACATGAACAAAATGAAACCCCTGAAAGGCAGTAAAGAAATTCGATCAAGGAGATTTTAACAGGTCAGGCAGTAATCTCTGTAACTCTGAAGCTGCTTGCTCAGGTATCTTAAAGCTTCTCCATACTCCCACATGCAAAACTTGAAGGGTAGCTGGGTATCTTACCCTGAATCCAATACCAGCAACAATCAATTTTGACACGACAGAGTGAAATGCAGCTCTCCTTTGGAAGGTCCTGTGCCACCCTAATACACGTTGCCTCCCAGGTCACCGCCTTCAAATCCCATAACTTTGCCAACAGGTGCTGACTGTCCATGTAGTTAAGGAACCTGAAGATCAGTGGCCGGAGTGAGGCTTCCTCAATCAGCTTAGGGTGTAGTGACCAGTGGGCCCTTTCAACAACGTACAATGGACCATTGGGGGAGGGTCCCACAATTTTTTCACAAAGTTTTAGAACAAATAAAAGAACATGGGGACCCTCCACCCTCTGAGGGAGCCCAAGTACCACAACATTATTGTGGTGACTTTGGCTCTCAAGGTCTTCAACTCAGGATTTGTGGTGAGTCATCTTTTGCCTCAGAGAGATTAACTCTGGCTCTGTCTGTGTGTGTGCCAGTCCTCTAGGGAACTAGTCCTGGTCTTATTGTCCCCAATTCTTCAAGAGACCATGTTGATAGAGGAATAGAACCCTTTTATTTCACCCATAATGGTATCCAGGGCATCTTTTAAGGTCCTAAAATCCTGGAGGAATCTATCCTCTATCAGAACCACCAGGAACGTGGTATCCCGGGAGGCTGTCGCTGTTTGGCCCTTGGATTGTTTTGCAGTCTGGTTTTGCTCTGGAGTTGCTGGAGGAGTGTAACGTAGTGGAGCTTGCTTCATATCTGTCTACATCATTCTGGTAAAAAGAGCCAAAATACCATTTCTTGCAGATCCTGTGCAGCAGATGATAACAGATAGTGGTGTACCATCCCCACAGCAAAACTTTTACAGTGAAGGTACATTACAGTGACAAATCGACCATGTCACTGTACTGTACCTGTGGGACCACAGCTGTGCTTCTCATGGATTTGCACCCCCTTCCCAAAACAACTCCGTCTCAGAGTTGATTATAATATATATGGGGGGGCTGAGCCCACCACATGGGAGATGTGGGGGGCAAAGCCCTCAACAGAAAAATGACTCCTTTCTGTGAGGGCTGTCTGCTGACTGTTGGCATAACAGCTGTCGCTGTACTTACAGTTATCAAGTTTTCTGTTGAACCTCAGTGGTGGAACCACAGATAGTTGACGTTTGGTAAGTAAAAAAATTGATTTTAAATGATAAAGCAGGGAGAGGTCGGGAGAGCAAAGGGAAGCAGCTACCCCAAGCAGCCCATCACGAGTCCCATGCCTTCTCTTTTTAGTTCCATTGACAGCAGACTGTGGTCTCAGAGAGAATTATAAATTTTAAACTCTCTGTCCTACCAGGAAAAGGACATCTTGCCACCACTTTTGATCTGAAGCGATCTTTCTATTTTCAAGTTAAGGTATTGGAGTGGATTAGTACTGAAAATCTGAAAATTTAGATAAAGAGGTTGTTGAAGTTGAGCAAAAGCAGGGCAGTCATTGTAAGTTAATAGACTAGGACAGCCTTTGATATATTGTAAAAGACAACTTAATGTAATGCTATTTAACAAATAGTACAAGCGGTCAAATAAATTACATTGAAGTCCTCCAATAAATATAATCAGTCAATCAATCAATCAGCTTTATTTAACCAGGCATATAACACCATTGAGCAAGCTCATTTTCAAGGTGGTCCTAGACATTAATACAATACAATACAAAAATACAGTAAGCGAAAGGGAAAACAAAAGCATAACATAGCACAGATATGGTAGTCATCACTGTGGCAACAGTGAGCAGGTGCAGACCAAGGGAGGCATATACATAAGGTCTAACATAGTTACATACAACATTTTCTTATCATGATTTACACAAGTGTAAGATTACCATCCTAGCTGTTACCGCTAATTAGAGTCTAGTATCATTGTACTAAAAGCAGGGAGAGGGGGAAAAGAGCGGATAAGGGAGGAGAAGGGGAGTGAGAGTGCGCTAGGAAGGGAAAAAAGACTAGGCTGAGTTTAGGGGAGAAAAGGAATCAGTAAGTGCTGGGGATCCCTTGCTAGGAGAGAGGGGGCGGCAGACAGAGTGTAAGGTTTGCAGGAGGGACCAGTGGCTGAGGTAAAGAGTCATCTAATGCAACTGCATGTATTCTTCAACAGGTCCCATATCAGTGTTTTGAATGTAAAGATGCTAGGGAGCTCGGAAAGCTTTAAAGATTTTTGCATAGTATTCCAAAGTGTTGGCAGAGAAAAATTGATTGCTGCCAAGCCAAGGGTTATTTTCACTCTAGGGGTCTGGAAACAAATCATGGAGAAGTTTCTCAATCCATAAGATCCCTTGTCATGTTCAAAGAAGCTTGAGATGTATGTAGGGAGATTATTGGATAGCACTCTAAACATCCAAAGGAGAGCGTTTCTTTTCCTCCTGGTTGAGAGTGAGGGCCATCCCAGTTCCTGGTATAATAAACAGTGGTGAGTGCGATGAGGTAGGTTAAGGATAAATCTTAAGGCCCGGTGGTAAAGGGTGTCAAGTTTGCTTAGCGTCGTTGTAGGGCAATGACTGTAGAGGAAGACAGCATAGTCCAGTACAGGTAAAAATGAGGATTGCACTAGCTTCTTTCTGGCTTCTAAGGTAAGCAGATGTTTAAGACGATAAAAAAGGCCTAATCACTGCCTCAGTTTCTTCAAGATTTCACGTAGGTGGCACAGAAAGTTGAGCTTATTATCCAGCCAGAATCCTAGGTATTTAAAAGTATTAACTATCTCTAGGGGTTCATCTAGAAGTGTTAGAATCTGGGGATATGTGTAGATCCAGAGGCAGACTTTGGTGAGAGAATCATGGTTTTAGTCTTTTAGCGTTGAGGAGAAGCTTATGTTTGATGAGGTTATATTGGAGAGTGGTGAAGTCTTGCTGAAGGTTCATGTGGGCCAAGCCCAAGAATGAGTTAGTGGTGTAGAGTACAGTATCATCTGCAAATAAGTGCACATTGGCTGTGTGCAGGTGCGAGTCCAGGTTGTTGATATAGATTGCAAAGAGGATTGGACCCAGTATGGAGCCTTCTGGGACACCTCGTAAGAGGGATTTTTGTGGGAACAGATCACCTATAGCTTTGACTTGCTGTAGCCTGTTGGTTAGGTAGCTGGTGAACCATTAGATGGCAGATCTATCAAGACCGATACTACCCAGAGCATTAAGTAAGATGCTATGATCCACAGTATCGACGGCCTTGCTAAGATCCAGGAATAGGGCAACTACATGCTTCTTGGAATCCAGGGCAATTTGCCAATTGGTGGATACTCTTGTTAGGGCCAAAATGGTGCTATGTTTGGCTCTGAAGCCAGACTGAGCTGGATTTAGCAAGTTATTTCAGTCTAAGTGTTCTCTGATCTAGGCGTTGACAATTTTCTCGAGTAGTTTTGAGAGGATGGATAGAATAGAGATAGGCCAAAAATTGTTTAGATCACTTGGATCCCCAGATTTGAAAAAAGGTAGGATGTGTGCAGTTTTCCACGACACAGGTAGCTCGCCCTGTTTGAGAGAGGTGTTGAATAAATGGGCGATGGGGGTGGTTAAATAGAAGTGGCCGAGTTTTAGAAAGTAAGGTTTGATATTGTCTGCACTGGCACTCTTTTTGATATCCAGGGAAAGAAGGAGGGCCTCAACTTGTTTAAACATGACTGTTAGAAAGCTGAAGTTGGCAGGATGTGGTAGGTTTGGGTTGAGATTAGTAGTATGGTTAGCAGTAGTATCCCCAGATGGGCTGAGATTGTTGATGGGCGAGGTGTTGAAGGCAAGTCCTGCAGTGGCAAAGTGTTTGTTGAACTGCTGTAATATAGCAGCAGTGTCTGTATAGGTATTTCCTGCGGATACAATTTTGGTTGGGAGGGGTGAACCGGTAGTCTGACCTTCGACCTGCTTAAGAATGTTCCAAAATTTGGCAGAGTTGTTTTTGTTGTTTTCTAGTTCAGTTTGGTAATAATTGGCTTTTTGAGCCCTAGTTAGTCTGCTGCAGGCATTTCTAGAGGTGTGAAATGCCAGCCAATCTGTTTCTAGGTGAGATTTCCTTGCTTTTTTCCACCAAAAATTCCTATCCTTAAGTGCTTTCTTCAGGATGGGAGAAAACCAGCCGGGAGGTCTTTTTTTAGATCTGATCATTCTTAGAGATCATTCTTAATAAATATATAAATCTAATTAAAGCTCATTAAAATCTCATTCAGAATAATTTAATTAAAAGCTCACTCAGAGTAATTTAAGAAGTCTGTATCAGATAATTAACATACATCTGGCTGGTTTTATTTAAGCAGGAGTATTTCACTTTATTTAAAATTTAACAGCACCTTATTGACCAAATTGGAGAACATAGTTTATTATTCATTTGCAATATCCAAAATATCCAAAACAACCAGAAGCTGGATTATAGTTTGTAATTATATGAGGCGCTGGCATCAATAAGTGGCACCTCGGCTAATTATCAATTAGTATAATAGATATTTAATTGGACACTGACAGGTCTGGTTTTGATTCCTTTGTATTCCTTTTTGATTTTATTTTTTACCAGGATTCTCTTACTTTGGGGAAAAGGGAAAGATAAAGATAAAGATAAAGTGAAGACCAAGTAGACTCTGAACTGTTTATGGAGACTACATTTTGGTGGCATGAAATTTATGATTCCTAGTCCTGGATGAGGAACTACAGTCAAGGATCCTGGCTAATTAAGTGGATTGGCCTGGATCAAGAAAGTTCTTTAAAGAACTGTTACTTTCTGGTTCTTCATGGATTAATTGGACCAAACTATCTTTAAGGTCTTTGCAGAAATAAGTATTAATCTGGTTTTGACCAGCCTCTTTGCACATGGATCTGATATAATCAGTTAATTAACTTTTTTTTGATATTATAAAGGTTTAACCTGAATTTGCTTGATAACTTGCTATTCAATAGCTTATTGTTGGATTTGTACTATCAGATTCAAACCCTTTTTGGTTTTTATAGGAGCATACATTCTTACTTCCTCATATTAGTAATTTATTTATATATTTATTATTCATATTAGGTGCATTTGGATAACAAAGGACAACATAATAGACCTTAGTAGATCCTATTGACTATAGTGATTCACAGCTACATAGACTGTAAGATGGTATGTACACACAGTGGAAAAAATAGTTAATTGGTAGAAAAAATACAACAAATTGAAAAAGGTAAAAAAAGGAAACAAAATAAAGAAGCAGACTATTCAGTATAAAAATATGGAAAACAAAGAAATCAAGTTAGGAGGGGGTGTCCCTTAAACAACCTAAAATTACAAAGTTTTTTAAGGACACCACCCACAAAGAAAAGGAATGTTATGTCTTCTTATCTGCCTCCACTCCCATGGTGTCAACAGAATTAGGCAGCCAAAAAATAGAGAATGGTACCCAAAGTATGGGGACTTCTGATAAAATCATAAAAGAAACCCCCCACAAAATTATTTGAATCTTCAAAATTCCCCTAATTTGGAAGCATTGTTTAATAATAAAACAAAGCAAATAGGGGAAGGACTATCTTTTTTTAATTTACCACACTTTATTAAAGTTTTTTCTGCAAAATACAAAAACACAACCAATTAGGTAAGAACACAAGCAGACATCTTGCAGCATGTAAACCCAACAACAGTTAAAAATGCCTAACCCACACCCCAACCCCCATGGAGAACAGTAGACAGAGTGAACAGAAGTCTACCTAATGAAACAAAAAATGGGCTACCTAAGTAAAAAGGGACACAGATCATACCACTGATATGAAAACAACAGTATTATACAGTAATATGCCATAATATATGCATACAGAATGACATAGTTAATGAAGATACTACTCCACAGACCCGTTCAAGGGGAAGATTGGAGGAAAAATAATGTATGTAATTTATTCCATCTCTTAGTATAAACTGCTATTGTGTTATTGAGACGAACTATCATTTTTTCAGCATGAAGACTTCCCAATAACTCTTTAAGTCACTCAGGGTAGGAAATAACTGCTTGATCATTTCAATGGTGGAGCACCACTCATTTCACCAAAAGAGAAATCATAGAAAGGTAATATCTCCGCTCTTTAACCTTTACTCCTGAGTAATCTCCAACAATGCATACTTCAGGTGTAAAGTGGTCCTTTAAACCCAGTAGGAGATCCACTCTATGCTTGATCTCGTCCCACAGAGGGGCACTCTTGGGGCAATCCCATAAGACATGAAATAAGGACCTATCCGCACTCCTGCATCTGGTTCATACAGCAGAGGACAGCTTCCCTATCTTAAACAATTTAATGGGAGTGAAGTAAATGTTGTGTAAAATGTAGAACTGGGTGAGATGAGGCTTATCGTTAGTCATGTAGAGATAAAGGTCCACCCAGAAACTGTCCCAGTTAAAAGTAGTAGGGGGGGGAAACAAGGAAGACCAGTAATGGGAGTGACCCATATTGTCAGGGAAGAGCTTGGGAAACAAAATGATTGTTATTTGGGATATGGAGTGGTGTTGCCAGGCCAGGGTTCTAAGGTTGTGGAGAAAATCTCCCTGGTTAGTGGACTAAGAGGTCTTGCCAAATCTGCTAATCAATAAGTGATGAAGTTGATAAATTTTAAAGATACATTTGGGGAATAAATCAAGGAGCCCTAATAGATCTTGACTGGTGTGGAGTTGGCCATTAATAATGAAGTCATAGACCTTTTTCTCAAGCAAAGAGAGTATCCCTACAAGTGTCAACTCCCCCCCATCCGAGTTTAAAGGGGAAGGACTATCTTTATTTGCACAGCATTGGGAGTCATACAGTCATTCAACTTCCTTCCTAGATAATTCAAGTTATGTATAACATTTTGATTTAACAGCCTCACAATCATTTTCCAAAGAACTAACACAAACCAGCTGCTCTGAATATATATTAAAATCACTTATTTTACATAAGGAGGACACTTATAAATATTGAGGTGACGTTATCCATGTAGATACAGAAAATCCTGATAATCTTGCTTCTGTCATACATGACCTTAGTCATGCTATACAGTAGATGGACTTAAGAAATCAGTTCCATCTGGACTGGAGGAAACAGTAATAGAAAAAACAAATCCCAATGAAACTCTTTCTCCCAAAATGATTTCTGATACTACCCCGATTACAGAGAAAATATGAAATTCTACAACTATTGCGTACAATAAGGAGTTTTTTCTAACCAGTGAAGGGAATTTTGTTTCTTCCTCTTCCATTTGCAACCAAATGTTGGAAATAACTAAAAATCCATAGTTTGCTAATGTTTGCTAATGCTTCTAGAAAGTCTTGGAGCACTTAAGGAGGAAATCTCAAATTTGAGAGCTGGTGTGTTTTTCAATCAGTCTATTTTAAAACAACTGAGGGAAAAGGAACAACAAAACTCTGAATTATCTTGTTACATCTTTGAAGGAGGGGAAACAAAAGAATATGATAATAAAGCAATTCAAGTGTCTCTACCTCCCCCCTTTATCAAAGAACAACATGAAGTACTATTAGATATGAAAGGGGTACAGGAGAGTTCAAAAGGCCTAAAAAGTAGTAACAGAAGCAGGGAAAACCAAAAGAACAAATAAAGAAGAAAGACAAAAATAAATACAAATTGAAATTAAGGATTCAAAGAAGCAATACAAAACAAAAAAGAAATGTCACCAAAAAACACAATGGAGAAAGATAACATGAATAGGCAGGAAGATCAACATTTAAACAAGATGAGGCACAGTTATAAAAACAGCACATGGAAGCTGAACAAGTTGAATATGAGATATTGTCTAATCAGCATAATTATAACAAGACAGAGAGTTTCTTCGGGGGGGGGAGGTCAAAGGAGCCCCAGAGTGGCAAAAACGGGTCAATGGATATGAGGTGATTCAGGAAAGCCCACCCATGAAAAAGAGAATTTATGATAGAAATTCATGGAGTGAATAATTTAGAGCAGAAAATCCCAGAGAAACTGTTAAAATGGATAAAACATTTTTTTCCATATTCCAGAAGATGAAAGGGATGTTTTTGCATTTCATTCCCCTAATCCAACTTACATAGATTGTGTTTTATTATACATAGGTAACAAACAATTAGATCATAATATGGGAAACAAGCATCTTTTTTCAGTCATTAGGATTTAGGGTTCATATGCCTCTAAAAGTTCCAAGGCCTCTAGGGATACATACAGATGGTTCTGAGAGTATTCTACAAAGATCTAAATAGAATAAATAGAGTCTGAGAGATGATAGCTAAATGTGAGTTTGGCAACAAGCTATCTTGGGAAAATAGGACTCAATTTTTGGATGGAAAACAAATGTGGGAGAGACAATAAGAAATGTGAAACAAGAATTTGCATCTTTTGTTTCACGGTCACTTAACCTGAATATTTCACCCAGTTCTATAGCCTGGTTTAAGATCATTAAGGGTATTTCAGATACCCCACAATTAGACATTACATTCAAAAGCTCAAAACTAGTAGATTTGGTACTAAAATATTCCCACATACTTGTTACTTTGGGGATACTTATAACAATTTTTGAAGTTGTTATTATGCATTCTGATCCCAACTATAATCTGACCAGACTACCTCAAAATATGGAAAGAACAGTTTCTGAAGACAATAATAATAGATAATCAGTTTTGCAGTCAATGTCCTCCCAATGACAAATGGAGAATTCACTAGCAATTCCTAATTCTAAAGTAGCTGAAGGAGAAATAAACCTTTTATTTTGGAATATTGAGGGCCTATCATTTAAATTAGCAGATAATGAGACAAGGAATGTTTTGGTGAATTATGATATTCTTTGCTTTCATGAGACTTGGTCCTCCAATACTGATTTGATAACCAGGATATACTTCATATGCCATATCAGCTCATAAACATAAAGCACGTGGGTATAATAAAGCTGGCATAGCTATATATACTAAAACAGCTCTGAATTTCATGGATACTTTATTACCATCGTTTCTGAATATGTACTTATTTTAAGAAGAGTTAGAGAGAATTTGAAACTTTTATTGTGAATATTTATTTTCCTCCAAATACCAAATATTTTGCAGATATTTGGGTACAGTATGAATTGTTTATAAAAGACTTACCGGATAAATATGAAGAAGAAGAAGAAATTTTAATAATGGGTGACTACAATGTTAGGATTTATATAAATAAGAAATTAGAAAGTCTTTATTGCAAATTATTACAGAGTTTTCAGATAATTAACCCAACCGTGAATTGGCTTAGAAGATCTAAGGACAAAAAAATGCAATTTGTGTGGTAAAGATCTTTTCTGATTAATGTCAGAAAATAACTTTTGTTTGTTTAATGGTCACCTGCCTGGCGATCCCAATGAGGATTTTATTGATATGGGCCACTTGGGTTCTTCCATCATAGACCTGGCATTGGCTAACTTTCAGGCACTAAAAATGATTCACAATCTAAAACGTATAGACTGTTCTGACTCCTCACATGTACCTCTATTGATAAGACTAAATTCACAATACTTCTTGGATATAAATCATGACTTGCAACAGGAATGGGGATGATCTTGAAATTAACAAGAAAAGAATTAGATGGGATACCCAAAATATGATACGCTTTACTGAAATTCTGAATGATATAACCACTTACAATATTAGCACTGATATTCTGAATTTCAAAGAAAGAAATGAGATTGTAGGAAAATGTTTTTTGTTAATCTCATATATTCAGCCATTTATAAGAGCTAGAGCAGTATTAAAGAAAAAAATATTACCTTGCTTAAAAAACATGGAAAATAGCAAAAAGAAATCTACAGAAACTGAAAAGACACTGTAACGGTTCAAGGACAAAAAAAATATTCAAAGGGCCAGATATTCAGAAATGCAAAAAAGGCCAGCGCAAGTCCAGCACAGCACAAAACCAATGCGCCATGGTGCAATGAATACCATATTCAGAGGATGCTCATGTCGAACTGTGCCAGTTCAATCTGGCTGAATATGGCAGAGATGTGCCATGGCATAACCAGACTTGCACCATAGTGCAACCAGACTTGCGCAATGGTGCAAACAGACCTGCGCCATGGTGCAGAAAGAGATGACCCAGGCAACCGTGGCATCACAGCAGAAGAGCAATGGGGAGGCACAGCACAGGAACAGACCCAGGGACAGTGCCAGGGAAGCACAGTGTCAGGCCACAGGTGGCCACCACCAGCAGGGGGCACAGACAGGCACCCAGACACCCTGGAACACAACAGTGGCACAGAAAGCAGGCAACAGGTGGCACCAATGGCCAACAGCGGGCCACCAATGGAGTCCCCCTCACAGGCTGCATGCCATGCCCCCACCCATCCAGACCCCAGCATGCCACACCCAGGACCATGCAGCCAAGCACACACATGCCACACACCCCTGACAGCCACCCCATGGGCACCGCAAGGCACAGCCACCAACCAAGGGGCAGGATACCACCACAGTGGGACACACCACAGCATACAGCAGTGCACCACAGATGCACACCATATGCACAGACACATGCACACCACACAGAAATACACTGCACCACAGCAGCATGGCTCCTCACACCAGCTGCAAAGCAGACACCAACACAGGCAGGTAAGTCAAAAAATATATATTGAACATGAGAACGATTTACAAGAACAAGAGGGTGGGAAAGGGTTGAAAAGCAAGGGAAGGGGACAGGGAACAGGGACTGTACAGTGGGAAGAAGAAAAGAAGGGGGAGGTACAGCAGAGGAAACAGGAGAATGCTGGGGCATGAACTAATGGTGGCCATGCCCTGCCACTCCTTGGTGCCCTCTCTGCCTCTGGTCTGCCATCAAAAGTTGGTGCACCTGCATGACCACCTCTATGGTGGTGGACGTGATCAAGATGATCTGGTGGAGCAGCCTACAGTACAACGGCATCTGCCTATTCTGCCAGATACCTATGACAAGAGACAGGACAGGTGATCAGTGCAATGTCCCAAGGTACCATGCCCACCCACTGTGCACAATGGGTAGTGGGAACACACACCCCTGGAGTGGCCACCCCGGCCACCCATGGAGGGGTGGACAAATGCCTTCCAGCAACCTGGCATGCCATGACAGTGCTCAGAGGTGGTCACCACTGCCCAATGACCACCCGACTGCACAGTGACAGTCACATGGCACAGGACACCAGCAGCACTACAGCAACACAAATGGCAGCTGGGTGCACACCCACCCCACCATCAGCTGGCACACGTGTGCAATGGCCATCCCACAGTGGTATGCACCACGCACAGTGCGACACACACAGCTGTGACAACACATGACACAGGTAGCCATGGCCACACCCACTCCCCCGCCAACTCCCTGTAAAGTGTGTAGGACCAAATTAGTGCCTACCTGCCCTCTGTGGTCCCACTGGTGCTGGTCCTGCTCCTGCACCACCTCCATGGCCTGCTGCAGTCTGCTGGGCTTCCCCCGGTGCTCCTGCCACCATCACTGGGTGGTGATCCTCAGGTCCTGGGAATGGAACAAAGACAGGTACACATCAGGAATCATCCACAGCATGTGCCCACCACCACCACCCCCCCTTTGCACAGGGTGTGCCCCTGCCCGACATGTTCTGCATGGCTGTACAATGACAGTGTACCCCTCTGCAGGGCATGCCAGGCAGCCAAGCCATCACCACAGTACAGCACTAGGGCACACATGCAGAATGAGCTGACTTACCTGACCGTGGCAAGAACCCTCACTGGATGCATGCCTGCAGCTGTCACAGGTGCTCCAGGTCCCACTGCATGAGATCACCATACCTGTGGTGGCATTGCTCCCCAGTTCTAGTCACCCCAGTGCTTTGCTGCAGTCTGGTAGCAATTCCTTTTCAGACATCAGTCTGTGGCTGCTGTGGGGGCACCTGGCCGAAGAGCTGTGGGGCATGGGGCTGCACACATGCCACCAGATTAACAAATTCCACTTGTGTCCAATTCTGCACCTGGCGAACTCCATGCTGTGCCATAGTGCCAACTGCAATGTGGTGAAGCAATATGGCAGCTAGAGGCACAAGTGTGCACAATGTGCACCAGATGCATGCCTCAAGGATACATGAACTGTGTCCACCCATCGCACAATGCCGGAGATGCATGACATGGGTGTGGCCAGACTGGCACATGGCAGGGGAGTGGCAAGGGGTCAGGGGGTCACACCAGGGGTCAGGGTTTGGCCACCACACAGTACACCAGTGTGTAATAACAGGCATGGTGCACCATGTGCCATGGTCCCTATTGCTCAGTAGGCTCACAGTGTGCAATAGGTGGGAGCACACTGACCAGTGCATGCACACTGCAGTCCTGTGCAGTGCACATGCCTGGGCATTGTGCATACCTGCGCATTGCACTGTGAGCAATCCCATTGCACATGGAGCAGATTTGTGATATTCAGCTGCCACATGCAAATGAGCTCATCAGCCAATGTGTGGTGCACTGTGGAAATTAGCATGTCATTACTGTTGCACCAATGCTCATTTGCATGCAGTGTGCTACAAAAGTGCCATAGACCAGCACAGGCCATGGACCGGTATTGCAACCATCTGAGGTAAGTTACACATGCTGCTGAGCCCAGTCAGCATAGCAAGGGGGATCGAGTAGGGTGCTGCTGACACTGACACAATGTGCTGTCCATGTCCACAGGCAGCAACATGTTAGAACATGAGGAGGGTGAGGAGCATGGGCCTGCTCACAAACACAGGCCCAACTTCACAAAGGCAGAGGTAGAGGCCCTGTTTGAGGCCTACCTTGACAGGGAGCCACTGCTGAGTGGTGCCATGGGCACATCACAGGCCAGGGCTGGGGTCTGGGAAGAGGTGGTGGCATGCATCACTGTGCAGGGCAGCCACCAGTGGTCAGTGCAGGAGTGCCACAAGAAGGCAGGCACTGAAAAGCGGCACATCAAAGAGAAGGTGGTGGCCATCCGTGCAACCTGGACAGACACCGGAGGGGGGCCTGCTGATGTGCCACAGCTCACGGTGCAGGAGGATTTGGTGGCAGTCACCATGTGCCACAGCACTGTGGAGGGTGTGCTAGGTGGAGGATTTCAGATAGGTGGCAACCCATCACTGCATGGTACATGTCTTGGGCATGTACAGCATGCAGTGGCTGTGGTGGGGGGGTTGGTGGCCTGGGGGTAATGGGGGCCATGCATCACTGATACGTCTGTTTTCTCTGTCAGCACCAGCACACCTGCATGCAGAGGATGGGGTGCCAGCACCAGCTGTGGAGGCAGACCCAGCCCCAGAGGACCAGCCATCTACCTCCATGGGCATCTGGGGGCCTGATCAGCTGCAGCACACCATCACAGTCCAGCCAGATGTCCTGAGCATGGTGTCAGATGAGGCCATGGATGTGTTTTTACAGGATGCCAGCCTCGGCATCCTCTGTGTGGAGACAGATCAGGGCGGGATCTAACTCTGATGATGACCTGACCATGATCCTGGACAGCATGGGTGGTGTTGTGGGGGAGACGCCCATACCAGATACCATCACAGGCAGCATGCCCAGTGGCCTGACGGCAGTGGGTCAGCTGCCCGCCACCACTCCGGGTGCTGCTGTGTGCACTGCCACAGCAGTGCCATGTGGTGGTGGTGTGGCTGTGCAGGCACTGGGCAGCATTCAGCAGCCAGATAGGCAGCAGCAGCAGGGGCCACAGGGCAGCTGGATGTGGGGTCCACTGCTGGGGCACCTGATAGGTACTTACCCCATGGGGACCCTACTGTGCAGTGTCCACCTGAGTGGGGTGCTGTTCAGTGTGGTCATTCACAACAGCAGGGTTGGCACCCTGCCCAGGTTCCCCTGGGTGCTGACCCATTGGCAGAACACACCTGTTTGCTGTGGGCCTCCATGGAGCAACATTTGCTGCTTGCCACTAGGGTGCATGCACTGCACGTGGAGGTGCACCAGGTGGCTGAGCAGCGTGAGGGGGCACTGCACAGCTCCTGGCAGCTATACTGCACTTGTGGGAGAACACAACGTCATCCCAGGATCGGATAGCCAATATGATCATGGATGGCCTTGCACTGCTGGTTGCCACAGGGCATGACCAGCCACCATGGAAACTGCATAGTGCACTGTCCACCCCATGATCCCAGCATCAGGAAACACCCTCCCTGTCAACACCGGGCTCTGCTGTTGGCATCCCAGTCACAACTGGGGTGGGCCTGTTTGGGTGCTTACACACCCCTGATTGGACCCAGTCACAGTCCCACAGTACAACCTCTGGGGGACTGTTGCAAACACCCCCTGTGGCCAATGAGCACAACTATAATGAATGCATGCACAAGAGCAGAGGGCATGCCCATGAATATTCAGTGCAGTGTGATATTCAACCGTGAAACCATGGAGCAAATGCAGAGCAAAACCTGGATGCGCTGAGCAGACTTGAGTCTAGAAATACAGGGCACAAGCACACAGACAGCACTTGCGCCAGGTGAGAGGGAGAGAAAGAGAGAGTGGCAAGAGACGGTGGAGAGACAGAGAAAGAGACAGAGCAAGGGAGACAGAGCCAGTGAGGGACAGAGTGACTGTCACAGGCAGCCACAGGGGTAGGTGGACAGAGGTGGCAGTGGAGAGTGAGCCAGGGGCTGAGAGCATGAGAGGAACAGGCAGGCATAGTGCCATGCAGTGCACCAGGGTGGCATATAGCCCACAGCAGCTGACTGCCCAGGCAGAGACAGGATATCAGGGGCCATGGATAGTGCACCCTTCCTAATGGAGGCTATAACGAGGGGTGTGAGGGGGCAGAAGGAACAGTGACGTGGCCGTGGAAGGGTCTGTCGGTGGTACACCCAGAACAGGTGGTACCGTGCTCGCACCACCTTTGAGAATTACACAAATACGGAGATGTGGGATGGTATCACCTGAACAGGGCCATTCTGAGGCAATGCTGTGAGCTGTGCAGTGGGGAGATGCAGGCACCCACAAGACGGAGCCACGCAGTGTCTGTGGAGACAAAGGTGACAGCAGTTATGTGCCTGCTCACCAGGGGCACCTTCCAGAGACCTGCAGGGGACACCACAGGCATAACCCAGTCAGCCATGTCATGCCTCCTCACACAGCTCCTCAATGTCTTGCTGCCACATGCTTTGGAATACATCGATTTCCACAGCACAGAGGAAGAGCGTACAGCAACCATGCAGAACTTTCACAGGGTAGCATGCATGCATGACATGCTTGGGGCCATTGACTGCACCCACATGGGCATCCGCATGCCACTTGTCCCTGAGGGTGTGGCCTATGTGAACAGGAAGGGGTTCCCAAGTGTGAACTGTCAGTTGGTGTTCAATCTCAAGGGGCGCATCACCAATGTTCATGCCTCAGACCCAGGGAGTGCGCATGATGCATTCATCTGGCACAGCTCTGTGCAGTGCCACAGGTTCAAGCATGGGGATATCACCACAGGCCACATAGTGGGTGAGTATGGGATGGGTAAGGGGTGCCGGACAGAGCAGGCCATGGGATGGGGGAGGGCAGGATGGGTGTGCTGGTGAGGGTGTCAGGGACAGGCAAGGGGCACAGCAACAGAGGACACAGGGCTAACCACATCATTATCCACACAGGAGACAGTGCCTATCCACTAAGGTCCTGGCTGCTCAACCCCTATCAGCACCTGTCATCCCCAGCAGAGGAACGCTACAATGAGGCACACACCAGCACACAAAACATCATTGAGCGTGTCTTTGGGATGCTGAAGGCACAGTTCTGTTGCCTAGACAGATCTGGTGGTGCCCTACAGTACAGCCCCTCAAAAGCCTGTGGCCTATTCCTGGCCTGCTGCATACTGCACAACATGGCCATTGACCATGGGATAGCTGTCAAGCCTGATGAGGGCAATGGTAGTGGGGACAATGAAGGCAATGGTCCGGAGGGTGATGGACAGCGCCCCCCGGGTGGAGGGATCCCCATCTGCAGAGAATGGCACGGCAGCATTGGGACACCATCACAAAGGAGCACTATGGTGCATGCAGGTAGGTGGTGCCACGCCCACGCACTGGCCATAGACACAGGTACAGCACACAGGCAGGGATGCACATGGCAATGGGCATGCACACACAGAGGCGTGGTGCAGGGGTGGGGGAGTCAGTGGCACACATCTACCCACAACTGCACACAGCAGTGAACAGCAACACACACACACCCACACACCCACGTGCTTAGGCACTGGCTAGTGATGGGGATCAGATGCATTGCACCAGTGCACAGGCACAACCGGTGCAGCACTGTCATCATCCTGCCCACACCACATGGGCCAGTGGCTGGGCAGGCAGGCACACAGGCAGAATGTGATGTGACACACAGGTGCCACACCAGTGGTATTCACACACACACAAAGCCCATGCACACACAGGGCAGGGGCATCAGACTGCGGTCAGGGCGGTATGCACATCATGTTTGCCTCATGGAACCATGGCCATCACAGCCACAGGGTGGCCATGCCAGGGCCGATCAGCAGCCACAGACTGCTCATCGGCCACAGGGAGTGTTTGCAACAGCTCCCCAGGGGTTGTACTGCAGGACCATGACTAGATCCATGCAGGGGTGTGTATGCGCCCAAACAGGCCCGCACCAGGTGTGCCTGGGATGCCAACAGCAGAGCCTGGTGTCAAGAAGGAGGGTGTCACCTGACACTGGGATCATGGGGTGGACAGTGCACTACATGGTGTCCATGATGGTTGGATATGCCCTGTGGCAGACAGCAGTGCAAGGCCATCCATGATGTCATTGGCTATGCGATCCTGGGATGCGGTCATGTCCTCCCACAAGCATTGTATAGCTGCCAGGAGCTGCACAGTGCCCATCTCACACTACTCACCTGCCTGGTGCATCTCTGTGTGCAGTGCACACACCCCATTGGTAAGCAGCACCTGTTGCTCCACAGAGACCCACAGCAAACAGGTGTGCTCTGCCAATGGATTGGCACCCAGGGGAACCTAGACAGGGTGCCGATCCTGCTGTGGTGAATGAACACGCTGCACAGCATCCCACTCAGGTGGATGCTGCACAGTGGGGTCCCCATGGGGTAAGTCCCTATCAGGTGCCAAAGCAGTGGACTCCACATCCAGCTGCCCTATGGCCCCTGCTGCCTGATGCTGCTGCCCATCCGGCCACTGAATGCTGTCTAGTGCTTGTGCAGCCACACCACCACCATGTGGCACTGCTGTGGCAGTGCACACAGCAGCATCCACAGTGGCAGCACGGAGCTGACCCACCACCATCAGGCCGCTGCGCGCTCTGCCTGTGATGGTATCTGGTATGGGTGTCTCCCCCACAACACCCCCCCATGCTGTCCAGGATCATGGTCAGGTTGTCATAGGAGTCAGACCCCTTCCCAATCTGTGTCTCCATGCACAGGACGCCGAGGCTGGCATCCTATAGAAACACATCCAGGGCCTCATCTGACCCCATGCCCAGGACATCCGGCTGGACAGTAGTGGTATGCTGCAGCCGATCAGGCCCCCGGATGCTCATGGAGGTGGATGGCTGGTCCTCCAGGGCTGGTCATGCCTCCATGGCTGCTACTGGTGCCCCATTCTCTGCATGCAGGCATGTTGGTGCAGAAAGAGAAAACAGATGTGTCTGTGATGCATGGCCCCCATTCCTCCCCTGGACCCCCAACCCCCCCACCACAGCCACTGTATGCTGTGCATGCCCAATATACATACCATGCAGTGGTGGGCTGTCACCCATCTGAAATCCTTCACCTGGCACACCTTCCACAGTGCTGTGGTGCATGGTGGCTGCACCAACTCCTCTTGCACCGTGAGCTGTGGTGCATCAGCAGACCCCCCTCCGGTGACTGTCCAGGCTGCATGGATGGCCGCTGCCTTCTCTTTGATGTGCTGCTTATCAGTGCCCACCTTCTTGTGACACTCCTGCACAGACCACTGGTGGCTGCCCTGCTGGTTGACGCATACCGCCATCTCCTCCCAGGCCCCAGCCCTGGCCTGTGGTGTGCCCATGGCACCACTCAGCAGTGGCTCCCTGTTGAGGTAGGCCTAAAACAGGGCCTCTGCCTCTGCCTTTGTGAAGTTGGGCCTGTGTTTGTGAGCAGGCCCATGCTCCTCACCCTCCTCATGTTCTGACATGTTGCTACCTGTGGACATGGACAGCACATTGTGTCAGTGTCAGCAGCACCCTACTCCATTCTCCCTGCTGTGCTGGCTGGGCTCAGCAGCATGTGCAACTTACCTCAGATGGTTGCAATACCAGTGCATGGCCTGTGCCAGTCTGTGGCACTTTTATAGCACACCGTAAGCTAATGAGCATTGGCGCAACGGTAATGACATGCTAATTTCCCCAGTGTGCCATGCATTGGCTGATGAGCTCATTTGCATGTGGTGCTTGAATATCATGAATTTGCTCCATGCACAATAGGATTGCTCTGGAGCAAGTTGCAACACAATGCCCAGGCATGTACACTGCACAGGACTGCAGTACACATGCGTTAGTAGGTGTGCTCCCACCTATTGCACACTGTGCACCCACTGTGCAATAGGGACCATGGCACATGGTGCACCATGCCTGCTATTGCACACTGGCACACTGTGCAGTAGCTGACCCGTGACCCCTGGTGTGACCCTCTGACCCCTTGCTACTCCTCTGCCATGTGCCAGTGTGGCCACACGCATTGTCATACATCTCCAGCATTGTGCGATGGGTGGACACAGTGCATGTATCCTCGAGATGCACATCTGACACATGTTGTACACACGTGCGCCTCTGGCCACCATATTGCTTCACCGCATTGCGGTTGGCAATATGGTGCAGCGTGGAGTTCACCAGATGTGGAATTGGACACAAGTGGAACTTGTTAATCTGGTGGCATGTGTGCAGTCCGACACCCCACAGCTCTTTGGCCAGGTTCCCCTGCAGCAGCCATGGACTGATGTCTGGCAGGGGATTGCTGCCAGACTGCAGCAAAGCACTTGGGTGGCTAGAACTGGGGAACAATGCCACCACAGATATGGTGACCTTGTGCGACAGGACCTGGAGCACCTGCAACTGCTGCAGGCACGCATCCAGTGAGGGGCCGTGCCATGGCCAGGTAAGTCAGCCCATTCTGCATGTGTGCCCTAGTGCTGTACTGTGGTGATGGCTTGGCTGCCTGGCATGCCCTGCAGAGGGGTACACTGTCATCATGTGCATTGTGGTGTGGCATTGCCAGCCACAGCTTGTGTTGCGATACAGCCGTGCAGGATGTGTCAGGCAGGGGCACACCCTGTGTACAGGGGTGGGGGTGGTGGGCACATGCTGTGGATGATTCCTGATGTATACCTGTCTTTGTTCCATTCCCAGGACCTGAGGATCACCACCAAGCAAGGGTGGCAGGAGCAGCGGGGGCAGCCCAGCAGACACAGCAGGCCATGGAGGTGGTGCGGGATCAGGACCGACACCAGCAGGGTCACAGAGGGCAGGTAGGCACTGTTTTGGACCTGTGCACTTTACGGGGGGGGTTGTTGGAGAGTGGGTGTGGCCATGGCCACCTGTGCCATCGCAGCTGTTTGTGTGTCGCACTGTGCATGGTGCATGCCACTGTGGGGCAGCCATTGCACACATATGCTAGAGTTTGGTGGGGTGAGTGTGCTCCTGGCTGCCACTGGTGTTGCTGTGGTACTGCTGGTGCCCTGTGCCATGTGACTGTCATTGTGCAGTTGGGTGGCCATTGGGTGGCAGTGACCACCTCTGAGCACTGTCATGGCATGCTGGGTTGCTGACAGGAGTTGACCCACCCCCCATGGGTGGTCAGGGTGGCCACTCCGGGGTTGTGTGTGTTCCCACTGCCCATTGCTCACAGTGGGTGGGCATGGTACCTTGGGACATTGCACTGATCACCTGCTCTGTCCCTTGTCATAGGTATCTGGCAGAGGAGGCAGATGCCATTGTACTGTAGGTTGCTTCACCAGATCATCTTGATCATGTCCACCACCATGGAGGTGGTCATGCAGGTGCACCAACTTTTGAGGGCAGACCAGAGGTGGAGAGGGTGCCAAGGAGTGGCAGGGCATGGCCACCATTAGGTCATGCCCCAGCATTCTCATATTTTCCCTGCTGTAACCTCCCCCTTCTGTCCCCCTTCCCACTGTACAGTCCCTGTTCCCTGTCCCCTTCCCTCACTTTCCTACCCTTTCCCACCCTCTTATTCTTGTTAATAGTTCTCATGTTCAATATATATTTTTTGACTTACCTGCCTGTGTCGGTGTCTGCTTTGCAGTGGGCGTGAGAAGCCATGCTGCAGTGGCGCTGTGTATGTCTGTGTGGTGTGCATGTGTCAGTGCACGTGTCATGCATCTGCAGTGCACTGCTGTGCGCTGTGGTGTGTCCTACTGTGGTGGTGTCCTGCCCCTTGGTGGGTGGCTGTGCCTTGGGGTGTCCATGGGGCAGCTGTCAGGAGTGTGTGGCATGTGTGTGCTCAACTGCATTGTCCTGGGTGTGGCGTGCTGGGGTCTGGGTGGGTGGGGCATGGCATGTGACCTGCAGGGGGGACTCCAATGGTGGCCCTTTGTTGGCCACTGGTGCCACCTGTTGCCTGCTTTCTGTGCCACTGTTGTGTTCCAGGGTGGGGGTGTCTGGGTGCCTGTGTGTGCCTTGCTGGTGGTGGCCACATGTGGCCTGACACTGTGCTTCCTTGGCACTGTCCCTGGGTCTGTTACTGTGCCATGCCCCCCTCTGTTGCTCTGCTGCTGTGCTCCCATGGTTGCCTGAGGAATCTCTTTCTGCACCATGGCGCAGGTCTGTTTGTGCCATGGCGCAAGTCTGATTGTGCTATGCTACATCTCTGCCATATTCAGCTGGGTTGTGCTGGCACAGTTCGACATGCGCATCCTCTGAACATGGCACTTGTTGCACCATGGCGCATCAGTTTGCGCTGCGCCAGACTTGCGCCAGCCTTTGCTGCATTTCAGAATATCTGGCCCTCTGAGTACATATGCACAAGAATATTATCTAAAACATCTAATGGCCCCTTATCCAATATATATAAAGTAAAATGAGATTAGAGATGTACTTTCTAAGGCCCGAGCAAATAAGGCCCCAGGCCCAGATCAAATTCTGGTGAATGTATACAGATCTTTTCCTGATTGGTGTGTCCCCATTCTAAGGGTATTGTTTAATCATATAGTTCAAAGAGGGCAAATTCCTAATTAGCTTGTTAGGAAGTATTATTTACCCATTATTTAAGAAGAGTGACACTTCTGATCCCAAAATGTACCATCTCATAAGTCTGATCAATGCCTCACACCAATTATTTTCCAAGATAATTCTTCAAAGAGTACAGGATTGGCTTAAAGAAAAACAAATAATAAGTAAATATCAATATGGATTTAGAGCAAGATGTTCAAATGTGCAATATTGTTATGTATTATTATTAATCATCTGGAAATAGAGTGAAGAAAGCAAAACTATACTGTTGCTTTGTAGATTTAAACGCAGCATTTGATTGTATAAGTAGAACGTTATGGAAAAAATTGGAAAAACTAGGAATAGATCCAGTTCTATTGGATATTTTGATTTGGTTGCATTCTGAAACCTGGATTAAGGTGCAATAAAATCAATTTGGAGGAATTACCTCCTCAGTCAATACTAATTGTGGTGTACGACAAGGTTGTCACTTGGCCTTGACACCTTTCAACATATACATAAACTGTATATTATTGAATCTGGAGAATCAAGATTTTCATTCCCCGGGGGTAAAGAATGAAAAATAGCATGTCTTGCTTATGCCGATGATATAGTTTGCTTTCAACATCCTTTTTAGGGTTTGCAGGAAAGATTAATCATTTTTCAAAATTATGTGAAGAAAATTAACTTAGAATCAAAGGACAAAACCAAAGCAGTCATTTTTGCGAACAAAAGTAAGAAATGACCTGACATTATTCATTGACAATAATAAACTGGACACTACAACATCTAACGATTATTTAGGGGTAATATGCTCAGAAAATTGTATGTGGAAAGCATAAATATTATATTTACAAACCAAATTAAAAATTGCTGTTAATCTACTTAAGAACTTTAATATGTGTGTGTACAAAGGGAACTGCCCCCATCCTTATATCCCCCTTGACCCCTCTCAAATACCCACTCTGCCCCTCTTTCCCCCTCTTCCTGCAATTTTTCTGTCACCCTGTCCCAGCCTCTCTTGAAGCTGTCCACTGTTTTGAGGGAAGCCACCTCCTCCGGCAAGTCATCCCACTTAGCTACCACACTCTCTGTGAAAAAGTGCCTCCTCATCTCCATCTTGAACCTTCCTCCCAACAGCTTCAGGCTGTTTATTCCTACTGGTCTTGTTTCCACTAAGTCAGAAGAGGCCTTCGGTGCTCACCCTGTTTATACCTTTAAAGTACTTGAAGATCTCAGTTATGCCCCCCTTCCGTCCTCAAGAAAGTACATGTTGAGCCCCCCAAGCCCTGTGTACAGTAGGTGTTGCCCTGCTGGCTCTGGATCATCTTGGTTGCCCTTCTCTAGACCATTTCCTGAAAACTGATATGTTCTTAAGATAAGGGCACCAATATTGCACACTGTAGTCTAGGTGCAGTCTCACTAGAGACCTGTACAGTAGCAGAATGACCTCCACCTTTTGAAATGCATGCAGCTACTTCCCATCACAAATTTGTCACCACTGTAGATAACTATTTTCCAATGATCTGTAATTGTTAACAACATTTTTGAATATTTGATTGTACTGGTCTGTCACATATGGGAAACTAAATGATACTTTGCATGATGTGTGTGTGTGTGTGTGTGTGTGTGTGTGTCATGTTGAAATGAATGTATTTTATTAATATTTTGGAGGCAACTTGTAGGTTTAACACAGGACTGTGTTGGAAACAAGGATTTTTTTCCTAATGACATGTATTATCTTGTATAAAAATAATTTTTCTATCTACCTATCCATCCATCCATCCATCCATCCATCTATCTACCTTCCTGCTGGTAATTCCCCCTGAGTATGCAGCCCACCACCCATTTTGCTTTGGCTGCAGCTTGCCTGCAGTGTGCCAAGTGTTTCAGGTCACTCATGATGCTTGATAGCCAGGTCCTTTTCCTCCTCTGACCTGGTTACCTGCACACCACCTAACCAGTATTTGGTGCCTGGGGTTTTCACCCTTAAATGTATAACTTTACACTTTTTAGCACTGAACCCCAATTGACAAATGCAGGATGACTTCTCGTGCCTAACCAGGTTGTCTGAGTTCATGTTTCCCCTTCCTTCCTCTGTGTCCACCTTCCCACAGAGCTTTGCATCATCCATGAACAAGTAGATCTTACCCTTAATGGTTAGATCTACTGACCTCCCTTACAAGGGGAAGAGCTGGACAGAGTACTTATAGAAGCCATCCACAGAATGACAACTAAAGGGGAGGTGCTGCTGGTAGGAGACTTCAATCTGCCGGATGTGGATTGGAGCAACCAGGCTGCAGCCTCAGCCAGGAACAGAGACATCCTGGAAGCCCTTCAGGGGAATGCCTAACACAGCTAGTGATGGAGCCCACCTGAAAGGGAGTGAATTTGGATCTAGTATTCACCAACAGGGACAGAATTACAGATGTAGAAGTGGGGAGCCATCTGGGATCAAGTGATCACAGTATGGCGTGGTTAAATGTGAGAACAGCAGAAGAGTCAAACCACATGAAAGCAAGGGTCCTGGATTTCAGGTGGCTGACTTTCCAAAGATGGAGGAATAACTAAGGAAATCACTGACGAGAAGGAGAAAAGAGGGGAGGTGGAGGAACAATGGGAGAATCTTAAGGGAGTCATAGTGGAGGTAACAAACCATTGCATTAGGCAAGTAGCAAAACAAAGAGAAAGAAAAAAACACTATGGTTCTCAAAGGAAGTGGCTAAAAAGGTAAGGGCAAAAAGGGTGGCATTCAGGAGGTACAAGGAAACACAGAGGGAAAAAGACAAGGAACTGTATCTGGAAAAGTAGAGGGAGGCAGGGAAAGAAGTCAGGAGTGCAAAGGTGCAAACAGAAGAAAAATAGCCCAGGTAATAACAAAAGGGGACAAGAACTTTTTCAGGTATGTAAGTAAAAGAAAAAAAGACTAAAAGTGGAATTGTGAGACTAAAAAGGGAAGGAGGGAAGTGGGCAAAGGGGTACCAAGAAAAAGCAGAAATCCTAAACAAGTATTTTTGTTCAGTATTTACAGAAAAAGAGGAAGGGGAGCACCAAAGTTAGGCGATGGAAACACTACCGGGAGGGAGGTGGACACCAGTCCATTCAAAGAGGAGAGAGTCTTAAAGGAACTCACTAAACTGAAAGTGGACAAGGCAATGGAGCTGGATAGAACACATACCAGAGTATGAACAAAACTCAGGGAGGTGCTGGCAGCACCACTAACAGCCCTGTTCAACAGTTCGCTGGAAATAGATGGGGTACCAAAGGACTGGAGGAGGTCAAATGTAGTTCCTCTCCACAAAAGTGGGAGCAGGGAGGAGGCTGGCAATTATGGGCCAGTCAGCCTGACCTCTGTGGTGGGGTAACTAATGAAACTACTACTACAAGAAAGAGCTTGACAAACAAATCTAGTAGGTTTCTTTGACTGGGTGACTGGGGAAGTGGGTCAGGGAAGGGAAGTGGATATGGCCTACCTGGAGTTCAGCAAGGTCTTTGACACCATCCCACATAGGAGGCTAGTAAACAAGCTGGGCAGCCTGAGATTGGGACTGGGTCTCAGGGTGGTAAACTGAGTGCAATATTGGCTGAGCGATAGGACACAGAGGGTGGTGATGAATGGAGTTGAATCCAAAGTGAGGGGGGGTGACCAGCAGGGTCCCACAAGGATCAGTGCTTGGACCAGTCCTCTTTAATGTCTTCACAGACAACATTGCAGAGGGCTGGAAGGGAAGGTTGTCTCTTCGCAAATGACATGAAGATCTACAAATGGATTAACACTCCAGGAGGGGTAGAGAAAATGAGAAGGAACCTAAGCAAGCTCGAGGAGTGGTCAAGGGTGTAGCAGCTAAGATTCAATGCAAAGAAGTGCAAGATCATGCACTCGGGGCACAAAAATGCAGGGGAGGATGTATTGATAGCCACTAAACAGGAAAAGGACCTGGAAGTTCAAGTTTTTAAACAGGAAAACTCCATTGAGCAAGCTCATTTGCAAGGAGGTCTTGAGAGGACGCTTAAGGTACAATACAGCATACAGCATATATTAGGTACAACTTACAAATAAACAGTGCAATGAAGGCTAATAATATAAGCAATCAAAATAAACATAGGCAGTATATATAACACAGTAGATAAGGGGCAACAAAAAATGAAACAATACACAAATTGGAGAACTATAGACAAAGGACCTTGAAGCATCTATACAATGTATACCACTCTGTTAATTCAGGTACAAGTCCAGTAACCATAAGTACAGGCAGTAAATTGACAACTAAATTGCCTACTCGAAAACTTGTGGAAGCATTTCATCAGTAATATATATTCACGGGGATGGAGTATGAGACAGGCAGGAGAGGAGTGAGAGACGGACAGGAGACAGAGGGCTTGCAAGGGTGAAGCAAAGAAGAAGTGGGATGGAGGGTAAGCAAGGGTGACAGCACAGAAGTAGTGAGGTGGAGGGTGGGACCCACAACCCCAATGGACAATTTACTACAAGCGACATAATCAGAAGAGAGGAATAGTAGGATGACAGGACTGGGTCAGTAATGGGTGTGTCATCTGCAGGTGTCATGAAATTTGCTGGTAGTCAAATTTTTTAAAATATTTAGAGGTACCAAATTTTGCAGTTTGAGACTAGGTTGTACTTTTTTCCAAGCATCAGGGAGTGTATGGCTAATAGCCATTTTGCCATAGCGAGAGTGAGAGTTAGGGACATCCAATATGATTCAAGAGCTACACCGCAGCGAATAGAAACTTGCAGAGTGATGGAAAAGACACAATATGTATGATGGAAGTTTTAGCAGAAGGGCTTTGTAAAGCCATATCTGATGATCTAGCAGTTAGCAAACAATGTGAGAAGGCTGTGAGGACAGCCTGTGGAATGCTGTGGTGTATAGGGAGAGGTATCTCCAGCAGAAGAAAGGAGGTGGTAATGCCACTGTATAGAACACTGGTGAGACCTTATCGAGAGTACTGTGTTCAGTTCTAGAGGCCGCATCTCTGGAAGGGCACAGACAGAGCAGAAGCAATTCAGAGAAGGGTGACTAAAATGGTGCAGGGGCTGCACCAGAATTCATGAGGAGAGACTGGAGGATCTCAATACATATTCCCTGGAAGGGGGGATATGATTGAGACTTTCAAATACCTCAGTGGTTTAAATAAGGTACAAGAGGATAGCAAGTTTAAAAAAACAATGTTCAAGAACAAGGGGCCATGATATGAAGGCAGAGGGGGCTAGACAGGGGTAATGTGAGAAAGTATTTTTTCACAAAAAGGGTGGTGAATCCATGGAACAGCCTCCCAGCAGAGGTTGTAGGGCAAAAATGGTAGGAGAATTCAAAAATGCATGGGACAGACATAAAGGAACTCTAGTGATAGGAAAGAGAGGGTAAGCTGCAGATCATTTAGGATCTACGATATATGAAACAGGTAGAGAAATGGGCAGACTAGGTGCGTCAAGTGATCCTTATCTGCCCTCAAGTTCTATGTTTCTATGTTTCTATTGATCCCATCCATGATGTCACTTATGAATATGTTAAACAACACTGGACCGAGCACAGAGCCCTGTGGGGCCTCACTGGTCATAGGTCTAGATACATAGATACATAGACAGTGTCGGCAGATAAGGGCCTATGGCCCACCTAGTCTGCCCATTTGAGCTTGTAAGTTCAGTTTGTTTTCCTAGAGGTCTATTTCCCCTTACCCCTGACCTCTAGAATTCCTTTATGTCTATCCCATGCATTCTTAAATCCCGTGATTGTTTCAGCTCCCACCACTTCCTCTGGCAGGGTGTTCCACTTGTCCACCACCCGTTCTGTGAAGAAATTCTTTCTCATGTTTCCTCTGAATCGTCCTCCCTCCAACTTCATCCCATGCCCTCTAGTCCTGAAACATCTTTTTCACTTAAAAATAGTGTTTTCCTGCACCCTGTTCCTCCCTGTAAGATACTTGTATGTCTCTATCATATCCCCTCTCTCCCTCCTCTCCTCCAGGGAGTACATGTTCAGTTCCTTCAACCTGTCTTCATAGGTCTAGCCTCTGAGAATCCCCAGCCATCACCCCCCCCCCCGACTGCCACCTTTTGGCTTCTGTCTTGCAGCCATCTTCTGACCCACCCAACAAGATTAGGCCCACCCCCCGGTCTTCTATCTTCCTGACCAGTCTCCTGTGAGGTACAGAGTTAAAGGCCTTGCTGAAGTTCAGACACAGGACATCAACCACTTGGCCTTCTTCCACTGTCCTGGTAACCCAGTCAAAGAAGTCAATTAAGTTAGTCTGGCAGGACCTCACGAAAGCAAACCCATGCTGCCTCATGTCCTGGAAACCGTTATCCTCCAGAAAGCTAACCAATCTCTCTTCCAGGATTGTCTACATCAGCTTGCCCACTACTGAGGTCAGACTGACTGTCTGTAGTTCCCTGATTCATCTTTCAGCTGACTTTTATGGGGAGGCACCACATGTGCAGTTCTCCAGTCCCAGGGCATGACCCCTGACTCCAGAGAGAGAGAGAGAGAGAGATGTTAAACAGGTCTACCAGGAGATCTGTCAGTACCTCCACTAGTTCCCTTAGGACCCTTGGGCAGATGCCATCTGGACCAGGGGCTTTGAAAGCCTTCAGAGCCCTTACGCCTTTAAGTACCCTGTCAGCTTGAATGACATTGTCCATGCCTTCCCCCATTCCGGTCCCCACCCCCTGTTCCCTTGTTGCATTGATTCATTCTTTTCTCTAGTGAAGACGGCATCCAATGATGATGGCAACTGCAAATGAGTGACTTTTATGAGCAACTCATTTGCAGTGCCCGACATGTGATCTACCCTGTAAGGGTAGCAATAGACAGGTACAGCGAGGGTAGGGATGAGCGAGGGAGGGTTGCAGTACTGTAGGACAGCAACCAGAAGGGGAGGGATAGGGAACAGTGTTTGCATGGTGCAGTGTGGCATGATGCTGCTGAGCTAGCCATGTGGTATGGTAATGAGGGTGGCTAGCTATGGTACAGCAGGTACAGGGTTTGGGGCTAGGGAAGGGTAATGTTTTCTGCTTTTGCTGGGATTTTTTATTTTTTTGGACTGTCTCCCCCTCCTCAACATTCACCCCCCTAGAGTTGGTAATCTATAATCGGAGGGGGGGTGTGGGGGACAAAGCGCCCCTTGAGGGTGTGTGGGGAGGATACAGCCCCCCACATAACTGTTATTTTTGGTTGTCAGCTGTGGTGTCGCCAAAAAAGTGTACATCGTTGTTTTGCTTTTCAGCGATGTTAGTTTATTTATTTATTTATTTCCATTTAGGATTAATACCTTTGAGTCCAGGACTTGTTTTCAAAGGTTCCAGGTGATTGTGGTATAAACATTACAAATATAACAGTGTTTACAGAGAACAGAAAACAATTACACAGACATTCAAACACCAAAGAAATCTTATATATCCAACTAAAGGTTGAAGAGGATAAGGTAAATAGGGTTCAGCCTTGTAGTTCACTATTTAGTTGGTCAGTCTAGCCTAAGGGGGGTAGGGGGTCAGTCAGAGATGGCGTCATCATGGTGGAAGTGGTTTGCTAGCCGAGTGGGCCTCGTTCAGGGATGGGGGGTGTTGATGAGATAAAAAGGGGTGGTGAAAGGGAGAGGGTTGGGTGGCTGAAATTCTGCCATATTAATGCAAGCAAGCACAATTCTTTTTTGTGTCAAGATGGGATCTGAGGCCAGATTAGAAGGTACAAATCTTGGGTGATTCTGTAAGGTTAGCAGGTAACTCATTGTACCATTTTGTTCCTTGGTACAGGATGGAGTTCTGGGCAAGTTTTACCCTTTTGAAGGGAATCATCAACCTGCCTGTAGCTATACTTTTTGTTGATTTGGTGGGAACTGCTGGTGTAAAGAGGCAGCCCAGTGAAAGGGAAGAAAGTCAAGAAGCACTTTTTTCAGATGTAGGCAGGTTTGATATTGTGCTTTAAGATGGAATGGGAGCAATCCAGTTTCAGTGTAGAGCGTGCAGGTGTGGGTGTCCTGGCAGCCCCTATGGCTAGTTGACAGGCCTTATTTAGTAGTGTGCTGACCCTGTTTAGGGCAGTTTTAGTGCCTGCCCCATAGATAGGCACCCCATAATCTATGGAGGACATCACTGAACTACTGATGGCAAGTGTTTGATGTACACTCACTGTGATAGTGATCGCTGTTTTGCAATCACTATCATGACATGGAACCAGTGAATACTGAACTGAAGTACTTGTTAAGTACTTCCGCTTTCTCTGCACTACCCTCTGCCAAACCACTTTCCTTTTTTAGTCTATCTCATCCTGTATGTTCCTTTTCTCCCTTATCTCCCACAAAGGCCTTCTCCCCTGTGTTTACCCCGTGTTAACTGCATTTTCCTTGTAGCCTTTGCCATAGTAACAACTCTGCTCACATCCTTTGATTTAGCAGAGTACTCCAATTTATCATCCTCTTTCTGAGTATGTTTGTACTTCTGAAGGCTGCCTCTTGTCACCTACAGCTTTTGCCACCTCCTTGCTGAACCAGCTAGACCTTGTGGCCTTAGTTTTCTTGCTTTTAATTGGGGCTCATTCACTGGTGGCCTCCATCAGCCCCTCCTTTATTCTTGCACATTTCGGTTCTACATCCATCTCCCTTCTGATCCCAGCAAGGTGTCCTACTAGATTTTATCCCATCCTTCAGCCCTCTTAAAGTCCAAAACCCTTGTCCTGGTCCTGACCATCCCCTTCTGTATGTCCAGGTGAAATCACAACATGAGGTTGTCACTAGCTGCAAGTGGAGCTTCTGCTCTCACATCCCGAACATGCTTACAGTTGAACAGGACCAGATCCAGTACAGCCCTCTCCCTAGTAGGATCTATGACACCTTATGCCAGGAAACCTCCCTGAAATGCATCCAGCAGTATTTTCTCCCTAATGCAAGAGGTAGCCAGGATTTTCCAGTCCACAGTAGATTGAAATCCTCCATTGTTACTACCTCCCCCTTACTGGCCATTTCTGTGATTCCAGACCCTAGCACCCTGTCCAACTCTTCCTCCTGGGAAAGTTGCCTGTATGCCACCCCATCCTTGGTTTCCTTCCACTAGTGGATTGTACCTGTACCCACAATGCTTCAGTCTTACCCTCCACATATTCCTCTCTTGTACAAGCTATCCCCTCTTTCACATAGGGGGCCATTCCTCCCTTCCCGTCCCCCTATCTTTCCTATACAATTTATAGCCAGGAACTGTAAGTTCCTAGTCATGGTTTTGTGTGGGCCACATCTCAGTGATGGCCATTATGTCCACCTCTCCCTCAGCCATCAGTGACTGCAATTCTGCCCTCTTGTTTCCCAGGCTTCTGGCATTCAGAGACACCACAGGCAAGGTTTGTGGGGCTCACTTCACTTTTTTGTGACCAGTTTGGTGCATGTAGCGAAACGAACGTGAGGAACAGGAGTGGAAACCAAAGTTGCCCAAAAGATGCTGCTGCACTGACCAGAGCACTATGCTCTCACCAGAATAAATAAAATACAGCTTATCTTAGCAGAATTCTTCTCATTTATTGAACAATAAGATGCTAAAGAACAAAGTCGCAAAAGTATAAACTGCAGGTTCTAAAGTAGAGGCAGTCGTTTTACATCGTTTATCACAATGCAAAATAAACACATGCTGGCACCACTCAGTTGCTTCCAAAGCAGCATACTATGCCAGAAGCTAGGATAACAATGTGTCACATCCAAATCCGCTGATTAATGATGTAAAATGGTTGCCTCAACTTTAGAACCTACACATTGCACTTTTGCGATTTCATTCTTTAAGCACCATATTGCACAATAAATGAAAAGAAATCAGCTAAAGTAAACTGTGTTTTATTTATTCTGGTGAGAGCATGGTGCTCTGGTCAGTGCAGTAGCAGCTTTTGGGCAACTTTGGTTCCCATTCCTTTGATTCAGAGACACCACATCCCACTGTGACTCAGAACCTCACCACCCCCGCCCCTTCCTCCCTCAGTTGCCTCCCCCAACTTCACTCTGCTCATCTATCTCCTCCCCATGTTGATGTGATGGGGGAGGCCTATCAGCCTCCTCTATCAAGTGACTAAGGGTGCTGTGCACCCTGCTGCTTCCCACCAGTATAAATTTAGGTTGTTCCCTATGAATTCTTCCACCTTGCCCTTCCGGACCCTTGTACCCTTCTTACTCAGATACAACCTGTCTGTGCATAGGGGTCCTTGTTGTCCCAGGTCCCTCCCTAGCCAACAACAAGCCTGTACCCCTCCTTTTCATACCACCCCCTAAGCCATATGTTAAATTTTCCATTTTCACCTTCCTTGCAGTACTAGCCCTTGGGACGGGAAGTCCATCCAAGAAGGTTAGCATCCTCCCTGCCTCACTGCAAATTCTCCTTACTTCTAGGAAGTTGTCCTGCACCTCCTTCACCTCACATCCTGCAAGGTCATTCATCCCCAGTTGCACTATAATGAGAGTGTTCCTTCCCCTGACCCACAGACTGGGCAGATATCTCACTCTTTCTGCCTGTCATCACTGGCATACATTCCACCCTCCTAGGATTTTCCTTGACTGTTTCCCTCCCCAGCTCATCCTCTTCACAATTGAATCTCCCAAGATTACCACCCTGCCACCTCTATTCTGGGCCCACCCACCTCTGTCCATTCTGCTGCTCACTCCCGCCTGACTCCCCTTTCTCCTCCTGTCTCTCTTGTATTCCTCTGATCCCCTTTCCCAGCTATCCTCTTCCCCATACAAGCCTCTTAAGCCTTTCTCCCACTGGCATGCCCCATCTTACTTTTTTCTCACCTGCCAGCTTGCCCTCTACTCTTCCCTTTCTGCTTCCCCCAGCATTTCCCCTCAATCTCCTTTGTCTGACACTCCTTCCCTGCTCCACTTGCCCTCTCCCCTCACTTGAACTCATTTTCTCCCACCCCTCCTCCCTACTTTCCCTGACACCTCCCTCCAACTACCTCCATTCCTCCCAATCCCAGTTTCACTCCCCATTCCACCAGGTTCCCTCTCCTCACCCCTGTGCAGTGGGAGGAATCTGTTCTACACTGTTAACTCTGGAGGTGCCCCCACTGCCCCCCTGCCTTATATTTTCCCTTACCTTTTCCCATTACTGTTATCCACCACCCTTTCTCTGATCCCTCACTCTTGCTAGGGGAAGGGGTCCCCTGGCACCTGCCTAAGCATCTGTTCCTTTGTACCACACCTTGGCCCTCCTTCCCCTCTTGTGTCCATTCCTGTTCCTCTCCCCTTAACAGCCTCCATGCTCTGTGTCCCCTCTGCTTCTCCAATCATTACTCCATGAATCCTCCCTCCACCAGTGCACCTATTCCCTGTCTTACCACAAAATTGCTTTGTGCAGTTGACTTTAATCTTTCAGTTATAATTAACCCTAAATCTCTTTCTTCCTTTCTGTGTTCCACCTTAGCCCCCATCCTGTACCTTTGTTACCGACATATATGACCTTGCATGTTTTTGCATTGAGCCTAAGTTGTCACACTCTGGACCACCTCTCCAACTTTCCCAGATTTTCCCTCATTTCCCAAATACCCTCTTCATTGCTTACTCTGCTGCAGAACTTAGTGTCATTATCAAAGAGGCAGAAACTATTAAATAATAAATGTACATTTTCTTACACTTGCTACACTGTCTAATATGTTAGTGGTGATTGTGCATTTATTATATTCCATATAACTGGTCTATCTATCCATCTATATGTGAATATTCCTAGTACAGAAGGTATAGAAGTTACATATTCTTGTTGAATGTTTTTAAATAATATTAGAAATGTTATGTATAGTGCAGAATTGCACTGAATACAGGACATCATCCTGATGGCATTTTTCCTGGGTAAAATAAAGATTCAAAAATTCAAAAGGTTCATTCTGTTTTATTTGTCTTCTAGCTGAGAAGTGCCAATTCTGAAAATACATGTCATAAAGCTGCACTTGAAGAACAGAAAAGCAGGTATGACTTCTGCTAAACCCTTTTATTTAAATCACGTGAAGTCTTTGAAAGAGGTGTCATGGCAAAGTATTTTGACTAGTTTGTGCATGATTTAGGTTTTAAATACCAACTCAGAACTCTATTTTCGAAAGGCTCTCTCACCACTTTATGCGTAGTATTTTCAAAAAACAACAAAATGGGCAAAATTCTAGTAATGTCAGTAATATTTTCAAAAGTCATAAAATGGGCAAACTTTCCAGTTGCATTGGATGGTATTGTTAAAGTCATAGAATGGGCACAACTCCCAGTTACATCAGGTGGAATTTTCAAAAGTTGTAAAATGGACACAGTTCCTAGGGTGGTAGTTCCAAAAGTCATAAAATGAACAGAACTTCTAGTGATGTTAGTAACAGAGAGTGCCCTGATAGATCTAGACCATATTACATCTTGTTGGAACTATTTTTAAAAGCTATACTTATCTGCAGCATTTCTAATAATTTTAAGGTACTTTACATCCAGTTTTCTATAATAATATGCTAGATGCATATGTAAATAACTGACCAGGTTACATTTAGTCTCAAAAATTCCTTCCAGGTGCATTTATATATGAACTTTGCAAACTAGACTTAACTAAGTCAGAGTTTTAAAAATTGGATTTAATTATCTCCTAAGTTTGAAAATTGAGTATAGGGACAGTTTAGCTTATGTCCAAAGTCATGCAATAGAAAATCGCATCTGGGCATAAGCTTTGAAAATCCTCCCTTCCCAATGTCTATGGCAAGTCTCTTCTGAAAATAGTGATTAGAGGCTTATATTTTAACTGTTTTGTTTTAGATATTGTTTTAAGGAATATTGCAAACCACAGATTTGTTTTCGAAAATATACATTAATTGATAACAAGCCTCCTATCTTAATTCCAGCAAAAGCTGACTTGCTAATAGACTTGTTTACATATGTGGTGCATTTTCCTCAGTCGTTCAAGCTGTGTGTCAGCTACTAGAGAGCCAAATGCTTATTACAATGAAACAAAATATGGCTCTTGCCAGCAAGAGTTTCAGAATTTAGCTTACATCATATACCTACTTGTTCAAATGCAATACAATTGTGGACTCTACAGTCTAAAATTAGAATGGGGGATCATTTTATTGTTATTGGTGGAGAAGAGATTGTGTGGAACTGTACAAACATTTTCGTGAAGCATGATTACAAGTGAGGTGCTGCATCACACTTACCCATAAGCACAAATCGTAAAGTCATTTCAGGAGTTTTTAGTCCCAAGGGTTTAAATTTAATCAAATAACTAAGGTTGATGACATATCATGACAACTCCAGCAGATGAGATCTATCTCTCCCTGTCTGAGATACTTCTGCTTAAATTTAAAACAAAAAAGAAACAAAACAGTTACTTAGTTCCAGGTGCTACCTTCTCAGTCAGTGTCTCCTAGACTCCTCCCAGCTGTTAACACTACCATGGGGCTTTTTAGTGGATGGTTAAGAAACAATGGAGTCAGCCAATCTGGAGGGGGGGTTGCATCCATTCTACTCTCTGACTAACATGTCAGTACAACTCTTCATTGTCTCATAGATTCATATGTCATCAAATAGTTAAGCCCAGCACCACATGAAGGCAACTCCAGCAAACTACTATGGATTGCTTTCAACTCAAGGATTCTAAATTTGGTGAGCAGTAAACTGATATCCCCTTCAATAGCTTTGTTCCACAAGTGTTTATTCTCCAAGGTGGGTTGCCAGATTAAAGGCAACTACTATTTTAAGGTTTTCCTGACCAAAATAGCAGGGGAGGATGTTCAAGCATAGAAAGCATAAGTGAGGGGGGAAGGGGGATGAGAAGAGGGAGGGAGGGGAAAGAAAAAGAATGAGGAATTGTGGGAGGAATGGCAGGAGAGTACAGGAATCATGGAAGGAAGGAAGGATGGAACAAAAGGGGGAAGGGTCAGGGAGCTAGGTCACGGATAGGTAGAGGTGATCAAGAGTACAAGCACATGCTCATTCATTAGCAGCTCAGTGGGTGGCCAGCTGTGGAGGAGAGCGGAGCACTGTGCCGGTCACCCATTCTGTTTTGGAGTGGGGTAGAGTGGGGTGGTGGGACACCACCTTCTGGGGCTGGTGGTGGGGGGGTCCACTTGACCACCAGGGAACAACTAGAGATATGAGGATGGGGGCTAGGGAGAGGGGATTCACTAGATCACCTGGAATAAAATGTTTATTTATAATACCATACTATGTGGGGGATACAGATGGTGGGCGACTGGACATGTCAGGCAGGTGATCGGGTTTGGGGGGAGGGACCACTAGCCACCATGGTTTTTGGATTTACACCTGTGGTGAGTGATCGGGTTGGGGAAGGGACCACTAGCCACCAGGGCTTTTGGATTTACAACCTTGGACTGCTGATCAGGTTTAGGGGGAGGGACCGCTAGCTACCAGAGATTTAGTATTTTATTTTGTGCAGGACTGGGGGGCACTGTACACCATGTAACTTTTTTTCTTCCACCTATAGGTGAGAGGAACGGAGCAAAATTTCACCCAAAACCTTTTGAAGTTTTCCAATCCACCATAGGCAGAAGTTCAAAAACTTCCATGAAGGTTGCAAAATTTCGCTGAAGTTACACTAAGGTGGAAAATTTCACACACCTCTAGTGAGATACAGTTTTTTTGACAGACATGACTTTGAGACCAAGGAACAACAATGGTGGGGCAGGTGCAGGCCCAAGTGAAGACCCAGTTCAGCAATCAATGGCAATGATGGTGGAAGTACAGGTTATGCTGGAAGTAGCTTGGAAGTATGAGGGAGTTGAACAAGAAAACAGAGAGGAAGAGGAAGGTGCCAGCCGAGGATGCAGGCACTGGTGGAGAACGACCTGGAAAGGGTGCCAGGGGAGCAACTGGGAAGAGGTGTAAGAATGATTTTATTGATCTCACCCAATAGGGGAGTCTGAGGGAACATATGGAGGGTATCATTGAGGAGTTAGGTGAGAACAGGCTGGAGAAACTGGAAAAGGTGCCGTGAGGACATAAAAGGAATGGAAGGGAGGGTAGGGTGGGGGTAGGAGGGATGAGAGAAAGAAGACAGGGGATGTAGAGGCACCGGGGGTTACAATTGGGGACCACATTCCCAAGACATTGAAAGAGAAGATATGAAATAGGTAATACAGAGACATATTTGTACTGGTAGATAAGGAGGTAGCAAAGAAGTAAGAGGAGAAGGAGAGGATAGGGAAAACAGAGATGGCAGAGTCATTAGTGTTATTGTGAAAGTCACAGAATGCGAAGTAATTTAAGGACAAAACCTTGAAGCATGGATTACAGGATTTACTTATTTCAGTGCTATCTTGCTGCATAAACAGCTGGAGCTGGTCATTCCATTACTGGCGTATTCTCATATTATACATACCACATATAAGATGTGGGGAGGTTATGGGTGGTTATTATATGATGAGAATTTAATCAAAGGATGGTTTCCCAAAGGGATGTCTGATGAGATACCAGGCACTCGGACATCTGGTTTGAAATGATGGTGGTGCAGTTGGGGTTGGGGGAGGGTGTAAAAACTGAAGCAGGCAATCAGTAGAAGCTATGCTGGGGATATAATAGGGAGCAATGTTCATGGGTGAGCTGAAAGTTCAAGCATGCATGTTCAAAATGCATTGGGCTGCACCCACTATCGCACTGCAGGAGTGGGGGTAAGATGTTTGGGAAACAGATGTACGGGGGCAGTCCTTTCGCGGGGACTTTGACAGAGCTGGGGGGAAGGGTGGGGCAAAGATGCAGAGGCACGGGATTCAATGGGGGGGGGATTTGGCCCAGGCAATGGAGGATGATGAAAGGAAAAGGGCATGGACAAGTAGTGGGAGGGGATTTGAGATGCCAGGGTGCCAATCAACACAGAGTTACTACTACCATGGATGCAAGGGTATCTGGGTAAGAGGGTGCAGGATGTTTTACAGGAGGGTTTTACACAGGGGTTTAATCTGTAATATGACGGACAGCAGAGAGTAATGAGGGTTCATAACCTATGTCCAGTAAGGGGAAAGGAAAAGACAGTGGCAAGAAAAATAAAAAAGGAAGTTTGAGTGGGTAGGGTAGAAGGCCCGTTTCGGGAACCCCCATTTGGGAACCTAAGAGTTTTACCCTTGGGTTGGATCCTGACAAAACAGCTAGGGAAATTCCAGCTGATACATCATTTGTCATATCCAGAAGGGGAGTCAGTTAATGATTTCATTCAGGAGGAGCAAAGGACAGTGTCAATTGTGACTTTGGACCAAGTGGTGGAAATGATTAGAGCTGCAGATGAGACATGGTTGGTGAAGACAGACATAGAGGCTTCATTTAGGTTGCTCCCCATAAGAGCAGAGGATTGGGAGCTGTTGGGGATTAAGTTCAAAGAGCAGTATTATTTTGACAAAACCATGCCAATAGGCTGCTCCACACCATGTGTCATGTTTGAAATGTTTAGTACATGGCTGCAGTGGTCATTTGGGGAGTAGTGAGGGTATAGGTTGGTAGTACACTAACTGGATGACTTCCTGCTGATAGGATGAGGGGAAGAAGGGACTGCAGAAATGCTATGGTGCTTTCAAGAAATGTGTAAAAGGAAAGGGGTTCCTGTCGCAGAGGGGAAAACCGAAGGCCCGGCCCATAGGTCGAAATTCCTAGGGATAGAGGTGGACATAAAGGAGTGGGCTCTCAGGCTACCCAGGGACAAGCTTCAGAAACTGTGGGAATTGATAGCAGCTATAAAGGGGATGCACAGGGTGCCCTGGTGGTGGTGCATCAGTTGCTGGGGCACCTTAACTTTGTGTGTAGGGTGGTGACCCTGGGCAAGGCCTTCACTCGCCGGCTGGCAAAGCCAATGAAAGGGGCTTGGTGGCACCATTATTGAGTGAAAATATCAAAAGAGGTGAGGCATGACCTGAAGGTGTGGGAACAATTCTTGGAAAGGTACAATGGGGTCACATTCTGGCAGGAAGATTGGTTGTTCAGTGCAGACCTAGAGTTATATATGGACACAGCAGGGGCGCTAAAGATAGGGGTGTACTTTAGAGGAGATTGGATATCGGAGAAATGCAATCCAGAAAATGTGGGTTCCCTCCCAGTATAGCATCTATCAGTTGGGGCTGGTGGGTGGACAGTTATAACAGATAAATGAAAAGAAATAGGCAGCCATGCCGAGTAAAAGTTCCAAAAAGTGTTTCTTTTATTTTTCTTAATTTTCCTTTCAGTAAGATCCTTGTAACCCAACATTTCACCTTAGTAGGCTTCTTCAGGGGAAGGATCTATTTGTAAACATATATAAAGTATTTTATTATATGATTATACATTCTAACATCATTTCTATTTGACATTTTTCAACAATTCTTTCATGTAATTTTAATTTATGAAACTAGGTGGCAGATGCCTAGAGCCACTGATTCATACTTTACATTCTTCTAGTCTAACATGAATCATGATCAGAATTCTTTTGAATAAAAGCATTATATACTATACTATACTATACTATAATATATATTTAGCAGTGTCAGTGGCTCAGTAGGTAGCCCACTCACCTTTGATGCCGGGAGATCGGAGGGCTATGGGTTCCGTTCCCACTTCTGGCACTTGGGTTAATATCCCAGTACTGGCACTGTAGTGCAGCACGAGAGGGGTGCTGCACTTCTGAGGTGCCATCTTTCAGATGAGATGTTAAACCGAGTTCCCATCTGTCTGGATTGGTGGTAGTTCAGATGAATGTTAAAGATCCCATGGCACTTATCGAAAAGAGTAGGGGAATTTCCCTGGTGTCCTGGCCAAATTTCCCTCATTCACTAAAAAAATACCACCAACAGCTTAATCTGGTTCAAGGTCAGTTGGCATTCATCTGTATCCCCCTCCCCCGGAGCGTGCCTGAAAATAGGCAGGATTTGTCTAGTGCACTTACCCGGTCAACAAAAACTAAATAAATAAATAAATATACATAAAACAATTTTAATTAAAGTTATGCAGCAGTTACATTGGCCGGAGTTTAATGTCTTATGACCCCCATATAACTTCTAGATACAACGTTAAACACCCAACACTAAGGAAACTCAGTATAGATTCTATTTTATTTAAAATCTTATTTGCCACTTTGCTTACATGTTTGTAAAACACACATACCTTAAATTAAATAGATACAGTGGTACAGTCTTTTTACAGTATTTCCTTGTAGGCAGTCAGACTTTATCCTATGTATTTAAATAGAAAGTTTGATATTCAGCATTTAATTCTTACTTTGAGTATAGGTTGGTGAAATAAACAGTCCTGACTGGCCTTTGATTTTTTTCTCCTGTTTCACCACTGTTAGTGGTACTAGGCTCTGTTTAAATGAACTTTTCTTGTCTGGAATTCAATTCAAGCTTTTATTGCATAAAGTAAACATTCAGTGGTGCTACTGTGGCAGAATGTATTCAACAATTATATGCGTCTAACATTTCTTGACTTCTCAGAACTTAAAATTAACATTTACAGTTGCACCCACCTGAAATAAAGAAAGCGCAACACAATGATGTCAGTTTTAAACAATGCTTTTTATGAAAAGCCTGCAGCCATATTTGTTCTGAAGCAAGTTACTAATTACATGGGAATTCACAAGTTTGTAGGAACTGCATCACTCTCCTCTGACTTCCTAATCTGTATGTGAGCTAATGTGCAAACAATAAGGGAACATATTTAGTAAGTTTTACTAGCCTGAAATTAATTATAGCAGGTTTAATTGCTAGACTGCGTTATATACAACAATGTACTCACTCTTAGTTTTACTACTGCTTCAACCAGTTTCAGGTGTGGCTCTGTCTATGCAGTGCATGCAGGTTTTCTTCCTGCATTTCAAAAAAATTTGCCAGTCAGTAGCAAGCCAAATCTCTCTATACAGTGTTCATTCAGTAGTTTAAGGTGTTTTAAAGTCTTACCTCCTAGTTCCTGTTGGGTGTTTGGGCATCCTCTGCTGCACTGTGTTTTGTAACATTGCAGTTTATATAGAGGCTTAGGCTAAGGGGCAGAACAGAACTTTCTGACACTGATGATCGCAGGGTGGAAAGGATCAATTGGTGTCAGGCAAGGTTGCCGAAGTAACTAAACACACCTCATTGCTTTTAAAGGCACAGACGGTGCTTTCTGCCCCAAGGCACCAAAATGTTAAGTGTGACTGAACTTGTGTGGGCCTGACCTACTGCCAATTTTTTAGATAAGCCTTAAGAGATGTTCAGAAAAGGATTCAAGTAGCTACTGCTAGCCTCAGCTTGTGCAGTCTATGTTTAAGCTGATGCCATAATTTAAAAGATAGAGCACTTTGTGAGATGCCATACTAATAGTCTTAATACATTAGTTTTTGACAAGTATGTTACATAATTGTTCTTGGTTGCCTCTTATTAGTCATAACCAATAATTCATTACTCAAAAAGTCTTTCAAAAATATTTAAAGATGTGTATAAGGATTCAATTATGACAGTGTAAGGTCAGGAATAAACATTCAGTACTAGTTATTACAATGTATGTTGTTATTTGTTGTACCCTGTATCAATTGCCTTTTATTGTATTCTTGTTGGTATTACTTTAGAAATACATTTTAAATGTCTTAATTTATGGACATAGTGGGAGGTCATCCTAGGTCACGGGAGGTCAATAATGGAAAGCATCTTTCAGATGGCCAGCAAGGTAGTTATAGAAGTGCTAGACTCATCTATAGAATGAGGTTCATGGTTAGGTGGCGTTAAGGGCGTTAAAAGGAGGCTGGGGAGTGGGGGGGTGTTCTAAATAAATGTTATAAGTTGGTTACAGACATGTATTTAGTAAAGTCATGTTAGCCTGCTTAAAATTAAAGAGTTACCAGGTAGCACCCAAATTTTCTTCCTCACTCAGGCCGTATCTGTCACTAGTTGTATTTAGTGTGTATACCCAGTACATTTCTCTGGTTTTGACTGCCTTGTTCCAATGGCCTCCTCTATTTGGAGGATTCACATGCTCAATTCCCCAGAATTTTAGAGAAGAAGGATTGTGACCTGCTTCTGAGACATGGATAGCCACAGGTGAGATTTGGTTTCTTAGCCTTATGTTGCTCTTCTGTTCAGAAATACGCTGTTTTAAAGGTCTCATGGTCATGCCTACATAATGTTTGGAACAGGGGCAAGTTAATAGGTAAATGACATGATCAGTGTCCCAGGTGATGTTGCTGTTCATTTTGTATGTCTTATTACCATTAGGGTGTTTAAATTCTGTATTTTGGAAGTGTTATTGCAGTGGCAACACCTTCCACATGGTTGCATACTGCGAAGTAGAGGCCCCAATAATAGTTGTCCAGTTTGTACAGTTCCGTTCTTTTGTTCTGAGTGTACCAACCTGTCTTTAATGGTGTGAACTCTTTTGGAAGCTAATATAGTTTTTTGCATTAAGTCAGTGATGCCCATAGGCTTTAATGTGTCCCAATGTTTTGTTTATGATCTGTTTAATAGATTCAGTAAATCCTGAAAATATTAAGGGCAATACCAATCTATTGCCTGCAGCTGTATCTGTACATGTGTTAGGGCGTGGTGTAACTATTCTCTGTACTGCTTCATGGATTGTTCTATGGCCATAACCCCGGTTAGCAAACCTAGCAGACATTTCCTGGATCCATTGTCTTTTCAGTGTTGGCTCACTACTGTTTCAGTCAACTCTCAGCATTTGTGAGTAGGGTATGCTTCTAATGAGGTGAGGTGGATGGTAACTCTGAGCATGTAGCAAAGTATTGCGATCTGTTTCTTTTCTATAAAGACAGTGTTCTAAAGCATACTGACTTTTGTAAATCAGGAGATCCAAGAATGGAATTTCAGTTACACTAGTTTTCATTGTGAATTGTAAATTTTCTCCAACTAAGTTTAAGTGATCAAAGAAGGCCCTCCAGTTCACCCATTGTCCCATTCCAGATAAATAGCAAATCATCTATGTATCTTTTATAGGTGAAAATATGTTTAAAGAAATGATTATACATTGGATTTGTAATAAATAATGTTTCAAAGTGTTCCATAAATTGATTTGCATATGTGGGAGCCATGGTACTGCCCATGGCTGTTCCCTGTGTTTGTCTGAAGTAGTCTCCATTGAATCTAAAGTAGTTTTCATACAACACTAATCTAGCCAGTTCTAGTAGCGTACTTGTGGGTGGAGTGTGAGTATCTCTTACTTTGTTGATGTCTCTCTCTGGGGTGTGTAGTCCTGCCTCATGTGGGATGCAAGTATATAAATCTTTGACATCCATGATGCACAATAAAATATTTTCCAAATTTTGAGTGTGTATTGTTTCATTTAGTGACTCTATGATTTTGATGATATCATTAGTGTCCCTCAAATAACTGCATTTTCTGGACTGCCTGTCTTGTGAAGTGGTTAACAAAGTTTGAAGGTCCCTCTATTACAGAGTCATTTCCTGACACAATTGGTCTGGCAGGTGGGGTTTCTAGATTTTTATGGATTTTGGGCAATCCATAAAATACAGGTTCTTATGGAAATGTATTTTTTTTTATCAACTTAGCTTGCCATTCTTGTAAGTGTCCCAAGTCCATTTCTGTTTTCAAGATCTCAGTAAGGCTTTCAGAGATTCTGTTAGTGGGGTTCCCAGGTAACCTTTCATAGTTTGCTGTAACATTTAATAAGTCTTCACACATTTTAATATACTTTTCATGATCCATGACAACAATTCCACCCCCATTTGTCTGCTGATTTGATGACTATTTCCTGATTCTGTTCTAACTCTTTTAGCGCCTGTGCTTCAGCCTTACTAAGATTATACTTGGGTTTTGGATTTGGTGTATCCCTAAGTATTAGTTCAACATCCAAAAGGACCTGCTTAATGCATGCCTCAATGTTGGGATTCCTCCCTTTGGGCAGGTTGTATGTGGATTTGTGTTTCATATCTGTTTTTAGACTTCTCACTACAGGGTCTTGTGGGGGATGTAAGTGAAATTGTTCCTTGAGTCGTATTTGTCTAAATAAACCTACGTAAATCACTCATGATTTGAAATCTATCTGTTGGGGAAAATGGAGACCTTTTAAACAGTGTATTTCTGAACAGAAGAGCAACATAAGGCTAAGAAACCAAATCTCAACTGTGGCTATCCACGTCTCAGAAGCAGGTCACAATCCTTCTTCTCTAAAATTCTGGGGAATTGAGCATGTGAATCCTCCAAATAGAGGGGGGGCAATTGGAACAAGACAGTGGAAATCAGAGAAATGTACTGGATATACACACTAAATGCAACTAGTGACAGATACGGCATGAATGAGGAAGAAAATTGGGGTGCTACCTGATAACTCTTTAATTTTAAGCAGGCTAACATGACTTTACTAAATACACGTCTGTAACCAACTTATAACATTTATTCAGAACATCTCCCCCACTCCCCAGCCTCCTTTTAACCCCCTTAACTCCACCTAACCATGAACCTCATTCTATAGATGAGTCTAGCACTTATATAACTACCTTGCTGGCCATCTGAAAGATGCTTTCCATTATTGACCTCCCGTGACCTCGGATGACCTCCCACTATGTCCATTAATTAAGACCATTAAAAAGTATTTTTAAAGTAATACCAACAAGAATACAATAATAGGCAATTGATACAGGTTACAAAAAATAACATATGTTGTAATAACTAGTACTGAACGTTTATTCCTGACCTTACACTGCCATAATTGAATCTTATACACATTTTTAAATATTTTTAAAAGACTTTTTGAATAATGAATTATTGGTTATGACTCATGAGAGGCAACCAAGAACAATTATGTAACATACTTGTCAAAACAAATGTATTTAGAATATTAGTACAGTATGGCATCTCACAAAGTGCTCTATCTTTTAAATTATGGCATCAATTTAAACATAGACTGCACAAGCTGAGGATAGCAGTAGCAACTTGAATCCTTTTCTGAACATCTCTTAAGGCTTAACTGAAAAATTGGCAGTAGGTCAGGACCACACAATTTCAGTTACACTTAACATTTCGGTGCCTTGGGGCGGAGAGCAACCTCTGTGCCTTTAAAAGCACCGAGGTGTGTTTAGTTGCATCGGCAACCTTGCCTGACACCAATTGGTCCTTTTCACCCTGCGATCATCAATGTCAGAAAGTTCTGTTCTACCCCTTAGCCTAAGCCTCTGTATAAACTGCAATGTTACAAAACACAGTGCAGCAGAGGATTCCCAAACACCCAGCAGGAACTAGGAGGTAAAACTTTAAAACACCTTGAACTACTGAATGAGCACTGTATATAGAGAGATTTGGCTTGATACTGACTGGTACATTTTTATGCAATGCAGGAAGAAAACCTGCATGTACTGCATAGACAGAGCCACATCTGAAATAGGGTGAAGCAGTAGTAAAACTAAGAGTGAGTACATTGTTATATGTAATGCAATCTAGCAATTAAACCTGCTGTAATTAAGTAAATGCTTTCAGGCTAGAAAAACTTACTAAATATATTCCCTCATTGTTTGCACATTGGTTTACATACAGGTTAGGAAGTCAGAGGAGAGTGATGCAGTTCCTACCAACTTGTGAATTCTCATGTAACTAGTAACTTGCTTCAGAACAAATATGGCTGCATGCTTTTCATAAAAAGCATTGTTTAAAACTGGCATCATTGTGTTGTGCTTTCTTTATTACAGAAGAGCACAACTGTAACTGTTAATTTCAAGTTTTGAGAATTCAAGAAAGGTTAGACGCATATAATTGTTGAATACATTCTGCCACAGTAGCACCACTGAATGTTTACTTTATGCAATAAACACTTCTTGAATTAAATTCGAACAAGAAAAGTGTATTTAGACAGAGCCTAATACCACTAACAGTGGTGAAACAGGAGAAAAAACTCAAAAGGTCAGTCAGGACTTTTATTTCACCAACTTATATTCAAAATAAGGCTGGCTATTTCTTTCATTTACCTGTTATATTAGAGAAATGGCCAGAAATAATGGCCCGGGGGGGGGGGGTTTAATGAAGGACATTACACTACTAAATATTTTCCCGATATAGGTGGCGGTAATGATTTAGAGGGAGAGGCTTAGGAATCAGAAGGTGGCATTTTGGAGCAATAACAAGGAAGTGGTAGAAGTGCTGAACAGGCAGACAGCCACAATGGGTACAGTAATGAGGGTACTGAGGCAGTTAGTCTTACATGGGTTGAGACTGAACTTGTCATTTAAGGAGAGACACATAGAGGCAATGAGGAACACAGATGCTGTCAGCCTTTCCATCTTTAGTTGGACAGGTTCAAGTGCCTTGCCCAGGGGCAGCCACCAGAACAGAGGTCCCTTCCCACTTGCGGAGACTGGCTGGGAAGAGCTCAGTGGCTGTTCAGAAGCTCTTGGTCTACATGGACATTGAAGGCATATGAGAGATCTTGGAAAGCATTCCAAGAGTTCCAAGAGAGGGCTGGAATGGAGGTAAATAGGCCCATGACTAAGGGGGAAGGGAAGAGGTTTATCGTCCAGATGTGGGATGAAGGGTTAGCACATTAGACCATGAGGATTCATTTGGCAGGGGTAGATTCAGTATGCAGCTTGAAGGGATGTGAGAACCCTGACAAGCTCCAGTAGTCAGACAGATGATGCAAGGCTGGCAGAGGATAAAAGGGAGAATCCCAAATAGAAGGCAGCCCATGTCAGTGGGTTTACTGGGAAGATTGGTGGGGGCATTTGTCACTCACGCTATGAGGCAAGTCTGTTCAGAGAAATCTTTTTAGTCATGTTTTGGAGAGCATTCAAGGTGAGCGAAGTGGTGGCCCTGAGCAAGAGATGAAGAAATGGGGCTCCACTGGCTGGATGTGCAGTGGTTTGAGGATAAGGTAGAATCTGGGTTGGAGTAGGTCCAAAATGGATCAGACTGGGCTTGGAATGAAGGTGGTGATAGAAAAGAATGGGACATGGGTGGTATCCATAGTGTGAGCCATGACCGAGAACAGGGCAGTTAGGGGTTCAGTGGGGGGCATTTTGTTTGTATATGAGAATGGGAATCCAGCTATCAACTATCAGTTAGCAGCAGTGTTGAAGAAGGGCATGGATGTTTTGGAGGAGGATGCGGCTGGGTTTTCATCCCACTCATTCAGGATTGGGGCAGCCTCATAAGAGGCAGCAACAGGGCAAACAGCCATGGAGATTTTATTTATTTTATGTATTTAGGTTTTGTTGACTGGGTAGGGTACACTAGGCAAACAGTTGCCTATTTTTAGACACAACCTGGGAGGTTACAAAGCAGGAGAGTACAAGGTCAGTAAGAGAGAAGTTACAAATTCAATGAAATTGCATAGTGCATAGTACACTGTACACAGGGTTGAGTAAAGCTAACAAGTAACAAGCAGTACATGGATTCAGATAATGCATTACATCATTACAATGAACATTCTAAGCAACAAGAGTCTAGGGAGGTGGAGACCTAAGTACTATAAAGAAGGTGGGTAGGTGGAAATTGGATTGGCATAAATCATATGTTAGGGAGCTAAAAAAATAACATGTTTTTGTTGGTCCCTTCCCCTAGATCCAGACCACAGGAGGAGGAGGATGTGGACTGTGGGCCATGCATTCATATATTGGAAGGAGAGAAGATTGGTGGTGAGGCCTGGGGTGGGGGAGGAGAGAGCTGTTGTTGGATGTAGGAACAGCAAAGGCGCAGTGGAAAGGGATACAAGGCATGTGATGGCCCCAGCTGCTGCTACTTTTGAAGGAATTAAAACTGAAGTTGCTAAGGCCTGATTTACTGATCTTGCATTTGGGGGGTGAATGATTTGGAGAAAAACCATGGCTTGACATTAAGAGGGCAATAAATGGGGATTTGGGGGCTCATTAAAAGGTGGTGGCCAGAGGTGGTGATCGCCTGGTCAGAAATTATCCTGAGACAGGTATGATTACATGCAAGGGGCACAAAAGCAATGGAGGGGGCCAGGAAGAGAAAAGGTAGCACCTTGGGTGAGGAAGATGGGGGCATTTACATAACATACAAGTAAATTTCTTATGCATGTATGGGGTTGTATAGGCAGGACGGGGTACATTTGACAGATGTGGGCCTAGCTATGTTTAATCTGCAGCTGGATGGGGCCTTAGAGGACTGAGGTAAGAAGGGAGGCATGGAGGGCATAATCCTGCACAGTAGCTAGAGATGGGCTAGTGGAAGGAAATGAAAAATGAGGAGGTGGGGGAAGGGGAATAAGAGACACAGAAGAGGGTTATATAGGAACCAGGGGTACTGGACCAGGATACCAGGATACCGAGCCGTGTTTGGCCCATGTGGAGTTTGCATCCCAGAGGGCCAAAGGTGGACTTCAGGCATGCACCCAAGTCCAGAGTGCTGTAATGTGTAGATGGAAAAGGATTGTGGTGATTTGTGGATGTAAATAAAATAAGTATGGAGTTCTGAGTTAATAAATAAAATATGCCAAATGAGCACCCAACAAGGTTTTGTGTGGTGTGCTTGTTTTGGGAAGGGGGGCCCCGACAATGTGTAGTAAGGAAAAAGCAGGTGCCTACATTCTGTGTCAGTGTTCAGGAACTGGCCCTTGATTGACATTCAGCTCTGCCTTCTAAAGAGTCAGTAAGCAAGAGGTCTTAGATTTGGTCTCTGCACAGTAAAGGGACCTTGGGGTAATTATACTGGATGACCTCAAGGTGGCAAAATGGTGAAACAAGGGAGTGGGTAGGGCCAGCAGGATGCTAGGGTGCATAGGTAGGATTATCACTAACTAAAAGAGAGAGGTAGTGTTACCACTATATAAATCATTGGTGAGACCCCACCTGGAATACTGTGTCCAGTTCTGGAGACTACATCTTAGGATAGACAAAGACAGGGAGGGCAACTAAAATAGTGCAGGGTCTGCATCAAAAGCCCTATAAGGAGAGATTGAGGGATCTCAATATGTACACCCTAAAAGAGAGGAGGGAGAGGGGGACATGACAGAGACCTATACATATCTCATAGGAGTGAATAAGGTACAGGAGGGGAGTATTTCTCGAGGCGAAGGTGTGCAAATACAAAGGGGCATGCAATGAAGCTGGAAGGGGGAACTGGGAGGAATGTGAAGAAGTACTTCACTGAAAGAATGGAAGATGCCTGGCACCATCTTCTAGAAGAGGTGGTGAGGACAAAAACAATGATGGGCTTCAAGCATCCATGGGATAGGCACAAAGGAATCATGGTAGGAAAGCAGGGGGTGGTAGCTGGAGATCAGATGGTGTCTGTAATGACAGTACAGGCAGGAAACAATGTTGGACAGACTGGGTGGGCCAAGCAGTCCTTATCTGTGACAAATTTTGTTTCTATTGTATGTGTCTGCTAGTAACTTTTGAAGAGCAGCTTTCTAGCTACTATATAACAATGACTGTAAAACTTTTATACAGTAGTGATCAAACTGAGGCAATACAAACCAAAAGAATGAAAAGCTACCTGGTACATTTAGCAACTCTGAACTAAACTGTAACTTTCAAATAGCAGTTTATTATGCCTGCATAACAATAGCTATGAATGTATTACTGTCAAGAGAAGAGGGAGCAGGGCAGACAGGAACAGGAAGCAATGCATATTACCTTCTACTTCCACAGTGGAATTTCATCACCTCATTGGTATGCATGAGATCCCTGCTCTACCATGCCTGTCTATATCCCCATCCCCCTTCACTTCCTCCATGCAGATCTATTTTACTTACTTTTTTCTGTTTTGTATGCCACCACTGCAGTTGCAGAATGCTGCTGAGTACACACAATGTTTAACACAGCAGTGGCAAGTGTCAATGGCTGAAGAACAATTCTACAATCAGCTCCATGGTGAGGCCCCACTGGGAGTATGGGGTTCCCTTCTGGAGACCTCACCTATGCAAAGACATAGATGCTTTAGAAAGAGTACAGAGAAGGGCCACAAGGATGGTGCATAGGCTAAGTAAGAAGTCATATGAAGAGAGGTTGAAGATGTTGGATCTGTACCTGTTTAAAACCTGAAGGGAAAGGGGGGATATGATAGAAACATTTAAGTATGTGAAATGGATCAATAAAGTGGGGGGAGAACTTATTCACAGAGAAGATAGGCACTACTACTAGAGGGCATGGACTGAGGGTGGAGGGGTAGGTTTAGAGGGAATGTGAGGGGAAGTACTTTACTGAGAGAGTGGTGGTTCCCTTGAACAGTCTGCCAGGGGTGGTGGTAGAGGCAGGAATGCTGGAAGAATTCAAGAGGGCTTGGGACAACCACATGGGACTGTCTAGGGTACGGAGGGGGAATTCTAAGGGGGAAGGGAGCATGTAAAGAGAGGGGATAGGGCAGACTTGATGGGCCAGGAAGGTCCTTTTCCACCAGCACATGTCTATGAATCTATGAAACTAATATAGATCTGACAAGGCAGAATTCTTTTTTTGTCTTTGGTACAGTATGTTCTGTACTGACAGAACAGACAAATGGTGGAAAGATTGAGACAGAAAGTTAGATATTATGTTGATAATTACTTAAATGTTCATAGGTGTGCAGGAAGTAGCAAAGTAAACTGAAATCTGAGCTCTGATTTGACTTTTTCTCTGCTGCTTATTTGATCACCAAGGAGCTCTACCACTTTACAACTAAGGCTGGCCAATTAAAACTGTGATTGCACCATGTCAGATCCCTATCAAGGAAACATACCTATCCAAGACAATAACACAAAAATACACTGCATTGTATTAGAATAGATGAAGAAAACAACACACATGTTACAAGTGGATGATACCTTTCATAGGACTTTTAACTCTTAAAAACCTGTCTCAAAAACAGTTTTGTTAGTCCAATAAAAGTTACCACCTGCGACATGTTTTTCTTCTATATCATACACTGGACTAACATGGCTGCCACATTTCTCCATCACAATAGGTAGGTGATTGTTTATTTAATCAACTGTTAAGTCATTTCAATGTTATTACATAACAGATTATGTTTACATAAGGATTATGTTGACCCAACAATGATGTGAAAAGGTATCTGAATTCATTATATCTTGAGCATTTAAAAATTACATGCTCCAGATCCTCTGGATCCTTTTGATTACATTCAAACTTAGTACTCACATCTTCACATCTGTGGAAGATTTACCATAATATTTCTCAATTACTGTATTGCATTTGGAAATGTTTGAAACCAGTAAGATGTCAGGAGCTTTCTATGCATTTTATTTAGCCAGAGATATGGTTCAGATCTATGTGCTATTTTCAGAAAGTGTAAAAGGGTGAAAATAAATTTACTAGTATTAGTTATGTCACTATTTTCTCAGATGTCTGAGATGTCATGGAGCAATGCTTTAAAAATGTATCTATAACTATCTCCTATCGTTATATCTTTTTGTGACCATAAGAATAAATTTGAGAATCCTAACTAATCCAAGGTAAGTTTTAGATTAGTCAACCATGGGTTTCTACAACCACTTTTAAATAAATGCAGTTTTTTTTTCTTTAAGACAAAGGTATGACAATGACTTTGCCAATATATTTTGTAACTCTTTGCCAATAGGTTAACTGTCTTAATTTAGTTAGTGATTGTAATGGTATTAAACCTGATACTGCATGAAGTAGCTCTGCTGGTTTAGAATAAGCGAGGGCTAGTGTTGCCCACAAAGCCTTCATCAATTAACTTTCTATTTACATTTTAGTATCTCACCCCCATAGTGTACTATCATAAAGGGCAATGGTGTTAATGTTTGCTAAAACAACCATCAGCAGTCCATCCACTGAATAATCCCCATACTTACAATAACATTTAAGAAGTCCTTCACTCACTGTGTTTAGTTTTCCTTTCATGTTGGGTATTGGCCATTTACAATTGGCTGATAGGGTCATACTGATAGAACAATAATTCTGTCAACTTTCAATTTATCTAAATTCAAGTACCATAAAGTGTTAAGGTAATTTAATCCAAATATTACAATTTTTGTTTTTTCCTTGATTATTTAAGTTTTAAAGCCACACATTCAATTCAAATTTAGTGACAGAAAAAAGGACAATAGTTTTCATGTAAGCTAACAATATACAAGGAATCGTACATAATATTTGGTGACAAAAATATTTTTTTTCCATGTTCTTGAGAATATCATTCAAAAATAGACTGAATAGCAAGGGTGCAAGCAGGCACTCCTTCTTTACTCCATTATTCATCTCAAATTGATCCATAAGATTGCCAGTGATTCCAGATCTTATTTGGGACCAGGTCTTTTATAATTTTTTTTAATTATAAACAACAATTCATGATTAATCTCCAAGGATGTAAGTTTTTGCCCATGGTATGGACCAAGGCATAGAATCAAAAGTGACCTTTAAATCAATAAAGGCCAGAAATACTTTTGGACCACTTACATTTACATGTCTTTGTAATAAATGATGGAAAACAATAACTTGATCCAAAGTAGAGAAAGATTCTACAAAACTAGCCTGGGAGGTAACCCATATTTCTTTTTTAGCTACCCAATTCTGTAGTCTACTTAAAATTAATTCAGAGACAAGCTTTGCAGAACAATCAATGAGACTGATTGGTCTGTAGTTCTTGGAATCATTTTTATTTGTGAAGTATTGAATTGAAGCCAGCCCCACCACCACCCTGCAGAGACTGACAGGCATTGGGGTGTGCCTTTGGGTCATCAGGCATAACTGCGATGCCATTTCACCACACCCTACCCTGCAGACACCAACAAGTGTCACAGTGTGCCTTGGGGTCATTGCCCATTCTGCTCACCCCATTCCATCAGGAAATAAGGTGATATGGGTGCTGTATAGAGAATGGGGAAACTTTAAATAAAGAGTCCAAGGCATACCTTGATGCCTCTCACTGACTATGTGGTGGAATGGTATGAGCATTACAGGTGAGAATCCCAAGTCACACCCCTGATGCCCGTCAATCTCACAGGGTGGGGTGTTATGGTCAGAAACCCTAACATCTCAGGTGTTCATTAGCATTTTCACTCCAAATTTTCAACATGGGTTTTTTTGTGACCCCCCACCTTATGAACAGTGGCAATATCAGTTTGTTAGCTGAAAGCTGATTTTGCACAGTGACTATGCCATTTGGCACCACAAGTGTGAAAACACATTTCAAACAGGATGTGAAAAATGACAGCTGTACTATTCATGGGAAGGTGGAAAAAATGGCAATGTTGAAAATCTGCAGTGAAAATATAAAAAAAAAACTGGCAAAGTCACGAGCGCATGTAGAAACTGTGCAATGCACACTGATAATCCAATTACTTTTGGGATTTTTTACAGCAGATTGTCAACACAGGCATTTTGGAGCCTCCACTCATGAACAGGTCACTGTGATTTTCTTAATATGTCCCAAACAGTGATTTCCCACAGTGACCACGCATTTCTGCACTAGAAATACGTTTTGGCCATGGTGTGAAAAATGACAGCTATACTGGTCATAAGGGAGTGTGGAAAAATCCCTGTGGTGAAAATCTGGACTGAAAATATTAGAAATCCATGAACTTATGAGAGTGCATGGAAACTGCGTAATGGTCACTCGTAACACAGTCATTTTATGAACTTTTTTCACCAAATTTTTAACATAGCCATTGTAACACCTCCGCTCATGAAGATTGTCACTGTGATTGTCTTAATCTGTCCTGAAAATTGATTTCGCTCATCGACTGTGCCATTGTGCTCTACATGCGTGGAGACATGTTTTGGGTGAGATGTGAAAAATGACAGCTGTACTGCTCATAAGGACATGGTAAAATGGCAATGTTGAAAATCTGGAGTGAAAATTCACAAACTTACGCACGTGCATAGGAACAGTGCAACGCATACTCATAAACAGTTATTTTGGGAAATCTTTTCACCACATTTTTAACATAGCCATTTTAAACACTTCTACTCATGAACAGTGCCACTGTGATTTTGTTAATCTATCCCAAACATTAATTTCACACACCGACTGCACCATTGTGTGCTACATGCACAGAAACACATTTTGGGAAAAATGTGAAAAATGACAGCTGTACTGCTCATAAGGAGATGTGGTAAAATGGCGCTGTTGAAATCTGGAGTGAAAATATTGAAAATTAGTGAACTTATGAGCATGCATAGGAACAGTGCAATGCATGCTTGTAAAACAGTCATTTTGGGGAATTGTTTCACCAAATTTTCAACATAGTTTTTTGGCAGCCTATGTCATGAACTGTGCCACTTTCATTTCATAAATCAGTCCCAAAAGGTGGTTCCGTGCAGTGACCGCAAAATCACCTTTTGGGGACGATTAACAAAATGACAGTGACAAAATTCATGAGGTGGGGTCCCAAAATCTCCATGTTGATAATTTGGTGAAAAAATTCCCAAAAATGCCTGAGATATGCACTAAAGTTAAAAAACTTATTTATTACATTATACAGCTTACCGACATTTCTCAGTTCGTGGTCAGCTTTGTAGAGTACAGGCGTGTTCCTGGTCCACCAAAGATGATCGTGCCAAACTTCAAAGATAAGTATGGGGTGAGGGGGTGTTGGGAGGCAGGGTGCACAGAGGGTGGGCATGGGTGGGGAGGCGGGGCTCAGGACAGTGAGAGTGAGGAAGGTTTTCTCTTTCAGGTTTCTTTTTCCTTTGGATGATGTGGGACTTTTGCTATGCTGGGGTGGGCTCCAGCATTGCAGCTAGAAGGCTGTTTGGGGTGGGTGGGCAGTGGAGCTGAGAGGGGATTGGGCACCCCCGTTGGCCATACGGACTGTTACCACACTGGGGTGGGCTCCCAGCATGGCACCCGCTTGTCTGTTGGGGGGGAACAGTGGAGCCAATGGGGTATTGGACACCCTCATCAGCCATGCAGTGTGTGGGGGGTGCATTAGCATGCTGTATACATGCATGCATGCGTGCATGTGTGGGGGGAGGGTGCGACTATTTTCTTTCAAGTTGGTGGCAACATTTGAAACTAGTGTCACTGGCTGTGCCCCCCATTATTGGTGGATCTCACACATGCCCCAAAATGCCATGCCGCTATTGGCCACAACAGTGCCGCACCTCCAGAACCTGCTTCGGCACCAAGCTGCCACAATATGTTTCTTGCGCTGCATGCAATCAAACATGAAAGCAGAGTAAAAAATATATCTCTTTAAACAAACATTATAGGTACTATTTTCTCCCATGATGGCAAACTGCACAGAAAACACTTTATTTCAATTTCTTTACTTCATTTACAAAAAAAACCTGTTTTATTATGGGTGCCACACTGAACACCAGGGAGGGTTTGACATGGAATGGGTAAAGAGGGGCATCAGATACTACAGGTACTTGCGGTGGAATTTGGTGAGTGTGAGAGTGCCACTGGATACTAGGGAGTGCTTGGTAGGAGACAGGATTAGGCATGTAGTGCCACTGGACACAAAGAATTCCTTGGCATAGAGCAAGGGAAGGGAGGGTATCAAGTCAAGATAATTTTTTTGTTCAACAAGAATGGACACACATTGTGGTTTTTATAACATTTTACATTATATAAAAAACAAAGGACATAAAATATATGACAAACATATTAAAACATTTACATTTACAAGCATTTACAGGAAAATAAGTATCACAGCTCAGTATAAAAGTGACAGTGTGCATGCTATATCGCTTTAGTTTTGCTTTGTTGACCTCACACTACAGCGAGTAGTGTTTTCAGTAGTCTAGCTTTTTTGTTTTGTTTACAACAGAAGCTAGAAATTTAGCTATTAATTCGAGGTCTTCAGAATATCTAGGGTGCAGGAGAACAAATAGTGGATCATAATTGGCCTTAGCATACATTTTAAAGAGTTCCACAGATACTGGGATCTTGCTTTAGAGTATAATGAGCAAGAGTAATAATATTTATATAGTTTCTCTAAAGTCTTTGTTACACAGACATATATTATTAATTGAGTCAGATATTATTTTATTATAGTAAATAAACTTCGATGTCAGAAGTGCGAATCTGATCCATGTTAATAATTTTCTATGCTCAGGTTAGCAGTGGAGAAGTAAATAATCTTCTAATGCATAATGTATTTTATTTTATTTAAACCAGAGTGAGTATTTTATGTCCTTTATTAAAGACATGCCTAGTTCTTTTGCTTTTTTGAATAATTCTATTTTTAGAATTTTCACATATTGAGAAGATATGCTTGTCTTTTAAAATCCATCTATAAGTGAGTTGTTTTGATTTTTCCTAAAATTTCCACCAATGATTTTAGCCATTTTGGGCTGTAACCCTCTCTTTCCCACTTCATATTTTTCATATAAGCATTACTTTGGTAAATCGTTATGAGGATTATTAATTCTATAAAGCCAGTGTGTGGCTAGCCTAAGTTCTTTAATTGTTTAAAATGGTATTCTGCCCAGCTCTGCCTCACTAGTACATTGGCTGTAACTGTGGAACCCCTAACAAGACTTTATAATAATAGGAAAGAGTTTTTTCTAAATTTTTTGATTTATGATAGCCCCATACTTTGGTTCCATATAGTAACAGAGGGTTTATTTTAGCCTCTCCAGCTTTCAAGGCTGGTATGATAATATTTCCTCCATATTGGTAATTACATTTAAGTAAAGTTTTTGCTGCAACTTCAGCTTTTGTTTTTTGATCTGCTATATGTGTGTTCCAGCTTATATTTTGTACCATTTTTATCCCTAGATGAATATATTCATCAACTACTTCAGTTTGTTCCTTATTAAGAAAGATCTTATATGTATTAGTGGTCCTAGCATTACGTCCAAAGACATTGCTTTGTTTTTTTTTTTAAGTTGATCATAGGAAGGCAACTGCAAAGGCCAACAAAATGCTGGGTTGTATTGCAAGGGGTATATATTCTTGAGGAGGGAGGAGGTGATTCTGTCACTGAATAGGTCATTGGTTAGACTGCACCTGGAGTACTGCATACAGTACTGGCGCCCGTATCTGAAGAGGGACATTAAGTTACTGGAGGGGGTGCAGCGCAGGGCAACAAAGATGATCAAGGGGCTGGGGGACTTATATGAGAGGAGGCTGAGGGAATTGAACGTGTACTCGCTGGAGGAGAGGAGGGACGGGGGAGACATGACTGAAACTTTTAAGTACATGAAAGGAATAAACAAGATGGGTACAGAGGGACTGTTCAAAGTAAGGGAGAAGAGGGACACCGTGGGCCATATATGAGACTGGAGAGAGGGAGAAAGGTTCAGGAGGGATATGAGGAGACACTTTTTTACAGAGAGGGTAGTAGCTGGGTGGAATGCATCACATGCAGAAATGGTATGCAGTAGAACAGTGGACTGCTTCAAAAGGGATGGGACAGGACAAGGGGAGGGTCAATGTAGGGAAGGGTGGAAGGAGGGAGGAGCAGCTGCAGATAAGGGTGCTAGCTGCACATTCGAGCAGACTTGATAGACCTCTAGGTCTTTATCTGCTGGCAAATTTCATATGTTCATATTCCAGTTCAGTACATTCAGAATAAAAATAACTTAATTCCTTTTGCAGGCCTTTACACATAAGTGACAGTAGAAAAACATTGTCAGCATAAACCAGGGCATGCAATGGGTTTTTATCTATTCTAGGGGGATCGAAAGAGGTTTCACTTTCAAAATTAAGTAATTAATTAATGTATAAGTTAAACAGAACCATGCCAGAAGGCACCCCTGTTTAACATCTCTTTTAGAGTCAAACTGTCAAACTGTTCTGTAAGATTTCCCAAATTGTCATATCTCACCCTTGTTGTGGTGTCATTATATAATAGGAAAATTGGGAGAAGTAATGAGCATTCTATATCATATTGGATTAGGGTTTCCCACAAAGTATTTCTATTAATTGAATCAAATGTGGCTTTGAACTCTATGTACAAAACATACAGTGTCATGTGTCTAAATGATACATATTTCTTAGTTAGGTGTGTTAGGCAGAATACATTGTCAATGGTAGAAAAATCCTGTCTAAAACCTGCTTGATATTGTGAAATTATATGATTTCCATTTATCCAATTAGTTAATTTATTTAACAGAATTTTAGAAAACATTTTTGAGCTAAAATCTAATAAACTCATCGGTCTAAAGTTAGCAGGATCACTGACTGCCTTTTTTGTGAATGGGAACTGTAATATTTCTTAATTATGTTGTGGGTATGTATTTTGGTCTAAGTATATGTCAAAAAAGCATGTTAAAAAAGGGGCCCAGAATTCTTTGTATTGTTTATATATTTCTGATGGAATAAAGTCTGGGCCGGGGCTTTGTTGTTTTTGATTCATCTATTGCCTGATCAACCTCACATTGGAATAATTTCAGTGGTATATGTACCTCGTTACAAACAGAGTTTACTGTTATTGTATCCAAATTAACTGAACCCACTTTATTAAAGATTTCTGAGAAATAACTTATCCATGTGTCTTTTGGTACATGTACAGCAAGTGTAGGTTGAAAATCTACCGTACCTTTTGCCACCAAGGACCAAAAGTTTTTTATATCATTATCTTGTATTGCTTGAAACATCTGTCCCCACAATTTATGTTGAGGTTCCTTCTTGTTTTCTTCTTGATATTTGAAGTATTGTTTCCTTTCTTTATTTAAGTTAACAAAGTTTACTCAAGCTGGTTTTTTTTTTGTCCATCTTATTATTCTGTTTAGCTCTTTTTTGGCTTTTCTGCAGTAATCATAAAACCAGGTGTTATTATATTGATCTTTTGTTGGTTTAAGCTCTTTGTAGATTAGATTCTTTATTAATATATGTAGCATTTCTAGATTATTTTCAAGATCACGTGCAGTTACAGTATATTATTTAGATTTGCACTTTGGTCTAATTTAGATTTCCAGTCACAGAGATTTGTTATTACTGTGCTACAATTTATTGATCTCTTATTTAATTTTGTTTGCCACTGCTAGTAAGTGCTGACAGAGGTTGCATATCATGTTATCATTTACACATGGTTTTCATCCATAACTTCCAACAGCAAGGTGCGTAGTCACTATCTGCTCTCATTTCTATCCTTAAACTTTTAAAAAGAAGGTAACTGTCTGGATTGCATAATACAAGTCAATAACACTTTGTCCATTGGCAGAGAAATATGTTGGATTACTTTCAAGATCCCCCTGTATTCAAACATTTAATATAAAGAGAGTGTTATCTTCTATTAGGTTCTGTAGTTGTTTGCCTTGTTCATTATTAGATTTGTCTGTACTACTCTTTTTACAATCCTCCAGATCCATTTGTGTACTTAACAGGTCAAAACTGTTGTACTCTGCTATCCTGGTGTTAAAGTCACCAGCCACTATAAAAATGTTCTCCAGAGATTTCTTTAACGTGTTATCTATTTCTTGCGAAAGAGTTTCCCGAATTTGTGAAGTCTGTGATTTTAGATTTTTAGGTGGTATATATACATTTATTAATATGAACAAATGCTGATGTCAATTAACTACTAAAATAATAACCTTATTTTCAATTATAACTGTTTCTATAATTTTAATACCATCTTTTACCTTGAGGTAAGTACTGTAGCTAAACCTCCCATTAATGTACCAAACTTTTTTCTTTTAGTGGTTGGGGAATAAAAAGATTGGAAGCAATTTAAATTAACAATATTAGATACCCAGGTTTCCTGGAACATAACAATATCAAACTTCTGCATAAGATCTTTCCATTCATAGTCAGCTAATTTCAATCGAAGACCAGCTACATTCCAGCACAAAACATTTGGTTTAAAGTTAGGTAAATCATTAACACTATTTATATCAGAGGTATCCCAGTCTATGGCTGTCAGTCAATTTTAATTTTCCTGCTGGGGTAAAGGTCCTGAACATCTATTGAGGTTGAACATGTCTATCATTAAAATCCTTGCTATATGTCATTGATGAGCATGTTTTATTAAAAGGTCATAATATTCTAAATTAGCACGAGTTAAATTTATTTGATTTCCCTCATTTTTGGAAAGCCCTCTTTCTATTCTTTTAAACCAGTTTGTTTTACATTTCCCCCAAAGTTGTAGACAGTAGTGTTACCAGAAGTGTTGTGAGCATTTCATTACTTTCCCCATTCATCCATTCAATGCCAAATATTTAAATAATATAGTCATTAGATTTTCCATTACTTTGGTTGTTATTTTTAAATGACCATTTCAGATCAGATAATTTGGTTGTAAACAATTGCCCATTCACTTTATCTGGTGTTTCTTGGCTTAAGGTCTTCCACGTGACTGGTAGCTTAACCACCAACTTAAGACAAGCATGTTTTTATTGTTTTGACCAGATTTTTCTCTTTTTTTTGTTTGCAAACTCCAAATCTCTGGTCATTACATAGACTGGTTTCACCTATTTAGTGATATAGCTATAAACTAGGAGTAAGTTCTCTTTTCCTCCATGGACTTCTAGTTCAGCTGTGATCAGGTGTTCAATTATTTCTAACAAAGATTTTGTTGTTTCATATGATTTGTGGAAGAATCTTTCCAATCTTATTACTGACTCCTCCCCTGTAAGATTAATAAAATCATGTTCCTTTTCTATGTTCAGTTTTGATTCTGTATTTTGATTTCTTAATGTGGATTCTGTACAGAGTTTTTATTCACCTTATCTGTTGTTTTGTTTTCATCCCTCTTAATAACAATTTCAGGGTCCAGAGGAATAGATAAAATACTCCCTTCCCTTCTGCAACTGTTTGTTTCTGTTTTACAACTTGGTCTAAATTAAAATTTAAGGCCTTCTTTCTTTTTTTTTTTTTCCTTTCCATTTACCTTGATTTTTCTGAATGTTTTCCTTTTTTCCCAGTGTATGATTTTCCTTTTAGCAGTATCAGGAAAGACAATTGTTGAAAATGTCAATTTCTGAGCGGCCATCTGGACATTAATGTTCTTAGTTATTGTTTTCATATTTTCTAATTGAGTCTGTACTGAACTTGTAAAGTAGTCGAATTTACTTTGGATGTCATTTAAGGCTTCCAGTAACACTATATTTGACATGATAGGGCAGCCAGTGTCCTGATAGTATATTTGGAAAGTCTATCAGGGCATTGAGATTAAAATGTGCATCTAGTTTGAATGGATCTATTCCTTGTCTAGTTTTTCAAAAACTGTGTTTGGGGAACCAGCCAAGATTGAGCTCTCATTTAACTCTTATTTTTCTGAAATGTTGTTAATGATATTAGAGGAGATTTCTAATGGGCTAAAAATGTTCCAGTCTAGTTTCTTGTTCTTTATGAGTATCTTGAGGTGACTTCAATGGTGTTTTAATTGGGTCATGAGTTGAGCCACCACTTGAGCCATCAATCACTTGAACTTACTGCTCAATTGAAGTAGGCTTTTCTTTGCCTAAGTTCTGTTGCCCACTAACTGCCTTATTCCTTTCCTTTTCTGATGTTATTTTTGGGAAAAAGTCAGTTTTTTGTTGGTTTCTCTTTTAACTCACAATCTGTTTTCCCTTTTTTATCAGTACCATCAGAGTTATCTTTTGAGGTTTGGGTCACTGAGATTAATAGTAGTCATTATCTCCTTAGAACTGTAATTTTTTCCTTTACATTTTCTAATCAATTTATGTTGAAGGTCCTCCTTGTTGATATTTAAGTTTTCCCCAGGTTTCTTCTTATCTTTATTGACCTCTGTTAAAGTTAATCTCTTTACACCCCATCCCAGTTTGATTTTGATACTTTTCCCCTCCTTCCCTTTTAGTTTCTTAGCATGTTATAGATTGTGATTCAATGGGTGTGGACATTGTTATTTGCAGTTCTTTCATTAAGACACAGTCATTGACATTTGAGTTTTCCTTTCTGTTAACATTTACCACTTCTTGTAAACATGCTACAGAAAAGGAAAAGTTAGAGTTTATAACAGGTGTGTGAGTGGTAAATACAAATATAAAGCTAAATAAAATAAAGTAGTGCACACTTATATGCAAAGCTGCACAGCAATATAAATAATACAGATAATACAGATACAAATAAGATAGTAATGCAATCTTAAATTTGAACAGGTTAATTACAAATATGAAATGTCCAAAATGTCCTTTAGCCGAAGTGTCCACAATCTAGAAAGGAAGATACGTTTATTAGGCTATCCAAAAAAACAGGAATCCCAACTTCAAGTCTCCTGGAACAATAGTTCACTTATCTACCACCAATTTCTTACTTTTTTTCCCATGTCTTTCCAGATTTTAAAGTTAGAGCATGTAAATATCCCTAAAATGCTTTACTTATTAGTTCTTCTTACTAGTTTTTAAGGAGAGTGAGTCTGAGTGCTATCAGATGACAAAAAGGAAAATCTTTGGTTTGTTCCTACCCATATAACAGGTATTGCTGCAAGTTCTCCTTGATGTCAAGTCACCACAAATAAAGTTCAGCACTGGAGAATCATAGTCTGAATGGTGATGGATGGATACAGTTCTTTCAAGAGCTCTCTAAAACTCTCCCTGCATTGTTCAGCACAATCATATCTCAGGAAAGCCACATTACCAGCAAGTGCAGGTACTGTTAATTGCCTTTGGGACTCTAGACAGTCAGTAGTGGCCACTATAGGAAAAAATAAAAGCTAAAACAGTACAGGGTTCTTTTATAGTAATTTTGTACACTTACTGTATAATCAATTCAAATACAGTTTTTGCATAATTCCTGTTACTGAAGTTTGAAGATCTTATGAAAAAATTAATTTTAATATTAAAATTTCCCCAATTTGAGTCTGGTACACTAGTAAACCTCTCCCCTCATTGTAAAACTTTCCACTTGGTAACTAATTAAAGTTTACAACTTACTGTTTATAGCTATTATTTCAAATTTGTATTATTTATTAAATTATTGTGCCACAAGCATTTATTATATGTAGACTGTGCATGTGCTATACATCTCAGATTAAAAAATAAAGTAGTAAACTCCTGACAAAAGTATCCCTTTTAATTTACTTTCAAAAGATACTTGTTGCACTTAGTGCTCGAATTCAAAGGTAAGTTCAAATCGAGCAGGAGAATGGAGCAGCAACAGGTACAGCACAGATACCAGAGAGATGCGGTGAGTAGGTACAAAACAAGTGCTAGATACAAGCTAAATACTTGATACAATGGAGTGTATAGAGTATCAGTATACCGTGTTATCTGAACTGACACAAACACAAGCAAATCTTTTAAGCAGGTTTTCAGGTTTGAATTCTCTAGTGCTAGTACTAACTCCTATTCAAAGTGCACAGCATGGTGACCACTCAGAGTTCTGTGTTGGAAATAATAAAAATGGCGATTCAGTTCAAGGAATGCCACGCATGTTCTTCGAAAGGTTTTCAAACTCAGAGAGATCAAGTGTTTCAATATATATCTAAATGAGACTTTAATTGATCTCATGGGTGATTTCAATTTAAATGTGATTAATTGATTAGACAAATAGGTAGCAGAGCACACCTCATCTGCCAGCCTTTTGCCGTATACCAAAGGAATTGAATTTAATTGAAATTCCTCCCCATTTCCTTTTAATTGCCAGTTGCACACCTTTAAATCTAACTCAAAAAAATCAAATAATCAGGTGTTTTGAGTATTTATAACTACTCATAGATAATTAACTCAGGTGATGTGGTACTGAATGCTATTGTGATATTAGGGGGAATACGTATGTTCAATACTGCTATGCTTTAACACCTTAACACTCTACAGGTGGGCTCAAATCTAAAAATATCTAAAAAAAATGAATATTTTGGTGGTTTACAGATTTAAGAGTTAAAGTTGCTTAATTTTAGAATACTGAAAGACCAGATAAAATAAAATTAAATAGACTATAAATTCAGTAATCAACAGTCAAACAAAGAACAATTATAAGATACAGAGACTAAGATCCCCAAACACATAAACATAACATAGAACACTTATCAGAGTCAAAAGGCCTAGGTTCAGTCATGATTCAAAAAACTCTATTTTTGCTCCAATTTATGGTTTGGTTAAAACTGTGTTCAGTTGCAACACTCCTGGAATGCACAGCCCTCTGCAGGGCTTCCCCGGTCCCCCTGATCCTGGCATGGGCTCCTCCACAGATCACGACTCCAGCACCAGAAGTGAGTTCACAGTACAACAAGAAGCTGCAGCTGTATCTTCAGCAGCACAAGTTGGCTTGGAAAGAATGCTGAAATAAAGACCACACGGGTTTCTCCTCAATTAACTTGGGCTCAGGATTCACATCCTTACCTGTTCAGGCAATGGTGGCATACCTATTCAAACATGAGAGCAAGAATTTCAACATTCCTGCTACACTCACTTTTCCACAGCAAATCAGAGTGCAGCTGCTCAGTCTCTCCTCGGGAGGATATCACTCATTATTAGGGAGTTCTTAGTATGGGATGGAGAGAGGGGTGCCACTAGACACAAGGAAGTATTTGGTATTGGGTGGGGTGAGGAATGGATGCCACTGTGTGGAAGGTTAGGCTTGGCAGGGAACAAAGGAAGGAGGAGGTGCCACTGGACACCAGAGTGAATTTGGCAGGGGATGGAGAGAAAGACAAGGAGCTACTGGAAGCCAGGAAATCCTTAGTATGGGATGAAGTGTGACAGCAGGTACCACTGGACATCACAGTATGCTTTGGCAAGGAGAGGGAGCCAATGTAACTGTCTACCAAGGAGTGCTTGGAATGGGATAGAGAGAAGAAGGTCCCACTAATTACTAAGAACTGCTAGGATGTGACAGGGAAATGGAAGAGGCCACAGAACACTGTAATGCTTGACACAGGCAGCAGAGAGGGAGGGGTGCCACTGAACACCAGGGAGCACTTGGCATGGGATGGCAAGAAGGAGACTGCCACTTAAAACCAGTGTGTGATTGACAGTGATTGAGGACTGAAAGAGAGAGTACCATGAGTCCCATGGAATTAGTTGCATGGGAGTGAGGAAGAGATGCAACTTGTCACCAAATATTGCTTGGTATGGTACAGAGAGGTGAGGGAATGCCACTAGACACTGTAAAATTCTTGTCATGGGACACAATCCTCAGCAATTACTCAGCAGAACCAGCTTTTGGAAGCATCAGCCAGCTCTTGCTTTATCTAACAACTGTGGTACAATTTTACAACTAGAAACTCTTTTTTGTTAAAACATATTGTAAAATAAGTGCCAGTAACTATGCATAGTCATGTTCTACCATATCTAAACCATGACGTATCATATCATATGCATTTATCGGGAGTGAGGACATGAAAATGCAAACTTTTGAGTAAATGTTCTGTTTCATTGCTATCCTATTAGATCCTTTAAACTCCTGCATGATGAAGTTGTAAATGATTTCCTAAAGCTGCCTGTGATTCTCGGAAAAAAAAGTTCACCCGAAACTCAGAACCTGTTTCAAAGGAACATTTTTTATGCAGATGTTACATCTCATAAATGACATAGGCTGGATGAAATTAGCAGATTCCAGTTTCACAGGATTTGTGTGATGTTCTGAGAATTTCATGACATTTTTTGGAAATGTTCTGAAATGTTTAAGTTGGTTATCATTCGGTCAGTCTTATAGCTAGAGGTCTGCAATTTGGAATGTGTACTGTTTGGAGGATGCCCTAACAGGATGCCAAGTTTGACATGTATGACATCTGGAAGAGGGGAAGTTATAGGGGCTCAAACTATGGCAAATTATTATTCATGTGAAAAGTTCTGAAAATATTGTTAAGCTTGCAACTTAACCACCTTTGGAACTAGACAATTCAAAATTTATATGCATATGTTCTTGGAAGAGTCTTAGAAACTGCTAAATAGATAGGTAGTTGGTTACATAAATTGTAAGTTCCAGAGTTCAAAATTTCACCATGTAATATGTGTTAAATTGTGTGAAAATGTTCAGAGTATTTGGATGTTTATAGCTCCACTGCTATTGCAGGTATACACTCAAGATTTGCATGAATGCCAAAGCAAATATGTCCTAATTAAACTGGAAAAATGTGTTTAGTAAGTTAACATTTGTTGTGGATACTTATACTAATTGTCAAAATCTTATTTAAAATTCATAGATGCATAATAGGTAGTGCCACTAGAATTCCACTTGTGAAATTTAACTTCCACATAGTACTTATCACCACTGAATCTCCTTACCTGCACTAGCATCATGGCCCTGCAATGCCCCTCCAACACTCCTGTGACAGTGATACCCAGCATCATGCTCCATCATGAATCACCTTACCTGCACTAGCATCATGGCCCTGCAATACCCCTCCAACACTCCTGTGACAGTGATGCCCAGCATCATGCTCCATCATGAATCACCTTACCTGCACTAGCATCATGGCCCTGCAATACCCCTCCAACACTCCTGTGACAGTGATGCCCAGCATCATACTCCATCATGAATCACCTTACCTGCACTAGCATCATGGTCCTGCAGTACCCTCCAACACTCCTGTGACAGTGATGCCCAGCATCATGCTCCATCATGAATCACCTTACCTGCACTAGCATCATGGCCCTGCAATGCCCGTCCAGCACTCCTGTGACAGTGATGCCCTGCACATGCCCTTCATGAATCACCTTACCTGCACTAGCATCATGGCCCTGCAATAGCCCCCTCCAACACTCCTGTGACAGTGATGCCCAGCATCGTGTTCCATCATGACTAAAGATAACAGGTGCTTGTCACACTGGCCTAAGTCACAACTAGTTGTAATGCTTGGTGTCACTTGGTGCCATGGTTTTCAAATGGTAAAAATATACATTGTTATGTACAGTGCTGTTAAAGGGACAGCAGGCGGCACTGTACAAAAACGATGCTGCATGCACATGTGCTTTCACAAGTCATTTAGACAGTGAGCTCTAGTGTTTAGCTGGCATATTGTAAGAATTCAGGCAGGTGCACAGTGATGTCCATGTCTATTCTTCATGGTTTGTCACTCAAGATAGTTGCATGACACTTGGCACCACTATACTTCTACTATGAAGCCTCCTATGAATGCCACTGTACTGCCATTTTACCTTGCCTTTACCTTCCTCTACAATGGCAGCTCTAGTGTATGACTGGACAAAATGTATGGACATGGCTTCGACAAAAGTATCACAACATTCCACAGTTTCACAAAAGCTCATGAAATTCAACTTTAATTACTGATGTATATTAATACCACCATGGGGACCATTCTTACTGTTTATGAGTGATCTCATGTTCATTCTTAGGGTATGAGAACTGTGAACCAAAACTGAGTGGTTCTTATACCCTACGTATCAAGTGAGACCACTCTTAAAGCTATAAGAGTGGTTTCTGCAGCGTTATTTATATACTATTGCTCAAGGTCAACTAATGATATATTATCTTTTAAAACCTTACAAGAACATGCCCATTACCAGAGCATCTGTACATGAGACATTCTCCAAAGAATAAGAGTGTCTCACACAAAAGGAAAGGAGCCTCCAATTGATCAGGAGCATCAGGAGTTATTTTAGAATCTTTGGCTGCTTCTAACTTGGCCAACCTATGAGTAGGAGATTAGAGAGTTGACACACCCAGCCTCTTTTGTTTCCATATTGTTTTTCCCAGCTGGCAACTTTTTCAAAGGGATATACCCTGTTCACAGGGATATAGCCTGATCAGGCTCAACCCAGCCATCATTCAGATGGCTACTGGGTTTTCTTCACAGTTTTCCCTCCACCTCCCTGGTGAGGGCAGTGCCTCTGTCAGCCTTGCACAGCCACAGCTGCCCCTGGCCCAGCTGCAGAGATCATTATGTTTGTGGAACACACCACCAACCCTCCCTGACTGAGATGCACTGCAGAGCAACAGCTGTCTTGGCCATGGCCTTCCTCCAAATGTGACTTCCTGGGCTTGTTTCTCAACCTGGGTCCTCAGTTGGGCAGTGTAATGCTCTGCTATCGGGCCATGGCCTCAAACACTAATATTTAGGGTCAATGATCCTAACACAATTGGTGATATTCTTTTCTTTAGTTCTAAAGTTATAGAGGCTTAAAATTCTGCAGTTTACATAACTGTGAAATGTAACTAAAATTTCAAAAACTTTGGAGGTGTATAACTCAGTCACATTGAAAGACAGAGATTTGCAACCTGGTACACTTCAATGAACCCTGGTGAAGTCATTATACCACATCTTGTGCAATTTTGGACAAGTACTTTGTAAACTAGATGGAAATAACTGAAATCACAATTCTGGCATAATTTTGTGAATTTTCATGGAAATTTTGTGAAATTTTGCAGAGGTAAAATCAGAATTTTGCCCACATTTTGCTGGAGGAAGATAGATTTTGCCCAGGCCTATAACAGTGTAGAGACAGTCTGCAGGTTTGTTAATCCTCTTTACTTTAAGGCTATGGGCCCAATTCTCAAAGGGGCTTAGATCGGTGCAAGCTGCATCTGCATGTTGTGCTTGTACTGAAGTCTTTTGTGCCAGGGACCGTACCAGGTTCTGGTACAAGAGAGGTCCCGGCACCTAAGCACCCACACTTGTGGCAATCCCTCCCAGGCGGCAAAAACATGGCACACAGTAAGGGTCTGCCACAGGCTCCCTGTCAAAAATACAAGCAGCTCCCCCAAGCTGTGATCACCCATGTTATTCATATAATGACTCCTGGAAGTCTAGTCCCCAATAAGCCCCGATCATCAGTTTTATTAATAAATAACTCTGGTAGTCTAGTCCCCCCCAAGCCCAGATCACCAGTTTTATTAATGAATAACTCCCTGGTAGTCTAGTGTCTCCCCCCAGTTCTGATCTCAAGTTTTATTAATAAATAACTCCCTGGTAGTCCTAGTGCCCCCAAGCTTCAGTCATCCATAGCCTGGTGGTCTAGTGGACCACTCCAGCCCCGATCCCCCATATGGTTGCCAACACAACATACCTGGTGGTCTAGTGGACCTAGCCTCACCTTGCAGTGTTCGCTCTGCTCCCCATTCTGCTGATTCAGTGGCTGACACAGCCTCACCACTCACCACAACAATGAGGAGCGGGCTGTGCCAGCCACTGGATCAGTTATGGGATGGGGGAGCGAGGTGGTAGGGCACTGCAGGGTGGGAGGGTCTACTTGACCACCAGGTATGTTGGGTTTGTACCAAACAGGGGATCAGGGCTGCAGTGGTCCACTAGACCACCATAGTTATTATGTTATGTTACTGGTGATCTGGGCTTGGGGGGGCACTAGACAACCAGGGAGTTATTTATTACTAACACTGGCGATCAGGGCTTGGGGGGGCACTAGACTACCAGGGAGTTATTTATTAATAACACTGGAAATCAGGGCTTTGGGGGGCACTAGACTACCAGGGATGTATTATATACTATAAGGGGTGAACAGGGCAGGGGACAGCAGCACATTGCCGCAAAAGTGTTCAACTCACCCAGAGGGTGAGTTTCTATGTCCGCTTAGACCAGCCCTGGCTGGTCTAAGGGTACTTCAGAATTCACCTTCTGGGTGTATTTTGTGAATTCCGATGGTAGAGCTTTGGCAGCCTGCATCTGCTGCATGCCCCCAGTGCCTTGCCACAGCCCATTTTGTGGTACATGGGTGGCAGAAGCCCGTTTTGGGGCAGGCAACCTGTATGAGATGCAGGCTGCCTTTGTGAATCACTCTAAGGTGCATCTTTTGGTGCAAGGGGTGTCTTGCACCATTCTCTGTGGCAAACGCACATTGCACCCAGCCAGAAGCTTTGAAAATCTGACCCTATATGTTTAGGGTTGGCTGCCTCTCTTCTTTTATGACAGATAGTTCTGGTGTTGCTTATTCTGTCCTGACCAAACCAACAAAGAACTGTAAAATATCCTGATGAATAAGTAAAGCATTCCAATACTTCCATCATGGAGGTGTGGTAAATCTGAAAGAAACCTTTTAAATCATCATTAATGCAGAACAATCTAACCATGCTAAGACACTTGACTGAACAGATTTAGTTTTAGCCATCTAAATTCAAATATCAGCCTTATCTGTGGGATACATTCCTAACTGTCTTGAGTAAACACTGTCATCTTATGGTCAGCTGTCTGGGACTGTCCTTGTATGTGCTTCAAAAAAGGTTGCTAATAATAACCTTGTGCACTTAAAGGAGATTAGAAATTATTTTACATAGTTAATTGCCCTTCCATCTTTCTCTCCATGCCAGCTATGTATTCTGCTATGCTTTCACCAATTTATGACAAACAAATGATCTAGCTTACGGGTGCCCTCAGATCTACATGATGTTCCACTCTCCTCGCCGGCTACCAATCTTTCTTTTTATAGTTCTTAGACATTCTATGAGATCAATAACATCATTCCATGCTAGTCACCTGAGTGGCCTGGAATGGTGTAATTCATGTCATAGAATGAAGAGAGATCAGCACATGCTGATGGGAGATAAACTCAGTGCAGTCACAAAGGTAGCAAAATTAGATCAATTTAGTAAAAAATGGACAAAAAAAATCAGAATATCAGATAGACATTAAAAGGACACCTGGAGGGATCTAGATGTGTGAAAACTGTTTCCTATGACCTTTAAGGCATTAACAAGATTGACATTCAGGATCTTTTTTTACAGAAGTGAGGAAAAAACCCTGGGGACATGATTACAAATTACCTGAGAGGGAAGTACAGGAAGGAGGCCAGAAGACACTTGTTCACAGAGAGGGTGATGGCAGGGTGAAACACACTGCTAGAAAGGGTAGCGAGTCACAGTTCAGTTGGAGGATTTAAAAGAAGATGGTGTAGATTCTAGGAGAAGGTAAGGGTGACAGGCAAGGGGGCAGAGCAGCATGTAAAAAATGCACATGAGCTTGGCAACGAGCAGACTCGATAGATCTTCAAGTCTTCTGCAGGCATTTCATATGTTCATATGTACTTTATAAGTTTAAACTGTGTTCAGATAATCAACTCACTAAAGCCCTGTTTACACTTCCTCTTTGCAGCACATCATCTCATGCATTCCAGTTGATGAGCTGCAAAGTTGCTGTTGTGGATGCTCACCACATCATGCTATGTGCCGCCCCATTTCTGTTTCTGCTCCGTGAAATTGTGATACGCACTGCATTAAGCACATCACCCACTGCTGCAGTGCTACATCCACATGCAGTCCCATTTCTCCCAGTATCCCAGCCACTAGGGGGAAACTCCTCTCCGCATGATCTGTAGTGTTTGAGCCACAGGAGGTGTAAACTGTGAATTGCAGCACCAAGTGAGAGCGCAGCGAGATGGCGGCACAGCGGTAAGTACAGCACTCCTGAAGTGTAAACAGGGCTTAGCACACCACAGTGAGTTTCCAAAACATCACAGCAAGAGAGTAGTTGTCCCTGCTTTTGCTCTCCCCTATTTGAGACATAGCACACATACTGTATAGTACGATACTGCTATACTGAAGCTTATTCCATTCTGATGCCCCATGTGCCCATCCAGGCAGACACATCTGCCAGTAGAATTTCTATAAGTAGTTCAGAAAGGCTGCTATGAGGGAGGGCATCAGATAGAAACATAGAAAATATAATGTGATGGCAGATAAGGCCCACCAGGCCCCACCTAGTCTGCTTTTTTAAACTTTATTTTTGTGCTGCAGATCATACAAAGAGGGGGTAAGGAGGATAATACATATGAGAAATTAGTCATGAAAAACTGGTCTATGAGCATACAGGTCTTGTTTTGGGTCTTTTTCACTTGGGTTTCTAATGGCATTTAGTCATACAGTAAGTAAGTTTATATTTTATTCTGAACTACAGTAAATGTCTTATGAGAGTTAACAATTTTATAAACTGACGGTTTTCTTGTTTCTGACATCTTAGTTCCTAATTCTTCACTGAGAGGTTATGAGATGCCAAGCATGAGTGGGAGGTAGTCATTAGAGGAAATGCTGCCTCTGTATGCAAAAGAAGATAACATTTAACAGAAGACAACATAGCACCATAATACATCAAAAAGGTGCATGTATTTGCTTTTAAGAGATCTTTGCTTTCTAGTTTTTTTTGTTGCTGTTAAATTTTATTTTCAAAATTACCCTTGGGTGTTAGTCTTTCAAATCCCTAAGTCTGAAAATCTTCAGTAATACCCAATGAATATTTTGACTGGCTAAACTGCTTGAGTAGCAGGAATGTTGTCTGTTCAGTAAATTGGACAGCTAAGACTGAATTCAGATATAGGCAGATGCTGCCAAAGTAGATAGTATTTCCTCAAGTATTATTCCACTGTTTGATCAAACTTGTAAAATGTTAAGCCCCAAACATGACTGCACTTGCATAGTGATGATGGATTTATACCAAAACTTTCAGAGAGCATGCACTATGGAACAATTCCTGTGAAACTATGCAACTATGCAACAATCACTGTAAATCTTGAACAAGATTAGACACAAAAAAGTAATGCTGCATTCCAAGTGACTGGATATGATTACCAATTCTGCATTTCTTGTAGTAACTGATTCTCATTTCATAGTGGTAGCCAGAGATAAGTTTCAGTATATCTAAATATATCTTGAAATATACCAGGTCCCCCACCCATTCATTCCAAGGGATTTCCAAAGACATAGCTGGCTATATCCAGATATTTTCTGGGACATATCTCTGACTACCACTTTACAAAATGAGAACGGTGCCTCAAAATTCAGATTAAAAGTACCAAGACTGAGAAGTACATTGATTGCAAAGACATGCCTAGGTAGCTACTGTAGCTTTCTTCTCTGCATTTTCATTTTTATGACTGTGGGCAGAGCCTACAGCCATCTTGCTGTCTGTAGCTTGAAAATGGAGCATCATGGAACACATTTTCTGGGCTTTTCAATGTATCCTTCCACATCTATAAATCACTATGCTAACTAAAATAAAACACTCCAGTCTTTCTGTTTAGAATGTTGGAAACATAACTCTAAGCTGCTTATCAGATGGCCATTAGGAAACTGAAACAGCTTGTTAAATATTGGTTGCCTATTAAACTGGAGATTTGTTTACCCCTCCGAAATGCAACAACTTGCACATTTAAATACCTAGCATTTAAACATGTTTTGCTACTAACTTCAGTTGGTATGTATTGTCTTTCAAGAAAGATTCATACCTCATAAATGTCACCCTTTCCCAGAAAATGCATAATGATTTACACTGTTTTTTAACCTTTTAAGACACATATCTGATATGAACTGTCTCAGACATATGCCAGGTCTTCAGTGAACTGCTTTACAAACAACAGATAATAGCCTGCCAAGTACTGAGGTAGGGGTGCGTGTGTGTGTGTGTGTGTGGGGGGGGGGTTGAGAAACATTCAAACTCCTGGCAAGAGAGACCTCATCTAATGAATTAACTGCTGACAAATCAGAAGAGTGAGAAATTCATCTGTATAATTATTTGATTCCTTATGTTCCCATATAGAGCTACAAAAAAAGTCAAAACAACTGAGAAAGAAATCTGTTGGGGACAACAGTTGAGTTTTTCTTGTGTTTTGGATCTCCAACTCTAGCCTATAGAAAATAAATGTACTGTTTGTGGTTGGAAGGTCCTGATTAAACAACTGGAAAGAGAAGACTGTTTTTTTGTCATTTTATAATATGATGTACTGAGTGTGTATTTACTGAGTTGTTGGATCAGGGCCTTAAAGAAAACAGTAACATTTACTTAACTCATTCAAGATTCCATCAGGTGGTCAGAAAAAAGTCTATGAGAATTTGTCAGAAAACTAACAAATATAAGATGCAAAAAATAGCATCTGTGTATATGTATATGGGGAAATGTCTAATTTATTTGCAATAAATTTGTTTACAGGCATTACTAGTATCTTTTGAAAGACTGGCCAACTTGTGATTATTAATTTTGAGCATAGTTCATGAAATAATGAGTGTGATATTTGTTATTTCATATAGTCCCCCATTATGCCTTATGCATACCATGTAAATCCAAATCATTCCAAGGCCATCTTGACATATAATATTAATACAGAACAGCAAATCAGAGCTCTTTTCCTGATAGAAGGCTGCTGGTATAATAAATAAAGAGCAAAGTCATAAATAAGGAACTAGTGGCTTATGGAAACATCTACGGGAATTTATACAAGGATTTAATTCTGCCTCTGCAGGGAAAATACAGGAAAAATGAGGGCTTGTTACAGGGAAATGGTTATTTGGATCTAGGAGCACTGAATATTTCTTATCCTATATTTTGTATCCTGGATAGCACAGGGGAGGTGCTACCTTGATGACTTTTCCCTCTATCCCCTCCCCAGAATGCATCTGGACCTCTAGCAGTACTTGCTCAGTGTGCCTTCCTGGTAAAACATTTTAATAAATAAATTGTCATAGGGATGTTCATTTACACATTTTCCCAGATTAGATGCAATATCTTGTTTTCAATGGGGTAATGATTTTATCATTTTGTAATGTATTTATTCAGGAAACCTAGTCCAGGGTCCCCTGTATTCAAAGGAGATATGCAGTGCATCATGGTGGAAAGGGAGATGTGCAGAGCAACTCCAAAAATGCACTGCAATAAGATATTCAAACATGCGGGATGCGCTGACTGCAAGGGCACACACAAATGGTATGCCATGCAAGTCGAGGGGTGTTCCCATGCATATGCTGTGCTGCAGCATATTCAGTGGAAATGCAATACTCACAGTCCAGAGCACCTCAGCCCACAGTTAGACCATGAACAGTTGGCCTAACCCAGCCAGCCACCCACAGGAGGGCTGTGGAAGTGCGCTCAGGTGCACAGCAGCCTGGCAGCATAGGTGGACTAGAGGTACCTCCTTCCCATCCCCAGTCAATCCAAGTCCATCCCCAAAGAGCTCCATAGTGTAGGGCCACCCAGTCCTGATTGCACCAGAGGAAACCATGTTCCATATTCATAGTGTAGAGGACACCCACCCACCACCCTGGTATGCAGACACCCTCGCTCCCCCCATACCTGACCTGTTGCAGAGACTGGCACTGCCATCCATACCCTGCCATGGCCAGACACTGACTGCACTGGACCCCGGCTGGGGACCTGCACTCTAGAATTACCGAAGTGGCTGTACCATACATTAGGGCACTACACAAGCTGTGGATCTATCAGTGTATGCAGCCGTGTATGTCCCTGGCAAACTGTAAGAGGAAATTGACATACCTCCAATGCATGCCTTGTCAATGCTGTATCTTCCTGCTGTCATACACTGCTGCAAGTCCACATTGTCCCCTGCTCCTCTGTGTAACATGCCACCCTCCAGACTGCTGAGATATCCCGGGTGCCCTAGGTGCAGTATCCTGCAATGCCATTTGCAGTGTACATTCCTGACAATGGATAGTTCATCTGTGGTTCCCTATTGTGCAAATGAATGTGAGGTTGACTGTAACATGCCTGTTCTGGGACCTGTGTGTGACTGGGTACAGCATCAGCCATCACCTACACTGAGAAGAGCAATAGCACTTGAACGATGGATCCACATGCGAGTGCCTGAGGTGTATGGCCACTGGGCATTATCACCCACACACAGCTTGTGCATATGTATGACACATTCCAGCATCCTACTGCCAGTGCTCCACCACCCTCCAAAACAGTGGTATGATCCCATCACAGTGCTAGTCATCGCAATGGGATGAGTTGGGGGGGTGTCTGTGCACCATTGGGGGGCAGGGGCCACTACACTATGGACATGGGCTGTAGGTGTAGTCCAGTGCTGTCAGGGATGGGAGCGGGGTCCCTACAGTATGGAACCGATAGAGCCTGGACTCAGGGCTGGTGGAATGGGTGAGGGTGCCACTTTACCACCAGAGACTTTAGATGCATGTCCCCTATGGGAGCAATCAGGGTCGGTGCTTGGGGTGAGAGCTCTCAGCACATTCATCCTCTGTGCCAATATGCAAATGGGCCAGTAATGAGCATGCATAAGGCCTCTTTGCACCCTGCATGTTCAATTAGCTCATTTGCATTCCTGGGCTGAATATCGCCATGGAGCTGTGGCACATACCGTATGTGCCATGCATTCCCCTGGGAGATATTCAGTCTGGAGTGCCCTTGGATGCACCTGTTTTGGCAGCCAACTGCATTGCAACTCCTGTCAAGGGTCACATTTTCAACAGGTATAATGATGCCCACCAGGATGAAGCACAGTATCACAGGTTTACTGCATGACTAAAGGGATTAACTCCCATTGAAACTGCATTGTTTGGTACAGTAACTCTATTACAGAATTCTGCAGTACTGCGCTTCATCTTGGTGGGCTTCACTGTATACGAGCCCTGTACCGGTGGTGCATTCTCTTTGAATATTGAATCAGTGCTGACCGGAGCAACTTCTTTGTGCAATACATCTTTCTGCTTGCACATCGGTCTGGCACTTAATATGTCTCCCAGATGTAAAATATTGTTTTCAGTATGTTCTGATTTTATGCAATGCAGCATAATATTGTGTAGATGTAGAGCCCCACTGAAAATAAGATGCCATTTCTTCTGTGAACTATCCAGGCTAAATATATAGCAATCAGCAGGCAGATTTTAGGAAAACACATTGTAAAAATGTGTAAAAGGAAGACCACATTGAAACTGCCTCTCCACAGATCTGCTTTGTGCAAATTTATTAGAAATAATGTGTAAAAGCATCCAAAAAGCTCTCCACAGCCATATCGGCTCTGACCAGAGTTTGTTATATTCTGTCATATCCAAAACACTGTCCCATTTGAAATGAGCATCAAGAAGTATGACTTCATCATCACCTGGAAAAATATAGTTTTGGGGCTCGATTTTCAATTGGGTTAGAATGAAGCAAGGAAGTTGCATCAATGTGTTTGACACAGTTGTGATTGCATCACAACTTGTGTCAAATGGAATCTTCAAAGGCAGCCTGCATCCTTTCAAAAACAGCTGCACCAAAGCCCCTTAAGCCATGCTACAGTAAAGGAGAATGAGGTGATAGTTAGCCCTCAGGACCCAATGACACACCCTGGCATCTGTCAATCTGTGGAGGATAGGTGCGGTTGTGCCGGGAGTAGGGCTCAACCCTAACATTTCATTTCCTTACTTTGTCACTTTAACCCTAACTGATGCATTAAACGCAGTTTTTTGCCATGAATTTCCTTACTTTTTGAAGAAATATAACATAACCAGTAAAACCATGTACTGGTGGGAGCGCTGGACCCACCAAGTTGCCCATTTCTGCATAACAATATGCATCTGTGGGAGCACGGGCCTCCAGACCTGCACCCCACTTACGCAGATAGCTACAGAGCTACACAGGAGCCCTAGGGCAAGGAACCCTTGTAACACAAATTTGACAATATCTCATTAACCATGCAACCCACAAAAAAAAATTCCACTGCAGGCTTACTCTATGGTTTAAAATCTTGTTCCAGTGACATAGGTCACCTAAAAAGGTGACCCAAGCCACCAGTAGTAAAAACTCTGTATCTCGCTTCTTTTTCAAGATAAGGGTGCCAAAAGGCGTGACAGACCCCGCAATGTAATCCTATGGAGAAAATTTCAACTTTGTGATGGCATTTCTATGGAACCACATAATTCCCCAACACCTAAACAGCATAATTCACACCTGTAGGGCATCTCCTCAGCACCCAGTAAATTTAAAGTAAAAAGACCAAACTGTTAATGAGCTATGCAATCCCAAAATTTTTACACGTTTAAAAATTCTTCATTCATGAGATAGCAAAATCCTGGGCCACCAGATCAATCCTAGTCCATGATCTAAAAAAATTCTATTATGCGAGGGGACATCTGGTCACACCATCAGGGCCATCTGGTTGTCGCCAGGGACATCTGATCATGAAATTCTGGTTATCTGGTCATCCACTGATGGACAAAGCTTGCAGACCAGTCTCGCGGACCAGGATTTTGCAGGATTGCAGACTAGGATCATTAGTTAGTTGCGAAAGAAGAATTTTTAGCTTTTAAAAAGCTATTTTTGACTAAAACTAACCAAACCAAAGGCATGGCTTTGTAGAGGGTGTCACCCTGAACAAAACCTATGTCTTATTTTGCCCAAAAGTCACCTGTGGAGAAAGCTACATTTTCTTTGGCTGAAAAACTGAAAACAAGATGGTGGCTCGCGGACAAGGAATTTTTCTGATGGACTAGGATTTTCTTTCATGAGGTAGCAGAATCCTTGACTGTGAAGCAATTCTTAGGTCACAAAATATACATGTAAATGTCTGAGTGAACTGAGCATGCTCAGAACTCAAAAATTAACAATTTAATAACTTTTGAATGGATTAATATATTTTTACCAAACCAAAGCTGGATTGTTCCTTGATGAAAACTCTTTCTACGTTCCAAATTTCAGACCAAAAGACCACATGGTGTGGTTGCAGAACCATGGGCAAAAAAACGTGTCAGAACTGGTGAAAAGTGCATTTTTTGGTGTTTCACTGTGCAGAACCCGTATGTCTGACCAAAACACAACTTGGTAAATCAAGAAATCTACCATACCAGACCATGCATTCCAAATTTCGTACAAATCCATTGAACGGTTGCAAAGTTATTAATGTGTAACATTTGAGGTCTAACATTAAAATGCTTACTTAATTCATAGGGCACAACTGCGTTCTCTTATAAAAAATATATATATATATACACACACACACACACACACATACATATATGTGTGTATATATATATGTGTATATATATATATATATATATATATGTATGTATGTATATTCTATCTATCTATATATATCTTCATGGACCTGTCTAAAGCGTTTGACCTGGTAAACCACAACCTCCTTTTACAAAAAATGTGCGCTCTTGGCATGGACGCACATGCCCTAGGATGGTTTGCTAATTACCTTATGGGCCGGACCCAGAGGGTCAAGTGGAAGGACTATGTCTCCCAGTCTGCACCGCTCAAAGTAGGAGTACCTCAGGGGTCAATACTTGGTCCCCTTCTCTTCACTTTGTTTATAAACGATCTGCACTTACATTGCGGGAGCAGCAGCGTCATCCAATACGCGGACGATGCTGTCATTTTCCGAGCCTCCCCTAACTTAGGAGAACTGGGGAATGCCCTCCAAGAGGACATTCTTCAGATGGAGGACTGGCTCACTCGGAATAAAATGGTATTAAATACCAGTAAAACTAAAGTGATGTTGTTCGGCCCAGATCCTTGGGAACCGAGAGGTCGCTGATCCTTCAGCTGCAGTCCAGAGGGGTGATAAACTTGAGGTGGTTACCCACTAAATACCTAGGGCTAACTCTTGGACCAAGGCTTCACCCTAAAAATCATGTTGACCAACTCACCAAAGCCATACATGGAAAACCGGTATCCTCTACAGAATAAAGGACCAGATTATCCCTTAGCCAGAGTTGCCATCGTAGAATCCAGTCCTTCTCCCTCAAGCTCACTTTTTATGGCACCTGTTCTTCAAGGCGTGGCCTCTACGGAACTTGGCAGGCTCCAGACCTTATACAATAAGATTGTCCGATTTGCAACATTATCACACCCTAGGACACACTACTGCGAGGCTCAATCCAAGCTCAGCTGGCCGTCATTGGAAGCCCGCCTCATCTGCCACACACTATGTCTCGCTTTTAAGCTTCTGGGGCCCTTACCTCCCCCTAGTCTCAAAGGACTAGTTAGTGTCAGAACCAACCTGAGGAATCTCCGTTCCTCAGGACAAAACCTCCTTGTGGTCCCCAAAACAAAGACTAAAGCTGGGTCCAGGTCCTTTGCTTTTACTGCACCTTCCCACTGGAACAAACTCCCACTGGAGGTACGAGAGGCAGGGTCGAGCCCCTGCTTCCGGTCTAAGCTCAAAGCACACCTGCTCGCCAGGAGCACTTGCCAATGCATAAGGAACTGACCTTATGCCATGGCCCCTCCTCCCTCTCCACCTTCCGTATTGTAAATGCCATTAAGTCTTTCACAGTTATACAGTATGGAATTTGCCTTAAGTGTGTTATCACTGTTAAACCATTTGGTATTTATGCAAGTTTACAGCTCTGCTTACCTACTTGTACTGTCTGTTTACTTGTATGTTATTTTTACAGCTCTGCTTACCTGCTTTTACTGTTCTGTTTACCTGTATGTTATTTTTTACCCCCGGGTCGCCCCTGAAAAAGGGACCTCCAGGGCCCAGTGGGCCTACCCGGTCAACAAAATTCAATAAATAAATAAATAAATCTATATATATCTATATATCTTATATATATATATATATATATATACACACATATACATATATATAATAGTGGCGCGATAGCACCACTACAGTTAGGGGTTGAGTAGGCACTTTAATGTTAAACCTCAAATTTTGTGCATTAACAACTTCACAACTGCTCAATGGATTTTCAAGACATTTGGAATACACGGTCTCATATAGAAGGTCTCTTGATTCACCTAGTTTGCGTTTTGGTCAGACATATGGTTTTCTTGAGTGAAGCACCAAAAATTCACTTTTCGCCAGTTTGTGTGTTTTTGCCCATGGCGCTGTATGGCCAGCATGTGGTTTATTGGCCAAAACTTGGGACATAGAACAAGCTTGGATCAAAGAGCATGCCAGCATTTGTTTGGTGAAAAATATTAATCCATTCAAAAGTTATTAAAATGTGAAGTTACCATTATATTCTATGGGAAAATTTGTATGTATATTTTGCAAAAGAAGAATAGCAATCTGGCTATCTGGTCATCCCTCACAGCCAAAGATTTTGCATGCTCACAGTGGAAAATCTTCCACCACGAGAAATTTTTTTATTCGCAAGAGCGGCCATCTTGTTTTCAGCTTTCTGACTGAAACAGTGTTGTAGTTTTCTCTCCACGGCTGACTTTTGGGGCAAATGAGGCGTGGGTTTTGCTCAGGTGGACCCCCTCTATCAAACCATGCCTTTGGTTTGGTTTGGTTTAGTCAGAAAATAGACTTTTAAAAATTAAAATTCTCCATTTGCGGCTTGTTAACAATCTTCGTTCACAAGCCTGCAAAATCTTCATCTGTGAGATGATTTTTGGCAGTGAGCTTCCTCCGCGAGGGGATGACCAGATAGGCAGATTTTCACAACCAGATGTCCATGGGGAAGACCAGATGACCCTAGGGATGACCAGATGACCCAGACTGATGACTAGATGACTGCTCGTAGTCAAGAATTTCTCATGGCCGAAAATTCTATATCTCTGTGGCAAAAAATCTTAAAATTGTATATCTCAATAACGGTTTGGTCTTTTTACTTGAAATTTGCAGGGTGTTGAGGGGATGTCCTAGAGATGTGAATTATGCTGTTTAGGTGTTGGGGAATTAATTGGTTGAAGAGATACTTAATGGTGTCAGTGACATTTTTCCCACAGGATTACATTGCGGTCTGTGTCACAACTTTCAGTGCCATTATCTCGGAAACTAAGCGAGATACAGACTTTTTGCTACTGGTGGCTTAGATCACCTTGCTATTGGAACAAGATTTTAAACCACACAGTAACCCTGCAGTGGAATATTTTTAGTAGGTTGCACGGTGCATGAGATATTGTTACATTTGTGTTCCAAGAGTTCGTTGCTGTATAGGGATGCTGTATAGTTATGTTTTCTACTATTTATATTATGCTGTTATGCAGTATCGGGTCACTTGGTGGGAGTGCAGGACCCAAAGGTCCTATGCTCACACCAATATGTATTTTGCTACTTATATTACACTTTTTTTTAAGTAAGGATTATATGCAAAAAATGCGTTACTGCATCAGTTAGGGTTAGTGACAAAATCAGAAATTAATGTTAGTAGAGCACATTTCCACACACTCCCATCTTCCACAGACTGACAGATGCTGGTGTGGCATGGGGTTGAGGCCTAACTGTCACCCCATCCCCTTTACTGTACCATGTTAACCTGGTTACACATGGAATGAAGTGACAGTTGGGCCTCATGACCCCATGCCACACCCCAGCATCTGTCAATCTGTGGAAGATGGGAGTGGGGGTGCCACCCCTAACGTTGAATTTTACTGACTTTCGCCACTAACCTTAACTGATGCATTAACACAGTTTCTTGTATAGGATATAGAGATACATACATAGATACATAGACAGTGTCGGCAGATAAGGGACTATGGGCTCACCCAGTCTGCCCATTTGAGCTTGTAAGTTCAGTTTGTTTTCCTAGAAGTCTGTTTCCCCTTACCCCTGACCTCTAGAATTCCTTTATGTCTATCCTGTGCATTCTTAAATCCTGTGATTGTTTCAGCCCCCACCACTTCCTCTGGCAGGGTGTTCCACTTGTCCACCACCCGCTCTGTGAAGAAATTCTTTCTCATGTTTCCTCTGAATCGCTCTCCCTCCAACTTCATCCCATGCCCTCTAGTCCTGGAACATCTTTTCGCTTAAAATAGTGTTTTCCTGCACCCTGTTCCTCCCTGTAAGATACTTGTATGTCTCTCATCATATCCTCTCTCCTCCTCTCCTCCAGGGAGTACATGTTCAGTTCCTTCAACCTGTCTTCATAGGACTTGTGATGCAATCCATGCACCATCTTTGTTGCCTCCTCTGAACCTTCTCTACCCTGTCTATGTCCTTACATAGGTATGGTCTCCAGAACTGTACACTGTACTCAGGTGGGGCCTCACTAGTGTCTGTGTTGGAATTATGACCTCCTTTCCTGCTGGTGATACCCCTGCCTATACATCCTATTTGCTTTACCTGCTGCCTTGTCACACTGTTTCCTTACCTTGAGGTCATCAGAGATGACAACCCCAAGATCCCTTTCCTGCTTGGTGCATGCTATATCCTCACCCCCAACTGATATATTGTGCCAGGTTTTGTGCCCATATGCATTATCTTGCACTTCTTTGCATTGAATTTCAACTGCACAAACCCTGACCATTCTTCAAGTTTCTGCAGGTCCTTTCTCATTCTGTCTACACCCTCTGGTGTGTCTACTCTGTTACAGAGCTTTGTGTCATCAGCTAACAGTGAAATTCTGCCTTCTAGATCCTGGCAATGTCACTGATGAAGATGTTGAATAGGACCGGTCCCAGCACTGATCCTGTGGTACCCCACTGGTCACTCTTCCCTCTGTGGAGTGACAGCCATTTACCACCACCTCTGTGTCCTGCCACCCAGCCAGTTACCTACCCACCACACTACTGTCCTGCCCAACTACATTCCCAGTTTGTGTAATAGTCTTCTATGTGGCACAGTGTCAAAGGCCTTGCTGAAGTCCAGATAGGCCATGTCCACTGCCCTCCCCTGATCCACCTCCCTAGTCACCCAGTCAAAAATTCAATGAGGTTGGTCTGACACTCCCCTGGTGAAACCATAGATATAGATATAGATATAGATATAGATATAGATATAGATATAGATATAGATATAGTGAAGACATAGATATAGATATAGATATAGATATAGATATAGATATAGATATAGATATTACAAGTCACATTAAACTGTTCCTCCAATCAGTTGTTTTAGTTTTTCTGACTGAGTTGCATAAGTGTTTCTGGATCCAGTGCAAAGCCCTGCACAAACTGTTTCTTAAGAGTTAAAACTCAGTTTTGCAGTGCATTGTGACTGGACTGCAGATGCATTCCAACTGAGTTGCAAAAACATTTTACAAACATTACTCTTCAGTTGGTTAAGCATTGAAAAATAATGCAATATGAGTTGCTAGTGCATTGTCAACTGTAAAAAACAATGCTAAAGTGACTCATTGGTGGAACAGTTTAATGTGACTTGCACATTGAGGGAAGCACATTGATGAGCATTTAAACTAGGAGGGGGGTAATAGAATGGATAGAGGAGTTCAGAGGCCTAGTGATGTGAAACCAAATGTGCTTACCCCCCCATGACAGCAAGGTAAAGAAGAAGGTGACTACTAAGGGAGTGGACATAAGGGGAGAAAGGCAGGGTGGAGGGTAGAGACAAGAGTTGGAAGGTAGTAACACTAAATGCTAGGAGTCTGTGGAATAAAGGGGCAGAACTACAAGCTCTCCTGAATGAGAGGGGAGTGGATTTGGAGGCTGTAACTGAGACATGGGCCTCCCAAATCCACGACTGGGACATGGCAGTTCCGGGGTATAGATTACACTGGAAGGATAGGGAAAAGGGAAGGGGAGGGAGGGTGCTGTATGTAAGGAGGGATTAAAATGTAATGGAGGAGGGAGATGAAGGAGACACAGAAGCACTGTGTGCAACTACAGGATCCCAAAAATAGATCACTAAGAGTGGGTGGTGTGCAGGCCACCCTCTCAATCTGAAGGGATGGACAGGGTACTGGCAGAACAGATCAGGAGGAACTGTGGGAAGGGGATGGTGATAGTAGGGGACTTCAACCTGCCAGGGTGGAGGGACACTTACCTCAAAGAACCAAATAGGGAAAGGAACACCCTTGACCTCATACTTATGAATGGGGATTGGGTGAGGGATGAGGGTGAGGGATGAGGGTGGAGGAACCACTGGGGGGACAGCATGGTTCCAGTTACAGATGGCTAAAGAGAGGGGACATCTGGCACAAGGGTGCTGGATTTCAGGAACGCCAACTTTAAGATGATGACAGAAGTGGTACAGGGTTCCGTGCAAAATTCAACTGAGTATGGACACACAACAAAGGTGGGAACTGATAAGACAGGGATAGTGAAGGCATAGAAACTTGCTGTAGGGCCCAGACTAAAAAGGCTAGGAAAGAAACCAGCTGTATAAGCAAAGGGTGTTAGACAAGGTGAGGAGGAAAATGGTAGCTATAGGAGATACAGAAAATTGGAGAGGAGGAAGGAGGATAGGGAGGAATATCTGCAAGAAGCAAAAGAAGTGACTGAGAGGTAAGGGCAGCCAAGGCGGCAAGTCAACTTAGGCTGGCGCAGGGCATAAATAAAGGGGAAAAAGACTTCTTTAGGTACATCAGGGAAAAAAGAAGCTGTAAGGATCAAATTGTAAAAATTAAGAAGGAGGGTGGATGGGTAGAAGAGGGGGGTGAAAAGGCGGAAGTGCTCAACGACAACTTCTGTTCAGTTTTTAAGAAAGAAAAGGATGGGGCACTACCCATAGTAGGAGGGAAGATAGAACCGGAGGGGGATGATGGACAGAGAAATCATGGTGGGGAGAGTGCTGGGGAGATTAAAGGCATTGAGGGTGGACAAGGCACCAGGACCGGATGGAGTACATCCAAGAGTGATGAAGGAGCTGGCAGAGGTCCTGGTGGGACCCTTGGCACAATTGTTTAATTCATCTCTAGACACAGGATGCATACTCAGTGACTGGAGACTGGCTCAAGTGGTTCTCCTCCACAAGAGTGGACCCAAGGTCGAACCAGGGAACTATAAGCCAGTAAGTCTAACATCCAGAGTGGGGAAGCAAATGGAGACCATCCTAAAGGAGAGGCTAGTGGCACTACTGGAGGTGAATGGGGTGCAGGACAGGAGGCAGCATGGATTCGTCAAGGTCAGGTCATGCCAGACCAACCTGGTAGAATACTATGACTGGGTGACTAGGTAAATTGATGGTGGCCATACGGTGGATGTCCTGTACCTAGACTTCAGTAAGGCCTTCGATTCAATACCACATGGGAGACTTGGAAGCAAGCTATGGGGCACAGGGGCAAGAGCAAAACTGGTGGGGTGGGTGGAGAACTGGATAAAAGATAGGCAGCAGAGGTTTGTGGTAGGTGGAGAATACTCATCCCCTAAGCCTGTGACAAGTGGTGTTCCACAGGTGTCAGTGTTGGGCCCAGTACTGTTTGGCATATATATTACAAATATCTCAGAGGGCAGCAGCAGCCAAATCAGCCTATTTGTGGATGACACCAAGATGAGAGCAGTGGTGGATGACCAGGTTGGATGGCAGGGGCTACAGGAGGATCTGGCAAGGCTAGAGGCATGGCTGGATAGATGGCAGCTGGGATTCAATGCAAAAAAATGCAAGGTACTGCACTTTGGAATAACAAAATCCTAGGAGAAGCTACCATCTGGGGGTGAGGCTGGAGGTAACAGAAGAGGAGGAGAAGGATCTGGGGGTGCTCATCACGGGAGCAATGAACAATTCCATGCAATGCAAAAAGGCAGCAGCAATGGGCAACAAAATTTTGGGGTGCATTGCAAGGAGCATTACTGCTAGGAGAAGGGGTTATTCTACCATTATACAGATCTTTGGTTAGACCCCACCTGGAATACTGCATGCAGTACTGGTGCCCATATCTAGGAAAGGACATTAGGCTGCTGGAGGGGTGCAGCATAGGGCAACGAAGGTGATTCAGGGCCTGGGGAAATCTCCATATGAGGTCAAACTAAGAGAATAGGGACGGGGGGACATGATTAAGACCTTCAAATACATGAAGAGGATACACAGAGGGTATATTCAGGAGGAGGGTGCGGAGAGACACTAGGGGCCATGACATAACATTGGAGGGGTAGATTCAGGAGGGAGATGAGGAAGCATTTCTTTACAGAGAGGGTAGTCTAGTGGCCCCCCACCCGGCAGTGTCAGACCACCCATTTCCCCACCCATCCCCTAGCCATCGACTGGCACAGCCCACCTCTCACGCCATGGCCAGCATAGCTGAGCTCCCATATGAGTGCATACTACTGTAAATAGCACATGCTCAATGAATGTCCATCGTTCAATGACAGACAATATGAGTGAGAGGTGGAGCTGCCAGTCGCCGATTGGGGGAGTAAATTGGTCACAGCACTGTCAGGTGGGGGTAGGGGCACTAGACTACCAAGGATAATGGGGCTATGATTATCTGTTTTACATTTTACAGTACCGCAAAGACTTGGGTTCAGAGATCAGGATCTGGGCTTGAGAGGCTAACCCTGTAGGGCTTCTACTGTGGTGATTGGGCATGGGGGATAGACAGCCCTGTGGGCTTTTTTAATGACTATTTGGGATCAAGGCATGGGGACTACATAGCCCTGTGGGGCTTTTAATGTATTTTGGAGATCGGGGCATGGTGTCCACTAGCCCTGTGGGGCTTATTCACTGCCATTTGGGTGATCGGGCATGGGGCTACATAGCCCTGTGGGGCATTTGTAATGAATGTTGGGGGTCAGGGCATGAGGGATACACAGCTTGGGACTTTTTATGTATTCTGGGGATCAGGGCATGGGTGGGGGCTACATGTACTGGGGGTTGGGGAGGCGGGTACATTGGCACAATCCTCGGAGGGTGTATGTACAGTTACACATTGGTGGGTGTCCCTGGGGTTGTTTGAGAATAGCGCCTGGGACTTGCTGCCCTTCCAGACAAGGGCGCAACTGTTGCCATAAACCCCCAGCACCACAACGCATGGGGTTTAGGGAGTAACTGTGGCATATGTCCACTTTGGTGCAAGCAGAATATCAGATGTCATTAACCGTTGGTGTAATCTTGTTACTTGCACCATTTATTTTGACACAAGTCAAGTTACGCCAGACGCAACTTTTTGTGAATTAGGCCCATGGAGACCATATTAAGGGAAAGGCTGGTGAGGTACATAGAGACGAATGGTCTACAGGATGAAAGACAACACGTGTGTGTGGCAGGCTGATCATGTCAAATGAACCTGATCGAGTTCTTCGATTGGGTCATGCGAACAGTGGACAAAGGCCAGGTGGTGGACATCATATACCTGGACTTTAGCGAGGCCTTCTATTCTGCACCACACAAAAGCTTGATAATGATTCTGAGGGATCTAGGGGTGGAGGAGAATATGGTAAGGTGGGTTGACAACTGGTTGAGTTGTAGAACCCAGACAGTGATGGTTGAGGTGAGTTCTCCAGCACCAAGGAGGTCACCAGTGAGGTCCCACAGGGATCGGTGCTGGGGTCAGTGCTGTTAAATGTCTTCATAAGTGATATTGGGGAGGGCATTAAACACAAAATGTGCCTGTCTGCAGATGACACCAAACTCTGTGGGAGACTGGACAAAAGGAGGGATACAGGGCCTGAGGGAGGACCTCACCAGACTAGAGAGATGGTCAGAATCTGACAACTTGGTTTCAATGCCAAAAAGTGCAAAGTGATGCACATGGGGTCAAGAACCCTAGGACAGAGTATAACATAGGAGGGGTTCAGGTAACTGCTTCCAAAGAGGAAAAGGATCTAGGGGTAGTGATTGCGAATGACCTGAAACACTTCTCTCAGTGTAAAAAGGCAGTGGAGAAGGCTAACAGGATGCTGTGGTGTACTGCAAGAGAATTCAGTAGTAGGCAGAGCAAGGTTATTTTACCATTAAACAGGTCATTGGTGAGATCACATTTAGAATATGGGGTTAGGTATTGGCATCCTTATGTTAAGAAGGACACCAGCATGCTGGAGGGTGTCTAAAGGAGAGCAATCAATATGATCAAGGGGCTACAGGATAGTTCATATGAGGAGAGGCTGGGAGTCCTGGGGATGTACTACCTGGAAGAGAGGAGGCAGAGGGGTAATATGATAGGGACCTTTAAGTACATGAAGGGAATTAACCAAGTGAAAATGAAAGGTCTCTTTAAAATGAGTGACAACAGCACCACTGGGGGCACAGACTCAAATTGATGGGGGGGGGGACAGGTTCAGAATGGATGTAAGAAAGTATTTCTATATGGAGAGGGTGGTGTTCATCTGGAATGAGGTGCGAGAGGAGGTGGTATCAGCAAGGATGGTGGGAGCATTCAAGGGAGCCTGGGACAAGCACAAAGGGAACACTCGGGACCAAGGAAGGGGAGAGGGGGAAGGGATGGACGGTTGGTGGGTAGGGTCCTTGGCATAAGTTGTAAGGCCAGACCCTGCATCACTTACTGAGCAAGTGCGATAGTACAGGCAGTCTTCTTCTGCTGGCTTTTTTCGCATGTTCATATTAGATCTTGTCCTGAGCAGCTGGACTAGTAAGGTTTCATCTGTAACTATGCAAACAAATTCCAGTCCCCATATCCTACCACATTCCTCCTCCTGGTCCTGATTAGAGCTGGGCAGAAGTTGCAAATCCTGCTTTTGCTGAAATTTCATGACCATTTTTTTGTTTTACCAGGAGAGACACACTAAGCTGGAAGCTTGTTTACAGGTGCGACCTGGGAGCACAAGGAAGTTAAGTGACTTGCTCAGGGTCACACAGTATGTAAGTGGGGCTATGGGATTCAAACCCAGATTTTTAGATTTGCAGCTCAGAGCCTTAAACCACTGCACTATACTGCCTCCAGTGGTCGATTTCATGACATTTTCCAAACTTCCACCTTTGGCTATATCAGAATCTTCTGAATGTGTTTGACCCATTTTTGCCCTGTTCCACTAAATTTTCTGGCTGAATTGTGGAATAATACACATGAACTGTGGAATGACAGTTCTAAGGAATTCCATTCCGCAGTTTAACACATTAATCCACAATACTTGTAATTATTCCACAGTTCAGTGATCAGTTCTTGGAATTTCTTTCTGCAGATTAAACCAGTAATCCAAAATTCATGCATTTATTCCACACTTTAGTGACTCACTGTACTGTGGAATCAATGCAGGCACTGCAGAGAAATATATTAAACTGTGGAAAGAAATTCCATAGAACTGACCACAGAGTGATCAGCTCTGTGGAATTTCTTTCCGCAGTTTAATACATTAATCCACAATTCATAATTCATTCCACCATTCTAAGTCAGAATTTCCATGAAAGTTCCAGTATATCCCAAAATTTTGTGAAAGTGAAATTTAACTTTCACCAAAATTCTGCTTGCGAAGTTTAAGTTTGCACAGCCTTAGTTCTGATACATTAAGAAAACAATTACCCCTTACCCACATGGCACCCAGTCTCCTCCTCTTCCATGGTCCTAATGATCAAAAATAATTCCTCTGTAGTCCCAATAATCAAGACAAACTTACCCCAATGGCACAGCCTTCCAAACATCGGCTTTCTTAGGGCTGTGCAGACTGTTGTCATTCTGGTGGAACAGAAGTCTGCGAATTTCAGAAAATTACACAGAATTCCACTGTAGTGGTATTCTGACATTTTCATGTGAACGGTTTTACACAGATTAATAATCTCCATATTCGCTTTTCCGTAATATGTGAAATAATATTCCACAGTTTATGTGATCTGTGGGAAATTATCCTGCATTATAAAAATAAATGCTTTTCAGAATTCTGTGGAATTTAAAATGAAATTCTGAAAAGCATTTTGGAAGCAGAAGTACAATTCTGCACCAGTCCTGACAGCAGAATTCTGCATTCCACACAGCCCAATGTTCTGACTACTATCTGACTAAATGAAAGCAAAAAGAGGCCTTTCTCTCTTTTATTCACTCAGAGGGTAGCCAGAGAAGGTGGTGGAGGGGTGTGCCAGCTATCATTAAATGTATTGATTTTTTGGTGGGTGGGATACTTTGGTGCAAAGGGTAGTGGATAGACTTTTAAGATATAATATTTAGACACATTCAGCTTGTCTTTCATTAACATTTTATTAGGGATGGGCAATGTTTTCTGGATGCTGGAAGATCACTGTAAGAATGGCACCGATTGTGTTATTTGTATATGCAATATGTATCCTGTGTAAAAAAAAATGATTTTAAAAAAGAATAACATTGATTCTAAGAAGAGCTACAGTCTTGACTTCCTGTATTTCAACTGAGTAAAATGAATACTTCCACTTTTCCTAGTAAGAAGAGGTGGAAAGAGCAACAATACTCTGCCAAACAGCACAGAGTGCCAGCTAAAGATTATGAGTGACTCCCTAAGGTCAGCTAGGATGGGCAGCGGTTTTGTACTGGCTGTTGCTGACTCTATTGAGAGACTCACTGAGGGCAGGCATCCATTGTATGCTGCAGCCACTGAGAGGTATGCTAGGTCAACAGCAGTTCTGAGCTAGCTGCATTCCGAGTCCCTTTAGAGGTGGCCATTAAATCTCATCACTCTGTCCCTGAGGCCTGCCAGTATACTTCTGCTTGCTGCTTCTTCAGTTTGAGAGATCCTTCCACCACTACAGCAAATCCAGATTCATAGTTACTGTACCAATGTACTGTTTCTTGCAAGTGTATAATTCCCTACATTGTGATTGGTTGACCATCCATAGCACTCCAGACATTACCTCATGGGTTTTAGCCCACCTGATAGGCTAGTGATGCACATGACTCTAGGATCAAATTTCTAGTATATCAAGGTTCCAGAAACCCTGCCCTCCAGTTCAAATCGCATCTGATCAGGCAAGCACACCAGGATCCCTGTCTGCTCCACATCAGAAAGGTAGGCCTCTGAACTATAAGGAATATAGGGATAACTGTAAAATGGTATTCAAAAGAGAGTAAAAGCAAAGCAGCCCACAGCTAGGTTAGTCAAGAAAGCTATGTGGCTCAAACCGTTTTCAGTTATCTCAGATGATTTAAGTTTCACTTCAGGGTCTATAGATCTATTGGGACATGCTATTGTGTCCCTAGCATTTTTAGTCAGGCTCATGCCTGTTTTTTTCTCTGAATTGTGAGTTCATGTTTTGTTAATCTGTTTAGTGCTCTGCTTATGAGTTTTGCCACAAAGCTTACAGACTGCATGCTAGCTCTACTGTTTCAATTATATTGCAGTACAAAGTAACAGTTTAAAGTAAGAAAGGGAGACTCTGTATGGATTAACAAGTTTTAAACTGAAAATGTTGTTTGTTCGCACCACGCCACTCGCGTGGTATACCTCCCGGCCCCATCATGGCTCACAAGGTAATCCTTGGCGTAGCACGCCCGCCTGGGGGCCCCCCACTTGTGCCTCCTCCGAGGCCCTCTTCTTACTCGGCGTGTCGCTCCTCACTGCAGGGAGCGTCCTCTACTACTCCGTTTCTCCTTCTGGAGCACACCCTCTCAACAATGCCATAGGCGTGTTCGCAGGCCTCTGGCCTACTATTCTCAGTTGCGCCACGCCCTCCCTCCACAGCACAGTCGGCACTGGATGCTCCCCACAGCCCCATTCTCAGGGCTCTTCTCCATGATCCCTACTGTGCTAAAAGTACTTCCTCCACCTATCTACAGGCTCGGGACCTTCCTTCGACCTCAACAGCTGAGAGGTTATCGGGGATTGAGGGGGGTGATCTTCCGGCGCTCCTTCAGGCTCGCAGCCTACTTCCAGGCCTCAGTCATGTTCCACCACAGGGGCTAGGACGGTGGCAGCTGGGCCTATCTACCCATGGGGCAGTGGCTTGGAAGTTATATATATATATATATATATATATATATATATATATATATATGTATATAGATATATCTATATATATATATATATATATATATATATATATATACACATATATATATATAGAGCAACCACGCCTCAGGCTTCTGCAGGTGCATACAGACGCCTTCACCGCAACCTCGTGGTCGAGGATCCCCATATGGGGATTGAGGGGCCGCACAAACCTTTTAGGGGAAACCCATGGTTGGCATTTGAGACCGCGAGGCCTCTCTAGGCAGTATAGCACAGTGGGTTAAGGCTCTGTGCTGCAGATCTGGAGACCTGAGTTTCACTCCCAGGTGTCTGCGTGCATACTGTATGATCCTGAACAGGTCTCTTAATTTCATTTAAAACAACCGGAATACAAGGGGGGTTATCAACAGGGGTGCAAGAGTAACCAATTATGCACCATATGGGGTCCCTCACATAGCGACCTCCATAAATTGACCCCCAGCTACAGTTTCCACACTCCTACACATGGGTCCCTCCCATAGCGACCCTGGTGTTATGGCCTACTACTACTATATGGCCCTACAATTTCAGTCTCGCACGGGTCCCTCCTACAGCGACCCCAGTGCTAACCTCTATACTGGAAGTCCCTCCCATAGCGACAACCAGACTAGCCTCCTATGCATGAGGGATCCCTCCCACAGCAACCCCACAGGCTGTCATCCTGCCCAGGGAATAGCACAGGCACCTCCCCTTGAAAACGAGGTGCTAGACATACAAATTATGCTGATTACTAGGGGACAGAGAGATCCCCACAGTGCATTGCACTAGCCCTAATCATAAGCTTGCCGCCTTCTTTTTCACCAGATGGTCAAGGCCAAGAAGTGTTCCTCTTGCAATGCTATTCTTTTGCCCCAAGCTCCGGGTCCCCCTTGCTCCACCTGTCTACTTGACGATGACGAGTTATCCAAGGAGCAAACTCCAGTCATGGGTCCCAACAATCCAGGACCCAGTGGTACCATCTGGATGGATCCTGGTTCCCTCCTGATTCAAAACCAACAGGCCACAGTCGCAATGATGGAGAGCCAGCAGAATTTCATGCTGAAGATAATGGAGAAACTCGAATCCCTTACACAGCATAGAACAACAACAGCACTTCTGGAACCAGACAAGGCAGGGGGGCCCTCGGAAGAACATCTAGACCGCAAGGATACTGTACCAGACAACCCTCAGATGGACTCCGTAGAAGATAAGGATATCCCAAAGGAAGAGGATGGAGTGGACACCGATGAAGAGGACATGGAACCTCAAGCTGTACCGTCCCTTACTTTAAAATTGTGTTCATTCGACATGGTACCAGGCCTCGTGAAAATCGTCAATGCCACTATGGGGTTTGACATCAAGGAGAGTAAACCTGAGTCCAAACTTGACCCCATGATCCAGCAGAAGGCGACCACCTCAGAGACTTTCCCAGTGTGCCCAGCTATCGAGGATGTCTTCAACAAGGAGTGGCAATCCACAGAACCAGGCAGAATGCCAAATAGGTAAAACATGGACAGGATGTATCCGGTTCAAGAGGACAAGACTGATATCTGGTGCAAAGCCCCCACTATTGACCCCCAGGTGGCGGCGCTCAGTAAGAAAACAATCTTACCATATGGCACAATAGCTCTAAAAGATCCAATGGATAAGAAGGTGGAGGACATGCTAAAAAGGGCATTCGAGGTCGAGGGAACCACTGCAAAAGCTGCCACGACTGCCATTTACACAGCTTGGGCACAAATCCGCTGGCTCGAAGAGCTCCAAGAGCAAGCAAACCCAAAGTCCAGAGAGGCAGAACTTTTAGAGTGCACTCTCCATGTGGCAAAATACCTGGTGGACATGGCAGTTGACACCCTGCAACTGCATGGCAGGGCCACAGCTATCACCAATCGTGCCAGGAAAGCATTGTGGCTGAAATTGTGGGACGCTGACAACGAATCAAAGACACTATTGCAAAATTTACCCATGAAGGGAAAGCATGTTTTTGGGGAGGAGCTACAGGACTTCCTAAAACAAAAAGAGGAGGGAAGAGACCTCCTTAAGAACAAGGCCAGGTACACCTACCTTCCTTCCACAAGGCGGAGGTTTGGGGGTTGGGGAACAGACTACACTAACCCCATGAGAGACACTTACTCACAGAACAGTTCCTTTCGAGGCAGAGGAGCATCCCACAGTTACCGTGAGCCCCTATTCTCAAGCTTACCAACCGTCCTCCTTTAGAGCCCATTGCCAAAAATTTGGGAGAAGAGGTAGAGGCTACAGGGGAAAACAGCAATGACTAGTACCCACAACCATTCAGAGTCAGGGATCATACCCTCCTGTGGGGCAAAGACTGTCACTGTTCAAACACCAGTGGTTCAACACAACCTCAGACAGGTGGGTCCTAGAGGTGGTCTCAAGGGGGTGCTCCATAGAGTTGTCCCACGCCCCAGTCACTCACAGGTTTGTAACCTCCCCAATCGCCAAAAGGAAGACAACACCGGATCAGGTCCAACACATCCTGTTGGAACTACTGCAAAACAGAGCCATTAAGCCCGTCCCCACGCATGAGCAGAAGCTAGCAGTGTACTCCATTTTCTTCCTCGTGCCCAAAAAGTCAGGAGAACTATGCCCCATTCTGAATCTGAAACACCTCAATGAGCACGTGGTGTGCCACAGGTTCAAAATGGAGACCATACAATCAACTCTATGCAGCATCCGGGTAGGCAACTACCTCACATCCATAGACTTGAAGGACGCATATCTCCACATCCATATCATACCAAGACACCGCAGTTCCTCAGATTCCACATCTTGGGCCACCACTACCAGTACCAGGCCTTGCCTTCGGCCTCACCTCAGCACCAAGAGTGTTCACCAAGGTGTGCATCATCCCTAGCCAAACTCAGGGAACAGGGCTGGACATCATACCCTACTTGGACGACTGGCTCATTTGAGCACGTTCCAAGGAGCAGGCACTCCAAGACACTGCAACCACCCTACAGGCACTCGAGGAACACGGCTGGGTAGTGAACTGGGCAAAGAACCATCTGGTACCCACCCAGCAGATTGAACATCTGGGGGCACTAGTCAGCACATCCCAGGGATGGGCAAAACTCCCTCAGACAAGGGTGCTCAATCTGATAGCCCTGGCCTGTCACATGAAAGCACACCATCAGACAACCATGGGACGCATAGCCCAGTTGCTAGGGTGCATGGCATCTTGCATAGACCTCATACCCTGGGCCATATAGCACATGCAACTGCTCCAGACATACGTTCTTACTCAGGGTTCACCAAATGAGTACAATCTACAGGTCATTGTCCCACTACCGACATCGGTGAGACACTCACTAACATGGTGGACAGTGAAGTCCAACCTCACCAGAGGGGTACCTCTAGAGGCATCCTACATGGCCACAATAGAGACGGACGCGAGCCTATCTGGCTGGGGAGCATGCCTGGGCGACTTGACAGCTCAAGGCCTATGGTTGCCAATGGATGCCAAATTATCCATCAACATCCTGGAGATGAGAGCCATATCCCATGCCCTCGAGGCTTTCAGACCCTTCATCTATGGCCAGTCGGTTCTGATACACCGACAATCAGGTAACAGTGGCCTACATCGCAAAACAGGGCAGCACTAGGAGCAGAGCCATGCTGAGGGAGGCAACGCCAGTCCTCAATTGGGCTCAGACCAACCTCAGCCATCTTGGTGCAGTGCACCTCGCAGAAAAACTCAACATGCATTCGGATTGGCTCAGCAGGCAACAGGTTCACCAGGGAATGGCAGCTGCACCCGACCTCTTCCAGATGATTCAGGAAGCATGGGGACCAGTACCCATGGACCTCATGGCAACTGTGGAAACACACAGATCCAGGCATTTTATTCACGGTTCAGGGAAGGTCGCCCCTGGAACCGATGTCTGTCACAACCGTGTGGTCTCGGGAACATGCATACTTGTTTCCCTTCCCTAATTCCCCAGGTACTAAGCAAGATCCGGCATCTCGCTGTACCATCATCCTAGTGGGCCCCTACTGGCCATGGAGGCATGGTTTGCCACAGTACTCAAATGACTTTAGCCAGCCTTCGATTGCCTTACCGAGTGGATATAGCCTCACAGGGCCCAGTGATCCACCCGGCCCCGCAAACACTGAAACTCACAGCCTGGCTTCTGAAAGGAGGAGGAGACTAATGAAGGCAGGCTACCATGACTCCATCATATCAACAATATTACAGTCTAGACAGGCCTCCACCACTTCCACCTATGGTAGACAATGGTCTATATTCATGAAGTGGTGTCGAGAACAGGGTAAGGACCCTGAACCAACAGACATTTCAACCATTTTGCTATTTCTCCAACAGGGAGTAGACAAGGCCTGGCCCACTCATCCCTCAAAGTACAACTTTCTGCAACTGGGGTGGCCATGGGTCCCATTGGGGATACAGCCCGGAGCACACCTGATGTCCTGGGCGCTCCTAAAAGCAGTAGAGGTACTCCCGACCCAGAACACGACCGACCATCGCGCCATGGGATCTCCCCACTGGTGCTCAGTTCAACTCCTTTGAGCCACTCCATGAGGTAGACCTATTCTGGGTCAGCCTCAAGGCTTGCTTCCTTGTTGCCATCTGCTCAGCTAGACAGAAGAGAGCTAGAGGCACTATCATGCAAAGAACCCTATAGCGTGTTCACCCTCAGGAGTCCACTTACGAACAGTCCTAGCCTTCCAACCAAAGGTATCCACAGCATTCCACAGGGAACAGCCCATCGAGCTGCTCACCTTTTCTGCGGACACTCAACAGGGTGTCTGGCCAATTCCGCATCATCTGGATGTTGGCATCACCCTCTCCATCTACATAGCTAGGACGCTGCCCCTTCGTAAGACAGAAAGATTATTTATCATCACAAGGGGACAAAGACAAGGCAAGGCATCCTCCAAGTCCACAATCGCTGGATGGCTCAAAAGGACCATTCAGGAGGCTTACCTAGCAAAACATATGACACCACCCCAGGGTATCAAGGCCCATTCCACTAGAGCAGTCACCACATCCTGGGCAGAAAGAGCAAATGTGTTGTCAGAAGACATATGCAAAGTGGCTACATGGACCTCCATCCATACATTTGCCAGACACTATAAGCTTGAGCACCTGTATGACAAACAGCCCACTTTGCCACACAGATCCTCCTAGCAGCAACATCCATCTCTCACTCATAGACCACTCTGTTTCCCTCCCTTGGGTACTACACTGCTACTTATCTCCATGTAATGTCTGAGTGTCATGGATGGTCATCCAATCACAATGGGTGTTTACTCACCTGGTAAAGGTGATTGTGTTGGTTGACATCCATGGCACTCCAAGGCCCTCCCAACAGAGTACTCAGAGTGACCAGGACTGGAAGTCTATTCCAAAGTTCAGAAGGAGATATGATACATTGAGAGCTGACTGTCGACCCCCTTGGGATAGAGATTAGATTGTAAAATAATAGGGAGAATAAACTGAGGCCTGTTGGCCACACCAGCTTATGTTTTTACTTGGCATCATTTTATACAATATTTGTATTGTTCTCTCCTGCATTTCTCCTTGCACTCTACTAACCTTGATTTCAGCTATGGAAGATTCAAACTGGAGAGCAGGGGGTTTCTGGGACCTGGATATACTAGAAATTTGATCCTAGAGTCATGTGCATCACTAGCCTATCAGGTGGGCTAAAACCCATGAGGTAATGTCTGGAGTGACATGGATGTCAGCCAACACAATCACCTTTACCAGGTGAGTAAACACCCATTACTGTTAAAGATGAATTGACTCTAAAAACAGCTGCTTATGTTATAGTACCTGTATGTGTCAGAACATTCCGCTTTCTAAGACATCTGGGGCCTGATTCACAAAAAGTCGCAAAGCACAGCACTAAAGTTTGCATTGCCCTTTGCGATTGCCCATGTGTCTAAGGTTGCTATTCTAAGTAGGATATTGCACCTTCACTATCCAACTGAGAATAGGGCCAGATCAAGTCAGCACTAACCCCACAAGCACTAGTGCTAACCCCATCAGCCCTGCCCTGACATGAAGCCAGGAGTATGGCTCCGCAATGAATAGTGCAGATGCGCTATTTTCAGTTTACAAAAACAGGCATGCAAGGTGCTATGTGGTCATTTGCATGCCCATTATGGGTCCATTTACATCGGCTAGACCAGAGCTCAGCACCCCCCCAGCCCCTGCCCAATAGGCAGCCCTCAGTCCCTGGTGTCCATTGGTTCCACCCCCACCTGATGCCCATCAATGTAGAAAGAGATTTTCCCTGTTGTCTAGTGGTCCTGCCCCACCCAATCCCATGCCCAATCCATAATCAGAACTTCCTGGTGTCTAGTGGTCCCTCTCCCCCATCCACACCCATGCCTGATCTGTAATCAATATTCCTTGCTGTCCAGTGGTCCCTCCACCCAATCCCCATAATATCAAATAACACCGTTCCCTGGTCTCCAGTGTTCCCTCCATCCCAACCCTCAGTACAACAAATTGATTCCATTCCTAGTGACTACAGACCCCCCAAGTAGTCCCCACCACCCTGCTCCCCCATCCTGACCCTGAGCTGGTGACTGGCAGAGCACTCTACTCTTCACCAGCTGGCCACCAACTGAGCTGTCAATGAGCGCGTACTGTTACAGCACGCACTCATTGGTGGCCCAGCTAGGCTGGGCCATGGTGGAGAGTGGAGGGCTGTGCCGGTCGCTGGCTTTGGGATTGGGATGGGGAAGTGGGGTGGTGGGGCATTACGTGGTGGGGTGGGGGGATCTGTTAGACAACAGGGAATGGTATCAATATATTGTACAGGGGATTGGGATGGGGAGCACTGGACACTAGGGAATGGTTTTATCTGATATTACAGGAGATTGGGATGGGATGACCACTGGACACCAAGGAATATTGATTACAGTTCAGGCATGGGTGTGGGTGGTGGAAGGGACCACTAGACACCAAGGAAATGGTTTGCTATGTTTGGGCATGGGATTGGGTGGGGGAGGGATCACTGGACACCAAGGAATGCTTTATGGTCCACATTGGACTGGCGATTGGTGGGGGAGGGACCACTAGCACCAGGGAGAATCTTCTTGTCATACTCGGGCATAGGATCGGGTGGGGAGAAGAGACCATCAGACACCAGGGGAAACATATGTATTAGGTCGGTCAAGCATGGGGGGGACCACTGAACACCAGTGGCTACTGTGCTAGAATTGGGTGGGGGGCCAGCATAGTGCCTCCGCCAACTACTAGGGTTGCCCAGGATTAAGACAAGGTCTCAGTTGGTGGTATTTGCTCTGCTCAAGGGGACCACTCAAAAGGCCCTTGCACAGAACAAATGCTCTGTGAATCGGGGTGTGCCAATTTTCAGGTCCCCCCTTCCTCATTTGCATTGCACCCCTCTCCAAATTTTGCTCAAGCACAAACCTGGTTTAAGCATGCAAACTGGACTTCTGTGATGCAACTCAGCACAAAACCTGATTTGCTCTTGCAAAACTAGGTTTGAGCCCAGGCAAAGTTTTATGAATCCTAGCCCTATCCTATTAGTAGGTTAATAATACCACATTCTTATATAAATCAAACAGGACTTCTATCCAGTGTATGCAGGGCCAAGAAATCCATCCCAGAAAACCTTTGGAATATTTTTGCTTTTTCTTTTTTATTGTATTGTAATTTTATTCTGAGAAATATTTTCCTATAATTTGCTTATTGTGTTAATCTTATTTTCATATTAGTGCTTTTTTATTCAGTGCAATTTGTATTTGCCCTGTTTTTAATTTATTTTATTCTTTGGTAACTGCGTCGCATCCCTCTCAGCACAGGTGCCTGTTTCCAGAGGCACCTGGGAGCACTTGGGCGGTTAACTGACTTGCTCAGAGTCACACAGTATGCAAGTGAGAATCAGCCAAGGTCTGTCTGCTGGATGTACCAAGCTCATTCACAGCTCATTACACTAACCTCTAGGCTATACTGCCAGCACTGTTTGTAACTCTTCCCTTTTCCGCAGGACTTATCTGGAAACAAACTGATACCAGTTAAATATGTCTTTTCTGGTAAAACCTTTGAAATTAGATAAATAAATAAATACATACATACCGTACATGAATACATACATTCATACATACATACAAAGAAACCTTCCTCTTTCTTAGTGCTTCACCTTGGCATCTCTACTTACCCTAATGTGATTTTAATGAGAACTACTGGGACTCAGCCCCTGCAACCTCATCTGTAATTGTAACACAAAGCCAAGTATCTTGTGTAATAAAGATGATTATAATGGGCTTAAATGTACTTAAATGTAATTGAAAGTCAAAGTATCCTTACATAAGATCTTTAGCCTGGTTCTAATGTCAGAAAACCTAGCTTAGATGCAACACCCGGGCTCCCTTGGGGTTACTAGAACCCCTTCAGTATAGTCCACAAGGCTTGTACATATCCACTGTTTACTGAATACCCATACCAGTGGTCCCCTTAAGTAGTAGTGTTCCTGGGTATTCAAGTCACAACCTCTGCCCCAGCTACCATTTCAGTTAATGTTTCTCATATGGTAAATAAATTGTCATTTGATCTGAAAACGGAAATCCCTGATACTATTTACCTGAGCAGAATTAATGCCTTAAAATTAATGACATTCCCAAAACTACAAAACATGTTGGCCAGTCTCCCAGTACAGCTTCTGGCTTCCTTCTTTAAAGCTCTGACAACTGAGTTTTAGTCCTTCATCTGGAACCAAAAAGCCCCCAGAATTAAGATGCAAGCCATTCAGAGACACTAGAGAGAAGACAGTTTTGACCTTCCAAATGTGAAATCACAGCATGAGTATGTAGTATTCAGACAGGCCATTGCTTGCCTTAAACCTCTCCACATATAGTCCTAGAGGGATGGAACTTAAAATAACCCAGTTTGATCTTCTCAACTCCTTGGCCCTCCTTTCCCCAGACTGGGGTGTTCCAAGGAAGGCATCCCTATGCACTAAACTCTCAAAGAGGGTCAGTAGCGTAGCAAATTTCCAGAGGGCCTGGATGCAAGGGTATGTTATAGGGCCCCCCAAGTTTTGAATAAGCATTAAAATTATGATTTGGGCCCATCAAACCTCGTGAGCCTGGGTACAACTGCACCCCTGCACCCTTGTAGCTACACCCTGAAGAGGGTATGGCAAAAGTATGCAAACACCAGGGAGTGGCATTCTCACCTCCAGACTCTGCCCCTTTGGAACAACCCAACTCTAAAATTGACAATGCAGTATTCAACAGTAGGGACCGAAAGAAAAGGGAATCACTACTCTGGGAGACATCTACCCCGACAAAAAGGGTACTATACACGTTCTCTGAGCTGGCATCTATGTATGCTATTCCCTAAACCCATTTTTGGAGATATCTTCTGCTCAGAGACTTGTTGAGGGTGAAGGCATCACAGCCTCACACACTACCTCCCAGACCCCTTGGTGCTGTGGCTACACAGATTGCAAACTCTGAAGAAGGTCACCCTTATATTAAGACTTTATATGCCAATGTACAAAGCCACAGGATATCTGCTAGATCCAGGGAGACCTGGGAATGGGAGCTGGATATGTCCATTCCCCAGGCAGAGTGGGACACTCTGTAGACCCAGACATATAGAGCTTTTGGGGAAGTATAAGCAAAAACCCTAAAATATAAGATCTTGCACAGGGCATGTGGGGCACCCAAATAACTCCACAACGCAGGTCTCCAGGATAATAATGATTGATGGAGGTGTGCATCCCCAAATGCATCCTTGCCACACATTTTATAATACTGCCCTGCCCTTGATTCCTACTGGAACACAATATGGGCACAGCAGTAGTCTGTCTGCTCATCATCAGGGACCCACAATCTGCACTTCTAGGCATCCTGCCCCTAGATCTTTCTTGTCTCCCTCACAGTCCCTCTGGACAGTGAGTGCCCTGGTAGTGGCAAAGAGAGTTATACTTTGTCACTGGAGAGACCCAGACCCTGTGGGAAAATTTTCTATCCCTTACTGTAAGATATGAAAGATTAACACATGTGGCTGCAGGAAAACATTCTACTTACAACAAGATCTGGGACCCATAGCACCAGAACAAAAGCCAGCTACCTAAGAGACTTCCTCCACACAGGTAAAGTGATAAAGATCTGCTATAGATTCCTCTTATTCATCTGCCTTTACTAATTGGTATCTGACTTGTCTTGTCTACACTGAACTGCTTTGAAATCCAACAAACTGCCAGCTTTTCCTGGACCTGCTTACTCCCCCATGAACTCCTCTTTCTGTCTTTACCCTCACCCATCCCCATCTAGATGTGGGGCAAGTCACCTTCCACATTAATTAACTGCTCCCTTTCACTGGACAGCTTGGATGTCCAGGCTACCCCCACATTCTATGACTTATTGATCAATCAATCAATCAATCAATCAATCACTCAATATTTTATTTGTACAGTGCAAATTTCAGGGAGTGAAAGCGCTTTACATACTGTCAGAAAATTACATCTCATTTTAAAATCAGCAATGTTAAAATCCTTAAATTAAATTTCATCAGGAAAGGCCTGGCTTAATAAAAATGTTTTCAACTCAGCTTTAAAACGATCTGTGGTCTGGCACTCTCTAACCTGACGAGGTAAAGAATTCCACAGGGAAGGGGCCACAAAAGTAAATGTGCAGGCCCCAGATGACTTCAATTTAACCCTGGGAATCTCTATCAATCCCTAGTCAGTGGAGCGGAGAGGGTGGGAGGGTGGTAGGGATGAAGAAGGTCTTGCAGGTAGCTGGGTCCCTGGCTGTGTAGGGCTTTATAGGTCAGCAAGCTGATCTTTAAGGAGATTTGCCAATTTATCGGCAACCAGTACAAATAGCAGAGCACAGGTGTGATACGGCAAGATTTAGGTGAGCCAGTCAACAACCTGTCCACCGCATTCTACACTAGCTGCAATCAGTGAAGATCTATCCCCAGTAGCCCTAGGTATAGGGCATTGCAGTAATCTAAGTGAGAGGTCACAAAGGCATGAACCAGAGTTGCCATATCAAAAGGGGAGATAAGGTGTTTAATACGGGTGATGTTTCTCAGGTGGTAAAATGAGGCTTTGACCACAGCCAACACTTGCAATTTCAATATCAAACTGCAGTCTAGCACAATGCCCAGATTTTTCACCTGATCTGAGGTAAGCAGCTGGGAATCCCTGAGCCAAACTCCCGAGGTCCAAACAGCCTTGCACCCTCACACCTTGGTGATCAGGTTCCAACACCAGTACTTTGGTCTTGTCCAGATTTAACTTCAGCCAGTTGATCCTCATCCAGTCTTGAATCTCAGTGAGGCAGTTATTGAAGACCAAGACCGTCTCCTCCTACCCAGGTGTGAAGGACATGTACAGCTGAATAGCATCTGCATAGTAGTGAAAATTCAGCCCATACTGCCTACTGATATCCCCTAATGGCAGCATGTATACTGTGAACAACATGGGGATAAGACTGAGACCTGTGGGACCCCATATGACAGGAGCAGGGAGACGGAGGAAAAATTCCTGATACCACTCTCTGCATTCTGCCCATGAGGAAAGATTTAAACCAGCTGTGGACTGTACTAGCCAGTCCACAGCATACCCACAGGTGCTTCATCAACACCTCATGGTCCACAGTGTCAAATGCCTCTGAGAGATTGAGGAGTACTAAGATGGAATGACTCCCTCGATCCCTCACCATCAGGAGATCATTCAACACCCGGACAAGGACAGTATCACTACTATGCCTCTTTCTGAAACCAGACTAGAGAGAATTGTAGATGTTATGGGTTTTTAAATGATCATCTAGTTGCACAGTCACCACCTTCTCAATAACCTTGCCCACAAAGGGCAGGTTACAGACAGGTCTGTAGTTTGCCATGATGTCCAGGTCCAGCAAAGTTTTTTTTCAGAAGTTGTTTAACAACTGCCTCTTTCAAAGGTTCTGGAAAAAACCTTGTCACCAGAGAACAATGGACAATCCTAACAAGGGCCGGGCCGATGACCTCCACACACCGTAACAAGAGCCGTGTTGGCCCTGGGTCTAAACTATAGTAAGTCAGCCACAACTCCTGAATGTTCAGCACAACATCCATGACATCCAACTGGCCAAAGTCAGACCAGACAGGCTGAGGACTTGTGACCTCAGATCCATTACTGCAAGGCCCATTTGAGGGTGCTGACTGGATCTCCGATCTGATAGTGGCAATCTTATTGGCAAAGAGCTGAGGAAACTCATCATATCTAGATTGTGAAAAGGCTACTGGAGACTCAAGACAGGTTGGACTGCACAACCTATCAACAGTATAGAAGAACTGAGCTGGTCTGTTAGTTGCTGCAGCAATCTCCTTGGACGGGAACTCTGCCTTCTTACAAGAAATTGTTGATTGATAGTCTTTATAATGGGCTAATAATCTAAACTTGTCCTCTACCAGACTGGATTTCCTCCAGTGCCACTCCAACCTTTGACCCCTCCTCCTCGTCTCCTTCAGAGTCTCATCAAACCAAGGAGATTTCTGATGGGAAGTGAGGGGGTGAACAAGAACAGGTGCTACAGAGTCGAGGGAGTCAGCAATAGCCCCATTATAGGCTAGCACCAGCTCCCTGGCTCCTCGTATACATTTGTTATGCCTAATAGGTCCAGTACCTCCATTAGACCACATGGGGACAATCCCCTTAAGGGGTGGTATTGGACCATCTCCGTAAGTGCAGATCTATTAGGGGGAGCCTCAAACCTGAACCTGACAGTATAATAGTCTGACCAACTCACTGGCTCCACCACCAGGTCCTCGCTCTCCATCCAAGCAGGAAGACTAGATCCAATGAATGACTGTGAATGTGAGTTGTAGAGGTAATAACCTATGCCAGGCCCAATTAACTCATTAGCTGGAGGAAATCTTGACCAAATTGTGAGAGTTCATCATCGACTCAGGCATTAAACTCCCCCAAAACAATTCATCTGGGGATTCCAATACCAGGTTGACAATGAAGTCCGTGATTTTCTGCAGGAATTCTCTCCCATCTCCAGGTGGACGGTAGATGAGGAGAATCCTGCAACCTGCACCTGCAACTGCGATACATTCAAAGGATCCAGTCATTCCTACTGGGATGGCTGTGAGGCCCAGGTCTGATTTAAAACAAATGGCTACTCCTCCACCCCTATGATCCTTTCTCGGGCCTTAATATGAACTCAGAGAGAGATGTTCTAAGTTATATCTCGTGCAAGTAGTTTGAATATGGTATAAATCTCTTCAAGCCATTATTTCACCATGTTATATAACCCACCCTGAGTAGAGAATACTGGGAGCTGGACACTGGATAGCCAGGAGTAAAACTAGACCATGGCATGAACAAATGATCTTAGCCTGGACCAGAACTCAGTGGAAGTATGGCATACAACTGAAGCTCTTAACCTGATTCATACCTGTGCAACTTTGTAGTGTTGGAGTAGTTGAACTTTTATGTGCTTGACACATGTTCCACTTTCTGTTACATTCTATGTCTATGACCAGATGCCTTGCTCAATCTTGACAGCTGTACCAATGATGCTGACATTTCTTAATCTGTATGAGGGTACTAGGTGAAAAGAGTGAAAGAAAAACAGTGAGAACCACATCGGCAAAGGAAAACAGTGCTGACAAAGACAGCAAGTACCACTAACAGCTCGTGATGCAAATTGTGAACTCAGCAGCGCAAGCTGGGGAATGATATTTCAGAGGTCAGATTACATAGTATCACTCTGAGGACACAGATCGGCAGGGGAAAAACTCGGGGGGGCAGATTAAATATTATCACCCCAGGGTGGATACAACTCTAGGAGGGGGACAACTGGGTGGTGGCAGATTAAAGATTATCACTCCAGAGGGGACACAACTCTTGGAGGTGGAAAAACTCATGGGGCAGATTAAATATTATCACCCAGGGAGATGCAACTCTTGGAGGGGGATAAACTCAGGACAAGGGGCTGCTATGGCAAACAAGGAAAAAAAAAGTAACATGGCACATGGAGACTTGCACCTGGATCAGCTAGATGTAGCATCGCCACTCACAGACTATGACCGTAACCTCTAAACCACAGTTCCAGCACGGTGAGGCAGCACACAATCAGGATGTCATAATGCCCTGCCTCACTGAACGATACCATCTACAGTATATCGCTGAAATACCACGTGCCGTCATTACCACTTCCATGAAATTTCATGCACTGTTTTTCCTTCGCTGTTATTGATTCGCCATTATTGGTTTGCTCTTTTCACCCGACACCCTCTGTAATTGTTATGTCTGTATTGTAAAACTATAAAAAGTCAAATAAAAATCTTTGGTGTAAAGAAAGCAAATACATATATTGGACCTGATGGCTTACACCTGAGGATGCCATCTAAAGTGTCAGGGGCTACTGCAGGGCAATTAGCAGATATGTTCATTAGCTTGCTAGCTATGGCCGTAGTCCCTAGGGAGTGGAGGACAGCAGATGTGATTCCACTGCATAAGAATGGGAACAAGGATGAGGCAGGGAACTACAGTACAAGTCACATTAAACTGTTCCTCCAATGAGTTGGTGTAGCATTTCTGACTGAGTTGCATTAGTGTTGCTGGATCCAGTTCAGTGCTGTGCACAGAATGTTTCTTAAGAGTTAAAACCCAGTTTTGGATTGCATTATAACAGGACTGCAGATGCATTCCAACTGAGCTGCAAAAACATTTGACAAACTTTGCACTTTAGCTGGTTAAGCACTGAAAAATAAAGCATTATGAGTTGCCAATGCATTGCTGACTGTAAAAACAATTCTAAATCAACTCATTGTTGGAACAGTTTAATGTGACTTGTACTGTATAAGCTACAGCCCTCACATCTATAGTGGAAGGATCATGGAGTCTCTACTGAAGGAGGACTGGGTGAATTTTCTAGAAAGGAATGGGCTGCAGGACACCAGACAACATGGGTTCATAAGGGAAGGGCTTGCCTGATGAATCTAGTAGAGTTCATCAACTGGGTTACCACAGCAGCAAACAAGGGGAAGACAATTAATATAGTATACTTTGACATCAGCAAGACCTTTGACTCAGTTCCCCATAGCAGTCTGGTCAAAAAGATTAGGGACATTGTAACAGAGGACAATATAGCAAACAGGGCAGAAAGCTGACTGGGGGGTAGAACACAGAAGGTGGTAGTCAATGGGGAGTTTCCAGAGGTGAGGGAAGTGAGTAGTAGAGTACTGCAGTGGTAGGTACTAGGACTGATCCTCTTCAATATTTTCATCTGTGACATAGGTGATTGTATCAAGGGTAAGATCTGTCTATTTGCCGACAACACAAACATTTGCACAAGAGGAGACACAGAAGAAGGGAGAGGGGAACTAAGGAAGGACCTAAGATAGTTTGAAAGCTGGCCCAAGATTTGGCAGCTGAACTTTAATACTAAAAAATGTAAAGTAATGCACACTGGGATAAGAAACCCAAGTGTGCAATGCAAAATGGCATAGGGTGTTGATATCGGAGACCCTAAACACATCTGCACACTGCAAAAGGGCAGTGATCAAAGCAAACAGAATGTCTATTGCATATGGAGAGGGATACAGTAGAAGGTGGAGGTAATCCTCTGTACAGGTCACTGGTGTGGGCATGCATAAAATACTGCATTACAGTACTGGAGTCCAGAGTTGCGGAAAGACTGCAACAAGACATAGGCAGTACAGCACAAGACACTTAAGATGGTTCATGGCCTTGGGGATTTGACATATGAGGAGAGGTTGAAGAACTTAAAGATGTACACCCCAGAGAAAAGGAGGGGAAGCGGTCACATGATTGAGACATACAAGTATCTGCATAGGATAAATACAGTAGACATGAAGGAACTGTTCTTCTTGCTCTTCCCCTCCCCCCACTATGGCTGTATGAGTAATTTCCCCTTGCCTATCTGAGCTCAATTTGTATCTACCACAAGTAACTGTTGTACTGTTTTGCCTTACACTGTCTTGATTATGCTACTTTGATGTATATGACCACTACAGTATTTTTGTAATGCTGTTAAGTACTATTTTCCATGTCTCTCACTTCCAGGATGCATCTGGAAACAATCTGCTATCAGCTCACTATATCTTTCCTGGTAAAGTTTTTGAACTAACTAACTAACTAAATACATAACTAAATAAATAAATTGACTTCAACCACATGGATGAGAGGGAATTTCCTAAAGTTGACAGTAGAAGATTCCAGAATGACATCCAGAAGCAGCTCTTCATGGAAAGGGTGGTGGATTAGTGGAATAAGCTACCAGAAGAAGTGCTAAAGCTTTTGACACTGTGGCACATCCCCTCCTTCTGGACAAATTTAAGGCTGCTGTCCTCTCTGGCTCTTCTGTGAGTTTGTTTTGTTCTTACATTGAAGGCAGGTCTCAAGCTGTCCGGATATCATTTTCACTTCCGATTAGCTCAGGTGTCCCTCAAGGATCTGTCCTGAGTCCTATTCTCTTTTCCATATTCCTTAATGACCTACCTTTTGTCTGCTCATCTGCATCCATTCATATGTATGCTGATGACACAGTTCTTTTTGCATCTGACTCCTCTCCTAGAGCTTTACCACCCGATACAGTTGGATTTTGACAACATTCAGTGCTGGTTCAGGTCTAACCAATTGTCCCTTAATGCCCCATAAATAGTCTCAGTGACTTTTGGCACCCATCAGAGGCTTGCCAAACTTACTTCTCTCAACTGTTTAATGCCCTTGATGGTGTTAACATTAAAGATGTTTCCTCCTTCAAGTACCTCAGGATCTGCCTTGACCAGAGTCTTCATTTCTCAGTGCATACTGATGCAGTTCACCGTAAGCTTCACCCTAAACTAGGTGCTTTGTACAGGAATAAAGCAAGTATTCCACTCCTGCCTGCTGGAAATTGTATTAAAATGATCCTTCCAATCTTTGACTACCATGACTTAGTCTACAGTAGTGCCCTAAATCCTCCCTTGCCAGATTGGATGCCCTTTTTCATTCTTTTCTGTCATTTTGCTTTAGATTGCCCCTTGTACTCACCACTGCTCTACCAACTCTTTCTCCTCTCTTGCTGCTAGGTGCCTTTCATATTGTGTCTCTTTTTATCAAAATTCTGGTTCAGCACCCTTCCTCTTATCTCAGATCCCTGCTATCCCTCCTCCTTCTTCCTCCTACCCTTTCCGTAACATTACTTCCCATTCTCTTTTTCTTCTTTCTAGAAAAGCTACTGTTAGTCAATCTGCTTTTTCTTTTTTTTATGTATGCATTTTAGCGCTTGTTCTCCTAGGTTGCCCATTCTAACCCTCCCCTGGCCCCATCACCCTGGCTCTTCTGGGACTTACCTTCACCTGTGCTGTCTGCCACATACTGTAGCTGCAGTAGTACCCGGCCACTGGGTGAAGAGCCTGCAGAGGGTCGGTCATCATCCACAGCCTGGGGTGTTTTTCCTCATTTTCTTCCTTCCTTTCTTTTCCCATTGGTGGGGTGCACACATCAACGTGCATGCATGGAGGTATGCCCATGCCGCAGAAGTCCAGCAGCACCCTCCCTTTGTTGGCACCCTACCTGCACTGAGCTTGGACCTCCATCCGGGGGCAGTTGTTTGGCAGAAATGCCAATCCTCCCTCCCTGGGAGAGGAGAACAGTCCTTCAGATGCTTGATCCTCTCCCTCCCTGCCTGACCTCTGGCAGCCTGCTTGCACTGTGAACACAGGTCACTGGCATGGCAGAAGGGAAGGCACAGATGCCTCAGCCCTCCTCTGCTTTTTCTTACCACAGTCCTAAACTTTAGCCCTCTCTTTCCCTTTCTATTCATTCTGCCTCCTCTCCTTCCTCCCTTAAGTCTCTTCTTTATGACTTTTATTATCCTTCCTGAAACTGCCTATGACCCCTTTTTCTTTTACCCCCTGATTACTGGTGGTCTTACTCCCCTTCTCTAGTTTTGTCCTATTCATGCTGTTTCACTACTTTTTCCTTCTTTAACAGAGGTGATTGTTATATTTTCTATTTGCATTCATTACTAAATTGCCTCTAATACTTATGATTCTGCTTGTATTTCAATATCATGTATTTGACTTCTTGTATTTTAGTAATTATATTGTTTAGCTATCTCCTTCTCCCTCTCCCCAGGACACATCTTGAAACAAGCTGTTATAAGCTCAGTATGCATTTCCTGGTTAAACGCTTTAACTAACTTACTAAATAACTAAATGCATACATAAGTAAGAAGTGGTACAGGCTAAATCAATCAACAACTTCAAGCAGAAATGGAACAGGCAGGTAGGTTTGTTAGAAAAGGGGCATGAGGGGGGATTGCAAGTAGGACAAGGCTGAATAGTTAGGTAGGGTGGCAAACTGGGTACACCAAGAGACTTTTTTCGCATCACTGTGTATGCATCTCTGTATCTAAGTACATAGCAGCACTGATAGAATGTAAGATTCATATTGAGAAAGCCAGTTAGAGGTTGTGAGCCATTATAGCAGTAGGAGCTGCAAACAAGACTAAAGCCTTCCTCCAGTAATTTGAAGAAGGAACGTGACAGAGGGGATTGGCCTATTAAACAATGGAAACATGAAAAGGAACCTGTGAGAGATCCAAATGTAATTGCTGAGGTGCTAAATAAATACTTTCTTTAGTGCCCAGGGAAGGGAGGGTGCTCATTGGGAGGGCCCATGGCATCAGTAGTAGCAAAGATGCAGCCTGTCAACATGAAACCTACCCTGGTAGCTAACTATCTAGTGAAGATTAAGTCAGGTAAGTCCCAAGAGGTGGACAAGATTGATCCCAAGACCATAGAGGAGCTAAGGGAAGAATTGATGGGTAATATTTCATGAGTCTGTTTGGGCAAATGTGATGCTAGAGGTCTGGAAAGTGCCCATTGCTGCTCCCAACTTCAAGAAGGGGGCAAGTTAGACCCAGCAAAACAGGCTGATTAGCCTGACATTAATACTTGTGCATGGTCCTGGAAACCATCCTCAAAGTCAGGTTAAATTAGCACTTTATTGAGGCCAAAGATCTTTCATTCTCTTAGCCTGGCTTCCAGAGGAACAGATTGTGCCAAAACATTCAGATTTCCTTAATCGAAGGGGTGACTAGGGAGGTGTATAGTGGCAGACCACAAGCAAGCATAGTCCAAGTGCAAGTGCACTTCAGCAAGGCCATTGACACTATGGTACATGACAAGCCTCTGGGCAAAGTACACCAGTGTACTATACATGAGACATGCACAAGGTGGATTGTTAACTTGCTTGGAGGCTATAAGCAGATGGTGTGCTGAAAATGCAGTACTCCAAGTGGAGAGGGATATTCAGTGACATCCCTCTGCCAAGGCATCAAAGCTTTGAAACTGAGTTTGGAAGGGCATGGGGGAGGGTGCAGAAATAAAAATCAAAGGACAGATGCAAATACCACCACTAAGAAACTAACAATAAAGAAACCTGAATGGAGGAAACAACAACCCACGGAGGAGGAAGAATAGATATGATAAACAGAAAGATAAAGTATGGACTTGCATTTTATTAAATGCAGACAGCATACACAGTAAAATGGGTGAGCTGGAGGCAAGCTTATTCAACAAAGATACAGCAATCTGTGCTATAATGGAAGCCTGCTGAACATCAGAGGATACATGGGTAAAACTCCTAGCAGGATATGATCTCTTTATGAAAGATAGGTATGAAAGGAGGTGAGGAGGAGTCACCATTTATTTAAGGGAGGACATAAAAGCAGAGGAGGTGATGGCTGCTAAGTATTCAGGAATTGATATTATTTGGATCAAAGGCAATATCAAGAAACATTCGGCTTTGAATGTCGGGGTATGCTACAGACCACCAGTCTAAAAGGAAGAGCTTGACAATCTTATGATTAGAAGTGTCATGAGTATAAATTACACTGAGGGAGTACTGTTGATGGGTGAATTTACTTATCTGGGCATCAACTGATTCACTCTCAAAGGAGCACTAGATTGGAATGACTTTTCCTTGATCCTGTTAGTAGTTGTAGACTACAGCAGTATGTCCTCGAAGTAATGGGAGAAGGTGCGATATTAGATTTCATTTTAATAACTATAATGGAATCATCACAGCATGTAACATAAGTGAACCTGGCCAGCAACAGTGACCATAACACAGCGTTCTTAAGTATAAACCAGAATGGAGGAGACAAAGGAGGTTACCGCTGTAAGAAATTTTGACAGGGCAAACTTTATATGCTTCAAGGAAGAACTAGCTAACTGGGATTGGCAGAGGGAGTTTGAGAAAATGAGTACCCAATCAATGTGGGAAACCCTTGAAAAGAAATTAAAGGAGTTAAACAGAAAGTAGAGATCCACTGTTATAAAATATAACTCCAAGGGAACAGTACCACTATGGTTTTCCTCAAAGATTAAAAACATGATTAACAAGAAAAAAGAAGTTTTTTGGAAAGCAAGGGAGAGAGGAACAACTGAAGATTGGCAGTAATATACGAGAGTGCAAAACATTCTAAAAAACATAACTGTTGGGCATACTTAGCAGAACATAGAGAGTGATAGCAGAGAAATCAGGAGAAATTTATAGAGTGGTAAAAATATGTTAGAGCCAAAAAAGGTGGGATAAAACCCTGCAGGACCTAAATGAATCAAGGATAAGAGTGGATACAGAACATATGTGAAACGTTTAACAAATATTTCTGTTTGGTCTTCCATAGCAAATAATTGAATTCTCTGGTACAGTAATTGGATGGAAATGAGGATCACATTGTTATTGAAATGGATAGTGTAAGGAAGTTACTTGATGAAATGAACCCAACCAAATCACTGGGGCTGGATTATCTACACCTACGTGTACTACAAGAAATAGCTAATGTGTTAGCAGCCACACTTCCATATTTATTTAATACACTGCTTAAGGAGGATATGTCCCAGAAATGTGGAGGGTTGCAACTGTGGTCCCAAGTCCTTAAAAGGGGGGACAAGGTGGACAAAGCTTTGATGATGTAGGCAAACTTCAGGAGGACCTGTATAAGCTGGATGATTGGTCAGCTCTGGTCTTACATTTAATGCAGCCAAATGCAAGGTTCTATACCTAGGGAGGAAAACAGAGGTAGGGCCTATATACTGTGCAGGGTTCCCTTGCTGCATTTAGGAAGAGGAAAAGTACCTGGGGGGTCATAACAGACTGGGGCTAAAGCATGATAAGCAGTTTGCAGCCAGTAACAAGTGGGCTAACCAAATGTTGGGATGCATCAAAAGGGGTGACCAGCAGTATAAGGGAAGTAATTCTGCTACTGTAAGACCCTGGAGTACTAAGTACATTTCTGGACTCCTCAGTACAAAGAGGACATTGAGGCAGTTGAAAGAGTGTAACACCGGGCCTCCAAAATGGTCAGGGGTATGGGGATAAAAGCTACTGTATGAGGAGAGGCTGGAGGCCCTTACATATTATCCATTGATAACAGAAGGCTGAGAAAAAACATGATCTTACACATACTCTAGGGTATAAGCAACATTAAACCAGCAGAGGTGTTTGATATGGTGTCCTCTAGCAAGATTCAGGGACATGCCCTGGGGCTCAGTTGTGTCAAATTCAGGGGTAACATTTGGAGACATTTCTTCTCCCAGAGGATGATTTTCCTGGTTTTGGTTCCCAGCTGGTTGCCTCAGAGGTGGTAGATCAAAATGTAGAGTTGTATTGCTTCATAAGGCCTTAACTATAATGGGTCCTCATTACCTTCATGACAAGTAGTGTTGCTCAGATAGTATCCAGAGGAATCTGGATCCACCAAATACCTGCCATTGTGGCAGGATAGTGGGTCCATCAAATAGCGGAAGCTATCTGACCATGGATCCGATTCCTCGGGTCCAGGTCAGATCCCACGTTATCTAAGGCCTGATCCAGGGATCCAGTGTCAGATAAGATGGGATCCATCCTGAGATCCGACCTCTGAATTTGGCTAGATCATGGGTTAGATCCCACCTGGTTAGTGACACCATTCGGCAGAGAGCAGTCAGATCCATGGGGGCACTATCCGAGCAACACTAATGACAAGTCAACAATTTACCCTGAAACAAGCTCCACTGGACAGCATCTTCTGTGTGTCCTTAAGTCAAGGTAGATATCAGCTTGGAACAGATCATTTTCTTTGGCAAGTCTCAGATTATAGAATGCTCTCCCTCTAAATGTCCTTTCTTCCTCTTGTGTTCTGTAGGCTGCATTTAAAACTATTTAAAAACATGGCTCCTTGAGCAGGTGTTGTATGATTGATTCTTTATTAACGTTTTATGTTGATTGATTTATGGCTATTTTTGGGCATGATATTTATTAATTTGTATCCAATTACTCATTATTGATTCATGGTGCATTTGTATTGTGCATCTAATATTCAGTGCAATACCTTGAGCATCGAACATCATAATCATTTCTGGAGGCATTGTGATCCAGTGGTTCGAGCACCAGCTTTGGAAACAGGAGATCTCAGGTTCCCTATCTGAAACTCCCCAGTGCTCCAGTCTACCCAGCTGCAGAAATAGGTAGAAGCAGGACCTCATTGGGAATGAGATGTTACATCTCAGATGGGTTGTCTTGGGTATATAAATTGTAAAAAAAGTGCCTTATAAATAAAAATTAGTCTGTCTGTCTGTCTATCTATCTATCTATCCATCTGTCTGTCTCTCTGTCTGTCTACCAGTGTCTTACTAATGGAGTCCATGAGCATGAGGACAGAAATGACCTTCAAAGCAAGTCTGGACAAATTACATTTATCAAGGGAATTGCAGGGTACCATGGGTAGTAGCATGGATAGTTACTCCCTATAAATAAGCTTGTATTTTCACATCATACAGTACTTATTCATTCCTGCTTATGAAGTGGTGGCAGTGGCAGACATGATGGCCCTAGGGTCCCTTCTTACCTTCAGTTACTATGTCTTCTAAATCACTACTATGCATAAGAAGTAATATAGGCCACCTTACTCAGACATGATTGTTATCACCACACAAACCGTGGTGCAGCATGAAATAGCGTGTGGCCATCGGGAAGCATATTCATACTGGCAGTATGCCCTGTCTGGAGCTCCCCTATCTGTATGACTATTGGGCTGTAGTAGTGCCATGCAAAATGCATCTGCATAGCGCACCACCGCCCCTGCTGGCAAACAGATAACCAGGGCACAAGGGATGGCATATCCAATACATTGTCACCTTTGCTCCTGGGCACTATATTCAGAGGCCGGCATGCTAATGACCACATAAAACAAGCAAGGTGCCTGGGGTCCATTTGCATGCAGGTATGTGGCCATTAGTTGCTCTGTGCAATGCCTCTGTGCCTTGGCATTTTTCAGTGCTTGACCATTATTCTCACCCTCACCCAGTCACCATTGCAGAAATAAATACATCACTAGTAATCTAGTGGTACACACCTCCCAGCCCAATCCCTGTAGTAAACAAAATGTCTCTGTTAACCCAGTCGTAGCCCTCTCCCCTCTGATACTCACTGTAAAATGAAACTTTCCTTGGTAGTTCAGTGGTACTCTCCTTCTGTTTTGAACCCTGTAGCAAAAATAAACTTCCTCTGGTAGTCCAGTGATACCTCCCCCCCCCATCTGCCCAATCACTTCGTAAAAGTAAACTTTTCCCTTGTAGTCCAGTGATACCACTTTCCTGCCCTGATCTTTGTGGTAAAGCTAATTTCCCTGGTTGTCCATTGGTGTCCCCTCCCACCCCAATTGCCATAGTAGCAAACTTTTCCTGCTAGTACAGTAGTACCCTCTCTTGCCCCATCTCTGTAACAAAAGAAACTTTCACTGGTAGTCCAGTGGTACTGGTGCCCACCCACCACAATCCACATGACAACAATAAACCTTTCCTGGTTTCACAGTGGTAACTCCTCCCAATGCAGTCCCCAGTATATAGCATTGTACCCCCTCCCTGGTGCACTCAGTCAGCACCCACCACTTCCCGTGCAGCACATGGGTTACCCTAAAAAGCCTATGAATGACTGCAGGTAGGGCAGTGACTGGTGACTGGCACAGACCCTCCTTTCACCACCTTGGTCAGCTGCCATTTAAATAACTGCCACTGATTCATAGAGTCATAGACATGTGACAGCAGAAAAGAACCTTCCTGGCCCATCAGTCTGCCCATTTCCTCCCTCTACCTGTCACCCCCCAGATTCCCCTCGTCCTCCGCTGACAACCCTCTGAGTTTGTCCCAGGCCTCTTGAATCCTCTCCACTGTACTGGCACTCACCACCTCCTCTGGCAGCCTGTTCCAGGGCTCAACCACTCTCTCTGTGAAGTAATACTTCCTAACATTTCCCCTAAACCTTCTCCCCTCCACCTTCAGTCCATGCCCCATAGTTCTTGTATCTACTTTCTCTGTAAATAAGCTCTTCCCCCACTTTATTGATCCCCTTCACATACTTGAATGGTTTCAGTCATGTCCCCTCTTTCCCTTTTTATCTCCAGAGGATACAAATCCAGTTTTCTCAACCTCTCTTCATATGCTATCTCTCTTAGCCCATGCACCATTTTAGTGGCCCTTCTCTGCATCCTTTCCATGTCATCTATGTCCTTTATTAGATGGGGCCTCCAGAACTGTACCCCATACTCCGGGTGATGCCTCACCATGGAGCTGTAAAGTGGCATCAGCACCTCCCTCCTTCTGCTGGTTATCCCTTTTCCTATGCGTGCCAGCATCCTGTTAGCCTTGCCCACTGCTTTGCTGCACTGAGTCTCCACCTTAAGGTCATTTGCAATTATAATCCCTAGATCCTTCTGCCTGGTTGCTGCCATTTTATCACCCCCAGTGTGTATGTGGTATTTAGATTCCTCATCCCCAAGTGCATCACTTTGCATTTCCTGGCATTGAATTTCAGCTGCCATGTTTCCGTCCACTCTTTCAGTAACTTTATATCATTCTTCATTGCCTCCAATAACAATGCCTCAGTAACAGGGTTGTCCACCCTGTTACTGAGTTTTGTGTCATCTGCGAAAAGGCAGACCTTCCCCTGAAGCCCCTCTGCTATGTTGCCAACGTTGATGTTAAACAGAATGGGCCCCAGCACCGATCACTGAGGGACCCCATTCAACACCCCAGTCTCCCCAGAGTGCACTCCATTGACCGCTACCTTCTGGCTTCTCCCCATCAGCCAGCTGTCCGCCCATCTTAATATTTTCTGCCCCACCCCTAGTCTCCCCAACTTATTAACCAGCCTTCTTTGAGGCACCTGTGTCAAAGGCCTTCCTATAGTCCAGGTAGACCACGCTCATTGCCCCACCCTGATCACCCACCCTCATCACCTCATCAAAGAATTCCATCAAGTTTGTCTGACATGACCATCCCCAAGTGAAGCCATGCTGCTAAATGTCTTGTAGCCCCATCTCTTCCAAATATCTAACCATCCTTTGTTTCAATATTGCCTCCATTACTTTACCCGCCACCGATGTGAGACTGACCAAATGATAATTGCCTGCTTCCTCCCTGCTGCCACTTTTATGAATTAGCACCAAATCTGCCTTCTTGCAGTCCTCTGGTACCCACCCTGTATCCAGGGACAAGTTAAACAACCCCTCCAGTGGTTCGCCCTAGTACCTCCCTTAATTCCTGAGCACCCTAGGGTGAAGATCATCTGGTCCCATGGCCTTGTCCACCCTCAACTTACATAATTCCTCCTTTACCTCTTCCACATTGATTGGGATAGGATCAACCCCTCCACCTTTCCCATCTCCCTTAGCTCTGGTCCCCTTCTGTCCCTCTCCATCATAAAAACCGAGTTGAAGCAACCATTCAGCACTTCAGCTTTCTCAAGATCCCTTTTCACCTGCAATCCCCCCTTCCTCATTATCCTTTCTATCCCCTGTCTTGCCTTTCTCCTTTCCCCAATGTACCGAAAGAACGTCTTGTCCCCCGTTTTGGCCTGCCTATCAATTCTCTCCTGAGTTTCTGCTTTAGCCATCCTAATCCTTCACACTGCCACCCTCAGCTTCTCTTTGTAAATTTCCTTATCCAACTTTCCCTGCATCCTCTTATATTCCTTGAATGCCCTTTTCTTCTCCTTGATTGCCCCTTCACTTCCCCATTGAACCACAGTGTCCTCCTCCTTCACTTGTTCTTCCTCAACCTTCTTACACATCCCTCTGTCACTTTAAGGAACCCCTCCTTGATCTTTTTCCATAGATCCTTCATCCCTCCCCATCACCTCACACTCCTTCACTACTCCTCCCAGAAAACCTCCCTCATCCTGGGAAAATCTGCCCACCTGAAGTCTAGTACCTTTGTGGTTGTACGACTAGTCTCATATCCTGTTCTGACCTTGAAACCCATGGTGCTGTGGTCACTCTCTCCCAGGTTGACCCCTACCTCCACTCCTCCACACTGTCTCCATTGGTAAGGACCATGTCAAGTATGTTACCTCCCTTGTGGGCTCCCTAACCAGCCAATGCAGGAAGGAACCTTGGAGTGTCCCTAGGATCTCCCACTCCTAGTCGATCTAGCTGATGGGATATCCCAGTCTATATCTAGGAGATTCAAGTCTCCCACCAGTAGACCTCCCCCATCTGGGCCATTTCTTTGAACCTCTCACAGCATCTGTAGGTCCTGTTCCTCACTCTGTGTAGGGGGTCTGTATATCACCCCCTGTCTTAATGCTGTCCCAATCTTACTCTCCAGCGTGACCCATAAGCTTTCCATTTCACTCTGCTCCTCCTTCCCTTCCATGACCTTAATTCCCTCCCTAATGTATAGCAGCACTCCTCCCCCCTTCCTGCCTATCCTGTCCCTCCTAAACAACTTGTACCCCGGGACCCCCACCTCCCAGTCTTGATGCTCGGACCATCAAGTCTTTGTTACTGCTACAATATCCAAACCCTCCCCCTCCATTAATGCTTCCAAATGTACCATCTTATTTCCCAAGCTTCTGGCATTTGTGGAAATTCCTTCCACCATTACTTCTCCCCTTTCTACTCTAGGCATGTTATTGCTCAACAATTCTCCATTTTCTTGGGAGGGGGGCTGAATACCCCCAACAATCCTATCTTTTGGCATTTTAACTTGTGTGTCATTTTCCTACCCCCGATTTAGTTTGAATCATATGTTAGCTCTATGAAGTCCTTAAATTTGATACTCAGTACTGATTTTCCCTCCCCGTTTAGGTGTAGTCTGTCCTTGGCATATAGGCTTTCATAATTCCATGTTGTCCCCCAGTTCCCCACTAACCCATATGCCCTCTGCCTACACCAGCCTCTTAGCCATTGGGTGATCCCTTGTTTCTTTTCAGTGCTCACTTTAGGCACAGACAACACCTTCAAAAATGCATGCATGTGCATACTGTAGAAACAGCTGTTCCTACAGTATGAAGGCTTTCCGTTCCAGTCATTCAGATGGTGGCTAGCTGCAGTAAGGGGAGGAGCATCTATGCCAGCTGCCATCCACCACTCTGCCTGCAGTTATCCATGGGCTTTGTAAAGTGAGTTGGGGGGGCAGACAGAGGTGGGATAGTGGTTGGTGCTGAGTTGGTGGGTGGGCTAGGGGGTACAATGCTATATTATAGGGATAGGGCCAGGAGGGGATACCACTGCATCATCAGGGAAAGTTTATTTTTACTGTGAGCATTAGGCTGGGAAGAGGTATGATACTGTCAGACACCAGTGATGCCCGGGGTGGAGGGGAGGTCATGCACCACTGTGTGTGTGTTAATAAGAGTAGGGTTTTAGAAGCAATATAAAACACTGCCCAGGCTACCATTTATGAATCCCCAAATCATCTTAATATAACACTGTGTCCTACATGCAAGAAGTTCGCCTCATTTGCATGGTCACATTGGTGTGTTTAAAAATGATTGCACTATCCACTGAGTGGTGTGCTATGGGTCCTTTGAGTACGACCCCTGCCCCCTTCAAATGTGCAAGCCATGACTGATGTACACTCAGGAACATGCAGAAAAAAAACCTAAGCATTAGCATGGCACTGACTAGCTCTAATGCTTCGGTTGTCTTGACCCTTCATCAAGGGACAATGAAGGGTCTAGTCAAACCTGAAGTGCCAGAGCTAGTCAGTGCATGCTCAATGGCAAAATACATTTATTACTTTTGCTTACTCACTTTTGTGCATTTAGCTTTTTCCTGTATGTTCCTGAGTGTGCATCAGTAGTGCCTTGCTTCCTGTGTGTTTCTGCTGCACTGTATGCCTCTGATCTGTGCACGTGGACCTGTGTTCCTCCCTTCAGATGTGCTGTGTCCAATTGGCTATCCACTATTCCTGCTAGCAACTCTATACTGGGGCCATAGTCTGTACAGGGGAACAGAGATGCCTGGGGTACAATAATACAGCCCACCTGTGAGCCAGATGAGGTTCCACTAATGCATAAAGTACTGCTCTTTTGCCATGTGTCAGTAACATTAATGCTGTTTCTTGGGAGAAACCATGTACTATTCTCAAGTACATACACCTATAACAACAACGCTGAAAGCTTTTGATGCATAGTAATGAAACATTGTTTTCTTTTTTTTTTTTGCTGATGCCCACAGATTGTATCAGGGAACTGAGGCATTGCAAATTAAATGAGATTTCAGCAAAGGAGGGCTGAAATGTGGAACCAGCTGACAATTAAAAATGTCACTAGTGTCTACAGTTAGTTCACATATCACATCCCTGAAAAATAACTCAACACTTTCCTCGCTAATAAAAATTGCTTCTGATGCAGTCTGTTGCTTGTTGCAGTTTTTTTCTGAAAAAAAATCTCCAATAAAAAAACTCTATTAATATTCAGGGTTTCCCATCAGGTTTGCTAATACAATTTTTCCAAGTTAACTCAGACATGCAGTAAAAGCCCTGAGCCTTAGTGACAGGAATAGACTCCAGAGGCATTCAGTGTGGCATTATAGATGCAATCTGTCTACAAGGAAGAATTTTGAAACATGAGAGTACTCCCAGTATTCTGTCACCAATTTGTTTAGCCTTGGAATGTCCTGTGGTCCTTTGTGAGTACAGCAGCTCATTTTGTCACCTTGTAGCCCAGAATGGACTGAACAGTGTAAGGTGAAATACATTTCTCCAGTCTTCCTCTCTGTTTTCCCAGAATGCTAATCCTATGCAATTGTAGACAATAGAATTTTTAAATGTCTGCATGTGGAAACACTGAATATTACCATCCTTGCATTCTATGGGACTGTACAGCTGACCTATAGACAGCGTGAGTGCAGGGTTGCAACAGTTACCAGAGGACCTGGTTTTGCATGTGTTTGTCCTGGTTTATCATTCATTTTCACCAACCATACTGCAGGTGCTAACTAATGAGGGTTCAGCTTATATTGAGGGATGTTCTTCTGTACAAATTAAAGTACAATAACATTACACACAGATAACAGTGAGCATGGAAGTATGTGACCCAAACAGGAATTGAACCCAATTCTTCAGAATTCTGCCCATATGCTATGGCAGCTCTACTCTATGGATTAATTTATTCTGCAGAAATTTTAGTGGCCTCCTTCATTCTTTCTTCAGCTGCAAAGTCTGTGCTTAGAATAATATTAATGGCATGAAATTGTTTCATGGTGATAGCTATTGCTAGACAACCAAGCCAAAGGAGAACTGTTACAGACGGATAATCCCAGAACTCAGTATGCACTGCACTGCTGCTAGCTTTCATGACCCTTCAGCCACCAGAATGGTCACCTCGGTATGCTGCCACCACCCAGCAGTACTCTCATTTGGGGTATCATTAAACTCATGTCCCACCATTAGTGATTGCTTACACAGTACAATGGTCTTTCCCAAGGACAAATGACCTACATCTATTGTTACAACTGGGAACACACCTACCATGTATTAGGCTCAGGTGCGTTGGATTGTTTATTAGTCTGTCTCTGGAGACAAATCACTAACGTGCCAGTTATATCAGGTTATCTGTATTCTTTAAAAGTACAGTCACATAGAGCATGAACTATACAAAAATAATATTTAATATTCCACAATTGTATTTATGGTACAGGATTATATACAATCAGCCTATGGGGAATACAGTAACACTACAGAAATGAAAAATAAAGCTTTGCACAGAAGTAATGCAGACAGAATAAAATTAACTAGTTTCTAAAGTAGATTTTAAGTAGATAGTTTAAGGTTCCCCCAAATGGGATCTCTTGAGTTATAGCTAGTGCTGTGCAGAATTTTCAAATTCCAGTGGAATGAAATTTTGCAGAATTTTTGAAATTCAGTTGAAATTCTGCTGAATTTTGTCAGAAATGGAATGGTGGAATTCTGCATCAGAAAATGGTTGGGGAATGTTTTTCTGCAGAAAAATGCTGTTCCACAGTATATTATTCTGTGGATCACAGCAGGAGGAATTCCACAGAAGAACCAGCAAAATTCCGACAGAAATTCTGCCAGTGGAATGATCATTCCATGCTAATTTTGTCAGCGGAATTCCACATTCCTCACATCACTAGTTGTAGCAGATACTGGCAAAGATGCTGCATGGTTAATTCCCCAAAACAGATAACTTCAAGGAAAATCTAGCAGAGAAATGTCCATGCTTGGCCAATCCTCTAGTTGCATCATCTGACATGCCTGTCTTGCATTACAAGATGGACATTGCTTAAATCTATGGCCCTACCCTGCACCTTAAAAGAAGTATAACCTGGTTTGGGCCTTGGATGTGATTTAGAGCTACATTCCTTTTTTTTTTAACATAGTAAGCTTTATTCATTTTTTGTTTCACAATACAAGACCGTTAAGCCATAGGACTCATCATGATAGAATAACAAGAGGTGAACACATCAGGGTACAAAAGAAACAAAAAACAAACCTATAACAAATGTACACAGTCAGAACTATTCCACCCTTCCCCGCAGACCCTCCACCCTCAGCCAGTGTGCTTGTAGCCAGAAAAACCAAGGATACAATCTCTAATATTAAATTAATATGCTCTATCCTCTTCTCATTTAAGTAGATGGTCATAAAGCTGAGACCAACGCTGGTATATTCGGGGCAAAATAGAGTTGTAACCTTCGACTGTGTGCTTAGCAGCAATAGCCATTAGATATTTTTGAGTCCATTCAGATAGAGATGGGGTCCAGTTACCAATCCAGTGCCTCGCTATGATTAGCTTGGCCACTGCCATAGACAATGCCATATAGTATTTATGACTAAGATATTTTATTTTTGAATAGTCACCCAACAGACAGATTTCTAAATTGAAGTAGGCATCATCACCTAAAAAGGTGATAGTTTCTTAAAATCAGGGACCACAGTTGCTTTGCAGTGGTGCTCCCAGAACATATGGTATAAGGTGGCCATTTTGCTTGACAAGTTATGCAGGCCAAAGTGGGTAACTTTTTCATGTGGTAAAGTATAGTTGGTGTTTATTTATTTATTTAAGAGATTTACCAGATACATACTGAGCGGGTCCATTGTTTCCAGATGCAACCTGGGGTTACATAGGTACAATGTTGTAGCAGACAAACACTGCAGTAGTTTGACAGTGGTTTCAGTAAGACAGCACAATACAGTGGTATACAAGAGCATGAGAGTGGATACATACAGAGAGGGATACAACAGGTCCGGAGAACTGGGTTGAAACAAATGTGCCAGTTGCGAAGTATGAACCACAGGTCAAAAGTGCATAGTTTGTAGTGATGGGTTAGTCTTGTGTTAGCGGGTGAGACAGTAAAACAGTAGATAGGCATCATGGGAGGAGTACTAGGCTTGTTACTTAGAAATGTGATTTAGGACCTGTTTAGATGTCCCTATTGGCAAGTCTCGGCTGTAGGTTGCAGTTGCATGCAACTGAGAAGTGAGCATTTAGGAGCGGTTTGAGAAGTCTAGGGGAAGGGGAGAGCCCAATGTCTGCCGGTAAGTCATTCCAGAGTTTGGGCAGCCATTGTCTGAAAGCCGATTGGCTTTGAAGTGCGCATGAAAGGGATTCGGAACTGTTTTGAGTCCGAGCCTCTGTGGGAGTATGCCGGGGATGCATTGTCAGTCGCAGTTGAGATGGGGAGGGTGCTAGTCCAGTACTTTGCTATGATATTAGCACAATGTAAGCTGACGCCGAGACTCCAGAGAAGGGAGGCAAGGTGCTGTACAGGTCGAGTTGTGGGTGGAGGGGTGGGCAGTCTAGGATGAAATGGCAGAAAGAGGAAAGAGGGATCCAAGCTGGCCAAGGTGGATGGGGGCTGTGCTGTAGACCACATCACCGTAGTCTAAAATGGGGAGGATCATTTTGAGCACTAATTCTCGCTTGACTGAGGTTGGAAGGTTCCCTTTATTGCGGTAAAGCACCCATCTAGGGGTGTAGTTTTTTTTGTGAAGCAGTCAATGTGGGCGTGGAAGTCTAGGTGTTGATCGAGCCATACCCCCAGATACCGAAGGAGGTGCAGGATTCCAGGGTGATCCATCCTGAGTGTGGTAAACGGTGGGGCTTCTATACGGGAGAGTCTCGCCATGCGTCAAGGTTAGGAGGTGGGTTTCTTGCATTCAACACAAGTTAGTTGGACCTGAGCCAAGTTTGAACGGCATCAAAATCCTGCTGGAGAGATGAGTTTGTGTCCCTGGCTGGAGGCCGGAGGCGAAGTACAGTATCATCTGCATACATTTGTATGGCTGAGCTGGAGCAGACCAGAGGTAGATCATTTAGAAATATGGAGAATAGTAGGGGACCCAGGACCGATCCTGGGGACCCCCATGTTGACTGGTAGTGGGTTGGATACATGAGGGACAATTTTTACTGCCTGCTTCCTGCCTGTCAGGTAGGCTTGGAACCAGCTAGTGGCAGATTAGAGAGGCCTGCATCTTGCAATTTTGTGATTAGTTTAGGTGGAGACTGTATCAAAAGCTTTGGCCAAGTCAATGAATATAGCTGAGGTAATATGGCCCTTGTCCATTCCCTAGGAAATATCATTAGTGAGCCTTAGTAGTGCTGTGATGGTGGAGTGTTTTTACAAAACCTGGACTGAAACGGGTGAAGAAGAAGGTGGAGTCGAGGAAATGTGTAAGTTGGGAGAGGGCAAGGTGTTCTTGTAAGCTAGCCAGAACCGGTGGGAGGAGATTGGGCGGTGGTTCGGGGCGATGGACCTCCACCTTAGGTGTAGCGGGATCATTACTGCTTCCTTCCAGGCTGTGAGGAATTGCTGCCGTGAGAAAGATCAGTTTAAGAGGTCGGCAAGGGGGGTGGCTATTGCAGGGGCTGATAAGAAAAGGAGTTTGGAGTCCAGTCCTAGAGGGCACTTGCCTTTGTTGGGGTCGAGGGAGCGTAAGGCGCATAGAACCTCAGCTGACAAGACAGGGCGAAAAGAGAAATTGGTTGCATGGGGGTTATGCAGGGGTATTCCAAGAGGGTTGTTTGTGGGTGTGGGGAATTGTTGGCTATCTAGGAGAGGTCTGGCACAATTGGTAAAGAAGGAGTTGAAAGCTGAGGCAACTTCACTGGGGCTGATATATTACTACCCTATATGTTTAGGGTGGGGTGGGGGCTGGGCAGGGGAGAGAGCAGGGATTTTACGGTTTTCCAGAATTTGGAGGGTGGCTTAGATTAGTGGAGGGCCACCTGGAAGTAGTTTTTTGCCAGTCTTATGGCATTTGTGCAGTTATTTCGGAGGGAATGGTAATGCTGTAGAGAGGCCGGAGTCAGTTTGTCTATATTTTTAAGGCCTGGTCCCTGTCCGACAGCTGCTGATAATATCGGCAGAGACCCAAGGAGATGAGCTTCCTGACCCTTCTATTCCTTGAAGGCGTGATAGTCCCAGATGGCAAGAAATTGAGTTCTAAACATTTGAAAAGCATGGTCTATAGTGGGGCTAAATGTATAAAATGACCAGTCGATGACAGAGAGGTCATTTTAAAAGGGAGAGGCAGAGGATTTGTAAGTGCTGCGACGGATTGTCCTTGGTGGGAGGTGGTTTGCAGGTCTGTACCCTCCTGGTCATGTAGACCATATGGTGATCACTCAAGGAATCAGGTAGAAGGCCAGCTTTAATTATCCTATGAGGGTGAGTAGTGAGAGCCCAGTCAAGGAGGGAGTGATTCCGTGTTGTGGGGTTTAGGTGCGTGGGTTGTTCTATTAGTTGGGAGAGATTAAGGGAGTGAACCCTGCTGCGTAATTTGGAACAGTCAGATGCTAGCCAGTTATGGTTTAGGTCAGCCGAGGATGTGTAGTCCATCAAGGGAGCCGTAGTTTCAAGATAGGCTAGATGTTCACAATGGAGCTACCCGTGTAGCAGGGCGCAATAAATCCTGGCCACATATACCAGGGAGGTGTGTGGCAGAACTATTTTAACCATCTTAGTTTCTGTTTGGGGATTCTGACATGGGATAAGGACAGGGGTTAAATGGAGCCCATTTGATATATACATGGCTATGCCGCCACCTTTCTTAGTTCCTTTGCGGTCCTGCCTAATTACAGAGTAACCTGGGATGGCTATTTCTGCGTCTGCATGGTGAGGTTTCAGCCAGGTTTCAGATATGATGCAAATATCAGGTTTAAGGGTATGGACAGTGACCTGCAGCTCCGGTATTTTATTTAGTAAGCTGCGGATGTTGAGGTGGATAAGGTTTATACCCTTAGGAAGGGTTTGGGGGGTGAGATTTGATGATGGGCCAGGGTTTGTTTCGATGTCACCAGCCAGGAGAAGCAGCAGGGTGAGATAGCGCATAGCAGTGTGCCATGTATATCTTGGCTTGTATCTGGGACGGGAGATATGTGGGTTGCAGAGGGAGACAGAGTCCCCTAGATTACATAGGGCAGATAGGTGCATGGGGAAGAAGGAGGGGATGACTGAGGAGCTGATGAGCCAAGTTCAGGTGGTTGTGTGAAACTGGCTCACTGTGGGAGAAGGTGGGGGTGGAGGGGGAGGAGAGATCGAGATACTGCTGGGGAGGTCTGGATTATTAAAGGGCCTGTTAGATGGAGGTAGTGATATGAGAGGCACGGCAATGGCTAGGACAGCAATTTGGTAGAGGATCATACTTGTAAAAGTGATGAGACACAGAAAAAGACACACTCTGCAATTTAGTAATAGCAGCCACTACTGGGGATCTGATAATCTGCAAACCTAAAAGTGGGCTGATAGGTTTTGCACAGTCACCTGACCTCACGGATCCTAATAAATTAGGTGCCAACCAAAGGTGGTGGTGAGGCGGTGGGAGCCAGCGTACAGTGCCAGTGGGGCAAAAATGCGGCAGAGCAGCACCGGCGCAATGTGTTGGGTTCACACAGCTGAAGATTCAAACTGCAGGAAAGGCACCAAAACAGACAAAAGAGCCTAGTCCTGCTCTGCGAAAAATGATCTCCTCTCGTGACTTTGTGGCTTCGGGGGTCCGATGCGATCCGTGCCCCAGGGAGAGCTCCAAACGCAGCCCTCGCAACCTTGTGGGGGTTTCAGGGGGAGGGCAGCAGTCCCCTACCCTACCCTCATGACCCAACTGTGGAGATAGAAGAGGACAGGAATTAGTTTATATACAGCAGGAGGGGCGGAGTTTCAATCTGGTATGTCCTATTCTGTATTACTGTTTGGGTGCTCCGACTCTGTTACAGAGCAAACATTAATTTAAAACTTGGGCAGCTTCTTTGTTAAAGACAAGAGCAGCAAGCAGGTAATGCTTAATTTAGAGGATTAGGAGTGAGGGCTAAATCCTTGTAATACTAAGCTATGCTGTTAAGGTCCTACAACAACAGTGCTCAGTAGAGCAATTCCCAGTTGAAGTAGACTGAATTGATGCTGGGTCTCTAAACAATAGCTATGGGATTCATTTGCTAACACAGATAGGGAAACAGTACACAGTTACAGAATCTAGAAACACATGTAATTGGGAAGGTTACAAGAGTTTTTGCAAACAGTCTAGCAGCCTATGCAGGGGAAAAAAATTACATTTCACGGCGTTATTAAAGTAAAAGTGTCTCTTGCTTTTTCTGCAGTAAAATCAGGCAAAAACAGAAAAGTGCTAGCTTGAAACAGTCTATAGATGTACCCCGACTGCAGTGCCTGTAACAAAAATGTGGCAGAGCAGTACCGCCGCGATGTGCTGGGTTCACACAGCCGAAGATTCAAACTGCAGGAAAGGCACCAAAACAGACAAAAGAGCCTAGTCCTGCCTGCAGAAAAAACGATCGTCCTCTCGTACCTTTTGTGGCTTCGGGAGGGGGGTCCGATGCAACTGCGGCTCCCAGGGAGAGCTCCAAACGCAGCCCTCGTGGACCTCATGGGGTTTCAGGGAGGGCAGCAGTCCCTACCCTCGCCAGCGACCCAACTTTGTGGCTTTGGCGGGGGTCCGATGCGATCCGTGCCCAGGAGAGCTCCAAAGCGCAGCCCTCGCTGACCTGTGGGGTTTCAGGGGAGGGCAGCAGTCCCCTACCCTACCCTCGCGACCCAACTTTTGTGGCTTTGGGGGTCCGATGCGATCCGTGCCCCAGGGAGAGCTCCAAATGCAGCCCTCGCGACCTCGTGGGGGTTTCAGGGGGAGGGCAGCAGTCCCCTACCCTACCCTCGCGACCCAACTTTGTGGCTTGGGGGAGTCCATGCTATCCGTGTCGTTCATAAATATAGACTGTGCAGAACTTGCAATTGAATAAGTCTTAGATGGTCTTGCTTTAAATAAGTATAAATTGAAGACCAAATAGATTGCCACTGAGCCATAGGCCAATCTAATTTCAACAAATTCTACCAGTATATTGCAGAATTAGGGGTAGCAGACAGGTCACAACTCCATAAATATTTATAAAGCTTGACAGTACCCTCCTCTTCCCATATATTGATACAATTGGAAGAACTGATATTGTGGTCTCATCCCATAGGAAGACTCCCCAGTGACTGTCAAATACAGTTACTAAGTTGTAAGAACTTAAAGTAGAGGCTGAGAGGAAGCTTAAATTGATTGCAAACTTCTTTAAATGGTTTCAACTACTTCCCACTAAAAGTCTCATTACTACGAGATGTGATAATATAGGGCAAAAGGTGGGTGAACTGATTTCTTTTGCAATACAAAAATTAGATTTTGAAATAGAAGTTGCTCAGGCATTACAGTGGGTTTAATTTCTAACAGACGGCATAGTTGATGGTGAGCTTTGATACTCCATCCAATCGGAGTGTTCCAAGAATCACTGACAATCTACCATATGGGAGAAACAATAATGAAGCTAGGAAATCTTTATTTCTGGAATAAACCCTGTTCTATGACAAGCCAGCTGGGAGTGTAGTCTTCAGAAGATCTGGGTTCACCCCAATTAAAATATGAGGCACCATGTAAGGCCAAATAGTACTTGAAAAGATCTGGCACCTGTAAATCACCATGGGATAAGGCTGAGACAGTTTGGCATATGTTCTTCGAGGGCGTTTGTCTGCCCAAATAAAAGAGGAACAAAAAGTGGTTATGGTTTTAAACCATGATTTGGGTAAGAAAATATTAAGCATACCCAAGGGGTACATTATTTTTGGAAGTCACACATTTTAATGATATTTACTCATCCCCACAAGGTCAAAGGGAGGTGTTTCCATCGATTGAGGTCTCCCTTCAGTTCCTGAAGGACTGGGTCTAAGTTAAGCTGTCTTAAGTTACCAAGATTCCTGGAGATTTTTATACCTAAGTATGTTAGAGGTGAGGTGTCCCATGAAAGTCCCAAGGATGGAGCAATTGATTTGGGGAGATCTACATTCCTTTGTCCTACACAGCAACCAGCACCACAGGGGTGCAGCCTGCCAGCACAGTGGTAGTGCTACCACTCGCTATGTCGATGAGCTGGGTTCAAAAGCAAGCCTGGGCATCAGCCTACGGACTGCTCTCCTCCTCCTCCAGGGGAGGTGGAAAGCTTCTGATGCTTGCCAGACCCCGGGTTGAGGCAAGAGGTCTGACAGTCAGCTCAAGCAGTTGCTGGAGGCAGGGCAGATGTCGGCATCCATGCCCATGATGTCATTGCACATCCCGCCTCCTGGGGAGTAAAGAGAAAAAATCCAGGCCCAGCAGGATGCCACCTGCCTTGTGCAGCAGGTCCTGCACCACTACTTCTGTCACCCCCAGTGCCATATCCCAGTGTCCGAGGGAGGAAGGGCCCACTCTTGAAGGCCCCATCTTGGGGCACAATCAGGAGTAACTCCAAATCAGGGTAAGTCCTGGGACAGTGGATGATGGGGTTAGGCATGGAGTAGGGCCGATGGAAGCTGGTTCTGTGGAAAAGTTCAGCAAATTAAAAAAAAACAGACCCACAAGGAACATCTAAATTTCTGGCTATTGTTTATACATAAGCATATCCTCTTTTAGATGAAAGGATCTCTTTTCTGTGGTGTAAGTAGCCATGTGGACAGGCTGCACCACTCACTCTGACACAGAAGGGACCTCCGTATCCCCCTGAGCCTCCCAGCATCCTCCTCCCCAGACTGGGCCGCCTCCAGCACGCCATGCATCGATGTGGACAAGGGCCATGTAAACTGAGAAGCAACCAGTTCAGGAGGTTGGAGGAGCACTGCAATGCACTGCAGTATAGAGAAGATTGGTCATTTTAACAGGGGTTTAGAGCTACATTCCTTGTCCCCATCCAGCATCCAGCACTACAGGTATCTGGCATGCCTGGCTATTATGTATTCATAACCATCATGCCCCTTTTAGATGAACAGAGCTCTTGTCTCTGGAGAGATCAAATGATTATCTGCCTTTAGGCCTAGGATAGCAAAGAGGATTTCAGTTCAACGCTTCAATCAATATTTTGCTTCTGTCTTCACATCGAAGGATCTAGGTTCTTACAATTTTGTATGGATAATTCTCCACAAATAACTATCTGCCCACAATGGTTTGGGATGAACTAAGTAATTTAAAAACAACTTCCTTGCCTGGGCCTGACTGGATTAGCCCAATTATCCTCAAGCATCTTTCCCAGGTCTTAGTATATCCCTTACTTTTTTATTTAATAAGTCTCTGGATACTGGTAGTATTCCACTGGACTGGAAAAGGGCTATTGATGTCCCAGTATATACAAAGGGAAATAAATGTGGTGTTTCCAACTATAGACTGATTTCCTTACTTCGGTTTGTTGCAAACTGATGGAAAGGGTATTAAAAACTATCATAGAAAAGGAAGTTGCAAGATTGGGACTCCAGGATCCGTCTCAGCATGGGTTTAGAAAGAGGCTTTCTTGTGTAGCCAATCTAGTATAATTTTACAATCATGTAAGTGAACATATGGACAAAAGGATTCCAGTTGGCATAATTTACTTAGAAAACGGGCCTTTTATTTGCTGTGCTCTCATTGGCTACTACCCCTGCCGGGGCGGTACATTAACTTTCAATAGATGCCCAGCAAATAAAAAGTGCCAGGCCAAACCTGCCTCATGCCCAGCCATGTATCATTGTGCCCAGCCTGCTTCCTTATTGGTTGAAGCACAGGGCACACAATTCAAACTGCAGCCATTTTTTTAAACAGTTAGAGAGTGAATAGGTCTCCTCCCTCTCCCCTTCCCCCCAACACCATAAAATAGCAATCACTACACTTCCAGACACCTACTTAAACCACGCTTAACAATATTAGTCTTCTGCCCTTGCTCTCGTGCCTGAATCTCTACACAAAATGCCGCCTGTAATAAAAAAACAACTTTTTTTCCGCTTTTCATCAAGCGAACGAGTGGATGTGCCAGTTGAGTTCCCTGATACATTCCTCCACAACTGTATCGTTCCCTAGTTCTTCCCGACTCTTAAAAAAATGCCACAGTCGCAGATCCTCTCCCAATACACACACAGCACACAGACCAAACTTACTGATGCAGCCATATTCGTGTTCTTGTCGGCTGCCTTGGCGTGTCCTCTGCTTTGGTACGCAGGATCATGACTGGCTGGGCAAAATGGCACTCCTCTTCATACTCCTGGCCCTCATCGAAGACAGGACTGGGACTCGTAAAACACTCAGTGCAGGTAGAGGCACCAAAAACCCAAAACAGTCTGATTTATTCCCTGTCCTCGGGGCAGGCAGCAGGATCAGGAAACTGTAAATAAACAAAAAAAAAAAAGATCACGAGCAGGGCTAGGACCGAGAAACAGTGGGGGAAGAAACAGTCTGATTTGTTCCGGTCCTCAGGAGCGTGGTGAGGATCGAAACTGTAAATAAACCCCCAAAAAATGAAGCAGGGCTAGGACCGAGCAATGTGTGTGTGTATGGGGGGCACTGAACAGTCTGATTTGTTCCGGTCCTCAGGGCACGCAGCGAGGATTGGGAAACTGTAAATAAACAAACAAAACAAGACACGAAGCAGGGCTAGGACCTAGCAATGTGAGGGGATGAAATAATTGTAATGAAATATAACAGCTCCCCCTACTGACCACTAGTGAAGCCACTATTCCAACACTACAAGGGACTACTTTAACAAAAAAGGACTAAAAAGACATTTTCAGTCATTTTTTACAAGATTACTTAAATGTTTTTGTAATCCTATAAAAAATGACACATGTACCCCATTTTCTAAGCGCAATAATACCCTCCAGGGTGGGCGGTATGGGCAATACCGGACCTTCCAGGGGCTATAAGGCCCTCCGCCTGTGGTGTCGGGCCTCATTACACCCCTGGGCGGTCCGGTATTGCCCATACCGCCCACCCTGGAGGGTATTATTGCTTGCTTGATATTGAAAAGTCTTTTGACACAGTATTACCGACTTGCTTATTAAGAAATTATTATTATTGGGAATCAGCAAATATGTAGTCAGGTGGATTCTTAACTGGCTTACAAATAGAAAGCAGTCTGTTAAGATTAACTCTGTTTGTTCGGAGTACAACCATGTTACGAGTGGAGTCCCACAGGTCTCAGTGTTGGGACCCCTATTGTCTGGACTTTTTATCAGCGATATGGGCAGGGGACTTAGTAGTGTTGTCTCTAAGTTTGCAGATGACACAAAGATTGGAGGTGAAGTATCCTCCTACTCAAATTACCAAACACTATTCCATGATCTTTTAATGATTGAGCAATGGGGACTTGAGAATAAAATGTCTTTCAATGACAATAAATGTGGTGTCCTTCATTTTGGTAAAAAGAAAAAATTAAAGATTTAAATACCAACTCAATGACAGAACATTAAGAGCTATATCCAGTGGAAAAGACCTTGGTATATGGGTCAATTCTGAGATGTCAGCATATACCCAATGTCAGAAAACTGCCCTAACTGCAAACAGACATCTTTATGCTATTAAGAAAGCTCTTCTAACTTGGGACAGTGATTGTTTCCTTAAACTATACAAAACTTATATTATACCCCACCTAGATTATGGCTCACCTTTATGGAGTCTCTGTTTAAAAAGGGACATTAAACTCGTGGAAAAAATCCAAAGGAGAGCCACTAAATCTATTTAGATGCACAAGGTGGGGTGGAAAGGATGAGAAGGGACTTGGCAAGGTTAGAGGAATGGTCAAATGTATGGCAGCTTAGATTCAATGCTCAGAAGTTCAAGGTAATGCACCTGGGAAACAAAAACCCAGGGGACGAGTACACAGTGGTGGGTGAGATACTAACAACAACAAAAATGGAAAGGGACCTGGGGGTAGTCATATCAGATGACTTAAAGGTGGGCAAGCAATGTGAGAGGGCAGTAAGGAGGGATGGGGGGATATTGGGATGCATAGGGAGAGGCATCACCAATAGAAAACAGGAAGTTGTTATCCCTCTGTACAGACAGCTGGTGAGACCCCATCTGGAGTACTGCTTGCAGTTCTGGAGACCCAATCTCCGCAAGGACATAGACAGGATGGAAGCTGTCCAGAGGAGGGCAACTAAAATGGTGCAGGGTCTGCACCGGAAGACATATGAAGAGAGACTAAAGGAGCTTAATATGTATTGCCTTGAGTCAAGGAGGGAGAGGGGGGACATGATAGAAACTTTAAAGTACCTCAAGGGAATCAACAAAGTCCAAGAGGGTAGCATCTTTCAAAAAAAGAGGTGTGCAAGAACAAGGGGGCACAATTTGAAGATAGAGGGGGGCAGCTCAGAGGTAATGTAAGGAAGTATTTTTTCACAGCGAGTGTTGTGGATGCATGGAACGGCCTTCTGGAGGAGGTTGTGGAGTCAAAAACAGTGGTTGAATTCAAGCATGAATGGGACAGTCAGAAGGCAATTCTAGGGGGTGGGGGTAGAAAGAAGTAGGTTGCTGGTTAACTAGGATCTGCAGCTTATCCATTAGGTAGGGAAATGGGCAGACTGGATGGGCCAAGCGGTCCTTATCTCCCATCAGATTCTATGTTTGTATGTTAAAGGATTTAAAAACCTGGATTATGGTGTAGATTGAGGACATTAAACCTCTTCACTCTTAAGACCAGAAGAGTTAGGGTGACTTATTGTTGATTAAAAAATCATGCGTAATAGTGAACTGTGGAACCAATGTGGTTTCAATTAGTACTAAGTAATACTCTTAGATTTCATAATAAACAAATATTAATACCTAGGGTCCACACTGTTGGGGAGTAACTATTTTAACCTATGTGCAGCTAGAGAGTGGAACAGATTTCCTAGCTCTATAGTTAATGCTCCATCATTTGAATCATTCAAAATTTTTCTGGATAATTTCCTACTGAATAATACAACTGGGACATAAATCCACTATGAGTAGGAGACAATTTAATGGGCTTCAGCCTACTTTGTCTTATCAAACCAAGTTATACCAAGTTAATTTTCAACATGCATCCCCCCTTTGTTAAAACATTTCACTGAGAAATAATATATGTATATTATGGTAGCACAGTAGTGCTATCATAGTTAGGAGTTGAGGAGCCATTTACATGTTAAACCTAAAATTTACCTTAATAATTTTGCAACCGTTCAATGGATTTCGTGAAATTTGGAATACCGATCAAGAACCATACATCTTGGGATCTGCCAACTTTTGTACTATTTTGGATATCTGACTCGAGTTATTAACCTTGATCTGCTTAGCGTTTAAGCTTTTTGAATTCTTTGCTCATCTCTACAGGTTTGCATGGTCAAAATCTTCAGGGACGTGGTTCAGCCCTCAAGTACCTTTGAAGATTTCGTGAAAAAATATTAAGCGGTTCAAAAGTTATTCAAAAACAATTTCCCATTATAAGTCAATGGGAAAAGTTAACAAAAGTTTGACAGTGTCACAAATGCAGTTTTATTTCATAAATGGCCCTTTTACTGTCTAAATCAGCCATTTTGTTTTCAGTTGATCATCAGAAAAATGCTTGGCATTTAAATTTGGGACCCTCTAGCAACCTAATTCTTTTGTATTCACCTAGTCGGACCCTGAGGATGCTAGGCATGTCTTTTTTTGAGGATAAAACACCCCAGAAATATGTTTTCAAATTTATGGAAAAAATACTTCTGCAAAGTACTGCATTCTGAACACTGTCGCGTGAATTTAATGACTTTAGCAAGTTAGAGCAGTACTTTTCAGGCTGTGGGAAAATGACAGCAATCCTTTGCCGCCCTGCTGCAAAAAAAAAAGTTTTGTCTTTTGGGCTGAAATTTGGAGTGAAGAAAGCCAACATCCCACAGATGTGCCTTTTAGTGGTTTGGTGAAAAAATATTACAGGGAGCCAAAGTTATAGCACTCCAAACTTATCTTTTTTCCCATAGGATAACATTACGGCATTTGCCGCGCCTTTCAGGGCCCGTATCTAGGAAATGGTACGAGATACGGACTTTTCATTGGAAAAATACGTAGCCCCCTACTGGGGCCTAAGAATAAAACTAGCCAGGAAAGTCATAAATCATATGACTTTTTAAATTTTTTTTCCACGTCATACGGTTCCTGAGATATAAGCAATTTAGTATTCCAACTCCTCATTTTCTGCTCCAGACCCATTATTATGCATACATTCTTTGTACTCGCTGTCTTTCTCTATGCAGCTTTTGGGGAAAACCAGCCTGTGTGCTTACATTACTGTTACCCTTACCACTTCTGCTTGCGGTTCCGTAATCGTTTCCTTACCTGTTCCCGAATCACGACTCCATGTCGTTAACCTTAGCATTTTCATTTTAACTTCTTAGCGTTATTTTAACTATTTGTGTCTACAGTACTGTTTATCTTTCTGTTTCACTTTGTGTCACCATGTGCATTACCATTTGTGTTTGTGGGCACCGTGTTACTATGTGAGAAAGGCCCGCCTCCGCTGTGGCATTACATTCACTATTTCTCATTATCCTTCTCAAAAGAAGGAAATTAGAGCAAAAACTCCATTTAATGCATTAGTTAGGGTTGTTCCACAGTGACAAAAGTGAAATTCGGTATTAGGTTGAAAGCCCCCATGAACCCCCCCACCCACACCCCCAACGGCATCGGGGTGCACATTGGGGTGGTCGGTCCTAACTCTCACCCCATTCTCCTATACCTCAGCTTCTTCACACATCAGATGGGGTGAGAGTTAGGGCCAGCAACCCCAACGCGCACCCTGATGCCGGTCAGGGGTGTGGGCGGGGGATTCAAGGGGGCTTTGAACCCTAATACCGAATTTCCTCACTTTTGTCGCTGTGGAACAACCCTAACTAATGCATTAAACAGAGTTTTTGCTTCACATACATATATATATATATATATATATATATATATATATATACATATATACACACACACACACACACACAGTGGGGTGAGACATATTCAGTGAAATAAAACATGTTATTTTCACTGCAGTGAAATAAATCTTGATGATGTCAGCAGAGTTAAAATAAATACTGTTTATTACACCCCCAAAACACACACTAAACCCGCGCAAAGTCACGCAATCACGCAAAGCCACTCTAAACCCGCGCTAACCCCATGCAAGCCATGCAAATTGTACATTTTGCAACAGTGAGGCCCCATTGTATAAACAGGACACATGATGTGCACATTGTGGAATATGAAAATATTTTCACTCCTGCCTTGTGAGCACTGTATATTTCACTTGTGCCCTTTGGCACTCTTGAAATATCCAGGATCACTCTGCAGGAGTGAAAATATTTTCCATATTCCACTGTGCTCATCATGTATCCCATATATATATATATATATATATACATAATATATATATATATATATATATATATTCTGTGGGATTTGTATGCAGCCCATGATGCTTTGCCTTGTGTGGCCATGTGTGATTTTGTATTTTCTTGAAACTTGGCTTCCCAGCCAAATGCCCTTTGAGGTAACCCTTGCCTCAGTGTTTGTGCACAGAGTTCTTTGTCTCTTATATATATATATATATATATATATATATATATATATATATCTTGCATTGGCATCACAGTGCCTTAATAGTAATTATGCTGCTCCATACCCTTTTCTACAACACCAGTGTATACAGCAGTGGCAAGATAACAAAAACAAATGATATATGTGGGAGATCACATGATGTGCTTGACTAGCTAGCTGCTCTCCCTGCAGGCTGCTGATCTCATCCTCAACAATCCACGCTAATCGAGTTTAATACTCTATCCAAATCTCCATCCAGATGCTAAGTTGCTCCCCACCTTGCTCTTCTGCTAAGAATCTGTTTTGTTTTACATCGCAATTGGCCCTACTATAGCCGCGATGGACGCAGAAATGAGAGTGGCCTTGCCGAGACATACATCCCCAGTCTCACCTAAGAAGCAAGCTAAGAAGGCTAAGCAACACCCACAGTCCTCTTATAAGCAAGTGGGTACCCTGCCGCCCTCCATACCACTCAGGGAGGAACGATTTCTGGAAGAGTTGCTACCTTTTAAGGAAACCCTGCAAGAAAAGGCCTCCAACCTCAAGAATGTAAGAAGCGAACTGTGGGACTTAAAAATAAGGACCTCAGACACTGAAGCACATACCTTTTCACTGGAGACTTGGAAAGACAAAACTGAACCAGAAATCATTAAGCTGAAACAACAAATTGCTAAGTTGCAGTTAAAAACGGAGGACCTGGAGGGACGAAACTGTAGGAGCAATATTCTAATTTTCAGCTTACCAGACGGTGAAGAGGGTTCATCCACCTTCCCCTTCATCCAAAAGCTCCTTACCAAAGTGGTCGGTCCCTCTCCACATAATCCCAATCATCTCATCGAGCGAGCCCACCAGTCTTTCAGACCTAGACCTCCAAACTCAGCTCCACCTTGCCCTATAATCATAGAACTGCTTAGCTACCTTGAGAAGCAACATATCCTCCTTAAAACTCGAGAATTACAAGCTATCCTTTGGGAAGATAAAAAACTGCGTATCACGCAAGACCTGCCTTTAGAGACCCGCCAGAAGAGAGCCACCTTTCACCCCGTCATGAATAAGTTGATCACTGCCAGCATTAAATTCTGTATGGCTTACCCGGCGCACCTGCAAGTCCTAGTACAAGGCACCTGGCTTTCTTTTGACTTTGCCCCTCAAGCCCAAGCGCACTCAGTGACAAGATGCCATCACTTTTTAAAACCCCCTGAGTCTTCCCTTTCACCTGGGCTTTAGTGATCTCTAAAGATGTCTTCTGTACCTACTTTGATTGCTGCCTTTTGATTCCTCTTGGCTGATGGGTGAGTTGGACTCCCAGTTGCCCATATGGGGATAGTCCCTGCGCTGGCCCAAGATGGGCCTCCAAGCTGATGTAGTTTAATTGCCGAGATGGGAAAGTGATGATTCTTCTTACGTCCGGACCTGTTCCTTCCAGCAGGTGATTCCCAGAGACTGATTTCTTGAGGCACTGGTCCGACTGATACAGGGATCCCCACCAGACTAAACCACCATCTATCAAGCCCAAGAAGGATACCCCAATTTTCCCATACTGACTGTTACCTGCACTGGACCTGATTTAGATTTGCTGTAATATCCACTCCATGTCTGACCTCTACCCAATTAGGAACTCAGCTAGTTAGGTCCCTATCTGTTCCCCTTTCTTTACGCTACCTTTTGCCCTAATCCTGTGCCATCCCTGCCAGTTTTCCCCTCCTGGTATCTTCTGCTCCCTCTGAAGTCCCAGTTGCCTCGAATCTACCTTGATTTAAATGGCAGCCTAACCTTTCGGTTTATCCTGTTTCGATCAAATTTGCAGATCTGAATGATGATATCGGACATCCCAATATGGGTACAGGCCAGACATTATTACTGTGTTATTGTGAGTTTATATTTCACTGTAAACTCGATTGACATTTTTTATATACACAGGTGTTGTTGGGGGGATTGGGGAGGGGTTCACAGCTCTGATGGTCGGCCTCGTGTCCTGGATTGATGGGGTGGACCCTGGCTACCATCTAGTCCCCGCCCTTACATGTCTTCCTGGTTACCCTTTTACTTCATGATTGACTGAGCTTTCCTTTTGCTCTATGGTTTTTGTAGTTCCCAGGTCAGCTTTTTTACAGGTTACATTCCCAACTACAGTTTTATTGCTGCTATCCAACCTTCATTGCTGGGGAACTGGTATCCAGGGTCAAAAGGGGTCAGCCCACTACCGATCACACCACAGTGTCTCACAAGGGGGATAGATCATCCAGTATGAGGGCTGTTGTACATAGGTTATCTTTGGGACAAAGGGAGAGAGATGGGACCTTAGACTTGGACGTGGGAAGGGCATTGTATCTTGTTGGGTTCTGGATGTTGAACTAGGGGGGAAGGGAAAGGGGAGACCACTAGTTTGGAGGGAGGGTTGCACAAGAGTGAATCTTTCTTTCATGGCCAATGTACCCCTTCTTGGGATGCAGGAGCAACCGGGGATTAAATACCCCATTAATACATTTACTTGGAGGCTGTGGCAGCCTTCAACTTTTGTTCTTGGAACATTAAAGGAGTGCAATCCCCTATGAAAAGGGACAAGGTATTACTCCACTTGCATAAGCTCCACACTGATATTGCCTTTCTGCAGGAAACCCACCTGCCCACTTCTCAGACCCTCCTCTTTGGAAGTCCTGGGTGGGACAGGTCTTCGAGCTGGGCTGGACACACACAAGAGAGGGTTGCTATTTTAATTGCTCAGAAAATCCCCTTTCGACTCATGCAAGAGTGTTCAGATCCTAATGGCCGTATCATTTTTATCGCCTTTAGGTCATTTAGAGGTAGTTTCAGGGGCTGCATATGGACCCAGCTCTGAAGACCCTGTTTTTTCACCACCCTAATGTCGACTTTAGTTCCTGGAGCTCTCTACCAATCATTTTGGGTGGTGAGTGGAACCTGGTTCAGTGTAATGAGGCAGATAGATTAGGACCCTCCCGCGAGGCCATGCTACCAAGTCAGGTAGCCCTCATGGAGCTCATGAGATCAGTTGGTCTGGTGCATCCATGGCATACTCTTATTCCCTCTGTAAAACAATTTTCCTTCATTCCTTGCCACATAACTCTTTTTCCAGAACTGATTATTTGTTATCAAGTGCACACTTGCTTTCTGGGGTGACATTGTGCTATTACCCACCTAAAGTTGTTTCTGATCACCATCCTGTTTTTCTTCAATTGAACTTAAGTCCGTCCTTTTCCAGAGACAAGATATGGATTCTGAACAATCAAATACTTAAAGCTGAGGAATCTGTACAACATATTCAACATTTTATCACCACCTTAATGGCAGAAAACTCCCTCTTCTTCTAGGCTTGACATGCTCTGGGGTGCATTAAGGTGTGCTCTCAGGTGAAATTATCCGTCTCTCTACAAAATGTAAAATCCAAATTTCAGCTTCACTTTCCTCCTTACTCTCCAGTATCAAACACTTAGGAGAACACATTTCTTCCTCCTCCCCTCAGTTGGACTGGCAAAGACTAGACCAACTTAGACACCAGTACAACGTCTTTTTAGGAGAAAAGGCAGAACATCTGCTTTTACGCTCCAGAGTGAAATACTTTGATCAGGGAGAAAAAGCAGAGAAGTTACTGGCACTTCATCTCAAACCACAAGCAGTGGACAAAATTGTTCCTTTGATTCATAGTGAATCTGGGCAGTTCCTCACATCCCCCAGAGATATTGTGGGACCACCCCCTCCCCCAAGGAGACCGGAGGTCACGAGGGCCTGCCCTGAAGCCCTCCCTGCCCGCAGAAGCCCCGAACCTGAGACACACCAGAGACCACCCCCTCCTCCGAGGAGACCGGAGGTCACGAGTGCCTGCCCTGAAGCCCTCTCTGCCCGCAGAAGCCCCGAACCCAAGACACACCAGGTAATTGCTACCTTGATCCAGGCTGCTGCCACAAGCATCGGCCATCTGGCGCCTTATCTGTAACGGCCACAAGCTCCCCTGCTCACCACACGAATCCCGGCCAAATTAGCCACCACGCTAAGCAGTATAAACACTGCCCTGAATAAAGCCTGCTGCCTAGTCACAGGCAGTGACAGACTAACCCACACCTGTGATCTTTATACTATGGCTGGTTGGCTAAACTTCCAACAAAGACTAAAGTACCACACCTGCATTCCCGAAAAAAAGATACACCTTCAGCTAGCCCCCATCAGCCTACTCCCCATTATCAGCGCAGCCCCCATCAGGCGTAATACAAGACTCACAGAAAGCCCATCTTTTCTGGTCCCTCTGTAGAACATCCCTAGGGCAAAAGATCTTTCCGCTACTGCGGCCCTCTCTGGCTCAACACTTTACCACCCCACTCTCCCAGACCCATAGCATCTCACTTCTCAAATCAGGCCTTAAAACTCAACTACTGGAGAGTGCTAAATGTGACTGTGGCTAACGCGGCCCCCCTCCCTTTTTGCTCCCAAATCCTGCACATTTCCTGACACAGGGACTCTCTAGACCCTAAGAAACGGCATCCTACAAATCTCTGTTTGGGATTCCAAGAATGCCACTTAATTACCTCACCTGCTGAATAAGTTCTAGCCTGGACTGCTTTGTCAGTACTGAAACTGTAAATACTGCCTGTCTATGTTTGTCTTTTACTGTATTTGTCTACCCTCCACCCCCTGTAACTGACGTGGAGCCTTTGCAAAAGAGTCTGTGACTCAAAGGATTGTAATTCCAATGTGTTCAATAAATAAATAAATAAATAAAAATATTGTCAATGCCTTTTGGAAATTCTATCAGCAGTTATATGCCCCCTCACCCTCCCTGTTTGATCACATACAATTTCATTCCTTCCTCCAAGATCTCTTGTTTCCTACCCTTTCACCTTCCCAACAGGCATTCTTGAAGGCCCCCTTAACTCTAACTGAAATTTCCATGGCAATAAATTCCCTGGCACCTGACAAGGCCCTGGGTCCCTATGGCTTTACCACAAATGTTTACTAGGCATTTAAGGAGCAGATAGCTCCCACTCTTTTCTCCACATACAATTATATTTTTGATAATGGCTTGTCAGATCTTTCATTGAACAGAGCCACCATTGTGGTACTTCCTAAACCAGACCGAGATCCCACAATTCTCATTAACTATCCCTTTCCCTTATAAATGTTGACCTTAAGATGGGAATCCCTTCTCAGCCCAGAACAGGTTGAGTTTGTCAGAGGGAGGGTCTCGGCAGATCATCTCCATAAACTTGCTTATCTTCTCTCAGCATCCAGGGGCCTGGATAACCCAGAGATGCTGCTATCCCTGGATGCTGAGAAAGCATTTGACAGAGTCTCCTGGGATTACCTTTTCACATTGTTACCCTGTTCGGTATTCCCACCGAATTTATAAACTGAGTAAAGTACTGTATTCTTCTCCCACAGCACAGGTACACTGTAATGGCATGCTATCTCAGCCATTCTCTCTACACCAGGGTACCAGACAGGGTTACCATTATCCCATTTTTATTCAACTTGTTTCTAGAACCTCTTATCAGGAAGCTCAAATCATCCCAACAAATTGTCAGTATCCCAATTCAACACACAAATTACAAGCTCTTTGTCTGTGCAGATGATATTCTCCTGCATTTGGCCTCTCCAGTATCTTCAATACCTCCTGCCCTTAAGATCATTTCTCATTTTGGGGTCATATCCAATTACAAACCTAATCTTAGTAAAACTGAGATTATGCCCCTTAATAATAGAACCAACCAAGCAGATGTAGTCCATTTGGGCCTGACCTGGAGGAAAGATAAACTTAAATATTTGGGCATTTTTCTCAGCACATCTCTTAAAAAACTCAAACAATACAACTTAGATGCCATTGTTTCCCCCAGTTAAAATCGACCTGGAATGATGGTCTCTTCTTCCTTTCTCATTTTGGGGCAGACTCAACATTATAAAAATGAATGTCCTACCTCAACTTCTGTACCCCCTACAAATGTACAATTGGGACTTACCTCAGGTCTGGTTTACACAGATAAATAGAGTCCTAACATCTTTTCTCTGGAAGGGAAGGGCTGCATGTTGGGCACTTATCAAATTAATGAGAAACAAACAGGATGGTGGTCTTCAAGTCCCCAATTTCTATAGGTACTATCTAGCTTTTCACTTACATAAGATGTCCCATTGGATACGTCCAGCAGAAAACAACAGATAACGTTCTTCAATGAGTTGACATAGAACATTCCCTTTGCTCTATGAAGGGCTTAGATTACAAAGCACTCCCCTATCTATCCAGGACAAAGTTACCACCTGCCTTGCAGAATACACCTCTTGGCTCCTCCCTAGTAACGCACTTTCAGTTATGCTCCTTCTTTAAAATATCCCCTGCCCAAGATATCCTGCAGCCCCTTATGGGGAATCCAAACCTACAAATTGCAAGACAGCCTCCGTCTAGGACTTTCTGGCCTAACATGGGGGTTGAAACATTTATGGACCTAACTGTAGATGGTAAATTACTGCCATTCCAGAAAGCTAGGGACTTCCACCAATGGACAAATGCACAATGCTTCAAGTATTTCAGATCCAGCACATGCTTACTCGACATTTAGGGCTGGGCAATGGCAAAGTCCCTTTGGTTCAGTGATCCTTCCAATAATCGAATCCACCCCTCTCCCACTTGGTATCTTTATTTTACCATTCCCTACAGACCTTCCTAGCTGATAATGATGGCACTCATATAAACAGTTGGGACCAGGTTCTTCCTCTTGTTAACTCATCTAGGAACTGGTCACTCATCTGGAAACACTAATATCATCCCATAAAATGGAACTGATACCATCTCATGCAATTTTTTATTCTTCATAATCTCTGTTACTGTCCAATAAGACTTCACCAAATGGGTCGCCTTCCTAGTGATGGGTGTTCCAGATGTGGTCAAGAACCTGGTTCTTTATATCATATTATCTGGACTTGTCCTAAAGTCACCCTTTCTGGAACTTAATTCAATCCTGTAGACCCTCTCCTCAGTCTCAGAGGCATTTCTTCCAGAAATATGTATATTAGGGGACTTCCAGACTCCTTATAGGCAATCAAAGGGCCCATATTGCTTTGATTTCAGCGTGTACAAAGAAAGTTATATTATGGCATTGGCTGGATCAAGATGTCCCTGGTTTCTTGGAATGGCACAGAGATACTATTTACGCTTCAGGCAGAAATGTTAGTAGCAAGCATGTCTGGCAAGTCTACTGGATATAAGCAAATTTGGGAACCATTGCAGACCCTATTAACCTTACCACCATAAGACTGTGCTCAAGCCTGACCCTCCTTGAGGCTATGCTTCCTGAGCTCTATTTTTTACACTACCCTTATATTCTGCAACCTAACGCAAATGACTTGGTTTGGGCATGAAAGATTTGCTGATTATCTTTAACCTTGCGCGGGAGGGATGGTAGGTGGAGGGTTGGGGAGTATGGGATATAGGTCATTTTAGATGTTTAACTTCATTGCAGAGGCAATTGTGATTCGTGGTCTTTATTCAATGATAAGACAATTTGGTTTTGCCTTCTGTAAATTTACCGAATGATCTTAAGGCATGTATGATATCACTCTTATTGATCTTTGTATACCTCTGCACACTTCTAAACCTAAATAAAGCATATTAAATATGAGGTTGAGGTTCTGGTCACTATATCTCATGCCACGCTGGTGACCAGGGTTTGGGAATGAGCCCAGGCTGCTGGGGGTTGGCAGGGAGAGAGAGGATTGAGCATCTGGATGACTGCTTTCCTCTCTTGGGGGGAGGGCACCATATTGTTCTGCCAGCTGATCACCCTCTGGTGGTAGCTGGAGGGTGACACAGGTCAAGAGACGCGCTCCGACATAACTACGTTGGTGGGGGGAAGGGAGAAAAGGAGGAAAAACAGAGTCTAGCATGGCTCCATAATGGTCCGCCACACCTGAGAGCTGACCCTGACCTCTAGATTGGGTCTCCAGAGAGGGGGCACCACCTCTCTGGACCTGTCATGGGGCGCAAAATGAGGGGGAAACATCGGGGTTGGCAAGTGCGGGAGTGGCAGGACATGAGAGAGAGTCCTCCTCTCAGGGCTGAAGCTCTGCCAGGGCTGAGAGGGAGAAAAGTTGAATAAAAAAAAAGAAATTTACTAAAATAAAAAAAATCTGGTTTCATCTCAGATAGTCTTCACTTTCTGATGAGGCTATCGTGAAACTGGTAGAAGTCAGTGGGGCTCTGCCTTTGTCTCCCAGTCTGTGCCTTCAGCATGATTGAGATTTGCACCATTTGTTTTTACTACTATATTATTAAACTGCATTTGTTGATACATTTATTTTGTGTCTATGGCCTTGTTTGGTGGTGGGTAGTGCTGGATATTGAGAGTAAAAAATCTGTTGTTCCTGGAGCACACCCTGCTGTGGAGCAGCTGCTTACTGAGTGTTGGGTTCATCTCAAATAGTCTGTTTGCTTTCCATAAGTTGCTAAGGACACTGTTAAATGAATTGCTGTCACTAGGGATGCTGGATAGAGCTGCCCAGTCGCTACATCAGGCCACTAGCAAGACCATGATTTTCTTTTTTGGATTGCTGGCAGCAAGCTACCATCTGCGGTAGCACCTTTCATAAAACTCCTAACACTCTCACTCAGCTCGCAGCTCTGGAGGGAGTTTTGATACATCACAGTATATGCGGGTAAGAAGGGAAAGGGAGTGTCACAGGAGGAACTGCAGGAGGGTGTTAAAGCGAAAACATCACTTTTTAAAGTGTTCTGGGTCTATTTACTTAATTTTGTGGCTTAAAGTTTCACTCACTTTCTGTGCCCATTTCTGACTTTTTTGGTAAGTGAGAAACAACATGGCAGAGTTCAAGTTGTGAAGGCAGGGTGGCACAGTGATTTTGTTGGCAAGTTGGTTGCCATTTTTGGGGGCTTATTATTTAGAGTAGTATAACTAAAATAAAAGACGTAGCTGGCAACGGCTGACAGCCAATCAGGTTGCTTTACTGCCTCTACCCATTTTATAAATGTTGATAACTTACTCAGCCTTCAACATATCATGATATCTTTGCTGCTGGATAGGTCATAACTGATATCATAATGACTGGCTAAGTCACAATGGAATACTAAACCAATCAGAGAGCAGGTTTCATAATGCTGATGACACACTAGCCCTGTGCTGCACAGAAGCTAGCAGCTGAAAACAAAGACATGCAGTTACATCTTCACACAAACAGCAGGTTTAAAATTTGTAAATAGTAAACTAATGTATGAACCGCATATGCAAAGGCCTAAGTAAGCAATAAGACATGACGCTGTGTGCATTACGGTGTGATAACCGCACTCCTAGTGGCATTGTTAGGCATGAGGCCGAAGGCTAAGTGCCGGTCGTCCCTAGAGTGTGGTTATCACACCATAATGCACAACCCCGGAGTGTCTTATTGTGCTTATAAAATGTCCCTTTATTTTTAGAAGCAGTTTTTTTTTATTTTTAAACACATTTTTAAATAAGTAAAAATGTAAGTGAATCTGTGCTTTTAACATAAAATAGTCCTTCCTCCTATTGGTGCTAGATTAAAGTAGTGTTATACAGTGTGTGCCTCCCTGCCCACTTAAACTTAATAGCCAGCCACAACAATTCACAAATGCCATTTTTCTCATTCTAAGTATGACACATAGCCCCCTTATTTTATTTCATTCTCCTCACTCTGTAGACAAAACTAAAAGGAAGCCATAACAGAGGCTTCTCAGTTCCCCAGTGCTGCGAACATGAGCGTGGTTCAAAACTGCCACACTCACTGACAGTATCATGAACTGCTCACTCTATCCTAAAAGATAAACAGAAGGGTGTCATTTACCACCTTTTCTCTTTGTTTATATAGTATTATTGCTTACTTTCTTCATTCTGTGTTTTTTTTCCCTCTGTGTTTCCCACATTCAAGAAATGGAATGTTTACCATGGAATACAGGGATTCAAAATTCTGCTCAGTTCTACTAGCAGAATGTTCCTCTACTAACATACTGTACACACAGACAACAAAGGCCTGTTTTAGAGCCAGAGACTCAATTATCTCACTTGTCAGAAAATGCAGAAGAGATTTCCCTGATGAGCAGGTAAAGATAGAATGGGGATTTTTCACCGTTAGCAAACAAACAGTTGTAATGAAACTATAAACAATACTTAATGTTTCTAATTTGTTTATGTTTGTAAGGAGTGTGACAATCTGGTAAACAACATTTAATTAATTTGTTTTATTTATATTTAAGATCATTTTAATTTTAGGGCCCTGTTGAAGGTTTCTACAGTGTAAAGGTAGCGCCATGTTTGTGGTGGAAGATCAGTTCTGGTTGGTAAGGAGACTGATGGAAGATAGTCGGTTGTGGGAGGACTGATCTGCTCATTGTGTAATGTGGTTTAGGACCAGGATGACTGTGCTTATACAGAGAATTAATGCGTGAGCTGATCTGTCTTGGCCAATGAGATTTCTAGATTTTTCTTGCCATTTTATAACTAAAATATGCAGTTTATCATAGAAACAGAAACATAGACATTGTTGGCAGAAAAAGACCATTCATTGGTCCATTCAGTTTGGCCAGTTTTACCCTACTGTACCCCATGACCTATTCTCCAGAAGGGTTTTAGCCCTCCTTTTCCACTATTGCTCCCTGCCTTACTGCTACTGCCCATGAGCAACTATTAAGCCTTTACTCTGTCCCAGCCCTAGTTGAGCCCATTAGTGGTTTTTGCACTCACCACTTCTGCTGGTAGGCTGTTCCATGGCTCAACCACTACCTCAGCAAAGTAAAACTTTGATGTATCCTTCGTGAATCTCCCTAACAGCTTACATTCATCCCCTTGATTTCAACACACCATTCCTGCTAAATAGTTTTGCACAGTTTACCTTGTTGTTTCCTTTCAGGAACATGAAGGTTTGTATCATGTCTCCCATCTCCTTCTGGCCTCCAGCAAGTATATGTTTGGTGCCCTAGGTCAGTCTTCATAGGATCTGCATTGTTGGCCCAGAATCATTCTGGCTACTTTACGCAGCACTGTTTTCAGCCTGTCTTTGTCCTTCCTCAGGTAAGGACTCCAGAACTGGGCATAGGAATCTTGATGGGATCCCACCAATGATCTACAGAGAGACAGTATTACCCCTTTATGCCTGCCAAAGAAACTCCTTCCAGTACACCCCAACACTCTGGTTGTCTTGCTGTAGACCTTGTTACATTGGGTAGATTGGAGTCACTTATGAAGTTGTGGTCAGTTTAACCCCTTCCATCTGTTATTCCTTACTGGGGTTTTTGTCACACTCTGTGGATCACCTTGCACTTGTTGTGTTGAATTTCAACAGCTAGACCATGGACCACCTCCCAAACCTTTGCAGGTCCCTCTGCAACTCCATTACCTCCTCACTGTCTATCCTGCCAGTGAGCCAAGTGTCATCTGTGAGGAGACACATCTGGCCATGTATTCCTTCTCCTTTGTTGCTGATGAACATACTGAAAAGGACTGGTCCCAGATCTGACCCTATGGTACCCCACTCATGACCTCCATTTCCCTATATTTGACCCTGTTTACCACTACCCTCTGCTGTCTCCTGCCTAACCATATTTCCACCCATTAACTAGGTCCTTTGCTGCTCCCAGATTCTCTAATTTCTTCAAAACCTTCTGTGTGGCACTGAATCAAATGCCTTGCTGAAGTCAAAATAGATTAAATTTACTGCTTGTCCCTTATCCACCGCACTTGTTACCCAATCAGAGAATACTATCAGGTTGATCTGATAAGATTTCTCTGCCACAGAACCATACTGCTGCTATCTTGGAGCCCATTTCTCTCCAAGGAGTCGACTAGGTCCTCTTTGATTAGTGTCTTCGTCAGTCTACCTACAATGGAGGTAAGACTGACAGGCTTGTAATTTCCAGGTTTCTCCCTCTCCCACTCCCTTATAAGGAGTTAAATTGCAAACCCCAGGTGCATGACAATCTGCTATCCACCAGTCTCTCAAAACTTCCCCTGGCTGTAGTGAAATATTTAATAGTCTTGCCAGGGGTTCAATCATTTTGGAGGCCAACTCCCTGAGCATCCTCAGGTTCATCCCAACTGGTCCTGAAACTTTATCTATATTCAGGGCTGCAAGCAATTTTCTAACCCTTTCTCCTGTAATTACCACTTGTTCCATTTCCTGGGATCCCCCTTTCAACTGCCTTTATGCTGCTTTTTTTTTTATATGTAGCCTGTTTCTCCTCCTCCGCGGACCTGACAGGGACTATGACCCCTTCCTCAGAGAAGTACATCCTCCAGTCCCACTGATCTCTCCTGCTTGCTCCCCAGGAATTCCCCCACAACAACCTCCTGTGGTGGGGCCATGGCAAGGAGTGCTGGTGAGCTCCCCTCCAGAACACAGTAGTCCAGAATCAGGGGGCAAATGCACAGGAGTGATCAGGGCCATCACGGTTCCTGCCAGATCTCATTTTTTCCACCTTGTTTTTGCCCGCACCCTATGCCCATGCAATGGGCAGGGTGGCTGCCTTCACCTTCGCAGAAGCAGCCAATCACCCTGGGCATGGGGCAACCTTTTTTGCATGTGTGTCTGCACTCTACAGCACACTGGGTGACCCCCTGCACCGAGTAAGGAGAGTAGTCCTACGGATGCTCAATCCTATCCTCTCCCAGCCGACTCCCAAATGACCCATTTATGCCACTTTCTGACAAAGACCTGCTATTCTTCACTGTGAATACTGAGTAGAAGTCATTTAGCATGTTTGCTTTCTGCTCACCCTCCTCTACTACCCTGCCCTGTTTGTCAGACTAACAATTCCCCATCTCATCTTCCTTTTTTTCTTGATGTACCTGAATAAATGTTTTCCCCTCCCTTGACCCTCCTTCCTCAATACACAACTCTGTGTCTGCTTTTGCATACCTGACAGCCTTCTTGACCGTCTTCATTTTTTTCTGATATTTGCTTCATTCCCATTTCTCCTTGTAGCCAATGAAGGCCCTTTTTTTGGCTCTCGTTGCCTCATTGACCTTCTTAGAGAACCAGATTGGTCTCTTGTGCCTAGTACCCTTGGTAATCATTCTTATGGATTGTTTGATTGCTTTGATAAATCTCCTTTAATTTCCCACTTCTCCTCCACCCACCATTCATTCACTCCAGCTAACTTGGCCTTGACTAATTCCTTCATCTGATTAAAGTCTGCTCATCTGAAATTCAGAGCCACAGGTTTTCATGAGGGTATATTGGTATCCACAGCCTGTTCAAACCATATGGTGTTGTGGTCACTGGATCCCAGTGGTACCCCAACCCGACTCCACCTACCATTTCCAAGTTGGTGAGTACTACCTCAAGAATCGCAGCCTGTCTTATAGGTTCCCTGACAGCTGCACCAACAAGCAGTCCTCTAGCAGAGCTTGACTTCTTGGGCTCCTTGCTGCAAGAATGTCCCAATCTATGCTTGGTAGCTTGAGATCCCTCTCCCGCTTTGCAGCCCCATCACTTGTGAGATGCAGGACTTTCATGACTCATGTGTGTCTCCACCACACAGCTATTGTTTTTCCATTACACATATAAAGATAAATTGCATATTTTTATAAAGACTATTGCATACCCCATATACAGTATATCTAAAATCCTATATAACATATACAAGTAAATGTTACATAAATGTCCTAATCACAAAAAGGCCTCTTTTGTGCCCCAGTCTTTGTAGGTTTTATAGTTTTGATAATGCAGAGTTATGAAAATTAACATGCATATTAATATTGGGCACACAAATGGGATAACCAGTACTTGAGTTAATTTTTGAACTAAACTTCATTCAGCTAAAGCACTATAATTAATACACCCCCGTGAATTTTAGGCATTTTGTGAGGTAAAAGATTTCAGCTTTAAACATTTTCAAGGATTTTTTTTTTGTTAACATTTACAGTAAATGGTTATTCATTGCTCATCGTACTGGTAGAGGTCTTAGGCAAACACATAGAAACCTGAAGGAGTATGTGAAACATACTCTAAATTAGTTAAATAAGTTGGATGTAACCTATAATAAAATAGCTAAATGTATTCTGAATTGTCCATATTCAACACACAGCTGTGACATATTTGATAAAATGGGTTGGCTGACACTTACCAAATGATATGACAAAATCTGGTTGACAGTTATACAAAAAAATAAATACATTTGGAATGTCCCATCTTTTTGAAAGATACAATGCAAATGACAGAAATAGAATATACCTTACAAAGCACAATGTTGAATATACTACAAATTTGTAAACTAAAAACTAGATATGGTGAGATGACCACTAAATTTTGTGGAACCAGGCCTTGGAACAACTTATCAACTACAGCTAGAACTGCTGAAAACCTAAAATGTTTCAAAATATTATGACAAGTGAATTGAAATATGCTTGTCAATGCACCATGTAAGTATTAAGTATTTGTTATGAATAAGAGTGATAAAAATTCTCAGATTCTTTGTATAGTATGTAAATGTTTGCCTGCCTTTCATATTTCTATTTCAATGCACTCTATTATGCTTATATTCTTCTCTATTTTTTATTTTAAATGTTATTGTTCATACAGGATAATGTCTGTTAATAGGCCCTTGGACCTAGATGCCATTACCTGATTAAACAATAAACTTTACCTACCCACCTACCTAAATGCGTTTGTTTTGTTTCCCCTTTAAAGATATATTTAAGCTATTTGAAAAAAAAAAAAAGTGGTTTCAATTCAATAAACAATGTCAGACTCTGTCATTGTATAATGTTGTTGCCTCTGCTGTCTCTGTTCCCAGCTCTCAGTGCTGTAAGATTCTGTTGGATACAGTATAATGTCATTTAGGAGCCTTGTCCCAAGTAGAGATGTGCAAAATTAGAAAATTTCATTTTGCAAAATGCAAAATGTCACCATGAAATGTGAAATTTCACAGCAAAATGCTAAATTTCACCTGTGAAACACAACATTTCACCTGGGAAATGGTGAAATTAGAGTGAAATCACATGAAATTTGGCAAAATTGCTCATTTTGTGGTGAAATTTCGTGTTTCATGTGCAAAATTTTGCAATTCCACACCGGACAAAAAATTTCACATAATGGCGGAATTTCGCTAAATGTTTTGCATGGCGAAATTGCCAATTTTGCAGCAATTTCACTGGCAAAATTTAATTTCACAACATCTCTATTCCCAAGATATTAATATACTAAAAACACCAGCAGAGTAGGCCTCATGGTCTATCAAGTCTGCTCTGGCTTCAGCACCCTGATTGGTTACTGTAGCATTCCACCTTGCTCCCTTCCTGCCTGTCCCATCCTCATCTCCCAGCCCCCGGTGAGCCATCCCCCTCGTCACTCCTTGCATATACCTGTCCCATCTTCTCTTGAACCCGTCCACAGCAGCGACCTGTACAAGCTCCTTGGGCAGTGCATTCCATGGTTCCACCACTCTCTCAGTGAAGTATCTCCTTCTCCTTTCCCCCCTCAGCCTTCCACCCTCAATCTTCCAACTGTGCCCTCTAGTGACTCTTCCCTCCTTCAGCCAAAGGATCCCATCTAGGTTTACCTTATTAACTCCCTTGAGGTATCTGAAGACCTCAATCATATCCCCCCATCCCTCCTGTCCTTCAGTGAGAACAGGCTGAGTTCCTCCAGATGCTCCTCATATGTCATATCCCCCAGTCCCCAGATCATTCTAGTTGCCGCCCTCTGAACCCTCTCCAGAAGCTGGATATCCCACCTAAGGTGCGGCCTCCAGAACTGCACACAGTACTCCAGGTGTGGTCTAACCAGGCTGATGTTCAATGGCAAGATCACCTCCCTGCTTCTTGAGATAATCCCCTGGTGATCCATCCCAGCATCCAATTTGCCTGACTGCAGCCCTGCTGCACTGCTCTGAGTTATTCATGTTGACATCAACCGGGACTCCCAAGTCTGTTTCCCTGCTGAAGCCTGCAGCCCTCCCTCCCAGGGTGTACGATATTTGGGGTTACCTCTCCCTAGATGTAGCATCTTGCACTTGAAGGAGTTAAATTGCAAACTCCAGGTGCATCACCATCTCTCCAGAGTGTCCAGATCCCTTTGCAGGGCCTTCCTCCATTGCTCTCCATCCACTGTCATTCCCAGTTTAGAGCTGTCCGCAAAGAGACTCATTTTGCAGCAGATACCCACCCTGATATCGGAGATGTAGGCATTGAACAGGAGCAGCCCCAGAACTGACCCCTGTGGGACTCCACTAATGACTTCTCTTGGAGATGAGACACAACCTACCTGGTAGAAACCCATGTTGCCAGTCATCTCCAATATGTATCCCTTCACACTTAAGAAGCCCCCCAGCCTATCCCTAAGTATAATCTCCATTAGTTTTTCCACCACTGACATCAAACTGATGGGTCTATATTTCCCCGGTTTTTCCCTTGAACCCCCTTTATGGATGGTAACAACATGTGCCTGCCTCCAATCCCTGGGCACCCTCCCCATCTGCAGTGACAAGTTAAATAGATCCACCAGTAGTGTAGCCAAAACATCAGCCAGCTCTCACAGTACTCTGGGGTGGATAGCTTCAGGGCCTGGGGATTTGTCCTTCTTTAGGGACTTGAGGGCTTCCCACACATGACTGATAGAAATATCAGCATCTGTTATTTTCCCCTCATTGGCAGCTCCGTTCTGTTTCCCTGCCTCCAGATCTTCTCCCCCAACACCCCTTTTGCCAGCAGGTACTGTAACAGGCAGGTCTGCTGCCCTGTCTGTTCCTGCAGCCGCATGTATGGCATATCTCCAGACCCATCCCTAGTGAATACCAAGGCAAAGCAGTCATTGAGTACCTCCATCTTCTCCCAGCCCTTCTACCCACCTCCCATCCACAGCCTAGTGAGATGGCCCTTTACTTCCTCCTCTCACCAATTTACCTATAGAACCCTTTCTCCTCCTGAATCCCTGCAAGTCTGTTCCTTTCTAGCCTTTGCCTCCCTCACAAGTCAGGTGACCTGCCTGGCTGCCAGATGATAGCGTTCCCTGTCCCTCACCCCTCACAATCCTTTGTATCTACTGTAGGCCACCTTCTTTTCCCTCACCACCTCCTGGACCTCCTTGTTCCACCAGCATGGTTTTTGAGACCTCCCACCTTTGCACCTCCCTTTTGCACAGGCCCTGGTAGCCTCCCATAGCACACTGTTTATGACCCCCCACTGACCTTCTACATCCATACCTGGTTCTAACTCCCCCCTTGGAGAATTTCCCCCATGCGCCTAAAGTCTGCCTGCCTAAAATCAAATGTCTCTGTCCTAGTATGATCCCTCTCCCCCCCCCAGGTCAAGCTGAAACCAGACTGTGTCCTGGTCACTTCTGGCCAGGGGATCCTCCATGACTAGGTCTCATACCAGGCCCCTGTCTGCCAGGACCATGTCCAGGATATGACCCTCCCTTGTTGGATCCATCACCTGCTGATTTAGGAATGCATCTAGGAAGCCATCCAGCAACCTCTGCTCCCTCACCTCCATGGACATCATAGTTTCCCAATCAGTGGCGGCATACAGTATTTGGTCCCCATCAACATCACTCCTTCCTCTTCCTGGTCACACTGCCTCTTAATGTTAGCCAGCAGACTATCCTCGAGTTCCTCAGTGAGTCCAGGTGGCCTATAAACCACTCCTATCTTGATTTTCCTTCCCCAGGAGTTCTCAAAGTGACCCATAAGGTTTCCACCTTGCCCTCTGCCTTTTCTATCCTAATAATTTCAATGTAATCCATAATAAACAAGGCTACCCTCCCCATTCTATCCTTCCTAGTACAGTGAACCCACTCAGATTAAGATCCCATTCATGGCCAGGGGTGGCCCAGGTATCAATGACCACTGCCACTCCCCTCCCTCCACCAGCATGGCCTGGAACTCAGGCATTTTATTTCCCAGGCTCCTGGCATTAATTAATACCACTCACAATCTCTTTCCCAACCCCCTTTCCCATACCTTCCCAGAGCTTACACCGGCCACTTACTAGCCTCCTGAAGGTCCTGTTTACCCCCTTCTGCAGTCATTGTCTGGGCCTACTCCCAATAGTCTTGGCAGGATCATCCCACAGCCCTCCCCTCCCCCCTTCACAAGTTTAAACCCCATCTAGCCTGAATAAAAACCTCCATTTCCTGCTTGAGTACCTCCTTTCCTGCCAGGTTAAGGTGCAGCCTATCCCTAGCGTACAGCCCCTTGTCCTCCCATATTCCCCGGCAGTCCCCTAACACTGCAATCCCTTGTGCTTCACCCCACAGTATAAGCCAGTCATCTACTTCCCTGATCTTCTGCTTGTTTTCCACTGTCACCCTAGGTATGGGCAGCATTTCCAAGAAGGAGACTGTGCAGCCATTTTACTGGCAAACCCTAGCCAGTTCCCGGAACCTTGCCTGAATTTTTAACTCACTGTTTCCTTCAATATCATTGGTTCCCAGGTGTACCAAGAAGTCAGGTTATCTCCCACAGTCCCATGCCAGCTCATACACCAGGAATTTTGCCCTATGCACAGTCATACCAGAAATACTCACTACCTTAACTGGGCTCCACTCCCCCCCCGCTCCCACCACTGGATACCCCTGATCATGGAGTCCCCCAGAAGGAGTACCTTAGTGTCCCCCTTGGCCTTATGCCCGCCTCCCATGTGGGATCCCGTCCGAGCCCCAATCTCTCCCCTTCCCCTCATCCACCCCCCCGCCCAACCTCCAGTTTCTGTACGAGAGAACCTCCCATAGCCCTACTCTTCTTCCTGTCATGCTTTGATTTTCTGGTTTCCTCGGCACCCCCAAACTTAGCCCCCGCCCCAGCCAAGCCTACCACCCTTGCCTCCCCTTCCCTTTTGGTACCTACCACCCCATTAAATTAGGTGGGAGGGGCTGAGTGAGTGGGGGTGTGACTGAGTTAATATTGGTGTGTGTGAGAGTATCTGTGATATGTGCTGGGGAGCTAGGAATACGGGCTGGCAGTACTCCACCTCGAGATTAAGGGACCTCCACCCATTTGATCATCCACTGCTCTCATTTGAAGTTTACTCTAGATGTTGTGCCTTCAGCATCTTAAGGAGATGAGGGAGTGGAAGGACCAGGGGATCCTGGAACTCTCGAGGGGGATGGGAAAGGAGTGGACTGATTGGGACAGTGAGGACTAGGAGGCACCCTGGGGTGAAATGGACACAGGAACGAGGGTATCCCTGTCTTGTGCCCATACCCAAGGGTTCTGACTTGGTCAGGCAGGAAGTGGGGCCACCTCTGGACTCCAGTCCCTTTCAGGCAGTGTTAAGCAATGCCAGGTCAATTAAAAATAAGACTGCAGTGGTTGCAGATCTTGTGGCATCTGCTGACCTGGCTTGCATCGCTGAGACCTGGCTGGACGAAAGTGACGGACCCATTTTGGAGGCTGTTATAGCTGGTTTCTCAGTGATTCACCACCCGAGAGAGGACTGTCGGGGTAGGGGGGGTTGCTGTCGGTTTTAGACAGAAACTGGGTCTTAGGGAGGTGCCAGTTGGAGTGACCAGCTCCTTTGAGGGTATAGTGGCTGCAGGTTTAGGCTACAGGACCCTTCTCATTTACTGTCCACCAGGTGATGGGAGTGAGTTCCTGAGGGAGGTTGCAGACTTCATTGCCGAGGTGGTATTGGAATCCCCCAGATGGTTGATTGTGGGGGATTTCAATGCCTGGGTCGACGATGAACTCTCGCCATTTGGACAAAACCTCCTCCAATTGATGGATTGATTGGGCCTAACATGGGTTATTACCACTGCAACCCATGAGAAAGGGCACTCACTGGACTTAGTGTTCCACCTGGGGATGGAGATCTCCTATGTGGAGGCGGAGCCAGTTGGTTGATCTGACCATCACATCCTGAGATTCAGTTTCACAGCCCCCTGAAATAGGCCTGCTCCAAAGGAGTTGGTACAGTTCCGTCCTTTGAGAGGAGTTACCTCAGAAGGCCTAATGATGGTGCTGGACCTCTCAGGATTTCCAGAGGATTGCACTGATGCAGGGCCTCTTATGTCAGCCTATAACAGGGCTGTTACTGAGGCCTTAGATATCATTGCTAATGCTCATGTTCACCCTCTTACCCCTCATCCAGGTGCTCCTTGGCTTAATGGGGAAATCCATGAGTTGAAGAGGTGGGGTGAAAGTTGGAAAGATACTGGTGGAAAACTCACCTAGAGGTTGGATAGACTTAGATTGATGGATCATTATCAGACCTATCAATCAGCAATTTCCCGTAAGGAGGCATAATTCCTGTCCAGGGAAATTGCTATGGTGAAGAACAGGCCAGCCCAGCTCTTCCAGACTGTGGACAGACTGTGCAATCCAGCCTGTCTTCACTCCAGTCGAGCATTATCACAAGTGCAGTGCGAGGAGTTTGTGCAATTCTTCGCTGATAAGGTGTCCACCATCAGGGATGAGATCAGCCAGTGCCTTCCCATTGGACCTTGCATTGAAAAATCGGGTGGTACTAATGCCCGACAGACCTGGTCCACCTTTAGTCAGCTGGTAGTTGTGGATATGGTGAGGATTATCCAGACTCTGCAGCCAACCTACTGTAGTTTGGATACGGGCCCTACATGCCTACTAGTGGGGTGTGTAGTTATTGGCCCGGTCCTTGTTGGCAGTGTGGGGTTTCATTGGAGAGAGGATCTTTCCAGATCATTAAAGGAGGCAGTAGTATGCTCCCTTTTAAAAAACTCCTTGACCCCGAATGCCCAACTAACTACAGACTGATCTCGAACTTACCCTTTGTAGGGAAAGTTATTAAAAAGGTGGTCACTCTGCAGCTGGAGGACCATTTAACTAACCACAATATCTATGACCCTCTCCAGTCTGGCATCAGAAAAAGGCATAGCACTGAAACAGCCCTAGTACAGGTACTTAATGATCTTCTGATGGTGAGAGATCGCAGAACCCATTCTATCTTGGTTCTCCTCTATCTCTCAGCAGCATTTGTCACTGTTGATCATGGGGTGCTGCTTGAGTGCTTGTGGTTCTTCTGTGGACTGAGGGGGCGGTCCTCAGTTGGTTTTGATCTTTCCTTGAGGGTAGATCCCAGAGAGTTGTATCGGGGATTTATTCCTCGACCCCTCATGGGCTACTCTGCAGGGTTCCACAGGGCTCGGTGCTGTCCCCCATGTTATTCACGGTGTACATGCTCCCATTAGGGGACATTATAAGACAGTACAGGTTGAGTTTTCATTGCCATGCCAATGATTCTCAACTGTACATGTCTTTTGTGCCTGAACAGGAATTAGATTCTGTTGCAGTGTTTAATAACTGCCAACTGGAGATTCAGAACTGGATGAGTGCCAGCTGGCTTCAGCTGAACTCAGGAAAGACAGAGGTATTGGTGGTGGACCCTGGTTATAGGATGACAGGGGCATGGACGGGAAAACCCTCAGGATTAAATCTTGGGGGGAACCCGCTTATTGCCTCAGGCCAGGTGCAAAACCTGGGCGTGGTATTTGATGAAGGTCTGACCCTGAGGATGCAGGTTTCAGCTGTAGTCAAATCTTCCTATTACCATTTAGAAAATTGTATACTGCCTAAGCCTCTGGGTGCTGTCCACCTGCACTTCCCTTCCAATGTTGTTTATTTCTTCTTAAAAAATCATCCATTGGGTATTTCTTTATCTAACTTATTTTATTTTATTTTTCAACATGTGCTTAAGACAACTTCTTCAATTGCAGTTTAATACTTAAACCAGTCACATTACAATCACACTTGTTTTTAAACTTGTATTTTACCATGCATCATTTACTATATTCATTTTTCTTTTGGCATGCTGTTTCTCTTCTTTTTCGCTTCGTGGCTCTATTGCCTATTCCACAATCGTTTTATTTCCACATGGATCACCTTTTCATTTTTCTAATGTGACTTCACCATTTAAATTAGTTTCTTTGCCCGAAATTCAGAGAGCGTGCATCTGTCTACATGAAGCTAGAGCTGAAGCTGCTCCTTCTTGTTTGTTTAGCACTTCAGAGTGCTTTTCCACGCCAATTCTCATTCCTACTACTTCAGTCTCCTCGGTGCTTCACTAATCAGGTGATACTTGTCACGTTCAGATGTGCTGACGTTTCAGAGAGTAAATCTCCATCATCAGAGCTGTGTAATTAGGAGTGTGTTACCTTTTTATACCCTTTCTATATGTGCATGAATCATTTCTACTACCTGTTCATTCCGAAAAAAAGGAAATAATCCAGTCTAAACAGATTCCACCCTTCTGCATTATCATTATTCTAATTATTAATTCTCCATATTCTTTTTCTATCTTTTAAGATATTATTTTTCCCAAATCTGCCAAGGAGGTCAAATTCAACTGCTACAGGTCAACAACCACCACCATTACATTATATATATATATATATATATATATATATATATACACACACACATATGCACATTTAGTCTTTTTTACATTTTTTGCTAATAATCCTAATGTCTAAAACATTCAAACATACTTTTACTTTTACTCTTAAAACAGTAATTCGTGGAGGTCAAATCATTCTGCTTAAGGTCATACAGTCATTTCATTTTAACTACAATTTTTCTCCATTTCCTTTTCTTTCAACTAATACTCCTCCAAACCATTTGCTAACTCATTTGTCTTTATAAAAACTACTGCCTGCTATGGAAGGTCAAATCTGATTGCAAAAGGTCAATGAATCACAATCTATTCTAAAAACATTTTTCCCCCTTCTTTTTTCTCTTTCTTCTTTTAAAACTTTCTATATTCAGATAAACTCTAATTTATACTATTGTGTGCAAGTCTTATCGGAAGATCAAATTATTCAGCTTAAAATCATATATTCAACACCTCCTTACGGTCCCCCATTTTATTTGCTTTTAACTTCCTTTCACTTTGTTACTTATTCCTTTATTTGTTGTCTTTCTGGATAGCCTATTGTATTTCAATATACTACAAGTAACATATATACATCTCTGTCTACCTCGGGGTCAAATTTAGGTGTTAAAGGTCAAACATCAATATTCCACTATGTAAAATACCACTTTTCATTTCATCTCTACCCATTATAAATACTACTATACCCAGCATCATCATTCAGTCCATTCGGTATAAGAGTTTGCATTTCATGAATCCAGAAAGCCTCCCTTTGAAGGAGCATGCCTTTTAAACATCCACCTCTGCTTGATGCTTCCACTTTTTCTAATCTTACATGTGTCAGGGATGCCGCTGAACCATGTCCTGTCTCTATACAATGTTTTGACATAGTGTATTTTATGTTTTTACTTCTAATGGCTGTCTTATGTTCTCCAATCCTTGTCTTTAGTGCTCTTTTCATTTGGCTTATATAGACTTCTCCGCATGGGCAATTTAACATATAAATTATGCTCTCTGTTGAACAGTTTGTAAAGCTTTTATTTTATATTTCTTTCCAGTTCTAGGATGGTTGATTTCTTTTGTATTTTTGTTCCATTACAGTGTGGACATTTTCCACACCTACAGTATAATTTCCTTGTGGGAATGTAGGCATCCTATCTGGTCTATTACTAAGGTCTTTCATCAGTATATAGTGTATGCACTAATATATCTTTCAAGTTCTTATTTCTTTTATAACTAAATAAAGGTCCTTTCTCCATGATGTTCGTCAAACTGTCATCTACCTTTAATATTGACCAATGTTTGTTTATGATCTGCTTGAATTCTCCATAAGTCATTGTACTCTGTATTAAAACAGATTTGTTCTCCTATGTCTTTCTTTTCCTATTTTTCCAATAGATCTTCCCTTGTTTTTTGTTTACTTTTTCTAGGGCTATTTTTAACTCCCCATATTTGTAGCCTCTGTCTAGCAAACATTGATACATTTCTGCTGATTCTTGTAGTCTTATATCCTCTTCACTACAGTTCCTTTTTATTCTAAGTAGTTGCCCATACGGTATGTTCTTTTTTGTATGGGACAGGTGTTGGCTTTCATAAAGTAAGATGGTGTTTCTGTCTGTGTCTTTTCTGAAAAATTTTGTTTGCAGTTTTAGATTTTTCACATAGATTGTTAAATCCAAGAAGTGTCCTTCTTCTTGACTATATTCTGAGACAAATCTTAAATTATTGTCACACCCATTAATATATTCCAAATATTCCTGCAAATCTTTTTCTTCACCTTCCCATATAATAAATACATCATCCACAAACCAAACCCATTTTTTCACATTCTTCTGCCATTTGTTTCTGCTTTCATTCCATGTGAATTTGTCTTCCCATGTTCCAACATAAATATTAGTCAATGAAGGGGCAAATGTTATTGCATTGCATCCCATTGCAGTCCCATGAATTTGTTTAAAAAAATAATGTACCAAATAGAAAGTAGTTGTTCTTTAAGACCAAGTCAGCCAGATATAAAATAAACTCTGTAGGTGGTACAGTATCATATTCATAGGTCTATTTTCAAGTTTTTTCCTCAAGGTTCCCAATCCTTCTTGGTGAGGTACAGCATGTTGTTATAGAGATTCTCTATATCACTTGTTATTAGCCATGTATTTTTTTCTATCTTCACTTGTTTCAAGATATTTAACATATCCTTTGTGTCTGCTATATAGGATTTGTTCTCTTTCACTAGAGGTCTTAAAAAGAAACCCACATACTTCGACAATGGTTCTGTTACAGAGTTTAAACTACTTACGACTGATCTTCCAGGCAGTATCTCTCTATTTTTATGGATTTTTGGCAACATATAAATAGTTGGTCTTACAAGATTTTCTACCATCAAAAACTGTTTTCTTTTCTGTTATCCATTTCTTTTCTTTAGCCTCTTGGATTATTCTATCTAGTTTACTTTTGATTTCTTCAGTAGGATCTCGTTCTAGTTTTGTACAATACTTTTCATTTTTAAGCTGCCTTTCCATTTCTTTAATGTACATATCTTTCCCCCGCAGTACTATCCCACCCCCTTTGTCTGCTTTCTTAATTATTGTATCTGGCAATTTTTTAACTTCATTCAAGGCTTCTCTTTCAGCTTTACATAAATTTGTTGATGTTGTTATTTTTTCATATCTGTTCAAAACGTTCTCAATGTCAGTGTCCACTAATTTACTAAACACATTTATGGCATTATTTGTTTGCATATTGGGGACAAATTTAGATTTTTTATAAAAAGGAGTTTTTTGGCATTTGTATTCTATGCTGTCTCCTTCTCCTTCCATATCCACACCATTGTTTACTAGGGTGGTTGTTTGAACTGTTGGGTACATCAACTGTTGCTTTGAAAACAAATATTTTAAATGCAGCTGTCTATATGTTTTAAACAAATCTATTTTTATTTTAAAAGCAGTACACTTTTGTGCTGGAACAAACGATAACCCTTTCTTGAAAACATTTTCCTGTGTCTTTGTTAATATATTTTCTGTTAAATTAATTAGTTCCAATTATTTTTCCTTTGAGATCTCCAGGGCCCTGTTCGCCCCAATAACCTCCATAGTTGTTCCTTGGTCCTTTTCCTCTGGTTCTGTATCCTCTACCTCTTCCCCCACTCCTGGTCCTCAACCTCTGCTTAGGCTAGAACTGGTTCCTTCTTGGGGGTCCTCTTGAAAATCCTGCCTCTGTGCACCTTCTCTCCTACTTTATATTGAATCAGTTTCACTATCCAAAGTCCCATAATTTTCATTTTCCAAGTTATTACTTTTCATATGTGTAAACCTATGTCTTTTTCCATGCCAATTATAAATTGTTCCCTCATGATAATCTCTGGCATCCCTATCATGTTTCCCTTTTTTATACTCCATTAGTTCATCTTTGAATTTTTTTACTTCCTTTTCTATTTTTCTCAAACTTTCTTGTTCTCCCATTTTTGAAATGCCTTTAAATAATTCTGTCATCATCCCTTTTATAGTAAGTTCCTATTTTTCACTATCTCTTTTTGCTTTCCTGATTGTTGCTAACGTCAAATCATTCGAAACTTTATTAGAATCATTTCCCAATCCTTTATATATTCCTTGTCTTCTTCTCCAAACGATGGTGCTTTTTGAATTCATAAACCCCTCGGAATTTGTTTGTCTCTCCAATATTTACTTAGGCTTAATGCATGTAACTGCATTCTAATTCAATTTTATGATTGTATTGCCTAAGTTATCTAAATTCCTTATTTTAACTTTACTTTCTCCTATATTTCCAAACATTTCAGCATACTCTGTTTCTGAAAATGCTAGTTCATTTCCTTCTTCTTCTGAAAAGGCTAACACTCCCACCTCAGGTGTTTTCTTCTGTGTTGCCATTTTGTTTTTGCCTTTTCTTATTTTTTTGCATCAAAGTGTCTATATATTCTTTTAGTACCCTTAAGGAGCATACACTTCTTACTACCCTGTCCAGTACTTTTCAAAATACAGATTGTATAACCACATTGCCAATGTAGTGTTGCTCTTTTCCCTTTTTTAACTGGCTTTAAGGGCTTTTAGGGTGCAAAATGTGGCAGGGTAGTTTCATTTAGAAAATTGCATACCGACTTAGCCTCTGGGTGCTGTCCACCTGCACTCCCCTTCCAATGTTGTTTATTTCTTCTTAAAAAAATCATCCATTTGGTATTTCTTTATATAACTTATTTTATTTAATTTTTCAACTGCATCAGGGAGGGAGAAGGAGCAGGAGTCCCTAGAGTACTGCGAGTAAGGAGAAAAGGCTGCAGGGGTTAGTTTCTTGGCCAGGTAGGGGGGCAGTAGGTCAAACCAAAATCTGGAAATAAAAGAAATAGAGTGGCAAAAATGGTGATGGGAGAGGGGTGCTAACCCAAGGGAGGAAAGGAGCATGAAGTGGTATGTTCTGAAAGGGGAATTTGTTGCAAAATGGCAAAAATCATGGAATAAGCAGTCCAGCCTGGATAGCGAGGTTGAGGGGGTGGTGCTGTAGACAATGTCTGTGTACTCAAATATGGGAGTGATCATTTTTATTAGCAGTGTGCATCTAACAGATAGTGGGAGGGAGTCACAGTTTCTGTAAAGAAGACCAAGCTTCGGGCAAAGCTTCGAAGTGATAGCACCTGTGTGGGTTGAGTAGTTTATCAGGGGGCCTAGCCATACTCCTAGGTATTTAAAGGAAGAGATGGTGTTTAGTGTGTTTCCATCCAGGGTGGTGATTACAGCACCCCTTCCTTTCTGGTCTAATCACAGTGCTTCCTTTCTGACTTTGTTGGTGATTAAAGGGAGCTGTGTGCTCTTGCCAGATTTTGGGCTGACCAGAAGGTCATGGAAATAGTTTTGGAGGTATTTATTTTGAGATTGATTGCATGCCACCAGGACTGCATGTTGTTGTAGTCATGTTGTAGTAGAGAGTGGACATCACTTAGATCAGGGCTGGATGCAAAAAGGATAGTGCCATCTGTATACATATGTATATGGGACCTTGTGCAGACAGTAGGGAGCTCAATGATGAAAAGAGAGACTAAAATTGAGTCTAGGATTGACCCTTGGGGAACACTAGCGATGTTGGGGAGAGGGACAATGTGGAGTTTATAATCCTGACTGACTGTTGCCTATTTTTGAGGTAGGATTTGAACCACTGTACTGCAAGGGGTTGAGTTCTGCTCTCATGAGTTTGTCAAGAAACAGGATGTGGGAGACAGAGTTGAAGGCCTTAGCCAAATTGACAAAATAGCAGCAGTTAGTTGGCCTTGGTCAGAGGCAGACTGGATATGTCCAGTGACAGAGAAGGGACATTGTTGTTGAGTGGTGCTTCCTGAACCCAGATTAGTTAGAGGAGAGGTAACTTGTGAACCTGAGAAAGTCAGTTAGTCTGGTCTGGACAAGAGACTCTTGCAGCTTGGCAAGAAAGGGAGGAGGGAGATGGGATGGCAGTTTCTGGGGACTGAGGGGTTGCCACCCATGTGGAGAGGGATGAAACAGGCTGATTTACATGGTAGGGGACCTTAACAGACTTGAAGGACAAATTTAGTAAGTATGTAGAGGAAATGCTACAGCTGGTGTTGAAATGTACAGAGCTTGGAGTGGATGCTGTCTGACTGGATTTGGTGATGTTTAAAGAGTAGGGGAATTTAGTACTTCTTTGGGTGATGTGGGAGTAAGGATGGGAGTGAGCAGTGACCTGGAGGTTAGGTAGAGGACTGGTCAGGAAGGGCACATGTGGTAAAAAGTTGTTTATGGTTTCTACTCATTTGAATGGGTCAGAAATGCTTTGGTCATTTAGCTTGAGAATAAGGGCAGCGGTCTGAAAGGGAGGTCTATAAGGGAGTTTACCACCTTCCAGAAAGAGGAAGATAGGGCAGTATTTAGGCAGGACATAAAGTATTCTGCCTTGGCTCATCTTATTGCTTTGGTGCAAGCATTTCTTGCTGTGTTGTAAGCCTGTCTGGTTTGGGGGGCCAGTGTGGATTTATAGAGGGACCAGGCCCTATCACGGGCTTTACAGAGGGCAATTAGGGTGCTGGAGATCCACGGGTGGTGGTGCTTTTTGACCCTGGCTTTAACCAGGGGGCATGGGAGTTCCAGATCTGTTTAAACATGTGCAGGAAACTGGACATAGCTGAATCAATATTGGGTGCAATGTAGACAGGGTCCCAGTCTGCAAATTATAGGTTATGAAGGGGGGAGCTGGTGTTCAGTGAGTTTAGAGGGCGGGTATTAATATATTTTGGGGCAGGTTTCAGTAGCTGGACTTTTCTGGTACAGCGAGTAATGCAGTGATCACTCAGGGCAGCATCCATTACACTAGCGGTGGATATTCTGTGTGGATGGGAGGTGAGGATCCAGTCTATTACAAAATGATTAATTGAGCATTGGTTGTACAGAGTGGGCTCTGTAATTAATTGTGTACAATTGAGAAACTCAGTTTTGGATGTGGCTGCTTTAGAAGTCAAGTTCACCAGTCTGTAGTTGCCCAGTTTGTCCTGAGGCCCAGTTTTGTGGAGGGGCACCATGTGATCCATCCTCCAGTCCCTGGGCACATTCCCCATCTCCGTGGAGGTGTTAAACAGGTCTCCCAGAGGGCCTGCCAACACCTCTGCCAGTTCCTTGAGAATTCCTGGATATACACTGTCCAGCCCTGGTGTCTTGTTCATCTGTAGGGCTTTAAGGTGTTTTAGAACTCAATCCTCATGGATGATCCCATCTGTTACCTCTGCCCCCTTTCCTTTGTGGTATTGGCCATCCTTTTCTTTCTTGAACACTGAGCAGAAGTACTCACTGAGTGTCTCTGCCTGGTCTTCCCCTTCTTCTGCCCATCCCCCCTTCCTCTTGATTCTAACAATCTCATCCGTACAACATCTCTTCTCCTTATGTATTTGAAGAATTCTTCTCCACCTCTCTGGTCTCCTGAGCCAACTTCAGTTCCCTTGATGCTCTGGCTGCCCTGACACCCTACTCACTTCCCTAGATGCCTTCATGTACATCTCCTGTCCTCCTCATGCCCAGATTTTTGAATCTGTTGAAGGCCAATATTTTGTCCTCACCTTCTCTCCACTTCCTGCTGAGCCAGCTAGCTTTTTTGACCTGACTGTTTACTCTGAGATTTGTCACATGTGTTCGTGGCCTCATTCAGACCTCTTCTTAATGATTGCCCACTTCTGTTCAGCATCCATCCCTGGGCTAATTTCAGCAAAGTACTCCTAGGATGCTGCCCATCCTGGTAAAATCTGCATTCCCAAAGTCTACTACTCTCATCCTTTCTTAGCTGACTCCTCCTTTGTTTAGAAGAATCACAATGAGCAGTGGTTGCTTTCTGCTAGTGGATCTTGTATGACCACATCCTGAATTTGGTCACAGTTTGTTAGCACAATATCCAGTATGTTCCCTCCCTGGTAGGTTCCATCACTCTCTGCACTAGGTAGCTGTTCTGGATAGCCTCCAGCAGTACCTATTCCTGGTGCTTGTGGTAGTCACAATCCGCCAGTCAACCCCAGGTAGGTTGAAGTCACCCACTATAACCTTATTTCCTTTGTCACTAGCTTTCCCAATTTTCTCCTCCAGCTCCCTGTCCATCTCCTCACTTAGTGATCTTCTTACATTTGGAGCAATACCCATATGGCATCTAGCCTCCCCTCTTCCCCCTCCTCCCTGGTACACAGTATCTCCTCCTTAATACAAATAGACACCCCACCTACTCTTCCTCACTCCCAATCTCTGTGGTACAGCTTGTATCCTGGGATCAGAGATCCCAGTCATGGTATTGATGGCCCAGGTTTCTGAGATGGTGGCACACCTATCCCCTTTCCACCATCATTGCCTGGAATTCTGCTACCTTGTTTTCCAAGCTCCTTGCATTCAAGGATATAACAGTCTGCTTTGTGCCTTGCCCTCCTCTCCCACCCCCACATTTATTCCTTGGTAGACTCCTCCTCTCTTCCCCTCTGTCTGGGGTGAAGCTTTCTGGTGTCCCTTGCTAGGTGACTCCTACTTTCAGTCCCACTCTGCCTCCCTTCAGTTTAAATTTCTTTAGTTTTAATGTAATTCTCCAGACCCTGTTTCAACTTCATTGTCTCTCTGTTGAGATGCAGCTCATCCATGGCATAGAGCACACCTCTTCATTCCATGTCTCGCCCCCACCCCTACTACCTCATACCCCATTTTCACACACCACCACCCCCAGCCACCTATTGAACTCCTCTATTCTTAGCTTCCCAGCAGTGCTTGCCCTAGGTACCTGGAGTACCACTGAGAAAGCCACTGAACTTCCCACCTGATTGCCGATTCTCCCTACCTCCCTGAACCTCTCCTGCACTTCATCCACTGTACTGCCCTCCAGGTCATTTATGCCTAGATGCACCATGATATGAGATTTATCTCCACCCCTCTCCACACATTTCTGAATGTACTGCCCTACCCTCCCCTCTGTCATCCCTGGCATACACTCCACCCAGGCTCTGCTCTCCCTTGCTTCCTTACCTCCCCATCTCACTCCCCTGAGCATAGAATCCCCTAGTTTAACTACTCAATCCCCATCTCCTGCCCTGCCCCATTTTGCCCAAGTAAGGACCCTTTCCTTTAGTGTCTCTCTCCTATTTCCTGCCCCTTCCTCCTCCATTCCCCGATTGCACCTTCAGATGCTTTTCTCCTCCTCCTTCCTTTCTGTGCCCTTCCCTGCCCAACCACCTCCCTCCACTAATTGTATGTCTTGTCACTGCCCATTTCATTGTGCCTCCTCTCCCCATTTCTACCTTTTTGGCCCCTTTAGTTAGTGTGTCCATGACAACTAAACCTGCTTTTTGCCCCACGAGCTTCTACCCTATAGTCTTTCTCCTCCATTCACCCCTGTGCATCCCCTCCCTCATGCCCCTTTCCCGATCTATGTTACAGCCCCATCCTCCTGCTCCCTTTCTCCAGTCAACACTGTGTACCTGTTCCAAGTCTCCAACCACCTGCCCATGCCCTCCCCTGAAATCCTTCCCTGCCTCAGCTTTTTCTGGGCATTTTCCTTAACTCTTTTCCCTATGCTCTCATTCCCTACCAACTGCCACCTCCCCACTTCTGTGCCCCCTGGTTCTTGTGGACTTGTACTCCTGGCTCCCTTGTCTGAACACCCTCCTTTCAGCCTGAGGCACCCTGGTATACCCTGTGATGGAGCCCTACCTGTTTCCCCGACCCCTCTCCTCCTCTCCCAGTCATACCTGCCCCCTCTCCTCAGTTCCCATCTCAAACATTCTATTTCCTGTGTAAGCTGCCTGAACTGCTCACACACTGGACACCCCCCAACCTCCACAAGGTCACCGAGAACAGTGCTGCTTCACACCCATTGCAGCTCACTACCTTCCTAGCCTTCATGAGCCCCCTACCCCAGTCATCCCTACTCCTCCACTCATTGCCTGCAGGCATTTGCCTACCTACTTGCCCTGGCCTCCACATCCTCTCTGTGTCATTTGGGTGCTACTGCCCCTCTTTTCTTAGTCTTCCTCTATGCTCTATTGTTCTCTTCCCCTAGTACCCCTTCCTGTGTCTGCACTTACCCAGCATGGCCTGTGGCCTGCTGTCCTCCCTACTGATGCCACACTCCTGCATTGAGGCACTCATGTGTCAGGGTCACTGAGCCCCCAGGAAGTAAATATTAACTTAGGCCACCCAATTGGCACAGCCAAGTCATGTGACCCCATTCTGCCAATCCCTCTAGTCCCTCCTTCACCATCCCTCTGTTAGCTTCCTCCCAGCTCCCTGTCCCAGGCATTCCCCACAAAACATCCAAATCAGTCCTACATTACAGTATGTACCACTGCTCTGCACAAGATGGATGGTATCAGAAGTGAGATGAGCTTTTTGCTGATGACTCAGCCGGGGTGGTGGTGGATGGGGAGGAGGGAGAAGAGTCTCTTGGGGACCTGGAGACTCTGGAAAGGTGGGCATGCACCTGGAAACTGAGGTTTACTGCAAAGAAATGCAGTGTTCTCACATGGGGAATAAGAGCCTAGCTCATTAGTACTTTTTAGGTGGGGAGAAACTGTAGGTTTCAGGAGGGAAAAGGATCTTGCAGTGGTTATGGATGCCAAAATTAATAACTCTGAGCAGTATAGGAGGGCTGCAGCTAAATCAAATAAAATGCTCGGGTGCATTGCCAGGGGGATAACCTTGAGGAGATGGGAGGTGCTTCTCCCTTTATATAACTGCCTGGTTAAACCACACCTAGAGTACTGCATGCAGTTTTGGTGCCTGTACTTGAAAAAGGACATTGCACTTCTTGAGAGGGTCCTGAAGAGGGTGACCAGGATGATACAGGGACTGGGAGAAAAATCCTATGAGGAGAGACTTAAGGAGCTCAACTTGTACTCCCTGGAGGGGAGGAGAGGAGGGACAGAGGGGATATGATTGAGGTCTTTAAATATCTAAAGGGAGTAAATAGGGTCAGCCTAAATAGGGTGTTTCAGCTAAGGGAGGAGGGGGCCACGGGGGGCACTCCATGAGGCTGGTTGGTGAGATGCTCAGGGGGGATACTAGGAGACGCTACTTCATGGAGAGAGTGGTGGACCCCTGGAATGCATTGCTTGCAGAACTAGTGGCTATTAATATAGTGGAGGGATTTGAGAGGGGCTGGGACAGGTATAAGAGGAAGGTAAAACTGAGTAATGCCAGACCCTAGAGGTGTAACTCTGATGGAGATGAGGTTGGGGAGATTTAAGTGGGAGGTGGGGAGGGCAGCAATGGTGTCCTGAGCGGGTGCTGATTTTTGAGCACACTCGATAGACTATTAGGCCTACTCTGCTGGCGTTTTAGTATATTCTAACTAATAATCCCCCCCTGCTCTCACTACCTCGACCACCTCTAACACTGACTCCTAAAGCCCTCAATGCTTCAGTCTTCATTCAACTCCTTCCTCCATATACCCACTCTCTCTTTCACTTCTCTCCTAATTTCCCCCCACACCCTCCCCTCATTCCCCATAGTACTTAGCCACAGTACCACATATTCTCCTTGACAAAGCCTACTCTGGCTGCACTACTTTGGTGTTTCTCACCCTGTCAAAGCCCTGGCCTTAATACCACCCCTCCAAATACAGGGTCTCCTCCCTACCTGTTTGTCTCCCTGGACTCTTGCAATGCATTTTATTCTGCACTAACAGTGTGCTTACCTAATGTTCCCTGACACCCTAATGCTTGACGCTGGACTTTGCCTCTGATCTATATCTTTGAATATATGTTTTGTGTTTGTGACATTAACTGTAATCATCTGTAATAATTATGTAATTCTATCTGAACTGTTTTGCCCTGTACTGTATTTGACTGTATTGTATTTGACTGACTTGGAATCTTTGTAAAGAGTCCATCTCAAAGGTGTATATCCAAAACTGAAATACATTTTAAAAAAAAATGTTAGTATGTAATAAAGTTACTTATCTCAAGGTGAGCTCCAGTCCCCAAACTACACTTCCTGGAGCTGTGCCACACTCTGTTGGGGCTACTAAAATGGCTGTTATTTAACTTCTGTGACTCTGGCTGCCCAACTGGCAAAGCCAAGTTATGTGACCCTGTTCTGCCTATTCCTCTAGTCCCTCCTTCACCCTCTCTCTCTCTCTCATGTTCTCTCTCTCTCTCAGCATCCTCCCAGCTCTCTGTCCCAAAAATTACCCACAAAACTTCAAAATCAGCCCCCCCAAAAAATCAGCTTTTGCTTGGAGTATAGACTTGTGCTTCCAAGGAAGTTAGGAGACACCTTGGGGAATATCAGTCTCAATTTCAGGTGAAAGTATACAGAAATGGCATAGATAGCCACCATTTTCTGTGATACTATAAATATATTAATGTGTACTATAGGGCCTGAAAGCTGTTTCTCAGATATTACATGAACCCCTTCCTCTGAAAATCAACGTTTGCTTGGTGAACAGGCTTTGTGCTTCTGGGGTGTTAGGAGACTCACTGGGGAAAATTTCAGGTGAAAATATGCAGAAATTCCAAACTTATCAGTATTTATCTGAGACACTATAAATGCATTAGTGTCTATGAAAAGAAGATGTTTGTCAGAGATCTTATGACCCCCACCTGAAAATAAACTTTTGCTTGGAGTATGGACTTGTGTTTCCAAGGGTGGTTAGGGGATACCTTGGGGAATGTGAGTCTACAGTTTCTTGGGAAACAATGCAGAAATGCCAAACATATCAGCCATTTTCTGTGACCCTAGAAATACAATAGTGTGTATGGATGAAAGCTGTTTCTCAGTGATCACATGAACCCCCCCCCCAAAAAAAAAATCAGCTTTCACTTGGAGTAAAGACTTGTGCTTCCAAGGTTTGTCTTGGGGACAACCTGGGAATGTGATTCAGAAATATCAGGTGAAGATACAGAAATGGCAAACATATCAGCCATTTTTTGTGACACTATAAATGCATGTGTCTGTATAAAGATGCTGTTTCTCAGAGATCAAATGAACCCCACAAAATCAATGTTCACTTGGAGTACAGACTTGTGCTTCTGGGAGTGGTTGGGGAACACCTTGGGAACATCATTCTGAGATTTCAGGTGAAAGTATGTAAAATTACAAATATAATTACCATTTCCTTTGACACTACAAATACCGTACATTAGTGCCTACTATGGTGTCTGAAAGCTGTTTCACAGAGATCACATGTCCCCCTCAGAAAATCAGCTTTCACTTGGAGTATAGTCTTGTGCATCCAGGGGTGATAAGGGGGACACCTTGGAAAACATGATTATGAAATTGCATGTGAAAGCATGCAGAAATGAGAAACACATCAGCTATTTTCTGTGATACTATAAGTGTATTAGTGTCTATGGAAAGAAGCTACTTGTCAGACATCTCATGAACCCCCCCCCCCCAATCATAAAATGTCAGGTAAAGTATACAAGAATGCTAAACATGTCATTCATTTTCTATGACACTAAATGCATTACTGTCTGCTATAGGGCCTGAAGTTCTTTCTCAGAGATTACGTGAACCCTCTGCCACCAAAAATCAAATGCCTCTTCCAGTACAGGCTTGTGCTTCTAGGGCTGGTTAGGAGACACCTTAGGAACATGATTCTGAAATTTAAGTTATGAAGAAATGCTAAACATATCAGCCATTGTCTGTGACACTGTAAATGCAGCAGTGGCTGGAATGAAGCTGTTCCTTCAAAATGCATGATACCCTGTCCCCTGAAAATCAACTTTCTGTTGAAGTGTTGACTTGGGCTTCCAGGAGTGGTTACAAGACACATAAGGGAACATTTATTTATTTATTTAATTTTTTTGACCCAGTAAGCCCACTGGGCCTAGAAGTTCCTTTTCAGGGGTGACTGGGGGGGGTACAGATGGTGACCAACTGAAACTGAACCAGATTAAGCAGTTGTTGGTATTTTTAGTGAACATGATTCTTAAACTTCAGGGGACAATATGCAGAAATGACAAACATATCATCCCCTACTCCTCTATCCCAGACTTACCTCCTGTATCCTAACTGGACCCTTCCTCTGATTACTACCTCACATGCTACCACCTATTATAGCCCCTCCCCCCAACCCCTACCACAACCTACTGTGCTGTTTTGATGCTGTACTACCATCCACAACCTATCAACACTCTAATAATAATAATGACAATAATATCTTTATAAAAAGTGCAATTCAACATGTATCAAAGCACTTGTACAGAAATAAACACATCAGACATCAATAATAAAACCCTCAGTAAAACTATCCAAATAATTAATCAGAAAGGCCAGCAAGAATAAATAAGTTTTTAGTGCTACTTTAAAACTCTCTACAGTAGGGCATCCTCTAATCGAATGAGGTAGAGAGTTCCACAGGGTCAGGGCAGTAAAAGCAAATGAACATGCTCCGGAAGTCTTTAAGTGAACCCTGGGAATCTCCAGCAATCCCTCTTTGGTGGAGCAGAGCAGCCAGATGGGGCAGTAGGGATGAAGAAGACCTTGCAGGTAGCTCGGTCCCTGACAGTGTAGGTCTTTATAGATCAGTAAACTGACCTTGAAGGAGATACACCACCGAACTGGCAGTCAGTGCTGTTCATGCAGCACAGGTGTAATATGATGGGAGCGAGGCAACCCCATCAACAACCTGGCTGCAGCATTGTGCACAAGCTGTGGGCAGTGAATATCTACCCCTTTTAGCCATAGGTACAGGGCATTGCAGTAATCTAGGTGAGAGATCACAAAGGCGTGGACCACAGTAGAAAGGTCTGCAGGTGGAACCAGGTGTTTAATCCTGTTGATAGTTCTTAGATGGTAAATGAGGTCTTGACGATGGAGGACACCTGAAATTTCAGAGTCAACCCCTCATCAAGAATAATGCCCAGACTTCACACCCACTCAGAAGTCAACAGCTGGTGGTCATCAAGTAAAGCCTGTGACCCATCCAGCTGAAGATCCTCTACCTGGTGACCCAAGTCCACCACCAGAACCTCAGTCTTGCTAGGATTCAGCTTCAACAAGCTGGCATTCATCCAATCCTTGATCTCGGGAGAGTCAATTGCTAAGCACAGAGACTGCATCATCCTGATCTGGTATAAAGGACAAGTATAGCTGAGTATCATTTACATAGCAGTGAAAACTCAACCCATACCACCTTACAATGTCTCCCAACAGCAGCATATACACGTGACTAGCATAGGTGACAATACCAAGCCCTGGGGAACCCCACATGGCAGGAGACAACATCAGAGGAATAAATTCCTGGTGCTACTCTCTGAAATCTGCCAGTGAGAAAATAATGAAACCATCTTAGGACTGTACCCAACAGTCCACAGATTGCCCTCAGGTGCTCAAACAATATGCCGTGATCCACGGTGTCAAATGCCGCAGAGAGGTCAAGGGGAACCAAGATGAAAAGAGACCTCTGATCTCTGACTATAAGGAGATCATGTAACCCCCAAACAAGGGCAATCTCCTTGCTATGCCTCTTCCTAAATCCAGACTGAAGAGGATTGTAGATATCATGGATAGTAAGATGATCCTCCAGCTGCAGCACAACCACTTTCTCAATAACCTTCCCCGCAAAGGGAAGGTTAGAGACTAGTCTGTAGCTCACAGGATTGTCTGGGTTGAGAGAAAGTTGCTTAAGTAGGGGAGTCACCACTGCCTCCTGTAAGGAGTCAGGGAACTCCCCAGTCTCTAATGAGCACCATCTCTTCAAGGACCAGGCCGATAACTTCAACACATCCCATAAGGTGGCAAGTTGGGCCAGGGTCCAAACTACAGCAGGTCAGCCATAAACTCTGGGCGATCTTCACGATATCTGTGATCGCCGGCTGTTCAAAGACCAACCAGCAAAACTGAGGTTCTGCAACCTCCCACCTATCGCTGTAATGACCCTTGGAATGCGCTGCATGGATCTCTGATCTGATGCCACCAACCTTATCTGCAAAGAATCAAGCAAACTCGTCACATTTCTCTTGTGACAATTCTCTTCAACCTGCAGGCAGGCTGAATTGCACAGCCTGTCCACAGTTCTAAAGAGCTCAGCTGGTTGGTTCTATGTGGCAGTAATCTCCCCAGACAGGAATTCTGCCTTCTTATCGGAGATAACTGATTGATAGTCCAAGTAATGGTCTATCAGTCTAAATCTGTCAGCATTAAGGCCAGACCTCCACCAGCGACATTCCAGCCTTTGCCTCTCTCCTCATCTCTTTAAAGTCCCATTGAACCATAGGGGCTGAGGATGAAGAGGAGGGATGAACACAGACAGGAGCAATAGAATCCAGCACCCCAGCAACAGCCTTATTATTATTATTATTATTATATTATATTATTATTAATATATTATTATATAAACCCTAAGAGATCTAATACTGCCATTAGACCTTCTGGGGTCACACCCCCTAAGAGCAGTACCAGACCAACTCCAACAGGGCAGGCTCATAAGGGGAGCCCAGAAACTGAAGCTGACAGCACAATGGTCAGACTAGAATGGGGTCCACCACCACATCGAAGGTCTCCATTCCCAGAAGGAAGACCAGATCCAGAGAATGACCTGATTTATGGGTCGCAGGAAGTAACCACCTGTGTGAAGCCCAAAGATGTCATAAGTTGGAGGAAGTCCTGGCTAAAAGCAAGAGTTAATCATCACCCAGGCATTGAAGTCACCAAGCACAATCACCCTAGGGAACCCCAACACTGTGTCGACAACGAAGTCCACGACTTCCTGCAAAATAACTTCCCATCCCTGGGTGGATGGTAGATGAGAAGAATTTTGCACCCCACACCTGCGCCCAAGATACATTCAAAGGATCTGGTTTCTCCTACTGGTACATCTGTCAGGCTCAGTTCCATTCTAAAACAGATGGCTACACCCTGGCTCCGATGATCCAACCTCGGGTGATGTATCACCAAAATCCCACCTGTCCTTCCCCCCCACTATCCCCTCTTCCCTCCCACTTATGCCCTCCCTTTTTCCATCACTAGTTTACCCTATTTTCTCCACCCTCCCTATTCCTTATCCCTCTTCTCCCCTTCGGTCACCCGCCACACTCCACTCCTCCTCCCTGCCCCCCTTTCTCTCCCCTCTTTTTCTGCCTGGTCCTGTCCCCATTGCAGAGTTTTCTGTCATCTTGAAGGGGTATAGATCTTGGTTCTCTCTCTCTCTCTCTCTTCTACCACTTTTCCTTTCCCCCAACTTTCTAATCCTGACCCCCTTGAGGGTTCTGTGCATCCTGAAGGGGCATAGATTGTCTCGCTCTCATCTCCTCTCCCTTTTCCTCACTTTCAAATCCATCACTTGCCCACCTCCCTACTTCCTTATCCCCCATCCTCCTCGCCTGTTCTCCTTCCCCTCTCATCTCTACTTCCCCACCCCCTTTCTCTGCCCTCCCTTTCTGCCTGGTCCTGTCCCCCTTGCAGGGTTCTCAGCATTCTGAAGGGGTATAGATCTTGGCTATCTCTCTCTCTCCCCCTCTTCCATACCCCCACCCTCTACCCCTCACCCATCCACTCTCCACTTGTCTTATAACTACCTCCCTTGGGTATACAATAGCACTTCAAATCTTGTGCTCAGCCTACTACCTCTAGTATTTCAAATGTGTTATCCATCTTCTAACCTTTACTCCCTACCGGATCACCTGCTCTTTGTTGTTGCAATGTATGTTATATCTGGATATGGTTTTGTTTACCCTGGCCAGTTGGTCTGGGTTATTTCTGTTCTGTAACTGTACTACACTGCTTGTTTTAGTAATTGTACTTGTATTGCTGTTGTTGCTATATGTTTGCTTTTTCTCCCAATTCTTGTAACCCTCCCCACGCATGTTGCTGGAAAAGAGCTGTTTACAGCTCATGTTGTCTTTTCTGGTGAAACATTTTCAAATAAAGAATTTTCTCTGAGGCTCTAATTGTAAAAGCAGAAGAATCTGCACATCTGAAGCTGCTTTGGACATTAGGGGCCCAATTCTAGAAGGGTGGCACAAGTCACCACCAGACACAACTTGCACCACCCGCAACTGTGACATTGACCCTGCACCCTATTCTACAAGGGGCACAGTCATTGCAGCTAAGTCCTGTGACTTGTGACATGTAGCCAGGTATGCCAAACTGTGGGTGCACCTGGTGAGCATGTCGCAAGTCGCAACGCAGGTCACAAGTGCCCCTCCATACCCAGCAAGCCATAGGCACCCTGCAGGGCTTCCCATAACCCCTCCTCAAATCCCCCTTTACAAAGTGCCCTGCAGGGTGGAGCAGTCAACCCCACCCATGCCCTGACCTCAAGTCGCCAGCCAAATGCGGGTATATACCCAGTGAAGCCCTGGTAGTCTACTGCCCCAAATCATTGTAAAATAAATACATATCACCATTTCCTGGTAGTCCAGTGCCCCCAATCATTGTAAACTAATTAATAGCTCCATTTCCCTGGTAGTCTAGTGCCCCCATGATCATTGTTAAATGAATGAGTATTCTCTCCACTTCTCGGGTAGTCTAGTCCCCCAATCATTGTAAAATAAATAAATATCTCCAATTCCATGGTAGTCTAGTGGCTCCCCACCCCACCCCACCCAGCCATGTCAGTCCACCCAGCACCCCCACCCATCCCCAGCTGGCGACTGGCACAGCCCACCTCTCACCTCCACGGCCAGCTGCTGACTGAGTTTGTAGGGTGCTACTACAAGATGCACTCAGAAATTAATTTCTGAGCACATCTTTGAAAATTGTGTGATGAAACTCCATAAAATGACTGTGTTATGAGTATGCATTGTGCAGTTTCCACACACCCTTGTAAGTTTGCAAATTAGTAATATTTTCACACCAGATTTTCAACACTGGCATTTTTTCACACCTCTTTATGAACAGTACAGCTGTCATTTTTCACATCCTGGCTGAAATGTGTTTTCACAGTCGCTGTCGGAAATCAGTGTTTGGGACAGATTAGGATTCAGCGAGTGAGAGAGGGCATGAGTGACCGAGCTCAACTGAGCTCTGTTGGGACTGCTATGGATTTCTTTGTGGGTAGGAAAAGAAGAAGTAGAAGAATCAGCATTTATATAACGCTTTTACATCCAAAGCACTTTACAAGCAATGCTAGACTGGTAGTGAAGTGACTGAATGTGTGGTGGTGGCCATATCGCACATCATCACCCACACACAGCCTGGATAATTGCATGAACCACTTTATGGGAAGGGGAATGTTGGCCAGGACACCGGAATGTTCCTACTCTTTGAAGAGTGCCCTGATTCTTTTACTTCTGCCTGACACCCACCAGGACAACACCAGGATGGGCAGAAGGGACCTCAGTTTAACGTCTCATCCGAAGGACGGCACACCCCAGCAGTACAGCACCCCCAATACTGCACTCAGATGCCAGCGATTTTTAGGTGCAAGTCCAATCCCGGTATGGGACGAGAACCCACGACCTTCTGGTCCAGAGGCGGATGTGCTACCAACTGAGCCATGCTGACAACTGAAAACATGCTGAAGACATGCTGAAAAGGCACCAACACAGGCAGGAGCCCAGTACAAAATGGCAGCCTGCAGCACCAGGAGACACAGAACGTGAGAGTGTGGGCAGGGGAGTGAATGAGCTCAACAGAGCTCTGTTGGGACTGCTGCAGATTTCTTTGTGGGCAGAAAACGGTGCCAACAGGGACAGGAACCCACTACAAAAGGGCAGCTTGCAGAGCCAGGAGAAACAGAATGAGCAAGTGAGACAGGGGGAGTGAGCGACTTCAATGGAGCTCTGTTGGGACAACTGTGGATTTCTTTGTGGGCAGAAAAAGGTGCCAATGCAGGCAGAAGCCCAGTACAAAGAGCAGCCTGCAGCGCTGGCAGAAACAGAATGAGCGAGTGAGAGGGGAGGAGCAGCTCAGCAGAGCTCTGTCTGAACTGCTGCAGAATTCTTGTGGGCAGAAACGGTGCCAACAGGGACAGGAACCCACTACAAAAGGGCAGCTTGCAGAGCCAGGAGAAACAGAATGAGCAAGTGAGACAGGGGGAGTGAGCGACTTCAATGGAGCTCTGTTGGGACAACTGTGGATTTCTTTGTGGGCAGAAAAAGGTGCCAATGCAGGCAGAAGCCCAGTACTAAAAGGCAGCCTGCAGCGCTGGCAGAAACAGAATGAGCGAGTGAGAGAGGGGGAGTGATTGAGGTCAACGGAGCTCTGTCAGGACTGCTGCAGATTTCTTTGTGGGCAGAAAAAGGTACCAACAGAGGCAGGAGCCCAGTACAAAAGGGCAACCTGCAGAGCCAGGAGAAACAGAATGAGCGAGTGAGATGGGGGAGTGAGTGACCTCAACGGAGCTCTGTCAGGACAGCTACAGATTTCTTTGTGGGCAGAAAAAGGTGCCAATGAAGGCAGGATCCCAGTACAAAAGGGCAGCCTGCAGTGCTGGGAGAAACAGAATGAGTGAGTCAGAAAGGGGGAGTGAGTGAACTCAACGGAGGTCTATCATGACTGCTGTGGATTTCTTTGTGGGCAGGAACAGGCAGAAAAGCAGGCAGGAACCCAGTACAAAGGCCAGCCTGCATCGCTGGCAGAAATGGAATGAGCGAGTGACAGAGGGGAGTGAGTAACCTCAACGGAGCTGTGTCGGGACTGCAGATTTCTTGTGGGTAGAAAGCTACTAATGCAGGCAAGAGCCCAGTACAAAGGGCAGCTGCAGCCGCAGCCAGCAGAAACAGAATGAGCGAGTGAGAGGGGGAGGGAGCAAGCTCAACAGAGCTCTGTCTGAACTGCTGCGAATTCTTTGTGGGCAGAAAACGGTGCCAACAGGGACAGGAACCCACTACAAAAGGCAGCTTGCAGAGCCAGGAGAAACAGAATGAGCAAGTGAGACAGGGGGAGTGAGCGACTTCAATGGAGCTCTGTTGGGACAACTGTGGATTTCTTTGTGGCCAGAAAAAGGTGCTAATGCAGGCAGAAGCCCAGTACAAAAGGGCAGCCTGCAGCACTGAGAGAAACACAATGACTCAGTGAAAGAGGGGGAGTGAGTGAGCTCAGTGTAGCTCTAGCGTGACTGCTGCAGATTTTTTTGTGGGCACAAAAAGGCATCAACGCAGGCAGGAGCCCAGTACAAAAGGCCAGCCTGCAGCACCGGCAGAAACAGAATGAGCGAGTGAGAGAGGGGGAGTGAGCAAGCTCAACGGACCTGTGTCAGGACTGCTGCAGATTTCTTTGTGGACAGAAAAAACAGCCAACAGAGACAGGAGCCCAGTACAAAAGGGTAGCCTGCAGCGCCAAGAGAAACAGAATGAGCAAGTGATAGAGGGGGAGTGACCCACCTCAACAGAACTCTGTCGGGACAGCTGCAGATTTCTTTGTGGGCAGAAAAACATGCCAATGAGCAGGAGCCTAGTACAAGAGCACAGTCTGCATCACAGGGAGAAACAGAACGAGTGAGTAGCAAAGGGCCAGTGAGCGAGCTCAACGGACCAATGCAATCAACATTCGGCATTGAAAAATGCTTGTTTATATACTGTTGCATCAGCACTTGCATTAAGGCCTTATAAAAGTGCTGCTTATTTTTTCCTGACAGTATCATTTTACAACATCCAAATTCTCAGGAGAGAAAATAAAAAAATACCAGTGGCAGGAATCTCTGGGACACCATGGCACCAGATGTGTCCCCCTTCAGAGGGAACACCTACTAAAATGTGTCATCTCTCTTGTGTTTTATACTCATTTGTGTACTGTGTGTTATCATGGGGGTTGCTTTTATTGAGATATTTCACAGTGCAATACATTTCACAGTACAATACATTATCCATGACATTTTAACATTGTAACATTTCCATATAGACGAAAACATCATAAGCATATTTGCACAGTAAAGTAGGCACTGTAAATTACAAAACAAATTGTCACAGGAAATCAGAATTCAAACAACTAATGCAATATACAGCAGTATATTGCAGTGCATTGTTCACATTCCACTGGTGCATCCAAGCTTGGCAAGCACAATTGGCAAGACGTTTTGCAAGTGTGCAATGTATCATTTGCCATGTCTTCTTTTAAACATCTTCCAAAATTGCTTAATGGCATCAATGAGTTCTCACTTTGTCCATGGTTTTCTCTTTCTCCTGATGAATAGAATAGTGGATGGCCAGCCATGTACAACAAGCTCAGGATTCTATCGAGGGTCCCTGATGAAATCAATGACCATGACAGCGCAGCACAAGTGGTCTCTAATTTCATTTGGAGCCTGAGATGGAGTCTGGAGCTTGTTGTATATCGCTGGCCATCCATTGTTTTCTTATAGTATATGAGGAACGTTTGTTCCTTAACACATATTAAAGAAAACAGATGAGGAGCATCTGTTCCTTAACACATTTCAAAAGAAAAAAGGTGAAGGTACTAACACTTATGAGAGAGTCGTGAAGGCTTCAGGCATCTGGCAGTAAGATCTGATTCAAAGTAAAATAAAACACAAAACAAAGAAAAACAGTAACGCTGAAATGCTTGAAAAGTCCTATAAAAGTCTTAAAAGTCCTTGGAAAGCTGCAACACAAACACAACTGGCAGCAACAAGAAACAGTTCAAAAAGTCCAGATAGAAAGCTGCAACACAAACAAAATGGCAGCAACAGGAAACAGTTTTTTTTCAAACTTTATAACTGTCACTCTGAGTCTGTGTCAGATTCCTCAATGATGCTGCTGCTGCTGACTGATGCCATTTCGCCATTTTGACAATTAAGGTTACTGCAGTTTAGCTATTACAGTTGATCTTTTTTAACTGTGGCACATGCTTTGATGATAATCTGTTGTTGTATCATTGATCTTACATCAGATCAATGCTACAACAGTAGTGTGATGTTAGATTGATGGCACAACAGCATTTCAGCTGTCACTGAATTCCATTTAGAGCAGACACTCCTCACATATTATAAACATGTTCATGGCATGTGACAAATATAAAACTCAGAAATACCATATTAGTAAAAACAAAGATATATATATATATATATATATACATACACACACACACAATAGGGGTGAGTGGTAAATGAGGAGATAAAACAGTGTATCATCCACTGCAGTGTGATATTTTACCCTCTGCTCTACTGTGATGGTATCAACCATTTACACACACAGGTTACTAAAGGTCATCACTCTAGGCAGCTTTCCCTCAGCATGCAAGAAACACCTGTGCTGTTACCATAGACACAAATGCAGAACTACTTCAGAGGTCTCACTGCTGCCTACAGCTAACTCAGTGAGCATTACAAACACACCTATCCCCTCCAACTTCTAGCTCGTTACTGTGATACTGTCAGCTTGACTGCAGCCAGAATTCTAAACAGCACAGCTTCACAGAACAGTCTAAACTACTGCCTGCAGCTAACTCAACTACCACTGAAACACACTCTCACTTGTTCCTCAAACTCTGATTCTCACTCATTACAATTACTGTGATGCTTTCAGCTTGACTGCAGTCACAATCCTAAAGAGCACAATTTCACAGAACACTCTGCACTCTGCCTGCAGCTCACTTAATTACCACTGAAAACAGTATCAACTGTTCTGACACTCTGCCTCTCAGCTCATTACAATTACTGTGATGCTCTCAGCTTCACTGCAGCCAGACTTCTAAACAATATTGTCTCACAAAAGTATGCTTCTCACTCCTACCTAAAAATAACTCATTTAGCATTGCAAAACACACTCATGTGTCTCCCAGAGTTTAAAACACTGCCAGCCCATTCAGAAAAGCTCACACACAGAATGAGCAAACACATAAACAGGAACAGAACACAAGACAGCATAACAAAACTTCTAAAACTCTTGGCCCTATTGTATATATCGAATACATAATGGGCAGATCATGTGCTATGGCAAATATTGTCACTCCTACATCGTGAGCTCTGGATATCTCATTGGTTCCTTCGGCACTCGTGAGATATCCAGAGCTCACTCTGCAGGAGTGACAATATTTGCCATATCACACTAATGCCCATCATGTATCCCCTATATATCTATATATATATATATATATATATATATATATATATATATATATATTACTGATGCTTCTATTAAGTACAGTACTTACTCTGGTAGCAGCCTAACCTCATTAATTTCAGCAGCTGCAATAGCCGCTGCTGATGCAGTGTGTTTAGGGTCATTGTCTTGAAAGAACTGATGTCCATCTGTATAACTTCTCCTTATATATTTCTGCACAGCGCCTGTAGCAATATGTTCACTGAAGAAATTGCCATCTGTGGTTCTGTGGGAATAATTCATGTGGCACTGTTGACAATATGTGACATTTTATGATTTCTCAAACTACAGTTCAATTTACCATAGCATCACCAACTCTCAGAATAGTATGGTGGGCCATGTCTGCGGTTAGATATGCTGCCCCAAACCTGAAGCTTTAGTGGGTGCTTCGGATTCGGCATTGTGTTGTTTTTGCCCTTCTTATGAAATGTCAAGGAAGCAAACTACTCCAAAACATTGTTGTTTTGTCAGAAAATGTGATATCATGAAACATCTCCTTGTTCTTTATCCATGTCCTGGTTTACATCCTCATTATGTGGCAAAACCTTTATAAAAACAGATCATATACTGTATTTTATGAGGTGCAACTTACTGTGATAACATAGTAATGGCTAACATTTTAAATGCCTTACCTTGCCCACTCATATGTCCACCGTATCTTGTGGCATTCACTTGAGAGATGAGACAGATGACACAATCCCATGTTCAGTGGCCAGATATTCAGCAGTTTCTCACAGTGGTCTTGTCATCCTCTGTAGACATGCAGTGCACCAATAGCATTGATTCCTGTGTGCAGAAATACAAAATACAAATAAATGACTTGCACACAATTATGTCAGTAAATTACTGTAGATAAATTACACAAACCATACCAAGCCTCATGCTGCACTGTACTATGTTTCTGTATCAGTAAGATTTCCAGCCTTTCTGGGATTTCTTAACTGTTCATTTATTCTGTCCCTTATTAATTTCATGTGTCTGCTGCCAACCTCCAAGGGTATTCTTACAATCCATAAAACCTCATGGCATTCTGCACGTGGTATCGGTCTCTTCCCTCTGTTCCCATCCCAATTTACATATTCCCCCAAGACAGATATTGCATTTGAGGCACCACTGTCTGAAAAACCAGCGCTGCAAGACGTTCATGCCTGCTATTAGACATTGTCACTAGTTCAAGTTCTCTTGCCTTGCTCATCAGAACAAATTGCAGTTCATGTGGAAAGGATGTCATGTTATTGTATTCAATAGCAGGCATAACGTGCACATGTGGGGAGCTCTCTGAACTCACTACTGCAGTGGCATCGCTGATCTTACTGCTTAGAATTTACACATCAACTTCAAGAAGCTTGATAAAAGACATAGGTTTTGGCTCATGCAGGTATGACACTACTGGACAGCATCTCTGTAACAGCTTGAGCAAGAGGTCCATTTTCTTGATGCTCGGTACCCTTTTTGCCATGTCACACAGTTCAGTTTTGCTCACTGGCATACTCTCATTCTGTTTTTGCTCATGTAGATCAGGAATATACTCTTGTGCCTCTGTTTGTTCTTCCTTGACTTCAAGCTTCAGCTGCTTGATAATGTCTTGCTCCTCCTCGATTTCATCCTCCATCTTCCTGTTAACATCTGCATTTGGCATTTGTTCCTTAACTGAATCCTCCATCTCACTGTTAACATCTGCCAGTTCCTCCTCAACTGCATGCTCCACATCGCTAATACCATCTGGTTGTTCCACCTCAGTTTCAAAATCAAGTTCTCCGAAACTTCAGCTTGGTCCTCCTCTATTTCCTGTGGTGCATCAGGGTCACCTCTGATAGTGTCTTCATTTCTCTTCAACCTCTTCCTGTTCATAGTTTTTTGATACCTTGTGAATGCTATAGCTATTTTCTTCACTTTGTATACTGTTTTCTTTGCTGCTACTTGATGTTCCATGGTTATCCATCTTATCAGTGAGCATACACTGTTAGAGAAAATAAGAATAACATTTAATGTCATGTACAGTACTGTTTGCTAAAACAAGATTGAGTTGCAAAATTTAGTAAATGTAAGTAATGAATTGTGCTGAATTTTACCTTGGGTGTCTTTGTTCTAGGCCACTTTAGGATCTTCGACATATCTGTGGAGTTCCTACACTTGCATTTATTCAGTCGATTGATGTTCTCTTTCCCTGCAGCAGCAGACAGCCTGTCAGAGGTGGTGCCTTATTGGCCAGGCTGAGACTTCTCACTGGTCAATATGCCACTACTCATGGAGCTGTTATCACATCATCCATGCTCAACGGTGAAGATATCAGTTGAGATCAGTGTTGCAGTGAGGTTGATGAGGTCTTAAGGTGAAAGCATCAGGAAGATCCAGGTGCTTCTGAAGAGTACCGGAATCTTCATCATGGGCAGTGGGCTGAGGACCCACCTGAAATGCAACATTGCAGTGCTGCGTGCACCATGGCCTACCATCTGCACCAGGTGCTCACTTCAATAGCAATGTTACTGACCTCTTCTGACACTTCATGTATCACTGTAGTGTAGTATAAGTCAATTTTTTTAATTTGAATTAAAGTTTTAACAGAAATTGTTATTTTCCAGGTGCTTAGTTTTTATTTATAATGTACAGTAGTTGTGGTGCCCTATTATATTATAACACCCTTCCATATTATGCTGTAACACTTACCTTTAAAGGATACAGAAGTGTGATCCTGAGGATGGGCTAATGAGTGTAACTGCCCATGTTTTGAGTGCCGATTATGGAACTAACAATAATCACAAGTGACTGTTAATATGGTACATTATGTTTGCACACTTCATAATAATAATAATAATCTTTATTTTTATAGCGCAATTCAAAGATATCAAAGTGCTGTACAAATTTTGTCAATAAGAACACATTAAAACCAATAAAATAATAAAACACAGTGCAAGTCCAAACTTCAGACTAATATACATTAAAACAGTTTACTACATAAAACCCCCAAAGGCAAGATAGAACAAAAGGATCTTTAAGGCCATCTTAAAGCTCTGCATGGTCTGGCACTCTTGAATCCAATGAGGTAGAGAGTTCCACAGGGTGGGGGGGCCACATGCATAAAGGCTCAGACCTCAAGTTTTCAGCCATACCTTCTGGAACCTCTAGCAACCCCTCAGTCAGGCTGAGCTGAGTGGTCAGTTGGGACAGTAAGGATCCAGGAGCTCTGCAGGTAGCCCAAACCCTGTCTGTGTAGGGCCTTGTATGTCGGAAGACTGACCTTGAAGGTGATCTGCCACTGTACTGGCAGCCAGTGCAGTTCATGCAGCACAGGAGAGATGTGGCTTGAATGAGGAACCCCCATCATCAACCTTGCCACTGCATTCTGCACTAGCTGCAAGCGGCAGATATCAACCCCCAGAAGCCCTAGGTAAAAGTAGTCCAGGTGTGAGGTCAAAAAGGCATGGATCAATGCTGGAAAGTCACTAGATGGAACAAGATGCTTAACCCGGGTGATGTTCCTCAGATGATAAAAAGAGGACTTAACTACTGCCAACACCTGCAAACACAATGTCAGCCCATCATCAAGAATCACCCCCAGGTTTTGCACCAGTTCAGAGGAAGGCATCTGGTTACCCAGAGTCAAAACCCTGAGGAAGACCCTGCCACCAACCCCTCTATCCAGCATCCTGGATCCACCTCCAGCACCTCAGTCTTATTGGAGTTCAACTTCAGCCAGCTGGTCTTCATCCAGTCTTGGATTTCTGCAAGGCAGCTATTAAAAACTGAAACAGCACTATCCTGGTCAGGCACAAAGGACAGGGAGAGCTGGGTATCAACTGCATAACACTGAAACCTCAGTCCATACCATCTCACAATGTCTCTCAATGGCAGCATGTACACCGCAAACAACATTGGGGACAGCAGAGAGTCCTGAGGGATCCCACATGGCAGAGAGAATGAGTCTAAGGAACACATCCCAGACACCACCCTCTGGGACCTGCCAGTGAGGAAAGAATTAAACCATCTGAGGACCATTCCTGACAGGCCACAGATATCCCTCAAGCACTCCAGCAAATCCCCATGGTCCACAGTGTCAAAGGCTGAAGAGAGATCAAGAAGCACCAAAATGGAGCAGCGCTTCTGATCTCTTACTATCAGGAGATCATTGAGCACCCAAACCAGAGCAGTCTCAGTACTATGCCTCTTCTGAAAACCAGACTAGAGGGGATCATAGATGTCATGGATGGTAAGGTGGTTCTCCAGCTGCAGCACAACTACTTTCTCAATCACCTTCCCTGCAAAGAGAAGGTTAGAGATTAGCCTGTAGTTGGCAGGACAGTTTGGGTCAAGAGAAGATTTCTTAAGGAGTGATGTCACCACTGCCTCCTTCAGGGAGTTTGGAAACTCATCTGACTCTAAAGAACACCAAGTAATCTCTGCAAGGACAGGGCCAATGGTATCCACACACCCCATTATAAGGCGTGTTGGGCCCAGGTCCAAGCTACAGCAAGTTGGCTGCATACTCTGGACAATCCACACGCTACCCACAATCTCCGGCTTGTCAAAGTATGCCCAAGAAAACTGGGGAGTAGTAACCAAGCACCACCACTGACAACTCTCAGAGTGAGCTGATCGGATCTTGGCCCCGGCGTCAGCCACTTTATCAGCAGAGAATCGAGTGAACTCACACACTTACCTTGTGAAAATAAACTTTGAACTTGCAGACAGGTTGAATTGCACAACCTGTCCACAGTTCAAAAGAACTGAGCCAGTTGATTCTGAGCTGCAGCAATCTTCCGGACAAGAACTCTGTTTTCTTATGAGTGATTGCTGATTGATAGTCCTGATAATGTGCCATCAATCTAAGGTGGTTGGCATCAAGGGCAGATCTCCACCAGCGCAGCTCTGACCTTCATCCAACTCGCCTCAACTCCCTCAAGGTCCCATCAAACCATGGGGATCACGGGTGAAGAGTGAGAGGACAATCACAGACAGGAGTGATAGAGTCCAGAGCTCCCGCTGTGGCCTTGTTATAGGCCTGGACCAGGTTCTCTGGACCCTTGCTTTCACCCAGCAATTCTGATAGGTCTAATACCGCTAAAAGGCCATCAGGGATCACATCCTTCAAAGGGAGGTATCTGACCATCTCCACAGGGGCAGACCTATAAGGGGGAGTCCGTAAATTGAACCTTATAGTGTGATGATCGGACCATCCGATTGGTTCCACCACCAAGTTGGAGGTCTCCATCCCCAGGAGGAAAACCAGGTTGACTGAGTGACCCTGAGTGACCCTGGTTATGGGTTGCAGAGGCAACTACCTGTGTGAAGCCCAGCAAAGTCATAAGTTGGAGGAAGTCCTGACCAAATTGTCAAAGTTCATCATCGACCCAGGTGTTGAAGTCACCCAGCACCATCAACCTAGGTGACTCCAACACCATGTTGACAATGAAGTCATGCACTCCTATAGGAACAAATTCTACCTCGGTGGACGGCAGATGAGAATGATCCTACACCCTGCACAAGCAACCGTAGTACACTCAAATGATCTGGATTCTCAACTGGCACCTCTACAAGGCCTAGTTCCAATTTAAAACAAATGGCTACACCCCTCATCCTGCGATCCGATTTCCAGGCGATGCATCACCATGAACCCAGCAGGAATAGTCGCCTCCAAGATGGGGCCGGCATTCTCATCCAGACAGGTCTCAGTGATGCAAGCCAGGTCTGCTCTCCCAACAAGATCAGCTATAATAGTTTTCTTGTTCCTCATAGACCTGGCATTGCACAACACTGCTCGATCAGACAGATTCTGGGGCCACCCGGACTACTGGCCCTAGAACACTGGAGCCCTTGGGTATGGGGACCAGATATGGAGAACCACATTCTGGAACCCATTTTTCCCCAGGGTGTCTCCTGGTCCTAACTACCCCAATCCGGCCACCCAGCTCACCCCCCCTCCCAAGGTTCAGGAGTGTTATTGTATGTCTGTGTAATTTTTTTTTTATTATAAGACACTATACAGATACAAGCCACCATCTCAATCAAAAACACATTTAATCTTTGAAATCTTATTGTACTGTATGAACACCTTATTGTATATTTCTGTTTATTGTGCAATGCCCTGTTTAGTGTGCATTGCCTCTTGAAAAGTTCCAAAGCATGGAACCTGTGTACCCCCCACCGTGAGTACATATAGTCTTGCAGGGCTACCAGAATTGCCAGCAGGATGGGGAAGACAAAAAAGACAGGGCCCAGTGCTGGTTTTGCCCAATCCAGGCAGCACTGAATAGGGAGTGCCTGATTTACAGCGACCAAGAGGGTTGGATGTGGGACACCAAGCAACACATTTAGGTAAGTGCTGAACTGCACAGTATTCAATGTATTATAACTAATGTGTTATTTCATTACTGAACAAGAATGTATTGACTATAATTTTGATTGAGAAACCTCATACTGTAGTTAGTGACGTGTGTAATGCGTAATTAGAAATGTAATTTAGTGTATACAAAGTTACCTTTATCATCTTTTATTTCCTATATCATGTAATTAAACTTGAGAAGTACTAAAATGTCTGCTAACATTAGCTATTGTAAATGCTTTATTATTTAATACAGTAAATTACAGGTGGTCTTTTCTGAGTTACTGATTTTATTTCATATCCATTGCAGGGTGACGCTGGGGAGGAGGTGAAGAAGAGCATCTTCATTAGGTAGCAGGAGACCGCTGTGCACCCTCATGAAGGGAAGCATTATACTGGCACAGCACCTGTCCCTACAGCACTTGTACTGGCTGGTCCAGACCTCTATGAGAACTGGGTGTCCACGGCTCTGTGGGAGATGACTCATGTGCATGGCATAAGTAACGTACAGATCATAATTTCTTTATATTTTCAGGTTTACTTAGTGTAAGTTTTCAATCATTACTGGATTTTAAAAGTCTACTGACTGTGAATCTGTATTATTCCTACACATGTCCAGTGGCATCTAGTTAAGCAGTCATGTTTTACTTATGGTGCACTGGATTTTAAGTACTGTTGCCACACGTTAGGTACCTTGTCTTCAGGCAGTCACATTTACTATGGTGCAATAGAATTTAAATATTGTTTCTGCCCGTGTTCAGCATCTGAAATTCAGGAAATCATTGCTTTAATATTACAGGACATTGTGTTGAGTTAAATTAATTTTTGTTAAATCTCCAGCATGTGTTGTATTAACCCTCTGTATAGATATTGTACTGTACATACAGTATGCTGCATGCACAACTGCACTGTTTTTTTTTCTGTCTTTCAGGAGATCAGAACAATGGCAGCTGGTGGAGGGGAAGGAGGTGGAGGCCCTTCAGTGGGTTGCAACTGACAGAATCCCACAAACAAGCTACTACATACTCCCCAGATGAACCACCAACCAAGGAGCCCACAGATGATCCAGTAACCAAGGACACACCAGAGGAACTGATAACCAAGGACTCCCCATATAACCAAGGACCCACCTGAGGAACCAACAACCCAGGACTCCCAGAAGATCAAGCAACCAAGGACCCCCTAGAGAAACTGACTACCAAGGACCCCTCCAGATGACCACGCAACCAATGACACTCCAGAACAACAAGCAAACAAGGTACTACCTGATGTAGCACCATGCAAGGACACCCAGGGTAAGAACAGCGGGGACCCAGGCAGAGCTGGAATGGTTTGTTCACTGTTTGAGAGCATTATGGCTGCAGACTAGAAGACTGTGGAGTCTCAACTGTGGACCTGCAGTAAATAACAGACTTAAATTTAAAGACTATACTACATAGTACTACCTCTGAACTCTTGAACTCTTGATCATGAATCACGGTATGCAAAACTATAGTCTAAAGGATGGCCACTAACATTATATTCTCATACAATACTTTGCACCATTCTAACTGTAGGCACTGGGGGGTGCAGTATTTGGGTGTCTGAGGTCTCTTGTGTATTAGAGTGTGCGTGTGTGTGTGTGTGCTCTGTGGTGGGAGAGTGTGTGGGTGTCTGAGGACTCTGGGGTAGGACAGTAGTTTGCTGTACTACTCTATGTTAATTTATGAGCTCTGGAGTACAGTATTTTGGCTTTCTGAGGGCTCTGGGGTGTTAGAGTGTGTGTTTCTGAGAGATCTGGTGTGGTACAGTGTGTGGGTGTTCTGAGGCCTATGGACAGAAACAGTCTCAGGGCTCTGGGATATTGGAGTGTGTGCCTGAGCGTTCTGAGGTGGGACAGCATGTGGGTGTTTGAGGGCTCTGGATTAGTACTGTATGTGGGTGTCTAATTGGGCATTGCATGACAGCTGTATGCACCTCTGCATGGTGTTGGCCACAACCCATGTGATGATGTACAACCGATTGTACAGTAGTACAGTATTTATAGTGCCAGTTGTGAAAACAAACATGGTCCTAGTGTATGCATCTTTTTGGTCTGCACCACTGACTGTTTAGCATTTTATTCTGCCAAGTGTCACAGGATTAACAAGCATTTGTCAATGCCAAATGTTGTCTTGCTGTCATTGGCATTGGTAATGCAGGAGTTGGAGAGATGCACAATAGGAATGGCAGTGAAGTACTGAAGTGACAACAACCCCTTCCCCACCCTGCAGAGACTGACAGGCACTGGGGTGTGCCTTTCGGTCATCAGTCAATGCTCATGCCATTTCACCTCACCCTATCCTACAGACACCGACAAGTGTCGCAGTGTGCCATGGGGTCTTCGGTCCTTATGCTCACTTCATTCCATAAGGAAATACGCTGAGATGGGTGCACTATAGGAGAATAGGGGTGAACTTTGGGGCCAAAGAGTCCAAGGCATACCTCCATGCCTGTCAGTGGCTACATGCTGGGGTGGAATGGGTGTGAGCATTATAGCTGAATATCCCAAGTCACACCCCTGATGCCTGTCATTCTGTACAGGGTGGGGCCAGAAAATTGATTAGTGTTTTGCTCGTAAAAGTGCTAATACACTGTGAAAATGCATAGCACTTGCCTCACTTTGTTTAATGAACATAACAATTCCAGAAAACCTATATACATACTTTATTTAGAATTAGTACTGTCAAAGGAAAAAACTGCTACTCAATTATATAAAAACCCTGGTGTCACAATTGGAAACCCTAAAACTCCAAGCGGTTTTTGGGTATTTTCACTCCAAATTTTCATCATGGGCTTTTTGTGACAACCACTTCATGGACAGTGACACTATCAGTTTGTTAGCTGAAAAGTGATTTTGCACAGTGACTGCGCCATTTGGCGCCACAGGTGCAAAAACACTCTTCGGTCTGGTTGTGAAAAATTACAGCAGTGCTGTTCATGAGGAGGTGTACAAAAATGGTAATGTTGAAAATCTGGAGTGAAAATATGGAAAGCTGGTGAAGTCACAAGCGTGTGTAGAAACTGGGCAACAGATGCCTGTTATGCAATTATTTGGGGGAATTTTTTTAACCAAAATTTCAATATAGGCATTCTGGGACCTCCGATCATAAACAGTGGCAATGTGATTTTGTTACTGTGTCCCAAACGTCGATTTCTCACAGCGACCGCGCCATTCTGTGCCAGATGTGCAAAAACACATTCCAGGCAGGATGTGGAAAATGACAGCTGTACTGTTCATGAGGAGGGGTGAAGAAATGGCAATGTTAAAATATGGACTGAAAATATTTACAAATTCTCGAGGTTACGAGAGTGCGTGGAAACTGCATAACGCACGTCCGTAACGCAGTCATTTTTTTAAATATTTTCACCAGATTTTCTACATAGGCATTTTGGGACCTCTGCTCATGAACAGTGACACAGTGATTTTCTTAATCTGTCCTGAACATTGATTTTCCACAGCGACTGCACCATTGTGCACCAGATGTACGAAAACACCTTTCGGGCAGAATGTGAAAAATGTCAGCTGTACTATTCGTAAGGAGGTGTGGAAAAATGGCAATGTTGAAAATCTGTAGTGAAAATATTAAAAACTCTCAAAGTTATGAGCATGCGTGCAAACTGCACAATGCATGCACATAACACAGTCATTTTTTGGAATTTTTTCACCAGATTTGCAACATAGGCTTTTTGGGAGCCCACCTCATGAACAGTAGCACTGTCATTTTGTTACTTGGTCCCAAAAGGTGATTCCACGCAGTGGCCACGAAATCACCTTTCAGGGCAGAATAATGAAATGACAGTGACTGATTTCATGAAATAGGGTCCCAAGAACCCCATGTTGAAAATTTGGAGTCAGAAGTCAAAAAAATGGCTGAGATATCCACCTAAGTTGAAACCCCCCTATTTATGCCATTATATAGCTTACCGGCATTTCTTCAGTTTGTGGTCGGCTTTGAAGAGTGCAGATGTGTTCCCCCTCTCCTAGATAGTCGCACCAGGCTCCAGAGGTAAGTATGGGGGTGAGGGGGGTGGGTAGGTGGGATGTGCAGAGAGTGGGTGTGGGTTGGGGGAGGGGGCCTCACCGACAGCGAGGGATAATTTCCGTTGTTTCAGGTTTAAAAAAAAAAAAGATGAGCATGGACCATTTTCTTTCTTTACAGGTATGAAACAAAATGTTGGGGAGACTGGGGTGGACTCCTAGTGTGTCCCATGACTTACAGGATGTCATCTTGGCCACACTGGGGTAGGCTCCCAGAGTGGCTTGCAGTAGGGGTGGGTGGGGGCAGGAACATGCCGACACGGTCAGCTTGCAAACACAGGGAGGCACACTGGAGTGGGCTCCCAGTGTGCCACACAATCTTGGAGGGTGGGGGGGTTATTACGCATGCCATCAGGGGCGATTGGGCAACCCAAAGTCGCCTTCATCGCGGCATTGTGACAGGCAGACAGGGAGCCGCCGCTATGTTTACTCAACTTTTTCACCAGGCAAGGCACGTAGGGGAGGCGTGTCATCAGTGCCACTGCATGATGAGCCTGGCTCTAATTGCAGTGGCTAAATCGTTACAAACTGGTGGCACTAAAAAATATTAGTGTCGCTGCTAGCATGCTTGCTAATTGGCAAATGAGGGACGCACCATGTAACGCGTGCCCTGCATTCACCAAAGCTGACACACCTCTGCATTTCTCCTACTGATTTTCTACTGCCACAACATGTTGCCTGCACGTGCGCAAGACAACATAAAAAGGAAAAATGTAATTAAAGTATTTTATCTGTACATAAAGTGCAGCTTTTCAGCTTCCTGTCAAGTGTAAGAGGCCTCCTGCTGAATAATGAAAACAAATATTTCAGTACTTGTACGAAAGTACAGCACAAAGTACGAAACTAAAAGTAACTACTAGATGTTAAATTTGCAAGAATGGAAAAAACTGTACTATTGTGTTGTAAAGGGAATCATTAACCACTGGACTCAAGTTGGGGGCTGGTTCCAGTTTACGCTTTGTGTGCAACTAAATACAGTATCAGTTTACTTACAACACTGTTTAATGTTTTAGTACTGTATAGCAGATTGTAGTAAAGTATACTGTACTACTGTAGTTTGCTTAGTTCTAAGCTGACACCATTGTACAGTATCTGTTACTATCAATCCCGGAATCCCTGCCAGCTGAGCTTTTATGCAGTTAATCTTTTTTATTGAATTTAAGTCAATATTACAGATAACAATGTGAAGGAGACAGGAAATCATAAAATGTACCAATATAGTTGTGAGAAAACAGCAGCACAGATGGTAAATTAGAAATAAAAAAAATTAATTATGAATACATGTGCTGCAACGTATAAATATAACAGATTGTAAACTATAGGCTAACAGGTTTGTATATACAATATGCAATACAACTTAAACCATAACTATCTAAACAAACTACAGATGATTGAGAGATACCATATTGTAGAAAAATATGTATTAAATACTAAAGCTGGACAACAGAGAGAAATCTAAACATCTCCAGAATGAAGGGAGTGTAAGAAATCAAAATAGGCTTGCCAGCATGATCGAAGCTCATTAATTCGGCCTAAAGCCAAATAGGTAAAGATATCAAAAGATGCAACCAAATGCTAGGCTGTTAAGAATGTCCTCAAAAGTTGGTATTTTCAAGGATTTCCAGTTTATTATAATGAGACATTTCGCCTGCATAAAAAGAATAGCCAACCATCTATTCTGGAGATTTGTGAGTGTGGTATGATCAGTGATACCCAGTAAAACAAATGCAGCTTCAAAGGGGATATTACAGCCTATGACATCAGTTGCAAAATGATGGGCCTTTTGCCAAAAGGAATGAATTCGATTGCAGGACCACAATATATGGAGTAAATTGCCACCAGAAGTATTGCAGCGCCAGCAATTATCATTTGGTACAAGTTTTAAATAGTAAAGAATTGATAGGGTTCTATACCAAAAATGAAAAATTTTAGATTGGATAAGCATACTACGAACATCTTTGTAGGTACTGTGACAAAAGGTCCAACATTTTTTCCATTGTAGTTCCATTATGTTTAATTAACATAAATCTTCCCCCAAGTACATCAACACTCGCTCTCTAAAGAAGCTGGACACTGACGCCCTCCTTACCAGTCTATACGAAGCCAACTAGCAACCTGTCTACTCAGCCCCTGATATTGACATGGTCCTCTCTAGATTCCTAAACACCTTTACAAACATCTGGGACATTCATGCCCATCTGAAAAAGTCCAGGATCAAGGAGCGGCACCACCCCTGGATCACCGCACTCCTCCTCGCCAAATGCAAGGAAAGAGACAAAGCTTGGTTGTACTTTAAATCCAACCCCAACTCTCAGAGCAGGCAAGCTTTTAACACCCTACATAATGCCTGCACCCAGACCATAAGAAAAGCAAAGGCAGACTACTTTAGGTTGCAACTCTCACATGCTAAGCCCCCTCAATTCTGGAAAGTTGTGCACACACTCCTTGACCCCCCTTCTTCCTCAGTCCCACCACCAACTCCTCTTAGCAAAGACTTCAAGTTCACCCCCCTTACTGTACATGAGGTATGGAAAGCCCTATGCTCGCTTAACCCTGCAAAGACCAGCCCAGATGGGATTCACCCCAAGCTCCTGCAGATCTCAGCTCCTGCAATAGACAAGCCCTTTACACATCTCCTTAACCTCTCATTTTCCACAGAAACAGTTCCACAATCCTGGAAATTGGCCTGCATAATTCCCCTTCAGAAAGGCAGTGACCACTCCTTGCCAGGCAATTATAGGCCCATCTCGCTCCTCCCAGCCTTAGCCAAACTACAAGAATCCTTGGCCCACACACGACTAGCTGACTACCTTTTATTTATTTATTTATTTAGCATTTGTTGATCGGGTAGGTGCATTAGGCAAAAACCCTGCCTATTTTCAAGCACTACCTGAGAGGGTACAATACACAGTTAACATTTGCAATACAGTGATAAAGTACAAATAATGCAGTACAATACAGCATATGGTACAGACAATTCATATCCACACAGAGATGGTCAGGAGTAAAAAACAACAGAACTTACATAAAGTATTATCCATCCTCGCAACAAACAACATCCTCTCAGCCCATTAGTTAGGCTTCAGGAAACACCATTCCACAATTTCCTCCCTTCTGCACGTCACCATCCACATCCAAACTACCTCCGACCAAGGCTTCCTTACAGCAGCTGTATTTGTCAATTTAGCAAAGGCATTTCACTTTGTATCTCATCCTCTTGTCTTGCAGATGCTTGAGGCAACTGGACTTGCCACCATTACTATAAGGTGGTTTCAGTCTTATCTATCCACCAGATTTCAATCTGTTAGAATCGCTGCTACCACATCCCCCCCATCCTGGTGGGCATCCCTCAAGGCTCTGTTCTTGGTCCCATCCTCTTCTCCCTCTTCATTAACGACCTTCCCTCTTCCTGCACCAGTTCATCAATACACATGTATGCAGATGACACCATCCTCTTTACGTCCGGTCCCAACCTGCTTGACGTCCAAGCTATCCTACAAAGTGACTTCAACAACATTCAGAGCTGGTTCAGCCAAAACCAACTGAAATTATACATGCACTCAACCTTATATCTAAGTACTGGTTTAACTCACCTCCTATCTTGAGGACTGTCTATCCTCAGACTCCCTATCCCCCTATGAACTCTGGCACAGAAATGAAAGATCCTTCACCCTGCCCTGACCCTCTTCTGCAGTGGGCAAAACTGCTTTCTCCTACTGGCTTCCTTACTTGTGGAACAAACTTATCTCTGCTATCAGAAATTCACTCTCTCACTCTAGCTGCAAGCAACAGCTACGTCTCCTTCCTCCACGTTTATGTTGCTGCCACAACTGAGCTAAACCCACAACGTCTACTGACTTTACCTTCCTACAATTCCTCCACAGCACTTATTAAAGATTCATTATGTAGAACACTTACTATTGTATAGTTCACCTCTAGAGATTCATCACGTCATGTTTTTGCTCTCACTGCTGTATTATATTGATTGTAATTAGCTACCATTGTTCTGTTGACTAATTCTCTACATTTGTTGTCTGTATTTCTACTGCTCCTTCTCCACAGGTCACACCTGGAATAGAGCCTCAGCTCAGTGTGCCTTTCCCAGTTACCAAATGTTTAAATAAAAAATAAATAACATATGGCTTTAGCCGATAAAGATGGGTCTAGTAAGTGGTCTCTAATGGGAAAGGGGAAATTGTTTAACCAGGAAAGGCACACTAAGCTGGAACTTGTTTTCAGGTGTGACCTGGGAGCATATGGAAGTTAAGTGACTTGCTCTGGGTCACACAGTATGCAACTGGGGGGCTGATGGGATTCAAACCCAGGTCTCCAGGTTTCAGCTCAGTACCCTTGACCACTATGCTATACAGCCTCTAATGGACTTGTATAACATACCTGCCCTACCCAACTTATGCTCCAGCCAAGAGGATATAAGTGTAGAAGTTAAAGGTTGATTACCTATGTGTTGAATTAAAGGCAAAATATCCACCCTTAGTTGTAAACATTTCCAAAAGTCCTGTTTTGGCACATCCCAATGAGCTTGTAAACAAGAATTAGAACTCAGTGTGTAAGAACCTTGAACTAAATTGTCACCCAGATGAATTATTCCCTTAAGTTTCCAGGAATGGTAAAACAACAGCCAACCTTCGAAGGTAATTTTAGGATTGCTCCAAAGAGGGCTATACCCAAAAGGTCTAGGATTGGCTTTCAGACATGTATATAGTTTAAACCAATAACAAACAGACAGGCCAATAGTAGTGTGACCTTTTAGTTTCTTGGGTAAAGTATTACAAATAAAATTAGTGGGGACCTCCCCTGGAATCTGAGAGGATTCCATATACAGCCATTGTGGAATTTCTGAGGTAGGTTTAACAAACCATTTTATAGTTTGTGAGGCACGAAAGTTCCAGTGATAAGCCTGGAAGCAGGCAAGGGCAAATCCACCTCTGTACCACTGAGCCCATGGTTTAGTATGGCTGAAACATGGTGTAGAGCCCTCCCACAAAAAATCCCCTATCAGTTTATCGGTTTTGGCCAAGAGTGGGGATGGTAAGATTAATGAAATATTACAGAGCAGGTAGAGAATATTTGGTGAAACCATTATTTTTACAGCAGCAACTTTTCCTGCCAAAGACAGCATAAGGGACTTCCACTGATCAAGGACCATTTTAATATAGTTACACAAAGGAAAAAGGTTTGCTTCTCAGATTTTGTCACTGTTAGATAACATTTTTATCCCCAAGTATGAAATGCCTCTTAGAAGCCCAACAGAACCCAAGGGGGTTATTCATGTAAGGTTTACAAAGACCATTCAATGGCAAAACTTCATTTTTTTTGTACTTCACTGAAAGACCAGATAACTCATTAAAGTTAGTCAGTAATGAAATAAGTGGTTTAGCAGTGGATTCTAGATTTTCTACCAACATTAATAAATCATCTGCAAAAAGAAATGATGTGTATTACATATTGGCATAGGGATACCCCTTATCTCAGTAGATTGACTAATGGCAGCTGCAAGGGGTTCAAGAGCTAAAATAAAAAGTAATGGGGATAGGGGATAACCTTGTCTGGTACCTCTGGACAAATTAAATGATTGGGATAATGTAGAATTGGTAAGAACTTTAGCAGACGGAGAGATATAAAGAAGTTTTATCCAAGAACAGAAATGGTCACCAGTACCCAGGTGGGATAGCATAAGGTAGAAGTAATTCCATTCTAAAGAATCAAAAGCTTTTTCAAAATCAACAGCTATGGCTGCTGCCGGGGATTTTAGATATGTATTGCATAAGATTAAGCACTGAATGAAGATGATCAGAGCCCAGTCATCCCTTAACAAATCTCACCTGGGATTAGTGAACCAAATGGGGAATAAAAGGTTCAAGTTGGGACACTAAAAGTTTAGCATACATTTTACTATCAATATTGAGCAACAATATGGGTTAATAGTTAGAAGGAAAGGTGGTGTCTTCATCTTTTTTTAGGAAGCACTGCAATAATTGCTTATGTCCAAAGTATGGGGAAGATTGCCAGCTGAGATTTTATAAGATCAGAGCACATAGTAAACAGTACAAAGGCAAACATGCACTGCATGCTATTGAATCTCATACTACTGTCTACTGCTTTGATGTCATCTGGGAGGATTCTAGGATTTATAGTAACAATTAGTGTCAGCTTAAAACTAAGCAAAATTGATCAAATACAATCTGCCATATTATTGTGCAGTACATTACATAGTACTGTAAGTAAACTAAAATGTTTTTGCACCTCTGTTTCATATTGCTAACAGCCCTGCATGTGACTCTGGGTCCCTTTCTACGCAAAGAAATAGTACAGATCAGCACAGTATGAGCACAAATAATGATCCCAAAATCACACAAGAAATAAAAGCACAGTACTTGTACATTAAGTACACACAAAGTAACAGTGTGATGGAAGAATAACACTGTTGTATGTGTTTTCATTGTCTGGTGTGTGTATTTATTGCTTACAGTGTTAAGGGTAAATTTTCTCTAAATTCCCAGGCTGACTGCTCCCCAAGGTGTCCCCTGAAGCCTCCCCAAGTGCCTAGGTTTCTAAAAAAAGTGTGAAGTGTTTTGAGGGTAGTTTCTGTATGGTGTTTGTGAAGGAAAAAAAAAAAGTAAATTGTCTCCATTCCGCCAATGCTGTTGCTTCACTAGCAACACACAGATGCAGTTATAACTTTTGAAATTCTTGGGTATAAACTTGAAATTTGGTATGCATATTCTCCAAGGTGTCCCTGAAGCCCCCTGAAAGCCCATATTTCTAAAAAAAGGTGTGAATTATTTTTTGAGGGTAATTTCTGTGTAGTGTCTGAAGAAAGGCAAAGTGTCTCCAGGCTGCCAGTACCTTTGTTTCACTAGCAACACACAAACGTCATCATTTTTGATTTTCTTGTGACATAAACTTGAAATTTGGTGTGCATATTCCATAAGGTGCACCATGAAGCCTCAAGTGCACAGGTTTCTAACAAAAAAAGAAACAAACATGGTTTTCAAGGGTAATGTCTGTGAGTTGTCTGCGAAGGAAAAAAAAAAGTAAATTTTCCCCAAGCTGCTAATGCCACTGCTTCACTGACAACACACAGAAGAAGTTATAACTTTTGAATTTCTTATTGTAAAAAAATTTAATTCAGTATACATGTTCTCCAAAGAGTCCCCTGTATCCCCAAAGTACCCAGGTTTCTAAAAATGTGTAATGGGGTTTTCAAGGGTAATCTCTGAGTGGTGTCTCTGAAGGAGAACTAGGTAAACTGTCTCCAAGCGGCCAATGCCTTTGCTTCATTAGCAAAATGCAGAACAAATTACAACTTTTGAATTTCTTTTAAAAACATTAAATTCAGCATACATGTTCCTTGAGGTTTCCCCTGAAGCCCCACCCCCACCCAAGAGCCCAGGTTTCTAAAAAATCTGTAAAGTGACATCAGAGGGTAATTTCTGGGTGGTGTCTATGAAGGAAAAAAAGATGAACATTATCCATGCTGCCAATGCCTTTGCTTCTCTAGCAACATGCAGAAGAAGTTATCATTTTTTTATTTCTTATTGTACAAACATGGAATTCAGTATACATGTTCCCCAAGGTGTCCCCTGAAGCCTACCAAGTGCCCAGATTCCTAAAACAAGTGTAAAGTGGTTCACACAGGTAATTTCTGGGGATGTCTGGGAAGCAGAGGGCAGCTCAAAAGTTTAATTTCCACCTCAAATGTCTGATGGTGGGGCCTGCTTTCACTTCACTAACACCATACAAAAGCAGGCATACCTTCTTTTTTCATAGAGGTTTTTCACTAGGGTGTGCCGCAGGCAGCTGCTTCATCCTGTCCCTGTCTCACCTGCCCAGCAACCACCTCTCTGACTCACCAAGTCCCCATATCCCTCACAGATTGCCCCAGAACAGGGAGATCCATCCTCCCTCCACCTGGAGACCCAGTGTCCAGATTGGCAAGGTCAGCAAGCCAGTGGCAGTTTGAAGGTGAGGGTGGATAGGCAGGACTTCATGCAGCCTGCAACTGCCAGTTCCTGTTTTCTCCCCCAATTCTATTGCTATGGCATCAAGCGAGTGCATGCACATGGAGGCTAACATGTGCTGCGTAACTGTGGCCTCTCTTACCATTGGCACTCTAGCTGCCAGTGCTACCTCCAGCCCTCCACCCAGGGACAGCCAATGGCCAAGATGACAAACTTCCCCACCCTGGGAGAGGGCGCTATCCTTTGGATGCTCAGTCTTCTCCCCTGGCCAACCCCGGATGATCCGAGCTTGCTCCCAACCCTGCGTCCCCGATGTGGTAAGAGGTAAGGTGCTAGGCACCTCAGCCCTCTACACCACTGGCCCAGCTGTAGCAGGCAGACCTTTAGAATTTCTTGTGGTATTAATTTGAAATTCAGTGTGCATATTCTTTAAGGTGTCCCCTGATGTCCCTCAAAGTCCCACGTTTCTACAAAAAAAACCATAACATGGATTTCAAAGGGTGCATGTACTATATATGTTGTTGGTGAAGCAGAGTGCAGAGACATCTTTCAAGTTCACAAATGCCCTACTTCTACCCCTCCCCCTAGAACCCAATTTACCTTGGACTGATAAGTGGCTCCTACCATTAGCATTTTGACTTATGTAAAATACAGCAAAGTACAGTATACTTAAATATTACAAGGTACTGCAGGGAAGTTTGTGGATTATGGAAGAATCAGCACACATGTACATGACAGTCAAAACTGACACAAGTCACTTAACCTCCCTGTCCTCCCAGGTCACTTCTGTAATTAGTTCTTGTGCCCACTAGCCCTTACTTGGTTACCTAAGAATATAAATAAACAGGAATTAAGTGATAACTTGCTGAGAAGTTACTGTTTCCTTAGGGTATTGTTTAATTTTATCTGACTGCCTTCTGCATGACTACTGAAAAATCCTTTTAAGGTTTAAGTTTGAGATGGACTACTGTGGGAGTGAGCAGCTTCCAGGCACTCCAGTCTATTGAACTTTCTTCTAGGTACTCTTTTCTTGACACAAGTTCTTTCTATGAGTACAGTAGCCTGACGCTGGTCTACTGTGAGTTACAAATGGATAGGGTTATTTTGTTCTGTTACAGACCAACATATCTGACATTTGCTGCAGGTATGGATGGGTAAATTTTTTGTTCTTTTCCTTTAGTATCCTTTTGGTTTTGCTGAGGGTCTGCCTTACCATATGGATACATTTATGTTGGTGAGCATGATATTCCCCTAAAAGCAGCTCAGTTGATGTGTATGTTTGGAAAGGTACAGTCTCCACTGCATGGGTAAAACTTCTTTATTTTATATGTTTATAGGGCTAGTGGAGGTTGTTTCTTATGAGATAAGAATGTTATCTTGTGGTGGTTTGGGTGACAGGACCACGAAGTGAAGCTGAGCAGTTCTGTCAGCCCAAACCAGTATGAGATAACATTCTTATCTCATAAGAAACTACCCCCACTAGCCCTATAAACATATTATATAGCAGTGGAACTGCCTCTACCCCAAAAGACTACAATTTTTGTTTTTAATGTCAGAAATGGGGCTAATTGGGAGCATCATTTCTGTGGTGCTGGTGGGGATCTTTGAGGTGGGGAGGAAGTTTTTCAGCACCAGTGGGAAGGAAGCGCTGATTATAGGTTTTCATTTTTTTAAGTTTTGTCAATTTCTGCTTTACTATGTGTATTTTTTCACAGTGAGATTCTCCCCGGTAGCTGATTCCACTGTGGCGACTCTAACAGTAACAGTCTGACAAGCAAGAGTCACCACAGCAGGAATCAGCTGTGCGGAGTAGTGTGAGGTAGCAACTGTATGCTCAATAGGAGATACAGTAATGCTGCACTCTGATTGGTGGAGGCAGTTCCACTGCTATATAATATTGTTTTCTGTGGAGACTTTGGACACATGGGGACCCATGCACAATCTAAAAATATTGGTGCTAAGTGGTCACATTGGCCATTTAGGGCCAATGTCTTGTTTTTTTTTTTCACTCTATTGTGCTGTGCATAATGGGATATAAAGCTTTTCCCTGTATGGTCACAAAGTGAAGAACAACTGTGTGCAGAAAGAGGTTGGAGCTGACATGATAATGTGAGTGTTGGAAAAGTAATAAGCCAATGAGCCATCCTCAGCCATTCACTGGCCATTGCACCACTAGTCAAAAGCTACATCACCCATGCCCTGCCGAACTAATACAGATTGTTCTATAGGGTTGTGCAGGCTTAGGCCCTGGAATAAAACTTCCAGCGGGGGAGGGCTTAGGCAGAGCACTGTTCATTCTCAGGTTTGAAAGACAGGATTGGGGGGCACCACAGTACACCAGGGAAGTGGTATTGTTACCGTATTGCTTGGAGAGATACTGGACCACCAGGGATGTCTACAGAGGATATGCCTCTCAAAGTCTGTTATGCACATTGTGGCAGTACCCCAAAATTGCACAAGTATTCAGAGTCTGAGCATAAAATTCTTGCACGACTCTAAAAGTGCTGCTTACTAATTTATTTCATCATTTTGTAGTTAGCAGTCATCTTACACAGCAACTCACAGACCAGATTACTCAAGATGGCTCTGGTAGTGGACGGACCACTGGTGCAGTGGTAGGGCTACTGCTCATGGCACCAGTGACCTGGGTTTGGGAACATACTTGAGTGGCTGGAGGATCGGCTGGGGAGAGGAGGATTGAGCACCCAGAGGCCGCTCTCCTCCTCCGGGGAGGGGTGGGCTGCTTGTCCCATTGCTCAACCACCACTTGGTGACCATGGGTGGAGGTGCAGTGAGACAGCAGAAAGAAGGGAGGGGGGACATTGGCTGGGGGCCGGAGCACTCGCACGTTTTGACATGCACACCCCTAGGCTCCCCTAGCATGCCGATGTCCTGAGGAAGGGGCCAGAAAACCAAAGAAAAACCCCACAGTGCTCCCTGTAGATGGAGCTCCAGGCCCTGATTCCAATGCCCCGCCAGTGCCCGGTGACAGCATCTCCGACGAAAGACAGACACATAGGGATGGTAAGGAGATCCCGTCCTGCAGCCACCTGGGGGGTACAATCAAGGCTCCATGTGGGGATGGACTGCACTGGCACTCAGTCAGGCAAGCGGGACATACAAGACCACAGGAGTCTCCTGAAGAAAGGGAGTAAGGCGGTGAGGAGGAGGCATAAAGAAAGAATAATAAAAAATACTAAGATGGCTCGGGTACTAGTAAAGTGCACACCATAATTAATAATTCTCTAAATCCATTCACAATATACAACAACTAGTCAAGGGAGCAGATTACCTCCACCCAGCAACAGCTATCCTAAAATCCCCAATGCATCACCTGAAAGGAGCTTCATCAGGGGATATCTACAGAGGACATAGTCACTGGTACTCACATGCAACAATAAGGTGAAGGTTTAGGGGGGACCACTATGGTGGTAATGCTATAGCCCCAAACTGCACAAGGCACAGCACCATGTGACTGGCAGTGTGCAATGAATAGACTCATTGGTGGCCATATACCAATATGTATGTTAGTGGGCACAAATTGTGTTTTCCCCTAATCCAACTGCTAATTTGGTCATACTGCCAACCTACACTGTTGTGGGGAGGGGATCTCCCTCTGCAAGATCACGCCAGCACTGTGTATAACAAAAGGTGGTGGTATTAAGAGGTACCTGTTATTCTTCTTTAATGCCATCACACTTTTTACAAAAACATGTAAGGCCTTGCTGCTTATGCTATGGAGAAAAATTTGATTGTATGCCTCTGTATTTAATTTTGGATCACCATTTTGTCCCGTCTCACTAGGTGCCCTTTTTTCTCCATTTTGAGTCTGCTTTAGCAAGAAATAATTAAAAGGTGAACATAATTAAATATGGGCGCTGTAAGGTTTTCTTCAATATTTTTAGCTGCTTTTGAAGAAAAATTGTTTAGCATAATGTGAATAAGATAAACTAGTATGCAGCTGAAAATGCTTCTTGATCTTATGGGACACTGACTAATTCCTGGCTACAAAACCTAAACCCTAACTTGGTGACCATGAAATGAAATATGGTACCATAAAAATGGGTTTAGAAACAAAAATAAACAGCATGAATTATACTCAGGTTTTTAAAGGAAGTGCATGTTGAGGAGGAATGCGGCATTTTTAACATGAACTGCTTCTTTAATGAAGTGTACTGTGTATCTATGCTTATAAAACCAATAAACAGAAAGTTAAAAACAAACACCATTATTTGGAAATAGGTGCAAAGATCTGGGTAATTGTTCAAAAACCCATCCTTGCCTATCAAAACATGAGAGTAGAAGCACTCTTTTGAGGAACATCATGTGCTATGATTTCCAATGTTGTGTTTGAAAAGACAAAAAATAAGTAATGTTGGAAAAGGGAAACCTGGCCTTTGGAAATCATGGGCCTTATGCATGAAGGAGCGGCTTGGTATGCTCGATTCGCATGTACCCAGCCCACATAGCGATTCACCTGGCGACAGGTGCGGAATGTGTGGCATGCATGATCGCAAGCACCCACAGGGTGCCTATCTGTGGCACTGCCCCCAGGCACACATCTGCAGGGGGAGGCGGTTCAAGGGATGCAGGTGGGCATCCACTTAGATGCCTGTTCTGGGTCCCGAAGTGGATCCTTTTTTTCGCAATAGCAGTGGATGCTAGGATAGTGCAGGACTCTTTTTTCTTTAATGTATGAGTGAGTGCCCGAATAGTTGCCCCCAGCCCTCCCTGTCAACCTGGTGGGATGGGGCAGCATGGTGGAGGACTGTCCTGTCCTGCTGCAGCTTATATGTGTCATTGGGGGCTGTGTAAAGGATATGGCAGGGCCTCCATTGCTGTATCCTGTGCCATTCTTGCTCAGCACTCTGTGCCTTCGTGAATAGCATGGAGTGTGGGCACACCCCCAGATATGCCCCCTCACCAGCCATGCACATAGTTGCATAACCAGCCGGGGATCAGGTGTGGAAGGGATGTGCATCTCTTCTGTACATGCCATGGGAGACACATAGGACTCCCAATGCACAGCTCAGGGATGTAGAGTTGCCTATGCACTGCAGATTCGTGGTGCATAGGTGATCTGCACCATCATGCATAAGTCCCCATAGGAGTAACTTGGCAAAACCTAGTAAAAAGTATGTGTCTGACTGGAGAAACAGGTATAATTATGTAAAATTACATACAGAAATTATACAACTGAACACCACAAGGCACCTGGGGTCCCATAAACAATTTTGGGGTGCGAATTGGTTGGAATGAACACTTTGTGGCACTGTTCAAGGTTACACCCTGTTGTTCTATACCAAATGGTGCCCTAATGTTTCCCTGTGCCATTGCAATTGGTATCACCATTACTAACCACCCTCAGAGGGTGCTCAACATCAGTGTACTTCCCAACTCACTTAGTGACCACTCCCCGGTTGTATTCTCTTGGTCCGCTGCCAACAGCAAACCTGCACCACAAACCACCCAGCGATGTCGCCTATCCCCAGGTGGCCTACATCACCTTAAACTGCACCTCTCACAACTGGATTGGTCCCCAATCAGGCTTGCACCATCCATAGATGAGGGACTGGATTTTTTCACTCGCACTTTTAACACTGCCTGTGACCTCTATGCCCCTTCACAAGAAATTGCACCATAAAGCAAAACATGTCCTGGGTTACCCCCTCCCTCCTTCACAGACTTAAAATGAGAGACAACCTATGGCACATTGCTGTGGAATCTGACAAGCCAGCTGATAGGCAAGCGTACATTGCTGAGTGCAATAAGTGTACTTGGTCTATTCGACAGGCCAAAGCCCAGTACTACCAATCCATTCTTGTCTTCTCCTAGGGGTTGGCTAGAAACTTTTGGGATAATATAAAGGAGCTGAATGGAAAATCCTGCTCTCCACCCCCCTCTCAACTCTCCCTTAAATGGAACTGTCTGCTTTGACCCCCTTGGCATTGCAGACTGCCTAAACCACACTTTCTCAGACCTGAGTTCAGTCCTGCCCAGTGACTTCTTTGACCCCATCACAGTAGCACCCCTGCCCACTTTCTAGAGACCTCCTTTCTACCTACGTACCATCTCCCCATTGGAGGCTAGACCCCTTCTGCAAAAAGCCGTTAGTAATAACAACCCCGGCACCGACCTACTGGAGACTAGGCTACTTCATCTGACGTTGGGTGCTATCCTGGTCCCACTTACCGAGCTGCTCGACCACTCTCTGTGCCTGGGGCAGTTCTCCAGCACATTGAAAAGTGCCATCATCACTCCCATCCTAAACAGCGGTGATCAAGTGACCCCGGGTAACTATCGACTTATCTCCATCCTCCCCCCACTCTCTAAGGCCCTTGAAAAAGTAGTTGCCAACCAGCTTGCAAATACCTGGCCGTGCACAATATCCTGTGCCCTGAACAGCATGGCTTTCATGCAGGTCACAGCACCACAACCATGCTACTTGAATTCTCCAACTTCCTGCACTCTGCTCTTGATGCCGGAAGTCCTGCTGGTGCCATGTTCATTGACCTCTCCAAGGCCTTTGACACAGTTTGCCATCCTCTCCTGCTTGACTTCCTCAGATGCCTTGGTTTCTCCCTCACCCCCCCCCCTTGCATGGTTCACCAGCCGCCTCTGCCAGAACTCACTGTATAAAAATCAATAACACCTTATCTGACACATGACCTGTCCACTCTGGGGTTCTCCAGGGCTCCATTTTAAGCCCTCTCCCCTTCAGTCTCTACCTCAACTCCCTCCCCTTGGCCTGCCCAAGTAAGATCCTCCTCTACGCGGATGACACTGTGCTCTTCGCCGCTGACCCCCAACCCCAACACACTCCAGGCCACCCTCCAACAAGCTTTTGATAGAGCTGAGCATTGGTTCACATCATGAAGGCTAGTCCTGAACCTAAAAATGAACAAAGCTATGCTCTTCTCGCATCGCCAAAGCAAAGCCAGTGGTGCCTCTCTTGTGATACTGCCTAGCACACTAAACCCCATTGAGCAGGTTTCCTCCTACAAGTATCTGGGCATTACCTTTTATTTGGCACTTTCCTTCCATTCCCATATCAATGCCCTTTCTGCTGCCACCAATGTCAGGATTGGACTGTTATACTACCATAGGGACTGCCTACCACAAGAGGTCCTTAGATTGGCAATCACCTCCTCTGTCCTGTCGCTAATTGACCATGGGCTGCCCATCCATGGTGCAGCCGACAACATTGATCTTGCAAGAATCCAGCTCTCTATAAACAAGGCCTGCAGGCTAATGCTGGGAGTCCCTAGGTGCACCCATACGTGCCTGCTGTACTCCACGAACAACTTGCTCAACCTTGAAGAAAGATTCCACTTCCAAACCTGCCTTCTTGTAAAAAGGACCCTGCCAGGGCTCTCCCCCCATGGAGTTGCCACCTCCCTGCAGCATGCCTCTCCCTCAGTCTCCACCCGCAGCACTGTCAAAACCTCCCTTATTGTCCCCAGGGTAAGGACCTCTATGGCCCAGAGATCCTTGCTATCGGGCTCCCTCCTGGTCCAGTTCCCTCCCAGCCAATATAGCTGACTCCACTAAGCTTGGTCCTTTCACAGTCTCCCTCAGAAGTCATCTGACAAGCACTCACTGCTGTAACTGCACATAATTCTCCACCTGCCCCTTACCTTCACCCCTAGGCTGTGTCTGCCCTGTCTACTTTTGCTGTATATATCTGGGGTCTCATGCAACATTTGCTGACTAAAGTAATAAAATATCTCTGGTTGCTACCTGACGTGGTACTCATGTACCTATATTATGACTACTGTGATCTACCTATTACCAAGCGTGTACCACCAGTGAATGCCTGTAACACTGGTTGCTTTTTTAATCTAAGCGTTATGTACTGTACTGTTTTGTTTGCTGTGATGTATTGCTCTCTTGACGAGGTGCCTTTGTAAATGAGTCTATGACTCTAAGGTCTGTAAACCGATGATCTAATAAATAAACAAATAAATATCATGATGGCACAAGAAAAGGAGTGGGACAAGGAAAGGGGTTGGACAGACAGGCTGGTGTGGGTGCTGGCATGCAGATGAGCTGCTGAAGTACAGTATGCGCAGTAGCTTTCCACTACTAAACAACTCCATCCAAGTGGTACTATTAAAATCAGTTTTACAAGTGAACTGAAAAAGTTCTGTTGGAGGGAGGTCTGAGGTTCACAGTAACATCAATTCTGCGCAGCACAGATTAGAACTAGGGAGGTGAGATCCACTGCACAACAGGGAGCAAATAAAAATTACAGGGTGCTTCAAAGGGACACTGGTCCACCAGAAGGAATCTGGCAAGTACAAGGAGGTCACATCAAAGACACCCCATAACAGGACCAGAGATACAGGGTGAAGGGAATGGGGAGAAGAATTTGGCTGTAGCATCACTAGGCCTGCACTCAGTGTATGCCATAGAATCACATAACAGATGCAATGATACGCAGAGACCCCTGTGGCAGTCACAATTCACCATGTACTGTAAGTGGTCACAAAGATCATTTTTGTGTGAAATAGACATGTAGGACATGAACTAGAAGCAAATTTGGAACCACGGTATGATTTCACACTATTGTACTTCAGATGAATCATGCCAATAGCATTAATGGGGGAAAATGTACAGGAACCTTAGGACCAATATAAGATCCTGTACACAGCACTTCCTTGTTCTTCTCAGGAGAGGTGTGGCACAAAAAGAAAGGTCGCGTGTACTTCAAATGCAATATGCCGATAGTATCAATGGGGGGAAAGTACAGGAACCTTTTGAACAATATAGGATATTGTATACAGTACTGAATTTCTATTCTTTTTAGGGGAGTTATGGAATTACAGCATGGAGATGCTGGGAACAGCTGCACAAAGATATCAGAATAATTATCTCACATGGGCAAGAATGCCTGACTAATATGACTCCTATTCCATCAGTAGATTTCGTTTTGTGATGCACTATTAGTGTGGTTCACAGGATCTAGCACAGCACTAGGTTTGATCTCTTGAACTGTAAATAGGCTTCTTCATTATTTTATTTGATGACGCAAACTAAGAGTATGTCCACCTTACCTGAGAACATGTTGAGCTGATTCCGAGCTTTCATTAAAAGAAAATGGAGTTCCCAGCCTTATCAGTTCCAATTTTAGCTAATTTCAAAGGAGTTATCTTTAGTTAGGGATAGAAAGTTAATTTTATAATAAACGCCTGAAGTCTGGTCAACATTTTTGTCAACACAAACCAAGAACACATCAACATTGCCTGAGACTAGAGGCGTTGTGAAGCAAAACTTTGCCTGTAAACATCTGGCAACGTGGCAAACCTCCTCATCTGCAAAGGTCAGGCAAAGCATCAGCAGATTTGACACTTCACCAAACCATCTTGAAGTGTTGTGAAGAGCCCTTTGACTGTGAATTGTAAGATTAATCTGCCCACAGGGTCCATTGCCAAATGTAGTGAACCCTGCAGGTGAATACACACAAAAAAGAATGCTAAAAAACTTACACCCATCCCCCCATCATTGTAACACCTTATATCCCATCCACTTTTTCTCCACGTGGCCCAAGTGAAAAAAAAAATAGATTCTGTCCCCCTGAACCACTTAGAACACTAATAGCCACCCTCCACTCCTACACAACCCAAGTAATGAGAACAAATACAGCCCTTCCCTCCAACCCATTTTGCACCCAAATCATCACCATGGTCCTAATAATAATTAAATACTCCACTTTCCCCCAACTGACTCAGCACTCCAGTATCCACACTACCTTCCCATAAGGTGTGCTTTCATGGTCCTCTCACCCAAACCTGTATAGGAAAGTAGTAATAGTAATATGTTTGTTATTAATATTGTGTGTTCTTTCAATATTACAATCTTCCAGAGGTCAGAGCACTGTATATACTGTAAATTCATAGGTATGATGGATGAGGGACAAGAAATGCAAACAAAAAAATGAATAACAGCATATAACACATTTTATTGATTAGAATTTGCCATTGATTAGAACCTGCCTTTGAATAGTAGCTGCAGCAAAATGTTAAATTGTTAAAGAGAAGCCACCCCTGGTTATAAGCTGTGGCTTCAAATTGAGGGCAGCTACTAATCAATGAAACAGTATCCTGCTGATGGCCCAACTCTGTGTGTCCCTAGCTAGATTTAATAAATGACAGTTATGGTGGTGTGCTCCAATTTCAGTTTACTGGTACTGGCTACTGTCTGATCCTGATCCTGATTCTGACTCTTTATCTGTAAGGACCCAGCATTGCAAGCTGGAATTTTTAATAAATATTTTTGCTCTGTGTACTCAAAACCAGATAATGTATCAGATGACACCAAGGATGGGTATGCCATTTTACCCACAACTAAATCAGGGGTACTGGATATTAAGATCACACAAATGGAAATAATAACCAAATTGAATAAACTAGATATTACAAAATTGGCTGGCCCAGATAGGCTCCATACTAGGTTGCTAAAGGAAATTAGTACATGGCTAGTAGACCCATTGACAAAACATTATAATGTGTCCCTTGAGTCAGGAGAAGTGCCCGAGGATTGGAGGACTGCAGCTGTGGTTCCGATCTTTAAAAATTATAAAGGAATCATGTCCAGTTACATACATAGACCCATAAGCTTGACCTCTGGATTGGGGAAAACTATAGCGTCATCGTAAAGGAAAAATTAGAGAAGGAGAGTAATATCAAAAATCTCATTGACCATATACAATACAGCTTTAAAAAGCATAGATCTTGCCTAACTAACACTCCAGTTTTTTACAAAAAGATCAGTCATGCATTGGAACACAATATGCCTGTGGATGTGTTCTTTTTGGATTTCCAAAAGGCCTTTGACAAGATGTCCGACAGCACCTTAATCAGGAAACTGGCTGACAATGGTATCAATGTTATACTATCTAAACAGATTTCAGCATGGTTGACTGGTAGATCCCAGGGGATCAGGATAAGGGAAACAATGTCAGGGTCAGTGGAGGTGATGAGTGGTGTGCCGCAGGGCTCTACTCTGGGGCCAGCTCTATTCTTGCCATTTGCCTCTGACATGAATGCTAACATTAGCAATTGGTTGATAAAATTTGTGGATGACGCCAAAGTTGGGAGCTGTGGTGAGAACTATTAATCAGGTGGATGAGCTTAGTAGGGACTTGAAGACACTTAGGCACATGAAAATGGTATGATCTTTAATACTGGCAAGTGTATTATGCACCTAGAGTCTAATAATTATGATGTTAATGATTACACACAGAATGGTACAGTAATAAAGGCAATTGAGAGAGAAAAATATCTAGGTATTTTAATCAATAATGACCCAAACTTCAGACCACATTGTAATGAAGTTATAAAAAAAGGCAAACACTCTCCTAGGTTGTATTATAAGGGCTTTTGTAACAAGACATAGAAGTTGTTTATTACCCCTTTATAAATCCTTTATAAGACCACATTTGGACTACTGCTCACCTTTGTGGAACCCTTATCTCTGAAGGGATGTCAACAACATGGAGAAGATTCAGCGTAGGACAACTGAAATGATCTCTGGCTAAAGGTTGTACCATATGAGTCCAGGCTACAACAACTAGGTCTGTACTCATTAGAAATGATGCATATCAGAGGTGATATTTTAGAAATGTTTAAAATAACAGGGGATATTCAGCTAATGCCTAGCCTGGGTCTAGAAGTAAACAATAAAAACATCCAATATAAGAAGCCATAGCTATCAACTTAAATTGACCAGAGGAACAATAGGAGAAACCTTTTTACACAGGGGGCCATAACATTATGGAATAGCCTGCCCAAGGAAGTGGTGGTTACAGACTCCTTCTTAACATTCAAAAATAGGTTAGATAATTTTTTACTATACACGATCCTAACTAAGTGGCCCCACTAATGCGGGAGACAGCGCAAATGGGCATCTGCCTTCTTCTGTCTCAGGTACCAAGTATAGTATCAAGCATAGCACAAGTATAGTTCACCTGACCATGTGGCACCTAGATGTGCTAGTATACCTGACAATATGTTCCATTTCTCCTTTGGTTGCTTTGTAGTCTCTGGGTATAGGAAAAGGACTGGAGACATAGGGGACTGATAGATTGGGGATTGTACTTTTGCAGTGTGTCCTGTTCTTTATCTGTTTTATTTAGCGAATCAGGAGCAAGTAAAAACAGGAGTACTGGCTTGTTTTTGAGGCCTTGAACTATAAGCCATCCATGAATACAAGCCACCCTCAATTAGATTATGTGGCAAAAAACTAAAATATGTAATACAAGTTGTGGCTTCAAACTGATGAACTACAGTAGTGCAAGATGGCACTCTGATATAGTAACAGGCATTTTCACATCACAGTGCATATAGACACTCACTGGATGATCAGGGAAATATTTACTAGCAGAGCTACAGAAGATTAATTCTTTTTTATTTGTAATAATGATTTTTATTCAGAGACATTTTTAAAATTCAAATACATTCAATCACACATATACAGTATATAGCTTATATACATTTCATCATCTTAGTTTACCCTTCAATTCCATTCAGTGATACATCTTTTTCATATTCTGTGTAGTTTCATTTAAGACTTTAGTTCAAGATCTTATGGTCTCTTTTAACTAAAAACAACTATATGCATTCTAGGACAGGTTGAATTTATTTTGTCAATACTTCCTCTTTGAGGGCATGGTTTCTATCCTTCCTCTTAGGCTGGTAGGATTTAGGCCTGCAATCTTTGTTCTAATCCTCCTATCAGCTGTTGCGGATTATGGCACAAACTCTGAATACTTGCCAAGCTGATACCGAATCCATTTCTGCCACTTTGATTCAAATACTTTCACTTGGTTACCAGCTCTAGCCACTATCCTTTCCAGGGTATAGATATTTCTCACCTGCAGGGTCCATGACTCCTTGGTTGGGACTTTCTTCATGCCCCACAGACTAGTCACCACCTTCAGTGCTGCCAGTATTAGTGTAGTTGTCTGCCTGTAGTGTTTTACTAGCTCTGTATTCTGTTGGGGGTGTAAATGTGAGGACATATAGTGGGCTAAGTAATGCTGAACACTCATAGATGGATATAATCTCCTGCATTACTGCTTCCCAGTATTGAGTGAGTAAATTACATGTCCACAGAATGTGAGTCTGTGCCGCCTGCTTATTCTTACAACCTCTCCAACATTCTCCATCTCCCCCCTCCGTAGAGTTTGTCACTATGGATGGGGTGCGGAAGTATCGAGCTCGCAATTTCCAAATAAATTCCCTCCAATAAGTAGAATTGGAGGACTTATATGCTGTTAGGGCTGTGGATAACCATGCAGTACTGGTGAACTCTACCTGTAGGTCAGTTTCCCATCTACCTCTTATTTGCTGTGTCGAGTCCTGTGGGGTGTCTCTGAGAGCTCCATATATTCTACTAATTAGATGGTCTGTGGGAGTCCCTTTTAGGTGGTCTGTTATTAATGTTATGATTGTGGATGGGCTCCCTGCTATCCCCTCCTCGTGGGGTTGAAGGTATCTTTTAATTAGGATGTAGCTATATAGCAAGCCCTGCAATAGTCCGTGTCTTTCCTGTAATAATACAAAGGTCTGCAGGCCAGTGGGGCCCACTAATTGTGAGATGAACCTGACTCCGAACCTGACTCCATGTTGTTGCCATTTGTGCATAATGTTGGAGCCCATCTTATTTGGTGGCAGTTGTGGGTATGCTTTTAATGTCTTTATCTAGATGGCTTCATGATGTGACAGGTATTTCTCCATCACTCTGAACCATCTCTTGACTGTGGATCTGGTGGATTGTGGTAGCACATGTAGCTCTGCAGCAGTGGGTGGGCTGCCCAACACTGTATCCAGCAGGTCCTTGCTTTGATTGATATTCCTCTCTACTATTTTCCAAGGTGCCTCATATAGTGGGGTCTAACCATTGAAGAGCAGTTCTAACTTGTGTGGCTAGGTAATATTGTTGAAAATTTGGTAGGCTGACTCCTCCCGCCTCTCTAGGGAACTGAAGTATTATCATTCTAATCCTTGGGGTCTTGCCCTGTCAGATAAATCTGGAGGTTATTCTGTTTCAGGTTTGATAGTAAATTCGTTCTGGGAGTATTGGGAGTGTTTGTAGAAGAAATAAGATTTGTGGTAGGATATTTTGTTTTATGACATCTATTCTATTCATAAAGCTTAAGGGGAGCTTGGACCATCTGGAGAGATCCTCTGTTATTCGTTTGATCAGGGGTTCATAATTAAGGATGTCTATTACTTCTAGTTTTTTTGCTAATTTAATACCCAGGTATCTTATTGCGAGTTTGGACTAATTGAAAGGGAATGTTGTTTTCATCTCTTTTGTAGGAGTGTATTGGAGTGTCAAGACCTCCTTTTTTTGTTCATTTATATTATAATCTGCCACTTGTCTGAATTATTTTATTTGTTGCCAGACAGCCGGTATGGATTATTCTGGGTCGGTCAGTGATAATAAAATATCATCGGCAAACAGTAAAATTTTGTTCTGCTGGCCCCCACTCTGTATTCCCTTAATTTCTGGATGAGACCTTATGGCCACTGCTAAAGGTTCTAAATATAACGAAAAGTGGAGAGGGGATATTGGGAAACCCTGATGGGTACCCTTTTTCAGGGGAATTTGCTCTGGTAAGGATCCATTCACCCATACATAGGCGATGGGGTCCGTATATATCTGTTTTAGCTGTCTAATTAAGGCTTCTGTCAGGCCAAATTTCGACAGGGTCGCCCAGAGAAAACCCCAGGTGACCTGTCAAATGCCTTTTTGGTGTCCAGCCCCAGCAAGACCATTGCTGTCTCAGTTTTTTATGACTATTCCATCGGGATATATGTTCGCCTAACTGCATCTTGGGCCTGCCTAGTTTTTATAAAGCCAACCTGGTCTGGGTTAACCAGTGCAGGAAGGAGCCCCCTCTAATCTATGTGCCATAACTGACATGTACATTTTGTAGTCAAAATTTAACATTGAGATGGGTCTATATGATCCTGGTTGTTTCAAGTCTTTTTGAGGTATAGGTATGGCTACAATAGTTGCATATCTCCAGGTTGGGGGGGTCTCCCTCCTGCACTGCCTGGTGGACTAGAAGCAAGGGCGGGAGCAACAGTTTTTTTAAATTGCCTATAGAATTCTGCCGGGTAGCCATCAGGGCCCGGCGCCTATTGGGTTTTTGCTTTGGATAGTACCTGTTTAATCTCCTCTGTTGTGATTGACGCAAGCAGGTTGCTCCTCCTGTAATTTGGGTAGCATGAGTTGATCTAGGTACTCGTTTATTTGTTCTATCTGTGGTGGGTTATTTTCTGAGTATAGATTTTTGTAGAATGTGGCCAATATACGTCTAATTTCCTTTGGGTAGACATGCAGTTTTCCTGTGGCCTGGTCTATCATATTAGTTATAAGTGAACTAACTTTCTTTTCTCTTAACTTTCTTACTAATTTTCTGGTTCCTTTCGGGCCCCCTTCATGTTGCTCCCATTTCATATACAAAAGCTGTTGTTCTATTTTGTGGTCCAGCAGCTTCTGTAGTTTTTGTTTTATTAATTTAATTTGGTTTCAAATCTCTGGGTCAAATTGAGTGTCTTGGGCTTGCAGTCTCTTTAATTCTATTTGTAGTTCCCTCCAGTTCTGGTCTCGCTCCTTTCTTTCCTAGAGCTATATTTAATTATTTCACCCCGTACTACGGTTTTCACTGTGTCCCATAATATTGGGGCTGTCGTGTCAGGATGTGTGTTTTCTAGGATTACTCTGGGTATTATTTCTCCCGTTAGTGTTTTAAACTGCGGGTCTCTCAAGTGGAGTATGTTAAATCTCCATTGGGTATTCCGTCTTTCTCCCCCCAATTCAAATTTTGCATACACTGGTGCATGATTGGACAGTAGGGTGGTGCCATGCCATTCATCCGCCATGGCATCCAGGTGTTCTACACCAGTAACAATGTAATCTATTTGTGATGCCATGTTCGAATGTGCAGATTTGTGGGTAAATTCCTTACTGTTTGGAAAGCAGTTTCTCCACACATCTACCAAGCCTAGGATTGCAGTATTTTGTTTTATACATTTTTGTAGAGGGTTGGTACGATGAGGAAGAGGTCTGGACGCATCTAGCTGTGGCTGCAGGGTAACATTTAGATCTCCACCCATTATAAGCTGCCTCTGCATCTTGGAAACTAACTGAGGAAAGAACTCTGGGCTGTTTGAGCTGGGGCTCCTGCTGGCAGATAGAGCAAAGCCAGAGTGATTTTGCGTGTGTACAGCTGTCCCACCACTATCACAAATAGTCCCTCATCATCAATCATCTGGTCTGTAGTTTTGAATGGGAGCTGTCATGATATTGGGACTGCTACCCCCACGATGACCTGAGGTATGAGCTGAGTCTGCTACCAGTCTAAATCTTGAATTTTGCAGTTTCTTATGTTCCACCGATGATAAATGTGTCTCCTGAAGAAGTACTATATCAGGGTTTTGAAGCTTAAGGTAGTGCTGTGAGTGTGAGCGCTTGATGGGGCTGTGAATCCCATTGATATTTAGTGAGATAACTAATTATAGTTTATCCATTGTTATAGCTGGGGGGGGTCATTCCTGATTTGGTCCCTTTCCTCTTATGTCTGCAGGCTCTGCTTTGCCTTTCCTGTCGTGTGCCCTCATGTTTCACTTTATTTGTGCCCTCTAACTTATTCTGCCTGCCCTGGTAACTTTCAACAAAATCAAACTCTAGTAAACAATGGAACTTGTACAATCATCGCTCTTTCAAATATCAGTAAAAAACCTTTCACCAACATGGCTGTGATGTTCTCTGTACTGTATATGTTAGATTAACCTGTAAAATTAATAACATACACGAACAACAAAAAACATTTTGCTTTTTGTCTTTGAATTTCTCAGCTATGTTTTTAACCAATGACTTCCTAGGTTGATAGCCTCTTGCATACTCTCCTGTGTTGGGATTGCTGTCGACTCCCTTGGGAGTAAGTCCCTGGCTATTCCAGGGGCCCCCATCGCCATACCTCCAATAGGTAGTGGCGTGATCGAGTAGGTGCATCGCCTGAAGTAGAATTAGAAGGAGACTAAGCACCTGTTTAAGGTCCATGGTGTTGACCAGGGGCCCTAACTATTTTGGGGGCAGTTATTTAACCACTTGTCTGTCTATACAGGGAGGGGGAGGGAAACATGAAAGGCTTTATAGATCTGGTGGTTACTGCAAGCTTGCAGTCGGTTTGGGCATGCTTATGCATGTTAATCCCCTGCCCGCTTTACCTCCCTGTAAATTATTTAAATTTTTAGGGTTTAACTTTTCCCCAGGGGTTGGGTAGTAAGGTTTTATATACTGAAACTTGTTTCCCTTTACCGCATTCGGATCTGTGCAAAGGTTTCCACCTCTCCCCCACTGCTCCTCGCCCGTGACGCATCCTTAGTGTGATAGGGCACATTCAGGGGATGTCTCTACCCATTTATATTATGCCTCTAAATGTCAGTAACTAATTGCCCATTAAGTTCCTTGCTTTCTGCATAGTAGCTCAGTATGTCCCCGGTCCCCATAGTTTGTCCCTTTGATTTTGTGTAGTCCAACTGCTTATTCCTATCTTCTTTCCTGCATCTCTCCACCAGCGAGGACATTTTACTTACAGTTCCTGTGCAGATTCAAAGTGGCATGTTACTCACACCGACTGCTCCCTGCTGATTTTTCTGAGCAGTTCTTTAGCGTCTTGCAGGGTCGACAGGCCCTGTTGCCGTCGGGCTTGCTGTGGCTGCTGCTTCTCTCAGATCTCCTTCTTCATGTTTTGTTGGTCCTCAGCATTCAGTTTTGTGCTCGGTAGTTGTACTGCTATTCCCTTGTCTTTCAGTGCCTGGGATGCCTCTTCCGGAGTCTCAAATGTCTTTGGCCCCTCAGGAAACAATTACTAAGCATGCTGGATAAGGTGTTGAAAATCTCAGTAGTTATGCTTTTAAAATTCTCAGAATCAGTGCATATGCCTTTCTTTTTGCTGCCACCAGAGCTGAATAATCATTGTCAAAGTAAATTCTCTGATCTTTATATTTCAGTTCCTTCATTTGCCATGCCCTGGTAAGCAAATGTTGTTTTATTTGGTAGCTCAGTAGTTTAAAGATTATTGCTCTGGGTCTTTGATCTTTTTTCTGGGGCTTCGGTTGCAAGGCTCAATATGCCCGCTCGATGTTGAGCGGGAAGGCTGGGTCCAGTTGTAGTACCTCTCTCAAGAATGTTTCCAAGAATGTCTTCATGTCTCTCCCTTCCTCCTCCTCATGTATTCCAGTTATCCTTAAATTGCATCTCCTTGATCTAGTTTCAAGATCATCGCATTTTTTACTAGGTCTTGATTACTTTCCATGAGGTGGAGCACCAGACATTGGAGATGATCTGTTTGGGTGTCTGCTTGATTGTTGGGATTCCAGGTCTGCTACCTGCTGACCCATCTGAGTGCTCTCTGTTTTAAGCAGATCTTTAAAATCTTTGACTTCTTTCCTGAAGTCTAGTAATTCGGAGAGTATGTCTGCATTACTCAGCTGGGTTGGTGCCGCTTGCTGGGCTGCCATGTTTGTCGTGGAGATTGGACTCACTGTAGTCTGCTGTAGCAATCTGTCCGCATCCACGTTTTTCTTTACTTTTGATTTCTTCCTCTATCCTCCCATTAACTTTATGCGCTCCTGGCTACTGTATTTCAAGATGATTTTAGTTATTTTTAGTTGTTTGTAGGAGCTGTTTGTCCCTGATCGGCAGAGCGCTCTCTTCAAGGCTGCATCCTAGGCTGTGACATCACTGGAAGTCCAGAAGATTCATTCTTAAATGGAAAATCAAGCAGCTCCCCATCTGTGTTGTGTGAATATGACAACAGCTGCCACTGCAGCTGCAGTGACATTTGCCAGTCAAACTTAGACGAATGCTTGATCCTCCTATATCATGCAGCACCACACAGCTCACTAAAGCTCAGTCAGATTATATGGACATATACATTTAGGAAAATAGTCTGTGGTTCATCTGATCACTATTAGACATCTGGAATTTGAATATAGCCTTACAATGTGGGCATTCTTGTAGTGGACAGTGGCACTAACAAACATGCTGAAAGCTATGTATGATGGTGACATCTGTCATACACCTTGTTTTGCAGTGCATACATACACACCACGGTGAAGCAAATTTTGCCACCCTCCCCCACAGCGACAAATAGTCACCAACAATCCTTACCCCGCCAAGTCCCCACTGCGAACCTGAACATACCGACACCTATTCAGTATTAATGCAGTGGAGCTATGCCCTGCACCCCCTGAACTTAAAGCTTATCAACTCCGGGGGGGGGGCGGATGTCAGGGGAAAGTGGCCAGCACTGGGTGTCAGTGTGTTGGCACATCAATGCAACAACCCATTCGACACTGTGGGTGTTGAACAGGTTGTTGTCGATGTGCAGATTTTGCTGTGGGGGTGTTGCAGTCGTATCAGTGGAGGGTGTTGAATATTTGTTATTGGTGCAGTGGGATGTTCTGCAGAAGCTCATTTCACTTCAGCAACCACATAAACAACTGATGAAGGATTTCTGTGAAGAATTGGCAACCCTTAGCACAGTATTTACTGTATATAGTTAATCTACTTAAAAAGCACATGCACCGAGTTTGAAGATCTAGTGCAACATCAATCCAACAAACCAATTGTAGTGGTGGGGATGGTAGTACCAGTGTAAATGGTGGCAGTCATGATGATGGTGTGGGAGCCTGATGACAAATTCTTCAGAGTCTCAACAACAGCAGTAGCAATACAAAGACTCATTTGACATGCACCACCACAAGTTCTTATCTTTTTAGATCACCAACCAGCTCACTGTCAGTAATTGCATTATCATCGTCAGTAATTGCATTATCATCATCATCACTGCAGAGCTCGACACCAGCATAATCACTGTTCTCATTACCATCCCCATGACTAGACTACTTATCACTATTACAGCCAATATAACTCCTTCCTATACCAATTCAATTTCTTTAAACAATACATATATGAAATATTAAAATGATACACTGAATGGATAGTACAGTACCACAGTCTTGTTCAGTAATCCTCTCATAAGTTCTATGCAATGCATTTTTGTGGATATATTGAATGGGGCCAGTGGGCTGCTCGATTTACTCTTATCCCAAGCAGAGTATCCCACCAAAAGCGCGTCATGCAGACAAACATGGTGCAAACTGTGCTGTCTGAATCATGGAAGAAGGGACAGTGAGGTACACAAAATAGCGAGTGCATATGATCATGAAATAGTGAGTTCATTTAGCTACAGGCTGTCAGAGTCACGTAACAGAAAAGTAGCGAAGGAAAAAGTGAAAAAAGTAGTGAGCTACAGCAAATAGCAGAGTTTTTTTGTTTACGTGTGGAATTCTGCAACATTGTTTCCTTGACCCGGTTTTTCCTTTTCTCTATTTTGCACAGATGCAATTTTTCCTTTGTGGTTATTGATGACGCTGTTACTGACCACACTGTGTTTGTTTTCATGGTCTTGACATGGAACACCCAAGAAGTGATGTCCAGATTATTTGTCATGATTACAGCTTATATACCTCCTTATCCTTTACATGTTTGTATTAAAAAAATGATAATACTAACCACTATATGCTACTGTATTTATAAAACATTAAACAAAATGAATTCCACAGATGCTATAATCTTGTTACAGTAAAAAATTCTGTCATAAGCAATTTGTGGAGGGTAATATACCGTACTTGCCATAAATTTACTTTGTATGTTGATGCATTCTTTTCTGGAGTATTATATATAATCTGATAATCACTGGGGCAATGAGCCAGGTTACCCACACTCTCCTATAGTTACATGGTTAATGGATTGCACACTCCTTCATACCACCCCAAACACATCACTCCTCAGCACTTTCACAACAGTGCCACCTGCCACAAGGGAGCTAGATCAATTAATATCAGTTGCTGATTTCAGTGCTTATTATACCCCTTATTTGTAGTCTGCTTTACCTCCATACCAATTATCACACTGTGAACAAACAGTTTTGAGCCAAATTTCACAAGCTGATCAAATGAAAAGGGTAACTGAACTAAAGTAAAACTGACTTCTCTCACCCCTATCTCGGACATGTGAGAACTGAAATTTTGAAGAAATCACTGTTACAGCTTGCAAAGAGAGCACCTTTAGCCACATATCTTTAGAGGTAGGGTCCCTTAAGTAGGCAAGCCCAAGGACCTTATACTTCATAGTAATGATGTGCCGAGCCTACAGAAACTGAACTGCCCCAAACGCATGCAGCTCAGTTTTCAGGAGACCGAGCTGAACCTTGCTGGCTTGACACAGATATCAGCTCTGTGTTCTTCTATTTTTTTTTTACCTCCCAAGCCCCTTCCAAGGAAGGCCCTGTATTAGGCTGAAGCACTGGGGAAGAAGGGTGCTTTTTGGGCTACCTAACCACAATAAATTTCTTTACTATTGATAATCTTCTGTATGGAGTGAGTGCTGAGTTCTTTTCATGGTCCCAACATGCATGCCTGTCATGTGACAGGCTTAAGAAAAGCTAGAAGAGGTCAAAGGGTACTGAGAGGGAGTCCATGTGCAGCATAGATACTCTGGTTTGCGCATGCACAAACCGGAGTATATATTAGCAGCACAGCTTTGATCTTCATGCCAAATGCATTTCCACTAATGATGGAGATCGTTCATGTTGGCACCGTGCTGTGCCTTGCGGGATTTGGAAGATTGCCACTCCATTTTTGGCTCTGCTTCTTATGCAGAATCAAGGAGATAGAGGAGAGCAGGAGGAGAAAAACAGGAGGGGGAAAACTAAGAAAAAAGTACTTGACTGAGAGAGAACGGGTCCAAGACTGTGTATGTGGGGAGGCACTTGCCAGACATTAGCTGATAGAGACAGATTCTGCAGTCAAAAATAATAAAATGCTATGAAAAGGCAAATAAACTGAGGAAAAAAGGACAGGCTGTATAAGGTTTGAGAAATTATCTTTGAAGGAGCTTGGTACATCCAGCAGACCTGGGTTTGATTTCCACAATCTCCACTTGCATACTGTGTCACTGACTTAACCACCCCAGTGCTCCCGATTCGCCCCTAAAACAGGCACTTGGGCCTAGTGGGCCTAACCCAGTTACCAAAATAATGAAAAATAAATAAAAAAGAACACACACCGGGGGTACCACATCCCAGTCCCAGACATTAGCTGTCAGACTCTAAACGAAAAGGTGGCCATGAATCTAAAACCAAAACTAGAACCAAAACCAGGGGTGATTCATTTTTTATTTTTTTATAAACATATTTTATTGAGCAGGTATCACAAATACAAAGAAATGTTGGTCTTACATACATCCATTCTACAATGTGGCAGTATTAATACAGTACTTTGAAACAGTAATTTCTACTACATCAGTATTATTGCTCTTGTAAGAACTTATTGAATTACACAAAAGGCTCTATGCTAAGTGCACCAGCACCTTTTTTTTTTTCAACTGTGTCGCCCCTAGAGCTGGAACTCTCTCAGACCTTTCCATTGGCCAGTGTCGCTCTACCACCCACTGTGAGCCCCGCCATCCTCAAGGATGTTACATTCTCCCCGAACCCCCAGAGGGACATGGGGCCCAAGGAGATCGAAGAGGCGGTGGAAGGGCTCCAGTGTTGGGCGAACGGTGGCACGGCTCTGGGAGGGCCATCGCCTATCCGGACCAGAGGGGGTTTTCTGTGTTTATGCCCCAGACATGGGACGTGCAATGCTGCCCAGCTCTAGACATGGGTGCTCCCACCCACGTCCAGAAGGCAGCCGCCCGATATCTACCCCTTGCTAGTGAGCCCATGTGTGCAGCAGTGCTGCTGGTCTCCACTGGGGGCTACTGCTGCATCGGACTAACCCTGTATCCCTCCCCAAGAGAGAAGAGCAGTCCTGTGGACATTCAATCCTCTCTCTCTCTCTCTCTCTCTCTCTCTCTCTCTCCCCTGACAACCCCCGGCAGTTAAGGCTCATTCCCAAACCCGGGTCACTGGCATAGCGTGAGGTGTGGCATCCAATGCCTCAACCCCCAGCACCACTGGGCCGGCTGTGTACCAGGACCTTGAAAGTAGGTTTATACTATTAGGATCATAGGGCAAAAAATTATTTTATACAATATAAACACAGTTATCAGAGTTAGTAAATAAATACTGGTATAATAAATCTCCCACCCATGCATTACATTGTACCAGGTGTTGAATGTATAATTATGTGACTAAAAGGAAAAGATACTCCTAGCAGATAACACATAAATGTCTTGGATTGTATTCCTAGAGCAGAGATGGGTAGTGATGGGTGGGGTGTCACAGAGTCACTATCCCAGTCTCTACAGCTTTTAAGAGGAGTTGCCATGTCACAGAGAACTGAGATTCCTGTCCATTGGCCTGCATTTGACACCTCTTAAGGCGCATACACATTGCCAAATTGTTTATCAAATGGGCAATACTAGGGGAAGTCTCACTGACCCAGTGCTGGGCCACCATTTTTCTGACATTTAGTAGTGCCACTGCCCACAGCCTATGTTTTTTCTTCTTATTGGGAGCTGGTTCTGCACCAGCAGAAATTCCAACAGAGTTTTTGGAAGCTCAAATCCCAGTATTTTCTGTACAATTGCATGGACCGCCACCAAGAAAGAGGCAACTTTGTCACATGTCAAAGCCATATGCAAAAAGTCCCCATCAGCAATCTGACATTTCAGACATGTGCTCTGCATTGCGGTGGAAAATGTATGCAGCTTACTAGGTGTTAGGTAAGCCCGATATAAATAGTTTAACTGAACTCTGTGCAATTTTTTGATTTATTGGAGAGGGAGCAGCTATGCACATGTCTGATGGCCTCTTGCCAAGTATCCTCATCTACTGTTAAATCTAGATCCTTTGCCCAGGCAATTCTAGGTTGAGTTATTGGGGGGAGGATCGAAATTCAGGAAACATTTATAAAGAGTGGACATAACTGAGCTGTTTGGCTGGGGCCCACATATAGCTTCCTTAATGGGGGATAACATCAGGTTCTGGTTAGCTGCAAATTGTCTAATTCTTAAATACTCAAAGAAGTCCCCTGCCTGCACCCCATATTGTTGTCTTATTTCCATGAATGTTTTAATCCTGCCTCTATAAAATAAGGCCCTCAGTGTCCCCAAACCAGCCCTTCGCCATCTTAAAAGGGCCTGATGGAGGAATAACATTGTAACCCTTTTACTCACTGAAGCCTAAGTGTATTGCTATATTAGGTGATAGTCCTATTGAGTGATTAATATGCTTATCTAAAGTCTCATGAACGTACAAGTTGAGGAGTTCTTGCATTTAGAGGAGGGTGTACAATGCAAGGAGGGAGACAGGACCTCTTGAAACAGGCCCCACAGTATGGAATTTTCTTCCATAGCCCTCCAAGCCAGAACCTGGTGGGCAGCAGGTTTTTCCAGAAAGGCCAAATGGGCTGTCCAATAGTAATAGTCTTTGTTTGGTAGAGCTAATCCACCCACTTCAAAGGCATTTGCAAGATAGTTCTTTTTATCCTGGATGCTTTACCAGACCACAGGAATTTATGAGTTATAGTATTCAACTGCCAGAAGAAACATTCAGGAACTCTTGTGGGAAGGTTCTCAATAAGTACAGATACCTAGGCAACAGGTTAATTTTAACTGTATTGACCCTACCGATCAGACTATTAGGAAGGCTCTCACATTTCTCAAAGTCCCCTCTCACTCTATTTAGCAGGTGCACATAGTTCTCTTTACATAAATGGGACACATTTTCAGGAATCATAATTCCCATGTATATCAGTAACCATGGCACTTTTTAAATTAAGAGGGGACGATTTCAGGTAGCTTTCGTCACCCTGGCCCACCACCATCACCTCACTCTTTGACCAGTTTATCTTACAGCCTGCAAGATTACCATACTCTAATAAAATTTTATGAAGTACAGGTATGTTATTCTGTAGATCTTGCAAATAGATTAGTAAATCATCCACAAACAGTGCAAGTTTGCGCTGTTGGCCCTCAGCTGTGATGCCCTGGGTGGTCTCCTCCCATCTTAGAACAGCAGCCAGAGGCTCCAGAGACATCACATACAGTAGGGGAGACAGGGGACAACCCTGCCTAGTCCTACATGTCAGCGAAAATGGACCCATGAGAATCCTATTAACAAGGATCTGGGCTGAAGGTTGTTTATACAGTGGTCCAGTCCATCTCATCATGTTTTAACCCATTCCAAACCTATGTAGTGTTTCAAATAGATATCCCCACTCAACCCAAGCAAATGCTTTCTCTCCGTCTACGGCCAATATTCCAGGGTTCCCCTGGTCATCCCTCCCCAACCAGTGCCAGACCACATTCAAGGTACACCTTACATTCAGTTTCCCCTGTCTGCCCTTAATAAAGCTGGTTTGATCCTCATGTATTATGGTAGATAGTACCTTTTCAAGCCTAGTTACTAATTTGTGAGCCAAAAAGTTGTAGTCTGCTGTTAGGAGGGATATGGGTCAATAGGAAGTATAAAACATTGGATCTTTACTTTGCTTTGGGAGTATTGTGATTGTAGCTGAATCCATGGAAGGTGGAAGAGACCACAGTGCAAGAGACTCAGTTATCATGTCCTGCAGTGGGACCTGTAACTCTTAACAAAAAAGGTTTTAAAAACTCAGTAGGGTACCCATCTAGGCCCAGAGTTTTCCCTCCCTTTAGATGTTTAATTTCCCCCTGAATATCCTCCCAGAGCACTGGTGCATCCATTACCTTTTTGTCCTGCTCACTGATTTTTTTGTATCTGGGCCTTACTGAAGAAACTTTCAAATCGGTCATCTGATGGCTGAACCTCTGAAGTATAAAAAGTTTCATAATAGGTATGGAAACATTCCCCACTTTCTTTGTCCGCATGATGCATGTTACCCCCACTATCCTGTATTTGAGCTACATTCTTAGCAACCTGGCTACTACAGAGTTGCCAGGCCAGTCACCTTCCATCCATGTTTTCCCTTGAAATAATTACCCACCTGTGTGAGTAATAGGTCCCTTTCTATTTTGGTATTATGAGCAGTGTTAAATTCCAATTTGAGTCACAGCAGTTTATCATAGCCCACTGGAGTTTTGGCCTTTGAAATCTGATCCTCAAGTTGTGTAATATACTGGATATCAGCTTGTTTCTTGTGTGAGGCATAGGAGATAATGTATCATGTTTAAACAGTGAAATTACTGCAGTGAAAGTCATTACAGCCACAATTTTGATGAAATTAGAAATTGTTGCTGCAGTGTCCTCGCTGGCGAAATTTCATCATTTCCCCATGATACTCCCTCTTCTGAATCAAATGCAACTCAGAGTTGGATCTCTAGAGATCAGGGAGTGTGGGGGCAAAGCCCCCCCACATGGGCAATGTGAGGGACAAAGCCTTCCACCAAAAAAAAAGCAGCCAATGCCTGACAGGCAAAATTTTGCCTGTAGACATTGTGACTTTCACTGTGCAGCATTTCAACAACTTCGTTGTCAATGTGGCTTGGTGGAACCAGTCAATAATAGCTCCCACAACACTGCTTTCAGGGCATCCCATCTTACTGATGCAGATGAGGTGCTGGGAGGATTATTGTTTAGGAAGTCAAGGATTTGACACCTTATATACTGCGTAAAATCCAATTTCTTCAATGGAATGGGGTCCATCCTCCAAGCCCAGCAAGCATGAGTAGTGCCCACCCAAGACACCACTAACTGGACAAAGGAATGATCAGTGATAAGAATGGGATTATAAGTCAAAGAATGTACTTTTTAAATAATATCTTGTGAGACTAGAGCCATATTTAGTTGAGCATACATCTTAGCCGAGTGGGAATAGTGGGAATATCTCTATCCTTTGGGTTCACATGTCTCCAAGAGTCAATCAGCCTATGTTCCCTTATCAGGTCCTTCAAAGCTTTGGTACTCCTGGACACAGGGCCCCCCTCCCCCCAGACAAGTGCAGCTGTCTAAGATATTGTCCAGTACACAAGTAAAATCTCCATTAAGCATCTAAGGCCCTTTAAATTTAGTCATTTCCAGGGATACGTATGTAAAAAATTCTGAGTTGCTTACATTCAGAGCATAAACTGACCCCACTGCAATGATCTGACCTATATTAAGCTGCACTTGCAACAACACAAAGCATTCCCCACTATCTATAGTAGTCTGTGTGACTAGACCTGGGAATTTGGGCCTCAACCACACTGCGGCCTCCCTGGCCTTGGACATAATATAAGAACGATACCACTCCCCACCCCAGTTCTGAGACATATGCCCCCCCCTTATAGTCATGTGAGTCTCTTGTAGTCAGGCAATATCAATCATCATAGTTTTTATCCTACCCAATACTTTCTTCCTTTTAGTATGTGACTTAATCCTGTTTATTTATTTTATTTAGTTTTTGTTGAAAGGAAAGCTGCTATGGTTCGTATTTTCAAGAACTTGTTTTCAGTGAGTTATCCATCATACCAAGCCATGAGACAGCCTATGCAAACAGGCCCTTGCATACCCACACTTAACTCATACAGTCTATATTTGTGACACCAAAAATGTTTAACTTTAATATTGAAAAACAAAACTTGGCTCTTAAGCAACTGTGAGGCTTCTACCTCCTAACATGTAAGAAAAACACTTATACCAACATACTGTACATGACAGTCCCAATTATTAGCATTCCCCAAGTCCACCTACCCTGAGCAACCATTAATGCAATGTAAATGTTGGTGCCCTGTCCCTCCCCCACCCTTTGCACAACATGTGTGCAGCATCTCAGAAATTAGTAGGTGATCTTCATTTTTTAAGGCACCTTAGAGTGATGAAAGACTTTTCCAAGTTCACATAAAAAAAGACAGAACATGAAATCATATGCCCCCCATATCAAGGGAAGAGCCTTTGCAAAAGAACACATTGAGTAAAATTAGCAGATGTGCATCATGTCCCAAACAGCCACCGCTACTAACAGAAGTTGGCATATGCCATGTCCCCTTCCAATCAACCATACAAGGATAGCATTTGTACATATTGTAAATATTCCAGGATTACATCCTCATAGGGAAAAGTCAGACATTTAGGTCCCATAGGGCAGAGTGAAAAATGATTAGGGGGTTCCCTCCATTTAATCAGAATAAACCATTCATAGCAACCTCCTGTCAATTCCACACACCTCCCCACAGATACCAGAAAGCAGTCAAAGTTGGTCCATGAAGATCCAAATGCAGCTGAGTTGCAACTCAATTTCACTTTCAAGGGCCACCTAGCCCTGGTCCCTCTCACTGTTACCCACGGCCCTAACCACGGTTGAGTGCATGTCTACCAACGGTAGAGGTCTAAATGTAAAAATGAACTTCTTTACGTTGATATGACCTGCTTTCTTCAGATGGAAAGTTAAATACCTGTTGCTGCAAGTTGTAATCCTGTTTACTCCAGCTTCCTGGTATCAACCATGCTCTGATGATCGAGGAGCTGCCCACACAAACTTTATTGCCATGACACCAGGCACCATGCTCATTCGAGAACTGGCAGCATGGTTCAGTAGACCAGATCTCCCAACTGTGCTTGAGTAGAGCATAAAGGCATCAATGCAGCTGGTTCAATGTTCTTTTGCAAAGAATAGAGCCTGTGACAGTCCTTCACAGCAAAACTCCAACCCGCGGATCAAGTGGTTGAAAACCTGTATGGGTACTCCTCTGTATGCTTGAATCATACATTACACAGAGTGAGTGCCACCCTTCCCCATTGTACAGATCTGTCCCTGCCACAACAAAGTTGTACAGCGATTGAGGGGAATACAGCATAATCATAATCAATACCTCAGATGTAGTGACTGCTATCAGTTTTGAGATTGCACGCTGCACTTTTTAAATGTCATTTGGAGTTCTGGGTTTACAAGTTTAGATCTATGAGACAGCTCCTCCTGCTGACACCCACAACCTCAGTTGTGATCAAGAGAGCTTTAAGGGGGTCAAAATCCCATTCATCTTGTTGAATCATTTCCAGGAAGATGGGGGAAAGCAACATTGCTGAAACCATGCTGGAAAAGGCAGCTGTGTACTTTAACATGTATTTGGATTATATCGTGACTTTGCTGTTGCTGAAAGAGGATGAATAAGGGTATTGTAACAAATTTATTTCTATAAATGTGAGTTTTCATACCTGTCTGCTGACATCACCAAGAGTTTTTCTTGGTGGTGCCACCCTCAGCCAAAGGTAATGGGTCTAAACTAACTGAGGGGACAATGTCGGGTGTGCCCAATGCGTGGTATGGCGCCAGACACTGGCAGGAATAAAAAAGTGCCTTAATAAGGTGGAGGCACTGTTCCCTCTATAAAGATTCCACTGCCACCACCCAGAGAAACAGACTAAAAAGGGGCACCAATATCTGCTAAAAATAACCATTCACAGACAGAATTTAATAAAATAACATTTACTATTAGAAGATAATGGTAATGCTATACAAAATTTTCATTGCAATCAAGCTTATAACTATATCATAAATGGTAAAAAAAATCTTATTACTGTAACTTTAGCAAAAGGCTTATCACTGTAACTTTAGTGACAAAATCTCTGTAACTTTAGCAAAAAGCTTATCACTGTAACTTTAGTGGTGAGAACTTTATCACACCACCACCCCAGGGCTCCCTCCCCAGTTGCCACATCTCCCCCAAGGACTGCTGCAAGAATTGCAAAAGATACAGGCCTTTTGATGCTGAGGTCCACTGCTAGCAACCTTGCTAGCCAAGTGTCCTCAGTGCTGTGCTGCTAGTCACCCAACTAGCTGAGTGTCCCAAAGATGCTGCATTGCTAGCTGCCCTACTAACAGAATCTCCTAAATGTGCTCTGCCACTAGCCATCCTGCTAGCTGAGTGTCCCAAGGTGCTCCACCACTAGCCACCCTGCTAGCCGAGTCTCCCAAGGTGCTCTTCCACTAGCAGCACTGCAAGCTGAGTCTCCCAAGATGCTCCACCACTAGCTGCCCAGCTAGCTGAGTCTCCCAAGGTGCTGTGCCACTAGCAGACCTGCTAGCCAAGTCTCCCAAGGTGCTCCACTGCTAGCTGCCCTGCTAGCTGTGTCTTCCAAGGTGCTCTGCTGCTAGCCAAGTCTCCCAAGGTGCTGCACCACTAGCCAACCTACTAGCCGAGTCACCTAAGGTGCTCCACTGCTAGCCACCCTGTTGTCAAGTCTCCCAAGGTGCTCTGCTGCTAGCCGACCTGTTAGCCAAGTCTCCCAAGGTGTTGCCCAATAGCTGACATGCTAGCCAAGTCTCCCACCAGGTACCTGTGTGGGTTTGGTGAATGCTGTCTGGCTTTACCAGCTTTCCCTGCTGCTGAACAACAGAGTCAACTGCTAAGCCTGAGTGGTACAGCTCTTAAGCCCCTTAAGAAAGAAAGAAAGTCTACCAGGTTAGCAGGGCACTCCCAGCTGCCTCTGCAGGTCCCACAATGCTTCTTCCTGGGATTCTTATTTGGGATCCCTCCTGAACTCCTCACTCAGTTCTCCTTCTGAACTCCTCCACTGAGCTCCTTCTCTATCGAGCTCCTTCACCAGGAGTTCTTCTCCAACAAGCACCTTTTCCATGAACTTTTCTCCAGTGAGCTCCTTCTCCAAGAGCTCTTCTTCAGTGAGCTCCTTCTCCAGAGCTCTTATCCATCAAGCTCCTTCTCTAGGAACTTTTCACCAGTCAGTTCCTTCTCCAGGAGCTCTTCTCCATTGAGCTCCTTCTCCATGGGACTGCTCCTCTAGAAGCACCCATCCTGGGCTCCTCCTCTTGACTCCCCTTCCAGACTCACCCTCCTGACTGTCTTCATCCCTCCTGACAGTCTTCTTTTATGCTTTTGAAAGGGGATGTGGCTACCCTGGGGGAACCCCTGATGGGATGGCTAAGGGGGCAGTGCTGATTGATTATGCAAATCAAGGGCTTGACTGCGTAACTACAAATGTTACCCCACTTTTTAAGAAAGGAGACTAATGAAATCCAGATAATTACTGCCCAATTAGTCTTACCCCAATTCTCTGTAAAGTATTAGAAAGAATAATCAAAGATATAATCACTCCTAAACTCATAAACCTCGACCCTTCCCAAGATGGTTTTGCCAAAGGACGTTCATGGGTATCTAACCTAATTAGTTTCTATGATAATATAAGCCATTATCTGGACAACTAGTAAAAGTAAAACAGTCCCTTTACCTCTTTTTATCTCAACCCTAACGCCTCATTTCTCTACTTTTGTCACTTCAACCCTAACTGATGTATTAATGAAGTTTTTTGCAATAAACTTATATATATATATATATACACACATACACACACGCACACATATATACTGTATATATATATATATATATATATATATATATACAGTAGCGAGAGAGCGAGAGAACAATAAAATGATTAAAACTGAAAATCAGGTGATGTATTTAGGTATAACATTAACAAATATCCCCTGTGTTGGGCCTTACCTCACACTTGAAACTTTGTTATGCTTATGTAAACACACAATGACTTGTACATTGTACACAGTGTCTAGCTTTATTTAGGTCTGTAACATGTTGGCTTGCCAGTAGAAGTATTGCCTTAACAGGACTCGATTGCACATAAATCTACATCCTAACATAATAGCATGGGTCAACTCATGGTTAATTAGCAGAAGGCAGAGAGTACCATATGTGTGGTGAGGCATTACTCATCCTGGACAGATGTCACGAGTGTTGTATCTCAGGGATCGGTACTGGGGCCAACCCTTTTTAACATATATTTAACATTATTGCGAGTATCAGATGGCTTTTGGATTTGCAAGTATGCGGATGACCTAAAGGTGGGAAAAATAATCAACAATGCAAGATCTACTGAGGAGTTTCAAGACAAAATAAACTATATTACTTCATGGGCCACAAAACACAATTTATCATTTAACACTAAAAAAGTGTAAAGTAATGCATATTGGGGGTAAAAATTGGAGAGCAACCTGCTACATGAATGGAGAAAAACTGGCGGGAACTAAAAATGAATGCAATCTAGAAGTTATGATTATAAACAGTATGCCATATGACATACAGTGTAAGGAGGCGGTCAAAAAGTGCAATAGGATTATGGGCTGTGTACTCTGAAATATTAAAAGCAGAGATAGAGAGGTGTTGGTACCATTTTATGGATCACTGACTAGACCGCACTTGGAATATTGTGTTCAGCTTTGGGCTCCAAATACAAAGTGGGACATTAGACTACTGGAAAGCGTGCAGTGGAAAGTCACAAAAAAAGTCAGCGGGCTTCCACATATGCCGTATGAGGAAAGACTTATGGAACTGAAGCTCTACTCCTTGGAGTACAGATGAGTAAGGGGTGACCTTTGCTTAGCACATAGGGAAATGCAAAATAAGTACATATTGGAATGTGCTGGGTTGGTTATGAAACAAACTGAAAGAGAAAATAGATCCCACAACTTTCAGTTAAAGGGTGAACTGTATAGAACTCAGAGGCGAGGGGTCTGGTTTAGCTAGAGAAGAGTCTACATCTGGAACAAATTACCATATGAAATAGTAAATAGTAAAACACGGGGGACATTTAAGGCATCTCTTGATAAATATATAGGTAACAAGAAATGTAAGTTCCAAGGATTGTCAGTGAGTCACATGGTCTAATGGCTACTAACCAATATATTTATATGATTCTATGAATTGTAAACATGTTCTGCTCAATGGTTTTTATCCTAAAAAAACTAAACTGAATGGACAGTGTTTACAGGCATTGATTGTGGCAACCTTTAACAGCAGATGAAATGCAGGGATGCTATTTACAGGAATTGTGGCAGTCCCTTAACAGTAGCTGAATTATTCAGGAACTCTGTTTACTAGAATTGTGGTGACATTTAACAGTACCTACAGTATGCAGGTACACTGCTTATCCAAATTGTGGTAATCCTTTAACATCATTTGCAGTATGCAGGGACAATCTTTGTGGGAATTACAGTAATCCTCTAACAGAACCTGTGGTAAACAACAAAGTTTCAATTAAAGGTATTTATTGATTGATTTAAAAGAGTTGAACAGGATGGCACACTGAGCTGAATGACTTATTTCCAGGTGTGTCCTGGGAAAAAGGGAATGGGCTACAATATATGGTAAAGTACATATATACCTGTATGTAATTCAGTGCAATTTGAAACATCGTAATTCTACATTACTTTATTACTATGTAAGTAAAGCAGGTGTTCCTTAACCAATAGCTGTGCTATTAGAAGAAAAACAAATCTAAAATTCACAGTAATGTCAACATGGCACCAATTTAAAATGATTAATGTACACTACAGTGCTTACTATCAGTTCATTATATCAAAATTAGCTGTTACAATTGGAAACAGTCCAAGACAAGATTCTGCCAGCTTGTGGCCATTATATGTTCTTCTAGCTGAGAAATTGTGTCTTTCAAATGAAACAGTATATACATCAGTGTATTACATTTCTTACTCAGCCTTTGTCATTTACTTAACTACAAAACAAACTAACAACAACAAAAACAAACTCTGGTCAGAGCCACTATGGCTGCTAACGCATTCACTTGATAAGGGTGTTTCATGGCCTTAAATGTAAAGATGAATTGACGTAGTTATCTCTGTGTGTAAATATAATTTTTGGTAAAGGTAGATCATTTATCTGTCTGATCCTGTGTTTCCCATGTGTTTAAAATGCGAGTGGCGAGTGCGTGTTGTACTATATGTGGAAGGGAGGGATCTCTGCACCAAGGCCTTCCAGTTATGGTAGAAGGAATGGTGCAGGAAGGAGAGGTATGTCTACACTGGGTACTACTGACCAACCTAGAAGGATAAGAACCTATACTGAAGTGATGGCCTGCTTTCATCCAGGAGGCAACCATAGTCCTCAGTGGACAATTCAAATGTTACTTCTATGGACATTTAATGTAGCTGGTGGGGTTGAAGAAATATGGGAGGCAGAAAGTGGGTCACCACAAAATGAGATAGAGGGTAGGGAGATCCCAAGGGGACAGAGTCTCACCAGGATGCAAGTTATTCAAGGAAGCAGGGGGTTAGCAAAGGGAGAAAGGGGCAGTCAAAGGAAAAAGGTATGGAAGGGGGAACCGTTGGAAAAAGGAGAAAGCAGCAAGATGAGAGATGAGGGCTATCAAAATGATACAAGGTCTGCATCAGAAGACCTGTGAGGAGACACTGAAAGAGTTTAATATATACATAATGGAGGAGAAGAGTGAGGCTATGATGGAGCCCTTCAAAATATGTCTTGGGGGTTAATAAGGTACAGCAGAGAAATATGTTTCAGACAAAAAGGTGCTGTAGAACAAGGGGTTTTGATATGAAGCTGGAAGGAGGTAGATTCAGGAGAGATGTGAGGAAGTACTTCATCACAGAAAGGGTGGTGGATTCCTGGAGCAGTCTTCCATGGGAAGCAGTGGGAGTGAAACCAGTGGTAGGTTTCAAAAATGCCTGGGACAAGCACAAAGGAATCCTAGCAGGAAAGAGTTGGATGGAAAAGACAGTGCTGTAGGGCAAGTTGGGTCTGCAGCAAAAGTGATCATAATTAAAAATGGGCAGACTAAATGGGCCCAGCAGTCATTATCTGCCATCAGTTTCTATGTTTATGTAACCCCCTTTGGGAGATTACTAGTTCTATTTGGCCCTCCCTGGGTTTTTGTAGCCCAATTCAGCACAGTAGAAAAAAGGGTTAATTCTTTTCAGCACTCAGGTGGAGCCTCCCACAGGTTGGGAGGTCACCATGGATGTGTGGGGGGATAAAGCCCAGCAGTTTAGATGGGAAAGTGAGTTCCAGTTGGAGGAGTGAGTGCTGAGGGAGTAAAAGTGAGTCAGGGCTGGGCAGAGTCGATTGCCCTCTCTGGCCCCTGGCTGGTAGCACTTGAGGGGACACAGAGGAAGAAGCTGGAGCCAGTAGCCACAAGCTGCATGGTATCTTGGAAAACAGCTAAAGTTAAGAGGGGAGCCAGCAGCTGCAAGTCGCAGAGTGCCCTGGCAGCCTGCACTGATTCGTGTAGGGATCCTGTGGATAAGAACGTAGCAGGGAGTGTAGTGCCCAAACAGTGAGTTGATTTGTAGACCCACAGGATGTGTCCCCCTTCTCAATTTGGGGACAGTTGCTGCCAGTCCTGGGAGAGGATGCAGGGGTCATGAAGGAACCTGCAAATCCCTGGGACAGGAGGATTATATGTTCTGAGGGGTACCAGCTGAGTCAGTACTGAGAGAGAGAGAGAGAGAGAGAGAGAGAGAGAGATTGGGATTGTTGAGAGTTTGGGTGCTTGTGAAGAATAATGTGCTGTTAGGCACTGTGACCTGTTCTAGGACTTGTGCTGCCTTCATACTTTTGTGACCATAGTGGTCCTGAGTTAATGCTGCCCTAAAGACTGCTCAGTCTTCTTGGTCCAGGTAAAAACTGCTATTATGGCCATACCATCCATGTGAAAGCTGAATGTGTTTCCCACTAACTAACTGATGCTCCCCAGAGATATGTGTGAATATGTTTAATGAATTTGGGATCCCTGTTGTTTCTTCAAGTTCTATGTGGACATTCCATTATTGAAAGGAACTGTTTAATATGCATTGATCTGTTATTTTCATCCAACACCAGTGAGGAAAAGGGACCTTGTGTGTGACATCTGGGCCTGGGTAACGTGGCCACTGGAAGTGTTTCTGCTGTTGTGGGTGCCCCCTTCCCATGGACACACTCCATCCATACCCCTAGACACGGAGAAGGAGGGCTACATTTCTATGTATGACAGGTTATGTGATTGAAATGGATATGGAACACAGCTGTTCCAGTTTTGCACTCACGCTGTTGGTTTACAGAGCACGTTTAGATACAAATGTGTGTGGTGGTTGTTAGGGGGAGGGTTAAGAAGATGTGGGCTCCAGGATCAAATGAAACAAAAAATCAAAACAAATTAAGCACCGGTGCCATACAGTACTATGCACACCATCAAGCTCAGCAGTGATGAACATTATATACATATTCTGTAGGTTACAGTCAGTGATTTCAGAAATACATATTTTTGTATCCAGCCATCTGCCTCCATTCAGTGCATATAGTAAACTTTATTTGTAAAAGGTTGGGAAATGATTTAAAAGTTTAAGTTGATACTAAAGTCAAGTAAGTTACCACATTTGGTCAGCTTCACTTTTCAGCATTTCCCTGTATAAATCTGGTTCCTAGAGAGAAAGAGAGAGAGTAGAGGAATGGTGGAGCATGGTTGCCCATCCAGTATTCTGTATGTACAGTGACACACACACACACACACACACACACACACACACGCACACACTTGGGAAACAGAGAGAGAAGTGTAATTTGAATCTCTGCTGGACCAATGCAGTCTCATTACAAACTCAGTTTTGATGAACAGGCAGTGGTGTAGTGCTAAATTTAGAAGTGTGGGGTCTTCATGAGCCACAATTTCCCCAACCCCCCACAGGCGGGGGGTCTGAGGGATGCCTAGTCCCCCAGAAGCTATCAGGTTTTAGATGCATTCTGGTGCATTTTTAGGGTCATTTTGACACTATTTGGCTGTTTTTAAAGCCTTCTTTGACTTGTTACAAACAACCAATATCACTATCAAAATAACTACTTTTTATTTTCTAAAAAAATTGTCAAAACTAAAGCAAAAAATCCCACTCCAGCCACCCTTCAAACACCCGACTATATACCACTTCTCTTGAGTACACTCAGTTATCACTGCAGCAGGCATTGCACTTGTTGCTTTGCAACCTGAACAGCAGACTCTGCCCCTCCCTCCCAACATAGCACCACACAGTCAGACATGTAAGGCAGTGAGAAGGGCACACAAAACACCAGCCTGGATGTGCATGTGTCTGTCATACAACAGAAACTTACATAGATCATCCATTGCAGAAAATGGAACTGATACATGGGTCCCGCTGGAGGGTCCCTCAAGGTCCAACATTGACACAGGATGTATACCAGGTCATGATTGCTTTATCTGCATGTACCCTGAACTGAGACAGCTGGAGCAGGGAGGGTAAGGCTCAGCAGGGACAGTTGCATGAAATACAGGGTATATACAGTGACATCACAGCCCACAGATCTGACACACAGCAAGGGTTCCACAACCTGTGTGAGACCTTGGACAATGGCATGACCATAACTGTAACTGATCTACAGCAGGATGATGTTTCCCATTCATATCCAGTACATGGCAGCCAACTCCCAAAACCCTGTACGTCATACACCAGAACCACAACACCATCAAGCACTCTGGCACAACCCACATGACAGCCAACCTGCAGGGGTACACAGTCAACTGTAACAGATAATGACCTAATGCCAAGCACATCCTGTGACATGTAGAGAGCCCAGTCAAATGGCAAGGGCAGGGACAATGCCAGTGGTAGGCTTATCCCACCCTAAACACCCACTCGGAAGTCATCCCAGACACAAAAGTAAAAAAAACAATGACCTAATGCCTCATCCAAATGCAGCACAGGCTTTAATGCTGAAGAATTGCCATCCACTTGCCGGCCCACCAGTGCAGTGGTAGGGTTACCACTCACGGCACCAGCAACCTGGGTTAGGGAACGGACTCGGGCAGCTGGAGGGCCAGCCGGGGGGAGGAGGATCGAGCACCCAGAGGCTGCCCTCCTCCTCCCGGTGGGGTTGGATGCAGGTCCCGCTGCGACACCGCCACCTGGGTGACCACGGGTGGAGGTGCAGCGAGGACCGCATGAAGCAGGGAGGGAGGACATCTGCCGGGAGCCAGAGTGTTAGCACATTGTGACGTGCGTCGTTCCTTGGCTCTCCTTGTGGGCAGACGTCCTATGGAGATGGGTAAAAAAGGAAATACCCTCTGGTGCTCCCTGTAGACAGAGCTTCAGGCCCCAATCCCAGGGCCCCTGCCAGCATGGGTGACAGATCCCCGATGAAATTACAGATGCTCAGGGCGGTGGAAAGGGGGAGCCCCACCTTGTACCCGCCTGGGGGTCAAACCAAGGCAGCATGGGGGGATGACTGCACCTATCCTGACAGACGAGCAGGGACGCACAAGGCAGTTGAAGACTCCTGAAGGTGAGGAAATACCGGGGTGAGAAGGGGGCGTAAAAAAGAGAATAAAAAAAAAAATTGCCATCCACCATCAGATGCATGTGGACTTCACTTCATGAATTCCATGCTCGCCCACAGCAGGGGAATGGTAGGCTGGCAGCAAGGCGTAAGCTGTGGGGAAGAGAGATCACTCAAGTCTCTGGACCCAGCGCAGCCCAGACTCTCACCATCAGATAAGGCCATTCAATACAAAGTTATTAATGCAAAACAGCACACTTACTGTACCTTACTGCTCCTTTTATGATAAAGCCAGGCTGATTATTAATTCATATTATTTTGTTGGCACAAACCCTCTAACTAACTCGGTCCCGGCCAAGTCCTGACTCCTGACTTGTGAGAATTAATCCCTCACAGGCTCACATGGCGTGACTAGTCGGCTGCTCCCCGCTCGCACTCTTCATAGTACCAGCAGCACCTCCAGTCACACAGGTACAGCTACCTGCTCGGTGGGTTAGTGGATTTCTGCAGGACATTCCCTAGATTGCAGATCTATCTTTCACATGAACAAAAATTACCAACTTCAAGACGAGAACAAAGCTATCACTGCCAGGTTATAATGTTGCTAATCCTTTATGAAGAAGGCATTTAAACATGCACTTCTGCTTTGCCACATTAAATAAGTTAAAGAAATAAGGCCATTGTTCTGCTCTGTCCTGGAAAAATACATAGTAAAAGCTGGACCCCACTGAAAATGAGAAATTGCCTCTCACTTGGGTTATCCTGGGTAAATGTATTATAAAAAAGGATTAAAGGAGGACCCCACTGAAAACAAAATCTTGCATCTCCACTGTATTATCCTGGGTAAATGCAGTGTACAAACTGGGTCAAACAGAACCCCACTGCAAACAAGATATCACAACACAGCTGGGCTATCTTGTGTAAATATATTGTAAAACTGTAAAAGCAGGACCCTACAGCAGAAACCTACTGAAAAGCAGATGTTGCATGTAAGCTGATCTCTCCTGGAAAAATACATTGTAAAAGCATCTAGATCACCAATCTTGTAGCTGTCTGGTATATTCTTGGTGGTCTAGTGGTATCTCAAATAAGGGCATCTGACCCCCCCCGACTCACCCTCTCAGGCACCTCACCAGTCCTGATCACAAAATGCAAACTACAGCAATAGTGATAACTGGCACAGCCCTCTGCTCACCACCTCAACTGATTTCCATCTGATGGTCTCTGAGCAATCACAATTATTGTACAAAAACCTGTGTCTACTGTACTCATAATCACTCACTGACAAACAGATGGTGGCAAGCCAAGGTGGTGAGCAGAGGGCTATGCTAGTCACTGTCACTATTTCTGTACTTCGGCTTAGGTGACCTGAGTGTGTGAGGGGGGGATTGTGGGGAGGATGGTCCTGAGTAGGTGGGTTGGCAGAGGATAAGCTGTCCTTATGGGGAGGAGCACTAGACTATCAGGAATATTCAAGACAGCTTCAAGATGGTTGATTGAGGGTGCAGGGACTACTACACCACCAGGAATATTCAAGACAGCTACAGGACAGGTAATCATGGGGTGGGGGACCACTAGACTACCAGGAATATTCAAGACAGCTACAGGACAGGTAATCATGGGGTGGGGAACCACTAGACTACCAGGAATATTCAAGACAGCTACAGGGGCTGGCATGGTGGCACTGAGGATTGAGGTGCTGGACACCACACCTCACTCCATGCTGGCAACCCAGGTCGGGAGCGAGCCCGGACTGCTGGGGGTTGGCAGGGGAGAGAGAGGATCGAGTGTCCAGAGGACTGCTCTCCTCTCTCAGGGAGGGATCCAGTGGTAGCCTGGCATAGCAGTGGCCCCTGGTGGAGATTGGTGGCCCTGTGATGCATAGGGGCTTGCAAAGGATGGGGAAGACATGGGGCAGCTGCCTTCCGGATGTGGGTGGGAGAATCCACGTCATGGGCTAGGCGACATTGCACGCCCCACATCTAGGGTGTAACACAAGAAGAAAAAAAATTCCCTCCAGCCTGGATTGGTGATGGCTCCCAGCACTAGCCATCACATGCCCGACACTGGACCTCCACCTCCACCCCTTCGATCTCCTCGTGGGCCCTGGCTGGAGAGGGTCTGCTGAGGAGAAAGCAATGTCCTTGAGGACGTGGGGCCACAGTGGGTGGTAGAAGCAGCTGGTCACTGGGCAGCCCAAGAAAGTTCCAGGGATCTGGAGTGCCACAAATAGAGTTGTAAAAAAAAAAAAGACAGCTACAGGACAGTCAATCAGGGGGTACAGGCAGGACCAATGTTAGGCACACGTGTAACATGTGGCCTCTTGGGGCATAAACACAGACAGGGCACATGAGCCTGTGGTTTTCCCAGTTCCCTAAATGTGTCTGTATTCATTTTTATGTTTGCTTGCATGCATGTGCAAGAAACATAGTGCCATCATCTGAGTTTTTGGAGGTGTGATACCCTGTCTTCCAATTCAGTCAGTGTGTTTTCAGGCATGGCCGCAGTTCACCAATGAATGCTGCAACTGTCTGTAACAACAGTTGAAAATGCAGTGCCATACAATTCAAAGGGAGAGCTCCACTTCAGTGAGCAGCGATAAGAGACTGCTGATTAGCATATTGCTGGCAATCCTGCGTCATATGTCCCTGCTTTCTCTTCCTGTAATGTGCGCCATGCTGGGAGCCCACCCCAGCTTGACAACAATCCTCATTTCTGACGGGGGTGCCCAATCTCCATCAGCTCCACACCCCGGCCCCCCAACAGCCTTCCAGGTGTCACACTGGAAACCCATCCCAACGTGGCAAAAATTGTTATGGTCAATGGGGGTGTGCAATCTCCCGTCAGCTCCATGGCTCCACAACCCCCCTTAAAGCTTTCCAGGTGCCACACTGGAAGCCAACCCCAGCATGGCAAAAATTGCTATGGCAGATAGGGGTGCCCAATCCCCCATTGGCTCCAGGCCCCCAAACAGCTTTCCAGCTGCCACACTGGGAGCCCACCCCAGTGTGGCAAACGTCCCACGTCGTCTTCCTAAAAAAACAACCTGTAAACAAAAAAGGTTCCCTCGGCAGTCTCCCTGCCCAACTGTGCCCACCATCTGCACACCCTGCCTCCCCACACCCCCACCTCACCCCATACTTACCTCTGGAGTCTGGCGCGATGATCTTCGGTGGACCGGGAACATGTCTGCATGCTTCAAAGCTGACCACAGACTGAGGAAATGCTGGTAAGCTGTATAATGTAATAAATAGGGTTTTTTCAACTTTGATGCATATCTCAGGCATTTTTTGGAATTTTGGCACCAAATTTTCAACATGGGGTTTTTGGGACCCCTCCTCATGAATTCTTGAACTGTCATGGTGTTAATCAGGCCCAAAGGGTGATTTTGCGATCACTGTGTGAAATCACCTTTCGGGACTGATTAATGAAACAACAGTGCCAGTGTTCATAAGGTGAGCTCTCAAAAAGCCTATGTTGCAAATTTGGTGAAAAAATTACTAAAAATGACTGTTTTACGAGTGTGCATTGTGCAGTTCCTACACACACTCATAAGTCTGCACATTTTTAATATTTACTCTCTGGATTTTCAACATTGCCATTTTACCATACCTCCTTATGAGCAGTACAACTGCCATTTTTCACATCTCACCCAAAATGTGCTTCCACGCATGTAGCGACAATGGCGCAGTCGGTGTGCAAAATCAATGTGTGGGACACATTAAGAAAATCACAGTGACACTGTTCATAAGCCGATGTCTTAAAATGGTTATGTTGAAAATATGGTGAAAAAAATTCCCAAAATTACTGTTTTAGGAGCACACGTTGCGCAGTTCCTACGAACTCTCGGAAGTTTGTGAATTTTTAATATTTGCACGCCAGATTTTCAACATTGCCATTTTACCACACTTTCTTATAAGCAGTACAGCTGCTGTTTTCACATCTTGCCCAAAATATGTTTCTGCACATGTAGCGCACAATGGTGCAGTCGTCTATGTTGAAAATTTGGTGACAAAAGTCCATAAAATGACTGTGTCATGAGTGAGCATTATGCAGTTTCCATGCACCCTCTTAAGTTCATGACTTTGTAATATTTTCAGTCAAGATTTTCACCAGTGGCATTTTTCCACACTTCCTTATGTACGGTATAGCTGTCATTTTTCACAACATGGCTGAAATATGTTTTCACACTTTCAGCGCAGAGATGCGTGGTCGCTGTAGGAAATCATTGTTCGGGACAGATAAAGAAAATCACAGTGACACTGTTCATGATCGGAGGTCCCAAAATGCCTGTGTTGACAATCTGCTGTAAAAAATCCCCAAATTAATTACATTACGGGTGTGCGTTGCACAGTTTCTATCACACTTGTGACTTCACCAGTTTTTTATATTTTCACTGCAGATTTTCAACATTGCCATTTTTACACCTCCCCATGAACAGTACAGCTGTCATTTTCACATCCTGTTTGAAATGTTTTTTGCACCTGTGGTGCAAATGCCGTAGTCGCTGTGCAAAAACAGCTTTTAGCTAACAAACTGATATTGCCACTGTTCATGAAGTGGGGGTCACAAAAAAACATGTTGAAAATTTGGAGTGAAAATACCAACGAATGCCTGAGGTGTTAGGGTCTCCGACCATAACGTCCTACCCTGTAGAAAATGACAGGCAACAGGGCTGTGACTTGGGACTGTCGCCTGCAATGCTCATACCATTCCACCCCCAACCCCACCCTGCAGCCAGTGAGAGTCATTGAGGTATGCCTTGGACTCTTTGGCCCCAAAGTTCACCCCATTCTCCTATACCACACCCATCTCACTGTATTTCCTGATGTAAAAGGGTGTGCATAAGGGCCAAAGACCCCAAGGCACACTGTGACGCTCGTCAGTGTCTGCAGGGTAGGGTGTGGTGAAATGGCATGGCCGTTATGCCTGACGACCCAAAGGCACACCCCAATGCCTGTCACTATCTGCAGGATGGTGATGGGGTTGGCTTCAGTTCAATACTTCACTGCCATTCCTATTATGCAGCTCTGTAACTCCTACGCTACCAATGTCAATGCCAGCAAGCAAACATTCGGCATTGACAAATGCTTGTTTTTTCTTTTTTCCCCTCATGGAACTGAGTGAAAGTTGTCTTTTGGGAGGTAAAGATTGCTGTTCATGCACCACCTCAGGGCTGGATTAACTCATACATGTCATCACCATGCCCCTCCCCCTGCCCTGGAGTTTGCTGCTGCTGGGGGAATGGAGGGAAGCACAGCCCCTTTAAAGGCACAGCAGGCAGGTGCCGCGTGGCATTGGTGTGGGGGTACGGTTGCCATGGAGATGGAGCGAGCAGAAAAAGACCACCGGTGTGAATGGCACTGGCAGCAGCAAGTCCACTGTTTTATAGTTAGCAAGGTCTGTGAGCACAGATCAAGGTGGCGGTGGTAGTGGTGAGGGCAGCTCTCCTGCTCATGATGGAAAGGCTGGGGGTGCTCCTGATCGAGAAGGAATGGCTGCCCACCTGTCTCCTACTAATAGCACTAAAGAAGCATGGTATATGTGTCCCCTGTCCCCTCTGCCTGGATCGGAGACCAGGCGGGAATGAAGAATCCAGCGGTACAGGTTAGCATTTCATTTTTTGCTTTAAAAATGTCTACCTGAGTTACTGTATATCAGAAGTCATCTAGAAGTGGTGTTGACTGTCTGTTCCTACCGTTAATGGAATTGTTGTGCTGTTGAGAACTGCTCACTACAGTATATCATTTTCACACACACAACTGTGGCATCTAAGAGAATACAGAAGGTTTAAGGCACATTTTGATGATGACATACTGTACACTTTATACTCTTTCTTAGAGATGGGAGAACTGTTTGGATAATACAACCCACCCCCTCAAACTGGCAGTCAGGAGTGGATCCAGGATTTTGCTAGAGGGGGAGATCGTTGGAATGCAAAGGTTAAAAACAGCCGTTGGAACTGCAGTGGAGGAATGTGCTGGAATGCAGCTCTACTATTAAAATAAAAAACATCACTCTGTTCTAGGAAAAAGGTAGGAATGGATCACTGCTGGGTGGGCAGGGAAAAAACAGAAAATTAAATGTGCTGAATTTTAGAGAAAATATAGCCCTCCGTTGCATAAACCTGCTCTAAATATGATGCAAAAAGGTAAACTATTATTAGCGTGACCTCATAACCACTAGTGATTTTTAAATGTAATTTGTTTAGCCAAGCTGAGATACAATATCTCATTTTCAGTGATGCCCTAGATTTGTCCATTGTTATAGATTAGGGAACTGAAGTACTGCGAGATTAAATGACTTGCTCAGGGTCACACAGCAAGTAAGTAGTTCTGGCACAATTTGAACTGTGATCTCCTTGTTCTAAAACCTGTGCTCTATCTTATTTTCTGCACAAAAGTTCGGGGCCCTGTGGGGATTTTTTCCCCATTCTCACTATTAGATAAAAATGGATAGCAGTAAGGTTTCACCTCTAGGTCACTTGTTCAAAACTGATCCAAGTCGTGACAACAATGCATAAAGGATGACAACTGTTTTAAATTGCGCTGCTTCACTTTGCTATGGCACACTGAAAGAGGCAAAAAGAAATTGATGGTGTATGAAGTCTGCCTGTCACACTGTTTTAATGCATAAAGCATTAAGTAATATTACACTGCAGGATAAATGCTAATTCAGCTTTCATGTTTTTTTTTTATTTCTGTTTTGCCTTGGCCTTAAAGGATACCTAAACAACATTTTGACAAACTATTCAAAATTCTGTCTCCGCAGGTGACTAAAGGAAAGGCTGCTGTATTCATTAATGCTAAAACTACATTTACATAATTTACCTAAATGCGGTTCCAGAGCACTTGAAAATTGTAAAAATCAGCTTTCCAATTTAAAAAAAAAACTGTCTTACCTGCTTCCTAAAATGTCCACCAAATGTGTTATGTGATGACATCATCGGAGCCAAAGTGAGAGAGATATATGGCTCTCTACAGTGCTGTCTAGTTCTTTTTTCCCTTTGTATAGAATTGTTTCACCCAAATGGTCAAAACCATGTGCATTATTTTGTATAATGCACATGTTAGGCTATGGTTCTGTTCATTTTGTTTACTTTAACATGCTGAAAATGTGTTTTAATCCAACCGACTTTCTCTGTGGCAAACCACAGTGCAGTACAAATCTTGAATAACCTGGTGGTCTAGTGTTTATGGTGATCTAGGATGCTACAGTGGGGGTGCTGGGGTGGTGTGTATGCTTAATATGCACTTTATAACATTTTTATTAAGCCTTTATATTTTCTGCTATTATTTTTTTCTAGTACGTTTTTGACAGAACTTACAAATGTAATCCATAGTTTGAATGTAAACATTTGTACAATCAATAATTCAGACTTCTTCAACAAAGTAAAATGCAGCATCAAGCAAGTATGTTACTATGTGGGGGGGAGGGTTGCAGCCACACCCTTCACCACCCCCTAGAGCCACCACTCTTTTGTAGCAAAGTTCTTGTGCAGTCCAATGTTAGGGTTCATACTTTCTCGAAACTTAAATATATGCATGTCTAGTCTTCTTTTTCCCTGGGAAATAATAATAATAAGAAGAATCAGCATTTATATAGTGATTGTCATACACATTGTATCCCAAAGGGCTTTACAGACAATACTAGACTGATGGTGAAGTGACTGAACATGTAGTGGCAGCTGTTCCATACATTAATATCTACATACAGCCTTGGACAATTGCATGAACTGGTTTTATGGGAAGGGGAATGTTGGCCAGGACAACAGGGTCAGGTAGTGATCAAGGTGCTGGCAGCCCCACATTTTATTTCTCACAGTACTCTGCTCATATTTCTCTTCTTCTGTCTTCCCCTTCCCTGAATATAGCAGTACCTTGCAAGAGTGGCTTTCTCAGTCCCCCTCTGGTATTCATTATTCACTATTCCTCCTCACACCGAAAACTGGTGAGCTCATCACCCTTCTGCATAATGAATGCATGTAGTACAGTCCCTGTTTTATTGTGACATATCAAATATAAACATATCTTTCCAGTAAATCAGGCTGATAGCAGCAGAGAACAAGGGGAATGATGGGCTTTCCTATCCGTAGAAGATCTAGGCTACCTTTGATTAGGCACTATTAAATGATGGGTGTGCACATCATTATGCACGTCATTTAATAGTGCCTAAACATAGGTGGATTAGATCTTCTATGGGTAGGAAAGCCTGTTTTTCCACTTGTGCTATGCTGCTATCAGCCTGGCTTAGCAGAAGATCATGTTTATTATTAGTATGTAACTATAACATGGGAAACTGTACTAACCACATTCATGATGTGGAAGGGTAGTGAACTAACCAGTTTTTGGTGTGGGGAGCAGGTGAGAAGAATGAATGCAAGAGAGGGACTGCAGAGGCCATTACTGCAGAGTACAGCTGTATTCAGGTTAGTTGAAGACATGAAGAAGGATGCTGGGGCTGCCAGCATCATGATCACTACCTGACTGTGGATGAGAGTAGCCAGCGATGACAAATACTCAGAGTGGCAGAGCTGCACCTAAACTGTTACTTGAATTCAGTGTAGGGAGATTGCCCTCTGGTGGAGGGATGTTGACGTTTGTTAGGACAGTATTGATGGAGTTGTGAATAGCTCATTCAAGATTTGGAAGGGTGGTAGCCAGCCAACTCACATTGTGGAGAAGAGCACAGAAAAGTACTGGAGAAGAATTGCTGGGAACTGTCTGCGGGGTTCTGCAGATCACAGGTAAAGGAGTAGACTGACACTGGAAGTCAGGTTGATTCGCTCAAGGTATTAGTTTGCCTCTCCTGCTAATAATATTGTTATCCATTGTAAGTCCAGTCCTTATGAGGGCATGAACAGCAATGTTTCTGGTGGGTCATGATGCCTATTTCTTGGCCTTCCAGGAAGACCTAGTTGTTGATTAATGAGGTGAAAAAAAACACAACAGGGAACTGTACATACTACCATCACTGTGCAGAAGGGTGGTGATCCACTGAATGTTTACTATGGAAGCAGAAGTCAGACATTGAGAATGTGAACTGGAGAGTGATTTGGGAAGCATTTTTTAACAGTGCCAGCTGATGATGCATGCCAGTATAGGTGTGCACAACCCTCTGAGGTACAACATTACAATCTGAGGTGTGATAATTCTCTTCATGAGACCGAAAGCACATATGCAGCCCCAGGCAGTACTGAGGACAGGGTATGGATGGTGGGGTGCTCAACAGAATGCAGGCTAGGTGCAGGGGGTTCACATGGAAAAAGAAAGCCTTATTTGTGGATTAACAAGAGAGCATGAGCTTTGGAACTGAACAAGACCGGTACTTTGCTGTGTGACCCTAAGCAAATCACTAAACTTCCTTGTTCTCCCAGGCCACACCTGTAAACAAGCTTTCTGCTTAGTGTGTCTCTCCTGGTTAACAAAAAAAAAACAAAATTCAGTGCATCATATAACTACAAGATCATCAGGTATTTGAAGAGTTGTACTGTAATGCCGTTTGCCAAAGAAAAAGTCAGCTAGATTGCAAACATTTTCTGCAAGTTAAAGTAAACAAAATGAACAAAATCATAGCCTAACATGTGTACTGATCAAAATAATCCATGAGGTAATACATGGTGTTGATCATTCTGGTACAACAATTCAAAATAAAGAGGGAAAGAAGATCTAGTTAGCACTATAGAAATATATGTGCATCTCTGGCTCTGGCTCCGATGATGTCATCATGACTCATCACTTAACACACTTGGCAGACATCTTAGGGAGAAGCCAAGGCTGTTTCTTGAAAGTGTAAGGCTGATGTTTACATCTTTCAAAAGCTATGAAACTGCATTTATGTTATTTTCATAAATGCAGTTTTAGCATACATGTAAACAGCAGCCTTTACTTTACCTCACTATGAAGCCAGATTTTGTAGTTTGCAGTTTTAAAAAACTGTTTGTTTAGATACCCTTTAAGAATATTACAGGATATTTGCTATACAAGGGACAGCTGTTGCAGGACTTCATTATACCCATTCCGTACAAGGACTTTGATGCTCATTCGTACCTTAAAATGTTGAATTGTTAATAACCTAATGGTGCTTTTTTGTCAAAACTTTTATTTTCAGTAAACACTTTGTTTCTGAGTTGTACTGTGTGTTATTCATCTTTCTCTGACTTGACCAGTCAAGTCAATCTGTGCATATCCTTGTGCTATATTTTAGCCACTGGGCTAATAGAGGCATTGTCAGTGATGGTATTTAATCAACCTGTCATTTCAGAGTGCATAGTAGTACTGTAATTATTTTGTTTTACTGACAAGGCACGACTAAGAGAGCAAGGGTGCGAGCCACAACAGGTAAGTAGGCTAAGGTCTGGTTGGGTGATGATGCCCATGCTCAAACTACTAATGAAATATGGCTAAGCAAATGAATTTGCAGTCTGTGTGTGTGTATATATATTGAAACACTGTATGTTCAAATACTGACTGCTATTGCTCAGAAATCTCAGTCTCTCTCCATGTCTGTCTGGAAGAGACATCTAGGAACCAATGTCTCTCTGCAACAGGGAGTGAGCTGCATGTGTCTGAGTCAATCAAAAATGCTGGCTATCTGTCTGTTGGCCACAAAAAAGGACATTACTAGAAGATGGCTATTAAAAGACATCCCATCCCAGAAGGACTGGAAAGACATAGTTCAGCAGATTTATTTAATGGAAAAGCTTACAGTGGGTATTAATCTAACAAGCATTTTTCAATGCCGAATGTTGCTTGCTTGTATGTGCTGTTTAGGTATTTGGAAGTGATAGTTCCATGCCTTCCTCCCAAGACATCCACTCTGTCTTTCTGTTCAGTATTCACAGAAGAGTGGGGGGGGGGGCAAGGGCCACAGCAGTACAGCAGTTGCCAAGGGGATGAAGAGGTGGACAATAGTCCATTCAAAGGCAAAAGAGTCCTGCAGGAGCTCACTAAATTGAAGGTGGACAAAGCGATGTAACCAGATGGCATACACCTAAGGATATTAAGAGAACTGCAAAGGGAGATAGCAGTACCTCTGGCAGCCATGTTCACTGAGTCATTCAACATGAGTGAATTGGAGGAGGGCACATGTGGTCCCTCTACACAAGTCCGCAGCAGGGAGGAGGCAGGGACAATAGGCCGCTCAGCCTCACCTCAGTAGTGGGACGATCATGGAGACATTGCTTAAAGAAAGGATAATGGGGCATCTAGAAGCCATTGGAGCCCAGGACCATAGACAACATGGATTCACAGTGGGACATCATGTCAAACAAATCTGGTTGATTTCTTTGACTGGGTGACAAGAAAGTGAATCAGGGTGGGGCAGTGATCAGCACTTTGCTGATTTCAGCAAAGCCTTGACACCATCCCATATAGGAGGCTGATAAACTAGCTGGGTAGGCTGGGCATGGGGAAAGGGTGGAAAACTGGGTTAGAAACTGGCTAACAGACAGGAGGCAGAGAGTGGTGGTAAATGGTGTGCAGTCTAGGGAGAAGGGGTGACCAGTGGGGCGCTGCAAGGATTGGTCCTGGGGCCAGTCCTGTTCAGTGTCTTCATTAGTAACATTGCAGAACATCTGAAGGGAGTTTTTTCACCAAATTTCAACATAGCCATTTTAAGACCTCTGCTCATGAACAGTGTCACTGTGATTTTCTTAATCTGTCCCAAACATCGATTGCGCACACCGAATGCGCCATTGTGCGCTACATGCACGAAAACACATTTTGGGCAATATGTGAAAAATGACAGCTGTACTGCTCACCAAATTTTCAAAATAGCCATTTTAAGACCTCTGATCATGAACAGTGTCACTGTGATTTTCTTAATGTGTCCCATACATTGATTTCGCACACTGACAGTGCCATTGTGCGCTACATCGGCAGAAACATGTTTTGGGCAAGATGTGAAAAATGACAGCTGTACTGCTCATAAGAAGGTGTGGTAAAATGGCAATGTTGAAAATCTGGAGTTAAAATATTGAAAATTCACGAACTTATGAGCATGCGTAGGATCAGTGCAACAAATGCTCATAAAACATTCATTTTTGGGAATTTTTTCACTAAATTTTCAACATAGCCATTTTAACACTTGTGCTCATGAACAGTTTGACTTTCATTTTCTTAATATGTCCCAAACATTGATTTTGCACACCGACTGTGCCATTGTGCGCTACATGCACGGAAACACATTTTGGGCGAGATGTGAAAAATGACAGCTATACTGCTCATAAGGAGGTGTGGTAAAATGGCAATGTTGACAATCTGGAGTGAAAATATGAAAAATTTGTGAACATATGAGCATGCGTAGAACTGCGCAAAGCACGTTCGTAAAACAGTTGTTTTAGGGACTTTTTCACTCAATTTGTAACATAGGTTTTTGAGATCCACCCATGAACACTGGCACTGTCATTTTAGTTAATCAGTCCTGAAAGGTGATTTCACACAGTGACCATGAAATCACCCTTCAGGCCCGATTAACGCCATGACAGTGACAGAATTCATGAGGAGGGTCCCAAAACCCCATGTTGAACATTTGTGCCAAAATTCCAAAAATGTCTGAGATATGCAGCAAAGTTAAAAGACCCTATCTATCCCATTATACAGCTTACCAGCATTTCCTCAGTTGGCGGTCAGCTTTGAAGAGTGCAGATGTGTTCCCGGTCCACCGAAGATCATCGCACCAAGGTCCGGAGGTAAGTATGGGGTGAGGGGTGGTGTGGGGAGGCAGAGTGCACAGTGAGAGGGTGCGTGTTGTGGGAGGGGGCAGGGAGAAGTGCCGAGGGACAGTTTTTTTATTTACAGGTTTATTTTTTTTTTAATAAGACAACGAGGGATGTTTGCCATGCTGGGGTGGGCTCCCAGTGTGGCAGCTGGAAGGCTGTTTGGGGGACTGGAGCCAATGGGGGATTGGGCACCCCTGTCTGCCATAACACATTTTGCTATGCTGGGGTGGGCTTCCAGTGTGACACCTGGATGCTTTGGGGAGGCGTGGAGCTGACGGGGGATTGGGCACCCCGGCAGTGATACAGTGTATGTGTTTGGGGAGGGGGAAGGCACATGAGCATGCAGTATGTGTGCATGCATGTGTGTGTGTGTGGAGGGGGGAGCTCTGCTCACTGAAGTGGAGCTCTCCCTTTCAACTCTATGCCACTGCATTTTCAACTGCTGTCATAGACAGCTGCAGCAGTGATTGGGGAACTCGGGCTACACCTGCAAACACACTGACTGAATTGGAAGACGGGTGCCATACCTCCAAAAACTCGGATGATGGCACTATGTTTCTTGCACATGCATGCAAGCAACATAAAATGAAAAGATTTGTGGGGTTCTGGAATAAATGGTTATTATGGGTGATGGAAAATAGGAGGATACATACCCTGAGGGGAGATTGGAGGGGCTTTTTGTGAATATTCTTGTTTAGACTATAGGACTACACCTAGACTACATATATATATATATATATATATATATATATATATATATATATATATGTATATAAATGAATATAATTAACTATGTGACATGGATGGTAAAATAGACAAAACTGTAAGAGTCAGCTGATATATTATGTTTCTACCAGCTGATTGTGATGTATGGCATTGCTAATTGCTCTTTGTATTGCTCCAACATAATAAAAAAGACTTTAAATTAAAAAAAATAAGTGGCTGGGCAGCTCTGGGTGATCAGTGCAAAGAACAGTAGCTCAGCCAAGTAGGAGCAAGAAGAGAATGGCACTGGCAATAAAAACAGACCCTTCAGCTATGGATGATGCAGTGGTGGAGGGCTGAGGATTCTAGGGAGGGCAGCTAGGGTGCAGCTTGTTGTGCTTTGGGAGGGCTGGGTGCCAGGTACTGGAGCAGGTGGCTCGGCTATGGGGAGGGTGGTTCAGACAATACACTGGTCTGTGGGGACGGTGGGGCGGTGGCTAGGGTGCAACTTACTGGGCATGGGGAGGGGGTAACAGGGTAGAAAATTCTGTTTCAAATGACTCCCAAAATGCACCAAAATGCACTGGAATGCACCAAATTTAAAAGTTTTCTGGGGACCCCCCAGACCCCTGGCTTATAGTTTGCACTTTCAAATTTTTATAGCCCCCCCTTCTACATCGTTACTGGGGCACCACAGGTTTGTTTGCTTGGGTTGCCATCAAGCCTAACACTGGCCCTGGGTACAGGAACCAGTACACCACCAGGAATATTTGTGACAGTTACTGGACAGGTCAATAGGAGGGTGGGGGACAACTAGACCGCAAGGAATATGTCAGACAGCTACAGCATGGAGGGGGAGACATGCACACATGTTACTGGGCCCATAATGGGCATGCAAATGGGCCATAGTGCCTTCCATGCCCAAAGGGATCATTAGCATGTTATGGCTAACTATGGCCCACAGGAGCCCTGCCACTATCCCATTTGATCTGGACTACCTTCATTGCTCTCCAGTCAGCCATATTCAGTCTGGGCCTCTGTCAGCATAATGACTAGTCACCATGCACTGTACAGACATGACTCCATATTTAGACAGTTTGCACACTCTAGTTGCAGTGAGCTAATTGTCTGAACATTAGTCCCCAGGTAGGCTATGCACAAATTGCCACAAATTGCACATAGTCAGCTCTGAATATGGGGATCTATACTCCTTATCCCAGTGGAACCCAAAGTCCATGGCTCATAGGAGTAAGAAAGACCTGTCTATAGCTTCAAGATACTGTTCTTCTAACTTATAACAGCATGAAAGAAAACATGTTTGGCCCTGACCTATGCTTGCTTGTTTGGGCAACAAAACATGCATAACATTACTATGTCAGCCAAATGCTTAATTTAGTACAAACAGGAAAATATTACACAAGTAGCTATGTAGGAGACAATATGACAAATCAAAGCAAAGCAGTGCATTTGAGTCAGGGGTCCATGTTATCACAAGTGTATAATTAGGCACCATCATAGGGCAGGTATCAGCAAAGTGTAATCCCAGTTTAATGTCATAGTTACTCTATCTTACTGTTTACATTTTGATTATAGTACTAAATAGAGGAGACTCTGGCTAAAAGAAAACCATATTGAAGCCTCACCCCCCCAACCCCATACCCACCAGCACCTTTGGAGCTTACAGTACCCTGCAAGTCAAAGAGGGAAGATAGCCATCAGACGCAGGCACCAATAAAACTGTCACTGTATAATCAATCAAGCAGTATTTCCAAATAAACTGCTTAAAAATACAAATAAAGTGTAACCACCCAATTTTTTCCACAGGATTGTCAATATACAGACTGGACAGAGGGTTACATGATCTTTGCTTATCTTAGTAGGGAAAGTAACTTTAACTTAGCAAACAAACAGACTTACTAAAAACTGAGCCTGTTTTACTTAATTGGAGAATCATCACAGTCTCTGTCTGCCTGGCCCAGCCCAGTGACCCCACTGCCACAAGCTGAAACCTGATCTTAAATCACCTTGTGCTCCAATAAAGTCTGTGAAGCAGTTCAGCAGAGGAGCTATAAAACAAAGTTCCTTTACACCTCTGCTTCAAAAGCCCTGTTTACATAGCGGCAATGACTGAAAATATCCGCAGCTCCTCTCTCACTGCGCTGTAATTCGGTAATTCATGTTTACGCAGCCCCTCTTGCTGCACCACAAGTCATGCTGCATGGTGGCTGTTCCTTTAGTCGGGGCATGTTTCTGGATGCCATGAAAAAGGGACTGCAGTGGATCGAGTGCATAATTGCATTTACGGTACTGGAAAATGCGCTTGATCTGAAATGGGTACCCTCACCTGCACTGATCCAAAAATAGGAACTGAAGGCATCCTGAGGTGCTCTGGTGAGTGTCCGCACAGTGACATTTGCAACACATCAACCACTGTGCATGGATTAATGCACTGCAAATAGGGTAGTGCAAATGAGACTAAAGACTGTTCAGTTGCCGTTTTAACATTGCTGCTTGGAGAACTACATAAAAAAAACATGCACCCTTGCCAACAGGGCATTGTTTAGATAAAAATATGTAAACGGGAGGATTTAGGTGTCCTTTAAGACTAAAACAAGCTGTATGTGCTGTTTACACTGAATGTATCTACTGCTTGTAATTTCAGCTGGCATGAGAATGCTACATGTAGGAAAGGAACTCTTTCTTTCCCTGCTCCCCTCAGTGTACTGATATCAGGTAGTGGAAGGATTGTATTTCATGTCCAACATGTGCTTTAGTGGGAGTCTGAAGTGCCCTTTTCCCCAAGTAACAGCAAGACGTCTGCAGGGCTCTGCCCACTGCATAAAAACTAGCACTAATTAGTTTCTGTCCAACATTCTAGCATAAAGATCAAGGGCTAGATTTTCAAAGGGCCTGACATGGCCCAGAGACTAAGTCCTGGTGTGCAATTCCCAGGTGCAGGGGGAAAAAACCACACCTGCAAAACTGATATTTTCCACATTTTATGCACACAGGTGGCATTTTCCCATAGCTGTGCAAAAAAAAGCAATGCAAACTGCCATAAATTGTGGAAAATGTTGCAAAAAGGTAACCCTTTTGAAAATTGAGAGCAGGCAGAAACGATTGTGATTGTGCAAGGAAACCTTACCTTGTGTAAATTTTGTTTCGACATGTGCATAGTTTATCCACTTTTGAAAATCTGGCTCTAGAAGGAGAGGAAGTTAGAACTGCACTTGGCCAAAAAATCAGCTAATTAAAACCAGTTGGTTCTCCTGAAGTACACTGAAGCAAAATAAAAATATAGTGGCTAATTAACATTGAATTCATTCATATTTTCCACATGTATGAGACACACAAACCTGTGAGACAAGAAATGTGGGCAACATGCCCCTCAAATCCACAACAGAAACTGCTTCTATGGTCGTGCTGCAGGTGTTACTTGAAAGGACATGGCGGTTACCATGATGCATCTGTGAAAAATAAGGAGGATGGTACAGTAGGCAAGGCTATGGTCAAGACCTTAAGGTCTAAAGGTCCTGCTCATTCTGTTACCTCAGAGCACCTTACTGTACAGTACCTCCTTTTCCTGGCCTGCTCTGGTTGGCAGTTACAGTGTAAAAGGTAGGCAAGGCCTTGAAAATGAGCCAAGTGCTTAGCTAACCACCTTTCATGACTCACACATGCAATAGAGACCTTTAGAATTTAAGATTGCCCCATTATTAGGATTAAGCATCAACCATAGTTAGACCACATCCAGCTATGGCCATATCATGTATAACCATGGTTGGTATGTCATCATAAGAGCAGGGTGAATAACAAAAGATGGGAAAAACAGTCTAAGTACAGAAAAAACAGGAAGCCATGGTAGTTGGTAGTGATGACGACTCATATAGTAACATTAGTTTCTGCTTGTGAAATACTGTGTGACAAAACCTTCCTTACTATTGTATATGTTAGGCAGAGGGCCCTGAAAAGATGGCCATTTATAACCTGTTGTGAGATGTACATTATAATCATGCGACAACAATATTTATGATTGGGGGAGAGGGCATAAAATGATTCCACTAGCCATGTCTTAAAATTAGGACTAGAAAAATGGATTTTGTGTACAAAACTCATTGGAAATAACATTTTTGCAGGTATACTTATGTTATCCGGAAGCTGACTATCCCAACAGGCAGTACCCCAGTCAGCACTGCCGATAGATGGGATAACCCAATGCTACTACACCTGATTATATTCTTCCCAATGGGGTAAGGTAGTGGATGTGATGGAATGCTACCTTACCCCTTCTGATGCACAGGAAAGGACAGCTGGATGGTGTCGCTCCAGTGATGTGGAGGGGAATACCACCGATAGGTCAGCTGGCAAGCTGTGTGAGAACTGGGTTCTGGTCCAGATCACGTCATTTTATGCACTGCACCCCTGTAACAACTTAACATTTTACTCCAGGGTCCGCTGCCCCTTGGAGCTAGATATTCTAGTCACAGGGAGTGTGGGGGGAGGAGCCCCCCTCATGGGTGGTGCGGGGGACAAAGTCCCTCGCATTTTACACGTTACACGTAATGCCCGAAATTTGTCTGTTGGGCATAGGATTCATTCAGGGCTGTGGATTTCAGGCAATATTACTTGATATGCTGAGCATTGGCATACTGAGTTTAGGGATGTCATAGTATATCCTTTTTTGCATAATCCTTTGTTTTTTTTGGAAAGATTTGTACGTTTTCACAATCAGGAAAATCATGCACAAGTTTTTAAGCAAAATTATTGTCACATGAAAAAAAACACTTGCGTGTCAAGCAAATTCAGCAATGTTACTTGAAAACCAGGGTTTCCCTTAAAAATAGTAATTTTTGTAGAAGAATTTGTTGTAAAGTTTGGGCATTTCACTTAACAAATCTTATCAAAAATGCCTAAGTCACTTTCACCTAGCCCTACTTCAAATGTCCACCTGACAAGCTTTACATGGCATCAGGAAAGGCCCTGTAAAATAGTGCAGACATTTTATTTCATGTAAATGTATCATCTTCAGTACCGGTAACTTACATAGTTTAAAAAAATTTTTTCTTGACAAAACATTGTGGTGACTCTCTGCCATGTTTATTTTTTTTGTTATCTTTCCCTCTCAGTTTGCAAAAATTCCACAGTGCCCATGTCACGGCAGTGCTACTGAGATGTCCCAACAAATGTGCCCTGCTCCAACAAGCTGACATGTGCAAAGGGTGGCCTGGAATGATTTAAAAAATTTAAACTGAAATATACAGTGCACAGAATCTGAAGTACTTAGAATTCAAATTGTAGCAAGTCTGCGCCGGCATACCTCTCAACTGTCCCTGATTTTCAGGGACATCCCTGAATTTGCCTCAGATTTTGCCTCTGTCTCTCATAAAATTTGTGTTTTTGTGGCAGAACAGTGGGCATTGTAAGCACAAAATAATGTCAAACAAAGTTACAGGGCTCGATTTTCTGAGCTCCCCTAGTGAAGCAAGGTGCTCGCATCAAGAAGAAATGCAAGGGGCATCTTGCATCAAATGATGAAGCAATCCTGATTCTCGAATGCAGGCTGCATCGAGGTAGGGTGCCCATGTGCCAGACTGGCTGTATGCCAGTGCAACGCCAAGCATGGGGTGCAACATGGCACACAGGGCCCTGCACCAGATGTTGACTGCCATATCCCCTAATGTGGGATTCTACAAGGACACCAATATCCACAGCATGACCCACAGTTAGACCAGCCCTGAACTGGTCTAATGCCCCATGCACCACACGTGGTCCCCCCTGCAGACCCCCCCCAGGGAGCTGTGACACCCATGGCACTACCCCACAGTCATACAGTAGCACCGAGTGCTGTGCCCTTTGTGAGCCTGGTGGTCTAACAATGCACAGGAATTCCCATGGCAGTGTGTATGGCACCACACAGTCATCCACCAGCGGCAGGGCTGCCACCAGCACTAAGGGTGGTGGTATGCTGCTGGGCATGGCCAGCAGGCCAGCTGCACTACTGGTGACATGTCATGCTGCCAAGGGTGTGTGCCCTCTGTCATGCCGGTGTACTTGCAGGGCATGCAGGGTACCCTGCCCTCCTTGCTGTGGGAGGAGAAAGGCTGGGACATCCACTGGCATGCCAGGCAGGGTGCCAGCACTGGCAGACTGCATCAGCGCCAGTGGTGGGGCTGGTATACTGCTGTACATATTTGCCCTACACTGAGGGCAACCCTTCTGCTAGTGCTGCCACTGATGTAAAACTGTCCCACAGCTTGTTGCATTCCCTGTCCATGTGCCATTCCTTTGATGCATCAGAGTCTTTGCTGCAAGCTATGGGAGTTTGGCACTGGGACCTCACCCATTTGAGAATTGGATGAAAGGTCCCTGTCGTACCACTGATCGGCACAAGCTGCTGTTTGCCGCAGCTTACGTTGATCTAGCAGGGCTCTGGAAATCAAGCCACAGACTCTTCTTCTGCTTCAGAAATTACATCTTACACTAATCCCCTTATTCTATCAGTTTTCTGAGTGAATAGTTCCAGATTTTAAGATGTGTCTCTGATTTTGGGTCTTTGTTCCTAATTTTGTTAAGCCTTACCACCTGATTTATGAGGCAGAAGGCTGAGTGCTATGGGTCTGCCTATATTGGTACACATTTTCTGAGCTGCAACTCTGGCTTTTTTATTTCAATTCACAGATGTTTATATTTAATAAAAAAAAAAAACTAGTTTTGCCGGTTAGGACCTCAAAAATCAAAAAAGGGTCAGGGTTAAGAATTTAACAGAAAAGTTGAAGATCGTTAAACCAGGTCTCATTTGAATTAGTAGCTACCCATTTTTGTAAGCTCCTGCCTATCAACGCAACAGGAGCAGGTTCTAATTGGAAATAATGATAGGGTAACTTTCCAAGGTAAGCCACAGATCACACTGATTCAAGCTAAAAGAATAAAACCATTTCTCATTTTTTAGGACACTAATGGCAGTGATTAACTTCATTGAAGTTTAAACATTACCTTGAGTAGGCTTTACCCATCTTCCATTTCAAATTGCAGATGCCCTGTCAATTTTTTTTTACTGCACTCATTCAGTAGTTTAAGCCTTTACAGTGATACATATTTATCACAGTGGATACTGTTTTGACATGATAGTAAGAGACAAAGGTGGTTTTTATACAGCTCTTTTTCTTTGCTCTGGGAGTCTCAGTGAATCATAGTACTTCCTTTTTATACTTGCCTAATTTCCAAATCATGAAAGTTAATGGCTGTTTAAGTACCTTAACAACATGACTTGTACTTATTAAACTGCTGAGGAATCTGTTTCACACTTACTTGTGATGAAAGGGGATAAGAGCACTGCAAGTTTGATGTTTAAATGCAGAATCAACTACATGTATGCAGTTTTGGATTTCTTTACTTCAAGAGCATTGCAAGGCTCCCAGTTTGAATAACTACTTTCTCATTGTATGACCTTATACCACACGAAGAGAGACTAAAGCAGCTTAATATGTATACTCTTGAAGAAAGGAGGGAGAGGGGGGGCATGATAGAAACTTTCAAGTATCTCAAGGGAATTAACAAAGTACAAGAGGGTAGCATCTTTCAGAAGAAGAGATGTACAAGAACAAGGGGGCACAATTTGAAGATAGAGGGGGATGGCTCAGAGGTAATGTTAGAAAGTATTTTTTCACAGAGAGGGTTGTGGATGCATGGAACAGCCTTCCTGAGGAGGCTGTGGAGTCAGGAACAGTGGAAGAATTCAAGAATGCATGGGACAGGCATAAGGCAATTCTAGTGGGGGGTAGGATGAAGTAAGCTGTTGATTAACTAGAATCTGCAGCTTATCCATCAGGTAGGGGATTGGGCAGACTAGGTGGGCCAAGCGGTCCTTATCTACCGTCAAATTCTATGTTTCTATGTTCATGATATGCAGTGTAATCTACCTTGTGCATCAATCAAATCACCTGCAAACTTGGGTAGGACAGGACCATAGTATAAACATGATGTTGCATCTTATTTGAAGCACTGTATTGTGTACACAATAAGACATGATAGAGTGGCCACTGTTGGGCTTTACTTGCCTGCCCATGGGTGAAAGAGGCCCAAGACCACAGGTAGAGTGCCTTACACTGGAAGAATGGGTATAGCCTACCCCCCCTCCCCGAGTCTGTTATTGTACTTAGAAAATGGTGTAAAAGGCAGAATCATTTTCTTTCTTTCTTTTCCCTTTTTTTAACACGAAAAGAAATTACTCAGATATTTGGAAGTTGTACTCCCACACTGTCAAGTGCAAGCATGACTTCATGGTTACTACATGACTTCACGGTTACCAGGGAAACCACTTATTGGCTGGCATGTCTGAGTTACTGGGGAGAAGTAAAAAAAAAGCAAGATAAGGAAAACTAGGAGAAACAGAAGAAACTTAAGTTAAAATATATTAGGGAGAAGTGGTTACTATATGGAGTCAGTTTACGTTTTATGAGGTACTGTGGTGTGATAGTTTTTGGTATGTGCAGAACAAAATGGCAGATAGCTGAAAAATGATTTGAGTGACTTGAAGCAGGGATATAGTTTGCAAAGACCTTAAGTTGGTACCAAATTTTTATGGCTGTGGGCAGAGTCTACAGCCATTTTGGAATCGATCTGTTGCCTTAACACGACCAATTGTGGCACCTGCCATTGGACTTTGAAAGTATCATTCTGAAAGTCCAATGGAGCTTGTGACACTCCACCATGATCAGCCACTACGGAATAACAGCCACACTATTTCGACTGTTAATTCCGTATTCCGGGACAAGAACTCGCATGCGCAGTTCTGCTGGTGTGCCATCTTGTGAATGGCAGAATGCCACTCACCACAACTACGCATGTGCAAATGTCATGCATAAGCAGTTGCACTGCTGCCGCCATCTTGAGGATGGCACTCCTCCCACACCCTCCCACTGCTGCTGTCCTCCCCGCTCCCTCCATTCCCTGTCCCTGTGCCAACATTGGGATGCCCAGTCCCCATGTTGGCATCATGTACCCCCCAACTCATGTGGCACACTGGGAGCCCACTCTAGTGTGCCCAAATTTATCTTTTTATCTTCCCTGCACTGATATCAGGGTGCCCAATCTCCATGTTGGCATCATGTACCCCCCAACTCATGTGGCACACTGGGAGCCCACCCCAGTGTGCCCAAATGTATGCTTTTTTTCCTTTTTTCCTGTAATATAAGAAAACCATCCCCCAAAGTCTTTTTTTCACCTGTAAAAAAGGAAACTGTACCTCGTCATTGCCCCAGTCCCCCCTTCCCCATCCCCACTCTCCCACTGAGCGCCCACCTCCCGCACCCCCCTCTTACCCCATACTTACCTTTGTAGGTCAGCACTGTCAACTTCTCTGGACCGGACACATCTACACTCTTCAAAGCAGAACTGCAAACTGAAGAATCAAAGGTAACCGTGGTATAGTGGCAGTCAATGGTGTTTCAACTTATGTTGATATATCAGCCATTTTTAGGAATTTTGGCCCCAGACTTTCAACATGGGGTTCTTGGGACCTCACCTCATGAACACTGTCATGGTCATTTCATTACTCAATGCTGAAAGGTGATTTTGCAGTCACTGCAAGGAATCACCTTTCGAGACCAATTAATGAAATGACAGTGCCACTGGTCATTAGGTGGGGTTCCAAAAAAATCATGTTGCAGATTTGGTGAAAAAATTCCAAAAAATGACTGTGTTATGAGTGTACATTGTGCAGTTTCTACGCATGCTTCTGATTTCACCAATTATTTATACTTCACTCCAGATTTTCAACATTGCCATTTTTGCACACCTCCGTATTAACAGTACTGCTACCATTTTTCACATCCTGCCCAAAACGTGTTTTTGCACCTGTGGCACAGAATGGCATGGTCACTTTGTGAAATCACCTTTGGGGACAAGTGAATGAAATGACAGTGACACTCTTCATGAGGTGGGGTCCCAAAAAATCCATGTTGAAAATTTGGTGAAACAACTCCAAAAAATGGTTGAGTTACACCCGGGTGCTCAAAATTTTCTACACCATGTGTAACTTTAGTCATATGGCAGCTCGCCAAAGCCGTATTGGCTCTGGCCAGAACTTGTTGGTTTTGACTGGGCTCTGTTGGCACATAAATATATAGTATTTAGAAAATGGCAAGAATCAATTCTCACACCTCAGAGACAGCCTCCAAGCTGGGCATTTAGTTTTCAATAGATACCCAGCTAAAAATAAGAGCCAGTCCAAGTGCCACTTCACAAGGTACCCTTCTACCCTGCTGCCCAGCCTACTTTCTCATTGGCTGAAGGCATCTGAAAAAATTTAAAATCCTTGCCATGTTTTCTCTAAGCTTGGCGAGACTTCTACCCAATCGCTATCCCTCCGTAGCAGGCAACAGTAAAAAAAAAACAACTGACATTCTGGTCATTTTGCAGTCAGAAGAGTGTAAACAGTTCTCTTCTTCTAAAACAGCACCATTCTCCCCACCACGCTCTCTCGATGCCAACTCACTGCAAAGACAATGAAGCCTTCACTCGCATCGGCTTCATCCTTCACTCGCCAAACCAGGAAACCAGTAATTAAACCACACTCTCTTCTTTTAAAAAAGAAATAAATGTTGTACCTCGTAAGTTTCTCTCACAGCAAATACAAGGTCAAATTCCACTATGCTCAAAGGTCACGACCTCAACACACAGCTTCCAAGTTCTGACTGGCAACCACAACACAATAAAAAAAAAAAACTTGAACAAATTAAAATAACTTTAAATCCACACTCCTTTTTTTCTTCACTGTGCAAGTGTGTGTATGGGGGGGAGGGGGTCAACTCCACCAGAATGGCTCTCTAGACAGGAGGGAGGAGCAACAGGACCTGGAACAGCCTATGCAATACTTTCTCAATAAAAAGTATTTTGTAATACTTATACACACTTTTGACACTCATTTACTCTCTTATTTTATCACTTCCCAAATATTTACTGAGATGGCCATTTTCTAAGTGCAATAATACCCTCCAGGGTGGGCATTATTGGGAAATACCAGACCTTCCAGGTGCTACAAGGTCCTCCGCCTGCGGCGTCAGGCCTCATTTTGCACGGGGTGGTCTGGTATTTCCCAGTAATGCCCACCCTGTTAGGTATTATTGCTTAGATACATGTATGGTATTAGAATGTCAACAGCCACAAGCCGGCCCGCCAGTGCAGCGGTTGGATTTCTGCTTGTGGTGCTGGTGACCCGGGTTCGGGATCGGACTCGGGTCATCAGAGGGCCAACCAGGGGGAGAGGGATTGAGCATCCCTAGGACTGCTTTTCTTCTCCGGGGGGGGAAGGGGGGACTCGTGATCACACAGGAGCAACACCTGGTGGAGGCTGGGTGGCCACCTTGTACGTGACGCAGAATTAATGCTCTCTGGGGTGGGACAGACACTGGCGTCATTGCATGTCTCTGCCCCAGCCTACAGGGGAAGGGAAAATGCATGGTGGGACCCCTGTCTTTGTGAAGCCCTCCCCCGGGACTTTAATTAGCCTCTGCCACCAGAAGCTCTCCCAACTAGATACTATCCCATGGTACCGAATACCGGAGACTGGTGCCATGGCCCCACCCTCTGCGGGATAAGCCAGGGGGACCGGGAGTAGCAATGGCAATAGGCAGTAGGTGGGAGTCCCAGGAGCCATGATCAGGGCTGATTCCAACAGGCAAAAAAGCTGGAACGCAGTGCAGCACTGCGAGGGGGTGCTCCTATAGAGGTAGCAAGCTTCAATCTGTACAAAAGAAAAGAAACAGGAGCAACTGCAGACAAGTTGAGATTTTAGCTTAATAGCATTTTATTTCTGCCAAAAATAAATGGCCAGGATCCTCTGCGCTTCGGCGATTCAGCCTTCAAAGGGGGTTTTGGCTTAGTAAGTGAACAAAGCTGCATTTATATCATGTGTGATGTCATAAACAGTTGACGCTAGGATTTAATATAAACAAATCATTTACCCACAAAAAACACTCTTTTAGATAATTTTTAACCAAAAGTCAATGCATATACAATACATATACATTTATATACATCCACTATTAGGTAGAACTGACTTAATACAAACCACATTGCTGACTTACTGTTTTGCATTTACTGTAATTAATTTTTTCTGTTTACAGAGCGGTATGTACATAAGTCATTTTCCTTCAAAGACAATTACTTATTGTCTAAAACATCTAATAGTAAAATAAAAGTAACAGAAATGGGGGTAAGGGGGGCAGCTTATGAGGAGATGAACCTAAATACATAATTATTAACTTTTCAGGCACTATAGATAGAAAAAATGAGTTGTGTGGACCAGGAAAAGCATCAAATTGTGATCACCCTAAGTCTACTTCCATCCATGAAATGGGTTGAAAGAACCATTCATTAGGCTGGGGGATATACAGACATCCATTCACCAGGCACCTATGAGAAAGAAAGAGAGAAAAAGATAGAAAATAAATTAATACACTTATTCCAAATATATATAAAATAGACAAAGATAATTACTTTTTCTTATCTTTAAGGAATGGCTTCAGATCCCAATGTTCATTCAATCCATCTGGTTTCACAGTCCACAGTATATACTAACATACCAACATACTAACATACTAAAATGCCAGCAGAATAGGCCTAACGGTCTTTCGCGTCTGCTCGTTTGGTCAGCCCCCACCCTGGGAGCTGACCTTGCTGCCCCCTCACCTTCTCTGGCTTCTTCTTTCCCAGTTCCGGATATTCTCGCTGCATTAGATTTTGCTTCCAGAACCCTTCCCCTGTACCTGTCCCACCCCCTCCTGAACCCCTCCACCTTCTCTGCCTCCACCAGCCCCCTGGGCAGCACATTCCATGGCTGCACGACCCTCTCAGTGAAGTAGCACCTCCTCCTTTCTCCCCTCCAGCTTCTACCCATGCCCTCTAGTTGCCCCCTCCTCCTTCCTTCGAAGCACCCTGACTGCTCCTCCCCTATTTACCCCCTCCATGTACCTGAAGACTTCTATCATGTCCCCCCGGTCCCTTCTCTCTTCCAATGTGTCCATATTTAGCTCTTCAAGCCTCTCCCCATAGGTCATGTCCCCCAGGCCCCAAATAATTTTGGTTGCCCTCCTCTGGACCCTCTCCAGGAGTTTAATGTCCCTCTTTAAGTGTGGCCTCCAAAACTGCACGCAGTACTCGAGGTGCGGCCTCACCAAGCAGTTATACAGAGGGAGTATCACTTCCCTCCTTCTGGAGGTGATCCCCCTAGCAATGCATCCCAGTATCCTGTTGACCTTGACTGCTGCCCTCCTACAAGTTTCTGAGTTGTTCATCTTGACATCCACCACCACCCCCAGGTCCCTCTCAGCCATCGAGATTTGTAGCATTCCCCCCCCAAGGGTGTACACTTGGCCTGGGTTTCTGGCCCCCAGATGCAGTACCTTGCATTTCCCTGCATTGAATCTCAGCTTCCACTTTCTAGACCATCTTTCCAGAGCCTCCAGGTCCCCCTGTATAAATCCATCTACTTTCTTTTTTCAGTAGTTCATTGATTCTGTCACCCCATATTTAAGAGATTGGTGCCAATCTATTCCCATGAATTTTAGACTTTTGGGGTCTGAGCTATGTTTTTGTGAGAAGTGTAGACCTACCAGAGTATCAATTTTCACATTACTTATGTTCCTGACATGCTCTTGAATTCTTTGTTTTAATGCTCTGGTGGTGCGTCCTATGTACAATTGATTGCATTCACACCATAGGACACAAACAACAAATGAGGTGTCACAATTGACAAATGCATTCATTGTGTATCTTTGCTTGTTTAAGGGGTGTACAAACACAGATCCTGTATTAGAGTAACAGCAAATATTGCATCTCTGACACCTGAAATTCCCCTTGGGTTTAGTGCCTAGCCATGTACTTTTTACTGGTTCAATAAGTCTGCTTTTCACTAATTTATCCTTTGTACTTGAACCTCGTGAGAAGGTAATACATGGTTTTTCTCCCACTACTCCCCTTAAGTTTCTGTCAGAGTGCAAGATATGCCAGTTTTTGTATATAATGTTATCTATTTGCCCTGACCAGTTATTAAATTCAGTAACAAATGTCACAGGTGTGTTCTCAGTAATGGAATATTTATGTTTCCCCTTAAGTAGTGCTTTCCTTCTCATATTATATGCCTTATTCATGGATTGAATGAGTTAATCATTCCTGTACCCTCTTTCCAAAAATCTTCCTCTAAGTTCCTCTGCTTGAGTCCAGAAATTCAAGTCTTCAGTACAGTTCCTACTACATAAGTGCAGGAACTGTCCATAGGGGATGGAGTTTTTCAAGTTTTTGGGGTGTGCACTATCAGCCCTGAGTAAATTATTTGTGGCTGTGGGTTTTCTAAAATTACCAGTAGTAATAGAATTCCCAGGGAGAACAGGTCTTTTCAAAGTTAGATCTACAAAATCTATATTGTGTTTGTCTGCTTTGAATGTTGAACTTCATGTTAATGTTGTTCTTATTTTACCAACCTACAAATAGTTCTGCCTCCATGTCCCCTTCCCACACAACCAGAATGTCGTCAATAAAGCGAGTCCATAGAATTATTTTCTCTAAGAATGGATTTAAATTCTGAAATACAGTGATCTCTTCCCATTTACCTAGGAACAGGTTGGCATGTGATGGTGCCATCCATGCACCCATAGCTGTCCCCCATATTTGTCTGTAATGGTCTCCTAGAAATTCAAAATGATTATGGGTCAAAATAAACTGAATTGCTGATAAGATGAAATCTACTGGAATATCCTCTGAGGTGTCCCCTTTCTCTAAAAGGTATCTACAGGCATCAAGCCCTTGTTCATGTACTATGCCAGTGTACAGGGATTCAGCATCAGTTGTAAGCCACAACATCCCATCTGTCCATTGTACTTCTCTGAGTTTGTTAAGGACATGTGTGGTATCTTTAGTATAAGATGGAAGTTTAGACACTTCTCTTTGTAGGAAGAAGTCCACAAACATACCCATCCCTTAAAGATAAGAAAAAGTAATTATCTTTGTCTATTTTATATATATTTGGAATAAGTGTATTAATTTATTTTCTATCTTTTTCTCTCTTTCTCTCTCATAGGTGCCTGGTAAATGGATGTCTGTAGATCCCCCAGCCTAATGAATGGTTCTTTCAGCCCATTTCGAGGATAGAAGTAGACTTAGGGTGATCTCAATTTGACACTTTTCCCGGTCCACACAACTGATTTTTTCTATCTATATTGCCTGAAAAATTAATAATTATGTATTTAGGTTCACCTCCTCATAAGCTGGCCCCCCCTTACCCCCATTTCTGTTACTTTTATTTTACTATTAGGTGTTTTAGACAATAAGTAATTGTCTTTGAAGGAAAATGACTTATGTACATACCGCTCTGTAAACAGAAAAAATAATTACAGTAAATGCAAAACAGTAAGTCAGCAATGTGGTTTGTATTAAGTCAGTTCTACCTAATAGTGGATGTATATAAATATATATGTATTGTAAATTCATTGACTTTTGGTTAAAAATTGTCTAAAAGAGTGTTTTTTTTATGGGTAAATTAATTGTTTATATTAAATCCTAGCATCAACTGTTTATAACATCACACATGATATAAATGCAGCTTTGTTCCCTTACTAAGCTAAAACCCCCCTTGAAGGCTGAATCGCCGGAGCACAGGGGTTCCTGGCCATTTATTTTTGGCAGAAATAAAATGCTATTAAGCTAAAATCTCAACTTGTCTGCAGTTGCTCCTGTTTCTTTTCTTTTGTACTGATTCCGACAGGAGGGTCCTGCCAGAAAAAGTGGAATAAATATATAAAAAAAAAAAAAAAAAGAATGTCAACAGCCAGTCAGAGTCTACAAATTTTATTTCCCATTTTCTAAGGGCAAATAGCTTCTAAAAAACACAAAAGCAGGCTTATGCTTGAGCAGGCCCAAAAGTGCAGTGACAGAGCTGGCGTTCTTAATGCTGGCAACCCAGGTTCAGAAATGAGCCAGGGATGCTGGAGAGCTCACAGGTGAAGGAGGACTGAGCATCCCAATGGATTAACTCAGTTTTTGGGAGGGGGGATTGCTGCCTCTACAACAGCATTACCACCTGTGTGATCATGAGCTGTAGCACATGGGAAGGCACAGTGGAAGACAGGGTGGATGCCAGATAGCCTTTGCATTGGCATACTCAGTGTGCATGCTGGTATCCTGATGGCTTGGAAGTAAACATGGAAAAACTAATTGTGCACAGAATAACAGTAAGTTCCACCATGGTGACCTACTTCTTCCACCAAGGAGTCTCCCATTAAGGAGAAATCTCCTGAAGGTTTCTTACTAGTACTTAAACAGTATTCTTGAATGGATTAAATTTGGGGGCATGAAGTTAAACAATTCAAAGTGCAAAGTTATGCTTTTAGGTAATATAAACCCTTTAAAAACTTATACTTTGGGACATTCTGCACTTAGTAGTACTACAAATGAAAGAGAGCTGGGTATTATGGTTTCTAATGATATGGCTTTCTCCCAGCATATTAATGAATCTGTCAATAAAGCAATTGAGGTTGTATGGTCAATTAAGCATAATATTACTTCAAGAGATCCTAAAGTTTTATTGCCCTTGTTTAAAGCTTATGTTAGGCCTCAACTCAAATATGTGTCACAGCTTTGGAATCTGTATAAGAAACCTAACATACAGAAATCAGAACGTGTTCAGCGTAGCTTCATAAAACATTTTAGGGTATGAATCATCTTTCGTATGATACCAGATTAGGTGATCTTGGTCTGTTTTCTTTAGAAACACGTAGACTACGTGGAGATTTACTGTTTCTCTATGACATAATTCTTGATCCTGCATTAATAGTAGTTTGGGTCTGAATTTTAAGGATTTATCATATAATATTAGAGGTCACCCACTTCAGCTGACATATAAATCCTTTAACTATATTAGGAGGAAATATTTATTTACTTTAAGAGTAATTAAACCATGGAACAAGCTGCCATTGCATATTATTACAACTAAAGATAAAAAACAATTTAAGGTAAGACTGGATAACTATTTATTATCCGGCAAACAATTGACTTATTATTAAAACCTTGGTTAGTATGTGAGTTTCTATGGCAGCAAAGCTTTCTTGCTCACTTACGAACATACGAACATACGAAATTTGCCAGCAGATAAAGGCCTAGAGGTCTATCAAGTCTGCTCGACTGTGCAGCTAGCACCCCTTATTCTGCAGCTGCCCCTCCCTTCCACCCTTCCCCTTCATTAACCCTCCCCCTTGTCCTGTCCCATCCTCGTTTGAAGCAGTCTACTGTTCTACTGCATACCACTTCTGCAGGTAACGCATTCCACCCAGCCACCACCCTCTCTGTAAAAAAGTGTCTCCTCATCTCCCTCCTGAACCTTCCTCGCTCCAGTCTCATATCATGGCCCCTGGTGGCCCTCCCCTCCCTTACTTTGAACAGCCCCTCTGTACCTGTCTTGTTTATTCCTTTCATGTATTTAAAGGTTTCAATCATGTCCCCCTGTCTCTCCTCTCCTCCAGTGAGTACATGTTCAACTCTTCAACCTCCTCTCATATGATAAGTCCCCAGACCCTTGATCATCTTTGTCGCCCTGCTGCACTCCCTCCAGTAACTTAATGTCCCTTTTCAGATACGGACGCCAGAACTGCACGCAGTACTCCAGGTGTGGTCTAACTAATGACCTATACAGTGGCAGAATCACCTCCTCCTCCTTGAGGATATATACCCTTGCAATACAACCCAGCATTTTGTTGGCCTTGCAGCTGCCTTCCTACACTGTGCCGAGTTGTTCATTGACCTCTGTGATGAGCACACCCAGATCCTTCTCCTCCTGTGTCTGGGCTAGCTGCACTCCCCTAGCTGGTAAGTCCTCCTTGGGTTCTTCATCCCAAAATGCATCACCTTGCACTTTTGGCATTAAAGCCCAGTTGCCAGGTGTCTGACCAGGTTTCAAGCTTTGCCAGATCATCCTGCAACCCCTGCCATCCCCTAGGTCATCCACCACCGCTAAACCTTGGTATCATCAGCAAACAGACTGATCTTGCTCTTGATGTCCCATGATATGTCTGCAATGAATATCCCAAACAACACTGGTCCCAACACTGAGCCCTGTGGGACACCACTCGTCACTGCCCTTGGGTGTGAGAGCTCCCCACCCACCACCACCCTCTGTTGCCTTCCCTGCAGCAGTTTCCTACCCATCTCACCAGCATTGCACCTGCCCCTGTGCCTACTAACTTCCTTCCCAGCCTTCCATGTGGCACTGAGTCAAATGCCTTACTGAAGTCCAGATACAGGACATCCACTGCATGTCCCCATCCAGTTGCCTAGTTACCCAGTCATAGAACCCGACCAGGTTGGTTTGGCAGGATCGCCACGTATGAAGCCATGCTGTCTGCTGTCCTGTAGTCCTTGGCCTCTAAGACGGCCACCAGCCTCCTTCAGGATAGTCTCCATTAGCTTACCCACGATGGATGTGGAGGCTCACTGGTCTGTAGTTTCGGTTCATCCTTGGGGCCACTCTTGTGGAGGGGCCACATGAGACATCCTCCAGTCCTGAGGTACACACCCAATGTAGTGAGGCATTAAATAGGTCTGCCAAAGGTCCTGCAAGGACCTCTGCCAGCTCCTTCAGTACCCTGGGGTGGATGCCATCTGGGCCTGGTGCCTTGTCCACCTCAGTGCCTTCAAACCCTCTCAACTCTGTCCTCCATGATTTCCCATCTGTCACCACTTCCCCCTCGTCTGCCATTTCACCCATCTTGGGTGTCACCCCCTCTTCTCTTTAGTAAATACTGAGCAGAAGTACTCATTTAGTGCTTCCGCCTTATCATACCCTGCTTCCACCCAACCCCCTCCTTCCTAATCCTTACTATGTGGTCCTTACAGCTCCTTTTCTCCTGATGTACTTAAAGAAGTCCTTCTCCCCTTCTTAATGCCTTGTGCCAGCCTGAGTTCCAGAGATGCTTTGGCTCCCTTACTGCCCTTGTCACCTCCTTCATTCTGTCAAGTACTCCTCTGTCCTCCCCTCCTGTTTTCTTGTATTTCCTAAAGGCTCTTTTCTTCCTTACCTTTCCATGACCTCCTTGCTCAACCAGCTCGGTTTCTTAGCTCTAGCCTTCTTGCTCTGGGCTTTGCAGCAGGTTTTGCTGCCTCCACTATCCCCAACTTTATGAGCTCCCATCTCTGGTTAGTATCCATACTAGATTGAATTCTGGCCAGGTACCCTTTACCACTTCCCCATCCTCCCAAAGTCAGCCCTCCTGAAGTCCAGCACTTGTGCCAGATTCCACTCCTTCCTTGCCCATATCCAATGTGAGCCATACTGAGTGGTGGTCACTCCCGACAGCGTTCCTCCACTGTAAGTTCTCTCACAAAGTCCCCATTTGCCAGCACAAGGTCAAGGGTATTCCCTAATCTGGTTGGTTCACTGACCATTTGCAGCAGGAAGCTGTCCTGAAGGCATCCAGCAGTACCTGCTCCCTTCTGTTCCTGGTTGTTGGGGTGCTCCAGTCCACTTCTGGCATGTTGAAGTCCCCACAATCACCACACTACCCTTCTCGCAGGTCCTCCTGATCTGTCCCGCTAGTTCCTGTCTAACTCCTCCATCTGAGATGGTGGCCTGTACCACTCCCATTCTAAGACTCCTATTCTTGGAATCCTGGATTTGCACCCAAAGTGACTCTGTACTGCCCTCCTCCCTTCCTCCCTTACACATTTCAGTCCTTCCTTCACATATGGTACCACCCCCTCCTTTCCCAGTCACCCTGTCCCTCACGAATAACCTGTACCCTGGTACAGACAGGTCCCAGTCATTATATTGGGTGGCCCATGTTTCGTGATGGCTGCAATGTCCACCTCTCCCTCTGCCATGAGAACCTGCAACTCTGCAGTTTTCCTCCCAAGGCTCCTAGCATTAAGGGTAACCACCTTCCACCCTTTCCCCTCCTCCCATCCTGCCCTCCTTTCCTAGCATCACCAGTAGTACTTGCCATTTGTCCTTTGTCACTGTTATGGGGGGTAAGCTCATATGATTTCCCAACCTGTGGTCCCTGCATATCTCTTCCCCAACTGCCACCCCCCACTCCTAGTTTAAACTCCAAACTTCCTCTATATATTCTTCCATCCTCTGCTTCAACACTTTCTTTCCTTCCTCACTCAAGTGTAGTCTGTCCTTGGCATAGAGACTACTGTCCTCCCAGGTCCCTCCCCACCCCCAACAGCCCATACCCTTTAGCACAACACCAGGTTCTTAGCCATCTGTTAAATTCCTCTATTCTCAGCTTTCTTGTTGTGCTTGCCTTTGGCACGGAAGTATCTCGGAAAAAGTTACTGATCTTCCTGCCCCTCACATAATTGTGCTAGTTCTCAAACCTCCTCTGGACTATCTCCGCTGTCTTGTCAGCCAGGTCGTTTGTCCCAAGATGTATAATTAAATGAGGCTTGTCCCTACCCTTCTAGCATATTTCAGAACAGACTGTCCCACCCTTTCCGCTGTCATTCTGGCAAGGCTTCCACCCAAATGCGACTATGCCTCTCCGCCTTGCTACCCACCTAACTCCTCTTAGTATTGAGTCCCCCAGCACTAAGATTCCACCCCTCTTACTCCCTGCTTGCTTCTTTCATCTCCTCCCTCATTTCACTCACCTCTTCTTCCTCCTGCACATTATTACGCCCTTTTACCCCTGTTGCAGTTCTCCCAACAGAACTTCCCCGCTCCAGCTTGGTCCAGGCATTTATCAATTACTCCTCTAATTTCATCACTTCCTCCTCCACCTTCTTCCTCTCTAGCAGTGCAAAACTATTTTCTGAAGATCCTTCACAAATGCCCGCCTCCTCTCTCTGCATAGTAACCTGTTCTCTCCTTTCCACTCCATGACTTTTGCCACTGCTTCGCCTCCCTCACAAGTCCCTATTGCCTCCTTCCATTTGACTTTTGTCTCCTGACCTGGTTTCCCGGCAATCGTTCTTCCTGTCCTGGGCCCCTTGTCTCTGCTTCCTTCTTCTGAGCCTCTCCTCACCACTGTTGGCTTAAGTGCCTCCTCATCTCCCTTCCTCCTCCCTCCAGTATTGGGCTAAACCCACCCCCAATCTGCCTTGCCTGTCTTAGTTCCTCCTGCAGACCTCAATCTCCTTTCTAAGTTTTTCTATGTGGTTGCACACTAAACATCCTCCTACTCTCCAGGCAATTTTTAAAGATTGGTGCACCGCAGTTGTTGCAGCCTACCACCCTACCCATTGCTGTCGTTGCCCATTAGCGACCCCCCACCCTTCCAGATGCAGGATACCAAACACTCCCCAAGTCCCTACTCTCCCTCTATCAGTGCAAAACATTCTTTATGTCCCTTACCTCCTTTGTTGCACACGTTTAGATATGTTGAGCAACTGCTTTGTATATTCCTATCCACACTCAAAAATACTTTAAGTAGCCATTGCACACCTTCTTCAACTCCTACTCCCCCCTTACCCAATGCAATAACTATGTGAAGTAGTAATAATGAAAGCGCCTAGATTTGCATTTACTTCCCTTCCACTGAGAGAGCCGTCACCTCTTCACTTGCTGCAGTTCCTTTCCTGGATTTCCTTCTTACCTTAGTATGAACCTTACCTGGTCTGGATATCTGTGCCACAGGGGTGGGTTAAGCCATGATGTAAGAAGGGTAAGGGCAGCAGAAGTCAAGGATAAGACTGGGGGGTAGTGACATAAAAGGGGCCAACACTGGTGATGCATGGAAGAGACAATGATTTGGAAAAAAAAAGGAATAGAGAATACTGGCTGGGCGACTATGCATAACCAGCCTGTGCTGCCACTGAGGGGTTCTGATTCCATCAGACCTCAAGAGCAAAGCTCGAGAGGTCTCACAGAATCAGAACCCTGAGGTGGCAGCTCTGGCTGGTTGAGCACAGTTGCCCAGCTAATATTTTATATAGTGTATGGAGAGCCCTTCAAAAAGTATGGATATACTATGTTATCTGGAAACTCGGTATCCTGATGCTCAGAATACCGAAGAATCCTGATGGCACCACTGCTCCAACCTAATGCCGGGCAACATGGCAACAAATGCCTTTTGTTTTAATGTGGGGGGCTGCACCCACCACAGCCCCCACACCCCCTGTAACTAAAACAACTAACTCTGAGGGGGAACGGACCCCGGAGTTAAAACTAACGGTTATGGGGGATGCAAAAGTATGTGGCTGGATCAGTCCAGAACCCGAATCCTTCGGTGCATGCTGGCCAAGCTGCCTGTGCTCCAGCCCTCCACACCACAGGGGCAGCCCAGCCAACTTCTAGATCTGATGGTGTTTTCAGGGGCAACATAGCAAGTCATCACATCTGCTACCTTACCCCATCGTGTAACACCGCCGGGCATGTCTCCATCAGCAGAGTTACTATCGGGACACTGCACCTTCAGGCAATAGTGCCTGGGCAGGTGTGTATCAGGATAGTGAGCCACAGGACATCATAAGGGTACCAAAAGTACAGCAAAATATCTGAAATAAGGGGCAGAGACAGAATAAAGTATTGAGCTCATTTATAAATATATAAACAAAATGGTAAAAAAATGTCCCCACCATCCTGTCATAGATTGTTTGAATACTGTCAGCTGTGCACGTGGCAGTTTCCCATTCAACAAAGTGCTGTCTTGTGCACTTGGAAAACAAGCCAAAATGTTGTTATACCACAGTGTTGCATAACCATATTCTTAGCATTTTCTACTGTGGTGTCACAGCATTTTGATACTGATTGATTTCGGTATGTAACAAGGGCGGATCCATACACTATACTCGTGTTTCACTTATAATGCTACAGTACCATGTTTTCAAGATCTCCTCTACCTTTTTATTGGCTGTATTTAAATCCAAACTTTATTGCTGCTAGCTACTGCCGGGTTTATTTTAATAGATATCCAACCCCCGCGCCCCAATTTCTGACTGGTGTTTGTTGTAAAACTCTCTTGTAGGTTCGTAGGCAAAACTCAAACACTTTCAATAATCCTGTTTAGCTTAAAGTTAGTGGTTTGCTAGAGATCTGTAATGTTTAAAATCATGTCCTCAGTCAAGAAAGGCCTGCTCCAGTTCAAGCATAGCATCGCTGCAGACATGCAGAGTAATTATGTCATCCATGTGAAATTGCTCTGTACTATGCAATGTCTATGGATCAATATATTTAATGCCCCCAGTTTGCACTATAAGATTCCTTTATGTAATTCAATGACATTTAACTTGTGCACTAAAGCTGAATGCCTAACTTAAATATTGCAGTATATACCTATGGGTATCTATGTATCTGGAAGTAGAAAGTACAGGGAACACCATTGGCGCTGTAGCTGATGCCTATAGATATTTGTAGTCCTATGTATACATAGTTCCTGTCATGCCCAGAGGGCATTCCTTTGTCTGTGTCCAACAGTGTGTGACCAGTATCTCCTGGTAAGATTAACGATGGCCACTGAACTGATGTGCTGTGTTTGAGTCTGTCTGTCTAGGGCACCAAAATATTACATTGGCTACTAGGATCACAAGATAAACATCCCCAACAGCTGTCTGAAAGCTTGGGTAAGCTCATGCATGTTCTTTAAGTGCACTAGAAACCCTCCCTGCTGAATTTCATTTGTTCATCAAGCTGCTAATCCCCCCTAACTACCAATCTCCTTTAAGCACCCTTAACCTGCCAGCTGCAGTCTTGTGCTTAAACTACAGACATATACTGTAGCATGTTTAACATACCGCAGCACTGTAAACTGCCTATTACTTTAACTTGCTAAGTTAAAAAGGAAAAACTCCAGCTGTGTCTCTCTCAGCTTCTGATCCAGGCAGCTAAAGAAATTCTAGGCATGTGAAACTTAAGGAAGCCATAAATCTGCCACAATGAGAACACTCTATCAAGTGGTGAAAATAGCAAGCCTGCACAGCTACAGCATGGTTTTCTGCCCATCTAGGCTGAAGGACTGGCACTGTACCTTTCACAGCACCATCTAGGCTGGAGGTCTGGAACTGCACCTCTCCAGCCCCAAGCAGCAAAGCATCAGTGACTAGTGGCTCACCTGCATATTTGCAGCCAAATCAGTACAACTCATTGCAGAATAGCACACCTGAGCACTGTAAGCTCCTTAGTATTTCTATCTATATGGCACAAATTGGACATGTACCAGAATTTGATGAATCAAAAGAGGATTTCAGTTCTTAGTTGGAACACTTTGAACACTGGTTGGCAGCAAAGTTGCTGCTGATAAAAAGACAAATGTCTTCCTGGCAGTTTTGGGACCTACAGTGTATGGACTACTCAGGAATCTGACTGCACTGGTCAAGTTGGTGGACATGCCATCTGTCCAACTCACCAAGACACTTTTAAAGCATTTCCAGACCAAGATGATTCTTATTGCAGAATGCTTCAGATTTCATTGTTGGAACCAAACAGAAAGAGAAGCTCTTGCTGACTACATTATTGCTTTGAAACATCTGGCAAGCACCTATGATTCTGGCCAGTTTCTGGAAGATGTCATATGGGACTGCTTTGTCTGCAGTCTGAGATGAGAAGGCCATCACAAATGCCTGTTGTCAGAAAATAACTTAACCTGCAATTCAGCCTATGATATTGCACTCACTTTAGAGCTTGCCCAGAAGGATACCAGGGAGTTAGCAGGACATTCTGAACCACAAAGAAGTGGAGTTCACAAGGTCACCCATACACCACAACCCAAAGGACATTCCACACCATGAAGTGGTCCACCACCTGTTTATTAGCAATTGGAAACATTTAGGAAGCTGGCACCACAGGGCACTTCCACAAGGTCAAAACAACTGTGTTACAGATGTGCAGTTAACCACCAGCAAAACACATGCCAATTTTGACAAGAGAAATGCCACAGCTGTAGAAAAGTGGGTTACATGCACAAAGTGTGCAAGACTGCAGCATGGACTGCTGGTGCACAGTATGTTACAGACGCCACTCCAGCCACTGAACCAAAAGATGAGACATTGCCACTGTTCATGGCCTATGCAACACAAGCCAATGGAGAAGAAATTTTCCTCCAAATTGAGTCAGCAGGAAAACTGGTGAGCATGCCCCCGAAGAAGTGTCCCGGAGGGGACACAAAATGCTGGGGTACAGTGCTGCAGGTTCCTTTGTTCTACTTTAGCCCTTGTCTGGTGTTTTATTTGTTACTTGGCTGAGTGCTACCTTTTTGTGTATTCTTCAAAAGAAACTATACTCAGATCGACAAAGAAGCCTTGAGTATAATTTTTGGTGTCAAGAAGTTCCATAAGTACTTGTATGGATGGAAATTCACTCTGCTAACAGATCACAAGCCTCTACTGGCAATTCTAGGGCCAAAGGCTGCAATACCAACACTTGCAGCACTCAGGATGCAGTGATGGGCCCTGATTTTGTTGGCGTATGACTATGACATCGAATACAGATGTTCTCAGCATCATGCAAATGAGGATGCATTATTGAGACTGCCATGCAAAGATGCTACAGAGAAGGAATACAATGGACCAGTATTCCACCTTTCACATCTTGAGGAATTATCCATTGCTTCACAAGGTGTCACAGCAGAGACACAATGAGATCATGTCCTCTCTAAAGTCCTAGATTTCACCCTAAATGGCTGGCCCAACTCGACTAAAGCAGACTCTCTGACCTTTCTTTGACAAGAAGGGCCAGTTGTCCAAAGAGCAAGGCTGTGTTCTGTGGGGAGCTTGAGTTGTGATACCTCCAAAGTTCCACAAGAGGTTACTTTCCAACTTACATGACAGTCATCCTGGAATCTCTTGAATGAAGGCATTAGCCAGAGGATACCACTGGTGGCCAGGACTTGATCAAGCTATCCAAAATTTTGTCAACCAATGTGTGCCATGTGCGGCTGTCCACAACCAGTCTGCCACCGCATCCCTGCTCCTGGGCTGCCACACCATGGGAGTGCATCAATGTTGACTATGTTGAAGTGGACAAACAACATTTCTTAGTAGCAATTGATGTCCACTCCAAATGGCTGGAAATGTTTCTTACACCAGTCACAACCATTGAAAAGATTGTAAACCTTCTGAGACAATTTTTTGCCTCACATGGACTACCACAGGAGTTAGTGTCAGACAACAGTCTGACATTTGCTCCTGCCCATGAAGTTGCACCAGGGCCAGTGCCAAATAATGGAATACCTGTTGTACCAGCAGCCATTGTTCCAGCCCACAGATATCCCATGAGGCACCAAAGACCACCACAAAGACTTGGGGCCCAATTCTAGAAAGGTTACGACAGGTGTAACAGCAGTTGCGCCAAGTAGAATGGCGCATGTAGCAACATATGCCAGCAGTTGCAACATGCATGATTCTACAAAGTGACCTGTGACATGTCGCAGTCCACTTGCACCAAACAGCTGTTAGGCCGCATAAACCCCCTGCAACATGGCGCTAAGGGGTTTACGGCAGCAGTTGTGCCCCATTCTAGAAGGGCAGCCACAAAGTGCCCACATCAGGATTTTACAAGAACCCCCGGAGGAGATCCAGCAACGTAAGTTATACCAGCATTTAGCTGGTATAACTTATGGATGCCCCCGGGGGTCCTGTAGACCCGTCGGCTGTCCTGTGGATAGTGCACAGTTTCCCACTCCTGGTGCCCAGCACACCCCAGTGGGGCCCCACAGGGCTACCCATAACCCTAGACCCCCAAAACAGCCATTGCAGAAGCCCTGCAGGGTGGCGCTGCCATCCCCCACCCATGCCCCAAACCGCGAGTCGCCCACCACATATGTGGCACTACAAAACTGTACAGTACTACTGGTGAAATCAATCCCATGTCCCTGGTAGTCTAGTGACCCCCCCCAAACTGTACATTTGTAAAAACAAACATAACCCTGTTTCCCTCATAGTCTAGTGCCCCTGAACTGTACAGTTGTAAAAGAACAAATAATCCCTATCTCCCTGGTAGTCTAATGGCCCACCACCCCCACCCAGCCGTGCCAGCCACCCAGCACCCCACCCATCCCCAGCCAGCGACTGGCACAGCCCATCTCACCTCCATGGCCAGCTGCCCGACTAGGTGCAGTAGTAGCACTACTGCAGATGGACTCAATTAATTTCTGAGTGCATCTGTGCAGTAGCACTACTACTACACTCAGTCAGTGGCTGGCCATGGAGGTGAGAGATGGGCTGTTCCAGTCGCTGGCTGGGTACGGGTGGGGGTGCTGGGTGGCTGGCACAGCTGGGTGGGGGATGGGGCTACTGAGACTACCAGAGAAATGGGATTATGTATTCTTTACAACTGTACAGTTTTGGGGGCATTAGATCTACTAGGGAAATGGGGTTATGTTTGCTTTTACAAATGTACAGTTCAGGGGGGCACTAGACTACCAAGGACACGGGATATGTTCTATTATAATATTGTACAGTTGGGGGGCCACTAGACTACCAGGGACATGGGATTGATTTCACCAGTAGTACTGTACAGTTTTGTAGTGCTGCATATGCGGCGGGTGACCTGGGGGTCAGGGCATGGGTGGGGGGTGCACTTGCGACCTGCGGCAGTGGGATGCAACATGCTGGCCAGGTACACCCTCTGTGCGGCATACCTTGCTGCATGTCACAAGTCACAGGACTTTGCTGCAGAGAACCTGCGCCTTCTAGAATAGGGTGCAGGGTCAATGTCACAGTTGTGGGTGATGCAGGTTGCGTTCGGCGGCAACTTGCGCCACCTTTCTAGAATCTGGCCCTTGACCTTTAAGTCATGTACTGAACCTGTACCTCTGTGAAACTGGACTCTTACCTGTACTGATACTTAGTTAGTGACAAGTTCTACCCAAGAGGCATAATAATCCCCTGAACTTGTTTCTGGGTACCGAATAGTCTACCTTGGCTCAGAAGTTAGAAAATGGTACTGTTGAAGTATTTTAGACTAGTTTCTGTCTAAGGGGAGGAGTGTAGTATATACATATGAGTGTCTATGTATCTGGTGGTAGGAAGTACAGGGAATGCAATTACGGCTGTAATTCATGCCTATAGATATTTGTAATCCTATGTATACATAGTTCCTGTCATGTCCAGTGGGAATTCCTTTGTCTGTGTCCCACAGTGTGTGACCAGTATCTCCAGTTAGGATTAAAGATGGCCAATGAACTGATGTGCTGGGTTCCATGTCATAACAGCGATCGCAGAATAGTGATCACCACTACTGAGAGTGTACATCACTGAAAATGAATTTCGGTGATGCACATTCACGGCAATGAGAAAAAGGGCACCTGAGACCTACTTATGGATTCTCAACTCCAGGGCGGTGCATGTCGGGGGTAGTGAAAACTTTAAAATATTGAAATCCGCCTGCTAGCAGAAAAAAAACATGTGCAGTGATGGATCCGAACCCTGCACCTCCCAGCTGACCACCCTCCCCACCACACTAGCAGACCAGCTCAACAGCTGCCCGCCACACCCCATCTCATATACCATCCCTTCCCTGCCTCTCCCCCCCACATGTGCGCTTATACGCGGGTACTTCCCATCGCCATATGTCACCCACCCCAGTATCCGGTGGCACCGCTGCTAGGTAGCTGTGAAAACAGGCACCAAAATCGAGTTGCCATTTTTGTAGGCGCCCAATTTCAGTCGCCTTGTTCACTGGATACTGATGTGCTCTGTTTGAGCCTGTCTGTCTAGAGCACCAGAATGTTACAAATATCATAGAATGACATAAGTTAGTCATATATGACAAACTAGAGACATTAAACATAGTCTCCATGGAAATTGCACTGTCAGAGCTGAGTCCTTTGGATGATATCATTATGCTGCACCTCCGTAGCCATGTTGTGCTCAGCTTGAGGCAGGACTTTAAAAAGATTTCTTGACCATGGATTTAATTTTTTCTGCTATGAAATTGTATTAAACTAGTGACTTTAAAGTAAATAGGATAGTTATACAAAAGTGCTTGATTTTGCATAATACTTAAATCAGAAAATTTGGCAAACATACACATTATTGAATCAAGAGGCTAAGTTAAGCAAGTACATACAGTATGTTAGAGCTCACTTAGTTGCTATGTATATGATTATGTTGTCACAGAGGGATGTGATTTTACATGCAGACAAGCCGCAGTTGCACATGATGCTTAACTAAAAGACAAACATCTTGTTTTCTGACACATTGTCAGTAATAAAGATGGTAAAAGGTACAGAAAATTAAACATTGTCTGAGTTGTGTCTACATGCAAAAATGCCCCTCCCATGAGTCATGTGAGGAATAATCCACAGTTGTGCATGCAGCAATACTGCAATCACTGAATACCTTGAGTGGGTTGTGAGGTACAAGGTGCAGCTGAGGGCCTTCAACCACATGTGAAGTAACAGCAGTGTTGACTCACAACCAGGGTGGATTATTACTCTTATAACATTCGTTAAAAGGTCAAAAGGGTTGTCAGTGCTCTTTCACCATGTCACCAAGTTAATTTCTATAGTTCATTGTACAAGTTAAGATCAAAAGTGCTTGTCCATAGGAATGCTGACGGTTTACTTAATAACACATACTGTATAGCAGGTAATATTAGCGCTCCTTTTATTTTAGCGATATTAGCTGAAACGGAAATACCGCTAATATGTTCGGATCGCTAATATTATCTACTCAATATGGCGTTACTGTATGGTTGAGCAACATTGTATTCTTAGCAGTTGTTCACACGCCCACTGTTCTCCTGTCAGACACTAGACAATTCATTGGCCAACGAGAGTTCTTACATATTTGACTTCCCATCGTGACCCAGCACTTTATGTGTGATCCCATCCCCCATCCTTCCACGACTTCCCCAAATCTACTTTCGGAAGTATGCTATCACCGCTCAAACCTCCATCCTTACAGCAGCACTCTGATCGGGCTGGCATGCCAGCGATCTGCAGTCATGCAGCTCGGTTGGGCAGCATTGGCTCACTCCGAGGACATGTCTGACGGAGTTAAGCCAGCCTCCCTCTCTAACTCCCCCCAGTGCGTGTCTATGGCTCTCGCGCTCTTCCCTCTGAGGAGCTCTGAGCTGCCGCACTCCTGTTATGGGTTGCATCACCGCTCAGCATGGCTTCATCCCTGCGGCTATAAATAGCATGATGTCAGCAAAGGCTTGTTGCTTTAGAAGGAAGCGAAATAGCCACCAGGCTGGGATTGTGGTGCAGGATGCTCACACCTTGGAGAGCAGCTGCTGTAAATGTGTGTGGGGGCGGAGGGGCTACAGTTTTAGTGCAGTAGATTGGCATCTGCACTACACACCACTTTTGTTTTGCAGCGCTGTTTGCATTTTGTGTTAACTACTGCAGTAGTTGCACAATCTTAAAAAATTTCAGTACTGTAATTGCGGGTGAACCATCCGCTAATATAATCGGGCGCTAATAAGTATCGTATATCAGACGCGCTAAATTTAACGGGCGCTAATATAACCTGCTATACATTACTGTAATATGCAGGTAAACAGAAAAGGGCATTCCATCTGACAAGCTTCATGCCTTATTATTTGCCTGCGTTGCCTCTCTATAAGGGGCCTAAGAGTTGGATTGCCTCATTTAATCTTGGATTGCTGACCAATTTGCCCTCCTTATTGGATGAAACTTGATCACATTAGGCTAATTTATTCTTACAATAACCCAACCTTAAGGCAGATTATCTATGGAATAACCTGTAGAAGTCAAAAATCAGTTTACAAATCACATCGCCACACGACATAATCCCTCTAAACAATCCAACCACATTACATTTAAAACATAAAATAACTGATAAAATTTAACATTCACAAAGTGTAACATTGCCAGACCACACAGCACAAATGTTGAACTGAAAAAGGCAAAACTGTTTCATATAATAAATATTCTTTGCACAAAAATGCACCAACTTAATGCCACAAAAGTATGGAAATGTGGCATTAGGGTTTCCACCCTAATGCCTCATCCCTGCCACCCTAACTCCCCACCTCTACCCCACAAGCAGTAAAAGGAAAAAACATTAGGGTTTTGGGTCACTGGACTCTTGGCAAATTAGTGGTGGTATCTTCCTTGGGTTTGTCAACCCTAATGCTCACCTCATTCTGTGAGCAAACAATGTCACACATGATCTTCTTTCTTCAAGCAGGGCCCACATGGGGAAAGGGTGAGCATTAGGGTTGACAACCCCAAAGAAGACCCCACCACTGATTTGCCAAGACCCAGGACCCAAAACCCTAATATTTTTACTGAACGAAAATGAAGTGTTAGGGTGAGGAACTAATGCCACATTTCCCTACTTTTGTGGTGTTAAGCTACACTAACTGGTGCATTAACACAGTTTTTTTCAAATATTTTTTTTACTTTTTGAGACACTATAATTGTATCCTCATTTCCCTGTGGGAGCAAAGAAAGCTACAACAAATTGTGACAGCAACATGTGGTGAGATGTATTTCTCTACCTTTGAAGAGCGTATCACTATGAATCAGTGGACTGGAACTGTAGCTTGTGCTTCAGATTGGAGGTTACAAGCTTGGGGAAGGGAAGCATTAGGGTTGACAACACCAAGAAAGACCCCACCACTGATTCACCAAGACTCCAGACAGCCAAGACCCTAATGTTTTTTCCTTTTGCTGCTTGGGAGGTAGGGGTGGGGAGTTAGGGTGGAAACCCTAATGCCACATTTCCCTATTTTTGTGGCATTACCCTAACTTGTGCATTAATGAAGTTTTTTTTGCAAAGAATTTCCTTTCTTTTTGAGATAGTGGAATTGTGTCCTCATTCACGTAGCTCACTTTAGGATCTGCGTTAACAGATGCATATGTGCATGACGTCTAGGCTGTGCACCAAGGGAAGACTCCATCTGCCTATGGAATTGAAGAGCCCTACTGACCCTGCCATTCTATTCAATCTTGAATGTCAAAAGTTACCCAAGTTATGAACATGTGTTGGAAAATGTCAATGTACCATCAAAACTGTGTTGTTTTTTAATATTTGGACCCCAAATTTTCAACATAGCCTTGATACAAGCCAACCTCAAGAACCCAGTAGGTGACATTTTTCAAATCTTGGCCAAAACATCATTCCACGGCACAGGTGCAAAAACACATTTTGGCCAGGTTTTAAAAGAAATGACAGTTGTTGTGTTCATGAGGTGATGTGAAAAAATGGCTATGTTGATAATTTGGGATTAAAATATTTAAAATTACCAAAGTTATGAGTGTGCATTGCAAAATTTGAACGTACACTCATAACTTTGTTATTTTGTACTATTTTTACTACAGATTTTCAACATAGCCTTTTATGACCCCACCTAATGAACAGGGGTGGAGAACATTTTCAAAACCCACCCAGGAGATGATTTCCTACAGCAATAACATCATTCCATGTCACAGGTGTGAAAACACATTTTGGCCAGGATTTGAAAAATTACAGTTGTCATTTTCAGTGAAAAAGTTAACCACTACTGAGGGTGAATTGACTAATATTGCTGACATTGCTAATTTGCTTAACGTTAAGTTCTCTGACTTTTCTTGTTACAAGAAGTCTGAAGGTTATTCTCCCCAGAATGTGCCTGGCCCTGAGCCTACTTCAACTAATAGGCCATCTTTTTGTTTCCGCAGAGTTACTTGCAAGGCGGTTGAGAGGTTATTACTGCTTCTTCCAGACAAATCTAGGGACTGTGGGAATGGGCTTGGTGGCAGTTTCCTGCGACGTGTTGCCCCTTTGGTTGCTAGACCACTAGGTACAGTTTTTAATTTGTGTCTGATTTCTGGCCAGTTCCCTTCCAGCTGAAAGTGTGCTAAAGTTGTCCCTGTTTCTAAGAAACCAAATGCTATGACTCCTGATGATTTCAGACCCATTTCTATTTTAAATCCTGTCAGTAAGCTATTTGAGAAAAGAGTGGTGAGACAATTTATGGAATATTTGGATGAGTACAATGTTTTAGAAAAACAACATAGGTTTCGGAAATTGCATAGAACTGAGACTGCCTTAGTCAGGTTCATGGATGACACCCTATTGGGCTTTGAGAAAGGCCTAATGACTGGAGTGGTGTTTGTGGACCTGACCAAGGCATTTGACCTTATTAAGCATGGGTTGTTGGTTGAGAAATTATTACTACTTGGTTTTTCAGAATCAGTAGTTAAATGGCGTGCTGATTATCTTACAGCGTGTTCTCAGTATGTGTCTATTGGATCTGTGTTTTCTCCTACTTCGGTGGTGAAATTTGGTGTGCCTCAGGGGCCATTATTGTTCAATTTATTTATTAACCAGTTGCTTTCCATCTTCAAGCTCTGTAATAGTATCCTTTATGCCGATCATTTGGTTCTGTACTATCAGTCCAACTCCATAACAGAACTCTCGGCTGTTGTGGAGTCAGAGTTTGTGGAGGTTTGCAACTGGTTTGTTTATTTATTTATTCAGTTTTGATAACCGGGTAGGCCCACTAAGCCCCGAAGGTCCCTTTTTCAGGGGCTACCCGAATTAGTTACAGAAGGAGACAAGTATAGGAATATTCAAAGGTCACAGTGCAGCAGTACAGGAGAGCAATTAATACATAATACATCATTGCTGAAATTATGCCAGTTAGTTACTGGAGAAGACAAGTACAGGAATATAAAATGGTAACAATGCAGCAATACAGTAGAGCACTTAATATATAAAAACAACCACACTGACATTAGGCACTTTGGGCCCAACCTTTGAGTTAGGGTTTTCACACTCAGTGACAGGAGCAGACACTGACATCAAGTAAATGAACATGGAGCCGTGTCCAGAATGTTCCAAGTGAGGGAGCTTCCTGAAGTGGGGAAGGGGCCTGTTTCACAGGACAGGGGCAAAAGTGGCAAAGGATTTACTGCCGGCCATGGTCTGAACCCTAGGTTCATCTAGGAGGTTCTGCCCAGAGGTGTGGATAGTTCTCACTGAGCACTTGGGGACCAGGACACCGGCCAGGCTGTCTGGTGGATGGCAGTGGAGGAGCTTGTATGTGTTGCAGAGCAAGGGGTACTAAAGGTGACCATCCAAGGAAGGCCAGTGTAAGAAAGCAAGGGCTTCACAGTGGTGCCGCCTTTTGTGGGACCAGGAGGCAAATTTGACTACCTTATTGTAGAGAATTTGCAGCCTGCTCTGCTCCTTTTTAGCTAGCCCCTGAAGAACAGGGGTGACATAGGTCAGTGTAGGTAGGAGGAGGCTGTTGGCAATGGTTATCCTGGACTCTGGGATCAGCTGGTCATTCAGACAGTACAGCAGACCAAGTCTGTGGTGCACCATTTTGGTTACCTGGTCTATGTGAGACTTGAGGGTATACCCCAGGTATTTGATAAAATTCACCACCTCAATGCAGCTGCTGGAGGAGGAGGAGGTCAGAGGGAGTAAGGCACTCCTGTCGGGGTCTAGAGTTTAATGTCTAAATACCATGGCCTTTGTTTTGCTGGTGTTTAATACCAGCCTGTTCTCAGTAAGCCAGGCTTCCAGCTTGGTAAAGTCACCTTGAAGCTGGGGCCCCAGATCAGCTGGGTTGTGCGGAGACCTGTAGATTACGGCATCATCTGCATATTGGATGACACAGCTGCCCCCTCAGTGGGAACTTAGCTCATTGACAAATAGCAAAAAGAAGAGGGGGCCCAGTGTGGAACTCTGAGGTACCCCCTCCCTTAGTGGGAGAGGATCAGAGGTCACGCTTTTCCACCTGACCCACTGGGAGTGATCAGACAGGTAGTTGTTGAACCAGGTTAGGGAATGCTGGTTAAGGCCAATTGTGGCCAGCTTCTATAGCAGGAGATTGTGATCTGCTAGGTCAAAGGCCTTGGACAGATTGATAAAAACAGCTTCTGTGGGGAATCCTTTGTCCATAGTGCCAAGGACGTCAACCGAGAATTTTACAAGGGCAGTATCAGTGCCATGGTTCTGCGTAAAGCTGTGTTGCATGGAGACTAACATCTGGTTAGTCTCAAGGTAGTCACAGAGTTGGCAGTAGACTAGCCTTTCCTGTATTTTGGCCAGACTGCAGAGCAGTGAGATCGGCCTGTGGTTACCAATGGGTTCCCTAGGACCCCCCTTGTACATAGGGAACACGAAGGCCTGTTTCCAGGTATTGGGTATGGCTCCTTCAAGCAGGGATCTGTTGATTAGCCATGTGATAGGTAGTGTGATGGCAGGAGCCGCTGCCTTTAGTAGCTTAGGACAGATGCCATCGGGTCCTCCAGGACCTTTGGCTTTAATGGTCTTTAGGAGGGGGAGCACCTCTTTGGCCTTAACTAACCTTAGGTGAAAGAGCGGCTGTGAGGGCCGCGATGTCTCCAGGTACAGGGGCTCAGAGGTGCTGGATGGGAGGTTGGACTTATAGCTATCAAGGTTAGTGAAGTGTCCATTAAAGGCAGAGACAATATCATGACAGTCATTAGTCATCTTGCCATTGATATCTCTAGGGCCAAGGGAAGGTTTACCATTGCCCTTTATCAGTTCATTGATGTGGGACCAGAATGACCTAGGGTCAGCCAGATTAGATTGCTAGAGCTGCTTGACATATTCCCTTTTTGCCAATTTAGCAGTGCATTTGCACTTGTTCCTTAGTGTTTTATAGAACACTAGGTCAGCAGGTAAGGCAGAGTTTTTGTAATGCTTCCATGCCTTGTCCCAGCTCACCATTATAGATCTGAACTCTGTGGTGCTCCATCTGTGGCAGCTACCTTTGGTTTAATATTTAATACCCCCCCAAAAAATCTATGTTGTTTGGAACTCCTAATATGCTTGGAACCAACCCTTCCTTTTCTGTTTCTGTTACTCCTGGTGTTCTTTTAGAACAGGTTTATGAATTAAAGTATTTGGGTGTCTTACTTGACCCATATTTGTTATTTAACTCTCAAGTTGTATATATCTGTCATACTAAAAATCAGAAACTGGGGGTAATTTATAAGGCTAGACATCTTTTTTTCCTTTGAGGTTTGTAAATCAATAGCCCAGGGTTCCCTCATGCCTCATTTTGACTACTGTGCAAGTTTATATTTCAGCGTAAGTGCTAAGGAAACTAACATTTTATCAGTTGCATACAATAGTATTTGTCGTTTTGTGTTAGGCTTACCCCACAAAACTCATCGTCTACTGGATTTTCATTTATCGTGGTTATCCCCTAAATCCAAGATTGTATATTACTTTGGTTGTCAGATATTCAAATCTATTTTTTTGGTCTCTGAAGTTCCTTTTAACTGATTTGGTACAGTATCTGTTCGCAGTTCCCCTGCTTTTTTTCAGATCATCTCAAAGTATTGTTTTACAATCTAGTTTTCATAAATCTAAATCTGGGTCCTGTTCATTTTCTGTTGCAGCTCCCTTGTTTTGGAACAACCTGCCTGATAATCTCCATGCCTCCTCCTCACTGTATATGTTTGAAGTCAATTTTAAGCAATGTTTAATGTCTGTTGACAATTGTGCTTGTTATTTGTAATTGTGTATTTATGATTTGCTATGATTATTGTATGTGGTGTTTGTATTTTCTGTCGGGCCAGCCCTGAAAAAGGATTTGTTCCAGTGCCTTATCCCAGTTAACAAAATAAAAATGGAAATGAAATGAAAATGTTCATTTGGTGATGTGAAAATATGGCTGTGTTGAAAATTTTGGGTCAAAATATTTAAAATTACCAAAATTATGAGCGTGTTGCAAAATTTCAATGTACAGTATGCTCCTTTGTTTGCCATTTTTAAATATTTTGACCCAAATTTTCAACAGAGCCTTCTCATGACCACATCACAGGAACAAGGGTGGTAAATAAATGTTCAAATCCTATCCAAAAGGTGATTTTTGCCATGTGACTGCCAAAATACCTTTTGAGCTTGATTTGCACAATTACGCCACCATTGGTCATGAGATAGGGTCCCAGAAAAGCACATGTTGAAAACGTGGGCTCAAAATATGCAAAAAATGTCAAAGTTATGCATCAAAGTTGAAAACCCCACTGAAATACATTGAGCCACGCTTACCTTAGTTTCTCAAACTGCAGTCTCTGGTACCAGCAGCAAGAAGTGCCTTTCATGGGAGAGTGGATCTTCACTGTAGGGCATGTTCAGGTGAGTGAGGGGGTGTAGGGGGTGTGGGGGGCTGTGGGATGGTGGGTGTTGAGTGGAAGGTCAGGGTGGGGGTCAGATCAGCGAGGGACCATTTTCTTTTTTTTTACAAGTAAGAAAAAAATGAGGGATGGTTTTCTTTTTTTCAGGGATTAGTGATGTGCATTCTGATGCTGGGGATTGGGCACTCCAGTGACAGGATACCATTCAGCAGCACTGGGGGTGAGCACCCTGGTGCCATTATGTATATAGAGTGGGAAGTTGGGGATGACTTGGAAGGGACAGGGGCCATGAGAAGTGGTACCAGGGGTGGGCACTCTGGTCTGCTTATAGATTATAATAACAAATATAAAAATTGGAACTGTGGGCAACCTGGAGGGGAGTGGGGAGAAAGAAACAGTACCAGCGGTGGGCACCCGTATCCGCTTATATATTTATAATTCAAAATATAAACTCTCGAACTGTGGACAGGTGACCAGGAGGGGAAGGGGAGAAAGAGATGGTACCAGGGGTGGGTGCCCTGATCTGCTTTATAAATAGATAGATACTTCAGATAGATAGATAGATAGATAGACAGACAGACAGACAGATAAAGATAGACAGACTGACAATGAGAGAGACAAGACAGGCAGACAGAACAGCGGATCATTGGCTCACTGCTGTCAATGCAGTCCATAGCAGGACTCCAGCTGTGGCTGCAGAATTCAAGAAAGTACAGCTGTTCTAATACAGAGAATGCAGGTGAATGACTTCTCTTGCTAAGCTGGGCACCCTGCATTTTGGGTTGTCGAGAAAAAGGTATTTTTGGCCATTATTTAAAAAAAACACATCAGAATCTAACTAACCAGGTCCTGTTTAGTTAGGTTCAGGTGTTTGTTTTTTAAAATATGTGTTGCATTTTTCTTGTGTGTCTTAAAGACTTGTCACTTGTAAAAATGGGCAGTTTGCACATCAGCCAACAAGTATAAAAATAAAAATGAAAATGAAATAAAATAACACAATTTTAGGTATTTCCCAGGCTTTTTATTTTGAGAGGAAAAGAAACAAAAAGTCTGACAGCACAAAAAAATGTTTTGTGTTGTGAGAAGCAAGTGGTTAAAAAAACCGGCTTGCAACACAGACGTTTTGGTACCGTATCAGAATGTTATCACAAAATCCCTACTGATGAGCATGCTCAGAACAGAAACAAAACTTCATATCCTTGTAACTCTGAAACCATTTAATATTTTTTCACAAAACCTGCCAAAGGCACTACCTTGGCACAGCACACCTCTACAATGAAAGTTTGGAAAAAAATTCCATTCTGTGTAGGGTGTAGGTGAGAGCAAACCCAAATCCCATATTAAGTATGGGAAAAAAATATGACAGCTACAGGAAAATGACATATCTGGATCTCAGAAACCCTGCAAGCTGCCATCATGAAACTTTCCACAGATTTAGATCTTGCCTCCTGTACATCACATGTACAATTTCAGTTAATTTTGTCAAATTCTGCCAAAGCTATTAAGTTGTAAAATTAGGGGTTTAACATTAGACACCCTACTTAACCCTAACTATAGAGGCGCAGTAAAATAGTTAAAATACAGTACATTCAAACATGCAGAAATAACTATGCTTCAAAGTAAACATCAGAGAAAGAGACACATACAACTAAAACTTCAAATAAATTCATGAAACTAAGTCACACAAATCTTACCACCTACAGCCTGAACGTTAGAATCAAATCTACTTATTTGAGAACTTCAGATACCCAGCTGCTGACTCTACTAAGTGGATGGATTTGGAAACCATACTGCCTAGAAGTTAAGACAGCACTCAAATATGCTACTTGGTCTTCATGTAAAGTTTTTTTAAATCAAGTCACGCAAATCATTTCACCTTCACAAAAACATTTTAAGTTCAAAAAGTACTGAATTCAAATATTAAAAATGTAAAACACCAATGCAGCTTTAACCTGGTGGAAAACAGAAGACAGCTCTATTTTAAAACTTACACTGTGCAGTATCATCTTATATGGTCTTACTTCTTGTTCCCTGTGTTCCAGGGACCATTGCACTTTTGCCACTCCTTACCCACGCTTCTCTGCTGGGCAATCTGCCTTCTTCTATCAGTTATCTCACTCTAGAACTAACTCCTCTCCTCCCTCCACCTCTCCCCATTCTCTGGCTCCTTATGCACTGGTTGAAAGTCCAATCCCTCCACACTTGTTCCTCTTACCCTTCCTTCTGGCACCTACCTGGCCAATCCTTTATCCATGCTGGTATGCAGATGGATGGATCCCTGCTCCTGCCATGTTTTCACTTCTATACCACTTCAGTTTCTCCCTCCATTATGAGTTCAGGCAATAACTCACCCTACAGGTCAATCATCCATTTGTCAGTATTGTCCTTGTTCACTGTGCACTGCCGCCTTTTCTGAAAATGCACTGTAGGATGTTCTTATTGGGGGCTATGCACTATTGAGGGGCTGGGTAGCTCTGCACCTTGAGACAGATGCATGGTGCATGGTATGCACTGCCACATGCCTCCGTGGGGTGCCTGTACTCAGCCCCACCCCCCAGTGTACTGCTGTGCACAGAGTGGCTAAAGGGACTCAGACAGACATCTAATTGGATGCCAGTCCTGGGTCCCATAGTGGTTCCTCCACAGAGCTGGGGATTCTGGGAAGGCACTAGTAAAACATTTTTTAAATTATGGGTGAGTCCCCAAATGGATGACTCCTGCCCTCCCTGTCAGCCCAGTGGGCTGGGGCAGCATGGTGAGGGGATTCCCTGTCCTGCTGCAACCAGTAGATGTAATGGCAGTGTACAAAAGATACAGAAGGGTCCTGATGCCATATCCTGCACCCCCCTTCCTGGCACTCTGCACCTTCATGAATGGCATGCCCCACACTTGCCCCCAGACTGGCCGCACACGTAATTTTTTTATTTTTTTATTTTATTTTATTTTATTGAAATCTAGGATTACAAATACCTTTGAGCAGGAACTGCTCATTTACAAAGGTTCCACGTCGAAGGAATGGGGGGTATACATACATACAAAGGTCAACATAATAGTACATAGTTACACAATAACAAGAAGTAAGAGAATGAGGCTTAGGAAATTCCAGTAATTCAAAATGTGCCAAATGTTAGGTAGCATGACATAACCAGCCAAAGGAAATCTTGGAAATAAGCACTGCAGGTGAGAGGGAATGGGTATGCAGGCAGGAAGGCCATTGTCGGAGGGTAGAGGGTGAGGGTAAGAGCTCTAAAGGGGAGAGAGAGAGAGGAGGATAAGTCAAGAAATGCCTGGGAGGAAAAGAGAGGGGCAAGGGGTAGGCAGGTAGAAGGAGGCAAGGTGGGAGAGATAGCTTTCAAGACTGAAGTGGAGGGCAGTGAACGGTGGGCCCCATTAGGCGAGGCAGTCACAACGACTAGTTGAAATTAGATGAAGTCGGAGTTGTCTCAAAGGCGCCAAAAGCAGCAGCAGTAAGAGTTTCTTTGTTGAGAGTATTGTACCACTGTGGTGCTCTGTGGGCAAAGGTCCTCTGGCCCATGGTAGTCCGGCATCTGGGGACAAGGAAGGTTAGTTGTTGTGAACTTCTAGTTCTCTGGGTGTTGTGGTGGTCAATAAGTAGCTTTTCAATGCCCGGGGGCATGACTCCGAGGAGGACTTTTTTGGCTAAGAGGCAGGTTTGATACTGTATCCGGCTGATGAGAGGTAGCCATCCTGCCCGAGTGTACAGGTCACAAGTGTGTGTAAGTTGATCAGCCCCAGTTAGCAGCCTGCATGCTTTGTTGAGTGCAACTGTAATTCTGCGGAGGGCAGAGGCGGAGGCAGAGCCATAAATTGCTAGCCCGTAATCGATGATGGAGGTGACAGAGCTGTTGATAGCCAACCGGAGAGTGTCAGGAGTCATGCAGTGTTTGTGCCTGTAGAGCAGGCCTATACGGATGTTGGTGGCTTTGGTGACAGAATCTATGTGCCGATGGTAGGACAGTGAGCTGTCCAATGTGACACCTAGGTATTTAAAATCAGGAACGTGTTCAAGTAATGTCCCTGTTTGGTTTAGGATGGTGAGGTCACAGATTTGTACTTGCTCCTGGCATTGTAGAAGAGTCATAACCTTTGTTTTGCTGTGTAGTTCGCGACCAGTTTGTGTGACTTGAACCATTCTTCGATGCGCATGAATTCCGAGCTGTAATTGTTTCTGGAGGAGCTCTGCATTTTGGTGGTTGGTGACATGATCAAGGCCATCGGCGAGAGCAGTGATTTCTGGTGACAGACACTGGAAGGTCATTGAGAAGAGGCTGAAGAGTAGTGGCCCCAGGATGGACCTCTGGGACCCTGAAAGGACTGGCTTTTCTTCCGAGGTAACACCAGCAATCCTAACCTGCTGGACCCTCTCCCAAGGTAGCCTTGAAAACCAGAGCAGTGCTTCATTGAGAGCCCAATGTTTGATAATTGCTTGAGTAGGAGTGGGTGATTCACAGTATCAAAGGCTTTCATAAGGTCGATGAATACTGCCTACACAGTTTCCTTGATCAAGTGGTATGGATGAAGCCTATGAATTCTAATAGTGCAGTGGTGGTACTGTGCCCTTTTCAGAAACCATGTTGCTCAGGACACTGGATGTTGTATTTTTCCAGGTACTTGACTAATTGGTCTGAGGCGATGCGCTCCAGGGCCTTAGACAATGGAGGGAGGATGGAGATAGGTCTGTAGTTGGAGTGCAGTGATTTGTCTCCACTTTTGTGTACCGGTGTGATGGTCTCCTGTTTCCAGCGAGATGGGAACTGGGACATCCTTAGTGATAGATTGAGGACCTTTGTCAAGGGTTCAAGGACTTCTTCAAGGACAAGTGCTAACAACTTCAGGTCAAGGGAGTCACCAGCCTGCATTGTGAATGGCCTTCTGAATATGGGTTCTGGCTTCATGTACTGGGATATCCTTGAAGTAGAATTGTGGGGCAGGGGTGTAGCGGAGTAGTTGCAGGAGGTTACTACCAGAGGGGCATCAAAGAAATTAGAAGGGAGGAAACTATCCAAGTTGGAGAAGCATTGTTGTAAAGGTGTTGGTGATGGTGTACAGGTCAGTTGTTGGTGTTCCATTTATGTTTAGCATGGTGGTGGTGACTTAGGGTCCTTGCCTGTAAGGTCTTTCAAGTTACTCCAAAATTTTTCCATCACCCCAGGAGTTGGAGAGAGTTTCTTGAAGTATTTGCTTTGCCTCTCCTAACTGCCCACTGCACTCATTTCTGCAGCTTTATATTTATGAATATCCCAGGTTTGATGTTGCATGGGCACAGTGCCAGAGATGATCCCTATGTTTGAGTAAAGTGATTAGATCGGGGGTTATCCAAGGGTTAGCTCTGCCCCTGACCTTCAGCTTTTTGAGAGGTGCAAAGATATTGCAGGCCGCAGTGAAGTGGCTGATGAAAAAGTCTAAGGCTTGGTTTACATCAATGGCAGAGTCAATTGGTGTCCAGTCCAGGTGGCTTAGGTGTGTCTTTAGTAGCTCAAGGTATCTCTGCTTTTACACTCTGGTGTGGATTATTTTAGGAGGGGGCTTAATGAATTTGTCCAGGTACATGTGACCGGTGAGTGGTCACTGATCCCATCAGGGAGCACTGAGACTTTTGAGATTCGTTCAGGGTGATTAGTTAGGATCCAGTCCAGAAGTGTTCACGACCCTGTCCTGTAGTTGCATCTGGTGGGGGTGGTAACAAGCTGGGTGAGGTTCTGTGACGTGACAGCATCCTTGTAGTTACTGGCCTCCAGTGATAGCCAATTTATGTTGAAGTCACCTAGTACTGAGTTCAGAGTTATGGTGTAATCCCTGTAGGCTTTCCAATATGCTCGCAAATCCATTGTGCTGATCTTTAGGGGGTAGGTACACAGAGGCAATGGTGAGCTCCTTGTTGTGCCCGAGTAGAACTTTAATAGCGAGAACCTACAGGGTGGTTTAGGGTTTGAGAACGGGAAGACTTGACCCAGATAGGAATTCTCAGGTAGATGGCACAGCCCCCACCTCGCTCGAAACCCTGTCCTGCCTGAATATAGAGTATCCAGGGATGGTGACTGCATGCTCTGGTATCTTGGGGTTGCCATGTTTCAACAACAGAGAGTACATCAGGCTATGTTGCTGGACCCAGGTTTGCAAGATGTCAAGTTTGTTAAGGAGGCTGCAGACATTGATGGAGGCTAATGTGAGGGATCCCTCCCTCCTTTTTGTGGCATGGGGTGCTAGGCTGGTAGGCCCCGGATTAAGATGAACATTTCCAGATATCAGAAGTAGCATAAGTAGTATCCTAAGAAGGTATGCTTTAATCATTTTGCAGATTAGTTTTGTTGTAGGGCATCTAGTCTTCTTGGCCTTGCTGGTCTGCATTTGTCCCGTGATACTGCAGAGCACAATATTTCACAACCAGATGGGGGATCCAATGCAGAAGGGACATGAGTCCCTTCCATGAATGCATGCAACTGTACAGGGGATCCCCCAATTCATGGCATTCTGACTCAGGGTTGCCTATGTGCTGCAGATCTGTGGCATGTAGGCAATCTGCACTTGAGTGCATAGACCCCACTGAGCTGTACCACACTTCATTCTCTGTACACACAAATGGGAAATGAGCCTTGGCTCAGTGTGCCTCTCCCACTTACCAATTTTCAAAGAAAGAAAGAAAGAAAGACCTAATCTATTTGGTGACCATGTGAAAATATGGAACCACTATGCTGTATGAGAAGTAACTAATCTCTTTCTGTGATTGTATTTATGAAATTATATTTTTGAACTTGCCATTATTGTACCTTGTATGTATGTATATTTATTTATTATGATTTAGAGGTTAGTACTTTTTATCATAGGTGTGACACAGTTAACTTACCTCCTCTTTTAAAAGTTTTTATTGCTGGCACTCACTGTACTTTCTATTTGTAAATGGTAAGGCTGTAAAATGTTAGTGGACTATCACTATAAGACTAAATGTATAAATAGTACCACTCACTAGGTAGTAGGTACACCTTGAAAAAGCACTTGTCTAAGGGTAAGAAATGTTTGGTGTTACTGTGGGGGGGGGTCTCTGATGTTTTTAATCTAAAACAAAAGTATTTTATAATCATAACAGCAGTACTTTACAGTGATCATTCATAGCTTTTTCCTCGATACTTTTTTGTTTGGCACAGCTGTTGGTTTGCATTTACCATAGCACAAGGATGTTTTCAGATATTTATTTAGGGAGTAGTAGCATAACATGTTAGGGTTCCCCATGCATTCCATGAAACATTATCTATTTATTTATTTAGTTTTTGTTGATGGGAAAAGAGGGATAGACAATTCTGCCTATTTTCAACCTCATCCTGGGGGAGGAGATACAGATGGATGCCAACTGATATTGAACCAGATTAAGCTGTTAGTGGTATTTTTAGTGAATGGGGGAAATTTGGCCTGGACACTGGAAAAATTCCCCTACTGGCCTGCAGAGAAGCTGTCACTTCCTATGGGCAGGATGGAGGAGCCCAGTTTGAAGCCGGACAGAGGAGGAGAAGCTGAGGTGTTGTCCATGGAGTTTTCTGAGTCTACAGAGGAAAGTACGAATATGACTGTATATCCAGAAACTACAAGGATGAGCCAGGGGGTGCTGTTGCTCTGCAGGAGGATGGGGGAGCCCAGCAGAGCCTTGACCATGGAGGGAGAAGGAGCTATGAAGGAGCGGCTGACTGTGGAGCCAGAAACAAGAATGACATTTTCTGAAACAAGAGCAAACAAATGTATGGACAATACTGATAGTGAAATAGACTTTTCACAGTTCACTCAGCATGAACCATGTGTGAGTACCTTCAGTTCTGTCCAGGACAAGCAACCTTTATTGAGAGACATACAAATTACCTTAGACTCTGCATATGATGTGGCGCTGCATACATAGATACATAGACAGTGTCGGCAGATAAGGGCCTATGGCCCACCCAGTCTGCCCATTTGAGCTTGTAAGTTCAGTTTATGTTTTCCAAGAAGTCTGTTGCCCCTTACCCCTGACCTCCAGAATTCCTTTATGTCTATCCCATGCATTCTTAAATCCAGTGATTGTTTCAGCCCCCACTACTTCCTCTGGCAGAGTGTTCCACTTGTCCACCACTTCGCTCTGTGAAGAAATTCTTCCTCACGTTTCCTCTGAATTGTCCTCCCTCCAACTTCATCCCATGCCCTCTAGTCCTGTAACATCTTTTTCACTTAAAAATAGTGTATTCCTGCACCCTGTTCCTCCCTGTAAGATACGTGTATGTCTCTATCATATCCCCTCTCTCCCTCCTCTCCTCCAGGGAGTAGATGTTCAGTTCCTTCAACCTGTCCTCATAGGACTTGTGATGCAATCCACATGCATGAAGAAGAAGAAACATTATTTTGACACAATTGTGGGAAGAAGAGAGGAGACTAGCTATAGCCAAAACTGCTGTCATTACCAGGAAAAAAAGACTGACAGTACTTTGAGTGGCTTGACAGTGTCAGCGGAGTCAACACCCTCTTTATGTTCAACTATGAGAGTTTCTCATCAACAGCAAGTGCATGTGGATCCTGTTTTTGAGCCCTCCACTCCAACGAAAAGAGTTTCTGAGAATGTTATCACTCCTTGGTCCCCTGAAAAAGCTTTACAAGATGCTGGACGGGTTCAGATGACTGCAGGGGAATGGATTCCTGATGATGAGGATGAGGCTATACAGCATTACAGAGCCTCACGAAGGGAGCAACCCATGCCAAGTGAGCAGCAGAGAGCTGTGCCACAGACCGAAAAACAAATTTCTGTACCTGAACTGAGACATGTGAATACGGGATGCCCCCCAAGTAAACCAGCAAAAAACAAAACCAATACTGCCTGTAATGAAAATCTTGACAATACATGTACTGAGCAAGAGGGGTCAAATGAGACTAATCACACTGAGGTCCAGATTGATAGCTTACAAACGGGCATAGATGCCTCACAGGGGGAATAAATGGACACAGACTCTGGCAACTCAGATCAAGCGGAAACTACTCAAAGGGAGGTACCTCTGAATGAACCTACACCTCCAGATGTGGGAAAAGAGAAAACTGCACCTAAACAGTATTCTGACTTTTTCAGGCCTATTGGAGAACCAGCACCAAGGCGCAATGCTGTGCTCATTATTTAAAAAGGGGTGTTGGAACGGCCACCGGACAGGATTTATGTGGCAAGAAAACTGATTAAGGATTCTCTTTACCACTGCTGGTTAGGTGTGATTTTGTTTAGAAAATGCTGCTCTCTGTTTTTGCCTATTGAGGCATAGTCTACAGTGCTGCTCCTAAGTCTCCCCTTCCCAGGTTGGATACTGTCTTCAATGCTTTCTGCCACTTTGCTCTTGATACCCCCTCCTGCACACATCACTGTACCTTGTATCATTCTCTAGCTGTCCCCTTCCTTGAGTGTAGGCGTCTCTCTCGCTGTACCAAGTTCACGTCTAAATTCTGGTTTGGTACTCTCCCCTCTTACCTCATCTCCTTACTCTCTGCTCCACTTCCCTCCTCCTGCCCTCTCAGATCTATTGATGGCTGAAATGTAGCTATTGCTCATAGCGCTACCTCCATAGGACAGAAAGCTTTCTCCTACCTCTCCCCAAAGCTTTGGAACTCACTGCTACTTCCTATCAGACTTTCCTCTTCCCCTTCTTCAATTTCCTTAGCCCTTCACAGTTTCTATTCCCCTAACTATACTTGTTCTTAGCCCCCCTTCAACACTCCCCACCCTGTATTGTATTGTACATGTTCTTCTTCCTGTTTCTTGTTCATTGTATTGCTTGTCATCTGTGAAAACGGGCAATTTGCTCATCAGACTTACAAGGGTAAAAAATAAAATGAAATGAAATGAAAACATTATCCTTTAGCCCTACTTTATTTCTAGTCTTCTAACTGTACTTGTTCTTAGCCCCCCTTCACAACCCTCCCAACCCTTGCGCACTATCTTCTACTCCTCTATCCCTGACTTACCTCCTGTCTCCTAACTGAACCCTTCCTCTGATTACTTCCTCACATGCTACCTCCTATTATACTCCCTCCTCCCACCCCCTACCACAACTCACTGTGCTATTTCAACACTCTACAGCTGTCATTCTCCCCCACAACCACCTCTTCCCTGCTGCTGATGCTGTCCCCTTTTTCCATTCTTAGTTTACCCCTATTTTCCCCAGCCTCCCTATTCCTTATCTCTCTTCTCCCCTTCGGTCACCTGCCACACTCCACTTCTCCTCCCTGCCCCCCCTTCTTTCCCCTCCTTTTCTGCCTGGTCCTGTCCCCCCTGCAGGGTTCTCTGCATCCAGAAGGGTATAGATTGTTCTCTTTCTCCCCATCCCTTCACCCCACTTTCAAATCCATCACCTGCCCACCTCCCTTCTTCCTTATCCCCTTCCTCCTCCCTCCTGTTTCCCTGCCCCTCTCTTCTCTACCACCCCGCTCCATTTCTCTCCCCTCCCTTTCTGCTTGGTCCTAACCCCCTTGCAGGGTTCTCAGCAACCTGAATGGGTCTAGATCTTGGCTGTCCCTCTCTCTCTCTCTCTCCCCCTCTTCCATTTCCCACCCTCTACCCCTCGCCTGTTCACTTCCCCGCTTGTCTTATAACTGCCCTCCCTTGGGTACACAATACCACTTCGAATCATGTGCTCAGCCTACTACTTCTAGCACTTCAAATGTGTTATCTGTCATCTGACCTTTACCCTACTGGATCACCTGCTCTTGGGTCATTGCAATGTATGCTATATCCGAATATGGTTTTGTTTGCCCTGGACGGTTAGTCTGGGTTATTTCTGCTCTGTAATTGTACTACACTGTTTTGTTTTAGTAATTGTACTTCCCCCAGACACCTTTGGAAATTAGCTGTTTACAGCTCATGTTGTCTTTCCTGGTGAAACAATTTCCAAATAAATAAAATAAAAATTAAAAATAAGTCTTATGCTTCAGAGATTCATGTGGGGGATTCCAACTACTATATTAGCTTTAAACAGGTGCATAATCTAGAAAGATTTTGTAAACAATATAACAAACTGAAAGACACACCTTTATGGTTACCATTTGTTGCAATTCCTTTAACCAGACCTGCACACTGTTAATATTTTTTTCCATACAGAAAGTGTAAATATTGCAGATATTTCATACTGGTTATATCAGAGGTGTGAGGTTCTGGATAAGCCTGAATCCCTACCGGGTCAAAATGTCACACGCTCTACAGCGCACAACAAGACCACGCGTTAGGAACAGTGCAGTAGGTATGAGCAAGAGGGTGAAAAACAGCTAAAGAAGTATGCACGGTTGTGCACCCTCTCATTCTTCCAAGTGCAGGATAAGAATCCTGCTGGGATGGGGTCTGCCGAGCAGCTGCCGTGGCTCGATGGGATAAGCCACTGGCAACAGGGGAGGCAAGTAATGCGTTTGGGGCAGGGTTCCGATTCCCAATCCCAGATGCATGGGATTTTTTCCTTTTTCGCACTTTGTGCGATATTAAGTGTTAACCCCACCTCAGAGTTAGTTATATTAGTTGGGGGGTTCAGGGGCACAACCCCCCCCTCCGAAAAACAAGAATTATGCCAGTTGCAATATATGGCACTGTATTGGCAGCACGGTATATTTCTACGGCATAATGTCTTGCGACATTATGACCCCATGCCACCTGAACCTGTTATAGATTCTGAGCAAATCTGGACATGAGGGTGGAAAGTGCGGGTAAAACTGCTGCAGACTGATTTTGGGGTGGCTCGTTTACCCAACAGTTTTATGCTAGGTAGGGACAAAGGTATGCTGTTTTATCCAGGGCAACTGAAACCCTGCTTTAAGTGTGGTTCACCATCCCACCTTAGCAATGTGTGTGACAACACACAATGTGATCACTGCATGGAGTATGGGCATATAACTGCAACTTGCACAAAGGCATTTAGATGCAACCTTTGTGATAAACAAGGTCACTCCTTTGCCAAATGTCCCTGGGCAGCTCATAATCGAGGTACTAGAATGTCACAAGAGGATATAGTCACAAAAGCACAACAACAGGGCTGTGCAAGGGGCGTCATAATATGTATATGGAGGACATTCATAGACAGACTCAGGCACAAGCCCAAACACAAGCTCCAGCACCAGATGCTCATCCCCCCCTCCCCCCAGGATACACAGAGGGAAACACTTGAAACCACAGTAGCAGAACCTGCCCAGGAGGCAGAGATACTTACTACACCTCAACACCAGAGTTAATGGAAGAAAATGGTGACCCAGCTCAGATAATAGATTCTGAACTCCTGGGCCCTTTGGGCCAGAAGCCTCCCCCCCTCAAAACCCTTTCACAGTGGTGCAACCCAAAGGTAGAAAGAAAAGAACAAGAAAAGTTTTCACACCAACTTCTAAAGAGAAAAAAAGAGAGCTTCTATTACAGAACAAATATAAGGTTCTCAGAATGCCAAAGGAGTGGGGTGAGTCAGAAGTAGAATGAAATGAGACGGAAACCTCTTCCTTGGCCTCCTCTATCCATGACCCCCCTTCTGATTTAGGAGACGTGGATACTGACAGCATAGGTAAACCTACACAAAGACTCACTAGATCAACTGCTAAACTGAGGCTGTAAGAGTCATTTACAGTACAGGACATGAGGCACATAACATACTATGGGTACCCTTATACTTCATTCACAAAATATGAACAGTATCAAGAATCTTAGAAAGAGGCAACTAACTTTTATCACATTAAGAGATAACACAGCTCACACAATCTTCCTACAGGATACAAGGCTGAAAACTTATTTTGAGACAACTCAGGCTAACAGACTGTGGACTAAAGGCCCTGCTATATGGTCAGTGGGACCAGATAGGTGTAATGGGGTTAAAATACTATTACCAGGGGTAGATTTCCAAGTCACTAAAGTAGTAGATCTGGTAGCAGGGTGAGTTTTAATTTTAGATGTCACTTATATGACAACCAGATTTCGATTAATAAACATTTACGCCCCACAGACCAAGGCGACTAGGGTGGAACTGTTCCAGGACATTCAGCCCTATTTATACACATCAAGACTGGTAGTCTTGGGGGGAGATTTTAACTGTGGCCTGGATAAAAATGATAGAGGCCTAAAAGCTGACATGATGTTTTGTGACACAAATTGTTTAAATAGAATTTTACAACAATCCTCTTTGAGAGATTCTTATTGTATGTTACACAAAACTGGAGGCTATATCTTTTCAAAAGGGCCATTACAGACCAGGATAGATTTTTTCTTTATATCTTCTGACTTAGATATTAACACCACAATGGCCCCCTATCAAGAACATGGCTTATGCTGATGACACAGTTTTTATTATTACAGATTAAGCTTCTGGGGTAGGGTTAAAAAGAGAAATAGAGGAAAATGCATTATATTCAGCATCCAGGATCAATTATGACAAAAGAATAGGCCTTTCTATAGGAGTTCCCAATAGACCACTGGCTAGGACAAGAGTAGATATTACCATTAATAATGTTGAGACAAACATTTTAGGGTTAACCTTTGGGACACTGGATATGGCCAAAAAAAATTGGATGGCATGTATACGGGTGGCTGAAAGAAAGGTACAAACCTGGCAGGGTAAAAAGATTTCAAAATTAAAAAGGGTCATGTTAATAAAATCTCTGCTTCTTCCGATTTTCCTTTATGTCAGTTATATTTTTCCCACACTAAAACACTGGAAGTAAAAATATAAAGCATTTTTTTTTAGTGGCCTTTGGGGCAGCAGGTTAAATCCTGTTAAAAGAAATACCACCATTTAACAAAATGAGAAGGAGGTCTGGGAATGGTCAATCCGATTGTCTTATACTATGGCATTGTTTTATTCACTAATATCAGTATTCTATGTAAGCCTCATAACCTAAGGTGGAATGAGAGTACGTTAGCCTGGTGTGGAACCCTCTGGACAGAATGGATAACAAATACACTTAAGAAAATTAAACAACAGCAATTTCAACCTATATACATAATTTTGACATTCACTAAACTCAGACAATGGAATATTACTCAATCATTATTGTCATCATGCACAAGGAAACAGTTATATGGGGAAATCATTTTACATAACTTTAAAGAACCAGTACTATTCCCACTTTGTACTGCAGGAGATCGGGGATTGGTGGTAGGATATTTGAATAATCCAAGGATACCACAGTGTGCTGGGGATACCCTATGGCTGAGCATAAGCGGGAGGTTAGGAGTGCGTAATGCACATAAACATAAACAAAAAACAGTGGCGGACAGGTATTGCCCACACCATGGCTGTGAGCAGGACTTTGAAACTCAGGAACACCTGTTTTTAGATTGCCCTTATGCTAAGAATTTCTGGTGTTGCACATCAACATATTGGAACATAACAGCCTTTAATGGTCTTACATACCACTACTTGATATTAAGAACATGGAAAGCAACCCGGCTACCAATGCACAAAAGTACATTGCAAGTAATAAGCATCCTGATCATGTATTATTTTTGGCAGTCACATTGTGCATGGCTCCTACAACAAAAGTATGTTTTCCATCAGGAGATTATACAGAGCGTAGGAAAGGTGCTTCATGAAATTTATACTAAAGAGCACACAATGTTCAATCTTCATAAATTATCCTTATTATGGAGGAATTGTCAAAATATTTTGGTACCCTAATAGTATTTTTTGAAATACAGTAAAATCTATTTTGTTTTGCACAGTGAGGGAATTTTGTGACACTTTTATCTGTTTGTAATTTATGTTTTCTTTTTTGATGCTTTGACTTCACTGTATATATCTGTACAGTATGTATTTATTTTTCAGTAGATATTCTGCTGCTTACCTGTGGGGGGCGCTCTGACCAACTTGGTGATGGCCACTTCAGAGGAGATGGATGTCATGGAGGCTGGGAAGCGGGTCTCCTCCCCTGCCTCTGCAGTTCCAGCGACCAAACTCTTTCTCGATGCTACTGGCACCATGGAAATTACAGTCATTGCAGAAGCAATCCTGCAAATGGATGATATGGCTCTACCAGAAGTGATTATTGCAAATATCACAGGTTGCCCATCAGCTGGGAATGAAAAGATAGCCCTGGACTCTTCTAATTCTTTGGACACACAAAAGAAAAACAATTTACAGTACTCACTCAACTTGCCACTGAAGAAGCCAGGTTTTTACAACAGAAAATGGAGCTCCAGAAAGAAATGGATACCTTGCAGACAGCGCCAGCTGTTGTGCAAGCAGCTGGATCACCAGATACATAGGCCATACCGGCAGCCTGTGGCACAGATGCTTCAACTACACAGATGGGATGTATGCTGTCTGGCCCCATTGCTTTATCTATTTTCAGTTTTTCTAATTCCTTTAGGATTCCCTTTACTGTGAATGGGCTGGTATCTACACTCCTCCCTTTGGTACTTCTTACACTTAGCTGTGGTTCTTCCCTGTCACCTTCTACCATGAACACTGAACAAAAATATTTGTTCAGGATTTCTGCTTTCTTCAGGTCCCCTTCTGCTGACCCCCTCTCTTCCCTTTTTAGCTCACAATCCCACCCCTTATTTTTCTCTTCTCTTCTCTCTAATGTATCTAAAAAAGGTCTTGTCTCCTTTTTTAATTGCCTTGACTATTCTTTCCTCTATCTATGCCTTGGCCTTTCTGACTGCTTTCCTCACCTCCTTTAGCTTTTCAGACACATTCCTTTATCTTCCTTCTCTGTGTTTCCTTGTATTTTCTGAGTGCTGTCTTTTTTTCCCTCACCCTCCCTGCCACCTCCTGTGAGAACCAGAGTGGCTTTTTCTTCCTCTTTGTTTTACTTATTTGCCTAATGCAAAGACTTGTGGCTTTCATTATGGCTCACTTAAGATGTGCCCATTGTTCCTCTACATCACCTTTTCCTGTTGTACCCCTAGGGCTTTTTCAGACATACCTCCATCTTTGCAAAACCAACCCTTCTGAAATCCATGACCCTTGCCTTTGTGTGGCTGGATTCCTCTAGTAACCTCATGTTAAACCATACTGTACTGTGATCACTGGACCCAGGTAACTCCCCACTTCTGCATTCATTACCCTTTCTCTGCTGGTGAGCACCAGGTCTAATATTGCCCTCATGGGTGTGTTCTACCACTAACTGCCTGAGTCCCACCCTCTGAAGAGCTTCCAGGATGTTTCTGCTCCTTGCTGGGGCTGCAGTATGGGTGCTCCAATTGACTTCTGACAGACTGAAGTCTCCCATCAGCAATATCTCCTAGCTGCCACTTCATGGATTATTTCCACTAGTACATTGTCTAGCTCATCCCCTTGTGCCAGAGATCTGTAGATCATACTTACTTGAATGGCAGTACCATTCCCCATTTCCAGCATGACCCACAGTGCCTCCCCTACCTCCCTAATGCCCTGTAGTTCTGTAGCACTTATTTCTTTACTAATGTAGATTGCCACTCCTCCCCACTTTTTTCCTACCCTATCTTTTCAGAACAGAGTGTACCCTGGCACAGCTGTATCCCAGTCATGGTTCCCTGTGTACCATGTCTTAGTCACAGCAACAATGTCCATGTCAGCCTCTGACATCAAGGCCATTAGGTCTGAAATGTTATTTGCCAGGCTATGAGCATTCGTGCACATGGCTTTCCATGGTCTGTCGACCCTCTTTTTAATTTTTCCTTTCTTGACCTTATGTTTTACCACTAGTTTCTTTCCAGTAGGCATACTACTGAGTCCCACTTCCATTTGTGTTTGTTTACCTCTCTTCATGTTCCTGCTAGTCCCTTTTTGCATTCAGTGATTAATTCCTGTTTTGGGAGGAGTTATGGCTAAGTTACTGTCTTCTAGGGTGACTTTAATAGGGTCCTTTGCCTCCAGCTCCCCTTCCCTGGTTTAAATGCCCAATGCACACATCAAATTTTTGGCCCAGTGCTCTTACTCCTCCACTAGTTAGGTGCAGTCCATCGTACCTGAAGAACCTCCTCTCCCAGAAGTCTCTCCATGCACCAAGGAAGTGACAGCCTCTTTCTTGACACCAGCTCTGTAACCACTCATTTAACTCTTCAATTTCTTTACTCCTGATCTTCTTTGTGCTATTGCCCTTGCCCCACACAGGAAGGACCTCAGAAAAGGCCAGGGAGGTCATTTGAGTGGCCAGTCTCCAATTAAACTAGGTTACATTTGACTTCCTCTACTGAATGCCCTGCCATGTCGTTTGTCCCCAGGTGTACCAGGATCTTCGGGTCCTCATATTCTTTCTCCACTATCCTTCTGATGTGATCAGCATCATGTTTCTCTGAGGCCCCCAGGAGGCATTTGACTAACACCCTTGCATGTCCATAGTTACTCAGTTGGGTCTCTACCCCTCTGATCATGGAGTCCCCCATGATGATTACTTTCCTACTTCTTTCCTTATTGTCCTTTATGTTGCCTCCACCATTCTCCTTATCTGGTTGAAGTCTTTGCCCATTGACTGGTTTGTTGTCCTCTTCCATTTGGCCAAGTTCCTTTTCCTCCATCAGTGGTAAAAAATGGTTTACAGTTGTGATGGTCGCAGCATGGAGAGGGTTTAGCTGATCCATTCTGCCGAGTTTACTTCTTCCCTTCTGTACCACCTTTCACTCCCCTGGACTGGATCTTCTCTGTGGGAGTGATTTCTGTTGGGGGAATTCATGTAGTGAAGTATGAGGGTGTGGATTCCAATTTCTGTTCCAACATAGCAGGTACTGCAGCTGAGATATCTCCCTCATGCTGCATTCAGCTGTGCCTTAAGTTTGTGTAGATTCCTGGAGATGGGACAATGCCCCACTCTCCAAAGAAGTCCTCTGGATATGAGAGCTCTGCACCCATGGCAACTGTAGATATCAATACTGCCTGTGTTTTTCTTTTCTTTTCTTTTCATTTCTTTTCTTTTCTTTTCTTTCTCTCTCTCTCTTTCTCTTTCTCCTCTTCCTTGGGGGTTACAGGGTCATAATGTCAGGGTAGAAACTGCACAAAACAACAATGCCACACACAAAACAGTGTGCAGCAAAAAAAGGTCAGAAAAAAACACCGACCATAGACCTAACAGCACACATAGTAAAAACAAACACATTATCTCTTTTTTGTGGGGGACTTTTCCCCTGCTCCCTGATATGAGGCGCTTCACCCCCCATACCACACAGACAAAATATATCTATCACCGAGGGAAGGGTGGACTTTGTGGATGGGGTGAAACACTGGAGGAAGAATTTTTTTTCCATAAAAAAAAGCTGCAGCAGTTTTTTACTTGGTGGGAACTGAACCATGGTCCCAGGTCCCCCATGCCACCAGGTGCCAGTGTTCTAGCCACTTCACCATGGGAGTGGCTCAACCAGGCAGCACACCGGCAGCCTCCTTGACAATCCTCCAGGTGAGCTTACATTGACAGGAGTAGCAGTTATTACCATACGCTGAGCTACCCCTGTTGCTGTAGAGATGTTTGTGCTTTTGGCAGTGCAGTCATTCATGCACTGTTTAGGTAGCACTATGATCACCCGGTACCTCCTTGGGGGCTGTCTCTGCTCTAGGTTGTCCCTAATGTGTGAAGTAGTGTTTTTTTTTTCTCTCCCTACTTTCCAACTGCCTTTGTGCCCTTATAGCTCCTTCCCTTCCCTTCCCTTCCCTTCCCTTCCCTTCCCTTCCTTTCCCTTCCTTCCCTTCCCTTCCTATTCTGGGACAGGGAGTTCCTGTATTCCTTGGTAGTCTCCTTTTCTTGCTCAGAGTCAGACCTCCAGCAGCTGGGGGGGGTGGAGAGCTACTGTTTTCCTTCAAGGATGGCCAGTCTTATGTGTTTTGGAGATCCCTTCCTTCCTGCTGCCAAACAGGAAGTTCCTGTTGTCAGTCACCTCTCGTGCCTATAAAAGTGGAACTGGCTAAGGGTGGGACGGTGATACCATCTAGTAGTAAGGTTCTAGCTCCTTAGTCAGCTGCCTTATTAGCCTTGCTCTAATAGCACGATTCCACTCTGCCAAAAACTAACTAGGGAAGTTTAAATGCAGATATCTGGTTTACTTCTACCTAAACTACACCCCTCCAATTTACAGCTCTCCTACTCACCTAGCTAAATGCAAAGATGATAACAGTTCCCTTCCTCCACTCAGACAAGCACACTAACTCATTTTTTTGTTTGTTTTTATCCTAATTGAAGGTCCCAATTTACTTTGCTGACCCACTTCTCTAGTAGGAAGTTCTAGCTCCTTAGTCAGCTGCCTTCTTAGCCTTGCTCGTATAGCAAGATTCCTCTCTGCCAAAAACTAACTAGCTTGCAATGTAATCTGTTTAAAAGTTTGCTATACGTGGGTATATCAAAATGCCCCTAGTATAGATAATACATTAGCAATAAAGCACTTCGTAATTTTAACCCATTTTAAAGTAGTAACAACTTAAACTTAGAGAGATTCTAGTTAAACATCCGTGGGAGTGATTCTTTGGCCATCTTGGGGACACTGATTATGTAAGCAATAATACCTGACAGGGTGGGCAGTATTGGGCTATACTGGACCAGCCAGGGGCGTAATGAGGCCCGACGCCACAGGCGGAGGGCCTTATAGCCCCTGGAAGGTCTGGTATTGCACAATACAGCCCACCCTGGAAGGTATTATTGCACTTAGAAAATGAGCATCTGTTTAAATTTTGATTAAGTAGTAAAATAAAGGAAATCAGTTCAAAAACAAATACAAATACTAGGAAAAAAAAAGTTTGTATTGATAAAGTAGTCCCTCCATTTGAGTACTGTTCCATCTGCTGTTGCCCCCCCCCCCCAACAAAGAGATCACAGAGCTATTCTTTTATACTGATTTTGTATTGTTTTTTGGCAGTACGGAAGCACTTCTTAAAAGCTTTGCTACATTGCTGGTGTGTCCAAAGTGCTTCAGTATCGCCGGTTTTTTTTTAATCTGTCACGGCTAGTAGATGTTCCGTCAGTGGGACATGAGCAGAAATGATGGGAATTATATATGGAGGGTTGTGGAGTGAACCAGCAATAATTAATAGAACAAATGTAAGACTGTGAAAAAAAATATCTTTTTTCTTAGGAACAGAGCTAGTATTGGAGTGGTGAGACCCGACTGCGGACACTTAGTTGTGCAGTGCAGCTAGTTTCCAACATACGTGATTGCGCTGGACAGTGTTTTAAAATTCAGGCTTAATGGAGCCCATAAATACGTGCTTGGGGACAAAGAGACCGGTCAAGAAAATGCTGTAGCAATAAGGGAAATTTAAGATGGAAAAAAGGTACATTTTGCTGTCCTGCTTGTCTGTATAGGGCGCAAATACGTTCTCTGTTATGAAACGGCAGGTGAGCTGTGCAAGTACTGTGTGCCTGGAAATGGTATGTTTCTGATTACAGATTTTTTTTTTTGGACTCTTTCATCAGGTTTTAACAGATGCCTGTCTATTGCAAACATGAAAACAGCTTGCTGTGATTATGTATTTTGGCTACACATGCTGCGGTGGTGGTGAAAGGGCAGAAAGTCGAGAAGCGCAAGTTCTGAGGAGGTACAGAACAGTCCTCGAGAAGTATGGCAACAGTACTTGCTGCATTTTAAAAGATGCGCTTCCCACCATGAATCTGATAGCAGCAATGGCTTCTGTTTACCTTTTCAGTGCGGAGGTTGCGAGACCGCAGTCGGGAGAATGGAGCCATAGTAAAAGAACAAGGCTGTGAGGAATAGTTATTTCCTCACTCATCCCAACTGCAAATTTAGTGTGCTTTCTTTTTTTTTATTAACAGGGAGGCAGTCAAGACTGTAGTGTTGGGTGAGGGAGCTGCAGTTCTCACTAAGCGAGAGAAAAAAATGGCGGGCATTTCAAATTTTCTAGGGTGCTTTCAGCCAATTAGAAAGCAGGCTGGGCACCACTGGAAAATGTTACACTGTAAAGTGGCATTTGGGACTGGCTCTTATTTTTAGCTGGGCATCTATTGAAAAATAAATGCTCAGGTAGGAGCCTGTCTCAGCCAATCAGGTTTGAGAATTTATTCTTGCCATTTTCTAATATCTTGTAGGTCAGTTTATTATAATTTGGCTTTTGCTAAAGTCATCTGTAATTAGTATCATGGAATGTTTATAAAAAATTCAATTAGGTTCAATTTACATAGTGCAAGGTATTCCTCAAGTTATTGACTGAACGTTTTATGTATATTCTGTATATTTTTATCTGTCTAAGGATTGTACATTTTTTTTTCTTTTGTATCATAATGACTTGTAGTCAGATGAATAAACTGAAACTGAAACGTGGAATTTCCAGTCTAGCTTCCAATTAAAATTAACTCCCAGGTAACAGAAATTCTCAGCCTCTGCAATATTATAACCATCTAGATTTCAATGTTGTCCTTTTATTTTATTTCCACAAAACACCATTATCTCAGACTTTGCATAGTTGACTTCTAGGAAAATTCAAGTGGTCCTGGACCTTTTTCAGACCTCTTTTAAGGCTGTGTCAGCACCAACACCACCATATCATCAGCAAAGGTAACAGTTGTATTTTCTGGCCTTTAATTATAGGTACTTTGGTAAGGTTCCAACCTGAGCTAGAGCTTTAACTTAAGTATCCGTATAGAGGTTAAACAGCAAGGGGGGTAATAGAACCCCTACTTAACACAACACTTGATATAACAGGGTTCCTCTAGGGTTCCTTTTCTGTTAATTCTAACCTGACTTTGCATTTCACTATGAAGCATTTTAAATATGGTGAGGAGTATTGGCTCTATTCCCAGGGATTTCAATATTTCTCATAGCCTGCCTCAGTTTAGATGATCAGATGCTACTTTTATATCTAAAAAGGCAGCAAATATTTCCCTTTTTTTAGTATAGATATATACTTTGTGACTCTTTGGTTTAAGAGTTTAAGATCGGTTATACTGCTGCTCATCTGAAGATGAGACTCAAGAAGTTGATACAGATACAGTGGTCTCTTGCTATAGTGAACCCTACTATAGTGAGTCCTTGGTTATAGTGAACACATCTCTTGACTCCCATCTCAGAATTAAAATTGACAGAAATAAACTGATGTGCATGTCAATTCTTTCTATCAATTTAAATCTGACTGTTGTCAATTTCCCATAATTGATCATTAATAAATACAGATACACTCACACTTCTCTAGCTATATTTAGATTGTGCTGACCTTTTCAGTATGAAGCTACATCATTCAGGCTAAGTTTGCAATCCTGGACTGGGTGCAGGCTGACAAGGGTCTGGTGACGTTATGTGCAGAGACAGGATATATTTATTTATTTATTTATTTAATCAATTGACAGTACACGTTTGAGCTAAAAGCTCATTTACAAAGGTTCCTCATCAAAGATGGTTGTTATGTAGCATAAACAGGTGGAGTACATTCAGCAGATCCAATGGATCCTTGTCACAAGAGTTACAGGAAATACAACAATGATAAAAAACAAGACGACACAGCAAGACATCCGAGTGTAGTGTTACATAAGTTCTGAGTGCACATGTAGTCTGTACTAAGTGGCTTTGAGTAGGCACCCTGTTAGTTTAGATAGCAGTCACAACTACAGCATTCTGTGATTACTGTTCTGAGCCCTGACTTGAACTGGGTTAAGGTTGGCAGATTCAGCAAAGATTTGGGCAGTTCATTTAGCCAGAGTGGAGCTTTGCATGCATAGGAATGCTGGGCCTGGCTAGTTTTACAGAAAGGTACACTTAACACTTTTCTAGCCATGCTCCTGGTTGAATATTGATTGTAAATGGGGTGTAGTAAGTTTTGGAGTGTGGGGGGGAGACCCTTGAGTGCCTTCATACCAATCAGACATAAGTGGTATTTAAGCCTATCCTGTAGTGGGAGCCAGTTGAATTGGGAGTACAGGGCACAGGGATGAGTGAGCCTATTAGCTCCTAGGGCAAACTGACAGGCTTTGTTTAATACCATCCTGACCCTGCAGAGTACTGTGTCTGTAGCTGCACCATACAGAGTCACGGTGTAGTCCAGCATCGGAAGGATGGAGCTGGATACTATGAGTTGCCTAGCTGATGGTGTGAGGTAGTACCTGTGTCTGTAAAGTGCCCCTAATTTAATGTGGGCATGTTTTATTAGGGTGTCTATCTGTGGGGAAAAGAATAGAGTCTCATCCAGCATCACCCCTAGGTACTTAAATGAGGTTACTGGTGCTAAGGTTTCACCTTTCCCATTTGAGACGGTGAGAGGAGATGCTTTTTTCTTGCTTGGGGACCAACAAAAAGTATAGTCTTGTTTCTTTGTTTTTTTTTATAGTTCAGTAGAAGCATATTCTGTCTGAACCACCTTTCCATTGCCTCGAAACTGTGTTGGAGTTCTAGTGTAAGTGCACCTTTGGTTTGGGCTCCTGGCATAGATGACTGCATCATCCACATAAAGGAGTACTTTTGAGTGGTAGGCTGAAGAGAAGTCATTTATGAGCAGGCCAAATAAGAGAGGCCCCAGTATGGATCCTTGAGGCACCCCAATAGAAACATTTCTAAAGTCGGAAAGTGTATCATCAGTCCTCACCCATTTGGATTGGTTGGAAAGGTAGCTTTGAAACCAAGTTACAGTGCCCATGGAGAGGCCCAGGGTGCAGAGTTTGTGGAGTAGGTGTGAGTGGTTGACTAGGTTGAAGGCTTTCATTAGGTCTATGTACATGGACCCAGCCAGATGGCCACTGTCAAGGGTATTATGCAGGAAGCTTGTGTATTCTATCAAGGCAGTGATAGTGCTGTGTAGCTTCCTGAAACCATGTTGTTGTGGGCACTGGATATTGTATTTCCAGAGGTACACTATGAGTTGATCATATACAATTCTGTCCAGAGCCTTGAATAAAGGGGGGAGTATGGATATTGATCTATAATTGGTAACTAGTTTACGGCCATGTTTATGGACAGGGGTAACTAGTGCTGTTTTCCAAATCCCTGGGAATTATGAGTATCATAGTGAGAAATTAAATATCTTGGTTAGAGTGAGGGCCAGTTCATTTAATGTGAGGGCAACTAGTTTCATGTCCACCATATCTACACCCATCCTTGGTTTCCCCAGTACCCGCTTTATGTATTTTATTGTTTCAGATACAGTGGTGGGTCTGAAATAGAACAGGGGGTTACTATGATTTCTGGAGGTGGATGAGGTTGATGGATTTACTAGGAGGTTGGTGAAGTATTCCCATGGAAAGTATTTGATGTGAAGATAGAACTGAGATCAGTAAATGCGTTATTGTGTATGTTTGCTATCGCCTAGGTTTCACTGATGATTTCTCCATTGTTACTGATCAGTATGGGCTGAGATGTATCAGTCTTATCTATGAGATCTTTGAAGGTCTCCCAAAATCTTTTCCCATTTCCACAGTTATATGCCAGTTTTACTCAAAATCCACAATTTGCACTTGGACAAAGCAGGAGGGCTCTCCCAAGAATTTGTTTCCAAATGTGCAGATTCTGATTGTCTAGAATGAAAGAAACTTTGTTAGCCTAATGAGGAAGAGTTTGACCAGGCTACACAGCTACAATTTGCACAGCAATGAGCAAACTGTATTCCTGTGTCTGGTTCCATCATCAACGAGAAAGCAGAGCAGTTTGCTAGAGAGATGCAGGGAGTAGACACAAAGTTTAGGTCCTCATTGGGTTGATTGTGGTGCTTTTTTTGTGGTTCTGCATTACTGGTGAGCAGCAGTCCTGTGATGATGTGGCCCCTGCTGATTTTCTTCCTAAGGTGTCAGACATTCTCACAAAGGGAGGTTACCACCCAGAATAGGAATACAACGCAGATGAGACTGACTTATTCTGGAGTGTATCCTTGACATAACCTTGGCTGCAAAATCTGAAGAGAATGCCTCAAAGGGGTTTAAGGTTAGCAAAGTCCACATAATGTTACTGTTCTGTACCAACACTACAGGAACACATAAAGTGATGCCACTGTACTTTGGGAAATATAAGCACCCCCCGCTGCTTTCACTATGTTGCATTATCATCCCTTCCTGTCTTCTATTCTCACAGCTGCAATGCGTGAATAACTTCAGACAGTTTTAGAAAGCATTTTTTTTTAACATTTGTGCTCTCAGTTAGAGCACACCTGCATAGATAGAAGCTGCCCATCAAAACCCTTTTGCTCCTTGATCAGTACCCTGCTCACCTGCTTGAATCAGAGCTCAGAATGCAAGATGGAAAGACAAGGCAAATATTTCTCCCCAAGAAACATCACTTCTAGGATCCAGTCCCTGGATGGAGGGATCATTGCAGTCTTTAAGAAGCATTACAAAAAGCTTTTGCTCAGTTATCTTGCGACAGCGGAAGGTACAAAAGTGACGGAATTTCTAAATCCCTTAACTTGAATAATGTGACTATGTTTGCAGAGGAAACTTGGGATAGTGTACAAGCAGGTATAGTTAATTACTGCTGAGTGGCTACCCTGGGACTGGCTTTTGGCAAGCAGCTATCACAAGACAATGAGGACAATGAAGCTGATGACACCATAGATCAAGTGGGTCTACAGCAAAAATAGAAATAGAAAAAAATAAATAAATTGGGTGGACTGGGTGATCCAAGTGGCCCTAATCTGCTGTCAGATTCTATATTTCTGTGTTGCTATGACACTGATGAAATAGCTGATATCACCAATGATCTAAACCTGCTTTAGCGAGCTGACAAAGCAAACTATGCAAGTGTCATCGATCACTGGCTCTCAGTCAATGACACCATCCAGACAGCTGACCAAATGACAAAATCTGAAATTTGTGGCATTGTAACAAATGTTGAGCAGAAGGAATAGGGGTTTGATGATGAATTGGATTCCTTTGATGAACCCTAGCCACCTCCCTCTTAAGATATGGCAATAAAGGGCTGCAAACGGGGCTGCAGTGGCTTCAATCCCAAGAGGCTGACCCTGTTAAAAGAATCCAACTCCAAAATCTTATCTCATACTCCAGAGACCTGGCTGTCACAAACACAAAGCAAACAAAGATTACAGCATTTATTTTTCACACAGTGAACAGCATGATCAGAAGTAAACAATGCAGCGAGTAAGCTGTACGTGGAGAAACTGATTTTCTAAAAATCTGATAATAAAGTGATTAAATCACAGAAATAATGTGTGTGAGTGAACAGCAGTGCAAGTTCTTATTCATTTATTGATTCACAGTGTTTATTAGTGCGTATCAGTGTGCTGTAGACTGACTGCAAGCTAATAAAGTATCAAGTCCCTCGTTTTAATGAACAAGCCGCTATAACAAATGTCTCAAGTGGTTTTCAAATTGTTCATTATAGTGAGGCACCACCATGCATCCCAAGTGCTCTCTCTTCCTGGAGAGACAGGGCCAAAAGGAACAGGAATCACGTGACCCTAGTAGAGCCAGCATCAGACGTGAGGTGAGGAGGGCTTCATCCAAGAAATCCCATCATGTTTTTTTTCCCCAAAGGCCTCTCCACCTCCTACAAAGGGGTAAGGACTGTAGGACCACCAGGGCTCACTAGTCTACCATGGGACACTAGGGGAGAGGCCTCTAGCCTCTCTCCATCCCAACATTTCTTCACTGACTTTATCCAAGGGATGTATGATTCATTTGTGTCATGCCTCATGTGGTGGTAACCTGTCATATGGGTGACTCAAATTGAGCGACTCAGTATAAGCGACTCAGTTTGAGTGCCTGGGTTAACAGTGAGTGTTATACAAAAGGTGAGGAGGAATGTGAGCTACTGGAGAATATAACGAGGTATGGTATGTTGAAGGAGGATCAGCTAGAGCAGGATATAGGGCTTTGTTTGAGAGGGCTGATCCGAGCTGTCCATCTGGTGTGGTGGATAAGGCTATGGCCTACGATGGTGGAGGTCCAGGATTTATTTTTATTTTTTTTTATCATGTCACAGTTTATATGCCTGCTGTGGCAACTTGCCAGCAGGGGCATCCAACCACCGGCCCTGCCCGCTGGGAGAACAGCAGGCTCACTGGCATGAAGGGGGGGTCTGGTACTGCTGTCGCTGACTCACTGGGGGCTCCCCCATGCCCTGCCTAGCCAAGCTTACCTCGGACCCCCAGCGTGATTCCACAACAGTCTTCCTGGCATCACAGGGTGTGGCCATCTAGCTGCTTTGGTCGAGCCCGCCATTTTTCCTCTAGTATGTCCCCCGATGGAGCACGGGCGTGCAGTGACGTCCATGCACTAACGTGCAGACGTCCGCCATGCTCCCCTTCTGCTAACACCTGCATCTGCAGTGCCTCTGGGCATGGTGTGCTTCCCCAACCCAGCCCAGGACTAGGAGAGCTGTCGGCAGATGCTTGATCCTAGTCCTCCCCTGCCGACCCCCAATGACCCAGGCTCATTCTCGAACCCGGGCTGCCTGTGTGGTGCGAGGTGTGACATCCAGCGCCTCAACCCTCAGTGCCACCGGGCCAGTTGGGGTTTATTTTTATTATGGTTGTTCTTACGCTGTTGTATTTTTTTTTTAAATCGGGGGTTTCTTTATCCCCCACTTTGTTTGCTCTCCCGCTTGAAGGTTGCTCCTCATCCAGCATTCTCCCCCTGCACACTGCTACTCCATTAAGTAGCCCCCTCCCATGGTTGCTTCTTTCCCCCAATGTCCCACGAACCCCTGGAGTTGGTTATATAAAATAGAGTGTGGGACTGTACCCACAAGTGGGGAGACATAACCCCCAGCATTACAAGTGAAGTTATATGTGTGTCTCCTGTAGGTTTTTGTTGTCGTGGTACTGTTTCTGTTTGGTCACTGTGGTGCTGATCGCTGAATTTTTTTTCAATAATGTTTATTCTCCTTTTTGCGAGTTGCAATATTGTCTTAGCTGTTATCACATGGTACCCAAGTGGTTTGGCACATATTGGCTCTAGGCAAGAAAGAAGGCTGCAAATTCCTTTCTGAATAGCTCCCAAGTCCATGGACACCAGAGGGTAGAAATGCAGCAAAAGGAGCCATCCTACCCTCCTGAGGCAAAAGGCATCAGAGACATACCTGCTGTGTCTCTGCTGGTCTACTGACATCTGTGGCTGGGAGCATGAACCCAGGTTGCAGACATGATAAATTGTCACCCAACCACCATGGCAGTGAGACAGCTCCATTTGGCTCTTTTTAACTCACCTAATCATAACATACAGATGCGTGGTTCCCAAGAAGATTCTTATTGAAATGTTACATGGTAACAATTTTTCATGGATATGTCTTTGCGTCTGCAACACTCAGTAGGCAAACTATTCCAGTTATTTGCATCTTATTGACTGAATGTTTCCCCTAACCCTGCACCTGCCTCAAATAGTAACAAATTTATTTTTTTGAAATTTGTCCTGTTTATATGGGGGTGCCAGGGAGGATAGAAGCAGTCAACAGGTCAACATAGTCAAGCAAGAAAAGTTATATACAGTACATCTGTATGTATGCATCTCCTATGAACCGTCTGTAATGTAACTGTTGCATTTGTCTACTATGTATCCAATGCCTTGAACCTGTTTTGAAATTGTATGTATGTATTCACCCTCTGTAATGTATGTATCTATGAATTCTCACTCTGGACATCCCTCTCCCCATTTCCCCCAGGATGTACCGTGAGACGAGCATTGAGTTGCTCAGTGTATCTTTCCTGGTGAAACAATTCAATAAACAAATAAAATACAGGCTAAAATACACATAGGAGAAAAAAACTGAAAGGTAAGTACACCCAAACAGTAATCAAAACAAACTAATGAGTTGGGGTCACTGCAAAAAAAGAGCATGGGGCTCTGGGCATTGTTATGCAACATGGTCATGGTCAGGTAGATGGGGATTTAGGACCAAAACAAATACATAAGAGTTTTAATGTAGCTGGAAAAACTGGACTTCTGTACTCCTTTTAAGACCCTGGACTCAATTCACAACAGAGATTGAATACCACAAGCCCCAGGTGTGCTGAACCCACCGTGCATGCGGCTTGTGGCATTCCCTGGCCAGGAATCGGGATTCTCAATCCCATGCATCACAGGGTGTGAGTTAGACCAGCTTTTGCCTGTCTAATGTCATGGACCTTTTCATGGGGTTTGCACCAAATATTTGGCACAAGCTGCCGTAAAGTGGGTAAAGTGCCACATATGTGTGTGACCTTTGAGAATCAGGCGAATGGTGCGGCAATGTGTTCGGGGTTGTGCAGGGTTTGACACGGCGTGTGAAAGCCCTGCATCAGCCTTTGAGAATTAAGTTCCCTGTGTTTGCATACCATTTTTGTATGAGTAACATAAGACAAACTTTTTTCCTAACCGTGCATACTTTTCATTACGAGTACCTTCCTCATGTGCTGCTGCAAAATTGCTCCCACGTTTTCTGACTTGTTAGCACATACCATCATTTATTGATTTTCTGTTTCTTTGTTGTTTTCCCATGGTTCATATCTTGTGTATGTTAGTAACATTTTGCTGCTTCACATCTCTTTAGAAGTGGCTAGAAAACAGGGCACTAGACCTAAATCAGGCTATCACAGTGTAGAAACTTAAATAATTAACAATTGTGCAACAGCTCATTTTCATGTCACATGCTGCTTGGCTAATTTGGATTAGAACCTACGGTGATAGTGCTGCACAAAATTTTGGCTTGGAATTTTGTCTCGATCTTACATTTTTTTCCGTGGTTATTTTTTATGTTCATGAGAGAGGGAGAAGAAACAAAATTGAGATAGTAAAGTCCTTCCACCTCTTGAGTGGCAAAGAATTGTGGATTTTCAGTCATTACCAATGCAGCTTTTAATATTTTTCATTAAAATATTTTTTAAAAACATTTTACTTATTTGTGTTTTCTTGTTTGGTGGGGGGGGTCCTGCTTTACATAGAAACATGGAAGTTGTCAGCAGATAAGGACCCACCTAGTCTGCTCTATTTTCCCTACCTACAGTGTCATCTCAGACCCTATTCAGTCTCTGGGTTTTACCCCATGCCTTACTTCGACTATCCCCTTGTGTCTATCCCATACATTCTTGAATTCTGCAACCATTTTAGCCCCCACCATCTCTGCTGGGAGGCTGTTCCATGTGCCCAAAACCCTGTCCGTGAAGTAGCACTTCCTCACATTTCATTTGAGCCTCCCCCACCCCAGCTTCATATCATGACCCCTTGTCCTTGAGCATCTTTTTCTTTGGAAAATACTACGTTCCCATACCTTGTTTATACCTGTGAGGTATTTGAATGTTTCTATCATATCCCCCCTTTCCCTCCTTTCCTCTAGGTAGTACATTTTTAATTCCTTAAGCTTTTCTTCATAGGGCTTTTGATGCAGGCCCTGCACCATCTTGGTTGCCCTCCTTTGTACCATCTCCACCCTTTCTATGTCCTTTCAGATATGAGGCCTCCAGAACTGGACACAGTACTCAAGGTGGTGTCTCACCAGTAATCTATACAGGGGTATTATTACCTCCCTCTTTCTGCTGGTCATACCCCTGCCTATGCATCCTAGTATCACGCTAGCCTTTCCCACATCCTTGTCATACTGTTTAGATACCTTCAGGTCATCAGAAATGATTATCCCCAGGTCCCTTTCCTGTTTTGTGACTACTAATACCTCTCCTCCCTTTTGGAACATTGCCCCCAGGTTTCTGTGCTCCAAGTGCATGATTTTGCACTTCTTTGCATTGAAACCCAGCTGCCAAACCCATGACCATTCTTCTAGCTTTTTTAGACCATCCCTCATTCCTTCCACCCCTCCTGGTGTGTCTACTCTGTTGCAAATTTTTGTGTCATCCGAAAACAGACATACTTTCCCTTTCAGTCCTTCTGCAATGTTGCTAATAAAGACACTGAAGAGGACTGGGCCTAGTACTGACCCTTGTGGCACCCCACTGGTCACTTTACCTTCTCCAGAGTGGACACCATTTATCACCACCCTCTGACTCCTGTTGCCTACCCAGCTTTCTACCCATTTTGCTATCTTAGGACCTACTCCTAGGCTACCCAGCTTGCTCACCAGTCTTCTATGCTGAACAATGTCGAAGGCCTTACTAAAATCCAGGTAGGCCACATCTACTGCTCCTCTCTATTCTATTTCCTTGGTTACCCAGTCAAAGAATTCAATCAGGTTTGTCTGGCAAGACTTTCCCCCTGTGAAACCATGTTGCCTCGAATCCTGTAGACCACTGTTAACAAGGTATTCCATAATCATTTCCTTCAGTAGTGATTCCATTACTTTGCCTACTACCGATGTCAGGCTGACAGGCCTGTAATTTCTACCTCCTCCCTAGTACCACTTTTGTTGAGTGGGACCACATTTGCTCTCCTCGAGTTCCCCAGTACCTCCCTTGTTTCTAGTGACAGGTTGAACAGGGTGGTCAGAGGTGCAGCCAGCTCCTCCTTGAGTTCCCTCAGTAACCTGGGGTGCATCCTATCTGGTCCCATTGCCTTGTCTACCTTTAACTGTGTTAGTTCCTTAGGGACATCCATCCCTTAATACCCTTGTCCTTTATCATTGGTCCTTTACCTACCCCTTCCTCTATAAATATTGATCAAAAGTATTTGTTCAATATTTCTACTTTTTGGTGGTCCTCTTCCACACTACCCCTCTTTCCCTTTTTAGCTGTACTATCCCTCCCATGGTCTTTCTCTTTTTTCTTATGAATCTAAAAAAAATGTTATCACCTTTTTTTTTTTTTACTGATTTAGCAATATTCTCCTCTGTTTGTGCTTTTGCACTCCCTAACTGCTTTCCCTACCTCCCTTTGTTTCCCTTGGTAATTCTCCATTTCCTCCTTCTTCTGAGTCTTTTTGTACCTTTTGAACCATAATGGTCTCTTTTTTCTCTTACTCTTGCTAACCTGCCTGATACAGAGATTTGTAGCTTTTTCAGTGCCTTCTTTTATTTTTGGTCACTGTTCCTCAACTCCCCCCAGTTTTCCTATCCCTGCTTGGTCATCCCTGAGGCATTCTCCCATTCTCTTGAAATTGGCCGTCCCAAAGTCCAGGACCCTTGTCCTCATGTGGTGCAATTCTAATCCAGTTCTTACATTAAAACAAACCATACAGTGATCACTGGTCCCCAGGTGGTCCACCACTGTGACATCAGCAACACTGTTCCAATTTGTCGGTACACAGTCCAGTAATGCCCCCTCATGAGTGGGCTCCTTAACTAGTTGCCTGAGGAATACTCCTTTCAGGGAGCCCAGGATGTCCCTAGTCCTGGCTGTTGCAGCAGTGGGGATGCTCCAATCCACATCCAGTGGACTGAAATCTCCTACTTTTAACATCTTACTCTTGCAAGCCATCCTTTGGCTTGCTTCCATCATTTCCTTATCCAGCTCCACCTCCTGCATTGGAGGGCTGTAGATCACTCCTGTGCAAGCTGCCCCTTTTGTCTTCTCCAGGGTGATCCATAATACCTGCACTCCTCCCTGCTCCCCTGGTATTTCCATAATTTTTATGTGGTCTCTTACATAAAGTGACACTCCTCCCTCTTTTTAACCTATTCTGTCCTTCCTGAACAGAGTATAACCTGGTATGAACATATCCCAGTTCTGGATTTCATTGTGCCAGGTCTCTGTAATAGCAAGTAAGTCCAGATCCACTTCCATCATGGTGGCCTCTAGGTCTGCAACTTTGTTGCCCAGATTTCGAGCATTTGCACATATGGCTCTCCATGTTTTGTTGTCACTCCCCCCCTTTGTCCCATTTGTCCTGGTTTCACCCACCTTTTCTTATATTTTCATGTTTTTCCTCTACCCCCTGAACTTCATTATTATTTGGTTCTTCTTGCGTTTCACTTCCTCAGGATTCCCCTTGTTGACCTTGTGAATTTGAACTTCTGGGGGGGGAGCAGTTTATGCCTCCCTGCCTTATTCTGTCTCCCCCCCTTGACAAATTTAAATGCTTGCCAGTGTAGTATTTAAACCATTCACTGAGGGCAATGGTCCCCCTCCTGGATGGATGAAGGCTGTCACCTCTGTACAGGCCCTTATCCTCCCAGGTGGGGCCCCAGTCCCCAATGAAACCAAAGCCCTCCTCTCTGCACCAGTTTTTCAACCATCTGTTGAAGTTCCTGGTGCAGAGAATCCTGTCCTTCCCCTTGTCATAGACAGGCAGCACTTCTAAGAAGGTCACAGATCATAACACTTGCCTAAGACCCCTCTCCAACTCCCTGAACTCTTCTGGCACTACAGCAGGCTCATCCCTAGCTAGGTCACTTGTCCCCAGATGGATAATGAAGTCTAGCTTTCCCTCCCTTCCTGCTGCCACAGTGATCCTTTGGATCTTCTTTCCATCCCTGCATGCTGTGGTGCCAGGAAGGCACCAAACCTCCCTCTCCTCATCTCTACCTGTTCCCAGCTCTATCCACTTTACTATGGAGTCCCCCCACCAGGATTCATTTCCTCCTCCTCTTGATTCCTCTGTCACCCCACTTGGGGTCTCTGCTGTGGAGGACCCCCACATCCTACCTGATTCCTACCACAGGTGCCTCATTGGGACATTCTCACCTCACCAGGATGGCATAGGAGTTTTGTTGTTGAACCAAATGTGTGATGTGCCTACACTCCATCATGCTAATCCTCACTGAGTGTACTGTCATCCAGTCGTTCCTCCTTCTGGGCAACCTTGGAGGTAGGACTAGGTGGTACCTGGGTGGGGGAGAAGGTCCCCCAAGTCCAAGCCAACTTGGCCTTGAGTCTGGCAACCTCTTCCCTTAGCCCAGAGAGATGCATGCAGATGGTGCAGCAATGTAGCCTCCAGAAGGTCTCCCTGAAGACTGCCACCCCGCAACCACTGCACTACACCATTCCAATCATCTTACACTTTCTTCTCCCTCTTCTATTTCACAGTGCCCTTTGTAATCCCCCAAATACAGCACCATACACAGTACCCTTAGCAAGCACCATCTTTCGGTACCATATACAGTACCCTTTCAAGCCCCCAAATACAGCACCATACACAGTACCTTTAGCACATCCCCACTTTCAGCACAGTACACAGCACAGTATAGCACACAAATACGGCACCGTACACAGTACCCTTAGAACATCCCCACTTTCAGCACAGTACACAGCACAGTATACAGTACCCTTGGCACAATACCGCACAGTCACAAAAAAGGCCCCAGAAAAGTTTAAGCACAATACCCCTCAGTCATAATCCCAAAAGCTCCCAGTGACTTTAAAACAAGCCCCCAAATACAGTGCCCTTAGCACAGTACTTAAGATCCTCTCACACCCATACACTTCTCCCCAAAAGATATTTAGTATTAGCCCCCAACACCCTCAGTACAGTGTGCCCTAGAGACAATACAGATTTACCTTTGTGCCTTTGTTCTGATGGGCAGGGTTGCTTAAATAATAATTAGTTTAAGTTCTACATTTGTCTGAGCTCCATTCACTCACCCCCTCTGGTCCAGCACTAAAGCTACATTTGGAAAAATACATTTTGAATTTAACAAATTTGCTGTTTTGTACACTGTACTTCATATAGATCCCAATTAAAGGCCTTCATTCAGAAATGTGCAGGCTGCTTTTCTGAGCCAATCTCATTTTAGCAACATTAGTCCTGAGTCTTTCTCAAATGCTGTTTTAGCTTCTTAGAAATCATGTGACTTCAACCACACTTGATATTCTAAACAACCTAATATCAGTCAATTGTTTAGATTCAATATTCAAGATTTCTTTATTACAGTATGTAGAAAACAAGAGTTCATAACATACAAAATCACAAACATTGAATAAGACAATAAAAAAAATTAAATACATTGAATAATTAAACAATTGTTTAGCCTTAGTATAAATGTTTTTACTTGCACATTGCTACTCATGCTGTATACTCATAATTGTATTTGTTCTCCTCATTTCTTTACTAGACTACAAATTAATAGTTTGGAGTTCCATATAATTCCCAGGCCCATTTTAAAAGATTAGTTCAAACACAATCGTTCTTACCTTTTATTTTCTTTTTTGTAATCAATTTGTAATATTTAACACTGTCTACCTTAAATGTGATTTGTAAAGTATCTGCCAAAACTATATATATCAAGTCCAAATCTTGTTGAATTTTTACCACTGCATAGTAAGCATCTACTGTTCCCAATTGTGAAGAAATGTGTGGAGAAACAGAAAAAAGACATGCATTTTGTGCATTTCAAGTAAGGGTCTGACGGAAAATATTTCAGCTTTTTTTTAACTTCGCTAATGTTTCAAGAATATTTTCTTTTGAAACGAGCATTGACACATTTTTCTATGTGGAGAAGCTAAGGAAACCACCCTTTACATCCATAGAACTCATTGTCATCACATTTCCTGCTACTGCAGCATAAGAAATGCTGTCATATTTTAATCTTTCTCCCGCAGACATTTATGCTACCAGAGAGCCTTATTTATTTTCTTCATGCCACTGTAAGAGCTAATATGTGTACCTTTGTTAATACAGTCTTGAACACAGCTGTCTGGGACTGAAATACAACCAGCTGTTTACTCAGGACTACAGTTCACACCGGTAAATGTGATCTTCAGCACTGCATGCTGTGAGTCAGAATCACATTCTAACTACCCAAATCTATTGTACTTTGGAAGGAATGCTGGAACTATAAAAAGTTGAAAACTCAAAGAATAAGAACAAGGTCATGCTCTTCCATTTTCTCCTCCCCTTCCATAATAGAAATGTTCCTCACCACTACTCTGTTGATTCCACACTTGCAACTACTCTGTTAACAATGCAACAGCCTTTTGTCATTTTTTTTCTCCATAGGGAATGAAATTTGTGAAATAAAGTTCTGAAATGCTAAGCACGAGTGGCGCTGTAAAGTGGTGTAAGTCCCAGTGGCCCACTCATCAGGCTATTTGCACAGCTCTATTTATTTATTTAGAACATGTAAGACAGGGGCAGCTCCTTGTGGTTTCAAGTTGTGTGTTTTCAAGGAGACCCTGTTGCATAATACATTAAAGAGAATGCTGTACAAAGACCCAGTTACCATTTTAGACACTGAAACACAGTATATTAGATTACAGTGGCAGTATGGGTTCAGGCACGGTAAATCACAATATCAGGGACACAAATATCCCAAAAGACTTTAATAACTCCAAAGACTGTAGCTAGTAAAATCCTTAAAATAACTAGAACATTATACTGCAATGTAGCAGAATTCAAATCTGTTTATTAAAATAGTTGTTTAATTGAAGCCAGGTATGAGCTCTTCTTTCTGAAATACTTCTTTTGTATTTCTTTTGCAAATTTGAACATGTCCTGCCTGTTTGTTGTATGGAGCAGGACATACTAGGATTTACCCCCAATACCTGATTAGTATTATGACTTGACTGTTAAGTGATAATGACACCATACAGTAAATGACCAACTAAACAGCAGTATTACCTGTACATAGGGATACAAGTCAAACTTTTCCTAAATTTTAGTGTGTAGGTTTCAATTTATTGATCCAAGCTTGTGCTACTGTAATTCAGGTTTGTCAACTCCAGAGAGTTTTCAAGTAAGGAAATGTCACTTTAGTATCAGTTTCTAGACTTATTGTTTAAGTTTTACACACTTATGTATTAGAAACTATGCTGCATTTTGAATTCAAGCCAGCATAATCTGCACTCTGTGTATACCTCCTTCCATGAGGCCACATTTCATGTTGACTGTTTTTCTCTGGTATTGGATGTACTCTTATACTGGTACATTAATATATATGCTTCAGTGGATTTTTACCAGGCAATTGGCTTAGAACCCAATACTGACACTGTAGTGCAGTACTAGATGTGTGCTGCACTGCTGAGGTGAGAGTCCTGTTTAATCAATATCCCCTTCTGCCTTTGTCTGGTGGATGTCCATGTGGAAGTTAATTCTCCAGTGGCACTTACAGTGAGAGTAGAGGAATTTTAATAAAAGAAAATATGTAACAAAAAGATCACATAACCTTTATATCAAGCATACATAAAAAAATAGTTGATATTCGATTCAATAACATTAAACTCAAGTCAAAATGCAAGACAAAAAGGAAACAAACAGAAATATTTTATAATATCAGTCATGCTTCCCCTCTGGAAACGTAATGAGTAATCCACACAGAATTTTGCCTGAGAAAGGACAACTGCTGTTGTTGCAGTGATTGGTATGCTGCTTGGTGACTGGACCATTGGGAAGCTGTAACCATCATACATAGATACATAGATACATAGCAGTGTCGGCAGATAAGGGCCTATGGCCCACCCAGTCTGCCCATTTGAGCTTGTAAGTTCAGTTTATGTTTTCCTTGAAGTCTGTTGCCCCTTTCACCTGACCTCCAGAATTCCTTTATGTCTATCCCATGCATTCTTAAATCCCATGATTGTTTCAGCCCCCACCACTTCCTCTGGCAGGGTGTTCCACTTGTCCACCACCCATTCTGTGAAGAAATTCTTCCTCATGTTTCCTCTGAATTGTCCTCCTCCAACTTCATCCCATGCCCTCTAGTCCTGGAACATCTTTTTCACTTAAAAATAGTGTATTCCTGCACCCTGTTCCTCCCTGTAAGATACTTGTATGTCTGTATCATATAACCTCTCTCCCTCCTCTCCTCCAGGGAGTACATGTTCAGTTCCTTCAACCTGTCCTCATAGGACTTGTGATGCAATCCATGCACCATCTTTGTTGCCCTCCTCTGAACCTTCTCTACCCTGTCTATGTCCTTATGTAGGTATGGTCTCCAGAACTGTGCACTGTACTCCAGGTGGGGCCTCACTAGTGTCTTGTATAGCGGAATTATGACCTACCTTTTCCTGCTGGTGATGCCCCTGCCTATACATCCCAGCATCCTATTTGCTTTACCTGCTGCCTTGCCACACTGTTTCCCTACCTTGAGGTCATCAAAGATGATAACCCCAAGATCCCTTTCCTGCTTGGTGCATGCTATATCCTCACCCCTAACCAATACATTGTACCAGGGTTTTTGTGCCCCATATGCATTATCTTGCACTTCTTTGCATTGAATTTCAACTGCCAAACCCCTGACCATTCTCCAAGTTTCTGCAGGTCCCTTCTCATTCTGTCTACACCCTCTGGTGTGTCTACTCTGTTACAGAGCTTTGTGTCATCAGTGAACAGTGAAATTCTGCCGTCTAGGTGCTGCACAATGTCACTGATGAAGATGTTGAATAGGACCGGTCCCAGCACTGATCTCTGTGGTACCTCATGGGTCACTCTTCCCTCTGTGGAGTGACAGCCATTTACCATCACCCTCTGTGTCCTGCCGCCCAGCCAGTTACCTACCCACCACACTACTGTCCTGCCCACACCCATATTCCCCAGTTTGTGTAATAGTTTTCTATGTGGCACAGTGTCAAAGGCCTTGCTGAAGTCCAGATAGGCCATGTCCACTGCCCTCCCCTGATCCACCTCCCTAGTCACCCAGTCAAAAAATTCAACGAGGTTGGTCTGACATGACCTCCCCCTGGTGAAACCATGCTGCCTTGGGTCAAGTCAGCTTGTGAAGTGCATATGTGCTACAAAACCAAATAAAATCTAATCTGCCAGATAAAAAAACAATGCAAGTACAGCAAATGTTACTATGAGGATGCTAGAATTCTATCTTCTCCACCCCTGGGGTTAGATACTCAACACCAAGGTCTCATATGAGACAGCGACAAACGAGGGTTCCCCCATTCTTTTGCTATTAGGTTCCAGAACCTAACAACAGGATACTATAAAAATAAATCTGCTTGTGTGTCTGGCTGCTGTAAACATTCAGGTCTCAGGCAAAATCACTCTTCCTGGCATTTATGTTTGCAGGAATCTCTTAACCCTAGCATCCCATGGCAGCTTAACCTTATTGAGCCCCACATATGATCCAGGACCAGAGTATCTACCATTGAAGAGTGACTTTTTATGTCTGTCCTGGGGGGCAATCTTTAAAATCTGTCTCCCTCAAAGAGGCTTTCTGAAATCTTTTTGATAAATCTCTCTTCTAGATTTACTCCACATCTGCTCAGGTGTGAGCTCCCATTTTCTAATTTTCATCAGTTTGTTAAACATACCCTGATAATGTTGGTACCATCTTCATTATTGATACTAATGCTGTGCAGAATTTTCAAATTCCAGCAGAATTAAATTTCACAGAATTTTTTAAATTCTGCTAGAATTCCACCAAATTACATCAGAAATGGAATGGTGGAATTCTGCAGCAGAAAGTTTCCTCAGAACAATTGCAGTTACACAAAATATTATTCTGAGCTTCTCAATATTTTCCATGGAAAAATGTTGTTCCATAGAATATTATTCCAGCAAAGCAAACAAGTAGCCGAGCTCCTCAGCTGGACAGCTTAGTACTTGACAATGAACAGTTTAAAAACATACCACCATAGAGCAGGAAAATGGCAGTTCACAAGGCCCTGACCGGTTTCAGATAGTTATGTAGACTATTATTTCTAAACCAGCAATGATTTTAACAGTATTATAAGAAAGAAGTTCCTCTCTTTTAGTACATTACCCAAAAGGAGTCTCAGTCTCTAAGGTGGATACTGGAGGTAACACAAGGTAATTCCATCCAATCCTAGAAAGAAGTCCTGAATAGAGATCACACTGCATGGAGAATTTGAGGTTGGGGTTACTTTTTTCCAGTATTGGAGGTCTAGAGTCTAGAGTTGATAATCTTTTTTGTAGGACCTGTAGCTGTTCCACATTTGGATCCACATGTGAGATATTTATCACAATGTTGTCATCTCTCAGGCCATTCTCCCCCTCCTGCCTTGATATCTTGTTCTGGTGTTTCTTACCATACAGTAAGTGTCTGCATCATTCCTGCTGCTATTTTAATTCATTTGCATTGATTAAGTTTAGGACTTATTATTTATAAGTGTATAAGGTGGTATTAGAAATGGTATTAATAGTTTTAGCACATTGTACTAGTTGTTTGCACCATGTTGAGCACTTTAGCACTTTATACACTTGTGGCACTTAAAAATCACCATCACTTTAAGACTTTGAAATATTTCTCCTATTTAAGCCTAACCTTAGTAGCAAGGAACCACCCCCTGAGGACGAACTGTGTACAAAACCGATCGAGGCCTTGTGAACTGCCATGCTCTACGGTGGTATGTTTTTAAACTGTTCATAATAAAATACTAAGCTGTCCAGCCGAGGAGTGCGGCTACTTGTTTGCTTTGCTGTCACTTGTTTTGTGTGGCCCACACACTCCCAATGCAGCTGAGCTGTATCGTTGCTTGTTTTAATAGAATATGATTCCGTAAATCTCAGCTGGTGGAATTCCGCACAAGAACCAGTGAAATTCTGATGGGAATTCCACCACAGTAATGGTCATTCCCTGCTAATTTCGCTGGTAGAATTCCACATTCTGCACAGTACTACTTGATACCTGTAAACAGACTTGCTTACAATTCTCCAAGTAAGGAGGAAATGAGTTGTGTATTCAGGGGGTGCACAATTTTGGTGAGTCTCAAAATGCTGACCCCAAATTACTACTAGAAAGGTGTTGTACAAAAATGCAACAGGATTCATTATATGTAAGAGCAGGGGATTTTCCCTGGCAACCTACCTATCATTCACTCGGCCAGTAAACAGGTCCATATTAGACATCCTTTGAGAAAGCACAAATAATTGTGTGAAATGTGTCAGGAGGCAATGGAAACCACTATATTTGTTTCTGTTCATTTGTGTGATGATTGTTTGCACCAAATAAAGAAGTACTTTAGCTAAGAAGGTGACAGTGAAATCTCCTTCATGAAGCAGAGACTTGCCTGGCATGCAGCATGACAGCTGAAGCAGTGGGCAGATGCTGTTTTTTTATATAAATCCATGTAAGCCACCACCTAGGACATACTTGCAAAACAGCAGTCATGGCTCAGTGTGCCTCTTGTGGTCAAAAATAGCAACTATATAAATCAATCAATCAACAAATAAAATATCTCTGAATGAACAGATTTGCATTTACAAACATAGACCTAGTAAGCATTACATTCTAGACCACCACTTTTATCTGACCATCTATATTCCTTTACTCATGCCTACCCCACCTTCAGCCTACCTCCTCCATCATTCTAATTGCGTCTCGGTCCTAACTCCCAGATGCCACCACTCAGCTGGGTAGGTCATGTTCTCCTGGAGAGTTCCCTCCCTCTGGAACTCCAGTTTCAGTCTTCACCATCATGGCTGACCCCCAAGAGGTCGGTCTGGGAGCCGACTAGGCCCGCTTGCGTCTATTTCTCAAACCAGTTGGCAGTGATACCACATGCACATTGGGCCACTCCCTAACATGTGACTATGACTGACACTCTCTCCCATGCTGCTCAGTTCCACAACCTATTTCTTTGTATTGTGGTGGTACTTTCGTTTGCTACTTATCTAGTCTGTTTAATGAATTGCTTGCTCAGGTGTGAGTTTCCAGTTTCATAGTTTTAATAGAGTTTGTTAAACATATCGTGGTAATGTTAATTCCTTCTATGTGCTTGATACCTGTAAATGGCCTTGACTCAGATTCTCCAAAGTAAAGAGAAAACAACTTGTAAATTCAGGAGGGCTACAACTTTGGTGAGTCTCAAAAACCTGGTCCCAAATTACTACTAAAAAAGTGTTAACGCAATGGGATTCATTACATGTAACAGTAGGGGATTTTTCCTGGTAACCTACCTACCATTCCTATCTGCCTAGGGTATGCAGAGGGGTATCAACAATAATGCATACTGGTGAAACAGGATTATATTTTGCTGGGAAAACAGGAGCTGACCTGAAACTGAATGGGGAACCTTTCTATCATAAATTATAAAATTGGTTTACGGATAATAGCACTCTATTAATTAAAAGAAAATGAAAACAATGGCTTCTGGAACCAAACAGAAAACTGAAATTAAAATAAATAGAAAGTTAACTAAAGAGACAAATGGACACAGATTGGAAGATGTATCTAACTTTTACTATTTGGGTATTATGCTAGATCAGTTTTTGTCATTTCATGAACATACGGTATACAAAAGGTGACAAAGAAAGTAAACAGCAAATTGGGCTATCTATGCACAAATCAATATAATGTAAACCCATATGTCAAAAATATTATAGCTAATCAAGTCCTACTGCCAGCTTTAGAATATAGTTCTGTTTTTTTTAATCTTTCAGCTACAACTTTTCATAAATATGTTGTAACCTTTAATAATTTTGCTAGATTTGCCATCCAGTCTTCAAAAAATGTTTAGCACTGTGACCTTTACCAAAAATATGGGACATTATCACTGCAGTTAAGGATATATTATACTGTGTGTGTTAGTATTTTTGCAAACAATCTGGATGAAAAATGCCCCGAGTGTATTAAATAATAGATTGCCACCTACTCATAATTTCAAAATATTATGTAAAACTTCCACTAGATTGTTTAGTGAAATCAGAATCAAAATGAATGTGGCAGAACAGTCTCTGTCATATTATGGACCAAAATTGCATGAATAATCTGTCAGAAACTGGAATGGATGCTAGTTTAAGGATATATGTGTATGAGAAACCTAAAAGAACACCTACAGGCTTCATCAAGCTGTAATTGCTTGGAAACTGCTAGACTGATTGAAATATGCTTACAATGTGTATGTGTAAATATATTTTTAATATCTGATTTTGCTTTATGTGATGCATATTGTAAGGTGTGACATTTCCTGTTGCAACACCTTTTCTTCAAGTGTGGCTGAAATGGGTAATCTCATCCAGTCCACTTTTGTAGTAAAATAAATAAAAAATGAAAATTCCCCCAGCCAATAAAATAGGTCCAGGTTAGAGATCCTTTGAGAAAATGCAAGTTGTTTTAGGAAATACAACAGGAGGAAGTGGAAGCCACAGTGTTTGTTTCTGTTCATGTGTATGCTGATTGTTTGTACCAAATAAAAAAGTACCCTAGTTAAGAAGGTGACAGTGAGAGTTCCTTCATGAAGCAGAGATTTGACTTGTGTGCAACGTGAGAGCTGAAGCAATGAGCAGGTGGTGGTGTTTTCTACAAATCCATGTAAATTACCCTCAGGACACTCTTAGAAAACAGCTGTCATGATTCAATGTGCCTTTCTTGGTCCAAAATCACAAATAAATAACAAACTAAGGAAAATGAATAACATATACATGCATGAACAGTTTCGCATTTGCAATCAAAAGTCTAGTAACCTTTGCCTTCAAGACCAATGCCTTCACTGCCTACCCCAACCTCTGCCTACTTCTTCCATCATTTTAATTGCCTCTCCTTTCTAACTCCCAGATGCCACCACTTGGCTGGGCAGGCCATATTTTCCTAGAGACTTTCCCTCCTCTGAAATTCCCTTCTTTCTCAGTCTCAGTCTTCACCCTCATGGCTGACCCTCAAGAGATCGGTCTGGGAGATGACTAGGCCCGCTTGTGACTATTTTCCAAACCAGTTGGCAGTGATACCACATGCATTTTAGGCCACTCTCTAAATCTCCTATGGGACCATGACTGACAGTCTCTCCCATGCTGTTCAGTTCCCCATATCCCATTTCTTTGCATTGTGTTGTCACTTTAGTTTACTGTTACCCAGTCTGTTCAACAAATTTCTGCCTATTTGCTGAGCTCTTGTACTGACAGTTATTTTTATTATACACTTTTATTGTTTATAATGTCTGTTTTCTCTGTTTTACCCAATCTCAGGATGCACTGGGAAATGAGCTTATTACAGTTCAGCTTGTCAAAAATTTCATATAAATAAATCACTTGACTTTAGAAATACTTGAAAGAAATGGGCATAATTTGGAAGGGGTCCATGAAAAGGCTGTAATGTAAACATACACAATAGCAGGGTATGTCTTGCGTTAATAATACATGATTCAGTAAAACAATAATTAAATAGCAAACAAAAATAGAGGCATGGACATGTTAAACCATCCTAACCACTCTCCCCCAATGAAGTCAACTTTTACACCACAGTATATCACTTTTTTCATTATCAAACATCTCATCCTTATGGTTACTCTAGCCTTAGCAAAAATTAATTTTCATGAAGTGCTGTAAATTAAAATTTGCCCCAAACTGTCACAAAATGAAAAAAATATAGTTCTAGTCCATGCCTGAAATCTGTTTTTTTCTATTTATTAAAAAGCCATGCCAATTTTATAAAAATGATACATTTTTGAGATCTGATCAAACTTAGTAATTAAAGCAGAGGTCTTTTAATTACATTACTGCTAGGATTTATTCCAAGAAGCAGACTTTCACAAAGTGATGAATTCAATCTTGATTTGAGGGCATCACTTTTCCAAGAAATAAGTTACATTATCTTAGTTAATGAAACCAAGGTCAAAAATGGATACAGTTAATTCCTTTTATCTGTTTCTAAAGTTGGATCATCTATTATCCTTTTGAAATGCTCCCACACTCATCCCTCCTTACATGTTGCCACATGCCTTCACAGATGTACATTTGTGTATTGTTTATTGATTACTGAGTATTTGCTTGTACGTGTTAAATCATGTATTCAAATTTTAATGCAGGTTGTTAAATTCTGTTAAATCCATCTGGAAGATACCACTGACCTATTTGGGACTGAAGGAAATATTACTGCTGGCCTCCTACACATAGCCATCAGAGTACATAACTGAAAAAAAAACTATCAAGACTAGCCTTCTAAGACACATTTGGGATCAGACCAAGATTTGCAAACCTCTTCCTCTCTTCTTCTCCGGACAATCTGCTTCCCTGCTGATTTATCCCACTCCCCTTCTGTGCATTCCTCCCCCCATTCCACAACTGTCTGTTGTCCACAGATCCCACCTATAAAGACAAGGACAACTAAGTATGTGGGTGCTCAGTTTGGAAATTAATTTACTCAATTCTTTCATCCACAACTCCATCATATTGCATATGTATATACAGTTCCATCAATCTTCTTATTATTTACAATTTAAAAAAATGTTTTAATTGCATTTTTTATTGTATTATCATAGCTCAATACATTACAAAGCAATATAGAGCAGTACAGCTTGCTATATAAATACAGATAGTCAGTAAGAGCCATGTTATGAGAAGCAGCATAACAGAATAGATACATTTCCCAGCTCCAGCATGTAAAGTTCCAATATCCATATCATCCCTCATAGAACATATAAATAGGGGATACCTTCATAGTACCAAGGCCACTCTACATCTCCAAGGGTTTAAACCCCAGGTTATATATGTAGAGTTATCATGGTTAATATATCCCAACCAGTCAATTATCATAGCCAAAGACATAAACAGGATTGCTAGTTCCCCCACCAGCCGTATGGTACAAAATCTGTATAGTGTTCTAATTGATAAAGGGTCCATTTTCTCCACCTAGTACCAAATTTATGGACTCGCTGGTTCATTCTGGCAGAGATCCTCTCTAAATGATAGATTTCATACCTCAGCTGTCTCCAGGAATCTACCATAGGTACCTTAGGAGCAGGGTTGGACAAATCAGTTTGTGAGCACATGGTCAGTTTGGCCACTAGGTATCAAAATCTGATAGCCAAACCAATAGTTGTAGTAGCCATTCTTTTCAAGGGCTCAAAAATCACTTTGTAGGCAAGCTGCCAAGTTGGCCAGTAACTTTCAAAATCTGGTAGCCAAACCTGTTTTTTTAAGTAGCCATTGGCCACCTGGCTACCCTATTTGTCCCACCATGCTTAGGAGAGAGCCAAAGTCTAGTAACAACCTTTTTGGCTGCCAGTATCATTAATATCAACACGCAATAGAGATTGCTATTCAGTTTAATATGCTATGGAGCACTACTTGTGTTTCCCTCTAATAATCTAACAGAGATGGGCAGGACCACAATATATGTTCATGTCCATCCTTGACCTGATAGCATCCCCTCCAACAATTCTCATAGCTTTGACCCTTGAACTTTGCTGTAACATCTGGAGTTCGGAAAAACCTGACCCGGACTTTCCAAGCATATTCCCTCCAGTAAATATTTGGGGTGACCGTAGAGTATAATAAGGTATATTTATCCCATAAATCTGTATCAAGCTGTGTACCCAACTTCCTTTCCCAGCGTATTTTGATGTACAGCAGAGAGTGTTTATTGTATACTCTCAGAGCTTGATATAATTTGCTAATAATGTGTTCCCACATATTCCCCTTAAGATGGTTTACAATTATCTGAATTAAGCTAGAAGGTTTTTAGCCACCTTCGAGATGTCTTCCTCAAAAGAGAGTAATTTGTTTTTCAGGGCCATATATGGGGAGTATTGGTTTGTGGGAACCTTATCATTTGCTTGGAAATAGGAAAAAGAGTAAATGCCATAGTTCCCAGAACTTGAAAAACATATTGAAGCTGATATGCCTTCCAATGGGGGAATGGGAGAACTGAGAAATAACTTCTCCTAGGGGCAGAGAAGAGGTATCGGCAACTTTGTAACCATTGCTTAAAGAATTCAGCTGTAAAGGGTTGAAATTGCATCAGTGGAAGACAATTGGGAGGGTTTCTCACTATACAAGAAGGAAAATCTTCCAGACCATTCAGAGTCACCTCTATAGTCTTCCAATGAGCTGTGTATTTAGGGGTAGCATGTAATAGAGCTATTTGCAGTTGGGACACTTGGGCATATCTCTTGAAGTTTGGGAGGTTAAGCTCTCCCTGGGCTCTAGAGAGCTTTAGCAAGAAATATTTAACCCGGTGTGTACTGTCCCCCCCCCCCATATAAACCAAGAGATCAGTTTGTCCCAGGCCTGAAAATATGTATCAGAGGGGGAAAAGTGGATTAGTTTGTAAGAAAAAAAGTTTGCAAGGTAATATGTTTTGTTGTATAGTTTCCGCCCTAATGAGTATTCCTATAGGTAACTTAGTCCACTTCGAAAGATCTGTTGTAATCTGCTGGGTAAGAGGTTCGAGGCTTACCAATTCAAGATGTAACATCTTAGATGGTATCTTAATACCCAGATATCTTATCTCAACCTTGCTCCAGCAGAATGGGAGGGAGGCTTTCAGCATCTTAGAGGGTGTAAATGAATAGCTAAGTGCTTCTGTTTTGGTGCTGTTAATTTTATAACCCACTAGCTCACCAAATTCCTGAAGCTGTGCCCAGAGCGTCAGAATAGAAGTCTCTGGTGACGTGAGTGTCAAAAGGATATCGACGGCAAAGACAATACGCTTATGTGACCTCCCACCCATAGGGTCACCTTCTACCATAACCTGCGTTCGCACTTGGGCAGCCAGGGGCTCGAAATATAAGGAGAAAAGCAGAAGAGACAGTGGGCATCCCTACAATTTACAATTTTATCAATTCCATGCTCTTTTTTCTTCTTCTCCCCCCAGGTGTACATCTGGGGGCTTCTTTTCCTCTTCATCTTTTCAACTGGGTATGAGTGTACATCCGTACCCTTTGTTTTTCCTGCCTTGTCCTGAGGTCTTAATTTTCCTCCTCCCTCCCCCCCCAACCTATCCTCCCCCCTCCCCTATTTTCCATCTCTCTGTACTGCTGCTGTTCACCTTTGGCAGTCCTGAGGTTCTGCACTCCATCTCCCGCAGACCCCTTACTTCCCTTTCTTGCATGTTGGGTAGGTGGGTGGGAATTACTCGGAAGCAAAATTGTGAGCTCTCGCTCTCTCCAAACCAAATCTTAAGTACCCCCTCTATCTCAATCCTCTCTCTCTTTTTTCAGCCAATCAATTTATGCCACCTCCTGTGACCTCATAACCCCACCTCTTCTCTGACATCACCCTACCCCTCCTCTCCATTCCCTCTTCCCCCCTCCAGACCCTCTGTATTCAAACTGAGAACCCACATCCATTGGTCTGGGCCTGTTGACAATGGTGTCTGCCCCTTAAGTGGGCAAACCTCCTTGTCCCCAGATCCCACCAATAAAGACACGGACAACTAAGTATGTGGGTGCCCAGTTTGGCTATTATTTTACTCAATTCTTTCATCCACAAATCCTTCATATTTCAAATGTTTCACATATGCATATACAGTTCCATCAGTCTTTGTTCTTATTATTTACAATTTACAATTTTATCAGTTCTATGCTTCTCTTTTATCTCCCCCCATATGTACATCTGGGGGTCTCTTTTCCTTTTCATCTTTTCAACCAGGTACAAGCATACACCCATACCCTTTGTTTTTCATGCCTTGTCCTGTGGCCTTTTGTCTTAATTTTCCCCCTCCCTCCCTTCTAGCCTATCCTCCCCATCCTCTGTTTTCCATCAGTCCACCTCCAGCTTGTGATGGACAGTGTACTTCCCCCTTTCTTTATACCCTCTCTCGCAACCAGGGCTCTATGACATCTGCTATCTCTGAGATAAAGAGAGCTAACCCCATCCCAGAGAGGTGCACTCCATCCCCCTGTAGAACTCCTCATCCCACTCTTCCACCCCCCTTTTTATGATCCTTCCACCTACTGATGTAAATAATCTTCCTACCCTAGCACTCATGCATCTTCTAGCCTTCTCTATCACCTTATGACTCTCTGCATGCCGCCAGACCCTTCTGGGCAGTATGTCGGACTAAACCAGAGTAACCTCTGGCTACCATTCCTGTATTTTGGCAATGTCTGATTTTATTTGGAAGAAAATGTCCGGCCATGGTCTGGTCCCCAAATCATTTCCTCACAGATGGATTATGATCATGTCTAGAAGTCTGTGCTCCCCTTTCATCTTTCACAGCGTTGGTAGCAGCTCCAGCCATCTCATCCTCCATATGCCTCTCCAGGTCAGTTTGATCAGGTTCATATCAAGCATAGCTGATGCCTCCCTGGCCCATCTGGATGCCCATTTTTCTGCCCAATGGACAAAGGAGTATCTGCAAATCCAAACCTCCAGCCTCCTTGTCAGGCCTCACGAAATCACACCAGTTAACTGCCCTTATGCATGACTGTTTTCCCTCTATATTTACATTCCTTTGCTTTATCCCACCCCTTTATTATCCAATATCCCTGCTTATTCCTCTCCCTTTATTCTCCTTTTTTTGTACCTTCTTGTGGTGGGAGAGAAAAGAAGACATAGTTATTATTAACATTCCATGTCATTACATGCATATCTCTTAAAACAACCTGACGTCCACCACCCTTTTTGTTTAATTTCCTTGGACATGCCCTCTTGTGCTGCTACTTCAGAGGCTGCCCCTCTCCTAAAAGAATGTGATGAAAAACCTGTCGGTTCTTCACACAGGAATGTCAACCCTTTCTTAAGCATGGCTGCCACCTGCATGCAGGTCACCTGAGACCCGTCCCCATGTATAAATAATAGTGTGTTCTTGTCAATTGGATGCACTGAAGTGTACACTGTCGGTGTCTCCACTGGACAGAGACCAGGATTCTGGTGCCACTGCAGTCGAATCCTAGCTCCTTTTCCTGCCTGGTCCATCTTAGATTTTCTGAGTAGCACCGTAACCTCATATTTTGACCAGGTCAAGCCCTCCCACCTTAGTCCCCCTGAATTATCCCTTTTTCTGCATCCTACCACCTCTCTAACCCTGAATGCCCCATTATACATAGTAGCATACAACGCTCAAAACAAAATGGCCTCATTACTCGATATACAAACCTCATTCAGTGTCCCTATTAATCTTACCAGCAGGGCTTCTGTAATCGGTCTCCTGCTATCCAAGGGTTTTTCAGTGACCCTTCACCAACCCTGCATCATGCACCATACCAAATTGCTTTTTGTAGGGTCCTCCCACCCCTTTTTTTTATTTTATTTTTGGTTAGCAGGTAAGTGCACTGATCCAGAGGACCATTTTCAGTCATGACCCGGGCCACCAGGTAATGATTTGTAGTGGTACAGAGTAGCTATAATATATAATCTATACAATTTTTATATAGTAGAGCATAATTGAACAACAAAACAGACATTTCCACATATGTTTTAAGTTACACACCAGGTCTACGGCCTCTAAATGGACCCTCATGGTTGCATGTGCTACTTTGTTCTTCCACCCTCGTACTATGAACTTTGCAGTTTGGTCCCCTGTTACCACCCCACTTACCTCAAAGCCATTTAATGCCCTGAAAGCTTGGAACACTCTCCATAAACCTTTGTAAGTTTTCAGGGTCCGAGGGGACCAGGAGTTGAGAAACAAAGTTTGGCTCCTTCAATCCAATCTTCCACACATAGCCTGGAACTGCTGTCTGCCTGGGCTCAGCTCATAGAGAGATGGCATGAAATTTGTCCATCTGCAGGTAGGAGAGGCAGCCAGCTATTACGTTGTTTACACCCTCTGTGTGCCTTGCCAAAAATGACATGTTCAAAGACAAACCCCACAGTACTAACTGCCTCAAAACCCTCATCACCATCTCAGATATGGCTTCTCTTTTATTCAAGGCATCTACCACCACCCGATTGTCACTCCAAAATGTGACCCTCTGGTTTCTTAAGTCCTCCCCGAAGACGACCTACACCACACAAATGGAAAAGATTTCTAAAAAGGTGATGTCCTTAGAGATGCCCAAGCTTACCCATTGTGCGGGCCAAGCTTTTGCAAACCATTTTCCTCCAAAGTAAGCTCCCATCCAGAAGCCCTCAGCCACATCAGTGTAAAGCAGGAGATCAGTGTTAAAAACCCAATCCTCCTGCCAAAAAGTCTGTCCATTATAGCTTCTGAGGAAGACCTCCCACACCCCTAAATTCTCCCTAGTGCCTTTTGCAATGTCCACCCAATGGTATGGCCTGGATGCTGTCTTCATTGCCCTGGCCAGGCACTGTGTAAACGTGTGACCCGGAGCTATGGCCCTACATGCAAAATTGAGGTGGCACCTCAGCTGCTGCACCTGCTGCAATTGGACCTGCCTCCTTGTCTTTACTGCCTCTAAAAGTGACCTCAATTTTTGTACCTTCTGCATTGGTAGCTCTACCTGTCTTTTGCACCTGACCAGGATAGTGCTCTCTCTCAAAATTTTACAACTGCCTTGCTGAAATCCAGGATTGGATGAATTTGAGCTGGCTAAAGTTGAACGAGGGAAAGACTGAGGTGATGGTTGTGAATCCAGGTCACTGGATAGAAGGGATGAAGGCTGGTCAGCCCTCTGGACTTTGTCTGGGGGGTTCCCAGATCCTTACCTCTGAACGGGTGTGAGACCCGGGGGTGGTGCTTGATGACGGGCTGACGCTATGATCTCAGGTGTCGGCAGTCATCAAGTCTTCCTTTTACCATCTTAGGAACATCACCAGGATCAAGCACCTTGTTCCATCTGGAGATCTGCCTATGTTGGTCCGGTCTTTGTGACCTCATGCCTCGATTATTGCAACTCCCTGTACTTAGGGCTACCTGGGGTTGATATGCACCACCTGCAGGTAGTGCAGAATGCTGCAGCACAATTGTTGATAGGGATTTCTCGCACTTCTCATATCACCCCTGTGCTGCGCGATCTGCATTGGCTGCTGATTCGGTGGCAGATCACCTTTAAAGCTGGTTTACTGACTTACAAAGCCCTACATGGACTTGGCCCCGACTACCTGAAAGAGCTTCTTGTTCCCTATTGCCCTGAGTGACAGCTCCATTCAGCTGATGAGGGGTTGCTGGAGATTCCAAGGGTGTCTTTGAAATCTTCTGGAGCACGTGCATATATGTACGTGGCCCCTACCCTTTGGAATTCTCTACCCCGTCAGCTACAGGAGTGCATGACTGTGGGGGGATTCAAACAGATGTTGAAAATGTTTCTATGGTGTCAGGCCTTTAGTGGCATAGAATGAAGGGACCCGTCAGACTATTTATTATTGTGCTTGCTGATTTTATTATTGCTGTTTTAATCTTTTTGTAAAGCACCTTGGTATTTTGAAAGGCGCTTAAGTGAAATAGAGTTACTATTATTATTATTATTATTATTATTATTATTACTAAATAACTCCCCTTCCATGTCTATCTCAATACCTAAGAACTCCAGCCTCTGGCTGGGGTCTTCAGTCTTGTCAGGCAATTAAGGTGCCCCCAGCTCCCTGCACATGGCTTCAAAGGTCCTTACCATCCTCTCAGTTTCTTCCTTTCCTTTGCCTATCAACAGAAAGACATCGAGGTAGTGAATCATTGCCCTGTACCCACATTTTTGCTGAAAAATCCATTGTAGCCATGTGCTGAACATTTCACATGTAGCACACACCACCAAACAACCCATGGGCATAGCTTTGGCAAAGTAATATAATCCCCCCACCTGAAAATCTAGCAAGTCCCAATCTTCTGGACGGACGGGTAACAGTCTAAATGCTGATTGTATGTCTGTTTTGGATAGCCATGCACCATGGATTACCCTTATAAGTCGTACCATTTCCTCCAATGTAGCATACATCACCATACTGTCTTTCTTGCTGATGTGGTCATTTACCGAATCCCCTTCAGGATAGCACAAATGATGGATTACCCTAAATTCTCCCGGCTGCTTCTTCAGTACCAGACCTAAGGGCAAAATCTGGTAAAGGGGGGGGCTAGTAAATGACCATTTCACCCTGCCTGCCATTATATCCTTTCTAATCTTTTTCTCCAACAGTGTTTCATTCCCCTTTACAGATTTTAAATTCTTGGCCTTATTCCCCTTCTTGGTGCCCCAAAAATGTAAACTAAAACCTCCTCAAAAACCATCCAATAGTATCCTGGCCACCTCCTCATTCGGGTAATGTTTTATCCAGTCCTCAAGTACCGCTGTCCTTATGGATGTGTCCACTAACTTAAATGACCTTTTCTCAGGCACCTCAGCTTTCCTGTTGATTGTCATAGTAAGGTTGCCCCTGCTTCCCCATTGCCCGCCCGGCCCCCAACTGTTGGCCTCTATATCCTGGCAGCCTTCCTGAAAGGGCTGACTGTAATAATTATTGGTAGTCCTCTTCTCCCAATTGGTTCGGCACTTAGAGGCCGGATGGGTACCCCTGCATTTTGAGCATGCGTGCTGAAAACAACAGTGTGGCCAAGAGCAAAACGTTCTATTATATCCCCAGCAGCATGTTTGTACCACCCCTGTTTTTTTCTCTCCTTCCCAATCTGTGCCAGTGGTGCCAGTGCAAATCTCCAGCCACAGATCTATCTGCCTAGCATCCCACTTCACATCCCCAAAATGTGCCATCCGCTTCCTAAACTTCTCATCATATTTTAACCATCTGTACCCCCCTTTTGCCTTGTATGCATTTTTAATGATCAGTGACTACAGCAACAATGGCGTGGCCAATTCGGGTTTCTTTTCTATCACTATGGTGTGTAATATGTGAAATCTGTTGACCATGTGTCCCAATTCTTGCCTTTTAAAGACTTCTCCTCCTCCCCTTTTCCAAGGAGTACCATTGCCACAGCCATATTCTTTTTTTCAAAACTCTCTTTCTCCTTGTATTTATCAATATTATCTACATTGGCCAATGCAAATATACAGTATGTACATATTCCCCCCTTCCATATTTTCTTTATTGTGGCCAACGGTACATGGTCATCTATCCTAACCCCAGAAGATTCTAACTCTGCCCCAGTCACCTTCCCACTGCCTACACTACATGTCGCTGTGCCCAACTCCCCCCTTTTTCTTTTGTCTTGATTTCGCACAGCACTTTTTCCAGCTGCCCCAAACCATTATCCCCCATAGACTTTAGCATCTGCTCCACATATTCCTTCACACTGCTTTCCAATGTGAAGTTCTTATTACCTGATGTATGGGGCTCTGGTTGCAGGCCCAGCCCCATCAGTAAAGCGGGCTGGTTGTTGTCGGGCATAGAGGGAATAGCTGGAGGCATCACCGGGGTCAGCACTATTAGGGGTCCTTGTGGGATAAGTATCACCAGCTGGGGTGATGGTGCAGGCACAGGTTCTGGTGCAGGTTGCAGGGCAGAAGTAGGAGGAGAGACTGGGGCAACAGGCACTGGAGCCAAAGGGGAATAGGATCCACAGGTTCTGGCAGAGGCAGGACCTTGGATGCTTTTTTGTCTTTGCCTTTCCCACTCTACCTTTTGACTGACTTCTGTTTCTCCCCATGGCATGGATAGCATCCTCAGGGCTCGACTAGGTGAACACAAAAATAATTGTGTCCCTAGAGGGTCCCACATTTACATGCCAAGTGTTTCTGTGATCAGTAACAAAATGGCAGATTTGTGACACTACAGGGGTCATTTGTGACAGTAAAAATTGCATTTGCAACACTGTCGAACTTTTTGTTAACTTTTCCCATTGATTATAACAGGAAACTTGTTTTTTGAATAACTTTTGAACCGTTTAATATTTTTTCCCAAAATCTTCAAAAGGCACATCGGGGATCCTGGCTGCCTGTTCCCTGAAGTTTTTGGACCAGTTGCACAAACCGTGCAACCTGTAGGTGCGAACAAAAAGGTGCAAAAAAGTGTAAATATGACTTTCTATGGTGCTATATAGTTCTGCAACCGTATATCTGACCATTACGAAACTTGGCAGGTCCAGAGTTCTATGGTACTGTTCTATGCATGCCAAATTTCAGGCACATGTGTCATACAGTGGCAAAGTTATTAAGCTGCAAAATTTCACATTTTAACCTTAAATGGGGTACTCAACCATAAGCCACTATAATATATATATATATATATATATATATATATATATATATATATATATATATATATATATACACATATATTTATATATAAATATATATATACACATATATTTATAAACATATATATATATATATATTCTTTTTTTTACAAAAGGTTGAGCTGAGCAATGTCATATGTTGACAATTACACATCATACTGAAGGAAGGTGAACACTATCTGGCACATAAACTTCACCAAATACTACCGGCAATTATTTCAAAATAATGGGGTGCAAGTGTAAGGCTAGCCAAACATTTATGTATTTTTATTTAAGTCTTTGGTAACCGGGTAAGTGCACTGATCCAGGGGACATTTTCAGGCACAACACGGGCCTCACAGGCAGCAGTTACAGAGGTAGTTAAGAAGTTATACAATGAGTACAAGCCATGTGGATACACAGACATCATTGGTGAAGAAAGTGGATACACAGAGATCATTGCTGAACAGAGAAAATGACATAGGAAAGTAAAATTAATGAGAGGCTGAAAAAACAATCAGTACATCATGATAAGCAATAGTTATAATACAATTGTTTTTTAAGGATAAGTGGCCAGTGCAAATGAATGCATGATGTAAAAAAAAAAAAAATACAAGACAATAGCCAAGTGGGAGAGCCCAAGAAACAGATCATGAGGGATATAAGACAGGAGTCCAAAGAAATGAGAAAGGGCAGGGGAGGCTAAAGCAGCCCAAGGGGGAGAAGTCAGAAAGGTGAGTGTGTGTGTGGGGGGGTGGAATTATCCAAGCTTGCAATGGCATGTGGCCTCATCAAGCAGCCAGGATTTGAGATATGTCTTGAAAGTGTCCAGAGAGCAGATGGGCGTGGGGATTCTGTTCCACAGAGTGGGAGCCACTACAGATAACGCTCTACTACCCATAGCCGAGAAGACTTTTGGGAAATTCTGTGAAATGATGTCAGCCAAAACTGCATAATCTACAAGGAATTACTCATATGCCCTTACAGGGGATAGACAGATACAGCTGGTATTACTTAGTTATGCTCCAATGCTCTAAAAGAAATGGGTCCTCTTAAGTGAGCATGTTAATTATATAGTATTTATTTAGTTATTATTTTTTGTTTCAGGGCCTTATTCTGCCAAAAATTGGCCCCAGCACATCCTCCCTATGAAGCCTCCCCGCTCTCCATGTGGTGGCTTCACTTGCCATGTTCTGTGGCAGTTGCCTCTGCCTCAAAATGGTGGCCGCACCACTACTGAATCCACTTGGCACCAAATCCCTTCTAAAATGGCGGCTACTCTGTTCATTCTCCAAATGGCGGCCGCATTGTCAGATCAATGTTGTTTGATATGTGAGGCTCCTGATTTCTGCCTGAGTTTGAGTGGATCCCCAAACCCCTCCTTCCTTTTATTCCTCAACTCTGTGTGGGCTATCCCTGCTCAAATGCTTCCGCAGCCACTCAGCCCTTTCATCATTGGCTAGGGTGTAAAAACTACAAACCAAACTTCAGAATTCATCCCCTTTTCCAACTCTGGGTGGTTGCCCGGGCCAACAACCTTGACACAGTTCTCCTTTGTAATTTTTTTTGATTACTCTCTGTTGCCCGGTGCTCCCCCCAAACTGCTGTGTTGCAGGACCAGACTAATTTAGCTACCTTCAGCCACCAACTCTCTAATTCTATTTTTATTTTATTATTACTCCTTTTCACGTGCTGCCACATGCTTGCCTATAGTTCATTTAGCTAAGTTATCCTTCCTAATCTACAGAGTTGTGCTCCTGCGGCCTCTCTGGAAAACCCCAGGGGATCTCCCTGCCATGTGGGGATGATGCCAGATGCCATCTCATGTGGCCATGATCGGCTGCCTTCCCTTGCTCCCTTCTCCACCTGGATGACTGAAACTGGCGATTTAGGCATCCGCAAACCTTTTTTTCCTTTATTATTTTATTTCTTATAACAAACCCCCCACCTTCTATGTGCTACTGAAGAGCTTGTGAAGACCAGCGAGGATTGCATCATCTTGGTCTCACATTCCCACAGAGGATGGCCCGAGACAGGTAATCAAACCACAGGCACAAAATCCTCTCAAATTCTTCTGCATCCTAATATCTGTTTTTTCTAAACTGCTCGGTATGCTCAAACAAAATCTGGCTCTTCTATCAAGCTAGTAGCAACAATGTAAACTCAGACAACTTGCCCTGGATTCCCACTCCAATTGCCTCAGGAAACTTTAGCCCAAAAGAGCTATTCTTCATAGCAGAGCAACCAGGGTTTTTTAATGCATTTTTCTTTTTTACTTACCTATGAAGTTGCTTGCAAGTTCTTAATACTCACTGGTTCGAAATCTCAGTCGCAGACCAGCTTCTACTTACTTAACTTAGCTATAGAAACATAGAAGTTGATGGCAGATAAGGACTGTAAGGCCCATCCAGTCTACCCATTTTTTCTACCTTATGAATGTGCCACAGGCATGTACTCTGTAAATGGCCTATCTATTCATACTCAACTTTATTGCTTCCTTATGCCTGTCCCATGCCTGTTTGAAGCCCTGCACTGTATTCATATCCACCACTTCCTGAGGTAGGCCATTCCATGCATCCACCACCCTTTCTGTGAAAAATAACTTCTTCGCATTCCCCCTTAATTGGTCTCCCTCTATTCTCATGCTGTGTCCTCTTAACATAGACTTTAATGGCAGACAAGGACCGCTCGGCCCACCTAGTCTGCCCATTTCCCGACCTAGAGGATAAGCTGCAGATCCTATTTAACCAACAGCCTATTTCTTCCTACCCCCCACAAAAATTGCTTTATGTCTGTCCCATGCATTCTTGAATTCTCCCACAGATTAAGACCCCACAACTTCCTCAGGAAGGCTGTTTCATGTGTCGACCACCCTCTCTGTGAAAAAATACTTCCTCACATTGCCTCTTGTTCTGCTATTTTTTTATATTAAAACATGTTAGACTCTTTCACCTTGTTAATGCTCTCAAGATGTTAGAATGTTTCGATCATATCACCTCTCTCTCTCTCCTTTGCTCAAGGGTATACATATTGAGCTCTGTTAATCTGTTCTCATATGTTTTCTGGTGCAGTCCCTGCACCATTTTGGTTGCCCTTCTCTGGACTGCCTCTATTTTGTTAATGTCCTTGTGCAGGTGCAGCCTCCAGTGTTGTACACAGTACTTCAGTTTGAACATAGATCTGGTATTCTCAAATTTAAAACACCTGAAAAAAGAAGTACACGGCACTCACTACCCCTAAATATGCATATCCCTCTGCTTATCCAAAGTGAAAAGACCTCATCACCCTCTCTTTATCAGTTAGGGACCCAAAGCCCTTCCCCCACCCACTTTCAGGGTGTTGTGTCTTTCATGTAATTTAAATTTACATTTTTGTACAAGTTTTGTAAATTTCATAATTTTGTATTATCAATTGTTACTCGAACGTACTTGCTTATGTAACCCCCTTGCAAATGGGGGTTCCTAAAGCTTTCCCAGAGCTCGTTTCCTGCTCCATGCCTGGTTGGTGATCGGCATAAAGCCATTTAAATGGGAAGCAAGGAGCGCTTTCAAAGCCTCTGTGTGCTGTCTCTTTAAGGGCTGCCTGTTGTTGTTATAATTAACTGAAATGGGGGGGGTTTTGTGGTAGTATGCCCGAGTCCCGCCCGGGATGCTGAAAAATAGCTCATGTCTGTCACCGCTAGTGGTGCAGAGGGAGCTTTACTGGGGGATGTGATTGTTTGCTGGAAACAATGTAAAATAATAGTGATAATGTAGTTGTTATAACCTGCCTTCCTTTGCAGTGAGGACTGTTTCGGTTGTCTCCTCCATTTTGGTCCAGAACTGCTGAATTGGACCAATCAGTACCTCGGGACTCTGGTGAGCTGTCTGACCAATAGGGGAACTGCTTATAAGTTGGAGAAGGCATTATGGGCTATGGTGCTTTTTCGCACCACTGAGGGGCAGAAGATTGATTGACAGACAGGTACGCCAGCCAATAGACTCAGGTAGCGCTCGAATTGAAAAAGAGAGCCCCATGCTGAGAAGGGGCAGATGCGTAGTGCCTGAGGAGAAGGGAGGAGCTCTGTGCTTCAGTGCTGGTGGAGTGTTCGCGCGGGAAGCGCGTGAAGGTCTGAGGCAGCCGTTTGTTGCTGTTGAGTAAGTCAGATCTAATCCGCCGTGTGCAGTCAGAGGAGGCTGGTGCCAGCCCAGCTACCCACCAGGCTCGACCTGTTTTGAGGATTGGAGAATCTGCTGAATCGCACTCGGCCCTCGGGGAAGTTGAAGCTGCCGTTGCAGCACCTTAGCCGGCTGAGAGTCGTGCGAGCCTTGGAAGCTGCTGCCTGGTGTGGTACCCCTCTGGAGTTGCCATATAAATGTGTGAGGAGGCTGGTGAAATTCAGGCTCAGCCCTGCCAGTGGTGCAGAAACCATTGTTTGCTGGAGTCGTGAGTACTGAATCAGGGTAGCTCCCTGCTAAGTTGCAACAGTGGTCTCAAATTATTTTATTATACTGCTGACTGACTAGCTGAATTTTACTTTCCATCCTGACTTTCTCAGTACTGAAAAGGCTACCTGTGTTAGGGCCCCAACCAGCTGCCACAGAGGACTAGCCTTTAGGGCTTGGGTACCCAGGGACAGTAAATATTAGGGTCAGGCCTGTGCACAGAGCCCTAGGTAGATAGGAATAGTGATAAGCCAATTAATGTGATTCCCCCCGTCCTGGTTACTTCTCCCTGGAATAAATCAGATTGTTTGTTCTGCAACTACACCCTGGCTGCTGTGTGCATTACTGGTGAACTGCTGTATAGTTAGTGTGATGAAACTGTACCTTCTTTTACAGGGGCACCCTGGAGCAAGTTGAGAGATACTAGCTGGGGGGGTAAGTGAACTGGGGAAAAGCATTGCGGGTACCCCGAGCAAGCCACTAGCGGGATGAAAGGGAGGTTGCAGTAACCCAGAGGGCTGTGACTGAGGCAATCTCAACAGTACTAGCCCTGACCTCTGGGTGGAGGCACCCGTCCACGGATCTGGGCCCCTCACCCTACCTCAGAGGAGGCAGGCATGGGTAGTGACCCTAAGGATAGCACCCCCTAGGGTTACACTTACTTACTGTATACAGTATTATAACAATCCACCTGGTTTATCAGTTGTATGCTAAGAAATCAAATCAAACCCCAAGTCCTCCTTGCTCCCCATGTAGTCTTCTTGATATATGCATTAAACGTGCTCAGTGGCTTCTTTGGAAACTGTTGGATGCAATAGGACCCTGTCTGATAAATACAGGAAGGTGATTTGTTTTCAGTTAAGATCAGCAAGAAAATATGCATATTTCTGAGGAGGGTGTCAATTGTTTTTCTTCAGGTGTGTGTAATTCTGGCACACTAGATAATTTTAATGGACTGGATTAATCTGATCTGATAAAATTATCTAAAATCCAACTGGATTGGTTTCCTTGCTGGGTCTGAATAGTTAGCTATAGTATCTACAATAACTGATACCAATGAGATAAGATTTTAAATTAAGTACCTTTAATGTACACTGAAACAGTAGCTGCTTAACTTTAATTTCCACTGTTTGGTGGTATATACTTTTTATATCCCTTTCTAGAGGTATACCACTGTTTTATATTTTGAAAATATAATTTCTAAGGTGTTGTTGTGCTCTTTCATCTTTCTGCCATTTCTACTGTTTCAAGCCTTGTCTCTACCACCAAACCAATGAAGGGTACAGTTGAGTAGTCTAATTTAGGTTTGATTCCAAATCCTGCTCATGAATCATCCTTAAAGTAACAATGCATGTCGTAGTCCTCCTCCTGGAAAATGAATGCATAAACTGTAAAATGAATCACTTCTGAAGGAAAGAATTGTTGAGTACCTAGAGGCCAGAGGAGAACAGGACCTAAGTCAGCATGGATTCACAGCAGGAAGGTCATGTCAGATGAATCTAATAGATTTCTTTGACTGGGTGACCAAAGTAGTAGATCAGGGAAGGGGCTGTAGACATGGCCTACCTAGACTTTAGCAAGGCATTTCAGGGTTTTAAATAATTGATTAGCAGTTTTTTTCTTGGGACAATACTAACTGTTCAGAAAGTATTTATATAGGTTTTCTAGAAGTGTTATGTTTGTTAAACACAGTGAGGCAGGTGTTATGCATTTTCACAATGTTTTAGCACTTTTATGAGCAAAACGCTAATAAATTTTTAGAGTTAAATAAAACCTGCATTTGACACAGTCCCACACGAAAGATTAATATACAAGTTGGCCAGCCTGGGAGTGGGTCCCAAGATGGTAGCCTGGGTAAAAAATTGGCTGGAGAACAGGACACAGAGGGTAATAGTAAACAAAGTCCACTCTGAAGAAAGGGGGGTTACTAGTGGGGTACCGCAGGGTTCAGTACTAGGACTGATCCTCTTTAATGTTTTTGTAAGTGACATTGCAGAGGGACTGGAAGGAAAAGTATGTCTCTTTGCAGATGACACAAAGATCTGCAACAGAATTGATACACAAGGTGGGGTGGAAAGGATGAGAAGGGACTTGGCAAGGTTGGAAAAATGGTTAAATGGATGGCAGCTTAGATTCAATGCTAAGAAGTGCAAAGTAATGCACCTGGGAAACAGAAACCCAGGAGAAGAGTATACATTGGGGGGTGAGATACTAACAACAACAAAAATTGAAAGGGACCTGGGGGTAGTCATATCAGATGACCTAAAGATGAGCAAGCAATGTGAGAGGGCAGTAAGTAGGGCTGGTGGGATACTGGGATGCATAGGGAGAGGCATCAGCAGTAGAAAACAAGAAGTTGTTATCCCTCTGTACAGACAGCTGGTGAGACCCCATCTGGAGTACTGCGTGCAGTTCTGGAGACCCAATCTCCGCAAAGACATAGACATGATGGAGGTTGTCCAGAGGAGGACAACTAAAATGGTGTAGGATTTGCACCAGAAGACATATCAAGAGAGACATAAGGATCTTAATATGTATAGCCTCAAGGAGAGAAGGGAGGGGGGGACATGATAGAAACTTTCAAATACCTCAAGGGAATCAACAAAGTCCAAGAGGGTAGCATCTTTCAGAAAAAGAAGTGTGCAAGAACAAGGGGGCACAATTTGAAGCTAGAGGGGGGACGGCTCAGAGGTAATGCGAGGAGGCATTTTTTTCATGGAGAGAGTTGTGGATTCTTGGAACAGCCTTCCTGAGGAGGTTGTGGAGTCAAAAACTGGTGGAATTCAAGAATGCATCTGACAAACATAAGGCAATTCTAGGGGGTGGAGGTTGGAAGAATCAGGCTGTTGGTTAGCTAGGATCTGCAGCTTATCCATTAGGTAGGAAAATGGACAGACTGGGTGGGCCAAGCAATCCTTATCTGCCATCAAACTCTATGTTTCTGTGTTTCTATGAATCCACAGTCCAACTACCCAAGAAATGAAAGACATAAGGCCTGAACTCAGATTACATAGAAACACGGAAAATGTTAGCTAACAAACCAAAGAACTAACATGTTCACATTTTACTATCCAGACAAATGTTGCACTTAGTTTCATTAGAAACAGTTATATACACTGTGTAATAGACTGTGGAACCATGGAGAGGAAAACTGCTAGTGGTTGAATCCAGTGTGAGACCAAGAGATCCAACACTTTCTTCAAGGTATATTAATTGTGCTATGAGGTAGTGGCAGCAGGCACTATGATGGCGCTGACATGGCAGGATGCGATATCAGTCATTAAAGCCACATTCAACTGAATGTGGCTTCAGCAATTTCAGAATTTCAACAGCAGAGAATGAATCCTTCTATGTTATTACCAACCTCTCAAGTATACATTGTAATTGTGTGATCCATTCTCTGTAAGGTAAAAACAATAAATTTTGAATTGAAAAAAAAAATTAATTCCAACAGCAGACGTAATGGTGTGGTATTGCTCTCAGTGGTACTGGCAGACACTGTCTGCACTGTATGACCTTCCCTTTAGTACTGAACTACATACTGTATCCAGTAATGTTATTCTCCATGAGAAACGTATCCAACTTAGGTTTAAAAGACTGTGCACTCCCCCACTTCCATCACTTCCTTGGAAGATAGTTGTTCCATTGGTCTGTCACTTTCAAATGAATCAGTGCTTCCTCATAGTACACCTAAATTTACCCAAACCCCACCATTAGTGTAGAGTATGCAGTGCACTCTAGTTCAACTATGCTGAGTACGCTGAAAAAGTTTCTCTTCATACACCTTATCCAATCCCTTTAAAACATAAAAACAAACTGTAATTATGTCTTAGCCGATTTCCTACTAAAGACATACTCTGCCTGTTGAAATGTTCATCATAGTTTAACCTCTCAGTGTTTTTAAAGGGGAACTACAGTCAAAATGCACAAAAACATATAATTGTGTTGAGTGCGTTGGTTTGTGTGTGTAGCCATAGTGCATCCTTTCCTTTTTTGCTGTTTGGATTTTTTTTATATCTGTGTTTTTCTTAGCAGCATATTCTTATTATTTCAAAGCTAACCATTTTATAATTGCAGTCTAGATGCTAACTGTCCACTACATTATATTGGACCACAGGGTTCACTGCTGTTGGCAGTAGGTCCTGCAGGTGAGTTAAAGTGAAAATTGCTACTTTTTGTGAACATTTAGGTTTAGGTGTCAAATCTGATGGCATGGCTCCACTTTTTTGATCAGAGAAGTTTCCATTCTTAACTTTCTATATTTCTCCTACTTATCTTTTATTACTAAGGGCATCCGCGTGAACACATGAATTCTGCCTCAGACTGCATCTCTCCTCCTGCTTGTCTCTCAGTTGAAGCCATTGGCCAGGATTTTCAAAGGTTCTTCCACAGGTACAGGACATGATGTTGGTGTACACCCGCAGGCAAGATAACTGCAGCAAAATGTCTGAATGCTATTTTTAAACATTTTGCAGCATGTATGACAATTGACATGACTTTGCAGTAAAATGATGTATGCATCATTTTTACAGCTCCTGTTGTGCTGCTACTTATGGAATATACACACAGTACATAGATCACCTTTAAGATATCAACAGCAGCATTGGAAATGGAGGACAACTGTGACACTAGTTCCTGATACACCTTTGAAAATCCAGACTATAATCTTCTCTTTGTGGTAACATGGCCATTTCCATAGCAATAGGTTGTGATGTCACAGAGGATAATGACTTCAGCAGAGGAATAGTAGAAGGAGCAGATGAAATCTGAGACACAAAGGTTCTGTTGTTATGCAAATGTCCTAAGCAATAATGAACGAGGAGGATAAATACAGAAACTTTAATGAAATATAAGTTGAATCCAGTCTGAATAATACATATGGAAGACTGTATGGGCAGCAGTGTGTGACAAGTGTTTTTAGACACCCAACTACATGATGCCGCATAATTGGGAGAGCAAAGCTTAGGTAGTTTATAATTACAAGACATGCTAAAGGTGTATGTGTAAAAAGTATAGAATAATACACGGGGAAGTGTGTATAATGAGGATTTTATGCACACCTGAGGTGTGCGATGCCCCATAAACCCAGTGGGTGAAGCCAGAGGGTTTTATTAAGGCATCGCACACTGAGGGTGTGCATAAAATCCAAGTTCTCAGATGTCCACATGTTTTATTTTTTATATTAACCGGTTCATTTGTTTTTTTAAGTAATATTTCTTAGTCTGTGGAGCAATGAACTGCAACAGTAAAGAATGTTTGTTATAGTAAATGTGAAAAAGTAACCATTTAACTAGAAAAATATGCTTAATTATATGACTTTAACATTTCAAACATTTTGAACAGTTAGTAGCACTTCTGCCCCCAAATCCCCCTGCCCCCCTCAGAAAAAATTATGTCAACGCAATGTGAGAACTCATGTAAATTGCTGTGTCAATGAAAAAACAGTGCATTTTATAAGAGGAATTAGGTCATTATTGAAGCAAAACATTTTATTCAATCAAGAAATTAGTTTGTTTTGTCTGCTTTTCTTCATTTTCATTCCTCTGTCCCATGTGACATTCAACCAGATGTCTGACATAGGTAGCCTTGTAAATTCTGTGCACTCACCAACATCAGAGAGGTATTTTGTGACGAGCCTGATATCACTTTCTGTTTCTTTGAGGGTGTTTTTATTCTCCTGTTGCTCAATGAATTTCTGATGTTCCTAGTCAGCAACTAGCTGAATTTGCAATTTTTAACTGTTTTAAGTGCTGAAAATGTATTGAGCGAAGTGCAGCTTATTTACCATTTTCTGTGTGAAGGTTTTCTGACAGTTATGGTTTATGAGTTTACTGAGGCAGTACAAGCAACTTCACAGCACAAGTGGAGAGCATGAGGAAAAAGTACAGCTGGCATGGAACATATTTTTAGAATTTTATTGAAAGGTGGTTATTGAAACTCCATTATACATGGGTCATTATTCACACGTGTGTATAACGGAGTTTGCAAGGTTCTGACGGCGAGGCATAATCAGCACTAACCAGTTAATATAACATGTTTTTCTGTTGACCATATTTAATTTTTATAATTACTAAATCGAGGATTCAGGAAACCTCCTGCCCACCCAGGGACCACCATGGATACTGACAATGCCTCAGAGGTTGCCAAAAAAGAGGATCAGTTGGACCACAGTGGGCTCAGGGAGGGCGAGGGTGGTGGAACAGAGGCACATCCCTCCAGTTGTACCTCTCCACAATTCATGCACCATTCTGGTGGAGTGTGGTTCCTCTATGGAGGCACCAGCAGTGGAGACCAAGGAGGATGCTGGGAACCTCCACAAAAGAGACCCACAGGAGGATTGCATAGGACCCCACAGGGGAAGGAAACAACTCCTGGTGTGGGAATCAGTTGTTAGGGGGGTAGAACTGGGGGAGGGAGGTAAGGTGCCTGCCCAGCACCATGGATTGGAGGGACATGAAGTGAATCCTCAGGATCGCAGGAGCAGCAGCAAGGGAGAGGGAGCTGGACATCATTGTCCACCTAAGGACAAATTGTTTGGCTGAGAATGGGATCAGAGCATTGCAGAAGGAGTTTGTGGAGCTGGGAAGGGGCCTTAGACAAGTAGAATGCATAGTTATCTTCTTGGAGGTGCTGCCTGTCTATGGCATGGGTGAGGCTAGGGTACTCCACACCATGGGATCCAATGAATGGTTTAAAAACTGGTATAGAGCTCAGGGTTTTGGCTTCATTGGGGACTGGGGGTCTACCTGGAGGGATACAGGCCTATAATGGTGCGATGGTCTGCATCTGTCCAGGAGGGGATCCTAGGTGATAGGTTTAAATGCTTCATTGGGAGGCATTTAACTAGCCAAGGGGGAAGCACTGAAAAGGAGCAGGGAAATCCCAGCCCCCCCCCACACAAAACAGGGTAGGTAGCGAGGTAAACACCAAGGTAGTGAAGTCAATAGGGAGCAGGACACAGGTACATGTAGAAAAAGGCAAAGGCAGTCAGGATAGGGATGAGGCTAAAAGGGGTAAGGCCATCAAAAAATTGAGAGTGATGAGTACCAATGCCCGTAGTCTGGGTAACAAGCTTCCTGAACTAGTGGCCTTGATGGAAGAGGGACACCTGGATATTGTGGCAGTCACAGAAACATGGTACACAGAAAACCATAACTGGGATGTCAACATACCAGGGTACACAATCTATAGGAGGGATAGGGAGTTTGAAAGAGGAGGAGGAAGAGGAGTAGCTCTCTATGTAAGGGAAGGGATCAAAGCAATGAAACTAAAGGATAAACAGGGAGGAGAGGAAGCAATGTGGGTCACCCTGGAGACAGGAAATGGCACCACAATCCGCACAGAGGTTGCATACAGACCCCCGTCTCAGGGGGAGGAAATGGACAAGAAAATGATAGAAGGCATCCTTAGAATGGCAGAAAAAGGGGAGATATTGTTGATGGGGACCTGAATATGCCAGATGTTACCTGGCGCACCTTTGCTGCAGCCACATCCAAGAGCAGGGTAATTCTCTATGCCATAAAGGGGGCATGCCTCAGACAGCTAGTGCTGGAGCCCACTCAGAATTGAGCAGTCTTAGACCTGGTACTCTCAAATGGGGATTGAGAGAGGATCTCAGATTTAGAAGTAGGTAGCCATCTGGGAACAAGCAACCGCCAAACAGTGTGGTTAATGAAAAACACAGTCATAGAGTCAAGCCATACAAAAGCAAGGATACTGGACTTTAGGAGGACTGACTTTGGAAAAATGGGATAATGCCTCAGAAAAGCACAAGCAAATGGGCAAGAAGGAGGGGTGGAGGAACAATGGGGAAAAATCAAAACTACTATCACAGAGGCAACAGGCCTTTGTGTAAAGCAAATAAACAAAACAAAATGAAGGAGAAAAACACTCTGGTTCTCAAAAGAGGTGGTGGAGAAGGTTAGGGAGAAAAATATAGCATTCAGGAGGTATAAGGAAACACAGAAGAAGCGCAACAGAGAACTGTACCAGTTAAAGCAGAAGGAAGCAGGGTAGGTAATCAGAATAGCAAAGACCCAAACCGATGAAAAGATAGCCAGCTCAGTCAAGAAGGGGAATAAAACCTTTTATAGGTACATTAGGGAGCAAAGAAAGACAAGGGAGAGATAGTGAAGGTTAATAAAGGGGGTGGGCAGATAGTGACAGTGAAAAAGCAAGGATACTGAACAAATACTTCTGCTCAGTATTCACAAAGGAAGAGGAGGGAGAGGTACCTAAACCAAACAATAGAAGCACTCAGGATGGGGGGGTTGATACTAGTCTATTCACAGAGGAAAGGGTACTGAAAGAACTCTTAAAACTGAAGGTGAACAAAGCAATTGGGCCTGATGGGATTCACCCCAGACTTCTAAAAGAACTAAGGGGAGAACTAGTGACACCACTGACTACCCTTTTTAACAAATCGTGGGAGGATGGGGTCGTACCTGAGGACTGGAAGAGGGCAGATGTGATTCCCTTTCACAAAAATGGGAGCAAGGCAGAGGCAGGAAACTACAGACCTGTTAGTTTGACCTCAGTGGTAGGGAATATGATGAAATCACTTCTGAAAGAAAGAATTGTTGAGTACCTAGAGGCCAGCAGGGCACAGGACCCAAAGCAGCATGGATCCACAGTGGGAAGGTCATGTCAGATGAATCTAATACATTACTTTGACTGGGTGACCAAAGTAGTAGACCAGGGAGGATCTGTGGACATGGCCTACCAAGACTTTAGCAAGGCACTTGACACAGTCCCACACAAAAGATTAATTAACAAGTTAGTCAGCCTGGGAGTGGGTCCCAGGGTGGTAGCCTGGGTGAAGAATTGGCTGCATAACAGGACACAGAGGATAATAGTAAACGGAGTCCATTCTGAAGAAAGTGGGGTTACTAGTGGGGTGCCACAGGGTTCAGTACAGGGACCAGTCCTCTTTAATGTCTTTATAGGTGACATTGAGGAGGGACTGGAAGGAAAAGTATGCCTCTTTGCAGATGACAGAAAGATCTGCAACAGGGTTGATACACGGGGGGAGGATGAGAAGGGACTTGGCAAGATTGGAGGAATGGTCAAAAGTATGGCAGCTTAGATTCAGTGCAAAGAAGTGCAAATTAATGGACCTGGGAAATAAAAACCCCAGGGGAAGAATACACAATGTGTGTGGGGGGGATGGTACTTACAACAAAAAAATGGAAAGGGACCTAGGACCTTCGTCCTACTCGCCTCAGCTCCCTCAAGGTCCCACCAAACCAAGGGGATCGAGAGTGAAGGGTGAGAGGACAAACCCGGACAGGAGCTATAGCATCTAGAACATCTGCCACAGCCCTGTTATAAGCCTGTAACAGGTTCTCCAGACCTTCGCTTGCACGCAGTAGTCCCGATAGGTCCAGCTCCGCCAATAGGCCATCTGGAGTCACACCCCTCAATGGGCAGTACTGGACCATCTCCACAGGGGCAGTCCTATGGGGGGAGCCTAGAAATTGAACCTTATAGTGTGGTGGTCCAACCATCCCACTGGTTCCACCACCAAGTCAGAGGTCTCCATCCCTAAGAGGTAGACCAGATCCAGAGAGTGGCTGTGATTATGAGTCACAGAGGCAACTGCCTGTGTGAAGCCCAACAAATTCATAAGTTGGAGGAAGTCCTGACCAAACTGTGAGAGTTCGTCATCGATCCAGGCATTGAAGTTGCCCAGCACCATCAATCTGGGAGACTCCAACATCATGTCGACAACTAAGTCTGTGACTTCCTGCAGGAACTGCTTCTCACTACCTGGTGGATGGTAGATGAGAATGATCCTGCACCCCATACCTGCAACCACTGTACACTCAACGGACCTGTCCTCCTCAACTGGCACAGCTACAAGGCCCAATTCTGATCTAAAACAAATTGCTATCCCCCCGCCTCTGCAATCCAACCTCAAGTGGCGTATCACTGAGAATCCAGCTGGAATCGCTGCCTCTAATATGGGGCCAGCATTTTCATCCAGCCAGGTCTCAGTGATGCAAGCCAGGTCCATTGACCCAACAAGATTGGCAATAATAGCCATCTTGTTTTTAATGGACCTGGCATTGCACAACACCGCTCGAGTTGTAGTAATCTGTAATGTACCTGAATGATGTTAGTAGAAAATAAGTCTGTTGTTTTAACAAGATGGCTGTTGGGAATCCATGTGGATAATTAGCTTGGTTTCTGTTTTTTTTCTTTGGTCAGTACCCCAGTAACCCTCCTGAGGTACACAGAGAGAGCACTGACATTATGGTCCTTGGAGGTAAAATGAGTTATGATGGGCTTATCAGTGTCTACATTTCTAATTGCCTTGTAATGGTCCCTGAATTGGTTAGTGAGGCATCTGCCAGTCTCTCCAACATAGAGAGCGGCACACTTTCTGCAAGGAATACAAAATGTCACATTGCTGGAAATGTATGAAAACTCCTTGGTGATGTGAAATCATATGTGAGACCTTGGATTTTAGTGACACTAGAAATTAGTTTGCAGGTGTAGCAGTGGATTCTGTTACATGCCTTTGTACTTAGTAGAATGGAATGAGTAGGAGTATAGCTGCTGCTACATAGCATTAAATTATGGTGGTTGGGTGATCTGTAGTAGGAAACAACTGGTGGCTTGGCAAAGAAAGCTTTAATATTACGTTTTGTTTGCAGAATAGGTAGGTAGTCACTTTATTGTTAAATCACAGTAAAAGATCATTACTAGCAATAATAACAAATCAAATAAAATTACATTTTAAAACAACATAATCTTTCTAAGATATCACAGTCCCCTCTCATGAATACATACATAGGGGCAGGATAATATATTGCACCTAAGCTCCTGTGGAGGCTGTATGTTCAATCATTATAAATATTCTCTTTCTCACTTTTTGAATTGTGACTAAATAATGGACCACTCTATTAATAATATGTTCATCTTCTACAATAAATAGAATTTTTAAAAGTTCTTTCTTGTCTGAACAATCCAGAGAATTGAATATTGGGACTATCCAGTAGTCCCTAGCTTTATGATACCAGTGACATTTCAACATTACATGGCACAGATCTTCCATAACTTTGTTATTACATTTGCAAAACTCCTCTTCAGATTTAGAGGATTCATTAAAATGAGCAAGTGTTACATTTGATGCAAACATACCAGATCTGAATTTTGCAAAATGTTTTCCTTCATGTATTGCCTCCAGAGTATCCAACTTGTACCTAAACCTATGTCTTCAATCATTTGCACTACACCACTCGTAGAATCTAGACTGCTGAATAGCACGCAGATCTCTGTTTATACCACTCCTCAATTTTTCTAGAGATAAAAGCTTTATATTTGTAGTTAATAACAATGTTTTTGTTAACATATCTAATTAGAAAGTCAATTCCATATATTTGAAGAAGACAATAAATATGCCCCAACCAATAAGATGACTTGACTCCAAGAACTTTGCAATAAACTTTTTCCTGTAGGGTTTTTTTAACCAGTCTATCCTCTGTATCTCTATCTATTCTAAGCCAGTACTTAACAACTTTACTGTCTGCAATTGCTGGTTATCAGTTATACCCAGCTCAGTTCTCAAAAAAACAGTTAAGTGTAGAGATATTAAATCCTAGTGCCGAACATAGTATTTGTATAGCAGGTTTTTCCAGTTCTGTAACTAGGGACAAAGCCCACACTTCAGCACCATAAAGAACCTGCATGTTAAATTTTGATTTAACATCCTCCACCAATGTTCAAATAGTATGCCCATCATACAGGTCATTAAACCTTTTTAGGCCAGTAATCAATTATTTCACTTTGACTAAGATGTAGTCAAGATGACTTTCCATGAGAACATTATGCCCAAATAACAATATGTTTTAACTATATCCAGTGGTGTACTATCCAGTTTCCACTGGTATTTATTCATGTGAATGCCAAAAGCAATGACCTTACTTTTAGAAATATTTATCTTTAGAGATAAGCTTTTAGACTTATCATTTAAAATGTTAAATTTTTTTCTGTAGTCCACTACATGAAAGTGAGAGCAGAACCAGGTCATCTGCATAGGTCAAAATGGGACAATTTAATTGACCAATTTTGGGAGAGTCAGTATAGGAAGCATGAAGTGCTTCCAATAGTCCATTAATATATATGGAGAAGAGTGTATGGGCAAGTATGCACCCTTGACTAACACCTTTATTAGTTGGGAATCCATCTGAGCAATAACCTCTTTTCCCAACTCTACCCTGAGCCCATGTGTTGGTATAAAGATCTCTAATAATACTAATCAGAGTGGGGTTGATCCCCCAAGCCTTCATAACTTCCAGTAGTGTACTCCTGGCAAAGGAATCAAAAGCTGAACTATAATCAATGAATGTAGCATGATGTTTCTGACCCCTTAATCTGACATATTTTTCCAAAAGGTGTTGTAAAATGAAGCAGATATCTATGGTTGAATATCCCTCTCTGAAACCTGCTTGAAAGGGAGAAATATCACCCACCCTTATAAGTTTTGCTTTCAGTCTATCAAGAAGTACTCTAGAATAGATTTTGGGCATGTTGTCAAGCAAACTAACTGGTCTATACATTTTTGGATCATAACAATTTCCTTATAGGGTCATTTCTGAGCCTCTCCAAAGATTAGGGATGCACCTACCACTAATACATTTCTTAAAAAATATTGTTAAACAATTTGACCATTGTTTTGCTAAGCAAGTATAAACTTCAGTGGGAATTTTGTCAAGGGCCTGGAGCTATTTTATATTTAAGACATGTAATTGTAATTGCTAAGATAACTTCCTGCTGATCAAACAATTTAAAAGATGACCTTTGGGCAGTCTGATCATGTATTGCCTCTGATAAATTAACTGTGGAATCATAAAATATATTAAGAGAATGCTGGACCCATGTGTCCATAGTGATGTAAGAGTCCAGCTCCTCTTTATACTCATTACAGACCCTTGCAACGAGAGTCCAAAACAGTTGTTGATTTTGTTCCTGTATGGCTATCAGCATGCAATCCCATTGGTTCTTATACAGCAATATTCCTTTCTTGGGCTTCCAAAAAAAAACCTTATATTGTTTTCTTTTTTTTTTCAAAACTTGGAAGGTATGTTTATTGGGAGATTTTTAGCAGCTCTTAAAAGAGTCATAAATCTTTTCTCTCTGTTTGCATTCTTGATGGAGCCAGCCCCACATAGATGGTACCTTATTGTTGTGGATCCCTTCAATATAAAGGAGTTGTTTAATTTCAACAAGCAATTCCTTCAGCTCCTGGGCTATAACCCTAAAATTTACATTTGTCCCAAGGGTAGAGGCCCAATGGTGCAAAAATATCAGAAGCTTATCCTTAATGTCTATTGCTGTCTTATTATTCCATCTAACTCTCTTGAGATATCTGGGGCCCAATTTTCAAAGGGAATGCAGTTGCCACAAGCCCCTGGTGCACTGATTAAATATCGCAGGGGGCTTGTGGCATGCCCCTGACTCAAATCCCAGTTTTCTATCCCCTGTACCAAAATGCACAAGTTAGACCAGCTCCCTGCTGGTCTAACTGTGTGCCATTTGGGGACCCTTTTTATGGGGTTTGCACCAATGCTTTGGTGCAAGCTGCCTTAAATTGTGCAAAATATCACAACTGCACCCACGTTACAAAAATAGGGTGCAGGTTGTGGCAAACTGATTGGTGCAGCTGTGCAGAACACTACAGTTGGCAGGGTGTGACACAAGCCCTGTGTCAACCTTTGAAAATTGGGCCCCTAATCTCTAGTTGTGGGACACTAACTGCAGTCCCTATCTTTTTAGAAAATGTTTGATAGTATTCACTGGATAACACTACGGGAAAATGATCAATTTCACTTCTTAATACAATTAACAATTCTGACTATATTTTGTGGGGCCATTCCATAAAGCAACATCCAACACCGATGTTGCCTGATGTGAGGAAAAGATGGGATGTCCCTTGGTATCACCCCTAATTTTCCCATTCAGTGGGTACAGATGGTTCTTTTTCATTAATTCTATCAGTCTTTGGCCACTAGACTTTATCTTATTATCAGAAGACCTTTTTGGAAAATTACTGGCTTCTGGATACATCCAATTTAGAATTATGTCATTCATAAGGCCATCAAAATGCCCAATTCTGGAGTTCAGGGACTTAATTCTCAAAGCTCCCGACACAGCACAATGGGTTTGCACCACAATAAATGGCACAAAGTGTCCCTTGCACTATATGATTCACTGAGAGCGATTCTTAATGGCAATCTGCATTAACCACAGGCTGCCTGTCCCAAATGGGGCCTGTGCTGCCTGTATGCCCAGCAATGGGCTGTGACATGGTGCTAGGGGGCATGTGGCAGATGCAAGCTGCCACATCCCAAATGTGGGATTCTCAAAACTCTATAGAGTGGGTCCAGTGCAGAAAACCTAGGTAAAAAACAAAAGATTTATTCTGGGAGTATCCTGTACCAATCAGGGCAAAGAAATCACCACAGACAGATTGGTAAAATAAGCCCACTCACCCAGTGTTGTAAAAAAATATATTTTCTTTTTATTCAATAGTATTTCTGTATTTTTCTTGTAACTTTAGATACAGTATATTATGTTCAGATGTTTCGGATAAGAATCCTTCATCAGTGAAATACAGTATCCAAATACATAATTATCCATACTTTGCAGATAAAACAACAAAAATATTTTCTATCATTATTCTTATTTCCATCATTTTTTGTATAAGATTTACATGAGATGGAACTGGATTTTCTCATCAGAATTATCCTGCTAGTCGCTCCTCTAGCTCTTTAAATCTGTTACAAGTAATAAATGCCATCAATTTCAGAGCTTCAATACCAAACTTCCAAACTTTGTCACATTTCTAGTGTTAAATAAAATTTAAAAAAAAATTTTTAAAAATGCTTACGTTCCAATTTTCATATATCACTTCCTCCAACAGTGTTATAGTCCTCTTTTTATTCTAGCATTTAAAAATATATTCAACAATCAGTATGTTCCTCATCTTATATCATCCTGTATATTTATGCACCAATTACTTGTTTTAATCATTTTTAACTCTAATTTCTTTTTTAAACAAAAAATGCTACATACTATGTTGTAACCATCGGGTTTAACAACTATTTTACTGTGTTACAGTCAGATGCAGTCATGTTATAGTGCACTTTTTTCACTCTTCTTAATGTTTTTCAACTGTAAAAAAATGTTTTTACCTGTCTGTTTTTCTTAATGCACTTTGTAGTCTAAACATAAAAAGATTTAAAAAAATACAGTTTCTGAATTGTTTCTGTTGGATAGCTTAAAAGTTTGAACGCTCTTTTTAACATTCCATTAGTTTCTTAAAAGGTTTATGAACTTACTAGAGTCTGTGCAGAGTGACGCATGACCTCCTGCTTCTTTTTAAAATGGAGGTGCCACGCTCGCTCTACGTACTTCTTTTATCTAGGTCTTGCAAGGGAATTGGGCACTAGGCAACGCACCAGGTCACATGATGTAAACTAACATCTGTGACATGTGCAATCATGCTGGGTGCCCTACCTGCAGAAAACAGCATCTGACTGAATGCACAACAATGTCAGGTGTCCCCCCTCTTAACTTGTTTCTGAGGTTTTAATTGTTCTAATTTACTTCTACAGGATTTATACCTTTTTGTGCTACTTCTTTAAACATAATTAAAGTTAAAGCTTCATCAAGACCTATGCCAAAATGACCATCCTGTGGGAGGTCAGGGAGGTCTTTGCATCATTGACAGGAGTGAGATTAAAAGCATACTGATAATCAAGTGCAGCAACAAAATATCTCTGTGCAATTGAGGGAGGCAGTGTTTTAAGGGATGGACTTAAGAGCTTCAAGGAAAGACACTTTACTAAGACCTTATACTCATACAATATGGGATGGGGGTTAAGAAAACAAAAGGATTGGAAATACACTATAGGCTGTCCTTATAGAATACATCTAATACATTAACATTGAACCACAAAATAGTTTGCCAATCAATACAATCATTCAGGCCATATCTTGGATTAATGTCCTGAAATCTATCTATATAGAAAGCTTCTGTTAGTAGTAGTTCTATAGTCTTTGATTCTATAGGGGCCTGAAGGCAAGGAACCCTAAAAGAGGGTTTCTCCCCTAGAGGTACCACGAGAAAGATTCCGTTGGCTAATGGTACTTTAGGAAGGAGCCCCCCCCCTGAGAAAAGAGGTGTGCCTCTGGAGGAGGAGGGAAGGATGGTGTGGCAAAGAAACAGTGCTTCAGAAGGAGGCTGACAGGAACTGCTTATATAGATGAGGAAAGGGGCGTGGCTGGTTGCTCACCCCATTGAACTGTAGGCATAGCCTTTCAATTCAATAGGCCTATGCAACCAGAATAGTGTTATGCTTGTGCAACTGTGATAATTGTTTGACCATTCACACTCTCTATTCCACAGGGAATTATCATCCTGTAAGGGTACCGAAGGCAATGAACCCTGGGAGAGGGTTCCACCTCTAGAGGTGCCGTGGGAAAGATTCCCTTGGCTAAAGACACCTTAGAAAGGAGCAGTAAATGTTGACTATGAGGTAGAGAAGCAGATTGGCAGCAATGAGACAGCTTGATGAAATACAAATGAGATGCACAGGTTGTCAGGATTGCATTGATAAAATATATTGCACTGATGACATGGGGGCTTCCTAAGGAGGGAAGGATCAGTGAGTAGGGCCACCATCCATCTCCATCCAACAGCAGAAACCTACCTAAGGAAACTAGGGAATGTACTATAAACAACTGACTACATATTATGACCTTTGGTATGGAGGAAAGGAAAAAAAACCTTTTAAAATGAGGAAACCTCTGGGGATCCAAGGCCTAGGTCATCTTCCCTCCAGGCTGGGGGTAGTTTATTTAGTGATGACTCTGCTGCTGCAGTTTAGAAACCCAATCCAAGGGGAGGAAAAATTCAAATTTGGTGAAGCTGTCATGATCCATCTAATGGGAATGTTGTGAAGGGCTGTGAGAGGCCTCTGCAACAGTGAGTGCTCTTGAAGCAAGAGCAGACCACCAAGGTGGGAGGAGGAGAGCAATAACTGCTGAGGCACTCAACTGGCTTACTGACTAAAACAGATCAGGTGAACCAGAGACAGTTGTAGGGAGGATAGCTTTCGAAGGTGCCACTCTGTCACCATGGCCAAATGGGTGCTCTTGGGCCTAAGGGAGCCACTAATGAGTTAGTCAACTGAAGCTCCACCTGGAGTGAGGACATTCCCACTATGGGCCAGATAAGAAGGGCCCCTTCCTGAGCTTCACATGCTCAGGATGCTGACTTCATGGCTGCAGAGTGAGACCAGCAGCTACAGGGCAAGCCTTGAGCCAGAAAAGTTACTGGTCATGGTTGGCATGCCTCCAATTTGTGAGTGCATGAGTCAACTTCAATGTGCTAGATAGAAGGAGGACAGGTGAAGCCAGCAGCTGTTGATTATGTAGCAGATTATTGATGAGGAGACCATGCAAAGCCAGCAGCCAGGGTAAGGTTGGAGACTGTAGTGTGAGCCAGTGTTCAGAGGCTGACAGTGGTAGCAGCCAGCGGAAAGCAAGTCAACCAATTCTATTAAGGAAGCCAAATTAATGGTGTCATGAAATGTAGGTGTTTAGATACTGAGAAGCTGAGACACCAGTAACTGAATCAATGAGGTTTAGCATAATGAATCAATGAGGTTTAGCAGTTGATTGCTATGGTTTCAGCATAAATAGTGAACCAATATGAGTGGCACGAATACCTTAGATGCCATTAAGGTGGAGTTAGGTTGTTCCAGTAAAGCATTTGCAGTGAGGTAATAAAATGCAATGGAAATCTTGAAAGCCATAAAGGCTGTGAGGATAAAGTATTTATGCATGAATAACAGAAAAGCCATGTAGGCAAGGAGCGGCAAGGAGCAGGGTGATTCATATAATTTATGTAAAGCATGCTCATGCTACCCAGAGCCATGATGCCCCACCATGACACCACAGTCACCCACCATAGGAATTACAGGGAGCCACAAGCACAGCACCATGAGACCAGGCAGCTAATGTAGTAACGTCACGTTTTTGGTATAGCAATGCAGCAGTTGGCTGAGTGGAGCTAGCACTAAGTGAATTTAGAGCAGGTGCAAATAATTAAGGTGGAAAGCACAGGAGACAGCAGACAGAGAAACAACATTGTGAGCAGAAGCATACATAACAATGCAGTTGACTGGGGGATTGAAAAATCTGGTGAGTAAATGTAAGCCTGAGCGCACAGGTGCAGGGCAGCTTAATGTAAGGAAACAACAATATGCAACCTGAAGCACCAATAAGCAATATATACAAAGAGTGCTACAAAACTAGAAAAGCCCAAAAGAAACAAACAAAAGCAAACACAACTACAGGAGCAGGAAGGAAACAAGCACACAAGGAAGCACGTGGCAGCCGGAGGCAAGCAATACTAACCAAAAGCAGGAGAAATACAACGAACAGAAGTCCAGCACAAACTAAGCAGAGTCCAAAGCACAAGCAACGCTGGGAGAGGAAGGAACAGCAAAGTTCCTGCAGGCCCCAAGGGAGAAGACAGACTAATAGAGCCTCTGGTTGGCAAAGAAAAAGTGCTTCAGAAGAAGGCCATGAGGAACTGCTTATACAGCTCAGGAAGGGGGCATGGCTTGTTGCTCACCCCATTTAACTACTGGCATAACCTTTCAATTTTCCACTCAGTTTAAACTATAAATTGTAATGAATGATTGCTTCATATAACAGACAGCACTGGATTCTTTAGTTTTTATGATACCTTGTCCATAAGGGTTACTCTCATTTACAACAGTAAGAGCTTCAGGAGATGAGTTTTTTAGGACCTTCCACATGCACTAAATTAGTTTTATTCCCAGGGGCTTTCATTCCAACACTATTGTCCTTCACACCCGCTGATGTTTTTATTTCTTCCTTATTAGCTGTAGAACACTTATAGTGTGTATCTTGCTGTATCTGCAGATCATCCACACAGATGTCTGGCCTTCCATTTACTCCTTTCTCCTCCTTAGTTGTCCTCTTAGAATTAATAACAGAGATAGAGCTACAATTTAGAACGGTGGCATTGGTTTGGGAATTTAAACTAGTTACTTTGATAGAGGAAGAGGCTCTAGGAGGATGAATATCATTAAGTAGCCTTAGGACATCGTCCAATCTGGCCCCATTGATGATAACATCTTCTCTCAAAAAGTCAATATTGTTTCTAATTATTACTAGTTGCTCCATGAGCATTAAATTACCACTGTATTGGTTGATGACTCTAATAATGTCTGTGCTTAAATAAGATGGAAAATAGGTCCAAGATTTGTTGAGCAAATTTTCTCTACGGTCCTGCCCCAAAATAGGAAAGTCCTCTTCCTCTAATCATGGATGTAAGTCAGAGTGCTCTGTCTGTGCTAATTCCTGAAGTCTTCTATTGATATAAAGCAGTTTTTCTTTATTGTGCTTATCCAAGTCTTAAGCCCAGTATTGTGTTGTGCAGCTCATTTATTACTTCCTTTAGGTCACAGTCCCTTAATTTGTCTACCTTGGGCTTGTTATTGTTTGAACTAACTTGGGGGGTTCACACTGTGAAAGCTAATTGGAGGAAGAGAAATAAAGCTTTGAAGCCAAGCCCAAAAGGAAATTCCCTGTAGAGCTGCTATAGTGCTTACATCACTCCTGAGAGGCTCCTCCATTCATATCACGTTACTCTGGCTCCATCACCACCATTTGTTAGCAGCTGTCATTCTAGTGGGAACAGAGATACAGACAAGCAGTACTGACACACCAAAAAGGCTGTACAAAAAAATTCTGGAAAGGCAGCTGATTACTTGAATTAAGGCAACAGTAGTATACCTGTTCAAAAATTCATGTACGCATTCAAGCTGTCCTACTTCTACATCTACTCCTCAGCATGCAGTGCAATCGCAGTCATCTTGGATCCACCCACTGGCCTAGTTTGCAGAACAGAAAATTTCTAGTGATGGTCCTGTGAAGTGAAATGATCTTGACATGGAAGTGAAGCACCAGTGAAATACATTGATGTTGCAGCATGAGAGTATCCAGCTGTAAGGGTCAAGGTTACAAGCCATATTGCTGACCTGGGAGGGTGCTCTGCCCACTATGCCTTCTGTATAAGTCCTGTAAATAAAAAAAATGGTGCATTATTTGAGCCTGCTCAGCAAAATCATCTTCACTGCATAATCAGTAAAGTCTAAAAAACTGTGAATTTGGCAAATCATACTTAACATGTTTGGAAAAAAAGGAGCTGTGAAGCAGAAAGCTGAGTGAGTCTTTGGGTTTGTAATAAACTGATGTCTTCAGACCAGTGTTCTGCACTGACAATTTGATGTCTAAGAAAGGCAGTGTGGAGGAAGATACTTCAGCAGTGTATTAAAGGTCCAGTAAGCTTTGGAGGCTTTCCTTAGAGCAGTAGGTGGCACCCACACAATCAACTACGCACTGTCTGTAAAGGTCTGGCACAGTCCCTGTCAAGGGGAGAAAGAACTGTTACTCAACTTTCCTTTAATAGTTTTATAAGCATCATTCTAATTTAGGGCAAGTATACAATACGTGTTAAAGAAGACTGTCTTCTTTGTTGAGATTTGTGCAATAGCAATAGTCCTTTGGTTAATACATCAGGAGGACTCACTTTTAGCAAGGTTGATTGTATGAGGTTTTTCTTTTCTTATATACTCTTTTTATTAATTGTTAATAATGAATGGTTAATATTTTTTGTTACTTAATGTTTATTCTAATGAAAGTAAAGCTTTATAGAATTATTTTTTTGTAATGAATTGTAAAGGCTGCATTTAGCCAAACAATAAAGACTTATAGTGCTACTACTTAACAAAAAGACTTGACATTCATCTTTTGAAAAGCATACTCCTAAAAAAGCAATAAATAACTGCAATGCTAGCTAAGTTTTACAAACTTACAGAGGAAACAATGAGTGTTCCTTGTGGTGATCATCACTACCTGGTGGTCATTTGCTAAGAATGTTAAACTGGAATAATCACAAGCTTCTAGATAGCCAGTGTTAAAGAGCTACTGACACCTCAAAGAAAACTTTAAATAACATAACAATAAGGTACAATTCTGCTTGTGTTCAATTTATATTTTATATATTTATCCTTCCCATAATTTATTACCAAAGAAACATGTATGAGTGTATGACTGTTGTCCCTTAGATTTCACTCTGAGTTAATCTGCCTCTATAGCTTACTCCCTACTTCAAGTCATAATCCTCTGTTGTGACATCAGTCTGTTGCCATGGGAGTAACTGTGATGTCACAAGCAGTGCTCCGTGACTTCAGGTAAGGAGAAAGAAGCAGGAATAGATGATCTCTTCAGGAGCAAAGATCCTGTTTTCATGTAAATGACCTCACTACTAAATAATGTGGAGGAGGAAAAAACAGAATTCATGAAAAATACAAGCTGGACAGTGCCTTAATATTACGTTTTGTTAAAGTTCTCCTGTACATGTCACCATCTCTTTAAGTGCCTATTCCTATTGTCATTTATGAGCTTTACAGGATAAGTGGTGAAACATTGGAAGGTAGAGTGTCTCTCTGTCAATAAATCTGCTCTCTGAAGTACAAACCCTGTGCTCAATCCACCCCCACCTCCTGCCATGATTACAATCATGAATTTTCCATTCCTTCTGTACAGTAATTTTAGATTTCAACCTAATTAACTAGACTAGGATACAAGCATACTTCCTACACATGCAAGAGGCAGAAACATTTCTACACTGACTGTTTCACATACAAAAGGTCTACATTATTTGTAATATTCCTACTACACAACTTTACCCTGTCTCTACTAGCCATGTTGTTGGCAATGAACCTTAGCCACAAGGAATGAGGGCAGGTTTCTCCATGTCTGATGCCCTGTTCTGCCATTGTGCCAGCAGCAACCCCAAGAATAAATGTATCCCCTCTAGAATGCATCTGTGTTCTGCTGGCTTGAGGAGCAAGAGTCTTGGTGTCTGATATATAGCCACAGTCGGTGGTAGCACAGTTTCAGGCTGATAGGAAAACAATAACTGCCACACACAAAGCTCTGACTGAGCTGCTGGGGAGCTCAGTCAGGGCTCTGTGTGGCAATTTTTGGTTTTAATTGGACCACTCTCATGCTAGCATGCACTATACTCAGAGGCAGAGGCATGTCAGAGCAATAGCCACATGGTGCCCTACCATGCCCAGAGTGCATGCTGACTGGTTCTACCACATAAATTGTCCCCTGACCCATACCTTAAGGCCCACTTGTCATTGGCCACATCGTACACTACATAGTGACTGTGTATGGGGTCCCTGAAGTTGCTGCTGCACCTGAGTTTTCTATGCTGCAGTACAATATACAGCCATCAAGCCACAGGCCCAGCTATGGACTCCAGTTTATTATGTTCAAATCAGATGCATAGCATGTCCTTAAGAGTCTTAGGGTATAAAATACAATTGAACCAAAACCCATGCATAAAAAGCTAGATTTTAATTAGATGAATCGCCGAAGCAGCAGTTGCTTTTTTCTTGTCAATCGTAGTTGCTTTTGTTATGTATTCTTACAACCATAATTCCATGTGAAAATTGGCAGTCAAAGCTAATAAAGATGATATCATTGTGTGAGCAGAGCAATAGGTAAAGAAGAAAGTCTGTGGCATCAAATGTGATGCAGAAGGTAGAAAAGGGAACCTATTACTGGCTCTCCTGCCTTAGGGTATGTTGGTGGGTACATAGGAGAGTGCAGTGTCAGCAATACACATTGGCAGACAAGCAATCTTTTTCCCTTGCACAGAACTATCATTAGTGTGTGGAACATGGAAGACATGCTGTGTCAGCTGTTAGTCTGCAGGGGAAATATTTTTGTAAAAAGTTTTCATTTGTCGATTATTCCTGACTCATCACTCTGATACCCCACGGTATTTTATTTTTATTCTGATGAATTACTTACCGGGAAGGAAAAAGAGGAACACAATCAGGGCATGTTGTGGACAGGGTAGAAAACAATACTCTAGCTTCTACCGAGTCAGGTCCCTAGTCAATGAGAATATTCACCACCTGTGAACGGTCACCTTATATGAAAGTTGTATAGGCATATCCTGTCCATGAAAATCACACCATGTTCACTGCATTATTTAAATGATATTATTGCTTATGAAACCTGTAAAAATTTTCACTTTGTTGCTTGCATTATGTACAGTAGTTATACAGCTATATCTGGGTTTCTATAAAAAATAAACAGTAAACAGTTCTATAAAAAAGAGTAAATGTCATACTGTACAGTTAAGAAAACTATAATGTAGCCGTAATTTCACACCCCTTGTCCTCTCAGTTCCACCTGTCATATAATAGAAACTACTCTGATTGAAATGTGCAGTGTTCTTGTCTTACTGTTCGGTGAGAGACAGGATATCAAATGAACAGCTGTACACAAGGTACGTGCTTTAAAAATGCTGAATTTATTAAATATTTTAGTGTCATAAAATGAAACCCTCTTACAGACCTTGATATTACAGAAAAAATGAACAAGTGGCCAGACCAACTTTCCCAACACCGAGGTTCTCAGTGAGGTTATCAAAAGGGAGAGTGGTAGTTGGCAAGCTGTCTCCTGTTATACCATTCCATTTAAAGTGCTAAAGTAGTACATAAATACTATCTTCCTAATATTGTGGTACTTTACATTTTATATCAGCTAATTTTCGCTATTAATATAGGTGTGACAAAAAGGTTGACTGCTACACAGCAGCAAATGTTTACAGTTAAAACTGAAGGCTTGAGCCATATAACCAGTGAACAATAAGTGTTTTTCTGCTTGCTATGCTCAAGATGAAGTTTACATTTAGTTGACATTGCATTCTGCCACACTAAGCTACATTATAGAGTTTTTGTGCAGCTGGTATGTGTCACAACAATTTTACCAAGTATTGATTGATTGAATTTTTTGCTACAAGGTAGGCACATTGAACATCAGATTCTCATTTGCAAGGCAAAAGCTTCCAAAACTGGCATTATATCTAACTTATGTTTGTCCATATTTATATTGGTTTAAATAATGTCCTGGGTTGCTGTAGATGTGAATACACTACCCATGTATTATGGACGTACATACAGTCAAAGGGCCTGGGTTGATAATTCCTGTGGGGAATTTTTACCCAAAGATGTGTATAAAGTTTACATGCAAGTTGCAAGTTACCCCTCCCCCGTGGAGTTAAGTGGATTATTTTATTTTATTTTATTTAAGTCTTTGGTAACCGGGTAAGGCCCACTAGGCACAAGTGCCTGTTTTCAGGGGCGACCTGGGAGCACTGGGTGATTAAGTGACTTGCTCAGAGTCACACAGTATGCAAGTGGAGATTGTGAGAATCAATCTCAGGTCTAGTCTGCTGGATGTACCAAGCTCATTCACACCTCATTGCTCTAACCTCTAGCCTATACTAGGATTAGGTAATAAGCTAGTACTGCCCCCTGGGAAACAATGCCAAACCACTACCCATGCAGCATGTTACATCAAGCTTTTCTTTAAAAAATTAGAAATCATAGGAAGCCTGAATATTCTCAGACTTGTCCAAGGTTACATCTCCTAGAAAAGATTAGACATTTTCAAAGCACAGAAATCTTTAAACTCCTAGCTTTTCTCAGAGTTTCTGAAAAGTGGGTGTCCAAGAAAAAATATTCTTCTGGGAAACTGTTGAAATTTTAATGTAAGTCAATTGGAGGGTGGGATTAGTGATAAGGAAAGATTTGACACTTCAGCAGCCTGTGAGAAATTTACTGCAAATTGCTGAAAAGAGAAAAGACTACGAGAATAAAAGATTTGAACAGTTCATAGGCAATTTTGTATAATATTCAATTGGTCTCAGGGCCCTGCATTATACATTTCTCATTGCATTTGTTTGTATCCTGTGTGGTCTCATATGTACTTTAATATCAAGAATCTTGGCCTTAAAATATTCATTGCAAGTAGTTTAGGGTAGTAGACTCATTTAAGAATGGAGCTTGATTAACAAAGCTCTCCTGAATGTTGCAAGGTGCAACTTGCACCAAAAGATGTACCAGGAGTGATTCACAAAAGCAGCCTGCATTAAATGCAGGCTGTGTGCACCAAAGGGGGCTTGCACCAGCCTTACAACACCAAATGGGCTGTAGCATGGCACTAAGGGTTTTGCAGAAGAGGCAAGCTGCCATATCCCCTAAATTGGGATTCACTAACCCCTCCCCCGAAGGGTAAAATTCTAAGTACCGTTAGACCAACCAGGGCTGATCTAAGGGTACTTAGAAGTGTGTCCTCTGGGAAGGTTAGAGACCTTGCGCCAACCCAGAACCCTCCCAGGATGAGAGGGAACATATGCCATGGACCCTTCTCCCCATCCCCAATCTGCCCCATAGTTAAATAAATATCACTGACCTGGGGGTCACGTGATGCTTTTGCCCTGAATAGCCACATTTGCCTGAGCTCCGATCAAGTGTGTCTTTAAATGTGGCTTTTTAAATTCCCAACCAGTTTCTTTTTTACTAATTCAGGCTCATTTAGTTTCCAAAGTCTCATTTTATCTTCAAATGGGCAAAATGGCTACCAAACCTGATGTTTCTACCATTCCTGATATGGAAGTCTTGGCTGTCTCTCCTCTCTCACCCCAACCACTGCCATCTAAACAGAGGTCTCTCCCCAACTCCATTGAGTCACCAGAATTGGAGGGAGTGCACAAGAAATTAGGTAATTTTTTTTGCCAAGCTGACATCTATTAAAGTAACCCTTTTGAATGTAGCAGAGGATATGTAACTACTGGAACCCTCCTTGGAACAGCTCACACAATGCATGGGAGATGCTGACATGTGAATCAGTTCCTTGAAGTAAACCCAGCATACAGATGAAAGGGAACTTCAGAACCTTAGTAAGAAGGTCAAGAAACTCAAAGAAAGAATTGAGGATTGAGAAAATAGAAAGCAGAGAAGTAATTTGATTTTTATGGGGATCCCGGAAAAAGCCAAAGGCTCTAAAATGCTTCAATTTATCCAGAATCTTCTTCTGGACATGGCTGGCCCTCCACCGCACACAGATAGATACTACATCGAGAGGCCCATCACTCCTTGAAGCCTACTCCCCTGTCCAATACTAAGCCCTGGGCCATTATTATCAGGTGCTTGACTTTCAGCAAAAGGTCTTTATACAGAGAAGGGCTTGAGAGAAGTCAGAATTATATTGGAACGGTCACCAGTATTACATTTTTAGTGATGTTGCACCACTAGCTCAGTATTGTCAGATAGCATACAGGGATGTCAAAAAAGCACTGCATGCCTTGAATACAAAATTCAGAATGCTTTATCCAGCCTGGCTCATCATGTATACGTCACAAGATATTATGGAATTCCATTCTGCTGAAGCTACCTGACAGGGGCTCCTGACTCATTCCTGGAATTCAGTTCTCTTCCCCTTGGCCTGCAGCTAACTCTGCTAACCAGCATACCTGAGCCAGAGGATGTTGATTTTATTGGTTTTTAAGTTGTTCTATTCGTTAATCTCCTTAATGTTGCCTATCGCTGGGATACACGGTTTTGAAAAAGGATCTTACTTGATACTGGGCTGAGGGAGATGACTGCTAAACCATGGGAGCTATGTGGATTTCAAACACTAGCAGCTTAGGCAGGTTGCACAATTTCTTTTCTGCACGAACTTACCTGCTTGAACGTTCGCATGGATTTCTACAGTGCTCCCGCCATTACTGCCGTAACGTCTGGTGTGGACTACTAGTTTATGTTCACTACTGCTGAAGTCATATTACATGATTTTTTCAGTGCCCTGTTAGAGCCTCTATATGCAGCTTGCCCAATGTCCAGCTAAGCTACACTTTCTCTTTGGAACTTGCTCCTGGATGTGTCACTTTCTTAACAGGACAGTGTTTTTCTTTTTCAGAGACCTGACTTAATGTTACTGCCTGACAAAGCTTGGCTGTATTAACGTTGTTATGTAGTTAATTTTCTCCATTGTATTCTTGCAATTTATGCTATTTTGATAGGATCTGTGCTGTTACTATAATGCCTATTCTGCCTTGCTGCAGGCTTATTGCAGATTTATGTTGCTTTCCCTTGATTTACTTTATAATAGATTTCTTAAATCTTAGATGGATATTTTACATTAATTGTATTTTCTAAGGTTTGTTTTGGGTTTTCTGATTACATTAATGTGGTACCTGAGTGAAAGTGGACTACCCTGTTCTATTGGAGGGTAGCACTTGTGTGATGGGCTGACATTTTATAGTCAGGTGGGGAGAGACAAGAATTAGAATTGAGGTTATGCATGTTTGTCTTGTAATCCTGCTCGGTTTGAATTATATTCTTACCTTGATCTGGTTCTCTGACCCATGGCCCCTTGGTTGCATGTCTCATGGACAAGAAGAATTTCCATGGCATTTTTATGCCATAGTAGGCTTGCTACAGGCCTGTACCCCCACTATAGAGGGGGTCAAACTTGGCAACCAGACAGCGGCTTATAGTTCAATTTAGATTTCAACTTGTTCTTTTCCCTGTATTCATGAGAGGGAATCTCTCCAGTTACTGTTTGTTTTTTTGTACATAGTTACACTTTATTGTATGATTGTTAAGGTGTTTCTGTTCATTGTATTTGAATGTATTATCTTAGGTAGTATAATGATGGTTTGTAAGGTTTTTCTTTTTTATGTTATTTTGGGGCAGCAGTTACGATGGCCTTATGTTAGCTTTCTAGCAAGCTTCTATGTAATGCATGTTTTTACTAATTTATTAGACCACTAAGGCAGTTTTTTGGGCCTACCTGGATCTATGCCTTTACAATATGCTTAACGTACCCATTAGTACATCATTCCCCTTATTCACTTGACTTCATAGCATGTGGGCATACTTTCTCTTTATCTAATTTTTATGGCAGCCCTTAGTTACAAAGTTGTAACTTGGAATATTAAAGATGCCCAACCCCAGAAAAGTGCTACATGGTCCTCCAGCACTTAAAATCTTTGAGGGCACATATAGTGCTGCTTCAGGAGACCCCATACTGAACAAAATGATGGTAATCTGTGGTGCCGGACCTGGGTAGGCCATGCTTACACAGTGGGGGACAGCAATAGATGTGTTGGAGTAGCAATTTTAGTGCCCAGATCTCACCCCTTTCAAGAGTCCCTTGATATTAGAGACCCGGGAGGTAGGTACATTATTTTAAAAGGATCCCTCAGGAACTTGGAGATTATCATGGCCCAAATATGGATAGCCCTACCTTTTTTACTATGTTGTTAAACCTTTTAATGTCTCATGAGAACTACTTACTGATTCTCAGGGGGGATTGGAACTTGGTGCAGGATTCAACCTTGGACAGGACACCTACTAGAAAGATTGGCTTCTCTTCAGCCCAACTGGCTTAAGTAGATCTTAAAGATTCTTTAGGACTCGTGGACCCATGGAGAGTATTTTATTCCACACAAAAATGTTTTATATTTCACTCTCCTGTCCATGACTCCTATTCCAAGCTTGATTTTTTTCCCAGGTTTCTCAACAACTCTTGAAAAGTGTTTGCAGTTGTGAAATAGAAGCCATGGTTATCTCAGATCACACCCCTGTAGCTTTGTTGTTGACTCCTGCCCCTTTATCAGCTCATAACAAAATTTGGAGAGCAAATAATTATTTATTAAAGGATGCCTAATGTCTTTGATGTCTTAGGGAATACACAGAGACCTTTTTTCAGCATAATTTGGGCTCAGTGACTGCCTACTGTATGCTCTGGGAGGGTGTGCAAGGCAGCCATTGGGGGAGCTCATTAAATTAGCTACCATCTGCAAGTGAATGGGAGAACAATGTGGCACTCATCTTTTGGCAAAAATCTGGTGGATGCAACATGACACCTCCGCATCCTCCTCTGGCAAGAACTAATTTTAGCACAGGAGCACTATGCTGAACTTCTCAGGGAGGGCACAGAATGTGCTATCTTTAGGGCTAACATGAAATATCTGGACCATGAAGAGAAGGCTGGGAGATTTTTGGCTTTGAGAAAAGCATCAGGAGGCAGTGCAGTATTTTCTGACTATCTTGCAATCCCCTGATGCTCCTTTACTTACTCAGCCTAGGGATATAGCAAATTGTTTTGGTTCTTATTATACAGATTTATACAACACAGAGCATCCCACCCCTAAAGATGAGAAATTGGCTTTTTTACAACATGCTCAATTGTCCCAGCTCCGAGAGGAACAGAAGGAGTTCCTTAGCCTATTTCTATAGTGGCGGTCACTTAAGCTATAAGTTCTTTATCCAACGATAAGGCTCCAGGCCGGATGGATTTTCCTCAAATTTTTAGAAAGCTTTGAAAGATAAGTTAGCCCCCACCTAATACATTTTTTTAATGATGCCTTTATACAGGCACCCTTCCCCCCCACCTTTGAAGAAGCCTTTATTACTATTCTCCCAAAATGCGGTAAGGATAAAAAAAATTGGAGGGTTATAGGCCCATTTCGTTGCTTAATAGAGATCTTAAACTTTTAGCCAAAGTCTTGGCCAACAGACTAATGGTGGTTTGGGGTCATCTGATTGGTCCTGAACAGGGTTTATGTCTGGTAGGCAGTCTGGGGACCATTTACAAAAACTGGCTCATCTTATGTCTGCATTGAGGGATTCCCAGTTACATGTGGTCCTGGGCTCCCTCGATGCAGAAAAAGATTTTGATAGAGTCTCCTGGTCGTATTTGTTCAAAACTTTGTCCATGCTTTGTTTTTCCCCAGAATTTATTAAGTAGATTCAATTATTATATTTGCATCCCACAGCTTGTGTCTACTGTAACAGCTTTTTGTCAACCCCCTTCATACTGTGTAAAGGTACCTGTCAGGGTTGTCCCCGGCCCCCTTTCATTTTTAACTTACATCTTCAGCCTCTTACCCAGACTATTATTCAGGATCCCCAAATATAGGGTATTTCTGTTGCAGGACAGGCATATGCAATATCGACCTATGCGGATGATATCTTACTACATTTGCAATATCCCACTACAATACTTTGCCATTTTGGTTATCTTTACGACTATAGACTGAATTTGAATAAGACTTTTTTATGCCATTTAATTGTCACATGCATAAAGGGGATGTTATGAAGTGGGGAAGGAGGCATCTGGATCGTTGATGGCCTTAGTTATCTGGGTGTTATGGTCTGTAAAATGATGCACGCCATAGTTAAAAGTAATCTGTCAGAGGTAGTAAGCATTATCAGAGCGGATTTTGTGCACTGGTTAAAGTTTCCTTTGACACTTTGGGCCCATGAAAACAAAATAAAAATGAATGTCCTCCCATGGCTTCTGTATCCCTTAACAATGACTGGGGCCTTCCTTCCTTCCCAAATGGTGGTTTCTTTCACTTCATTCAATCCTTACACATTTTTTGTGGGGAAGAAAACATCCCCGGCAGGCATATGTGAATCTGACACCCTCCAAACCTATTGGTGATTTAAACCTTCCAGATTTTTTCCTTTACTATTTGGCCAGTCATGCTGCATACTTTCTATGGTGGAAAGCAGAGCCTCCATCAGGGGATCCTGGAAGGATCTTACCAGAATACCAGTCTACTGAATTAACCTTAGCTAACCACTATAATCTGGCCCATGGTACATTAATTAGCTGCAAACTTTGTCAGCCTCCAGTCCCTTTGCAGGACTCTCCCATTTGAACCTCAGTGAGGGTCTGCAGACAATTGCATACTTTCTTGAGCACCTCACCACTTCATGATTTGCCTCAGCCTTTGAGGTTTAACCCCAATTTCCGTATAGGGCACAAAGTCATTGGTAATTCCTTTCTCCCAGGTGTAGCTTTGGATCTGTCTTTCTTTCCATCCTTCCTTCCTTCCTTCCTTCCTTCCTTCCTTCTTTCTTTCTTTCTTTCTTCCTTCCTTGAGGGAGAAATTTTATTCCCTTTCATATGTTTCAGGCCGAACATGCCTTAGGACCTGTGGCTGCTTTTCAGTTTATGCAATTGCAACACGCAGTTTGTACTGCTTTGGGCCCCTGTCCGTGGCCTCTGCTGACTTCTGAAATTTGGGATTTGCTGAGACAGGATGTGCTTCAAGGACATGCAGTCTCCCTTTTGTACAAAAGATTAAGAGATTATGCTGCCAGTAAACTGAATTTGTAGTTGGGATATTGGAGTGTCGAATTTCCAGAGTTAAAAGATACAGCTAATGTGTCATTGGTTTGCCAAAATTTACATAAGTATTTAAAATTTGACTGTTTGAAACTGACTCAGTATAAAGAATTACTTAACCTATACTGTGCACTGGTTAAATTAGCCAGCTCACATCACCTGGAGACAGATATCTGTACTAAATTTAAAGCTGAGAGGGGAATCTCATGTCACTTATTCTGGGACTGTGACAATACCAGGCTACTCTGGCAGGAAATTCAAACTAAGTTAGATCCACTTTTAGGCTTACAGGATGCCTTTGAGCCCCTGTTGTGTCTTACCTGCCTAGGCCTTGAGAAATTAATTGGCCAACAGAGGTACCATATGGCTCTTATTACTGTGGTTGCAAAGAAAATTATAGTCAGGCACTGGATCGATGAGCAGACTCCCTCATACGTGGAATGACTCACAGCCATCCTTGAAGCTTTGTGCATGGAACAGATGCTTGCTAGTATGAGACATATGGATCAGATGCATCATTCTCGATGGGAAGCACTCTACATTTTAATAGCTTTGTCCTAGTCCTGCTATATAATGGCCTTTCTTCCCCTTCCTGCTCTTACTAAATTTGTGTGATACTGGGCCCCTATAGCTGCTGTCCTTTTCAGTGCCATTTCTAGGATAATACTGAGTCAGTCTTAAGTGACATAAACCCTTCTTGCTGCCCATTATATTCATGTTTTGTCTTGGTGTTGGTTACCTATTTTGTTAGTTTGGACATTTACTAGCATATGTTCTATATTTTCTGGACAGTGTTATTGGTCTGTTATTGCTGCCTATTTCTTATCTCACAGTCTGTATTATATGTTGGAAATATTTAATAAAGTTTATTCAGTTTAAAAAGAAATGTCACTGTCCCTGGTGGTATAGCGGACCCCCCCTCCCTGTCCCCGCTTCTGCCCATAGTAAAATAAATGTCACTGTCCCTGGTAGTCTAGCTGACCCCACTTCCCATCCCCAATCTGTCCATGGTTAAATAAATGTCACTGTCCGTGGTGGTCTAGCGGACCATCCTCCCTATCCCCAATCTGCTCATAGTTCAATAAATGCCACTGTTCCTGGTGGTCTAGCGGACCCCCTTCCCATCCCCGATCTGCCCGTATTTAAATAAATAACACTGTCCATGATGGTCTAGTGGACCCTTCCCTATCCTCGATCTGCCCATAGTTAAATAAATGTCATATCTGCCCATAGTTAAATAAATGTCATATCTGCCCATAGTTAAATAAATGTCATATCTTCCCATAGTTAAATAAATGTCACTGTCCCTGGTGGTCTAGTGGACCCCCTTCCTACCCCCCAATCTGCCCATAATGTAATACATATCACTGCCAGTGGTGGTCAAGTGGCGGGAGGGAAACTTAAAGCTGATGATGCTATAGGTGAAATTACTTTGTGAAAACTATTCCAGAAAAACTGAGGCTGTCAATGAGAAAAACTTAGAAAAGCTGGAATAAACAGTGGAAATATGTAGGTCATAGTGGTGCAGTTATGAACAGCTCTGGCTGGGTAGTACAGAGGGTAAAAGCACTGGCCTACAAATCAATAGATTCCAGTTAAGTTAGCTTTAGGGGTACAAGTCACTGTATTTTAGGAAATCTGAGATAACGTTAGCTGCAGTAAACCTTTTTAACAAGCTACTACCATACCTTGGCAAACTTAGACTGAGGCTTAAATATGATCCAACCTATTCCTACAAAATCTGGATGACAATACCAACATAGCTTTTCTAAGCTTTTCAGTCTAACAGAGGAGTTTAAGGAAAACATCAGAACTACTAGAAGCTCTAAACTTTTTCAAGCCAACTTTTCCATTAAAGTTCTAAGGATTTCTCACCTTGAATTGACACGGGCATAGTCCACACAATATATCATGCCTGCTTCACACATATTGCAATCAACAACGAAGCAAAAATAAATACTTTAGTAAATTACAAATAATAAACACACACAAATACTATGCTCATGAGCTCGTGATTACAGACAAATAACAAGGTTTTTATCTGGGGTCTGGAACAAGATCCCAGAGGAAAGAAAGGTTAAAGCAGTCAAAACAAAATATTAATACAGTGGCTATGATCTCAGCACTACCTTCACACACTCACCACAGTGCTTTTAATAGTGTGAATTGAAGGGTTTTATGGCAACAGTTAAGGTCACACAAGACTGATGAATCTCTGCTGGAGCTCATTATCCTACTGCATAGAAATAATATATTGTATATCCGATATGGAAATAATGGAAGACTATACACTCCACTTTGAATAAACAAGAGAGTAAAACAAGGCTGCAACTTAGCACCTTTTCTATTTAATATCTATATAAACTCATTGATAGAAATCTTGTTAAAAGCTGACACACATACACCTGCTAATTGAAAATACACCAGACTCCCAACATTATGCTATGCAGATGATATTGTCCTAATTTCCCAGACATCAATAGGATTAACGAAAGCTCTGACATTTGTAGTTAATCATCTCTCTGGTCTGGATCTAGACATAAATAACCCCAACTCTAACATAATGATTCTAGGAAAGAAACAAAACCTAGACATGGAGCAGAAGGTAGAAAGCAGAACAATAAAGAACACAAAACAATATAGATATTTGGGAATTACTATGAGTACCATTGGTACATGACATACACACTTAGAAGAGATAAGACAGAAAGCAACAACCAACCAGAGTTATCTTCAGATTTGGGAAACTTTTTGTCAATAATTCTTATAAAGCATTAAAAGGCTCCTTCAATGCCAAAGTGAACAACCACATTTTATATGGCAGTGAATTTTGGGTAGCTCAGTCAAAAAAATTAGAACTAAAAAGTATACACAAAATATGTATTATAGAAATATTTTAAAACTGCCTTATTCATAGATTCATAGAAGTGTGATGGCAGAAAAGGACCGACAAGGCCCACCGAGTCTGCCCATTTGTCCAGCTATCTGCTTGGACCTGTGCCCCCACCCTTAACACTCCCCTGTGGCGGTCCCATGCCCTTTTGAATCCCTCCACCGTTTCTTCTCCAATGACTGCCTCCAGAAATCTGTTCCACTTTTCCACCACTCTCTCTGTGAAATAGCATTTCCTAATGTTACCCCTGAACTGCACCCCCCTCCACTTGCAGGCCATGCCCCCTCGTCCTCTGATTACCCTTCATCTGGAAGATGCTTTCCACTGGCACCCTGTTTATACCCTTAAGGTACTTGAAGGTCTCGATCATGTCCCCCCTCTCCCTCCTCTGTTCCAGGGAGTACATGTTCCGATCTCTCAACCTTTCTTCATAGGATAGGTGGCTTAACCCTTTTACCATCTTTGTCGCTCTCCTCTGAACCCACTCCAGCCTACACATATCCTTTTTGAAGTATGGCCTCCAGAACTGGACTCTGTATCCCAAATGCGGTCTAACCAGATGGGTGTACAAGGGTATTATGACCTCCCTATTTCTACTGGTGATCCCCCTTCCAGTGCATCCCAGCATTCCACTCCCACTAGCCACTGCCCTTGGGTTTTCTTTTTTTTTTTTTAAGTTTTACACCCCCCGACATGCACCCCCTGGAGTTGAGAATCCTTAAGTAGGGGGTTGCGAGTGCAACCCTCCCATAACATAGAAAGATGATCGCTGGTTTTTGTAGTAAGCTGTGAGTGTACATCACCATAATTCATTTTCAGTGATGTACACTCGCCCAAACAGCGATCGCCCTTTCACGATCGCCATTTTAACGTAGAACTTTCTGTCAGTCACTTGGGAGGGTCTGTTAAGCTGTCACTCAATAACTGGTTTGTCACCCCATTTCCAAAGGAATTATATCCAGCAGTGTCCCTGAAGTCCCTGAGGCTCACTGACAGGCTTCTGTAGCCAGATTTACTATGGTGTTGACTCCTGATCCCATTGCTTTGGTGATGAGGGTCAGGGAGGACAAAGATGACTGCTACCTTTGTACCTGTATGGGATTTGCCCCAATATTGCTTTACAAAGGGATTCTGACTTTAAAATATTTATTGTACCTCCATGTGCATGCATGCTTTCTCACTTTAGTGTCTGGTCAGGCCAGGGTTCATAGCCAGGGACTGCACTGGTTCATTGCAAGCACTAATCACTTTCTCCATCAGAAGCATTGAAGCCACAGAATCTAAGTTTGCCCAGAGCTGCATACTTCAACAGTGACAAGCAATAAAGACAGCAGAACTCCTTTCCTGTTCCCACTTCTCTTATGGTACCCACTCCAACTTTTCATGTCCTCAGGGGCCAGAGGGGAGAAAAAAATGTTGGTGGTGCTGGGGTGGTGGTATGCCTCCACAGAGTCTAAGATAGGTTTCTGTACTTGATGGGGTGGGTTACAGATGTATAATCACATTCAGTGTGTTTTGAAAATATACTTTATTGTTTAAAAAACTGATCATAGTCATCACTAATGTCAACTACTTTTTAGAATAGTTTGTCAGTTTCTCTACATACTGTTCCCAATCATTTTGCCCATAGAAAGTACCTATGAAATTACATCAAGAAAAATGCTGGCTGTGTATGATTTTAGTATCTGCTTAAAACATCCTCATTTGTAATCTTCTTTCGTAATTAATTTTGTGTATTGTACTTTGCTCTTCGGTGCTCTTTGTATTGCTATATGGCCCAGTGCATTTTTGAACATGGGTAATGTGGTCAGTGTACTTACACAGCCAATAAAATAAAAAAATGTGAACCACTGGCAAACACCTATTTATAGGTTGTTGACATTCACATATAACTGTAATTTAGTCTAAACAAGTGAAGAAAACATATAGAAAACAGTAATATGATTTTACTTGAAAATCTATATGAACATAAAGTGAAAAGTGATGTTAGTTTTAAAGATTTTCTATAATTGATCACATGATGCCTGCTGAGGATTAGCTGCTTTGCGAGGAGCTCCGCTAAAACTGCTATATTTCTCCCCATTTTCCCATACTTGGACACAATTTTCCTGTGCTCATACCTTTATCGTCGAAGTGTTACTAAAGATGGGAGAGGCAATGGCGATTACAACTGATCCCGACCTTTTGCAGACGGATGACTCCGAGTGGGAGCAGAACGCACCACAAGGCCTAGAAGCCAAATGACCCTGACATAGTAGTTCACCGGCAGATGTACCATCAGATAACCCCCAATCTACTACCCAGGAGCAGATGTTTACAGAGCTCCAGATGCATACCTCTCAACCTTTTGCCACTGAAATGAGGGACATGGACATTTTTGAACACTCAAAATGAGGGACAATGAGGGACACAGACCCTCAGAATGAGGGACACATCCTCAAACATAGAGATACAATCTCAGAACACTGTGAAAACCCTAGCGTTTACTTGTACAAAGTTTATTTTGGATTTAGTATTCTAGAATATTAAGAGTTTCGGCTTTAAAGTCTGAATTTACAGCACATTTGCTGTGTAGCCAGTACCTTTTTCATAAGGGACGGACGAGGGACAGAGCAATTTTAAGGGGGAAAATGAGGGATGTCCCTCGTAATGAGGGACACTTAAGAGGTATGTCCAGATGATCAAAACTGCATTATGCTCACTAATAGCTGAATTTAGAGAATGGAAACCAAATCTGGCAGTTGTGACACAGTGAGTGGAGGAGGCGCGCATCTCATCAACTGAGGACAGGCTGAACAAAATGGAGCCCGAGGTGGTATCTCTAAGGCACATGATAAAAAAAAAATTGGAAGAAAAGGTGGAGGATTTAGAGGGATGCTTCAGGAGTAACAATCTTGTACTCCTGGGGTTCCCCAAATGTGAAGAAGGCCCAGGTACTATTTCCTTTATTAAAAAGCTCTGTACCAAGTTAGCTGGTCCTTCTCTTCAAGGCCCATCATACGTAGTCGAGCAGGCACATCGATCCATTGGGCCCAAGCCACCCCCATGGCCTATTATATTTAAGGTCCTCAATTATCTGGATCATGACCATCTGCTAAAAGCCCCAGGGCTGCAGAAAAGTTTGAATGGTGGGGCAAAAATCTCTGCTAGGTCCTGGACTTCACTTTTAAGGTGAGACAAGATCGATTGGCCTATTACCCATTACAATCCAAGCTTTGGGTGGCCAAGATTAAACAATGAATGCCGTACCCCACAAAGCTTGAGGTAACCCTCCCTACTGGTGTATATCGTTTTGACATGGCGCAACAGGCAAATAGTGAATTGACCAAAATGTTACCGGAGCTGTTTGGAAAAGGGGGTTGAAAATATGGACATCAATTCTGGAGATTCTGGGAGGCAGTATAGCGCAGTGGTTTAAGGCTCTGAGCTGCAAATTTGGTGACATCCAGCAGACCAGACCTGGGTTTGAATCCCACAGCTTCCACTTGCATACTGTGTGACCCTGAGCAAGTCACTTAACTTTCCTGTGCTCCCAGGTCACACCTGTAAAAAAAAACTTTCAGCTTAGTGTGCTACTCCTGGTTGAACAACTGAAAAAAAAAAAAAGATACATTGATCTGTTATGTCACAAGTTCTGCAAGTTGATTTAGTAAGACCGCCTGAAATATGACATAGTGTGTTATTGACTTATGCCTAGCCTGTTTCTTCAAAAAGGTTGCCATCCTAATTTAGTTTTACTTGGGATGAACTGAGGACCTACTTTGGCTTTCAGTCACGAGTTTGCTTTGGTGAAGAAAATGCCGGTGGTGCCTCCAATGAACATTTTCAAGGGCAAAGTTGATCTGTAACAGGGGATCTCTCCTGGACTGTATGGCTTCTGACTTGCTTAATTGGTTAGCTTTTACACTAAAGGAGACTGATTTAAAGCCTTAAATGCCAGTTTCTACATATTGTATTTTGTTTTAATTTCGGGCAACCTTATGTGAAGGTTGTTTTTGTTAAACTGCTCAAATGGAGCCAGTACTTTTGTTTACAATAAGATCAGATTGATTGTTTGGAACTTCCTTTACAAGAAGTTAAGCTTATTGGTGCATTGTTATTTATCAGAATAAGTTAGTACTGTGGAGTTCTTTCCCTTTTTACCTCCTTTTCTTTTACTTATCCCTTCCTTCATTAGACAATTTTCGCTATTACCCCCAGGTGCGGCTAAGGCTAATTTTAGTGCAGTTTTAACAAGAAAGTTAATTACAGCCTATGTTTATTTCAGTTAGCTACAATATAGAGAATAATATATGGGGTGGTGTGTGTAACGAGATTTTTACACACACCTGAGTTGTGGGATGCTACATAAACCCCAAAGGCAAAGCCCGAGGGGTTTATGAAATGCATCCCACAACAAGGGTGTGTGTAAAAATCAAGTCTTACACACACCACTCCATATTTTATTTTTCATAATTGCTGGCGTGTGCTTTTTCACCTCAGCAATTGTAAAAAATCATGAAACAGATTGGTGTTTAGTCAGCAGGGGACTAGTGAGGATTTTGTGCTGTCCTGGTCTGTGGTCTGCCAACTTACAGTAAGCACTTTTTTGGCAAGTCACAGATATCCACTTACTTATGTGGAGCAAGTATAATATTTTTGTTCTATGTTTTTTTAAACTTACCAGCAAATGGCAGTTGAGGAGCCTTGGAGTGTTTCTGGTAGGAAGAGGTGGGTAGATCTGCTGGCTCTTGTGTGCTGGCTGGGAAACCGAAACCAGATGGTGTGTTTCAATATTTTCAGTTTGGTTTTCCCTGCCAGTGAGTACAGGAAGAGAAGAGAGTTTTTTTTGTTTTTTTTTTAATTAAAAAAATATTCAGCAATGACTGCGACCAACTGTGGTGGGGCGATGTTCTAATCCTCGCAGCTGAAGGAAGAGTGCACAACTGGGACATGCACGATCCAAGGCAACATGGCTATAATTTGCCATTATAACCAGCTAGTTATAACAGCAAATTATGACCGGGTTTTCCTATGGGAAAAAGCGCTACCCAGTAATTATAATTTAATTGTTCATTTTATCGAAATACTAATAGGCTACTGAAGTATCTTATGTAACAGTCTTTTTAGGGGGTAGGATTCTCTACCAGTTGGAAGTGGTTTATTTTTGCCCTCATTCTGTGCAGACCCCCCCCCCGCACCAGCATTTAATACTTTACTAGCAATTCATATATAATGTTTTAACAGGTGAAAGTTTTATGGTTTAAGTTATTGAGAAAGGTACTTCCATGCTGGTATACTAGCAATAGTGAGAGTATTACGTTTAAGATGTTGGGGACTGTAGGTGGGGTTTTTTTTTTAGTTATTATTATGGATATTTATTTATTTATTTATTTAGTTTTTGTTGACCGGGTAAGTGCACTAGACAAATCCTGCCTATTTTCAGGCACGACCCGGGGGAGGGGGATACAGATGAATGCCAACTGACCTTGAACCAGATTAAGCTGTTCGTGGAATTTTTAGTGAATGAGGGAAATTTGGCCAGGACACCGGGGAAATTTCCCTACTCTGTTGGGTCGCGCTGACGGCAGAGTGAATGCTGATTGCAGCCCGGTGAGGCTGCGCAGTGTTCTCCTCCTTCACGATGGAGGAGGAGGGCTTGGTGGCAACAGACGTTTTTGGGCAGACGGAAGATACTTTGGAAGACGTGGACGACGAGATGAAGGCATCACAAAGTGTTTCGGAGAGCAGTCAGGCTAACCTTCAGTCTGATTTGAGTGCTACTAACCTGATTTTTGGAGAATCTTCACCTTTTCCGACGGAGGATGGGAACATGATACTGCAGGATTTGGATGCAGGACGACCTGCTAAGAGGGCGTACCACGGAAACAAGAGGAGAACCTTCGAGAAGTGCACAACGCGGGACTGACGGTCGCCAGAGAAATGGATGCAGTGGCTTCTACTCCACTTAGGGCCACGCAAGCCTTAAGAGAGCAGTTTGTACTTACAAAAGAAACTCTTCGTTTCCATCGATGGACTGAGGCCGGAGGAAGCGTTACAGGATTCGGGCTGGATAAAATTAAAAACCGGACAGTGGATTCCTGACCCTGAATGGACAAACTTCTCGCAAGTACACTCCATGCATGCCAACGATGCAGTAACCCTGAGCTCAGGTACAGACTTGGGATCTAAAGGAGGGGATAATACTAATGCTGTACAGCTTTCTAGTGAACGTCCTTTGGCCTCTTTGAGGCCAAGTTCGTTGAGGGGTAATGAAAATACTGAAGTCAGAGAGAATGTTTCTGATTCATGTTTAAAAGATGGGCCTAATTTACAACAAAACAAAGTGCCTATGTCTGAGTTGTTTAAAATACAGTTAGAGCAAGCTCCTAGGAGAAACGCTGTGTGTTTACGTTATAGGGTGGTTTACAAACCCATCCTGACAGATATTATGTTGCAAATACTTTATTGAAGGGTTCGATGAATTTTTTTCCGATAGATATATTTGCACTAATTCACATTTCAGGAGAAGACACCTTTGATATAAGTTTTAAGACAGTTCGTGGTATGGAAAGATTTTGGGATAAATATTCAACCTTGAAATCCTCCCCCCTTTGAGTACTTTTTTATGCTTTGCCCCTCACAAAACCTATGATCCGCTATGTCACAGTAATGTTTCGTAATGAAGGGGTTAATGTTGGTAATATTTACCACTGGTTACAAAAAAGGTGTGAGGTTTTAGGTCCCCCTGAAGCTGTTTTAGACTTAGAGGGTATCTGGACCAGCAGTTGGAAATTCAAGGTGAAACTAACACAGGTAAATGGGGATGTAGTGCATTTGCCTAATGGTTTTTTGAGGGGAAAGGATAGGGGAGTATGCTTCTATAGCGGGCAACCCCGTGCGTGCTACAAATGTGGTGCTAGAACACATCTCAGTAGCACATGTGATCTTTTGAAATGTTCTTTGTGTGGAGGTTTGGGGCACTCAATAGATAGGTGCCAAAATATTTTTCAATGTAATTTATGTGAGGAGAAAGGTCATGCCTTCCATCAATGCCCATGGGCCTCACATAATAAAACAGGGGATTGGGATCCGGAGGAATTGGTGCATAAAGCTCAAGCTAAAAAAGGGGAAGGGGATACTCCTTTGGTGTTAGCCAAAGAGGATGGTATTGCGTTACAGACTCCTGAGGATAGGCCTATCACCTCTGATATAGTGGCAGGCCCCTCCAGTTCGGATACTGCTCCTGTGTCTTTGGTTCCTCTGGATAAATCTGGTTCTCCACAGGCATCCCCTTCTATGCCTCCTCCCCTTGAAATAGTTAAACCCCGAAGGTTTACTAGAGCATCTAGTAAACATGTATCGGTGGCTCCGGTTTTGGTTGACAATTTTTTTTCTCCTTTACAAGGAGAGGGGAGGGATTCGGATTTGGAGTCTGATACATCACATCTTTCAGAATTAATTTCTGATGAGGAGGTTAGTAAAACTACTGAGCTAGCAAAAGAAAAAAAAGGGAAAAAGGGTAAAAAAAGGAAAGCTACTTTTTCTCAGAAAGCTGAGTCCTGAATTTACTGTTTTCTTAAATCATGGCCACTCTTAAAATAGCGTCTCTCAATGTGTGCAGTATTAAAAATTTTAAGAAAAGGCTGTCACTTCTGACTTATCTTAGCACATTACAAGTGGACGTTATTTTTTTGCAAGAAACTAGGCTTTCCTGTCTGACTGAAATTTCCCAAGCACAGAAAAGGTGGGTATGGGGACCGTCTTATTGGACATTTGGGTCAGAAATTGCTGACGGTATAGGTATTCTGTTTACCTCCACCCATTTTAGGATTTCTAAATTGGTGGCTATTTCTCCTGGGCGTGCACTGCTTTTAGATAGTACCTGTCAAGATTTTGAGTTTCGCCTTATAAACATTTATGCCCCTCAGACAAAAGCCACAAGAATTAAATTATTTGAAGAAATCAAGCCTTTTCTCTATACCAGAAGACATGTGATTTGGGGAGGAGATTTTAACTGTGATATTGATGTCAAATTTAAAGGGGATTCTCAAAAAAAAATGTACTGCGATTCTCTTGCTTTACGTCAGATGGTCACTACCGCAGATCTGACAGATGTATATAGAACATTACATGCCACAGGGGGTACCTCTTATCATAGGAATGTTTTCTCTTCACGTATAGATTTGATTTTTGTTTCCAAATGTTTGAAACCTTATTTTTCCCAAGTAAAACCGTCTGAATTTTCAGATCACCAGATTCTAATTGTTTTTTTAAGTTTAGCAGGAATACCACCAAAGATATCAGCAGCAGGCCCTAGGTGGCGTCTAAATGTGTCCCTACTAGAAGAGGAAGATAGTGTTACTGATTTACAGAATTTATTTGCAGCAAGGAGTTCGACCATTTGTTTTTATGATAATCTCTGTTCATGGTGGTTTGATACTAAACAAGAGATTAGGACCCTTTTGATATCTAAAAGGAAAATTAAAGTAAATTCTCAGTACCTTACATACCTACAGTATAGGAATCAGCTTTATAAGCTGATGTCCTTTCCTCCTAAGGATAGATTTCTTTTTCAGTCTCAGATTGCTGAAATCAAGAAACAAATGTCGCTTTACCAGTATAATAGGGCTAAGTACCTAGATATGGAGTTTAGGTATGGTGTACGATCGCAGCCAGCCTCTGATCCTTATGTAGCCTGTAAACAGCGCCTGGATAAGACGCTGATGAAGGGCTTACTATCTTCAGATGGTACTACCGTTACCTCAGATATTGACATAATGAAGGTAGTACATTCCTTTATTTTGGATTCCTTTGAGGGAGGACTTGGTAAACAGGACAGTTTACCAGCTGACTTTTTGTCTGGTTTGCCTGCCATGGATACTATCTATCAAACCTCTTTATTGCAGCCTATTTCCTCCTTAGAAGTAGAAAATGTGATAAAATCACTTAAAACTAAAACATCGCCTGGCTTAGATGGCATTCGAATGAATTTATAAAAATTTCTACGGTGATGTGTCTTTTCTTCCTCTGGTTTATAATTATATGTTGACCTCGGGTTTAAGTTTTCCAATTTTAGTATTTCCTTCTAAAGTTTATATATAAAAAGAGTTCTAGGTTACTGTCAAATTGGAGGCCCATTAGTCTACTTAATAGTGACTATAAAATTCTTGCTAAAATTCTTGCAAATAGGTTAACTATGGTCTCTGATTCCCTTATACACCGCACAGTCTTGTGCGATTCCCAAAGAAGGATTCAGCAGAATTTATATCTCCTAAGAGAACTATTTGAGTCTAGTAAAATGGAAGTGGGTCAGGATTTATTGTAGCCTTAGATCAGATTAAAGCATTTGATAGAGTCTATCATTCTTATTTATTTAATCTTCTGTTGGTCTATAAGATTCCAAATCTTTTGTACATTGGTTTATTTATTATATTCAGATCGGCAGTTCACCCATTGGTAAATAGTTTCATGGGGTCTGCAATCCCAGTTACTAGGGGGGTTAGGCAGGGATGCCCTTTGAGCCCCCTATTATATACGTATGTTTTGGACCCCATTATCCGGTATATTCAAGGTAGAAGTGATACTTTAGGACTTGCTCCTGATATTTCTTTACAAAAGGTGAAAGTCTCAGCTTATGCAGATGATGTGACACTCTTTATGCAAAATGAGACTTCCCTGCAGACAGCTTTGAATTGTTTTAAGACCTGGGGTTTGTCTTCAGGGTCTGAACTAAGTATAACTAAAAGTTTTAATTTTTCATTAAATCCTGAGCAGAATTGTCTTTTTGATACAAATGGCATATCCTTTGCATCCACACCGCGTAAAATCTTGGGTATTTGGTTCGGACAAGGTGATATGGCTACCTTTAATTGGGAACAACAACTTTGTATAGGCGAAGCGAAAGTCAATTTATGGAAACAATGGAAATTTGGGAAGAAAAAGGGTTTACATTATAAAAAAATTTCTGATTCCGTTTTTTTATATTTAAGTTATCTTTTTCCACCTCCGATTTCATTAAAAACCAGACTTTTTAGTGTATTTTTCCAAATGATTTGGGGTAACAGATTAAATCCGGTACGTAGGGACATTACCTATCTGCCAGTTAAAAAAGGTGGTCTGGATATGATTAATCCAATTATTTTTTTTCATTCAATATTCCTATTTAATTCCTTTAATTTTCTTTGGGGTTCAAATCAGCAATTATGGCAGGTTTGGTCTCAATTTGTGTGGGAGCCTTTCTTTCAGAAATGGAAGACAGCTCCTCCAAAAATCTGTAAACATGACCAATTGCCATTATATGGGGTAACGACTCATATCTCATTCTAGGAAAACTTTTTATAATTATATTGTTTTCACAGTACAAGGTATACTTCTTGTTCTCCCAGAGTGTGTTCCTACTAGGATGACCTTTGTCTTGTACAAATTAAATGATTTTAGAATCCCGGCCTTTGTATGGGATATTGTTTGGATGTCGGCTCATGGCAGGCTGGGTGTACGTGGCAATCTCAAATATAAGCCATTAACACAGAGATATTGCTTAAGAGCAACTTGTATTTCCATTGAGGAAACGCTTAAACATTTTTTTTTAGATTGTCCTTTTGTTAAAAAGTTTTGGGCAGATGCATCTGTTCATTGGAAAATGCCTTTACTGGTACATATAACCTATAATACTTTGATCTTGGGGGATTATACAGGGTTTTGGCAAACCTTTCATCCTAGTACATTGAATGTTTTCTTTGCACTTATTCAGTTTCATTTATGGCAAGCGAGATGTCAATTTATTTTTCAGCAAATATTTGTGCCTTCTTGTTCAATTATCTCTCAGATAGAAACTGATTTATTAATTGTAAAATCCAAAGATAAGAAAACATTTTCAGAGGTTAAGTTTCTTTCTTTAATCATTTTTTTGTTTAGGAGTTTTGAGTTTTGTTATTTTTGAAATACTTTTGTAAATTGTACATTATGATTGTTTGGTGATGTTATGTTTTTGTTTCAATAAACTTCCCCTACTCTTTTCGATAAGTGCCATGGGATCTTTAACATCCACCTGAACTACCACCAATCCAGGCAGATGGGACCTCGGTTTAACGTCTCATCCAAAAGACGGCACCTCAGAAGTGCAGTACCCCTCTCATGCTGCACTACAGTGTCAGTACTGGGATATTAACCCAAGTGCCAGATGTGGGAACTGAACCCACAGCCCTTTGATCTCCCAGCCTCAGAGGCGAGTGTGCTACCTACTGAGCCACTGACACTGACAATGATATTGTATGCACTGTGGTGATTTGGACTTGAAATTGCTTTGGGAATGTGGGATAATCAAGGTTTACTTCACAAGATGTGGAGCCACTCCTCTCCAGCCATCATGGATTTGTTAGCTAGGAGTAGACTTTCGGCCAGATAGAATGGGGGATGGTTGGGGGTTGAGAGGGAATCTTTTGGGGGTAGGGGACATTGGGGAGAGGGGGTGAGGAGGGAGGAAGAGAGGGAACTAGGATCAGAATTACAGTCTAGGTGGAAGGGGGGTAGGCGGACCCATTATACTTTATTGTTAAGATGAGTAGTTTCAGCATTCTTTCCTGGAACATAAAAGGGGGGAGGGATAACTCGAAGAAATACTGTTTGCTCAGACATTTAAAGAGATACAATCCTAATGTTGTAATGTTACAAGAAATACAAATTTTGAGAGACCAACTAACATCCTTCAAAAAAATGTAGGTAGAAGAGGTATTTTGTGCCGGAGCAAGTGCCAGACGAGGAGGAGTAGCGATTCTGGTTAATAAATCTACCCCCTTTACCTTAACCAAAGAATGGTATGATGTAGAGGGATGCTACATCATTGTCCAAAGCAAATTAGCCAATATTGAAATTATTCTGGGATCCATTTACGGTCCTAATGTAGACACCCCCTCCTTTTTTTCTCTCCGCTCGTGGGGATACTGTCGCAGTTAGTGATATTCCATGTTTATTAGGTGGGGACTGGAACCTCATTTTTTCTAATGACTTGGATAGGTCATTCAGTAACCAGGCCCATCTTTTTTTCCCCAGCTCAACATGGGCCACATGAGCTTATGATGGATGTAGGTCTAGAAGACTCTCGGAAAGTCTTACATTCTTCAGAGAAAGCCTTCACCAACTATTCCCCTCCCTATAGGGTGTATTCATGAATTGACGTCTTCTTACTGAGTAGACAGGATTTAAAGACTTTTGATGCCGTGGGCATGCACCGTAGGGTGCTGTCAGACCATTCCCCTATATGAATCTTGTTGACGCCCACCATTCGACCTCCCAGATCTGGGACTTGGTCCCTCAATACTTCCCTCTTGTTGGATGATTACATTTTGAACCATATGAAACAGTTTATTATAACATTTTGGCAGGAAAATGCCCAATCAATTGTGGCCATAGACATAATTTGGGGTTCGATGAAGGCAGTCTGGAGGGGAGAACTTATCTGTTTGGCCACGGTTAAAAAGGAAAAATCTCAGATCCAAGTGGAACAGTGGCTGCATAGGATTAATGACCTAGAACAGCATTTGTCTGGCAGAGTGGCAGAGCATCTTTGGACAGAGCTTCGTTCCCTAAGAGCAAATTACTCTGCCTATCTGTTAGTTAAGGTAAACCTCTTCTCACTTAAAATGAAGGCAATATACATCGGTCAGGGGGATAAGGCCGGGAAACTTCTTGCCCAAAGATTAAAACAGCATAATTCCTCCCGTTGGATTGCTGCCTTAGCTGATCCATGTTCAGGTTGCCTAACTTCAGATCCTGATAGAATGGCGGGTATTTTTAAAGCTTACTGTCAAGACCTATATACTGCCCCCTTGTCATCAGATAATTATAAAAAATCCCTACAACCTTTCTGAAGAGGATTTGACTTCCCTCAATTAACCATAGACCAACAATCCCAGTTGATCGGCCCTATCTCCCAAAAGGAGAATCTAGGTGCAATTGAACATTTCCCAATAGACAAGACCCCTGGGCCTGATGGATTCCCATCTTCCTTTTACAAGTCTTTCAAATCTGAGCTGGTCCCCATTTTGGCTGAAGTATTTAATTACCTCTTTTTTCATAACATTAGGGACACTGCCCTTTTTGTGGCTCATATTGTCATCTTACCCAAACCAGGGAGGGACCATACATATCAGGAAAATTATAGACCTATTTGTCTTTTAAACATTGATATTAAACTCTTAGTAAGCATTTTGGCTCATCATCTTAAATTGGTCTGGGAGACACTGGTTAGCCCAGAACAAGTTGGGTTCATGGAGGGGAAGAATTCCAGTGACCTCTTCTGTAAGATATTTCATCTTATTTCTGCATCCAGGAAGTCAACCATAGGTGAGGTTCTTGCCTCCCTGGATGTGGAAAAAGCATTTGATAGGGTGGCATGGAATTGTCTCTTTGATATCTTACCCCATTATGCAATACCACCCAAGTACATCCAATGGGTCAAAATTCTATACTGCTGCCCTATGGCCAAAGTTATGTGTAATGGGGTATTATCCCCAGTATTTCCCCTCACTAAGGGTACCCAACAAGGATGTCCCCTGTCACCAATGCTGTTTAATTTATATATTGAACCCTTAGCCAGGAAAATTATTAGTGTGGGAGAAATTAGTAGTATAACCGTGGGTCCCCATGAATTTAAACTCTCCACATTTGCTGACAATATTTTGTTACATTTATTAAAGTGGGAATCTTCCCTCCCTAAGACTTTGGACATTATTGCTCAATGCAGCACTTTGGCGGAGTATAAATTAAACAAACATAAAACAACGGCGATGGCCCTTTCAATTTCTTGTTCAAGAGTAGCTATTGAAGAACTGGGACCTAAATAGGCATCCAATTTGTTACATTTCTTAGGGATAGAACTCACTCCTGACTTAAGTTCCTTACAAAAATTAAATCTAGTACAGGTAGTAAAGCGATCAGAACAAGATATTTCCTGCTGGCAATATTTGCCACTTACATTATGGAGTAGAGTTAATATCTTGAAGATGGTTATTTTTCCCCATTTTATGTACCCTCTATCTGTTTTAAATCTCTCTCTCGTTAAAAGTTGGTTTAAAAAAGTTAATGCAATCTGGTCATCCTTTCTACAGTGGGTGAAAAAAACCTTTAGGGCCTTAGAGAAACTGTGTCACCCCAAAGGAATAGGGGGTTTACAGGTACTTCATCTCTTCTTGTACTACATTGCCTTCCATGCTCATAAATTTTTGGGATGGGTAGACCGCACCAAACGTGATCCCCCCTTCCCCAGCATGGTGGATCATTGAGCATTTTCAGGTCCCCAAATTAAAATTATCCTTACCGGCACTACTCTATCTCCCCTTTAGTAAGCTTCCTGTCCTCTTAAAACTCTCTCCTATTGGCTGGTCAGTCAGAGCCCATCAACAAATGTGCAATCTTTTTAACATCAAAAACCAGAAAGATTTGGGGTAGCCTCTTTTCTACAATCCAAATGTTACAATGGGCCAGAAAGTCCTGGATCCTAAACATTGGAAAGGACTTCAAATGACATCTCTCTCAGCCCTAGTTACAGAGAGTTCTTTTGTTACATTACCAAACCTTAGAGATAAGGACAATCTTCCTGCCTGCTCTGCCTTTAGCTATATGCAATTGATACATTGTTTTAAACCATTTATGGGAGCACTGCCCAGGTTCGAGGAGGTTTTCAAATGGCTTCATTTCCTGGCCTTGAAGCTTTATAAGGATAGGCCTATCTCTAGGATATATAAAGTACTGGGGGCCAGGCTTTGGTCCCTCTGTTCCCCAACAGCTTTTTATTGGCAAGCAGCCGCAAAGCTGTATTAGAATGAAACTGAATGGAAGGCAGTATGGTTAGACATATGTAAATATATCAAACAAGATAGACTACGTCTGATTCAATTTAATTTTTTACATAATTTGTACTACACACCGCTTAGACTACATTGCACAGGTATTCGCCCCACAGCCTTCTGTCCTAAATGTTCTCAGGAGGAAGGTTCACTTAGCCACATGATGTGGACCTGTCCTGATATGGCCTCCTTTTGGAACAAGATTAAATTATTGATGTCACCCTTCTTTGGTCGTTCTGACTATTTCTCTTTGGAAATTTGTATAATTGACAATTACAAAGTTATTTAAATCTTTGAAACACTGTGCCTACATGGCTCTCATTTCTGCAGTAGCCAAGCTTCTGCTGCTTAGACACTGGATCGATGAAACTATTCCATCTCAGAAAGAATGGCTACAAGAAGTGTTTTCTGCATTAAATGCAGCAAGAAGTATTGCAAGGCAATACCATAATCTTATAAAAATGAGTGCCCTTTGGGAACCTCTTTCACGTTACATAGCAGGGAACTAAACTTTATTCTCACTGCTTTAAAGGTGGAGTGAAGCTACTGGAGGATAAGACAGGGTCACCCCTGAGATATGATTAAGGTATGTGTGTGTTAGAATTGTTATATAGTATTTCTCCCATTTATTAGGATCATCTCAGTTTCCTTATGGTTGTGGGGGGAGGATGGAGATGTGACTACTGCAAGTTTTGCCAGTTACAGTGCAATTCAGGGTATTGGGGTGTGTGGGTAGGGGTAGAGGCATGTGGAGGGAGGCTGGTTATTTTATCATATTTTTTTTTATTTTATTCTTTCTGTATTTCATTTTTCTTGTGTAAATATCAATTGGTTGTTTACCTACAAGACGGTACTAGTTATGATTTCCTTGTTGGTTGTTGTTTGAAAAAAAACTTTAATAAAGCTTATTTAATTGCAAGAAAAAGATTTTCTATATTTTTTTATACTTCTTGTGACATTTATCAGCTGCATGTAAACCCTTGTGTGTAACATAGTGGAGTGTCACCTAAATAATCACATTCATTGTCACCTTGAAATTTATTTACTTAGTTTTTGTTAGCTGGGTAAGTGCACTAACCAAGAAATGACTATTTTCAGGCATGACCTGGGAGAGTACAACAAAAATTGACAGATACCTTGCATAATTTCAGTAAATTACATATATGGCAGAAATAGAACAGTCCATGAAAGAGATACAGAATAACCAATCAGATATTACATGATATAAAACTTACAGAGTACAACAGATAACTGACAGATATATTACATAAGTGCAGGAAAATAAATAAGGCAGAAATTGAAACAGTAACATCCAATATGACATTGCATGATGTAAACATTTTCAGAGTACAACAAATAATTGACGGATACATTGCAGGAGTACAGGATAATTACATATAAGGCAGGAATCAAAACAGTCAAGTAACAATCAATCTAACATTGCATGATGTAATAATTACATAGTAATCTAAAATAGGGTTGGTGGAGACAGTAGGTAAGTTGATACATTCAGCCAGGTACCAGAACCATGATGCAGCGAAACTAACATTGTGTCAGTGAGGTCTTGGTGAATATTGGTTTTGGGAATTTATTTTATCTTATTTATTTAGCTTTTGTTGACCGGGTAAGTGCACTAGACAAATCCTGCCTATTTTCAGGCACAACCCGGGGGAGGGGGATACAGATGAATGCCAACTGACCTTGAACCAGATTAAGCTGTTGGTGGTATTTTTAGTGAATGAGGGAAATTTGGCCAGGACACCGGGGAAATTCCCCTACTCTTTTCGATAAGTGCCATGGGATCTTTAACATCCACCTGAACTACCACCAATCCAGGCAGATGGGACCTCGGTTTAACGTCTCATCCGAAAGACGGCACCTCAGAAATGCAGCACCCCTCTCATGCTGCATTACAGTGTCAGTACTAGGATATTAACCCAAGTGCCAGATGTGGGAACTGAACCCACAGCCCTCTGATCTCCCGGCCTCAGAGGCGAGTGTGCTACCTACTGAGCCACTGACACTGCCGAATGAAACACGCCAAGAGGTAATAAGAGGGAAAGTAAAGTTGACCCACAAGGAGTCAAAGTGACAGAAATAAAAAGGATAAGTGAGAGCTGGATTGAAAAAGCAGAAGGTAGTTGGAGGTTGATGGGAGTTAGGTGGGGTCGAAACAGGTGCAGGGGTCTGTGAGAGATAGCGGCTAAGCTCATGTTTAAAACAGGTATGGGATTTAGCCTGCCTAAGTGTGAGAGGAATGGAGTTCCAAAGCTCAGGGGCAGCATGCTAGAAAGCTTTAGGGCTCTTCGGCGTGTGACACCTAGGCATGTTAAGTTGTGACTTATTCACTGAGCATAATCCATAGGTGGAGGTTTGAGGTATAAGTAATGTAGCAAGCGAAAAGCGCATTTGAGCTCTGATTATTGAGTCAATCAAGGAGCCTAAAGAGTATTGTTGACATGCAGAGGGAGAGAACCAGCCCAGATCACTATAAAGCTAGCAGTGGTGCTTGGGACATGGCGATGAGGAGGCATACCGACATATATTATTATATGTTACATCCTACTTGTATAGGGTAGTTTTTTGCACAAATGCAAAGGTGGGAGCACCATAGGTGAGGGCAGTGGGAAGGATACCTCTGGCTATAGCCAGCTTAGCCGAGGGAGTAAGCATAAAGCTAGTTTTTTAGGTGACTCCCAGTTCTGCATTCACCGCTTTGCAGGTGGACAGTACATGAAGGTTGAAATCAAGGAATTGATCCAAGACTACTCCCAGGTACTTGAATGAGGCAACACATTCAATTTGAGTGCCAGCAAAGACACAAACCAGAAAGAGAGTTTGACAAAATCTGAGCTTAGGGGCAGAGCCAAGTAGCATTGTTTGAGTTTTCTTGGCATTAAGTACAAGCTTATGGGTAAACTGTCAGTTCTGCACATTCTTGAAATCAGAGGAAAGTGATGCATTTATTTTGGTGACATTATCAGAGATAGAGTAAAGGACAAGATCGTCCGCATAGAGGATAGACGAGCATGAATGAAGATCATTGGCTATATTACTGATAAAGAGTGAGAAAAGAAGGGTTCCTAGGATGGAATCTTGGGGAACCCTGATGTTGATATTGGCTGTGTCAGATAGGGAAGAGTGAAATTTCACAATTTGAGTCCTGTTAGATAGGTAGCTACTGAACCAGTCAACTGCAGGGTGTGAGAAGCTCAGATTCTGAAGGGTTTTGAAAAGCAGGGAGTGATTGATGAGATCAAAGGCCATGGTGAGGTCTATAAAAATGGCTCCCGTTAGTTGACCCACATCCATGTTGGAAAGCACATCAGTAGTGAATTTGAGAAGAGCTGTGGCAGTGCTGTGACCTTTCTGGAAACCACTATAACCTGCCCCTTCCCCTTTACCTAGTTAACCCAGGAAACAAGATTCTTCTTAACCACAGTGAGATTTTTCCAGATAATATAAATATTTTAAATAATTAAAAATACATTTCAGAACAGTTTTTCTGCCATGGCCTCTTTAAAACAGTACAATATTGACCAGAGAATTATTGCACAAGGACTGAAAATAGATTGTGTGGATGCACTGTACATTTTATTCATAGTCATTTTGTGTGGGATCCTCATTCTGCAAATGAAAATTATTGTATGGTATGAGACTAGCATCTTACTGGTGAAAATTCTAATAATATATGCCATGTAGAGGTGTTTAACGTACCAGTCAGTGACTAAACAAACTAAACAAAGCTATGGTTTGGTATAGTTTCTTTATAGTCATTTTGTAGTTTTGAACTTCTGTGTGACAAGAATTCTGAAAATGTTAAATGATGGTAGGTTTGAAAGCCTATTTGACAATGATGTTGATACACAGTACAATGCAATGACAGTTTTAAAATGAACTGTAGTGATTTTGAAATACTATGTCACAATGATTTTGAAATGCTGTATGGCATCAGCTTTGGAATGTTGTCAGATTTTTCCTCATAAAGGAAAACAATTATTAAATCACTTACCTAACATCTCACAGAATGGTGATATTGAAGAATTACGTAAATTGCTGCAATATGGAATTGAATACAATTTTGTACGGTTATTATGACAATTTGATTTACACTGACATTTTTTAACCTGTTGTCTGGCATGCAGTAATTTAAATTGGTACTACATGATATGGAAGGCATAACATGATTAAAAAGTTATGTTTTTTTTGGATACTGCATATTCCATTTCAGATAGTTTATATAGTGTGAACAATCTTCCAGATGTGAAATAAATTGCTAACAGTCCAAACCCATTATTGGGGTAAATTGATCAGATATATTCAGATGTTGCATTATCCAATCCTTCAGATAACCTTGCAGATTGAATCATGCACTATCTGCATAATCCTTATGACAATGCTGTTGTACAGGATTTTTTTTTTAGAATTGAGTGCTCTTTTTGTCATCATCCAGTCATATATGTATTTGTGATTTATGAATGCATTGATCATTTCAGTGAGTGATGACATCAGTCTGTGCATTCAATGATGATTTAAGTAACTGACAATCTGAATGCTATTTCTGATTGATAACCGTAGTCATATTCTATTTAATGCTGATTGCTGAAAAATAAAAACTAAGTATTAAAACATGGTCAAGTAAGCTATACAAATATGACAGCATTGAGCTTGCAGCAAAAGTAAGAAAGCTAATGTTTAAGGTTGAAAATACTCCAGTACCTAAAGTAGGTGGGTATGTGATGGTTCTGCCAATTGTCCATAGTTAGTTAGTTTAAGTTAATTGGCAGGAAGACTCCATTGAGCATGTTCATTTTCAAGGAGGTCCTGTAAGGACAATGTTAAACAACAGTGTACAATAAAAGTGATGACATAGCATACAGGTACAATAATCGGTAGCAAAAAAGTGCATATATGGTCAGTAAAAACAATAATAAAACAGATCGGAATCCATTTTCCGGATAAGCAGTGGTGACATACCATAAGGTAACAATAATTGGTAGGAAATACATGCAGGGTCAATGAAAAGAAAAACAATAGTGAAGCACACAGGAACCAATTCATACTAGGAGGGAGAACAAAAAATAGTATCAGTAAGAACTTAAACGATTGCTGTCAGCTAAGGGTGGGGATGGACTAGGGAGCACAGGGGCCAGAGTGGATAGGGAGACTAGGGAGAAGGATACAAGAAGTCAGAGGGTACTCACTTGATAGCAGTGACAAGAGACTGGCATGATATGCTAGGACCTATGGCAGTGACAGACTACTGGGAAGAAGTTGTAGGTCAGGGCTGTGAAGAAATTTAATGAGACAGTGCTGGTGAGCCTGAGTGATGTCTGGATGAGATTCCATGCCGATGGGATGGCGTAGCTAATGGCACCCTTGCTGAGGGAGGTGCGCATCCGGAGTACATCAAGGAGGATGTAAGTGGATTTCCTAAGAGAGTAGGAGCAATGGGAAATATTAACAATTGAGGAGATTTAGGTCAGTAATTTGTTTAGTAGACTTTTGAGGGTCCAGGTACCTAAATGGAGTAGTCGCCAGGTGGTGAGAGGTTGCCAGTCGACTTCTTTATATAAGTCGCAGTGGTGCATTCTTAATGGTGCTTTAGTAATGAAGTGCAGAGCCTGATGGAACAGTATATCAAGCTTGTGAAGGTTGGACACAGCAGAACAGTTGTAGATGATGTCACTGTAATCTAGGAGTGGCAGGAATGTGGCCTGTACTAATCTATGTCTAATGTCAGGGAGAAAGAGTGCTCTGTTCCTGAAGAAAAAGCCAAGTCTTGCTTTCAACTTACTAGAAAGGTAGTTGATGTGCACACTGAAAGAAAGTTTGCTGTCTATCCAAATGCCCAGATATTTGAATTGATCAACCACGTTTAGTGATTCACCTAGGATAGTCATAATGGGTACAGGTGACGCGCTGTGCTGAGGGGAGGGCCTATTGCTACTAGGTGCGAAATAAAGGACCTTGGTTTTTTTCACATTGAGTAGTAGCTTGGAGTTGATTAGGTTGTGCTTTAGCTGTGCGAAGTCAGCTTAGAGTATATCACGTACTTCGGATTAGGTTGGCTTAGAAGTATATATAACAGTATCGTCCACAAAGAGATGTATTTTGGAGTTGCTGATATTGGAATCTAGTGAGTTAATGTAAATAGAAAATAGTGTAGGGCCTAAAATGGAGCCTTGTGGGACACCTCATTTTATGGGAAGGGAGTCGGAGGCATGACCACTCACTTTGGTTTTCTGAACTCTATCTGTAAGGTAGCTCAAGAACCACTGAAGTGTGATGTCAGCTGTACCTGCTTTACTGAGACCACTGAGGATGAAGTTATGGTCGATGGTATCAATTGCCTTGCTGAGATCAAGGAATATGGCACCTGTGACTTGTTTGGAATCATGTGCTGTCAGCCAGTCATTGGTGACTTTAGCTAAAGTGGAGGTGGTACTATGTTTTTGTCTGAACTCAGACTGGGCAGGGTTGAGAAGTGAAAACTTTTCAACATGGTCTTTAAGCTGGTGATGGATGAGTTTCTCTAGCAGTTTGGATAGGACAGGGAGGATGGAGATGAGCCTATAATTGTTTAGGTCACAGGGGTCACCTGACTTGAACAAGGGCAAGATATGAGCTGATTTCCAACAGGAGGAGACTGTGGCTGAGGAGATGGAGAGATTAAGGGTATGAATGACTGGTGCAGCTAGATAATAGTAGCCTAGCTTGGTGAAGATGGGATCGATGCCATCTGCTCCACTACCTTTATTGATGTCGAGTTTGCTATGGTGGTCCTCTACTTGTTTGCAGGTCTCAGGGTGAAGCTGAAAGGTATGAGGAGGCAGGGGCTCATGGGGGGTGGGAGGCATGGTAGTCCCGCGTATGGGGAGGAATGAAAAGCGAGACCAGCGGTGGTGAAATGGGTATTCAGTTTTTCTACGATGAGATCACACTCGACATATTTGACTCGGTTAATGAGTAACTTGGTGGGGATGGACGGGACTGTTTTGTGGCCCTCAACTGTCTTGATTGTTTGCCAGATCTTGGCTGAGTTGCCTTTGTCATTTTCAAGGGATTCTACATAGAAGTTAGCTTTGTCAGATCATATTAGTTTAACACAAGCATTCCTGGCAGTTCTAAATGCCTGCCAGTCAGCCACATTCTTTGTGTTCCTTGCACAGTCCCAAAGTTTATCGCAGTTGTGCAGCACAGCTTTTAGGTTTGGAGTGAACCAGGGATGGGAGTCTTTATGGACCCTGGATCTAATGAAAGGGGCATGTTTATTAGCGTGCTGAGTCAGTGTAATATTAAGAAAGGTGACTGCCTCATCCACTGATTTGGCAAGACAGAGATCTTGCCAGTTCACATATTTTAAATCCGAGATATACTGTAGTTTTTGATGTTGAATTTGCAGAAGCTGCACTTGGTGACAAATGTAGAGGAAGAGGGGGGCTTATCTTGGTTTCTGGTGCATGCTATGATATTGTGATCACTAAGATCATTATGGAATATGGCTGTATGCCAAATTTTGTGGGGAAGGTTTGTGATAACTTCCAGGATGGAGCTATTTGCATGATTTTTGGCGTTGAGCCTTGTTGGCTCCATAATGACTTGAGACAGTCCAAGCTCATCACAGAGTTCTTTTAGGACACATGCCTTAGGTGAGAGTCAGTCAAGGTTGAGATTGCCTAGAATGATGATCTCATCGTTGATGGTCGTGATCCAGCTTTTGAGAGTTGAGATTAGCTCAAGACCTGCTGAGGGGGTGCCTGTAGCAACCTATGATGTTGAGAACTTTGACTGTGGATATTTGGATTTTGATGGCCACATTCTCAAATTCTTTAGGTTTGGACATGGCATTGGTGAGGGAGATGTTTAAGTGGTCTTTCATGTAGATGACCACCCATCATGGGCCTGTCTGCTCTGAACAGGTTATAGGAGGGTAGTGAGATCCGCTGGTCAGAGATAGTACTTTTAAGCCAGGATTTAGTAATAATGATCAGATCTGGGTTAGAATGGGTGGCCCATATTCTTAACTGGTCTAGTTTGTTAATCAGGCACACATGTTAATCAGCATAAACTTTAAGCCTGAGGTAGTGGCAAAGTCTGAGGGGGGATGCAAGGGGGATTTGAAGACCAGTATTCACTTCAACATTACCAGAGCATATAAGTAATAGCAGAATAAGATTTTTTCAAACTGTTTCTTGCTGCAGTAATCTGTTTCTTACTGTGGTGCTTGCTCCTGGAGAACCGATGGAAAGGGGTAGTTAGAGAGGGCATGTGATGGAGAGCACAGATCATAGCTACAAGCAAGAGTGTCCTGACTGAAAGAGGGGTTGTTAAAATACCCAGGGAGGATAATTTGGAATTTGAGCATGTGTGAGAGCTGCTGTAACCCACTGCACAGGACAGAATGATGGGCAGGGGATGGTTACAGATGCTAGATCAGTCTGTGGTATAGCCAAAGGGTGTAATTCATAACTGTACATTGGAAGAAAACAAAGACTAGTGCCAGGTGGGAAAATGTACTTGATGTTGCATAGAAGGGATGAAGGGGTGATGGTCGAGAGGACAGTTGACCTGCAATGATAATCTCACAAAACGTAAACATTGCCTTGAAATATGCGCTGGCCAGGTGGTTAAAGGGCTGAGGCACTAGACACCTTACCTCGTGCCATGCTAGCAACCCAGGTTCAGGAATGAGACAGGGTCATTGGGGAGCCAGTTGGGGGGAGGGAGGAAAGGAGCAGGATTGAGCTGCCACAATGGCAGCTCTCCTCTCCTGGGGAGGATCTGTGTGCCCCCCCCTTGTAGTTCCATGCCCTCGGGTGGCAGTCCAATGATTAGCGTAGGCAGACAGGGGTGGCAAGCAGTGGGAAGGTGCCTCAGAGCTGTGGTGTACTCATGCCTCCACATGCACGTGCGTGATCAGGCATGGGGGAGGGAAAAAATGGGGGAAAAAGCTGGGGCATAAAATATAAATAAAAAAACAACATTGCCTTGAAATGCTCCAGCAAATGACGTATGTATGCTGCCACAACTCAGTTGTCTTCAATGGTTATTTGATCCAGTTACCTTGTGATACCTTAAGGCATACTGCAGGTATACTGCAGTAGAAGACAACTTTTCATAACTACCATGCTCAGACCTACAAATGTCCCATTTTTGCATACCTAAATTTACAGATGGGAGCTGCCAGAATTTAAAAAGCAAAATAAGGTTAGTTCAAGTGCATACCTTAACCACGTCTTATAATTATCTCCTAACAAGGCTGATCAATCAGTTTTCAAGGGATTTAGTTCCCAGGGATTCAACCTGATTATATAGTCTGTTGGGTGTGCCTCACCATAGCATTTTTCTCCTAAAATTCGCCACACATTACAGCAGAGAGTGTTTTCCTTATGGTGCCTCATACTCCTGCAATAGCGTAATCCCTCAGTTTAGAAACAGCTCTAGGTTTGGATTTTTCAAAATGGTTTAAAGAAAAGGTTGCTACAGGAACAATCTACCTGCAACTGTTTCAAAATCTGACTTTTTGTATTATTGTATTAATTTTTTTTATGGTATGTAGTGTAGTTCGTAGTACGTTTAACAGACTTGGGACATTCTGTAAACACGACCTGTTTTTATTTAAAAGTTTCAAGTGTGCGGATAGGTTCTATGAGAAACATAGAAACATGTTTCTATGTTTCTATATTTCTCATAGAACCTATCCGCACACTTGAAACTTTTAAATAAAAAAAATAAACCTGAGGTGCAAGGCCAGCAACTACATAAAGATAAACATCTGGAATGGGGTGAGGGTCCTTACTTCTTACTAAACTAGCAGGACTACCATAGTTTTTGACAGTACTTAAAAACTTCAGTCTGAGCGCACAGGCTGACTAAAGTGTAATGCAGTGTAAACCCTTCTATCTAGCAGTCTCACAGTCACAACAATCTGGTGACCATATGCTTTCAAAGGGAGCTTTATGAGCTGTAAATTGATAGCCCATTCAGCTTGCTAAATGTATCATAGGTATCATAGGTGTATCCAGAGCAGAGTAGACAGCTGTCCATTATGCTCACCTAGTTCTATTAAAAGTACCCCCAGATATTATTGCATGCACAATAATCATCAAGTTTGATTTTAAAATCATTCATATTCTTACATCCAACCACCTCCTCTGGGAGTGAATTCCATAATGTAACCACCCTCTGACTGTAACAAAAACCCCATTTTTTTGGACTGGCACACATCTCCTCTTATCTGTAGGATATATGACCTGGTATTTTGTGCTGTATTTTTCATCTCTAGTCCCAAACATTCTCACAAATCATGATTTGTCAAAGCTCTAAACAAAATACACATATCACCCCTTAGTCTCTAATATTCAAGTATAAACATCCCCAGTCTGCCTAGCCTCTCATCATATTCGTCTTTTTAATTCCCTAATCATCTTAGTTGCCCTTCTCTGCACCCCCTCCAGTACCCTGGTTTCTGCCCTTGTGCAAGGTGTCCAGAACTGGGCACAGTACTCCAAGTGAAGCCGTACAAGTGAGGTATACAGCAGCACTACAACATCTCTTTCTCTACTTCAGATGTGTCTCATTATGCTAGTCAGCATTCTGTTTGCTCTCTTCATAATCACACAGAAATGGCTTTTGAAGGATAAGTTGTTTGGAACCATTACCCCCAGATCCATTCCTCAGTTACCTCCCTCAAGATATTATCCATTAATTTACATTCTGCAGTGCTTTTCATTCTCCCTAGACGCATAACTGTGCACTTGTTTATGTTGAATTCCAATTTATACCTATCGGCCCACCCTTCCAGTTCAGTTAATGCTTCTTGCAGCTTTTCATTATCCTCTCTATTTTCGATAACTGTGCCAATCCTAGTGTCATCTGCAAGCTCTGCAATCTATACACTGTCCTCACACCTCAAAGAGGCAACATATATTTTAAACAGGCACAGTCCTAGAACGGATACCCATGGAACTCCACTGGTCACTCCAGCCCATCCAGAGGTAATACCCCTTAAGCGTACACATTGCTTTCTGTCTTCTAGCCAAGATATAATCCATTGTATTATGTTCCAATGAAGATCCATTTCCATTAATGTGGCAATTTACTCCCTGTGAGGAACCTTATCAAAGGCTTTTGTGAGATCCAGAAAAATAACATCCACTGGTTTACCCTGTTCTATTGCCTTACCAACATTTCCATAAAATGCAAAAAGATTTGTTTGGCATGATCTTCCTTTTTTGAAACCATGCTGTGAATTGTCCCCTTTCCCATTCTCACATGTTTTTTCCTCTACATAGTACCTGATAATTCCCTGCAGGACCTTTCCCAACACAGATGTCAAACTTACTGGCCTGTAGTTTTTGGCATCTTTTCTGTTCCCATTTTATTTATTTATTTATTTATTTATTTATTAAGCATCAGTTTACAACCTTTGAGCCAGAGGCTCGTTTACAAAGGTACCTCGTCACAGAGAAGACAATACAGTGATAACAACTTAATACAGAGAAACAGTGTACAGTTTTTTTTTTTTGAGGATACAGGAGGACAAATGAGATCAACAGTTTACCACATACAGGGTTGGTGAAGTTAACATTGTTCAGGGAAATAACTAGAACATCAGAAAAACATAGGATATCAATACAGTGTGTTTTAGCGGAGTCAACAGGGAGGTAACAGGAACCAAGGGTAGAGAAGGTAGAGAATTTGAGCAGCCAACAGGGGGCTTTGTCAGAGAGTGAACAAGATAGCTTAGAAACAGCAACAGCTGCGAGCAGTGAAAAGGTGGTTCCGGAGGGTAGTTTTAAAGCAAGAGATTGTGAGGGTGTCTGAGATACTGGCAGGGAGGGAATTGTACCAAGAAGGGGCACGGTAGTGGAAAGCCCGTTGTCCATGAGAGGTCCTTGCCCTAGGTACCTTCAACTTGGTTTTACAGGAGAACCGTGTTGAAGCTAGTGAGTTAACACGATGAATAATGACAGTCAAACCAGGAGGAGAGAGCCCAAGGAGAGTTTTTTTTGTAAGGATGCAGGTTTGATACCTAAGACATTCATCAAGATTGAGTAGATTAGCCTGGGAGTAAAGATGGCAGGTGTGTATAAGTCTAGGAGCACCTAAGATTAGTCGACAGGCTTTATTTAAGGTGAGGCAGATTTTGTTTAGCGAGGTCTGGTCAGCAGCCCTGTAGACTGGTAAGCCATAGTCAACAAGTGACAGAATGGAGGACATAACTGCGAGTCGGAGGGCAACGGGGGAGAGACAGTGTTTGTGGCAGTAAAGGATTCCCAACCTAATATTGGTGGTGGAGGCTAAGGTGGAGATATGGGAATGGAACATGAGGGCAGAGTCAAAGGTTATCCCAAGGTATTTGTATGCGTAAACTTGTTCGAGTGGGAACATAGAGCTGGCGAAGACTTGAAGTTGGAAATTACTAGCTTTGTTTTGGGGTGGGAGAAGATCATAGATTTGGTCTTTTTAAGATTGATAACCAGTCTATGTTCTTTAAACCAGGCTTCCACGTCTTTATAGAATAATTGCAGGGAATCTTGGAGGGTGGTGGGGTTACGGTCAGCAGCGAAGGTAACAGCATCATCTGCATAAAGGAGGAGTTTACCGGTACAGGCACCTGGCAGGGTGTTGAGATAAAGGGAAAAGAGCAGGGGCCCAAGAACAGAGCCCTGGGGAACCCCAGATCGGATAGGGCAAAGGTCAGAGAGGGTGCCATTGATTTTTACATGCTGGGACCGGGCAGACAGATAGCTGGAGCACCATGAGACAAGTCCTGCAGCAAAGCCAGCGTGGCTGAGTGCATCCAGCAGGTGAGGATGGGATACATAGAAACATAGAAACATAGAAGTTGACGGCAGATAAGGACTGCAAGGCCCATCCAGTCTGCCCATTTCTTTTTCTACCTTATAAATGTGCCATCGGCCTTTGCTCTGTCAGTGGCCTATCTATTCATAGTCATTTGTATTGCTCCCTTATGCCTATCCCATGCCTGTTTAAAGCCCTGCACTGTATTCATAGCCACCACTTCTTGTGGTAAGCCATTCCATGCATCCACCACCCTTTCTGTGAAAAGAATTTCCTCACATTCCCCTTAATCAGACCCCTCTAATCTCATGCTGTGTCCTCTTGTCCTGCTATTTTTCTTATATTTAAACATGTTAGACTCTTTCACCTTGTTAATGCCCTTAAGGTGTTTGAATGCCTCGATCATATCACCTCTCTCCCTCCTTTGCTCAAGGGTATACATATTGAGCTCTGTTAATCTGTCCTCATATGTCTTCTGATGCAGTCCCTTCACCATTTTGGTTGCTCTTCTCTGGACTGCCTCAATTTGGTTAATGTCCTTGTAAAGGTGTGGCCTCCAATACTGCACACAGTACTCCAGATGGGGCCTAACCAGTGTCTTGTAAAGAGGGATTATTACCTCCCTCTTACGACTTGTGATACCCCTACTAATACACCCTAACACCCCCCTAGCCTTACCTACTGCTTTAGAGGTCTGCTTGGATGATTTCAGGTCATCAGTGATGATGATGCCCAAGTCTCTTTCTTCCTTTGTGACTGCTAGCAACTCCCCTTCCAGCCTATAGGTGGCTTCAGGGTTTCTCTTCCCTATGTGCATGATTTTGCACTTCTTTGCATTAAATCCCAGTTGCCACTCTTCTGACCATTTTGCTAGTTTATCCAGATCTCTTCTCATTCTGCCCACCCCATCTGGATCATCTACTCTGTTGCAGATCGTGGTGTCATTTGCAAACAGACAAGCCTTACCCTCTAGTCCATCTGCAAGGTCACTAATGAAGATGTTGAAGAGGACTGGCCCCAGGACTGATCCCTGAGGTACCCCACTTGTGACTTGGATCTCTTCTGACTGTATACCATTTACCACCACTCTCTGTTTCCTTCCCGTCAACCAGTTTGCCACCCAGTTGACCAACTTCTGACCCACCCTGAACCTACCCAGCTTATTAATCAATCTTCTATGTGGAACAGTATTGAAAGCTTTGCTGAAGTCAAGGTAGGCAACATCAACTGCTCCCCCTTGGTCCACCACTCTGGTTACCCAGTCAAAGAAATCTATGAGATTAGTTTGACAGGACCTTCCTTTGTAAACCCATGCAGTCTTGGATCCTGTGCTCCTATGGATTCCAGGTGTTGCACTATCCTTTCCTTAAGGAGTGCCTCCATAATCTTGCCCACTACTGAGGTAAGACTGACTGGTCTGTAGTTCCCTGCCTCCTCCCTGCTACCACTCTTGTGGAGCGGGATCACATGAGCCCTTCTCCAGTCTTCTGGGACCTCTCCTGTGCTCAGAGACTCACTAAACAGTTCTGCTAATGGCTCTGCTAGTTCCACCTTTAGCTCCTTAAGTACCCTGGGATGTATGCCATCAGGTCCCATTGCCTTATCCACCCTGAGCTTAGCAAGCTCTTGTAGGACCCTTTCTTTTGTGAAGGGAGTAGTGCTCACCTCCCTCCCCCCTGTGTGCATGATGCTGAGCTGTGGGCCCTGCCCTACCTTCTCTTCAGTAAATACTAAGCAAAAGTATCTATTTAGGATAGATGCCTTTAAAGGGTCCTCCTCCTCAAATGCTCCCTTTTCTCCATTAAGCTTAGCAATACCCCCTCTGGACTTTCTCCTTTTCTCCAAAGGCTTTTGACCGATCGATGAACACTTCACCAGCAAGACAGCCCGAGTCCAGGGAGGAATGGAGGAAGTTAGAAAACTTGATGAGGGCGGTATTTGTGCTGTGCCCAGCACAGAAGCAGTGTTGTTCAGGGCAGAGGATACTGTATTTGGTAAGAAACTCAGATATTTGGGAGGATACTACTTTCTGTAAGGCTTTTGAGAGTGGTGAGAGGATTGAGATGTGACAATGATTACCGGAAAGGGCCCTATCTCCACCCTTATGTATGGGAGTGACAGTGGCAATTTTCCAGGCTGATGGAAATTGCCCTAGACAGAGTGATTTGTTGAAGAGGCTAGTGATTGGGGCGATGACCTGGTCCAATGCCAGGCTGAGGAGTCTGGGGTCCAAGGAGTCACTGCCAGTGGTGTTGCTTCTTGAGGCCTTGGTCAGATACGTCCTGACTTCATTGACAGTAACCCGGTGGAAGTGGAAAGATGCGTGTGAGGGAGCAGGGTCAGGAGAGTGAGCAGGGGTCAAAAAAGTTGCTAGGGAGTACAGAGCTAAGGTCAGTAAAGGATTTATTGAGATGGTTAGCAATGAGGGTAGGATCAGTAGAGATAATACCCTCAATATTGATTTGGGAAGGAGGAGGAGAGCGTGTTCCACCATTTAGTTGTTTGATGTTATACCAGAAGATTCTAGCATTCCCCCAGGACGAGGTGAGTGAGGCCCGATAATGATCAGCCTTTGCTTTGCGTATGGCCCAGGTGCATTTATTTTGGGCAGCAGCATAAGCCTGTCTGTCGGCAGGGCAGCCAGTTTCCATGGCTAGGTGCCACAGGTTATCCCTGTGCCTAAGGAGTTGGAGTAGGGAAGGAGTGACCCAGGGAGTATGGCGTACCTAGGAATGGAGTTTGGTTAGGGGTGCAAAGATATCACAAGCTTTGTTAAACATTAATGTGAAGAAGGCCAAATCAAGGTTGGGGGTGGTCTCAATGGGAGACCAGTCAACTTGGGCTAGAAGTTGCTTCAGACCTCTCAGCCCACCTGGTCGCAACCACCGCCGTAGGGTGGCCTGTGAAGTGGGTTTGGTTAGGGACATAATCCAACAGAAAAGAATAGGGGAGTGGTCACTGATTCCATCCAGAAGGACTTGTAGATTGCAAACTTGGTTAGGTCAGTTGGTGAGGACTACATCCAGAAGAGTGCTCGACCCCATTGTGGGGTTCACTCTTGTTGGTTGGGTAACAAGTTGCATTAGGTCAATAGCAGTAAAGGAGTCACAGGTGGAGGAGGATGAGGGACTAAGCCAGTTGATGTTTGGATCACCCATGAGAATATGCTCAGGGGAATGTGGTAGAGAGGTGAGATACTCTATTAGAGGGACCAGGGCCTGAGTTTGATTTTTTGGGGAATATAGGCAGAGGTTAGAAAGAGGGGGCCTTTAGAGGGGTCAGGGATAAGCTTTAGGGTAAGGGCCTGGGCTCTAAGGTTAAGGACAGGGGCTGGAAGGGCTACACCAGGAAGGGAGTCTTTGATATAAATAGCACAGCTCCACCTTTGTCTCCCTACACGGCCCTCTCGGAAGAGGGAGAGCCAGAGAGTGAGACAAGGGAGTCAGGGTAGAGTCAGATAGCCAGGTTTCGACTAGGAGATGATGTCAGGTTTGTGGACAGTGACCCAACATTGGAGCGAGTCAAATTTCTTCAGGGGACTGCAGATATTCATAGAAGCAATAAGAAGCCCAGAGGATCTAGTCAAGGAGTTATTGTGGGTTGGGCCAGGGTTGGGATGAATGTTCCCTGACAAGAGTAGGAGGAGAAGTACAGCCCTGATCAGGGGGGTGTGGAAGGCATTTTTGTGTCTAGTGAGATAGTAGGAGTGGGACAGCTTAGAGACACAAGGGGTTGGCAAAGAGGTACAGGATGGGCAGGCTAGTACAATAAGTTGCCCGTAGGCACAAAGGGGGGAAGGTAGGTGGGGACTGGGGGGAGGGTGTGATAGGTTGGGGAGCAAGGAGATAGTAGAGAAGGAGGGAGGCGACTCTGGGACCCCAGAGTAGGGTACCTGTGGAGCCATGGGGACACCTGGGTTAGATGGAGGCCACATGAGAAGAAGGAGGAGGGAGAGACATGACAAGAGAAGGCAGGCAGTCATCTTAGGATGGGTCTTCAGATAGCAGTAATGAGATGGGTAGAAGAGGGTGAAAGGTCTACCCATAAGTGTAGTTGCCACCTTGGTACAGTGGTAGAGCCCCTGCTTCAAGTGCACAGGCCACCAGGTTCAAGCCTTGTCTAGGCTGACAGAAAAGGTCCCAGGACAGTAGCTGCAGCAGCAGGGTGCAGGGTTCAGAGCATGCAGTAGCACTCAGAAAATATTTTAGCAGACTATGAGGGTTAGAGGCTTTTAGAGTCTTAAAACCTATCACAAACAATAGTCTGATGTGATAGCTGACTGGTGGAGCTGCTGAGTAAAATAGCAAGGGTGCAGGGTTCAATGCCTGTGGTGGCACCAAGAGAGAAATTGTGAAATATTTTGGCAGACTAGGGGGGTCAGAGACTATGAAAGTCTTAGAAAGTAAGGATAAGATAGCCAGATACAATGGTTAAGTGGTAGAGCTGCCAACTCTGATGGCAAAGGTACTGGGTTTGAGGACAGAGGATAGGTATTTTTGTTTCTAAGAAGGAAGGGTTAAAACCTTGAAATTAGAGGTAGACATTGGCCTGGTTCATTGGCTTTCATATAGTGGCACCACAGTAGCCAATCTCCAAGAGTCTACCACCTTCACCTTATCCAGAGATTCTTAGAAAATTATGGTCAATGGTCCTGCCATCTCATTGGCCTATTCTCTGATTATCCTTGGATGGACACTGTCAGGTCCCTGGGCTTTGTTTGAATCAAGTTCCACCAGCCTATCCCTGATGTCAGTAAGCTCTAAAGTGAGTGGTCTATTACTCAGCCCCTCAAACTGTAATGTAGTAACATCAGATTTAGCATTAAATATTGAACTGAAGTATTGGATTTGAAATTCAGCTACATCTGACAGGTCTGTCACTAGTGCACCATCTTTGTCCTTTCGTGACCCTATTCCTGTTGTTCCACCTTTCTTAAAGTTGATGCAGTTAAAAAAGGATTTATAGTTATCCTTTATCTCACTGCTAGTCCCAGTTCATAATTACATTTTGCCTTTTGGGTGGTCATTTTAGATTCTCTCAGGGTCTTCTAATATCTCTCATAGTCTTTCCTATCATTACTTTCAAATAGGATTTGGTCCAAACAAAGCAGGTATGCACTCAGCCAGTGCTGGATCTGATGCAGGCCATGGAGCTGCTAACCCCTGCCGCTGGAAAAACAAAACTGAATGGTGTGTATTCACATACTGTCCAAAACTGCAGCTGGTGAAATAAAAGCTAGAAAGCTGTATGTACTATAGATGATTGCTCAATAATGTATTTCTATGAATAGTAAATGTAAGAGCTGCAGGTATAAGAGATAGAATGACTCTATACCAGGTGCCCTGGCACTTTGCCAAGTAAGGCTTCATCAGGGGGCAGGTACCTGTACAAAATTACACCCCTTTTATAGTGAGACAGATAATCACATGTTACAATGTCACATGATACATGAAAAAAATTTCACTTAACATATATGAACACATTTTTAAAAATTATGTAGCCAGTAATGGTGGGGTGACTCAAAAAACACACTACAAAAAATCACATTCACAAAAAAATCAACAGTTAGTTGACGTGTATGTAACAAACTATATTAAGAAACAATTACAGAATATGGGCATTAGGACTTTTAACTAGAAATCCCGTGTTTAACATTTGATAAATGATTACTATAATTTTGACCATTCCCAAAAAGCAAGAAGAGAGAGTGAGAAAAGGTAAAGGATATATGGGAGTCGGGTGCTGTACCCCATTATCACCTTGTATATAATCACTTCCAAAGGATGGGGTAAAATCAAAGATCCTGCACTCTCCAAACTTCCTTAAACATCTGCAACAGAGAGAGGGAGAGACAAAAGTAAATTTACAGCAACAGTATTGCCATTGAGCAAAAATCCATAATTCACAAAACAATAATGTACACAACATTGCTAGAATCTAAAAACAAACATACAATACATCACACAAGTATAGCATATCATGGGAGGAGAATGGGAGAGGGGTAGGGGTAACAATGGGAGAAAAAAAACTAAAACAATGCTGTACTAGCAGGCCTGTTGGGGTATGATACAGCACTAACTGTAAGAAAGCAAACAGCGGGGAAGTCTCAAATATCTGCTGGACACATTCAAAGAAATGGTTTGAGATTCCAATTACAGTTTAGATCTTTCCACTGCAATCAACTAAGCTGGAATATCAAGAAGCTTTCATATTGTAGGAATCCTTCTAATGTGTTGCCACCATGTTTACCAACTTTGACGCATTCTAAACCATGTATTTAAGACCAGTAGGTAAATCTGAATATGATCAGTTACTAGGCTGTTCTGAGTGCCTCCGTGAATATCGCTTATGTGTTCTTTAATACATTGGCAGAGAGGGTGAATAGTTCTACCAATATAGAGCATTAGGCAAGTACACCACAGTACATAAATAAAATTTGTACCACATCTGATGAACTGTCTGGTCATGACTTGGCCATTGTATTTATCCAGAAAAATATGTTTGTGACCATTAACAAATTTGCAAACATTGCAATCCCTGCATTTGAACATTCTGGGAAGTTTTACATTCAGCCACGGGTTATTGTGAGCCATTTGATTATTAGAGAACTGACTTCTCACTAGAGCTGTGTGGAATGAGAAAATTATGAATTCACAGAATTTTGATAATGATTTTGTGAAATTCTATGAACTTTTGCAGAATTTCATCAGAATTTTGCAGGATTTTTAACATATGTTATTTGCTGATATCTTGACCATCATTAGAGCTAGATCTCTAAACTTTGGCATGCTTACTTTCATGAAGGAGTTCCAATAGCATGCCAAATAGTATGACATTTGGTTTGATTGTCTCAAAAGTATAAGTGTTCAACATTTTCCATTTTATTTTCTGTGGAAAATTTCATGAAACATTTTATCTACACATACCTCAGCTTTCTATTGGGCCAGAGATCTTAAATTTGGCATGATTACTTGATGACTGGAGGTCTAACAATGTGCCAGATTCCAGGGCATTATGATGCATCATCTCAAAATTATATGTGCTCAACGTCTGTCATTTTATTTTTTGTGGGAAATTTTATGAAACATTTTATCTGCACATAACCCGGACACCATTAAAGCTAGACATGTATAAATTAGTATAAATAACATTTTAGGTATGGTTATAGAGTTATCTAAATATGGAGAGAATTGGATTAGAGATTTTTATGTTATGGGGTTCCAAATTTTACTATGCAAACATTTGCTAAATGTCGTGAAAACTCTCAAAAATGTGGATGTTTGTAACTTCTCTGCTCTTGCAGGCATGGACTTAACATTTGACATGCATAACCAAAGTCAGTTTAAACTGGTGTTTAACACAACTGGATAAGTTGGTTTAGCAGTTTTAAATTTGCAGTACAAAAAAAAATATTGGTAATGTTTTCTCAGATAACTATAGTAGCATGTTAATGAAGCATTCCGAATTTTGTTTTGTGGAATTTAACATTCACAATGCATGTATTAGTATTTCATTTGATAAGTTGTGCTGAGCTTTTTGCAGTCCTGCTGTTCTTCTCTAGGTTACTATTTTGATCCCCCCCCCTTGCCAGATTGACTCAGTAGAACTACTGATCCCACTGATATCCTCTTTGTTCTTTACAGTGACAAAATCCCTTGAAACCTGAGTCACCTATTCCTTTTCCTATCAACCTATCCTGTTGGAATAGCCAGAATTATTCTTTCCTGGTGCCCCAGACATTGTCTTCCCCAACTACATATTTTTGAGTACTTACACATACTGTACATTAGGCTCCCTGGATCATCAATTTACTGGGTGTGATCTTTATATATCCTGCATTCAGGTTGGAATTATTGACACTCTGCGCTTCCTTGCTTCAACTGGTGTGTCTACCACTGGTGTGCTACCCTGCTCAGCTGTCCATTTCTTTGTGAAACTATGCATCTAACTCCTGGACCTGGTGACCCCCTGCACTACCTGCATTTCATACTCCTATACTCTAATTAGAATCCCTGAGATAAGGCTGAGTGGAATTCTCAAATTCCAATTTTATGGAATTTTCATTAAATTCCACAATTTTCACAAAGACTTATATAATTTGGCTTTAAGCACAGATGTTATTTTGCAATTACTGGCAGCAAGCAATTAATAAAATTGACACACACAGTCTCCTTGTAAAGTCTAAGAACCTGCCAAATTTAATGACATTGCATTCTCCAGTTTTAGAGTTTCAGGGGTTTATAAATTTGCAGTTTACATTCTTGCAAAATTTAATTTTAAAATGTTGTGAAAGTTCAACTACTTTTAATTCAGTCCCATTTAAAGCTCTAAATATGAACTTTTTCAGAAATGGCCATGTGGTATATTAGTTTAAATGTTTAAAATCTGGTTAAATTTGGATATGTTGTTTTAAATTTAGAGGGAAATAACTGAATTTAAAATTTTTGAAACATGTTTGGCAGGCTATAACGCAGTCCCATTTGAAGCTAGAAAATGAAACTGTGTACATATATAAATGTAGTGATAACATATATCTGTAACATTTTTATAACATTTCCATGAATACTATCAAAATTATACTAAAATAAAAGAAATCTACATTTTGACAAAATCTTTGGCTACATATAACTCAGATCCCTTTGAAGCCTGAGGCTTAAAATGTGGAGCACATACCCATGATGTATGTTTCTCTAAATCCTGAAACTCCAGAGAAATTTGGATAAGAAAATTTAAAATTAGATCGAAACAACTGAAAATTAAATGCTGATTAAATATTTGGTCACCCATAACTCTACTGTCTTTCAACCTACAATTTTAAAATGTGGTACACTTGTGTAAAACTGTCTGTGTACCAAATCTGGTGTCAATTGGATGCATACTTTTAAAATTAAAGCAAATAACTGAAATTTAAAATTTTTTGAAATTCTGCAGAATTGTCAGGTAAATTCTGCATAATTCTACAGAATTGGAATGGTCATTCCACTGGCATTCTGTGGGCAGAATGTTATATTCCACACGGCTCTACTTCTCACCAATGCATATCTAAGATTGGGATCCCTTCTAAATTTGACCCGTGGATTTTCACCCAAATGCTTCGCTAATGCAGGGTCCCTTTGCAATAGTGGCTACAATTTTCTGGCACTCTATCCCACACTGCCAGCTGTTAATTATATCCAGTAATAAAAGTGATTATTGGCTTATTCTAATCCTTTTCAGTGCATAGCTTGAGCAGTGTTGAATGGTCTAAGTCCCTTGCTATGATAATTACTTAGTCAATTACATTTTTGGTACTACCCCTGGTTAGGAATCTGCCGTAAAGTTCTGTAGCCTGAAATTCAAAGTCTTGCATTCTACACCAATTATGTTTTAACTTTATTGCTTTCTAGTTATTTATTTTCTTTACTTTTCCGTGCTGTTGGTCTATTGAATATTGTAGATAATGCAGCACTTATTTCATTAAGTCTTTCAAAATGAGAAATATGTTCAACAGGAAATGGTGTACTATGGTTCAAACCACTTCATGAACTTGAGGAAACCTTTTTGGGCAACAAAAGCAAAAGAGAATTGACAATCGGCCAACAGCTCTGCAATGGCTCTATTTAACAGTTGGCATATTGGAATCTTGTGGGTAAAGTGTGATGTTCTTGCAGCAATTTCTTTTAATGTTAGTTGATGAGAATGAGGAGATATTGTTAATTTGGGGGGATTTCACATTTTATGCCTTTTCACATTGAGTACTAGTACTGTGGGATTTTGCAGTACTTGGTAAAACAATCTGTGTTTGTCTGGGAAGATCAAGTGATTGAGTGTCAGTTCCTGCTTCCAGTTCATTGTTACTACGGTCACCGCTGCCATCACCTCCACCACTGCTCATACCAACCACACTGTCCCTTTCCCTGCCCCACACAATTGAGTGTTTTGCCTTTGCATGCTGTACTCATTACTGATGTCGCAAAATGTCCCGCTTTGCCACCACGACTGACACTCTTTTTGCACAGACTGCATACAGCTCAAGAGTTGTCTGCGGGGTTAATATACCTGTAAATAAATTCCATACTAAAGATTTACCCTTTGTGCTTTGTACTGTGGTGCCTGGCACTATTTCTTGTGCAGTCAAGGGATCTGGAGGAAACTCTACACTGCCATTTCCTTGTTTACATGACTTGCTCTCATTCATGCTCATTTTCAAATGTTTATGTTTAGCATATGATTTTTTTTTGGCACTTGCCTCTCGTGCCCTACAGCATCATCCTCTCCTACCCCCTCATTGAAACTGGTACAGACCTCATCTCCACAAGATTCAGAAGAAGTAGATGTGCTGTCATTATCATGTGAGACATAGCCTGGGCTATCCCATTCACAGTCCCCATTATCACCACCATCTCTATCAACATTCACTGCTTCAGCATCTGAGCTTATATTTGAGAATGTCTCCTTGCCCTTGCATGCTGCATTAGCAGCTGGAAGTATCCTGGCACATGTGGCAAAATGTTCCGTTCTTCATTGAGTTACTCCTGTCAGTTCTTTCCAAAACTCTACTATCATTTCATTGCTAACATGCTTTTTTGGTTCAGGAGCTCTACTGTCATTTCATTGCTACCATGCTTTTTTGGTTCAGGAGTATGGTTAGTGCCAGTCCTGGAAATGTTACTATTTGTTGCTATTTTCTTAATTAGTGCTAAGATTCATATTGTCCACATCCTTTTCAGTTGCACGTGCAGCAGCACTGTGCTTCCTTTTAGTAGACTTACACTGGAAAATACAATACCTAGTAGACACAGCCATGGCTTTTGCTATGCTGCAGAGAGATGTCACACACAGTCTACCTATGACAGGGCTTGGGGCACCTAACATACACTTTGAAATACAACCTAAATGGCTTTATGCAAAGACACAGAGTAGCTATATGTCACAGACAGGGCTAGGGGCACCTAACAAACAGTGTATAATACAGCCAAAATGGTTTTATACAGAGACACAGAGTGGTTATATGTCACAAGCAGGGCTCTGGGCATCTAACAGACATTGTGTAATAAGTTTAAATGGCTTTATTCAGAGACACAGAGTATATGTTACACACAGGGCTCAGGGCACCTAACAGACAGTGTGTGTGTATACAGCCTAAATGGTTTTCACTATACTGCAGATAAAGAGTACATATCACAGACAGGGCTTAGGGTACCAAACAGACAGTGTATGTGTATACAGTCTAAATCACTTTCACTATACTGCAGAAAGACACACAGAGTAGCTATGTCACAAACAGGGCTCAGGGCACCAACAATAGACAGTGTGTAATACAGCCTAAATGGCTTTACTGTACTGCAAAGAGGCACAGACTATATGTCACACACAGAGCTCAGGCCACCTAACAACAGACAGCATGTGTACAGCCTAATGATTTTCACTATCCTGCAGAGACTCAGACTATATGTCACAGACAGGGCTCAGGGCATCTCAGACAGTGTGTGTATACAGCCTAAATGACTTTCACTATACTGCACAAACACACAGAATAGCTATGTCACAGAGTCAATGCACCTAACAGACAGTGTCTACAGCCTAAAATGACTTTCACTGTACTGAAACACAGAGAGTAGCACTATGTCACAAAAGGGCTCAGGGCACCAAACAAGTCAGTGTAAACAGCCTGAATGGCTTTCAGAGGTGGTGCCAGCAACTAGTGCCTTTCTCCCTCCTTCTCCTTCTCTCCAGAGTCACATGTGATCTCTGATTTCCCCCTTCAGTCCCCAAGTTCCCTTGCTCCCCTCCCAGCCTCCTTCATTGGTAGATGTTCTTGGTGTTTTTTTTTTAAAGTTTAACATCTCCTCGGATTGCAATTGCAGGCTCAGCCAGTGCTTTGCTCCCTCTTCCTCCAAGCTTCAGATGTATTCTGCATGCTTACGCAGTAGACAGGGAGCTCAGACACCAGCACTGACCCACTGGGTTGTCAGGTTGGTGTTGTGCTCCTGTCTGCTGTGAGAACTCCACAGGCTGCCTGTACTTCTTGACTGTATGTCAGAAGACTCTCAGGACCCCACAGGTTATCTGAAAAATGCCTATTTTTTAAATTATAGACTACCTGACCCGTTATCTGTAGCCACAGTACCCAACCCATGAAGTGCACAGTTAGGTTGGATAAGGTATTAAATTACCCAAATTACCCTACCAAATCAGGAAACAATGATTTCTGATGTACCCACTCCAGCTACCTGATGGGTAGTCCATCGCTATTTGGTACTACAAAAGGTCCTGCCTCCCATGCCCAGTCAATTGAGAGGTCATCCTTATGATGTTCCTTGATCACAGTGGTTGGCTATGAATATGTGATATAAACAGTGCTGCCTCCAAAACCACCCTGGCCAGATCTGTCCCCCTATTCCTTTTCTTTTTCCACTTCACTCTAAACTGTTCTCCCACTCCCATCACTATGTGCTCTAGCCTCTATCTCCCTTCTCAAGTTGCAAGGTGCATCTGTCACTGTGCCTCCTTTTTCCTCAAATTCTTTTTAAGTTCACCTCCCACCTTTCTTCACCTTATCTCTTCCTACTCCTTATGTTCTGCTGACACCCATTCCTTCTCTCCTTTTCAGTCTAAGTCCTCTGGTTGGTAAGCTGCATACTCTTGTGGTTTCCCCATCCCCTAATATAACCTACACAATGGTCTTCACTCCTCTTCCTCCATCCCTTACCTTCATATCTTTTATCCATTAATTCTCTTCACACTCCTGCAACTATTTAAAACTAGGGCTACTACCCCCAAAAACACTGGCACTCCAGTGCAGTAGTAGTGTGTGCATTAATGTTGTGGTGTGCCACCCTTCAGGTAATAAATCAAGATCCCTTCTGTCTAATTCTAGTACTGTCATGGTGGTTGTTCAGTTGAAGATACAGAACCCGTGGCCATTTTCACAAGAGTAGGGTATTTTCCCTAGTGAAAAGTAATGAAAGCAGTAAGCACTTCTGGGCCACCGGATATTGTTCACTGTTAGTTTTTATTCTGTAACAAAGTGAATTCTGGACATAATCAGAATCTAGCCTGGTGCTTTGAGAGTGAACCTCTTCCCCAGGGGGCGGGGCCAACAGTCTCATGGCTCAGCTTTAAATGCTGAGTCTTGATGATGGCAATATGCTGTGTCCTGGGCTTACGTTTTGTATACAGTTAAAGTAAAAATATTAATTTGACCTGACCATTTATGCTTGCATAAAGAAAAAAAAATATAGGTTTGAGTCTGGTGAGCACAAGGATCATGCAAAACATAGGGAGTGATAATAATTCATCCTGAAACTATAAACATGTGAATAACACCAAATAAGTGACAGTGTAAGGTGTAATAGCTGCTGGCAAGTTGTGCCTTAATACAGTTTCTACAAGTGCATGCTACAATTGACAGTACTTTTGCATTCAGTTACAGCTTTATAGAGTAAAGGCAAACAGTGCTAGTCAAGCGTTGGAGAAGAATGTGACTCAGAGGGATGGGACAGAAGGAAAGGCAGAGTGATGAAATATGAAACTATAGACAAAAACAGAAAGAAAGATGAAAATGTGGCAAAACAGAGAAGGTTAGGAGAGAGGGGCAGAGGGAAGAAAAAGAGGGGTAACTCCAGCAGCGAAAAATATCCAGTGTTCCAGAAGTGCTTTATGCTTTCATTGCTTTTCTAGTGCTCCATTTTTGAAAGCAGCCAGTAGTACAAATGGAACATGCTCTGTGCCATTTGTTGTTTTTCCATTCCTGTTTCTCAGCTGCAGCTATGGTGGCTGGGAAAGTTGTTACCACAACCACTGCAGTACTTATTTGCTTGCATCAGAGGATAATTGTGTTTTCTGAACGATCCTTGAGTTTCTATCACTGAAGTATTTCCTGTTAGCAGAGCATCCATTAGATGACACAGCAAGGGCATAGACCAAACTAAACTCACCAGCACCAGTTTTGTGGCCAGAAGAAAACTGACAGATGGGAACAGTTTTGAAACAGGTACAGACACTAATATTGTTTTAACTGAGGAAGGACCAGTAAAAGAACTATTCTTTTAACTAGAGAAATTGGAGTTTAAAGAGATTAGTCTGCACTATAACAAAAACTCATTGGAAAAGTACTTTGAGAAGGGGTGGATGCCTAGAGTAGAAATGTGCGAATACAGTGCTCCTTCTTTTATCTGCCAACCTGTGTACACCCTAAATGTTGCCAGATAAAAGAGGGTGGCAGATTATAGAGGGTGGTGGTTACAGGGGGATATAACATTTTTGGAAAACAGGACAGGAACTCACAGTGGCAGTAAGCAAGGGGGTGGTGGATAACAGGGGGATGGATAAATGCACTATACCTTATTTTGGATATTCACTGAGTATTCATATTCAGGGACCCCAATTCTTAATTCTTCATACTTTGTTATTCTTTGTTCAGCCACTGGAACTGGCTATGAGACTTCAAGATCTCCTGAGACTTTCCTGTCCATTTAGAGCTCACTTTGGAAGACCACTAAAGACAGGTCATGTGACCAAGCACTTGCAGAAGCTTCAGGCAGGAGCCACAGATGACCGAGTTGCTGCTGAGAAAGAATCTTCATATATCCACGTGTTAAAATTAGTTAAAAATCAGAAATCTTGACAGTTTTTGTTCCTTTTCTAAATCTCAAGGTACAGAGGATAATTTTTTCACCCATTTGTGTGATCATTTTTGGTGTTTCTCAGGAGAATAGCTGGGAGTGTTTTTTCTCAAAAAGAGAAAAAAACAAATAGTACTATATTAAGCCTGTTTCTGCTCTGTAGGCAAAAGCAAAAGGAATCAGTCACAGCCTGACCAATAGGACTTGTTTGGGGAAGTGATAATGCTGTCATTATTTTGCTATCATTATTTTTGCTATCCCTTTCTTACTTGTGATATTTTATTGTGAAACAGCAATCTACTTCCATCGACTTGTTAAAATTAGCCAAAAAGCAGAAATCTTGATACCAAAATACCAAGCTAGAGGAAAGGGAAAATTTTTTCACACTTCTGTGTGATAATTTAAATGTTCAGTGTTTCTAAGGAAAACTGCTAGGACAGTGATTTTTCACTAAAAGTGAAAAAAAAAATACTAGGCCAGGCCTGTTTCTGCTCTGCAAGCAAGAATCTGCTACAGCCCCATTGCAAATCCTCCTTATTTTGGCATAATGGTAAAGAATGTCTTATTAGGTGTAGTAGTGTAGACAGGCCACTCACTCATTCAGCCATTGCAATTTGCACAATGTCAAAAAATACAGAACATTTCTAATATCAAGTTGTTAATTTTTTTCCATTAAAATCACACATATTAACACCAGAGTTTTGCCAGTTGAGCTTGTTTAGGGGAAAGTGTTTACTGTTGCAATCATTTTGCTATCTCTTTCTTACTTGTAATAATTTATTTATGATACAAATAAAAAAAAGGCTGCCTGCTTTTATGGCTCTTTTACATTCTTTCATTTCATTTTTAAGGAGAGCTCAAGTACAAAGCCTCACAAAACGTTTTTAAAAAGTGCCATGTAGGTCTCCTTGCAGGGGTCCCCAACCTTATAGCCAACTGATTTGGCACAGTCAAAATGTTTTGGTTCTGTTGCCACCTGATGGGCCAGGTTGAGGAGGAACAGAGCTGAGTGGGCTTCATGTGATGTAAAAGGCCTGACTGAAAAAAACTGCCTGCTGTCTCAATGACAGCTTATAGAGCCTAAACAGGGAATATCTAATTCCTTGTCTAATTACAGGATGGGGTATATCCCTTTCTGTTTTAGGGTACATCCCTGTCTGATTACAGGGTATATCTCCTGGTGCACAACAGGAGAGGAAAATTATAGATTAAAAAAATTCTGTTCTGGTTTCTTAAAATGAAAAGAAAGAGCTAGCCCAGTAGCACTATAGTACCGTCAATACTACTAACTACTCTGAAAAATCAGTCTCTGAATAGACCTTGGATGCTTGAGGGCCAGCCAGGGAAGAGAGAATTGGGAATCAAATGGATGACTGTTCTCTTGGGAAGTGAGGGCACAGACAGTGTCCCCCCTGTGGGACTGCTGCAGTGCCCTAGCATAAACTAGGTGGCAGCAAAGTGGATGTGTAAAAAAAGAAAATGAAATGAAAGGATTTTTAAAAGAGCAACAAAAGCAGGCAGCCTTTATAGGGTTGCAGTGGACAGAACCCTGCAGACCTCTTTCTACGAGAAAAGGACTTGGTGCATTCCTTGCGAACAACATGTTGGAGTTGCATCACAGTTGCCTCCGTGTCTATGAAGCCTTCCACTCATATTGTGTCTATTGATGTAGCACTGCACCCCTTTTAGCCAAGACCTAAGTTAGTATCACCTTTGATGTGGGTGTCCTAGCCAAAAGTTACTACTAACCTCTCATGGATACCCTTGCACTGAAGATACCAGGCTCACTGAAGTATCCTCCTCCACCCCCACCATTACTGTCACCTCAGTTATGACATTAGACAGAATGCTCTCACCCCTGCAAAAGTGACAACAGATTGTCTAATTGTAAGGATTGTAAGTCCCCTCTCTGACTTGCTGCTTTGTATGGAAAAGGTGCTGCCCACAGAGAAGGTGCTGTAATTTAAAGTTAGATTTTAAAATATTTTCAGCACAAGTTCACCAGGTAAGAGGGATCATTTAAAAACACTGGAGCATTATTGGTAGTGACCCAGCACTGAAAGATTTGGCATGCACCACACCTAGAGTGTATTACAGATGAGCCCTGACATTAAAAGACAATTGGTGCATGGTTATATTGTAGATGCTCAGGAATCCACTTGGCTGAATCAGGCTAAATGGTGTTACTGCTGCAGAAAATGTTTATACTGTCATTCAGTGAGAAGCTGCAATACATGTACTAGTATCAATGCCAAAAGGGAGTTTGAAATTAAGCAGTTTGCTACATGTGACACCCCAGGGGTCATTTATATGGCCCAGTGTACCTGTCAAGCCTTTTATGTAGGAAAGACTAAGAGGCCATTTAAACAATGTTTGGGGGAACATATGTGTGCAATAGAGTGCAATGATTCCCTATGCGCTACAGCAACACATGCAAATGAGGCAGATGGCAGAGGGGAACATCGTCTGCAGTTCTGTATTATTGACAAAGTTAATAGGAACCCCTGATATTCCAACACTGGTTACGTTAGCTAACCACAACATACAACAATGAACCCATCTTTCAAGTAATTCGAATTTAAATTAATTTATTACACCTGTAAAATCATCAAGACAAATCCCGAGAAGCCCGTACGACTACAGTGGTTACATCAATTGCTATCTGTACCCTAAGATCCCCAGGCTGAACTACTTCTATAAAAATACTCTTATCAATAAATGGCACCTGTCGCTCATTACTAATAAAAAAAACACAGTCACGTATCTGTCATGCAGAAATGCATATAACTACACAAGCACCAAAAATATAGTAGTAGCACAAGAAAACTGCAAATACATAACCTTAGTAACCTTATTTTTCTATCTTTTCATCTCTGCACAGGACACATCACCAATACACATGCAAAGGAATAAAAAACACATAGCATTATTGAGTCAAAGACACTCAGAGTAACTCCCATTAATAAACTAACAAAAATACCTCAGCATAATTGTTCCTCATTGGAACATTACTAGAAAGTTACACCATATATTTTACATTTTCCCCATTGAAGTCAACCGGCAACCCCCCCCCCCAACCACCACCAGTGAAGTAAATCGAACAAAACCTGCAGAAGCTTATTGTAAGAGAAGCACACATGTGTAAACCTGAAAAGGAAATAAACTTACTCAAAAGTACCAGAAAATAAAGCAATACTTACCAAAAACTGCGTAGATGTAAACACGCCGCTAAATCCCTCGTCATCAGGTATGCCCACTAGGTCACACACACACACACTAAACAGTCAGAACCTATGATATGAGTACACATCCAATCACAACAACACCAAAGGAACCCATTCACAAAAGCAACCAATAACAACTCTAGAAACAACCCCATTCATGGAAATGAAAGTAATCTCATTCAACAGCTCAAAACTCAGGCGGAGCAAAACCAGGACACAAAATAACACTTAAAACATCACTGCAACATAAAAATAACTTCAAAAATACACAGAAGAACTAATCAAACATACTCAGAGCCTTACTGTATAAATTGCACACATGATGTGCAGATCATGGGATATGAAAGATATTCTCACGTTGGCACTCATGAGATATCCAGACCTCACTATGCAGGAGTGAGAATATTTTCCATATCCCACTCCTGCCCATCATGTATCCCCTATTTATACATAGAATATACATACATATATATGGAATGTGTTAGTGAGATTTTTAATGGTGATGGGTTGGGGTTAGTATATAATTAATAATACAGGGTAATTGAGTGATATGTGCTGGATACACACCAGTGAATTCAAATGTGGTAACTGTGATGTCATAATTGATGTTTTAGCTGTTGTGCATTTATTTCACTATGTGGCTAGGGTTAAACAGTTCTGAAAAAGGGTCCGAGGGGATCCGAAACATATCAAGTGTTACCCAGACCTTGTGGTCGGTCTTTATTTTATGTTTCAATAAATTAGTTAAAGTCTTTGAAACTGGTGGAATCGTGATTTCCAAGGTTGGTGAATGATCAATTTTTTGAGACTGTGTTTGAATTCCTTGTCGAGAGCACCACCACCCAAGGGCGCATTTTCTTGTTGGAAAAACTTGTGATTGACTTTAGTGCTATGCACTGGTTGCAGGTTCACACATTGTACCCCCTAAAAGTCATTTTTCTACAGATTCGAATGACACCAGGTTAACGTGAAGACCCACTGAGGAGCAACAATGTCATTGGAGGCTACACCTAGGATTTTTTCTAGTAACGGGATGAATGCAGGAGCATCATGATTGACACCCAGGGATAAATCCTCTGTACTATGTGAATGAATTAATGAGAATGGCTGAAGTGGCTAATCCTTTTTTACTAGAAAATAATGAAATGGCAGGTATGGTACCAGAAGCAAGATCCTTGTTGGAGGCCTTCAGAAATCTTGAAAAGGTACCTCACCAACTAAGAAGGGCATATTGGAATATAACAAGTATGGAGGCTTATGTATAAGTAGCAAGGATTCTGAGGGGGTTGAGAATTCTCTTAAAACCAGCATATGGAACAGATAACTGTGAATTTATGAAAGAATGGGAATATATTTTAACTGAAGCCAGTACTAAGCTTGTAAAGTTAATCATTAAGTTCAGCAAAGAAAGAAAGGTCAAGCTAAGGGAAGAAAAAAAATGTGCTACAGAAGTATTGAAGTTCAAAGACTTCACAGAATTTGATAATCATAACAAAAGACTTAAGGACTCTATTGCAAAATTGGACAAGGAATTATGGGAAGCCAAACAAGTTAAGTTCAGAATGATTGGGAGTGGGGCACAGTTTATTCACAGAAGAAAGACACTACTAGAGGGATTTTAAAATGCCCTAGGTGAGTGTTGTTCAATGTTAGTATGGACTAGAGTGACTCAGAGGCTGTGACTGAGACAAGAAGGCTTTTTTATACCATAATCAGGACAATACAGAAACACCCCAGCCACAACCCACACCACAGCTAATACCATCATGGCAGAGCCCTCAGTTCAATTAATCAAAACAGAGAACAAGAAGGGACAGGAGGCATAGGTGCATAGAATACCCGAGGTCAGTACAGGTGGAGGTGGCAGGGCCAGAACCGGCAACGCAACTACAGATGACAGATCAGATAGAAGAGAACAGTAATCCACAAACCTTGATCATTAATCTATCTGAGTGAATCCTGAGTGAACCAGAAGAACAGGTACTTTAAAAAAAGGCTTAAAATGTGCCCCCCACCTACCCGCTTGATGAAGTACAAACAATTGTAGGCTTGAATATGGCTTGCAGAAAACTAAACCTAAAATCCTATTTTCATAAAAAAACAAATTGATACATTGAATGAGCATTGTGTAAGGGACATTATGGAACCTAATTCCACTTTTTGCCCTCCATCTAGCCCGACTGTCACTATATTTAAATCTTTAGTGGAGCAAGATTTAGAAAAACCTTTTGTGGATCCCCCAGAACCATGTTTCAGAATATGTCTAACCTAGAAATGGCTGCCTTAAAATAACTACAGGGTGATGAAAGCATTATAATCAAGCAGGTGGATAAGTGGCGGATGTGTGGTTATTCATAGAAAAGATTATGTTGCAGAAGAATTGAGAATGCTCAAAAATCAGACCTTCTATCAGAGATTCACTACAGACTCACCTTGTGATTTTAAATTGGCAGCTGATGAAACAGTAAACCAGACTTGCAGCAATGGCATCATTACAGGCAAGATGAGAGACTTTTTCATTACACCTAATCCCATAAGATCAACATTTATATGATTCCAAAGGTTCATAAAAATAAAGAACATCCACCCGGGAAACCAATAATGAGCAGATTAGGTCCCTGATAGAACTCCTTTCATGGAATTTGGACACATCTCTAAAACCTTTTGCAGAAAAACTTCCATCATTTATAAAAGATACTAAACATATACTGAATATTTGTGACTCACTAGAATTGGATGATTATGCGCTATTCGTTACTTTAGGTATTGACTTACTACAGTATATACGAATGGCCCCGTGAAGGGGCTCTTGATGCAGCTGCATTTTTTCTCAGGGTGGACAAGGCAATGGGACCTGATGGCATACATCCCAGGGTACTAAAGGAGCTAAGGGTGGAATTAGCAGAACCATTATTAGAACTGCTTAGTGAGTGTCTGAGCACAGGAGAGGTCCCAGAAGACTGGAGAAGGGCTCATGTGATCCTGCTCCACAAGAGTGGTAGCAGGGAGGAGGCAGGGAACTACAGACCAGTCAATCTTACCTCAGTAGTGGGCAAAATTATGGAGGCACTCCTTAAGGAAAGGATAGTGCAACACCTGAAATCCATTGCAGCACAGGATCCAAGACAGCATGGGTTTACAACAGGAAGGTCCTGTTAAACTAATCTCATAGATTTCTTTGACTGGGTAACCAGAGTGGTGGACCAAGGGGGAGCAGTTGATGTTGCCTACCTTGACTTCAGCAAAGCTTTCGATACTGTTCCACATAAAAGATTAATTAATAAGCTGGGTAGGCTTAGGGTGGGTCAGAAGTTGGTCAACTGGGTGGCAAACTGGTTGACAGGCAGAGAACAGAGAGTGGTGGTAAATGGTATACAATCAGAAGAGATGCAAGTCACAAGTGTGGTACCTCAGGGATCAGTCCTGGGGCCCGTCCCTTCAATATCTTTATCAGTGACATTGCAGATGGACTGGAGGGTAAGGTTTGTCTGATTGCAGATGACACCAAGATCTACAACAGAGTAGATGATCCAGATGGGGTGGGCAGAATGAGAAGAGATCTGGATAAACTAGCAAAATGGTCAGAAGAGTGGCAACTGGATTTAATGCAAAGAAGTGCAAAATCATGCACATAGGAAGAGAAACCCTGAAGCCACCTATAGGCTGGGAGGGGAGTTGCTAGCAGTCACAAAGGTAGAAAGAGACTTGGGCATCATCATCACAGATGACCTGAAATCATCCAAGCAGACCACTAAAGCAATAGGTAAGGCTAGGGGATATTGGAGTGTATTAGTAGGGGTATCACAAGTCATAAGAGGGAGGTAATAATCCCTCTTTACAAGAAGGTTAGGCCCCATCTGGAGTACTGCATGCAGTACTGGAGGCCACACCGTCACAAGGACATTAACCAAATTGAAGCAGTCCAGAGAAGAGCAACCAAAATGGTGCAGGGACTGCATCAGAAAACATATGAGGACAGGTTAATGGAGCTCAATATGTATACCCTAGAGCAAAGGAGGGAGAGAGGTGATATGATCGAAACATTCAAACACTTTAAGGGCATTAACAAGGTGAAAGAGTCTAATATGTTTCAATATAAGAAAAACAGCAGGACAAGAGGACACAGCATGAGATTAGAGGGAGGCCAGTTAAGGGGTAATGTGAAGAAGTTCTTTTTCACAGAAAGGGTGGTGGATGCATGGAATGGCCTACCTCAGGAAGTGGTGGATATGAATACAGTGCAGGGCTTCAAACAGGCATGGGATAGGAATAAGGGAGCAATACAGATGAGTTTGACTAGATAGGTCATTGACAGAGCAAAAGCCGATGGTACATTCATAAGGTAGAAAAAGAAATGGGCAGACTGGATGGGCCTTGTGGTCCTTATCTGCTGTCAACTTTTATGTTTCTCAGCACTCGAACAGGAGCCACTTGTGCCCCCTCACTGGTCAACTTGTATGTTGGGAGGTGGGAAGGCTGTTTTGTCATGAATGTTGTTAACCCTTATGGAGATAAAATTCTATTTTGGGGCCGATATATAGATGACATGTTACTGATATGGGGCGGTAATGAGGTGGAGTTAGATGGATTTATTCAATACCTGCACAGCACAAATAAGCACCTAGGATTTACATACAGTAGCAATATCAGGAGTGTTAATTATTTAGATGTGACCCTAAGCAAAAATGAGGAGGGAAAAATCAACTATAGCCTGTACAGAAAAGTTGTGGATGGCAATGGTATGCTGATCACTGTAAGTGGCTCAGTAGGTAGCACACTCGCCTCTGAGGCCAGGAGATCAGAGGGCTGTGGGTTCAGTTCCCACATCTGGCACTTGGGTTAATACCCCAGTACTGACACTGTAGTGCAGTATGAGAGGGGCGCTACACTTCTGAGGTGCTGTCTTTCAGATGAGACGTTCAACTGAGGTCCCATCTGCCTGTTCTGGTGGTAGTTCAGGTGGATGTTAAAGATTCCATGGCACTTGTCGAAAAGAGCAGGGGAATTCCACGGTGACCTGGCCAAATTTCCCTCATTCACTAAAAGTACCACCAACAGCTTAATCTGGTTCAATGTCAGTTGGAATTCATCTGTATCCCCCTTCCCTGGGTTGTGTCTGAAAATAGGCAGGATTTGTCTAGTGCACTTACCCAGTGAACAAAATAAAATAAAAAAAAAATATCATCCAGTTGCCATCCACCACATGTATGGTGCAACATGCCAAAGAGGCAGCTCCTGAGAGCACAATGGAATTGTAGCACCAAAGGCAGTTACCAACAGGAAGTAGAATGCTTAACACAAAGGTTACAGTAATGAGGGTATAGTGGTAATAACATTCAGAGAGCAAGAGATGCATCAGATTTAGTTAACAGAAATACCCTTTTACAAGACAGAAGCAGTCTGCACTTACAGGAAAGACAAAAGTTTAACTTTACCACTTTTTCATCACAAGCTCACCAGGTAAGAGAGAGAATTTACAAACATTGGAATGTTATTGGTAGCGACCCAGCACTAAAAGATTTGGCATGCACCACGCCTAGAATGTGTTATAGATGAGCCCCGGCATTAAAAGACAAGTTGGTGTAAAGTCATGTTGTAGATGCTCAGGAATCCACTTGGCTGAATCAGGCTAAAGGGTGTTAACACTGCAGAAAATGTTTATACTGTGATTCAGTGAGAAGCTGCAATACATTTACTAGCATTGATGCCAAAAGGGAGTTTGAAATAAGGAAGTTTGCTACATGTGACACCCCAGGGGTCATATATATGGCCCAGTGTACCTGTCAAGCCTTTTACGTAGGAAAGACTAAGAGGCCATTTAAACAATGTTTGGGGGAACATATGCATGCAATAGAGCACAATAATCCCCTATATGCTACAACAACACATGTAAATGAGGCAGGTGGCAGAGAGAAACATCGTATGCAGGTCTGTATTATTGACAAAGTTAATAGGAACCCTCTGAGGGGGTAATTTCAATAATTTGCTGTTGAAATGAGGACCCTATTTGGAATATTAGATTGTGTGCTACTATTAATCCAGGGCTCAACACTGGATTTGATTTGAAACCTTGTCTGGACAGTAGATAAACTGAGGTGTGCTTGTATTGTTGTTTCTTGTACCATGTGCTTGTTCATCTAAGTCACTTTTTGTACATTTTGCACATATTTTAGAAATATATTTACACTGAAATAATTTATAGGATATTTAATTTGCTTTTAAACTTGATTCTTAGTGATTTCTCCCCCCTTATGTGTAATAAATTTATATAAACCTATGTGGAGTAATGTTTTTTAGGGAATGTGTTAGTGACGTTTTTAATGGTGATTGGTTGGGGTTAGTATGTAACTAATAACAGAGGGTAATTGAGTGACATGTGATGGATACTCACCAATTAATTCAAATGTGGTAACTGTGATGTCATAATTGATGTCTTAGCTGTGATGTATTTATTTCACTATGTGTCTGTTGTTAAACAGCTTTTAATAAAGGGTCTAAGGGGGATCCAGAATATGTCAAGCGTTACCCAGACCTTGTAGTCAGTCTTTATTTTATGTTTCAATAAATAAGTTAAAGTCTTTGAAACTGGTGGAGTCATGATTTCCAAGGCTGGTGAGTGCCAGATTTTGTGAGGATATGTTCGAATTCCTTGTTGAGAGCACCACCACCACTCTGGTGTGCATTTTCTTGTTGGTAAAACATCTCATGAATGTGACAGCTGTCATTTTTCAACTCCTGCCAAAAATGTGTTTGTTCATCCTGAGAGCTGATTTCACAATCCCTGCACCAAAACTCCTTTAAACCAGGAGCAGAACATTTTATCTGCCCATTTTCATGAGGCAGGGTCATAACAAGTCTATGCTGAAAATTTGGTGTAAAAATATTACATAATAGCAAATATATCAGCCTACGTTACATTATGCAAATGCAAGCTTGTAACTTTGGTAATTTACAATATTTTTACCCCAGATTCCTCAGCTGCATCGCTATTGGCTCTGGCCAGAATTTGTTTATTTGAGAGATAAATAATTGCAAGCAAGAAAAGGATAGCAAAATAATGAAAGCAGCAAAAACAGTCCCCTAAACAAGCCATATCTGTGAAACACCATGGCTATGTGGGAAGCAAGAAGATTGTGGAAATGTTGTTTTTGTAGGCTTTATGCAAAAGTAGAGTGGTGGGTGGTGCACTATGCAGTACACTCAGTGTCACAAGCTCATTGTTATGAAGTCATAACATGAGAAGCAAGCACCACTGAGTTTTGGTTTCCCTTGGGGTTATTATACCTGTGTGTTTGTTCTGCATCCTTGCTGTTTGTAAGATACATGATAACAACATGTATAAAAAACAACAAAAAGTGAAGCTATATCTGGTTCTAAAAAGTTAATGTATTTAATTATATTATAATGAAGGTGCATGCATTAAACACTGCAGGAAGGAAGACTAGGGGGAAATACACAGGTTAACTTTATAATGAAAAACAGTCAGCAAAAGCAGATTTGAGAGACTATATTTCTATTTCATGGGGAACTCATATTTTAATGTACGCAGTTGATGGAAACAATCTGTTGGATGTGTTCAGGGTCTAGTTTTGAACAATGGGGCTCAACAACATCACCTTTTGTACTAAACATCCACTCAGGTGTCCCACTCTTTGGTGTTGAGGGAGAAGGTGTGGTACTAGCAAGCACAGCAGCATTTTTTACAGGGACAGAATGTTCTGCAGCATTGCTAGTGTCACCAGCACCACTGCCTACATCACCACCACAAGGTAGGTCTGATGGAACCACAAACACAGACCTTGATGCTTTAATATCCTGGGGATGTTTTACCTTTAGGTGGTTCATTAAGGAGGTGGTTCTTAAATTTGCCAGTGATTTCCCCTTGCTTATAGTCATACTGGACAGTGTGCACACTGCCATTCTGTTATCTTCTTTTAGCAAAGTGAAATGCAACCATATCATGCTGCAACTGCTCCTGACACCACTGATGAGGCTTGAATGTAATTAACTCCGGGTCGCCCCTGAAAAAGGGACACTACGTCTCAGTGGGCTAACCCAGTTAACAAACTTCAATAAATAAATAAATAATAGCGTCATTAGTACCACAACCACCACTACCACTCTTTGCACCCCCATTAGCCTACCTTGTTTGGGCCTGCATCTGTGGGTTTCCCCTGGCATCACCGGTGCACTGCACCTGCTTTACATGGCTGTTTAGGCTGGGATTGAGTCTGCTGAACAAAATGCTGAAGGGTTAGCATGCTGAGTTTTTTAGAAGGGGAGGAGCTATAGCCTTCTTTCTCTTGCCTCTACAACCTTGAAAGGTTCAGGTTTTTTGACACCTGCCTTTCTTGCTTTAAAGCTGTCAATGTACTCCCCATACTCTCCCTCATCAAAGCTGCTTAGCCTCCTCAGATGATGAATCAGTGGGCAGTTCATCTCCTGGTGAAAAGTACTCAGACCCATATGAATGTACCTCCTCCTCATCTGCACTGAGAAGTTCTACAGCACTAGAGACAGACTAAGAAATAAGAGGTGTCAGTGATCTTGGAAACAGTACGGGAAATAGTTTTGCAACTGGCTGTGGTCACAGTGGTAGTAGTGGCCGGTGTAGCCATAGCAGTACTGGTGGTCACCAATTTTTAAAGTTGCGGGTGTGGCCTCAGGCACAGTGGCGGGAGTGGTCACAGTCACAGTGGCAGGACTGGCTGGCAAGGCCACTGTTTGTTTATTTATATTTATTTATTTATGTCAAAGGTTTTGCCAGGAAAAAGATACTGAGCTGGTAACATCTCATTTCCAGATGTGTCCAGGAGGAAGGGGGGGGGGAGAGGAAAAGATAATAAATACAAATTACAGAATATAAAATACATAGAATGGAATATGTACAGTATGTCAAAAATAAACAGGACAATTATGCCTATGAATAAACTGAGAATAAGTAAGTTACCATGCAATAAATTGTGGAACTAAACAAAAGAACAATTGGATATCAAGTTAACAAAATAAGAAACTGGGGGAATGATTGAACTGGAGAAGTGTTGAAGGAAAGTGAATGAAGTAAATTACAGGTAAGAAGTAAACCCAGAGTAGCAGCAACTGCAGGAGTGAGTAGAGAGCTCATGGAGGAGAGCTTTAAGAGCAGGAAAGGAAGAGGGAGAGTGACTAAAAGGGGGAAGGAGCCCCAGAGTTTAGGGAAATGAAATGAGAAGGCAGCTTGGCCAGCAGTAGATTTCATTTGAGGGACAGCAAAACAGCCAGAAAAAAACATTACAGAGAGAGTAACAAGATGAAGGGAGGAGGGAGAGGAGAGAGTTTAGATAACAGGAGAGAGAGTCAAAATAAAATTTAGAGATAAAGGAGACACAGTGGGTGACGTGCCTGGCATAAAGAGAGGGGAGACAGGGAAGAATACAAGGTACGATGATTGATGAGTACGCATGGATTTATCGATGATAAAGTGACAGAAGGAGTGAAAGAGAGGATCCAGTCTAGATGAAGTGGACTTTGGAGCAGCACTATAAGCAATGTCTCTATAATCAAAAATGGGCAGAATCATCATAGTGAGGATTTCTCTGTGAGCAGGAAGTGGAATGTTTCTCTTATTTCTGTAAAGCACTGCAATCTTGGGGTGAAGCTTCTTGTGAATTGCATCCACATGAACAGAAAAATCTAGGTGGTGATCTAATTTTCTATCACAAGAGTGTGGTGAGCATATTTATGGAACACATACAGAGGGAGAAAGAAGTAAGTGCCTCAGCTGGGATATGAATACAGGCCACCTGGAATACAGTTCCAGTTGTGCTACCAGCTGCGCCACCAAGGAAACTGGGCCGTCCAAGAGCACATTACTCTTTCTCCAATGCACAACCTGGTGCTGCGCAGATAATTAAGTTTTCAATCCCAAGAGTATGGTGTGCATATTTATGCAACACATACAAACAGAGGGAGAAAGAAGTAAGTGCCTCAGCTGGGGTGGCAATCTAACCATATCCCAAGGTAACTGAAGGAAGAGACATCTTCAACTGTTGCACCATCAAGGGTATAAAAGGAAGGAAGTGGAAGGACTCCAGCAAGTCTTTGTCTGGTACCAAATATCATAGAGACTGTTTCCTTAGCACTGAGGGATAACTGATTAACACAGAACCAATGCTGGATGTTGTTAAAGTCCAGCTGGAGTTGTTTCATGAGATAAGAAGTAGAGAAGCTACAGCGAAAAAGAACTGTATCATCTGCATACATATGTATTGATACAGAGGAGCAGGCCTTGGGGAAGTCATTTAGAAAAATAGAGAAAAGAATTGGGCCCAAGACAGACACTTGGGAAATGCCTGAGCCAATAGGGGGTTGGGGGAAAGGTGTCTCCAATATGGACAGCTTGCAATATGGACAAAGATACAAAGCTAACCAACAAGGCAGCAGCTCAAGAGGAGGAGGACTCAAAGAACTAAAAATGCAGGAAACTAATCAGAGACAAGCAAGATTACTCCAGTGACCAGGTACCTAGTTGATATGGATGCCAGACATCCCAAAGTGGAGGACAGTCAAACCAAAGACAGAGATATGTCCAGAAGAAAAAATACTAGACAAGATCATTAAGTCAAAGTAACAAAAACACTAAGGGCCCAATATTCAAAGAGGCATAAAGCACAGTGCAAATATTTGTGCTGCACATTGTGGTTGCCTGGGAGCCCCAAGATGCTATATTCAATGGAATAGTGCACCAGTGCTTTTCAACTGAATATAGGGTCATGTTGACCCAGCTCTAAACCACTTAGTGCTGGGAAGACATGGCTCCTGAAATAGGGGGCCACAATGGTTTGCACCAACATTAAATTTCCAATATTCAACTGGACCAATGCAAATGAATTCATCAAGCATGCAAATGTGCTAAGGGACCATTTGCATGCCCATTATGGGCTAATCTCCCTAGTGCTGGTGGTCCCCTTCCCTCACTGATTGCCAGCCCAATGTTAGACATGAATCATTCCATGGTGTCCAGTGGTCCTGCCCCCTCATCCCAATTCTTTGTGTAATAACATGTCACCATTCCCTATTGTCTAGTGGACCCACCTCCCAATCCCCTGTGTAGTAAAATATCACCATTCCCTGGTGTGCAGCTGACCCCCTCCCTATCCCCAGTCCCCTGTGTAATGAAATACCACCATTCTCTGATGTCTAGTGGCCCCCCTCCACGTCACCCGCCCCCTGTATAATACAATATCACAATTCCCTGGTGTCTAGTGGCCCCCCTCCCCATCCCCAATCCCCTGTGTAATTAAATATCACCATTCTCTAGTGTCTAGCAGACCTCCGACCCTCCCCACCCTGGCAGATAGTGCCCCACCACCCTGCTCCCCTATCCCAACCCCAAGCCAGTGACCAGCACAGCCCTCTGCTCTCCACCATGGCCAGCTGCCAACTGAGCAGACAATAAGCACATACTGTACAACCAGCTGTTACAGTACATGCTCTTTGACAGCTCAGTCAGCTGCTGGCTGTGGTGGAGAGCAGAGAGCTAACAGATCGGAGCCTTTTTTTTGTGGAAGAGCTAGTGGAGGGAGATCTATAACAGCAGAAGGAAGTGTCACGAAACAAAAAGGGAGAGAAAAAGGAAAACTTGCAGTGGAAAGGGGCAAACACCAAAACAACTGGTCAAACAACCAAGCACTTCACCTGAAGGACACAGCAACAGTAGTAAGCTTATCTACTACATCAGCCAGCGACACACAGCTACAAGTCCTGTCTTATGTCCTCTCATTTGTACCAACAACAGGAATAAATGGGTTCCAAATTCACTGTGAAATATTTCAGAAATTTGTATTTCTAAACATTTAGGAAGATACACTAAAACATTTTTTGATCTGGAGCCATTGATATGGGAGGTACTACAGAACCAGAAATGGGACAAAGAAGAGAGTCAACATCTGCCAAAGATGTGGTCAGTATGATGGACTTTGAAACAAAACATGCTGAAGTCAGCCCTGATATGAGGATGGAACTGATTGACACATTGAGCTTGGGAATGTTAATGGACCTACTGGAAGTGTAGGGAGAGAATACAATCTCTAAGATGGAGTCCAAAAATCCAATGATTAGACTGAAGTCAACTTTTAATCCAACTGACAGCAGCAGTCCAGGGATCAGGTTTTTCAAGCAAACAAACATACAGGAGGTGTCACTATTGATAGAAAAACATAAAACAATGAGATATTACGGAAACCTGACAGAACAGCTGACAACAGCATTAGAAGATCTGGCACAGATTGATGGTATACTCACAAAACTCTCTAATAAAGGGGTAACATTGTTGTGTTGAAGGAAAGCGAATATTTTAAAGAGGCATTAAAGGGCTAGTGTAACCAAAACAGACAGAAACATGATACAAATTTTAAGTAGTCAGTTGTAACATTTTATTTCTGAAGTATTTTTATTTTTTCTTTTGTGCATTAGAAAGTTTTCTATCTGATAATATTGTGCTGAATGTGTGGAACAGCTCTCATCCTGGCAGCGGGCATATCTATCTCTGTTCACCCCACACCATCAGCATTGTGATCTCACTGACAGTGTCATCCCAGGCAACTTACCTGACAGCTATTAAGTGGCTCTTCTTAAACAGCAGTGATGTCACAGTCAGTGAGGTCACAATGCTGAATATTGTATCTAATTGAGGAATAGAGCTGGATACATCAGCTGCCAGAGTGCTGTTCCACACATCACACATACTAACATCACACAAACAATCTTCTAATTAACCAAAGGGAAAAGAAAAAGTACCTCAGGTATAAAAGGTAATGGTTGTTTTTAAAAACTACTGTTTGTTTTCGGCAGTACACTATCTCTTTAAATCAGCTTGTGGATGCTAGCAACTACAGACAGCTGCCCTGTAATCCAACTCTCATTTTCAAGAAAAAATTGTTTTTGTTCATACTGTCTAAATTGCATACCCCCCTCCCTCCCACAAGCTCCCAGGGAGGCCTATTGTTTCTAGGAATGGTAGCCTGATTTTTTTTATTGATAGGTAGTTGCAGTGGGCAGTGGAAGAGCTACATTCATTTATCAAAGATACAGGCGATGAACAGAATTATTTTTATAGTTTTGTCCGGCAGAGAGAATTTTGATGGGTCACTGTAGATGTCTGTTCCTTATACATGTCTATAGATCACAATTTGGGTTTGACAGCAGTAAGAGAGATGTTGCAACAATTGAACTTGGAATTTCCAGTACCATTCATAACAGAGGCACTTGATCTCATCCTGCACAGTAATTGTTTTCTTTTGGCAGGGATTTATGTTTGCAGGTTTGAGGTGAAGCTATGGGTTTATTGATGGGTCCTTCCTACACCAGTCTTTTCATGGGTTGTTGGAAGGGGGGTACCATCTACGACACCATAGTGAACAAATTCAAACAACACATGGTGATATGAATGTGCTTAATTAACAACATCCTGTGTGTTTGGAAAGATACAGAGTCTGAAACTGGAAAACTCGTACAATACATCAATGACAACCAGATAAGGTTACACTTTATCCATGAAACATATACTGGAGTCATCACTTCCTAGATGTAACCCTAGTAGGTTCTCCTGGGGAAAGTGTGATCAGTTCAGAATACAGAAAAGCCCACAGCAAGGAACATACTGTTACACACATGTAGTGCACAGCCAGAGTTCTAAATAAACAACATTCCTTATGGACAACTGGTTTGTCTGTGCATGAACTGTACTGATGACTTTGTGTTTGAATTGCAAGCTATGGAATTGTTAGAAAGATGAATTGCGAGCTATGGAGATGTTAAATGTAGGGAGCAAAGTTATGAGGAAACAGTCCTACAGGATGTACTAACTAATGTACAGGGTTTGAGTAGACATTCTACATTAGAAAGAACAGAAAAAGGTGAGCCCTGAGCAAATACATTTTGTAACATAATACAGTCCCATTTCTCTTTTTTTTGCTCCCCTGTCCCCGGACTTGCCATTCCTTCAGGCCTCCTAGGCCCCCACCTGACACCCTACCCCCCGGCCCCTACCTCACATTGCAGCCAACATCCCAGGATAACCCGGTGTAACCCTTCACTGGATCGGTCCATCTCCTCCGAGGGGAAAGACAATGGTGGGGTGGCTAGCATACTCTCTATTTGGCCCTGGGTGCTGCTGCTGAAGTGGGTATGGCTGGCTACGGGGCTTCCTGTGTCAGTGGGGGCTGGCAGCTGTCATCCGGCCAGCCCAGGAGCTGCTTTTCCTCCCTATTTGTTCCCCGGGGGCATGGTGTGCCACAGACATCTAGGCGCACGCTGACACCTACCACATCCCCCCCAGGCAATCAAGCCCAGCATGCTGCTATGCTCCCAGCCTCTGCCAGGAGTCAGTAGGTGCCAGGCTGTATCCCCACTGTCCCCCTGGGAGAAGGTGAGCAGTCTTCCGATGTCTTCAGGGCTGCTGGAGGGCCTTCTCTCCTGGCCGGCTCTCCAGCACCCCGGATCCATTCCCAAACCTGGATTGCCGGCATTGCAAGTGGAAATCTAACCTCTGAGCCAACGGGCCAGCCGCATACAGTCCCATTTCAATGGCTCTCAAGAATGTGATCAAAAAATGTTGGCACCTGTTGGAACATGATGCTGATTTGGAACAGGTAGCCAAGGCAGGTCCCTCAGTGACTTTTTCAAAAGCGAAAAACAGAGATGACCAGCTTATTCATAGTTAGTATACACCCAAAGAAAAAAATAACATGATGATACCTATTAAAACCCATAGGCTTTTACCCATGCAAAAACTATAATATTTATAGATTTGGCATCACAGGCAAGGCATTTGAGCCCCCAGCCATGACCCCATAGTATGAGCTGAGATTCATAAATTCATTATATGTCTAATATAGTTTGTATTATATACACCCAGTGGTGCCCATGTCCCATAATTTACAAAGATAGGACTGTACAATGTTTTAAATCAAGGATACAGGAACATTTCAGGGCACTCAAAAGTGACAAACTGACACATCCCATGAGAGCACACTTAAATGTTGTACACAATTATGATTTTACTGTGATTACATTCATGAGTACGTAGGGTCCCCTACCACCCAAAATGAGGGTATTCAGTAAACAAAAAACTCCTCCAGAAAGAAAACAAATGTAGATGTTTAGATTAAATGCATTACAGTCAATGGGCTTTAATTAAGAATTGTATCGTATACTATTTTTGAATTAACCATACTTGCCTTCTATTAAATATGCAAGTTTACAAATGAATAATTTCAATATTATTGCTATATAGTTTCATTACTACATGTGATGTTGTTTTTACTTTCCAGGTTTGACTGTCAGTATTTTTTGGCAACTGATTCATCTGTCTAAGGTAAGAAAGATCACTTGACTAGGACTTCATGCTGTCAACTTAATTGAGCACATCTTAATTGAAGATTTTTTTTTTTCTCCATATCCTTTCTACCTGTGCAGTTTTACTCCACCATTTGCTTCCCCAGATGGGCAATATCTTTGGGGCTTTTGGCAATTCATTTTAAGTCTCTGGTCATTTCCCCCAATTTTTCACTAGCTGCATGTTGTCTCATCCCTTCGGCTTATACCTATGCGATACATGGTATCCATATCCACTCAGCTTTGTGCTGATGTTTAATTAAACCCAACATGAGTTTGTAAAGAAATCTTCAGCTTTTTTTTTTGCATAGGTTGTTTTACACACTAACACATGGGTTATACATATTTCTTCTAGGTGGGCTTTGCTGCTGCATTGGGGAATGATGAAATTCCTATATGCTTGGTTTTTCTGGTTTGCTCTAGGTCTTTTCCTAGTTTAACATTCCATTCCCACTTTTTTATTCCATTTGTTCTTCATTTGTGTCCTTTTCCAGTCTACTAATGAAACTGCTCTTGTGCCCCAGTTTTGTATATTTCCCTTACTAAAGCACCTTTTTACCTATATCTCACCATTCTCTCTTTTCCTCCCCTCCCCCTTCCCTCTGTTTTCACCCTCTCTATTTTACCATACTTTTCAACGTTCTTTCAGTTTTTGTCTGTAATTTCATACTTTCTCTCACTTCCTTTTATTCCATCCCAACCCTCTGAGCCATATTTTTCTTTAGTACTGGACTGGCACATTTTGCCTTTACTCTTTAAAAATGAGCTTGAATGCAAAAAGTAAATTGTAACACGCGCTTGTAGAAACTGTATTAAGGCACAACTTAACAGCAGGTATTATGCCTTACATTGTCACTTATTTGGTGTTTTTTTTTACATGTTTTTAATTTCAGGATGCTTTGCATTATTATCACTCAGTATGTTTTGTATTATCATTGTGCTTACCAGGCTCAGCCGTATATGTTTTCTTTATTGCAAGCGTAAACAGGCAAGACATATTATTATTTTTTTTTTACTTTTTACAGAATGTAAGCTCTGGTTGCAGCATGTTGCTGTCATCAGGACTCAGTATTTAAAGCTGCACCATGAGACTGTGGGCCATGCCCCTGAGGAAGAGGTTCACCCTCAAAGTGTCAGGATGGGTACTGATTATGTCCAGAATTCAGTATGTCAAGAGCAAACTCTATCAGTGAACAGTATCCAGAGGTCCAATAGCACTTTTTTACTGTTGTTGCCTTTCTGATGTTCCATTTTTGAAAGTACCTGGTAATATGAAAGAAGCGCGCTGTGTCCTGTTTGTTTTTGTTTTATATTTTCCATGGTATTCTGAACAACATTCCAAATCACATAAAGCTAGTTCATGCAATTGTCTATTGTTGTATGGTGGTGTTGATGAGTAGAATGACTGCTACAACACATTTAGAAACATAGAAACTGATGCCAGATAAGAACCGCTAGATCCATCCAGTCTGCTCATTTTCCTTACCTACTGCAAAAGCCACAGACCCTACTTGATCTCTGACTTTGCCTTCTCATTCCTATCACTAGAATTCTCTTTTGCCTGTCCCATGCATTGTTGAATTCCCTCACTGTGTTTGCCCCCACCACATCCACTAAGAGTCTATGCCATGCATCCACCACCCTTTCCATAAAGAAATGCTTCCTTACGTTACCTCTTAGTCTACCCACTTCCAACCTCATGTCACTTAATTAGTGATCTCTCTCATTACTTGTCAAGTGTTTTTGGATTCAGTGTGATTGACAAGCACTATCAAATGTTAATTCTTCTTCTTCATCTACTCCTGCTCAGATCTTTAATTTTGAGCCACATGACAACCTTCCCACCACCATTACAGCTTCTCAGTATCATACATAATATGTAATAGTATTTTCTATTGATACTTAGTTCTTTAAAAAAAACTTGAATTCTGCTTGTATCTTTGTATCTCCAGTCCACCCCTCCCCTCTCTCTCTCTCTCTCTCTCTCTAGATATATATATAACATTTGCAAAAAAACTTTGTTAATGCACCAGTAACGGTCAAAGCAACAAAAATAGGGAAATGTGGCATTGGGGTTTACAACCCTAAACCAGCCTCCAGGCAGCACATCAGGTGTGGGGTGTGCCTTGGGGTACTCAGGCCTAATGCTCAACAATTTCATCCATTTATTTATTTGTTTATGGAAAATGTTTCACCAGGAGAGGCACAATGAGCGACAAGATGCTCATCTCACTGTGCGACCTGGGGGGGTACAGAGGAGAAGAGTGTACATGAAAACAAGCACTTGAGATTGTATATTGGAGTCATGAACAAGGTGACATTACATGCTTTGTTACATGGTTAAGGGTGGCATTAAATACTTGTACATGAAGGGAGAGACATTACAATACATGTTCCACAATAAGAGTAACATTACATATTATGATTACAGAACTACAACCATGCATACATGAATAAGTGCCTACTTCCTAAGATTAGTTGAAATTTTACATAGAGTTGGCTGCTAGAACTAGAAGCCAGGAACATATGGGACTGGGAGCTGGGACTAGGTCTAGGTAAGAAACACAAAGCAAAGACGACTGGGTTGACTAATGGATGACATTTGTCAGGGAGATAGGCAGAAGTGCAGTGAGAGGGGCAAGAGTTTGGGTTGGCAGGGCAATTATAAGCCAGTATTTGTGGGAGAAGGCCAAGCCACTGGTCAGGCTGCGTAAGGTGAGGTGGGAAATGATGAGGGGCAGAGACTAGGCAAGAGGATAGGGGAGATCAGGGGCATATACAGTTAGTGAGGGCAGAGGATAGAGAATATTTGGAGGAAGAATGCTGGATTTGGGCCGGCAGGTCATTCCAGAGCTTGAAGAGATGGTAAGAGAAAGATGATTGGCCTGCAGAGGTCCTACGGTAAGGGATTACTAATAGCCTGGAGTCAGCGGACCTGAGGGCATGAGAAGGGGTTGGTGGAGATAATAAGGAGGTCATGAGGTAGGGTGTAAGGGAACCGAGCCAGAAATTAGAGGCAAATTTAGCACTGTGAAGTAAACGCTTGTTGCTCAGGGATGGTAGGGCCAGCGAATGGTAGAGCTCACAGTGATGGGTACAGGGGGGGCATTGAGGGCAAAACAGCAGAAAGCATTGAAGAGGGGGTCTAGTCTGGATATGGTGGTCTTGGGGCGGAGCTGTAGATAACATCGCAGTAGTCAAAGGAAGGAAGTATCAGTTTCAGCACGATTTTGCATCTTACAGGTAACGGGAGACAGATGTGGTTTCTATAGAGACCGCCAAGCTTAGGGCGCAGTTTTGACAGGATGGCATCCACGTGGGTGGAGAAGGAGAGGTGGCAGTCAAGCCAGACTCCCAGGTACCTAAAGGAGGGCACATCTTCAAGGTCTGTATTTTCCAGGGTATGGAAGATCAGTGGGGAGGTAAGTCTGGATAGTCTCTGACTAATGCCGAAAATCACAGAGACTGTTGTCTTGGCATTGAGGGAGAATTGGTGGGAGTTAAACCAATGCTGAACCTTGTTGAATGCAGTCTGGAGATTGGAGGTGACTTCTTCATGGGTCCGGCTTGATGTAAAGAGGACTGTGTCATCTGCATACATATGAATTGAGGTAGTAGAGCAAGTTTTTGGCAGATCATTTAGTAGGATGGAGAAGAGAATGGGGCCGAGAACTGAGCCCTGGGGAACACCGGTGGTAATAGGGAGTGGGGGGGAGGTGGAGTTAACTATTTTTACAGATTGGGTTCTGTTTTGCAGGTAGGCTCTGAACCAGTTAATGGTCATCTCAGATAACCCAACACCTGATAGGCAGGATAGTAAGAGTGGGTGTGATACCATATTGAAAGCTTTGGCTAAGTCGATGAAGATTGCATATGTAATTTAGCCTTTGTCCATCCCCGAGAGGATGGCATTAATGAGTCTTAGTAGGAGGTGGTGGTGGAGTGGCTTTTTCTAAAACTGGACTGGAAGGGTGTGAAGAAGTTGGTTTCAGAGAGAAAGTGGGAGAGTTGTGAGAGCACGAGGTGTTGTTCCTGGAGTTTAGCGAGAGTGGGGAGGAGGGAGATGGGGTGGTAGTTTGCAGTGGAAGTGGGGTCCCCTCCTTTAGGTAGTGGTAGGACAGTGGCATGCTTCCACTCCATGGGGAGAGATTCAATGGTGAACGAGAGATTTAATAGAGTGGCAAAGGGAGCAGCTATAGCAGGGGCAGATAGGAAGAGGAGTTTGGAGTCTAGACCATCTGGAGATGTTCCTTTGGTGGGATTCAGGGAGCGAAGGACATCTAAGGTTTCCATGGGTGAGATGTGTCTGAAGGAGAAAGGGTTCTGGCCAGGCAATGAAGGGGTAACAGTCCTGAGATTGGGTGGGATTACTGATGGAAGGGAGTCCAGAAGGGTCTTAGCACATGTAGTAAAGTAGAAATTGAACTCGGAGGCAACCATCAGGGGGTCAGAGAGAGAGGAGTCCCTTGGGTGAGTAGAAGGGGTGGGAGCCGATGTCGGGGGGGGAGAAAAGGGAGTTGATGACTTTCCAGAATTTAGATGGCTTACCAAGACTGGCATTTAGGGTGTTGTTAAAATATTCGTCCTTGGCTAGTGTGGTGGCCTTGGTGCACATGTTTCAGAGCATGCGGTAGGTGTTGTTTTCACTTGGGAGAAGTGTAGTTTTGTACTTTTGCCACGCCTTGTCACGGGCTTGTTGGCATGCTATTAGCTCAGGAGAAATCCAGGGAAGGTGAGACCCTCGGACCCAAGCACAGTGCAGGTGGGCATGTTTATCCCAGGCACTAAGGAAGGTGTACCGGAAGTGTGTACAGGCAGCATCCATGTTAGTGCTTCTAAGGATGAGGTCCCAGTTAGAGTGAGCTAGTTCTTCCAGGAGGGGGGAGAGGTTTAGCATTTTATATGACTGTTGGAATAGAAATTTAGGAGGAGATTTAACCTGGTGGATTTTGCGGACTAAGTAGGGTATATGATGGTCGCTCATGGAGTCAGGGAGAAGGCCGGAGCTGAGGACATGGTAGGGATGAGAGGTGAGTGCCCAGTCAAGTAGGGAGTGGTTGCTGGTCTTATGGTTTGAGCGTGTAGGTCCCAACATGGTTTGGGTAAGGTTGAGAGCAGCTATCTCAGTGCAGGCTTTGTTGAAAGTGGGAGATGGTCAGTTGTGGTTAAAGTCACCCACAACATAAAGTTCACCCAACTGGGCTAGAGACATTAGTTGACTTGGGAGGTAAATAAGATCAGATGTGTACAGTGTACTAGAATGGGGTGAGCATTTGGCTTGGGTACCCCAAGGCACACCTCACACCTGATGTGTTGCCTGGGGGGGGAGTGTTAAGGTTGTAAACCCTAACACTGTATTTCCCTACTTTTGTTGCTTTGCCCTTAACTTGTGCATTAACAAAGTTTTTTGCAATGTATTTCTTTACTTTTTGAGATAGTATAATCGTATCCCTATTTTGCTGTGGGAGCGCAGGGTCCTTCAGACCCTGCGCTCCCATGCATTTTTGCAGTCAGAATTGAACTCCAGTGGTGCCAAGAGGCATGAGGTAAAGTTGAGTGCCTTGTGAACTTTGGGTTAGATTAGTAAAGATATATATTATGGGGCCCAATTCTCAAAGCTTCCAGCATGGCACAAGGGGCCTGCACCAAAGAGAATGGCACAAAGTGCCCCTTGCACCAAACGATGCACCGAGAGTGATTCTCAAAGGCACCTTGCATCAGCTGCATGATGCCTGCCCCAAATGGGGCCTGCACCAACCCTGCACCCAAGAATGAGCTGCGACAAGGTACTGGGGGCATGTGGCAGACGCAAGCTGCCACAACCCCATCATTGCAATTCTTACAGCTCTCCCAGAGGGAGAAATTCTAAGTACCCTTGGACCAGTCCGGGTTGGATTAAGAGGACTTAGAAAATTCTCCCCTGGGAGAGATGCTGGTAGCAATAGTGCTGCGGGTTCCCCTCCCAATCCCCGATGTGCCCCGTAGGCAAATATATATAAGAATCCCCCCACCTGGATCCCCAATGTGCCCCACACATATAATAAATGAATTAAAATTCCCCCACCCAAATTCTTAATGTTCCCCACATGTACAATAAATATATTAGAATCCCCCCTCCCAGATCCCCAAAATGCCACACAAGTCTACCATCCCAGCAGATAGTGCCCCCCCATCCTCAGACAGAGCCAGGGACTGGCACAGCCCTCCTCACACCTCTGCGGTCAGTCCCCGACTGAACTGTCAATGAACATGTACTGTAATGTGTACGCACTCATTTATTTATTTATTAATTAATATTTCAGATTAAAACCTTTGAGCTAACAGCTCATTTACAGAGGGTCCATGTCATCAATGTTCAACATACTGACACAATTATTATGCATCATTACAAAATTGTTCAACAGAGTTACAAAAAACATAGTAGTATTGCTAATTGCTTCGGTTGAGCTTTTCAACATTACAAGATTGTTATAGCAGAGATACAGTGTACTTAGTTGTATTACTTACAAATTCAGTAGGGCTTTGATTGCTGCTACATTAGGATAAGGAGTAAGAGGAGGAAGGAGGTGGGATGAAAGTGGAGAGAGGTAGACAGGGGTGACAGAAGGTAGGAATAGTGTTGAGGATAGCTACAAGGAGATATAGTGAGAAAGGAGCAGTTAATTAAGGGTTGTTGAGGGTGGAGCAGCCCATGGGGCCTTGTCAAGGTAAATGGGAGAGTTGAGGGGGGTCCAGAGGGTAGGCTACATGATGAAAGATGGGGGAAGAGAAGGACTGCTGGGAGGAGGGGAATAGGGGAGGCAAGAGGAAAAGTAGGGGGTCAGAGAGGGATGAGGGTGAGGGGTTGGCCACAGAGGAGGGAAAAGGATAACACATGAGTTAAGTAAGGTGGAGGGGAGGAGATGGAGGTATGTGGGGGGATAGAAAGGGGGGTGAGTGGCTAAGTGCTTATGCAGGATGTAAGTAACAGGGGGTGGGTAGGAGATTGGCCCCAGAGGGGATAAAGGATAATGCAAAAGGAATGAAAAGGGGGAGAAGACAAGAGGGGAGAGGGGAGATGAGGTGAGGAGGGAGGAAGGGAGATTAGTTGCTAAGTGCTGGTGTTGGATGGTAGCCTCAGGAGAGGGGGAAAATTAGGTGCTAGGTGTTACAGTCACACTTACTGGAGGCAATCACATGAGATCAAAGTTGAGATTTAAATTGACCTAGTTTTTGCACAGATTGTAGATCAGTATTAAGGGAGTTAATCCACTTGGGGACTCTATAGGCAAATAACTGTTGCCCAAGGGATGTTCTGTGGAAGGGAACTAAGAGCGTATTTTCATTAGTGTCCCTGGTATGTCTTTGATGAGAGGCTGAGCAAAGGAGGTTCTGTATCCCAGGTGGTGTAAGGCCCAGAGAAACCTTCTTATCAAGCAGGCAGACTTGGTATTGGATCCTGTTTTGGAGATTTAGCCAGCCTGATTGAGCACAGAGCTCGCAGGTGTGGGTTAGCCGATGTGCATCTAGTACTAGCCTGCAAGCTTTGTTTAGTGTGGTTTTGATCCTCTTTAGTACAGAGTTATTAGCCGCCCCATAGATGACTAGCCCATAGTCAATGATTGATAGTACAGAGCTTGTTACAGTGATCTTGAGAGCCACTTCACTAGGGCAGTGCCTATGCCTGTATAATTGGCCAATCCACAAGTCTGCGGACTTGGCTACCTGCTCAATGTGCTGTATAAAAGAGAGGGCACTAACAAGTTTGCCACTGAAATATTTAAAACTGTTAACCATCTCAAGTGTAATGTTCTGGTTGTTTCAAACTTTGAGCCAAAATATCCTATGACTGCTCTGCATTGAGGCAAAAAGCCTGGTTTTAGTTTTTTTTTGCAATTTAGAAGAAGCTTGGAGTTGATGAACCAAGCTTCGTTATCAGAGAAGTCGTTTTACATTTGCTTTTCTAGTACTTTGGGGCCGGAGTGGCTTGAGAATAGTATAGCGTCATCTGCATACAACAGGACGTTGCCATGACACAGCGAAGATCAGATTGGACATCAAGTATTCTCACTTGTTGAACACATCCTGACAGCTCTTGAACCATTTCACAGAATCAGGGGAAAGGCCAAGATTCACTGGCTGGTTTAGCATTAGCATGTGGTTGATCATGTTGAAGGCCTTGGTGAGGTCTATGTAGGTAGCCCCGCCAAGAGCCCCCGGGTCAAAGGCCTCATGGATGTAATCAGTGAATTCCATGAATGCTATATTCATACTGTGAAGCTTCCAGAAACCGTGTTGCTCACGGCATTGAAGCTTATACTTGATAAGATTGTCTACAAGCTGGTTGTAGATGATAACCTCAAGTGCTTTTGAGAGTGGTGGAAGAAGAGAGATAGGTTGGAATGACAATATCTACCCCCATTTTTGAATACATGGGTGACCATTGCCGCTTTCCAAGACTGAGGAAATTTTCCTGTTATGAGGGACAGGTTAAGTATCCTTGTTAGAGGGGAAAGAACCTCATCAAGGGCAAGAAGCTTGAGATCTAATGTGCTGCTAAATGTTTTGGATTTTCTGAGAACTTGTTGGAGATATTTCTTGGCCTCTGTACTTGATATGATCTTCAGGTAGAAGGGGGAAGCTGTATTATCAGCTCTATTATTACTTCTGGATTGACCAGAACTGGTTTGTGGGGTAAGAAAGTCCAGGGGGAGTACTCCACTAAGGTCTGTAAAAGCATTGTTGAAGTGGTTTGCTATTTCTTTAGGATTTTGTGTAGTGATACCATTGATATTTAACATAGTAGGTGGAGTTTTGTTGGCTTTACCAGTTAGGGACTTTATGTTGTCCCAGAATTTACGGCTGTCACCCCAGGAGTTGTCAAGTTCAGTTCTGAAGTAGCAGCTTTTTGCTTGATGAATGACCATTGTGCATTGTTACAAGTGGTTTTATACCTCTGAATGTCCGCGGGGACCCAGAGCTTTTGGCCTTATGCCATAGGTTATCCCTATCATTCATTAGTTCAAGGAGCATGGGGGAGATCCAAAACTTGCTAGACCCTTTGATTTTCTTTTTTTTGTATGGTGCGAATATATCACATGCAGAATTGTATTTATTGACAAAGTCATCAAGTGCAGTGTTTTAGTATGCGGGTGGTAACTATTGTGGGAAGAATTTCTGGCGATTTGTTTGTCCAGGTGCAGAAGATGGGGGAGTGGTCACTGATGACATCAGGAAGCACTACTGTACTGGATATTCTGTCAGGCCAGTTAGTTATCACCCAGTCTATTAATGTACTTGCTCTGGTGTGGTAGTTCACGCAGGTGGGGGTCTCAACTAGCTGGGATATGCTGATGGCTGAGAGGGCATCTTTGTGGGGTGCTGCCTCTGAAGAAAACCAATTTATATTTAAGTCCCCGAGCATTAGTACTTTGGAACTGAGTTTGTGCTTTGAAAGGAAGTCCAATATTGATTTAAAGCCAGTGGCCTGGACTTTAGAAGGTACATAGACGGAAACAATAGTGAGGCATTTGCCATGGCCACCTAGCTGCACCTTGATTCCTAGCATTTGTGTTTTGCCATTCATTGGGGAGCACCAGTACTAGCCCTTGCAGGGTGTCTCATATATATGACACAGGCCCCACCTCATTTACCGAGTTTGTCCTGCTTGTAAGTGGTATACCACTCCAGTTGGATTACTGGGACAGGGATTGTGGGGGTTGGCCAGGTCTCTACTACAGACAGAATGTCAGGATGGTGTTGAGCAACCCAGGCCTGAAGAGTGTTGAGTTTAGCCAGGAGACTGCAGATATTGATGTAAGCTATTTTTAGTTCCCCATTATTCATTGTTGTTGAAAGTGGGCTTGTTACTGTGCCAGGGTTATGATGAACATTACCTGATAGCAGTAGTAGCAGCCAGGCCATCCTTATAGCTTGCCATTTAAGATTGTTTAAGACTTGAGAGTAGATATGTGGAGTCCCTCTGTTCTTTCCAGCTTTGCACATGGCAATGTACCTGTTAGGTTGGGTAGGAGGGAGAGGGTAGGTAGAGTTCAAGAAAGGCACAATAGGCACTGGTGCACCGAACTTGATTCCAAGAGCAGAAGTACCAGCCACTGGGAATGTCCAGTGGTCCCAGTCAGTGTATGAATGGGTGGTATGGTTGGCAGGAGTAGGAGGACAGTCACTCAGAAACATAGAGGGTATCCTGACCAGCACCAGGAATAAGGACACCTTGACTAAGAGATGTGCCATGGTGCCGCAACCTTTACTGCGAGGGGTGCAAGTTACGTCTAGCATGAGCTCTACTTGTTGTGCTAAAGTAAGTTTTTGAGAGTGGCAGGTGATGAGTTAAGACAGTGGATGCCCTAACTAAAAGGTATAGAATTGTGTTTGTGTTAGTCGGCTTAATCCTGAGTTGACTATTTATGGAGAGTAATTGCAGGTGGAGTTTGGAGATGGAGGGTACACTGTGAGGCAGGTGTCTAAGCAGAGTCACATTAATCCAGACTACCAATATGGCCTCAAGGGTCAATTAGAGAAGATGGCAAAATGCTGATTTGGTTTTCTTTAATTAGGAGGGGCAGAGGACAGCTTATTGGAGAGGGCAGCTCTTCAGCCTTAACTTTAGTGGACACAGTGAGGGCAAATGGATAGCTGAGCCTCCTAGAGATGATTGTCAATCTAAAATAGGAGCAAAGGAACAGTAGAGGAAAAGAGAGCTGGGGAGATCCTTCCACAGTAGATTGGCTGGGGCACTGTAGAGCCACTGAATAGGGAGAAGGAATGGGTGAGGGGAGGGTTCTGTTGTGGAGAAAGTGTATTTATAGTGTTCTGGGATGGGGGAGGGCAGGCAGGACAAAATTTGTGATATAGAGCAAGCTGACTAGTTAAAATAAAGAAAACGAAGCCTAGCACGGCGCCCAACAGTGGCTTCAAAAAGCAGCCAACAGGGATGTGAGCCGGAGAGAACTGCCCAATATCAAAGCTATTGAAGGTGCCACAGTTCAAGAGGGCCAGGCATTATGCTGGAGCTCCAAGGGACGTGTACCTGATATGCTGAGGGTGGGCAGGTGGAGAGTGGATGTCAGCTGTTCATGCTGTGGCCCGGTCTGGAAAAGCAGGAGCAATGAATGCATACACTGTAGTCTGCTGTTCATTGACAGTTCAGTCGGTGACCAGCCACAGAGGTGTAAGGAGGGCTGTGCTGGTCCCTGGCTCTGTCTGGGGATGGGGGGCACTACCTGCTGGGGCTAGGGCACTTGACCACCAATGAGGGGCTGTTTTATTTGCCAGACTGAAGGGGACATCGGGGATCTGGACAGGGGGACTCTACTGTATTTATGGATTGGGGGATTCTAATATATTTATTATACTGGTGGGGCACATCTGAGATCTGGGCAGGGATTCTATTATATTTATTATACATGTGGGGCACATTGGGGATCTTGGCGAGAAGTTCTTACATACTGTATTTCTCTATGGGGCACAATGTGGATCGGGGTGGGGGGGACCAGATTGCAATTGTCACAAGGATCCTGTGGCAACCCCTTTCTGTGTGCCATGTGTTTGCCTCTTGGGAGGGGTTGCCACAGGTGTGGGGACAGAGGTGCCGGGACCCCTTCTGTACCTGAATTTGGTGCAGGGTCCCTGGCGCACGGGGCTTTGGCGCAAGCTGCTGTTTGCCACAGCTTACGCCAAACGCAGCCCTCTTTGTGAATTGGGCCCTTTGTGTGTTTAGGATTCTTGCTTTGTGTTAATTCTTTAATTGTAATGTAATTAATTGTTGTGTAACTGATTTCCTGCACCTTTTCTGTTTATGACCTCTCCTCCCCATCTTCCCCCACCCCCCGGTCACACTTGGAAGCAAGATTTTTGTACTTTATCTCTGCTTGCCTGTCTGGATTAAATAAATGTCAATACATGAATAAATACATAAAATACAAAGATATGCCAGCCCTTGGAGTGCCTCAACATTGTTATGAAAATGTTTATTTTTCAACATTAATGATTTTATGGTTTAAATTCTAATTGGGTCATTGTACATAAGAGTTGCTAGAACTGTTTAGAATGCATGTCACCCAATCAGACTAATAAATATAATTCATATGACCACAATATTTAGTTCAGAAACATAAATATGTACTATTATATATAAATATATATTTATTTGTTTATTTATTTATACAGAGAATATATGGTAGGTATGTATGGTATACAAGAAAATAGATATAGATCCACAAAGATTCCCATTTTTTTTAACACATTGGTGTCCAGTGGAAACCCCCAACCCTCCAATTCCCATATATGTTTAATTGAATACTGCACCAGTTAGGGAACAGCTCATTGTTGTCCAGTGATACCCCCCCACCCTCTCACATTCCTCTTAATGGGCTCTATTCACAAAGGTGCACCATGTAAACCCGGCGCGTAGCCCACCTGCACCTGGCCACATACATTCTGCCCCCTGCAGACCATGCATGTGCCCAATACGCCCCTCCACCAGTCCGGTACACCGGCTGAATGCACATATCCGCACAGGGGCAGACCGGGGACAGGCACAGGAAGTGTAGCACTCCATGCCATTCACAAAGGCATGGGTGCCTTGAGCAGGGGGGTGATGGCTATGCCTTCTGGAGGCAGTCGTATGCAATACGCACCCCCCCTTAATGCCATCGCTATGATTGACGGTGATTGCGGTGGTTATGGGACCCCTCAATGTGCCCACCCTTGGCTGTGGACCACATCTGGGAGGGTGGGGGATGTGCTGGAGGGGCCCCCACACCCCAGTCCTGTGGCAGTCTGAGCACCCGTTGACAACGTGGTGACCGGGCGCAAGTGATCCACTTGGTGTCCCAGTCCGGGCAGCTGATTGGCTGTGCAGCCAGATCCGCAGCCCCACACTGGACCGCCCCCACATAGCTGCACACCAGGGGGTGGGGCTGCATACTGGAGCTGGTGGGGACCGCTGTTCATGAATGTGGTCCCCACGCAAATCTCCAGAGGGTGTGGAGCTGTGCAGTGGGGGACACGTGTGAATCACGTGTATCCCCTACCCATTCATGAATAGCGATGAATGTTATTATAGCTTTGGTAGCCAGTGATACCCCCCACCCACCAATGTCCCTGTTAATCTATAAATTAGAAAAACATCCATCAATGTTTTTATTTTTTTAACCTGTTAAAAAATAAAAGACCACTGCCGCTTGAAGCTGCAACCCCCACCCGACCTCCCATTGTGTACCCATCTCTCCACACCCCTACACCCTCTCACACACCTTCACTCACCTGATGTGCTCACAGTGTCAAGATCCACTCTCTGATCTAAAACACATCTTGCTACTGAAATGGGTGACTGCAGTCAGAAGTAAACCATAGTTACCTTATCTGCCATACAGCAGTCACCAGTTCCAGCAGCAAGATGTGTTTTAGATCAGAGAGTAAATCTTCATGATGTGAGCACATCAGGTGAATAAGGGTGTGTGGGAGGGTGTAGGTGGGTGCGGGTAGATGAGTGCACAGTGGGAGGTCAGGTAGGGGAGGTTGTGGGTGCGAGCAGTGGTGGACTTTTTTTTTTAGCAGGTTTAAAAAAACTAAAGACATTGATGAGCGGTTTTCTAATTTACAGATTAAAGGGACATAGGAGTGCGGGGGATACCACTGGCCACCAATGCTATAATGACATTAAAAGGGACATGGGAGAGTGGGGTACCACCGGACACCAATGTGTAAAAAAAATATATATTGGAATCAGTGGGTGGGGAGTGCCACTAGACACCAGGGATATACAATAGGGAGATGGGAGGGAGAGGGATGCCACTGAACACCAATAGTACTTTAAGAGGATGGCACAATTAATGAAATCCTTTTTCACAATGGGGATTCCTTTTCTGCGAATCCTATGTTGTGTTCCACAGAAAAGGAATCCTTCTTCATGAATCCTTTGCCATGGTGGCGGAAAAGGATTCCGTGTCACGAAAAAGGATTTAGGACTTAGGTTTTTTTACAAATCCTTTTTCGCGAGGTGATTCCTTTTTTGCAAATCCTTTTTCATTCTCATGAAAAAGGAATTGGCTCACGAAAATAGATTTTGGACTTATTTTTTCATTCAGAATCCTTTTTCGTAAGCCAATTTCCTTTTTTGCAAGAACAAAAGAAGATTCGTGAAAAAGGAATTTAGCAAGTCACAAAAAAGGATTTAATTACTTTAAAAACATTTCTGGACTATGAGAGGTACTGTACTAAAAATTATATAATGAAACTCATCAATTCCCAGTTAGCAAGATACATGTTTGGACGTCTGTAGAAGACATCACTATACAGAATTATGACAGTTTGTTGTTTGGTAAAAGTGAAAACAAGATGGTGGCTCCAGAAAAAGGATTTGTTTTTCTCGCATAAAAGTATTGGCCCCTCATGAAAAAGAATAATTTTTCGTGAGACCAAATTCCTTTTTCATTCCAGGAAGCTATCCTGGAGAGTGATATTTCAATTGAAAATAATTGGACCTTAAAAATTAAATAACTTTGCAACAGATTAATATTTTTTCACCAAACCAAACCAATGCAAAGCAGTTCTGTGACCAAAGCTCTTCCTATCATAAACATTTCACACCAAAATCCCACACCATTTGGGCACAAGGTGATGAGGAAAAAACTGTGAAAAAGGGCAAATTTTAAAGTTTTTGCACTATCTGGTTCTCAGACTCCACAATTCAACCTGAATGAGATCTACCCCACGAGATAATGCATGCCAAATTTTGTGCAAATCCGTTGAGTGGTTGCAAAGTTATTAAAGTGCAATACTCGGGTTTAACAATAAAGTGCCTACTCAACCCTAATTATAAGGCCGTGATCGCACAAATATAAGGGATATACAATGGTGAGCTGTCAGATAAATGATTTATCTACACAAGTGCTGTTTGACCACAGGTAACCTCATGAGTGGCACAAGCCATGAGTGAGGTGTGCGAGGTCAAACAGCACAAGTGTAGATAAATAATTTATTTAAAAGCTCACCATTGTATATTTCATTTATGCAATAGGGATGTTTTCTATCACTGCAGGAACATTTGATTTTGACTGTTTAGCTTTTTTTTAGATAATCATTTCCAGGAGTTTTGGTTAACTTTCCTAGAATATGTCTGCCTAGCATAGTGATTGCTATTAAATGAAACATCACTCATTTTGTAGAAAACGTCTTGCTGAACAAATGTCATGCTCACAGTACCATGCTACCTTTTTCATTTTAAAGTTATTCACATGTGTTTGTCAAAAAAAGGAAAATAAAATAGAATGTTATGCTGGTTTTTATTTTGCTAATTATAAAAAAACTAAAATGTATCCATAAATGAAACACCACTCATTTTGTAGATATTTTTGTGCTGAACATTTTTTGTGCTCACAGTACCAATGCTGTCATTTTTGGTTTTAAAGTTATTCACATTTGTTTGTCAAAAAAATGAACAAAAAATTAAATTTCTTCTGGTTTTTAGCTAATTGTAAAACATCTATAAGGTATCTATACATGAAATGCCACTCATTTTGTAGATAATTTTGTGCTGAACAATTTTTGTGCTCACAGTACCATGCTATCTTTTTTCATTTTAAAGTTATTCCCATTTGAATATGATTAGTACTGCTTCTGTGGCTGAACATTCTAAATGAATTCTAAAGAGATTTGTGACATAGTAACTGTGTGTATAAATGGTCACTGTATGTATAAATTTAATAGTGTATAGTGGAGTGTTGTTCTGTATAGAATTCCATCCCTTTCAAAATGCTGTTCTACCACAGTTCCATGGTCATGGAATGCTGTTCTACCCTACTGTGGTTGAACAGCATTCTAGAACCTCTAGAGACTGCATGATTCAGTTTCATTTTGAAAGCAAAAGAACTCACAAAACACATTTTTCACACAGTACTATACACTATAAAAAACACAGGATGAGCAACTCTATGCAGAACCAGTGTGTTTTGCCACCTCAGGGTTCTGATTCCCATGGACCTCTTGAGCTTCGCTCTCGAGGTCAGAGCGAATCAGAATCCCTCTGTGGCAGAACACACTGGTTCTGCATAGTTGCCCATCTAGGATTCTCTATTTTATACATACAGTGACTCTGATAAATGCATTTATCACACTGAATATTCGTCCACCCCATTGCATATATATGTGTGTGTGTGTATATATATATATGTATATATATATATATATAAATATTATTTATACCAGCCTGGTAAGGTCAATATAGTTAGGGTTGCATGGTCACTTCTATGTTAAACCTCAAAGTTTGCGCTTTAGTAACTTTGCAACTGTTTGTTTGATTTGCCTGAAATTTGGAACACACAACCACCTACCATAGTTCTCTGGATCTGTAAAGTTTTTTTCTGGTTGGATTTACAGTTGTGGAACTGTGGAGTGCTCAAAATGTGAAAAATCATGCTTTTTTGTGCATTTTTCAGTAAGCCATAATGGACTGAAGAATGCATTTGAGTGTCTTCAGATTTGTTTGTCTCTGTGTGGCCTGGATTGAACTGGTGCCTTTTGGAGATTTGGTGAAAAAAATTTGCTCCGTTCAAAGGTTATTCATTTTTTTCATGTCCCATTATAGCCTATGGGAGAATTTATATGTGCATTGCAAAAACTCTTGCAATCACATTTTTATTATTGAGGTCCCCAAAAATTGTTCTCGTGCTGCCGCCATCTTGTTTTCACTTAGCAAGTGAGAAAAAACATTGTAACTCAAAAAATAATGCCCTTTGGTAAAACCAGCAGTCGTATTTACCTAATTGGGCCCTGAGGAACATGACCCTGGCATTAGTTTTTTACTAGGTGGTCCGCAAATATGTTTTTCAAACTTTTGCCATTTTTTGATAGAGGCAACATTTTTTGTTGCCGCAAAAACAATCACGGTCAAAAAAAAAAGTAACCATGGCAACATTTTTGTGTGTGCAACAACATTCCCATTATAGCGATAGGAGTGTCACAAAAACATTGAAGTAATCGAGGTAACACTGTATGAACACAGTTTGCTATGTGTTGTTTTCTTTGTCCCTTTATTGTGGCAAGGTGGATTGTGCTATTGGCCTGAAATTTTCAGGGTGGCAAGTCCTAGTCCCACAGATGTGCATTTTGGTGGTTTGGTATGAAAACATTGAATAGGCCTATAGTTACAGCATTCTGAAGTTGAGAAATGTTCCCATAGGATAATATTGCAGCCCCCATGACGCCTTTCAGTGCCCTTATCTTAAAAACTGTTTGAGATACAGATTTTTTGTTGTAAAAATTCTTAGTCCTCCTATAAGGGCACTAAGTATAGAAGTAGAATGGAAAACCATTAATATAGTGAATTTTGAATTTTGTTCTACCTTGTACAGTTACTGAGATATTTGGAAATTAATATTACAATTGCTCATTTTCATATCCATAGGCCACTATTACGCCCTCAGAGTTAGCACTCGCAACTCATTTCAGTGCCTCTATCTCGAAAACAATGCGAGATACAGATTTGGTTGATTTATTTATTTGCTTTTGGTAACTGGATTGGTGCACTAGGCATAGGGATGCCTATTTTAAGGCATGATCCAGGAGGATACAAGTGAAAATACATGAGCAGTACAATGTGACACAGCACATGGAAAAGGTAAACAATAGGAGGAAGATCAGAAATACAACAACTTGACAACTGGAGGATATACAGAGTTAGACAATGTCACAATATAAACAGTACAGTTAGGAAAAAGTCAAAATATAAACAAGTGCCAACAAGTCAGTATTGGTACAAACAGGAAAGTACAGAATACAGTAAGTGCCATCGCGAGACTCAAACATAGAGAAGCAAAAGAGAAGGAGGGGGAAGGAGGAGGGGTGGTAGGGAACAGGGAAAAAGGGGGTGAGAAGGATGAAGGCATGCAGGGAAAGGGTAAGACGGGGAGTGCAGGAAAGCCAAGGGTGAAGATGGAAGTAATGGATGAGCTAAGGTGGATGGAAGCTTGTACAAGGATTTGAAGCCAATAGATGTTCACGGTGGAGTTTCTTGGAAACCACATGGGTAGGAGCTAGGCGAATAGTTTGAGGGATAGAATTCCAGTACTTAGGGGCCACGTAAGAGAAAGCATATGCACCCATAGTGGTTTTGCATCTAGGGATGAAGAGAGGGGCTTGGTCATTAGATCGGAGACCATAGGAGGGGGTTTGGGAGTGTAGCAAGGAGGTGAGGGATTGGGGGAAGCCTGATCTAGTTACACCATCGATTAGAGAGCCATAGGACAGTAGTCAGTGAGCACCAGGGCTGGGCCATTTTTAGGTAAGCATGAAGCTGACAGTGGTGTTTATCTTGTGTAGACATCTTGCTGTCACGACTACAATGATTCTTGAATTTTTTTCCTAGCTGCTACAGTTCCTGAGATAATGGCAAATTTGTGTTACAAGGGTTCCTTGCCCTATAGGGCTGCTGTATGGCTCTGTAGCTATGTGTAAGTGGGAGCACAGGGCCCAGAGGGCCTGCGCACCCACAGACACATATCATTATGCACAAATGGGCAGCTTGCTGGGAGCATGGAGCCCGAAGGCAAGGCAAATTTTATTTTTCCAGGCACCCAATCCCGGAGGCTCTGGGTGCCGTACAATAAAAGCATTCTATCAATAAAATTTAACATCAAATAAATTATAATAAGATTAATAAAAAAACATTTAAAATAACAGTCAATAAATATATTATTTGGGACACAAAGCTTTTTAAAATAAAAAAAATAGCAAGTGAGAACTAAAGGCGGGACTCTCGAAATAGCTAGTATGTCTGGTCCGGGAAGGCTTGATTAAATAGAAGGGCCTTGAGGTGGGTCTTAAAAACCTCTGCTGAAGGGGCCTTCTGAACAGATGGAGGGAGCAAATTCCACAGGATGGGGCCAGCGACACTGAAAGCCCTGTCGCTGGCAGTTTTCAACCTTGTCCCAGTAATTGCCAGGAGGCCCCTAAAGGAGGGCCAGAGGGAGCAGACCAAGACAGCAGGTGTAAGGCAGTCCAACAGATAGCCAGGGCCCAACCCATGTGGGGCCTTATAGGTGAGGAAGCTTACCTTGAAGAGTATCCTCCAGCACACTGGCAGCCAGTGCAGTGCACACAGCACCGGGGTTATGTGGCAGAATTTTGACTGCCCAGCTAACAACCTGGCAGCTGCATTCTGCACCAGCTGCAGCCGGTGGAGGTTACCCTCAAGACCCCGAGGAGGAGCGCATTACAGTAATCAAGTTGGGATGTCACAAAGGCATGTACTGAGGTGGGGAGGTCCATGGACAGAACAAGGGGCTTAACCCTGGTGATATTCCTAAGATGGTAAAAGCTGATCTGGACAATGGATGACACCTGAAATTCAAGTGTCAAACCACTGTCAAATGTCACGCTGAGGTTCCGCACTCTAGAGGAGGCCTTCAATGGTACAGATCCCAGGAATAAACTGGTTTTGGCACCAGAGGCCAACCTGTTCCATCCTCTGTTCAACTCCACCATCAGTACCTCCATCTTATCGGGGTTCAGTTGCAACCAGCTGGAGGCCATCCAATCGTTGATCTCTGTAAGGCAGTTGTTAAGTACTTCTATTGCACTGTATGTTCCAGGGGCAAAGGAAAGATACAGCTGGGTATCATCAGCATAACAATGTAACCCAAGCATTATTTCCGAATGAGCTCACCCAGGGGCAGCATATACACAGCAAACAACATTGGCCATAAGACCGAACCCTGAGGTACCCCACACAATAGTGGGCTGGGGAGGAGGAGAAATTCCCCTTCACTACCCATTGCCTCCTATTCATGAGGTAGGACTCAAACCAGCAGATGACAGAGCCAGTGAGTCCACAAAATTCCCTCAGGCGGTTGAGTAACACACAATGGTCTACCATGTCAAAGGCTGAAGGAAGATCTTGGAGGACAAGAATTGTCCCCTTCCCTGATCTCTGGCCCTGAGGAGGCCATTTTGCACCTGAACTAGTGTGGTTTTCATACTATGACTCATGCAAAAACCCGACTGGAAAGGCTCATAGAGATTGAAAGCCACAAGGTGCTCCTCAAGTTGCTGCGTCACAAACTTCTCGACAACTTTCTCTAAAATTGGGAGGTTGGAGATGGGACGGTAATTCACCTTGATGTCAGGGCCCAAAGAGGACTTCTTCAAGAGGGGATGAACCAGTGCCTCCTTCAAGACATCTGGAACAATCCCCTTCAGCAGGGAGCACCAGACAATCAAGACGAACACCGGGCCAACAGTATTGACACATCTCATCAAGAAACAAGTCAGCACTGGGTCCGGTTCGCAATATGAGTGCTTTAACTTGGAGACAACCCTGATGACCTCCGATGCCTCCACTGGTTTAAACTTCTGCCAACTAGGTGGAGTGCTCAGCGGGCATCCCAGATGATCACTGTAGGCCACAGAAAGGCCCACTGGCAGAACACCGAGCCGGATGGCAGACACTCTGTATGAGAAGAATTGAGCAAACTTCTCACAAAGAATGTTAGAAAAAGTCTTTTTCGGCTGAAGACAGGCTGGATTTAACAGCCTGTCCACAGTCTGAAAAAGCGCTGTTGGTCAATTCTTCCTGGCAGCAATCTCTCTGGACAATAACTCTGCCTTCTTACAAGTGATTGCCCCGATACTCAGTGTAATGTGAGTGCAGGGTCAGTATGCCCGTCTCCAGCCTGGACTTCCGCCAGCAGCTCTCCAACCTCTGACCCATGATCTTCATCCTCTTGAGGTCCCCTTCAAACCAAGTGGACCTCAAGTGAGAGGATCTGGGTCATACACAAGTTGGTGTGAGGGAGTCCAGAGTAGCTGCCAACAGCCTATTATAGGTGGCAACAGCCTCATCTGGACCATTAACACATGTACTAATCACACTAGATAGGTCAGCTGCTGCCAAAAATCCCTCCGGGGTCAAACCCCTCAAAGGGTGGTAGCTGACCATCTCTGCAGGGGGACGGCTTTCAGGGGGGCCACCAAATGATAACCCCACCATGCGGTGATCGGACCAAATGACCCAATCAGTCTTGAGGTTATTACCCACAAGCCCCAGTGAGAAAACCAGGCCACCTTGGTGGATCACAGAGGAAACTTCCTGTGTCATGCCCAGAGATGACATTATCTGGAGGAAGTTGTAACCTAGCCTAGATGATTCATCATTGGCCCATGTGTTGAAGTCCCCCAGGATCAAACACTGGGGGGGACTCCCAATGTCTCACTGACAACAAAATCAGCTACTTCCTGTAGGAATTCACCTGCTGCCTGGGGGGCGATAAATCAGAAGAATCCTACAACCTGTGTCCAGACCTCCATGTATGACCAGACATTTAAATGAACCCAGTTTTCACACTGGGTGCACGGAGAAGCCAAGCTCAGATCTAAAACAGATGGCTACTCCTCTGCCTCTGCATTCCACTCTGTTTTATCATATACCCAAGGGGGATGGCTGCCTCTAAAACTGGGCCAGCATCATCACCCACCCAGGTCTCAGTATTGCAACCAGATCAACTGAGGAAATCAGGTCCACAATAATGGCAGTCTTGTTCCTATTCAATCTGGCATTGCCTAGCACTGCCCTCAGGGGACTGGCAGAAAGTGTAGCCCCTCTGGCTACCTGCTCACTCAGTCTGGTGGAATCCCTGGGACAGGGACCAAACACATCTCACCTCTCCCAAGGTCCCATCGATGTCCAAGGGTGCCTTCTACACCTGACTACCTCAATCCTGCCCCCTCTTTGGTGACTGGGGCACCCCGACACAAATGATCCATATGGCTCCTATTTATCCTGACCTCACAACAACAATGTGCTGTAGTAGTAGACACAGGGAGGTCAGTAAAGGGCTGCAGATCGAGTAGCAGGGATGCCCTGTACACCATCTGAACCTGCCCCAGGCCCCCTGGTCTGCCCAGACACATGGTGTCCCACCAAAGGCCCCAAAACCACTAAATAACTCAGTCACTCAAATCCAACCACACTACTAATACAGCAAAAACAACCCTAACCAATCAAACATCCATCCACACACCTAAACTAAAACCTTAAAAACCTACCTCAATACCCACCCAATCACCAAAATAGCAGCAAGCCTTAACATTTTAGGAGCCCAATATCCCTGGATCCCATAGATTAACTAAACTGCCCGACTGACAGGGGCAGAGCATAACAAAATTAAGTTAAACAGTTCATGCAATTAGCAGTCTTCTCAACCCACAGATTGCTGAGTGGGTGGAGAGAGGGGAGAGATTCTCTCACAATCTTCCCCCACAAGTCCAAAGCCAAGAAGAAGAATATCCAAAAGTTAAGTTTTGAGTGCCGGGGGGGGAACCCCAAGATGAATAGAAAAAAGTTACCATAAGGATCAGATGACAATCCAGCAATAGACCACCCCTCCAAATGATAATCCAGCGGGGTGGTTTTAGAAAATCCACAGTAGGCCACAGGATCACAAAACAGAGCAAACAGGTAGTCCCAGGAGCCAAAAGTCCAGAGAATCAGCCAAGTGCAGCTCCAGCTAAGAAGGTGACTATTCTAACCAGGAAATGAGCCCAGCGATGCCTTCAATGCTCATGCTGTCCAGGGGAAAGAACCGTATGACAACGGCGACCCAAGCAGATAGGATGGCCATCACATATGCTGGTAAGTGGGGCTCCCTCACAGACCACACGGGCCGCAATTCGGACAGCTCGAAGACACCACCTGGAAGGAGAAAACCACAGGGCAGTCCAAGACTATTTCTCCTAGTCCATTCCCTTGCTCTGATGACACTCCAGACTCCAACACCAACCCCCAGCTCAGCTGCAGAAAGTCAGTCTACCACTCCATCAGAGCCCGAAGACAGGATGAAGACTGGAAACCCCACAGCAATCAGGGGATCCCCACAGAGTGACTTCCACACCTTGGCACTCCCAAAGGTAGGGATCATGGGAAAAAAAAGAACCTCAAAACAAAAAAGCTAACTCCTATAATACGCTCACTACCCCAGCCCTGCCTGTGCTATGTACCCTAACTATCCAATAAACCCAGTTAAACCCCCATTAAATTTGGGGTCTTCAGATCAAAGAAAAAGATCAGATGAACAGGCTCAACCATATTTGCTTCCACAGATAGTTTAAAGCAAGGAAAAAGGCAGTGGTGCTCTCAGTCTTGGAGAACTGCAAACGGCTGGCACAGGTCAGCCGCCATCTTGCTCCATGCTCCCAGCAACACATACCATTTACTATTTATATTACATTTTTTCAAAAAGAAAGGAAATTCTTTGCAAAAAACTTTGCTAATGCATCAGTTAGGGTTGTTTCCACAGCGACAAAAGTGTGGAAATTCAACGTTAGGGTTACCACCCCAACCCCACGTCCCATCCTCCACACACCAACAGTTGTCGGGGTGTGCCACGGGGTCATCAGTCTTAACTCTCACCCCATTCTCCTATACTGTAGCATGTCAGCTTGCTTACACATGGAATGGGGTGAGAGTTGGGGCTGACAACCCCATGGCACACCCCGATGTCTGTTGGTGTATGGAGGATGGGGGCGTGGTGGGGTGGTAACTAATGTTGAATTTCCACACTTTTGTCACTGTGGAAACAACCCTTACTGATACATTAATGACGTTTTTTGCAAAGAATATATATATGCACATATATATATATATATATATATATACAGTCTAAGCTGCTTATAACGGGCACATCTGTGTAAGCAGATTTTGCCCGTTATAGGGAGCGGGCGCTATAACCAAAAAGCATTGTGTCTTGATATTTTAGTTGCAAAAAAAAAACTCTGGTGTGGTCATGCAAATTCATGCAAGTGCAAGTTAAAAACTGCATTAACTTTTCTCCCTCCAGCTACATTTTCAGCAGCGTTAGCTTAGCTCCTGTTAAACTACCTTTTCAATGGTTCTGGAGCGATCACACTTCCTTGTGCTTCCTCTATTTGCAGTGCAAAAATGCATTAAACCCTCAGTTAACTTAGCTCCCTACAACTACCTTTTCAGTGGCATGTCCACTGAAGTCCATAAACTACACTGGGGTATGCTGTAGTTGTCTGCTGTTCCTGTGGTTAGCTTAGCTCTCTTAACTCACGTTAAGCTACCTTTTCAATGGGTCCAGAGCGATCAGAGTGATCGCGCTTCCTTGTGCTCCATCTGCTTGCATTAAAGCCTCAGCTTACTGCAACCAATCAGCAGCTAATTAGTGCTATGCCCACCTTTTATTTTGGGCAGATTAGCTGTTTAATGCCAAAGCATGAACAGACTAAGTGAGATATTAACTACAGTTGAGAGCTAATCTGCCCAAAATCTGCCCGTAATAGAAGGTGGGCATAGATCATTATAACCATTGTTTTTAACACTAAAGCCTATGGATTTGGCAAGTGGCAAACATAATCTGCCCGGTAAAACCGATTGCCTGTATTAAGCATGGGCTCTATAAGCGGCGCCGACTGTATATATATATATATATATAGTTAGCTTTTTTTTACTGCATACTGTACATATACTGGACAATTGAATGCCTATTTACAGAACATGACTGGGGGAGTACAAATAGATGCATAAAACATAGAACTAATACCAGAATAATGAACAATTACAAATACAACGTGTAAGAGGACTTGTTCATAAAGCACTTGTTATATAGATTTTTAGTTCTTTGTGCAAAAGGTGGTTTCTTACATTCAGCATTATCCTTCTCCCATAATTTGCAACCAATGACCTATTTCTTTTCTGCTCCAGGCCAATTAAAATAACTTACATTGGTTTATGTTATTTATTATCCCTTAAATATTCTAAAAATTTAATAATATCTCCTTTGAACCTTTTCTTCTCCATGGTATTTATATGGAAGCTTATCCAGTGTCTCCTAATATCTAAGGCAACTTTCCCTTTGATTGTTTTGGTCACACTTAATTTTAATTTTCAAACATTTCAATATCATACTTGTGATGTGCTGAACAAAATGTTTGAAACATTGCAACCAGGAATGGAGAAACCAGTGCTCTCATATTCCTTATATCTGCTGATAACTTTTATAACTGCTGTAGGTAAATTTGCAAAAATATGAAGTACTGGTTCCTCTGTTCATAGGTGCGATTTTCTGCCATCATGATTCTTATATTCCAGTGGGCAGACTGCTCCGCAGTATCACTACTCCCAGTGCAACCTAGGTGTGACACTGTGAGCAGTACAAAGATGGAAGCAACCAGATATGAAAGGAAGTACCTCTAATTAAATCCAGCACTAAAAGGGTAGTAACAAGCCTATTTGGGCATCAAGGATAGACTTCAAGGTTAGCAATACAGAAACACAGAATTTTTCATCAGATAAGGACCACTTGGCCCACCTAGTTTGCCCGTTCTTCCCTGCCTATACTGTCACTGTAGACCCTACATAATCTCTGGCTAACTCCCCTTCCCCATTTCCATACAAGATTCCCTTGTGCTTATCCATCCCATGCCTGCCTGAAGCCCACAACTGTTTTTGCCCCCACTACCTCCATTGGAAGACTGTTCCAGCATCCACCACTCATTCAGTGAAGAAGTACTTTCTCACATCCCTCCTAAATTTCCCCCCTTCCAGCTTCATTACATGCCCCTTGTTCTTATGCACCTTCTCTTCTGAAAAATACTCCCCTCCTGTACCTTATTCACCCTCCTCCCCTGTGACGTATCTATAGATCTCTATCACGTCCCCAGAAAAAGCTGCACTCTTTCAAGAAAGTAAGAAACAAAGTTATGTTGTAGCTTTTACTCCATTTATTCCAAAGCAATGATGGCAGTAAGAGAGCCCTGGTGCTTCAGGTCCTAGCATGACCCTTCTACGCCTTCTGTGGAAGGGTCATGCTAGGACACAACACAACTTTGCTTCTTACTTTCTCAAGAGTGCAGCTTTGTCTGTGAGTTTGTTTCAGTGGTTTTGTTTGCCTACACCAACTGACTTCAAGACTGAGTGCTGTGTTCCTGCGCTATCATGTCCCTCCACTCCTTCTCTTACAGGGTGTACTTATTGAGATCCCTCACTCTCTCCCAGTAAGGCTTCTAATGCAGTCCCTGCACCATTTTAGATGCCCTCCTCTGGACAACCTCTATCCTGTCTATGTCCTTCCTGAGATGTTTTCTCCATAACTGGACACAGTACTCCAAGTGTGGTCTCGCAAATGATCTATACAGTGGTAACACCACCTCCTTCTTTCTGATGGTGATACTCCTCCCTATGCAACCCAGCATCCTACTGGACCCACCTAGTGCCTTGTTGCACTGCCTCACCACTTTGATGTCATCTGATATGATTACTCCAAGGTCCCTTTCCTGTTTTGGGATTATCACTACCTCTTCCTCCATTTTATACTCTGCCTACTGTTTTCTGTACCCTAGGTACATGATTTTGCACCTTTTTGCATTGAAATCCAGCTGCCATACCTTTGACCACTCCTTGGATTTTCTCAGGTCTCTGCTCATTCTCTCCACCCCCCTCTGGAGTGTCTACTCTATTGCAGATTTTGGCATAATCTGCAAAGAGGTATACCTTCCCTTCTAGCTCTTCTGCAATGTCACTTATAAAGACATTAAAGATGACTGGTCTCAGTACTGAGTCCTGAGGTACCCTGCTGGTCACTCATCCATCCTCCGAGTAAGATTCATTTACAGCTACCCTCCGTCACCTATCCTTCAACCAATTTTGTACCCAGTTTACCACCTTTAGTCCAAATCCAAACTGCCCAGTTTACTTATGAGCCTCCTGTGTGGTACAGTGTCAAAGGCCTTGTTGAAGTCTATCTAGGCCACATTAACTGCCCCACACAGATCTATTTCCCTGATCACCCAATTGAAAAAATCAATCAGATTCATCGGACATGACCTCCCACCCATGAATCCATGCTGCCTTGGATTGTGTAACCCACAGGATTTAAGATACTCACCAGTCCTTTCCTTTAAAAGCATCAACATTAACTTCCCTTGTACATTAACTTGTGGGAAGGGAGGGAGGGCAGGGTCAATAGCTCAAGCTGTGTACTCTGCAATACAAGCAGACTAGATAGACCAAATGGCCTTCTTCTGCTGGCTTCTTTGCATGTTCGTATGTTCCCCACCACTAATGACAGAGTGACTGGCCTATAGTTGTCAACCTCCTCCTCCTTGCTGCCACATTTATTAAGTGTGACTATGTCTGTCCTCCTCCAGTCCTCTGAAACTACTCCTGTTTCCAGTGATTTGTTAAATAGGGCTGTCAGAGGTGCAGCCAGTACCTCCCTTAGTTCCCTCAGCATCCTTGGGTGCACCCCGTCTGTTCCCATAGTTTTGTCTACTTTCAGATTCACAAATTATTTCAGGACTCTCTCCTCTGTGAATGGACTTATGTCTATGTCCATTACCCAGTGTTCCTGCTGCCTTTATGTGACCTTCCCCCTCCCTTTCCACTGCAAAAACTGAACAGAAGTATCTGTTTAGCATATCTGCTTTTTCCCGATCTTCCTCTGCACAGCCCCAACATCCTTTTTAACCTTCTCGTGCTCCTCTTTCCACTTATGTACCTAAAAAGGTTTTGTCAAAACAAAAACAAGGCGCTGAGTCAGCATGTGGTCTAAAAGCAGAACAAAATGGTTATATTAAATGCATGCTGAAAATAGAAAATAGAGTTAAAAATCTATGTTTCGAACTTAGGTCTTCTTCAGGAAATATCTCAAAGAGAAAAAAACAAAGTTAGTATCAGTTTTGTCCACCTTAGTTACCCCTTTGGCAATCTTTTCCTCAGTTTGCACCTTTTCACCCCTCATCACATTTCCTGCCTTCTTCTGCTTCTCCTGGTACACCTCCCCCCATTCCTCTTCCCTCTACATCTGTATGTACCTCATGAATGCTGCCTTTTTAGCCTAACTTTTGCAGCCACTTCCTTTAAGAACCATAGCGGTCTCTTTTTTCCTCCTGTTTTTGCTCACCTATTTTGCGATGAGGTTTGTTGCCTTCACTATGCTATCCCTTAATTTGGCCCACTTTTTCTCAACCCCACCCAGGCCGTCCCCACTTCTAGATCATCTCTGAAGCATTCACACATTTTTTAAATCTCCCCTCCTGAAGCCCTGGACCCTCATCCATGTGTGGTTTCTTCTGCTGCCATCCTTATGTTGAGCCACACTGTTTGGTGGTCACTGGTCCCCAGGTGGCCTTCCACCTTGTTGTCTGAAATACCGTCCCTGTTTGTGAGCACCGAGTCCAGCACTGCCCCATCATGAGTGGGCTCCCTGACTAGTTGCTTGAAAATACCCCTGCAAGAAGTCTAGGATAGCCTTGCTTCTAGCTGAGCTCCAATCTACATCACTAAAAAATACCACCAACTTCTTAATCTGGTTCAAATTCACTTGGATACCATCTGTATCTGGCCCCCTGTGATGAGGTTAAAAATAGGCAGAACTGTCTATCCCTCCTTTCCCGTCAACAAAAACTAAATAAAAAAAGGAAAACATCCAGCAGATTAAGTCCCCCACCAGCAGTGTACCCCCTTTTTCTGGCATTGTGCTAATGGCTTGACCCAGTGCCTTATTCAGTTCCTCCCCCTGTGTTGGAAGTCTGTATGTTACTCCATTATGAATATGACTCCAGCTCCTGTCCCCAGGCTGACTCACAGTACCTCCAACCCCTTCTTTCTCCCAGGATTCCCTGCATTTCTATTGCTTTGATACCCTCCCTTACTTATAGCTCAATCCCTCCTGCCCTCCTTCATACCCTATCCTTTCTGAACTGAGTGTAGCCTGCTTCAGCATGTCCCAATCATGGTTGCCTGTGCACCATGACTCAATAATGGCCACAGTATCTAAGTCTGTCTCAGCCATGATGGCCTCTTGGTCTGGAATTTCATTTCCAGTACTCCTTGCATTTGCACACATGGCCGTACACACTTTGATCCCTCTCTTCCTGCAAACCCCCTTTCATCCCTTGTGCCCTGCCTTCTTTTCTCCTCTCTTTTTGCAACCTTTGTTCTTGACCACCTTGTCCTGTACATCACTGCTGTGCTCATTTTCCTGATCCCTGGGTGATATCCCTCCCCTCAGGTCCTCCCTTCCTACTGCTTTAGTCTGTGGGAGGTACAGTTTATGCCACCCTTTTTATGTTGATTGCGCGCATGCACAAGAAACATATTGTGGCAGCTTGCTGCAGAAGTAGGTTGTGGAGACGTGGCACTGTTGTGGCCAGTGCCCCCACAGCCTCTGGAGGCTTGGCCCACTTTTCCTAATGGGGTGGCATGCTGCTGCTGACACTAGTTCAGCCAGCGTGCCACAACCTTGAAAGGTTTCAGCCGCTGCAATCAGGGGCCGCCTCATCATTGCAGCGAAGCCATTCTGCTGCAATGAGGGAGCGACCCATCATTGCTGGGCGGAACCTTTCTCCTGTGATATTATTTTTGAACATGGCGGCAGCTTGCTGCCATGTTCACAAACAATATTAAGCACCCCCACTGTCGAGGGGATGCCCAATCCCCCTTGGCAGCATGTGCCCACCCACCACAGTGTTTGTTTGCCGACGGGGGCCCCAATCCCCATCAGCTTCAGTGTCACTGATGTTCACATTGCAGATGCGGAGCCCACTCCCAGTTGGCATTATGTCCCCCTCCCAGTTTCATTTGCCGATGGGGGAGCCCACTCCCCGTCAGCATAATTTCCTGACACGCGCAGTACAGCTGGCGGTGCCCAATCTCATTGGCTAGAGTCGCCCAAAAAAACACCCTGTTTGCATGCTGGCAGCTCACCCCAGCGTGCCAAATGGCCCTGTAAAAAAAAAAAGTCCCGATGGTTTTGTTTTTTTTTTTAAACCTGTAAAAGAAACGGTCCCTCACCGTCTCCTTCCCCCTTCCACAACCCGCATCCACCCTCTGTGCACCCTGCCTCCCCACACCCCCCCTCACCCCATACTTACCTGCAGAGTCCAGCGCGATGATCTTCGGTGGACTGGGAACAAGTCTGTACTCTTCAAAGCTGATCGTGAACTGAGGAAATGCTGGTAAGTTGTACAGTGGCATAAATAGGGCTTTTTCAACTTTTTTGCATATCTCAGGCATTTTTTTGGAATTTTGGCACCAAATTTTCAACATGGCATTATTAGGCCCCCTCCTCATGAATTCAGTCACTGTCATGGCATTAATTGGTCCAGAAAGGTGATTTCGTGGTCACTGCACTGCGGAATCACGTTTTGGGACTGAATAACAAAACGACAGTGTCAGTGTTCATGAGGTGGGCTCTCAAAAAGTCTATGTTGTAAATTTGGTGAGAAAAATCCAAAAAAATGACTGTTTTATGAGCATGCATTGCGCAGTTGCTACACGTGCTCGTAACTTCTCCAATTTACAATATTTTCACTCCAGATTTTCAACATTGCTATTTTTACACATTTTCTTTTGAACAGTACAGCTGTCATTTTTACATCCTGGCCAAAATATGTTTTTGCAGTTCTGGCACAGAATAGTGCAGTCACTGTGGGAAATCAGTGTTCAGGACACATTAAGAAAATCACAGTGACACTGTTCATGAGCAGAGGTCCTAAAATGCCTATGTTGAAAATGTTGTGACGAAAGTCCATAAAATGAGTGTGTTATGAGCGTGTGTTGCGCAGGTTCCATGCACGCTCTTAACTTCGTAACTTTGCAATATTTTCACTCCAGATTTTCAGCATTGCCATTTTTCCACACCTCCTTATGAACAGTACAGCTGTGATTTTTCACATCCTGGCCAAAATGAGTTTTCGCACTTCCAGTGCAGAATAGCACGGGTGCTGTGGGAAATCAGTGTTTGGGATGCATTACAAAAATCACAGTGACACTGTTCAGGAGCAGATGTCCTAAAATGCTTATGTTGAAAATTTTGTGATGAAACTCCATAAAATGACTGTGTTACGCACGTGCACTTAGCAGTTTACACACACCCTTGTAACTTCTCAAATTAGTAATATTTTCACGCCAGATTTTCAACACTGGCATTTTTTCTCACTCCTTATGAACAGTACAGCTGTCATTTTCACATTCTGGCCGAAATGTGTTTTCGTGTTTCTGGCGCAGAATACCGAAGTCGCTTTCGGAAACCAGTGTTTGGGACAGATTAGGATCAAGCGAGTGAGAGAGGTGGAGTGAACAAGCTCAACTGAGCTCTGTCAGGACTGCTGCAGATTTCATTGTTGGCTGAAAAAGGCGCTCACACAGGCAGGAGCCCAGTACAAAAGGGCAGCCTGTAGCGCTGGGAGAAACAGAACGAGGGGGTGAGGGAGGGGGAATGAGTGAGCTCAATGGAGCTCTGTTGGGACTGCTGCAGATTTCTTTGTGGGCAGAAAAAGGCAGCAATACAGGCAGTGGCCCAGTACAAAAGGGCAGCCTGCAGCAGTGGGAGAAACAGAACAATTGAGTGAGAGAGGGGGAGTGAGCGAGCTCAGTGGAGCTCTCTCATGACTGCTGCGGATATCTTTGTGGGCAGAAAAAGGCAGCAATGCAGGCAGGAGCCCAGTACAAAAGGGCAGCCTCCAGCACCAGCAAAAATGGGACCACTGCAGATTTTTTTGTGGGCAGAAAAAGGCACCAACAGAGGTAGGAGCCCAGTACAAAAGGGCAGCCTGCAGCACCAGGAGAAACAAAATGAGCGTGTGAGATAGGGAGAGTGAGAGACCTCAACGGAGCTCTGTCAGGACAGCTGTGGATTTCTTTGTGGGCAGAAAAAGGCACCAACAGAGGCAGGAGCCCAGTACAAAAGGGCAGCCTGCAGCACAGGGAGAAACAGAACGAGCGAGTGAGAGAGGGGGAGTGAGCAAGCTCAACCGAGCAAAGCAATCAACATTTGGCATTGACAAATGCTTTCTCCTTATGCCATCCTCCTCAGGTACTTTAAATGTTCATCAAAGCAGCATTTATACCACCCACTGAGGACTGTGGTTCCACTCCCAAACAAATGCAAGCCATCCCCTCTGTATGGGTTCTAGGTTCAAGGTTCTTCTTGCAACCTCAGGGTTCTAAAGTGATAAAATATCCTTACAGAGGCATCTTCCCACTGCTTCCATGTTAGAGTCTTCAGATAGAAAATGCTGTCCTTCATCATCAAATAAGATATTCCACATCTCATCTTACAGTGAATGCCTGTGATAGGCCTGTGCTAGTACATGGGATTGCATTTATTGGGGAAAAAAGAGGGAGTCTTTGAGAGAGAGAGAGACAGTATTCTACCATTAGATTCTTCAGCTGAGGCACAGACTGACATAGGATAGCAGAATTTATTTCACTTAAATATTGGCGTAACATCTTTAGATAGAGACAACAAGAGGAATTCAGCCTGGTACTGAGATTTGATCTGGTTTGCCTAGAGAATTACATCTATGTGAAGGCTTTCAGAAGTTCTAGTAGAAAAGGACCTCTTTACATTTTTTAATGATTTGCATTAACAGAGTCAGTTGGATAAAATGTATCTCAATGAGATCCAGATAACTGCAGTACTAACTGATTCAGAGGTTGAAGTTGCTAGGAGTGAGGGGCTTCCCTCACTGTCATAGTGGAAAAGAATGATCCGGCAATCATGGTTGTCAGCAGGGCTTTGCAGACTCTACACTTCCTATCTTTAATCTAGGAGGAGCACTGGAGTGATCCACCATAAAACATCCTAGTGGGTGTTAATCTAATTGTCAATTAGCAGGCTTTGTACAGTGCAAGCTACTGTAACCAGCCTCTTGCCTGCTGGTCAGATTTGAATCCAACTACTAAGGAATTAAAGAAGTTCCTAAGAGAGAATCTGCGTTGGGAAGGTCGCAGGCAGCATGTCCTCAGCAAGGCTACTGATTCATTTGAATGACAGGACATTTATCTGTGAAAATGCTAATAAGGGTAAACTAGGATAGGTGATTTTTGCCCACCACCCCCCACGCCAATAAAGGAGTGGGACACACAGTCTCAGTTTTTCAATCTCAGTCTGAGTGAGTTGAGGAAGAGTTAGTACCAGAGAAAGAGAGAGACCAGAACAGAGAGAAATATCCAGTGTCTTACTGCCCTTTGGGGGCAAGGAGGGGTGCTGCTCCTCCAAGGGGGGGGGGAGGTAAGTCTATGGTATGGAATAACAGAAAAAAGAGATCAAAGGGGCCATTATGGTCTTATATATCTAGAAGATGAAAATAGAGCTGCTCAAGGACCTTTGAGATCCACTCCAGAGTATATGGAGGATGAAGGATGAGTCCTACAGGAATGTAAGACTGACTGGAGACAGCATCAAGGAGAAATATTCCAGCTGCAGCCAGCACATTTATATACTGTGTGCTCAAGGTCACTGGTTGCCATGGCAATCTCACAATTCAGATATAGCCTTGTTGTGTACGGAAAACCATACACAATCCCATATTTTATGCTTAATAAATGTAATGAGAAGTGTAGTTCCCATGGGGACCTTCCTGCCTATCATGTACATGCCTAGACACTCTTTAAAACTCTAGCCAATGTCCTCCCTTGTGGAGGGCCCAGAGTACCCAGCCTTCAGGGGACCAGTTACACTAGTAGTGCATATCATGGTAGATAGGTTGTAACAGAGTGCAAAACACACATGGCTGTAGCCAAAGGGAATGCTGATGAAGAAAGAACAAGGCGGTACATGCACAACGTTGCAGACATGGTAAGAACTGATTGGGTCTCAGTTACAGTTCTTTTAAAGACTCCATCTACATGACCTTTTCTCCTATTAGACAGCATTCATAGCTGACTGGTGGGTAAGAATAGTCATCTGGTGATTGTATTGGTGGATTCTAGCAATGGAGAGTTTATTTATCCATGAAGCATTGTAAACTAAAACAAGGTCTTTTTATTCTGACATTACCCAATAGAACACTTTCAGTTTTCAAAATTAGATAAGCCTTGGCTTTTTATGATTTTGAAGTCAAAACAATCAGAACTTCCTGGACTACATGACCCAAATAACCGTAATTACAAAACTTGTCTCCAAAACACATATTACTGCATGAACACACCCTTTGTATGCTTTAGTGGTGTACCTTACTACCAGTATTAAATTAATTGTAGTGATATATATCGGCTCCTACTGTTCAATGTACAGTAGTTATCTTATGAAATACTACACCGGATCTCCTTGAAAGGGTGTTACTATTAGCCCAATGAGCCTACAATGGATCAACAGTTTTAAGTAGTAAATAAACACTTGTCCAGGTGTTAATTGCACTAGTTTTACTCTCTAGTCTCAACACCCAGGGATATCATAAGAGTATGAGGATGTCCTAGTGCTGTGCATATTGGGAAATGAATTGTGATCATCTCAGCTTCCAGTACTCATCTAAGTTTATTTTGTTTTGTTTTGTTTTTTTTGCTATGAGATCTTAGCAGCCTTTGCAGCTACAGTAGATGTCTCTTGGATAAAAGGGGATACAACAGGGAACCCAATAGTCTTGCAAAATACATGTAAAACAGTTAACAAAACTGTGATTTTCTCAAGCATTTTAAATGCAAATTACATATTTATTTACATTTTAAAATAAATAGACACAGAAATCCATGTGTTTTAATTAATTGAGTTTAGATTTCTTACTCAGTTTACTAAAGGCATTTATTTACAGTACCACTCTTCCTTATGTACTAATTAACCAGTGTAGCCCATGGAGATATTGTAGCTAATTAGTGAAAAGACCTTTCAGCATATGGAATATCAATTTACTATGCCAAATTAAAACATGATGCAAACTGTATAGTTACAAAGTTAAGCCGGTGAAAGACACAGCTGTGATCAGGTGTTTACAACACTGTTAATCAAGAGATCATGTTTCAGATCCTGGCATATCCAGAATGCTAACTTTAAGTCTTTGGACAACTGTCTTTGCTGCAGTCATCTCACATGTAAAACTGAGTAGAGGCAAGCAGGGCACCACTATAAATAAGATGTTTAATCTCATCTTGACTGTCCAGGGCAAATAACTAATTTAAACTTATGTCCTAAAATCCAGCTTTCTGATTGGCTGAAAATTAATTAATATTCCACAATACTCATCCTGAAGTTGCAGCACCACAAAGCAAAAGTATGAAGATGACACATAGGGTCCGGTTCTTAAAGCTTCATGTAAGCCACTCTAATGGTGGCTTGCACCGATTGCTGGTGAACCAGGGACCTTGTGCCCAATTTATAATTGGGTATGGTCCCAGCATCAAGGTCCAACAGCTTGTGGCGCACGTGACTGTGCACCAGAAGGACGGTACACACCAAGCAGGTTTGCTGCAAGCTGTGGGAGCAGGCAGGTGGCAGTCTTGGAAGGGTAGAAACCTGTGTAAGTATCAGTCATATGTTTACTGCTACAGGCAATGATGGTTGCACATTAATACTAATTGATGCAGACCCGGAAGTGTATGTCTAGTGGTAGTCATCACAATGTCCATAGCACTCATGTCACACTCACAGTATAATTATGTATAAATAGTAGTACAGTAGTAAACGTAGTAAAAAGTTCATTTTTATACAGTTAATACATGTCATTTGGACAAAAGTCCAGTTTACAAGACAGACCTGTGTAGTCCCTATCTAAAAGTACAAGCTATAGTTCCATCAAGCTAGAATTTGCTGTAAAAAAGGCATACACACCACGAATATAATATATACATGAGCACATCAACATGAACTATAAATATTACAAACGTAACTACAAATAACAAGTAAAAGAGATAATCCCTTCAAACCTATATAAAATACAGGGACTTATCAAACTTTACAACTCATTGAAAGATTTATTAACAATTGCAAATATGAACCTTCAGATCTTTTATTGTATGAACAAATGTGGAATGACTTACAATTTCCCTTACATCAGAGGGAAGAGAATTCCAGATAATAGCAGCTTGATGAATGAGTCCTGTCCCCATATTTACTGTATTTCGTGATTTTTCCAGGGTAATCTTGTTCAAGTGTACTGATCTAGGTAATACTCTTTTAGTGAATTGATCTACTGGAAACAGGAGTTTTGAAATTGGATGATTAGGACAAGTATATTTCATTTCATGAATTAAAGTTAACCATTGACCGGTGTAGTTTATATCCAAAGGCAGCCAGTTTAATTTACTCAACAATAAACAATGATGAGTACGATAGTTCCCTTTAAGTGCATATCTGGCCACTCGAAAGTAAGTCTTATCCAACCTAGGCAAGAGTGTTTTATTGGCATTTATATATATCACTTCACCATATCTTGACACTGGAATGATTAACTGTTGGGCTAATTTTTTCCAGTCTATTAATGTTAAACATTCTGTAGTTCTCCTTAAGGCTCCCACCCTTTTATTAACTTTTTTTACTAAGGCTGTAATATGTTGAGAAAAGGACATCCACTCATCAAAAATCATTCCCAAATAATTATAATCCTTGACCTGTTCCAGTTTAATTAAGTTCTCTGTATAAATTTGTCATTTAGAAGAAGTATCATTTTTTTAATGAAAATCTCATGCATTTCGTTTTCTTTGTGTTCATTAGTAACCTTGATCTGGTGAACCACCCCATGATCTTTGAGAAATCAGGCTGCAGGTTTGATTGCAACTCAGCATCAGAGTGGCCAGATGCAACAATTACCATATCATCGGTGTATAATCAGATTTCTGTATGCTCAGCTACTAGTGGAAGATCGTTTATAAAAATAAAGAACAGAAGAGGCCCCAGAATCGATCCTTGTGGAACACCTCTGGTGACCCCTCTGCTCTCAGATGAGTACCCCTGTGCCTCCACCAGCTGGGAGCAGTTACTCAAATAGGATTTTAACCAATCCAAAGGGCCATCTCTGAAGCCTAGCCGCTGCAGTCTCTCGATCAATAAGGGGTGGTCCACCAGGTCAAAGGCCTTTCAGAGGTCCACAAAAATTAATGCTGACTCCATATTATTTCCCAATGATCTGTTTAGCAGATCATTAAACTCTAAAAGGGATGTTGTAATAGAAAAATCTTTTCTAAAACCAGATTGATTTGGTATTAGAAGACTATGGGCCAGATATTCAAAAGTGTTGCGTCATGCGCAATAGGGTTGTGCCAGCACAAGTCCAAAATTGCGCCATAGTGCGATATTCAGCAGGAGGCAGTTGCGCCACAGAAAACATGCTGAGCAACAGCACAATGCAAATGAACGTATGCACAACCGAAGGGGGTGGAACCATGCATAAAGTGCGCAATGCGATATTCAAAGGCTTGCGCAATGTGCAACAGTGGATCAGGCAGAAGTTGCTTACGGAGGAAAGAGCCAATATAAAAAGGCCAAGGAAGAGGCAATAAGAACACGACAGGAAGTCAAATGAGGCAGCGAGACAGAGCAGGCCAGAGCAGGAAACAGTGCAGGCCAGGGTGCACAGAACAGAGAGAGGGCAAGGGAAGGTGTGAGAGGCCACAGATTGCAGGGGCCAGTAGGTGTACCCAGTGCAGTGGAGGTAGCAGTCAGGACAGCGGGGTAACAGATCAACAACAGCCAGGGGAACACAAGCCAGGGAGATGGACAGTGCCAGCTTCCATGGAAGCTGTAATGAGGGGTGAGAGGCATGCTGCAGGGGGCGTGGCTGTGGAAGGGCCCGTCTGCGATACGCCCCCAACAGGCAGTACCGTGCCCACATCAGCTTTGAGCTGTATTCAGATGTAGAGATTTTGGGCTGGTACCGCCTGAACAGGGCAATACTGAGGCAGCTCTGTGAGCTGAGCAGTGATGTGATGCAAGCACCCTCACGACAGAGTCATGCTCTGTCAGTGGAGACAAAGGTAACAGCCTGCATGTGCTTACTCACCACGGGTAGCTTCCAGAGGCCAACAGGGGACACCACAGGCATAACACAGTCGGCCACGTCATGCATCCTCACCCAATTCCTCAGCACACTGCTGCCACATGCTGCAGAGTACATTCATTTCCCCAGCACCGCGGCAGAGCATACAGCAAACATGCAGGAGTTCCACAGGGTAGCACGTATGCCTGGCGTGCTAGGGGTGATAGACTGCACCCATGTGGCCATTCACATGCCACCTGGCCCCGATGGGGCTGCCTTTCGTAATCGGAAGGGGTTTTCCAGTGTCAACTGCCAGGTGGTGTGTGATGCCAGTGGGCGCATCATCAATGTCTGTGCCACGCACCCTGGCGGAGCACATGATTCATTCATATGGTACCAATCAGCACTGTGCCATTGATGCAAGAGTGGGGACATCCCCACAGGACATCTAGTGGGTGAGTATGCATGTAGGATTGGCAAAGCGGGGGCAAGGGTGGGTAAGCCACAGGTGCCATGGGAGTGGCACACAGGGTCAGGGGCAATATGAGCCTGAACATGACACTAACCTCCACTATCTCCACACAGGTGACAGTGGATACCCACTCTGTCCCTGGCTGCTCACACCCTACTGGAGGCCCACGACCCCATTGCAGCGATGCTTCAATGAGGCACACGCCGCCACATGCAACATCATCGAGCGGGTGTTTGGGATGCAGAAGGCAAGCTTCCGATGCCTAGACACCTCCAGTGGTGCCCTACAGTACAGCCCCTCAAAGGCCTGTGGGATATTCCTGGCCTGTTGTATCCCGCACAACATGGCCAAAGACTGTGGGATAGCCGTACAGGTCGAGGAGGGGGACAGCGATGGGGATACTGGTGACGCCGGTGATGATGGGGATGAGCAGCCCCCTCTTGGATGGCGGGACCCCCAACTGATCCGGCTGGCCCAGCTGCACCGGGACACCATCACAGAGGAGCACTTCGCACAACACAGGTAAGTCATGGGGCCATGTGCAACCAATAGTGGCTAGGGCACAACCCACATACACACAGGGAAACACACCAGGGGTGCATGACAGCGAGGGAAGTGTCAGGGTACAGAAGCACAAACACACAACCAGGGAGGGGTAAACAGTAACACGCCACATGGACAGACATACACACACACACACACACACACACCAGGCACAAAGTGCACAGGGGTCAGGTGCACAGCAGAGCAGGAACAGACATGAGAAACACAAACATCCACAGGCCACCACCACCACCACTTGTACTGTTCATGTACGTGTGTGAGATGCTGGGCACCCTTGCACTTTGGTGTACAGCGCAATGCAGGCATCATCATGCACACGCACCTGTGGACAGCAGTTGGGAGGGTGTGCAGGTGGTCCTTGTGTCGACGTGTAGGGCAGGGCACCCACTGGTGCACTGCCCACCAAAACACACATTGCACACAGGGCAGCACCAGACAGGGCCCGCACTGGGAGACAGCTCAGTCATGTGGCACAGTGCCACGGCCACCTTGGATGTGTGGGCGGCCCTGCCAAGACCCAGCAGCACTGGCAGGCTGAGCATGGGCCACATAGGGTGGCACCAATGGACCACCAGGAGTCCCACTGCGCAAATGCGACCTTATCCGCACACGGGTCTGCAGCATTCCGAACATACCTGCACCAGGGGTGCTCGGGATGCCCACAGCTGAACCCGGTGTTGACAGGGTGGGTGTCACATGATGCTGGGAATGGGGAGTGGATAGCATACTGCATGGTGTGAGTGGCACAGGGGCACCTGACTGTGTGCCCAATGTGGCCATGGCACTGACCACTGCCTGTGTCAGCCTGTCGATGGTGGCGGTCACATCCACCCACATATGGTCAATCCATGACAGGATCCTCTCAGTGTCCCTGCTGTGTCACTCCTCGACCCACTCCAGGGCCACACACAGTGCCTTCATGGATGTTGCAACCTGCATCTGCTGCTGTACTGATGCCTGCAGCAGGCGGGTGTGCTCATCAAAGAGGTTGTCTGCCACATCGGCAACCTGTCCCTCAGGGTCTGGAAGGGCCTGATGTACAGCACCCCTTGAGGGTGGGTGCTGCTCACCAGGACCAGATATGGGCAAGTCCACAGGCAGTGCACCTACATCACCGCTGAGCCCTGTACCCCCAGTCCTGGTGGGTGACTGCTGCTGCTGCCCCTCCACCTGCTGTGCCCACGGGATCAGTGGTTCCACTGCTGTGGCCACAACAGTGCCAGTGACCTGCACAACCACTGGTGCTGCCCCACCAGTGCTGACAGGCACAGTCTGGGACTGTGCTAACATGCTGGCACACACGTCGGAACCAGCTAGATCCATGGGCGTGAGCTGGCCTGCTGTGTGTCCAGTCTGTGACACACACATGTCAATGTCCATAGTGGTCAGTGCATCATCGATGGTGCAGGTCTGTGCCACAGCCACAGCCACAGCGTGCTAGCATGCTTGCATGCCAGACCGCTGGGACACAGGAAGGGCACTCCCCACACCTGTCTCAACATCAGTGAAGGTAGATGGGCATGCACACTGCCGCAGTGCACGCTGGCAATCTGCGGAGGTGGATGGTCCCTCCTCCAACTCCAGGTGGCTGTCCACAGTGGACAGGCCCTCCACTGCTGACCCCTGCAGATGCACAGGATCTGTAACAGAAAGGAAGGACATGTTAGTGCATGTGAACTACCTTCCCCCCCCACCATGACATACCATGCAGTGATGGGCTACCACCTGTCTGGAAGCCACCTCCAGGAACACCCTCAATGGTGCTGTGCTGCATGCTTGCAGCAAGCATGTCCTCCACTGGGGTCAGCTGCACCACCTCCGGCTGTCCACCGCCTGTAGCAGCACATGCTGCCCTGATGGCCGCAACCTTCCCCTTCACCCTCCTCCTGTCGGTCCCCATCTTCTTTTTATACTCCTGCACAGAGCGCTGGTGGCTGCTGTGCAGGTTGATGGCACGTGCCACCCCCTTCCATGCAGCAGCACAGGCCTGAGGGGTGCCCTGCCGTCCACTGAGAAGTGGCTCCTCAGCCAGGTAGGCCTCAAACAGTGCCTCTGTCTCCACCTTCGTAAAGTTGGGCCTCCTCTTCCTCCCACCATCATCCTCCTCACCCAGTCCTCGCTCAGTCATTTCACAGCCTGTATGGGTGAGAGTGATCACCTGTGACTGTGCAGTACACAGCAATTCTCTGGGACCATGGTCCAGAACAGCACAATGCATGCAACTCACCTATCAACTACAGTAACCGAATATGGCCACTGCAGATCAGTGTCGCACATTTATAGCGCAATGCATGCAAATTAGGACTGGAGCAACTTTAATGAGATGCAAATCACGCCACCGCGCCATTGAATGGCTGATCAGATGATTTGCATATGACGGCTGAATATCACGCTGTTGCGCTTTGTGCAATACGGTTGAGCCGAATGAGCCAATGGCGCAGTTCTGTGACTGTGTAGCACACTGCACTGCGCATGCCCAGGTAGCTTATGCAGCTGTCTGCCACGCTGATGATGTGCTGTGCGTGATCGGCAATTCAGGATACGGCCACCATTGTGCCAGTGGCGCTACAGCGACGGTCACCACATGGCGCTGTGGCACAACTGCGCAATTGTCCACTGTGGCAATGGCACGCAGGTGACCAATCGCACTGGACATGTAGATGTCTGATGGCGCTATGCGTGGCCTTGCGCCAGAGACCCATGACTCTGTGCCCGACCTTTGCCCCCTTGGCGCTGTACGTATGGCATGTCTGCAGCTCTATCGCGCTGTTCGGTAACGTGCGATAAGGGTCTTGCTGCTATCGAACAGCCAATAGGGACTAACGGAGTTGTATTGCACAACATTTCCACGGGGTTAGCCGCACTGCAGAGTGCCATATTGCCTACTATATACATGCAGGGATGGCATGCAGGAGAGCACCACAGTGGAGTGCGTTGGAGCTTGCCAACCTGGTGGCTGTAGTGGAGCCTCACCATGGCCCACTGTTTGGGGATGAACCTCTGAACGTGGCCACTGCACTGGAGGAGGCCACCGGCCGGTGGCGCTCAGTGGAGCAGTGCAGGCACTGGTACAGTGACCTACGGAGGAGGGAGCAGGCACTACTGGTGCACCTACGTTCACGTGCCAGGAGGGGCATGGTGCCTAGGCCAGGTGGGTGAGCTGTCTATGCACTTGTATTGTCCACATGGGTAACACTGTGTATTGTGACCAGCACATGGGGGAAGGTTGGTCTATGGTTGGCCGTGGCAGTGTTTACAGGTGTGTGATGTATGGGTCTGGTTGGGTGGGCAGGCACATTCATTCGGGCAGGGGGCTGTCTGTTTTGGGATTTCACTGATGTGCTTCTCACCTTTTGTTTCCCACTGGCGTGGTGGAGCAGAAGCGGGCCCAGGCTGAAGCGCAGCGAGGGGTGGCAGCGGTGGCTGTACGTGGTGGTGGCAGTGGTGGTGTCGAGACATGGCAGCAGCAGTATGATGAGGGTGAGTGTCATGACATCATGAATGCTATTGCATGCTGTGGGGGGGCAGGGCATGGCCACCATCCATGGACAACACTGCCATGCACGCGACATGTGACAGTCAGCACTGTCCAGTGGCACTGCATGTCTGGGAGTGCGTCAATGGTGGTCCATGCATGCACTGGGCACATGGCTGTGGCACTGACTTTCCACCGCGTAGCCACATCACTGTACAGCCTTGATTATGCTGTGCTGGACATGGGTGGTGTATGTGTGTGCAGTGGCACACATGGCTGTTGCTGCCTGGTTGGGCTTGTCTTGTGCACGGTCACTGTGTGGGTGCACTCCATCACAGGAGTGGGGCACTTGGCTGTATGCCATGCATGTTGGGTGGGTTTCAGGGTTGTGGACAGTCACAGCCATTGATTCTGATCCCTTGTCCTAGGTGTCCAGATCCTGTAAAGAATAGAGCGGGCAGTCCACCAGCTCCTGGATGTCTCAATGGAGTCCCTCAAGATCCTGAGGGACATGCAACGCAGTGGAATCAGGCACAGGAGGAGGCCCCGGGACCAGCAGCAGCCAGCTGATGAGTGGCCTGCGGGCAGTAGCTGCCCCTCACCTCCCCCCTTTACCCATCCCTCACACCCTGCCTTCCCTCTCCCAGTTGTTCACCCCTGCCCCTTACCCACCCCTACCTTGTACCCATACCCCCACCCTTGTCTTGTATATAGTTGTACATAGTTCTGTCTGTTCCTGTTGTTCTTGTTGATATTTTCATTAGATAAATCTATTTTGTTATGAATACTGTGGTGGTCTCTGATTTGCAGCTGGCTATAGGTGCTCAGTTGCAGTGGTGTGCATGGCATCAGGGGTGGTATTGTCCTGGGTATGTATGTGTGTGTGAGCGTGGGGAAGGTGTCTCTGGTGTGTTAGTGGCTTTCAGTCGGTCTGGCCGTGTGCTGCTGGGTGCTCCTGGTGGGTCTGGCTTGTATGGTTCTGTGGTACATGAGGTTGCAGTGTGGCTGGGGGGATGCATGGGGATTCCTGCAGTGACAGTCACTGCTCATGGGTGGTGTCTTGGGGTACCAGTGCAGGGTGTGCTGTGCACAGGGGGGTGCTGATGTGCACTTGGGTTGTCCGCCCCCTTTGTGTGGCAGTCTCAGCTTGCCAGTGGGTGTGCTGGGGCACCATGGCCCAGCTGTGCTTTGTTGGCTTGTCCCCATGGGCCGGTGGATATTCCGTCCCTCCCCCCAGTGATGCTGTGCTTGGGGTGTGGGGGTGTATTGTTAGTTCTGCAGTGTGTTCCTGTGCCCATCTGTGGCATGGGTGGTGGGCCCCTGCCTACCTCCCTGGTTGTGCAGTTCCATTGCTCTGCTACTGGGGGGCTCTCTGCTTGCGCTATGGTGCCTCTGGACTGCTCAGCTGGGCTGGCCTTGTTGAGCTATGGCGCATCATATCTGCTCAGCTTCCCCTTCCTGGTTGCGCTATGGCGTAGGTTGTGCGATATTCAGACGTTGGATAGTTGCGCAATTTGACTTGCTAAATGTTTGAATATCACATCTATTGCGCATGTGCACAATGGACTTGTGCTTGCTCCTGCTATTGCACACATTTTGGGCGCAGTTTGAATATCCAACCCTATATTTATTTAAGTAATCCGTGACCTGGGTGGAAATAAGTTTCTCCAAGCTTTTTGATAAAAGAGGTAACATGGCTATAGGCCTATAGTTATTAACTTCTACCACACTTCCCTCCTTGTAAATTGGCTTTATCCTACTTTCTTTCCAAGATAGAGGAAAATAACCAATTTGAAGGCTTAAATAAGTAGGTAATAATTGGTGCAATGTGATAGGCTGTTAACTTCAAAAACCTGCCTTCAAGACCATCACTACCAAAAGCCTTATGAATACTTATTTTTTGTAATACTTTATAAACACTAGTGGTTGTAAGATATTTAAATATAAAGGAGAGCAACCTATCATGTAAAGGAATTATTTTATGATGTTCAGTTTCTTGCTTATAAGGAATCTTACAATTTGGGAGATCTATAAACAAGTCGTCTAGCAACTTAGAAATATCCTTCGGCTTATCAATAAAAGTATCCCCATTCTTTAACCTTGTTATTTCCTCATGTGATTTCCCTCCTGGTTTAGTTAGTTGTTTAACTACATTCCAAAAATTTCTTGGATCAGTACTCAAATCAATTTTGTTTTTATAGTAAGACCATTTTTTTAACTAGCCTTTTACACTTGTTTCTAGCTGCTTTAAAAAATACCCAATCCTCTTGCAGTTTAGATTTCAAGACTTTTTCCAAATTCAATTTTTAATCTGGATTTGCTTTAGTAGTCTATCATTAATTCAAAGTAATTTAAAAGTTTTTTGGGGGGGTTAACTTTAGGTGTATGCAAATCACAAATTTCTCCAAAATCTGGGTAACATATTCAGTTGCAACATCAATGTCTGGGATTAGTCTGCAGCAGTCATAATTTTCCTTACCCACACTGTCCAAAAATCAGATCTCAGAAAACTTCCTAAAGTCTCTGATCCAATGTTGACATTGGTAAGTGAGATCTTGCTGAAACTGGACCGCAGCAGAGTAGCCCAGACTGGATTGTGATCTCCAAGGCAAGGTGGTAAAGTGCCCAAAGCTTCAATCTCAATTGAAGTGGAGACCAAGATTAAATCCAGAATTGACCCATTAGTTACATTAGATGTAAATCTAGTGGGGCTTTTTATAAGTTGTTTTAGTCCCAAAGTAGTGACTATATCCTTTAAAATTATTCACTGAGAATTTTTCCAATCACAGTTTGTCACCCATCAAGATCAAAGGCCTACTAACCACTATATCTACTATTTTTGTTAATATTATTTCTAGATCTAATATATTAGATTTAGGAGGTGAGTAAACAACTGAAACAGCTAATCCAATATGCTCTAGATTCACAATTAAATATTCTATATTCTTATCACTATCTTGTAGCAGAATTTCTTGAATGGCCAAGGGCTCATTTTATAAAGCGCATTACCCCCATAAAGTATAAACAACATAATAAAATAGTAGATTATATAAATAATATAACATAACATACACATCTTCATCATGGTTTCACAGGATAAAGTGATACTCTGCTCATAATGCTTCCATATTATAATAGAAAGGTATCATAAACACAGCACTTCAATATATATAAATACATTTAGTATATATGTAATAATAAATAGCAAAAAACCAAGTTAATGCATCAGTTAGGGTTTTTATTAAAGTGGCACAAGCTGGGAAATTCGATGTTAGGGTTTCCAACCCTAACACCGCTCAGCCACCCTGCACCGATGAAGAGGGATCGGGGGTGGCATTGGGGTCATCAGCCTTAACATTCACCCCATTCCATTAGGAAATAAGCTGGGTTGGCACAGCATATGAGAATGGGTTTAGTGTTGGGGCTGACTGTCTACCGATCTGTGCAGAAGATGATGATGAGGGGGTTGGAAACTCAATTTGCAAAGCTTTTATGCTTTAATAGAAACCCTATCTGATCATTAATGTAATTTTGCAATTAATTCCTTACTTTTGAGATAGTATAATAGTATCTTTATTTTACTATGGCAGCGCAGGGTCTTTCGGACCCTGCATGCCCATCTCTCCACAGATGCACATATGTTTCTAGCTGTGAAAGCATCTTTAGGGGTGGGTGTGCAGGATCCTTTAGACCCCACACTTCCATCCCTCCATAGATGCATATATGTATTAAGTTGTGGAAACACAGTGACCTCCAGCCTCTGCACTTCCACGCATGACGTTATGAGCAGGTGTAGCAAAATTGCAAGAAATAGTCATAACTGCACATTCGTAAATAATTTTCACCCCTAATATTAAACATAACCTTCTTATCACCTCACTGCATGTACCCAGTACAGTAAATTGTCAAATCCTTGCCAAAACATAATTCTGTGCAACACCATTCCACACCACAGGTGTGAAACCACATTTTGGCCAGTATTTGAAAAATGACAGCTGTGGCATTCATGACGTGGGGTACTAAGAAGACTATATGGAAAATATGGGGTGTAAATAATGTAAATTAACAAAGTTACAAGCATGCATCACGAGATTACAACAAATGAAGGGGCCAGAAGGGGAAGGCTCCAGATTCATTTCAGTGCAGTGGAGTAACTGCTCATTTCTGCTTTTGTTTTAAAGCTAGATTTGTGTGCTTTTAGTGGTGCTGTTTTCCTTTGCTGTCTTTACTTGGAATTGTTTTGGGGCTGTTGGAAACTTAAAACATAGTTTGCAGTGCTTTTAGTGCTGCTGTCTTTACGTGCTGCAAATTTTGTCTTGTCTTATCTAGTCTGTCTTGCCCTGTAGTAATTTTCACTCACCCTCTCTCCCCGGCCCCCAACTCTTAATTATATGCCCTGTCAAATCTGATTGACAGGAGCCAAGCAAAGGGAATAGCAATTGTTGGGGAGTAGGAGTGGCATAAGGAGGAGGAAGCCCGCCCTCGGCACAAATGTTTTGACTAATTTTTTTGTTGTTGTTTCCTTCTTTAAAAAAAAGTATCTGAGGATTGGTGGTAGGATTTTTAAGACAGTAAATTAATAAAGAGGGAACTACAAGGAGAGCTTCATTAACAGATGACTACTGTAATAGCAGTATACAGTAATGTGGGGAGTGGTGCAATGCAGAGGATGCGGGGCATCTGTATTCAGGCAGACCTTCTGGAAGTGGAGGTGCTTCCTTATCTGCAAGCATCTATCTGAACTGCAGGACAAGGTTGCCAGATTCGGAGTGGAAGTAAACTTGGTCAGGAGTACCTTCGCACCAATCCAGAGACCACCTAGTCCAACGCTGCTGCCTCAAAGGATGTCAAGAATGAGGAGTGCTTGGATGATGGTTGGCTAAGGGAGGGTTATGGTGGTTGGGCAAAGGCACATCCCAAATCCTTTTCCACTCCAGAACTCATATGCCACACTGGCACATGGGGACAACAAAATAGAAGTACCCAGAAAAGTGGAAGGGAAGGATGTGGAGGTCAACCGAGGAGGTCACCTCAGTGGGGAGAGCAGTGGATCCCAGAGGAGGAGGAAGTGAATCCTGGTGGGGGACTCTATTGTAAGAGGGATCCAGCTAGGAACACATGAGGGGAAATACAGGGAAGTGAAGTGCCTACCAGGTGCCACAACATGGAGGGATGAAAGGAAGATCCTGAGGATCGCCAGGAAGGCAAGATGGGAGGGTGAGCTGGATGTCATTATCCACCTAGGTACTAATGACCTGGCAAATGGGGAGCCAAAGGAATTTCAGGAAGAGTTTAGGAAACTGGGAAGGAGTCTCAAGCAAGTTGCTACATATGTGACCTTCTCAGAAGTACTACCTGTGAGAGGCATGGCAGAGTGTAGGGGTGCACGCACCAGGAACTTTAACACATGGTTGAAGGGCTGGAGCTGTGAGGGAGGGTTTGGATTCATTGGTGACTGGGGACCCACCTGGAGGGATGGGGGCTTGATCAAGCCTGATGGCCTGCATCCATCCTGGAGGGGAATCCAAGCACTCAATGATAAGTTTAAGTGCTACATGGACAAGCATTTAAACTAGCCAAGGGGGGTGGTTGGCCAGCAGGGAGGGTACCTAATTGACACCCCAATAGCTATCAGTGGGACCAGTGAACAGGAGTAGGGGATATCTCTACAAAACAGAGTGCAAAAGATGGAGCTTAGCACCCAAGGGGTGGATAAGCAGAAAGGGGGCAAAATTCAACAGAACAGCAGACAGCAGAGAGAACCAGGGATAAAGGACAACCAGGGAAGGGGCTGGAGTAGAAGAGCTAAACAGTCCAGGGAGTTCACATCATGGAAAGGCAAAGGCAAAGGCAAGTTTATTTAAAAAGACGCCCAATCCCGAAGGCTCTGGGTGCTGCACAAAACTTTACAGCATTTCATACCACATAAATATATAAATTAAAAATTTAACAAACAAATAATCAGCATTACACCCCAAAAGCTTGCAAAAATAAGAAAGTCTTCAGGCGAGCCTTAAAGGCAGTTATAGTGGGGGCCTCCCTAACTACAGTTGGTAAAGAGCTCCAAAGAGCGGGAGCAGCAACACTAAAGGCTCGGTCACCTGCAGATTTTAATCTCACTCTTGGAACAGTTAGGAGGCCGCCATTAGAGGAGCGGAGATTACGGGTAGAGGAAGAAGGTACCAGGAGAACTGACAGGAAAGCCATGTGTACAAATACCAAGAGCCTTAGAAACAAGATGGAGGATCTGGAGGCTGCCATGCTGCAGTCAGACCTGGACACTGTGGCCATCACAGAGACTTGGTGTAATGATAACCATGACTGGGAGATGGCCATGCCTAGCTACAACATATTCAGAAGAAACAGGGCAGGCAGGAAGGGAGGAGGAATGGCACTTTATATGAAAGATGGCATAAAGGCCACAAAGATCCAAGAGGAACAAAATTGGGGAGAGATACTGTGGGTTAAGCTGGAAAGGAAAATGGGGTAAGGTATCTGCACAGGGGTGGTCTACAGACCACCCGCCCAGGAGGAAGAAACAGATAGAGAGTTGATACTAGACATCCAAAGGATGGCAGACAAGGGGGAGGTGGTGCTGGTTGGAGATGTCAGTATTCCAGATGTGGACTGGAGCATCCCAGCAGCAGCATCAACCAGGAGCAGATTTATCCTGGATTCCCTTCAAGGTGCCTTTCTTAAGCAACTGGTCATGGAATCAACTCAGCAGAAGGTAACACTGGACCTTGTGCTCACAGACAGGGACAGTGAGATAGGGGTAACAGTGGGGGAGCACCTGGGGAACAGTGACCACCAGTCACTGTAGTTGGAAATCACAAAAGGAACAGAACCAAACTGCACAAAAACACATACAGTATCCTGGATTTTAGGAGGGCAGACTTTGGGAAAATGGGGGCATGTTTGAAAGAGGCACTAATGAGAATGGGGAAGGAATCAGGGCTGGAGGAAGAGTGGACAATATTTAAAATGAGGATTACAAGAACAACATAATTATGCATTAAGCAGGATAGCAAGGGGAAAAGGATGAGGAAGCCAATATGGTCTTCCAAGGAGGTAGTGGAGAAAGTGAAAGCCAAAAAGATCACACTCTGGCAATACAAAAAGACACAGGCAGAAGGGGATAGGAAGAAGTACCAGGAGAAGCAAAGGGAGGCAGGGAGGTCACTAATTGAAGCAAAAGCTCAGTCAGAAGAGTGCATCACAAAATCAGTGGGTAGAGGGGACAAAACCTTTTACATGTGCATAGGCAAAAAAAGAAGGGCAAAGGGAGGATAGTGAGAATGAAGAAGGAGGACGGGGGCCACATGGAGAATGACAACAGTAAAGCTGACATACTGAACAGATATTTCTGCTCAGTCTTTACCGAGGAAGAGCAGGGTAATGGGCCTGAAGGGAGTACAAGGGGTGGGAATGGCGCAGAAATGTACACAAGCCCCTTTACATGGGAAAGAGTCCTAAAGGAACTGGAAAGAATAAGAGTCAATAAAGCAATGAGGCCAGATGGGGTACACCCCGGGGTCCTAAAGGAATTAAGAGATGTGGTGACTGAACCTCTGGCAATCCTGTTTAGCTGCTCACTGGAAATAGGGGAGGTACCCAAAGACTGAAGGACAGCAGATGTAGTCCCCTTATACAAAAGTGGGAACAAAAGGGAAGCAGGGAACTACAGACCAGTCAGCCAGACCTCAGTAGTGGGGAAGATCATGGAAGCACTACTGAAGGAGAGATTGGTGGAACATCTGGTTGCCATTGGACTACAGTACCCAAGGCAGCATGGTTTCATGGGGGAAGTCATGCCAGACCTACCTCATTGAATTTTTCAACTGGGTGACAAGGGAGGTGGATCAGGGGAGGGTAGTGGACATGGCCTATCTGGACTTCAGCAAGGCCTTTGACACTGTGCCACATAGAAGGCTATTCAACAAACTGGGGAATATGGGAGTGGGCAGGACAGTAGTGCATTGGGTGGGTAATTGGCTGGGTGGCAGGACACAGAGGGTGGTGGTAAATGGCTGTCACACTACAGAGGGAAGAGTGACCAGTAGGGTACCACAGGGATCAGTGCTGGGGCCGGTCCGATTCAACATCTTCATCAGTGACATTGCGCAGGACCTAGAAGGCAGAATTTTCCTGTTTGCTGATGATACAAATGTCTGTAACAGAGTGGACATGCCAGAGGGTGTAAACAGAATGAGGAGGGACCTGCAGAAGCTTGAAGAATGGTCAAGGGTTTGGCAGTTGAAATGCAATGCAAAGAAGTGCAAGATAATGCATATGGGGCACAAAAACCCCTGGAACAACATATTAGTTTGGGGGGTTAGAATATAGCATGCAACCAGCAGGAAAGGGACCTTGGGATTATCATCTCTGATGACCTCAAGGTAGGGAAACAGTGTGACAAGGCAGCAGGTAAAGCAAATAGGATGCTGGGATGCACAGGCAGGGGCATCACCAGCAGGAAAAGGGAGGTCATAATTCCACTATACAAGACACTAGTGAGGCCCCACCTGGAGTATGAATGAGACTTGAATATGTACTCCCTGGAGGAGATGAGGGAGAGAAGGGATATGATAGAGACATACAAGTAAATTACAGGGAGTAACAGGGTGCAGGAATACACTATTTTCTTGTGAAAAAGATGTTCCAGGGCTAGAGGCCATGGAATGAAGTTGGAGGGAGGGTGATTCAGAGGAAACATGAGGAAGAATTTCTTCACAGAAAGGGTAATGGACAAGTGGAACACCCTGCCAGAGGAAGTGGTGGGGGCTGAAACAATCACGGGATTTAAGAATGTATGGAATAATGCTGTCCAGATGGCATAGAGGGCTAAGGCCCGGCACCTCACCTTGACCCACGCCGGTGACCCAGGTTCAGAAACAAGCCTGGGGCATTGCAGGTTGGCATGGGAGGAGGGTGGAGCTGGAATGAGCTGCCGACAGATAAGCTCTCCTCTTCGGAGAGGAAGCGCGGTGTCCCTCGGCTGATGGGCTGTCCCCAGTGGAGGCTGGAGGAAGTTCAGGCCAGAAGGGGCCTACACAGTAGGCCAGGGGTGGAAGAAGGAGGCCATGACTGAGGCTGTTTGGTGCATGTGCGCCTCCACGTACATGCGCACTGACTCTTGGGGCCTCCGGGATTAAAATCGGTGGAAAAAAATGCCAGTCGGCAGGGTGAAGACCCCCCCCCCACGGGCACTACTCTTGGGCCAGGCAGGTAAGAGCTGACAATTCCAGGGGAACAGGGCTGGGGGGGGTGGCAGGTGGGGGCTGACTGGCTGGGGATCAAAAAAATTGTGATATGATAAAAAAAAAGAATGTGTGGGATAGACATAAGGGAATTCTGGAGGTCAGGGGTAAGGGGCAACAAACTTCTAGAAAAATATAATGGGAACTTAATAGCTCAAATGGGAAAACTGGGACAGCCATATGCCCTTATCTGCCAACAGTGTCTATGTATCTATGTAAATACTCATAACAGCCATTTTATGAAATTTCAACCACAAATTTTCAACATGCCCTTTTTTGCACCCCACCTCATGAACGCTGCTACTGTCATTTCATTACTTGGTTCCAAAAGGTGATTTCATGCAGCATATGTATTTGGCTGGTAGTATAGCCCAGAGGTTAGAGTAATGAGCTGTGAATGAGCTTGGTACATGTAGTAGACCTGCGTTTGATTCCCACAGCCTCCATTTTTATACTGTGTGACTCTGAACAAGTCACTTAATCACCTAGTGCTCCCGGATCACCCCTGAAAACAGGCACTTGTGCCTTGTGGGTCTTACTTGGTTACCAAGGAATAAAATAAAAAAATTAAAAATTCCATGCAACAGGTGTGAAAACGTTTCGTGCAGGATTTCTGAAATGGCAGTTATACTGTTCATTAGGGTGGTGTGAAAAAATGATTATGTTTCAATTTGTATTGAAAATTTTCAAAATTGCCAAAGTTACACTCGTGCATAGCAAAATTTCAATGACCGCATGTAACTCGGGCATTTTTGGTATATTTGCAGCAAATTTTCAACATGGGTTTTTTTGAGACTTCACCTCATGAACACTGGCACTGTTGTTTCATTAATTGGTTCTGAAATGTGATTCCAAGCAGTAACATAAAATCATCTTCGGGGACCAAGTAGCTAAGTTATGATTCATAAGTTATGAGGTGAGGTCCCAAAAAGCCCATGATGAAAATCTGGTGCAAATACACAAAGAAAAATGGCAGAGATATCAACATAAGTTCAAAACGTCATCGACAGCCATTATATTTATTTATTTACATGGTGCTTACCTTGATTCTTCGGTTCGTGGTTCAGCTCTGAAGAGTGCAGACATGTCCCGGTCCAGAGAAGATTGCAGCTGCTGACCTCTGGAGGTAAGTATGGGGTAAGAAGGGGGGGTGTGGACAGGTGGGTGCACAGAGGGAGAGAGGGTCAGGATGGAGGAGGGGGACAGTGGAGACAATGAGGAACCATTTTCTTTTTTTTCAGGACTAATAGATAAAAAGAGGCTGGGGGACTGTTTTCCTTTTTGCAGAAACATTTTAACATTTGGGGACACTGGGAGTGGGCTTCTCAGTGTCCCACAATACTGGGCTGATGTACACAACTGGGACACTGGGACTGGGCTCCCCAGTGTCCCACACTGGGGGGGTAAGGGGGTAGTGCCGTTATGGGGACTGGGCACCCTGCTGTCAGCAAAATCATGTCAAACTGTATTTCAGGACACTGTGGGTGGGCTCCTGAGTGTCCTACAGTGAAGGGCATAGGACATTACTGAGGACACTGAGAGTGGGCTACACAGTGTCCCACACTGGGGGGGGCTACTGCCAACATGTGGATTGGGCACCCAATGTTGGCAAACATGAATACGTGCCTTGTGGGTGTGGGGGGCATCCAACACTGGAGGTGGGCATCCCGGTGTCAGAAAAAATACAATGATGAAGAATCCTGCATCGAACTGGCATGCTGTTTGGTAAAGAATATCAGTGTGATGCAGAATGGTGCATCATACAGTGCCAGTTCAGAGATGATGGGGGACCATTTTCTTTTTTCACAGTAAAACACAAAAAAGACATTGGGCGACTATTTTGTTTTTTCACAGGTTAAGCAATGGGACACTGGGGGTGGGCTCCCCAGTGTCCAGCAATAGTATTTGGGGGCACCACTGGCCTGGGGACACTGGGAGTGGGCTAATCCAGTGTCTCACACTGGGGGAGGGGGGTTACTTCCAAAATGGGGATTTGGCACCACAGTGTTGGCAAACATAAATAAGTGGCTTGTGGGTGGGGTGGCATCCAACACTGGAGGTGGGCATCCCGGTGTCAGAAAAAATACAACTGATGCAGAATCCTGCATTGAACTGGCATGCTGTTCAGTAAAGAATGGCAGTTCAGTGCAGGATGGTGCATCGTACAGTGCCAGTTCAGAGACGGCGAGGTCTCATTTTCTTTTTTAGGACCTCTGGAGGTAAGTATGGGGTAAGGGGGTGCGGGGAGATTGGTACACAGAGGGAGGGTCAGGATGGGAGAAGAGGATGGGGAGACGATGAGGGACTGTTTTTTTTCAGGCTTTTAAAAAAAGACAGGGAACTGTTTCCTTTTTTAACAGGAACATCTTTGAGCAACATTTTGGGACACTGGGGGTGGGCTCCCTGACACGGGGGGTGGGATGCCCAGTGTCCCACAATACTAGTGGGGTAGGACATAACTGGGGACACTGGGAGTGGGCTAGCCAGTGTCCCACACTGTCAGGGGGACTACTGCCGATGCAGGGATTGGGTACCCCGCTGTTGGGAAACTGTATGGGAAGAGGGCACACTGCTGGGGGGAACATACTGGAGACACTGAGAGTGGGCTCCCCAGTGTCCCACAATGGTGGCTGAGAAGTGTTGTTAGCTGTCAACACCGGGATTGGGCACCCTGATGTCGGCAGACATTTCAATATTTAATCCTAATATTCCTTGTCCCCCTTCCACTTAGAAGAAGTAAGAGGGGGAAAACAAGCATTTATTAGGTAAACATCAGCAGTCAAGGAATCCAAAACTGGGGTATGTTTGCCCCAAAAATGAGCTGGGGCAATTTACACAAATCCACCCCCTATACTGTTACCGGCAAAGTTGTATCCATATTCTGCCACAATTTGTGGCAAACACTACCACCCCCCAAAAAAAAACATATTTTGGGACCCTGTACAAACAAGCTAATGCCAGAATTGGGTTCCTCAGGCCCCGATTAGGTAAACACAACTGCTAGTGTTTACCTAGGGGCAGTATTTTTAAAAATATTTAACTTTTTAACCCTCATTAAATGGAAACAAGATGACAGAATCTGGACTGAAAAGTGAAACAGCAAACAACAAAGTTTGAATGGTAAATGGCTATTTATTGTTTGAATAGTAAAGCTTGAACAATAAATGGTATTTACCTTTTGAACAGTAAAGTTTGAACAGTAAATGCCATTTACCACTCACACTTTAGTGTTCAAACAGGAAATGTTATTTACAGTTTGAGCAGCTTGTCCTGCATCTATCACAAATATTGTTATAATTCAAAACTGGTAATATATTTTTTCACCAAACCATCTAAAGGCACACCCTTGGCACACACCCCATCATCCCTGAAAATGTCAAAGAAAATTTTCATTCTGTGTGTTGTAGAAGAGGGCAAAAAATCCCATGTTATCCTATGGGAAAAAATGTACATTTGTGGCTTTTTGACCACTTTATATCTCAAAAACCATACAAGCTGCCATCATAAAACTTTCCACATCTTGTGACACTGGCAACATGACAGCACATACCAGTTGAGGGGTAGTTTCATAGAAACATGCCAAAGTTATAGAGCTGTGCAGAATATAAAATTCTGCCTGTGGAATGCCTGCAGGATGACCATTCTGATGCCACAGAATTCCATGGAATTTTCACAAAAATTAGGTGGAATTTCACAAAATTTTAAATGTCAGGTATTTCAATATAATTTTAAAAATACATGTCCAAATTACACCACATGTAACACATAAACAGTGCCCTATGGCTTACAAGAGTGTACCAAATGTCAGAGTTGTAGATTGAAAGGGGGAAGAGTTATGGGTGGCCAAACATTTAATCATAATTTAATTTTTAGTTATTTTGAGATAATTTTAAAATTTCATAGCCAGATTTCTCCACAATATCAAGATTTAGAGAAGTGCCTAGAATGTGTATATGCTCCATGTTATACATCTCAAGCTTCAATGGGAGCTGAGTTATAGGTAGCCAAATATTTTGCCAAACTTTGGATTTCTGTAATTTTAATATAATTTTGATAGTATTCATTGAAATGTAACACACATTGACAGGTATGCAGGTTATCACTACATGTGTATATGTACCTAGTTTCAGAATTCTAGCTTTAAATGGGACTGAGTTATAGCCTGCCAAACATGTTACCAAAATTTAAATTTTGGTTAGTTCCCTCTAATTTTAAAACTACATATCCAAATTTATCCAGAGTTGAAACATTTAAACTACTATACCACATGGTCATTTTTGAAAAAGTTCATATTTGCAGCTTTAAATGGGATTGAATTAAAAGTAGTCAAACTTTCTTAACATTTAATAATTTTATTTTGCAATAATGTAAACTACAACTTTATAAATCCCTGAAACTTTAAAATTAGAGAATGCAATACCATTAAATTTGGCAGGTTCTTAGACCTTACAAGGAGACTGTGTGTGCCAATTTTATTAATTGCTTGCTGTGAGAAATTGCAAAATACTGTCTGTACTTAAAGTCAAATCCCATGAGTCTGTTTGAAAATTGTAGAGTTTCATGAAAAATTCCATAAAACTGGAATTTTCTAATTTCGCTCAGCCTTATCTGGGGGGGGGTTCTAATTAAATGATAGGGGTATAAGAGGCAGATAGTGCAGTGGGTCACCAGGTTCTGGAGTTAGATGCACAGTTTCACCAAAAAGTGGACAGCTGAGCTGGGTAACACAACAGTGGTAGATCCCCAGGTTGGAGCAAGAAAGCACTGAGTGTCAACAATTCCAACCTGAATGCAGGATATTAAAAGATCACATCCAGTAAATTTATGATCTGGGAAGCCTGGTGTATATGCAAGTCTAGGACTTAAAGGTAATCAAAAAGATGTTGTGGGGGAAGACAATGTATTGGGCAGCAGGAAGAAAGAATTCTGGCTATTCCAACAGTGTAGGTTGATAGGAAAATGAGTAGGTTACTCATGTTTTAAGGGAGTTTGTCACTGTAAAGAACATAGAGAATAATGCATATGATATGGAGTTTTTTTACACATCCAAGTTGTGTGATAATATATAAACCTCGAGAGCGAAGCTCGAGAGGTTTTAATATTATCACACAACAAGGGTTTGTAAAAAAATTAAATTCTACTCCATACATAATGTTTTATTTTATAATAACTGGTGATCCTAAAACAATTCAATAGAACAATTAACAGTAAGAAGAAAGCGGCCCGAAAAACGCTCTCATTTCCTTACTAGTGACCGCCCCCCACGCTATTCAAGAATAACATCACATAGCGTGCTGGCGTGGGGCGTGCTACTAGTAAGGAAGCGTAGTGTTTTTGTTATCATTTGAATCTATTTACTCTGGAATGAAAGTGCTGCAGGCTTCTTGGCGTGAAGCTGTAAGATACGACTTTTTTGATACGACTTTTTACAGTACTCGAAAATGGGTTGATAACAAAGATCACCAGTTATTATAAAGAGGATATCAGTGGGATCAGTGTTTCTACTGAGACAATCTGGCTATGCCAAATGAGAAGTGGGGGATAGTCACCCAGAGAGGAACTGCAGGACTGCAAAAAGCTCAACTCAGCTTATCAAATGAAGTAGTGATATGAGCATTGTTAATGTTAAATTCCACAAAAAAATTATGGATGCTTCATCTACAGTATGTGCTATCATAAATATGTGAGAATATGTTATTAATCATTTTTTTCTTATGCAAAAGTAAAGCTGCTTAACCAATTTATCCAGTTGTGTTAGACACCAGGATACACTGAATATGAATATGCATCTCAAATGTTAATTCTAGGCATGCAAGAGCAGGGAAGTTACAAACACCCACATTTTTGATAGTTTTAACAGAGTTTTGCAAATATTTACATAGTAAAGGTTTGAGCCCCTGTAACTTAAAAATCTTTTATCTAATTTTCTCCATATTTAGACAATTCTATAACCATTACAAAAAGGTAATCTGTACTAATTTACACATGTCTAGCTCCAAAGGTGCCTGAGTTATGTGCAGATTAATTTTTTAATGAAATTCCCTAATAAAAAAGACCGATTTAGAATACATATAATTTTGAGACAATGCATTATATTGTCATGTATTCTGGCACATTGTTAGAACACCTACCATCATGAAATCATGCCAAATTTAAGATCCCTGACCCAATAGATGGTTAAGGTATATGCAGATAAAAATGTTTATGAAAGTTTGCACAAACAATAAAATTACAACATTTGAGCACCTATCCATTTGAAATTGTCCATCCACATTCCATGACATTCAGCACATCAGTGGCCTTTGATCCAAAGAATACATGTTCCAGATTTTAGAGTTCTAGCTTGCACGGCAGCTGAGTTATAATCAAATTACTAAATTTTAAAAATTCCACAGACTTTTGCAAAATGTCATTGAAATTCCATGGATTCAGAATGTTCCCATACTGCACAGCTCTACAAAGTTATTAAGGTATAAAAATTCAGATTTAACATTGAAAGGCTGTACCAACCCTGACTATAAGGGTGCAGTCGCACCCTTATAATAATATAATCTTGATATATACCTGTACAACACCACTATTGTCTGACATGTGCATACCATGATGTACCCACTCACCCAGGAAGGGCTCTGTGGGTGGTGCACAGACCATTAATGGGTGTTTGCTTCTGTCAGCACAGTACACTTTAAAGAATACCAGAAAAGGTGATGTTGCGGTTTTACCCTGGCACAAGGCTCCTTGCACCATGCCGCAACCCATATTGTGCTGCAAGGATGGCACAAGACCCCCTTGGTGCCGCAGCCCGCATCAAGCACAGGCTGCATTTGAGAAGTGCTCCTGGTGCACTTTTTGGTGCAAGCGGCACCATGAATCATTCCTTGTGAGGCAAGCTCCTTGCATCATTCGAGGAAGCTTTGAGAAATGGGACCATATAGTTCTGACATGCATCTTGTTCCGGTTTCCCATGATTCAAAATGGGTGAAGCCAGAAACCATGCCATGCCATTACTCAGCATGACATGGTTGGCAAGCTATCATTTAAAGTTAGCATTGTAGATGTTTACGTGTTCACTTGTTATACCTGGTTTTCAGTATATTGCATTTTGTGCAGGCTTTACTGTGCATGTGCTGCTCTCAGATTGTGTTTAATGCAGCTGTGTATGTTTTGCACTCCTGTGCACATCCATCCCTGAAGACATTTGTATGGAAACATGGGGCCTGATTTTCAAAGGTTGACACAGGGCTTTCCTCATGCCCTGAGTCAACCCTCAAGGTTTGGCTCAACTGTGTCAAACCCATTTGACGCAGCTGCACCCAACTTTTGTACATTGGGTGTAACTGCTAGCCATTCAGCAATTTACAGCAGCTTGCACCAGACAGTCGGTGCAAGCTCCGTAAAAGGCCCCCCAAATGGCACACGTCAGACCAGGGGGCAGCTGGTCTAACTTGTGGCATTTGGCACACATGATTTGGAATCATGATTGGCACTGATAGAACTCTGCAAGCCCCCTGCAGCGTATGTTTGGTGCACCAGGGGTCTGTGGCATTCTGAGTGCATTTGAAAAGTGAGCCCATGATCTTTTACCCTTCTAGGTCACCTGCACCTCAGTAATAAAGAACTCGGGTGAGAAACACAGAGCTACAGTAGTCTCTTGTGAATTCCAAGAACAGCCAGTGCCAATGTAAAATATAAGCTTAATTGTTTCTAAATAGTATGTTTTTTTAAGTTCCTCTGTATTTTTTTCCCATTTCCAGTCTCTCCAGAATGTTCTTTATTTGCTGTATTTCCAATTAGTAGCTAATTTCTGTTTTTACTTTACTTTGTTTTTTGTACATTGAAAGCAATTCAAACTGTATCAGTTTTATAAGACGCATTCAGAAAGTATTATCCAGATCTTGTTGTTGATAAAACTTTTTTAGGTAACTTTGCAATAACCCATGACAGGGTATGGCATTATAAGCATTTACAACATGGGCAACAATGTCTGTGTGAGCTGATTCGCAGAGATTAATCAGGTGACCATTGATTAATCTTTGTTAATCAGTCAGCTCCTGTCTTGTGGTGATGTCTCCTGTTAGCTCATTCTGGCATAGATACGCTTGTAGGTGGTGTCTGAAAGCATAGCCACTCAGGACAATAATACCTGTAGATGTACTCAGCTGACTTTCACTCAGGCCCAGAAACATCTGAGGAAGTCAGTAGTTTTTACATAAAAATTAAACAAACCGAATTGCTTAGAATTGATTGCATAGCACAGTTAGAAAGTCAATTTTGTGCTGAACAATTTTACTGCTGTTACTCTGTGTCTATCATGTATACTTTAGGAGTTATTCACATTTGTTTAAGGTATGGTGTGCATGGCTGACATTTGTCTCTCAAACCTCACCTAAGCACCATGAATAAATCTGAAAAAAACACACAGTTGTTTGGTATTTCAGCTACTATAAAATAAAACCTAAATGGATTACAATTGATTGCATAGCACCATTAGAAAGGTAATTTTGTGCTGAATAATTTTGCCACTGATACTTTGTGTCTACCACTTATACTTTAGGAGTTATTTACATTTGTTTAGGGTATGGTGTGCATGGCTGACATTTGTTTCTCATGCCTCATCTAAGCACCTTGAAAAACAAGTTCTGGCAGAGCTACTATGACTGTGAATGCATTAACTAGATAAGGGTGTTTCATGGGCTTAAACATAAACATTTATTTATTTGTTTAAAAAATATCAGATTTACAAACCTTTGAGTCAGAGACTCATTTACAAAGGCACCTCGTCGAAACTAATACAAAGACAGTACAGTTAACAAGTCCAAAAACAAGGGCTCGGAGAGCAGTTATAACAGTCATTCACTGGAGATACATGGGTAGCAGTAGATAAACAGATTACATAGTTTAGGCACACAGGCACCACATCAAGAAGACCAACGAAGTTCAAACAATATACAATAGCCAAAGCAAATAGACATCAGGAGTCAAAGAGAAGCCCAGAGTGTTCACATGAAGGCTGTTGCATACACTAACTGAATCAAAGTATAGTACATTGAGAAAGGGCATATTTAAGCAATAAGGCATGCAGGGTGTATGCTATCATGTAATAACATCACTCCTGGGGTGGGTTGAAGTACGAGGCGAAGCCGAGTATTTATTTAATTATTTATTTACACATATTTATTTGATCCACTGGATCAGCAATATTTGCACAAGCTGTGCCCAGTGCAGATTTTACAGCACTGGTCCTGGTCTGGTGATCTGGGTTTTATCCATAGCACACTGCATACGGCTTAGTGATATACTGTACAGATGGCAGCAGAGTCTAACCCCTTGAAGGTTGAAGTTTCAGAAAACCATTATGCTACAAATATGAAGACTCATCCCCCCCCTCACCCCTCAGTCACAATTAATCCTCTACCAAAGTCATGCTTAAATACTGGTGCCTCTACATCCACGCCACTAAGCTTTTAATGCCAACATGCTTCTTCTGCTGCTGTGAGTTAAACTCTTTATTTAAAAACATTTTGGTGAGAAATTTTTGCTTTAGTATATCCAAGGTCAGGAAAAATGAATTTGTAAAAGAAACCAAAATCCCCATTTATCAGTTCATTGAATCACAATTCAGCATGTTATGAATTTTTCAGATTCTATGTACATCATACCCTACCTACTTACCACATATAAACTCAACTATATTAAAAAAATAATTCTAGGCACTTTTTTTTTTACCAGGAGAGACACACTAAGCTGAAAGCTTGTTTACAGGTGTGACCTGGGAGCACAAGGAAGTCAAATGATTTGCGCAGGGTCACACAGTATGCAAGTGGGAGCTGTGGGAGTCAAACCCAGGTCTCCAGGTTTGTAGTTCAGAGCCTTAAACCACTGCCTACTTAACTATTTACAACATGGCTATTTAGTAGCTGTTGTCTTACAGAAACCCCAGTTACCCAGCTCTCCCCTGAGCTGGGAAGGGAGAAGCCTGAGAGGGCGGGGGGCAGCAAGGTCAGCTCCCAGGGTGGGGATTGACCAAAGGAGTAGACACGAAAGCCAGCTAGGCCTATTCTGCTGGCATTTTTGTATGCTAGTATGCTTACTACACCAACACCATGAACCATAAAACAGATGATTGCCATAACTAGGGAGGCAGTATAGCACAGTGGTTTAAGACTCTTCTCTGCAAATCTGGAGATCTTGGTTTGAATCCCACAGCCCCCACAGAAATGTGGAGTATCTTTTTAAGAAAGTATAAAATACTCTGAAATGATTTTAAAGCAGTGCACATGCTAAATCCTACTGCCACATTCAAAATATCATACCCTACCTACTTACTTACCACATATAAACTCAACTATGTTAAAAAAAATAACTCTAGGCACTTTTTATGTTTGCTTGCACGCATGTGCAAGAAACACAGTGCCACCATACAAGAATTTGTAGGTGTGCCTCCCTACTGCCAATGCCCTGCTGCCTTTTGCAGGAGCAGCTCCACCACTCCAATGAATGCAAGAGCTGTCTATGACAGTGTTTGCAAATGCAGCGGCATACAGTTGAAAGAAAGGCACTGAAGTGTGTAGGCAATTTGCATACTGACGTCAGCAGTATGCAAAGTGCCTACACATCAGCACTGCAGTGCAAGAGCTGTCATAGACAGCTCCTCCCCCCCCACAAACAAGTAACACACTAGGAGCCCACCCCAGCATACTCATGTGCTCCCCCCCCACAGCATGGCTGATGGGGGTGCCCAATCCCCCATTGACTGCGCTGCACTCCCCCCAAAAGAGTTTTAGGTGCCACGCTGGGAGCCCACCCCAGTGTGGCAACAATCTGTAAGGTCGATGGGGGTGCCCATGCCCAATCCCCCATCGGCTCCACTGGCCCCTCCAAACAGCCTTCGAAGTGCCATGCTGGGAGCGCACCCCAGCATGGCAAATGTCCATCTGCTGCTCCCCCAACACACTTCCAGGTGCCATGCTGGGAGCCCACCCCAGTGTGGGAAAAATCCCTATGGCTGATGGGGGTACCCAATCCCCCATTGGCTCTGCTGGCCCCCAAAAAAACTCCCAGCTGCCATGTTGGGAGCCCACCCCAGTATGGCAAATGTCCTGCGTCATCTTTCTAAAAGGAAAAGACCTAGAAAGAAAAAAATGGTCCTTCACTGACTGTCGAGCCTGACCCCCATCCACGCACACCCTGCCTCCCCACACCCCCACCTCACCCCATACTTAACTCTGGAGTCCGGTGCGATGATCTTCGTTGGACCGGGAACACATCTGCACTCTTCAAAGCCGACTGCGAACTGAGGAAATGCCGGTAAGCTGTAAAATGGGTTAAATAGGGTTTTTTCAACTTTGATGCATATCTTGGGTATTTTGGGGAATTTTTTCACCAAATTTTCAACATGGGGTTTTTGGGACCTCACCTCTGAATTCTTGCACTGTAATTTTGTTATTTGGTCCCGAAAGGTGATTTCACGGTCACTGCGTGAAACCACATTTTGGGACCGATGTACGAAATGACAGTGTCATGGTTCATGAGGTATTCCCGCAAAAACCCTATGTTGAAAATTTGGGGAACAAATTCCCAAAAATGACTGTTTTATGAGCATGCATTGCACAGTTCCTACGCACTCTCGTAAGTTCATGAATTTTTAAAATATTTACACTCCAGATTTTCAATATTGCCATTTTACCACGCCTCCTTTTGAGCAGTACAGCTAGCATTTTTCATATCTCCCCCAAAATGTGTTTCCACGCATGTAGCGCACAATGGCACAGTCAGTGTGCAAAATCAATGTTTGGGACAGATTAAGAAAATCACAGTGACACTGTTCATGAGCAGAGGTCTTAAAATGGCTATGTTGAAAATTTGACAAAAAAAAATTCCAAAAATTACTGCTGTTTTACGAGCATACGTCGCAGTTCCCTATGCTAAAGTAAGTCTGCCAATTTTTAAGATTTACACTCCAGATTTTCAACATTTCCATTTTACCACACCTCCTTATGAGCAGTACAGCTGTCATTTTTCACATCTCCCCCAAAATGTGTTTCCGCGCATGTAGCGCACAATGGCACAGTCGGTGTGCAGAATTAATGTTTGGGACAGATAAAGAAAATCACAGTGACACTGTTCATGAGCAGAGGTCTTAAAATGACTATGTTGAAAATTTTGTGACAAAAGTCCATAAAATGACTGTGTTACGAGCGACCATTGCTCTGTTTCCACGCACCCTCGTAAGTTCATGAATTTGTAATATTTTCAGTCCAGATTTTCACCAGTGGCATTTTTCCACACTTCCTTATGAACAGTACAGCTTTAATTTTTCACAACATGGCCGAAATGTGTTTTCACACTTTCTGCACAGAAATGTGTGGTTGCTGTGGAAAATCAGCATTCAGAACAGATTAAGAAAATGACAGTGACACTGTTCATAAGCGGAGGTCCCAAAATGCCTGTGTTGACAATCTGCTGTAAAAAATCCCCAAAGTAATTACATTAAGGGTATGCGTTGCACAGTTCCTATGCATGCTCGTGACTTCACCAGTTTTTTTACTATTTTCACTGCAGATTTTCAACATTGCCATTTTTTACACCTCCCCATGAACAGTACTGCTGTCATTTTTCACATCCTGTTTGAAATGTGTTTTTGCACCTGTGGTGCCAAATGCCATAGTCACTGTGCAAAATCAGCTTTCGGCCAACAAACTGATATTACCACTGTTCATAAGGTGGGGGTCACTAAAAACCCATGTTGTAAATTTGGAGTGAAAATACCAATGAATGCCTGAGGTGTTAGGGTTTCCAACCATAACGCCCCACTCTATACAGACTGACAGGCTTCATGGGTGTGACTTGGGATTGTCAGCTGTAATGCTCATACCATTCCACCCCCCTACACCCTGCAGACAGTGAGAGGCATTGAGGTGTGTCTTGGACTCTTCGGACCCAAAGTTCACCCCAGTCTCCTATACTGCACCCATCTCACCATATTTCCTGATGGAATGGGGTGAGCATAAGAGCCAAAGACCCCAAGGCACACTGTAACACTTGTCAGTGTCTGCAGGGTAGGGTGTGGTGAAATGGTATGGCCGTTATGCCTGATGACCCAAAGGCACACCCCACCAATGCCAACAAGCAAACATTCGGCATTGACAAATGTTTTTTTTTTTTTAGCAGGAGAGACACACTAAGCTGAAAGCTTGTTTACAGGTGTGACCTGGGAGCTCAAGGAAGTTAAGTGATTTGTGCAGGGTCACACAGTATGCAAGTGGGGGCTGTGGGAGTCAAACCCAGGTCTCCAGGTTTGTAGCTCAGAGCCTTAAACCACTGCCTACTTAACCATTTATAACACGGCTATTTAGTAGCTATTGTCTTACAGAAACCCCAGTTAGCTAGCTCACAGACATGCCTGCGCAGTGGAGAACAGTACAGAACAGAACAGAAGATATTTAACCATTTACAACATGGTTACACTTATATATAATACATACTTCTCAAACTTGAAAGAAAAAATACACTTTATCATCAAAGTACTGTGCCCATGTTTAAAATAATTTGAACTCCCCCCAAAAAATGTGCCCTGACATGAAATTGCATATTCAACTGCAAAGACAATTAAAAATTGTATTTCTAAATGCATTGCTAACACCAATGCTTCATGACTAAAACAATTTTAAGCCCCCCCCCCACCCATGACAGATTGCATTCTGGGAAGATTGCCTTAGCAAGATGCTATAAAAAATGGTAAAACAGGTTTAATGGAGTGAAAGCTGACATCCAATTTCTAGTGTACATGAGAAAAGAAAAAATATTAAAGATATTTTTTATGTCAGCACTGATCAGAAAAGCTTTTAAAATCACATTTAATTGAATTAGACCAAATCTAACTAAAGGCAGAATTTATTTGTTAACCTTGATCTTTATTCAAGTAAATAAATTCTCTTGTAACAGTACTGAAAACTAAAAGCTTGTAGCTCAGAGCCTTAAACCACTACCTACTTAGCCATTTACAACACCGCTATTTAGTAGCTGTTGGATTACAGTACCCCCCCAGTTAGCTAGCTCACAGACATACTTGTGCAGTGAAGAATAGTACAGAACAGAACAGAAGATATTTAACCATTTACAACACAGTTACACTTATATATAATACATACTTCTCAAACTTGAAGGAAAAAATAAACTTTAGCATCAAAGTCTGTATTTACCAAGTACTTTGTCCATGTTTAAAATAATTTGAACCCCCCCAAAAATGTGCCCTGACATGAAACTGCATGTTTAACTGTAAAGACAATTAAAAATTGTATTTCTAAATGCATTGCTAACACCAATGCTTCATGATTAAAACAATTTCAACCCCCTGTGACAGATTGAATTCTGGGAAGTTTGTCTCAGCAAGATGCTATAAAAAAATGAAAAAACAGGTTTAATGGAGTGAAAGCTGACATCCTATTTCTAGTGTCCATAAGAAAAGTAAAAATATTTAAGATTTTTTTTATGTCAGCTCTGATCAGATTAGCTTTTAAAATCACATTTGATTGAATTAGACCAAATCTAACTAAAGGTAGAATTTATTTGTTAACCTTGACCTTTATTCAAGTAAATAAATTCTCTTGTAACAGTACTGAAAACTAAAACTAAAAACCTATGTCTCTTGCTAGATGTTTAAGAAAACATGTGGCTCTTACTGTAAATTAGAATGTGTGTCTAGGTCTCCATCTGAGGCCCCAGGTGGCTCTGATAATCATTTGTTCCAAAGGATTTTTAAGTCAGTCTGAAGGCATTAAATATCTTCTGTTCTGTTCTGTACTGTTCTCCACTGCACAAGGCATGTCTGTGTCCCAAACTAATGTATCTTGTTACAGCACACTAGAGCTATCTCATGCCCCTCCCACATGAATCAGAAAAAAGTTTGGGGTGGAGGCGGAGGTGGATCTTACTCCAAAAAAAAACCTAATGCTGCCTCCCACTACTCAAGTTCCAGTTCTTGTACCACCCATTTAAGAAAGAAAATAGTACACTGCAACCATTGACTAACATGAAAGCATATTTATTTGAGGGCGGAAAACATTGCTTGGAGGAGGGTAAGGTGGAGGAGACTATTTAGGAGGCAGTATGGTGCAGTGGGTTAAGGCTCTGAGCTGCAAATCTGGAGACCAGGGTTTGAATCCCACAGCCCCCTAGGTGCATACTGTGTGATCCTGAGCAAGTCACTTAACTTCCTCATGCTCCCAGGTTGCACCTGCAAACAAGCTTTCAGCTTAGTGTGTCTCACCTGGTAAAAATAATTGGTAAAAATGTACACCTTCAGTCAGTTCCACGGACAGAAAACATGACATTACTCCTTTTGTACATGTAATACTCTTGTAGGCTCTGCACAGAGTCGTAAAAATCAGAACAAAATCAGTTGTTTGATATTTCAGCTAGTATAAAATAAAAACTAAATTGATTACAACTGATTGCATAGCACCATTGGAAAGGTAATGTTGTGCTGAACAACATTGCTACTCACACTTTGTGTGTAGCACTTACGGTTCAAGAGGTATTCACATTTGTTTGTGGCATGCTGATTATGGCTTAATTTTGTTTAGAGAGGCCCAGGATGCAGGGCTAGGAGTATACAGGGCACAAGTGGTGGAAGTCTCAAAGAGCTCTTGTGGTGTGAATGAGTTAAAAATACATACACCCTACCAGATTTTATTAAAAATTGGCCAAGAAATTTTCTTTTTTTTTAATATTTCATGTACTTTGTTTGGTTTGGAGTGAGAGCATGACACAACATACATTATCCATACCCAATAAACATGTAACATGAGATCCATACATGAAATCCAACCATTACATTTTATGTAGTAATACAATACCTACTCTACCCCTGCCCCCTCCCTCCACTACCTCCCCACCTCCCCCCACCCTACCACCCAAGAATTATAAAGTATCTATTACCTACTATTTCCATACTTTTTATTGGATAGATAGATAGAAGGGTATACAAAGGTTCCCAAATCCTCTGGAATCTATGATGGTTGTTAGACAGGCTCATTATCGATCTGTCAGCCTGTAGCGCAAACATAATTTCCCTGTACCATTCTATGTAACTTGGACTGATCTGGTCTTTCCAGTGTCTTAAGATCACTTTTTTGGCACAGGCTGATATAAGTGTCATGCGGAAGCATTGATTACCAACCAGCTGGTCCGTGTATTCTCCTAAAATCCAAGCTGCAGGATTAAATGTTTGGTCTAGGCCTAACAAGGGGTCAAGTCTCTTCTGTATAGCTGTCCAGAAAGGAGCTACAGTTTCACATGACCAAATATATGCAATAAAGTACCAGGTTCCTTACTGCATTTGGTGCAGGTATCCACTGGCAAACAGCCCATCCTATACAATCTGACAGGGGTATAATAAAGGTTATAGTATATGGTTAGGGCTTATTATGAATAGAAAGCCATGGCTTTCAAAATCTTGTTGTATGACAGTTCAAAGGTCAAAAAAGTTGCTGTACTACTGTTCTGACATCACATCGATAGTACAACAACTTTTTTGACTTGCCCTACCACCTGATTGGCTGATTCCCAGCAGGGATTAAAAAAGAAAACAGAAGAAAATTGTGTTGTCATTTAGCGAGCGGTCAGGTGAGCAGTTTATAACTACAGTCTGGATACAGACTATGTGATCAGCTCTGTGTGTCCAAACTGTTTTCAGTGTTTCTTTTTTTTTTTTTAATTACTGCTGCAGTTAATGGTTGTTGGTGTAGCATGGGATTGTAGTGAGGAGTCGGTCCGGTAACTTCTGGGGCAGGACTGCATCGAGCACTTGAATCCTCAGGTACGTGAGTGCAGAAAGAGAATGGCAAAAAAAAAACCCGGAAATGTGAATGCAAGGTATGAACCTTGCAAAATTGTGGGCAACCATATACTATATAAAACAGTGGATGGTTAACCATCCACAACTAAAGCTTTGTTTCCATCTCGAGAGTCGATGATGTCACAGAAACCTCTCGAGCTTCGCACTTGAGGTTTCAATGACGCCATCGACTCCCTCGATGGAAAAACAGCCTTGCTGTGGATGGTCAACCATCCACTATTCTATATGTGGTTTATCTGAAACTGCATAGAGCGGTAATGGTCCCAATGTATCATATAGTACAAGTGCTTCCATACCCTGGACCAATCCTTTGAGGGGCCAGTACTGGGAAGTGCTTGGTCCCATCAACAGAAATATAATTTAGCCCAGTTTTCCAGGGAGTGTAAATAGTGATATGAGTGTGAAATTAGGTGGGTGGTAGGAATCGAACTCAGGTAAGGAAAAAAGGCAATGTAAAGTGGTTCTAGCCATTGACCATTGCCCAGTACTGCGTTAAGCACGTGTGAGTTTTGAAAGAATTTGAATACTAACTGAGAGGACCAACCATACATTTTGCACGCTTCTTAAAATGTGATTAAATTTTGTTGTACTGTTAACTCTTCCACCCTTTCCATACCCATATTATGCCAGAACTTCTCCCTCAAGAGGATTTTGCCAGAAATCTTGAAGTTTGGATTCTCAAATAATGATTGGGATATGTCCTGTTTCAAGCAAACTTTCAAGAGGCTAGTCAGCTGAGCTTGAGAGACCAAGGATTTTCCTAGGGGAGTATCATGCAAATGATTTGGCAGCTGCTTCCTTGAGAGGTAAAGTAGTGCAGATATTTCTAGGCCCACCTCAGAGCAAAGTGCATTTTCAATATCGATCCACAGAGGGCTATACGATTCTGGTGTGGGGACCGGAAAATATTTGTACCAGTGTGGCCGAGAAATTTTCTAAATGTAGCCATGTTTTTTCTCTTTAGCAAGAGCCCATCAGATGTGATATTTCCCACCACCCACCCGGTGGACATTGTAGCAGTGAGCAATCTCTGAAAGTGTATGTCAGCCAGTAGCCCGATGCACAGTACATCGATGTAATTCAACATTACAACTGTCATAATAGCAATTATCATTGTCCCCAAGTTAGTGTCATAAAACAGCATCACAAGACATCCACCACACTAAGCCTCTTCAGAAGCATTGCATAGGTACTTAAAAAAGAAGTTATTATACCGGAGTGCTTGCAACTCTGTTCAGTGGGAGTACTGAGAGATGTGTTCTGTGGCAGTTTGCCGGGTTGCCTGCTGCCCATTGTCATAATTTTGCCTCCATCCTGATTCAGCTGTTCTCTGACCTCTGGTGGCACAGAAATGTGACCCGAAGTGCACAGTAAGGTGTGTGTGAGGCTCGGCTTGGGCAGTCATTGTTAGTAGTGGACTATTCACTCGGAGAGACACAGGGAATGTCCATTCATAGTGAGGTAGGCTAAATGTCAGATAAACAGTAAAATAAGTTTTTTGGTGTGGCAATGTCAGTAGCCTACCCCCAAAAGAGAGAGAGAGAGAGAGGCGAGACACAGAGAAGAGTGATCAGCATGATATTGGGAAGTGGCAGTGCCGATTAGAGCATGTGTGTCAGTAATAGCAAAATGAGGGGACATAGGTAATCTCAATTGCAGGATTGTGTGGTGGCAGCACTATGCAGGAAGACAGAGTCAGCATGGTAAGTTTATGTCTCACAGTAGTGGATTAATTAGGGGAAGAGGTGGGATGAGGAGCACTTCAGTGTAACCAGAGAATGGAGTGGGGAGGTGGGGGGAGATGCTGGACAAAGTCACAGACTGCAGTGTGAGGAAAAACAACAGTACAGCAGTGTGTTGTCAGCAGAATAAAAATTTTCACTTGCTCCTTGATTCCAGTCTCTATGGCCTGTTCACCACAAACTTCTCTGTTCTGAACTATTTTTACTCTGGCAGAACACAGAAAACTGGGGTTCCACGGCCCAAAATAGTGGAGGAACACTAAGTAGTTCCCATATGTTTTCTCTGTTATAGCAACAGTTTTTGTCCACTTGTCCCCAAATTTAGCACGTTATAAGTACAATAAACCACTCCAGGGTGTGCAGTTATTGGGGATTAATCAACACACCGGATGCTGTGAGGACACTCGGCCTGTGGCCTCGTGTCACACAGAGCAGCCAGGGTGTTGATTAATCCCCAAAAAACGTGCACCCTGTCGTGGGTTATTGGTTACTTAATCCATGTCTCAGGTGCATCGTGAGGCACAAGGTCGTAGGCTGAGTGTTCTCACAGTGCCCGAGGCATGGAATTAATGCCTATAACCCCATACCCTGGAATGGGTTATTGCACTTATAACATGGGTTATGCTGAAAACAAGGAGAAAACAACATCAGGGGGTTTCTCCCTCTTTCAATACCAAAAATCCTGCCACCTGGAAAAATAGTCCCCAACAAGTAATCCATATGCGATTGCTTTGATGCACATACAAATGTCAGAAATACACTACTGAGCTGATTTCTCACATTTGATGTGCATTACACACTCTGTTACAGAGCCAACGTGCTGGACTTTTCCCCACCCCATGAAACAGACACACGAGAGAGAGAGAGAGAGAAAAGCAATGCTGTTTTCTATGCCCAGCTGGCTGTCAGACTCTCTCTCTCTCTCTCTCTCTCTCTCTCTCTCACACTCTGAGTCGAGACAATGCTGGCACTGCCATGTGAATGAAAACAGAATGGCAAAATGAGCAATTCTGTCCCAGCGACACCTCTGTTACACTTGCTGTGTCTCCGAATGTGCGTCTCCCTGTCACACTCTCTAACTGACTGGCTCTATTGCCTAATCCAAATCTCCAGGTGTTATTGTTACCTTTCCTTTCTTTATTTCTATTCACTGGTTCAATCACTAGTCACATACATTAGTGCCTGATGGTGCAAGGAAGCTTGTAAGAAAATAGCAACCGAGTGCTGCCGTATGCTTTAGTTCATGGTTTGTAACCCGCATGTGTTTACTTTAGGTTTGCAGCTTGGTGCTCCTCCTGCAAGTTCCTTCTTGCTTCTTGCCACGGGATGCTGCAAACCATGCTAGAACGTGCTGACGTTTTGGAGCTTACACTCCTTCCTCAAAGCTGATAGTGTATTGGGTGTTGCTATCTTTAAGTATGTTTAAAAGAAATACTAAATCACGCATACCCCCATAATGCAAAGCATCATGGGCTGTATATGCAAATCACAACAACATAAGTATGTTTAGTTGCCTAGCAACCCATCGTAATCATCAAAGCAACATTTTGGCATAGCATTTTCACTATCTTTTTAGAGTGGAGGCTCAATTCTCCATGTGGTACTCATCCTTATAAGAGAATAAGTTTGATTTCACCCCAGTTCATCATTATAATCATTCTTCTGTTTTTCTCCAATGAACACCTTAAAAACCATGGGATTTGCATTGAATGTGGTCAACTGGTTCTGTAGTTACCTATCTAACAGAATCCAAGTTGTGAAATTTTATTTAGTTTTTGTTGACTGGGTAAGTGCAGTAGACAAATCCTGCCTATTTTCAGGCACGACCCAGAGGAGGGGGATACAGATGAATGCCAACTGACCTTGAACCAGATTAAGCTGTTGTTGGTATTTTTAGTGAATGAGGGAAATTTGGCCAGGACACCAGGGAAATTCCCCTACTCTTTTCGATAAGTGCCATGGGATCTTTAACATCCACCTGAACTACCACCAATCCAGGCAGATGGGACCACGGTTTAACGTCTCATCTGAAAGACAGCACCTCAGAAGTGCAGCACCCCTCTCATGCTGCACTACAGTGTCAGTACTGGGATATTAACCCAAGTGCCAGATGTGGGAACTGAACCCACAGCCCTCTGATCTCCCGGCCTCAGAGGCGAGTGTGCTATCTACTGAGCCACTGACACTACAAAATTCAGCTCGACCTACTCAGATCAAGCTACTGTGAATATTGGTGTACCTCAAGGCTCCATTCTGGGGTCACTACTATTCTCGATATTTATTAATAATATCTCCTCCAACCTCTCCTCCACTTCAGTTCTGCTCTGTGCTGATGACATAGTCTTATACACCAATGCTAAGGATATAAATTACATCAATCTATGACTATCCACCAATTTCCAGCATATACAAACCTTGCTATCATGCAACAAACTCATTCTGAACAAGGCTAAAACGCAGTCTATGCTATTTGGATCCATTGCTAGACTCAAAACAAGCCAACAAAACTTTTGAGTCTCCTGCCTTAATGGCTCACCCACTGGCATTGTGACCTTGTTTAAATACATAGGGGTAACCTTGAACCAATCTCTAAGCTTTGACTAACACATACAGATAACCTGCAAATCTGTAAACTCCAAACTTGGCATTGCATACTGGACCAGCTACCCCCAACACCATCGGCTAGACTAGCCATTGCCTGGGGTATTCTCCTGCCTACCCTAACCTATGGGGTTGAAACATATGCTGCCTCTTCAAAATTGCACCTCCATAAATAGGATGTAACCTACAATATATGTAGGTACGCCTCATCATGTCCTAGACTGAAACACCATTGCCTCCTTTACTCCGAGTTAAATTGGCTATTTCCTAGTGACACCAGATTTCACTCCCTCTGCTCCACAGTTGACAGCATTATGAGAACTCAGACTCCCCTGACACTAGTTGAGATGCTCACCCCTCAGTCCTCCAACTATAGCCAGTGCTCGTCTAACAAATCTCTCCTTAGTGTGCCAAAATGTAAATCGACCAAGGGTGCCAGTGCTTTTGCCCTCCATGCCCACCTGCAGTGGAATTCCCTCCAGCGAGATGTCTGCCTAGCACCCTCGCACTATGCCTTTAAAAAAGCACTCTGCCATTATCTCATCTTATCCAGTCAGTGCTCTTGTTTCAAGCTCCTGTAGTATATGGCTCGCCTCCTGTTACTCTTACACTGCCTAGTCTTGATTGCTTTCCCCTTGCACTTCTATGTTACCTGTCCTTTGTCATTCTGACCTGTTCTTCATGGCTGTTTCCCTCATGGGGTTTATTTGCTACTTGTCTCTGTCTCCTTGACCTGCTTTCTGACCATCCCCATATGGGTTTTCTGTCTGACTGTACTACCTCCCACTGCCTTCTGCTAGATGTATAGGATCTCCTCACAATATATGATTTTTGCTGTTTTATCTTACCTGTTTTCTAGCTCTGCACCTATATTGGTGACTAAAATTACAATATTGTTCTGTACCCTGCACTAAACTCTGTACTTTACTCATATTATTTACACATGGGGTGGGATATTCAGACTGCGCCAGGTTGTGGCGCAAACCTGGGTGCAGCACAACTGGGATGTGCCAGGGCGCTGACAGGGTGATATTCAACGGTGCTGCACCATGGCTCAACACCGTTGAATATCACTCTGTGGCCACCTGCATTGTGCATGGCACAGTGGCACTGCACCAGTGCAAGTGGCCAGAGAGGGGCAGGGGGATGCGCTAGCACAAGTGCCATTGTACTAGGTGTATCAACTGCGATATTCAAAGGTGCACATGCAAATGGGGCCATAATGCATGCAAGGCACAAATGGGGCCATGTGCATGTCATTATGGCCCCGACTAGTGCCATCGACAGCATGACTGGCGCCCTGCCAGGCTGCAGCCATCGGGGATCTACGCCCCTGCACAAGTGGAAAAGTGCCCCACTGCCTGATTGCGGGCATATGTATGAAAAGAAATGTCCAATATCCCTGGTGGACCACTGGCAGTCCGATCATGGGCATATGTATAAAAATAGAAGGTCCGATATCCCTGATGGTCCAGTGGACCACTGACAGCCCGATCGCGGGCAGAAGTCTAACGTAAGATTAATCCCCATCCCTGGTGGTCCAACGGTACCCCCATCCCCTAAATAAAATAAATAAATAGCACAACACACAAATTCAAGAGCGATCTATCTGATTGGCCATTTGACTTTGTCTTATTGTGTCTTTTCCTCATATAAAAATATATTCGGTTATCTAATACTTTATATGCAGAAATAAATAAGGTGCAAGATCATTAAATAAAGTTTAACGCCCTATAATGGTGCATTTTATACTCAAGGGTCTTAAAGAGACATTAATTAATAATATTCAACCTCCTTATAATAATATAATATAACCAAGTTAAATACAGATAATCTAACTTCCCAATGGGACTTATGAAAAAATACAGTACATTTCTACTATTTAAAAAAAAATTATGGCTGTTCTAAAATGACATACATTTTAATGTGCTCAGTGCAAAATTGACATTGGAGGTTTTTAAGGTTGTTAAAGTGATTGATTGGTGGAGGTTTAATGCTCTGTTTCACAGGTGATAGAATATGTAAAATGTAGGGTTAGAGATACGTATTGTATACTGCTCTAGATATGGATGGCTACAAGACCACGAGTTGTATACTAGAAGCACTTTTTCAGAATATAGTATGTGTAATGTGGGTCAAGCACTGAGCACATTAAAATGCATGTCCTTTCAGAAAAGCCATATTTTTTTTTAAATAATAGAAATGTGCTGTATTTTTTCATAAGTCCCATTGTTTGGTTGTACGCTAAACTTTTCAGTACCTGATTTAATAGTACCTGAGGTTTGTGACCGCTCATGTAGTTACTTCTATTTCTGCCATTAACAAAGAGTCCAGATTAGAGCAGTGACAAACGCTGAAATTCTGATGGAATGGAATTCCACAGAATTTTGGAATATACTGTGGAATACCAGTGGTATTATTGACTTACAACCTCAGTTAAGTGGTACACTCCTTAACTGAGGTTGTAAGTCAGTAAATCTTCCCTCATTTTGGAACCTAAATTTGCTTGGTGTGTGATTCTGTCCACCCATAGCTGATTCTGTTGTGCAGGTTCCTTGTGGACTGATAGCAGAATTCCAACATTTCACATGCAAAATGTTTTTCGTGGAATAATAATCCACAATTTACATAAACTGGCCAACCCACTGGCATAGCAGTAGTGCTACCACCTGCAGCGCTGATGACCAATGTTTGGAAGTGAGCACAATGCATTAGAGGGTCAATCAGGAAAAGGAATGATGAGCATCCTGTAGACAGCTCTCCTCCTCCAGGAGGAGGATGTGGTTTCCTGGCATGTCAGTGACACCCAGTGGAGACTTAGGGGTGCAACAGTCAGGACCACCAGGCAGTTAGTAGAGAGTCGACGAACATTTGTGGGTCAAGTGCAGGAGCGTGCCTCACCTACACTGACATTATTGCATGTCTGCACCTCCTGGGGTAAACATAAGGAGAAAAACCTTGGGCACACCAGCACAGTGAAACCCCTGGACTGCCTTTCAAATGACATGCCATGTGTAATCCTCTGCTGGGGCCTCTGGTGTATCTTGGCGTTTGCCTCTGGGAGCCCCACCATAGGGGGCAAGCTACAGCCCACCCAGGCTGGGTGGCTTGGGGGAGATGCCAGAAGGCTGTCCAGTTGCTGATCAGGGGTACATACCCCCACCCATTGTCAGAGCAAAAAACAGAGTTGAAAAAAGTTTACATAAACTCCAGATTCTTTTCCCACAATCTGCACAATACATGGTTTATGTAATCCATAGAAAATGATCCCTCCATTTACACTAAAATGCATTTTGGAATTCCAAGGAATTTAAAAAAAAATTATAAAAAGCATTTTGGAAGCACAATTGCTATGGTGCATTAATTCCAATGGTGGAATTCTGCATTGCGCACAGCCCTAGTTCCGATCTATCTGATCAACGAGGTCTTGTCCCCAGTTAGAGATAGTCATGCAATCAGTTACGTCATGTCTCTCTTCTGGTTCTGCATCTCTCCTTACCTCTAGTCCCAATCAATTCACCCTGCTCTTAACCCTTTGGAGCTTGGAGTTGTTTTTTTCTGGACTGGCAGTTTGGTGCACAGTAATCCTGGAGTCTGAAAAAAACGACTCACAGGTATCCCATTTTGATGCCCTAAATCTGAGGGGTGTAATCACATGGTGTTCAGTTCTGCGCTTCCCCTGATTGATAAACAGTATGATCTATGGTTTGGTACTTATGATAACATGGTATGGTGGATGATGGACTGCTAGAATGCAGAACAAACAGATATCTCAATGCCATTCTCAAAAGTGCTCAGGCAAATATGCACTTTCACTGAGAAAATGGGTAGGCTCCACAGGGTTAAAGTTGTCTTCCTTCTATATATCTCCAAATCAGCTGGCCCAGAAAAAAGTTCTGATGAATCAAAGCTTTCCCTTATTCTGCCCATTATGTTTTCTTCTTGAGCATAAGGAGACTTCAACTTAATTCTAATCAATTTGAATAGACCTACTTTAATTTGAAACTCATCTATTCATGGGGTCAATACAAGTGTCAATGATGCATTTGTGTCTGCATTCAAAAATGTTGAAAATCTGCCTCTAAATGTTTTACCTAGCAAAATATTTCACTCTAACTGCCCCCTCTAAAATATTTATGAAATCCATTGAGTTTCACCTGCCAATAAAGGAGTTTCTATGTACTGCAGCTGACACTATGCTATGCCACATCATGCTACACTACAGAGTTTACATGTACGGTAGCTGTGTCTCAGAATTTCTACCAGATATTTTAGAAAAGCTTTAAAAACTGACTTCATTTCTCACTTGTGTTTGTGTTGATACAGGTTTATAAGAAGTCTCACGTGCGACATGTTTTGAAAGTATACTTTATTATTGTTTAGAAATTGTTCTTCAGAAATACTGTGATCACAGTTATCACTGACTGTCAACAACATTTAAATCAGTGACAAACACCATCACTGACAATTGCAATTACTGCTTTATTCTAAAGAAGTGAAGGAAACATTAAACATAATTCCTCTTGAAAACCTACATATATCAATATGAACATTAAAAACTGAAAAGCACCAAGCTATTGCCAAGCTTAGGATTGACATTGATACCCTCTTGGCCAGGAAAGCTGTACTGGCACTGTTATGAATGAAACACAAATACTGCGAGATGGGGAAGAAATGTAGGAAGATACTAGCCCACCAGCTTAAATGAAATCACAAACAGAGTGACCTCACAAGGTTTGTTTGGGACCTCAGAGGCGCATATCGGCGAGACTATGTGTAGCTTCTATACCTCGTTATACATCTCTTCATCCCCACTGGCAGCAATTGATATTGACACCTCCTTGCAATCTCTCCAGCTCCCAATGCAATCTCCAGAACAAGGGGCTGCCCTGCAAGACCCACTTACTCTGTGCAAAATGAAAGTGAGTCTTAAAGCCCTCAGTCCTCACAAAACCCAAGATGAGGATGGCATTCTGATGGCTTTCTATGGGCCATCTCTCCCACAGTCTGTTCCAACTGCTGCAGGCTATAGCAGGAATCAATACAAAGTGGTCCCTTCCCTCCATCCATGTGTATGGACACGATCACGCTCCTGTCAAAAAAAAAAAAGAGTCCCCGTATCTATTATTAGCACAGATAGCAAAATATATGCCATGGGTCTAGCCCTAATGATAGAGGCCCTTCCTCCTGGCTTTGATTCATCCATCCCAAGTGGGATTCATTAAAAGACACTTCAGCTCAGACCATCTTCAGACCCTAGTGAATCTCATCCACACTGCAGGGGTGCCCCCAACCCTGCAGTGGCCAGAGCCATAGATTTTGAAAAAGCTTTTGATTTGTTGGAGTGGGGGTACCTCTACAGGGTGCTCCATAAGAAAGGCTTCCTCAGTCACATCTATGTGCTATAGACTGATCCATGGCCAAGGTACTCATCAAAAACACTCTGCCACAGGAGTTCAAACTGGCAAAGTGGACAAGGCAAGGTTGCCCTCTGTTTCCTTTCCTGTTTGTATTAGCAATAGAGCCTCTTTTGGCAGCCATCCACTGAAATCCTGACATTCCAGGGATTAGGCTGGGTCAAGATCACTGTCCAGTTGTATTATGTGCAGATGACTTGCTGGTACTCACAGAGGAGGACCCCACATCCTTTTGATGTCTCCTCTCCCTTTTCAACCAATTCTCAAAGATCTAAGGCCTAACAGTGAACCGATTCAGAACTGAGGTCTGTCCTCACAACTGGGCATGCACATTACAGCACACTCACACTAGGGGCTTCAGGGGGTCCCCGAGACATCTCACTCACCTGGCCATCCAGGTCTGTCCATCCCTGGAGAAAATGACTGCCCTCAACTTCACACCTCGACTACAGGAACTATGCAGTGAATGTGATCGCTGGAAGCCACCGCAGCTGTCAAAGGCTAGTAAGCTAGAAGCCATCAAAATGGTTACTGCTCCAAAGATCTTCAACCGTCTCTCACATATACCCCTAGTCATAACTCAGAGATGGCTTGAGCAGATAGATGTGCTGATTGGGAATGTCATATGGCAATGGAAGCATTCCCAATATAGCCAAATGAGATTACGTACTCACTGGAAAAAGGGGGGCTAGAATCTTCCCTGGTTTAAAGGGAATTATTGGGCTTTCCTGATGGCCCAACTCCTGCACTGCTTTCCTGTCAGAGAAAATAGACCACCAAGTTGGACCCACTTACAGGCCCAGCACTTAAAAGGGGCAACATTGTCCTTTGAGCTTTTCACCCAGTTAATAAAAAATAACCCCCACCCCCATGATAGACCACACACTCAAACTTTGGTCCCAGCTCTCAGATCATCTGTCTTCTGACCTGTCTCTCCCTGCCCTAATGCCCTTGTGGAATAATCTGGGAATTCAGGTAGAAGGCAAAATGCTCAACTAGCCCTCATGTGCTTATGCCATACCCACATACCGAGAGACCTCCTCACACCAGACCTTCATACCATCAACACTTTTCTTAACATTCAGCACAAGTTTGGCCTAAACCCACAAGACTTTTTATGATACTCACTGGTACGAAGCATGATCTCCACTCTACTAGGGAAGATACATATGCACACCCTCTAATCCCTGACCGTTACTTGAATAATTGGCTCAGGTGTCTGAAAGATAGGGCAGGCAATCAAGAAAAAACTCTCCCAGACCAGTCATTCTTAGCCACAGACAGACGGGCAACCCTTCTGACTGATCCTCACCCTCAGGACAAGTGGTAAGCACACACAGCCACTGGGACGCCAGAAGCAGATTGTAACAAGAAAGGGTGCTCCACATGTGGTACTGCACGCCATTGGTCTTTCATGCTGCACATTTGCTTCCCCACGATCTGTGCTGGAAGTATGCCTTGCCAGGAGAAAATTTATATCACATATTGTGTCAGTGCTCCCTGGTCCACTCCTGCTGAAGTCAAGTGTTCTACTTTATGAATGCTACCTTGTTTTGCAATACCTCACTGTCTCCTAAAGTTGCCCTTTCTAGTTCCCTTAGCTCTGTTCCAACCATCAACTTAAAAGAGCAGAAATGGATACACATGGTCTGCTTGGAAGTCAAGCAGCTCCTGCTCAGATGCTGGAGAACCACTGAGATACTAACGCAAGCTAAACTAATAGTTAACATCTCTCTGCTGGCAAACGTTGAGAGGTCTAGTAACCTCTCCCCTGGATTCCTCACTAAATTTCTGGAAGTATGGACCCCTTTCTTCAGATCGCTCCATGAGGCTGCAACCACTTCAGAGATACACAGCATTCCCCCTCCTGCTAGAGTGGGCTAAGGGTGGATTGCACCACAGCAACATGACTTGAGATCAGATCTTCACATGGAGACACGTAGTCTTGATAATATGATCCATGAATAATTCCTGATAAATTGGGGCAGGAATAGACCTTCAGGTTCTAGCTAGGTATGTCTAGTTTGTACCCAGTTATGTGTATAGGTTCTAGTTTTTAGTTTAGATGCATACCTTGTATTAGTCTAATAAGTCTGCTGTAATTGGGGCCTCTGCAGACCACGTAATAACAAAATGTTCAACAAAGTGGGTCCCCTGTAGGGTATAACAGGCATGCTATAAACTCAGCATTATCACAATGCACTGTGTAAACCTTTGATAACGTGCATTGTTTCAAAACTCTGCTTTGTATACCGCATGTTTGTGGTACACTTCCTCTTAATTCCTAAGACTAGCTGTACTTCATTTCAGGTGGTACCACGTATGTTTGTTGTATGTTGAAAACTTTCAATAAACAGATTAACAACTAAAAAGTTGAAAAGTGAAACTAACTTTTAACATTTTTTTATAAATTCCATTTATACTTTTTTGGATGTGTATCAGCTACATTACATGCAAACCCTAATGAGTAGTGTAGTGTAGTGAAGCTTAGTGTCACCTACACATAATCACTCTGATTGTTATGGGGGATTCTGCCTCTATAAAAGTAATTATTTCATGTTTGCAGATCTGTAGGTCACATTCGGGGCTGGACTGGGACTGAATATTAAACCTTCCTTTTACCTCAGAAGCCTTTTCATGCAATAGCCAATCAACTGAAAAACTCTAGTATTCCTTAATATTAGTAAATGGTCTCACGTCACCTCAGATTACCAATGTTCTGGGTTACCATCCTATGGGTTACTGATCCCAGCCCTTACTCATCCCAATGCCTCAATGCAGTATTGAGCACGTTTCCTCATGGGGCTTGCCTCTGTGTACCCAGCAGTGCACATTTTTTAATTGGGTGAATTCTAATAAGTAACCCTTGTGACAAGCTGGCATCCATTGGACTGAAAATTTGATATTCTTGTGCAAGAATCAATAGCCTACTTAAAAGAGCTTCAAAGGACTGAAGACAGATGCAATACCCAATGTATAACTGTTTTTCTTCTTTATCTAGCTTTTTCTCCTCTGCTGCCAGTCCTCGGGCCTATCTTTGTTTGTTTGTCTGTTTGTTTCATTGATTGTACTGGTTAGCTTAGTTAGCATAAAAAATGCCTATTTCTACATTCATGTCAGTTGATAACCCAAAGCTCTGTCTACCACTACACATCAGGCAGTATACATGCAAGTTCAATGAGGCATGGGGCCCAGAGTCCTGATAACCATTCCTGAAATGGCAGCCGGGCGTTCAGCCCCATTTTCTCCCTCTGCTGCCCTTCATCCCAGAACCTCTCAATGGCCTACTGTTAGTCTAGTGAATACCAGTTTGTTCTGTGGCTGGGGGGGGGTGAGCCCTTCAGGGCCCAATCTCAAGGGCTGCTTGTACCACAGAACAACACACCTCTTTCTGTGGTGAAGGGCACAGTGCTGCTGGAAGCACCCTCCCAACCTCAGCCACCAGTGTTTCAGCATTCCTTGCTCTTTCCCAAACCTGGGTCACTGACTATGCATCATGCTGTGCAGCTGCTGGGACATCAGAAAGACCCTAATTTATGAATGTCCAAGCTCTGTGTATGTTACTTTGTATCACTATACTTCATACCAAGAAGGCCACACCAGGCCTTGTTACCTCTGAGATACTTGGTCTTCTCCTAAACAGCAATAGCATTAGGAATATTAGAAATGGTAATTGTCGTCATTAAAAGTCCACTTTTGATGGACCTCCCAAGGTCAACGATACTTCGCCTATAGAGTACCCAAATGGCTGAACTCACTAGGCACTGACCTGGCATCCATTACCAAACTTGGTCAATTTGAAACCTATCTAAGAGCCCACCTAGCAGCTAACAGCTTGAAGTGCAATTGCAGGCATTAATCCCTCTCCCTACTCCCTGACTACAACATGCCTTCCCGGTATTCCCCTGCTATAACATCTAATTTACTTTATGCACTTACCCCCCCTCAACACCCACTTCTCCTAACCAACTCCCCAACGCATTCCCTGACAAGGCTATGGCCACTTCTCCCCAACCACCTTTCACCCTATCCTACCTTCTTCCCTGACAAGGCCCCTGTGCTGCTTTTTCCTCCCCCACCTCTTTCTCCCCTCCTACTCTCTTCATCACTGACCTCCTTATTTCTCCACCCATTGCCTCATTTGACAAGGCTGTTGTGCCGCTTACCTCTCCAACCTCCCCTGCATCCGTATGGTATCCCTCTACTGCGCTGTCCCCACTCCTCTTGATTTTTTCCTGTACATTTTCTCTCATATTTCCCCCCTTCGCCTAGGAGATGCTTCCTAGGAATTTTCCCCTGCCATATCATCTAAATTACTTTATGCATTTACCCCCAACACCCATTTTCCCCCAGCTAACTCCCCCTCCTCCCACAACTCCCACCTTTGACAAGGCTATGGCTGCTCCCCAACTACCACCTCGCCCCTTTCTTACCGTCCCCCTATCCCGACTACCCTCTATATACTCATGATGGTCTCCTTTGCCTTTGCGTCCCTAGGCAACTTCTTAATTTAATCTCTTACTACCCTATTTGTACCTTACAGACTGTGTTTTAACTTTCAAGAAAAATCAAAGAATAACAACCTAATGTAACATAATTGGTCTACCTAAATGTAATCTTTGGTTTGTATTTTATCAATTGCTGCTGCCTGCTCACTGTAAATGTACTTTGTATGTACCTGTCTCTGACACGGAACCTATGTAAATGAACTTCTAGCTCATAGGTATTTAACTCCAAGTATCAATAAATGAATAAAATAAATAAATACCACTTTTCCACTGAAATTTGATCCTGTCCAAGGCTGTGCAGACACTATTCATTTGGACAGTTTGGATAGTATGAACCATATTATCTGTAGATCCTGAATAAATAGTGTAATGTAGTGTTGTGTAGTGCAGTGCAGTGCAGTTCAGTTTAGCTTAGTTGCATATTCTTTGGATAGTTGTTTCATGAGACTCTGCAATGCCGGTTTGACAACACTTTTGTCGACCGGCATCATAGAGACAGGTATTAAGTCAATCGCGAGTTGCGGTCAACATAAATCCCGATTGTCTCCCAGTCCATTTTTTCATCGGGGAGCCTTGACCCCTGAACCCCCCATGCAGGGCCCCCCATACTATTGATTATCAACTCTAAGTCGGAGTTGATACAGGGAGGGGGTGCAGGACCAGGAGACAGTGTGCCCCTGTGTCCAGCGCACCAACACAGTGACCTGTTGGCGAACTGTCTATGTTATCAACAGGGATGTAGGTCACTGTGTTGGTGTCGCTGATCATGGCACATATCATTTCATGAACTATTCCATTCAGCCAAGGCTCATATACAGTTGTACCCAGATGAGATAGTTCACTATCCAAGTCCATGTTCTGGAGTAAAGGGATTGGATACATTTGGAGGTTGCCATATCTGAGCCATTATATAACCAAGTAGACTGGATAGTGCACTGTCTGTGAAACCCTTGTCCTATCTCCAAAGTCTCTCACAATCTATAGGTGCAGCTCACATACTGTACATGTAGTAACCCCCAGTCACTGAGTAAACACTGCCCTTGTCCAGGACCAAGTACACAGGGCTAGAACCTACATAATCCTTGTTAACCATTTTCCATATGGTCCTTCATTCTTCTCAAGAGGGAGGGTAACTAGTTTAAAAGAGATAATTCCCTACCCCCCCAAATAAAAGATGCATATATATATAAACACACTTACTGTATACTGATCCATCATGATGTAGCTAAGTTAAACACTTTATTTCTGATATGACTACAGTACCAGAGACTTAAAATGATAGAATGTGGTGTAGTTGAAGAAGATATTGAATTTTAGCCCTGGTTTCCAGTGCAGTGACTTTTTTATGTGCTTATAAACTACATTGTATGGAAGACTGTCTGTAAACAGCTCAATGTTATGGACACCAAACTTACTGTGTTTCCTTTGTGACCTGAACATGTGCTTAAATTCTGGTTTTCAGCAGTAAAAGGTCAGGGGGTACTGGTAATTCTACTACCTAGTTCCCCACATAGATACTGTGTAAATCTAAGGGTTTAGGATTATCTTGCATGCTCATGTTGGAAAGGATTTCTCATGCCTAACATCATATAGTAAATCTTGTAATGAAAGAAAATTCATTTTAAATCCTCTTTGCTACCACAACATCGCTAATAAAAAGAGAATGTTAAAATGATGTTACTAGACAAGAGATTTCTAAACTGCTTTGTGCAGCCCTCAGGGGAGTTTCTAACACACTCTATCTGTGTTGGTGTGTGTGAAAAACTCTTACTTGGTCTGATAAGTGCAATAAACAGAACTCCTGTGTAGTTAATATGCTCACTAAAGATCTTATTTAAGTGCAGAATATGCAGAAGTGTGTGTGATACCTGATATTGAGATTATGACAGAACAAGCAGGTGGCAAGAGGTTTTTATCACTGAAGAAGCTAAACAGATTTTGATCTTTTTTTTGCATTATATGGTGACCTTTTTTGGAGCTGTGAGTTTCCAGCTATAGCAAAAGTATATGTTCAGCATTAACTAAGCTTTAGATTTAAAAAGAAGGCAATCTGCATTTATGATTTGGAGACCTTTGATGGCTTGTAGGTACTTAGCTGGTTGACAAAATGTTTTTATCCAAATAGTATTCTGAGCTCAACAACATGTATTTCTTGTTTCGACATGCCTTTTGGGTATGCTGTTTTTATTCATTCTAGTACTGATCTCCAGTCTCATTTTTGTTATTGGTACAACATGTTTTGCTACAGGGAAAATGTCATACTGTAAACACTTCAGTGCTTCAGATGGGGTTGTTGGTGTTTATAACAAGAAGTGATTATTCCTCACTTATTATCTCTTATACACTTGCTTCAACAAAACAATGCATGTTGCTGTTCGTCACAAAGAAAAATACATCATCACAACTGCTGCATTCATAGGCCAAGTTTACAGTTTCCCTTAGCCAGTACAAGACAGAGACCTCAAGAATAACCACACACTCCAAATTCTCTGACACCTTTTACTAATGCAGCAGACTTCCCTATGGTATTTTCTCTTGGAAGCAGTCACAGAGTACAGTACAAGCCATTTAAAGGGGATGGCTCCGTGGAAAGCACTTTGTCCCCTTTAAGCGGTCACCTCAAATAAGAGGAGTAGAAAGAAATGATAAAATACAGAGCCAATATACGGTACTGTAACAAGAAACACACGGACAACACAGATACAATACAATACAGAGACACTACACTACAAACACAACACAGCACTTTAGTAATTTCAGCTCTTTTATGATTCAGTGCTGGTTGTCTTGGTTTTGTAACTTTATTTAATTCACCAAAAAAAGTATAACAATTTTAAAAAATCACACTTATCTGTCTGATGGTGTATGCACATGGTCTCAGGGTCTCAGGGCTTCAGGCTCCAGCCTCTGGTTTTGTGCTGTGTTGATTTAAATGAAGAAGCTGGTTATCTTCTTCTGCCTTGCCTCCAATGTCATCTCCCAGATTATTTCACCCTCCAGATCAAAGAGCTGCTCCCACTTCTGCATTTTTCCATGCTGCAAACACTGATCCCATAGTGGACTGACATGTTCTTGGGATTTCTTGTTGCTCACTACAGTGGGTGTGGCATTATCCACATCCAGGGCTTCCTCATCTTCAAAGGAATCCACTTTCATGACAACAGCCTCACAAATCATCTCCACTGTGATCTCTCCTTGCATGGCTTCATCAACATCTATGTCAAGAATTTGGAGGAATTCTTCCTCCATAAGATTATGTGAGTGTAGGACATCAGATAAGGGGTTGTCTGTGTTTAGTGTTGCAGCAGCACCCTCTGCTGCTACCTCTGGGTCACCAGCATCTACCGTAAAGCCTGCCTTTCAGAAACAATTGGCAATCGTGGTTTGTTTGACAGTGGCCCAGACCTTATGCAGCATGAAATTGGCCGCAGCACCCCTTGTGGTCGACACCCCGATGGCGAAACACAGAAAAAGACCATTACGGCGACATCCGCGGTAATGGTTCTTTTTCTGTGTTTCGCCTTCCCCCAGTGTTCTGCCCCCTCCCTGGACCAACTCCAACCTGGAGTTGGAATCCTAGAGTCTGGGGGTGTGGGGGGCGTGGCCCCCCACAGAAAACAGCAAAAGAAGAGGTGGCACAATACCTGCGTCGGTATTGTGCCGTCGCTGTGGGGGAGGTCGGCATTCTCGCCGACGAGATATCTTGGTGTTTCCGAAAATGGCATTTAGCAGGTTAACATGGTGAGCAATCTCAGATGACAAGGCCGTGGTGCCACTGTCGATTATGCCCACAATTCACTCAAAGAAGAGACCTGTAGTGTCCCTTTAGGTTACAAATTACATCCATGTCAAGGGACTGAATTAAACTTGTGGTGTTAGGGGGAAAGAAGTGCATCACAATGTTGCACAATGTGATTAGGGTGGGCACTGTAGTTATTGATGAACAAGATGACCTTTCACCTACACCTTCTTAGTTTGCTGTTCCAGGACATCCAACCAGTCTGAGAATATGGCAGCTGTCATCCAGGCATTAGCAGAGCTAACGTAGGTTACAGGCAGGGATGACAGATCTTTTGGAAAGCAGCGTGGGTGCTTGCCTTTTCCTATGAGCAACAAATGCATTTTTTTCAGTGCCCAGCATGTTACAGCAGCACAACAATGAGACCCTATCTTTGGCCTTTCTCCCACCTACCAGATACAAATCTTTTTGAATCTGCCTGCTATCCAGGTAGCCCCTTTAAAAAAATGCTGATCTCATCAGCATTGAAAATGTCTACTGGGGCATATTCAGCAAGCAAAGAAGGCAGAACAGTTCTTATCCATCTGAACGCTGACTGCTCCTCAGCGTCTATTCTCTCACCTTCCTCCTTTTTGCACATGAAATTTCAGCAGCCCTTCCACCAAGATAGCCACCCATCAGTTGCTTCAAATTCATTATGCTGAAGATGGGTGGCTATCTCTGTCACCTTCTGTTGTAGAACTGGCCCTGATATGCGTGCACCTTTACTGACGGCATTTTGAGAACCACAAGTGAAGGGCATCTTCCACTTTTGTGTCCTTACCCTCTTGCTTACACTTGCAGCTTGGGTTTTTGTTGTCTTGCCACTCGGACACAAGTTCATTTTTTTCTGGCTAATATGTCCAACTTGGCTTTCTGAAATGCAAAACTGCCTAGCTACCTTCGACATAGAAGCTCCGGGCTCCTGTAGAGCATCTATAAATTTGATTTTGGCAGCCAAAAGAAGATCAACCCATTTACCCTCTATCAGGACAGATAAGGTGACCAGAATGAGAGACACAGCATAATCCCATTAGCAGCAACTGACATTTTTTAAACTTAAGTGCTCAACCATAATCAGGTTTTACTGTAACTGTTTTCAGCAGCCACTAATGAGGGGACAGCAAAGGGCACCTGAACATAATCTTCCCCATTAAAGGAAAACACTGTCCCCTTTATAGAAATACTTGTTGCATTGCATTGTATAGCCACTTAATCGGTGTCCAGGGGATCGTTCCATTAAACTGAACATCCCCATTAGGTGCATTCTGTTTAAGTGGCTTATACTGTATCAAGGAAATTATCTGTTCCCTTATTTAAGACGAGTAAAAGATATGTTATAAGTAGTTACAGTGGATGCAAATAGCAGACCTGAGGTGTCGAACAGAAACCTATCTGAATCCTGTCCTGTTTGCATGGAACTAGATCACCAACATAGTCAGAGGCACCTTGATGAGGCCCTCAGGTTGAACCAAGACAAGAGTATAATGTTGGGAACCAGGAGACTTGGGAAACAGACATACAGATTTCATCGGAGTCACTTACATACTATGTATTCCTCAGCAAATAATTTAACCTCTCAATGCTTCTGTCTAACTTACTGTAAAATGGATGAAAGCTGGAGCCTACTGAAAACAAACTCTGGCCAGAGCCGATATGGCTCCAGTCAAGCTCACGGAGGTCACAGCAGAATACGGCACAGTCTGCTGTGTCCAAGATGGGCACCAAACTATATTGCATATGTGTGAGCAGCTGCACATGTGGGACTTCAGTTTTGCAGTTGCAGTGAAGTCACGCATACACACTGAGCTCCAGCGGCCATCTTGGGTAGGGCAGATTGTTCCGCAGTGAGCTCAGTGCACATGCGTGACTTCACCACAACTGTGGAAGTGAAGTCGCACATGTGTGACTACTGCGCACGTGCAATATAGTTTGGTGGCCATATTGATCATGGCGGGCCACAGCAAGCCACTGCAGAAAAAGTAGTGTGCCCATGGGGGGGGGGAATGAGCGGAGAGATTTGGAGTTGTGGAAGAAGCATGTTCTACAACTCCATATTTGTGCTTCGTTATCCCATTTTCAGAACTACAGCAAGACGGCTGGAGGCTCTGCCCACTGCAGCCATAAAAAGAGATATTGCATCTCAGCTGACTAGTCTGGGTAACACAATTGATACAGTATATACATAAATGCAGATATTTGACCTTCTGTGTACATAAATTTAGTTTGTTTAGGTACACAGTAGGCGTGTCAGCATTTCTGTATGCAGTAGACTCATCACTATGCATTGATGTGTATACTGTAGTAGACCCATCACTGCTTCCCTGGCTAGTACTACTTCCAGTGTCATATCAAAACTGCAGCCTACAGCTCCACTCCAGTTCCTTCCCACACAGTACATATCCTGAATATACTTAAGTTTCCTTCAGAAATTCAGCTCACATGCTGAGACCAAAGCCAAACAATTGACTTTACTTTTTTGTTAAATCTGAGATCAGAGACTACACAGTTTACTCTCTTACTCGCCCCACCTTCACTTCTCTCATTTTTAGGGCTGTGGGTGGCACCTACAGCACTATTGCAATCACTCAGTAGATCTAAAATATGGCCAATCATGGAACCTTCCATTGGACTTTTGGAAGTATCCTTCCGAAAGCCCAATGGAGCTTGAATGCCTCCACCATGACTGGCCGCTACAGAAAAACAGCCGCAATATTTTAGCTGTTACTTCTGCATTTCAGTGTATGAACTGCGCATGCATGACTCACATGCATGCGTAGTTCTACTGGTGCCATCATGTTGTGAATGGGAAGATGCCATTTATTGTAACTACGCATGCATGAGTGCTGCACATGTGCAGTTGTGTTGCCAGTGCCAGGTCCATGGCATTCTGTGACCCCCACCAACTCAAGTGGCACACTGGCAGCCCACCCCAGTGTGCCAAATGATTTTTCTGTGAACCCATCTCATGTGGCATACTGGGAGCTCACCCCAGTGTGCCCAAAGATGTTTATTTTTATCTGCTAATATCAGGGTGCCTAATCCCTGTGTTGGCATTATGTGCACCCCCCCACTCAGGCGGCACACTGGGAGCCCACCCCGGTGTGCCTAATTTTTTTCTCCCCCCCACCCCACCGACATCAGGGATGCCCAATCCCCATATCAGCACCCTGTACACACACACCCAGTTATGTGGCACACTGGAAGCCCACCCCAGTGTGCCCAAATGTATTCTTTTCCTGTTTTCTGTAAAAAACAAAACAGTCCCTAGTCGTCACTGCACTAGTTTTTTTCCTTTAAAAAAAAGCAGTTCCTCATCATCGTTGCAGTCCCCCCTCTCCCCTCCCACTGAGCACCCACCTCCCCACACACCCTCTAACCCCATACTTACCTCTGGAGGTCAGCACCATCTTCTTCTTCTTCTCAGTACCGGGACACGTCTGCACACTTCAAAGCTGAACCGCAAACTGAAGAATAAGCTTGCTATAATGCCACTCAATGGGGCTTTCAACTTATGCTGATAAATCAGCCATTTTTCTAAATTTTTGCTCCAGACTTTCAACATGGGGTTCTTGGGATCCCACCTCATAAAAACTGTCATTGTCATTTTGTAACTTAGTTGCAAAAGGTGATTTCACGGTCACTGCGTGGAATCACCTTTCAGAACCAATTCACAAAATGACAGTGCCACTATTCATGACTTGAGGTCCCAAAAAGCCTGCGTTGCAAATTTGGTGAAAAAGTTTAAAAAAATGACTGCGTTACGAGCATGCATTGCGCAGTTTCTACGGACATTCCTAACTCCGCCCATTTTTAATATTTTCACTCCGCATTTTCAGCATTGCAATTTTTGCACACCTCCTTCAAAGCAGTACATCTGCCATTTTCCACAACCTGCCCAAAACATGTTTTTGCACCTGTGGTGCAGAATAGCACATTTGCTCTGTGAAATCACCTTTCAGGAAAAGTGAACAAAATAACACTGGCATGCTTCATGAGGAGGGGTCCCAAAAATGCCATGTTGAAAATTTGGTGCACTACCTCCAAAAAATGGCCAAGTTACACCCGGGCACTGAATAATTCCTATGCACATGTGTAACTTTGGTCACTTGGTAGCTTGTCACAGCCCTATCGGCTCTGGCTAGAGCTTATCGCCACTTTCTGTAGCCCGATTCAACAACACTTACCCCTTCCTAAAATGAGTCTCCACACCAACCACACAATCAGTGAACAGAAGTATTTCTTTATTTTAACCACTCTGCCAAGCGGTCTGCATGCACTTCTGACCTGAGGTTCCTTCAGTGCTTCTGTTCCCCTTCTTTTCAGTTGCTTACAACAATAGCCTCAGCAGTGCTCATTCCTGCTTGATGCATCCCTCCAATTCTTCAATGGCACAGAAATAATTTATTTGACAAAGACAAATAAAAAAGTGAAAAAGAAAAGCAGTCCCCAACTCCCTTATGGCAGATGAACCACACTGAATACATCGCTGTCAATGGCATCACATCAGTCACTTGCTCACTAAACAGTGACACCATTTTTTCCTGAAAATTTTAGAAAACCACTCACTTAACCAACCAGCAGCAGTGCAGAGCAGCCAATGACATTACACAAAGTCCATCGCAATGACCATGGCAATGGTGCTCCACACAAGCAGAGGGGCATTGTTTCACAAACAAAACCATGAAACTTTTTAAATTTTAAGAGTCAACAACACCTTCTAAACAGCACAAGGTTCTAGCATATTGCAGAAATGAAATACTCAACAGGGACCTTATGGAATAAATCATTTAGGTGTGTATGTTTCTGGAGTGTATAGAATGGGGTGAGCTTTAGGGTTGACAACCCAAGGAAGACTTGCACCCCTGATTTGTTTTAGGGGTGGGGGTGAAGTATTAGGGTTGGAAACCCTAAAACCACATTTTCCTACTTTGTCACTTTAGCCTGAACCCTAAATGTTCCAATAACACAATTTCTGGCAAAGAATGTCCTTTCTTTTTTAAATAGTATAATAGTATCATTATTTGCCTGTGGGAGGGCCCTGCACTTCCATCCATCCATACTTTTTGAGATAGTGTAATTGTATCCTTACTTGCCTGTGTCCCCATCCCTCCAGAGGTACGTATATGTATTTTGCTGTGGAAGTGTGGGGCCCAAAGCAATCAAACTGTCAGCATAGCCTTCTTATTACCCCACCTCATGTTCCTGTTACTGAAAATTTTGAAATCTTCACCAAAACATGATTCTGTGCCACAGTAACATCATTCCATGCCACAAGTGCAAAAATACAGTTTGGCCATGGTTTAAAAAATGACAGCTGTCATGTTCATAAGATGGTGTACAAAATGGCTATGTTGAAAATTTGAGATTAAAATATTTTAAATTATCAAAGTAATGAGCAAACGTGGTAAAATTTAAATGGATGCACATAACTTTCCCATTTGTACATATTTTGACCCTAAATTTTCAACATACCCTTATTATGACCCCACCTTATGAACAAGGGCAGTGAAATTTTTCAAATTTCACCCAAAAGGTGATTTTGCTAAGCAACTGCAAAATCATCTTTTGGGCTTGATTTATGAAATTCCACTGCCATTGGTCATGAGATGCTGTCCCATGAAGGCCATGTTGAAAATATAGGGTCAAAATATCCAAAAATGACAACATTATGTGGTCACAATATCTAAAAATGACAACATTATGCATCAAAGTTGAAATCCTATTGAAATACATTGAACCACACTTATCTAAGTTTATCACATTGCAGTTTGCAGTTCCAGCAGCAAGACATGCCTTCAACCAGAGAGTGGATCTTCACCTTGGGACCTGTTCAAGTGAGTGAGGGGGTGTGGGGGTTTGTGAGGTGGTGGGTGCTCAGTGGGAGGTTGGGGTTGGGGGTTGGATTGGCAAGGGACCATTTTCCTTTTTACAGATTTTAAAAAAATACATCAAGGGACCATTTTCCTTTATTACAGCTTACATTTTTTTTTATTTGATAACTGAGAAAGACAGACTGAACAGAAGCTTGTTTCCAGGTGTGACCCAGGGACAGGGAAATATAGCAAAGAGATTACAAAACTCAGTTACAATATAATACAATGTACAGTTTTTTCTCATTTGGAAATTTGGTTACAGACTATCGCACAAATGATGAAAAGATAAACAGAGTGAGGCATCAAGAGCACATCTATTCACTAAGTGATACAGTAAATGGAAGAAAGGGAGGAGTACAGGGGTATAGTTGTGCATTAGAACTATGGACAGCTGCAAGATTAATATGGGGACAGTAACTGGAGGGCGGGGAGTCCACTAGACACCAGGGAAATGTATATAAATAAGGCACCGGTGATCAGAGGGTGGGGGGGTGCCACTAAACACCAAGCAAACATATTCAATATGGAGACAGCAATCAAAGAGTGGGCATTCCACTAGACACCAGGGAACATCATTTAAATACTGGAATGACAATTGGAGGGTGAAAGGGTGCCACTAGACACCAGAGATACCATAAAAGTATGGAAATGGTGATCGGAAGGTGGATGAATCACTGGACACCAGGGGAAAAAAGGGATTTAACTGTTTTTCCTATCTAAAGGGGTCCTTTATCATATGAACTAAAAAGGCCATATTGAAAAAGCAGAAGCAAGTCACAAAAAAGGCTGCAGAAATAAAAAAATGAATTTGGGGTCAATTTTCCATCATTACAGTGCAGAATCCACCTAATGGAATCCCAATTAGCAAGCTACATGTCTTTGTGTCAGTGCAGAATGTCATTTTTGGTGGTTTTGAAAAATGTTTTTTTTTAACGGACACAAGAAAGCAGCAAACAAAAAAGGATTTTTTCCCTCACGCAAAAGGCCCCATATGAAAAAAGATTCTTTTTTCATTTCCTACAATTATTTTGAAGTGCTTACTGAGCATACTCAGAACTCAACATTTTAAAATTGAATAACTTTAGAATAGATTAATAATTTTTCATCAAACCAGCAAAAGGCACATCTGTGGGCCAGTACCTTTCTTCCCTGAAAATTTCAGACCAAATTTCTAAACCATCTGGGCTCTATGGCTGTCACCAAAAACAGCTAAAAAAAAATCCCCAAAAATTCACTTTTTGCACTATCCAGATCCTGGAATATACATATCTGAACATAATTAAACTTGGCACATCCAGAGATCTACCCCACAAGACTATGCATTCAAACTTTTGTGCAAATCCAATGAACAATTGTGAAGTTATTAAAATGCAAAAATTTGGGTTTAACATTAAGCTGCCTATTCAACCCTAAATGTAGTGGTGCTGCCGTGACACTATAATTTTATTTATTTATCTAAAAAGTTTCACCAGGAAAGGCATACTGAGCTAAAATTAGCTTATTTCCAGATGCATCCTTGGGGAAAGGGGAAAGGGATAAGTAACGGTAGGTGTAACTGCAGTACAAACAAGGAACAAAACATACAGAGAAATTAACATATAATTAAATATGATTAAATATAGTGCATTTTACAGGTTATATACAAAGCACTGAGTATGTGCTCAAAAATAAGCTTTGATGATAGTCATATTAATAGCACAGGCCTAGAGGATGGAGGCAGTAGGGGTAAGGAATAGGAAGGGAGTGAAAATGAGAGGGAGGGGAGAAATGAAGGGGGACTGAGATAGAGAAACAGGGAAAGGCAGACATACGATCCTCTGGGGTGCAAACCCTACAAGGGCCAGATGTAGCTGGATGCCCACCAAATCCATGTTCTGGGTTTTAGGCCTCCTAAGGTAAGGAGGAGAGTATAAGTGGGAGATGGTAGGGAATAGGAGAAAGGCAGACAGAAGGGAGTATGGTAGAGAGAGAGGTAGAGGCAGACCAGTGACCCTTTGGGATGCAAACCTCACAAGGGCCTGACATTGTTGGATGCACACCCAGCCCATGTCTTGGGTTCTAGGCCTGCAAAGGTATGGAAAAGACATGAAGTAGGAGAGAAACAGGCAGAGGGGAGAAGGTGGAGCACAGTGCAGGTAGCCTTATGGGCAGTTACAGAAGGGAGCAAAGTGGGCTTGGAGTAGAGAAGAGAGAGAGTGTTTGAATGTTGCAGACTGAATTGTTGAGGGGAGAGAGTTCCAGAGTTTGGGGAAGCAGAAGGAGAACACAGCCTGACCAGCTAGGGATTTACAAGAGGGAAGTGAGAGGGTACGAAAGCCAGGGTTATGGAGGGAGTTGGAGGAGGGTGACAGAGAGGAAAGTAGAGAACTAAGATAGTGAGGCATGCCAGAATTTGTAGAGGAAAGAGGCACAGTGGGTAAAGCAACAGCCTACAAGGGAAGGGATTGAGAGGGCAGAGTACAGCGAGCAGTGATGAGTGTGGGGAGGGCAGTCAAGAGCAAAGTGGCAGAATGAGTGAAAGAGTGGGTCCAGTCTGGTCAGTGTGGACTTTGTGGCAGCACCATAGACAATATTGCCATAGTCAATGATGGGGAAGATCATTTTAGTTAATATATCTTGGCAGACCAGTAGAGGGATGCAGTTTTCATGCCTGTATAGAGCACTGAGCTTTGGGTGGAGTTTTTTGTGTATGGCATCTATGAGTTGTGAGAAGTCAAAGTGTTGTTCAAGCCAGACTCCTAGGTATTTAAATGATTGCACGTCTTCAATTGTAACCCCATCCAGGGTGTGGAAAGAGGGAAGTGACTGAAGCTTGGAAAGTCTCTGATGAGTTCCAAATGACATGAAAACAGCTTTCTTTTTTTGCATTAAGAGTTAGCTTATTTGACCTGAACCACTGCTGGACAGAGTCAAAATCAGTTTGGAGCTTGACTGGAGAAGGCCCAGAGGCAAACAGGACCGTGTCATCTGCATACATGTGGATGTCCACAGATGAGCAGGCAGAGGGAAGGTTGTTGAGAAAAATTAAGAATAGTAGCAGGCCAAGGATGCAGCCTTAGGGGATGCTGGTGCAAATGGGGAGAGGGGGACAGGGACTCACTGAGTGAGTATTTCCTACAAGGTAAGAGCTGAACCAACTAGTTGTGGAGTCTGAGAGACCCGCTGACTTTAGATTACCAAAGAGAAGAAGGAGGAAGACAGTGTTGAAAGCTTTGGCTAAGTCAACAAAGATAGTGGAGGTGAAGAGGCCCTGATACATGCCTGTCAGGATAGAGTCAGTGAGCTGAAGGAGGGAGGAGGTGGTGGAGAGGCGTTTGTGGAAGCCAGACTGGAAAGGGGTGAAGAAGGTGGAGGAGTCGAGGAAGGTAGAGAGTTGAGATAGTGCTATATGTTCTTATAGGTTAGACAGAGCTGGTAGAATGGAGATGGGATGGCAATTTCCAAGGGAGGAGGAGTTGCCCCCTTTGGGTAGGGAAATCACAGTTGCATGTTTCCATTAGTCTGGGACTGAAGCTAGGTAGAAAGAGAGATTAAGAAGGGAGGTGATAGGAGAGGCAATGGCAGGGGCAGAAAGGTGAAGGAGCTTAGGGTCTAGTCCATCAGGGTAACCACCTTTCTATGGAGTTAGGGGCTGTTATTGCTCTTAAAGAAGTATAAGGGGTAATAGATGAGAAGGAGAAGTGGAGAGAAGGGTGGGAAGGGGGTGAATGATTGAGGAGGGAGTGGAGGGAAAAGACAGAGAGGAGGGAAGAAGCAAAGGTGGTGAAGTAAGAGTTAAAAGTTGAGGCCACTGAGGGGGGTTCTGAGATGATGGAGTCACCCACCTTGAGGCCCAGGGGTAACAGGCTTGGGGATAGAAAAGGGCATGGATGACTTTCCAGAACTTAGAGAGCTGATTAAGATTGTTCTGGAAGGAAGAGGAAAAGAACTCAGCTTTAGCAAGCTTGTGGCTCTTGTACAAGTGTTAATCAGGGCATGGTATCTATTCAGGTCAGCTGATGCACCAGTGGATTTGTACATTTTCCCTGCCAGGTTGCGTGTGCAGAAGCAGACCAAGAGTTTGGCTAAAATCAAGGGGAGGTGAAAGCCTCTGACTCTGGTTTTCCATGGGGGGGGGCATGCCGATCCCATACTGATATAAATTTGAAATGGAAGTAGGTGAGTGCTTGGTTTATATTGTTGACATTTGAGATAGGAGACCAGTCAGGATAGATAGACAGACAGAGAATAGAGCTGTGGCAGCAGTCTTATAGTTAGGGTTGAATGGGCACGTCTACTTTAAATCTGAACAATTGCACTTTAATAACTTCACAACTGTTCAACTGATTCACATGAAATTGTCCATGCTCCATCAAGGACCAAATATCTCCTGATGTGACAAGTTGCATTCCAGTAGGATGCATGGTTGTGGAGATACGGAGTGTAATAAAGTGTGCAATTCACCATGTTTTTGACAGTTTATTTGTAACTCTGCAGTGCAGAAATGGTTTGACATTTTGGTCTGAAGCTTTCAGGGTAGTAAGGTCTTGCCTCACAGATGTGCCTTTTGCTGGTTTGGTGAAAAAATATTAATCTGGTCTGGAGTTATAAGGATTTGAAAATTCAGGTTCTGAACATGCTCAGTGGCACTCACAGTTAGAAGTGGCACTCAAAAAAGGACCTTTTTCGCAAATGGGTAATCCTTTTTCTCAAATGGAGTCATCCTGTGTTGCAAATGGGAAATCTTTTTTGTGACACTGCCATTTCATTTTACAGTTAGTGATGGAAACAAAATAAAATAACTCAAAAAAATTATGTTTAGTAGAAATCAACACATGTTCTGCTAATCAGGCCTGTTTCACCCAATTGTGGTCTTAGTTTTTGTGAAAATGAGTTGGAAATCTGTTTTTTCAAAATTTTGAAATCCTCTTCCATGTCTTTTTTCATGCACAGGAATCCTTTTTTGCAAACTATAAAAAAACAACATGAAAAAGGATCCTGTTTTTAAAATTTGCAAAAAAGGATTCCTTTTTTGCAAATTTGTGAAAAAAAGAACACACAAAAGGATTATAACACAGCCTTTTTTGTCACTCCACAGTGAAGAAATAGTTTGGAATTTCAGTCTGAAATTTTCAGGGTACAAAGGGCTTGCCCCATGGAGGTGCCTTTTGCTGGTATGGTGAAAATATATTAATTTGGTTTGGAGCTATACGGGTTTGAAATGTTGCTTAATTTCCCATAGGATAACATTGTAATGTGAGGTGTTTCTTTGGCACTGCTCACCACAGAAACACTTTGCGATTTTGCTCTGAAGTTTTGAAGGTATGAAGGGCTTGCCTAACAGATGTGCCTTCTTATAGTTTGGTGGACAAATATTAATGCAGTCTGGAGTTATAAGGTTTTGAAAATTAGGGTTCTGAGCATGCTCAGTATGCACTTTTGAATACATGTGCTTCATTGTATAGAGGCTTTAGGTGTAGTGCTCCACCTACTTATACTGGGTGGGGTACTAAGAATGGTATGCTGACAATTTTGTGGCTGTTTTGCTACAAATGGAAAAGCAAGGCCCTCTGGGCCCTGTGCTTCCATAACAACATACATGTACACATCAGTGGAGGGATGAGTGTGCAGGGCCCTCCATACACTTTATCTTTGTAGCCATGGAAGCAAAGGGCCCAAAGGGCCCTATGATTCCGCACCCATGTGTATGTCTTCAGGCACGAGTCACAGTCAACTATGTTACTATGCCCTTGGGCATAGTAACACATGAATCTTACCACTCCTTCCCTGTAATGGTTCTTGGTGTGTAGTAAGGCATGATGTGTAGCTGAGTGCATACTATACCCTTGGGTGTACTCATGCATGATCTGTAGCACCTCTTCTGTATTATGGTTCTTAGTACTTTGTAAGGCACGAGGCCTCCCTTTTTTGCTTCTTGGTGTATGGTAAGGCAGTTGGCTGTGCTTCATGCCTTACTACACCCTTGGGTGTACTAATGCATGAGGCATAGTGCTCCCCTCCTGTAGCACCCTGTTTCTGTTATAGTTGTTGGTGTATAGTAAGGCACGAGCCATAGCTGAGTGCCTTACTATGCCTTTGGGTGTACTCATGCATGAGGTGTAGCACACCCTGTCTCTTTTGTTTTTGGAGTGTAGTAAGGTAAGGGGTGCAGCTGAGTGCCTTATTATGCATTTTTGTGTAGTAAGGTATGAGGTGTACTGCTTTCACTCCCCCATGCCCCACTTTTATTCTTCTTGATGTGTACTAAGTCATGAGGCATACTTCTCTTCTCTCCATTCTTTTACACTACCTCAAAAATTATGGATGGATGGGAGCACAGGGCCATCTGGGCCTTGTGCTCCAACATGCAAATAGGGATACAGTTATGGAGGGACTAAAGCATAGTGCCCAGAGGGCCCCAGGCTTCAAAAAGCAAATAAGAAGACCATTGTAGTATATCAAAAAGTAAAGAAATTCATTGCAAAAAAACTCTTTTTAATGCACTAGTGGGAGTTAAAGTGACAAAGGTAGGGAAATGTGGTGTTAGAGCTTCCAGCCCTAACACCCCACTCCCACCCTGCAGGCAGTGACAGGCATGAGGTGTGCCTTGGGGTTATCAATGCTAACACTCACCACATTCTTAGGAAGGCAGTATAGTGCAGTAGGGAGGCAGTATAATGCAGTAGGGAGGCAGTATAGTGCAGTGGTTTAAGGCTCTGAGCTACAAATCTGGAGACCTGGCTTTGAATCCCACAGCCCCCACTTGCATCCTGTGTGACCCTGAGCAAGTCACTTAACTTTCCTGTGCTCCCAGGTCACACCTGAAAACAAGCTTTCTGCTTTGTGTACTACTACTGGTTAAACAATTGAAAAAATTGTCATATACTGTACCCATCTCAGCTTACTCACACATGGAATGTGGTGAGCGTTAGGGTTGACAACCATAAGGCACACCCCACACCTGTTGCTCCCTAATTTTGTTACTTCAATTCTAACTAGTGCATTAATAAAGATTTTTGCAATGAATATATATATATATATATATATATAGCATCCAAATTGTAAAAAAACAAAGACAAGGCGCTGCGTCAGCATGTGGTCTAAAAGCAAAACAAAATGGTTATATTAAATGCACGCTGAAAATAGAAAATAGAGTTAAAAATCTACGTTTCGACCTTAGGTCTTCTTCAGGAAATATCTAAAAGAGAAAAAAAAAAGAGAAAAAGAGAAAAAAGAGAAAAAAAGAGAAAAAAGAGAAAAAAAAATATATATATAGAGAGAGAGAGAGACAGACAGACAGACAGACACTTTGCAAAAAAACTTAATTAATGCACAAGTTATTTATCTGATCTTTAGCCAAAGGCAAAAAGAGGAGAAAGAAGAGCAGATGGAAAGGGAAACATGTGGAAAAGAGACCACTGTTTGAAATACAAACAGAGAAGGTGAAATTTTAAAGTTATAGGGGTCCAGGAAAACTTAGCAAGGAACTTTCTCAGAAGATAAGGTATGGAACTGATAACAAGACAGGAAAAAGACTTAATGGATACTACACTCAAATTGATGACGTGGAATGTGAAATGTCTGCAAAATAGAATGAAAATGAACAAAGGCATTAAGTATTTAGAAAGAAGAAACATAAATATGGTTATTCTACAAGAAACACATCTGACAAGAAAGGAACAGTATGGTTTGAAAATCGATGCAGCCCTGTAACAGCATCAGAATACTCCAGAAATTCAAAAGGGGTAATGCTTATTGCAAATGAACAAAAAGAAGTGCCCAAAATAGTGAATAAAATAACTGATGTGCAAGGAAGGTTTATTATAACACAAGTGCAGTTATACAACTTTAGATATACATGTGCAATGATTTATACCTCTAATCAAAACGATCCAAACTTCTTTAATAAATCTTTAATAAATTATTTTTAATGCTCACAACATTTGAGCCACCCTATATCATAGGAGGAGATCTTAATTTAACTATGTCTCAGCTAGATAAGACTACTATGCTGGACAAAACACATAAATCAACCAAGATAATAATAAAAAGATATATGCTAGATCTGGATTTAATAGATCCCAGGAGAGAGATTCATAAAGATACAAAAATATACTCCTTCTTTTCAGCCATACATAAGTCTTAATCCTGGATAGACTATTTTTTGATTTCCAAAACTATTACATTCACAATATCAATCATAGAATATTCAGGGATTAAGATTGTGGAGAATGGATCCAATGTTGCTATAAAAACCTAGAATATACAAAAAAATCGTGCAAGAAATACATGAGTTATTGCTGAACAATACCCAAAAGGATGCATCAATAATCAATATTTGGGAAACATATAAAGTATGGTTAAGGGGGAAGATGATTACTGTAGAAATAGCAGAAAAAATGTAGAAACCAAAAATTAGCAGACTTGGAAAAAGAAATACAAAGTTTGGGAAAAAGACATAGCACAACATTTAACACTATGATGTTTAATAATTTGATTAAAAAACAGGAAGAAAACAATCAAATTGTAACTGACCAAACAAAAAATTGTATTCTTAACACTAGGGCAAATTATTATGTTATGGCTGACAAGCCACTGAAATTACTCTCATGGCAAACAAAAAAAAACACAGAAAGAGGGAGCTATTATAGCCATAAAAAAATGAGAACAGTCAGATTTTGACTAAACCAGAAGAAATTAATAACTGCTTTGCTGAATATTATAGCAAATTATATACTACCCAATTAGAGAGTGGAACTCAGGAAATAGAAAAATATCTAGAGCAGATCAAAATCGGAAAAGTCACAAATACCATGAAAGAACAAATGGAACAACTGATAACACAAAATGAAATAGAAAAAGCCATACAAGATCTTCCTTCTGGAAAAGCTACTGGACCAGATGGGATATGAACAGAAGCATACACCAGATTTAAACATATAGTAATACCTCAACTGGAAATATTATTTAATTAATTTTTCACATACAATAAAATCCCAGATTCCTTTAGGCAAGCCATCATTTAAGACTTTCTGAAAAAAGATAAAGATCCACTGAACTGCACTTCCTATAGACCTATATCTCTATTAAATACTGATTACAAAATATTGACCAAAATTTTGGCAAAAAGATTAAATCCAATACTACTGCATATTATTAATCAGGACTAAAATGGGTTTATAAAAAGGTGATCACTTACCAAAAATATAAGACATATTTTAAATATATCATTAAACAAATCAGAAGATGCAATACTATTTGCTATATATGCTGAAAAGGTGTTTGATCAGGTAGCGTGGCAGTATATTTTTTCAACTTTACATAAGCTTGGATTTGAAGCACAGTTCGGCAGATGGCTAAAAATGCTGTATGAAAGTCCAGAGGCTATGGTAAGAACTAATTATAATCTATCCAATAAAATCAAATTACAAAGAGGAACCAGACAAGGTTACCCCGTCTCCCTTGATTTTCATAATAGTTATGAAAACCTTTGCCTGTGCTTTTATGGACAACTATAAAATACATGTTATACAAATAAATGATAAAGAACAAAAGCTAAGTCTCTGTGCAGATAACACTTTGCTTTATTTATCAAATCCTGAACAATTAATAAAAGAATTTATTACAATAACCAAAAACTATGGTAAGGTGTCTGGATATAAAATTATCTGTCAAAATCGATAATACTCAAACTAAATACGAACTTGTCAATAAAAATACCTGCACCATATAACTGACAACAAACAAATTCCCAAATTTGTTACCTGGGCATTAATATAACTTCAAATATACAAGGCATGTATGAGCCTAATTTTGAAAACACTATTATGGCAATGCAAAATTATCTAAAGAGATGAGAAACCCTTCAACTAACTTTAGTTTGAATAATCAATGCTATAAAAATGAAAGTATTACCTGAAATTCTTTTTTTGTTTGAATATATAGCAATTCCAGTACCACAGACATATTTAAAAAAAAAAATGTAAGCCATAATCACAACATTTTTGTGGAAACAAAAGAGCATTAGGATTGCCTACAAAACACTCATACTATTGAAAGAAGAAGGAGGACAAGCTTTACTGGAGTTATATACATGTTATATTACTGTACAAATAATGCATATTTAGTATTGGATGGAAGATAAGACGGAAAAACTGACATCTATGTTGATGGAAATATCAGCACAGCTATACTCCAAATTAAGTAATCTCCTCTATTCAGCTTATAACACATGAATAAATAGGTTTGCCTCCTAAAAATTCAGACTCAGTTGTCTCTGGCCCTGGACAATAGAGTGGATGTAGGCAAAAGAAATAAAGAGGCAGGGAAGGGAGGAGGGGTTTGGGGATGGGGAGCTGAGCTGAGGACATGCCAATCATGGAGAGAGATGGGCAAGGGGACTTCAGAAAGGGCGGAGCCTCATGACATCACAAAAGGAGAAAAGAAGTTGATTGGGTAAGGGAAGAGAGAGAGAAGTGAGCAAAGCGGGGTTTAAAAGAGGCAGACAAGGCAGAGGGAGCTCACAATTTTGCTTTTGGAAAATTCAGTTTTACCAAGAAGCACATCAGTTGGCAATTACGTCATATAGCTACATTCAGGGTAGCACCTCATTTAAAAAAAAAAATGTTTTCTTTTGTTTAAAAATTCCATACCTTTTGAGCCAATAGAGATATTTTGGTAGTCTGTTGATTCATACATACTTACATACTAAAATGCCAGCAGAATAGGCCTAACGGTCTTTCATGTCTGCTCGTTTTGTCAGCCCCCACCCTGGGTGCTGACCTTGCTGCCCCCCTCGCCTTCTCTGGCTTCTCCCTTCCCAGTTCTGGATATTCTTGCTGCATTGGATTTTGCTTCCAGAACCCTTCCCCTGTACCTGTCCCACCCCCTCTTGAACCCCTCCACTGTCTCTGCCTCCACCAGCCCCCTAGGTAGTGCATTCCATGGCTCCACCACCCTCTCAGTGAAGTAGCACTTCCTTCTTTCTCCCCTGAATCTTCCCCCCTCCAGCTTCCACCCATGCCCTCTAGAGGCCCCTTCCTCCTTCCTTCGAAGCACCCTGACTGTTCCTCCCCCATTTACCCTCTTCATGTACCTGAAGACCTCTATCCTGTCCCCCCGGTTCCTTCTCTCTTCCAATGTGTACATATTTAGCTCTTCAAGCCTCTCCTCATAGGTCCTGTCCCCCAAGCCCCAAATCATTTTGGTTGCCCTCCTCTGGATCCTCTCCAGGAGGTTAATGTCCCTCTTTAAGTGTGGCTTCCAAACTGCACGCAGTACTCCAGGTGCGGCCTCACCAAGCAGTTATACAGATGGAGTATTGCTTCCCCCCTTCTGGAGGTGATCCCCCTAGCGATGCATCCCAGCATCCTGTTGGCCTTGGCTGCTGCCCTCCTACAAGTCTCAGAGTTGTTCATCTTGACATCCACCACCACCCCCAGGTCTCTCTCAGCCATTGAGACTTGTAGTATTCCCCCCCCCAGATTGTACACTTGGCCTGGGTTTCTGGCCCCCAGGTGGAGTACCTTGCATTTCCCTGCATTGAACCTCAGCTTCCACTTTCTAGACCATCTTTCCAGAGCCTCCAGGTCCCCCTGCAGGGCCACCCTCCCCTCCTCCCCATTCACCACCGCCCCCAGTTTTGAGTCATCTGCAAAGAGACTCATCTCACTCCTGATTCCTGTCCTTATGTCAGATAGGTAGGCATTGAACAGAAGGGGCCCAAGGACTGATCCCTGTGGGACCCCACTAATGATCCTCCTTGGGGATGAGACTATCCCACCAACTACGACCCTCTGGGTCCGGTCCTGGAGCCAATTGCCTATCCATCTGATCATCTGGTTTCCCAACCCCATTTCTCATAGCTTATCCAACAGGCCCACATGAGGAACAGAGTCAAATGCCTTGCTGAAGTCTAGAAAGAGGACATCCACTGGTCTACCCAGGTCCAAGGCACTTGTCACCCAGTCATAGAACTCCACCAGGTTTGTCTAACATGATTTCCCGGATGAATCCATGCTGTCTATCGTCCAGGCACCCTGACTTATCCAGGTCCCCCTAGCCTCTCCTTGACAATGCCTCCATCACCTTGCCCACCACCGATGTCAGGCTGACAGGCCTGTAGTTCCCTGCCACCTCCCTTGATCCCCCCTTGGATAGGGCACTACATGCGCCACCTTCCAGTCTTGAGGCACCCACCCTGTCCTCAGAGAGAGATGGTGAAAAGCTCTGCTAGGGGTTCGCCAGGACATCTGCAAGTTCCTTCAGCACTCTAGGATGTAATTTATCCGGCCCCGGTGCTTTCTCCGTCTTAAGGGAGCTGAGGGATTCCCTCACTCTCTCTGCTGTGATTTCCACTTCTGGTACCTCTTCTCCCTGCTTAGCCCTCCCCCCACCTGCCAGTGATTCAAGAGATGTGAAGGTAGTCCACAGTGAGTTTGTTGGTGAGGTGTTGTTTAGCTACAAGGGGTAAGTAAATGTATACAAGGATATTTACTTGTGATGGGCTATGCAGCAGATCGCTGGTCATATTGCATGAAAGAACATTAATTCAGGCACACTGGATTTGAGCAAGGTGACTGTGAACAGTGTGGTGTTCAATACTTAGAACAGGAGTGCTACTGGTGTTGGTAAGCAGACCACATGGTCAGAAGCTAAGTCGAGCGTGCTGGTAGCAGCACCGTATGTACAACAGCCTGAAAGTTGGGGGGATGTAGAGCTTCCAATGGGAAGAATGGATCCCAGGCAGGAGGGAATGCTTGTCAATGTGCATTTGGTGAAGCTAGGAATCGGATTTTTGCCACTTGGAGACATTGCATACTTGCAAACGGAGCGCAGGTGGTTTCGCAGCAAATGTAGTGGCTGCTGCTGATTTTGTTTTTTATGGAGGGAACTGATTCTGGGGAATGAGGGTATCAGTGACAGTGCCGCACTTGCAATGGACGGGAGAGTGGGGGACGTGGGGAATGCCACGTGGACTAAGGTGAGTTAGTCGGTCTGGCAGATGCTTGGGGGAGACACAGGTAGGGTTTGTTGCAGTTTGTTATGGCGCTAGCTCAGGGGTGAACTTCTTTTGGAGACACATTGGAGGAGGGCAGAGTCAGGTCCAGGTGGGACCACTGGAGAGAAATGGGGCCGGGAGCAGATGGAGATGCCCAAGTCATTTCAGAAGCCGGTGGCTTGCATTTGAAACTAAAACGCAGTCTCTCAGGGAGAGGTGGTTTTTTCAAGTCCTGGGGGCTTGGAGGAATGGTTTAGGACATGGTTCTATGGTCCTACGTAGTGTCCTTGTTCTGTTAGTATCTAAAAAAAAAAAAAATGAGTTTTGATGGAGAGATGAAGATTAGCACTTCACTTGCAGCAGTTCCCAAAGTTTTTCCTGTTAAGTGAGCAAATAAGGAGTTGCCATGTTGTGTTTGGTTTCTGACTTGATTTCTCCGAATGGAGATGTGGTTTTCAAGTCCTGGGGGGGACGGTTTGGGACAGGAGTGATGGAGGCTGGCCTGGGGGCACGTTTGGCCAACCGACCATGTTGGGGACTCTGGGGGAGCATGAGGGAGGGGGAAGGATGATTACAGATTGCCGCAATCAAAAAAAAAAAAAGATTTTGTGAATAGGGTTTTTTTATCCCCTTGCCTTGAGACAATGCAGACAGCAGTTCTGGGAGGTTGCCATCCCTCTGATTGCTAATGGAAGGCAGGAGGGACCCAGTTGCTTGAGCTCCATTCTGACAGATACATGGCTGCCATGTTAGGGAGCCTTGTCGGCGGATGGGGTGGATGGCATTTTAAAGAAAGGCAGGCGACTGCGCGGGGTCGCCATTTTAAATAAGGGAGACCTAGCTCCCAGTGGTGGATAGAAAGGGAGATTCAGGAGGGGAATGGGTAAAGGATAATATTGAAGAAAAGTTTATTAGAAGGGGCATTAGGCTGTGGTAGAGGGCCCAGAATCCTAGTCTTGCTGGAGAAAATGCGGGTGCAATGATGTATCCAGGTGGCTAGTGTTGAAGTGACTATAGACTGGAAGATTAGATACTGAGGAGGTACAAGGATAGAGTGTGTGTACAGAGAAAACACGTGTTTTTGGCCATGCATCGGGAGAATAGATCCTAGGTCCCACGACGTGACCTTACAAGAGGAAAGGGAGTGGCTGACATGCATCTGAGTATGCAAGGAAGGTTACGGAAGCCAGACATTCCACTGCATGCACAGAATAAGCAACAGGGTGGGGGAACCACACATCGGTAAGGGCAGAAAGAAAAGCGTAAGGAAGAGTAAAAAAAAAAAAGGGAAGTGGGGCGGGGGAGGGAACAGGGATAGAGACATAAGCATTGGATGGTTCAGTAAGTACAGCAGGGGGCAGAGTGGCCGATGGGGAGTAGGCCATGAGCCCCTTTTCCGGTGCATTTTGTGAATTCATCAGCCGTATGGCAGTCACCTTTTTAAGACGGGAGTATGACTGGAGGGGTGAAGAGGATGGGGCAGGCCCTAGTGCATAATAGTGTTACAATAATACTATAAAACACCACCACAAATTAGGGGAAGGAGGCCAACATGGTACAGCAGTAGGTGATTTCTGGGCAGAAATGTGTTATTTGCTACGAGGCGAGAGACAGGAAGGTACTGGGGTTATCGGTTGGTCAAGGTATTTGATGGGGCATCCAAGTGGAACAGTATTGCTTGCAGTGGACTGGCCTGTTGGTAGGGAATGTGTAGAAGCACTTGACAGGACCAGGGGGGTGGATAACACATAGCAATGGGTTTTCAGCACAAAGGGACAAAAAAAATGGAAAAGGATATACTACAGAAAAATAAATAGATAAAAAGAAAACAGGACAGGGAGAACAGAAGTTGGCCAAGGACCAGGTGGATTTCAGGGGTTTCAATTGAGTAGGAATTTCAGGGACAGACAGGGTAAAAAACACTTAAAAGAACCCAGGGGAGGGTTACATGGGGGAGATCTGAGAGAAAGTCTGTTGGTCAATATTAACAATTTTCTGCGATTATTTTCAGCACAACTGGCACCCAGGAGGGACCACCAGTGAAGATGAAGGTTCAGAGTCCTTATGGACCAGGGTGGGGAGGGTGCAACCAAGGCATCGGAGGACCCAGGGAGGAATGACAGAAGGGGTAAGAGTGGAAAAGGGTGGCGGGAAAAGGGGCACAGTAGGAAGCGGGGGCAGGGGGCTCTTAAGGCTTCGACAGACAGGTGGTCAGCAGGTCCGGGGCCACCACTGGCACTAGCCGCAGAACCATTGGCTGGGTCTGCCCTGACACCTCAACTGCCCCTCCAGTTCCTACAGCAACTCCCAGGCAGCAGGGCAGCAGCCATCAAGGAGCCCAATAGCTCAAACACAGAAGGGGCCGGCTCCACAACACAGGAAGGAAGGGCCTCACACCAGAGGGTATTACTACAGGGTGTGGAGAGCAGCTGGTAAGCACTTAGGGGAGAACTGGGGGGGTTTCAGGTGGCAAGCAACAGGTCAAATTATGTGAGTGGGGGGTAGTTAGATGAACAGCAGGAGCACAGAGGTGGCTGGTGGCCAGCAGGCATAAGTTGAAAGTAAGGGCTGGGCCAATACGACAGAGGCCCAGCTGGATAGATGCAGAGGGATGCTAGACCAGGGTGGGGGAGTTTCAGCCCATAGCTTTTGGGGGAATGCTGGACAGAGCGATCAAAGACAGAAGGTTGAAGAAAGGTAATTGGGGAGCGGCGCCCCTTTACCCCACATGGGGAAGGTATTAAAAAAAAATGTTTTTGGTGTTTGTTGGGGGTGTACGGGAGGGCACCCCAGATGGCTTTTAAGAAGGTTTTACATAGGGGTTGATGAATAGGGGCACGTTTGATATGGGGAAGAGGCAGTAATTTCTGTAAGGGTGACCCGGGGGAGCTACGATAGAAAATCCGGGATCAAAGTGGCAGGGTAACAGCAGGCAGGCGGACAAAGTGAGGGTGATAAGAAAGGCCAATGGTTTTGTAACAGCACATGCATTACAAGAAAAGGTATTTGAGGTGGCACAGGGTAGTGCACAGGAGGGTAATGTTTACAGGGCAGCAACCATTATTCGGACGAGATTGCTGCATTCAGGGAAGGGACATAGGCACCTGGGGAGCCAGGGGGGCAAGCATTATTGGAAGGAAGGGGTCAAGTAATAAGTGTACCTTGGGCGCCAGTGAGGCAGCAACCATCTATGGCCAATGATCCTTTCCAGCTGGGAAGCGACATCTAGGGGAGCGGTCGGAAGCTAGAATCCACCGGGATATAGATGGTCGGAAGCAAAAAAAAAAAAATAGAGAGAGACAGGGAGATTCTTGGGCTACTAACTAGCCGGTGCTGCTGGTGGGCTGGCAGTACAACTCAAATGAGAGCAAATATTCAGTTATTTCTATTTGCACAAGGGCCTGGCAATAAGCTATACTGTGCATCTGGCAGAACAGCAGAACAGCAGGGCAACTTTAGTACCTTGTCCGCGCCCCGTGCTTGACCATTTTATTCTACCAAATTAACGAATAATAGCAGGCCACATAGGTGTCATAATAATAGGATTGTTTTTTTTCTGCGGAGACTGAATATTACAGTTGTAAGTCCGGCAGTGGGGCAGAATGGTATAAGGAAGGGAAAAAGCCAAAATGCTTGGGGGGGGGCAGGTCAATCATGTCCGATTGTTGGTGTCATGGTATAGGAAAAGGAGAAGTGGTATTCAAACAGTTAAGGGAGCATAATTAGTAGTCAGTGGACAATACACAATGGGAGAGAAGGTTGTTCAGGGAGTACCACAAGGAAGAACAGCCTCCTCATGGGTGTGATCAAAAAGAAACTGTGTATGGAGTTAAGGAATCAGCCTGATGGGCAGCACAGTAGAGTAAATATCAAGTTGCCTGCACAGGCCTGGCAGTGCATGATCAGGGGGTGATGCAGGGCAACAGGGGAAGGGGGACACAGTCCCAGTGGGCATTAGGGAAGAAAAGGCAAGTGGGCAGACAGCAGACAGCTAGTTCCCTCGAGAAGAAGAGTGGGCCACGGTGTGTACGCCCGTGCCCCCGGTGCAGGACATAAGAATAAGAGGCCAGGTTACCCCCCATGATATACGTCGGGGGGGCAGCAGAGATAGAGAGATCTGGCTATTAATTAAGAGAACAACAAGAGAAAAATGATATAATGTATGCACCAAATGGAAATGTAAAGTTTATGTACATATGGGGTGGAATATGGAGAGAAAATGTACCAAGGTGAACAAATGGTGAATTATCATAAATATATCAAATCAGTAAAATTATTGCCAAGACTGAGCAACCTCTGGTCATTCCTTTCCCAACAAGTGCTGAGGCAAGGGTGACAAAAAAGGGGAGCAGGGCACCAATGAACATCGGGAGTTGGGGACACATTTAACTAGGGGGTTCCTAGTTCCCTTAGTGGAGAAAGGATTGTATATTCCAGGGGAGGTCCCCACGGTAACCTCCCTCTCCCCAACAGGATAAGGCAATGGCAGAGGTTTGCTGACAAAAGGGGGGGGATGTATTAAAAAAAAAATAAAAAAACGGAGGTTTTGGAACCACAAGGTGGAAGAGGAGATTAGATGGGTGACCTGCAGAGAAATTTATTATGCAAACGGATAGAAGGATCCGAGTTAAGTCTACCAGGAAAAGAGTATTTGGGATGCCGGTGGACATGAGGGCAGTTTGTGCCCTTTCAGGAGGTGAGTCTAAAAAAAAAAGGAGGAGGTGTGCACCTACTTGGGGGGGAAGCCCACCGTCCATCGCAAGCTGGAGGTGGGCTAGTGGAACAAGAAAGGTGTAGGTGCATATGAGATGGGCAGACTGCTGAAGGTGGATGGCAAAGAAGAAGAAGAAGGGGCACAGAAAACAGGGAGGGGGAGGAAAAGGGGATGGGAGAATTTGACACAGGGCCACAGAACAACACCAGACAGATGAGTGGTATGGGTGTACACACATACCCAACAAGAGAGAAAAATGACCAGAGCGCCCCCCCCCAGATGTGCGTCTGGGGGTGAGAAGAGAAAGCAAGAATAAAAATGTGGTTTAGGAATGTTGTGACAGCCCCACAGCTTTAAGTCGGGGGGGGGGCAAAATGGAAAACAATGAAGAAAATGTGGTTTATGGAAATTGTGTATAGTAATGATAATAAGGAACATAATTTTGTAAAATATGATGGTGAAAATATTGTGGAAGTGAACTTTTGGAGGAGAATATAATAAATTAATTGCCAACTGAGTATCCACACAATTGGTAGTCTGTTTTCATTGGACAGGGCTCTAGGGACAAGTAAGTATTTGCATAACCATGAATGCTGCAATAAATTGCTGGATAAAGGCACATAATATAATCAAAGAAGAAATTGGAATCATTAAATTTAACAAGTTTATAAAAACTATAATTTTATACCTTAAACACATAATAATAATTTTAAAATATGGAAAGACAATGGCATTTATCAGATAGGTATGATTATGGATGAATGAAGCATTTGAAGCAAAGAAAACATTTCAAAGCTTACAACACCAATATGCATTACCCCAAAAACAAAAATTTCAATATATCCAAATAAAAAATTATGGGCCAGATATTCAGAACTTTGCCCTGGGGCTAAATTAGCACTGCCCGGTGGGCAAACTTTGCCCAGAGCAAAAACATAGCTATATTCAAAAGGAAATAGCCTGGTGCAAAATCAGCTGAATATAGCAAGCTAAGGAAGCTGGGCAAACAGGCCAGGAGTGCAGGGCAAAAATTGCCTGGGATTAAGACAGTACTGAATATAGCAAATAAGACAGCACTCAATATAGCATTCAGACAGAGGCAGTGCAAACACCCACAGAAACAAAGTGTTAGAGGTGTAAGCAGCTGTCCAGGAACACAGGAAAGCAAAATAGCCCTGCCAGACACAACTGCAGTACTAGTGAAAGGCATGGAATAACCTGGACCCACAAGTGAAACCAGAATACCACAGAACACTGTCAAATCCCAATTCCCCCACAAAAAAAGACACAGGAATGTCAAGCATAACAAAGTATAATTTAAAAAGGGAACAGGTAAGGTACAAAGGCAACAGGAACAAATGTACAGAAAAAATAAAGCAAAACACAGCAGAACACAATATGTAAAAATGGGGAACAACACAAACATAATGAAAGGGAAAAGGGCAGGCTTAACAAAGGGACCGAAAACAATGGGGAAAACAACAGTAATAGTGCAAAAAGGCAATTATGTGAAATGCATGGCATCGTGGCTGCCCTCCCTCCACTCCTGCTCAGGCCTCAAGGCATGGCAGTGGATGGTCTGCCCTCCCAGCCTCACCTCAATCCACCCCAACAATGTCTTCAGCACATTGCACGCCCAGCAGTTTGCCCCGAACACAGGGTGTGCGACGTGTGCGCGGCGGCAGGTGCAGCTGGTGTGCTCCACCACATGCGTATTGTGGCCCTGTCTCCCTCACCTGCATGCCTATGCACACAGCCACTTCTCATGTTCCCTGCACACACACAGCCCTCCATGGCCCTTGTTCAATCCCATGCCACAGCCCCTGCCATCACATATCTACATTGCTGTTTCTTGTGCGCACCTGGGTGGTGGCCATACCTCTCAACCTTTTGTCCCCCCGACCATACAACAGTGCCTCTCAGGATGTGATATTACTGAGCAAACTGTGGACCTCTTTCTCAATGCATTTCCTCAGCAGCTAACTGGACTGTTACAATCTTTGCACATCTGTTCAGGCCGTCTGTTCTTAATTGCCTGTTTTGTTGGCATCGTCTACGATGGGGATGTTCTTTACGGTGTTACCACTGAGTGTGGGACAAGTCCTCACACTCTGGAATAGGGAGCTGCAGTGATGTAACTGTAGTACTGTTCCTTGTACTGTATACTATGTTACAGTTGAGGGGCATGGTGGTGGCCCACATACATCACACGCACCGCACCACATCACAACACCACACTGGCAACATGTGCAGCACCTACACATTACACTGATTTCACTGTACTGTATATGCACTACCATTAATTGTACTGTTGACACCATATTATTTGTCTGTGTTATCTGTACTCACCGTCCACCCTGGTACAGTGTCTCGATGATGCTGCTTCTGTGCTGTATGGCCCGGTGGGCCATGCGCGGATCCCGCCGCTCACGTTGCTCTACTATCCCCCTTACCCCTGTCTCTGGCTCACTGTCAGAATGTACCTCAGGTTCAAGTGCACATATCCCATGGTTCAGTGCCATGTTGTGTAGCATACAACAGGCCAGGATGATACCGCATACCTTCTGAGGGCTATACTGTAAGGTACCGCCTGACTGGTCTATGCAACGGTACCGCATCTTGAGCATCCCAAAGACCCTCTCTACGATGTTCCTTGAGGCAGCATGTGCCTCATTGTACCGTTCCTCAGCCACTGCTGCTGGCTGAGGTACTGGTGTCAGGAGCCAGGGTCTTAGAGGATAGGCACTGTCTCTTGTGGAGATAAATCAGGTGTTAGTGTTGCTGTCCTGCACAGTGCCCACTGCTGCTCTGAACCATTGCTCCCTGCCCCTCCCACAGCTACCCTTGCCTATCCCCCCTTCCCTGTGCTGTCATCCTGTTGTGGCTGCCCATACTCACTGACTAGATGCTCACTTGGAATCCTGCCGTCCTCAAATGCTTGGCACAGCTGGGACTGGTGCCAGATGAAAGCATCGTAGGCACTGCCAGGGTACTGTGCAAAGACATTGCTAATGTACCCTTTCGCATCGCACACCACCTGGCAATTATTTGAGTGGAAGCCCTTTCCTGTTCACATACAGGTCACTGGCATCACCAGGTGGTGCACGGATGGGGACATGGGTGCAGTCAATGGCACCAAGTACAGCAGGTAGGTGCACAACTCGATGGAATTGCTGCATGGTTGCTGTGCGCTCTGCTGCCGTGCTAGGGAATACTATAAACTCACCAGCAGGTGGCAGGAGAGCATCAAGGATCTGGGTCAGGAGGCGCGATGTGGCGGACTGCAATATCCCAATGGTGTCCCCCGTTAGGCACCGAAATGTCCCAGTGACTAGGATGCACATCGCTGCCGTCACCTTTTCCTCGACTGACATGGCGTGGCTGTGCCTGGTGTTCAGCTGCAGCTCCTCATACAGGAGTTCGCATAGCTGCCTCAACATTCCCCTGTCCAACCTGTACCGGCCAACGATGTGGTCATCAGGCAGGGTCTCAAAGGAGACTCTGGGCCGGTACCATCTGTGTGCAGCATCTCTCCACCTTCGTCTAGGTACTGGGCCTTGTTGGGCCTGCTCTCTTTCATTCTCCTCCACAGCCTGCTCCATCAGGTGCAGCACTACAGCATTGCTAAAGAAAGCTATTGTGTTACACTTTGTGGTCTGGCCACTCCCTCCTCTGTGGATTGCCCTGGGTTTAGTCCTCCCTTTTATAGGCGGTAAGTAGTGCTGCGCTAAGTGCCGCGTAATGGTGCATTGTGCAGCGCTATGTCTCTAAATATCCCATTGCGCCCATATGCAGGTTCCCGCCCCTCCACTTTGTCCCTTACATACATTATGTTTTAGCCCGGTGCTATTGCTTTTAGCGTGCGCTATCTCTCTCTTTGAAAATGGCAGTCCTGTGCTAATCCTGCGCTAATCCTGTGCAAATGGTTAGCACGCCACGCTAAGTTTTGAATATCTGGCCCTATATTTCTAAAAATAAAGTATTATTAAAAATAAGAGAAGAGTAAACATTAATCAGACTATTACAAAATAAAACAGATAAAAAAACTAATCTCAGTAATCTATCAAACTATCATGGAAAATAGAAAACATGATCTGAGTAGGTTAAAAAAGAAATGGAAAACAGACTTAGGACTCATAATTACAGAAGAAACACGGAAACAAATGATCAGCTCTTTTACGGTGAAAGTTAAATCAACGAAGCTACAACAAATACAAATGAATACTTTTCATTGCATTTATTACACCTCCACAAAACTGCATCATTTTAATAACACTATATTGGGTAAATGCCCCAGATGTGCTAATACCTCTGGAACACTAATATATTTGATTCATACATGCCCATATCTTACAAATTTCTAGAGTAAAATAATGACAATTATAAAAAAGATAGTTAACAAACCTATTAATTTAACTCCAATGCTTACAATATATGGTATGACTTTATTAAATAATGAAGTAGATGAATTTCAACAGAAATTGCTCACGATTATGATAATATTAGCAAGAAAATGCATTTTGCAATAATGGAAAGACAATTCCCCACCAGTGTCTGAAACCTGGCTTAATCTTATGATCGATGTTGTAAAAGTAGAGCAAATATACTACATAAAGAACGAACACAATGAAATATATGAAAAAATATGGGCACCTTTTAGAGAAGTAGTACAGGGAGGTGATATATAATACAGTAGACGGATGGAAAAAAATATATATACTTTGCTTTGAAAATATAAGTATTTAGGTATTACGGTTAGCATTAAATATCGGTTATTATTAGGATGAGAATAGATTCCTGGTCCATGTGTAATGATGATAAACAAGACTATTAATTTGAAAGTAACTTTGGATGAAAAGATGGTCTCAAATTGTTTTTCTGAACCAAAAAAAAAAAAGAAAAAAAGAAAAAAATGAATGCACAAGTTAGGGTATCTTAATGCCACAAAAGTAGACACATGTGGTGTTAGGGTTTCTAATCCTAACTCCCTACATCCACCCCTGAAGCAGCAAAAGGAAAAATCATTAGGGTTTTGGGTCTCCTGAGTCTTGGTGAATCAGTGGTGAGGTCTTTCTGGTGGTTGTCAACCCTAATGCTTCCCCTCCCCCAACCCATAGCCTCTAGTCTGAAGCATAGGGTACAACTCCAAGTCAGTGCCTCATAGTGACACATAATTCAAAGGTAGAGAAGTATGTCTCACCACATGTTGCCAACACAATTTGTTGTAGCTTTCTTCACCCAAAGCCCTGCGGGCACTGTGTGAAGAAAGGAGATAATGTGCGATAGTGTTTGCTTAGGGAACAGGGTGGGCATTAGGGTTGACAGCCTCAAGGAAGACCCCACTGCTAATTCACAAAGCCTCCAGAGACCCAAAACCCTAATGTTTCTTACTTTTGCTGCTTGGAGGATGGGGTGAGGAGTTAGTTAGAGTTGTAAACCCTAACACCACATTTCCCTACTTTTGTGCCATTAAGTTACCCTAGCTGGTGCATTAATAAATTCTTGGCAAATAAGTTCCTTTCTTTTTGAGGCAATGGAATCATATCTTCATTCACACAGGTCCCGAAGGGACATGCATGAACAGATGCAGATACCCAGTACCATGGAAGACTTCGTCTGCCTACAGAAGTGTAGGGCCCTTGTGGACTCTACACTTCCATGCAGTGACAGATGTGAAGAATTCATGGGGCAGTCTGGTGGGCTGCAGAAGCACAGGGCCCTGTGGTCCCTGCTCTTCTATGTGGCCATAGATACAAATGCACAGGGCAACGAGTGCATCTGTCAACCAATGCACAGGGCCCTGTGTCACCTATGGGTAGAGAGGTGCAGGGCCCTATGGCAAGAGGACACTTGTCTTTATTATATGGTACCCGAGTCCGTGCAGACAACCCTGCACCTTTCATTCCAGGGCTGAAGGGGTGTCACATAACAGCCCCATCACCCCATCCTCACCCCATCCAGCTGGGTCACTGAGCTCACCACTGAACTCAGTTCACCAGCATGGGATCACAAAGCATACCCTCTGGGGTCAAGACTGGCACTGCACACAAAGTTTAACAACTTGTTTTTAATTCTATATTTGGTTCTATACTTGGTTAGCAGACAGAAGAAGAAGACATAAACCCATTGAGACTGTTTCCCACCATAGTGGGGCCACATTTTCAGATATTATGTGATAAAAATGTATCCAGTTTGTTTCTGAAGATGTCTATTGTGTCTGCATCAACCACATCACTCGATAAGTTATTCCATAATTTCACCACTCCATATGTGAAGTAACTCCTCTGATTGTTCCTTTTTGAAGATTCCAATACAATTTGCTTCTTATGACTTTTCAGGTTTATTTCCCTGGTGTTAAATCTCAATCCCAAACTGTCCATTAGTCCTCCCTCCCCTATAATTTTGTACATCATTAGCATATCACCTTTCTCTTCTTCTCTCAAGTGTGAACAATCCCAACTCCTCCAGTCTCTGTCTGTGTGGCCTATCTTTTAATTTATTTATTATTTTTGTAGCCCTGTGTTGCACTCTCTCAATATTATTTATATCTCTTCTCAGGTATGGGCTCCATTCTGAAGAGCAATAATCGAGATGTGATCTTATATATGTCTTATATAGAGACAAAATACAGACCTTGTCCCTAGACACAAAGGCCCTTTTTATGCAACCTAGGAGTTTGTTGACTTTTCCAATTACTTTATTATAATTACTGCCAAAGGTAAAATCTATTTCAATCAATATACCTAGGTCATCTTCACTATTTACCTCTCTTAGTTAACAGCCATTAAGGTAATATCTATGTTTTTTGTTGTTACCCCCCAGGTGCATAACCACACACTTTTACTGGTTGAAGAGCATTTTGTTTTCTATTGCCCAATGTTCTAATGCCCTGAGATCTATTACTAAGTTGTGTATTTGTTTCTCAGTATTAACTGTATCTTCTAACTTAGAATCACCGGCAGATTTTACCAACCAATTTCCAACATGTTCATTCATGTGTCAAATGAACATCCCAAACAGCACAGAGTCCAGTACCAAACCCTGTGGGATGCCGTTGGTCACTCTAGCTGCCTTTAAAATATGCCCCCCCCTTCCCTCACCTTCAGCTGGATTGGCACTCTCTCTGGAAGTCATGTCATAAATGTATTTCTCAAGATAGATTGCATCTCATGCAATACCATGTATTGCACAACTTATATTACTCCCCGGCCAAACTTCACAGGTAGGGTTACCTAGACTCAAATAAGTGCAACAAATGTTCACAGGATGAGGGCACACTTTTTCATATGCTTTGGTCTTGTCCAAGAATTTCCACCTTATGGGTTTCAATCCAAACTTCCTTAGCCCCCTTGTTGGGCCTCCAAGAATATTTTACCCCTGAGATATGTGTGTTAGGGGACATGTCCTCTATTAGAGTTAGGGTATGCAAATGTCATATTTCCATGGTTGCCCTTTCCGCTAAGAAAATAATTCTCCATCACTGGAAAGACAGGTCCTCCCCTTCTTTCCAGGAGTGGGTAAGTAAAGTATTATCTAACTTGTGCATGGAAAAAGCAATAGTCAGTCTGCACAATAGTCTGGCAGTTTACACTAGAATTTGGGATCCCCTTCACTCACTAATCTCTCTGATTCCAAACTAAACCTATACTAGGGTTATTGCTCCTGCATGGTTTTTGGTTAGATGCCCGGCATTCACGAGTACTGAGATGGGTTACTGCAGTAAGGGGAGGTTAGGGGGGCGTGGGCAGCATCCTGTCGCTATGTATCAATAAGTCTCTACCAGTTTTCTCTGTATGCTGCCTTTCATGTTGGAAAATGTATGAATAAACTTTAAATTAAAAAAAAAATATGCCCCCTAATTCTCACTGTCTGGGTTCTGTTATGAAGCCATGCAGTAATACAGGCTAAATATTTTTCATTCAAACCCATTTGGAAAAGTTTATTAAGTAATGTTTTATGTGGAACTTTATCAAAAGCTTTTTGCAGATCAACATATATGATGTCATCCAGTTAATTTTTGTTTTACTGAGTTGTTTGCCTTTTCATAGAATACAAGAGTATTTATAGCACACACTCTGTTTTTTTAAATCCATGCTGGCTACTGTCTATCAACATTTTTTGCTTTTATTTCCTCTTCCAATCTGCTTTTTTTCCCCAATTGTTTAACCAGGAGAGACACACTAAGCCTAACACTTGTTTACAGGTGCGACCTGGGAGCACAGGGAAGTTAAGTGACTTGCTCAGGGTCAAACAGTATGCAAGTGGGGTCTGTGGGATTCAAACCCAGGTCTCCAGATTTGCAGCTCAGAACCTTAAACCACTGTACTACTGCCTCCCTAATGTTTTAGGCTTAAGGCTTTTAATCATTGTTTTCATCATTTTATTGAAGACAGAGGTCAAACTAATTGGTTTATAGTTGGAGGTGTTACTTTTGTCCCCCTTTTCATGGCTGCAGTGGGCATTGCCCTGCAGTTATTTTGCTATTACAGTAGAAAAAGGAAACTCTTCTGATTCCTAATGGACTAGATAAAATTAGAGATTTTGTGGTATTGCACTGCTTTCTTTCATCTAAGCAGTGTTTCAAAGCATTATTTGTGTGCTATGCTTCAATCTGGTTAGAACTGTCTTTCAAGAAAAATGTATAGCTCATAAACATGTCAGCAGCAGACAACCCTAGGACTATAATGTCAAATGTCACAGAATGGAGTATTTATGTAGTAAATCTGGTGTTACATGGCTCAATAAAGATACATTAGATGACCCCTAAACATACTTCTTTTAAGTTACACTTTTTTACAGTGAGGGTTTGAAATGAACTGTTCATATGCATGTTTTCATCTTAAAACTTACCATTCTGTTGAAATTATGTTGATAACGTACTGAACAAGGAGTTTGCCTGTCTGTGCTGGTTATGTGCCTCCTTCCTGAAAACTTTGATCAGCTAAGCTAGCTGTTTTACAGGGAGTGTGTATTTTTTCCTTTGGATTTCAATAATCTTTACTGTACCTGTGCACACTATTCATCATGTGTGAGGTAGAGGAATATAAAGATGTTGAGGACATACATTTAAACTTTGATATTGGTATCTGACCTTACCAATCTGAGTCTGCAGTATCCAATGTTAATCGGTGTGAGGGGGCACAAGCTACATCTAATTCTGACATAGAAACTGACAGTTCTGATTCAAATGACACAGACTGGAGACTTACCTTGGATTGGCTAATATTTTTAATTATTAATACCTAATCATTGTTTTATCTGTAATCTAGGGATCATTGTCATATCATCTGTGACAGGACCCACCCCCCATTATATTGTATAGCAATTCACTGACCTATGCTGCGTCACAAATTATATATCTATATTTTTTAATATGTCTTTGTACCCATCAGTTCTGAACCATATCAAGTCATACTGTTTATTGCGTGTATGTGGAGGGGCTCTGCAGAGGTGCCTATGTGCACCCATTGTTATCATAATTTGATGATGCTTTATATTAGTTTATCAGGGCTGTGTTTGGATATGGCCTCATCTGGTGTTGTAGTACAAGTATGTTGTTGCATCTTTTTCTCATTGTATATGTTACTTATTCTGGTGTGTGTGCGTGCCTGTGTGTGTGTGTGTGTGTGTGTGTGTGTAAACTGCGAGGGAGGTCCTGACTGTCTGTTCCTGTACTGTCACCTGTGTGACCACATGTGGATGTTCATGAACAGGGGTCAAAACTGGCACCAGACCCACTAGCCAAATGCTGTTAGATATTGTTTTGGGATAGACAAAAATCTTTGTAAGAATAGAAAAGAGCATTGCAAGTCCTACTTTAACCACTTTGAAAAACAAGACCGCAATCCTGAGCAGGTGCGTGACATTGCTGTGGACATGACACGCATGCTCAGGATCACGGGCCTGTTTTTCAAAGTAAGACTTGCAAAGCTCTTCACTGTTAGTACAAAGATCTCCATGCTCAGAAGATCATGTACTTTTAGCCCCAACTATCACTTACACTGGTTCAGAAGATTTGCACACGTGCAATGTGTGTTCACACTGAGAAGAGGCATCCGGAGGTGGAAGATTGGCCAAACAATAAGGTAATATGCTTGGTCTGAGCTAAAGTATATATTCTTAAAGTTTAGGTAACAGATCTTACTGTTACTCATACTGGGGCACATGAATAGTTTATTTTGCCATAGATGTAATTACAGGCACACTGGTCACACAAGTTCAGTATAGCTGCTGAAAGCTGACAGTGTCCCTTTAATGTGTGCACTGCTCATGGACTGCATTGATAAAAGTTTCCAGAGAGCTGCAAAGTACAATAAGATGAAGCTGAATGGAAGCTAGAAACAAACCATTAGGAAACTTTTATTAATTCTTTGCCGTGAGCAGTGCACACATTAAGCCATCAGCAATCACATGTAAGAAGGCAGAGTTACTGTCCAGTGAGATTACTGCTGATCAGAATCGACCATCTCAGCTCTTTCAAACTGTGGACAGGTTGTGTAACCCAACCTGTCTACAGGTTTGAGGTGCTTTTTTACAAGTTAAGTGTGATGAGTTTGCTCAATTCTTTGCAGATAAGGTAGCCAACATCAGGGCCGAGATCCATCCAGCGCTCTCTATGGGGGTTGACGGTGGTCAGTGTGCAGTCACTCCTCCTCGGTTTTCTTGAATATCTTTTGACAAGCTGGGGATCATGGACATTGTGTGGATTATACAGAATTTGTGGCCATCATGCTATAGTTTGGACCTGGGTCCAACACGCATATCACTGTGGTGTATTGTGTCCATTGGCTCGGTCCTTGCAAAGATTGTGTGGTACTCCTTAGGGTCAGGTGAGTTTCCCAGCTCCCTGAAGGAGGCAGTGGTGACACCGCTCCTTAAAAAAGCTGCTTTGGACCCTAACTGCTTTGCTAACTACAGACCTATCTTTAACCTTCCCTTTGTTGGGAAGGTGATTGAGAAAGTAGTTGCACTGCAACTGGAGAACTATCTTACCATCCACACTGTCTACTATCCTCTTCAGTCTGGTTTCCGGAAAAGACATAGTACCGAGACCGCTCTGGTTCCGGTGCTCAATGATCTCCTGATGGCAAGTGATCAGAAGCTCTGTTCCATCTTGGTGCTTCTCGACCTCTCCTCAGTGTTTGACACTGTGGACCATGGGGTGCTGCTTGAGCACCTGAGGGTTATCTGTGGCCTGGCTGGTACAGTTCTCAGATGGTTTCAATCTTTCCTCACAGACAGACCCCAGAGGGTGGTGTTGTTTTTTTTTTCTCTGATCTATTCTCTGTCTGCCGTGTGGGTCCCTCAGGGCTCATTGCTGTCCCCTATGTTGTTTGCAGTGTACATGCTGCCCCTTGGAGACATTGTGAGATGATATGGGCTGAGGTTCACTGCAATGCTGATGATGCACAGCCCTATCTGTCTTTTGCACCCAACCAGAATAGTGTGGTCTTAATGTTTAATAGCTGTCTAGCGGAAATCCATGACTGAATTCCGGGAAGACTGAGGTGTTGGTGGTGGATCCGGGTCACCGGATAGAGAGGTTGGTAGTGGGTTTACCTCTGGTCTCTGGATTGAGGGTGCACAGCTGTCTTCCTCTGAACAGGTGTGTGATCTGGGGGTAGTTCTTGAAGATGGGCTGACACTGTGGTCGCAGGTCAGCAGTCATCAAGTCTTCCTTTTATCATCTTAGGAACATCGCCAGAATTAGGCACCTTGTTCCATCCGGTGACCTGTCTACGTTGGTCCACGTCTTTGTGACTTCACGCCTGGACTACTGCAACTCCTTCTACCTGGGGCTTCCGGGGGTTGATATCCATCACTTGCAGCAGGTCCAGAATGCTGTGGCATGGTTGTTGACTGGGACGTCTCGTTCAAGTCATATTACTCCCGTGCTGCACGAACTGCACTGGCTGTCTGTACAGTGGCGGATCAACTTCAAGGTCGGTCTTCTGACCTTTAAAGCCCTGCACAGACTGGGTTCAAGCTACCTGCAAGAGCTCCTGACTCTCTACAGCCCTGGCCATCCTCTCTGCTCAACTGAAGAGGGGTTGTTAGAGGTTCCCAGGGTGTGGCTGAAAACATCTGGGGCCTGGGCTTTTATGTTTGTTGCCCCATCCCTGTGGAACTCTCTACCCCATCAGATTAGAGAGTGCGGGACCATAGAGAACTTTAAGATAAGTCTGAAAACATATTTCTTTAAACAAGCATTTAGTATTTAGTATGGTAGTTTGAGATAGTTTTAGATGATGTATTTAAATTATATTGTAAATAATTTTTAAGTTGAGTTGTTCTGTCCTATGATGTGTTTAATTATGTACAGCACTTTGATTTTTATAATTGTGCTTAATAAAGCATTATTTAATTATTAAGCAACTCACTGAAAAATGCTAAACCAGTGAGTTGGAGGGACAATTTAATGTGATTTTTACTGTATGTTTTACTGGAATATATATTCATATATATATATATGTATTAGTCAGTGTGTGTGTATATCACAACAATTAGAAAGTGCAGTTAGGTGACTCAGTGGTTAGTGCAAAACTTGCTAGCTTACATTCCCCCACAATCTAGATCAGTTTCAGCCTTATGCATGTCATTGCTGATTTATAGGAGGTGTCTAGTGGCAAACCCCACCCTCTGATGTCCCTCAGGGCCTGAAAAGAAGAAAATGGCCCCTCAATGTCTTTTTTCAATCTGTAAAAATGTGTATAGACAGTGCACTGCTATGTTATCCTGAAATATATATGCATATATGTGTATATGTATTAGTCAGTGTGTATCACAACAATTAGAAAGTGTAGTTAGGTGGCTCAGTGGTTAGTGCAAAAATTGCTAGTCTACATTCCCCTTATATCTAGATCAATTTCAGCCTTATGAATGACATTGCTGATTTAAATGAGTTGTCTAAAGTCAACCCTCCCCCCACCCTCCAATGTCCCTTGGAACCTGAAAAGAACACTGTCCCTCGCTGTCTTTTTTTAATCTGTAAAAAAAAGTCAATCGCTGATGCAACCCTACACCCCAACCTGACCTCCCACTGAGCACCCACAACCCCACACACCCCAGATGCCCCCATACACTCTTACTCACCTGAACAGATCCCAATGTGAAGATCCACTACCCCACTGAAGACACATCTTGCTGCTGGAATTGGCGACTGCTATATGAGAAATAAGGTAAGTGCAGCTGACAACCCCTTGAAATACATTGACTCGCACTTACCTTATAGCTCATATAGCAGTCCCCAGTTCCATCAGCATGATGTGTCTTTGATGGAAGAGTGGATCTTCACACTGGGACTTATTCAGGAGAGTGAGAGTGTTTGATGAGTCTGGTGGTGCAGGGTGGTGGGTACTCAGTGGGAGGATGGGCTGGGGGTGAGGTCACATCACCACCCAGTCTGCCTTATTAATACCTATCTAGTGTGAGGCTCCAAGCCCAAACAGAATTCTGGAGCCTCCCTTGCCTCCAGAATACCCCGTGCCAGTCACACTCCTTCTTGAATTCTGGAACCATTTTAGCCCCTTCCACCCCCTCTGGTAGGCTATTCCAGGCATCCACCACCTTCTCCATGAAAAAATATTGTCTCACATTTCCACTGAGCCTTCCTCTTTCTAACTTCATTTTGTGTCCCCTTGATTTGGAGCATCTCTTACTTTGGAAGATGCTTCCTTCCTGGACTCTGTTTATACCAGTGATGTATTTATTTGTCTCAATCATTTCCCCCCCTCCTTCCTTTCCTCCATGGAATATATATTTAACTCCTTTAGTCTTTCCTCATATGTCTTATCCCACAGGCCCTACACCATTTTAGTTTCCCTCCATAGCACTGCCTCCACCCTGTCTATGTTCTGTCTCAGATGGGGCCTCCAGAACTTGATGCAGTATTCAAGGTGCATTCTCACAAGTGTCTTATACAGGGGCAAGATTACCTCACTTTTTCTACTCATGATACCCCTCCCAATGCATCCAAGCATCTGGCTAACCTTTCCAGACACCTTATTGCACTGTCTACTTTCTCTTAGGTCCTCCCTGGTTCCTTTCCTGCTTGTGACTGTCAATACCTCCCACCTAGTTTGTACTTTGCCCTTAGGTATTTGTACCCTATGTGCATGATCCTGCACTTCTTTGCATAGAATCCCAGCTGCCATTCTTCAGACCATTTCTCAAGTTTTCTAAGGTCTTCCTTCATTCTTTCAACACCCCCTGGAGTGTCCATCCTATTGCATACCTTTGTGTCATCTGCAAAGAGGCATACCTTCCCCTCCAGTCCCTCTTCAATGTCCCCAATAAAGACATTGAAGAGGAACTGCCTTAACACTGACCCCTGTTGCACCCTGCTCATCACCTCTGCCTCTCCAGAGTACTCCCTGTTTACCACAACCCTCTGACTCCTGCAATTCAGCCAGTTCTCCACCAACAGAACTATTTTAGGATCCGTATCTAAGCTGTGCAGTTTGTTAATCAGCCTTCTATGGGGGACAGTGTAGAAGGCCTTTCTGAAGTCCAGATGGGCCACATCCACTGCATCTCTGTGGTCCACTACCTTAGTTACCCAGTCATGCCATAGATTAGTACAATGAGTTAGTGCAAAACACAGTGCTTATCCTAAATACAGAACAAATTATGGTTAGATGTATAAGTAAATAAATGCCATATGAGTGTGTGTGTGTGTTAGTGTGTGTGTGTGTGTGTGTGTGTGGCAATGCTCTGTGTGTAGACAGTGCACATCTGTGTTATACTGGAATATGTATGCATATATGGTATAAGTATTAGTCAGTGTGTGTGCATCACAACAATTAGAAAGTGCAGTTAGGTGGCCCAGTGGTTAGTGCAAATATTGCTAGTCTACAGTCCCCCGCTATCTAGATCAGGTTCAGCCTTATGAATGTCATTGCTGATTTAAATGAGTTGTCTAGTGGTAATCCCCACCCACCGATGTCCCTCAGAGCCTGAAAAGAAAAAACTGTCCCTTGATGTCTTTTTTTAAATCTGTACAAATGTGTGTAGACAGCGCACTGCTGTGTTATACTGGAATATATATATATATATGTGTATGGAAGAAGAAGAAGAATCAGCATTTATATAGCACTTTTCATACACAGTATCCCAAAGTGCTTTACAAGCAATGCTAAACTGGTAGTGAAGTGACTGAATGTGTGGTGGCGGCCATATCGCACATCATCACCCACACACAGCCTGGATAATTGCATGAACTGGTTTATGAGAAGGGTAATATTGGCCAGGATATCGGAATGTTCCCTGCTCTTTTGCGAAGAGTGCCCTGGGTTCTTTTACTTCCACCTGGACACCCACTAGGACAACACCAGGATGGGCAGAAGGGACCTTGGTTTAATGTCTCATCTGAAGGATGGCACACCCCAGCAGTACAGCACCCCTCAATACTGCACTCGGATGCCAGCAATTTTTAGGTGCAAGTCCAATCCCGGTGTGGGACGAGAACCCATGACCTTCTGGTCCAGAGGCGGATGTGCTTCCAACTAAGCCACGCTGGCACCTATATATATTAGTCAGTGTGTGTGTATCACAACAATTAGAAAGTGCAGTTAGGTGGCTCAGTGGTTAGTGCAAAAATTGTTTACACATTTCTCACTGCCCACAATACCATTATTTTGCAGCCATATTGGCTCCTGCTAGAGTTTCTTATAAATTGGGACAACGGTTGCCCTATTCCAGTTTTTCAGGACTTCATCTGTTATTAAAGACATGTTAAACAGTGTCGTCAGAGAATACACCAGTCATTCCTCAACGTGTCTTAACAGTTGTGGATTGAGTTTGTCTGGCCCTGCTGATTTGTTGACTTTGATCTTACATATGTCATCTTGGACATTTTGTTTAGTGATGCTGTTAATTCCTGTGTAGAGTGTGTTCCCTGTTGCTTGGTTGGTTAGATTCCTAAATGCTTGAGGTGTAGTGTCTGTTTTGCTGAATACAGAGCAAAAGTAACTATTGAAAATATCTGCCATATGTTTTGGTTCTCATACTTTGTTTGATCCTATGTTCGATGGCCCTATTGATTCATCTGTTGTTTTACTATTAACGTATATACAGAATGTTTTTCCACTGTCTTTTGTGTGTGAGATCCAGAACTCTGGGTTTTTACTCTCCTGTCTTTTTTTTTTTTTTTGAAATTTAAGTTTATTAGGTTTTAACAACAAATCAACAACAACAAACAAACATGTCTGATAAAGTACAGTATGAAAGAATCGGTACAACCAAAACTCCCCACCTAAAACCCCTCCCCCAGACCCCAAAAGACCACCCCCACCCTCTCAACGAGAATGGAAAGAAACCCCAACCCCCTCCCATTAGCATATAACTAAGGAAAGGCTCAACCTCTAACATACCCACCCCCACCATCCACCACCCTCCTCCCTCCCTCTACAGGTGCGCCATCTCAATATAGTACATATTCTGGGTAATACAATCAGTCATCTTTGATATTACCAATCTCCAATACCAGCAAGATTACAGAGTAACACACATGACCAAAATAGAGATATTTATGTGGACTACAGTGATCAGGTCCCAAGTTAATTAATGCAGACATAATGCCTGAAGTTTACCCCATCTCTTCCGAAACAAATCCATACGACCATGCAGACTGGCAATCAAACTCTCCGAATGTAGATACGTAGTAAGTTCAATCAGCCAATCTGCATATGACAAGGCCAGCTGGTCTGTTCAATGTCTCAAGACTAATTTCTTGACCGCCATGGACACCAGAGCCATATGGTATTGACGTTCCCACTATCTATACAAGAATATTTGCCCAGAATGCAAATCTCAGGGGAGAAGAAACCAGACAGACCCAGAAGGGGATCTAGATTATCCCGAACAAGGGACCACAAAGGGGCAACCTTGGGACAGTCCCAGAACATATGAATTAGGTTTTTCTCCTTGTAAACACCTAGAGCAAGTCGGTGGAAGTTTTTGAGCTTGAAAAGTTTGGCAGGGGTATAATACAAGTTATTAACAATATAGTATTGGGTTAGCCGTAGTCTATCCTGGGTTATACCTATGTAGGTCCTTCCATATACAAGGCCAACTCAGGGAAGCATCAGGCAAGCATGCCCAGACACTAGAGCCCTCAGCAATCTCGGGAAATTTGTAATTTAAAAGGAAGGAATAAATCAAAGAGATAGAATGAGACTGAGAGGCAAGATTTATAATTTATGAAAGAAAGGGATAGGCCACAGAGTCCCTAAAATGGTGCCAAATTTCCCGCAATAAGATGTCTTAATTGGTACACTTTAAAGACCCTCTGCTAGGAATGCCAAACTTATCCAATATCTCACCGAAGAAAGAAGGGATCCTGATTATAGAAGTGCTCCACTTTGGCCTCTCTAATCTGTGGAGCCAATCCGGCATAAGCCAAGAACTACCCAACTTTATATTAGGATTGAAAATTACCGGCTGACCCAGATCTGAGACACTAGAAATGTGGAAAGATACTAAACATTGAGCCAGTGACTTAAGGGCAACTAGAATCATACTATCAGTCATCCAGTGTGAGACTGCTGCTGGAGGAGTATAAAGTATAGAATAGCTATCAAGTTTAGACTCAGAAAGAAGTGAACGCTCAATCTGGAGCCAAATTGGACATGGTAGCATGGGATTTGTAGAGAACTACCTCCCCAATTTAGAAAGATGGGCTGCCCAATGGTAAAGTAGAAGATTAGGTAACCGAAGACCGCCTTTTTCTTTAGGAAGAGATAGTTTAGCATATGAATGTCTAACGCCCTTCCCACGCCAGATAAAATTAGAGAACATAGTATGGAGTTGCTGAAAGTATGTAATAGGGAGCCAAAGATTTAACAGATTCAACGGGTAAAAGATCCGAGGGAGGACATTCATCTTAATAATATTGATCCGACCCCAGAGAGAAATAGGGAGGGCAGACCATCGCTGCAGATCCTGATAAACCAGATTTTTAATCCTATCCAAATTTAGCTTTTCAAAAGAGAGGGTTCAGTCGAAAAATGAATCCCCAAATACTTAATGGATCTAGGGGTCCACCTCATCCCAAAGGAAATATACTCCTGTTTATTAGTGTAGACGTTTAATGGGAAAATTTCCGACTTAGAAATATTCAATTTATATTGAGAGAAAGTACCAAACTGCTCAATAATATCAATCGCTGCTGTTAAAGACTCTGTCGGGTATTCTAAATGCAGAAGTATGTCATCTGCATAAGCAGAGAGCACCAGTTCCTGCTGTTGTAGCGTACAGCCTCTAATCTGGGGTGATGATTTAAGTCTGATAAGCAGCGGTTCCAGATACAAATTAAACAGCAAAGGCAAAAGGGGGCACCCCTGTCTAGTACCAGTATGTAAACGGAAAAGGGGGGAGAAAACCCCATTACAATACATTTTAGCTGAGGGGGAGCCATAAAAAACCTGAACCCTTTTCAGGAATGGTAACGGGAATCCCATCCTCCCCATCACGGCCCAAAGGAAGGTCCAGTCCACTCAGTCAAAGGCCTTCTCTGCATCAAGAGAGACCAGAGCTGCCAGATAAAGGACTGATTGGGCATGCTGGGAAATATGAGACAAGATTCTTAAATGATCCGCAGCAGACCTGCCAGACACAAAGCCTACTTGCTCGGACTAAGTAAACCAGACCAGACTTTCTTGATTCTTTCGCTAGTATTCTTAGCAAGGATTTTCATGTCATAATTTTGAAGGAGATAGGCCTATAATTTGCGGATCCGTGGGAATTTTATCAGGTTTGGGAATCAAAATAATTGTGGCTTCAAACAGGGTGGGATCTATTTCGATAGAGACCGATAAATATTCATATAACTTAAGGAGGATAGGTGCCAGCTCAACGAAAACCTTGTAAAATTAGCAGGAAGCCATCAGGGCCAGGTGCTTTGTCAGGAGCCATAGAGGTAATAGTCCTTTTCTATCTCCTCCAAAGAAATAGGAGCCAATAGGATTTCTTGATGGGATGCTGATAAACAAGGAATGTCGACGTCCCCCAAATACGTGTTGATATTTGAGATAGAGGCAGACGATGAAGGCTTACTATAAAGGTCCAAGTAGTATCTCTCAAAGATACGGGCAATACCTCTAGGGGAGGATACTGTAGAACCGGATGGGGAAAGCAGAGATGGGATTATCCTAGAGCCTTCCAATGCCCGCAAGCGCAAGGCCAAGAGTTTCCCAGCCTTTTCCCCATGGTCAAGATATTTAGCTTGAGTTCTTATCAGACAGTACTCCGTTTTTTCTTTCAAGAGATCCATATACTCACGTTTAGCTATCAGAAGAGCTTTAAGAGACGGTAACGAAGAGGTTGAAGAGTAATTAGCTTCCAACTCTCTAATTTTATTCATTAAGGACAGAGATTTTGCAAACCTAGCTTTCTTCCTGGAGGAGGCCATCTTTATTAACTCACCCCGAGATAGCACTTCAAAGAGCACCAAACTAAATCAAGTCTTGGGGTGGAATTCAGGTTCTCCACCAGGAAGAAAGAAATCAGAGATTTAATACTCGAGACAATTTGGGGGTCTTTCAACAACTGAGTGTTTAACCTCCAAACGGAGTCCCGGCAAAACTCAGGATCTAAAGAAAGTGTGATCCAGACTATGGCGTGATCTGAGAGAATGATTGGATCAATGCTGGACTGAAGAAGACTGGGAAGAAAGGATTTACTAACTAAAACAAAATCTATCCTCGATTTTGAACCGTGCTGCTGAGAAAGAAAAGAGAAAGCACGAAAAGAAGGATTGGAGAGTCTCCATGGATCACATAATCCTAACATTAACAATAACTCCTGAAGGGCTCTCTGGGCAGGAGAAGGGGGTCGTTTATCCTGGGGTTCTTTATCCAATATAGACGAAAGGGGAACATTCCAGTCCCCTCCCAATATAAGCTGAGAAGGAAGAAGATTAGATACCTTGTCTGCAAGAGACATAAAAAATTCTGGACTCCCCCCCCAACAGTCCATATACAGAACCTAGGACTACACTGCCACCATTGAGAGTACCTTTAACCAGAATAAACCTCCCCCCTGGGTCTGATACAATCAATTCCTTCATGAATAAAACATGTTTTTCAATAAGAACAGCAACACCTTTACTAAGACTGGAATTCCCAGCTAGATAAGTCTGGGAAAAACCAGAACGAGATAAGAATTTGGCGTCTACATGACTTAAATGCGTTTCTTGAAGAAAAAGAATATCAACCTGCAACAATGAGCAGTGGTTAAAAATCTGAGACCGTTTGACCCGATCCTGAGTCCGCGTGACATTCCAAGAGACTATTTTAATCCTATTTATAGCCATTTTAAATACCATATAAAGAAAACATTTACCCAGAAAAGATCAATAATAAAAGGAGAAAAGGGCACACAAAACCAAATAAGCCAGTTTAACAACCAGCCAGCACACCCCAGAATAGAATACCCACGAAAGGAACCCCAACAATCTAACCAAGATAAAACAGTACCACACACTAAGCTGGCAGACTGAACCTAACCTCCTAAACCTCCCCAACACCCAATACTATCCCCAAAAGCCCATCCCACCCAAAATGCCTCCAATAACATTTACCATCTAAATTACATAATATATAGTAGCACAGCAACACTTGGCAAAACACAGTGCATAACACACAATAGCATGCCCGCCCCCACCCCCAAATCCACCCAAATACCCCACAAATGACTTAGACGAAAAGAGTAAACATCACAACCCATCCACCCACCCCTCCCAATATGAATCTTTAACCTAAAACAACTATTTACACCGGGGAGCCAGGGCAGAAACCAAAACCGTTCAGGCAGAAAAAAGGAGGCCCTGACCACCCGACCCCAATTGCGAACCTCTGAAACCCCAGTAGTGATTGGCCAGGCCAAAGGAGGGAAGCACAACCCAGAAACGTAATACCACGGGAATAGGACCCAACCCCCCATAAAGTGACCAACAGTATCCCCACCACCAGGGTGAGGTTAGCCAATCCCCCAACCCTAGGCTCGCGATTCCACATCCAGCAAGCCGCTAAACCCCAGGCCCAAACGCCCCCCTGCACCCCAAACACCAGCAATCAAAAAAAAAACTGTTAAGATTAAGGGAAGAAATCCCCACCGGTAATGCCTCCCCCCGGCTGCCAGGGACAGCGTACCCATGACAGAGCCATCCGTGAGATCGAACAAATGTCTCACTCACCCTCCAGGAACCATAGCCGCACGTAGAGGTAGCTTGAGCTGAGAACCAGACTCCAAATCCATAAGAGCTCGCCGCCTAGGCCCGATGTTTCGGGAGGAACTATATCAGCGTGGGACCAAACTGGTCCCACCACCAGGAAGTTACCCCCAGAGGAACCACAACCCAGCAAATAGGTTCCGGAAACACAAGGCGCACCGGGCCCAGCAGAAGAGCTCCCACCCCAACCCATGGGACAGCACCCAGCCACCCCAACCAGCCATCAAGGATCCACCAGGTAAGGGAAAAAATCAAAGGTTGGGAAACCTATGGAGCCCAGAACTACCCATGGGGGAAACAGGAGGAGTTTTGGCACTAAAGCCAAACAAACAAATTAAGCTGGTAAAGGAGGATATGTGACGAAATAAAAAGAAAAATAAGGGGGAAACTAAGCCATCCACATAACATTAAATCCCAAAAGGATGACGGCAATGCAATAGCATACAAAAATACATAATGTCTTTCAGCCAGAGTTCTTAAATAGGTCCGGTAGCTTAATAGCCAGATCTTTCAGAGCCGCCTCGGGGGCTGAAACTATAAATGAAACCTCCAACTGTGACCCTGAGCATGGCCGGGTAGATCATTCTGAAAGGAATGGGGCAGCAATTAATTTCTGGACTGCAGGATGGAAGGCCGCTCTTGTCTCTAGTTTCCTTCGAAGATCCTGAGTAATCCAATTCTGGTCGATCCCACAATACCTCTTTTAAATCTCGAGATTTGCTGTAAACATGTTGCCTCTATGTAACTTAAGAACTTCATAATAATGGGGTGTGGAGGAGATCCAGGCGGGGTTCGAGGCCTCAGCGAATGATGGGCCCGCTCAGGTGATCTGAAGGGCTAGTGTGTAGGGCCTACCACTTTGGTCAGGAACCTCTGCAAGAAGGCTAATAGATCTGGGCCCTCTTCCATCTCAGGTAAGCCCAGAATCAGGAGATTATTCCGACGATTGCACCCCTCTAAATCTTCGTTTTTTGCTTGAAGTTTCTTAATCTGCTGTTTAAGCTCAGAGACTTCCATTTCTGCCTTAGATCTCCATTGCTCTATGGAGAACACTCTAGCCTCCGCGTCAGACACTCGGGTAGAAACCGAAGACAGGTCACTCCGGAGAGATTTAAGCTCACCAGCCAGCTCTTGTAAAATTTCTTTCACCGGGGTCAACTCTTGCAGAAATCTATCCTCCGTAAGAGGGTTGGATAGCTGCAGCTTATCATCACTCCGCTCCGGTTTTAAACCACCCTGGTTACGCTGCTTCTTAGCTGCCTTTTCAGGGGATGTAGGTGGCGTGTGTCTGACGGAGGCCTGCTTCCCATCCACCTCCATCCTGTTAAACTAGACGATCCTCTGCAATCGGACTTCAATCCCGCTTAGTAGAAAGTGTATTAAAACTCCTTTATTGACGATGTCAGCAGATTAGTGCACCAGGGAGTTCAGAAACTGGCGATTAGAGCAGCAGGAGGGAAGAGCTCTAGGCCTCAGCTGCTGCCTAGCTGGCTGCCATCACGTGACTCCTACTCTCCTGTCTTATTAATCCATTACTGATTTCACTTCCCTTTTATATACCTGCCTGTTATAATCATTATTATCATGTTTCATAGCATTGTAGGTGGATTGTTTTTTCTGTACTTACTATTTTGTATTCAGTGGTTTTTCCTAATCCCATGTTTTAATGCTGTAATTATAGCTTCATAATTAGCTTTTGAGTAGTTTTTAGCTACTGTACTCCCTTTTATTATAGTAGCCCTTATTTCTGTGTTTAAGAATACCATGCTGTGATAACTGTTACTCAATGGTTCTAGAATCTGGATGTTTATATCATCAGCCCTGCCTGTAATAACCAAATCAAGTATATTGTTTTATCTAGTCAGTTGGGATACCATTTGGACTAACCCATTACTAATCATGGTGTCTATAAACATTTGCTCATGTGTTTTTGTCATTGTTAAGTCCTCCCATTTGAAGCCCAGTAAGTTAAAGTCACCTAGTAATAGTATTTCTCTATGTTCAGCAATTTGTGACATATTATCAAGGAGTTCAATATGTTCTGTGTTAGTAATGTTAGGAGGTCTGTAGCAGACTCCAACAGTTAACTTTTTTTCTTTCTTTCCTAGCGATTCCTACCCAAAGTAGTTTTAGGTTTTTTTTCCTCTGTTATTGTATCGTTAATACTTTTACAGTCTATATTGTTTTTAATATAAATTGTAACCCCTCCACCTTTCCGATCCTTTGTCTTTTAAGAAGATGTTAAAACCCTTTATATCCCTGATCCAATCTGTTTGTTTGTTCAACCATGTTTTGCTGATAGCTGCTAGATCTGTTTTTTTCTTCCAATATTAGCTCTAGTTCTGTTCTTTTTACTACATTTGAACTTCTTGCCTTTATAAGCAAGACACTAACCCTTTCCTTTTTTGCTTGTTCTTTAGAATATTCATTACAGTTGTGTTTAAGTTTGTGATCCTTCTCCCCTCTTTCCTCAGGTTTAAATGTGTGCCATATATATTACTGTAAAATACATTACCTGACAAAGCAGCTCATTCTTTCCATTAAAGTTCTCTCATGTTTTGATACACTTAATGCTGTTCTCTAGACACAATTTCCCTATCATTTTGTTAGTTCTTATTATTTGTTATTCCTTCTCCAACCGGTTCTTGGTACAGGTAACATTTCTGAGTCTGCTGTACCGGTATGCAAACTACAGAAAAGACCATCCAGCCATCATCTGCCTAAGCAGGGGAGACAGACTTATGGAAAAAGCACCAGCCTGTTATTTAATGGTCATGAGTACTGTGTTTTACCCACAGAACTTATCACTCCTATTCTTTAGTTAGCCTGGTACATACTTTCAGGGCATTCTTGCATGACCTTAGAATCATGCCCACAGCTACAGCTTACAGCCAGGAGCAACTATTTTACTGTCCATCAAGTTGTGTAATTTGCATGTCAGCAGCTGCAGGCATCTGAATTTACATGGTAATGTACTGAGGTCCAAGCATCACAGGCCTTCAGCTTTGTATCTGTGTGCACACTGAGACTGTAATTGAAAGCTCCCAGAGGAACTGTTGGGTTAAATGGTGCACCAGTGTGGGGAGAGAAGCTGAGACACATCTTATGATGGGTGTATGCAAACTGCTGGCTTTGTTTATTTTTACCTTTGCTTCCCTTGTCCCCTACCTTATTCTCCAGCCCCACAATAAACCCACTTTTTATTTATTTTCAACTGCTGACGTATGTTGGCATTACTGCCTTCCTGTTTATTTGCATGTTTAGAATGACACGTGGGGAGGGGGTTTTGTTATTGTGTTCCCTGTCACAGAGGGTGAGGGTTGCATTTATTTCCTGTGGGGAAACACCCTGGCAGTGCTCTGCCATATGGATCCCAATAGGTGGAGGCACCACACCACTTTCCAAGCCCATTTCTAACCAGGAACCCAGGTGCCATTCACCTGAAGGCATAAAAGACTTTGGAGCCAGATATTCAAAGCTTTGCCCCTGGCCGAGATTAGCACTGCCAGGCGTGCAAACTTAGCCCGAAGCAAAATGCAAGCTATATTCAAAAGGAATAGCCTGGGGCAAAACCATCTGAATATAGCAAGCAAAGGAAGCTGGGCAAACAGGACCAGGAGTGCAGGGCAAAAATAGCCCAGGAATAACACAGCACTGAATATGGCAAATAAGACAGCACTGAATAGAGCACCCAAGGCAGGCAGTACAAACACCAACAGGCACACAGTGCAGATGGAGCCACCAGGCACTGGACCACAGGCAAAGGAGCATAGGCTGGAAAGGGACCCCAAGAGCAGACACCGGTGCAGAACCCAGACACCAATACACACACAGCCAAGGGACAGGTCAGAGTGTGGCAGGACCCATGAGCAGAACCAAAGTACAGAATAACCCTGCAGGACATGGCAGGCACACAATAAAGACACAGGACACAATGCAAGTATGAAAAATGTATATATAATACAAGAGACGCAAGGAACAATGACAGATATGTAACAGGTGAACAACACAATCAAACCAAACAGCTATGTAACGTAACATGACTAGAAATGCAAAAGAAAACCTACACAAAACACTATATACACATGAACAGGACCTACAACTATGACTACAACTATGACTACTACTATGACTAACACTACAACTACCTCTACAGAACCTACAACAAACTATGCTACCACTACAGCTACACACTAAACAACAACAGTGACTAAACTACAACTAACAAGTGAACATCTGCAACAAAGGTAAATACAGAGATAAACATATGTACAGCGGTGGAGGAAATCAGCCAAGCAAAGTCACAGACAGGGAAGGGGATATGAACACAAAAAGTGAGGGATAAGGATGGCAACAGAAAGCAATGTCCAGGTGGGGATGCAGGGAAAACAAAAGTGTGCTACTGCTGGTTATGGTTGTGAGCTTGCAGGTTCTGGCAGACGTGCCTCAAGAACAGTGGCCACCCTCCGGGTCTCAGCAATGAGCATTGCCTGCTGCGTTGCTGGCTCACGGTTCTCCGCAGGAGGTCCTCGCTGCCCTCGGACTCCTCTTGCCGTATAGCCCACAATGAGGATCAGAGTGGACCTACAAGAGGAAAGGGGAGCATGTGAGGATGGTAAACCAGCCAGGAGGCTAACTGCATCCACAGGTGGCCAGACAGGGATGAACAGCATGTCCCGACAGCCATGCCCATGTGGTGCTGAGGAACACACTGGTAGGCACAACTGACCGTCGCCCACAGAGAAGGCTTGGAAGACACAGGCAACAACTCAAAAACCTACACACATGGAGATGCAGGCTCTGACAACCCCAAGGCAAGGACAGCACCACCCACCCCAGCACTGCAGACAGTGAGCAAGTGCAGACACACAGGCAGACACCCAAATGGTGGTGGGTGTGGGCCACACAACAACACGCACATGGGAGACCTAACATCGGGACATGCTTCCCATAGTCAGAAACCAATGTACCAGACAGCAGTGTGCAGCATCAGACAACAGGGGTGCAGGGGCAGTGCACTACAGGCATGGTGGGCATCCAATGGCCAACCCATGCCAGGGCATAACCGATCTGCAGGAGCTGCAAGACCACAGGCCACACACACCAGCAGGGGAGGACCAACAGACGCTGCCCCACATGGCCCATGTATAGCAATGTGCATGGTGCCCTGCAGCCAGGACAACTACATGGCAGGTGACCAGCTGAACATGGCCAGCGGTGAATGTGGACAGCACGGCAATGCCAGCCATGCATGCCGACACTGGCACATTCCTCCCCCCTGTCACAGGGCATGGCATCCAGACATCCAGATACTGCCAGCACCAAGAAACAGTGCTGCACAGCACAGCAGAAAGAAGCAGCAGCAATAGCATGACTACCATGGTGGCCAAACCCCCAGCACAGTCAATGACAGCCCACTGATGGAACAACACATTACAGAGGCACAGCACAAATGAAGACTGAGATGTATTCTCAGGGCTACTCTCCTGGGCCTGCTGCTGCATGGCCGGCACCGTGGGTCTGCCTCTGGTTGGTGCCTGGGACTGCTCTGGGCCCCCTCTCTCTGTGCTGGGCTGCACGATCTGCTTTACAATGGATAGGGGGAAAAAGCACCATTACTGCAATGCACAGCAAGAACCGCAATAACAACAGCAAGATACACACCCACCACTAAGACACCGTACATGCAGGGCAGCCCAGGAACAGTGATAGCATGCAGGGGACACCCACACAGTGAACCTCATGACCTATTGACCAAACACCAGGCACACAGGGCATGTAGGCACGTGGGCCCAGTGTTGCAACCATGCAGGGAGCATGGGCACAGCGACTGGAGACACACACACACCTGTGTAGGCAGTCCAGTGTCCATGCATTGGCACCCCCTCACAACACTGGTGAAGGCTGCAGAACGGGCCTGTAGCATGTCCCACTGCCCACAACACCCATGCACGCAATGCCACCACCATGATGGCCACCTGGCACATGTGGCGGCTGCGCCCTCCCAGACCTCTGTGCCCCTCCAACATGCCCCACATGTGACCCACCATCCTACACACCTGCATCCCTGTGCACACACACACACACACACACACACACACACAGGCACATACAGGCAAACAATGACACATGCTGTGGACATGTGCAACCTGCTGGGGCACTCACCTGGCACCAGCACAGTGCCCTCACACACCATGCATCTGAATGCCTCCAGCTGGCCTCTCTGGTGGAGGCACAGGTCCGCGTACCTGTGTCGGCACTTCTCAGCATCCTTTCTGGATGCCCGTCCGCTCTGTGAGCTGCCTAGCAATTGACACCCATACCTGCCACCATGGGAGGTCACCGTCTCTGACCCCCCCAAACAGCCATCTGTGCCGCTGCTGTACAAGTTGCACAAGGTTGGCGGTCTCACCTCCCCCCAGAGCCTGTCCCTGTGCACCACAGCTCTGTGTCTTCCACTTCTTGGCATTCCCCACACAACTCAGATACCCTGCCACCTGTTACACAACACAGCTATTCCCACACCCTGGACCCTCCAGCAATCAGTGCAGTAGCACCGCACTATCACATGACATAGTGCAGCACTACCCGGAAGCGAGCCCACTGCACATGCATGATCCTGCTATGACCCTGGAGTCACAACAACATGCATGCGCACAGCGCCACACTATGTGGGCTAGCACCACGCTATGCTGCACTATACCTGGATGCTAGCATGGCCCTAAAGCCTCACGGGCATGCGTGGTGGTCATGCTATGCCACATAGCGCTGCACTTCTGGGCCAGCATGGCGCTGTCCTCCCCATAGTTGCCAGTGCTGCCATTTGCATGGCACTAAGCCATTAGCCCGGTGCTAATCAGGCCCATAGTCAACCGGCATATGCAAATTAGGGTACTTGTGCATGCCTGGTGCAAACACTGTGATTAGCATATCATTAACTGATGATTTGCATGCATAACAGGCTGGATTGCCCAGCTGGGCTATAAAAGAGCAATCAGTGCTCCACCAGTGTGTGTTGTGGGAATGCAGCATATAGCAGATACTGCAGTAGAACAGACAATATTGAAGGAGCCATGCAACAGGAGGCACAGCAGTGAAAGGCAGGTCTGCATAGCTACTAGAGAACTGTTGGAATGGCACTGGTGCAACACAGGGTTGGGGTGCACGCACTGCGTCCCTGCAGTCCACAGCTGTACTGGCTGGGGAAAGGTCCACCAACTGCAGGACCACAGGCAAGCATGGTGCTGCACAATGGTGCACATAGACATAAGGCTAGCAGTCCAGCAGACCTGCCTGTGCACCATGCCCGTGCTTCTGCATCAGCCTGCGTGGTGCAGGACTGTCTGCACACTGTGGGTGCCAGGCAGGGGTGGGGGGCCCCAACGTGGAGTGTGGGTGTGTACCACAACAGTGGTTCACTGACATGGGGTCCATGGCACCTCGGTTGTCACCCTGGATGTGGGATGTGGAGGGTCACAAATGCTCCAGTGGTGGTACACAGCTACAGCCCAGGGGTCACAGGTCCTGGCAGTGTGTTGTCGACAGCACCGTGTGGCCTGTGCCTGGTAGCCTGCCATTGCATGAGTGCCATTCTCCGTGTCCTCACCCTGTGTGCAGTGCTCATGTCCCCTAGTGGGCACAGTACAGTGCCAGGTGGCAGCCATTGGGGTGGCCCCATCCTTGGGTACACATGTCAGTCATGGGTGATGGCAGTGCCCTTGTGGGTCCAGTGCGTGCCGTTCGGACACTGACAGCCATGCTGTGGCACAGTGCACACAGGGGTGGCCGCAGCACACTGTGACTGTGTGCATGCCATACACGCACATGCTGGCCAGTGCCACATCCATGCAACCTGTGCCACTATAGGTGGTGGCATGTGCACGCTATTGCACATGCTCAACGCAACACAGGCATGCCACAGCTGGTGACACATGTCCCTTTCCATCTCTCCCATAGGTACTGCAGCATGGCCTGAATGTATTCATGCCCATTGCATTTCCCAGGAGGAACTGAAGACCATGGTGCATGGTGTTAAGGAGAGGGAGCAGGTGCTGCAGTAGCACAGGGCCATGGATGCGGTGGTGTGCCAGGCATGGGAAGAGGTGACTGCAGGGGTGAATGCAGATGGCAGTCATGGCAGGATGACTGAAGCAGTGCGCAAGCACTGGAGCAACCTGCTGTGCCAGGCAAAGGAGGAGGAGGCACAGTGGCTACGTAACAGGATGCATACCAGTGGTGGCCCACAAACAGCACAGTAGCGGAAGGAGGACCCACTCCTGGCCATGGTGGCATCCACGCTGTGCCCAGTGGCCATCACTAGTGCTCCAGGTGGTGGGTGTGAGATGCCTCTCATACCACCCAGGACAAGTCCGTATCCACATGTGTGTACCCTGCATGGTGTGGTGGCACAGATACAGGGTGTTGGTGTTGGCGCTGAGCCTAGGGTGCACTGTGGGGCTGCACTGCTGTGCACACTATGCACAAGGAATGGGTATGCATGCACACTGTGGGGTGGTTGGGTGCATGTGGCCACAGGATATAGCCATGGGGATGGTGTGTGGGGTGTGCATGTCTACAGTGGGTGGCACATGTCCTAGGGTGTGCATGTTCAGGTGGCGGTGGGGGTGGTAAGGTGCACTGTGTGTGTACTGGTGAATGACCCTGTCCCATTTTCCTCCACAGTGGTGTGTGCAGGGCCAGCGGTGAACCAGGACCAGGCTGGGATGGCTGCCTTGGGACCAGAGGAGGAGGAGGACAACCTGCCATCAACATCTGGCCTGGGTGGTAGACAAGGACTCCCAGGGCCGCACCATGTGTGGCACTCTCTTGGAGAGGTGTTACAGCTGACAGGGGAAGGGGGCCCCACTGCAGCGGGGAACTGGACTACAATGCCAACTTGGAGGATGCCTAGGTGGAGGATCTGGGTGGTGGGCAGGTGATCCTCCTGACAGTGATGAGTGACATTGAAATGGATATGTCAGAGGGTTCTTACTTTCTGCCCATGGATGGGCCTGTGGAGGGGGGGTACAGGGGTGGAGCTGGGTGCAGGCCACGGCAGAGGCACCAGGGGGGTGGTCAGCCTTGCTGGCATGGGTGCACCCATGCACCCAGTGGTAGGCCATGTGGGGGATTTGTGTGCACTGCTGGACATGCGGTGTCCCCCACAGGTTGTGGGGCAGGGCCCTCTGGGACCACAGCACACCACCAGCAGACTGCAGCGGCAGGACATGCCATCCGCGCACCGGTGTCCCGACCCTGTTGAGCTGCAGGCATCAGTACCAGCTGCCATAGAGGGGGCTGCACCCCTGGAGTAGGATGCCCTGGGGGTCTGCCCACTGCTCCAGGCTGCACTGATGTCTAAACCGGCAGGAGGCTCAGATGGAACTGCATGGCCTGCGGAGGGAGCTCAGGCATGAGCTATCGCTGATGCATGAGTCCGTGTCCCTGGGCTTTGCCAATGCAGAATAGCAGGCTGAAGACAGGGTGGGCCATATGGTTGCTGCACTGGACCGTGGCTTCACTGGGCTCACGGCTGCAGATGTCGCCCTCACCACTGTGCTGTGCGGGGTGCATGGGGGTCACCAGGATGTGCAAGGAGGTTAGAGTGACCATGGCACAGGGGCCCACAGGTGGGCCACCGGTGGCCACAGGGCTGCCACTGGCTCCAGCACCAATGCATTGGGTACTTCTACAGGCACCCAGCACCGTCGTGGTCATCCATCCACCCTGTTGGGTTCTGCTGGTCAACAGGGGCACAGGCGGTCTGCCCTGCCTGCCTCACTATGTTCCTCCCCCAATGTGTCCTCAGCACAGAGCACCCCTAGTTCTGTGACCCACTCCCATGGCATGCGCCATGTGTGTGGTGGTAGCCACTGGTGATAGGCATGGCCGACCTACACCTGTGCACGGTCATCACCCCTGTGTGCACATTGGCACACCCACACCCTTGTACACACATGCACACATGCTGACACGCACACCCCCACACTCCATCACATGCACCGCCTCACTTGCATGGCCAATGTGGCCCTTCTCACACTGCCACAACACATCGGGCCTCACCCATCCCACCATACCGTGGCTGTGTGTCCGCCTCTCATGTGACCTGCATACCCCACGCATCACACCACACACACACACACACACATGCATTCTGTTCCACTTTGTTGTGCTCCTGTTGTGGTTGTCTGTTCACATTAAAACATTCACCGTTATACTGTTTCATGTTGCTGTGCAGTTTGTACTCACCCTCTGGCCTGTGACAGTGTCCCAATGATGTCGGCCCTGTGCTCTATGGCCCTGAGGGCCATGTGAGGATCCCTCCTCTTGACTTGCTCCACTATCCCCCCGACCGCTGGCTCTGGGTCACTGTCAGCCTGTTCCTCAGGGTCAGGTGCCTGTAACCCACAGTTCATCACCATGTTGTGCAACATACAACAGGCTAGGAAGATACGGCATACCTTCTGAGGTGTATACTGTAGGGCACCGCCTGATGTGTCTAGGCATCAGAAGTGCATCTTCAGGATGCAAAACACCCTCTCTATGATGTTCCTGGTGCTGGCGTGTACCTCATTATACTGCTTTTTAGCCACTGTGGCTGGCCAGGGTACCAGTGTCACAGGGGATAGGCGCTGTCCCCTGTCAAGAGATATGCACCTGTTAGTGTTGTACTGCTGTCTACCTGTTGCTGTCATGCATCCCTGTGTTGCCCTCCCACACCCTTTCCCTGGCCACCCATGCCTGTCCCCATCCATGCTGCGATGTGTGTGCCTTGTCAGCTGCTACTCACCAACTAGGTGGCCACTGGGTATCCTGCCCTCCTCAAATGCCTGGCACAGCTGGGACTGGTGCCAGATGAAGGTGTTGTGGGCACTACTGGGGTACTGCACATAGACATTTCTGATGCGCCCAGTCGCATTGCACACCACCTGGCAACTGAATGAGTGGTACCCCTTTCTCTTTATGTAGACATCACTGCCATCACCAGGTGGTGCACGGATGGGGACATGGGTGCAGTCAGTGGCACCCAGTACTGCTGGTAGGTGCGCAACTCGATGGAATTGCTGCATTGTTTCTCTGCGCTCTGCTGCCATGCTGGGGGAATACTATGAACTCACCAACATGTGGCAGGAAAGCCTCTAGGAACTGGGTCAGGAGGCATGAGGTTGCAGACTGTGATACCCCAATGGTGTCCCCGTTGGTCGTTGAAACATCCCTGTGGCTAGGAAGCACATCACTGCTGTCACCTTCTCCTCTACTGTCATGGCATGGCTGCGTCTGGTGTTGGGGTGCAGCTGCTCATGCAGGAGTTCACATCACTGCCTCAACATTCCCCTGTTCATCCTGTACTAGCCAGTGATGTGCTCATCTTGCAGGGTCTCGAAGAAGACCCTGGGCCGGTACCACCTGTTTGCAGCATACCATCTCCTCTGCCTTCGTTGTGGCCCATATTGGGCCTGCTCCGTCTCCTCCTCCTCCTCCTCCTCCTCCTCTACTACTGCTACCATGAATGGCAGCATCACTGCTAATGGTACAGCACTCATTCCCACTGCCTGTTGTGGTCTGTCCCCCTAGGTAATTTGCCCTGGGTTAAGACCAGCCTTTTATAGGTGGTAGCAAGCGTCGCGCTACGTGTCACACTATGTGTCCTAGCGCAATGCTATGGCTTTGAATATCCCATTGCACATGTATGCAGGCCCCCCTTCTCTTTGCCTCTTGCATACATTATTGGTTTGCCCCACACTACTGCAGTTAGCATGTGCTAACCAGTCCTTTGAATATGGCTACTCCACGCTACCACACTACTGGTTTGCACGCTGTGCTATGCTTTGAATATCTGGCCCTTTGCCTTTTACTATCTCCAAGCTTAGTCAGCACACCTCGTAGGCGTGGGTGGTTACAATCACATCCATTGTTCTGTATCAGATGTCACTTTAAATGAGATGAAAGGAAAAGAAACACTTCCCTGACCACAGTGTTTTTACATTAGAGAAGTTAGGAAGACAAATTAAAGATCTATAGTGATGTAAGTATGCTTACATTACACTAGTACTTAGTAGCTTGGATTTTGATGGCCCACACCTTGCAACATAAGGGAGTGGGGAGTTACTCCCGGTAATATTTGGCCTTAAGAGACATAATCACTGTCAGATGAGAAGCTAACTCAAAAGTGATACATCTAAGTGAAAGTGATAATATGGAGTGCACCTTGCGAGGATTTTGCACATCAGTGTAGTACAGTGCTGGGTGACAATATCCACTCACCATTTTAAAAGCTACCCTTAAATTGCATAATTATTTGTTTATTCCCCAATAACAAATGTCATTTTAGGCATCTAGCTTTCAACGCAAAGTGCAAACTCCAAGAAAGTGGTAACGTTTGCTTTCAGAATTGTTATTGTACAGAAAAGTCATATGGACATTGGTACAGTAGATGGCCCCCTTGTCTCCCAAGGAAAGGAGTGAAGTACAGTATATGAAAAACAACATAATTCTTAACAGAAAAGAGTTAGTTGTGGGTATCTAATTCCTATAATTCAGTTGCCTAGTACAGCCATGGATGAAGTATGTTGTACACATACAAAAATATCATTTAGGGCTTATAAACACTTGTCTCTCCCAGAGTTTATCAGTCCAAGGAAATCTCCCACTTGAAATGCTATTTGCATCCTCAATTGTAAAATATAGTATTGGGATTTCTATATCAATATTTGATGGGACAATTGTTATTTCTGAACTCACTGACCTTCTTAACATCCCTCTCTTTAATACTGCAAGAAAGAGAACATCATGCTGAGACTAAAAACGAATAAAATATGCTTCAAATAAACCTCTTGCCTTCATGAAGATGCTTTGATTTCAAGAGTCTGGAACTTTGTATGTTGAACAGTTTAACAGCAGCAGCTAAGTCTGTTTAAATCATGTCAGTATTTAAGTGTGTTTCTCTGAATAAATAAATATATATGGGGATTAGAGGTATTCCAGGACAAACGTGTGAGGGTAGGGTTGTTACAATAATATTTGCTGTATTTGCACAAAAAAAAAAATTGAAGATATAGACAAGAAAATACATGCAGGGCAAGCCTGGGTCATCTGGTGCCAACATGTGAGGCAGGGTTCTGGTGTCCATCTTGGATGCCTCCTGCCTCAGACAGAAAAGGGCACCTCCTTCCACTGCAAGTCTGTCCCCTCCAAGGTCCCACTTGCAGAGGACAAGCCAGAGGTTACCTGCCCAGAAGCCAGAGTTAGGAGTGCATGAAAGCAGGAATGGGGTGTCAGTTCCCAGGGGTTCTACAGGCAGGAAAGGAACACTTAGTGAGATAGAAGGAGGTTTCCCAGTTAGGCCTGGGGTACCAGGAAAAAAAGATATAAAAAAGGACATACAGGACAGAAATATGCATTGTAACCCTTGGACCGATTCTGTTATATACAAGTAATACACCTGTTGAAAAAGTTATTCCCTCCCTTCCTGAACTGGGGACCTATTCCCCCTGTTTTGGTATTACTTTGTGCAGCTTTAGCTGGAATACATAGATACATAGACAGTGTCAGCAGATAAGGGCCTATGGCCCACCCAGTTTGCCCATTTGAGCTTGTAAGTTCAGTTTGTTTTCCTAGAAGTCTGTTTCCCCTTACCCCTGACCTCTAGAATTCCTTTATGTCTATCCCATGCATTCTTAAATCCGTGATTGTTTCAGCTCCACCACTTCCTCTGGCAGGGTGTTCCCTTGTCCACCACCCGTTCTGTGAAGAAATTCTTTCTCATGTTTCCTCTAGATAGTCCTCCCTCCAACTTCATCCTTATGCCCTCTAGTCCTGGAACATCTTTTTCGGCTTAAAAATAGTGTTTTCCTGCACTCTGTTTCTCCCTGTAAGATACTTGTATGTCTCTATCATATCCCTTTCTCCTCCTCTCTCTTCCAGGGAGTACATGTTCAGTTCCTTCAACCTGTCTTCATAGGACTTGTGATGCAATCCATGCACCATCTTTGTTGCCCTCCTCTGAACCTTCTCTACCCTGTCTATGTCCTTACATAGGTATGGTCTCCAGAACTGTACACTGTACTCCAGGTGGGGCCTCACTAGTGTCTTGTATAGCGGAATTATGACCTCCTTTTCCTGCTGGTGATGCCCTGCCTATACATCCCAGCATCCTATTTGCTTTACCTGATGCCTTGTCACACTGTTTCCCTTACCTTGAGGTCATCAGAGATGACAACCCCAAGATCCCTTTCCTGCTTGGTGCATGCTATATCCTCACCCCCAACTGATACATTGTGCCAGGGCTTTTGTGCCCCATATGCAGTATCTTGCACTTCTTGGCATTGAATTTCAACTGCCAAACCCTTGACCATTCTTCAAGTTTCTGCAGGTCCCTTCTCATTCTGTCTACACCCTCTGGTGTGTCTACTCTGTTACAGAGCTTTGTGTCATCAGCGAACAGTGAAATTCTGCCTTCTAGATCCTGCGCAATGTCACTGATGAAGATGTTGAATAGGATCGGTCCCAGCACTGATCCCTGTGGTACCACTGGTCACTCTTCCCTCTGTGGCGTGACAGCCATTTACCACCACCCTCTGTGTCCTGCCACCCAGCCAGTTACCTACCCACCACACTACTGTCCTGCCCACACCCATATTCCCCAGTTTGTGTAATAGTCTTCTATGTGGCACAGTGTCAAAGGCCTTGCTGAAGCCCAGATAGGCCATGTCCACCGCCCTCCCCTGATCCACCTCCCTAGTCACCCAGTCAAAAAATTCAATGAGATTGGTCTGACATGACCTCCCCCTGGTGAAACCATGCTGTCTTTGGTCCTGTATTCCATTGACAACCAGATGTTCCACCAATCTCTCCTTCAGAAGTGCTTCCATGATCTTTCCCACTACCGAGGTGAGGCTGACTGGTCTGTAGTTCCCTGCTTCCTCTTTGTTCCCACTTTTGTATAAGGGGACTACATCTGCTGTCCTCCAGTCTTTGGGTACCTCCCCTGTTTCCAGTGATTGGCTAAACAGGATAGCCAGAGGTTCAGCCACCACCTCTCTTGGTTCTTCAGACCCTGGGGTGCACCCCATTTGGCCCATTGCTTTGTCAACTCTTATTACTTCAGTTCCTTCAGGACCCTTTCTGGTGTAAAGGGACTTGTGTCATTCTACCATTCTCACCCCTTGTACTCCTTCAGACCCATTACCCCCTCTTCCTCAGTAAAGACTGAGCAGAAATACCTGTTCAATATGTCAGCTTTACTGTTGTCATCCTCCACGTGACTCCCATCCTCCCCCTTCAGTCTCACTATCCCTCCCTTTGTCTTTCTTTTTTCACTTATGTACCTGTAAAAGGTTTTGTCCCCTTTAACCACTGATTTTGCAATGTGTTCTTCTGTCTGAGCTTTGGCTTCCCTTACTGACTTCCCTGCCTCCCTTTGTTTCTCTCTGGTACTTCTCCCTATCCCTTCTGCCTGTGTCTTTTGTATTGCCTGAATGCTATCTTTGGCTTTCACTTTCTTTGCTACCTCTTTGGAAAACCATAATGGTCTCCTCTTCCTTTTCCTCTTGCTAACCTGCTTAATGCATAATTATGTTGTTCTTATAATCCCCATTTTAAATACTGCCCACTGTTCCTCAACCCTGATTCCTGTCCCATTCCCTAATGCCTCTTTCAAGTATTTCCCATTTCCCAAAGTCTGCCCCCTAAAATCCAGGATACGTGTTTTGTGTGGTTTGGTTCTGCTCTTTCTGTGATTTCAAACCATAATGACTGGTGGTCACTGTTACCCAGGTGCTCCCCACTGTTACCTCCATCACACTGTCCCTGTTTGTGAGCAGAAGGTCCAGTATTGCCTTCTGCCGAGTTGGTTCCATGACCAGTTGCTTGAGGAAGGCACCTGAGCGAGTCCAGGATAAATCTGCTCCTAGTTGATGCTGCTGCTGGGATGCTCCAGTCCACGTCTGGAATATTGAAGTCTCCAACCAGTACTACCTCACCCTTGTCTGCCATCCTTTGGATGTCTAGCATCAACTCCATCTGTTTCTTCCTCCTGGGCTGGTGGTCTATAGACCACACCTGTGCGGATGGCTGGCCCCATTTTCCTTTCTAGCTTAACCCACAGTATCTCTCCCCATTTTGTTCCTCCTGGATCTCTGTGGCCCTTATGTCATTTTTCACATACAGTGCCACTCTTCCTCCCTTCCTGCCTGCTCTGTCTCTTCTGAATATGTTGCAGCCAGGTATGGCCATCTCCAGTCATGGTTATCATTACACCAGGTTTCAGTGATGGCCACAATGTCCAGGTCTGACTGTACCATGACAGCCTCCAGATCTTCCATCTTGTTGCTAAGGCTCCTGGCATTTGCACATATGGCTTTCCATGATTTGACCTCCTAGTCTGCTTCACTGTTCTACTCAGCCCTTCCTTGGTTGTCATTTATCCCTGGTTCTCCTTGCTGTCTGCCCTTCTGCTGAATTTTGCCCTTTCTGCTTATCCACCTTTTGGACACTAATCTCCATCTTTTGCACACCGCTTTGCAGAGATAGCCACTCCTCTGGTTCACTGGTTCCACTGCTAGCTGTGGGGTGAGCAAGTAGGTACCCTCCTTGCTGGCCTGCCACCCCCCTTTGCTAGTTTAAATGCTTGTCAATGTAGCATTTAAACTTATCATTGAGTACTTGGATTCCCCTCCAGGATGGATGCAGGCCGTCAGGCTTGAACAAGCCTCCATCCCTCCAGGTGGGTTCCCAGTCACCAATGAATCAAACCCTTCCTCACAGCACCAGTTCTTCAACCATGAGTTAAAGTTCCTGCATGCACTCCTATGCTCTCCTTGCCTCTCACAGGTAGTACTTCTGAAAGTGACAGAAGTAGCTACTTGCTTGAGACCCTCCCCAGTTTCCTAAACTCTTCCTGAACTTCCTTTGGCTCCCCATTTGCCCAAGTCATTAGTACCTAGGTGGATAATGACATCCAGCTCACCCTCCGTCTTGCCTTCCAGTGATTCCCAGTATCTTCCTTCCATCCCTCCATGCCGTGGCACCTGGTAGGCACCTCACCTCCCTGTCCTCTCCCTCCTGTGTTCCTAGCTGGATCCCTCTTACGATAGAGTCCCCCACCAAGATTCGCTTCCTCCTCCTCTGGGGTCCACTGCTTTCCCCACTGAGGTCACCTCCTTGGCTAACGTCCACATCCTTTCCTTCCACTTCTCTGGGTACCTCTATTTGGTTGTCCTCATTTGCCAGTGTGGCATATGAGTTCTTGAGAGGAATAGGATCTGGGATGTGCCTCTGCCTGACTGCTCTAACCCTCCCTGAGCCCACTGTCATCCAAGTGCTCCTCGTTCTCGGCATCCTTTGAGGCAGCTGCATTGGACTGGGTGGTCCCTGGATAGGGGTGATGGTACTCCTGACCCAGTTTACTTCCACTCTGAGTCTGGTTACCTCATCCGCAGTCCAGAGAGATGCATGCAGATAGAGCAGCACCTCAGTGTCAGAAGGTCTGCCTGAATATGGCTGCACCACAGCCACTGCATTGCACTCCCACATTATACTGCAATTCCACAACTTGTCTGCTACTGAAACTCTCTTAGTTCTCTTTTTATTAATTTACAGTACTAAAAATCCTGTAACTGATCCTCAGATATTTTTTTTAAGGAAAAAGAAACCAATAAATAAATAAATGAGTCAAAACACTTGTGTGCTGAGGGTGGGCTTCTTCCCCCTTAGGCCCCTCCTACTTCACACCTCTTACTATACCCTGTGTTTAGCTCCTGTCAATCAGATTTATCAGGGCATATAATTAAGAGTTGGGGGAAGGAGGGAGGGGGAGCGAAAATTTGCAGCAATTAAAGACAGCATAGAATTACACCACCACTATGTTTTAAATTTTCAACAGCCCAAAAACAATTATAAGTAAAGACAACAAAGAAAGAAAGTATAGTGTCACTACAAGCCCACAATCTAAGTTTAAAAGACAAAATACCAATTACCAGTTACTCTAAAGCACTGAATTGAATATGTTTCCTTCCTTCTCCTTCTGGCGTCTTCTGAGAAAATCAACCTCTGTTTGCTACTTTAACTCTGACTAAGCCCCACCTCCAGTTATCACGTAGCTGAGGTCAGAGGCCAGACAATTAACACCCTTCACCCAGCTACAGGACAGTCAGACAAGCCAAGATAAAATTTGCAGCAATTAAAGACAGCACAGAATTACACCACCACTATGTTTTAAATTTTCAACAGCCCAAAAACAATTATAAGTAAAGACAACAAAGAAAGAAAGTATAGTGTCACTACAAGCCCACAATCTAAGTTTAAAAGAAAAATACCAATTACCAGTTACTCTAAAGCACTGAATTGAATATGTTTCCTTCCTTCTCCTTCTGGCTTCTTCTGAGAAAATCAACCTCTGTTTGCTACTTTAACTCTGACTAAGCCCCACCTCCAGTTATCACGTAGCTGAGGTCAGAGGCCAGACAATTAACACCCTTCACCCAGCTACAGGACAGTCAGACAAGCCAAGATAAAATTTGCAGCAATTAAAGACAGCACAGAATTACACCACCACTATGTTTTAAATTTTCAACAGCCCAAAAACAATTATAAGTAAAGACAACAAAGAAAGAAAGTATAGTGTCACTACAAGCCCACAAGCCCACAATCTAAGTTTAAAAGAAAAATACCAATTACCAGTTACTCTAAAGCACTGAATTGAATATGTTTCCTTCCTTCTCCTTCTGGCTTCTTCTGACCCCCGTTTACTCACATGATATCTCACATTTACAAAACTGTACATCAGATAGGAGCAGATTCAACTGATAAAGTTAGACGGCCTTAGGGGGCCGATCTACATCAAGTCATAGCACAGTGAGATTGGGAGATACACCTTCAAAGGCTACACACAGTCAAGGCCTCTCACAGCTGGGGAGAATTCTCTTGGAATATAATGGTTAGATATTTTAGAGTTCCTGCCATACAACACAAGTATCTCCCCAGACTGGGGGCGGCGTGCTGGGGATGCCCATTCCTTCAGCAATTTTTTGCAGATCTTCAGCTGCTGCTTACAGAACTTCTGGGCTCTCAGGTATTTTTAAGTGTTGATTTTTTATTTTATTCTATAATTTCCCTGGTTCCCTGCATTCACCAGTGAACCGGAAGTTATTAACTATTTGTCTCATAACTGCCCACAAATCAATTACACAAAAGTGGCTCTCACCCCAAATTCCAATGATAGATCAATAGCAAAATATTATGATAAATATTCATAAAATGGAAAAGCTAGCAGCATTGTTGAACCACTCCTTAGATAAATTCTAAATTTTCTGGAGGCGATGGGTATTTTATATCATGCAACACAGACAAGAGTTTGTACCTTTATCAGAAGTACCACTGAATCTGAGGTACTGGGCGGGGGAGGGAGCATTCCCGTGGAACAGTTGTACCTATAAAACAGAATCCCTTAAGGAGATTTGCACTGTGGTCTTATCATTTGACTTTGTTTTCAATCTGCACAGTATTAATTTGTATTTATTTGTATCATAGCTATTTGTACATCGTTTTGTATGATCTGTGTTGTCTTATTGTGATTTTTTAACTAAAACCTTTTAATAAATATGAAGTTTTTTAGAAAAAGGACATACAGTGCTTAATATACCACAGTTTGTTGTGCTCTTTTTTCAACTAGCTATGTAGTACATTAGTGCACACAAAATGAGTCTCTCAGCTTTAGAGTAATCACCCTAGTAATCACTCTATATCTCCTTTGTCAGAGTTCTAATACCATTTCCCCAGCTCATCCTTCTGCTGCTCTTTCAGTCTACTGGGGAGCCCCTGTATTTGAAAAAGTCAAGACTTAAAACCATTACATAAAAGGAGTCAAACAAAACCAAATGATGGAAAAACATGAATCATATTTAAATGACTGTATTCAGAGCTGGTCTTACACTTCTAAGGGCCCCCAGCAGGGTTAGTCATTGGGACAGTCTCCCTTGAATGTACCGTACCACTTATTCTTTTGGCATTATGGTACATACAGTAGATGGAAGATTCTGGCCAGCCCAGTGATGTTGCTTGTGAGATCTTGTAGCAGAACGTAGGGAATGAAATATGTAAATTAAAACAAACGTGAAATTTGAAAGGCCAATCACCTGTATCATTTTTGTATGTTAGGCCATATCAGTTGGGGCCCCCGATGGCTGCTGGGACTAATGGTGCCTAAGGCCAACCCTGACTGTAATTGCTAAACAAGTAATATCTTTTCAGTTTAGTCGGAAGAGCATTGTGTAGTTCTTGTTGATATTGGGGCTTACTGCTGACCTCCTTTTTGAGGAACAAAAAAAGGCAAAACTAAACAACATTTTGATTCATCTGGACACTGAATCGTACTATCTCTTTTCCTCCCTCATGTTGACCTTAAAACCCCTAGCCATTCCGCCATGTATTTTGCACTAATATTACACTGTTCCTCCATGTTACACATTTTCCTCTAACCACTATTTGTTCCTTACTGCTGCTCACTGCTGTTGTACTTCAGTGTTCATTGTACTCCATGTACAACTCCCCCATGCCACATCTGAAAATGACCTGTTTTCCGTTTGACCTGCTTTCTTACTGAAAATTTAAATGAATCAATCCATTAATCAATCAATCAACCAATAAGTAAATGAATGAATGAAACTCAGGGGGGAGGTTCTATTTTCCTTTTCAAAATGGATAAGAAGCCAAATACTACTCTGTGAGAGGTGGAATTCAGTCACATGATCGTGCAATTATTATAGTGCAACTGCACAGGTCAGTTAAAATGCATTTTCTTTTGAGCTTTGTGGTGGGCAGGTAAGACATTTTATAAATCAAGATAAAGACTCTGTACTTTTGTGATCATGCTACAAGTCCTTGTTGGCTCAGTGGTAGAATTTTTGCCTGCCACATGGGAGGCCTGGGTTTGACCATTTTGGAAATACTAAATGATTACTTCTGTTCGGTCTTCAGGATAGAGCATGAATGAAACAGACAAGCTTGCTGCAGTAAGTACCAGGGAAAGAGGGCATGGACACAAGTCCACTCTCAGTGGAGAGGGATTGGAAGCCATAAAGAAGAATAAGGCAATGGGGCCACATGGGATTCATCCAGGGGTCCTAAAGGAATTGAGCACAGTGCTGGCCACCCCTCTAGCAGTGCTTTTTAGCACCTCTTTAGAGATGGGGGAGGATCCAGAGGACTGGAGGAGAGGGTCAGTTTGGTCCCTCTGCACAAAAGCAGCAGTAGGGAGGATGCTAGCAACTCCAGGCCAGTCAGTCTCACATCAGTGGTGGGGAAGTTAATGGAGACACTACTGAAGGAGAGGCTCATGGAGCAACTGGAGGCAAAAGGGCTACAGGACCACCGGCAGCATGGTTTCACAGGGAGGAGGTCATGTCAAATTGATCTCATAGAGTTCTTTGACTCGGTTGCTAGTGAGGTGGATCAAGGCAGAGCAGTTGATGTGGCCTATCTGGACTTCAGTAAGGCTTTTGACATTGTGCCACACAGGAGGCTAGTTAAGAAACTAAGCAGCCTGGGGGTTGGGGAGACAGTGACATACTGGGTATCAAACTGGTTAAGGGATAGGAGGCAAAGGGTGGTGGTAAATGGTAGCCACTCAGGCAATAGGAGAGTGACTTGTGGGGTGCTACAGAGTTTGATGCTGGGACCAGTCCTCTTCAATGTCTTCATAAGTGACATTGCAGAGGAGCCTAAAGGTAAGATGTGTCTGTCTGCGGATGATACAAAAATCTACAACAAGGTTGACACTCAGGAAGGGGTGGAGAGAATGCAAAGGGATCTGAGGAAACTAGAGGAATGGTCTAGGGATGGCAGCTGAGTTTCAATGCCAAAAAGTGCAAGGTTATGCACTTAGGACTGTGGAACTCAGGGATCATGTGTAAGATGGGAGGAGTGGAGCTTACAGTCACCAAACAAGAAAGAGATCAAGGGCTCTTCATGTATGATCACCTGAAAGTAGCTAGACTGTGTGACAAAGCAGTGGGAAAAGCTAGCAGGATGCTGGGATGCACTGGGATAGGGATTTCTAGCAGGAGGAGGGAGGGAGGTGGTGCTGCCATTGTATCACTCACTGGTGAGGCCCCAGGTGGAGTATTGTGTCCAGTTGTGGATGCCGCACCTCTACCAGGGGAATTGAAAGAATGGAAGTGGTACAGAGGAGGGCAACCAAAGTGGTGAGGGGGTTTCATGAGAAGCCATATGAGAAAAGACTGCAGGAACTCAACAAGTACTCTCTGAAAGAGAGGAGAGCAAGAGAGGACATGATTGTAACCTGCAAGTTCCTCACAGAAGTGAACAAGGTGCAAGTGGAAGGTCTATGTCAGAGAAAGGAAGGCACTAGAACAAGGGGGCACATAATGAAACTAAGAGGGTGTAAGTTTAGGAGTGATGTGTGGAAATACTTCTTCACAGAAAGGGTGGTGGATAACTGGAACAGTTTTCTAGAGGAGTTAGTAGAAGCAAAGGCTGTGGGGAGCTTCAAGCATGCATGGGATAGGCACATGGGCATATTAGGTAGAGGAACGGGGTGAGGGAGTAACACCTATGACCAACTAGGGTCAGTGGTGATGGAATAGGCAGGGACAAGTGGTAGACCTGGCCTAAAGGTCCTTTTCTGCTGAAAAAATCTATATTGCTGTAATAACTGCACTTCTTCAGTATTTGAAGACACCAGGGATTTCATTAACAGGGTGAGGAAGGGGAGGAGGTACCACTAGACACCAAGGATTTCATTAATGAGAGAGGTAGTGGGAGGGGTTCCACTGGACAGTACAGGCAGATCCATACAGATGCCTACTACACTGTCAGGGACTGTGTCCATCACATATGTGGGCAATGTACAGTATGGCCCCATCCACTCGACATGTCGCGAACAATGTTCCTACCCAGCAGGGTACAGTGGCAGGGATGGAGCTTAACATAGAAACATAGAATTTGATGGCAGATAAGGACCGCTTGGCCCACCCAGTCTGCCCATTTCCCTACCTGATGGATAAGCTGCAGATCCTAGTTAACCAGCAGCCTACTTCTTCCTACCCCCAACCCCTAGAATTGCCTTATGACTGTCCCATGCATGCTTGAATTCCACCACTGTTTTTGACTCCACAACCTCCTCTGGAAGGCCGTTCCATACATCCACAAGCCTCTCTATGAAAAAATACTTCCTTAAATTACCTCTGAGCAGCCACCCTTCTATCTTCAAATTGTGCCCCCTTGTTCTTGCACACCTCTTTTTTTGAAAGATGCTACCCTCTTGGACTTTGTTGATTCCCTTGAGGTACTTGAAAGTTTCTATCATGTCCCCCCTCTCCCTCCTTTCCTCGAGGCTATACATATTAAGCTCCTTAAGTCTCTCTTCATATGTCTTCCGGTGCAGACTCTGCACCATTTTAGTTGCCCTCCTCTGGACAGCTTCCATCCTGTCTATGTCTTTGCGGAGAATGGGTCTCCAGAACTGCACGCAGTACTCCAGATGTGATCTCACCAGCTGTCTGTACAGAGGGATAATAACTTCTTGTTTTCTACTGGTGATGCCTCTCCCTATGCATCCCAGTATCTCCCCAGCCCTCCTTGCTGCCCTCTCACATTGCTTGCCCACCTTTAGGTCATCTGATATGACTACCCCAAGGTCCCTTTCCATTCTTGTTGTTGTTAGTATCTCACCCCCCATTGTGTACTCTTCCCCTGGGTTTTTGTTTCCCAGGTGCATTACCTTGCACTTCTTAGCATTGAATCTAAGCTGCCATACATTTGACCATTCCTCTAACCTTCCAAGTCCCTTCTCATCCTTTCCACCTCACCTTGTGCATCAACTCTGTTTGATCTTTGTGTCATCTGCAAAGAGACATACTTTTCCTTCCAGTCCTCTGCAATGTCGCTTATAAAGACATTGAAGAGGACCAGTCCTAATACTGAACCTCATGCGGGACCCCACTACTAAACCCCTTTTTTCAGAGTGGACTCCATTTACTTTACTCTGTGTCCTATTCTCCAGCCAATTCTTTACCCAGGCTGTCATCTTGGGACCCACTCCCAGGCTGGCTAACTTGTATATTAATCTTTGTGTGGGACTGTGTCAAATGCCTTGCTAAAGTCTAGGTAGGCCATGTCCATAGCCCCTCCCTGATCAACTACTTTGGTCACCCAGTCAAAGAAATCTATCAGATTTGTCTGGCATGACCTTCCCACTGTGAATCCATGCTGCCTTGGGTCCTGTGCCCCTCTGGCCTCTAGATATTCAACAATTCTTTCCTTCAGAAGTGATTCCATCATTTTCCCTACCACTGAGGTTAAACTAACAGGTCTGTAGTTTCCTGCTTCTGCCTTGCTCCCACTTTTGTGAAGGGGAATCACAACTGCCCTCCTCCAGTATTCAGGTACCACCCTATCCTCCCATGATTTGTTAAAGAGGGTAGTCAGTGGTGTCACTAGTTCTACCCTTAGTTCTTTTAGAATTCTGGGATGAATCCCATCAGGCCCCATTGCTTTGTCCACCTTCAGTTTTAAGAGCTCTTTCAGAACCTTTTCTTCTGTAAATGGGCTGGTATCAACTTCTATATCCAGAGTGTTTCTACTGTTTGTTTTAGGTACCACCCCCTCTTCCTTTGTAAATACTGAGCAAAAATATTTGTTTAGTATATCTGCCTTTTCACAGTCACCCTCTGTCTGCCCTCCCTCCCCTTTATTAAGCCTCACTATCCCTCCCTTGGTCTTCCTTCACTCCCTGATGTACCTATAAAAGGTTTTATCCCCTTCTTAACTGAGTTGGCTATCTTTTCCTCGGTTTGAGCCTTTGCTGTTCTGACTGCCTTTCCAGCTTCCTTTTGCTTTAACTGATACAATTCTCTGTCCTGTTCCTTCTGTGATTCCTTGTACTTCCTGGAATGCTTTCTTTTTCTTTTGAACCTTCACTGCCACTTTCTTTAAGAACCATAGTGGTTTCTTACCTCATTTCATTTTGTTTATTTGCTTTACACAAAGGCTTGTTACCTCTGTGATGGCAGTTTTTATTATTCCCCATTGTTCATCCACCCCTCCTTCCTGCCCATTTGCTAGTGCATTCCTTAGGCACTCACCCATTTTGGCAAAGTCAGCTCTCCTAAAATCCAATACCTTTGTCTTTGTATGGCTTGTCTCTATTGCTGTGTTTATTGTGAACCATACTATTCGATGGTCGCTAGTTCCCAGATGGCTACCCACTTCTACATCTGTGATCCTCTCTTCATCTCCATTTGAGAGAACCAGGTCTAAGATTGCTCCCTCTCTAGTGGGCTCCAATACTAGTTGTCTAAGGCATGCCCCCTGTAGGGCATCTAGAATAACCCCACTCTTAGAAGTGGCTGCTGCAACTGCACTCCAGTTAACATCTGGCATATTCAGATCACCCATCAGCAATATCTCCCCTTTATCTGCCATTCTAAGTATACTTTCTATCATTTCCTTGTCCATTTCCTCCCCCTGAGAGGGGGTCTGTATACAACCCCTGTGCGGATTGTGGTGCCATTCCTGCCTCCAAATTGACCCACAGTGCTTCTTCTCCTCCTGTTTACCCTTTTGTTCTGTTGCTTTGATTTCTTTTCTTATGTAGAGAGCTACTCCTCCTCCTCTTTTACCCTCACTGTCCCTCCTGTAGATAGTGTATCCTGGTATGTTTATGTCCCAGTCATGGTTCTGTGTGTACCATGTTTCTGTGACTGCCACAATATCCAGATCTTCCTCCTTCATCAAGGCCACTAATTCAGGAAGCTTGTTACCCAGGCTACAGGCATTGGTACTCATTGCTCTCCATTTTTTGATGGCTTTACCTTCTGTAGCTGCATCCCCCACTGACCTTTCTACTTTGGTCTTTTTCTTATTTAGTACCCTGTTTTGTAGGGGGAGGCTGGGATTTTCCTGCTACTTATCAGTGCTCCCCTTGACTAGTTTAAAGGCTTGCCAATGAAGCATTTAAACCGATTGCCCAAAGACTTGTTCCTTCCTGGACAGATGCAGACCATCCTGCCAGTATAGGCTGGTGTCCTCAGGTGGAACCCCAGTCCCCAATGAAGCCAAACCCCTGTGCTCCACACCATTTTTTCAACCATTTGTTAAACTGCATGGTGCAAAGTACCTTCGCCTCACCCATGCCACTGACAGGCAGCACCTCTGAGAAGGATACTGTGTGTGCTACTTGTCTTAAGCCCCTCCCCAACTCTACAAAGTCCTTCTGCACTGCTCTAATCTCATGATGAGCTAATTCATTTGTCCCTAGGTGGACAATGACGTCCAGCTCAGACTCCCGTGCAACTGTTCTCGTGATCCTAAGGATGCGCTTCCTGTCCCTCCAAGCCATGGCACCAGGCAGGCACCTTACTTCAGTTTTCCCTGCTCCCCCCAGTTCTATCCCCCTAATAATTGAGTCCCCTACCAGGAGCTGCTTTCTTTCCCTGTGGTGCCCTCTGCCTCCTTCCTGAGGCCTCCTTGTGACAGTGTCTGCACCTCCTTAGTCTCCTCTGTGGGTGCATCCATAGGGGAACTATGCTCCCCCAGAATGGTCTATGGATTGTGGAGTGGAACAACTGACTGGGTGTGCCTCTGTTCCACCACCCTTACCCTTCCTGAGCCCACTGTGGTCCAACTGCTGTGCTTTCTTCGCAACCTCTGAGGTAGTGGTGGTGGCTCTGGTGCTCCCTGGATGGGGGAGGTTCCCTTGCCACTGTCCAGTGCAGCCTGAAGACGGGCAACTTCTTCCCTCAGGGCAGATAGTTGTCTGCAAACAGGGCAGCATCTCAGACTCCAGAAAGACTCCCGGAAGACTGCTGCCCCACAGCCATTACATTGTACTACTCCCCACATAACTGTTGACCTTCTTTTTTTTTTTTTTGTGTGTGTGTGTGTGATTGGTGCGTTATATAGAAATATATGTATTTATATAATGTGTATGCTTATATTGTCAGTGCAGTGTGCTAGACAGGATATGACAGTGATATGTACCTTGCCCTCTTGAGGAAATGATGTCAGAACCCCAGGTATAAATGAACTATTTCCAAGGTGGGTGGGGTGAGGGTGGGAAGGGGTTGGGCCTAAACTGTGCCCTCACGAAACAATCAGCTAAATGCTCTGACCTACCAGATGCGATGAGTGTCTTCCTGTCAGCAAGATGCCATACATGACAATTTGTAATACTGCTTCAAACCAATTTGACAGAGAAAATACCCTCTGGGCTCAATACACAGCCTGTAACCTGCTCTCAATTCAGGGCTTATGACAAATTCTTAGCCCAGTGAATACTCACAGTATTACAAATACTGCAATGCAAACAGTCAATCACTAACTCCAATCAAGTCAGAAGGGCAGAAACACAGAAAACAGTAAAATCTTAACAATTGTAACAAGTAAAGCAAACTCCACTTCCCTCTGTTGATTGAAAGACTGCCTTTTCTGATAATTCTAAGTTCCTTATTTCACCCTTCAGTTAGAAGTATCCTCCACCTGAAGAATATTAACTTTTCTAAGGAATCTGCTTCAGACCAAAGACAATTGTAAATTGTAAGGTTCACCTCCCTCTGTTGTGAGCACTACTCGCTTTCTTGCAAATCTTAAGTCCAGTATTGCAGCTTGCAGCCAGAGGTAGCTTCACCTGAAGACCCCACTGAAGAGCTTCCCCACTGCTGTGTATGTGGTGCTGGTCCTTTGTCCTGCCATCTGCCAGACACCTGTCTGGCACCTGCCCATTGGGGTTCCCTGACACCCCTGCTGTAGCTACACCGGCACCTGTAGCTGCAATATGCCATCACTTTCTACTTGCCAATATGCCATCACTTGGTAATGGGTGAGAAATTGTATTTTTTGTTATGCCCATATCCATCAGTTGCAAAAATTCGTATCAATGTATTCTCTCAAAGTAGCCTTTTTAGTTAGCCCATCAAGATAGTGACTTCCAAATGGCGAAGAGAGAAAACAGCACAGAAACACAAAACGTGCCATATCAGCAACTGAAGGTCCCCCCCCCGAGCTGCGTCCTCCCTGGAGTAGGTACATTAGGTAAGGGGGGTATAGAGGTCATAGCCCCCATAAGGGGGGCCACCCCCCGCAAACAGAGGGCTTGATGAATGTTGCTGCACTGTGTTTCTGTGTCACTTTCACTCTTTGCCATTCAGGGGTCGCTATCTTGATGTGAAACCACATTTTTAGAGGGTCTTTTTTATGAGTAGTCACTTGAAGTTCCTTCAGAGAATGGCCATTCTCCCAAAGCTGTTTATCACAATAGTCTGTTTTAGCCTCATGATTAACCTTCTATTGGCCTTAATGTACAACACAAGATTTGCTTGCCAACTATGCCCATGGATGTTGGTAACACACTGGAGCAGCACTGTGTGAAACTGATATTTTGACAATGAAATTTGCATGAATTACAATCCTGTTCCTGTCAAATTTCATCAAAATCTTAAAGCGCTAGTGTACTGCTTGGAATTACTAGTAATTTTCAGATGCAGTCAGTTATCACTTCCAGTATCTGAAGTATTTTTTTTTATATTCTGTTTGCTAATTAGAACATCTTCCACCTGGCAGTACTGGGGTGGTGTGTGGAGCAGCACACTGTCTGGAGAAAAACAAAGTCAGTTCTGTTTCTCTCACTACATCGCAGAAATAAGATCAAACACTTCGAGGCACCACGATTCTTGCAGCCTGAGTAACGACTTTCACAAGGCACCAATCAAAATACAGGAAATTTTGACATCACTAGTAACCAGGGAGAGCCAGTCCCTGCTGCTTCAAGTGAAAGTGAAACCTGGCAGCAAGAAATGGTTCTCATTGGTTACTAGTGATGTCATAGTCAGTGTGGTTTCAGTGTTGATGTAGTGGGAGGAACAGAACTGTCTTTTTTTTTCCTCCAGACAGAGTGCTGCTCCACACATCACCCCAGTACTGCCAGGTGGAAAATCTTCTAATTAGCAACAGAAAAGAATAAATACTTGAGATATAAGAAGTGAAAGCTGACTACATCTGAAAGTTACAATTAATTGCAGGCAGTTTCCAGGCAGTATACTAGCTCTTTAAGTCGTCAGCATTTCATATGTAACATATAAACTACTTGACATAAAAGCATATTTTAAGGATGATACCTATATAGTATACCAAGTTTCAGGTCTCTAGACCTAAGGGTATCCAAGCTATAAGCAATCAAGCATTTCTCAGATTTTTACAAAATTTTGCACGTAAGTAAACTGTGTCACTTTGAGCACCTGTAACATCAAAACAATAAACCAAATTTCAACACATTTGGAAGCTTCTTTGTCCCTAAAACAAAGTGCATGCTGATCAATAATCAGGTCACAAACTCTAAGAGTATCTAAGTTTATGTGTGTATGTATGTGTTTGTTTATTTATTTATTGTTTTTTTTTATTGGGCAAACTAACTGGAACAGGTTCCCTTTTACAGTAGTGACCCAGAAAATGAGGTAATAACATTAGATAATAAGGGAATACATGATGGTAAGGGACTTGATATGTGTAATATCACAACGAGTGGCAAGTCAGCTCAGGGAATATCATGAGTGGCTCCACACAGCGGATCCATGAGTGATTGTTCCCGGAGCTGATTTGCCACAAGTTGTGATATTACACATATCAAGCCCCTTACCATCAGATAAGTGTTTTATACAGTAGAGGCTTTTTTTCTTTGGTATGGTTTGTTTCTTTACTATATTTTTGTGGTACCTGTGTTTTTTTTTTCTGTTGGCGTTCTTCCATGGCATTTGGCTCCTCAAACCTGTGATGTAGAGAGAGTACTCATATTTCTGCCAACGTGTACACAGCATATATATCTGGTGCTGTTTTCTGCTGTGTACACGCCATGTTCTTTTTATCAATAGAGGGTGGTGATACAGCAACTTAACTGATGCCATATCACTTCACCTCTATTGTATAACACAGGATAAAAGCACATGGTAGAGGAGGTATACAGAGTATGAGGCGCAGTTATAGGCAGTGTTCACAGAGAGATGTTTCTTAAGCCTTGATTTGAGATTTTGTAGTCCAAATGGGAAACAGTAAGGTGTTCAATATTTCAGAGGCCCTGAAACCAAAAGGTTTTTACCCCATGGTCATCTTGACCAAAGGAACATTAGGCAGATATATGTCAATGGAATAAAGAGTTCAGTTTCTAGCAGGTGGCTAGAATACTTCCTGTTTTCAGCCTCATCCCAGGCAGGGAAATACTGATACACACCAACTAATATTAAACTAGGTTAAGCTTTTGCTGGTTTTTCTTGACTAGGAGAAATGTCGCCAGGATACTGGGGAAAATCCCCTACTCTTTTTGAGAAGTACAACGAGATTTTTAATGTCCATCATAACAACCACCAGAGCAGGTAGATAGGACTTCAGTTTAATGTCTCTTCTGAAAGACAGAACCTCGGAAATCACCATACCCCCCAACACAATGCTGAGGCTTGGATGCATGCATTACATTTCTAAAATGTATAGTTATTTTAACCAAGAGGAGCGTTCTCCCTGCTGTAGTACCTGCTGTGGTACCAGCACCTTTTTCTGTAACACCTCTTGTTCATTGGAGGTCTCTCATCCTATTATTGACCAGGCCCAACCCTACTTAGCTTCTGAAATATGATGGAGTCATGCTCCAAGATGGTAAGGCTGCATAATGACACTCAAATGTCTGAAGTGGGCAATGTGGTGCACAGGTTGCACAGGTTTGGATTGGTTATCTAATTTTTTTTTCCAGAAAGTTTTTTGCTCCCCCATTACCACTGTACCTTACTTGGCAATGGGGGAGCCATGGTATTTCTGATTTTCTTCCCATTACCTGGGACCTCAGATTGCAGTCGCGCAAGCATGTGGAGGCACGCATGCTCTCCGTGGCTTCAGTGACAGCCCCTTCCTCCCTCCCAGCCTAATGCTAGGTTCTCCCCATGGCTTGGCACTGCCACGTAGCCTCCACCAGGTGGCAGCCAAGAGCCAAGAAAACCCAACGTTCCTCCCTGGGGAGGACAGCTGCCTTGCGGCTGCTCAATCCAACTCTTCACACCACCCCGACTGATCCCTGGCAGCCCAAGCTCACTCCCAAACTTGGATCACTGGTGAGGTGTAGCATCCAGTGCCTCAAACCTCAGTGCCACCAGGCTGGTGGTTACCTAAATTATTTAAACTTCCACTGTACCAGTCAGCCCAATGTCACCGAAAACAACAAATACCATAATCATACAATTATTAGAGAATAATGACTTCTATTAGTTAACATATATTGAAGGGATCATGTAAGCTACAAGTTGTATAGGTTCAGATCGTATTACCTGAATCTTCTCCTATACCTCTGATGTAATCCCTCAATGACCTTCAGGAAGCTCCTCTACTTGCAGGTAAGAAAAATTACTGATAAACAAACATTTGTCCCAAAATCAGAACTTAGGTTTTTTAGGAGGAAAAAAGGGGTGTCTGAAACAAGACTTAAGAACAATTTGGCAATAATCAAGTTAGGTGTTCATGGGGGGAGGGGGTAAGAACACAAACCCTAAAGTTTGCTAAAAAATAAATAAATAAAACACTTATGGGTCTTAGAAAAAAATGAACTCCCTCAATAAAAAAAGGCCTATAAATGAGCACTGTGCATGTTGGAAGACTTAGTTTTTGCCAATTTAGGGCCCAATATTCAAAACTTAGTCCCAGGGCTGAATTAGCACTGCCCGGTGTGCAAAGTTATCCCTGATCCAATAGGCCGCTATATTCAAAAGGAATAGCCTGGATCTAAATCTGCTGAATATAGCATGCAAAGGATGCTGGGCAAACTGGGCCAGGAGTGCAGGACAAAATTAGCCAGGGAATAAGATGGCCCTGAACATAGCAACTAGGAAGTGCAAACCACATCAGCAACCCAGTGCACAGCAACCGGAAAGACTGTAGAGGTGAAATATGCGGCCAATGTGTGCGCTGGCAAAGGAGTGGAGTCAGCAGAGCTGCAAGCATCAACACATGTGAATGTACAGTGTGCAGAAATGAAAAATGAGTCTGCAACATTTGCGCGGCACGCATACATTTGCACGGGTCTTGTGTGGCGCTAAGCTGTTTGCCCAGCGCTATCACATTAGCCCGGAGCAAAAATCTACTATATTCAAAAGTGACATGCAAATGAGCCTACTTAGGCAGTCAGTGGGCAAATATTGACATTAGCATCTCATTATGCCCTGATTTGCATGCAGTTTGCCCAGCGCTACTGCAGAGTCCCACAGCTCCACCTGTAGATCTGTCTGGAAGTACAGAGGCTGGCTGGGTCTGCCCACAGCTCCACCTGTATGTCAGTCAGGAGAAGCATGGTGGTAGCTGCAGGCTATGTATATACAGAACTGCGTGGAATAATATGCTTCAGGGGACTGCACAGCACAGGCACTGGTGGTGGTGCTGAATGCAATAGTCCAACTGTAGGTCCTGCTATACATTGCTCAGCAGACAGTACATTGACACGGGCGTCAGTAGTGTGTAGGACACAGCACTGCCCCTGGTGTTGTGGGCAGCATTGACTGCAGCACTGTACACAGTGACAGCCCTGTCCTGCAGGTGTGCACTGACGGTGGACAGTACTGCACTGCTGTTGTGTGACTCACAGACGCTGCACTACTGGCATGGGATGCTTACAGTGACATATACATTGCTGGGCAGGGGTGTCAGCAGCCATATGCACCATACTCAGCAGAGTACAGTACAAACATCAGGCAGGGGCACCAGACAAAGGGAGGCAGGGACATTGTGCATCACACTGTGTCCATGTTGCGCTGAGCCCTTTTGCCTTTGTTGTTCGCTATGGGGCACTGATGCCACCAGCCAAATACACAAACATGAACAACATACCAGGCAGGCTGCATAACAAAGGAAGGAGGATTACAGGAAGAAACCATGTACTGGAACTCAGACATGGCAAACGGGAGGGGGGGCTATTGTTGGTGTGGCGTGGCAGCACATATGTTGGCGTATGTTTACATAATGGGGGGCAACAGTGCAGCTGTTCTGAGTAGATGTTTAATATTCCTGGCTACACCCCTGTTGCTGGATGTATGTGCTGTGGTGTCTGTACAGCTGTGTGGTATGTGGCTGGGGGGAGCCTTACCATCAGACAGGCACACAGCTGTAGGGGTATTCCCTGCACTGGACTATTTGCACTGTGTGGCTTGTCCCAACCATGTGGCAGCACCCAGTATGTGGTGCAGAGAGGTCACTTGTACACCCCCATGCCCCCAGTGCAGCATGTGTGTGCTGGCACCTGTTGGTGTCCACAGAAGGGTGGTCTGCAGGTGTGTGCTGTATGGCCGCAATACCATGGTGTCCACTTGGAGGCCGGGTCACAACTTACTGCCTGACATGACTGGGACTGGTGGCAGATGATGGCATCATAGTGACGCCATCAATAAGCAGCAAGTGTCCTCTATGTCTGGCTTATTTCTATGTGTGATACTTATTGGCTAGGGTTGAGCAAAGCCGTGCAAATGTCACTCAAAGCAGTGCAAAGTCACAGAGACATGCGAAACTGGTTTGCCCAGAGTTAAGATGATCTTTTCCTGGGCGGTAATTTGAACTGTGCAAAGTATTGCGCTATGTCACGCAAAACCTCTTTGCGCAGCGCTGTTCATTGTATATAGCATTGCGCTGATATGCCCCTTCAGTTTACCCCTTGCATACATTATCATTTTGCCCAGCACTAATGTGGTTTACATGTGCTATTAGCCCTTTTGAATATTGCAGACCTGCGCTAACCCGGCACTAAACCTGCCCAAACGGTTTGCGCCCAGCGCAAAGTTTTGAATATTGGGCCCTTAGTGTTTGATTAGGGCTTTTTTTGTAACATTTATTACTTTTTTAATTTTTTAATATATTTGTTTTACTTTTAACACTTTTTTAAAAATATTTTTCCATTCAATTTGAGGGTCACGGTGCTTAATACACCCAATAGGAACATTTCCCAGCTGGCCAATGGGTGTACTGCTTTAAATGGGGCCCACAAGGCTGTGCACGATGCAAGCTACAGGTCCAGCCATAGTGCTGCTCAGGTTCTTTACCTGATAATCAGATTTTCAGGGTCCCCATTTGCTTTTGTTAAGAGATAGGTTTCTGAGCCATTTTTGAGATAGTCAGGTTTCTGAGCCATGTTGAGTGCTCATATACTCTTAAAATAAATTATGTTATATAATTCATTCTTTCAGCTGCATGCCCAGGTTACACATGAGTTCTTTTGTCTATATAGCCCTTTCTTTCTAAAAGAAGTCAACCTGGGAGGTATAAATTATGGCCATTAAGACCATTAGCAGTTATTTAACCTAATTTTTTCTACTCTGCATCTTAAAGCAGCAAAGCTGGGCAAAAAGTCTGACCCTACCTTTTGTAATGGTAAAAGATTCAGTTATCTTCCACTTTTCATTTGCTGATAAACTTTTCAATTGTTTAAATTAGCTTTTTTTTTTCTCAAGAAGAAATTGTGGCTTAACAAGTGACTGTGGAGGAGGAGCAATGCATGATCAGTCATGAAAAGAGGTGAACCTTAGAGCAGAGTTTAGGGTGTGGTTTTATACTCGGGTTTGTATTTGGGCTTTAGGGCAATAAGAGGCTGAAGGCCCATAAACAATTGCCCCCCTCCCCCCCCACACACACACACACACATACTTCTCAGTTGTTTTGGTTGGGTAGACAGATGTTCACTATAAACATACTTAGTTTATTTTTAAAACTTGTAAGACAGTTACAAGTTACAGTCTCTTCAGGTAACCTAATCCATAATCTGACAGTCCTGGGAATAAAAGCATACCTTCTAATGTCCCCATTTTTTTTTTTTTGTTTGACAGAGGAGAACTTTGGTTTCAGAGCAAGAAACAGCAGTCTAGAACTACAGATTTTTTACTAATTGCCCTCCCACCCAAAGCCAGTTCTAGTTTTATAGACACTGGATTTGACTGACAACAGCAACTTCCTGTTTGGCAGTAGGAAGGGAAGGATCACTGAGACACATTAGTTTCATCAACCTTGAAGGAACCTAAAAAATAACTCTTCCCCCCCCCCCCCCGGCTGCTGGAGGTCTGAATCCAAGCATGGAAGAAGGAGACTACTGAAGACTACAGAAAGTTCCTGTCCCAGAACAGGACTGGCGAGAGTTGTAAGGGCACATAGGCAGTAGGAAAGTAAGTGTAAAAATACATAGAGGGAGGAGACAGTAAGCATACAAAGCAATAGGAGAGGGGACACAAAATAAGTCAAGATGGGAGTGGTGCAGTGCAATGGCTGTGGGGCAGCAGTGTTCCAGGAGACATTCTGGAGGCTGTGATGCTGCCCTGTTTGCAGGCATCTCTCAGTCTGAGGGAGGAGATTGCCCACCTCCAGGCTGACCTGGCTAGGATTCATGAAACCTCTTCCCCCACCCAGGGACCACCAGGGCCACCACCGTTACCTCAGAGGTTGCCAAGAAAGAGGAGCGGTTGGACCAAGGTGGGCTCAGGGAGGGAGAGGGTGGTGGAACAGAGGTGCATCCCTCCAGCTGTACTGCTCCACAGTTCATATGCTGTTCTGGCAAAGAGTGGTTCCTCTATGGAGGCACCTGCAGTGTAGACCAAGGAGGATGCTAGGAACCTCCACAAAGAAGACCCACAGGAGGATGGCATGATACCCCACAGGGGAAGGAAACAACTCCTGGTGGGGGACTCGATCATTAGGGGGACAGAAGTGGGGAAGGAAGGCATAGGGAGGTAAGGTGCCTACCTGGTGCCATGGCTTGGAGGGACAGGAAATGAATCCTCAGGATCATGGGAGCAGCTGCACGAGGGAGGGAGCTGGATGTCATTGCCCAACTAGGGACAAATGACCTGGCTGTGAATGGGATCAGAGCAGTGCAAGAGGAGTTTGTGGAGTTGGGATGGGGCCTTAGACAAGTAGCATGTATGGTAACCTCTTGGAGGTGCTGCCTGTCTATGGCAAGGATGATGCTAGGGTATTCCACACCATGGGATTCAATGAATGGTTGAAAAACTGGTGAGGTGCTCAGGGTTTTGGCTTCATTGGGGACTGGGGAGCCACCTGGAGGGATGCAGGGTTATTTATTTATTTATTTATTTAAAGTTTCGGAATTATAACTTTTGAATCAGCGGTTCCTTTGCAAAGGCTCCACGTCAGGGCAAACAGACAATAACAACAATAATTAAATATTAGTGTACAGAGGTGATTACTGGTGTGATGGTCTGCATCTGTCAGGGGGGGAACCAGGATCCTAGGTGACAGGTTTAAATGCTTCATTGGCAAGCATTTAAGCTAGCCAAGGGGGGAGGCACTGAAAAGGAGCAGGGAAATCCCAGCCTTCCCCCACAAAACACAATAGTAAGAGAGGTAAACACCAAGGTAGAGAAGTCAGTAGGGAGCAGGACAGGGATTAATGCAGAAAAAGGCAGTAAGGACAGGGATGGGGCTAAAAGGGGTAAGGCCATAAAAAATAAATGGAAGGTGATGAGTACCAATGTCTGCAGTCTGTGCAACAAGCTCCCTGAACTAGTGGCCTTGATGAAAGAGGGACGCCTGGATATCGTGGCAGTCACTGAAACATGGTACACAGAGAACCATGACTGGGATGTCAACATAACAGGATACACAGTGTACAGGAGGGACAGGGTGGGTAAAAGAGGAGGAGGAGGAGTAGCAACTCTCTATATAAGGGAAGGGATTAAAGTAACAGAACTAAAGTTGATGAGTCACTACGGGTCACCCTGGAGACAGGAAATGGCACCACAATCCGCATGTGGGTTGTGTACAGACCCCCATCTCAGAGGGAGGAAATGGACAAGGAAATGATAGAAGGCATCCTTAAAATGGCAGAACAAGGGGATATATTGTTGATGGGGGACCTGAATATGCCAGATGTTAACTGGAGTACCTTTGCTGCAGGCACATCCAAGAGCAGGGTCATTCTTGATGCCCTACAGGGGGCATGCCTCAGACAGCTAGTGTTGGAACCCACTCAGAAGGGAGCAATCTTAGACCCGGTACTTTCAAATAGGGAAGGAGAAAGGATCTCAGATTTAGAAGTGGGTAGCCATTGGGGAACAAGTGACCTCCAAACAGTGTGGTTCACAATAAACACAGCCATAGAGTCAAGCCATACAAAAACAAGAGTATTGGACTTTAGGAAGGCTGACTTTGGGAAAATGAGAGTGTGCCTCAGAAAACCACTAGCAAACAGGCAAGAAGGAGGGGTGGATGAACAATGGGGAATAATCAAAGCAGCCATCACAGAGGCAACAAGCCTTTGTGTGAAGCGAATTAACAAAACAAAACGAAGGAAAAAAACACTATGGTTCTCAAAAGAGGTGGCAGGGACGGTTAAGGTGAAAAGGATAGCATTCATGAAATATAAGGAAACGTAGGAGGAGCAGGACAGAGAACTTTATCAGTTAAAGCAGAAGGAGGCAGGGAAGACAGTCAGAATAGCAAAGGCACAAACTGAGCAAAAGATAGCCAACTCTGTTAAGAAGGGGGATAAAACCTTTTATAGGTACATTAGGGAGTGAAGAAAGACCAAGGGAGGGATACAAAGACTTAATAAAGGGGAGGTAATGTGGGCAGAGGGTGACAGTGAAAAAGCAGGGATACTGAATGAATATTTCTACTCAGTATTCACAACAGAAGAGGAGGGGGAGGTACCTAAATCAAACAAAAGAGAGACTCTGAATAGGGGGGTCGATACCAGATCATTCATAGAAGAAAGATTTGAAAGAACTCTTGAAACTGAGGGTGGACAAAGCAATGGGGCCTCATGGGATTCACCCAAAAATTCTAAAAGAACTAAGGGTAGAACTAGTAACACCACTGACTACTCTCTTTAACACATCATGGGAGGATGGGGTGGTACCTGAGGACTGGAGGAGGGCAAATGTGACTCCACTTCACAAAAGCTGGAGAAGGGCAGAGGCAGGAAACTACAGACCAGTTAGTTTGACTTCAGTTGTAGGGAAAATGATGGAATCACTTCTCAAGGAAAGAATTGTTGAGTACCTAGAGGCCAGTGGGGCACAGGACCCAAGGCAGCATGGTTTCATAGATACATAGATACATAGACAGTGTCGGCAGATAAGGGCCTATGGCCCACCCAGTCTGCCCATTTAAGTTTTCTAAGTTCAGTTTATGTTTTCCAAGAAGTCTGTTGCCCCTTACCCCTGACCTCCAGAATTCCTTTATGGCTATCCCATGCATTCTTAAATCCCGTGATTGTTTCAGCCCCCACCACTTCCTCTGGCAGGGTGTTCCACTTGTCCACCACCCGTTCTGTGAAAAATTCTTCCTCACGTTTCCTCTGAATCGTCCTCCCTCCAACTTCATCCTATGCCCTCTAGTCCTGGAACATCTTTTTGCTTAAAATAGTGCATTCCTGCACCCTGTTCCTCCCTGTAAGATACTTGTATGTCTCTATCATATCCCTCTCCTCCTTTCCTCCAGGGAGTACATGTTCAGTGCCTTTAACCTGTCCTCATAGGACTTGTGATGCAATCCATGCACCATCTTTGTTGCCCTCCTCTGAACCTTCTCTACCCTGTCTATGTCCTTACATAGGTAAGGTCTCCAGAACTGCACAGTGTACTCCAGGTGCGGCCTCACTAGTGTCTTGTATAGTGGAATTATGACCTCTCTTTTCCTGCTGGTGATGCCCCTGCCTATGCATCCCAGCATCCTATTTGCTTTACCTGCTGCCTTGTCACACTGTTTCCCTGCCTTTAGGTCATCAGAGATGATAACCCCAAGATTCCTTTTCTGCTTGGTGCATGCTATATCCTCACCCCCCAACTGATATATTGTGCCAGGGTTTTTGTGCCCCATATGCATTATCTTGCACTTCCTTGCATTGAATTTCAACTGCCAAACCCTGACCATTCTTCAAGTTTCTGCAGGTCCTTCTCATTCTGTCTACACCCTCTGGTGTGTCTACTCTGTTACAGAGCTTTGTGTCATCAGTGAACAGTGAAATTCTGCCTTCTAGATCCTGTGCAATGTCACTGATGAAGATATTGAATAGTACCGTCCCAGCACTGATCCCTGTGGTACCCCACTGGTCACTCTTCCCTCTGTGGAGTGACAGCCATTTACCACCACCCTCTGTGTCCTGCTGCCCAGCCAGTTACTTACCCACCACACTACTGTCCTGCCCACACCCATATTCCCCAATTTGTGCAATAGTCTTCTATGTGGCACAGTGTCAAAGGCCTTGCTGAAGTCCAGATAGGCCATGTCCACTGCTCTCCCCTGATCCACCTCCCTAGTCACCTAGTCAAAAAATTTAATGAGGTTGGTCTGACATGACCTTCCCCTGGTGAAACCATGCTGCCTTGGGTCCTGTAGTCCATTGACAACCACATGTTCCACCAATCTCTCCTTCAGTAGTGCTTCCATGATCTTCCCCACTACCGAGGTGAGGATGACTGGTCTGTAGTTCTCCGCTTCCTCTTTGTTCCCACTTTTGTATAAGGGGACTACATCTGCTATCCTCCAGTCTTTGGGTACCTCCCCTGTTTCTAGTGATCGGCTAAACAGGATAGCAAGAGGTTCAGCCACCACCTCTCTTAGTTCTTTAAGGACCCTGGGGTGCACATCATCTGGCTCCATTGCTTTATCAACTCATTACTTCCAGTTCCTTCAGGACCCTTTCTCGTGTAAAGGGATTTGTGTCCATTTCTGCACCATTCTCACCCCTTGTACTCCGTTCAGGCCCATTACCCTCCTCTTCCTCAGTAAAGACTGAGCAGAAATACCTGTTCAATATGTCAGCTTTACTGTTGTCATCCTCCACACAGCCCCCATCTTCCCCCTTCAGTCTAACTATCCCTCTCTTTGCCTTTCTTTTTTCACTTACGTACCTGTAAAAGGTTTTGTCCCCTCCTCCCACTGATTTTGCAATGTGTTCTTCTGTCTGAGCTTTGGCTTCCCTTACTGACCTCCCTGCCTCCCTTTGCTTCTCCTGGTACTTCTCCCTATCCCCTTCTGCCTGTGTCTTTTTGTATTGCCTAAATGCAATCTTTTTGGCTTTCACTTTCTTTTCTACCTCTTGGAAAACCATAATGGTCTCATCTTCCTTTTCCTCTTGCTAACCTGCTTAATACATAATTCTGTTGCTCTTGTAATCCCCATTTTAAATACTTCCCACTGTTCCTCAACCCCTGATTCCTGCCCCATTCCTTAATGCCTCTTTCAAGTATCTCCCATTTTCCCACAGTTTGCCCCCTAAAATCCAGGATACGTGTTTTTGTGTGGTTTGGTTCTGCTCTTTCTGTGATTTCAAACCACAGTGACTGGTGGTCACTGTTCCCAGGTGCTCCCCACTCTTACCCCCATCACACTGTCCCTGTTTGTGAGCACAAGGTCCAGTATTGCCTTCTGCCGAGTTGGTTCCATGACCAGTTGCTTGAGGAAGGCACCCTGAAGGAGTCCAGGATAAATCTGCTCCTAGTTGATGCTGCTGCTGGGATGCTCCAGTCCATGTCTGGAATATTGAAGTCTCCAACCAGTACAACCTCACCTTGTCTGCCATCCTCTGGATGGCTAGCATCAGCTCCCTATCTGTTTCTTCCTCCTGGGCTGGTGGTCTATAGACCACACCTGTGGGATGGCTGGCCCCATTTTCTTTCCAGCTTAACCCACAGTATCTCTCCCCATTTTGTTCCTCCTGGATCTCTGTGGCCCTTATGTCATTTTTCACATACAGTGCCACTCCTCCTCCCTTCCTGCCTGCCCTGTCTCTTCTGAATATGTTGTAGCCAGGTATGGCCAACTCCCAGTCATGGTTATCATTACACCAGGTTTCAGTGATGGCCACAATGTCCAGGTCTGACTGCACCATGACAGCCTCCAGATCTTCCATCTTGTTGCTAAGGCTCCTGGCATTTGCACACATGGCTTTCACAGCAGGAAGGTCATGTCAGACAAACCTAATAGATTTCATTGACTGGGTGACCAAAGCAGTAGACCAGGGAGGGGCTGTGGATATGGCCTACCTAGATTTTAGCAAGGCATTTGACACAGTCTCACACAAAAGATTAATATACAAGTTAGCCAGCCTTGGAGTGGGTCCCAAGGTGGTAGCCTGGATAAAAACTGGCTGGAAAACAGGATGCAAGGGTAATAGTAAACGGGTCCACAGTGAAGAAAGGAGGGTAACTAGCGGGTACCACAGGTTCGGTACTTGGGACGGTCCTCTTTAATGTCTTTATAAGTGACATTGTAGAGGAACTGGAAGGAAAAGTATGTGTCTTTGCAGATGACACAAAGATCTGCAACAGGGTTGATACACAAGATGGAGTGGAAAGGATGAGAAGGGATTTGGCAAGGTTGGAGGAATGGTCAAATATGTGGCAGCTCAGATTCAATGCAAAGAAGTGCAAGGTAATGCATCTGGGAAACAAAAACCCAAGGGAAGAGTACACAGTGGGGGTGAGGTAATAACAACAACAAAATTCTAAAGAGATCTAGGAGTAATTATATCAGATGACCTAAAGGTGGGCAAGCAATGTGAGAAGGCAGTAAGGAGGGCTGGGGGGATACTGGGATGCATAGGGAGAGGCATCAACAGTGGAAAACAGGAAGTTGTTATCCCTCTGTACAGACAGTTAGTGAGACCCCATCTGGAGTACTGCGTGCAATTCTGGAGACCCCATCTCAGCAAAGATATAGACAGAGTGGAAGCTGTTTAGAGGAGGGCAACCAAAATGGTGCTGGGTCTGCACCAAAAGATATATACAAGGAGAGACTAAAGCAGCTTAATATGTATGCCCTTGCAGAAAGGAGGGAAGGGGGGACATGATAGAAACTTTCAAGTATCTCAGGGGAATTAACAAAGTACAAGAGGGCAGTATCTTTCAGAAGAAGAGATGTGCAAGAACAAGGGGGCACAATTTGAAGACAGAGGGGGGACAGCTCAGAGGTAATGTTAGAAAGTATTTTTTCCACAGAGAGGGTTGTGGATGCAAGGAACAGCCTTCCTGAGGAGGTTGTGGAGTCAGAAACAGTGGGAGAATTCAAGAATGCATGGGACAGGCATAAGGCAATTCTAGTTGGGGGTAGGAGGAAGTAAGCTGTTTACTAACTAGAATCTGCAGTTTATCCATCAGGTAGGGAAATGGGCAGACTAGGTGGGCCAAGCAGTCCTTATCTGCCATCAAATTCTATGTTTCTATGTTTCAATAAGTTGTAACTGATGCCCCTTAGGTTATATGATAGTTTCTTTAATTCAAATCCCAGTTCACTAAACAACTGTTTGTCTTTAATTATTTTGAATAGTAATAATTAATCACCTCTTGTACCCATGTCTTTCGAGGTGAAGAGCCCCAAATGCTTCAATCTATCATTTTAGAGTTTGTTCCTATGACAAGTGATAAGTTTAGTTCTTTGAGATGCCTCTACCAGATGGATATCCTTCTCTACGAAGCGGCTCCATATCTGCGAGTCATAATCCAAGTGGGAACGTATGTAAGCCATATATATGGGCATCAGGACTGCTTTGGATCTGGTTATGAAAATCTTTTTTTAACACAGTTTATCAAGTAGTTAGATTTAGCGGCAACCTGTCTACAGTGGAGATGTGATGAGTCACTGAAGTGGATTCCCAGAGCCACTATTTTATTGGAATAATTAACCATGGTACCATTTATGAAATAGTTCTGACATACATTATTCCTCCCAAAATGCAAAACTTCACATTTGTCAATGTTAAATTGGAGGTTTTTCTCTTTAGCCCACATTTCTATGGACTGAAGGTCACTCTGCATCTTGATTCTATGCAATTCAGACACTGGTTCTCCTAGTTTGGTATTGTCAGCAAATTTCACAAGGCAGTTGTCACTCCCTAGATGCATAAATGTAGATGTTAAAAGTGGTCCCAATACTGACCCCTGGGAAACATCATTGGTTACCGGTCACAGTTCCCTTATGTGAGATGAATCCATTAACTCTAATTGCTTGTTTCCTGTCACTTAATAATACTTGTACCCATCTAACTAAGTGCTGATCTATACCCTGTGTTAACATTTTGGATACCAGTATACTGTGAGAGACCATATCAAATGCTCTCCTAAAATCAAGATACACAGCATCCATATTGTTACCTTTATCTAAATGTCTACCAATATGGTCACAGAAGGCTGCTAGATTAGTGGTGCAAGATCTTAAATAATAATAAATAAAGCTTTATTTTTATGGCGCCTTTCAAATACCAAGGCACCGCACAACATTAAAAATAAATCATACAGCTCAGTGTCTTTACAGTATAAAACATCAACAAAACAAACAATACAATTGAATAAGAATCTAACTGCAAAAAGCTTGCATCCATAAATAAGTCTTCAAATCCTGTTTAAATCCCTCTACAGTCAAGCACTCCCATAACCGATGGGGTAAAGAATTCCAGAGGGTGGGAGCCACAAACATAAATGCCCAGGCCTCTGAAGATTTTAAACATACCCTCAGGATCTCTAGCAACCCCTCGTCGGCTGAGCGGAGTGATCGCCCAGGGCAGTAGGGAACCAGGAGCTCTTTCAAGTAGTCCAGGCCCAGACCATGTAGGGCTTTAAAAGTCAGAAGACTGACTTTAAAGGTGATCCGCCACTGCACAGGCAGCCAGTGCAGTCGGCACAGCACCGGTGATATATGACTGGACCACGAGGTTCCTGTCAAAAGCCGGGCTACAGCATTCTGCACCAGCTGCAGGCGGTGGATTTCCACCCCAGGTAACCCTAGGTAAAGCGAGTTGCAATAGTCCAAGCACGAGGACACAAAGGCATGGACCAGCATAGGAAGATCGCCAGACAGAACAAGGTGCTTAATCCTGAAGATCTTCCCTTCATAAAACCATGTTGTGTGTAGTCGTGTAGGTCTAGATCTGTCATAACTTCAGTAATCAATATCTTGACTACTCCCTCCATGATTTTGCTTACCATCGAGGTCAGACTAATGCGTCTGTAATTATTCAGTTGTGATCTTCTGTCCTTTTTAAAGATAGGGGTTACCATAGCTGTTCTCCACTCTGATGGGACTCTTCCTTCCCCTAAAGATTTAGAAAATATTTTTGCCAACAAGGTGCCAACTTCTGACTGAGTTCTTTCAAGAATCTGGGGTGTAAGCCATCAGGGCCAGCAGATTTATTTGGTTTAAGTACCTGTTGTTTAGCCAGCATGGCAACTGTATCTATAATAATGTCAGGTGCTCCTTCCCAGTTAACAACGCAATCATTCTTGGTAAATACAGAGCAAAAAATTCATTAAACCAATCTGCCATTTCTTGGGGATCTCTTGCCATCTCATTATCTCTTATTAGTGAGCCTAAATCTCTAGCCGTACCTTTCCTAGCATTGATGTATCAATAACAGGTTTTTAATTTATCATTAGTATAAGTAAGCCTAACTTCCAAATTCCTCTTAGCTTGCCTAATTGCTTTTTTGGCAGCTCTCGTGGCACACTTCTAATGATGCATGTTGGTATTAGAGGGGTGGGACTTCTGGAAGGAGAGGAGTTTCTTTCTTTGGTTTAATAATCTCCTAATCATGCTGTTGAACCAAGGGTGACACTTGCCTTAATGATTATACAATTTCTATTCAGGGTCACACTTCTCTATGGCATTACTAAACATGCTCTTAAAAACTGCCCAGGAGTTGTCCATGTTTAAATTATCAAAAATATAGTCCCATTCAATGTTGTTCTATACTCTTCTAATGGCATTGTAAATAGCTTTATTATAGTTCTTGATTTTGTTTTTTCCGTTTCTCAACCAATCTGCTCCTACACAATGTACATGATACAGTGGAATGATTGCTGGTACCTAAAGGGGGACTGATCACTTTACTTTTGATATCTTTTTGGATATTTGTCAAAATTACATCTAGGATATTACCTCCCCTGGTAGGCGTTGCAATCAATTGTGACAGATTTAGGGTGATGGTGGATCCATAAACTTATTACCTATGTTGGTAGTAGCCAACAACTCTTCCTAGTTAATTTGGGGCATATTGACGTTGCCCAAGATGATCACATCATCCTTATCAGAAAAGTGGGCAATCTGTTTAAGTAATTTTTCTGTTGCTTCATTATTCCCATCTGATGGCCAATAAAACACCCGGGTAATCACTTTCCTACTCAATTTGTCTGAAATAGATATCCATACTGATGCACAACTGGTCTTGATACCAAGTGCTGGTCCACGAAGGTGGCTATCGATTCCCTCCTTAACACAGAGGGCAACTCCCCCAGCCCTCTTTCCCATCCTGTCTCTACAAAAGAGCTGAAAACCAGGGATATGTTTACTCCAATTGCTATTATCTCCCTCCAAGTTTCAGTGACTGCAACAACATCCATATGTTGCTCACTTATGATAAGTTCTAGTTCCATTTTCTTCTCAATATTTAAACTCCTGGAATTTAGAAGCATGACGCTGAATTTGTTAGTGGGTTTCAAGGTCTTAACTCCTGCATCCTTTGATGTCCCTCTTTGCTTGGATACCCCCTGTTGAGCCCCGTGTTCCCCATTCCTAATCAATTTAAAGCGCTAGCAATGTCTTTGTTGATTCTGGTCCCCAATAACTTACGCTGATTATAATTAAAGTGTAACACATCTCTGCCAAATAGATATGGTTTCCCGCAGTAAGAGTCCCAGGGTTCGATTCTCAAAGAGCCCTTGAATTGATGCAAGATGCCGCCAAAGGCAACTTTCATCAAAGCCTGGTGTGCCAGGGACCCTGCAGCCGATTCTATATTGGGTAGAGTCCCAGTGGCAAAGTCTTGTGGCATGTGGCAACCCTGGTAGTGTGCTAAAGAGACTACACATTCTGAGGGTGTGCCACAAGCTGTGGGATGGCTGTATGCCACTCTAGCTAGTCTATGGTGGCTAGCTAAACCCCCTAGTGGCCCACCTTCCTGATCCCTGGTCTCCTGTTCTATTAGTAGTAATGACACCCCCTTCCCTGGTAGTCTAGTGGCCCCCCTTCCTGATCCTTGATCTCTCATTCTATTAGTAGTAATGACATCCCCCTTCCCTGGTTGTCTAGTAGCCCCCTTCCCAACCCATGATCTCCCATTCAGTTAGTAGTACTGACATACCCCTTCCCTGGTAGTCTAGTGGCCCCCCTCCCCAATCTCCCATCATATTACTATTAAAGAGTTAATGAGTTGGAGGAAGGGCAGGTGGAGGTATTATGGGTTCAATTACAGTTCAATAGAGGGAGAAAGGTGAGGTTGGGGGTGTTTTACAGACCATCCAACCAGGATGAGGAGAGGAACAGGGAACTGAGCTTGCAAATATTGGAAGCTGTGGAAAAATGAGATGCAGTAATTGTGGGGGACTTCAACCTGCCCAAGGTAGACTGAAGCATACCATCCACAACATATGCTAGGAATCAGGTGATCCTGGAAGGACTACAAAATGTGTTACTGACTCAGGGCACCAACAACAGCAGAGGCAACTCTTGATCTGGTGCTCACAAATGAGGAGCATGTACAGAAAATAATTGTCAGGGGGCCCCTGGGTGGGAGTGACCATTGCAGAGTGTGGTTCAGATTGGATATGGGCAAGGAAAGCATCTCGACTAAGACCAGCATCTTGGATTTTAGGAGGACGGACGTCAGGAAGATGGGTGAAGTAGTAAGGAGCCACCTGGCAGGCATCAGAGCAGATTTGGGGTGGACCAAAAGTGGTTCATCATTAAGAAAGAATACTGGTTGCCACAGAGGAGTATGTTAGGCTCAGGGGGAAGAATAGAAGGGCCAAAGCATTTGGCTGGTTCAGTTCTGGGGTCACCCAGGTAGTAAGGGAAAAGAGGTTAGCCTATAGAAAATTCAGGAAGACCAAGGGAGAGGTGGATAAGGAAAATTATGTAAGGTTGGCTAGTGAGGCAAGTAAGAAAGTCCAGAGAGCTGAGGCACAGAAGGAGCTGCAGATAGCTGAAGGAATTAAGAAGGGGGAGAAGGCCTTCTTTCTCTATGTAAGAGAAAAAAGAGACAAGAAGGATGGAATTGTTAGGCTTAAGAAAGGGGAGAAGTTGGTGGAGGATAATGGGGGAAAACAGAAATACTAAATGAATACCTCTGGTCTGTCTTCACCAAGGAGAAGGAAGGATCAGTGCCTTCAGGAGGAAGAAGAGGAGCAGGGGGAAGGGAACACAGATGTAGTGATAGAGGAGGATAGAGTGAGGGAGGGGCTGCTAGCATGGAAGGTGGATAAATCACCAGACCTGGACAGAGTACATCCAAAGGTACTAAGAGAACTGGCTCAGGAACTGGCAGGGCCATTGGCAGGCCTATTTAATAGTTCACTAGAGTTAGGTGTGTTACCACAGGACAGGAGAATAATACATGTGGTGCCCCTCCACAAAAGTGGTCCCAAGGATGACCCAGGGAAGTCAGACCAGTCAATCTGATCTGAATCGTGTGCAAGCTCATGGAGACCACACTTAAGGAAAGGTTGATGGAATATCTAGAGGAGCATGATCTCCAGGATGTGAGGTGGCATGGATTCATGGGGGAGAGATCATGTCAAATGAATCTGATTGACTTCTTTGACTGGATCACTAATACCACTAATACAGTAGACAGGAGCCAAGCAGTAGACATCCTCTAGCTGGATTTCAGCAAGACCTTTGACCCTGTGCCCCACAAAAGGTTGAACAGGAAATTGGCAGATCTCAGAGTTGGGGACAAGATGTCCAGATGGGTGGAAATTGGCTGAGGGACAGAACCCAGAGGGTAGTTGTGGAGGGAGACCTATCTGGCACCAGAGAGGTCACCAGTGGGGACCTGTAGAGCTCAGTGCTGGGACCAGTGTTGTTCAATGTCTTCATCAATGACATTGGTGACGTGCCAATTCACAGACAACACCAAGCTCTGCGGGAGAGTGGACACAGCTGAAGGGATACAGGACCTACAGGAAGATCTGGAAAAGTTGGGGAAGTAGTCTAGGATCTGGCACCTTGGCTTCAATGCCAAAAAATGCAACTTATGCACATTGGAGCCAAGAATCCCAGAACAGAGTACTCCTGGGTGGAGTACAGGTCTCTGCATCAGAGGAAGAGAAGGACAGAGGAGTGATCTTCACTAGTGACCTGAAGTACTCCATGCAGTGCAAGAAAGCAGCAGCAAGGGCAAACAAGATGCTGGGATGCATAGCTAGGGGGAACAGTAGTAGGAGAGAGGAAGTTATACTACCCTTGTGCAGGTCACTGATGAGGCCACATCTAGAGTATGGAGTTCAGTGCTGGTGCCCACAACTCAGAAAAGTGCATTAACCTGCTTGAGAAGTTTCAGAAGAGGGTTACACAGATGATAGTGGGTCAGCAAGGTAAGGCATATGCGGAGAGGTTGAGGGCACTGAACATGTGCACCCTGGAGGAAAGGAGAGAGAGAGGGGTATGATTGGGACTTTCATGTATTTGAAAGGGATAAATTAGGTGGATAAGGAGGGTCTCTTTAAGCTGAATGGCAACCATAATGTCATGAGGGGGCACAGTCTTAATCTGGAGAGAGGGAGGTTTAGGAGGGAGATGAGGAAGTACTTCTTCACAGAGAGTATGGTGGAGACTTGGAATGTGCTTCTAGAAAAGGTCTTATTGAAGACAGTGGGCAGCTTCAAGAGAGGCTGGGATAGGCATGGGGGAAGGTAAGGATCATGAGTAGGGAGGATGGGAGGAGTGGGGGGGACAGGAACAGTAGCTCTAGCTGTGGACCCTGCAATATGAGCAGACTAGATAGACCAAATGGTCTTATTCTGCTGGCTTGTTCGTATGTTGTATGTTCATATATAAATGTAACATGAAAATTATTGACTGTTGTAGTTGCCTGTAGAGAAATATAGGCATACCATAACTGCCTCCGTATAATAATAGAAACTGTTTATTTCTAGAATAGAAAACTATAAAAAATGTAAAAATATTTCATGATAATGTATTGAATTGTTTTTATATCTATTTATTGTCACTAAATGGACTTGTATGAAATATTCTTATTGTTTTATTGTATGTTAAAGCTGTCCTCCAAACCATAGCTTGGTGTGCTGAAATAATGGCATTGTTATTTTTTACAGACCTTTTTTAACCTGTTTTTGTGGTGAGTTCATACACTGTTTTCAATGTATTTATGTACTTATTGATTGATGGATCCATATTTATTTATTGAAAAGTGTTAACTGGGAAAGGCACACTGACCCAAGGCTCATATCCAGGTGTGACCCAGAGTAAGGGGTACAGGGAGACAAATACATTCAGTGGAAAAGTGTAGTCAACATTAACAAAACTATACTGCCAAAATGAACAACCAAAGGTCAAAATAATTTTTTATTAAATGTTGAGCGATATATGTAAGCATGCCAGTCTTTGTATCTTGTCACACATTTAATGCCACAATATTTGTGATTGGTCCATGTGGTAACTGGAGTAATAGTTTAGCACCGGGAATTCAAATTAAATTGTTTGATAATATTTTATTCAATCAATTAATTAATTAAAATGAGGAGCACAAACTGTGGTAGCAAAAATGACATATTTTCACCCCATGAGGAAGCAAGAGCCTACTTCAGTACAAAGGGGAGCTTAGACTAATTCAGTCTGGCATAAGATTTTTGAGGTTTGTAATGTCTAAACACTGTAATGTTTCATTAAATATGGACACTTTTTAAAATTGTAACATGCTGTATTATAACATGCTTTCCTCTTTTTGATGTACTCAATTTATGGACTTTGATAACCCCAGTTGATTTTTCTTTTTGTAACCCTTTTTGTGATTTGAGTGTTTATCCCCTTATTTTGGGGTAATGCCAGCCCTGCATCAGAGGCAGTATGGCGCAGTGGTTTAGGGCTCTGAACTGCAAACCTGGAGACTTGGGTTTGAATCCCACAGTCCCCACCTGCATGCTGTGTGATCCTGAGCAAATCACTTAACTTCCTTGTGCTACCAGGTCACACCTGGAAACAAGCTTTGGCTTAATGTGCCTTTCCTGGTTAAACAATTTTCCCTTTCCCTTTCCCTGCATCGCATGACCAAGAAACACCACACCACTGATCTAACAAGGGGCCAGACTTCCAGCCTTCATTTTACATTTCCATACTTTGTATACTTTGTGTTTCAACCCTAATGGATGAATTAATGTAGGTTTTTCTCAATTGCTATATTATCCAGTCATATAAAGCATATGTGATCCTATATTTAGATTATGGTTCACCCTTTTGGTGTCCCTACCTAAAAAAGGACATAAAACGTATTCAGAGCCCTCAACAACGACTCATTAAAATGATCTCAGGTCTAAGCAACTGTAACTATAACACTAGGCTTACTAAACTAGGTCTGTTTAGTCTTCAGGAGAGAAGATGGAGAGGGGATCTCTTGCTTCTATATAACATTCTCCAAAATAATGAACTTATGAATGACATGGGTCTTCATTTTAATAATAGAAAATAAATCTTTATTAAGATGTCATAATAAAAAATTAATAATCCATAGAGCAAAATCTAACAGAAGAGCTCATTTCTTTACTATAAGGGGGGCAAAACACTGGAACGCCTTACCAAATCATTTAGTAAACTTAAAGTCACTAGATTACTTTAAACATAATCTTGTAAAATTTATACTGAATTCAAGAACAAGAAATTAATCCACCAGGTGGTGGAAGACAATCCTGATGGGCTACGGCCTTCTTTTGTCTTTATAACCAAGATACCAAGATATTATTGGCGCACACTTGTACATCTGTTATTACAGTTGTGTAAGCAGTTTAATGTAAATCCCTGATTCTTGCACCTTACCAATGAAGCTGTCCTTGGACGGAATAGACAGAAATCTGGCATGTGTGTAGTTGGTTCCAGAATCTCTGGATCCTGTAAATTTGGTAATAGACTGTGTAGCAGTTTAAAAGTACTGTATTGTTGAATACCCCTCAAAATATGGCTTTTAAGATTTTATGGGGTTTTTTTGTTTGTTTTTGCTCACTAATAGCAAAAAAAAAAAAAAAAGAAAGGAAACAAGGCTATGAGTTGAAATCTAAAACTTTCAGTTTTGTTAGACTTTAGCCCAAGGATGATTATTTTCTGTACATCACTGTTCAGAAGTTTTAAATTTTAAAATAATATTAAATAAAATCAGAAGTTTGTACATGGGTAGAATGTTTTCAACATTCTAAGGCTAACTGGCTAGCTAGATAGCTGCATTTTTATGAGAGGTTCTCCATTTTTGTGACTCAAAACTGCCATGTCAGTGAAGTTTTGCAACAAAAATGGCCTCCACTTTTTCTAAAGCTTGTCAGCAGTTTGGAGCTCACCCCACTATTAGCACTGTGCTGCCCCCAAAGTTTGGCTGGCCATCAAGAGCCTGTTCCCACAGTCAGCACAAGCCCCTGTAAATGTTGTTTGGTGGCCCAATCTTGCTACTGGTTCCTCACTCACTTGCCTATCCAAACTGCTACATCACCAGAGGTGGGTTCCCTACCCTGGTGTCAGTACCTCTCTGAGCACCACCAACTCAAAAACCCTCCCACCACCCACTGGTTCTGATCACCTTCCCATAGTCTTCCTCATCCATCCTATATAATAAAAAAACTACCCTCACCCATGCTCTAGCACTAACACCTCCCTCCACCCTACCCCCACTATCCACAATTAGTGGTCTCATATCATGGATCCTGATCGTCTCACATCACAATTCCTTAACATCCCATGGTAGGATCCTAGGCTGTCCCTCAATCTCCTCCTCTTCCTTCCGGTAGCAAAAATAAATGCGAAAAATAAACTCAATCCTGAAACTGGGACACACATTTTTTAAGGGAAAATGGGTGTAAGAAAATGGACTTGGAGACAATTTGGAAAGTTGCCAGTTGGGTGGCTGTGAGAGGGGCGGTAAGAATCCCCAACCCTCAAATCTGGTAAAAGAATATTTAAAAAATGCCATGAGTGTTAGAAATGATGAACTACCTCCCCTCCAAAAAAACAACAAAGTCCTACAAAAAGTGTACAGTGTATGTGCATTAACTTTTTTCTGACTCAGTGTTTATCAAGGTTTTTTCATATTTTAAACTTTAATTGAGTTTTAAACATAAATACAGTGTGAATATATACACTCCAAAGGTGTATCTAAGTATAAAATGTAATAACCAGTTCTAGGTACAGTATATACAATCTATCATTCATTCCTTCATCCAACAGGGTGTTTTTATAATGCATAACATTTTAATTTTTTAACACTTTTTTTACCAAATGTTAGGAACAAGGTACTTTGTACCCCTCATAATGACCACCCAACTGGCATGTTTCACACCTGCATTATGGCTTTCCTGCTACACATAGGGCTTGCAGGGCCCTAGTGGAAGTGTGGTCCAGGGGCATGTTCAAAATGTATGTTGATATGTGTTGGACCTGAAGGGCTCCATGTGAAGCAAGCTACAGGTCATGTGTCATGCCTGAGATAGGTTTTGCTTCACTTAGGACCTGCCACATGCAAAGCAGATCTGGGGCCATGCCCAGTGGGTGTGCTGCCTTTCATAGGGCCCACAGAGCAATGTGCAAAGCAGATTACAGGTTGGGTGCCTTGTCTGATGGTGTGTTGCATCACATAGGGCCCATAGGGCCCTGCACAAATCAAGCTATAGATCTGGCTCCCTGCTTAATGGAACCACATGGTCCTGTGTGAAGCAACCTACTGGTCTGAGGCTGTATTCCCTGGGTCTGTTTCTCTATGTAGGGCCAAACAGCCGTATGAAAAATAAACTACAGTTCAGGACCCTTTCCTTCCCAACAAGACTACTGCTTTGCATATGAGAAAAAGAGCCCTCCATGAAGAAAGCAATAGGTTAGCTCATTATATATCTTTTTCAAACAGTGAAAAACTCAATTCAAAAAATAACATTAATGAATCTGTTAGGGTTAAAGCACAAATCTTCAAAATTTAGGAGATGGAAAATTAGGGAATGAAGTCCTTGGAACTTTGGCAAATCAGAGGTGTGGTATACCTCAGGGTATAAATGATCATGCAACAAAGCATTGGCTAAAGGACCCTGTGTGAAACAGGTTATGACTTATTTTTTCAACAAGTAAGGACATGAATTGCAAAAAAAACTGTTAATTCATCTATCAGCATTGCAAAAACACAAAGTAGGCAAAGCAAGAAAATGAGAAAATTAGGGTTCAAAGTCTCATGAGTGTTAGCAAATTAGTGGTGTGGTGTTCCTCAGGGTATTAATCTCTAATGCCCATCCTCCTTCCCCAACCCCTAGCCTAGTGACCCAAGGACAAACCACATGTCAGGGGCATGGGGTCTCTGCGTGAAGAAAGTTATGCATGATCTCCTGCTTCATGCAGGGCCCTATGCAGGGACACTTATGCGTGATCTTCTGCTTCATGCAGGGCCCTATGCAGGGACATTTATGCATGATCTTCTGTTTAATGCAGGGCCCTATGCAGGGACACTTATGAATGATCTCCTGCTTAATGCTTGGGGGTGGGGGCTAGAGGAGGGGGGCATTAAGCTTGAAAACCCAGAGGAACACTGCACCACTGATTTGCCAAGACATTGAACCCTATTTTTTCAGTTTTGTTATTTTGGCCACTTTATGTTCATGCAACCCTAACAGATACATTAATGTAGTTTTTTGCAGTGTGTGTGTGTGTGTGCATGGTTGCATGCATATGTGTCTGTGTATACAGTTTGGCATGCTGGCAAGATCAGGCCTCAAGAAAGGGGATTCTGTTCTTCTGCTATAAAATTATCACTGTGCCCCCACACAAGAAATTAATTCACATATCTGAGGACTTCAGTACACTTGACTTCTCGATTATTTAACTCTGCAACTAATGCTCTAGCACTAAAAAAAAATAAATAAGGTTCGATAATTGGATTACTGAGAGAGCATAATATACCACCAGGATTCTGACAAACTGCTAATAAATTGTGAGAAGGGTTTAATCATATTAGTTGTAAAGAAGATTATAAGAGTGAGAATTAAAATTAAGTTGGAGTTGACATCCATTGCATTTAATGAAGCATTATCTCTCTCCTTTTCGGTACCCCCATTCTAAAGCGCAGCTCCTTTATATTGCAGCAGGAAAAAGTGATGAATGAGTTCTGAGATGTAATCCTTTTCGGTGTCCAGTCTGACCTGAACTGACCTTGTTATGCATGTGAATAGCAGAAAAGAAATCAGATGCTAAACAAAGGAGTTGGGGGAGAATGGAAAAAACACAGGGGTGAGTGGAAAGTCATAAGCCCTCTAACGGGTCATTTTTCCATTATATAGAGGCTGCATCTTGATGACAACTTTGCAGATGTTTGCCTGAGACAGTCTTGCTGGAATGGGCATTGTCCAGCAGGTCCAAAGCTCTGGACAGACACTATCCTTGTCTGTTAGAGATGTAAGATATTCACAGCTTATCGACTGATTTAGTTATTTAACAAAAACACAGATCGGAGCGCCTTTTGAGACTGTAGACAAACACCGATACTGCTGGATCTGGATCTTAAAAAATAGATTTTTCTCAGTACCTCATTTTCAGGATAAAATTCATTGTTAAATTTTCTGGTACACATATGTTACAAATGTGACAGACCCTTTTACAAAAAATAATGGTAAATTTCTCATTTAATTTATGTGACTTTATGTGAATAGTACTGAGAATGGAGGACACAGTTTTGACCCCCCACAGTACTTAATTTTTATTAATTTGGTCAGGATGTAAGGAAAGGCATAAAAGAACAGCCCAGTTGCAGGAACAATTTTCTAATTATCCCTTTTTCATGAAGCATTTTAAGGATCTCCATCAAACATTAAATCCATAGAAGAAATCTTACTATATTTTTGTAAATAATACACTGATTTCTAAAACTGATAAACTAGCTTTGGCAACTGTTTGGCAACAATAGTTTAATGAAGATGGTATGCACACTGTGTCTTTATTTTTTCAGTATTCTAATATAGGTATACTAAATATTCACATTTAGTACAGATGCAGTATAATGACGCATACTGTACTGTATATTATAAATCATGTTATTTCATTCAGTTTTGAGAACTTGAATAGTATTAGTAGTACATGTAGGCTTTATTTATAAAAGTGTAATCCATTTGGCTCTGAGCACTGAACATATAGGCCTGGATATTCAGACTGCACCAAGCAGGGGCACAAGCCTGGGCGCTGCGCAACTGTGAAGCACTGGGGCCAGGTCCGGGTGATATTCAATGGGGATGCACCATGGTGCAGTGCCGTTGAATGTGGCTGGGTCAGTGCACATACTGCGCATGGTGCAGTGGCACTGCGCTGGCGCAAGCCACAGATACGGAGCATGGGGATGCACCAGTGCAAGTGCAGTTGTGCTAGGCGCATCACCTGTGATATTCAGCAGGGGCATGCAAATGAGGACATAATATATGCAAGGTGCAAATGGGTCCATTTGAATGTCATTATGGCCCCATTTGCATGCCTTGTTCAGGGTAGCCCAGCGACTTGCGCCTGGCGCCCTGCACAGCATGACGTGTGCTGTGGGGATTCCAGGGCATCCCCCTGTAGCCATGATCACATGGTATATGTTGAAAAAGAAATCCCTGGTAATCTAATGGCCCTCCCAGTCCCCGATTCCCCAATAAATATCATACATGACCATCCCTGGTGGTCTAGTGGTCCCTCCTCCCACCTGAGTCCCCGATTCCCCGATATATGTAAATATGACCATCCCTGGTGGTCTAGTGGACCCTCCCACCCATTGCCATGATCATGGTAAATGTAAATGAAAACATTCCCTGGTAGTCTAGTGGACCACCCCTTCCGAGTCCCCAATCATGGTGGAAGTATTATAATCCTTTCCCTGGTAGTCCAGTGGCACTCCCCTCCCTCCCGATGCCCCCATGGATGTATAATAGTACAGTTCCTAGTGGTCTAGTGGAAACCCCTCCCTCCCAGGTCACTGATCACAGTAAATTGCCCACACATAATTCCCTGGTGATCCAGTGGCACCACCTAACCCTACCATCCACACAGGACCCCTTTCCCACCCCGCTTCCCCCCGTCATTGACGGGTGGCTGCATCCCTCCCCCATACCGCCCGGCTGCCTGTCGAATGACAGGTACAGTATGGGCTGTAAGCCCATTGGTCCCCTGTGTGGACCAATGGGCTTGCAGAGCATACTGCACTAAACAGTCCCAAATTTGTGAATGAATCATTCACATATTTGGGACTGTCTAGTACAGTATGCCCTGCAAAATTGGTCCACAAGGGGACCAATGGGCTTACAGCCCATACTGTACCTGTTATTTGGCAGGTGGCCGGGCGGTATGAGGATGGATGCAGCTGCCTGCTGATGATGGGGGGGGAGCAGGGTGGGCAAGGGGTCCTGTGTGGGTGGGAGGGGTGGGTGGTGCCACTGGATCACCAGGGGAATTACTTGTGGGTGATTTACCATGATCGGGGACCCAGGAGGGAGGGGGGTCCACTAGACCACCAAGGACTGTATTTTTATACATCCATTGGGGCATCAGGAGAGAGGGGGTACCACTAGACTACCAGGGAATGAATTATAATACTTCCACCATGATTGGGGATAAGGGAGCGAGGGGGGTCCACTAGACTACCAGGGAATGTTTTACTTAACATTTATCGCGATCTCTGCTATGAATGGGGGGGTGTTTCGGGTTCAGTGTGCGCTTGTGGATGGTGTTCTGGGTGGGCAGGTGGCCACCCATGGCTGGGCTGCTGTGTTGCACCCTGCAATACTGCAGCCTGCCTTTGGGTGGCCAGGTGTTGTTCCTACTCTGCAAGGGCTCAACTTTGAGCCCCCCATGCGGCGCAATGCAGGGTTGCACCAGCATATGCGCTGCACATTCCGGGCTGAATATCTTGATGTGCCACTTATGTATGGGCATGCCCCTTGCATCTCCGCTGCATGCCATTACATTGCACCCCAGTGCATTGGGAGTTGTGCTGTGCCGGGCAGCCTTTTCAATATCCCAGCGGGGCGCAATGCGGGGTTGCGCTGGCACAAGTCTGTCTTGCCAGGCACAATCCCTTTGAATATCTGGGCCATAATATGTAACATATTGAAAATAAACAGGGACATGGCCGGCAGACAGCAAGGCTAGACATGGTCACCAGGAGCTTCTGCTAAACATTACTACAAATGCTTATTAAAGTACTTTTATTCAATTTTTTTACCCTTTCTTTTGACATACTTGTAGACTGCAACAACAGCTCATACTGGTGACTGATTTTGTTCCTTCTGCACTATTGGGAAAACAAAGAAAAACATGCAACAAGATTCAGGTAAAGAGAAAACCCAAAAGCCTCTGGAGACAGAACATGACAGCAGACTAGGTCAAGATGGAAATGGCCAGCCTGAACCCTCAAAGAGTGCCTTACTGCAGGTTATTTGAAATTTGCATCAGAACATTGAGAACCCTGGCAACTGACTCACGCCCATGGAAGCTGGAATGGACAGTTTGGTGACTGTTATGAATATCACTATAGACTTGTCAAACACCTCAGCAGCGGCAGTGGCAGGCATATTGTCTGAAAAATTACTACATGGCCATTTGGTACATTTAGAAAACAGGGCCAGAGCAAACAACATTAGATTGCTGGGAATTCTGGACTCCATGGAAGGTGAGAACTTTTATAATTTTGTACTGGATGCTCTTAATCTCGCTCTCAGTTTGGATTTACAGAGGCAAATCTGCAAAATTTAACACTTAACTCCCAGGAATAAGCCAGCCAATAATCAGCCCAGAATTATTTATTTCTTCCCTGACCTCAGTTTTGCACTGTGGCAATGCTGCAAGGGGTTTCTTGCTGTTCAACTGAGACTTCGTGTGCTAGGCATTACTCATGCACTGCAATTGCCAGCCAGCCTGCAGGTTCACTGTGCTGGGAAAACTTCTATCTACTCTGGTCTGCATGAGACTGGCAAACATTTAAAAGTCATCCAGAAAGACTTTGTGCACCAAAGATGACTCAAATGAGGATAATTGACCGATGGCTGTACATTGACTGTTCCATCATTTGAATGATGTAGGCTGTGAATACCTGTGTCATTCCTAAGTGATTGTTAATATTTAGCTCTGTTGGGGGATGGGGCCTTCTGTTTGCACTGTTTACTATTGATACCAGTGGTATCGATGTTTGGCTTAATGCTGTACAAATTAAAACAACAGTTTTCTTTGCTTAATTCTTCTACAGGCATGTCTTGGGAAATGGTGGGGAGCCACTGTTATCTAAAATGGTCGATGTCATGTGGTCAGATGGAGGATGCGTGCTACATGCACAAGGCCACATTTGGCAAACAATGTAACTAGTACATCAGCAGTTATTTTTGTGCAGGTGAGGTACTCTCTCCATCTTGATCTCCTTTTACTGTATGTACACAGACTGCTAAGTACAAAATTTCTAACTCCTATTACAGTACAAGTCATTTAAATGGGACACGCTTAAGCGGGACGTCTCTTGGGGAATAGATTAGTTATAGTGTTAAGTATACTTGCCCCTTTTTGGTTAAACTGGACTCCATTAAATGGGAGAGCTGCTTTAGTGAGATGCCCAACAGCTGAATCAAAGCAAATTACAGCCAGTTACCATGACATCTCTGGTATTTTCTGCATACATTAGTTATGTAATTGGCTGTAATCCGCTGGTAACAGTTAACAGTTTTTCTGATAAATCCAGTTCTGTAACTTTATCTAACATATCAGCTCCTTGCTCACTCATTTCCCCTCACTTCCCTTCCAGCTGCTGTCATGCCTCTCCCAGGGTTCTCTCCTCACAGGGTGCATGTGGTTGAAGCAAAGCACAACCATAAAAAAAAAAAAAGGAAAAACTCACCCTCAGAGACACTTACAGCTGTTTTATGTGTGTGTCCATTCATTGCAAGGCCAGTGAAAGATGCACCCCCCCCCGTGTTCCCAACAGAGGCACCGAGCATCAAGAGACACAGAGAGCCCACAACAGTGAACGACATGCACCTGCTCTCCCCATCTGGCTGTCCTGTACCACTGTGCTCCTTGCTGCCAATCCTGAGTCAGCTGTCTGTCAGATCTGTCCCAGTGCCTTGTGCCTGTCAAATCACAGCAGTCCCATACAGCCACTCACAGCGTTATGTGTGAGTGGGCAAGTGCACAGTAAAGAGTAAACCATGTAAGAATTCCTTGTCATCTTGTCTCTCCTTCAGTTTTCTCCTTCTAGGGCGATTGAAGCAAAAAGCACAAGCAGACAAATAAGCGGCAGTCCCACACAGCCACTCACAGTGTTGTGTGTGAGTGGGCAACTGCACAATAAAGAGTAAACCGCTTAAGAATTCCTTGTCGTCTTGTCTCTCCACTTGGTGTAACACCTCCCCCGATTCTAGTGCCACATGCCAAAATGGGAACTTCAGTTTTCTGGGACAGCCATTTAAGTGGACGATCAGCATTCCACCCAGCCATCCCACTTAAGCGGCTTCTACTGTATCAGCATATCTAAATCAATAATCATTACTTAGCGGGATCTCCTAGTTGTGTCAAGAACTCCAAATATGATTGCAGCAAGTAATTTTTAAATAGGGACTTCTTGCCCACGTGTTATATCTGACTTCTGTTTTTCCCTCTGTTTTAGAAGTGTTTCACCTTACTGCTATCAAACTGGTTAGGTTGTACTTCTAGTCAGTTAGCTATCTCTGCCATTAGCTGGACTCTTAGCTGAAACATGTTATTACATGTTGGACATGATTCTTGATCATATTATGGACTCATAAAACACCACTGGTGGTGTTAAGGAGTGCTTTGTACCTGGTGAGATTTCTAGTATTACAATGTTCCTATTTAATCCATCGGAATAGTGCAATTGTCTTTTCATGCTAAATTACCCCATTATCACAGACGATAAATAGACCTTCCACGTGTATGTAGCTCAGGATTGGGGGAAATTATCCTCAACTTATATTTCTATGTGGTTATAGTCTTGCCTTCAATCCCAGAATGTATTCCATTGCGTTATTGTACACAATGAAAATGAATAAAAATAAATTTAAACAAAAAGAGGGAAATAGATAAGTCACCATAGTCAACTATCAATAAATACTTCAGATAAATACACACCCAACAATCTAGGATTAAAACCTATAAAATAAAGCATTTAAAAAATGTGGGGGGTAGGCTTTTTAAAAAAGATAGGGTTTTAGTCTACTTTTAAAGCTGGCCAACAACAGAGCCTCTTTAATATCCCAGGGAGAGAATTCCATGAGATTAGTGCACCAACAGCAAATGCCCAGTCTCCAAACTGTTTATCTCTTGCCATTGGGATCACAAGGAGCCCAGCATTTATTAAATGGAGAGGTCAACTCAGACTGTACGAAGTGAGGAGCTCTAACTGGTCGCCTGTATGCAAACCAGGTGTCAGTGTTGCTCAGTTGGTAGCACATCCAGCTGAGGGCCGCGAAGATCCTGGTTTCTGGTCCCACAATGGGATTGGGCTCATACCATAAAATACTGCTGCATGAGTGCAGTACTAAGGGGATGTTGTATTGTCAGGGTGTGCCATCCTTCAGATGACACATTAAACTGAGGTCCCATCTGTTTGTTCCAGTAGTTGTTCAGGTGGATGTTAAAGATCTCATGGTACTTCTCAAAAATGGCATGGGAATTTCCCTAGTGTTCTGGCCAAATTTTTCCAATTGACTAAAAATACCAAAAAAAACATGATCTGGTTAAGTCTTAGTTAGCTTGCTTCTGTAACTCTTGTCCCCCTCCACCCTCAGGAGGAGGCTGAAAATGTGCAGTATTGTCTAGCCCTTCTTACCCAGTCAACAACAAAAAAAAAATAAAGAAAATAAGTCATGTAGGACCCTTTATCCTCCATACAGTTGCCATCTTGTGCAGCAGCTTGAAGAACCAGAACATTCTACTTCAGCAGCACAAGGGAGCAGTATTTTTTACTTAAAAAAATTACACTGTACATGTCCCTTTTGTAAACATGTGTGATTTGTAATGCTTTTATAGGGTCTGCAAGAGATGTCTCTGACTGAATATGAGCAATAGCTGATGCCGTTTGGGCTGACTATGTAAAGAATAAGGCATGACGGGGCGGGGTTATGCTATGCTAATGCACCGAGTGGAACATGTTGTACATTAACATATCATAATCCCTCCCCCCAATTAATTGCCTTATTCCACTTATAAAATGTTTAGTAATGTTAGTTTTTCAGTAGTGTAGTAGTGTTGTAATTTGGTGCTGTATTTTTAAGTGTCTACCTTTAAGGCATTAGCATAATTAGATACACCGCAGGGGTTAAGTTACAGCTGATACGTTGCATTAGTTGGGTGTGGTTGCATTGCAAGGGAGTGGGCTATTCTGTTGCCTTAAAAAGTTATTTCTGACTTTTAACTTCCTGTACTTTCCATTTGATCTGTGAGGCTAAGCTAGAAGTATGGGATGTGCTTCCTGTTCTTTCCATGTGGTCTGAGTCAGACCTGGTAACCTAGGATAATAATTTAATGTCATGTGCCCTCATGCAGGTACACTGCTGGGCTGTTCAGTTTCAAGCAGGCAGGAAGTTTCAGCTGTCTTTGTTTCTAGGTATGTAAGCATTTTATAAGCTTTTGGAGTATTGTTTGCAGAAGTTTTTCTGATGGTTTAGTGATATATGCATCATGTTTTGTTGTGCAGAATCATAGTTTTGAAACATATTTGTGTTTTTATTAGGTGTTTAAATGTTGTTCTTGTGTGAGCAGCACTGAAACTTTATTGGTTGGATCTGTGATTAGGAAACACTGTATGTTTTTTTGAAGTTGTTGGATGGATTTCCTTTACAAATTGTGATTCTTGAGCAATGTTGCTGTGTTGGGGGTATGTGTTTTTTTTTTTAAACTTGCATGATTTGTTTTTGATGTTGCTGTGTTTTTGTTTGCATTGTGACCTTTTTGACCCTGAGGATATGTAATTAGCATGTTGACCCTAACTGGCTGTGCTCTTGATTAATGCACACCTATCGTGTCTTCTGAGCAGAAGTACATGCTAGGTTAATGCAGTACCATGTGAGGAGGTCCTCAACAATGAGGAGTCAGAATTGACCAGATACCATGTTATAAACCCAGTTCATTCACTCTGTGATCCTTACACCCATACAGCATGATATGACATTCTTATTCAGTAAGCCAAATCTCTGACTGGCACTATATACATATAAATGTAGAAGTGCACACGCAGTAACATTTGAGGCACCCAACTTTAAAGTCATTTTCTTCAGAGGATGAAAGCATTTTAGCCACAATAGACAAAAAACATGGTAGTGCTACTGTAGTTGGCACTGAGTAAGCACTTTAAAATTAAATCTCAGTTTTCAGATACTTGCCCATCTTTTCAGCTAGGTGCTTGAACATTGGTATGCTTATCCTTTGTGACAGGATTTAGGATCCTTCTGAATTTATTTCAATGGGGTTCAACAGACTTAAAGGTAGAGGGAATCAAATAGATAACATTTACCAGTTTTAAGATGCTTCTTTTGAGAAGGGAAAATGAAATACCAAGTAAGAATATGAAACAGGAAACTTTGTTTCATTAGATCTTGTCCAAACTGTGGTGCTTTTGTTGTTTGGGATCAAAATAACTTAATATTTAAAAGACTTAGGTGTTTTAAATTACACTGACCATGCATGTGCAGTGGCATGTGTCAGGGATTTCCACAAGGTATTTTCATCTGCCTGTTATCCTTAACATGTATGTGACCCCTTTTGTGACAACATCATTGTCACATTCCCTCTTCTAAAGCTGCTGACCCCTCACCCCTGAAGTAAAAACTTTTCCCAGTTTCGGTAACCTTCCTGAACTTTTTTCTAACGACATGCACCCATCACTGGTGTTGTCAAGTTGTCGACCCCCACCCCAACATTTTTCAGCCACTGACAGTCAATCCACATTGTTAACAAGCTGCTCAATCTCCCCCCCCCCAGTTAACATTGTGCTGACACTGGGGACCATCCTCAATGTCAGAACCCCCCACCCTATCCTGTCCCTATCTTGATCCTTGCTTTTCCCCCAACTGACAACTGTGGCCACCAGGAGCCCATTACTGGGGCCAGTCTCCTATCCTAACACCCTCCCCCTAACAAATTCAGCTATTAGGAGCCCATCACCAGTGCTGCTTTGGTGCCCCAGCCTTCAAACTCCCAGATTTCTTAAGCAGACACTGAAAGACCATCCATTGTGACACCGAATGATTCCCCTCAGCGATGACCATCTCTACCCTCCAGTCATGTTTAATAATGGTATGTGTTGAAAACTTATCATTTCATTAGGTTTAGAAAGCAAAAATTCAAATGAATTGGATGGAGTACAGCCAAAGAGGTGAATGAAGGATAGAGCCAGTCACCATTTAGCGAGTCTTTTAGGGGGGTAGGGGTGCCATTGGATACCAGGGAGTTCTTGGTAGAGAGAGAGAGAGAGAGAGAGAGAGACCACTGGACAACAGGGAGTGCTCAGCATAAGAAAGGCAACAGAGAGGGTGCCACTGGACATGACAGAGTGCTTGACATGTGCCACTGCATGCCAGGAACCTGGGGGAGCAACAGGAGCCAGTGGATACCAGGGACAGCATTACATGGGATGAGTCAGGGAGGAGGAGCCACTTGATGCCAGATAATGTTTGCCACAGGGTGGGGTGAGAACAAGGGTGCCACTAAACACCAGGGGGTGCTTGACATGAGGTGAGTGAGGGTAAGGGTGTCACAGGATACCAGGGACAGAGTTGCATAGGGCATTAGAAAGTGCGGGTACTGGACATTATAAAATTCTTGCCACAGGGTAGGATTAGGGAGCTGGGACTACAGGATGCCACAGAGGGATTGCCATGGGTGTGTGAGGGTCTGGGTGTCATTTGATATCAAGGAATGCTTGGCATTCAACAGGATAAGCAAGAGAGCAACTGGACACTAGGGACTGCTTGTCATGGGGAAGGGGGAGGGAGTAGGGTGTCACATGATACTAGGGACTGCTTGCCACAAACAATATTATAAACAATGGTTGAAAGGGAGCATTTTAATTGGCTGATACCATTCTAAAATGGTTACATGAACAGCTGAAAAACCCCATGTACAATAGGACAGTTAGAATTTTAGCTAAAAAAATTGTCATTTAAAAAAATGAAAACGTTTCAGTTTAATAATAACTCTGAGGCACTCCTGGAACTAGATTTATGTACCTTTATTAATTAAACACTAGGGACAAGGCCCTTAAGAGTGTCACATGCCTCATAACCCCTTAGGGTTAGATGAACTGATGGTAACACAAGTGCTAGCCTAAATGTAAACACAAATACTCCAATTGACACAATAAAAACATTAGTGTTATGTAGAGTCACTGCTGTTTCATTCACAGCAGCGGCAACATCTATATCCCTATTTCAGCTGCTCTTCCCCACATATTTTCTTGCTATTTGCTCGAACATCATCTGAGCCTATGCTTATATTCTGGGTTTGCTGAAACTGTGCTATGCTAGATAAGAAGATGATGTGTCAAAAATTATTCTTCTAGTGTTTATGAACTATCACAACAGCCTACTAAGGTAGGTTACAGAGGTAGACTCCTTATTAAATTCATTGCCTGTAACCTTTAAATAACCTTTTTAAAAAGAGATTGAAATTAATTCTACAGAACTATGTGTAGGCACCAGTTAGGTTTAAAGCACAAAGTCACAAACACTGGAGAATGTAGCAATAGGGTCACATGTTCTCCTAACTGTTGCTGAATATATGGTTTGGTGTTCCTCTGGTTTGAACAATTACTCAGAGCAGCACTGGTATAACCCTAGCATTGGCAACTTCTCTCAAAGTATTGTTATGTGAATATTATTTTTTAGCCTTGGAAGGCAATGGCAAAGTTATGGTAATTTTAGCACTGTTTCAAGTAATTGCTCAAACCCTAGGAACACCACACATTCCCCAAGGTTTAAGAGAACTTTTTACTCTGACATCAGATTTCCCAACCTTTGGGGCTATGTATTCAATCCTCACTGGCGCCTAAGTGTAGTTTTCTGTAGTGAATAAATATATACAGTAAATACAATCCAAAGCAAGAGACGAGTAGAAACATAACAGCAGTGCCAATCTGGGCAGTGCAAAATGTTCATATTCTGCTAGAAAGAAAGCACTTGGAATTTTGAAAACTTCCTTGGAATTCGATCGGTAGTGGAGCTGTAATATTTTGCATGTGAAATTATTTTCATGGATTAATAATCCACAGTTAACATAATCTTTTCTGCAATCTGTAGAAAAATGTTCCACATTTTTTGTGATCTACATAAAATTATTCTGAGGTTTACATAGAAATGCTTTATGGAATTCCACACAATTAAAAAAAAAATAATCTAAAACTCATTCTGGAAGCAGAATTGCCATTCTGCGCTAATCCCAATGGTGTAATTCCATATTCCACACAGCCCTATTGCCAATGTATAATTCTGCAATTTAATGCCTACTCAGAGCTATTGGAAATTTACAAAAGGTGTCTGAGAGACAAAAAGAGAGAGATTTCCAATATTTGCCAGCAAAAGTGGATAAAGAATTGTAGTAATACTTAAATGTTTGAGAGGTATATACAGTATATAGAGAACCAGCACTGGTAAATATGCCTCTATTTGAGCTGTCTAATCCCATATACTATATGTCCACCACAGAACCATAATAATATTTTGCAGACTTTGTCAGTTGCATAAACTCTTTATGGACCAGTTAAGATTATGATCAAAATATATTTTAGAAGGGTAGAATGCAGACATGGCAGCGTCATCTGCCTGCCTCCACATCTGGCCAAATGTATCCAAACTTGCTTGCCAGTTGTGAAAGGGCTACAAGTGTTTGTGACAAAAGTCTTGATCTACGGCACCTTGCATCAAAAAAAATGCTGCATGTGCCTTTTTTGCACAAGTGCAGATCTTTTAGACCTAACTGAAGAGTTTCAGATAGTAGATGACTATTTCGTAAATAGTCTACCAGAGTGTATGCAAATTAGCTAAGCCATGACAGATATATCTAAACATGTTGACCTACTTCTTTTTCAAATATAAGTGCCAAAATCTTAGAGCTGAGATTTTCAGCATGCAAAGTTCTAGTGCCTGACATCCTACCACAACGACTAGAGCTAAGTAAAAACAAGTACAGGAACATGTAGCACCATTCGTGGAAGCATTGCATACTGCTAATCAAACAGAGACAGCAATAACAACATAAATCCAAATCAAAGCCACTCTCATTTTTTGGGCCAATGTTTATACATTTTAGGGGTGCAATAGCACCCCTATAGTTAGGGTTGAGTTGAGTGTTCAATGTTAAATCCCTAACTTTGCACATTAACATTTTTGGCTCCCTTTGATGAAATGAGCTGAAATTTTGTATGTGTTGTCTAGGAGGCAAGGTCTTGATGTTTACAAATGTTTGTGATTGCAGCTTGTGCAGTTTCTGAGATCCAGATGTGTCATTTTTTTTGTAAATGTCTAATTTTTCCTATACTTAACATTGTTCATTTTTTCCATGAACTGACAAGGAAAATACATAAAACTGTTAGGATTTTAAAAAAAACAAACATCAGAACATAGCTAACTGGGACCCATTTAGCTAGATTCTGATGTTCATTTTTAAAACTGATGCCCACAAATATGTTTTCTGGGCACCCAAAATCCTGGGTGCCCAATTTAGCGAGAGGAGCACTTCCCCAGCATTCTCTGTATGAGAACAGCAGGAATTTCTTGATTTCTGCAGCTGCAGCTGAAGTCATGCGGCCAGCTACAGTGTTCACTGTGAACCACCTTTTCCTTGGTGTCTAGTGGCACCCTCCACCAGCCGATCACAGTCCCTGGTGTCTATTGGCACCCCTCACCCTTATCTCTCAACCTTTTGTCCCCCAAATGTGGAACATTGTCCCTCAAAATGTGGGATAAATATGAAAAATGTGGGACACTTGATCAAGAATGTTGGGACAGTTAAAAGGTATGCCCCCACCTGATAATCACCATCCCTGGTGTCTAGTGGCACCCCCCACCTGGTGATCACTGTCCCTGCTGTCTGGTAGCTTCCCCCACCCTCCGATCACTGTCCCTTAATTTTTATTTTAGTCCACCCCCTGCAACACCTTGTTTTACTAAATGTGCCGACATTGGGGGGCCCAATTCCCATGTCAGCATTACAAGTCCCCCCAGAAGTGTGGGACACTGGGGAGCCCACTCCCAGTGTCCCCAAATATGTACTTGTACCTGTGGAAAGAAAACAGTCCCCCAATGTCTTTTTTTTAAACCTAAAAAAAAGAAAATGGTCCCTCGTTGTCCCAACCATCCCCTTCCCCAATCCCGACCCTCCTATTGTGTGCCCACCACCCCACTCCCCCCTTTCCCTATACTTACCACCGGATGTCCTATGCTGTCATTTTCTGTGGACTGAGACACGTCTGAACTCTTCAAAGCCAAACCGTGAACTAAGGAATCAAGGTAAGTGCTGTATAATGTATTTCAATGGCATTTTGAACTCATGTCCATAATTTTTGCCATTTTTAGGAGTTTTTTCACCAAATTTTGAACATGGCCTTTTTGGGACCCCACCTCATGAACACTCTCACTGTCATTTCATTGACAGGACCTGGAAGGTGATTTCATGGTCACTGCACAAAATCACCTTTTGGGACCAAATAATGAAATGTCACCACCAGTAGTTCATGAGGTGGGGTCCCAAAAAGGCCATGTTGAAAAATTGGTAAAAAATTTCTACAAATGGCCAAGTTCTGTGCATTTGTCAAAATTTCTCTACGCATACACAACTTTGGTAATTTTCAATATTTTGACTCCAAATTTTCAACGTACAGCAGTTATTTTTTGCATCCTGTCTGAAATGTGTTTTCACACCGTGGCATGGAATGGGATTTTGGCATGGATCTGAAATGTTTCACCTACGGGGTTTATGAGGTGAGGTCATAAGAAGACTGTTGAAAATTTGGGGTCAAAATATGAAAAAATGCCAAAGTTATGACCATTTGTTGCGTTTCACTTTGCCCACTCATAACTGTGGTAATTTTAAATATGTTGATCTCAGATTTTAAACATAGCCTTCTTATTACCCCACCTCGGATATGTCACAGCTGTCATTTTTCAAATCCTGCCCAATTGTGTTTTTGCACGTGTGGTGCAGAATGGCATTGCAGCTGTGCAGAATTAAGTTTTGGCAGTGATTCAAAACTTTTCTCTACTGGGTACATGAAGTGGGGTAATAAGATAGCTATGCTGACAATTTGGGGTCAAAATATGTAAAACATCCAAAGTTATGACCATTCATTGCAATTGCACTGCACACACTTGTTACTTTGGAAATGTTCATATTTTGACCACAGATTTTCAACACAGCCATCTTATTTCCCAACCCCATGTATGTCACAGTTGTCATTTTTTAAATTCTGGCCAAAATGTGTTTTTGCACTTGTGGCACAGAATGGCATTGAGGTTGCGCAGAATTACATTTTGATGGGGATTTGACAATTTTCTGTACTGGGTATATCAGGTGGGGTAATAAGATGGCTATGCTAACAATTTGGTAACTGTTGTCTTTATAAATAGAACCACAGGGTCCCAACAGCTACATACATATATGTATCTATGGAGGGATGGCAGTGCCCAGAAGGCCATGCACTCCCACAGGCAAATAAGGATACGATTACACTATCTCAAAAAGTAAGGAAATAAACTGCAAAAACGGTTAATGCTGTAGTCAGGGATAAAGCCACAAAAGTAGGGAAATGTGGCATTAGGGATTTCAAAGCTAACACCCCATCACCCTGCACACACCAGCAGGTTTTGGGGGTGTGGCTTGGGGTCATCCGCCCTAACTCTCACCCCTTTCTGCTATACTGCATCCATATCAGCTTATTTACATATGAAATGGGGTGAGAGTTAGGGCTGACAACCGCAAGCCACACCTCCAACACCTGTTGGTGTGTGCAAAAACTGAGATATTGCAAAAACTGAGGTAATGAAGTAATGCACCAGTCAGGGGTCAACTTAAAGCAACAACAATAGAGAAATGTGTCATTAGGGTTTCTAATCCTAACCCCCCTCCCAAGCAGCAAAAGGTCAAGCCCACATAAGCAACCAGAGATAGTCATCATCAGATAAGAAAAACAACATGCAGCTGTTTCCAGATGACACAAATGCAGTAGCACTGCCTGCTACCTTTGTGGATTTGTATCTGCATTTGCATAAGCACAGACCCCACAGGGGCTTGTGCTTATGCAGCCATACCTGTGTGTGTGTATGTCATACAGTGTGTTCTGCAGACAGAAGGCCCCATGAGGCCTGCAGCCCTGTAGACAGAGAAACTCATGCAAGCTGTATGAGGCACCTTGTCAGACTTTATTTATTTAGTTCTTATTTGCCAGGTAGGTGCACTAGACAAATCAGATGCCTATTTTCAGGCATGACCTGAAATAATACAATATGAATGGTCAAAGCCAAGGAACAATCATGACAATTGTTCAGTGCCTACAGAGTTCAATATAAAATAGACAATAATAAAATAATAGGATGGAGACAGTGATTGAGAGCAATACAGTGAGATTTACATAGCATGATCCACTTCTGCATGGTTTTCTATGTGCAGCTACATGACTGAAAACCTGCTACCCCTTGAACAATTTGAAGATCTGCTGCTGAACCATGATATCCACATTCCAACAGTACTTTTGTCTGCGAAGCTGCAGACCTTACAGGGGCCTGCCCTTCTGCAGCCAGATGTCAGTGTGCACGTCTTACACCTGTGGGTGAGGACCTGCAGGCCCCTCAGGGGCATGCACTTCTGCAGACTGTAGTACTTTTGCAATTTTTGTATCTGAAAACCTGTTACCCTCTTGAACAGTTTCTAGATCGGCTACTGAAACCATGATACCCACATTGCAAAAGTACTTCCATCTGCGTAGTGGCAGGCCCCATTGTGGCCTGCCCTTCTGGAGCTAGATGTCAGTGTGTATACTGAAAACCGTAGGTGTTTGGACTCACTGGACTCTAGATTAGTCCCCTTGGGAAGTATAATTATAAAGTACACATAGCAGAGAACGTAATGCAAAAAAAAAGGCTATCCATGAAACAGGCAACCAGATTTTATGTGCACACTTAAAACAAAAGGACACCAATCTGTATCTCCATAAACTTTTTTAGTATGCAATTTGTGGAACTTCCTTGCAGTGTAATACAAACAGCATGTGGTCCTGACCCTCCTGACCCAGCTGGGCCTGAACAGCGGGTGAAGTCCCACCTGAAACCCTGCACAATACAGGGGGACACAAATCTCAACCTGTATAGGCTGCAGAAAACATTGCAAGGTGTGCAGCCACAAGACGGCATGGTGACCAACAAGCACACAGACCATGAGATAGGCTACACACCCCACAACAGCACATGTGTGGTGCAGAAGTGGCAAGGATGACACAGGTGACACAGTGGTGAAGACACAACCTTGTGGTGCATGCCAATGCCAGCGGAGGTCCTAATGGACCCCACCACTGCAACCACATGCAGGCAGAGCAACACAATGTCCTGGGCCACCACCAGAGCATTGCATCACCGGTGACAACAGCACACGAGCATTGACACATGGCACCCATTGGCCAGTGTATGGCCTTCCAGCCAGGCATGTGCAATGCCGTAGGCAACACCCCAATATCCCCATACCACACAAAATGGCCACATGCAAGACAAGTCAGGTAGACATGCTGATGCCACACCATACCACTGTGCTGACATGCAAAACACAGTATGGGTAGGCTGGAGGGATGAACAGAACAGGGTCACACAAGGGTGCGACCATAAACCCACAGACAGGTAATGCATTCTCCCCTCCCTTCCCCTTCAGATGGCCCCATGGATGATAATACCAACACCTCAATGGACATTGACAGCAGCAGCAGCAGCACACATAGACACCACCACCAACAAGAACATCAACAACAATGAGAGCAACAAGAGGAGGGGATGGTGCACACTGACACAGAGTCTGGAGGTATGTATGTGTATGCCAACCAGCAGCACTCTGGAGCCATGAGCAACACAGCATGCCAGGATGCGTCAACCAGTCCCAGTGGCAGTGTGCCCAACACCACCAGTCCATACACATAGGAGCAACAATACCAACTGACGGCAGTGACGCGGTGCCCAGCATATAGAGCACAGTACCATGCACCAGCCCAGTGCTGCCTGAACTACACGTGGCCACACCACATCTACCAGTGGGAAATGATCCACCATCCCCACTACTGGACACCGACCTAGGCCAGTACTGCCAGAAGGTGATACACACCAAGGCAGCAGTTCCTGAGGGAACTATGAGGGTCTGTCAAGGCACAGAATATTGCTGCTGCTGAACACCTCATTAATATCAGGGAAGCTGCATGTGGCGTATGGGACACCAGGGTTTTATTTAACTTCAAAAACTGATTAGCGTTTTGCTCATAAAAGTGCTAAAACATTGTGAAAAAGCATAGTACTTGCCTCACTGTGTTTAACAAACATAACACTTCTAGAAAACCTATATAAATACTTTCTGTACAGTTAGCATTGTCCCAAGAAAAAAACTGCTAATCAATTATTTAAAACCCTGGACACCATGGTGGAAGGTGCTCGGAACACACAAGAGTGCAACACGGAGCTCCTCAATGCACTGCATGGTGTACAGGCCTGTGCCCAGCAGCAGGTGTGTGCCCTGGAGCACATGGCTGCATTGATGGAGTGCAACAATGAACAGCACCGAGGACAGATGGAGCTGCAGCGTGCCCAGACACAGGCCGCAACAACCATGGCCAGTGCACTACAGGCCATAGCTGAGGCAATGAGACACAGGCAGGTACACAGTGCACCAGATCAGGGAGCAGGTACACAGGCATACACAGATGCAAGGAATGCACATGGATGAACACCGCAGTGCAGTACCACCAATGGCATCCCAACATACCGCTGGCCCATGCATCCACACTACCTGACACCAGGCATTCCTGCCCATAGTGGCACAGCATTGCACATGGATCATTACAGTAGCACAGGGGGTCTGTGCAACAATAACATGGGAAGGTCACACAGGACCCCATGTACAGCACAATTCACATTGTGCACACACATATCCCACACTCACAGAGTGCCACAGTGGACCATGGCCATGGTATGGGTGAACATGTATGCTCTATGCACAGCACAGACAGGCACAGCAGAAATGATGCACGAGGGCCAACTGGAAACACCGGGCCTGTGTACAACATGCCAGGCTAGCATCAGCAAGCCATATCCGTGGGGACACACACAACCACAAGAGGCACCACAGCCACCCACTGGAACAGCACACAGGAACATGCCACAGTAGACTCCATTGGACCCAGAGCCAAGGGTGAGGCCAGACAGGCAGAGGCAGCCACGGTGGACCACAGCATGCAAGAGACACATAGGCCACATGAACCACCACCATGATGTGACAACAGATAACAAGGCATAGCACACACACCGTGACACCGACACAGCAGAGGTGCAACCAGCAAGCCACACAACAGTGTCCATAACAGCAATGTCACTTACAGAGGTGGACAGACAGTACCACAGTGATGCGACACCACAGCACCCCGTGCATCCAGACAATGGTGAGCAATGCAATGGTCCAACACCACAGTGGGAATGACACCCACAGCAGTGACAGAGCCGTACAGATGAATGTTGTGGAGGTACCAACAGAGGGAACGGGGAACACTACATAGCTGGCTACATCACCATGGACACAAGGGATCCTGGATGAACACACAACAGTGGACACAGTCCCCACACCAGCATGGGAACAGGACCTCATAGGTGATGTCAAGCAGTCCACTGCCGGATGGACAGACAGTACCAGTATGGCATCCCAGGACTCCGCTGCTCCAGTGCAATGGCACACGAGGGGTAGGCCCCGCAAGGTGGTCTGCGAAGGGAGTATGACATCTGGAGAGAACAGCGGCACATAGGCCATGTCCCAAGCAAATGGCACCATCAGTGCACAACAGGCAAGCACAAGATATGGCCAGAACCAGAAGAGGAGAAATTAGCAGGCTACAGACAGCACACATGGTGCAGGATGGAATGGAGGGATGACAGACATAGACAGTGGTGTGGGGGGACAGGCCAGCCAACAACAAATGCTGTACAGCAATATGCAACCATGTCTGTCAAAAAGGCTGGCGGCCACCACTGACCAGTGCGAGGTGGCAACCAAAATGATGAAGCCAGAGTGATGAACACAACACAGGCCAGGATCACCTGTGCACTGCAAAGTGGGCCAACACAGACACAGTACACAATGGCACATGGACTCAGAACAGCCCGTCCACCATAGTAAAGCCTCGCACCATGGATCTGTTGCCAGAACACATGGCATGTGTCAACATGCAGAACGATAGCAGTGCACAGTGTGAAAACAGTAACCCATCAATAGAGCGACTCAATATGAGTGATTGAAAATGGGCAAAGTCAGAATGTGTGCTTAATAGCTATGGCTATTAACAGCACATCGTAATTTGAGCTGCTACATTCTGTGGTTGTTTTGGAGGGTTAGTGCAGTTTTGGAGGTTTAGTGTAGGTTTGGTTTCCAGGTTGGTTTCAAGCTGGCCCTCTGGTGTGCTGGTTTATGCCACCCCCTTCGAGGCAGGTGACCTGGGTTTGGGACTGGCTGTGCTGCAGAAAATATTTTGTTTGTTACCTGGTACTTGTGTTTTATTTTTATTTTTCAGTCCCATACCCCACCATTCTAACTTTGTCCCCCTGCCAATAGGTTGCCCCCAGTGTTCTCCCCCTTCCACCATCTGTTCCCCGACATAGGCTCCCCGTCCGAGTTTGCCGCTCTCCACCATTGCCACGCCTCAGAGTTGATTATTTTAAGATTGGGGGGTGTGGGTGGTAAAGCCCCCCACAATGGGGAGTGCGGGGGGCATAGCCCCCTCACATTAAATGTAAAGAAGTATTGTTGTTTTTAGTGAGTGAGTGCTAGCCTCGCTGTTTGTGATGAGCGCTATGGTGCACATCACCATTTTGCTTTTCAGCGATGTGCAGTAGCTGTTGTAAGCGTCATTATGCTGGCACTCTTATCACATGGTACCATGCAAACACACACTGCATTGCCCACCCTTGGCAATCAACAACACGGGCTCACAGACATGTGATGTGCCACCTGCTGTGGACAACAATGCATCTGCCCACACAAACGGTCAGACGTGTCACTGCACCACAGTGTATGCAGTAGAACAACATACAGCACAAACAAACGGGTGACATACAATCACACCCAGCTGCTACAAAGGACATGCAACATTGGGCAGTGCCTGCAGCACTGCAGCGCCCTTCAACACACACACACACACACACACACACACACACACACACACACGTGCCACCATCAATACACACGTACAATGGCCATGACAGGCCACAGTATACACCACCCATGTGCCACACACATCCAAGGACACATGTGCAACACACTAGGATGATGCTTGATGCCACCATGCCATGCCTATCAGTACGTGGGTGGACACGCATCTCATGGCTGGTGGCCTGCATGACATGTGCAACAGACAGTTGGTTACCTGTGTGACATCCTGGCATATGGCAATGGTGACTCAGGGTGCCTAGAGGACAGGTGACTCAGTGGCCATGGGTCCCAGAGGTTTCCTCCACAGGGGGCTTTTCCTCTCCTGCAAGCCACTGAACCCATACCCTGAGCAATGTCGGCCACACATAGACCCAATGGACCAACCCGCCAGGAACATAGCCCCAATGTACACCTGTATGCACAATGGTACAGACATTACAGCATGAATACACACATTGGTTGCACATGGCCCACCCACACACAGCAACCCAAAGCATACAGCTGTACACAGATATCAACATTACAATGGTCCATTGCCCACCAAATGACACATGATACACACAGTGTTAAACAACAGGAACTTTTTATTTGGAACTAAAATAACAAACAGGTTATATGGCATGCACACAACAACATGAAACAAACATGGCTGTTTGAATTTTGCAACACTAGACAATTAACCAACCACATGTCAAGTAAGCACCATGTAATACAGCACAATTGACAACATGCAGTGGTGATGTACGCTACAAGTACCCGCAGGCACAAGAGGCCAACTTATGCCCGCAGCCCATACATATCCAGTGTCCCCAGTACAGCCTGTATGGACTCCTGTAGTGCAGCCAGCTTCATGGCCAAATCCCAGATTTGCATACGGAGTGTCCCAACAAAGTCCCCCGTATCCACCCCCTTCACAGCCATGGCCATGGACACACCCTGCTTGTCACCAATCTGACCATCACCAGCATGGCCACTGTCACCCGCAGCATCAGTGTCCAGTATCCCATGATCTGGCACAGGTGGGGCAGCCTTACCAGTCATATTGGGTGACCGTGCAGTTGTGGGATTGCCCATTCCTGCTGTGGCACAGCCACGTGCCACCTGTTGTCCATGGTGTGATTGCACAGTCTCTGCCTGCCTCCCAGCCATTGCTTGTGCAATGCCCCTTAGTCCCCATTGTCCTCAGCAGTGTTGGAGGCCTGATCCCACTGCATCTGTTGTGTCCTCTCTGTATACTGACATGCCTCTTGGTGCTTCAGTTCCCTCATGGCCCATTGGAGGTTCCTCAGCCGTACCCTAGCTGGGGTCTCCTGTGCATCCTGTGTATTGTCAGCTGCAATGGAAGGGGGGACACTGTTCAGGGACAGTGCTGGACACCAACAGCACACCTGTGCATCACAGGCTGTCCAGTACATTGCAATGGGGCAGCACATGATGGTCATGGCATACATGTGTCTGTCTATCCTGCTGTCCATGGAGCACAAGCATGTTCTATGTGGCAGTATTGCCAGCATGGTGCTGTGTATCATAGCGTGGTGAAGCCACCCTATTGTGGCACACAATTGCACAAGACAGCACATCAAGCCATTACTGCTCACACAGGACAAGAAACGGGTGGGTGCCTGTTGTGACAGTGCCATGGTGAGTCTCAGCAGTCCACATCGGCAATTGTGCATGTGTGCTGTGCACACACCCACAATGCCTATGCACATGGACTGTACAGCACACAGGGCAACACCATGGTCACATATCCAGGGACCGCCATAAGCCAGTGTTGGACATGTGCCTCGCAGCCAATGTTGGGTTAAACGATGCATGGATGTACTGTGTGGGGGACACATGCACATACTGGGCAAACACAGGTATGTGGTAGTAACGTATATGCATGCAGACCTGTGGACACAGCATGGCACACTCATGATGACATGGCCAGCTATATGCATCCCACTGCTGTACTGGGATGTGGATAATGTATTTTTGGCTCACACTTACCTTGTGTTGTGGCCCCAGTTGCATCCCTGCTTGTAGCATCTTCTGTGGTGGCAGTGGCTGCCACTCCTGTGTCCTCTCTGGACCCTACTGGCACCGCATCTGTGGAGACATGCATAATAATGTAGTGAGTACAGGTCCATTCACAATGTGTGGTGCACTGTTGATGGTAATGCTGTGTATGCATGTCACCTGGACAACATTCACCCTTCTGTCTGTAGTGTCTGCCAAGCATGGCAATGTCAGCCTCCGTGGCCTGCTTCCTCTGGCACTGGAGGATATCAGGCTCATGTTAGGGACATGTCGTTTATCTTGTGCTTCAACTGGCAGATGGTATGGCCTACACCCATCAGTGCATGCAACATATTGGTTATGATGTACCACACCCTCTCATGATCCTTGGGTGTGTGTGCTGTGCGGTCCCTGGGTGCATGATCACACTTGGCCATTTCTGGACACAGCTGATCGGTAGCACAGTTTCAGCGTTCATGAAGTTATGACATCTGGTCCTGGTTGTGGCCATGCTACCATGACTTGCTACTTGTATAGTTCCTTCCCTTGGTTGCCGTGTCAAGGACCATCAATAGAGCCCAGGTTTGAGGCTGAACCAAAAGCGAACAGAACCTGAACTTCATGATTTTTAGCCTAACCGAACTGATCCTGAACCCCCTTTTTAAGTAAACCAAAGAACCAGAACCATTTGCGAACCGGCATATTCTGCTAACCAGAACTTATATTCTAGGGTACTGTTCACTTGACAAGTTGTCAGCTGTTTATTGTCTATTGTCTGAGTGACCACCACATCTTCCTCATCTGCCAAAATCATGATCACGATTTAAACATTGTTTCCTGCCCTTCCACTTCCTATATTGCAGACAACAGACAACTGACATCAAACTTTAAAATAATAAATTGATCCCCATGTAAGTACACCATTTAAGAATAGCTCACCTCACAGAGCCGACCTACCGATGATGACCGTCTCCTATGCATCTGTGTGTGTGCGCAACTTTGTTTTACATCTGGCAGTTTGATGTGGGGTGGGAAGGGGAGAGAGCAATCAGTTCTGGGCTGAGAGCAGCAAGAGGCTCTGTCACTTCAGATCACTGACACCATACTTTGCTTGCAGCACACAGCGGTGCAGTTTGTGATTAAAGGAGAGAATCAGAAGCAGGAACATTTTCAGGAAACAAGCACTGCAGCACTGAGGTTTAACTTAAAGATCAAATGCACCATTTTTTTCCATATTCATTCATACCACTAAAGTTCAGCACTGAAACTCAAATGATCAACTTTTTATGAGAACAGAATGACAGATTTTAAGCTAATCTATCTAAGTACAAACCAGATGGGTTAGTAACAGACTTTGAGTGGAAACAATTAGCTCCACAGACTGCTTTGACTGGGAACTGCAACAGCATATTTGGTCAATCGTTGGCTTAACTGCCGAAGCAGCAGGCTAGACAAGAATGATGTCATCGCTCACTGATAAGGACAGAAAAATCTTCACTGTTTTCAGTTACCACAGAGCACATTAACAGATGCTGATTTAGAGAAAACCACAAAACCAAACCATGATATTTTCAGGAAGCACTAATCATAACACAGGGACTCAAATTCAAGCTTTTCTTAAATATGTACATTAGATCTTTAAGTAAATTTGCAGTTCTGTGTTCCCTCTCTATGTGCTTTGTTAAATGACTAAATATTGGCTGAATATTGACAGCCCGATGGAATAACTAAGGCATCTATTGGCATCTCAGTAGTAATGACAAGTATGTTTATTTACTTTGGTGTGGTCAACATGCTGTCATGAATGTCTCATTTTGCTGGTGAATGTGATAATGGTGTCTGACTGCACTCCCACATTGCCCTATTGTCAACATTCCCCACTTGTTTCTTACATGTTAATCACTCATTCATCACTAATTAGTACTTCTTTACTCCGTCGATTAGAACTCCAGGATCAAGAATCATGCTGCTATTTCAAAAGCCAATTTCAGAGTAGGTGATGTAAGTTACAGTAAATTCACAAATTCAGCTGCTTTTATTTAGACTTCTTTACATGTGGGACTAGGCTTCTCTCATGGTGGTCTGCGTTCAGCTTGTGTTCAGCTTGTGCTCACCCTGTCTTATGCAGAAACAGCATTTGCAGGACTGTTTATGGTGAGTTTCACTATTTAAAGTAACCAATACTAAACTTCGTTTAAAACATATTTTACCTGAACCAGAACTAGAACCGAACTAGAACTGAAAAATAAACCAAAAGCCTCGAACCGAACTGAACTAGAACCCAGACATGTAATTATTAAACAGAACTGAACCAAACCAGGACCCCACACCATAGAACCTGAACCAAACTAGAACCCCAAAAAACAGGAGAACCCTGGCTCTAACCGTCGGCTATGCTTCAACTGCTGGGGTGTATCTGTTGGCATGGCATTACAATGACAGTGAGGCACTACTACAAAAGGGGGGTGTGCTACAGCCCATGGGCAACAGTGCAATGTTAGGACACAGGTGTGTCACATGCCAGACGCTGTCTTGGCTGATGCCCAGCAATGTGCCCAGCATGCGATGCTCACAGGCCTCTCCACATCCCATGCACCCACTTCATCTAAACCACAGACGATGACACTGTTGCGGCTACATGTGCGGCCCCTGCAGTGTGAATCAACCCCTGCATACAGCTGTACCCCAACTGCATTACACTACCGTCAATAGCACCCTGCTGTGTCACACAGTGGTATCCCCATAGTCATGAATGCACTCTGCACACAGCTGGTCCCCTACTGTGTCACGCTACCATCAGTAGCACCCCTGCTGCATCACACAGTGGTATGCTTGTGGACACGAATGCACTCTGCACTCAGCTGGTCCCCTACTGTGTCACACTCCTACCTGTTATGACCCTGGAGCTTTACCTGATGACACCCCAGCAGTGCTGACCAGACACACCTCAACTGTAGGGCCTAGCAGTGTCAGACACATGCCACATACAATGCATGTGCCCCACGGCATCAGTCTAATGTGGTGTGTATGTTGTCCTCTGCTAATTGCCACCAATGGTGCAATGTGGTGTATATGTTTTCCTCCACTAATTGCTGACCATGGTGCATCACACTTCCGCAGCTACTGATGCAGTTCTGGCACATAGAGCTACCCCTGCGTGTGCTCAGCTGTACCTCCTGCAGTTGGGGTCAGTACAGCATGTAACCCTACCCATGTGCCTCACAGTGAGTGTGTACTGCTGTTGACAGTGTTGTGGTGCAGCAGCCGTGTGTCTGTACAGGCACCTCAGCCATGCCAGGCACGACCATTGCTGTTCTGCCCTGTGTTAGCCACTTGCATGTGGCTGCCATGTTCACCATGGCGCTCACATGTTCACATACTACCTGCCTGTGGGTACTGTATTGTGCAGGTGTATCACACCTAACAGTGTGGGTATGGTCCCAGGTGCGTGCTGGTGGTGTGTGGAAGGGAACGGTATTACGGTCATGAGGGATGTTGGGCATTGCATTGGGTTTCTTGCCCAGCATGTCAACACGCTGTGTCATGGACCCCACATTGTCCAGCTGGTGGGCTAGTATGGATGGGGCACTTCACCAAACTATTGAAATGGCCAGTGCCGGATAACACTATATACTGTATGACCCTGCATACAGTACCAATGTGTCATGTGGTGCCACCAGGGTGGTGCGGTTGCTGTATCCTGCCGCAACCCATGTACTGCTAGTGGGGGCTGTCATCAAGTTACTGTACCTCACATTCGTTGCCCTCTGTCCATCCCCCACCCACATTAATAGTTGGCATAACACTGGGACAGGGATACATTCCTGTGTACTGACACCATAGCCCACCAATGGGCAGGGACATTGTGTGGGATCAGGGGCTGCTGGAGCATGTCAGTTACCCCGCCATTGCAGAGTGGCGGACACACTGTTTACCAGTGGGATGGTGGTGGGTAGCACTGCACCTATGTGAACGTGTTACAGCAGTGAATGTGTAGTGCCCATATGCAGTGTCGTACATTGCTATCACAGTACTCAACGGTCTGTCAGTTCTGATTTTGACACCCATACAGTATGGTCCTCACGTATGCCAGCGTGCACATTTGGATGGCAATGCTGGGACCATGCATTGATGCTCTGTTGTTCACACACATGAAGTGACCCTGTTACTACACAGGTTGTGTGACAGTGACACAGGTGGTGCACCGTCTTGTTCAGCCATGTGCACATGGCCACATGTCACAGCCCTGTCCATCAAAGTCTGATGTGTGCATGCCCAGGGTACTGTAGGCACCATGCGTGGGCATCATCTTTGTTGTGGTCAGACAATGCAAGGCAGGGTGTGTACTGCTGCCATCTGGGTACGGCTGTCATGCAACACACATGGATCTCTATACACAGATGGATGCAGTGTGACACCCATCCCAGGTGCCAGTGGGTCTCTCTGCACTGCATGTGTGCTTTGGTGTGGCATGGTGTAATCCCCCTTGGTATCTGCTGTTGCTGCTGTGCATGCATACAATACACATGCACCACTGTTACAGTGATCAGTGTGATGTGTTCCGGCTGTTTTGGGGTCATATTGTTGTCACCCTGTGGCATATGTGAAACACTGTCTGTGCCTGTCTCACTCAAAGTGGTTCCTGATGAGCATTGCCCTTGTACATCTCCCTGCGGCCATGTACCCTGCATGTGTTGGGGCACGTCCACGCACTGCATCATTGTTGACCTCTGCATCATCATCATGATCTTCAGTATTGCTGTCATCCACATCACTGTCAACACCGGGCATGTGTATGCGGTGTGCTATTGCAATGTTATGCAAAATGCAGCATGGCAGGAATATCCTGCAGAAAATGGCCGGGGCATACTGTAGCGCACCTCTGGACATGTCAAGACACCTGGACCACATTTTTAGTAGCCCAAATGTCCTGTCTGTCACAGAGCATGTGGTTGCTTGGGCCTCATTGTAACGTCTCTCCCCTTCTATGAGAGTTGTCCTTATCGGTGTCATCAACCAGGGCTGGAGAAGGTATCCACTGTCGCCTGCAGAAACATATATAATGTATGGTAAGTGCCTATTAACCACCATAATCAGCAGTCACACAGCCTTGTTATGCATTGTTTAGAATTTTAAAAGTTGTTAACCACACTTCGGAACTTCCAAACAGTGGCATAAGAAAAAAGAATGCATCAGAGTTCCATAATTCTCACCCATAGAATGCAAACAGTGTTTTTTTGACCATACACTATAAAAGATGATGACTGGGGATCGGGTGACAACCACGCTGAAATCACCTCTCATGGTTGCTAGGGCTACAGTAAACCTCTTGAGCAGCGCTCTCGAGGTTTACCTTGTTGCCCTAGCAACCACTCGAGGTGATTACAGTGTGGTAATCACCCAATCCCCAGCCATTATCCTCTATATTATTATCAGCATTCATGTGCCATGTGGCCTATTCTCCTTGTATAAGTCAGTGTACATAGGCTATTCAGGGTGTGCATGCATGCTGGTGACCCGTGCTGCTGCTGTGTAGATTGTGCACAGACTCACATGTTGGCTGGTCTGTGTGCCTGTTCCATGTCCTCAAGATGTTGGTTGCCTAGCCTGGCCCACACACCGCTGTGGCTGTGACATAGCCATGACCAGCATGGACCATTCTTGTGTGGTGTGATGCAGTGTGGCGGGGCCCACTTGCACAGGAATACCTGCAGCATGTTGGGCCAGCATGCCAGTGTTTGGGTGGCTGGTCATGTCACTGTGAGGCCAGCCAGCTGGTGCCATACCCCTTCCACATGTGCATATGGGTGGCCAGGTCCATGGCATGTGTCAGATGCTATGGCTGTGTGCCCCTTCATGATATCCAGCCCTATATGTGCATGAGTGGCTGATATGTTTGTGTGTGTGACGTCAAGTTGCGCCTCTGTGCACACCCTCCATGGGATGTGCAGTGCTGCACATTCACAGAGTGCCATTGTACATTGGTGTGTGCCCCCCATGCCATGCCACATGCCTGTGTCTCTGTGCACTGGCCCAGCCTTCACCTGTGTGGGACATATGCACATGTGTGTGTCTGACATCATCCTATGTCTGCTTGTGAGGGTGTTCCCATTGCCATCCATGCCTGCATGCCAGGGGGCCCCTTCATTCATTGGTTTCAGCATGTGCAACTCTGCATCCACCCCGTGCTGGCAGGGTTCCCTTCCCGGTGCCCTGCGCATATCCCCTGACCCAGTGACATGCCAAGTCACCATGTTGTTGTGCTGTGCGTGTGTCATGTGTGGTAGCACACCTGTGCCAGTGGTTTGTACGTGCACCTACCTATGAGCCATCTGTCTATTAACTCCCCATGTTTGAATGCCTCACACATTCCGCAGTGCCTGAATATGTAGTGACTTCCAAAGAGGAGTGCACTCAGAAAGCAGGGAAGACCACCACTTAGTAAATAAGCTTCACAGAGTGTGATCAAAAACATGCTGGAGACCACTACCAACCCCGGCGCTTTAGGCCAAACTAACCCTTCATCAGGGGCATGGTAACAGCAGTAGTAAAACATTTTTTATATGCAAATAATTAACTTAATGACATAAATAACCTGATGTGTAAATCAATCAAACAGTTGTGACATAATTAGTTAAAGCAACATGCCCTACAACAGTGCATGTAAAAAACAATGCATACAAACTGTGGGTTGCAAAACAACTTCAAACTGGCATATCTTTTCTAAACCATTTACTGGTAGTACACATTTTAGTGCTGTTGTGCATATGATAGCACAGACCTAACTGTACTAGACTAATGTCTAACTTTATGTAGGTATCATGGGATGAGTCCGGGTACTACGCAATGACATCTGGGATCCAATTGCTGCTGTCACAGATGACCTGCATGTTCATGGTATTGTGCCCTTCCCGGTTCACGTACACCTCCTCATCGTATGCCGGTGCCTTAATCGTGATGTGCGTACACATTTTTGCACCAAGCATGCATGGGAGCTGTGCAATGTTGTAGAAGCCCTGCTGCAATGACTGCTGTCCATGGACATCCCATGGGAAGGATATGTACTGCCTTGTATGCCGTATCAGTACCTCCCCTAACTATTATATGCAGTTGGATAACGAGGACTGCGATATCCTCAGTGTGTCACCAGTCAGGGTTTGGAAGGTTCCTGTGGCGAGAAAACGTAAGGCAGCACTTATCTTCACCTCCACTGATATGGGGTTGCTTCTCCATGTCCAGCTGGTGAGCTTCACTCTGAGGTCATTGCAGAGCCCTGTGGTGGCCTCCTTTGAGAGGCAGTATCTGGTCAGGCACTGTTCCTCACTGAGGTCCAGGTATGGTGTTCTGGTGCAGTGCACCTGGGTGTATATCACCTGTGGGCTACTTGCTGTTGCTGGGGTACTGCTTGGTGCACCCTTGCTGTGTCCCTCCACTGGCACCTGGCATGGCGCTGCCTTCACCTTTCCCTGACCGCCATTATGACGAATAGGGCAGCTGGACCTGTTATTGTCCTTCTGTTGGGCTCTCTTTGCATGTCTGCACAGTGCCTCTGCCAGTGTTCTGACTGACTGCTGCCTGTGTTCTGCGTGCCTTTATAGTTTGGTCTAGGCTCCTTGGACCAGCCCAGAGCAGGGGATCCAGTGTAGGGTCCGGTCAGGGCCTAAAGTTGCAACCCCCCCAGTTTGGCCCAAGTCCATCCTCATGGCCAGTCCGTCCCCTGCTGTGGGCCTACATAGCCATGCTCAGGCAGTCCAGGGCCCAACTACAGGGAAGCCCTCACTTCCTTCGGGATCTGGCAACAAGGTATGCAATTGTGCACTCCCAATGACATGTACTGGACATATTTGTGAATAAGGCCCAGAATATGCAAACTGTTTTTGACCGGTTTGTAAAATTGATTTTTGTTTTAATATAAGAGGTTGTACCTTGCATTTTGTTTGTCTGTTTTTTTTTGTTGTTTGTTTTTTTTTTTTTGGTTAGGTTTTTCTGAAGTCACTGTTCCAGGTACTGATATGCATGCTGTACAAGAGTATTCAGTTTCCAAATAATTGTTTCCCCTCTCAGTGCATTTAACCATGATTGTGGTTTTACATAGCTGGTTAAGTTTAGAAGCATTTCTGTTACGGAGGAGTTGAGAGTTTTGCTCGATGACTTGCTTTTCATATTATCTTCATTCCTTTGTAATGGATTTAGGTGCCTTTCTGTCGATTGTATGTCCTGTTGTTACAGTATGCTTCTCTAATTGTGGGGCAGCATTTCCATTTCGGATGCCTGCCGTGTGTTGTTAGATTCCTGTATGCAATACCTTCTTTTACCTGGTATTTGTAGCCATCATTACATGATATTACATAGTTATCCACAAGGAAGCAAACAGTCACTTGACAATTGAACACTTTCTTTAACTTGCTCAAGCACTGTACTTTTTATGTGGGGTATCTGTTACATGAAATGTCAGCCTTTTTGATAGATAGTTATTGCTTTTGAGAGTACTATGAAACTTATTCTATGTCAGAGGTGCACGGTTCTTTAAAAAAGCACTGCAATAGAAATGTTTTTTGACTGTGAGAAAGTCAAAGTAAAAAGAGGTATACATACAGTATTTGAAAAGATGATTGCATAAAATGCTGCTTTAGAGAAGTTTAAAATTGCACAACATAGTACTTATTGGCTAAAATAACAATGATAGTCATGATTTCCAGCGTCTAAGTTTTTCTGAAACTTTTCTTTTTACTTTGAGTGCAATCCGTGTATGCACTTTCCAAAATATGATATTTTGCTTTAACCTAAGTAGAAAGTTCAAGCCTAATCTCTTTCCCTCAACAGCATTTATAAGTTGTATTTTGGGGCACACAGAAACACGGAGACATAGAAGTTGTCAGCAGACATGGACCTCTCGGCCCACCTAGTCTGCCCTATATTCCCTCCAACTGTGCCGCCACAGACCCTACTCGATCTCCGATCTCCTCATCCCTCTCCCTTTCCTTACTTCTAAGGTTCCCTTGTGTCTGTCCCATGCATGCTTGAATCCTGTTATTGTTTTAGCACCCATCGCCTCTGCTGGGAGGCTGTTCCAGGCATCTACCACCCTTTCTTTAAAGAAATATTTCTCACATCTTCTCTGAGCCCCCGCATCCAGCTTCATAGCATGACCTCTTTGTTCTGGAGCATTTTTTTCTATGGAAAATGTTACTTTCCAGTACCTTATTAATACCTGTGAGGCATCTGATTGTTTCTATCATATCCCCCCTTTCCCTCCTTTCCTCCAGGGAGTACATATTTAGTTCCCAGAGTATTTCCTCATAGGCCTTTTGATGCATGCCCTGCACCGTTTTGGTAGCCCTCATTTGTACCGCCTCCACCTTATGTATGTCCTTCCAGAAGTGAGGCCTCCATAATTGGACACAATACCAGAGGTGGGGTCTTACTAGTGATCTATACAGGGATAATACTACCTCCCTCTTTCTTCTGGTGATGCCTCTTCATATGCACCTGAGCATCCTGGTAGCCTTCCTCACTGCCTTATCACACTGCTTGGCTACCTTCAGGTCATCAGAAATGATTACTCCTAGGTCCTGTTCCTGTTTTGTGATTGCTAATTACCTCATCACTCAATGGGTACATTGCTACTGGGTTTCTGTGCTCCAAGTGCATGATTTTGCACTGTTTTGCATTGAAACCCAGCTGCCATTCCCTTGACCATTCTTCCAGCTTTTTCAGATCATCACTCATTCTTTCCACCACCCCTCCCCCTGGCGTGTCCACTCTGTTGTGGATTTTTGTGTCATCCACGAACAGGCATACTTTCCCCTCCAGCCCTTTTGCAATGTCGCTAATAAAGACATTAAAGAAGATCGGGCCTAGTACTGATCCCTGTGGCACCCCGCTGGTCACCTTGCCTTCTCCAGAGTGGACCCCATTTACAAACACCCTCTGACTCCTATTACTTAGCCAACTTTTTTCCCATTTTACTACTTATGGACTTACTCCTAGGTTGCCCAGCCTGCTCACCAGTCTTCTGGGTGGAATGTGGCAAAGGCCTCACTGAAATCTAGATAGGCCACATCAACCGCTGCGCCCTGATCAACTTCCCTGGGCACCCAGTCAGAGAACTCAGTTTGTTTGTCTGGCAAGACTTCCCCGCTATGAAACCATGCTGCCTCAAATCCTGTAATCCACTTGTTACAAGGCCTTCCACAGTCCTTTCCTTCAGTAGCGATTCCAGTACTTTACCTAACACTGATGTCAGGCTGACAGGTCTGTAACTTCCTGAGTCCTCCCTATTTCCACTGTTGTGTAGGGGGACCACATCTGCCCTCCTCCAGTCCCCTGCAGTCTCCCCTGCTTCCAGTGATAGGTTGAACAGAACTGTCAAAAGTGCAGAAAGCACCTCCTTGAGTTCCTTCAGTATCCTAGGGTGCACCTCATCAGGTCCCATTGCCTTGTCTACTTTTAATTGTGCTACTTCCTTGAGGACTCTCTCCTCTGAAAAAAGACTAGTGTCCACCTCCCTTCCTTTATTGCCCTTATCCCTTATCTTTGGCCCGTCACATACCGCTTCCTCCGGAAATACTGAACAAAAGTAATTGTTCAATATATCTGCTTTTTTTTCAGTCATCTTCCTCACAAACCCCTCCTTCCCCTTTTAGCCTTACTATCCCACCTCTGGTCTTACTCTTCTCGCTTATATATCTAGAGAATGTTTTATCCCCTTTTTTTACTTACTGGACAATATTCTCCTCTGTTTGTGCCTTTATGCTCCTAACTGTTCTCCATACCTGTCTTTGTTTCTCCAGGTAACCCTCCCATCCTTCTCCTTCTGTGTCCTCTTGTACCTTCTAAATGCTAGTGCTTTGTTGTTTTTTTGCCCTTACTTTCTCTGCTACCTCTTTACAAAACCATAATGGTCTCTTTTTTTCTCTTGCCCTTGTTAACCTGCCTGACACAGAGATTTGTTGCCTTTTCAGTGCCCTCCTTTATTTTTGTGCATTATTCCTCGACTTCCCCCAGTTTCCCTCCTAGGGAATGAATAATACATTCAAATATGAGAATGATAGCAAATATAAAAAACTGCTTGACCGCACCAGAATTCCAAGAAAAAGGTAGGGATCGATGTTCTCATTTGCCGTGGCCTACTTTAACTATTTGTTTAATTCTTTTTCTTATATTTTCCTGATGGCTAATATGTTTGTTTAGATTTTGTTTAGTGGGAAAGAAGAAGGGCAGGGCAATTCTGTCTCTTTTCACCCTCATCCTCAGGAGAGATAGAGACGCAAGCTGACATCCTGAATAGGTTAAGCTGCTGGTGGTATTTTTAGTAAATGGAGAGAAATTTTACTAAGGCACCGTGGAAATTCCCCTACTGTTGACCAGTAGGGGGACTGGGTGACTGAGAGCTTGGTCACTTTCGTGCAGTCCTGGGAAAAGGATGGATGTCTCAGGGGAAGGAGAGTGGCTGTTGAGCTCTGCCTTGGAGTCTAAGGAGATGATTATGGATAAATCAGTATGTGGAGATGTTGTACTTGAAGAAAAAGAAATATTTGTTTCTGCAGAAGATTTAACGCAGTCGGCGTTCCAGCCGGTGAGCATTGTTGAGACTACTGAAGTTTCTAAATCATCAACTCTTCAAGAACAGCTTCGGCTTCAGCTTGCTGTTCTAGCGCAAGAACAAGACCAACTAAAAAGCTGTTTTTCTAAACTCCTCAGCTACGCCTGTCGATGTTCAGAAGCAGGCTGTCATTCATTGTGACGCTGAGAATACCGAAGGCACTTCCCAAACAGACCAGTCTGGTGAGCCCTTACATGTTTCTGCATCTTTATTTGGAACAACTGTTCAAAATGATTCCTTGCTGGCTGGCAGTAAAGAATTTGGAGAGATTCAGTGCCTAGAGCCATTACTTGAAACGGGAGAACTTAAACCTGCATTAAATTTACCGCCTGTTGTTAAAGCACAGTCTAAGGACATGGATGAGCAAAACTCGGTCTGCGTCAGCTCAGTTGCTGATCTGCACCATCCTACGCTTTCTAAAGCTGTGGGGTTTGTCTTTTGGAACCCGCTGGTAACTGCCCTGAATGGTTTCTCTGACTCTGAGGCTCCCCGTGTGTTTCAAACTGCCCCTTTGAATCAGGACGAGGTTTCAGAATTTTCATTTACCAAACAACACCAGCTGTTGCATGAGAAATCTGGGGATGATGATAAAGACAAACGGGCAGCTGTAATCCTTTCTAAATGGAACTTGGGGACAACAGAAAAAGTGAAAAGTACTACTTCTTATGGTTCCACAGAAGTTAGCTCAGTAACTTCACCACCTGGTCCACACTCACAACCTCTTGCAGCTGATACATGGTCCCCACAATGAACTTTGAGTGAAGCAGGGTGGACTTTGCATAAAGGGACTTGGCTTCCCACACCTGATTGGGATCCAAAGTTAAACTTTTCGCAGAATGAACCTACCTGGAAACCTAAGCTACCTGTTGTACCTCTGACATCTAATGATAGTACTGCCATTGCAACTGAAGTTAGGCCCTCTCCTGCGGCCTCACAGACCACTACTCCCTTATCTACTGATATTTCTGATTCCTCTTTGATTAAAGGAACTGAGCATTTCCCTAATGTGTCGCAAGATAAAACTGACTTAGAGAAACCTTTATTAGCCAATCTATTTTCTAAAATTAAAAATGAAGCTGCACCTCGTAGGAATGCAGTTAGGCTTCATTATAAAGGGGGGGTTGGAGGTTAGGCCTGATAGGCATTATGTATGGAAAAGTTTACTAAAGGACTTCTTGCTTTTTCGCCTAGAGAGGTCTTCGCCTTTATTAGCATTTTAGGCGAAGACAACTTTGATATTAGTTTCCGGTTTGCCTATGCCCTGGATTTGTTTTGGGAGCGATACAACCAGGTAAAGTTTTCACCCATATGGACCTCCTTTTTAGTCATACCATTGACTAAACCTTTGATTAAATTTGTCACAATTATGTTTCAGAATGAGAGGGTTCATGTGGATGATATTACTTACTGGTTGTCCCAAAAGTGTGAGGTAATGAGCTCTCCTGAAGCCATTCTGGATTCTGAGCAATTTTGGACTGGAGGCTGGAGATTCAAAGTGAAGCTTAGACAAAATGATACTGGTATCGATTGTATTCCCAATTCCTTTTTGCTGGGGAGGGATAGGGGGTTTGTTTTTATGCCAGGCAGCCCAGGGCCTGTTATAAATATGGGTCTCGTACCCATTTGTCTAGTTCCTGCGATAAGCCTAGATGTGACAATTGTGGGGAAATAGGTCATATTGCTTTTCAATGTGCTAATCTTACATGGTGTGACCTATGCAAAGATACTGGTCTTGTGTTTTCAGAATGTATATGGGCAGCAAAAAATAAAGCTTCTAGTAGTATCCCTGATCTTCTTATTCAGAAGGCCCCAGACTTAGCGGCTGGTCCAATCCAGACAGAGTCTGCTCCCTTAACAGAAGTCATTATCTCTCCCTTAGACATACCTCAAAAATTAGGACAGTCTGATGAAAAAACCCTCTATACCCCTTTTGGGGATCCCCTTCTCCCCCTTCTTTCTCCTGTCTGTTACAGCTCACAGCAGGATATGCCACTCCCTGATCCTCCGGTTGATCCCCGGGTGGTTCATATTTGGAGGTCCTCAAGGAACCTTAAACCTTCTCCTGCTCCCCCCCAGGTAGATACTGAATCTAGCAATCCCTTTGCCATTCTGTCCACACAGTGGGGTGATACGGAAATGGACTGTGGGGAACCGGATTCTCAACCAATTCAAGATAGCCCCCCATCCCCATTCCATGCACAAGAAGGATATATAGGGAAAAAGAAAAAAGAAGGAAAAAAGATGGCTAATCTGTACTCTGTAAATAGCTATCTTTAAAATAAGGTCATTAAATGTTCACAGTTTATTGAATCCAAGACGACGACAGGTAGTTTATGACTATATTCATGGTAGTTCTATTGATGTATGCTTGCTCTAGGAAACGTGGATGTTTACACTTGATCAAGCCAGGTTTTTTCAAAAGGAATGGTGCTGGGGCCCTTCCTACTGGTCTTTTGGTCAGCAGACAGCTGGTGGTATTGGATTTTTTTTCAATTCATGTGGTTTTTCTTTAATCAAATTTATTGATCTAATTCCAGGGAGACTGATGATTCATGATGGAATGTGAAATTATATGGTATGCAGATTTATTAAGGTTTACTGTTCCCAGGTAAAAGCAGAACGGGTAGCACTTTTTTTGCTGCTTTGGACCTTTCTAATAACCTCCTTTAAGGTCTTTTTACGTGGAGATTTTAACTGTGAGTTACAGAAGGTAAAAAGTGGACTCACAAGCAGTGGAAAAAAGATCTATTGTGATTCCAGTGCCTTGTTTCAATTAATAGATACATCAGGATTGTTGGATAGTAGATGCTTCCAATACGGTGGTCCAAAATTTACTTTCAAAAGGAATTCCTCTACATCTACAATTGATTATATGTTTCTTTCAAATAATCTTTCCCCCTGAAAATGTTATACTTTCCCGATGGCCTTTTCAGATCATTTACTTCTTCAGTGTGTTTTTTCCTCTAGTTCAGTACCATCACCCCAAAAGTCAAGTTGGAAACTGAGTTCTCCCATGTTAAAACGTCCATTAGTGATAAATAACATTAGGTCATTACTCATAGCCCGGCACTCAGTCTCAATTCTTTATGATGATTTAGGGGAATGGCGGAGGGAGTCTAAAGAGGATTTAAAAATCATGTTAATAAATCAGGGAAGGTCAGGTGAAAACTTAAAATTTCTGCATTATTTAAAGTTGCACCAGCAGTTATATTATTCATTTTCTATGGCAAACACTTTAAAATTTGATTATACTACCCAAATAGTAGCCATAAAACAACAAATGCAGGAGGTAAAATATGATAGGGCGAGTACGATCAAAGTACTTTTTCAGGAAGGCACTAAGAAACAACCCCAAGGGGATCCCTATGAAGCCTTCAAACAATACAAATCCAAAATAACAATGCCCTGTCTGGTAACTCAGGATGGACATTTAATTCAAGATACTGCTAGTATTCATGATGAGATAAAACAATTTCTACTTTCACATAACCCAGTGGTGCCCCCTAGTGTGGAGGATATGGAAATTTTTTAAATATGATACAACTCCAAAACTAGGTTTTTATATGTCCAGTTTAACTGGTCCTATTACAGGCACTGAAATTGAGGGTGCCATTAAATCCCAGAAGAATGGGACTTCTCCAGGGATTGATGGACTAACATCTGATTTATATAAAATATTTCTTTCTGAATTTTCGGAATGTTTAGTTTTAGTGTTTAATTTTTTTCTCTTCACTTTTAATTTTCCTATTTAGTTTTCAGAGGGTTTGTTAATTTTTTTATTCAGATCAGGGAATAAAGAGAATTTGGATAATTGGAGACCAATTACAATCCTAAATTCTGATAATAAATTACTAACTGGGATTTTAAATTCCAGACTCAGGACTTTTGCAAGTACAGTAATTTCTTCTTCACAATATTGTGGGCTCCATGGGAGAAAGATACAGCAGGCCCTTATGATTATTAGGGATTTAATTGAACATTTCTCTTCAAGTGGTCAGTCAGGGTGTATCATTTCAATAGACCAAATGAAGGCTTTTGATTGGGTTTATCACCCCTTTTTGGTTTTGACTTTAAAACATTATGGGGTTCCAGGCTCCTTTTTGGATTGGATAACAACACTTTATGACAATGCAATTATTCATCCGGTTATTCATAATAAAATTACAGAAAGTTTTCATATTACTACAGGGGTGCGTCAGGGTTGTCCACTGAGCCCGTTACTATATTTATTTACAATAGATACACTAATACAATCTTTATCACAGCATCCAAGGTGGAAGGGGTATTAGGATCCCCACTTATGAATGAACTACATTTGCAAGCTTATGCAGATGATATTTGTGTTTCTTTTTTTGGACTATATTCAAATTCCAATTTTTCTAGACTTTATGGTCTCTTATTCTTCAGTTTCAAACTCAAAAATTAATAAAAACAAAAGTCAGGGTGTATTTATTGGGGTAGGTTATCCTAATGAGATTAATATTCAAGGCCTCCAGATCTCTTCAAATCCTGTTAAGATTTTGGGACTATTGTTTGGACCTCAGAATCTTCCAAATTTGAACTGGGATATTGCATTATCATCTGTTACCAGCAAAGTGCAAATTTAGAAACACTGGAAATTGGCAAAATTAAAAAGGGTACAGGTGATTAGACAGTTTTTAATTCCCATTTTACTATATACTTCAACAAGAATTTGAAACTAGAATATACAGTTTATTTTTTCAAATGGTTTGGGGTAACAGACTTAACCCCATTAAGAGACAATATACCTATCTGGCTAAAGAAAAAGAGGGGTTGGGAATGGTGGATCCAGTCACATTTTTCCTTACCTTATTTATATCACAAAATGTTAAGGTGGGATTATTGCCATCTGCATCTAGATGCAGCTCATTATTAAAACATGGCTTAATTCATTATTACTCAGCCTGGCTTGTGATTCCCCCAAAGCTATCACAATATTTGCAGGTTCTACAATTTTTTAAACCTATAGCAAAAAAACTTTTTAAGCGGGGTCTTTCAAAACAAACTGTAAGAGAGAGCACAGGACCTAAATTATATCATACTGTCATGTTGTTATTATATCCTTCCATGCCTGCCTTTAAAAATTGTCCTTCAACATCAATCCCAGGGGTACTTTATCAATTAAATAATCCCATATTACCAAGTTTTATGTGGGAATTTTTATGGTTAGCTGTATATGGTAGGATTTGGGTTGGGGTAATGCCAAACATAAGGCTAAAGAGGAAAGAGTATGTCCCTTTCATGGTTGTAGTGATCAGGAAGAAACGGTTGAACATTTCTTTTTCCATTGTACATATGCTAGTTCGCTTTGGAAATTCGTGGCTCTTAAATGGAATATGAGATGGTTGTACATCTAAATTATGATATTCTGGTTTTGGGTCAATTTCATCAGCTCGGAAGAAATTATAATACAGAAACTTTACAGATTTTTTGTTGTTGTTTAAAATACTATTTATGGTTGGCTAGATGCCAATGGGTCCTTTATCAAAAATTAATGTCTTATGATACAGTAGGTTTGCTGATCCAAGGTGCTATGGAGAGGGTTTATTTAAAAGATCTACAAATTAGTACCACAAGAAAAGTGACCAATTGGTGGAAAGGGTTTACATGGTTTATAAAATATAAATAGATTATGGGAAGTCACAGGTGTCTTTGGTTATTATTTAAAAAAAAAAGAAGGGGGCTTATTAAAGTTAAAAAAGTGGGAGAGGAAAGAGGGGTTTCATTAATTTGGACTTATGAGGGTAGAAGGCTATGTATATACTGTCTGTCATATTGATTGTTGAGATTTGACTGTTAACTCTTTATTTTTCTGATATGTATTATGTTTTTGTGTGACCTCACATTATTTTTGTATTCTTTATGTTCATGATGTTATTATAATAAAAAAATCCCCTACTCTTGGCAGAAGGCACTGTTGGCTCACTTGCAGGATGGAGGACCCACAGGCAGCAGAGGAAGGAGCACTGCCACAGGCCAACATGCCTCATGCATTACTTATTTATTTACTTAGTTTTGTTGACCAGGTAAGTGCACTAGGAAAATTCTGCCTATTTTCAGGCATGACCCGGGGGAAGGGGATAAAGATGAATGCCAGCTGACCATGAGCCATATTAAACTGTTGGTGATATTTTTAGTGAATGGAGGAAATTTGGCCAGGGCACTGGGGAAATTCCCCTACTCTGCCAGAAGGGGGCTTGACTTCCTGCAAGCAGAATGGAGGAGCCCAATTTGGAGCCGGATGGAGGAGGAAGTGCTGATGTGGCAGGGAAGATGGCCAGTCTGAAGGAGATAGCAGAGGAGAAGGAGTGTGCTATGGAGGAGAGTGTTTTGAAAGAAGAACTTGGAAGAGATGCAACTGCTTCTGGCTTGGATGAGGAGCTAGAGTTTTTTGCATTGGTCCTGGCATCAGAGGAATCAGAGGAGGGTGAGGAGGATATACTTAGTGAAAGTCATTTTAAATTGGAGAAGGTTCTGGTTACAACAAAGCAGGATAAAGAATTGGCATCTGCACACCTGGAACAGGCTATGGAAGAGAAATGGATGTCCATTTTGAAAATTTTGGAGGAGGATGATGAAAACCGGCTTGAGGAGCGGAGGTGAGAGCCTGGGAGGAGAGTTGACCCAGAACCGAGTGTGGCCTTGGAAACAGAAGCAAGGCCCAGTCGAAAGGTGGAAATGCATGAGGGAAAGGAAAAAACTGAAGGAATGACTCTGCTGGTGAAGGAAGCAGTGGTTCATTCTTTTAGCCTGCCTATGACTTAGGATGAAGAGAAATGGTCTCCAGAGATGTCCCTACAGGGGGCAGGTTGGATCCAGGAACAGGATGGGAGCTGGAAGCCCAAAATGGAGTGGAAGGACTTCTCCCAGAGTGGTAAGGGGGTACTGATGTTTAAAGAACAAAGTAAACTGAGAGGAGGGGGAGTTGGACTTGTGAAAGAGGAAGGAGGGTGTTTAACCTCTGGTGACATTCTCAAAATGGATCCTGTGTGTTATAAAGAGAGGGATGGATGACATCACATTGTGAGATAGTGTCCTCTCAAGGTGGAGGGTTTGACTATGCAAGGTAAATCTGTACCCAGGGAGGATAAGGGGAGTCATGAGGAGGCAGGTTACTTGAAAGAAAAAGAAAAAGAAAATGCTGCGGCTAGCAATAACCCCCCAGCTAAGACTTATGCTGACACTGTGAAGAGCAGTGATTCCCTTCAGAAGCAAAAATGCTGGAGGAACCTCCTTTGAGAGAAAGAAGGAGTCCTGGGGGGTCCACCCAGGGAGGATTTAGTGACCCCCCCTTGAAGGTTTGCAGTACAACTGTGAAATAGGGGAGGTCTGGAGATCTGCCCAGATAGGTATCATGTGGAGAGAAATCTAATTAAAAGTTTTATGGGGTTTATAGCTACAGAGGTGTATGTTTTAATCCATATAGCGGGGGAAGATGTTTTTGACATCAGTTTTCAGACAATGAAAGGCTTGGATCGCTTTTGGGAAAAATATGAGGCACTGAAAAACACCCTGCTTTGGGCTCCCTTTTTAGCTATCCCCCTTACCAAACCTATAATGAAAACGTATAATGGTGACTGTAATGTTTCAGTTAGAGTGTGTGCATGTGGGAGACATCTTGCAATGATTACAGCAGAGATGCACAGTTATGGGTCCTCCTGAGGCAATAAATGATGAGGAGTTCTTCTGGACAGATGGATGGAGGGTTAAAGTAAAACTGGACCTTTCAGACTCTGGCATTGTCCACATCCCAAACAGCTTTTTTGGGGTATAGACAATGGGGTAGTTTTCAACCCGGGGCAGCCCAAGGCTTGTTACAGGTGTGGGTCTTGAGCACACCTTTCCAACACATGTGATGTTATTAGATGTGGTTTGTGTGGGGAGTGTGGGCACAGCAATTCAGAATGTGCCAATCATGTTCGCTGCAACTTCTGTGAAGAATATGGGCACGTGTTTAATACCTGCCCATGGGCTGCCACAAATAACAGTAGAAGTATGGACCAGAAAGAATTGATAAATAAGGCCTGAAGAGCAGGAACAAGATGTGAACCTGCAGCTTCCACTTCTCAGGAGCAGGGCAAGGAGAAGGAGGCCCCGCAGCCTTCATCTTAGTTGGTGGTAACTGTGGATAGTAAAAAGGGTCGAGTTTCAAAGGGGGGTGAGGAGAGTAAATACCACCAAGAGAAAGTACCTTTAGTGGGAGAGAGTTCTGGAATTGATGAAGGAAGGAAGTGTTGGAAATCGAGAATGGGAGAGACTTAAGAGGGCAAAAGCTAAGGAAGAACAACATGCCCCCCCGCAACCTTTGGGGAGCTCCCAGGATTCAGTGAGAAAATGGAGCCTGAGAAGCTGTAAGGGATCCATTTCTGAACTCAAGATGGACAACTCTTTTGACATTTTAGGGGGACTGGGGAGAGAGGAAGGCCCCTCTGGAGAAGAAGGGTTAGATGTGTCATCAGGGTCGTAGGTTGACTCCTGCCACCAGGAACCTGAGGAACAGGAAGTTCAAGTGAAGAAGAAGAAGAAAAAGGAAAAGAGGAAGTGATGATTTCTGTGGGCTGTTTTTGTTTCTGGTGATGGGTAGATAAAAAAATGGTTTTGTTCTATATTGCATCAAGTAATGTGAATAATGTTTTGAATGGGGTTAAGAGAGAGAGGCTGTGTGGGCTGATTTAAGGAACTTAGCATGTGAAGTGATATTTTTATAGGAAACTTGGCTTAACTCGGTGCTTTCTGTGGCCCAGGCAAGAAAGGAATGGATTTGGGGGCCTTCTTATTGGTCTTTTAGGCTGGATAAAGCAGAAGGGGTGGGGATTCTGTTTTCAGGAAATGGGCTTAAACTAACAAAAATAGTAGATCTGCAACCTGGAAGGGTGTTGATAATTGATGGGATCTGGCATGGTCAGCCTAGCAGGTTTATTTGTATCTATGCCCCCGCAATCCAAGGTGGACAGAGTGAATTTGTTTGAGCTTGTTCAGCCTTTCTTATGCTCTTCAAGAAACATTTACTATGGTGGAGATTTTAATTGTACTCTTCAGACAATGGATAGGGAGAAATGTGGTAAAAAAGTGTATTGAGATTCAAATGCTTTAAAAAGGAGTATACAGCCGGCCTGGTGGTGCAGAGGGCTCAGGTGCTGGCACCTTACCTCAAACCATGCCAGCAACCCTGGTTCAGGAATGGACTCAGGTCTCTGGGGGTCAGCGGGGGCGGGAGAGGATTGAGCATTCGAAGGATGGCTCTCCTCTCCTGGGGTGGGTTAGGGTGATGCCTCGCTCTGTAGCGGCCCCCAGTGAAGACCAGGAGCACTACAAGATGTGGCGCAATGTCAGGGGTGCCAGGAAAATGGAAAACCATCCCAATTGGCCAGGATGATGGCAGACGATCTGCCGACAAAACTGAAGAACTTTTGAAGAGCCTGACTGCCTCAGCAGCACCCTGGGGCCAAGAGAAAGAGTGTGCTGGCTTCCCTACCAGTGCCTTCCCCCTCAGAGGAGGGGGACGCACTTGGTGAAGGATTATGCTGAGTTACCCCTGGGTTTGCTGCGATCAGAGTAGGGGTTCCAAGACAAGACAGTAGGTGTCAGGGATCATGGCTGCCTAAAGGAACTGGCAGGTCAGGGCACATAGGAGGGGATAAAGAAATAATGCAAAAAAAAAGGAATATACAAATAGTGGAACTAAGAAATATTTTTGATAATGAACCAGGTCCTAGTCATTTTACTTTTAGAAAAGGAGTGTTGTTTTCAAGTATTAATTTTTTATTTTTATCCAGCAGGATTGAGGCACTGAAAGTATCTGTTTTTACCCACTGCTTTATCCAATCACATGATTATTAAATGCAGGCTAAACACTGAAACAGTGAGGGAACAACCTGTAACCAGGTGGAAGATGAACGTCAGTATGCTGCTCATATGGAAAGTTAAATTGTCTCTCGGGGAGGTATGTGAGGCCAGGGCTTCAGTAATAGGGCTATACAATGACTTAGTGTGTTGGTGGTGGGACACGAAAAAAGAGATTAGTAACTGGTTAAAGGGGTATTATTGTTAAAGGGTGGCTAATAGGAACTTTATGAAATATATCACATTTCGAGGTAGGCTATATAGATTGTTAGAGATGGAATATACAGGAAGGGGGAATGAGGGAGACCAAATTGAAAAGGTTAAGGCTGAGATGAAGGAAGTACAGTATGATAGAGGGAGTCCCTGAAAAAAGAAGTCTGTTTTGGGACCAAGAAAACCCCGACAGGAGATCCCTGTGAAGCTTTTAAAGAAAGGAAAAACAGGTCTTGGATAATGGCTCTGAAAAATGAGAAGAGGGAGGTTATTTCTGACATGGATGGGCTGAGGGAGGTAATTGAGAATTATCTAGAAGGACAGGGGAGAAGGACTGAGTTGGACATGGAGAAAATCAGGGATTATTTTGGAAATACCAAAAAAAATGCAAAAAACGTACAAAAAATACAAAAAAAAGAAAGGAATGTGTGGAGCTGTAAAAAAAGGAAGTTCTTTGGACACTTTAACCAGTTCAGCTGTAGCTTAATGGTTAGAGTGCTGGAATAGCATACCAGAGGTCCGTGTTTCAAATCCCTGTGTGGCCACATTTTCCTTTCTTATTTCCAGCCTTGATTTAAAGGGATTATTTTGGTAATTTGAATATCCCTAAGGTGGGGTCCAGTACTATCAGTTTGTTGAAAGGGGATGTTTTGGAGTCTGAAGTGGTGGGTGTTATCAAAAATCTGAAACTAGGGGTAGTGCCTGGAGAGGATGAGATGCCAAATGAGTTTTATAAAGCTTTTGTGGGAATAGTGTCCATGTGTTTGGTTAGGGTGTTTAATTTCATGATGAGAATGAAAAACATACAGGCAGAGTTTACTCTTGGGATCGTGATTTTTTTATATAAATCTGGGGATAAGGAGGTTCTTCAGAACTGGAGACCTATTAGTATTTTGAATGCAGATTTTAAGATTCTTACTCTGGTGTTACAGAGAAGATTAAGGGTAGGAGCAGGTAAGGTTATTCATGAAGCTCAGACATGTGGTATTCCAGGGAGGAATATTCAAGAGAACCTAGCGTTAATTAGGGATGTTACTGAGCATGGGAGGAAAAGGCAGTGTGAGGGGTGTGTGATTGCGGTGGACCAGAATAAGGCATTTGACCGGGTGAGTCATGATTTTCTATTTTAGTACTGGAGAAATATGGCATCCCAGATGAATTTGTGTTGTGGGTTAAATTGTTATATAAGACTGCGGTTATTTGTAGCGAGTTGGGGGCAGGAAGATTAGGATTCAGAGAGGAGTAAGACAAGGGTGTCTCTTGAGTCCTTTGTTATATACTTTTGCGATAGACCACTTGAACAGGAAAATAGCAGATTCTAGTGATATGAGGGGTATAAAAGGGGGGGTTGGTGGGGACAAGATAAAAATAATGGGCTATGCAGATGACATATCTGTCTTTTTAGAGTCAAAGGAAGCAGTTAGGACACTAATGAGTATTTTTGGGATGCTTTCTTAGGTAGCTGGGGCTAAAATAAATATGAATAAAAGTAAAGGAATGTGGGTTAAGAGGTTAAAGGCTCCATTAGTAGGGGAAGGGGGATACCAATAACTAATGACAAAAATGAATTTGTAGGTATGGTTTTTATAGAGAGGGATATGGGGAAGGAGAACTGGAACATGGTTTTTGAAATTGCAGAAGGAAAGGTGGCCAGATAAAAATCATGGAAACTATCTAAATTAAAAAGAGTATTTGTGGTAAAACAATTTCTGATGCAGTTTTTTTTATATGTGGCAGAAGTATTTCCACTACCTGTGGAATCTGAGGAGAGAATATTTAAAACATTTTTTCAAATGATAAGGGGAACAGGTTGAACCCTATTAGAAGATAAATATTATAAAAAGATAGGAAACAGGGAGGTTTGGGGATGATTAACCCCGCCATATTATTTCATATGTTCTTCTGGTATTCAAATTTGTGTAAAATATTTGTAAAGCAAAATTTGTGTAGCAAGTGGGGGGTAAATGTTTTGGGGATCTCGATAAGGGACTGGTCGGGGGAATCCTTGGGGGGGATTCAATTTAGGGAGGTACCAGGGTATTTTAAAATAGCTTTAAGGAAGATGGTTAAGTGGAAAGTTAATAGAGCTCAAATAGAGAGTACCTCCAGGAAATGGATGTACGGTAGGATTATTGAAGAAACATGTTTAGGGGTCACTGAGTTTAAAGGGGGAAACCTTGGTGAAACAAAACTGGTTATCAAGCTGTTAAATAACTATAGGACACCACACAGGATGTGGGATATCCAGTGGCTTATGGCATATGGGCATGTGGGGGTGAGGGCAAACCATAAGCATAAAGCTGTTAAGGAAAGGAGATGCCTGTACCCAGGGTGTGGTTGCTCCAAAGAGACTCAGGAGCATTTCTTATTGGACTGCAAATATGCTAAGGGGCTCTGGTCCAATTTAGCAGTCAAGTGGAAGTTGCCATGGCTAAAATCTTTGTCTTGCAAAAATTTGGTTCTGGAGATTGTGTCTGAATTTAGAGGTCAATATCATCTTCCCACATTGCAATTACTGTTTGCTTGTTTAACGTATTATATGCGGCAGAGTTGTTGCCAACTATTGTTACGCCAGCAGGAAATTACTTTCAAAGGGGTAGGTAATCTATGTGAGGCAGGATTGAGACAGATTTATAAAAATGATTGTCATTACATCCAAGACAAAGGTGAATATGTGGTGGGAAGGGTTAACCTTTTTTGTTAAATATGCATAAAGAAGGGTTAGGGGTAGGAGATGAGAGTTTAAGGTTGGTATGGGTATCTTCTATGTATTATGGGTAATCATTGTTTTTGTATAAAGTTTCTTAATGTTAGATTTATTGTTTGAAGAATGTGTAAACTGTAAACCAACTTATGCAGTGGAGGGGGGGTCTTCTATTTTAGTAGGTATGATTTAGGTCATTTTCCCCTGTATGATGCAATACTTATTTTAATTTGATGTTTCTTTTCCCTGTTTGCTTTTTGTATGGTCAATACATGTTTGTTTATATTGTTTTCATCTTATGAATAAAAAAAATCTCCTACTCTTTTCAAGAAGTGCCATGGGATCTTTAACATCCACCTGAACAGGCAGATTGGACCTCGGTTTAACATCTCATCTGAAAGATGGCAACTCAGGAGTGCAGTATCCCCCTAATGCTGCACTACAGTGTCAGTATTGGGATATTAACCCAAGTGCCTAGTGTAGAGATAGAACCCACAGTCTTCTGCTCTCCCAGCCTTAGAGGCGAGTGTGCTACCTGCTGAGCCACCGACATATACCCAGCCAGTGTACTCGAGGAGGACGATGCTGCATCAAGTAAGACAGAGGAATCTATGTAAGATGATGATTTACTGGAGGATATAGAGATTGAAGAAGACACGGCTGAATTCACCACTGGAACTGACATTGAAACAGCAGTTGCACAGCTGTAGCGAGATTTGGAAGAAAGACGCAGGCCGCTCTTTAACATGTTAGCGGAGGATAATGAATGACATAATAAACATAAAGCTGTGTTGAAAAAAAGAATGGCAGACATTTCCCCTAAAGCAACAACACTGGCAGTTTTAGCTGGAATTAAGGTGGAAATACAGCAGCAGTTACCACAGAGAGAATTAGCTGAAGGGCCAGGCACTGACAATCAGCTGAAGGAGAATCATCAAAGAAAGATAATGTCAGTGAGGTTTTGATCTGCAGAGTGTACCCAGGGAAACCACAGAATGGTCACCAGCACAAGCTGTCAGAGCTGCTGGATGGATACAATTCAAAGATGGTATATGGATACTAGACCCCAAGTGGGACCCGACGCAAAAATCACAACCAGTTTCAGATATCCATGAAGCCTAAGCAGCAAACACCTGAGAACCCCGAGACAGTAAGTACAACACCCCAGAGCACTGTGACAATACAGCAGATAAACTCTTCTAACTCTGCAACAGAAGGGAACTTGGACACAGTATTATTTAACAAACAAGGGCACACTGAATTATTGGTAGAGCAGGGAAGTTTAAAAAATAAGCCAGTAAGTGTTAATTTGAAAATGGCACCAAAAATCCTGGCTCTTACAAATACTTCTAGCACTGAAGCAAACAGAACAGTGCTTGAATCTGTTGAAGTTCCAGCTGAGTCTAACGAACTGAGTAACAATAATATACAGAACCCAAACGTGTTATAGCAGAAAACACACACACTGGGAACTCCACTAATTTACTATCTGGAGTTACTGCCTCACAAAATGAGGGTTTGAATCCAGAACTAAACACAACCCCTAAAACAACATATCGGGAAACACAGTAGTGACACAAACTCACAAAGCCTGCCCCCCCCAAACAGGGACCACGGTACGCTAACCTTTTTAATAGACCAGAGCCTGCACACAGATGAAATGTGGTAAGGTTATGATGCAAAGGAGGCATGGACCCTAGACCTGACCGTATTTCTGTGGGAAAAACCTTGTTAAAAGATGGCATGAAATTTATGGCCTCTGAAATTTACTTACTAATTCACTTTTTGGGGGAGTATAACTTTGACGTAAATTTCAGATTCCCACAAGGCCTAGAGAGATTCTGGATGAAGTACAATCAGATTAAATTCTCCCCCATGTGGACTCCATTTATAGCCATACCACTTAGAAAACCTATGATCAAAACCATTACCATTAAGTTTAGAAATGAAGGTGTACATGTAAGTGACATATTGCATTGGCTTCAACAACAATGTGAAGTTCTTAGCACCCCTGAAGCAATAGTCAATTCTGAATCTATCTGGACTGGGGTGTGGCAGTTAAAAGTAAAACTTGGACACACCAAGGAAGGTATTTCGCATCTCCCCAGTAGTTTCTTCTTAGGTTGGGATAGGGAAGTCTGTTTCTTATCTGGCCAGCCTAAGGCTTGTTATAAATGTGGGGCATGAACACACCTACTCAACGTCTGTGATAAACATTTCTGTGGTTTATGTGGAGAATTTGGCCACATCAGTCTACAATGTGCCAATCATGCAACGTGCAACCTTATTAAAAAATGCAGCAAAGAGAATTGGTCTCTGCATTTAAAATAACAGTACCTCAGCTACATGAACACTTGAATGACAAGATTCCACAAACATCAGCTACTACTTCTACTAGTAAAGAGAATACTCCAAAAGTGGTACCCCCCCCGGGGAAACAGTAAACACAGTGGTGCCACTATTGATAAACACTGCAACTCATGTGACCCTAGTGCCTCCACCTGTAAATGATGTGGCACCAGATTATGAGGAAGAGGAAGGGACTTCAGAGATGCCCCCTGCTCAAAAGTGGTCTGTTCCCATTACCAGACAATGCAGCTCCAGGCAAAATAAAACAGCAGCCACAAAGCAGGGAGTTGAGACTGGTAACCAGTTTAAAATTCTATCCTCTTGTAATTGAGGAGATTCTGAGGCTGATAATTTAGTTTCAGATACCTCTCACAATTCAGGAGCTCCAGAGCCTGAGGAACAGCTGCTGGAAGAGAAGAAGAGGAAAAAAAGGAAGAAAATATGATGACTTTCTTTTTTTCTAAATAGGGCAGTTCTCTTTGGCCTCATTAAACATTTGTAGTATAAGGAATGGGGAAAAAGATCATCTGTATTACCATTGCTTCATGATTTGAAATTGGACATAATATTTCTACAAGAAACATGGATGAACTCCTTATTTTCTATGCAACAGACACAAATAACTGGATATGGGACCATCATACTGCTCCTTTGGTACAGACAAAGCAAATGGAATTAGTATTTTATTTAAAGTTCAAAAGTTCAAATTACAAAAATTTGTAAACCTAATTTCAGGGAGAGTGCTCATTTTTGATGGAATATGGCAGAATGTGCCAAGCAGATTTATAGATGTTTACACTCCTAAACAAAAAGCAGAAAGGGTGCAAATGTTTGCATTAATTCACTCTTATTTAGCAGCTGCTAAGAATGTTTTTCTGGGAGGGTATTTTAACTGTACTTCAGAGGTGAACAGATGCCTGTGGAAAAAAGTATATTGCAATTCAATAGTATTTAAAACATGTAGAAACAGCAGAGTTGATGGACTGCTTTAAAAATGTAAAACCTGATATCAGGTATACATATGACCACAGCTCACTGACTACCAAAATCGATTACATCTTTGTCTCAAAAACTAAAGGTGAACAATACAACAGTGCTTCCAGTAGAGTTTATAGACCATTTAATGGTTAAAACTATATTGATTATAAATGGGAATAAAACTGTTCCCCAGACCAAATGGAAATTGAATACTGCACTTCTAACTGAACCAGAAGTCAGATTAGGTATTACATGTATATTGACAGCCAGAGTGTCTGTCATAAGCCTATATGATGATGTTGGGCAGTGGCAGGAGAATACTAAACTAGGCATAAGATAATGGCCTCAAACATTTGGTAAATCACAAGTTAAAAATAAATTTCTCAATTATCTCAAGTTAAGAATCCAGTTATTCAAACTTTTCACAGTCACCTATCAAACAGGATAGGATTTAACTGACCATATCACAAAAATTAAAACAGAAACGAAGACGTGCCCATACAACAGATCTCTGCTGGGAACCTCCACAAAGGAGACCCACAGGGAGGTGGCATGGGACCCCACAGGGGAAGGAAACAACTCCTGATGGGGGAACTGAATTGTTAGGGTGTAGAACTGGGGGACAGAGGGGAGAAGGAGGCAAAGTGCTTGCCCAGTGCCATGGCTTGGAGGGACAGGAAGCAACTCCTCAGGATCGTGGCAGCAGCTGCATGGGGGAGGGAGCTGGATGTCATTGTCCACCTGGGTACAAATGACATGGCTGGGAATGGGATCAGAGCAGTGCAGCAGGAGTTTGTGGAGTTGAGGAGGGGCCTTAGACAAGTAGCACACATGGTAACCTTCTCTGAAGTGCTACCTGTCTATGGCATGGGTGAGGTTAGGGTATTCTGCAACATGGGATTCAATGGCTGGGTGAAAAACTGGTGCTAAGCTCTGGGATTTGGCTTCTTTGAGGACCTGGGGTCCACCTGGAGTGATACAGGCCTATACTGGAGTGATGGTCTGCATCTGTCCGGGAGGGAAACCAGAATCCTAGGTGATAGGTTTAAATGCTTCATTTGCAAGCATTTAAACTAGCCAAGGAGGGAGGCACTGAAGGGAAGCAGGGAAATCTCAGCCCCCCTACAGAACAGGGTAGTTAGTGAAGTAGACACAAAGGTAGAGATGTCGCTAGGGAGCAGGACAGGGGTAAATCCAGAAAAAGGCAAAGGCAGTAAGGACAGGGATGGGCCTAAAAGGGGTAAGGCCATAAAAAAATGGAGGGCAATAAGTACCAATGCACATAGTTTGGGTAATATGCTCCCTGAACTAATGGCCTTGATGGAAGAGGGATGCCTGGATATTGTGGCAGTCACAGAAACATGGTACACAGAGAACAATGACTGGGATGTCAAAATACCAGGGTACACAATCTATAGGAAGAACAGGGAGGGTAAACGAGGAGGAGGAGTAGTTCTCTACATAAGGGAAGGAATAAAAGCAACAGAACTAAAGGGTAAACAGGGATGAGAGGAGGCACTGTGTGTCACACTGGAGACAAGAAATGGCACCACAATCCACACAGGGGTTGTTTACAGACCCCCATCTCAGGGGGAGGCAGTGGACAAGGAAATGATAGAAGGAATCCTTAGAATGGCAGAAAAAGGAGAAATATTGTTGATGGGGGACCTGAATATGAAAAATGTTAACATAAGCACCTTCACTGCAGCCACATTCAAGAGCTGAGTCATTCTTAATGCCCTACAGGGTGCATGCCTCAGGCAGCTAGTGTTAGAACCCACTCAGGAGGGAGCAATCTTAGACCTAGTATTCTCAAATGGGGATGGTGAGAGGATCTCAGATTTAGAAGTGAGTAGCCATCTGGGAACAAGCGACAACCAAACAGTGTGGTTCACAATAAATACAGCTGTAGAGTCAAGCCATACAAAAGTAAGGGTGTTGGACTTTAGTAGGGCTGACTTTTGCAAAATGGGAGAGTGCCAGACAAGAAGGAGGGGTGGAGGAACAATGGGGAAAAATCAAAACTGCCATCACAAAGGTAACAAACTTTTGTGTAAAGCAAATCAACAAAACAAAATGAAGGAAAAAGCCACTATGGTTCTCAAAAGAGGTGGCAGGGAAGGTTAAGGAGAAAAGGACAGCATTCAGGAAATATAAGGAAACACAGAAGGAGCAGGACAGAGAACTATATCAGTTAAAGCAGAAGAAGGCAGGGAAGGCAGTCCGAATAGCAACGGCCCAAACTGAGGAAAAGACAGCCAACTTTGTTAAGAAGGGGGATAAAACCTTTTATAGGTACATTAGGGAGTGAAGAAAGACCAAGGAGGGGATACTGAGTCTTAATAAAGGGGAAAGAATCTGGGCAGAAGGTGACAGTGAAAAAGCAGGGATACTGAAAGAATACTTCTGCTCAGTATTCACAAAAGAAGAGGAGGGGGGTTATCTAAACCAAACAATGGAAACACTCTGGATAGGGGGATCGATACCAGTCCATTCACAGAAGAAAGGGTTCTGAAAGAACTCTTAAAACTAAAGGTGGACAAAGCAATTGGGCCTGACGAGATTCACCCCAGAATTCTAAAAGAACTAAGGGTAGAACTAGTGATACCACTGACTACTCTCTTTAACAAATCATGGTAGGATGGGGTGGTACCTGAGGACTGGAGGAGAGTGGATCTGATTCTACTTCACAAAAGTGGGAGCAGGGCAGAGGCAGGAAACTGCAAACCTGTTTGTTTGGAATCAGTGGTAGAGAAAATAATGGCATCACTTCTGAAGGAAAGAATTGTTGAGTACGTAGAGGCTAGTAGAGCACAGGACCCAAGGCAGCATGGATTCACAGTGGGAAGGTCATGTCAGATGAATCTAATAGATTTCTTTGCTGGGTGACCAAAGTAGTAGACCAGGGAGGGGCTGTGGACATGGCCTACCTAGACTTTAGTGAGGTATTTGACACAGTGCCACACAAAAGATTAATATACAACTTAGCCAGCCTTGGAGTGGGTCCCAAGGTGGTAGCCTGGGTAAAAAATTGGCTGGACAATAGGATGCAGAGGGTAATAGTAAACAGAGTCCACTCTGAAGAAAGGGGGGTTACTAGTAGGGTACAGCAGGGTTCAGAACTGGGACCGGTCCTTTTTAATGTTTTTATAAGTGACATTGCAGAAGAACTGGAAGGAAAAGTATATCTCTTTGCAGATGACACAAAGATCTGCAACAGGGTTGATACACAAGGTGGGGTGAAAAGGATGAGAAGGACCTTGGCAAGGTTGGAGGAATGGTCAAATGTATGGCAGCTCAGAGTCAATGCAAAGAAGTGCAAAGTAATGCACCTGGGAAACAAAAACCCCAAGGGAAGAGTACGCAAGAGTACACAATGGGGGGTGAGATACTAACAACAACAAAAATGGAAAGGGACCTGGGGGTAGTCATATTAGATGACCTAAAAGTGGGCAAGCAATGTGAGAAGGCAGTAAGGAGGGTTGGGGGATACTGGGATGGACAGGGAGAGGCATCACCAGTAGAAAACAAGAAGTTGTTATCCCTCTGTACAGAGAGTTGGTGAGACCCCATCTGGAGTACCGTGTGCAGTTCTGGAGACCCCATCTCTGCAAGGACATAGACAGGATGGAGGCTGTCCAGAAGAGGGCAACTAAAATAGTGCAAGGTCTGCACCAGAAGACTTATGAAGAGAGACTAAAGGAGCTTAATATGTATACCCTCAAGGAAAGGAGGGAGAGGGGGGATAGATAGAAACTTTCAAGTGCCTCAAGGGAATCAACAAAGTCCAAGAGGGTGGCATCTTTCAGAAAAAGAGAGGTGCAAGAACAAGGGGGCACAATTTGAAGATAGAGAAGGGATGGCTCAGAGGTAATGTGAGGAAGTATTTTTTCATGGAGAGGGTTGTGGATGTATGGAACAGCCTTCCTGAGGAGGTTGTGGAGTCAAAAACAATGAGGGAATTCAAGAATGCATGGGACAGACATAAGGTAATTCTAGTGGGGGGTAAGAGGAAGTAGGCTGTTGGTTAACTAGGATCTGCAGCTTATCCATTAGGTAGGGAAATGGGCAGACTAGGTGGGCCAAGCGGTCCTTATCTGCCATCAAATTCTATGTTTCTACGTTTCTTTCTTTAAACGTAGAAATGAATTTTGGCACACACACACAAAAAAAAATTCAGATCAATGTGAGGCCTGTAAAGAAAGGAGAAATATATCTGGTATCACTAGTATACAACATATGCAAGGGAAGGGAACTTAATTTCTACTACAAATGGGGTCAGAGAGATAGCAAAAATCTATTTAGATATATTTAGTCACAGTTTTACAGCAGTACCTCAAGACATAGCCCATTACCTGTAAAATATACAAGTAGACCCTGTAAGTGACTCACAATGTTTGAAGATAACTGAATAATCTCAAAACAATAAATTTTAAAAGTAATTAATACATTGAAACAAGGCGTATTGGCAGGAAGGGATAGGATTTCTAATGAAATTTACGTAACTTTTGGAGAAACCCTAGCTGCATGTTTGTCAAAAGTATTTTTATATTTCTTTACCCAGAATCACATCCCACCTACATTTTCTAGAGGCTTAATAATATTGCTTCATATGTCAGGAGATAAAACCCTAATATAGAATTGAAGACTGAATTGTTTATTGAATTCTGACTTTAAAATTCTAACTTCAATTCTACAAAAAAAGATTATGAATAGTAGCACAGAATTTAATTCATTAAGCTCAGACATGCACACTACCAGACAAGAAGATTCAGGGGAATTTATTTATCATCTGGAATGTATCTGAATATTGTCAGCAGAATGTGATTGCAGGGCGTCTTCTTTCAATGGACCGATGTAAAGCTTTTGATAAGGTCAGTCACACCTTTTTGTTTCAGGTACTACAGAAATATAGTATAACTTACACCTTTGTACAGTGGTTACAATTATTATATAAATCAGTGGAAATTACTCCACTAATAGCAGGTCAAGAGGGGCGCAGGATTAAAGTGAAAATTGAGGCTAGACAAGGGTGCTCTCTTAGCCCATTACTGTATGTTTTTGCAATTGACCCATTTATTAGGAAAGTTATAGCAAATAGAAACATAGAAGAAATTATAGGCCTGCAGCAGGATGATACAGTAAAACTAGTCACATATGCTGATGATTACTGTCTTTTCATTAGAAATGATAAGATTGTGCTTAGTTTACTCCAGGAGGTGGAGAACTAATCCAAAATGTCAGGAGCATGACTACTGTAAATATGGATGAAAGAAAATGATTAAGGTTAGGACCACATACAACCAAAGCAACTTGTTTAGCTCTCTTAAAAGTGCTGAGAGGAACTTCTAAAAATTTTAGGTGCTAAATTTGGGAAGGAAATATGGCTCACATTAACTGGGAGGAAGCCTTAAAACCGAATGAAGGTAGCCAGTTGGAAAAGCTGGAGAATGTCCAAAACAAACAGAGTGTTTGTTATAAAACAATTTTTAGTTCCTTGTCTATTGTATGTTAGAATGGTGTTCCCCCTACCTTTTAAAGTGAGATAAAGTTACTTAGCATTTTTTTTTCAAATATTATGGGGAAGCAGGATAAACCCAATTAAAAGAGACTTCACATATTTATCAAAATGAAAAGGAGGGCAAAATATGATAAATCCGGTGGTGTATTTTCATACGTTATTTTGGTCAGAGTCCTTGAAGATAGCTGTACAGGAGAATTCAACTTTGGCACAGAAATGGGTTAATAATACTCTAAAAATGTATCTAACAAAATGGGAGGACTACCCTATAAAAATATCACAACATATGAATATATCCAGATATTTTAGACCAGCCTTACAGAAGGTTTACAAATGGAAGATTAGGAAACAACAAATTGAACGGAAATCTAGGAAACAGTTGTATAACCTAGTACTTAATACAGTAGGTCCAACTGAATCAGAATTTAAAAATTGTAGGCCAGCCAAGAACCATTTAGTCTTTAAGCAACTTATGAACAATAGGATACCTCAAAGGATGTGAAATGTTTTGTGACTCTGTTTGTTGGGGGGGGGTAAATGTAAAGGGTAATAACAAGCACAAGGCTGTAGAAGACAAAATATGTCCTTACCCTGAATACATATCACAAATAGAGACATTGGAGCATTTCCTACTGGAATGTACCTTTTCTAAGCATTTATGGATATTTATATAGCTAGGAGATGGAGGCTTCCATGGTTAAAAATACTTTCTTATTAGAACATAGTGTTGGGTGATTTTCTACAGCTGGTTCCAAAGTATGACAGCAGTACTCTGCCAGTGATTTTTGCCAGTCTGAAATACTTCTTGTAGCAGGCAAGAAGCTAATTTGTGCAAACAACAGCATATGATCTATATGTCTCTTTGCAAAATATGTGCAACATCCTTCAAGGAGGTGTATGAAAAAGATTTGAAATTTCACTGTAAATGATAAGTACTTTTTTGGTGGAGGGGGTTTCCTTTTTTCCAAAAATATAACTAGAAGTTTGGCAATAAGAGATAAACATTCAATGTCCATTTAAGAGATGAATTGTATTATGTTAGTTTTCCCTTGTTTTCTTGTTCTTTTTTTTTCTTTGCTGATTATGTAGGTATCTGAAATTTACTTATTTGTGTTAAGATGATGTGATGTGATATTATTCTTTTCTTTACAATAAAAAAATGCCCCTACTTTTTCAAGAAGTGCCATGGGATCTTTTACATCCACCTGAACAACCACCAGAACAGGCAGGCAGGACCTCAGTTAAATATCTCATCTGAATGATAGCACCTCAGGAGTGCAGCACTCCCCTCATGCTGCACTGCACTGTCAGTACTGGAATTTTAACCCCCAAGTGCCTGGGATGGGACTAGAATCCACATCCTTCCAATTGTCTGGCCTCAGAAGTGAGTGTGCAGTCTTGTGAACCATTTAAACTAGTGACAGAGTAAGATTTTTCAGTGAATGACTAGGGGCACTTAAACCATTGAAAATGGCTACTATTGGAACTGTAGATGACAGATTTACCAGTAATATCGAAGGCAATTTGAGGTGGCAGTCATGAAGCATTCCAGGTATTGAGAGTTATTTGCATGCCCTGTAATGTGGCTAAGTCCAGGTTGCAATGTCGTATACCTCAGTGACATTCTGGATGCTTGGAACATATGATCATATTTGGAAAGTGGGATCTAAATGAAGATTTTGCTTTGCATATGCTTCTATTTTCTTCTCAAACTCCATCAAAGGGAGCTTGGCAATTTGGAAAATCATTGCAAAAACATCAGATTGGATTTTTTAAAGACTTGCACTCTATTTTAGGGTCCTCATGCAGCTGCTAGATTACATAATAACTGGTCTAACATTTTGCTGCAAGTGCCCCGATTTGTGCACAAAAAAATTACTCACATATCAAAAAAAAAGTACCATTTTAGAACTGAAAGACTGATATGTAGTTTAAGTCCTTGCTGAAACTGCTCTCATGTTGGCACAGTGCGTCATGTTCTACTATAGAACCCTGTGACTAAAAGGGACATCAGCTGTATCATACAGTTCTAAACTTAAGCAATAAGGCATGCCAGGAGGTATGTCACACTGGAATAACATCACGCCTCAGGAGCATTGTAAGGCACAACACCACGGGCTGAGTGCCTCCAACTACCGGAGAAGTGACATTATCAAAGTAACACATGCCCTGAAGTGCACTACTGTGATTATAAGGTAGATCCATCATCCAGGTATGTGTTTATGGTTGTAAGTAGGCTATATCGTGGGTACTAGTTTCACCTGTGAAGCTGTACTGGGATAACATCACAAGTTAAACTCTCTCTGCACCAATCAGCTTTCAGCATTTTTTTCTATCCATTTTATAATGGAACATACTGACAGTGTGCAAATCAGGAAAGCCAGTGGGTATACTAAAAGGTCACTAAAGATAGAACAATAGCAGAATTTGAGGCAAAAGGTTAAACAAAAGCTTCTACAGAAAACCTTATATTCTGGAAGGTTTCTTCATTTCTATTCCTTTGTTGCTTCATTATTAGGTTTTTATTAAATGACCTGGATCATTGTCCCCAACAGGTGAACTACTCCTACTGTTTAATCTGTGTTTAATCATATTCTGAAGTCACAGTCTGTGCGACATCATCATAATTTCCATACTACAATTTCACAGAGTATTACTACTTGAATTATCAAGCAGCAAGCATGTGAACTTCAGTGGACAAGGATTCTTTTTCAATGCAAATTAAAATAAAGAAATGAAGAACAAAGGAAAAAGAATCTTGAAAAACAGATAAAGGGCCCAATTCACAAAGGTTGTCACAACCTGTGCTGAAGGCAGCTTGGGCCGATTGTCGGTGTGCCATGGACCCTGCACCCAATTAACTATCTGGTAGGGTCCCAGTGGCAAAGTCCCACAGCTTGTGGCAAAGGTGGCAATGCGCCAAAGAGACAGCGCAACCAAGAGGTTTTCCACATGCTATAGGCATGGTCAGTCAGCTCTTAAAGTCCTCTGGCCAGCGACTTCAATCCTGATCCCTTTCATTACACATGATCACATTTCCTGGTGGTCTAGCGGACCCCCTCTCTATCCATGATCTCCCCTATACAGATTTCTATATGTATCCTAGGAGGTCTAGAGGACCTTCCTCCCTATCCCCTGATCTCACCTATATATATTTATATATTTTCCTGGTGGTCTAGTGGGCCCCCCACCCTGTCAGGCAGTATCCCAACACACCGCTCCCACCGTCCCATTCATTGCCAGCTCAGGAATGGGACAGAGGAAGCAGGGTGGTGGGGTACTGCCTTCCAGGGTGGGGTGTTCGTTAGACCACCAGGAAAATATATAAATTTATAGGGGAGATCAGGAATAGGGAGGGGGTCCACTAGACCACCAGAGAAATATATTTTATTATAAGGACAGATCAGGGCTTGGAGGGGTCCACTAGACCATCAGAGATGTGATTAGTAAAAAGAGGATTGGGCTGGGGGATCCACTAGACCACCAGGGACATAATTATTTTATTAAACAGGGGATCGGGGGTGGGAGGGGAACCACGGCTCATTGGCACAAGTTCTCTACCCTCCCAGAGGACACACTTCTAAGTACCCTTAGACCAGTCAGGGCTTGTCTAACAGTACTTAGAAATTTGCCCTCTGGGAGGGTTTTATGAATCCCAAAATAGGGGATATGGCAGCCTGCATATGCTGCAAGCCCTCTAGCGCCATGCTGCAGACAATTTTGTACCAGAAGGATGGTGCAAGCCCCCTTTGTCACACGCAGCCTGCGTTTGCTGCAGGCTGCTTTTGTGAATTGCTCCTGGCACATCTTGTGGTGCAAGCCACACCTTGTGCCATTCCTTGGGACACAAGCTCCTTATTGTAATTTAGGGGGGCTTTGTGAATTGGGCCCAAAATATAAGCTGAATTCTGTCTAAGTGTATGTGTCAAAGTTTACTCAAAACAATAAAAACTCACTTTTAAGTATTCTATGCATGCCTCTGGAAATGGCTGAATTCCATGTTTGGATGTTTTATACGTTAAGGAGCTTGATTGATTGATTGATTGATTTCAAAAGTTTCACCAGGAATGACATACTGAGCTGCTAACAACTCATTTCTAGATGCGTCCTGAGGGTAAGGGGATATGGAAAATCAAATATAACAAGTACTATATAACTAGGAGCATAGTCAAAAAATTGAAGACAATTAAGTATAGTAACTAAGTAAATGTGTATTTCTTAAATGCCCAATCCCGGAGGCTCTGGGCACTTTAAAAGAGAAGAGAAGAGACGTAAAAAAAAATACACAATATCAGCAATAGCAGTAAGCAGGTCATGACAAGTCAGTAAATTCAGTAAATATATATAAATAAAATAGCAGTACGTCAATAATAGATGACGTATAGCTGGCTTCGGAAAGCTTCTCAAAATAGATGGGCCTTCAGACCCTGCTTGAAAGCCTCCACAGATGGAGCCTCCCTCAAGGGTCTTGGTAGTGAGTTCCAAAGAGCCAGGCTGGCCATCTCAAATGTGCGATCTCCTGAGGTTTTCAGCTGGGTCCTGGGAACCACCTGGAGGCCCTCAGTGGAGAAGCAAAGTGAGCACACAGGGCAGACAGGAGACAGAAGGTCACTCAGGTAACCAGAGCCTGAACCATATGGAGCCTTATAGGTGAGCAAGCCCACCTTAAAGGTAATCCTCCACCTCACCAGCAGCCAGAGCAGGTTACACAGGACCGGGGCCACATGGCAGGACCTCAGAAGGCCTGTCAGCAACCTGGCCACTGTGTTCTGCACTAGCTGCAGGCAACTTACAGTGAGTCCTCCCACTGACCCCAAAGTACAGAGTGTTACAGTAGTCTAGCCTTTTTTTTTATTTTATATACTTTATTATATAGGGTCACAACACAAAACATATCAATAAAGAACCACAAAATACAATAAGCATCCAACACACACCCCTGCCCACCACCCACCCATGGAGGTAACAAGAGAGAAAATAGCTTAATCAGTCCAGACCTATTGTAAAATTAAATGACAAAATCAATAGATATTCATGAAAAAGTAATATGATGCCTAATGAATAACAGAATCCAATACAAATGAAAAATCAAATAAGAATGTAAAAAGTGCATTACGGTGCTGCTCCGTAATAACCGATATGGTGTTAAAGGTGTGCAATTTGCTACATTTCTTGTCATAATATGAAGACTTATGAGTAACAATCACAATTAATTTCCAGCCGGAGGTTGAAAAGGAGTTCCTGCAATCATTCTTCATAGGTGATTACAGTTTGATTGACCCAGTGGCAGAGGACTACCTTTTTTACTGATAAAAGAGTTTAAAGCTGTATGACATCTCCTTTCTTTAACTGCAATGTCACTAGTCTCCAACTAAACATATATTAGGAGTAAAGGCATCCTCAAGTCCCAAGAGAGGATCAACTTTGGACTTACTCAACAGTAGTCTAGCCTCGATTTAAAAAAAGGCATGCACCAGTGATGGCAGGTTACTAGGCAGAATTAAGGCTTTGATCCAGGTGACATTCCTTAAAAGATAAAAAACACTCCGCATGATGGGTGATACCTGAGCCTCAAGTGTCAATCCACTGTCAAGGATGACACCCAGATTTTTTCACCTTAGTGGAAGCTATCAACTGGGTGGGGCCCAAAAACAGCCCCATACCCAATCCAGCAGCAACCACATCATGCCAGTGACCAGGCTCAATCACTAGTACCTCCATCTTGTCGGGGTTGAGTCTCAGCCAGTTAGAGGACATCCAGTCTTGAATCTCAGTCAGGCATTTGTTAAGTATCTCCACAGTGTCACTCATCCCAGAAACAAAGGACATATACAGCTGGGTATTATCTATATAGCAGTGAAAGCCAAAGTTGTAACATCTAATAATCTCACCCAGGGGAAGCATGTACACCGCGAACAACATAGGTGACAGGCTCAAACCCTGAGGAACTCCACAAGGCAGGGGCTTTGGGCAGGAGGAGAAATTCCCATCACTGTCTGTTACAGCCTGCTCATGAGGAAGGACTCAAACCAGTTGATGACAGTGCCAATAAGTCTGCAGAGCTCCCTGAGGTGACACAATAGCACTACACGGTCCACAGTGTTGAATGCTGATGAGAGATCAAGGATAATTAGAACTGACCATTTTCCTCTATCTGACCCCTGATCTTCATCTCCTTGAGAGCCCCATCAAACCACAGAGATCTCTGGGTCAGCCCAATGGCATGGAGGGCTGTGGCATCCTGCCTTACCTCCTGCCACACTGACAACCCATGTTTGCGGTGCAAGCTGTTTACTGGGGGTCAACCAAGGAGGGAGAGGGTCGAGCATCCAGAGGACAGCTCTCCTCTCCTGGGGAAGGTGGGGAATGGGGACTGGCACCTGCCTGACACCTAGCAGTGGATGTGGGGTTGGCACACTGGGTCCCGCACAACATGGGGCACAGGCAGAGCAGCCAACTGGCGTGCTGTGTTTGGTAGCATGTGGAGCTCTGCTATTGTAGGCATTGCATGCTTCACCTTTGGTTCAAGGGCAAAAAAACATGAAAAACAGTCCCATGTGTGTCAGATGATTGTCGTCCTCTGCAGGCTGTGCTCCCAATCGCAAGCACCTCACTGAACTGGATCCAGTCTCTTTGGATTGAGGGGACTTCATGCCACCCTGCTGCAGAGGACAAGCCATGTGGGAAGAAGGGAGGCAAGTCCTGTGGGTTGGGGATAGGGCTGAGAGACTGGTACGGACATGGGCTGACCAGGATAGGAGGCAGAAAAGGAGAAAAAAAAAAACATGTGGATTTCAAGGGAGAAAACCTGGGTCATTTACAGATCTGTGAGACAGAGTAGAGTGCCTTAGACACAGCACCATTGTAGGCTGCCACTGTCTCGCCGACAACCACTACACATGCAGCACTCATGCTAGAAAAGTCCACTACCGCAGCAGTCCCTCTGGGAACAGCTCCCTCAATGGGCAGCAGCAGACCATCTTGACAGGGGAGGGACTAACAGGGGGGCCCTGAACGAGAACTCCACCAAGCAATGATTGGCCCAAGAGACCAGATCAATCATTGAGATCAGTGACCTCAAGCCTCAGTGAGACTACTAAGTCCAAGGCATGGCCGTGGCTGTGGGTCACTGATGCAGCAGCTTGTGCGAGGCCCAGCGAGGTCATCATCTGGAAGAAGTCATGACCAAAATGCAAGAGTTTGTCATCAATCCAGGCATTAAAGTCACCCAGAATCAATCATCTGGGTGACTTCAACACTTTGTCAGCAACAAAGTCTACGACTTCCTGCAGGAATTCCCCCTCACAACCTGAAGTTTGGTACACAAGGAGGATCCTGCAACCTGCACCTGGACCCCTACACACAGCCATGCATTCAAACGATGAAGCAGAGCCCACTAGGTGCACGGAGAAGCTCAAATTAGACCTAAAATATATGGTCCCCCCACCCTGTGTCTCCACCTCGGGCAGTGCACCATGGAGAATCCAGCCAGGACTGACACCTCCAATACCGGACCCGAGTCATCCCTCAAACAAGTCTCTGTAACGCAAGCCAGACCAACCGAGGAAATCAAGTCCACAATAATTGCAGCCTTGTTCCTAATTGATCTGGTATAGCATAGCACCGCTTGAAGGGGACCAGTGGAGGCTGCTGACTCACTGACTACCTGCCCACTCAGTCTGGTGGAAACCCTGAGAATGGGCACCAAACACGTCTGGCCTCTCTCAAGGCTGCATTTTGCCCCAGGGTGTCTTCTGGACCCGCCCATCCGGATATGGATCACTCCCGCTTTAACCCCAGTGCTCCACCATCTACCATCATGCCCTCTACCAATCCCAGCCTCCCTACAATGCCTTACCACTGCTGCTGGTAAAGGTGGGTCAGAAAAGGGGCTGAGATCATGCAGCAGAGATGCTGAGTGAGTAATATGTAGGGGTCTGAAGCCCAAACACATCTTCCAGCTACTAATAAAACCAGTAAAATTCAACTACATAAATTGCCTCCATCCTTAAAACATCCCCACCACCCTCAAACAAAATAAACAATATACTTCCCACAAATAAAATATAACTCTCCACTCACCCTAAATCCCTCCACATCCACCCAATTCAATCAACCAACTTTAATAAATTATAACCATACACAGCCACCATCCAGCCACTAACCTAAAAACACTCACACCACCCTCCCAATCTCAGTTACCCCCCAACAATAATTAATAATGTTAAAATTACAGATGTAATAAATTTCTGTGTAGGGAGAATCCTGCAGTGGACTGCAGAGGAGAAGTCCAGAAAATGTCACAAACAACTGCAAGTGAAGCTCCACAATATTAGAGCAATGTCCATTTCTTTAGAAGGCAAACTGTAGCAGCGCTCATACCACTGCACAATGATTATACACCACAACCAGAAAAGAGAGGGAGACCTTTGGTAACAAAAACAAGGTGCTCTCACCACTCAGTTATGAAGCTGGAAAACCAAAACGGGAGCCCCTCTGGCAGCTTCAGAGAACACACAGTCACAGCCTTTCCAGCAGAATAGTCAAAACTTTCTTTCCACAGAGAGGGGCTCTCACCACCCCCTACGTGTGAGCAACAGATCTCACAAACAGTCCTGCTAGTTGGATATGCAGTGTATTCACACCAAAAGGAACAAGCCATCCCAAGGTAAATGGGCGGTAGAACGCCAACACCAGCTCCTTGTCCTGCTGTGAAGTGTCTGAGCAAACAACCCCCAATAACATCCGGACAACTCTGTTCACCAGCCACCAACTTCACCGACTCCTCAGCCAGTTCAGCCTCTCAATGGCATGACAGCTCTGTTGGCTTCCTTCCAATTTCTTCCTCAGCAACAGCTAATCCTTTGACGGTTCCAAGTGAGCTCCTCACACAGTCATCACTCTCCTCCAGTCTGGGAGCGAGAGCCTTCTTCGGTTGCAAATGCAGTTATCAATGGCGTCAAAATTTGCAAATGTGAACTCCTCTGCAGGGCACTAAAAGGATTATACCTAGAAAATAATAAAGCTACCTCCTATACTGCGATGAGGTGCCTTTGTAAATGAGTCCCTGACTCAAAGGTTGTAAATCCGACTTGTTCAAATAAATAAATAAATAAATAAAATATACTAACTTGTTGTAGGATCCTGTCTACAACTTAAATCCCTATACCTCACCTCTAAAAATTACTTGTACTACGTTACAATAAAAACGAGTAAAACTGCAGCACTTGTTGGATGAAAATCACATCCAGTAAGCAGACTGATTAAGGATTCGCCTCTAGTCCTTTCAAAAGTTGTTTTTTTTTATTATGCTTTTTGCCATGCCAGGTCATCTATTTCTGCCCTGGTCATGGATCCCCATACCTCCACCACCGATTATGCCTGTGCTCCCCAGTCACCCTTGGCTTTCCCCCCAGAGGGTAGGGTTGTGGCACGTCCCCTTACTGGCGCCGTAATATTGGTATCTAGTTGAGGAGCCAGCTTTGGAGGCTAATTGAGTCCCAGGGGGTAGGGCTTTATGGAGATGTCCCAGCACGAGATTTTCTCCCCTGCAGGCAGGGGCAGGGATGTGCAGTGACAACCAGCATCCATCCTGCCCCTGAGTTGGTAGGTGTTGGTGCTAGCGCCAAACCCAGCCTCCACTGGGTGTCGCTGCTGCACTGAACACTCACACACACCTCTCCCCCAGAGAAGGAAAGCAGTCTAGGGATGGTCAATCCTTCTCCCCCCCGGCCGACCCTCCGACAACCTGGGTCCATTCCCGAACCTGGGTCACCAGCTTCGCAAGCAGAAGTCCAACCGCTGTGCCAGCAGGCCAGCTTCTTTTTAAATTTTAAAAATCCTTGACATAAAGGGCAGAGGTTTTTTTTCATGTGCACAGCTATAGCACAGCCAGGTGGCAGCCCAGAGTGGTGGCCATGTTCCCAGGGTGCTCTCTCAGATGCCTCCACTCTATAACAGATATGTGTAGTTAAAAAAAATTGAGATAATTTAAGTGATGGAACTACTCTTCAGAACAAGGAACAGGTAGTGAAGGAAGCGGACTGCCAGGGCAAAACTACTGGGGGGGGGGAGAGCATCATGGACACTTGCGGGAGGGAGACGAATAGAAGAGTAGTCATGTATGGCTATAACGTAATAATATAATATGTATATATTTATTATCTATTATATATATATATGTATATATTTATTTTATGGATATAACAGATCATTAGAAAAATGAATGGCTTAATTTGATACTACAATAGTAGTAATAATAATAATAATTGTCTCATAGGAATCAGCAGCACCATTGAGTCAATGCCCACCCCCTCCCCTGAGAAAACAAGGTCAGATCTGATTCCTTTTCTTCACGCTGAGCCTGCTGCATGAAAAAGTACAGCAATCTGTTGCCAATATGTGTTGAGGCATACTTCTCTAACTTTGAAGAGTGTATCACTATGATGCACTGGCCTGGAACATAGAAATTGACAGCAGATAAGGACCGCTTAGCCTACCTAGTCTGCCCATTTTCTCTACCTTCTGCAATACCGCAGAACCCACTTGATTTCCGGCTTTTACCCTCTCTTTCCTATTGCTAGGGTTCCCTTGTTCCTATCCCATACATTCTTGAATTCCCCTACCATTTTTGCTCCCACCACCTCTGCTAAGAGGCTGTTACATGCATCCATCACCCTTTCTGTAAAAAAAATACTTCCTCACATTACCCCTCCATCTACCCCCCAGCCGCATATCATGACCCCTTGTTCTTGAACATCTTTTTTTCTAAAGATACTATCCTCTTGTACCTTATTTATGCCCTTGAGGTATTTGAAGGTCTGTATCATATCCCCCCACCCTTGTCTTTCAGGGTATGCATATTGAGGTCCTTTAGTCTCTCCTTATATGAATTTTGGAGCCTGCACCATTTTTGTAGCCCTTCTCTGAACTGCCTCTGCTCTGTCTATGTCCTTCCAGAGATATGGCCTCCAGAACTGGAGACAGTACTCCAGATGGGGTCTCACCAATGATTTGTACAGTGGTATCACCACCTACTTTTTCTGCTGGTGAAACCTCTCCCTACGCACCCCAGCATCCCACTGGCTCTCCCCACAACCTTTTCGGAATGCTTGATCACCTTTAGGTCATCAGATATGATTACCCCCAGGTCCCTTTCCTGTTTGGTGGTTGTCAGTACCTTCCCCCACATCATGTACTCATCCCCTGGGTGTCTGTGCCCCATATGGATGATCTCACATGTCTTTGCATTGAATCTTAGCTACCACACTCTTGATCACTCCTCAGGCATGCTTAGGTCCCTCCTCATTTTATCCAACCCCCTGGAGTGTCAACCCTGTTGCAGATCTTAGTATCATCTGCAAAGAGGCGTACCTTCCCTTCCAGCCCCTCTACAGTGTCACTTATGAAGACATTAAAGAGGACTGGCCCCAGAACTGATCCTTGTAGCACCCTGTTGATCATTCTCCTTTCCTCGGAATTAACTCTGTTCACTACCACCCTCTGTGTTCTATTCCTTATCCAATTTCTGACCCAGTTTACCACCTTGGGACTGACTCCCAAGCTGCCCAGCTTGTTTACAAGCCTCCTATGTAGAACAGTGTCAAAGTCCTTGCTGAAATTCAGACAGGCCACATCCACCGCCCCTCCCTGATCTAATTCCCTGGTCACCCAGCCAAAGAAATTTATCAGATTTGTTTGACATTACCTTCCCACTATGAATTCATGCTGCCTAGGATCATGTGATTGGCTGGATTCAAGATATACCACAATCCTTTCCTTTAGCAGTGATTATATTAATTTCCTTACCACTGAGGTCAGGCTGACTGGTCTGTAATTGTCAGCTTCCTCCCTGCTCCCATCTGCCCTCCTCCAGTCCTCCAGAACCACTCCCATTTCCAGTGATTTGTTGAACAGGGCTGTCAGTAGTGCTATGAGTACCTCTCTAAGCTCCTTTAATATTCTTGGATGTTTCCTATCTGGCCCCATTGCCTTGTCCACTCTTAGTTTTGTGAGTTCCTTTAGGACTCTCTCCTCTCCATAAATGGACTGGTGCCCACCTCCCTTCCATCGATGTTCCTGTCGCTTAACTGAGGTCCACACCTTCCCCTCCTTCTGTGAATACCGAACAAAAATATTTGTTCAGGATTGCTGCTTTCTCCAGGTCCCCGCACACTCCCCTCCTTCCCCTTTTTGGCCTAACAATCCCATCCCTGGTCTTTGTTCTTTCACTAACATATCTGAAGAAGGTTTTGCCCCCTTTCATTACTTCCTGGGCTATTATACCTCCGTTTGTGCCTTTGCACTCCTGACTGTTTTCCCTGCCTCCCTCTGTTTTTTTTTTTTTTTTGTACTTGCTCAGGGCCTCGGCCTCTTTAGGGTGGGCTTCGTAGCCCCCTCCGACTCTTCCACCAGGTCCCATTGTAGCGGGATCCTGGCATTATATTGCACAATGTTCCAGGGGTGTTTGCATTTTTTCCCTGTAGGTCCCATCCCCTGAGTGTGAAGAACTTGCGTCCAGACTGATGGCATGCTAATGCATACCATAGTCAAGTGCCCAGCAGTGCCCTTCCCATCCTGACTTCAAAGAGCCATGCGCCCTACCGCCCATGCTCCACCGGCGGTAGTGCTACAGGTGCGTCTGCTGCTCGGTAACTCAACCCACCCTGGAGGAGGAGGACAGCATCCATTGGGATGCTCAATCCTCCTTCCCCAGCTGATCCCTGATGGCCCAGGCTCATTCCACAAAGTGGATCACCGGCGTAGCATGAGGTGTGGCACCCAGGGCCTCAACCCTCTGTGCCACCAGGCCGGCTAAGCCTCCTTCTATTTTTCTAGAGATACTTCCTTGTCCTCCTCCCCCTCCTCTGCATTTCCTTGTACTTTCTGAATCCCAGACCTTTTACTCTTACCTTCCTGGACACTTTCCTTGAGAACCATAGTGGTTTTTGTTTCCTCTTGATTTTGCTTAATTGCCTAATGCAAAGGTTTGTTGCCTCCTCTATGGCTCCTTTAAGATCCGCCCACTGTTCCTCTATATCCCCCTCATCTTTCTCCCCTGTCAGGGCTTTCCTGAGACATTTCCCCATTTTTTCAAAGTCAGCCCTTCTGAAATCGAGGACTCTCAGTTTTGTGTGGTTTGACTCTGCCACTGTTCTCACGTTAAATCACTCCATACAGTGATCACTGGACCCCAGGTGGCTACCCACCATGACATCTGCAACTCTGTCCCTGTTGGTGAGTACTAGATCCAGTATCACTCCCTCCCTAGTCGTCTCTACCACTAGCTGCCTGAGGCATGCCCCCTGCAGGGCATCCAGTATGTCCCTGCTCCTGGCTGAGGCTACAGCTGGGATGCTCCAATCAACATCCGGCAAACTGAAGTCTCCTACCAGCAGCACCTTCCCTTTAGTTGCCATCTTATGGATGGCTTCCACTAGATCCCTGTCCAACTCTTCCCCTTGTGCTGGAGGTCTATAGATCACTCCAGTGTGAATAGCGGTACATTAACTATCCTTAGGGTGAGCCACAGTGCCTCCAATCCTCTCTGCATTCCCTGTACCTCAGTTGCTTTTATATCCTATCTGAGGTTAAGAGCCACTCCTTCTACCTTTTTACCCACCCTGTCTTTCCTAAATAGAGTATAACCTGGTATGGCTGTATCTCAGTCATGGTTCCCATTGTATCATGTCTCGGTAATAGCGACAATGTTCAGGTACACCTCTGCCATCATGGCCACTGTGACTGGGATTTCATTTCCCAAACTGCGAGCATTCATGCACCTGGCCTTCCAAGTTATGCTACCTCTCCTTCTGACAGCTCCCCTCTTATCCTCATGCCTTCCCTCTTTATCGCTCCTGTCTTTACTCCCATTTCTCCTTTTCTCTGCCATTCTACCTTTTCCAGTTCCAGATACCTATGGTGATTTCCCATCCTTAGGGTCCTCCCTACTGACTGCTTCCTTCTGTGGAGGGGGGGAGGCATATTGATTCTCCCTGCTTTCTTCCACCTCCCCCCATGGCTAGTTTAAATAGTTGCCAATGAAGCATTTATACCTTTCACTGAGGATCCTGCCCCCCCCCCGGATAGTTGCAGGCCATCTCTCCTGTGTAGACCTCCATCCCTCCAGGTGGGATCCCAGTCCCCAATGAAGCCAACTCCCTCTGCTCTGCACCAGTCCTTCAGCCATGCATTGAAACTCCTTGTGCAGAGTACCCTGTCCTCCTCCGTACCATAGACAGGTAACACCTCTGAAAAGGTTACTGAGAGTGCCCCCTGTCTAAGACCCCTCCCCAACTCCCCAAACTCCTCCTGCACTACTATAACCTCATCACTAGCCAGGCCATTTCTCCCCAGGTGGACAGTGACATCTAGCTCACCTGCCTGTCCTGCTGCCCCAGTGATCCTTGGGATGCACTTTCTATCCTTCCAAGCCATGGCATTGGGTAGGCACTTGACCTCCCTCGCTCCCTCCTCTCTTGCCCCAAAGTCTACTTCCCTAATGATAGATTCCCCCACCAGAAGTTGCCTCCTCCTCCTCTGTAGTCCTCTAACTTCCCCTGGGGTCTCCACTGTGGAGGATCCCTACATCCTCCTTGATCTCTATTGTGGGTGCCTCATTGGGACAGTCCTGCCCTGCCAGAGTGGTGTAGGAGTTGTGGAGTGAAACTGTAGGAGGGATGTGCCTCTGTCCCACTGCCCTCATCCTTACTGTCCCCACTGTGGTCCAGCCACTTCTCCTTCACAGCATGCTTTGAGGTGGGTGAGGAGGCTGCCCAAATCCCAGCCAACTCAGCCTGGAGATGAGCAACCTCAACTCTCAGCACAGAGGGGTGCACACAGATTGGTCAGCACTGCAATCTCCAGAAAGTCTCCCTGAAGGCTGCCACCCCACAGCCACTGCACTGGACCACTCCCATCGTGTCTATTTCTGGTCTTTCTGTTTTAGCTTTGTTAGCTTACACCCTCCCTTTCTATTTTAGCTTTGTTAGCTTACACCTTGTATTTATCCTATGCTAGAGAAGCCCCCCACAGAGATTCAATACACAGCTTCACAAGTAACCCTGTAAAAGATTTGAACACAAACACAGCTTCCCAAGTAACCCCTCCAAAAATAGTCAAATACCCTTCTATCAAGATTCAATACAATCCCAGCTTCACATCAAGAAAACCCTGTAGACTGAATCAGTTCTCAATTTCCCAGCTTCCTGCCTGCGTAGTCCAAGACAGTTAATTCTTTTATGTTACCTCCATTATGTAGTCCTTCACACAGAGGTCCCTACCTTGACTCTTGAGAAGGCTTTGCTCTGATATCAGTGTGCCTTGGTAGTGTCCTTCCTCCTTCCTCCAAGTCAGGTGTTTATGTGCTTTAGCAGTCTCTTTCTTCCTTGCTCAGAGTCAGACCTCCAGAAGCTGGAGGGGAGCTGCTCTTTTCCTTCAAGGATGGCAAGTTTCATATGTCTCAGTTATACCTCCCTTCCTGCTCCCAAACAGGAAGTTCATGTTATCAGTCAAATCCAGTGCCTATAAAAGTGGAACTGACTAAGGATGGGAGGGTGGCGGGGTAGGTGGGAGGGCAATATCATCATGCAACAGGTTCTAACTCCCTCGCTGTGTCACTAATAACTGAAGGTCCCAATTTATCTTGCAGACCCTATACTTCTAATAAAGTATCTGTCTACTTATCCCCCTAGTTAGAAGTATCCTACTAGAAAAGTTCTAGCTGCCTTAGTCAGCTCCCTCCTTGGCCTTGCTCTGATAGCAAGATTGCTCACTTGACAGACGCTAACTATGGGGAAGTCTAAATGTAGACACCTTGGTTTAATTCTGCCTAAACCACACCCCCAGTTTACAGCTCTCCTCCTTACCCAGCTAACAGCAAAGATAACACCAGTTCCCTTCCCCCAACTCAGACTAGCACACTAACTGTTGTGTGTTTTTTACCCTAACATGTCCTAATTTATCTTGCAGACTGTACAGTTCTAATAAAGTATCTCTCTCTGCTTACCCCCTAGTCAAAGGTGTCCCAGCAGAAAAGTTCTAGCTGCCATAGTCAGCTGCCTCCTTGGCCTTGCTCTGATAGCAAGATTGCCCTTTGGCCAAAAGCTAACTACAAGGAAGGGAAGTTGGAGCTGTCCTTGTGCTTTGGACAGGAGGATAAAGGCTTGGGGGAGTAAGCATTAGAGTTGACATCCCTAAGGAAGACCCCCCCCACTGATTCACCAAGACTTCAGAGACCTAAAATCCTAATTTTTTTTTCCTTTTGCTGCTTGGGGGTGGGGGGGGGGTTAGGGTTGGAAACCTTAATGCCACATTTCTCTACTTTTATGGCTTTAACCTGAATCCTAACTGGTGCATTAACACAGTTTTTTTTAAATACATATAGATAGATATATAGAGTGCTCCACATAAGGTGAGTACTGACCTATTTTACTCGCCATATTTTAAGGAATACTCTTATAAATGTTTTTTGATGAGTAGAAATACTCATCCCAACCCTTGGAAATGCTCCACAGATACTTAAAAAGAAGCTGTTTTCCCACCTTTGAAGCACTTTCACTCATTAAAATTATATTTTATTCACTCAATATTGCATACATTACTATTGAATGGTAATGTTACCTGGAGGTCTGTATATTAGAGTTGAGTAAATACTTTATTAATCCCCAGTTTTTGCACATTAATACTTTTGACCCATTTAACATTTGGAAAGCACAAAGATGGTGCCAGGATCTCTGGATCCTGCAAATTTTGTGGCAGTCAGTTCACGAACAGAGTCACAGAAGGGCAACAAACACAAACATTGCATAAACTAAGACCTTTTTGTGTGCACCTATAACTAAAAAACTAAGAAGATGTGAAACCTGAAACTTGCAGGTCTGATAGAGCTTGACCCAATGCTTTTGCTTTTGTGTTTTTTCTCTCCCAGTTTAAGTAGTTTAAAAAAATAACTAGTCTTAAAATATATAAGAAAAACAGTTCCGTTTCTGAGCTTAAGTTTAAAAAAAATCAGTGTTCTAAAGATAACTGAATTTTTATAACCACATTGTGTGGTCATTTTACAAGAATGCATTTATTAGTCAGATGGCAGGGCAAGTTTAATGTTTGCGTATGCTGTAGTGCTGTTTTCGTTCAGCAGGGACGGGGCTATGTGTCAGTGTGTAGCCCCACCCCTGGTGAACATGCTGTGCATGTGTGTGTGTGTTTGTTGAGCAGAGCATTTGCCATTAGTCACATGAGCAGCCATATTTATTTGAACTGGACACTGAAGTGCCCAATTCCCGGTGCCAGTTTAATGCTAAAAAGTATGAATATACTCCAACACCAGGGTGGTCACCTCTGGTGCTGGTTTGTCCCCCTTCCATCCATAAGGTCCCCAACACCTGTAATTTCAACTTGCCAACATCAGGGTGGCCAATCCCCACTATTGGTGTAGACAGCCTCCTTCCCCCTACTCAGCACCTGTGGACACTGGTGAGCCCACCCTCAGTGCTCCCAAGTATCTTGCAGGCACTGAGGTGCCCAATCTCCAGTGTCTGAAGTACCTTAAATAAAGAAAATTGTCCCATGATGTACTTTTCTTTTTTGTTGTTTTTTTACCCTGAAATAAAGAAAACAAATTCTAATTGTCTGCCACCATCCACATCCTAAACAGCTCCTATGATCCCCACTCAGTAGTCACCCCCCCCACACACATACCCTTACCTTATACTTACCTCATACAGGTTCAATGCCATAATCCTCTCTGGACCGGAGACATGTCCTCAGTCTTCATTGCCAGACCATGAACTATGGAAATCAGTTAAGTACTGTATAATGCATTTCAATGCATTTTTAAATTTTATTTATAACATGATCATTTTTAAACATTTTGCTCCAGAATTTTCAACATGGTCTTTCTGAGACCCCAACTTATGAACAAGGGCAGCAGAATTTTTCAAATCTGGCCCAAAAGGTGATTTTGTGGTTGCTGTGTGAAATCACCTTCCAGGTGTGGTTTTAAAGTTGGGATCATGAGATGGGTCATAAGAAGGCTATGTTGAAAGTTTTGGGTCAAAATATTAATAAACAACAAAGTTATGAGCATACATTGAAATTTTTCCACGCTTACTCATAACTTTGGTAATTTCAATATTTTGATCCCCCACATTTTCATCATAGCCATTTTTTTTTTTATACAACCTTATGAATGTGACAGCTGTCATCTTTCAAATCCTGGCCAACATGTATTTTCTCACCTGTGGTGCAAAATGATGTTTTGGTGGGGATTTGAAAATGTTCACCTACAGGGTTCATGAGGTGGGATCATAATACGATGATGTTGGAAATCTGGGGTCAAAATATTAAAAAAAGTTATCTTGGTACATTGACATTTTTCAGTGCTCACTCATAACTTTGGTAAGTTGCATAAGAAAATGGGCTTGAAAAATAAAGCATGCTGACTGACTGAAAGAAATAAATAAACAGCAAAAACAGCTCCTCCATTTTAAACAGGTGCTCGAGTTAGAACTAGCAGTACGAAAAGGCAAAACTCATCACACTGTGGTTGGCGTTCAAACAGACATCAGTTTAATTCACAGGTAGACGCCAAGCCTTGCAAACAATAGGTAACACAGCTAAAAAAATCCCAACCGGTTTCATGCACTGCACATCATCAGGGGGTGGTAACAAGTAATACCTAACACCTATTTATAGGGTCGCTCTTAAAGACACAGTAACCAAAAAGAAACATTTTGCATCAATTCACAAACAATATGAATGCATACACTTGTAACATAAATACCATTATTATATCCAACCTAGTGTATCATATTGATGCTCCCTATACCTTATCCAGTGGTGTTGGTATATATGAAAAAACATATTAAAATGAGCAGCAGAACTGAATAAGAAAACCTATTCTATATGGATCTCATCAACCTATCAATACATTCCTTTTGATACTATAAAACAAAATATATTTAAATGATTATATTATACTATACTAGACAGAAAATCAGCTCCCAGCCATCAGGACATACCGAATATTCCATGTCCAGATATTTTGCCAATCAGCAACATTTATCTGTGAAAAAAACAAGATATACGTTAGTGTTAGTTTGTTACAACTACAAACAACTCATCAATTCCATCTTGTCATTTAATCCTGGGGCTATAAGAGCCCCTAATGTGTAAATCCAAAAGGACTCTCTATATTTCAACTTGGCATCCAAGTCTCCTCCCCGAGGTTCTAACTTTACCACTTCAATACCACAAAATTTAAATACATGTGCCAAATTAATATTAGTATTTTGGTCACAATGTATCGCAAGTGCACTTCTAGTGTCTTTGTAAAATAGATCTTAAGTGTTCACCCATCCGTACCTTTAATGGGCGTATAGTTTTACCCACATAAAATGCTCCACATTGGCAAGTTGCTAGATAAACTACATTCATAGTACTACATGTGATAAAATCTCTTATTTCATAAGTTTTAGCACAATTGCAGCTGGTAAAAGTCTTACACCTAAGTATGGATTTGCAAAATTTACAATTGCCACAATTAAACATACCACATGGAACATGAGAGGAAACACTGCCAGTACCCATATCTGAAGATGTAATATAGCTATAGCTATTCACCAACCTATCTCGTATATTTTGACCTCTCCTATAAACCATCCTAGGATTATGTTGGGTAACTTCCAGCAACCGTGGATCACCCAGCAAGACATTCCATTTGTTCTGAATAATCTGCTCAATAGCTTTAGAGTGTCTAGTATAGGTAGTGACAAAATTTACCCTCTGTTCCTTAGGTGTTCGGATTTTTTGTTTAGCAAAGTCCATCCATTCCGTACATGCAGCTGCTTGAAAGGCCTCCTGAACTGTACTATAAGCATAACCTCTTTCTACAAATCTATTACACAAGTCTGACCCCTATGTAATAAAGTTTTGGTTACTGTGTCTTTAAGAGAGACCCTATAAATAGGTGTTAGGTATTACTTGTTACCACCCCCTGATGATGTGCAGTGCATGAAACCGGTTGGGATTTTTTTAGCTGTGTTACCTATTGTTTGTAAGGCTTGGCATCTACCTGTGAATTAAACTGATGTCTGTTTGAACGCCAACCACAGTGTGCTGAGTTTTGCCTTTTCGTACTGCTAGTTCTAACTCGAGCACCTATTTAAAATGGAGGAGCTGTTTTTGCTGTTTATTTGTGTCTTTTTTGAACGCGCTCTCCGTTGGTGGCTGTTGCGGCGCTTTGATTATCAAGCCTATTTGGACTGCTCGATATTAATTGTATTTGGACATTCGTGTGACGAACCCCCCAAAAAATGAACTTTTAAATTGAAGACTCTCCACAGAAAATGCCCGCCTGGGCTGTTGAGGAGCATGGATTCAAGTGGCTGACTACATCGCGTCTGAAGCGGATGCCGAGTTTATTCATATTTGGGCAGTTGGCTATTAGAAACATTTTTTTATGACATTATACTTATCACCATTCGAATATTTCACTAATTATGAGTGTTCCAGTATACGCAGTCATTACAGCTAGATATCCTCCATTTCTTCAACATATATAGGAGCTGGTGGTGAGTTTGAATTGGAATATCTGCATAAGGCATGAATGTGATCTTTTGCTTACCATTATTTGGTTAACTGGACATACTGGGAATTAATATACTCATATGAGGCTGCTTTAGTTATAGCAGTGTGTTTATTAACATCTGTATGTTTTGAATGGTCTAATAGCCTTTGATATCACTGCCTCATTTGGAAATAATAAACCTTTTTTGATTATTACTTTTTTTGGGGAGCTTTGGAAGGACTTTCATTCTGTGTCACAACTATTACAGTTTACTCTCCTTCAATTAGTAAATAGTCAGTGCAAAAGTTAAACAGCTACTACATGCATAATATGACTACTGGAGCTTTTGGGGAGAAGTTATTGGGCAGTTCTACAGGAACATATGCTAATTTTGTATTTTCAGCAGCAGGTGAAGCGGATCTCTTTCAGGATTCTCTTGGTACTATTAATAATACAGATGTTGTAGTGAGTGATGCGATTACTCTCACTACTGACATTAAAAAAGCCTTTATTGATCTGGAAAGGGCTATTGTGAGAGGGCGTCACCACTATTGGGGCAAAACCACGTTGGAGGCCTATTTAAAGGTGGGACGCTCTCCCCGGGGATTACATATCCTTAATAAACCGGGATACGGCTGGGATAGAGAGACATTTATTACAGATTGGCAAAATTCATTACAATTGGGAACAAATGCGTTGATGAATTCTATTATTCGAGATTATGATGCACAAAGGGAAGAGGTGACTGCGGATATTAAAAGCAAAGAGGACATTGTGGCTGGCTTTAAGGAACATCCTGATTATAGTACACTTGATAAAAAGTTTAAAGAAAATATTCAGAAAGAAGAAAATAAAATTAAACGCATTAAATTACACAAGTTTGAGAGGGATAGACTTGATTATCAGAACAATCGATTCTGGGACTGGAATCAACATAAATTTTCACACCAGTCTGCAAAACAGGTTCCTGCTGTGCATAGAAGGGATAAAAGTATCTCTCCTAATCAGCCCAGATCTATCTTACATAATCGAGGTAATTCACCGTATTATACTTCAGCTAGTGAATCAGAACAGGAGGATTTTTTCGAGGAGGACTTGGCCCCTCTGGACAAACGACGGTCGGTCCAATTTCAAGAGCCGGTTCTGGAACCAAGGAAACTGATGAACACGAAGGTGAGGAAACTGGTACCAGGGAATCATCTAGATGGAGAAAATCCATTAGAAGAGGAGGGAGGAAACATAAGAATCACTACGCGAGGCAGAAGGGGCAGATAATTTCAGAAAATATTGTTATTAATATTTCTAACATTATTTTGAATGAGGACCAGATTACAGTCTTGCAGAAAGGACTTTCGTTCGTGCCTACACAGGACTCCAAACCATTTCAACTGTATTTGGATTTACATCGATTTACCAGAAATTTGAATTTGAGAGCATATTATAATAATAAAACAATGAGTTTTGGATGTAATAATGAAATGGAGGAGGTTCAGGATATACCATCCACTATATTAGAGGTAAGCCAGTTTAAACCTAAATCTACTTTTATGCCTCCATATAGTGATGCAGTTCTAGTATTTGAAAAGATTTGTGAAAGACAATTTAGAGCCTTATTGGATCAGGACTCTCCTCCCACTTATGTCAATATTTCTAAAGTGGAACTTGAGGCACTCAAGAGTTTGGAGAAGAATAGTGATTTAACTATCAAGCCTGCAGATAACGGTGGGTCGGTGGTAGTTATGAACACCTCCAGCTATATACAAAAGGCATGGAGACAACTGGAAGATGTGACTTTTTATAAGTCATTAAGCACTGATACCACCAAGATCTATAAAGCACAAATTGATAGTTTTCTTTTTTCAGCTGAAAGTGAAGGGTTAGTTGGACATAACAAACTGTTATTCCTAGAAGTAAAAAATCCAGTATTGGCCTGTTTCTATATGTTACCTAAGATTCATAAAGATTTGTGGAATCCACCAGGGCACCCTATAGTGGCAGGGATAGGGTCTCTTTTAGAGTCACTGTCTCAATATGTGGACTCTTACATTAAGAAACATGTCAACATGTTACCTTCCTTCATTAAGGACACAGGGCATCTTTTGGAGATTTTGGGTGATATGCAGATAGAACCAGGGTGGCTGCTGGTATCCATGGATATCACATCCCTGTATAACAACATTCTACATGGGGGGGGCCTTCATACATTAGATCATTTCTTGTCACAAAATGCACAAGTCTCCTATGGTAAAAATAACTTTTTACTGGAATGTGCAGAGCATGTATTAACAAAAAATGTTTTTTTGTTTCAGGAACAGTTTTTTCTGCAAGTTGAAGGTACAGCAATGGGTGCTACTTTGGCACCCAATTATGCTAATTTATATCTTGGCTTATGAGAAAAGAATTACGTTTATGACAGGGATACTAACCCATTCTATGACAGTATTGACATCTGGCGTCGATATATTGATGACATCTTTATGGTGTGGCGTGGCACTTTAGAAGAACTTTTTTTGTTTGTAAAGTATCTAGAAAAAAGTAATGAGAATTTGAGATTCACTTTGCAACAGGATCTTATATGTGTATCTTTTTTAAATGTGAGCATTACTAAGGAAGAAGATGGTGTCCTTAGTACTAGCCTGTTTCGTAAAGAGACAGATAGGAACTCATTATTACATGCATCTAGTTGCCATCCACGCCATCTGGTGTCTAGTATACCGAAGGCCCAGATGTTAAGGGTAAGGCGTAATTGCAGTAAAGATGTGGACTTTATTACCCAGGGGTCAGACTTGTATAATAGATTTGTAGAAAGAGGTTATGCTTATAGTACAGTTCAGGAGGCTTTTCAAGCAGCTGCATGTACGGAACGGATGGACTTTGCTAAACAAAAAATCCGAACACCTAAGGAACAGAGGGTAAATTTTGTCACTACCTATACTAGACACTCTAAAGCTATTGAGCAGATTATTCAGAACAATTGGAATGTCTTGTTGGGTGAGTCACGGTTGCTAGAAGTTACCCGACATAATCCTAGGATAGTTTATAGGAGAGGTCAAAATATACGAGATAGGTTGGTGAATAGCTATAGCTATACTACATCTTCAGATATGGGTACTGGCAGTGTTTCCTCTCATGTTCCATGTGGTATGTTTAATTGTGGCAATTGTAAATTTTGCAAATCCATACTTAGGTGTAAGACTTTTACCAGCTGCAATTGTGCTAAAACTTATGAAATAAGAGATTTTATCACATGTAGTACTATGAATGTAGTTTATCTAGCAACTTGCCAATGTGGAGCATTTTATGTGGGTAAAACTATACGCCCATTAAAGGTACAGATGGGTGAACACTTAAGATCTATTTTACACAAAGACACTAGAAGTGCACTTGCTATACATTGTGACCAAAATACTAATATTAATTTGGCACATGTATTTAAATTTTGTGGTATTGAAGTGGTAAAGTTAGGACCTCGGGGAGGAGACTTGGATGCCAAGTTGAAATATAGAGAGTCCTTTTGGATTTACACATTAGGGGCCCTTATAGCCCCAGGATTAAATGACAAGATGGAATTGATGAGTTGTTTGTAGTTGTAACAAACTAACACTAACATATATCTTGTTTTTTCACAGATAAATGTTGCTAATTGGCAAAATATCTGGACATGGAATATTCAGTGTGTCCCGATGGCTGGGAGCTGATTTCCTGTCTAGTATAGTATAATATAATCATTTAAATATATTTTGTTTTATAGTATCAAAAGGAATGTATTGATAGGTTGATGAGATCCATATAGAATAGGTTTTCTTATTCAGTTCTGCTGCTCATTTTAATATGTTTTTTCATATATACCAACACCACTGGATAAGGTATAGGAAGCATCAATATGATACACTAGGTTGGATATAATAATGGTATTTATGTTACAAGTGTATACATTCATATTGTTTGTGAATTGATGCAAAATGTTTCCTTTTGGTTACTGAGTCTTTAAGAGCGACCCTATAAATAGGTGTTAGGTATTACTTGTTACCACCCCCTGATGAAGTGCGGTGCATGAAACCGGTTGGGATTTTTTTAGCTGTGTTACCTATTGTTTGTAAGGCTTGGCGTCTACCTGTGAATTAAACTGATGTCTGTTTGAACGCCAACCACAGTGTGCTGAGTTTTGCCTTTTTGTTCGTGACTGACTGAAAGACATGCTCAGCATGCATTTATTTTTCAATAGATGCTCAGCGAAAAACAAGTGCCAGTTCGGGGTGCCTCATTGCCTATGGAATCTATGTGCACCCCAAACGGGCACACTGCCATTTTTTTCCCGCTCGCTAACTGGGACATGAACGAGAACTGAATCTTCCTTTGTCTGAATCCCCTGGCAAAACTCAGGGAAGTCTTGGCTGCTTTAAAAATAATTGGCTCCAAAGTCAAAAAAGACCACTAGTATGCTGGACAGGAATGGCATTTTGTTTGTTTTCTGTACCACAGATGGACATTCATCTGTAGTACTGAAAATGGAACAGAATACCGCTCCCCTGTCATGAACACTAGTGCTACTGGAGCAATTGCACTCTCCTCCAACAAACCCAGAAAGTAATGCAGTACTTTCTTTCTAATCCTATCACTACAGTACCTACACAATTCTTCCTATGTTACCAGCAGCCTGAACTGAACATCTGCCTCGCATACTCACTCCGGTTCCAAACCACACTATCTTCACTGATGGCAAGCTGATAACATCGGGCTCCAGTATAAAAAAAAGCCACAACACCACCTACTCTCCAAAATAAAAAAAAGCAAAAATAAAATGTAGAGGAATGGGGGAATAGCATTTTATGGGGGGGATTCCAAGTGACATAATAAACAGTCACAGCGTGCTATGGGGCACTAACTGTATTCCATCCATATTTTTTTTAACTATGGAGTCTCCATTGGGACAAAACTCCTTCAGTCCAATACAGGTGGAGGAACTATTTAATTAAAAAAACTTAATCTAAATGTTTTTTCATTAGTTTTTTACCAAACCTACTTTTCTTTATAGTACCCATTTTCAAAGTGCAATGATACCCTCCAGGGTGGGTGGTATTAGGAAATACCAGACCTCCCAGGGGTTATAAGGCCCTCCACCTGTGGTGTTGGGCCTCATTATGCACCTGTGCGGTCCGGTATTTCATAGTACCACCTACCCTGCCAGGCATTATTGCTTATATATTTTGACCCTAAATGTTCAACATAACCATTTTTTCACACCACTTCAGGAACCCAACAGCTGTCATTTTTCAGATCCTAGTCCAAATGTGATTTTGCACTTGTGGTGCAAAATGATGTTTCACCCAGTATTTTATAAATGACACTTGTCATGTTCAGAAGGGGGGGGGAAGGGTCATAGCAAGACTATGTTGAAATTTTGGGGTCAAAATGTCAGGTAAAATTCATAAAGTAATGATGTTTGCAGGGATAGCCATTGGTTCAATGGGGACCATGTTGCCTTCCTGTGCCAGTGACCTGAGTTTGTGTGCGAGTTCAGTGAGCCGACTGAATTAGTCAAGATTAGTAGAAAGGTGCTGTAGTGTTCAGCACTATCCCCAGACTGGGAAGGGCCAGAGCAGCATTCTGGCACACACAACTTGAAGCAGGCAGGGGAGCCTTTCCTCACAAGTGGTTGATGTGTGCATCAAGGCTTGATGGGCCCAAACACTGCATCTGTTCAAGTATGGTGGCAAGAAAAATGGGGAACGTGTACCTGGTGGGATGAAGGTTGGGTCACTGCAGGCTCCACACCAACAACAAGCCCCCTTCTTCTGTTAGCCACCCAGCCCCATCATCCTCTTTCCACAGATTTTTCATGTTGCAGTTTAGCATGCACATTGAAACTTGATTCTTTTGTGTGTGTTACAACTTCCCATGTGCATGGGCAATTAAGGTTTCGGGTCACAATTTCCTGTGCACACAGGAAATGGAGTTTTGGGATCAAACACATCCTGAGACACCCAACTTTACTGTGCATACTGGAAATGGAGTTTTGGGGCTGAACACATCCTAAGACACCAACATTTTCCATGCACAAAGGAAACTAGTTTTTGGGTTGCAATTTCCCTTGCATATGGGAAAAGAGGTTTGGCAGTTGGACACATTCTGAGACACCCAATTTTTCCATGTGCATGGGAATTTGAGTTTTTGGGTACCACCCAAATTTTCTAAGCAGGAAAACTGAGTTTTCAGGTTAGACCCCAATTTTATGTTCAAACTGGAAATTGTGTTTTCTGGTTGCACTCAAATTTTCCGTGCAGACCGGAAATTTTGTTTTGGGGTCATAATTTCCCCGCACATTGGAAATTGAGTTTTCAGGTCACAACTTTCTGTACATATGAGAAATGGAGTTTTGGGGTTGTACACATTTGGAGACAACCAAATTTTCTGTACACACAGGAAACTGGGTTGTCGGGTCACAATTTCATGTGTGCACAGGAAATGGAGTTTTGAGTTATAACACACAGTGAGACACAAATTATTCATGTGTACTGAAAATTGATTTTTTTTTTGTCACAATTTTCAGTACTCACAGAAAATTGAGTGTTTGGGTTGCAATTTCATGTGCCTATGGGAAATGGACTTCTGTGTTGGATACATTCTGAGACACCTAAATTTTCTGTGTACCTAGGAAACTGAGGTTTTGGGTCAAAATTTCAATTGCACATGGGAAATTGAGTTTTTGGTCCAGACTCATTGTGAAATATCCACATTTTTTATGTGCACGGAAAATATATTTGTCATCTCACAATTTTCCATGTGCATGGGAAATTGAATTATAGGGTTGCAATTCCCTGTGCACATGGGAAGTGGAGATTTGGGTTCAGACATATCCTGAGATGCTCAAATTTTTCATACACATTGGAAATATAATTTTGATGTCAGACATATCCTGAGACACCTAACTTTTCCATGTGCATGTGAAATTGACTTTTCCAGTCACAATATCCCATTTGCATGGGAAATGGAGTTTTAGGGTCAGAAAGACAGTGAGACTCAAATATTCTGTGCACATAGGGAATGGAGTTTTAAGGTTACAGTTTATTGTGTGTATGGGAAATGGAGTTTTGGGCTCAGACACATCCTGAGACACCCAAATTTTCCCTGCACATGCAAAATGAATTTTTCAGTCACACTTTTCCATGCACACTGAAAATGGAGGTTTGCATTCTGACACATTATGAGACACTCACATTTTCAGTGTGCATGGGAATTTTGAGTTTTCAGGATTAGAATTTTGTGTGAATGTGAAATGGAGTTTTGAGTTCACACACATTCTGAGACACCTACATTTCTAGTGCACTTGGGAAATTGAGTTTGAGTCACAATATCCCATGAACACTGGAAATGGAGTTTTGGGGTCAGACACATTATGAGATGCCCAAATGTTCCATGCACATGGGAAACTGTTCTGTTAGGTTACAATTTCACTTATGCATGGGAAATGGAGTTTTGGGTTTGGACACACTGTGACACCCCCATATTTTTGTGCATACAAGAAACTGAGTTTTCCAGTCATACACAAATGTTCCATGCACATGGGAAATTGAATTTTAGGTTGCAGTTTATTGTGGGTATGGGAATGGAGTGTTGGGCTTTGACACATCTTAACGACACCCAGTTTCCATGTGCAGGGGAAATGGAGTTTGGGTTCAGACACATCCTGAAACACCCTCATTTTCCACACACAATGGAAATGGAGTTTTAGGACTGGACACATTGTGAGACCCCCACATTTTCTGTACATACTGGAAACATTGAGTTTTCAGGTTGTGATTTATTGTGTGCACAGGAATGGAGTTTTGGGTTAGAACACAACCTGAGACACACAAATGTCCAACTGCACAGGAAATTGAGTTTTCAGTTTGCATCTGAATTTTCTGTACTCACAGGAAACTGAGTTTTCAGGTTTCAATTTCCTGTGCTCACAAGGTATGTAGTTTTGATTTCAGACACACTCTGAGACACCCACATTTTCCGTGTGCACAGGAAATTTGGTTTCTGGGTCACAATTTGCAGTGCGCAATATATTTTTTTGTGCTGCAATTTAATGTGCATCTGGAAAATTTCTTTTGTGTGTGTGTGTGTGTGTGTGTGTTACAACTTCCCAAGTGCATGGGAAATTAAGATTTTGGGTAGCAATTTCGTGTGTACACAGGAAATGGAGTTTTGGGTTTAGACACATCCTGAGACACTTAGGCCCTGTACACATCAGGCTAGTTAAAATGATTTTAAGGTGCTTAAAACATTTTAACTAGCACAAACACGGTGCCCATCTGCATTTAAGCATGGTTTCAAAGTGTGTTAAGAAACCGTGCTTAAACCCTGCTGCGAACTAGTCTCAAGTCCGTTTTAAAAACGGTTTGAAGTAGGAAAGCGTGTTACTTTGTGGTGTGGATGGGCGTGCGAATTTTCCCTCTATTACAGTGCCAACATAACCGTGCTACAATCGTGGAGGAGTACCGGGTTTAAAAACGTTACTTGCTGCTGATGCAGACGGGAGTTTACCGTGTTACAACCGAGTTCGAACTCGGTGAACAATAATGTGGACGGGCTGCTGTGGTGAGTTTGAAAATGTTTTGATACCGTTATTAAAAATGGTACAAATCTTCAGTTGTAATGTGTACAGGGCCTTAGATTTACTTTGCACACCAGAAATGGAGTTTTGAGGTGGAACACACCCTGAGACACCAACATTTTCCATGTACATGGGAAACCGGTTTTCAGGTTGCAATTTACTGTGCATATGGGAAATAAAGTTTTGGGGTCTGATGCATTCTGAGACATCCAATTTTTCCATGTGCATATGAAATTGAGTTTTTAGGTCACACCCAATTTTTCCATGCAAATGGGAAATTAAGTTTTCTGGTTGCACTCAAATTTTCTGTGACAATAGGACATTTATTTTTCAAGTGGCAACATGAGAAATTGAGTTTTCAGGTTGCAGTTTACTGTGTACAGTGGAAATGTAGCTTTCATGTTGCAAGTTCCCTTGCAAACAGGAAACTGAGTCTTGGGGTTGTAATTTCCCGTGAGCATGGGAAATTGAGTTTTCAGGTCACAATTTTCTGTATACATGGGAAATGGAGTTTTGGGGTCATACACATTCTGAGACAACCAAATTTTCCATGCATACAGGAAATTTAGTTTTCTGATCACAATGTCACATGCGCACAGGAAATGGAGTTTTGGGGTCCTAACACACTGTGAGACACAACATTTTCAAGCACACTGAAAATAATTTTTTTGTCACAATTTTCAATGCTTGTGGAAAATTGAGTTTTTGAGTCACAATTTCCTATGCCCATAAAAATGGAATTTTGGTGTTGGATACATTCCAAGACACCCAAATTTCTCTGTGTACAAGAAATTGAGTCTTTAGGTCACAATTTCACATACAAATGGAAAACTGAGTTTTTGGTTCAGACGTATTGTGAGACACCCATTTTTTTGTCTGCATTGAAAATACATTTGACATCTCACAATTTTATGTCAGCATGGGAAATTGAGTTTTAGGGTTGCAATTTCCTGTACACACAGGAAGTGGAGCTTTGGGTTCAGACACATTATGAGACACTCAGAATTCTACATGCACACTGGGAATGGAGTTTTGGGGTCAGTCACATTCTGACACACCCAGATTTTCCATGCACATGGGAAATTGGCTTTTCTGGTCACAATGTCTCATGTGCATGGGAAATTGAGTTTGGGGGTCAGTCACATCATGAGACACCCAAATGTTCTGTGCACATTAGAAATGGAGTTTTCAGAACACAATTTACTGTGTGAATGGGAAATGGAGTTTTGGGCTCAGACACATCCTGAGACACCCAAATTTTCCATGCACATGGCAAATTGAGTTTTTAGGTCACAATTTTCCATGCACGCTGGAAATGGTATTTTGCCTTTTGACACATTGTGAGATGCCCTCATTTTCAGTGTGCATGGGAATTTGAGTTTTTGGGATCAGAATTTCCTCTGCAAATGTGAATTGGAGGTTTGGGGTCAAACACATTCTGAGACACCCACATTTCTAATGCATATGAGAATTTGAGTTTTCAGGTCACAATTTCCAGTGTGCATAGAAAATTGAGTTTTTGGCAGGGATTTGTCAGAGTGGTTGCAGATGGCTATGTTGAAAAGTTGGTGTCAAAATTCTGAAAATTACCAAAGTTAGGAGAGAGAGAGTAGACAAATTTCAGCATATACACATAACTTTGTTGTTTTTTAATATTTTGAACCCAAATTTTCAACATAGCCTTCTTATGACCCAACCTCATGAACTCAGTAGGTGGAAATTTTGAAGTACACTTCAAAAGGGGGTGGCACACAGTGACAGCAAAATCATGTTTCAGATCAAATTTGAAAATTTTTCACCACCCTTGTTCATGAGCTGCAGTCCCAAAAAGGCCATGCTGAAAATTAGATGTAAAAATATTTAAAAATTACAAAGTTATTAATTAAAGTTCAATCCCCATTAAAATACATTAAACCGGACTTACCTTATTTTCTCATATTGCAGTCGTTAGTTCTGGCAGCAAGATGTGTCTTCAATCAGAGAGTGGGTCTTCATCATGGAACATGTTCAAGTGACTAATGGGGTGAGGGTTGATGTTGAGTTGGGAATCAGGGTGGGTGGGTGGGGATCTGGGGAGGTCTGATCAGTGAGGGACTTTTTTCAGGGTAAAAAAATAAAGACATCAAGGGACAGTTTTCTTTATTTCAGGTTTAACCCAATAAATCACTACTGGATCTGACACACCTAAACTCCATGGCAGCACCAGTGCTGGTCACCTGGGTCTCACCACCTATTCATGGGGGGACCTGGAAGGGAGGGGGTTGGCAAGTCAGTACTGGGGGTGGGCACCCTGGTGCACTTTTGGAAATAAGCATTTTTGGGCAATGTAAGGGAGGGCTGGCTGAGTTGGTTTGGAATGGATAAGTGGATATTAAAGATAGATAGGTAGATAGACAGACAGGTGGACAGGCAGGCAGATAGAGAAATGGGGGTCCCTGATACACTGCTCCAACTGAGGCCAACAGCATGACTCCAGCTGCAGTTTCACAAATCAAGAAAGTCCCCTTGTTCTCATACTGTGAACATGGATGAACAGCTCCTCTCACTAAGCTGGGCATCCAGGATTTTCAGGTGCCTAGAGCCTTACTTCCATATATATTTTCAAAAATATAACACCAGAGTCTAGCTAACTAGGTCCCATTTACTTAGGTTCAGGTGTTTAGTTTTTGGAAATACATCATTTTTATGCATTTTTAATCTTTCTTATCTCAAAACAATATACCAAGATAGTGGCCATCATGACCAGTATTTTTTTCTCACAAGTAAATCATGAAAAATAAGTCCGATGATTGGTGTTTTTTTAACGTTCATATCAGAGGGTTATCCAAAACCAAACTTTAAGTTCTGTTTAATACATTTTCACTAAACCTTCAAATGGCCCTACCTCAGCACAGGCCATTTATACCCTGAAAGTTTTGTGAAAAAAATGTGTTCTGCCTAGACTATGCATGAGAGCAAAAAACATGGTAACCAAAAATCTTCACTTTTCCAAAAATCAGCATTCCAGATCTCAGAAACCACAAAAGATGCTGGCATGAAACTTTTCACATTTTAAGACTTTGTCACCTGACCACAGTTGCAAATTTCTAGGCTATTTCACTGAATGGCACCAAAGTTATAAAGGTGCAAAGTTAGGAGTTTAACATTAAACACCCTACTCAACCATAACTATAGGGGTGCTATAGACAGAAAGAGTGAATATATGATGGGTATCTGTGGTATACAAGGAAATATACCCACCAAGAGGGGTTAATTAGATAATAATGCCACGAGCCTTAAGGTTGAGTGGCTTTAATATATAATTAGTCCCCTTTGGTGGGCATATCTCCTTACATACCACATGTACCCATCATATGTTTTATATAATACATAACAGCTTTTTGTTGCTTTTACCTGCTGTGTGGGGCCAGGTCAGTTACTTGGGAAGCCATTGTCAGGGCCATTTTATGGTTTGCCTTGTCATGTGGCCCCATTGTTTCTGTAGTGTAGTGGTGTTTTGATAATGGCATCTGTTTTGGCCCATTCTTGTTTCCATAGTATAGGATTCTCATATAAAAGTGGGTGTATCCCAGCCAGTCATCCATTAGATTGTTGGTGGGATCATGGGTTGCGGTGGTGTAGTGGTATGGAGTGGCATTGGTGATCAGAAGGATGGCTTACAGTCAAAAGCATCATGTGGCTTCATCAGAGATTGTGGTCAGAAGTAGCATCAGTCTTCAGTTTGAAGCAATGTGGAGATGGTGGCAGCAACTTGGACAGAATGGTGGTCAAGCAGAGAGCTCGAGCATCAAAGGAAAAAGCCATTGGCATCAGAGGTAGATGGGTCTGGTGTGTTCCCTGCTAAGGCTACACATGGACTGAATAAGGGCGGAAACTATATAAGGGCCATTCAGTGGATGTCCTGTATTTGGACTTCAGCAAGGCCTTTGATTCAGTGCCGCATGAGAGGTTGATGGGGAAACTAAAATATGTGGGTGTAGGACCACAAATGGTGAAATGGATCACAAACTGGCTAAAGGGAAGGCAGCAAAAGGTGGTGGGGGGAGGACCTCTCATCACCGAGTGTTGTGACGAGCGGAGTACCACAGGGATCAGTACTGGGATTTTTATTGCTGATATCTTACACAGGATCCAGAGCAAGATCAGTCTGTTCGCAGATGATACCAAGATGGGAGCTGTGGTTGATGACGCAGAGGGTTGGAAGGGTTGCAGGAGGACCTGACTAAGCTGCAGAAGTCAGCGGAAACAAGGCAGTTGAGGTTCAATGCCAAGAAGTGCAAGGTTCAGCACTTCGGAGCTTGGAACCAGGGGAGGGATTATCACTTGAATGGGGTACAGTTGGGGAACTCCACAGAGGAGAAGGACCTAGGAGTGATCATTACAGGGAGCATGAACAACTCTATTCGGCGTAGGAAGGTGGCAGCAAAAGTCAGCAAAATGCTAGGGTGTATTGTGAAAGACATCTTCTCCAGAAGGAGGGAGATTATCCTGCCTCTGTATATATGGGTAATTGGTCAGGCCCCACCTGGAGTACTGCATGCAGTACTGGCTCCCATTCCTGAGGAAGGATATCAGATTGTTGGAAGGGGTGCAGTGAAGAGCCACAAGATGATAAAGGGATTGGAGAGCAAGCCCTACAAGGACAGGTTGGGAGAGCTGAATATGTATTCATTGGAGGAGTGGAGGGATAGGGAAGATATGATTGAGACCTTTAAGTATCTGAAGGGGATAAATAAGACCAACACAGAAGGGATTTTTCAGATGAAAATGGGGAGGGACACAAGAAGGCATAGACTGAGATTGGAGGGGGGAAGATACAAGAGGGGGATGAGGAGACATTTTTTCACAGAAAGAGTGGTGGACAAATGGAACACCTTACCAGCTGAGAGTGTCCTATAAGACGGTGGGCAGTTTCAAGAGGGTGGGACAGAGCAAGGGAAGGGATACTGGGAAGGGGTGGGAGGGGCAGCTGTGAGATGAGGGGCTAGCTACACACTCGAGCAGATTCAATAGACCATGAGACCTGTTTCTGCTGGCAATTTTGTATGTTTGTATGTTTGAATATTATTTCCCAAACATCATGGATAGTTGGATCCTGAATATTCGGCCTGGCCTCCTAAATAGTGCACTATTTGGCTGCTATTTGGGAAATGCTGTTCAGTGGGCATGATTTCAAAGTTTCACAGAGCTTTGTTGGCCAGTCAGAGGCTGCTTCTGAAGCTCACAGTTTTGGACATCACATGTGTTCTCCTCGCTCTGAGTCGGTAGAGGACAGGAGACAGTTGTTTCTGAGAGCTAGCTCTGCAGTATTTCTGAGACTTTAAATTTGGCAAAAAAAATGTTTGTGTTTTTGTTTGCTAGATAGACTGTTGTTTTGGTCAGTATTAAAATCTGATTAGCATCAGAAATGTTATGTTGTCTTGTTTCTGCATTTTTGTATTTTTGACCCTTATAGCTGGGTTCAGTTACAGGGACAAGAGAGAGAGCGGAGAGAGAGAAAGTGTGTGTGTGTGTGTGTGTGTGTGTGTGTGTGTGTGTGTATATAGCTGTATGCATATTGGTTTCTTTGCAAAAATTGCTGCCGTTTTGCATTGGGTCAGGCATGACTCATTGAACTATTGTGTGTGTTGTGTCGTTTTACAGTTCTGGCCTCAGCTACATGTGCTAGTACTGAAGAGGTTGTTGGCTGACTCTCCCTAAAAGTACCAAAGCAGTGCTTGTTGTTTATTTTTTTTATTTTATTTTTTTTGTGGTACATTGAGTGAATTGAATTGTGTTTAGTTTTTTTGTCCACACAGTTCCAATTAACGTATTATACACACACAGGCAGTACTATTAGTAGTATATAGTTTACTGTGTTGCCATACTTCAGTTCTCACAGTAACCACTAGTGACATTTATCATGTCTGATAATCAGCAACCCCATAAAAGAGCTTGGTCCAGCCCCAGCAAATCCTCTGCATGACCTATACCAAGCAGTGATAGGGAGGGTGCCAGATGGTCAACTGAACATATTCGGTGGATCAAAATAGTTTTCTCACCTAGCAAGCCTTTGGGCTCTGGTAGCAGTAGGAGTGGGGAAAGCAGCTCTAGTCACAACACTACTATCACTGACACCACCATAAATATTATTATAAAGGGTATATGTAACATATTTGAAAACTGTTCTTCTTCTGGACTTTTATAAAGATTAAGAATGTAGTTCTGCTATATAAGTCTTGAACTTCTAGTCATGTGATATGCTCATCTCCACAACTGGTTGTGACCAGATAAGATCTAGAAAAAGGAAAAAATAGAAAAAATAAATACAGGTTGTTTTGTTTTGATACTAATTCTCAATTCTCTTGTTTTAATTTATTATGCAGGCAGTGTACCTCTTGTTTTCTTAAACAAGTGTGGTGGAGCTTCGTTATAAGAATGGAGAACTTGAAAAATTGTACTTCAGCATGGAACATTGGTGAAACAAAAGTGGGTTGAAAATTGTTAAAATAATAGTTTGTAAGTCATCCATGGTTATGCTGTCATGCTGTTCCAATAATACTAGAGAATTCTCCTATCTTTGAAAATTAGAAGGATTTCTATATGCATTTCTTTAAATGCAAAAGCAACTCTCATAGTGTATGATTTTGTTATTGTAAGGCACTGCCTGTATTAAGTAACCTGTAGGGAATCATTTAATAATTCAATATTTAAAAAGATAGTTTTAAAGTTTTCTGTAATAATAATTTTTTGTTGTACTGATAAGTCTTTCTTATTTAAAATCAGCTATTTAACAAACAGTTTTATAGTCAACTTCTAATGAATTCACAAGAAAGAAATGTATTGTAATTTAATAGTGATTAAGAAAATGGTTGACGACTTTGAGGGTTCTGATTGGCTGAGAGACTCATCTACATGGGCATTTATGAGACAAAAATACCAACCTAAAACAAGTCCCTCTGCCAACTGACCTCATTACTAAAATCATGGTGCCAGTTAGAATTTTGAAAGGTGATCTGACGCCATTTTTTTCTCTTGCTTAGCGGGCGAGTTGGCTTCTGGCCAAGCACCCCTCCACCTAGTCTGGTTCAGTTTAGGTTCAATAAATTAAATAAAAATAACATAGAAAACTGCCCCCTGTTTCCCTAGCAGCTGTTTGAAAATTGAACTCCCACTGCCTATTGAGCACCAAAGATGGAATATGGAATCGCTGACCAAGCTACCCACTCACCTGTTGCACTGACTAGCCTCTCCCTCACAAATTACAAGTTCCTGGTGCCTCTGATGAACAGAAAATTGACTCTTTCACCATGAAATCATAAGTAAGAACCATAAAGATAAGTGTTTAAATAAAAAAAGCTGATGTGATGTGCTACAGCTGTCACTATTTCGGTATCAATCATCTTTATTTTTAAAAAGGCACTATTCCAGAGATCACAGCGCCCATTACAATAAATAAGTAAAACACATATAAAACCGTGTTATTACATAAACAATTCAGAAATCATCACCAAAAGTGAGCTCAAATAAGTATGTTTTTAAGGTGGTGCTTACTGGTGCCACCAACATTGCTACATGATGTAAGGACCACAGCTTCTGATTTCACCAACAAAACAAAACAAAACAAAAAAGAATTGAAAAATATCATGCCTAACAAAAGTAAAGCAAAATGACAATATAATGCAAGGCTGGTCATGGGAAGGATGGTCGCTGCTTTTTTGAGGTGGGGGGACAAGAACAATATTCAACATACTGGCATAACACAAAATATAATAGCACCCTCTAGTTCCAAGCACAGCAGTACAGGGACTACTCTACTGTATATACAGTTTTTTTTATGCCATTAATTATTTGTATAATTCTTATTATTGGCATCTAAATAATGGTGTTTCAGGTGGAGAAGAATGCCGGAGTTGTAAGTAGCACCCCCCCAGTACAGAATACATCTGTTTTAAATATATCTTCTAGTGCCATCCTGTGTCCTCAGAACAGAATGGATTCAAATGTGATTTATATAGAAGATTTGGGTAATAAGATACAACAATCAAGGGGTCTTAATTTGAATGAAGCAGTTTTTGGAAATGAAGGCTTGTTCAGGGGTGAGAACCCACTGTTGAGTAATTTAGCAGAAGGAGACTGGATATGTGGAACGAGGGAGGCACATGAAAATAGAGATATCATGGACATAAAACAAGCGTATGTGACTTTAGAACATATTTCCCTAAAAGCCAGACATTTATACTGGCAAAGGGTTACTATGGAAACATACAAACATGTGAATAGAGTCCCGCAGGGGCTAAGGTGGGTGTTACAACCCACATATGGTATCCAAAAAAAGCCTTTTCTCAAAAAATGGCAAACCCATCTTCTGAATTTGTCTGGGGGCTTAATACAAATTATATTAGATGATGGCATAGAGACAGAGAAAGAAATACTTAAGGAATTTGAATCTTGTGAAATTGTGTTTAATTCGTTTTCGGCACACTCGGAATATGACAGATATGTTGAAAAATTGAAAGAAATTTGAAAGAAAACAGATGAACGCATTAAGAAAACAAAAATGCATAAATTTAAAAGGGACAGATGTGACTATGAATTGGGTCATATTTTTGAATGGTGAAGAAGGGCTGAGCAACATACACATTCAATTCTTAAGAAAACATCTAACTGAGACACATATACAAGTGCTTCGGGATCTGAAACAGATGAAGGAGAAGACATGGAAATTACATATGCTTTAAATGAGCCTTTTTAGGATACCCCAAGATTTCTGTTTCAGACCCCAAGAGTTGTCAAAATGTGTTACAGATAGGAGATACGGGGCCCCACCAAAATATTCCTCCATGCCTTTTAAATCAGTGTGTCCCAGAGAGAGTGGAAAATGTACATTGGGAAACGACTTCAGTAACAGCACAAAACATAATCGAATTACCAATACCCCACAGGAGATCGCTACGCAGGAGCCCTCGAGTAACCAGATTTGTGGACGAGGTACAAGGAGGGGGACCAGAGGCAAGGGGAGGGAAGGATACAGAAGCTTGGACAATGTCAGAGAATGACAACAGGAGACATACAGGGGCAGATGGTCAACACAATATGGGAGGAATTTCAGGAGATGGGGCCATTATCGAAAATGAATGATACTGACACAGAAAATTTAATTGTTAACATATCCCAATATGATCTAAGTGAAGTTGAACGAAGTGTGCTAAACAGAGGACTTTCATTCATACCAACGAATGTTGTTAATGAATATGACACAATAGTAGATTTACATACTTACACTTGAAAATTAAATTTGAGAATTTTATTTGATAAACCTCAGGACACAGAGCCCTGCAACTCTCAAGCACAAGGAAAGACACAGACAATAGAAAACATGGGAACAGGCATGAAATGGCAGAACAAATCCACATATATACCACCAATGAATTCTACTGTTGGAATGTTTGTTAAAGTGTGTGAGAAAGAGATTTATGATTTTATAAACACACAGAAACACCAAGGGAAACAAAACATCACAAAAGAGGAACGTGAAGCATTAACACAGTTAGAAATAAACACTACCATCACCACTAACCCAGCAGATAAGGGAGGGGCTATAGTGGTGATGGACAAAGATAAGTATGATAGTGCCATTTCTCTGCTTTTGTCTGACAAAAAATTATACTGTAAATTATGTTTTGATCCAACTATGTTGTATAAGAAACAGATCGACAAATGCATATTTAATGCTGTTGCCAATGGAGTGATTAGTGCTAAAGTGGGAGAATTTTTATATGTACAAAATCCCCATAGTGCAGTAATATATGGTCTGCCTAGAATACACAAAAACCTTACTGATCCTCCTATGAGACCCATCATTTCAAGTAATGGTTCATTAACAGAACCACTGGCACAATTTGTCGATGATCACATTAAAATTGTTGCACAGGGACATAGAGCCTATATACGAGATTCCTTGCATATTTTGGAAATTCTAAACAACATAGAAGTTGAACCTGGGTGGTTATTTGTCACGATGGATGTGTCCTCCCTGTATACTAATATATCACACAATGAAGGATTGTTGCATTTGGGAAATGCAATGTACAGAAATACCACATATTCTGGAGAATTAATAGCATTTGTTATGGAATTAACTGAGCATGTACTAACAAAAAATGTATTTTTATGTGACATAGATATATTTCATCAAATTAAAGGAACAGCAATGGGGGCGGTTATGGCTCCCAATTATGCAAATATCTATTTGGCGGAATGGGAAAATCCTGTCATATTTTATTCAGAAAAAAAATCATTTTTATGGGAGTTTAGAGATATATAAAATATATATTGATGACATTGTTATTATTTGGATGGATAATAGGGCAGAATTGGACAATTTTGTTACATATTTGGAAGACAGAAATCGAAATTTGAAATTTACAGTGACAGTAAGTGAGAATAGTTTTGTGTTCCTTGATTTATGTATAGAGAAAAGGAACCAAGGAGAAATAGTTACTTTTCTCCATAGGAAAGCTACAGATTGTAATGCTATCTTACATTTTGAGAGCTATCATCCTAGGCACGTGTTCAAAACTATCCCAAAAGAACAGCTCATGAGAGCTAAACGGAATTGCAGCACATATGAAAAATATGAGACATGTTCAAAAATGATGTTAGAAAGATTCAAGAAAAGAGGATATTATTCCACTTTCCTAGAAACAGCGAAGGAAGATGTAGATGAGATAGAAAGAGAAATTCTTTTGGTTCCTAAAAATAAAGATAATTCATTTCATTCTTTTCCAGATAATAATGTAAGATTGTATGGTCCTAACTTTGTCACTACATTTTCCCCCCAGAGTTTTGCAATTGTGAATATTATCAAAGAACATTTGTATATGCTGAACTTTGAACCTGCACTAAGGAATGTTACGGTAGTGAATTTTTGTGCTACATATTGGAGGGGCAAAAACCTTCTGGATAGACTTGTCCATAGCTCATCAGTGCCCAATAAAAACAGAACTGTGGATTTTCCACTTGGATGTTGGAAATGTGGTAATTGCAATGCTTGTGACCACATTCGGGTTGGAAAAAAGCTTGTTATTAATCAAAAGGAATATGATGTTAGAGACTTTGTCACATGTGGATCACAGGCAATAATATATGTTGCAATGTATAACTGTTCATGTTTTTATGTAGACAAAACAAAGAGAAAATTCAGAACACGTATTTTAGAACATATTAGACACATACCTGTTGGTACAGCAGAAAATGCTTTAGCATTACATGTTAGTAGGCTAGGTAAAAAGCATAAGTTTCGATTCTTTGGATTGGAAAGGGTATCTATGGGACCTAGAGGAGGATATTTGGACAACTTAATTATGTGTAGAGAGACATTTTGGCAGAATACATTAAGAGCCTGTATTTATCCAGGCTTGAATGAACAATTTCAGTTAGCACCTTTGCTTAAAAAGTAAAAATCTGATAATTCTATAAACATTTTGGAAAATGGTTTAAAATATGCATAATTGGATCTGGATAATCCATATTTAAGAAAATGGTTTAAAATATGCAAAATCTCTGATATTTGCTTTGTGTACCTGAGATATAAGATTTCATATCAAATTAATATACATACATTTATGATAATGATTTTCGGCTAGGTAGTTTTAGGATATTTTTTGTATATATTACAGATGTATTGTTTGGTGTCACTTATATTTATTGCATGTATTTATGTATTTTAGAGGTAGGGTATATACCTTCTTTCAGAAAATGCAAGGTAGTGCATCTATAACACCCTTTTAGAAGGAATACGACATATACCTGCTATTTAGTAATTTATGGTAACATACTATTTAAGAGGTAGCACCTGGTGGCACCATTGTTTTGACAAAGCATCATTTAGATGTGAAATGTATGTCAACAGGTGGGTGCTTTTTGTATTTAATAAATATGTTTTAAATGTGCCCTAGCGTTGGGCTCTTGTTTATGTGGCAGAGTTGCAGCCGAATCTTTCATTATTTGCTGTCTGATTTATATATTCAGCTCCTCTCTTGGGTCCTTTAGCCAAGAATTTGTGCTTTGCTACATGATGTAAGGACCACAGCTTCTGATTTCACCGACAAAACAAAATAAAACAAAAAAGAATTGAAAAAAAAATCACGCCTAACAAAAGTAAAGCAAAATGACAATATAATACAAGGCTGGTCATGGGAAGGGTGGTCACCACTTTTTTGAGGTGGGAGGACAAGAACAATATAAAACATACTGGCATGACACAAAATATAATAGTGCCCTCTAGTACCAAGTACAGCAGTACAGGGACTACTCTACTGTATATACAGTTTTTTTTTATGCCATTAATTATTTGTATAATTTTTTAATGTTTTAGCAATTTTTCCTAATATCCAGCTTATTTCCCATTCCCTAAGCACAATAATACACTCCAGGGTGGGTAGTATGGGCTATACCCACCCTTCCAGGGGCTATAAGGCCCTCTGCCTGTGATGTCAGGCCTCATTACAGCCCTAAATGGGTGGGTATAGCCCAGTACCACCCACCTTGTCAGGTATTATTGCTTGCTTATTACTAACTTAGTGTAGAGAATTGTTTTCACCTGTATTGGTCTTTGTACAAAAAGATAAACAAAGTGGGTGGTTTGATACCAACAAGAGATTTACAAACATGAGCTTTCAAACTGCACAGAGCTCTTCTCCAGAAGTACTTCTGAAGGTGAGGCATCAGATCACCCACTTTGTTAAACTTGGTGTAGGAAATTGTGTCTCCTTAACATCCAGTGATGTTTTTCATATGTAATGATTTCTTATTTGTCACTTTGGTGGTTAGTGTTATTTATAACTGCACTTAATTCGCTATTATGAAGCCTCTTAAAAAACTTGAGTTACCAGCATCTGAATTAAATTAAATAACTGTAGAAAAGATGAAGGAAAAGGCCCATTTAATTTGAATGGGGCAGCTGTTGATCACTGGATCAATTAAAGCAGATATAAAGACAAATTGGGCTCACCAACACAGTCCCCTGACAAAGGGGTAGTGTACTCCAACACATAGGGGTGTTGGTGGTGTGCTGTTTCTCCAGCCCAGGTCTTCCAACTCTGGTATGTCTGTCAGTTTTGCACTATTTGTTAGCTCATGTGATGCACTTTAAGGTATTGTAACATTCATATGGCACATGGTGCTTTTAGCTTTAATTTCATTAATGAAAATGAGTTACTTTCTTTGTTGCTCTGTTAGGAAATAGCACCATGGTTTTCCTGCCACAGCGACCCCTGCAGATAGCCAGAGAGCTCAACTCCTCTGCAGGGTCATCGCTGCATGTGTGCAAGGTCTGATGGGGCACCACCCAGTGCTGGAAAGATGGGAAGGTCTGCGGAGTGGGAGAAAACTAAGAAAAACATATGCCTATTGGCAACCTGTATGCAGGCCACTAGTAATCTTGGATCCCACACCATGCTGACCCCCAACAGCTGGCTCAACTGATTGAGGGGAGTATCAAATGGGGATAGGAGGTCACCTGAACAAGGACCTGAGGAAAGGCAGAGGTAGTGGTAGTGGAGCACAAGGCTCTGTAGCAAAAGGAAAAAATATAGTTTCAGTTAGGCTCAAAACATCCACTTGAGTTATTCAGATTAGTTTGCCACCACAGTTTTGTTTCAAGTACTATTGAGCTCTACATGCATCTACACAATTGCTTCTAAATGTCTGTTGTACAGTAGGTCTAATTCACATTTTAAAGGGATGACACCTTTGTTTAATGGATTACATAACTCCAGCACTAGCTCACATAAGTCCAAATATCGCATGGTTGCTGTCCATCTGGGACACTGTGGCCGGCACTGATGTATTTCTTGTGATATCTGAAAATGAATGCAAGAGGAACTGTGACATTTAGAAGACACTGGCATCATACAGAGTGTATGAAAGGCCTACCTAAAGTGTTTCCACAGTGATAGTCACCTGAAGTCAGGAACAGGATGTACGTATTGATGATATTTTTGTATTCAGCAACTAAAAGAATGATAAGGCAAAGGGGGGGACTGATCTACCACTAGGGGACTTAGCTGTGCATGCATAGTGCTAGGTTGGCAGGGCACAAGAATTAACAGCATTGATTTAGTTTTAGTTATTTGCTGGTTGATCTGCATAGTTTTAAGTTGCATATATTCATTGACTGTGTTTGAATTTTATGCCTTATGATGTACAGAACTCAGAGCACCCAGGATTGGGCACCTAATAAATAAACTACTACTACTACTATTAAAGAGCTAGTGGAACCAAAACTGGTAGACAGGAAAAATAATGCAAATTTTAAGCAGTATTCAGACGTATCTTTTTATTTCTGAAGTCTTTTTCTTTTTTCTTTTGCTCATCAGAAAGTCTTCTATGTGATAATATTGTACTGGATGTGTGGAACAGCTGACATATCTAACTCTACTGCCCCACACTGCATCATCGGCATTATGATATCACTGACTGTGACATCACAGGTGAATAACCTGGCAGTCACTCACTTGCTGTTCCTAAGTAGCAGTGATGTCACAGTCAGTGAGGTCACAATGCTAATGATATAGTGTGGGGCAGTAGAGCAAGATATGTCAGCTGCCAGACTAAGAGCTGTTCCACACATCACACCTACTAACATCAGGTAAACAATCTTCTAATTCAACAAAGGAAAAATAAAAAGTACCTCAAATATAAAAGGTAATGGTTATCTGCTTTTAAAATCTAATATTAGTTTTAGGCAGTACACTAGCTCTTTAAGCTAAGAACAGTACAGAGTAGCTGGCCATTTTCTGCTTGTAAATAATATTTATGTTTCTTAAAGTATTTGAATGCCATAACCAGTGGCGGATCTAGGATTTTACAATGAGGGGTGCTGTGGTGGTGTGCCTACTTGATATGCAATTTTTTATAATCTTTTTAATTCTTTATACTATCCTTTAAATTACACTTTTGGCTGAAAATATCAACATAATCTATAGTTTTGAATGTATATTTTGTTACAATCAATACAGTAGACTTCTCCAGCAAAGTGAAAGACAGCAGCAGCAAGCTAGTAAGTTACAATGGGGGTGCACCTGCACCCTCTAAAACCCCCTAGATCCATTACTGGCCATAACAAATTCAATTTAGCACTCGGCAAAGGTAAATGTCAGTTTTTTTTAAATCAGTTCTACAATTTGCTGATCACATTTCGTACTTAGGGGCATAACATCTGATTTAAAGAAAGCCACATGCAAGTGTAATAATTGCTAGTATACTAAGCAATGCAAGTGACACAAAATCATTTTAAGGAATGGAAAGTTAAATTTTTAGATCAGTTTGTTATTTTCCAACCATTAATGCATCTCTGGATGAGCTAACAAAGCAAAACATAGCTGAAGGAACTGAACTGCATCACAAATCCTCTGATGTAATTAAAATCCTATTAACATCATTTACAACTATGGCATATTTCAATTCATCATTTCCGACTTACATTGTGGATGTTAGAAGCTTTACTCACACAGTAAAAAAATGGCTAAATGTAGAGTCTTGCATCAACCAGACATAAACAATTTATCTTACAATAGTGTTTACTACCTAATAGATGAGCACTTGTATAACACTGTATATGTTTGTGAATATTATTATTTGTCTCCCTATAGTGCCATGTTCTTTATGCCATTTAAAATTCAATAAATTACCTAAGTCACATGTAATCCCAAATCATGTCCACCTCCAGGAATGGAGAAATGGAGTTAATGGCTTCAACCTGAAAGAATATTACATCATTCATACTCCTGACAACAACTGTAATCCAGCAGGTACCCTGAGACTTACTATCCACCTAAAAACTTGCAAAAGAACACCAGTTCTTTAGTGCAGGATTATATTAAAATGTTAAATAGAGAATAATGGATAGGTAAGTGTGTGTTGTGGATTTTTTTCTCACACCCAAGGTGTGTGATGACCTATGAACCGCGAGAGCAAAGCTCGAGTGGTTTATATGGTTATCACGCACCGAGGATTTGTGAAAAAAAAATCCATGACATTAAACTTACCTATCGTTTAGTTTTTATAATTGCTGGTGTGGAGGTTTAGGTTGAAAGAAAAAGGTGCTTTTGTTAGCTAGAGTGCAGTTTTATTTTTGAAGAAATTGAATTGTACGTGAATAAAACACAGCTGAAAATACTGCAGTTGAAATACTTTTTGTGAAACAATGGAATGCAACAGTTTTAAAGTATTTTCTTTGGGGAATGTCATATCAACTGGATTTCAGGTTATTATGAAGTGTCATATCAACTGGATTTTGGGTTATTATTGCCTTTGGACCATAATAACCCAAAATCCGGTTGATATGCATTTTTAACAAAGCAGTAATCTGGTTGATATTTATGGTCACCAGTAATTATAAGCAAACAGTAATGTTAAGTTTATTTAGCTAACACCTCTCTAAACTCTAAAGACCATCAATGTTCATCACACCTCTTTCATTCCCAAGGCTTTAACTGTATAGGAAGTTCAGCAACTTTTGAATCTGATGACACATTACAGAAAACTGATATTCATCAATCCATATCTATCACATTCAGAATTATGACTAGATAGATAGATAATAGATAGATAGATAGATAGATAGATAGATGGATAGCTAGATAGATAGATAGGTAGATAGATAAATAGATGGATAGATAGATAGATAGATAGATAGATAGATAGATAGATAGATAGATAGATAGATAGATAGATAGATAGATAAGATAGATGGATGGACGGACAGACAGACAGACAGACAGATATACTGTATATCTCTATTTGTAAATTTCAACCAGGAAAGACAAACTAAGCTGCGATAGCTTATTTCCAGGTGTGTCCTGGTGGGCGCGTGGGTGAGTTGCATGGACTGTTTTATTGACACAGGGATTGTTGGCCATGATACCAGGGAAATCCCACCTACTGTTCTTCAATAAGTGCTATGGGACCTTCAATTTCCACCTGGTCAGTGACCAGAGATGGTCAGAAGGGACCACAGTCTAACAACTCATCCGAAGGACAGCAGCTCAACAGTGCAGTCCCCATTTGTGCTGCACGACAGTGCCAGTTATAGGTATTACCCTAAACACCTGCTGTAGGGTTAGAACCCACAATCTCCTGATCTTTTGGCCCCAAAAGCAAGAGTCCTGCCTACTGAGCCAGTGACACTGGATCCTTATAATAACATAAAATAAAAAAACTTCTCCCTTCCCAAAAGTTATGCTCAAGAGTTAAGGGCAGACTGACAATGTTCTTTCTAGAACTAGATTAGCAATGCCCATCTCACTGTCAAAGTACAGTAGTTTCTTGTAATTACAAATTCAAATCATCATGGTTCAGTGCATATAAAGAAACAACTGCATAAATGTGTGTGGCTACCTAATACCTATTGGGGGGCCAAAAGTATTGGCTGCCTGGTGTGTCAAGTCATTTCAAGACACCATACCAGAATGATTATAAATGACTGATTTGCCAGGTAACACTGTATATGTCATACTACTGTATAGTTAATGTATTAAGTTATGTGTCTGCTCTAAAATTGAGAAAATGTAATATAGAAGGCAGTGTGGTCTAGGTGTCAGGTTACAAAACTGCAAAAAAGGAATTGCTATATTTGATGACAGAGTTGGGCAAGTGTCTGATTAATCTCTGAAATCAAAATTAATTTACAAAATAAGTGCCATTACTGGTTCAATCTCATCAGAATTTTTTCATAGGTGTAAATATCAGCAGTTATTGAAAGCCACTGGATTCTTTATATATGCTACAGTTCATTACAAATACAAAGTTACTGGAGCCAAAGACTGGAGTCTTAGTGTGGTGGAAACTTAGTTGGCTTATTTCTAAACTTCTTATGACCAGTTATTGCAAAACTTGTACTTTAAGAGACAACCCAGCAATTGCCCTACTGTAGGTTTCAATTACTTCAAAGACACTTGTCACTATAAGACTTCAAGGTATCCAGTCTGGCTGTGTTCATAATGTCCCCCACCCAACAAAGCATCATTCTCCACTGAGCTGTTTGGGTGGCACTGTATGTGAAAAATGACATAAGGGCCATAGAGATCCAGGAGGAACAAAATGGGGGGGAGAGATACTGTGGGTTAAGCTGGAAAGGAAAATGGGGCCAGCCACCGCACAGGTGTGGTCTATAGACCACCAGCCCAGGAGGAAGAAACAGATAGGGAGCCGATGCTAGCTATCCAAAGGATGGCAGACAAGGGGGAGGTAATACTGGTTGGAGACTTCAATATTCCAGATGTGGACTGGAGCATCCCAGCAGCAGCATCAACTAGGAGCAGATTTATCCTGGACTTCCTTCAGGGTGCCTTCCTCAAGCAACTGGTCATGGAACCAACTAGGCAGAAGGCAATACTGGACCTTGTGCTCACAAACAGGGACAGTGTGATGGGGGTAACAGTGGGGGAGCACCTGGGGAATAGTGACCACCAGTCATTGTGGTTTGAAATCACAGAAAAAGCAGAAACAAACCACACAAAAACACGTATCCTGGATTTTAGGTGGGCAGACTTTGGGAAAATGGGGAGATACTTGAAAGAGGCATTAAGGGGAATGGGGCAGGAATCAGGGGTTGAGGGACAGTGGGCAGTATTTAAAATGGGGATTATAAGAGCAACAGAATTATGCATTAAGCAAGTTAGCAAGAGGAAAAGGAAGAAGAGAACCATTATGGTTTTCCAAAGAGGTAGCAAAAGAAAGTGCGAAAGATTGCATTCAGGCAATACAAAAGACACAGGCAGAAGGGGATAGGGAGAGGTACCAAGAGAAGCAAAGGGAGGCAGGGAGGTCAGTAAGGGAAGCCAAAGTTCAGACAGAAGAACACATTGCAAAATCAATTGGGTAGAGGGGACAAAGCCTTTTACAGGTACATAAGTGAAAAAAGAAAGGCAGAGGGAAGGATAGTGAGACTGAAGGAGGAGGATGGGTGCCGTGTGGAGGATGACAACAGTAAAGCTGACATACTGAACAGGTATTTCTGCTCAGTCTTTACTGAGGAAGAGGAAGGTAATGGGTCTGAAGGGAGTACAAGGGGTGAGAATGGTGCAGAAATGGACAAATGTCCCTTTACACGAGAAAGGGTCCTGAAGGAACTGGAAGTAATAAGAGTTGTTAAAGCAATGGGGCCAGATGGGATGCACCCCAGGGTCCTTAAAGAACTAAGAGAGGTGGTGGCTGAATCTCTGGCTATCCTGTTTAGCCGATCACTGGAAACAGGGGAGGTACCCAAACACTGAAGGACAGCAGATGTAGTCCCCTTATACAAAAGTGGGACCAAAGAGGAAGTGGGGAACTACAGACCAGTCAGCCTCACCTCAGTAGTGGGGAAGATCATGGAAGCACTACTGAAGAAGAGATTGGTGGAACATCTGGTTGTCAATGGACTACAGAACCCAAGGCAGCATGGTTTCTGAGGAGATCATGTCAGACCAACCTTGTTGAATTTTTTGACTGGATGACTAGGGAGGTGGATCAGGGGAGGGCAGTGGACATGGCCTATCTGGACTTCAGCAAGGCCTTTGACAATGTGTCACATAGAAGACTATTACACAAACTGGAGAATATGGGTGTGGGCAGGACAGTAGCGTGGTGGGTAGGTAACTGGCTGGGCGGCAGGACACAGAGGGTGGTGGTAAATGGTTGTCACTCCACAGAGGGAAGAGTCACCAGTGAAGTACCACAGGGATCCGTGCTGGGACCGGTCCTATTCAACATCTTCATCAGTGACATTGCGCAGGACCTAGAAGGCAGAATTTCACTGTTAGCTGATGACACAAAGCTCTGTAACAGAATAGACACACCAGAGTGTAGACAGAATGAGAAGGGACCTGCAGAAACTTGAAGAATGGTCAGGATTTGGCAGTTGAAATTCAATGCAAAGAAGTGCAAGATAATGCATATGGGGCACAAACCCTGCACAATATATCAGTTGGGGGTGAGGATATAGCATGCACCAAGCAGGAAAGGGATCTTGGGGTTTCATCTCTGATGACCTCAAGGTAGGGAAACAGTGTGACAAGGCAGCAGGTAAAGCAAATAGGATGCTGGGATGCAAGGCAGGGGCATCACCAGCAGGAAAAGGGAGTCATAATTCCACTATACAAGACACTAGTGAGGCCCCACCTGGAGTACAGTGTACAGTTCTGGAGACCTTACCTGCATAAGGACATAGACAGGGTAGAGAAGGTTCAGAGGAGGGCGACAAAGATGGTGCATGGATTGCATCACAAGTCCTATGAGGACAGGTTGAAGTAACTGAACATGTACTCCCTGGAGGAGAGGAGGGAGAGAGGGGATATGATAGAGACATACAAGTATCTTACAGGAGGAACAGGGAACAGGAATACACTATTTTTAAGCACAAAAGATGTTCCAGTACTAGAGGGCATGGGCTGAAGTTGGAGGAAGGACGATTCAGAGGAAACGTGAGGAAGAATTTCTTCACAGAACGGGTGGTGGACAAGTGGAACACCCTGCCAGAGGAAGTGGTGGGGGCTGAAACAATCACAGGATTTAAGAATGCATAGGATAGACATAAAGGAATTCTGGAGGTCAGGGGTAAGGGGCAACAGACTTCTAGGAAAACATAAACTGAACTTACAAGCTCAAATGGGCAGACTGGGTGGGCCATAGGCCCTTATCTGCCGACACTGTCTATGTATCTATGTATCCGTGATACACCCATAGGGTGATTCCTTTGCCCCTTTTTCCCTTAGCTCAACCCAGTTACATTCTGTGACAGGGTTTTCACCCTGATGTTTACCCAAGTAACTCCCTCATTATAAAGACAGCCACCCAACCACCCTTCCAGTCATAGTTATCCCTTCAGATTTGTTTGGATACCCCTATCCCGTGGTGTAGCAGTCATTTTCTTCCCTGTGCTGTGTTGCTTTAAGTACCACTAAGTAGGTCTTCAAAGCTCACCTGACCAAGGAGTTCACCCATTTTGCTTGGTGTGCTCCTCATGTTGGCCTGTATGCCAGTGAAGATAGTTACCACCAACATGATTCCTAATCTCTCCCAGGGGGTCTCCCCTCCTAGTGCTCCCCTGCTGTCCTTCCTTTGGTGATCCTGTGCATCTGCTTCCAGCCTTGGGTGAGCCCCTACTCCAGCCCTCCTCACCATCCTCTAGTTGAAATTTCCTTTAACCGCATTGTCTAGTCTTCTCACCAGTTCCCCCACTCCATCCTGGTGTAAGTGCAGCCTATCCCAGGTGTACAAGCGTAATGTGTCCCAGATGGCCCTCTAGTTGGCCAGGAAACATAAATGCCCTTGTGCCAGACCCTTGGTCAAGTGCTAGCCTACCTGATGGTCTGTTGCCACCTTTCACCAGCCCCAGAACTGAGAGGATCTCAGAACAGATCACCCTGGAAACCACCCCCTTCAGAAATATCCCCAGTTCTGTAAATGACCTACTCATGCCCTCTGGACTTGTACTCACGATGTCGTTCATACTAACATGGACAACAATCATCTGCTCCTCACCTCAGCTGTGTTAGGTGGCTCTGGGTAGTACTCATTTTACCCACATTCCAGATTGGCAAACCACCTGATCTGAACTACCATCCTGGTGCAGTAATGTCCCCTCCGTCTCACCCACTGCTCTAACAATGTAGTCCCCCAACGGCTGCTATTTTCCTGCTACTTCACCCAGCAATTTTATTCCTGCACCTTGACAAGATGAATGTCCCAGAACAGTACCTGCAGTTCTCCCACCAACTGCAGTCCCCTGTGGACCACCTTCAGCTTAACCATTAAGCTGCTGATACCTGATGTTGGCATTCACTGGTGAAGCTGTACCCTTACAACCATGTGTACTATCTCTTTTCTTTACTCAGATCCTTACCCCACACCTACCACTAGAGATTACAGCCCCTGTCACCTCCTCCCTACTTTTCCTGGCCCTGCCAACTAGTCTAATGGTAATTAATGGTTTAAGGAGCTGAAAAGGCTGGTGTCCACAATAAGCTACTGTTTAGTTGTAATATTTAATTTTGTTTTTATCTATTATGTGTTCATGTAACTATTTAAATGACAGCACATTCAGGTAAATTATTCCAGAGATTTATTACTTGCTGTGTGTATATATATTTTCTTTTTGTGTTTTGGAATCTAGCAGGCTTGAACTGAAGTTTATGACCTCAACATAGCTGTCTCTGAATTCTTGATTCATTTCACTAATGAGAGATGTCTCATTCATAATGTCATACAATAACAATAACTCCCCTCTTATCCTGCACACTTCTAGGCTCATAAGATTTAATTCTGATAGTCTCTCTTTGTAGCTTTCATTCTTAAGGCTTGTAATCATTTTGGTAGCTCTGTGTTGTACCATTAAACGTTTTGTACTTCTGTTCTTTTATATGGGCACCTCATTTGGCTACTGTAATCCAGTCATGGTCTTACATAGGAGTTGCACAGAGGCATCAGCACTTCTGCCTTACAGGATCAGATATTCCAAGCTTTGCACTGGGTGCAAACTGATTGTGCCAGGATTGCACCAGAATAGCACCAGCATGTGATATTCTAAAGACCACATAGTGCTGGTGCAGCCTGTTTGCACTGGTGCAGCGAGATAATGTATGCATGGAGCAAAGTGAGGGGTGGGACCATGCATACAAGTGCAGTGCTACATTCAAAACAGCAGCATGGCACAATGCACTATTGCGCAACACTTAGCACGGTGTTAGTTACTGCCAACAAAAAGCAGCCTAAACACAGTGCAAACCACAGAAGGAGGGGGGTGTAGCCTGGAGATACCAGAAACCCAAATGGCGGTTGCCTGTGATGCTGTGGTGGTGTGCCTGATGGCAGCTGTAGCGGAGGAGGAAGAGAGGGACCAGACCCACCCTGGGCCACACCATAGGCCAAGGAGGAGATATGCTGCAGACAGGAAGTTCTTCCCCATGGTATCATTCAACACTCTGTCGGATGACAACCTCATGGGATGGTATAGAATGAACAGGGTCATGCTGAGGCAGCTGTGCAAGCTCCTGCATGAGCAGTTGCAGCCTAACATCCAACACAGCCATGCCATGTCAGTCGAGCAGAAGGTGACGGCTGCGATGTGCTTTCTCATCACTGGGACATTGCAGACCCCAGTAGGTGATACCATCGGCATGTCACAGGCGGCCACCTCACACCTACTAACCCAGTTCCTGTAAGCTTTTGTGCCACATGCTGGTGAATTCATAGTATTCACCAGTATGGCACAGAAGAGACAATGCAGCAGTTCTATTGGGTTGCGCACCTACCAGCTGTATTCGGTGCCATTGACTCCACCCACGTTGCCATCTGTGCACCACCTGGTGATGACGGAGACCTCTACATCAACAGGAAGGGCTACCACTCCATTAACTGCCAGGTGGTGTGCAATGCATCGGTGTGCACCATCAGTGTCCTTGCCAGGTTCCCTGGCAATGCCCATGATGCCTACATCTGGCACAGGTCAAGACTGTGCCAGGCATTTGAGCAAGGTGTAATACCCAATGGACACATTGTCGGTGAGTACCCACAGCAGGCGCACAGGACAACAACCAGTGGCAGGATAGTGCTACATAACACTAGATAGGGTGTGGAGTGGGGGGGGGAGGAGATGCAGGTAGGCTAACCCTGATAGAGGGATGTCTAGCAAGCTGGTGACCAGTACAGAAAAAATGTGCTGACATGTGGCTATGCTTCCACAGGGGACAGTGCCTATCCCCTGAGATCCTGGCTACTGACACCCATCTCCCGTCCATCCAAAGTGGAAGAGAAACTTTACAATGAGGCACATGTCACAACATGGAACATCACAGAGTGTGTTTTTGGTGTGCTCAAGATGAGGTTTCACTGTCTAGATAGGTCTGGTGGTGCCCTACAGTATAGCCCTCAGAAGGTATGCTGCATATTCCTTAACTGGTGTATGTTGCACAACATGGCATTGAACCATGTAATATGCACACCTAGACCTGAGGAACAGTCAGACAGTGACCCAGAGCCAGGGGACAGGGGGATAGTGGAGCAATTCGAACTGTGAGACCCCAGTATGGCCAGGAGGTCCCAGGAGCATTGGAATGCCGTAATTTCAACCTTCACCCAGATGGGCAGGTGAGTAAACACAACATGGACAAGAAGCATGTGATAGAATGTTTATTTACAGTACAATCAAACATGACATGTGAGTCAATGTGGTACACTACACACATGGCACACATGTGACTGTGGGACTGAAGTGTGATGTATGACTGCGCAGGAAGGTACATGTGCATGTGTGGATGTGAGGTGGATGCAGGATGCAATGGCATGCACATGCTGTCAGTGCAGTCTGCCACCACAGACACAGACAGACTCACAACTGCACATCCTCAAAGGTGGGGTACTCTGGGTAGAGGAGATATTGGATGTGGACAATGGTGAGACCATTGCCATTGGACAACCACAGCCTCGGTGGGGGCATAGTGTGGCTGACAACCTTTGGCCCTTGAGCTGTGACAACCCCACTGGTGAGCACAATGCAGCTGTACTGGCTGAGCCAGACTGTCTAGAGCATGCAGTGGTAGCATGCCGTGATATAGTAGTGGACCTCTGATGTTGCTGGCTGGTGTTGCACCACTGCCCTACAATACCACCAGGGATCAGAGTGGCTGTGAGCTCCTGTACAGTCCCTGTGAGCTCCCCAAACACATCGCAGAGTGTATCATGGTTAGGGGCATGGCACTTCTCAGCTCACTGCTCTGCACACAATAGGCCCGTGTTCACAGTCTCCCAGATCGGGACAGCTCCAGTCATATCTCACACCTGAAGGCATGAAGCTCCTCCCATATAGCTGTCTGTGATACAACTGCAGACTGTAACAGCACATGAGGTTTACATCTCCCATGGCCCTGGGGTTCAGGACCAACAGGGACAGTGGGTGGGGATAGTGGGTGGTAGTCTATGGTGTGTGGCCGTTGGATGGCCTGTGCGGTATCCTGCAGCTCCACAGCAGTGTCAGCCACAACACACAGATTGCATAGACAATCAGCCTGCCTAGCAATTGTGCTTTCCACAGGTGGCAGTCTTGGGGCCTGGCATGTGTGTGTTGCTGTGGACCTCTCATGGATGACACCTGCCATTGTGGAGATGGTGGTGATGCCCATGCCAGTAGTGTTGGGCCTGGGGCCACACAATACAGGTGGTCTGGCTTGCAGCAGGGGCACTGACTGCTGAATTGGTGGTGCATCTGTAATGGCCATGTGGCTAGAGACGTCCAGCCCTGACATCTCACCAGCCTCATCCTCACTGTTCGGTGCTGACAACCCCCCATGGCCATTACACCCATGTAGTCTACGCTTGGGATGATTGTCTCATCGTCACCCTCTTCATCCACATCCCCATCAGACACATCTGGAATGGCAGTGGCTGCTGCAGTCCTGGTAGTCATGGTGACAGCCCCATTTGCTACCTGAGGCTGTGTTGTCTGGATGTCTGACGTTGATGGGTCATCATCCTCAGCACACTTCCCATCTGTGGGTCCAGCACATTGGGCTGTAGAAAGAAGAACATATATTGTGAGTGTCAGGGATGGCACTACACACATCTACACCGGTGCAACAGCATGCAGTAGGCCAGAGGGCCACCAGTCCCACACCATGCGCCCAACAGCATTGTGCACACCCACACACACACACACACACACACACACACACACACACACACACCATTTACATGCATGCACAGACATACATGCATATACCATAGTGCAGACCCCACAATGCACACAGTACGTGCAATGCCACACACCTACATGCACATGGTGACCACCACCATGTTGCTGGTGACAGTATGTGCACACAGTGGCACAAATTGCAGCAGGACTGCCCCCCGTGTGTTTGCACACAGTGGACATGCACACACATGGGCACTGTAGAAACAGCGGTGTCTCACATCCACCACCCTCAACACCGGCCATGGCCACTGTTCATATGGTCGCTGCCACAGCCTCCATTGTGGGGTCCACAGTCGTCAGTGCTGCCTGTCTTTGGCCACCATCTGTGGCATCCGGTTCCCTCAGGTGTCATGCCTCACCTTCCTTTGCCCGACGCTGCATGTCCTTTCCACCATTTCTGCACAGCTTCCACTGTGTGCCCACGTCCACCCACAGCACGTTGACCTCCGCTGTTATCTGCTCCCACATCAGCCTGACAGTGGCATCTGTGTTCCTGTGACATTGCATATCCTTCAGCCAGGACAGATAGCCATGCACAAGTGCCCTCAACTACTCATTGGAGAACTTGTGGGACCGCAGCCATGCATGTCCCTCAGGGGCACCTGTAGAGAATGTAGACAAACATTGGTCAGGACATGCTGCGCACTGCGACTGACTGTGTGTAACTGTGTGGAGGCATGTGTCTGTGTCCCAGTGTCATGCAGTACACTATGCACAACACATATGCCTGTGGCACACGACAACCATGTGGGCCTCACTAATGTGGTCCTGTGGTCTCCCCCTGGCATTGCATGATCAAGTGAAGACAATGCAACCACAATGCATGGTGCTTTGTGTGCATACATGGCCATTGTCACAGTGTATGCATATCTGGCCATGCCACAGCAGTGCTGCGCTGTGCCTGCACACACCTGCCTGCTGCACCTGCAGTCACTGTGTATACAGAGGCCTGCTGCAAGGTGCATAGCAGGCAACAATGCTGTTTACACACACAGGCCCACTACTACAACCACACACACTGTACGTGTCACCAGTTCAGAGCACCATTGCAAAAGCCATGTAGTTGGTGCAGTTTCTGTATGATATTCATGTGAGTAACCTACCTGGCTCATCATTGCCTGCCTCCTGCGACATGTTGGGCCTACTACTGTGCTGCATATGCTCCTACTGTGGCCTGCAGTACCTATATGCCCCCCCAGGTGGAGCTCAGCCAGCCCTTAAATAGCCCAGCCAGGCAATCGACACAGTAAACCATGCAGATGAGGCTGCAATGATATGGTAATGTGGTGGATTGCCCACCGACTACCCAGTTAGGCTCATTTGCATGCATTTGCATACAGCCTTTGAATATGGCAAATTTTACTGCCAGGCAAACAGGTTTGCCCCGGGCAACAGTAGCACCAGCTATTTGCGCTGTGCAAATGTGCCTTGCGCTGCGCAATGTGGCTATTGCACAACATATTGCGCTTGTGCGCACACGTCAGGATGCATGGGGGATCACGGTGGGGCTGCACATGCTCAGTTCCTGCATTTCCAGTTAGCACAGTGCTAATGCATTTGTGCAGCCACAGAATCACATAGTGCCATGCAACAGTACACGTGAGACAAATTGCAGGCCTACAGAGCAGGCAGTGGTAGTGGTGCTAGGGGGTACAGTAGCTCCTGAAGTTTAATCAGTGTCAGTACCAGAGAAACCATCAGGAAGATGGGTCAGTGCAGTGGTCCAGAGGGACCATAGGTAAAGGGAGGCTGAGCTGGCCAACCTTGTGGATCTGGTGCTGCAGCGGGAGAAGCAGCTCTTCGGTGCAGTCAGGGAGGGGAACAGGCCATGCAGGCAGGTGTGGGTGTCTATTGCCAGGTGCCTGTTACAGCATACTGGCATTACATGGGATGGGGAGCAGTGCAGACATTGCTATATGGACATGCAAAAGTGTGAGGCCAAGAGGCTTGAGTGCTTCAGGTGCATGGTCCGTGATGGGACAGCGCCAGCAACAAGTAGGTGTATACTTGTGCCAGAGGACTGCTTATCGAGTGTGTGTGTGTCTCTCTCTCTCAATACATGTGGATGTATGGGTCTGTGCATGTGTATGTGCATGTGAATGTTCCCCACCCCCATACACCACACTTGTGTGCACATGATGCCCTTGGGTTGTGGAGGGCCACACACTGTGCATATTCATTGCCAGGCAGACGTGAGTGTGGTTCACAGTGTGTTCATTAGTGGGCATGGTTGTTTCCACCATACCTCTGTCCATGGTATTGTGCGGTGCACATGCTGCAGTGTGTACGTACACTGCGCCGGGGGAACATCACTAAATGGCATGCTGTGTGCCATGCGACATGTGGCACTGGGGAGGGGCCAGGGTTTGTAATACCACTGTGTGTCATGGGCATTGGTGAGTGTTCACATGTCATTCATGCAGGTACTAATGATGGTGTTCTCTCTGCACCCTGCAGACTGCAGCAACTGGAAGCCTCAGGAGGACAGCAGGAGGGTACCTGGCCACACACAATGCGCGAAGGAGAACAGTGATGGTCGGCATGGTGCATTGCATGAGTACCAAACATTGTTCACACACTATTATGCATGTGCAGTAGGTTGTTTGTATGATGATTGCCGGTGTGGCTTTGGGCAACACACATCTGAGTCCATGTTACTCAGTCATGGGTACAGTGGTATGGCTGTGTTCTGCAGCAAAGATGCCAGGCTGTATGTCCTTCTCACCCTGCAACAGCTGTGGTGGGCTGGTGTTGTCCAATGCTAACATGGATGCAGAGTTACTAGGGAAGCTGTGGCGGCATATGTACCTTCATGGCCTGCACTGCTGCCCCATGTGTCCTGTGCTGTGGTGTTGCAGTTGTCCACTGTGTATATGGTCACCTACACCACATAGGGGTTGGGGTGGATGATAGAGCTTGGTTACTGTGATGGTCTGGTTCACTATGTCCATGGTATGGGTAATTGGCGTACTGCTGTCTTGCTATGGAGGGGTGATGGGACTGTGTTACTGACATGTCCTGTTTTACCATGTGCATGCCGTGGGACAGTGGCATACTGCTGTCCTGCTATGGGGGGATGGGGCTGTGTTGCTGAGTTGTCCTGGTTTACCTTAGGCATGATGTGGGCACATGGCATACAGATGTCCTGCTATTGGGGAGAATGATGGGGCTGTGTCACTGACTTGTCCTGGTTTATCTTGTGCACGGTGTGAGCACATGGTGTACTGCTGTCCTGCTTTGGGGGGAAGGTCTGTTGGGCTGTGTGTCCGTAATGCCTGTTGTACTCTGTCCACTGCATGTCCACATCACATACTGCCATCCTGCTCTTGCTATTGGGTGGGGGGGCCCAACACATAGATTCATAGACCATAGATATTGTCAGCAGTTGCAGACCACTTGGCCCATCTAGGCTGCTCATAGGCCCGTATGCATGGCCTACGGGCAGACAGATGCATGGCCTGCATCTGTCGGTACAGGTCACAGTCCATAGCAGTGTGGCATGGCTGCATGCATTCCTGGGGTGTTTCTGCTTAGCTTGTCATCATCATTGCACTGTTCCATTGGGCAGCATGTCCCAACCGATATGTTGTTACATGGCTTCCTTTGTGCTCTGGGTCACTGTCCTGATCACCTGGGGGGTGTGCCTGTGTGGTTGCACTGTATCGGTGTGTACTCCACTGGGCTATAGGGCTTCCTCTGCTCTGTGAGGTTGGTCTTGGCCTTCTCTGTGCATCCGTGTACTTTGGCTGGGTGGGTGCTGCCTGTGATTACCTTCTGCGGCATGCAGGCATGTGTCGGGTGGCGCATAGGGTTCCCCACTGTATGGCTGCATGGGCATGGTTGTTGGGACATGCTGTCACCCCTGGGCCATCAGCCTGGGGTGTGCATTGCACCTTTCAGTCAGTGTACCATCCTGACATGGTCCTCCTTCATCCTGTAGGTCCCCAGCGGAACTCACTCTGGGCCACATGACCAGAGGAGTCCGAGGGCACGGATGAACTCCTGCGCAGGATAGTGCAGCAGCAGAGGATGCTCATTGAACAGCAGGCTGTCATCATCTCAGAAACCAGGAGGGTGGCAGCCATACTTGAGGTGAGATTGCCTGCTCCAACTGCACAGCAGCCTACTGAACATTGAGGGCTCTGGCCCAATTTTGATTTTATGCCTCCCCACACACATTACCGGGGTGCTGCTGTTCTGTTATTTTTTTTACCAGCCTTTCATCCATCCCTTTTTTAGTATTTTTATTGCAGTTTCTGATTTCATTTTTGTTATCTGTTTCACATTACTGTTTTGTTTTCGTTGTTTTCCTTGTTCTCACTGGTGTGTTGCATTTTCTTTCTTTATTTATTTCAAATTCGGATTAATACCTTTGAGCCGGGGGCTCGTGTACAAAGGCTACAAGTCAATAAGGAATACAAAACATTTACAGGTGATGAAACACTGTAGAACAGAAAGACATCAACTAACAAGTGGTATTAGTGTGCAGTTACAACATTAAGCAGGGTACAACAAGTGAGGAGGAACAGGACCACACTTGTGGAGAAACATATTAATGCAGCACTAATTAAGTGCGGTACAGTGTTTAACAATCATGTTACAGTTCAGACGAGGCATCCCCAGTCTGCAAAAATGCAGTTTTAGCAGCCAAGGTGAGGCTTTATCAACAGGAGGTAGTAGGGTGGTGGGAGGTGGGTGGGGAGGTGGGCAGTTGTGGAAAAGGAGTGTGAGAGTGAGAGAGGGTAGCGTTTGATGGATGCAAGAATGACTGTCAGAGGCCGTGGGTTAACAGAAACACTGGCAGTCAGATTTGCTGTCAAGAAGAGATCGGAGCCCATTTTTAAAGTGGCCAAGTCTGGGGGAGTCGGCAAGGTCTGCAGGCAGATCATTGAACCATTTAGGCCCACAGTAGGAGAGGGATCTTTGGCCAAGGGTGGTTTGTTTGAAGGGAACAGTTAGAACAGCCTTGGAGGCACTCCTTGTGCATTTAAATGGCTGTGCAGGCTCAAAGAGGGCTAAAGTAGCACTAGGCATGGACCCCATCAGGGACTTTTTTGCAAGGAGACAGGCCTGGTATTGCAGTCTGTGGTGGAGTGGGAGCCAGCCAGTTTCCTTGTATAGGTCACAGGAGTGAGTCATTTTGTGTACTCCCAGGACCATGCAGCAGGCCTTGTTGAGGATGGTTTTGACCCTTTTAAGCACTGTTTCTGTTCCTGCCCCATATATCACAAGGCCATAATCCACAGATGAGAGAACTGAACTGCACGTAACAAGTTTCAGGGTAGCCGGTATCATAGAGGTGCAGTGTCTGTACAGGATGCCAAGCTTCATGTTGGTGGACTTTACCAGATGGTCAGCATGGGCAGTGAAGGTGAGGGTGTCATCAAGGTGAATCCCTAAGTACTTGAATGTGTTGACTTGGTCTAGTAGTTCTCCTTCGCTGCTAAGGATATGCAGTGAGGACCCTCGAATCTTGCTCTGTGGGGTGCTGAAGAGCATGCTCTTTGTCTTTTTGTAGTTGAGTAGCAGTTTATTTCGGGTGAACCAGGATTCCAATGCATGAAAATTGAGCTGAAGTTCTGAGCTAATTGATCCCAGCTCTTTCCCTGGGATGGAGATAACAGCATCGTCTGCATAGAGTACAGAGTGTGCAGGACAGGTGGAAGGCATGCCTTTTATGAAGAGGCTGAATAAGAGAGGACTAAGGATAGAACCTTGTGGGACCCCTAGGTTTACTTCCCTGGGCTCAGAGATTGTATCGACGATCCTGACCCATTGAGATCTATGGGTGAGGTAACTATGGAACCAGGTCACAGAGACCATTGACAATCCCGTAAAGAGGGGACATTTCAGTAGCAGTTGGTGATTAACTGTGTCAAAGTAAAACAAAAGGGTCATATTAAAGGCACACTGAAAATAGAAAATAGAGTTAAAAATCTACGTTTCGACCTTAGGTCTTCTTCAGGAAATATCTAAAAGAGGAAAAAACAAAGTTAGTGTGGGGGGGGGGAGTAAAATGAGGGATATGTATATGTGGGGAAAGAAAAAAGGGAGGCTTAGGGAGAACAAGTGATAAATGGCAAGATTAAGAGAGAATCTGTGAAACAAAAAGGTGATGATGGGAAAGATACAGCAAAACAGGAGTGAAAGAGCTAGAGAAGTCCCCAGGTGGGGACTAATTAACAGGGCCTAGTAAGAAGGCTGAAAGGTGACAAATGTGGGGGAAGGAGACAGCGATGGAGACTTATGGTGAAAATGAAAAAGAAATTAAATGTGTACAGATACAAACAGACTTTAGGGAAAATAAGAGGCGGCTGAAAGATGTTAGTAAACCAGAGAGCTGCTGGGAACCAAGGTGGATGATCAACTTGGTTTCCATGTTTTTTCTATGGTCAGAATCCCAGAAGCCCTGCTGAAGGACACAAATAGAAAGGGCATTGACACTGTGGTCCCTGGAGATAAAGTGGGATACAATGGGTTTAGCAGTGTCACCATTCCTGACTGCTCTGTAATGTTCCCTGAAATGGTCAGCAAGACACCTACCAGTTTCTCCGATGTAAATAGCTGTACACTTCCTGCAAAGAATACAATATACCACGTTAGTGGAGGTGCATGAGAACTCCTTGGTGATGTGAAAAACACCTGTAGACCCCTGAATGTCAGTCACACTGGAAACAAATTTGCAGGTGTAGCAGTGAGTCCTGTTGCAAGGTTTGGTACCTGGTATGGAGGAACTGTTAGGAGTAGGTAGGCTGCTTTTAACCAGGAGATTCTGCAGGTTAGGTGGCCGGCGGTAGGAGGCAATAGGTGGTTCTGTAAAGGAAGCACCAATGTTAGGGTCAGTTTGCAAAATGGGAAAGTTACTGGTGATGATCCCGTGAAGAGAAGGTGTACTCTGATGGAAAGGAAGCACTAAGTGGAATTAACTGTTGTTGTTCTTAGCGTGACAGTATCCTTCCTGCAGGGGTCAAAGTTGTAGGGCATATTACTGACCCGGGAGAGTGCTCTGTCCACTGTGCTTTTAGGGTATCCCCTGTTGATAAAAAAACTGTGCATTATTTGGGTCTACTCAGCAAAATCATCCTCTTCACTGCATAACCTGCGAAGTCTAAGAAACTGTGAATCAGGCAGGCCATTCTTGACATGTTTAGGATGGAGGGAGCTGTGGAGGAGGAAACTATGAGAGTCAGTGGGTTTGTAATAAATAGATGTCTTCAGACCAGTGTTCTGTACTGACAGTTGGATATCCAGAAAAGGCAGTGTAGAGGAGGATACTTCAACAGTGTATTGAAGGAAAGGATGGGCCATGGTAAACTTGTCAAGGAAGACTTGGAGGGTCTCCCTGGAGCAGGAGGTGGCCCCCACACAGCCATCTATGTAGTGTTTGTAGAGTTCAGGCACAGTCCCTTTGATGGAGAGAAAAAAAGTTCCTCCACCCAACCCACAATCAGATTAGCAAAGCTGGGACCCATCTTGATACCCATGGCAACTCCACTGACCTGCTGAAAAAAACTGTTATTGAAAGAAAAGCACTGAGTGTAAGAACAAGTCCTGCCAGATGACTTAGTGTGTGTGTGGGCGGCTGCTGGACTTCCTGCTTATTCAAGAAATGCTGCAAAGCTGTCAGACCATCATCATGGGGGATCACTGTGTAAAGAGATTTGGATGTCCATGGTGAAGATAAGCTGATGAGAGTCACTGAATCTGAACCTGTCAAATAACTGGACAGTATGATTAGTGTCTTTAACATAGGAGGGCAGAGACTCAACGAGGGGTCTCATGAGGCTGTCCAAAAATGCAGAGATGTGGGGCAGGAGCAGGCAGACACAATAGGATGACCAGGGTTACCTGTTTTGTGGATTTTGGGAAGGCGATAAAACCTGGATGTCTGGGGATGCTGAACTATAAGTCTCTTAGCAGAAGCAAGGAGCTCATTGTTATCAATAGCAGAGGTGATGGTGGTGGTGACCTCAGTCTGATAGTCAGAAGTGGGGTCCTGTGGAAGAGAAGAATAAAACCTGGTGTAGGAGAGTTGCTGTATGACTTCAGTGATGTATAGTTCCTTTTGCCAGACCACAGCAGCACCTTCCTTATCAGCTGGTTTGATAACAATGTCATTCCTACATTGCAGAGATCTGAGGGCGGCAAGCTCACCAGGTGTCAGGTTGGAATGGTTGTGCCTGCAATGAAGACTGAAGTTAGTGGTATTTTCCATGCATTATTTAACAAAATAATCAACTCAAAGGCCTTGGTGAGGTCTATGAAGATAGACCCCACTGCCATCCCTTTATCCAGAGCCCCATAAAGCTGAGTGGTGTACTCTATTAACACGGTGATGGTGGAGTGGTTTTGTCAGAATCCATGTTGTTGCAAGTAGAGATGGTTATGCTTTTCTAGGTACTCAGTTAATTGTTCTGAGACCAACTTTTCAAGTGCTTTGGAGGGGGGATAAAATCGAGATGGGACAGAAGTTTGCTAGATTAGCTCTGTCTCCTGATTTAAAAACAGGTGTGACTAGAGCCTCTTTCCACCCGTCAGGGAAGATGCCAGATCTCAGAGAGGCATTGAATACCTTGGTGAGCAGTGCCACAAATTTGTTTAATGTGAGTGCTACCATCTTCATATTGATCATGTCGCTTCCCATCCTGGTCTTACCAAGGACCCGTTTGATATATTTGACCGTCTCACCTGGGAGATTTGTCTGAAGTAGAATGGTGGGGTAACATTACCCTGTGGTGATGGAGTGTTGAAATTGTGCTGCTGGCCTGCAAGGGTGTGACTCAGGTATTCAGGTGGCAACACATTGCTGAGGTCCATGAATGTAATATTAAAAGCATCAGCGATTTCCTTTGGGTATTGCAATGTGCCAGAGGTGGTAACTATAAGGTCCGGTGAGGCCCTTGAGGCTCTACCTGTGAGAGATTTTACAGAGTCCCAGAACTCCATCCCTCTACCCCAGATCTTTCCTAGGAGGTCATTGTAGTAATCTGCTTTCACCAGACGTATGAGTTTTGTGCAGGTATTTCTAGCTGCCTTATACGCGTAGGAGTCAGCTAGATTCCCGAAGGCTTTGGCCCTATGCCACAGGTGATCTCTGAGTTGCATGCGTTCAATTAGAGGGCTAGACAGCCAGGGGTTGGGGATTCCTCTGGCTTTCTTTGTTTTGTAAGGAGCAAAGATGTCACAGGCTTTAGCGAAGATACTGCAGAAGTAATCCAGTGCTTGGTTTCCTTCCTTGACTCTATCCAATGGGGACCAGTCAGTCCCTTTTAGGTAGTGCCTGAAGGAGTAAAGTTGACTAGGCCTTAGTCATCTATTTCTGGTGGTCTTAGGCTTACTCTTGGTGAATTTGTTAGTCCAGGTAAGTAGTACAGGGGAGTGGTCACTGATGGTGTCAAGTAGGACTGTTACCTCTGTGATATGTTCAGGACAGGAGAGTAGCCAGACGATGAGGGTGCTAGTTCCTGTACGGTAGTTTTGTCTGGTGGGTTGTGTGTCCAGTTGGGTCAGGTACAGGCTGGCTATTTGGTCTCTAGCTGTCGCTGCATCAAAATACATATATATTGCTTCTTTACATTATTGTGTCCGGTGTCATTATTGGGTGGATGGGGTATTTTCAGGGGTTTGTCATTTGCATGGGATTCCATTGTTGAGTCATGTGGTGATACATGCCATTGCCATGACTGGGTGTGTGTGGAATTCTCTGGGTTGTACACTGCTATCTGCTCTTGGGGTCACATTCAGGGCTATACTTCTTTGCTTGTGCTCCAGGTCATGGCCGGCTCCTCTCTGAACTGTGTTTCTGTGGGTGTTTGCACTGCCTGACTGTTTGCTATTTTCAGAGCTGTCTTATTTTCTATATTCAATGCTGTCTTACTTCCCAAGCTATTTTGCACTGCACCTCCAGCCCAGTTTCCCCCAGCTTCATTAGCATGCCATATTCAGCAGGTTTAGCACCGGGGCTATCCCTTTGAATATAGGGGGCAATTGCTTCTGGGCTGTGATACTTTTGCTCCGGGGAAAATTTTGAATATCTGGCCCCCTTGTGATACAACCTAGTATCCTACTGGCATTAAATATTACTGTACTACATTGGCTTGTTTGGTAAAATGTATTATTTATGATTATACTTAGGTCTCTTTCATTAACAGTTTTTTTTAATACATTATTACTAAGTGTATACTGATATGGGAGTGGGTTTTCTCAGATGTAAGACGCTACATTTATCATGATTAAACCTCATGCCCCATTTGTAGGCCCACTTTGTGATGGTATCTATAAATTTCTGTAGTCTCTCAATGTCCAATATGTTGTTAGTAGGTCCACCTACTTGGCATCATCTGCATATTTTGTACTCCAGTTCACAGCAACCATATTCATGTCAGATATAAAACTTTGAAACGTAACTGGTCCCATAACTGGAACAGGCCCCTGGGGGATTCTACTTGTCCTGGACCCTTCTTCTGATAAGTATCCATTGACGGATACTCTCTGGGAACGTCCCGATCACCAGTTGCTAACTCACTGAATAATATTTTTCAGTTGATTTTGAACATTTTTTCAGTGTTGGCCCACTGAGGTATTGCGTCAAAAGCTTTGCAGAAATCTATAAAAATTATATCAACTGATGATTTGTTATCAAGGGCATGACTTACTTATTCATGGAAACATAGTAGATTTGTTATACATGAATAACCTGTGATTAAAGCCATGTTGTTCTGTATCTGTAATATTGTTTGTGCCTATGTGTGTCATGATTAAATCTTTAAAAACCGATTCCAATATTTTCCCTTGAACTGAGATAAGGTTGATTAGCCTCTTTACAGCCCTATTTGTGTATGGCTGTCACACTAGCTGTTTTCCTATCCTGTAGTACAATCACTTCTGTCATTGATTTTATGTATAGCGTAATATACACCCCCACACACAGCCTAATGCTTATCTCCCTAGCCTCGTTTCACCCAGTGCTCCATAGCTGTCTAATCACCTTCCTGCACCCCCACGGCAACTGTAACTGCCACTCAAGCCCAATACTGTACCTTTTGAGAACATTGATCACCCCACAGTGGTCATTGATGTGTATCTCTATCATACACTGACAGGATGGTTTACCTCATACAGTCCTTGCAGTGTACAAGGTGTAATTTTTCCCCAGTGTACTACACACTAACCTCCACACCCTGCCCCCAAAGTCCCCTCCAGCTGCCAGTCCTACCCCTGGTGCCTCCATGATAGCCAGTTGCCATTCCAGACTGACAACATGCCTATCAATGTATGCAAGCAGGATGGCATATGCCAAGCAGTCCTGGCAGTGCACCAAATGCACTTTTATCCTCCCTGGTAACCCATACTGTTAGAAACAGTTATACATACGAACATATGAAATGCCAGCAGAAACAGGCCTCACGGTCTATCAAGTCTGCTCAGTTGTGCAGCTAGCCCCTCAACTTGCAGCTGCCCCACCCTTCCCTCCTCATAACCACTCCCCCTCACTCTGTCTCACCCTCTCTTAAATTATTTACCCTCTAGCCCAATCCCACTGAGCCCAGCTCTGTTTGCATCCTGACCATTTACTGCTGAGACAGTTCAATACTGGCTCACACAGAGTCTGACTTATAAGGCAGTGAGGTGCAATAGCCCTGATTTCAATCAACCTGTTTCAGCTGGTTACTTCATGTTTGATTAATTTACACATACTTGCCTGACTGCCCCTAGATTTACAGTACATTAGAGTTCTTAGGGCCATAAATTTAAAGTGAATTAACTGACCCTATGATTAAATCAGACTCCTGTATACCCCTAAATTAGATCATTTAGCTTAGATACTGATGTATGTTATAGAAACATAGAAACATAGAAGTTGACAGCAGATAAGGACCTCAAGGTCCATCCAATCTGCCCATTTCTTTTTCTACCTTATGAATGTGCCATCAACCTTTGCTCTGTCAATGGTGTATCTATTCATACTCATCTATATTGCTCCCTTATGCCTATCCCATGCCTGTTTGAAGCCCTGCACTGTATTCATATCCACCACTTCCTGAGGTAGGTCGTTCCATGCATCCACCACCCTTTCTGTGAAAAATAACTTCCTCACGTTACCCCTTAATCGGCCTATCTCTAATCTCATAATCTTATCCCCCACTGGCCCAATTTAAACTGCCACTCCTCAAATTACAAAGTACCCCATCTAAAATTATACATTTCTAACTTATTTTGCTGCAAGATAATTTACTCACAAACTTGTTTGTAGATTCTCTTTCAGCAGGCTGGCCATCACCCAGGCCCTCCCCATGTGGTGCACTAGTAGGGTTGCTCAAATATAAATTAAAAAAAAAATAGTTAGGCTATGTAACAATTTTAAGGGATTTAGGGTATTGGGTTTCAAAATGTTATATCCTAAAAACATTCAATATTAACTTTTGGGAAATCCTAATATCCTAAATGTGAATACCCAATAATATCCTAAAATCCTAAAGGATTTTAGGATATTCTAAGCCAAATCCACTGATTAAAAAATGCAACAGAATGGGAACTATATTATATTTATTTACAATGCTGGACATGAAAGCAGGCTGAGGATAGCTCATTTCCAGGTGCAGCCTTGATGAGAGGATAAATAAGAGAGGGCAAGGATTTTACATCACTACATTTATTGCAATGCAATAGAAAAGAGAATGGCACAACAAAAGAAAATGCAAGACGAAATAAAGATAGAAAATTGCAGTTGTGAGTGTAAATACTACAAGAAATGTGCATTGCAATAACATATTGTATGGTACCCTAACAAAAGGGGAGGGGCACAGGAGCAATACTGTGGGCTTAAGGGAGAGCTGTACAGGTAGAAGGCTCAGGTAGTGGCAGTGGATAGTAAGTTCACAGAGCTGGAGAAAAAGGAGAAGAAGAGGAGCAGAGCTCAACAGGGAGATTATTCCAGAGGAGAGGTAGTCTATGGGAAAAAACCACTGGCCCAGCAGAAGACATACACTGGGGGAGGGGTGATTTTTGGATTGTTTGCTCTTACTGCTTATGATACTTCATCCAGAAGTCAATATTTTAAATCCAAAATGGGAACTGTTTAACGCTTTGCTGAAATGTACTCACAAATGTTCAATTATAGGAATTTATCAGTTACTTTTCTTCCTGGGTAAAATCTACTGTACATTATGTTAAGTATTCTTGTATTGCTGCCCCTTTGTTGCCCATGGACATCTCAACTAACAAGTTAAAGGTGCATCCTGGATTACAACTACTGTACCTGGCTGCCTTCCACTTAGGCACACTAGTGCAGTCTTCTGAGTGTTTGTGAAGTTCTCAGAGAGCTTCAGCACCTCCCCACTCCCCTTCATGTTCTAGACCTTTCCATTGGAAATGTCAGGTAACTCCTTTGGTAGCTCCTACCACTGGGGCATTTTGTTTTAATTTCTTTTTGTATTATTTGAAGAATAAGTGTTGCCACGCTTAGCTAGAGCTACGTGTCCCGGGTCTGGTGGCATCAGCTGAAGTCTGTGTGTAACCCCCCTGCAAATGGGGGTTCCCAAAAGACTTCCAGGAGCTTGCTTGAATGCTCCAAGCCTGAATGGTGTTTGGCGTTTAAGCCATTTATCAGTGAGTGTTTTGAGAGCCTCTGGTACTGTCTCTTTAAGAGCTGTCTGCTTGCAGACATAATTAGTTTATGTGGAGGGACTGTGTGTTTCTCTGTTTGAGTACCACTCGAACTGCTGCAATTCACTCCATTTTTGCAGTCACTAGAAGTACAAAGGGAACCTATCTGAAAGATGTAACTGTTTGCCAGAAATCATTTAGAGTAATAATGAAATTACAGTTTGTCTAACCTGCTTTCTTTGCAGTCAGAACTGTGTCTGCCTAGTTCCCCATTCTGGTTTTGACTGCTGAACTGGACCAATCAGTGTGGGGTAAGCTAGCTCTAAAATGGTGCCTTGGACGAATCAGAACTTGGACTCATAATCTGAGCCAGCCACAAGAGGACTGTATGGGCAGTGACTCTGGGAGATGTAGTTTAGACTTGGCGCTTTTTGGACCAACAACAGCAGTCTATTGTGAGTGACAGCCAATCCAGTCAAGAACTGGGAGGAACTCAAAGGAAGTGCCCGGTTTTGTCTGTTGGAGTTTCAATGTAGTTTAGCTCTGGCAGTGAAGGGGAAAGGAACCTGTGCTCCTTCAGTGCACAGTTTTAGTCAAAAAACATGTGAAGGTCCAGAGTTCTGGTCTGCAGCTTGTGTAACTGCTTGTTAGGACTGAATCTGTCCTGTGAAGAGAATCAAAGGATATCTGAAGAAGAAACCAGGCTCACCCTGTAGAAGACTGGAGGATGCGAAGTTGCACTCGGTCTGTCAGGAACTGAATCTGCTATGTGTTCTCCTGGGTATTGTGCAGTAATTGCGATCGGGATACAGATGCAGCCTGCCTGGTATAGTGCTTTCTTTTACCATATAAATGTGTGAAGAGGTTTGTGTACCTCAAGTGAATCCTGCTGCCATTACATGACTTTGCCTGTGACTGTTTACCATATAAATGTGTGAGGAGTCTCTTGGAGCTCAAGAGTAGCCCTGCTGACATTGAAGGACCCTATCTTGTTTGGAGGTCGTGAGTACTAATTCAGGGTCGCTCCCTGTTGAATTGCTACATTAAATCCAAATGGAATTACTGTACTGCTGACTGTTTAATTTTCCTTTTCTCTGTGTGAAAGGGCCCTACCAGCTGCCAGGTTTGGACTAGCCACTAGGGCTTGGGTACCCAGGGACAGTAACTGATAGGGGATAGGTCTGTGCACAGAGCCATAGGTAGATGAGTAGAGTGATAAGCTAATTAACCTGATTTCCCCTGTCCTTGTTATATCCCCTAAATAAATCAGAGCTGCTTGTTTCAGCAAAGTTATATTGCCTGGTATTTGTCTATGTTAAAGTACTGTACTGTGATTGTTGCACTGTATCTTATTTCACAGGAGGTCCCAGTGCGGAACCAGTCCTGGGGTAAGTGTATACTGTGAAGGTAATTCTGATATATTGTGTGGGCCACTAGTGGGAAGAAAGGGGTTGCAGTGTCCCAGAGGGCTGTGACCAAGTTAGTTTAACTATTGCAAACCCTGACCTCTGGGTGGAGGCACCACCATTGGATCCAAGCCCTCAACCTGTTATGGCAAATCATGCAGGGGTAGTAGCCCTGGGATAGCGCCATCTAGGGGTTACATCTTGGAGGCTCACCGCTGGGATGTGTGTGTCCTCTAGGCCATATTTACAAACCACTGTTAAGAAAAAAAAAAAACATAAATGGGTACTCGACAGAAGTGGCTGTGCACGGCTGGTGGAGTGGTGTACTGGGGAGGAGATCGACCCCAAAATGCTATGCTTATCCTGGACATCCCCTGGGTATCAATAGGACACTGTGCAGGGAATACTTTCCAAGGTGGAAGGTTTACAAAACCCTGTGGTGGTGGGTCGCATGCTAATCTGCTCACCCACACTTTCCTGGCCCTAGTAGAGTTTAAGGATCCCATAGATAGCTCCAAAGTGCCACAGACCATTACCCCAGAGGGAGCCCTCACTGCTTGGAGAGTGATAACTAAGGACAGTAAAGACCCGGGGGGGAATGAGCCCCACCACTATCTGAAACTTTGAGGAGAAATTTGCTAAATGGTTGCTGGGGAAGGGAAGACTGTGGAGGACTTGAAGAAACTATTCTTGCCACCTGGGGTGTTCTCCCCGACACCTCTCCCGCCCAGTACCCGTAATGGTGGCTGGAACCAATGCAAACTCCTATTTCTGCACCTGCCATTAGTCACGACTCTTACGAAGGTTGAGGATCTCTCTGGCACCCTCCCCACCCCCAAGGGAGGATGACTGGGAGACCTGGATAGACTATGTTGCCCCCCAAGTGCTAGAATGGCAATGCTCAGAAGCCGAAAAGTGAAAGAGGGTTAGTGAGAGCCTCCGAGGTCCTGCTCTGGCTACCATCCGTGCTAAACGGGCCAGTGACCCTGAAGTGACTGCACAGGCCTATCTTGAGGCCCTGGAGAATGTGTATGGGAGCCCAGATTCTGATGAAGACCTATGGTGGAGAGTAAGAGATGCACAACAGTACCAAGGGAGTTGTTGTCTGTGTATGTATCTCGGCTGGAAAATTGTTGCAAGAATGCCTCAGAAAGGGTAGTTTGCCAGCGATTGAACTGGACCGAACCAGGCTGGACAGGATCCTTAAGTCTGCCCCTTCTCAGAACTGCTGTTGCTTCAAGTTCGCCTGGCAGTAAACGGAATCCCACCTCCTATGATGAGTTAATGAGAGAAATTCGAGGAGTTGAGAAAAGGCGACCTCGGGAGGGACCTGCACCAACAGCTGCGCTACGACCGAGTGACTGAGGGTGACCCATCAAGTAGAGTTCAGGGGCAGAGGTTGGCAGTAAATGAGTGCTCTGACAAGGAAAAGATATGCCACAATGGGGCGAACTGTTGAGAGAGATCCAGGAATTCAAAAACAGTCCTTTATGAAGGCCACGCCTGAGCACGGGCCCCAACCTATATCCGACTGCATCTGCTATGGGGATGGGGGACCCACCCATGTATCTCCTGCTGATAACCGCCCAAACTCAATTCCTTGACCATGAAAGTGGAGAAACTGACGAGATGTCTCCAAATGCTTATCACGCCGCAGACAGAGATGGCACCAAGGTTTCCAGTTAGTAATACCCCTGCCCTGGCTCCCAGTGTGGCGCCTCGGCCAGCTCAAACTCCAGAAAATATGTTTTGCTATAGTTGTGGGAAGGATGGGCACATGAAAAGAGAATGCCGGTCCCCAAAAGACACTGACAAAGTTGCATATAGGCTACAAGAAGAGCTTCAGAGAACAAAGCAGTGGTTAAGAGGTGCACGAAATGATCCCAGTGAGGGCACCAAAAATGCTAATTCACGTCCTTTTGTGGCAAGGTCAGTTGCCCAGGCCCCCACTACCGCCTCTCCAGACTGATCCAGAATAGTGGGTCCCTCCATGGAGACCACTGTAAAGGTGAATGGAGTGTCTACAAGAGCTGTATTAGACAGTGGCTCCCAAGTGACAATTATGTTCCAGGATTGGTATCAGAAGCATTTGTCAGACGACTCCCTACAACCATTAGAAGGACTGTATGTATGGGAGTTAAGTGAGAAGGCCTACCCCTATTCTGGGTATATCCGAATTTGGCTGTCTTTCCCCACCTCCGTGGCTGGAGTGGCCGAACAAGTAGAGACCCTAGCCTTAGTGTGTCCCCCCACTGGACTGTATGATGGTGTCCCTTTGTTGATTGGAACAAATGCTCATATGTTCGGAAGGCTGGCACAGTTGTGTTATGAAAAACAGGGGTCAAAGACTAGTAGAGCTTTAAGAGTTCCGGCTTTAATTAAGAAGGCCTATGAGGCACAGAGAGATGCTGAAAAAATAGAACCAGAGGAACCGGTTGGAATTGTATGGAAGAAGGATCCTGAGTCTCTGATCCTGGCGCCAAATGCCCAGTGTACCTTACAGGGAGAGGTCCATATCAGAAAGGATGTTAAGAATAAAATATTAATGTTGGATGCACCAGGCGATGGAAAATTGCCAGAGGGACTGCTAGTCAAGCCTAGTATTTTGCCCGCTAGAGCCCATGCTTATGCCAGAAGGGTAATGGTCCAAGTTCATAATGTGTCTGAAAGAGACATTTGAGTAAATAGAGTTGCATCCTGGCTAATGTGCATTGTGCAGATACTGCAGTGCTACCCAGCAGCAAGAGTTCGAGGAAGAATGACAGAGTAACGCCTGACTTGTTTGATTTGGTGACTCTTGCCAGCTGAATGGAAAGTGAGGATCAGTGAGAAGCTTGCCAGAGAGACCAGGTGTTTTCTTTAAAGGAATGGGATGTAGGATGCGTGCAAGGAGCTGAGCACCATATCCAGCTGCATGATGAAAGGCCATTTCGTGAGAGGTCTCAACACCTGGCACCTGCTGATATAGATGATGTGAGACGGCATCTGCAAGAGATGTTAGCTGCTGGTGTAATACAAGAATCCAGAAGCCCTTATGCTTCCCCCATTGTGGTAGTGAGGAAAAAGAATGGAACAGTAAGGATGTGCATGGATTATAGCACCTTAAACCGGCGGACTATCCCTGATCAGTACACAATGCCCCGCATTCAGGATGCTTTGGACTGCCTAAACGGGAGCAAGTGGTTCTCTATGCTGGATCTCCGCAGTGGGTACTACCAGATCCTGATGGCCCCAGAGGACCATGAGAAGACAGCCTTTATCTGTCCGCTTGGCTTCTATGAATTCATGAGGATGCCTCAAGGATTTCAGGTGCCCCAGCCACTTTTCAACGATTGATGGAGCGTGCAGTGGGGACATGAACTTACTAGAGTGCCTGGTATACCTAGATGATGTTATTGTGTTTGGCAGCTCACTGGAGGAACATGAGAGCAGATTATTTAAGGTATTGGACCAACTGGAGGACTTTGGCCTTAAACTGTCCATTGATAAGTGTCAATTCTTTCAAACATCAGTAAAGTATGTGGACACATAGTATCCACCGAGGAATAGAGACCGACCCAAGTAAAGTTGAGGCCTTGACCACCTGGCCACAGCCCAAAAATCTAAAAGAACTGCAAAGATTCCTGGGATTCTGTGGTTATTATCAGCGTTTCATCAAGGACTATTCAAGAGTGATCCCCTTTACTTAACCTTACTCAAGGGTATCCCCAACCCACAAAAATACCAAAAGTCAGCGTCCTCAAGACTGAAAGAGTGTATTTTCATCCGAGTGAAGTATTTGGGGCTCGCTGGACTCCTGATTGTGAGACTACTTTTCATGAGATCATATATCAACTTACCCATGCTCCAGTGCTGGCCTATGCTGATCCAAGAAACCTTACGTCCTGCACACTGATGCTAGCTTGCAAGGGTTGGGGGCTGTGTTGTACCAAGAGCGAGAATGGCCTGAGACCAGTGGCCTTTGCCAGTAGAAACCTGACCCCATCCGAAAAGAACTATCCTGTACAATAAGTTAGAGTTCCTAGCTTTGAAGTGGGCTATTGTTGACCAATTCCATGAGTACTTGTATGGGGCTAAAATACTAGTAAAAACTGATAATAATCCTTTGACCTATGTGCAGACCTCAGCTAAGTTGGATGCCACTGGCCATAGGTGGCTTTCTGAATTATCTACATATGACTATGCTCTCGAATACTGAGCAGGTCTGAACCACATAGATGCTGATGCTGTCTCCCGGAGGCCTGTTCCCCAGAATGATTGGGTCCGATTGGCAGAACCTGACATTCGGGCATCTGCGGAAGTTTGACAGGGAGGAACAAATGTCCACGGACGAGTGGACTGCATGGTGGATTGTTTGGGACCCTCTTGAGAATTGCATACCTGCTGCTTATTGCCACTTTTCTGCAATAGACATTGGTGCACTGCCTCAGCTGGACAATGACAGTATTCAGGGCTCAATCATGATCCCATGATCAAAGCAGCTTTAGAAGCCCTCTATGCAGGAAAAGATGTGTCCAAATTATGCTCCACGGATTTGAGAACTGCACTATTATACAAAGAAGGTCCTAAGTTGAAACTGATCAATAAACTGTTATACAGAGAAACAGTAGACAGAGGGGACAAGTAGACAAACAACAACTAGTGCTGCCCACTGCCTTTCAAGACTCAGTACTGATGTCCTTGCACAACCACATGGGGCACCTTGGTATAGACAGAACACTTGACTTGGTGAGATCCAGATTCTATTGGCCTAAGATGGGGCTGATGTGGAGCAACACATTCGAACTTGTAGTCGCTGCTTACAGAGGAAAGCTTTGCCCCAGAGGACTCCCCCTTGTTAACATCACCACCAGTGCACCCATGGAGCTGGTCTGTATTGATTTTCTGAGTTTGGAGTCAGATCAAAGAAATATCAGTAATGTGCTGGTGGTCACTGACCATTTCACGAGATATGCCCAAGCTTCCCCACCAAAGACCAGAAAGCATCCACTGTGGCCAAAGTACTTGTAGAAAACTTTTTGTTCACTATGGGGCTCCACAAAGAATCCATTCTGATCAAGGAGAGACTTTGAGAGTCGCCTGATCAAAGAGATGCTTTCTCTGTGGGGAGTGCGAAGTCCAGAACCACTCCTTACCACCCCAGGGGACCCTCAGCCTGAACGTCAACCGCGACTTTGCTAGATATGCTAGGCACCCTGCACCCAAAGGACAAGCCTAGATGGAGCCAACAAATTAGCACCCTGGTACATGCTTATAACTGCACCAAAGTGATGCCACTGGTTCTCCCATACCGCCTGATGTTTGGAAGAGAAGCTCGACTACCGGTAGATGTGTGTTTGGGGTCTCTCCTGATGGGGTTCAAGCTGACAACTATTTACAGTATGTGCAAAGTTAAAGGCCCAGCTAACTCATGCGTACCAACTGGCTCAAACCATGGCTACCAAAAGAAATCTGGCCAACAAAGAAAGGTATGATAAAAGGTGAAAGCACAGGAACTCCAGGAGGAGATCGGTATTGCTAAGAAATCTGGGACTGCATGGCAAACACAAGATTGCTGACAGATGGCACCATCTCCCTCACATTGTAGTGGCAAACTAGATGATCTGCCAGTGTACAAAGTAGGCCTGAGAATAATTCAAAAGATGTAAAACAACGCATAGAAATCATTTACTGCCCATTGGACAAATCTTGATTGAGTCTGAGCCCCAGAAGATGCCCTCTGACCAGTGACTAGAGCTGCTGCTAAGAAAGATCAAGAAAGTCTGCACCTACAGAAGCAAAGTTAAAGTGTTCCCTCCACAAGTCCAGTTGAGCATGACTGTCAGTCCATATCAGAAGAAAGTGAGAGTGACTTTGAATACTATCCTTCTTACGAACTGAGTCAATTGTTTCGGGGCAATCCCCTAGTCAATACTGGAGACGAAGCTGGGCCTTCTGGACTGTCTAAGCCCTCAGCTTTGTCCCTGGAGCCCATGCTCCCAGAAAGTGAAGTGCAAAGCATCAGATCAGATGAAATGGAATCATTGTGCATGGTTGAACTGTTTGAGCTTTCAGGGGAAGAAAATGATGGATTAGGTCAGACTGGTGATACACCAGAACAAGAAGAGTATTTTGAGTGCCCTGACAGTCCACTGCCAGTGTCCGAGCTCTCCATGCAAGCCAAATGTTGTGGACTCAGAAACTGTAACTCCTGGAGCTGAAAGTGCCCCAAGTTCTAGCCTCTCTACCCCCATGGAGACTCCCCTGACAAGTGAGGACAATGCTGAAAATGAGGCTCAGAGTGCAGAGACGGTAACAGTTCCCCCTAGAAAGACTGGTCGAGCTATAAAGCCTGTGGTGCACCTCAGTTATGATTCCCTGGGCCGGCCAGTGGACCTGCCTCTCAATGTTGTCCATAAAGGAGTGTATGTGTCCCCGAGCTCATTGCCCAAACTGAGCGTCAGTGCTAACTCCAAGTTGCTTGTGTTGCCCTCTAAGTATGGTGCCCTTGCCCCGTCCAGCCCCAAGGTAACTGATAGGGAAGGGCCCCCTCTCTTTAGGTTTCATGTACAAGAGGTAATAACTTGAGTTATGGTACAATGTGTGTGTAATACTGTGCAAAGAGTGACGTACTGCAATGTTTCAGATATGTGTTCTTGGTAAAATGATATATTGACTGATGATTACATGTGTGAGCCTAATGCAAATGTATATGGTTGCAGTTAAAACTTATGGGGGTACTTGCTTGACACGGACGTCAGGCTTTCCCAGGCCAGGAAGGGTGTAACCCCCCTGCAAATGGGGGTTCCCAAAAGACTTCCAGGAGCTTGCTTGAATGCTCCAAGCCTGAATGGTGTTTGGCGTTTAAGCCATTTATCAGTGAGTGTTTTTAGAGCCTCTGGTACTGTCTCTTTAAGAGCTGTCTGCTTGCAGACATAATTAGTTTATGTGGGGGGACTGTGTGTTTCTCTGTTTGAGTACCACTCGAACTGCTGACAATTCACTCCATTTTTGCAGTCACTAGGAGTACAAAGGGAACCTATCTGAAAGATGTAACTGTTTGCCAGAAATCATTTAGAGTAATAATGAAATTACAGTTTGTCTAACCTGCTTTCTTTGCAGTCAGAACTGTGTCTGCCTAGTTCCCCATTATGGTTTTGAACTGCTGAACTGGACCAATCAGTGTGGGGTAAGCTAGCTCTAAAATGGTGCCTTGGACGAATCAGAACTTGGACTCATAATCTGAGCCAGCCACAAGAGGATTGTATGGGCAGTGACTCTGGGAGATGTAGTTTAGACTTCGGCGCCTTTTTGGACCAACAGCAGCAGTCTATTGTGAGTGACAGCCAATCCAGTCAAGAACTGGGAGGAACTCAAAGGAAGTGCCCGGTTTTGTCTGTTGGAGTTTCAGTAGTTTAGCTCTGGCAGTGAAGGGGAAAGGAACCCTGTGCTCCTTCAGTGCACAGTTTTAGTCAAAAAACATGTGTAAGGTCCAGAGTTCGGTCTGCAGCTTGTGTAACTGCTTGTTAGGACTGAATCTGTCCTGTGAAGAGAATCAAAGGATATCTGAAGAGTAGAAACCAGGCTCACCCTGTAGAAGACTGGAGGAATTGCGAAATTGCACTCGGTCTGTCAGGAACTGAATCTGCTGTGTGTTCTCCCGGGTATTGTGCAGTAATTGCGATCGGGATACAGATGCAGCCTGCCTGGTATAGTGCTTTCTTTTTACCATATAAATGTGTGAAGAGGTTTGTGTACCTCAAGTGAATCCTGCTGCCATTACATGACTTTTGCCTGTGACTGTTTACCATATAAATGTGTGAGGAGTCTCTTGGAGCTCAAGAGTAGCCCTGCTGACATTGAAGGACCCTATCTTGTTTGGAGGTCGTGAGTACTAATTCAGGGTCGCCCTGTTGAATTGCTACATTAAATCCAAATGGAATTACTGTACTGCTGACTGTTTAATTTTCCTTTTCTCTGTGTGAAAGGGCCCTACCAGCTGCCATGGTTTGACTAGCCACTAGGGCTTGGGTACCCAGGGACAGTAACTGATAGGGATAGGCCTGTGCACAGAGCCATAGGTAGATGAGTAGAGTGATAAGCTAATTAACCTGATTTCCCCCTGTCCTTGTTATATCCCCCTAAATAAATCAGAGCTGCTTGTTTCAGCAAAGTTATACTGCCTGAGGTATTTGTCTATGTTAAAGTACTGTACTGTGATTGTTGCACTGTATCTTATTTCACAGGAGGTCCCAGTGCCGGAACCAGTCCTGGGGGTAAGTGTATACTGTGAAGGTAATTCTGATATATTGTGTGGGCCACTAGTGGGAAGAAAGGGGGGTTACAGTGTCCCAGAGGGCTGTGACCAAGTTAGTTTAACTATTGCAAACCCTGACCTCTGGGTGGAGGCACCCGCCATTGGATCCAGGCCCCTCAACCTGTTAGTGGCAAATCAGGCAGGGGTAGTAGCCCCTGGGATAGCGCCATCTAGGGGTTACATGTGCATTTTTGTGTGGGCATTTTAGTGTGAGACTTGATCCAGAGATGTCTCACAAACCTGGCTTCAAGCACTGTTCCTGCTACAAGTGCAAATGTTTGTGGCGAATCCCCGTGACATATGCCTCTCAGGCTTGGTCCCAGTCATAACGTGGAAAACTCCATGCACTGTCAGACCATGACAGCTGATACACACATCTGCCAGGAGTGCCACCTCTGACCCCTCAGAGGTGTAAAGTAGGTATCATGGCTCACATAACTTGACAAGACCTGAAGTGTTACTTCAGAATCCATTTCAGTGTCCCCAAAGTACCTGTTGCCTTGAGTCATGGCATCCAGCCAAGAGGTTGTGACTGACCTCAACACTTGCTTCTCTCTGTAGGACAAAGTCTGAGGATGAGGGGGGCCTCCAAAACGTCAGAGTGGAAACTGAGTTCTTTGAGGATTGCCAGGAACTTCTATACTTCAGCACCAAGTCTCTGATCATTCTCCCACTCAGCTAAACCATCTTACAGTACTTGTTCTAAGGAGACAAGTCAGCAGCACCCAGACCTACTGTCCTTGAATTAATGCATGATTCCAGAAAGATTAGAGCTGGCATAATTTGGTCTCTCACAGAAAGTTTTAACAGTGTTAGGGACTTCACATACATCCCCCACCTAACGGGTGTATGCTTCCAGGTAGAAGTTCTCAATTTGCTGCCAGAGCTGGGACTGTCACCCATGGAGTATCTCAGCCCTTGACTTTCTGTGGCACACTGTCCTTGGTTGGTTTCCATACCACCTCTCTTAAAGTGCACATGGCATGATATCGGCCTATTGAGATAAAGTGGGATTCCTTGACCATATGGCTTCAGATTGGGTTGGGAGTCTTTAATTCATGAAACTTAACCATGTGTTACATCCCCACCTTGCATTCCTGAGCCTCAGGTGAGGGAGCTGAACCTGACCCATACCAAGCTCATGAATAAATTATTTTGCAGATGGTGACTTGTGACTTCAGTTTCCTACCATAGAAAGTGGTTTTCTTGGTGTCTATCACCTCAGTCCAGCAGGTCAATGAACTGCAAGCCCTTTTAGTCAATGCAGACAATTTGATTTTCCACAAGGGCAAAGTTTTGTTGTCTATCAGTAAACTTTTTTCCGAGTTCCACATGAACCAAACCTTGCAGTTGACAGTGTTCTTTCCTCGATGTCATGACAGCCTTTAGTACTGAAGGGCTGCACAGGCTGGATGTCAGATGTACTCTCCTAGTCAGCCATCAGAGAAACCAGACGTTCAAGTGGACCAGTTTTTCAGTTGTTCATGAAAAACATAGAACTATCCCAAGGTCATGTTGCTTACAAGTAGACCATCTCTCAAAGGATTGTTTTCTGTATTAAACAGTGTTACACTTGGGACTTACGTTTGATGCTTGTGGGTATTAGAGCCCACTCACTCCAACACATGACCACCTCTGGCACAGCTGCCAAGGGGCATCCTGGTCAGTGCAGTTTGCATGGCTGCCCCCTCAGCATCCACACATACACGCACGCACACACACACACACACACACACACACACACACACACACACACTGACAACCCTTTCAGTTTTATGATCTGCAGGCTCACAGAGGCACTGCTGTGGGGTCTTCTGTCCTGAAGTCACTCTTCACTGAGCTAAGGGTTTTTCCCTCTCTAGCCCAGGTATTGCTTGTAGTCTCCACATGTGTGACTATGCAGAAGGAATTCAGATAGTTGTCAGAAAAAGTTACTCACCTGAAACTATTGTTTCACCACTGGTATTCCTTTCACAGTCACTTGGCCCACTTTACATCCCCTGGTCTCTATCCTTCAGATTTTAGTGAAGACTGGGCCACTCCTCACTTTTCCTGCAGTTTGACCAAGAATGGAACATAAAGGAGCTGAAATTCTGGCCAATGGATATTTTGAGAAATTTGCATATCCTCAGAAGACACTACCAGTATGATTGAAAGGTAAACAAGTATAGAAACAATAGCTACAGGTGAGTAACTTTGCCTTTTGTCATCTATAGATGGATTCAATGTGCTGTATATTTCATTCTCATGACAGTGTATGTTTCAAATGCTTAGCAATGGCTCATACTGTACCAATAACTAATTACCACTTTAATTGTATTTACAGTAGCTGCAGAGTTTGGAGTTCTGTGAAAGAAAGTGACTGCAGGCCAGCCCGGTGGTGGAAAGGGCTGAGGCGATGGATGCCTTTCTTCGCACCATACTAGCAACTCAGGTTCGGGAACGGACTCAGGTCATCAGGAAGCCAGCATGGGGAAGAGGGTGGGAGCAGGACTGAGCTGCCTAATGGAGGCTCTCCTCTCTCACAGAGGGGGGGGTCACCCTCCTGCAGTCCCACAACCTCTGGGGGGAGGTCCAGTGGCAACATAGGTGGGTAATGGGCAACCCGTAGGGTGAGGTATCCCACAGTGCGTGATGCACGTGTGCCTCCACGCACATGCACTCACTCCAGGATGTGAGGGTTGGTGAAAATGGGAAAAATGGCTAAACAAATAATTTAAGAAAAAAAGTGGCTACAGAAAACTCATCCTAGTCATGTGAGCCTGACTGCTCAGCGATAGATTACCAGTGAAGGCGGGCTTGGCTTCATTTCCTGGGTAGGTCATATTATGTCTTTCTCATTACAATCTGGGTCTTAAACACTTAACAATAGCTAATACTGTACCAATACTTAATTACAGTCTTCTTCACTGGATAGTGTTATATACTGTATATTATTGGACTAGCATAGAAAGTGCACACTGATGTCATATTACATGATTTGATGAGGTGCCGAACGTGGAGATGTGTGTTTTCATGAAAACTTGTGTACGGTAACTTCTATATACTGTACAATATCTTTGTTGGTCTAATAAAATGTATCACACTCTTCAACTTGTCTAGTAGTCCAGGGACCTGCAGCTATAACATTCTTCTGATACATTAGGTCTTAATAAGGACAGCAAGTAGTGCCCCTTCCAGGCAGAAGTAAAGCATTATGACAGTGATGAAAAGCTGCATTTAAGGAAACGAATGGCATACTCACAAATTGTATGTTTAATAGCACAACAAACAGTCACCATACTGATCAATTTCAGTGTTCTAGGACCCTCATCAGAGTTGCAAGGGAAATAGCTGTGCAGATAAATACCTCTGTGCATTTAAGAGACAGTTACTACCAAATCCAGTACTAAAAATTATCAATAAACAGCATTATGTATAGCACCAAAGCACTATAATTATTGAAGGAAACATATGCCACACTTGATTTAAAGTAAACTTCAAATTACGAGTAATGGTTTTCAATTTCCTCTTACAGTATAAGCAGCAGCTCCATACTAAACACTAATTAAGTATATAAATCTGTACCATTGAACCAATGATTGGTGAGTGTGCCTTCCTTTGTCTCAGAAGAGGTTATTTAGTGCTTGACTTGGAAAGTGAGAGCAATTTCTACAAACAAAGTAATGCATTGCAATTAGGTTAATGAGGATTGTGAAAACTGTTCTTGACTAGTTTGTCCGATTCCAAGATTACAGTAGTAAATGATCTGATCTGCTGCAGTACTCCATGTATCCTAGGCAGTAATGTAGAAACAGTACTCTACTTTTATAAATCCTTTTTCATGGTTATCATTATGATTATGGACTCCCTATCTACAGCTTACAAGCCTTTGAACCCTATGGCAGTCCTGTTTAGAAGGACGGAGCAGGAAAGGCATCATCTCTGGTAAGATCCTGCATCAGATCATTGTTAATATTAGGGTTGTGTGTTTAGTGCATAGTTTTGTTCTATTGTCTAGTTGCTTGGCTATCCAGAGGCACAGGCAGCGTACTGTCAGAGGGTATTTGATCATTTAAGCCTGGATAATTGATTCAGATAGAGCGCTATCAGCTCCATTTTCATATATATGTTGGCACTATCTAACCTGGTATAATTATATGACTGGTATCCACAAACCCTGGTGTGGCTGCAGTTCATCCCTGCACCAGAAGTAACTGGTGAGTTGTCAGTGAGATTCTGGCTGTGGTCTCCATGGTAACAGAGTGTCTGTGCTCTGGCCCCCAGCTGTGTAATTTATCGAGTTGATCTGTAACATGTTTAGTAGTAAATAGATTGGTTTGGCCCCCACACCCCCATTTATGGATTTTTTTTCTTATTTTTGTATTATTTGGTGGGTTTCACCCCCTATATCTCCCAGTTATAGTTCTTTATGTCATAAAGCTAACTCCGCTTTACAATATAATGATTAAATCTTATACGAAATTGTGTGACACGATGTTGGAAATCTTGTACAAAATCTCAGCCATTATTTTGTGTGGGGGCAAACTACAGCTGAGCCAAAAGTGCTATAAACTCTTGCTCATGTTTCTTTACAGGACAACAGCCAAACTGCGACATACAGAGTTCTTATTGTGCCCCATTTAAAATAGTTTTGGAATATGCACAGAATAGAAGAAACTTGTTTGCTTTGGCCAGCTTCCTTTAAAAGTAATTCCTACAGTCAGTCTGACTAACAAAAAACATTAAAGCCATTTATGATCTCTCTGTGCTCACTTTCTAAGTCAAGCATTAAAAGATTGAAGGGGAGTATTTTCCAAATGAGGACGAACTCCAGGACTGGGAGCGTGTGATGAAGCTGGAAGGGAGGAAATTCAGGAGGGATGTGATGAAATATTTTTTCACTGAAAAGGTGGTAGACACATGGAACCAACTGCCAGCTGAAGTGGTGGAGGCTAGAATGGTAGAGGGTTTCAATAGTGCATAGGATAACTACAAAGGTAAATTAGATCAGAAACAGGAAGAGGGAGGGCTATGACGACCAGACAACGTCTACTAGCAATGCCCTTGTCCCATTTACCAGCTTAGCCTCCAGCTCCCACCAGCCTTCATCTCATGCTGATTGGTAGAATCCTTGGATGTAGCACTAGCATGCTCTCTCTCTCTCCCTCTCCCTCTCTCTTTCTCTCTCTCTCTCTCTCTCTCTCTCACTGTCTCTCTCTCCCTCCCTCGCTATCTCTCCCTCTCTGTCTCTCTCTCTCTCTCTCTCTATCTCACTTTCTCCTCCCCCCCAACTTCTCTCCTTCCAGGCTGTGTCTAACCTTTCTACAGACCCTCTGGCTTAACTCCCCACCACCCGTCCTGTTAATACTATAGACCTAGTGAAAGCAGGCGTGCCCATAACACATTTTCAATATAGTACCTGCCTACACAACACCCCTCTGCAGTTCTCTACACTTCCCCTGTCTTCTCCTCACTCTCTTATGTTGTAGATGATAAGGCTCCCTGGGGCCACACTAAGTGAATTATTAAGTCTTATAACTAATTATGATGTACTGTAAATGCACTATGTTTTTTTTCCCTATTGTCAAAGTATCCTTACTGGGCTAAGTGTATTGTGCAACCATTGTAATCTCATGTCTGTAACTTTGTTTTCACGTGGAACCTTTGTAAAAGAGTTCATACGCAAAGGTATTTTCTGAATTTGCAAATAAATAAATAAATAAGAATAGGCATGGAACACTTGGCAAACTGGGTGGGCCTAGCAGTCCTTTTCTGCTGACAAATTCCATGTTTCTATGTTCCTATGTTTCATTATATTTATTTTATTTTATTTTTTTCATTTTGGTAACCGGGTAGGCCCTCTGAGACAATACAGTCCCTTTTTCAGGGGTGACCCAGGGAAAAAGCCAATACAAAGTTACAATTATTCAGGTGCACAGGGTAAAAATGACTTAATACAGTGGAATTACAATTCAAGTTCAGTGCAATGAGACAAGGTACAGATGCATAGGACGAACACAACAGCTTGAAGATTACATCACACATACATGTTAAGTACAAAGTTACAATTATACAGGTGCACAGGGTAAAAATGACTTAATACAGTGATTCAGGTTCCATGCAATGAGACATTGTACAGATGCATAGGATAAACACAATGGCTTGATACAGTAGGTTACAAAATACATGTTAAGTACAAAGAGACATTGGTGTTAAACATTGGCATAGCATAGCAATAGGACTAATAAATAAGTGCATATCAACAGTTTCACAAGTTGGGAGCAATTCTCCGGAGAGATTCCAGTGGACTATGGGAACATACAGACAGGGGGCCATTCGATGCTGAGGCAAGAAATTAGTGAAACCAGGAGCAGGGTGGGGTGACGAGAAGACAGCAGAATAGATTATGCTTAAATTGAGTTAGGGAGGAGGAGGAGGAGGACAGAATGTCTTGGGGAAGAACATTCCAGGCTGTTGTTGCCATAAATGCAAATGACCACCTGCCTACAGCCAGTTGGGGGGTGGGTGTAACCAGTAGGGGGAAAGATGCAGAGTGTAAGGTGCATGGACTACGCTTATGAATGATAATGTTGCACAGGCAGGGTGGAGTGTAGCGATGCACCATTTAAAAAAGAGGCACATGGTGGTGTACAGGAATTTTCTCTCTAGGGGAGCCCAGTTCAGTGACAACACAATCTTACAGTGATGTAAGCTCAGACTGGAGCCCAGAGCAAAGCACCCAGTCCTCAGGTAAAGTTTATTAATGCATGTAAAAGTGGTGGCTCACACATGGAGAAGCAACAGGTCACCATATGCAAGAAGGGGAGAAGAGCAGACATTGCAAGTTTTTGGCATGATGCCCTAGTCAGGAGGGGATGGATGTGGTAGAGCAGGCCTAGCCACTGTTTGAGAGTTTTCGTTAAAACACTGACATGATTCTCATATGCTAGTGAGAGGTCAAGGGTGACACCCAGATATTTAAAAGAGGTTACTTGTTCTAGGGTGCTACCATCCCGCATTCGGACCATGAGTGGGAACTGGGACAGGGACGCAGCCCTGGAATCATGGAACAACATGGTCTTGGTCTTCTTTTTGTTAAGGACCAGGTGATTTGCAAGGAAGGAACCATTCCTATAGGGCATGGAAATCAGATTCCAGGTTCTGGTTTATCCAATCTAGATAAGAGAGGAGCGGTAGACAGTTGCATCATCCACATAAAGATGAACTGTGGCTCCTCCACAGTTGAGTGGCAGGTCATTTATAAAGAGCAAGAATAAGAGCGGCCCTAGTATGGAACCTTGTGGAACACCATGCTGGATCTGTCTAAGGTCTGAGAGGGCCCCTGACCACTTGACGCTTTGGGAGTGGTTGGAGAGGTAGCTCTGGAGCCCAGCCAGGGTGCTTGGGCCTAGGCCCAAGGAATGAAGTTTGTATAGCAGCAGGGTATAATTAACTAGGTCAAAAGCTTTTGTTAGGTCAATAAAGACTGCGCCCATGTTCTGACCTTGATCCAAAGCGGCGGATATGTCCACCGTAACTTTTATGAGAGCTGTCAGGGTACTATGGTTTTTCCTGAACCCATGCTGGTGCATGGAGTGGAGGTGGTATGAGTCTAAGTAGACCTGCAGTTGATTATAGATGATTATAGTTGATTATAAAGGAAATGACTAGCAGGAATAAAATGGAGGTATCTTATTTACTCAGGTTTTTTTTTTTATGCTTTCCCACCCACACACCGGCCGATCACTCCTTCAGGTCTCTCAAGGACCTATTCTCATTCTGGGCTACTCCCAACCACCCACCGCCCCACATCGCAGCCAACCCAGGGTACCCCGATGTATCCCTTCATCGGGCAGATCCCCTTCCTGAGAAGGGAATTAGCCTTACTGGCCTTCCAGTAGTCCTGGGTGCTGTTGGGGTGGCCATTCATGGTCCAGGTGCTCCAGTGATGAGAGTCCAGGAGGCCATCACCCAATTGGCCAGTGCGCCATTTTTCCTCCATTTTTTTCTCCTGAGGAGTATGACGTGCAGGATGTCATTGTAGATGCCAATGTCTATCACACTTCCCTATGCAGTGGGCCCCAGATGCACTGCTGTTCTCCTGGTCTCTGCCAGGAGTCAGCAGGTGTGGGACCTCAACCCCACCCTCCCCCCAAGAGAAAGTGAGCAGTCATCAGACGCTCAAGCCTTCTCTCCCCCCCCACTGGGCCTCCGATGCCTAAGTCCATTCCTGAACCTGGGTCGCCATCGTAGCAGCAGTGAATCTTTCCACTGTACCAGGGGGCTGGCCCTAATACTCAGGTTTAAACACAATGGGGAAGAATTAAAAAAGTGTATCCATCATGGATATGCTAGCCCAATTTCTGCAGTGGACTAACATCTGCAGTGTTCAACCATTTATTAGATGGTCTAACAGTATCAGCATATTGAATGCAGTAACTTCTCAAATGCTGGTAGTTCCTGCAAATTAATAAGGCATTCATCATTATTTTGACACAGTTGCCACAAATTACAGCAAGTATCGAAAATCAGTCCCCAGCATTGGAAAATACTTATAGATGGTTTTTCCGATGCAGACTTGGGCAGATCTCACTCCTGCATCAGGCCTTTTAAAAAAACAGCACTGCATGCATTGTAAAGTAATTAACTTTTTTCAGTTGCAAGTCAGAGGTTGTTAGCAACCCTCAGTATACCCATTTGGGTTCTTTAAAAGCAGGAATCAAAACCCTGTGTAATGCAAAATTAAATTTTATGTTCATTTAATGATTTGTTTAGAAAGTCCTGGTGTCATTACGATATGCTCCTACTCAGACTGCGTGGGCACAATCTGCTATGCTGTATGTGCTCATAGTAGCGGCATGTAAACAATGTCAGTTCCACATTTGGATAACTCAGAAACATGCTGTACCAGAAAAAATAATTCTGTACTGAACTCTGTCACGTGGTGAAAACATTCTCCGGTTGCTGTTTATAAAATATAAGAAGGGACCAAAAGATGACTCATCAATGTGTAGGCCCACCAGCCTACTGGACATTCTGGGTAAAGTGTATGCTAAAATTCTCTTAGGAAAACTAAACAGGGAAGCTGAAATTCTTGGTGGACTTGTTCCTGCCCAAGCAGGTTTGTCAAGAAAACTATTCCACCATAGACAATTGCTTTGTACTTTCACATTTGATTGAGAAATATATCAAAATTAGGAAACAGAAACTGTACCTGGCATTTATAGACTATAGCTCAGCATTTGATACAGTAAACGAAACTATACTATGAGATGTAATGATGAAACGCGGCATTTCCCCAGTTTTGGTTAATAGTATAAGAAACTTATCTACAGATAAATGGGCAAAAATAAGAGCAGGAAATTATATAACAACATAAAAACTAACAAAGGAGTCAGACAAGGATGCATTTTGGTCCCCATGTTATTCTATATTTATCTGAATAATGTTCTTATTGAGTTGTGACTGATTCCCCTAAAATTAGTACAAATCCATGTTCTTCTTTAGCTTATGCTGACGACTTGGTATTGTGCTCATTAGCTGTTGCTAAGCTACAAAATAAGCTTAATTCATTAGCCAAAATGTCAGAGTCTTTCTCCTTAAAGATAAATTTGGAAAAATCATAAGTATTAGTTGTTGGAGCAAGAAAAAACAAATATTCATGGAAAAGTAATCATGCTACACTTGAAATAGTGAACAAGTACACATACTTGGGAATTATTTTCACAAATAATGTCTTGTGGAATTCCCTCTTCGAACACACAATATCTAAAACTAAAATTACAGCAAATGCATTAGCCAGATTTAATTGTCTGTATAGTGGGTCCTCTATTAGACCACTACTACAGTATATGCTCTGCAAGCCAAATTTAATGATCAGTCCTTATATGAAGCAGAGATCGGGGGGATGAGTCAAACTGATCGACTAGAAAAGCTGGCAATACAGTTGCTAAGAACTACCCTAGGTTGTCAGAAATCAACCCCTGCATACTTCATTCGAGCTGAGCTTGGTTTAGTCAGACTACAAGCATGGACAGACATCAGAGTTATTAATTATTGGATCAGAATACTAAAACCACCCAATGACAGATGGGTTAAACAATGTTTACTTGAAAAGGTGGACTGGGAAAAGAGGGGTTCCAGAGATTCTCTCTGGTATCGACATCTTAGGAGACTTCTTGAGAAATATGTTCTGGATTTTCTTATAGAATATGTACAGAGGGGGATTAGTATTAGTGAACAGTATAGGCCATACATTAAAAGGAAGATAAGAAAGTATTACAAGGATGTAGACATGGCATGTGTGGAAGCCTCAAAGTATGCTTAATGGTACACACACACAATGACAATAAACACGGGTATAGGTTTTATCTTGATATCTTGGAGGATTCCAATATACGTAAAAGTATTACACATTTTAGGCTCAAATTCTTTGAATCCATGCATAGAACAGCACTGTATAAGAAATTACAGGACCCAAGAGATGATTTGTGTAATTATAACCAGACTGAAAAAGAAGATCTGGCACATGTCCTACTAAAATGTTCATGGTATAACAAAATTAGGCATAATTGGCTACAGCCAGTTATTGATTTTATAATCTTCACAAATGAAAGTGAATTGGTTACTATTCTCCTGACAATTGAGGACCCTCTAATTATCCATGGAGTGGAGAAGTTCATGATGCATCCTAGGAAAATAAGTACAAAAAAAGTTCAGCTTAAATTAAATTAAGATAGTTAAAATTCAACTGGCACCTTGCAAAATATGAGTCTTATGCACCCATGAAGATTGTATAGTAATGTATTAATTGTATCTATGCTTGCACATGTCCCTCTGCATCATATATAATGTTTTTAATGTTTTTATTTTGTACTTTGTAACAATCATGTTTTAAGATTAAACAATAAATCTGACTTGACTTGTATATAAAACAGCCAAATGCAGTGGTGCTCAGTGTTAGATTTTAAAATGTCATGAGAGCCTGTGACATTACTGTCACAATTTCTTCAGTGTTGACCAGTCATTATGTTCTGATACTCTAAGCAGTCAAGCAACATGCAAATAATGAATATCTATTCTTGCCAGTTCTTCACTGAAGATCCTGACTGACAGGGCTATGCAAGAAAGAAATAAACACTGGGCACCACTGCAGGTATGATGTATAGACAGTGTTCCTTTAATGTCTGCTCATTACCTTCTGACTTTACTATCCAACAGTTTGTGAATAATATTATGTTACCACAGAAAAGATTGAAATGCTGTAGACAGAGCACTGTGGGAGGTCATAAAGAGTCACTGGAAGGTAAATTATGATAAATGGGAATGAGTATCCAATGATGTTATAGAACCCCACCCCACCAATGGCAGAAACATGTGAGTACTTAAATGATTCCACCAGTACATTTTATTGGTTACGTGCACCTCACTTCTCAAACCAGGGGCTAGTGGAGGAAAAACTCTTTAGGATAAATTGCTAAACATGAAAGAGAAAGCATTATCAGATCATGCTGCTGAAACAGTGCTATAGCTGCCTGAAAATGTTCTTCATACTAAAGGAAAGGAATTGTGTCTTTTTGCTTTTTTCCCTTCATTCATTTCTGCAAATTGAAATGTTTTGTAACCATCCTGGACAGTATCAAGATGTGCTTCGAAGCTTGGGCAAAACATGGACAATGAGAGCTTGAATAAGCAGCTAAGTCAAACAGTGTTTTGTTTGTCTACTGGCTGCAAGTGCATAATCAGGCTTCTCAAATGATCCTGCCTGTCAATTGGCAGATTTTCGCTGTGCCCACAAGTTAGCGTGTGTCTAAGGTTTCACTGCATAACATGCAGACTTCAAAAACAACAAAGTACTGTGACGCACTTAATTTCACAGAATATAAAATTAACAAACTGCAATGCTACTGATAGATTTACATTTATACATTTTTAGTGAGGGCTGTACTGCTATTCATGGAAGTTTGTGCATGCCTTCCTTGTATTTTAGTTGCCCTGGCTTCTACACTTCCTAACATATCCAACAGAGGTGGCACTTGAAAGTCTGCATGGCATTCTGATGCAAAGAAGAAGAAATAAAAAGGACTATGCTGATTCTAAGGGAGGGTGGATGTATTGCTTCTGCATCAGACTGTGTGGTAGGTATACAGAAACTTTATTTGTTGATCACTTAACATAACAACATTTTAAAAACATGAACATATCATTTACCATCCAGGTTTACTGACAACCATATAAAAAGACCTGACCAATATACAAATATGACACACACACCATTTAAAACATTTAAAGCAGTAGCATTTGTTAGTATCCATATATATATATATATATATATATATATATATATATATATATATATATATATATATATATAGATAGATCTAGATATATATATATATATATATATATATAGAGCAATCATGATAAAAGTATCAAGATACCCATTTTTCTTTTCATTTTCTTTCATTCCTGAACCAAGATATGGGATTGTGAAGTTTTTAAAAGTTCCAACTGTCATTCCATGATGGCCATGAAAAAACGTACTATCTTAGTACAGTACTGTGCACCATCTGAAACATGTGGTAGCACCATTTTAATACAGCCACAGTACAAATCTAGCATGTACATTTACAGATTACTCAGCGGATGAGATTTTTAAATATTGTGATTGTCTGTCATCTTTAATGATGTGAGTCATTAATTACAAAACTAGCTGAAAAAGCAGTTTGAACAATATCTGAGAAAACTAAAAATACACTGAGCATGAATCCTAGGATGTCAGAAATACATTTTTGCTAAATAAAAACTATACAATATTTTTTTTTTTTGCCGACTAGCAAATACTGCTGCTTTAACAAGTTACAGATGTATTTACGGGTACTGTAACTCAGTTAACAGTTACTGGATTCACATCATTCAAGTATGTGTAGTCTATTCTTCCTAACCTGGCTAGCAAAAAAAATACCCAGTTTTAATAAAATGGCAGACTGTGTGGAAGATTTATACACTTTCTTACAGAGCTCAAACCATTTTTTGGTTATTTTGTCAGTGTTCATGAAGGAAGATCTGTACGTGTTGGTGTCCTGTATGGTGTATGGACTGATATTAATCATGTGATTCCAAGTAAATATGTCTTATAAGTTGATTGTTGGAGAGCCAGTCTCATCCATGAGATCATGTCAGCATAACCTTACAAGCAAAATTAGTGCAGACAAAGAGAGTTTACTTACAAAAGAACACCAGAGCAAATGCCATGAGGCATGTGTTATCCCAGAGGTTATTGGCTGTACAGCCAAATTTTAAAGAAAACACAATTGCACATACCCCAATAATGCAAAGCATCATGGGAAGCATATGCAAATCCTCATGAGAAAATTTGGACTGGCTCAACATTAAGCAGAATTGCATGGTGGTGCCAGCAGGCCTTACGGTACAATCAGTAAAGGCTAAGAACAGCAGACACAGACACATACACATGTTTCATCCTCATTTGGACTCATCACTGTGCCATATCTGTGTCTTAACCCAGGGAGAGGGAGCCAGCCACCCTTGAAGGGGGATGTTATTTGTTTGGGTCATGGGAAACCCAAAACAGAGAAGGAAAAGAACTACAAAAGAACCCAAGAGCAAATGCCATGAAGCATGGGTTATCCCCAAGGATATTGTCCGTACAGCCAAATTTTAAAGAAAACACAATTGTACATAACCCAATACTGCAAAGCATCATGGGAAACATATGCAAATCCTCATGAGGGAATTTGGACTGCTGCAACTTTTTTTTTCATTTAATATACTTTATTAAATTTCAACACCAAATACATTGGAGAAGTATAAGGAAGGCACAATATGCAGTACAGGAGAACATACTACCAAACCATGGTAGTGCACTAAACATTAGATATATCCCCCTACCCCACCACTACCCAAGTCCCCCCACCCGTCCCACCCTCCCCACCCTCTACCCGGAGAACCAGTATGCGGTAGACCTATCTAAAAATGGGGTAATTAGGCCTAAATGTAGTAAATTATCTATTTTCACCTAAGGGTATCTAAATGGGGGTGGCCTAACTGGGAGTAAAGCACTGAGCTGCTGTTGAGACACTATGAACAGGGGAGTGATACTAGAGTATGTAGCTTCTCCCATTTGGATTTGGATTTCTTTAATGATCCCCTCAGATTAGCTATAGATCTCTCTAACCTTAGATTGCTTAATAGTTCATTTAACCACTCCATATAGGATACCACAGATTGGTCCTTCCAGTGCCGCACCACCACTTTTTTGACTGATAGGGAGATAAGGGCTATATTTCAGCTCCTCTCCTTGACCGATATTAACATACTAACATACTAATTGCCAGCAGATTAGGCCTTACGGTCTATCAAGTCTGCTCAAACCTCAGATCCCTAGTTGGGTGCTGAGGCCCTCCCCCCCTTGTGTTCCAGAAACCCTTATCATCCATCCCCACCCCCCTGGGCCAGGCCATCATCTGATACATCCGCTTTCTGTGTCTGTCCCACCCTCTCTTGAAGCCCTCCACTGAGGATCTCTGAACCAGCTCACCAGGCAGTGCATTCCAAGGGTCCACCACCCTCTCAGTGAAAAACCTCCTCCTCTTTCCCCCCTCACCTTCCACTTTCCAACTTCAAACCATGCCTTTGGTGATACCTCCTGCTTTAGTCTAAAGATCCCCTCCATGTTTACCCTATTTATTCCCTTGAGGTACTTGAAGACCTCAATCCTCCCGTCTCTCCTCTCCTCCAATGAAAACAGGCAGAGCTCCTCAAGTCTGTCATCATACTTCAAATCCCCTAGTCCTCATATTACCTTAGTTGCCTCCTCTGTACCCTCTCCAGGAGCTGTATGTCCCTGTTCAAGTGTGGTCTCCATTACTGTACACAGTACTCAAGGTGTGATCTAACCAGTCCATTGTACAGCGGCAGAATCACTTCCCTGCTCCTAGAGGTGATCCCCTTATGATGCATCCCAACATCCTGTTTGCCTTGCTAGCCACAATGTCCTGCACTGCTCAGAGTTATTCATACATGCATCCACCATGACCCCTAGGTCTTTTTCCCCTGTTGAGGCCTCCAGTGCCTCCCCTCCCAGGGTGTACCTGTATCTAGGGTTTCCCCGCCCAAGATGTAACACTTTGCACTTGGTGATATTGAAATTTAATTTCCATGTGTGAGCCCAGCTTTCCAGGGTGTCCAGGTCCCCTTGCAGGGCCAACCTCACCTATTCCCCCTCAACTACTGCTCCCATCTTGGAGTCATCAGCAAAGAGATTCATTTCACACCCTATACCCTCCTTGATGTCTGATATGTATGCATTAAACAGGATTGGACCCAGGACTGAGCCCTGCGGTATCCCACTACTGACTTCTCTAGGGTTCGACAGCTCCCCACTGACCACTACTCTCTGGGTGCATCCAGCTAGCCAGTTTTCAATCCATCTGACCATCAAAGGGCCTATTCCCAACCCCGTCAGTTTCTCCACCAGACCATTGTGGGGACAGAGTCAAATGCCTTGCTGAAGTCCAAGAATAATACATCCACAGGCTTTCCCCTGTCCAGTTCTGATGTTACCCATTCATAGAACTCCACAAGATTGGTTTGACATGATCTACCTAGCACAAACCCATGTTGCCGACTATCCAGACCTCCCACCTTCTCCAAGTACACCCTCAATTGTTCCTTTAGTGTACTCTCCATTAATTTTCCCACCACCGAGGTCAAACTGATGGATATTTCCCTCAACACCCCTTTATGGATTGGCACCACATACTGAGGAGTAATCACCCACGATACATATTTGTGGCATGAATAAAGTTTGGAGCCCAGTAGGGAATCCAGTCTAGACTTTATGAGGTCCCAGAGAGGGGCCACCCTAGAGCACTCTCAAAATATATGGAGAGGTGTTCCCTGACCCAGGCCGCATCTAAAACATTCCGGCCCAGGTATTTTCCCCATTCCATACATTTTGACAGGTGTAGAACTGGAGCAACTGAAGCCTGTCTTTAGTGGGGGGTGTGTGTGTATATATATATATATATATATATATATATATATATATATATATATATAGATATATATTAGAGCAAAAAATCCATTTAATGCATCAGTTAAGGTTGTTCCACAGCCGACAAAAGTGAGGAAATTCAGTGTTAGGGTTGCAAGCCCTCTGGACCCCCCAGCCCACCCCTAACCGGCATCGGGGTGTCCAACTGAGGAACAATGGTTAAGTTCAGTTGCCTACGAAAATCATAGGCAAGTGACTAAAAGGGGCTAGGGTGATGGCAAGATTAGTAAGGAAATCAGGAGAATCTTTATTGGGCCTATAAATAACACTCAGCAGCAGCTCGACGTGCTCTAATATACATCTTAATAGAACAAATCTACCTTTCTGGTCTACTGCTTTATGCAATTCCTGAAACTGAGTCCCCTTGGTGAGGAGAATAGTCGCTCCTGTTTGAGAAGAGGAGTTCCCTGCAGTGTACATGGTGCCAACAAAGCACCGATGAAACAAATTACCTTCTGACTCCAGGAGGTGCATTTCCTGTAGGCACGCTATTTGGCATCACATGAGATCCAAGTGTTTAAGAATTTGGCATCTTTTGACACTAGAACAGGCCCCTTTAACATTCCATGAGACTATACGCATAACCTAATAGCCATGAGGGGAACTAAGTGAACTTGGTGTAAGGGTTTGATTAAGCTGGTTCTCCAGGTCACACACCCTAAATCCCCCCCTAAAACCCCTGCCCCCACTCCCTTTGATCCCCAGAGCCATCCCCATCCCCGACAGCAACCAGTGTAAAAAGAATACCCATCTCCCTCCTTTCTCCTTCCCTCCAAGAATATGAAAAAGAAATCCAATATGTAGATAGCAATAGAACACAACCCTCAGTCCATATGATTGAATTCCAAACACCACGTTTGGTGAGATGATGCTCATGCTGCCCACCAGGCCCCCCCAACCAGTCCCCTTACAAGGCAACATGCCTTTATAAACTAATAAGACCCAGTACCGGTGTCTGCACTGGTATATAGCCACGCCTAGACCCAATTTTAAGTACTGACCCCCCCAGCTTGCTCCTCACCAGCCTAATTGTTCTCTCTCTTATCCCCCTGTCTTATCAACACTAGGCCCATCCATCCCCTTATTCTTCCTTTCCCAATCTCGGATAGGAGCTCACTACCCTGGGTTGTGACATCCTACCATACCCGTACTTTATAGCATTCAATCCGGGGCTCACACATACTCTTTTCTCCATCCACCTTCTCTCATCCAGCTTTACCAACTCCTTTCTGTGCACCGTGCCCTCCTAGCCTTTCTCCCCACTTCCTCCTCTCTTCCCCTACCTTCACCTCTACCTGGTGTATATTTTTATTTTTATTTTTTCTTCCGTTACTTCCTCCTGCAACCTTAGATAACCTGCTTTATCTTCCTATAGACACTTCTATGTATGTAAATACTGTGTAATCTGTACAATATCTGTATAATTATATGTACATATGAACTTCTTTTTCTTCCTCTCTGTAAAGAGTATTATCTGTATTGCCTTGTAAATACCTGTGTTGATCTGTATATACAATTGTTCATGCTCCACCCAGGTCCATCTTGCAAATGAGCTTCTGCTCAACGATGAACGCCTGGTTAAATAAAGACTTGATTGATTGATTGATTGATTGAATAACAAAGTACAACAAGTAACACAAATTGGTATTTAGAACTAACCCAACAAGGTAATAACATAGCCCCAATCGAACTGAGAAACATTGATTGGAACACAAAGCTTGGGAACAGGTTTGGGGCATTAAGTATCTAGGGTCCATGCAAACCCAAGTCTCTACAGGGAGCTAATGGGGACTACAGAAAAAGGGAACATGCAGGGACCCCGAGAATAAATCCCATCAACTTGTGTAGCCACCCCACGGCTCATATTAGTGGCTAAAGCCTGGTTGAAAACTTTCAGCGAGCTAAGTTAAAGCTGCCTCCAAAGGAAACTATCCAAATGTCAATTAAATTACAGCTAGCAAACCACTGGCAATAATAGAAGACATAAGTTAGTCCAAAGTAATCGAGCTACATTGCACTGTTCATCACTTGATTAAATCTGGAAACAAAGGTTTACATTCCACAGTGGCCAATTCCAGGGATTCAAAAGATCTCCATTGTCCCTCTTTGCAGACCTGAAGGGTCACAGGGTATCATACCCTGAACTTGATGCTGGCCGAGATCAACTTGCTGACAAGTGGGTGGAGAGCTATATGTTTTTGGCGCATGGAGTATGGTAAGTTTTGTACCACTCTGATCCATTTCCCAGCCCACTGAATGCCCACAGTTTCCTTTAATTTGGTCAGGACATGCTGTTTGTCTAGAAAATTTAACATCCTGAAGATAAAGGGCTTCGGGGGTGATCCAGGTGGAGGCATAGGCCTCAGACAGCAATGCGCCCTTTCAATTATATAGGTTGGGCCATTTGGAGAAGGTCCAATGAGTTTTGTGCATAGCTTCTGGGCTAAAGTGATGGCCGTTGTACCTTCTACACCCTCAGGCAACCCCAGGACCACTAATTTATTCCATCGTGAGTGGCCTTCTAGATCCTCTAGCCACTCCTCCATTTTGTTAAGCCATTGGCAGAGGGTAGTTACTTCAGGCTCAATTTTAGTCCACCAGTCATCCAGGGATGATATGTGGGCCTCGTTGTCAACAGTACGGGTGGTTAGTTGATCGAGGGAGGTCCGCATCCCTTTAAATTCCTTTTCAAGAAATTGAAGAGTCTCCTTCAGCAGTGCAAGCTCTTCAATAAATTTGGCCTCTGTAAGTGTAGCCTGCGAGGTAGGTGGCTGAGCTAACGCTGCTGGGATTGCCTTGGCCCGCTTAGTGGCCTTGTCTTTTACAGGCGTTGTTGGTGGAGTATGCTTCTTCGAGGTTGTTTTCATCTCTGTGTCTATAGTTTGGGACAATCAGCAGTAGAAAATGATGCAGGGACAAACCACACGCCAAAGGTTTACCGTACACCCGGCACAGATAGTGGCAAACAGGTGAAAATACCGATTTGTGACTGATAAGGTAGGGGAGCGAGCAAGCACACGTCTAACAGGCAGCCATGCCACTGGAAGTTCCTGAACTGGCTCAACTTTAAGTAGAATTGCATGGTGCCAGCAGGCCTCATAATACAATCAGCAAAGGATAAGAACAGCAGACCCATACACGTGTTTCATCCTCATTTGGACTCATCAGTGTGCCGTATCTGTGTCATAGCCCAGGGAGAGGGAGCCAGCCACCCCTTAAGAGGGATGTTATTTGTTTGGGTCATGGGGAGCCCAAAATAGAGAAGGAAAAGATCTACAAAAGAACCCCAGAGCAAATGCCATGAGGTAAGGGTTATCCCAGAGAATATTGGTTGTGCAGCCAAATTTGAAAGAAAACACAGTTGCACATACCCCAATAATGGAAAGCCTCATGGGAAACATATGCAAATCCATGAGAGAATTTGGACTGGTTCAACTTTAAGCAGAATTGTATGGTGCCAGTAGGCCTCACAGTACAATCAGCAAAGGCTAAGAACAGCAGACACATACATGTGTTTTATCCTCATTTGGACTCATCAGTGTGCCATATCTGTGTCTTAGCCCAGGAAGAGGGCGCCAGCCACCCCTTAAGTTTACTTACAACTGTAAACACATAACTGGATCCATTTTGTGATCCAGTAAGGCACTTCTGGGCATGTGTATTTGAGGTAACATCACTTCTCAGGTGGTTGAAGGTACCTGGCATGCAGCCTCATGTCTCCCAATGCACCCAAGCTGTGATGTTATCCCAGCACAGTACACACCCTGGTGTGCCTTACTACTTAAATAGTCTGCTTACAGAACTGGGGTTATGGCAGATTTTATTTAAAAATACATTTTGTTCATCAGTTGTTTAAAATACACATAATATCGGATGATTTCAAAATTATCTATAGGACCACTAAGCTGCACTCTTATAATTATAAGCATGTCTCTACTTGCAGCCTCAGGGTGCCAGAGCTGTTCAGTTTCAGTTTGCAGTTCCATTATGCTCAGAATGCACTAGGAGACACTTTTAACCATAAGAGTGCTCCTCCGGCCTCCTATAAATATATATTATGTCCATTGTTCCATATTGAGCTGTCTTGTGAGAATGCACCAAGACTCTTAGAAGTCTGAGTTACCATAGCCTGCTGTGGAGCCATGCCTACCTGACAATGCAGCCTTCTGTGGCCATGTATACGTGAGACTGTCTTCTGAGAACACCAGCTCAGCTCCCCTCTCTGAGTCCCAGCAAATTCACATTTTATCCATTTCCTTTCACAGACCATAAAACAGCTTTGCTGTAAGACTAGTGACCTCTGGATGAAATAAGGATGCTATCTGTATTGCGATCTAAAGAGATCTAATCATATCTGATTCCACTGCAGTACTGTTGTAAATACATTATCCCTGCATGGACTAAAATTCAAAGTGCTTAAAATGAGGGATGTTGGCCTTCTTTTTTTTGAGTGAGAATACAAATGTCAGCACTGTGAAGGTCTCCTCATTTTTTAAGAGAAAAATGATGTTGCTGGTAGACTGTCCTTTTCAGTGAATTAAGGAGCCTATTCATTTCAATTCCATCATGAGACAGACAAGCTATTCACGGCATTGCGTCTGCATGGAACCACCTTATTTCTGAGTGCACTGGTTTCTGCATAGCAATGAGTTTAATATAGCTGGAGGCAGTCTATCCTGAAAATGGAGCTTAGAACAGGCTGTCTCCAAGTACACAAAAACCTACATTTATATGCGCTCACCACTGCATCCAGGGAGGCTGCTCTGCCCTTGCAAATCTGACTTCAGTTTATGTCTCAGAGAGAAGGAGAGAGTGATAAAGGTCACACAGATATCAACACTGGTTAAACTGCATGTACTGTACAGATAGAAATGTGTGTACAGTTCTAATCTGAGTCAAACAATACCCCTCCCCAAACATTCTATGTTATAAGGTAAATATCCTAATGTTCAAGCTTGTTCAGACCCGGATATGTTGGAGGTGTGACATTTCTTTTGTGTTGGTAAGGGGAGGATTGTTTGTAAACATATCCTGTGACATTGTACAGATCTGAAAATATTTGAGGGTCTGAGCACATCAGTGTGTTTGCACATATAGAAACAATGTGTAATAATACATATACCTGTAGCATACAAGAACACCACGAAAAAGGCTGCTATTACTCATATGGATATATGGACCTATAATGTGTTATGCTAAAAATGGGATTACTACCCAGTCTTAGACTAACCATGTGAATTATTTGCAACATGAATGCCTAGAGGTTAGAGCACCATGCTGTGAACCTGGAGACTCAGCAGACTTGGGTCTAAGACCTACAACTGCCACTTGAATACTTTGTGACCCTGAGCAAGTCATTTAACCTCCCTGTGCTCCTGGGTCATACGTGAAAATGAGCTTTTAGCTCAGTTTGCCTTTCTTGGACAAATATTCTAAAACAATAGATAAACATCAGTATTATTATGCACACAACTTCCTTAACTCATTTGTTAATCACCTTTGGCAAGTAATATTAACTTGCAAGAGAGTAAATCCTGTTGTTTTTATACTTCATGAGCACTTCTGACAGCATGAAATTGCCCATAAGCATAGGTACAGTATAACAGAGTTCTTGGTTTACTTGACCATAATACAAAGAAAATCAACCATACAGAGAAGTGACACATTCACATATCTTATCTAACAATAACATTACTAAAATACTGTATACAGTATGTATTTAAAGATAAGGGCAAAGTTATTACATCTACCATAAGAAAGATACTGTCTTCAACCTCTTCTCCGGCCCACTGAGTGCCATACAAATACAATTCCCAGAGATCTAATGAATAAAAAATAGGAAGCATTACTCTTATCCAAACTATAGATTACAGTTAGGTCTTCTAGTAGTTATGAACTGGACTTGGTAAACCAAGTTGTTTTGTGAACAAGGACTGACTGAGAATCAATGGTCACCAGGGTGTGATATTAACAGTTATTGTTTTATCAGTACCGGTGGCTCAGAAGGTTGCACACTTGCCTCTGAGGCTGGAAGAGCTGGAGGTTGCGGGTTCTAGCCCCAGCCCAGGAACTTGGGGTAAAATCCCAATACTGACACTGTAGTGCAGCATGAGGGGGGGTGCTGCACTCCTGAGGCATCATCTTGTGGATGGGATGTTAAACTAAGGTGCCATCTGCCTGTGCTGGTGGTTCTTCAAGTGGTTGTTAAAGATCCTATGGCACTTCTTGAAAAGAGTAAGGGAATTTGATTATGAATGTAGAACAAAACATCCAACAAGGCATACATACTTGACAATCTCAAATGTTTGTACTAAAGGAAAAAAAAGAAAAAGAAAATTAACTTTTACATCAGGTAAATAATATAGACTTATGGAAGTCCCAAAAAAATAAACTCTAAGAAAACACAATAAGACCATAGGGTAAAAATAATAAAAAATCAATTCTACCTAAAGTTGATTCTTAATCCTCCTTAATGTGCTATACATACCCCTACACCCAAGCTATGAGTCACCAAAGAACATCAGCTCGGCCCTTTGGTAATCTTCAGTAGTCTAATTGTTTTACCTCCTTTAATGCATGCGCAACTTGAATAGCAATTGTTATTGGGGAAGACTGCAACTGCTGTAGCAGAAACTGACATCTTTCCTGCCAAAAATAGAATATAAGGCATGCAAAAATTACATTCAGTGTGCTAGGGTTATAGTTTTTTAACACACAGAATAATCCCCCCAAAACCAAACTCTCGTATGTAAGAGATGTTAAAATAGGCCAGTGCTAAACAACTCCAAAGAGTAATACTAACTGAGCACCTAAGAAAGAAATGCTCTTGGGATTCTTCCAATTGAGTACCTTCTTGTCTAGGGCAGTACCTCTCTTCTGAAGATTTATGTCTATGGTTACCTTTAACTCCTAACCTCACATGGCAACTCAGCCAAAGTACATCCCATGTTTTCTGTGGAATTCTCCAAACAGTCAACATTCTCAAGGCCAACTGCATTTTTGAGGGAAAGCACAGCGGAAATGTAATTGAATTAACATGAGTTGTGGACATAACATGTAAATAGAGCTGTTTCCTTGAAAAGGAGGTGACAGCCATTCTATCTAGTTTCCACTGTCTAGTTTTGAGGAAAGCCAGTTCTGCATATCCTGCTATATTATAAGAAGCCACTATCTTAGGGGGTAAAGTGTCCCAGTTTGTGCAAAAAATGGACATCAGAAATGTCGGCCATTCTTGCCATTGGTGGGAAGCTATCTGCCAACCTTATTTTATTGTGGAGGTACAAAAAAAGGAATGAAAGAACGTTGATGGGTCTATCATGCTTAATCCTCCCAACTTAGCCAGGAAGTATGTGAATTCTCTCTTGATGGGGTTTCATTCTGCTCCCCCATAGTATCTGAAAAAATGTACTATATAAATGTGTTTCTAACTTAATTGGTAGTGGGAATATAAAACTTTAATAAGTGAAAATAGGGAGTAAGAATTTTTTTTATAGTGAGTACCCTTTTTTGAAAACTTCCAAGATTTCCATATTTGTACTTTGTTTTTGTACAGTTAAGCGATCCTCCCGGTTAAGTTCTGTAAGATTCCCAGTACCAAAATATAATCCCAAAATCTTAATAGAGGTGGATGACAGCTGAATTCCTGCAATCTCTGAAATGGGGGAAGGGGGTGATCCTAGCACTCTTCTAGTGCTTTTATCCAAATTGATCCTAGCTATTGAGGCCTGTGAATATGCTGAAAAATGTGACAAGGCCCATACCCCAGAATCACTGTTTTTAAGAAATAAGCAGATGTTCTCAGCATATGCAGAAATCGTCTGTGGTATCAGTGCAGTATTAGGGGAAAGACCTATAATAGTATCATCACAACATATGTTTCTAATGAGAGGGTCGACTGCAAATGTGTACAAAAGGGGACTGATGGGGCACCCTTGTGGAACCCCTACTTTCAGAGGTAAGAACTCACCTAACAACCCATTAACAGAAGGCGTAATATATGCATCATCGGTATATAAATATCTTAACCAACGCACCATTTTTGAGAGAATGCCATAAAGTACCAGAACAACAAACAAGTACTTAAGCAATAAGCCACGAGGGGGTGTGGGTTATCGGGGGATTTACCACGGCTGGAGTGGTTTGCCCAGGCGCGGTCAAGTGGGTAATAGCAGCGTGGTAAATCAGGTAACAGATCCTGAGTGGCTCTCTGAGTATACCAAATGCTGTTTTTTATTATTTAAAAAACAGTACTTGCTATAATGCTTATACAAGCGACTCAGTTGTAGAGCAGTCAGTGTTTTTGTTTACTTTCCCCTGATGTACAGAGCTGCTGTTTTACAGTCTCTGCTTAGCGGGGAAACAAGATGGTGGATGGAGTTCCGTGATTTTTGCTGTCAGATTGCTTTTTTTTGAACATGCATCTGGCTGGCACCTTTTGCTGTGATTATCGGTAGATAATCAACGAGGTAAGGTGCCAGCCTGCCTATCTGATTGGTCGGTGTCCGAGGTACATGGTATAATTATGGGTATTTTGTCAAATGCTTTTGCTTGATCTATAGACAGAACAAATCCTTGCACTTTGTCCTGTCTACCCAGTTCACACATATTCCTGACTAAGGCTAAATTAGCAGCTACGTTTCTGTTAGGGACTGAGTAAGTTTGAGCAGGATGAATCAAAAGTTCCAAAATTTTTGAGTCTCAAACATAGCAATTTTGACAGTATTTTATAATCGGCATTTAGCAGGCTTATTGGCCTCCAATTATTGAGGTCCTTTTTATCTCCTTATTTATGCAAGAATATCATAATGGCATTGCCAAACCCAGAACAAGCTGTGGGGGAAGCAAGAAATGTATTATACAGTTTTTCAAATGATATTTCTACACTAAACTTCTTATAGAATTCATTAGTTAGTCCATCCTGGCCTGGAGAAGAGCCTGTTTTAAGACAGCCAATAACATATTCAATCTCTTGTGCCATAATGGGAGCCTCAAGGGCTTCCATAGTAGCTGTAGGAAGGGGTGGGGGTGGGGGCTCGCGTCAAATCTTTGAGAGTAGAGTTTATGGAATCATCCACACCAAAAGCCTGTCTTAAGTGTGTTTGTACTATTCCTAACATGTCAATTTCAGTAGTCTTATAGGATCCTATATTATCCTTAAGACCAGTCATAAGTGTGGAGTCAAGCCATCGTTTACAAGCCATAAAGGGGTCAGCTGATGGCTGTTTTTCTGTCCAATATTTAGTTTCAGCTTCAAGAGTGGCAGCCCTATCATAATGAAATGTGAAAATTTTGGCTTTAAGGTCAGCTATAATAGCCGCATGTTGTACTCTGTCACTCTGAGGTAAAGATGTACAGTATTTATATAGCATATTCTTATGGCCTAAATACGAAAGATAGAATTAGCCTTTCATTTTCCCCAAAAAATTGATAAATTCTTTAAGTCCATCTTAGTATCGGTCCACTATTGCCTGACATCCTCATAACAACAAAACACAGAATGTCTGACCATTAAAATGCGAAGTATCTCTGTATAAATATGGCTTTGTTCCAAGAGGGAGATATTAAGCCTCCATCTCTTAGGAGCCAAAAAAAAACCTCTGGGGAATATTTGCCATATTAAGTATGCAAGCTAACAAAATGTGATCTGAGAAGTCACATGGTAGTAAGACAAAGATAGATGGTAGTAAAAGTCTTGAACAGAAAAATGCATGTCTATAAGAACTGTATCCTGGACCTTTATTCAGTGACCTATATGTATTCATCAAAGTGGCCATTTGGATAATGTTGTGCAGCGTATGTGAGTCACAATACACTTTGTTTGTGTTTCAGTTCTAGTCTGGATATCTGAACCACAGTTCATGTCTCCACCCCATAGAATTTGTCTGGAAGTGTACAGGTATAGTCTAATAGTATTAAAAAGCTCTACCTTCACTGCCTCAGTTTGGGGAGCATAAGTGTTTACTAAGCAAGGGAGAAATGTCTAAAAGTACAGTCGAGAACTAAGGCTCCCCTGGAGATATATCCACCAACCTTTGAACTGAAAAACAAGAACTCCAGAACACAGAAACATAGAAACATAGACTTTGACAGCAGATAAGGACCGCTTGGCCCACCTAGTCTGCCCATTTCCCTACCTAGAGGATAAGCTGCATATCCTATTTAACCAACAGCCTATTTCTTCCTACCCCCAACAAAAATTGCCTTATGTCTGTCCCATGCATTCTTCAATTCTCCCACAGTTTTAGACCCCACAACCTCCTCAGGAAGGCTGTTCCATGCGTCCACCACCCTCTCTGAAAAAAATGCATCACATTGCCCTGCGCCCCCATCTTCAAATTGTGTCCACTAGTTCTTGCACATCTCTTTTTCTGAAAGATGCTACCCTCTTGGACTTTGTTGATTCCACTGAGGTACTTAAACATTTCTATCATGCCCTCCCACCCTCCTTTCCTCAAGGGTATTCATATTAAGCTCCTTTAGTATCTCCTCGTATGGCTTCTCTTGCAGACCCTGCACCATTTTAGTTGCCCTCCTCTGAACTGCCTCCATCCTGTCTATGTCCTTGCGGAGATGGGGTCTCCAGAACTGGACACAGTACTCCAGATGGGGTCTCACCAACTGTCTGTACAGGGGGATAATAACTTCCTGTTTCCTGCTGGTGATACCTCTCCCTATACATCCCAGTATCCCCCCAGCCCTCCCTACCGCCTTCTCACATTGCTTGCCAACCTTAAGGTCATCTGATATGATTACCCCCAGGTCCCTTTCCATTTTTGTTGTTGTTACTACCCCCCATTGTGTAATCTTCCCCTGGGTTTTTGTTTCCCAGGTGCATTACTTTGCACTTCTTTGCATTGAATCCAAGCTGCCATGCTTCTGACCATTCCTCCAACCTTGCCAAGTCCCTTCTCATCCTTTCCGTGCCTCCTTGTGTATCAACCCTGTTGCAGATCTTTGTGTCATCTGCAAAGAGGCACCTAGTCCATCAACAGTGTCTGTGCCAAAAGGCCAAAAAGAGGGGCCCCACAACCAACTTTTTCTAGCAGCCTCTGTACAGAAAAGGGAGTTTAACCTTGTCTCCTGTGAGAATATGATATTGTAACTAGAATGTTGCAAGGAAGAGGGAATGGAAATCCATTTTTTGTAATTTTCCATGCTACATACATTGACTGAAGCAATTTGCAGAGCTGCCATCTAGGTTCATAATAGGGGTGGATGGTCAGGGTATTACTCAGGTCGGGCTGCTCTCCTGAGACAGATTCTTTCTTTTCTTCACTTTTTTCTTTTTGTGAGCAGAATCTTCTCTGTGGGGGTCCTCCTCCATTTCAGAGACTGCCTCTGATCAGGAGGACATATCTGACTCCATGTCTAAGTCTCTTCCCCCCCCCAATATATATTACCCTGTAACACTTGAAAGGGGTTCTGAATCAGTATAGGGACAGCTAAGGTACCCTGTTTGGAAGAGGATCTGATCACTCTCCTAGGATCCGGTAGTTGGTAGAATTCTACTGGGGGTGGCATAACCTGAGGTACAGAAGGACTTGCGCAGCATGAGGCTAAGGTAACCTGTTGGTCAGTTGACTGTGGATGGCTAGGGAGGAGTTCTTCCTTTGGGGCTGTTAAATCAGGAAGAGTGTTACTTTCAGATGTAGGGTGCCCCTTGCTAGAGGAGTCCTATGCCGGGACTGAAGTAACTACCTCAGGTCCCACAGCTGACAAGCTCTCAGACACCAGAGTCTGTGATAAGCTGGGAGGGGGTTTTGCCTCATCCTGGGCAGTGTGGACCAAGTTTTCCTGGTTCATGCCATTAGCTCTATTCTGGCCAGACCATTGATTGATGATTCATTGATGATATGCATGTCCCATCTCTTCACACAGATTACATCTAAAAACATTAGTACAAGTCAGCTCATGTGCCCCAAATCCCCACATAATGCACATTTCATTTTATCACAAGTACTGCTAAGATGGGTACATGCCCCACATTTGGAGCAGGCCTTGGGCTGTTCCACATAAAAGCAGACACCCCTGTCCCTGCCCAAGAAGAAACTGTTTGGAATATGCTGTACTTCACTGTCAGTTTGAAACAGTCTCACTTTAAATCACCACCCTCCAGTCCATATTCCTTCCGAATCTATAATGACTTCCAGGAGCCCTTGGATGGTGCACCACTTCTGCAACAAAAAGGTAATGACATTGACAGTGACCACTTCATTCTGAAACATAATGGTGACAGTCTTGGTCAATGGTTTCCATAAGGGGATGGCTAAAAAGTTTATCCACAGGGCTGAAGATCTCAGTAGATTATACTAAGTCCAAAATCTTTCCAGTCCAGAGTATTGCCAAAACCTAATATCGAACGTATCTTCACCTGATACATGGATTACAGCATATAGGTCAGCAGCCTGAAAATGCATAGAATCTTCCAGGAGCCGCTTTGCCACAAAAACTCTGTCTGGCTGTTCAGGGAGACCCCCACAATATCTCAGCTGCACCACATTTCATCTAGGTGCCTGAGTCAATTTGTTTTTAAATAATTCAGAAAAGGTGGGCCTAGCACCCTGTGCAGCAGAGTGTCATGGCTGTTCCTGTAGGGGGGGAAGTGACTCATTATTCAATACTTTCCTAAAGCCTGATGCTACATTCTCCCCATTATCCAGAGCTGGGGTAGCATCCTGTCCCATCTCCAGAGTACCCAGATTCATATTAACAGCCCCTTCTGAATTTGAGGTCATGGCTGTTGCTGTCTGAGATACTGAAACCTCAGCAATGTCTATCAAGGTGCCTAGTTGCTGCACAAATATCCCTGAGCCTGTAATAGGAATTGAAACAGTACCTGTAGGAGTTCCTGCACTCCCCTCCACAATAATAATAGACTACTCCCCTGACATCTGGACTGCTGTTAGTGGCTGTGGATCTGGTGCTCCAGTCTGTTCCCCCATTTCTGAACTCCTCTGCTTTGTGAGTTCAGTCTCTTGTGTACCTTCCAGCTGAGAGAAATCCAGCCATTGTGAATCAGAGACCCACTTTCCTTCATTGTTCTGTCATCAGCCAGCCTCCATTAGCACGTTATCTGCCATCCAAGTTTCAAAGCATATGGGCAAATCAGGGCCCGATGTGTCTTTTCTGGCCAAGGGAGAAGCTAGTTTTCCCTAACTTGCCCCATTGCCTGATGTTTCATTGTTCGGCCTCCTGCCAGTCTGGTTCCATGCAGTGCTTGAATCGAAAGGCAGAGCTCGCACTACAGTGCTATCCATTGTTCTCTCCAACTATCCAACCACTCCAGGTTGCTCCCATTTCTGTAACTGGTGTGCTCCTCTGCTGCAAGTTGCTGGTAGCATTGGCTTTTCCTCCTCTGGATTTCCCTCTGTCAGTCCAGTCGTCTCCATAGCTTCAGTATCAGCAGCCACTATTATTGGCACTTTGGGTAATTCTCTTGTAGTTTCTGAGACTATCGGCACTGGTAACTGCTTTTTGCTGTGATCCTCATTCATTTCAGCAGTTGTTTCAGCAGCTGGGGCTACATTCCGCTCCCCGGCAGTACACATGTCCACCTCCATGTCTTCCACCCGAGAGTCAGCCATCTCCGGAAACGGGCCAACAGCACCCTCCCCAGAGAGTAGGGGAATTTTATTAGAACATCAAATCAAATATTTACAATAGCGTTAATTCACACAAAATGAATGTACAAATCAAAAAAGGAAAAAAGAAAACTAGGTATTTAACTCATACCCCTTATAATTAACTTCACTTGTTATGTTCCAAACAAACGAAAACAGAGAAAACCCAAAACAAAATTACCCGTCTACTATAAGAGGTGGGGATTTTGTTATTATAGTTCCAAATCAAATATTTACAGCAGTCTTACTGCACACAAATGATATACAAAAAATAAAATCATATAGGTATTATAATCATACCCTTAAAAAAAAAAATTCCCCGAGTCACTAAAAATACCGTCAACAGCTTAACCTGATTCAATATGTCAGTTAAAATCTGTATCCCCTCCACCAGGATGAAGCTGAAAATAGGCAGAAGTGCTTAGCCCTTCTTTCCAGATCATTAAAAACTAAATAAACAATTAGTATCCTGTAACTGCAATAAACTAGAGGAAATAATGACATTGAACTATTACAGTGGAAGTTCCAGACACATGTATCCTTCTGTAAAAAATGCAAAAATAGACTTGATCAGCCTGGAGGTGCAGCTGACATGTGGAGTGCCCAGGTGACATCCCTTAAGCCAGCTCCAACCCCAAGCTGTCACTGCATTATGGAGGTAAGGCTGTCAAGCTCAGGGAAAAGGCTGCATCTGCTTACCATGGATGCACCACTAGGTGATCGAGTTTAGGTAGTCAAGCTATCTAATTTGGTCACCCTAGAGCATTAGTCAAAGTGGCAAATACCTGTATATCAGTCTGAGTGGAACCAGATCTGTGCTGTAGGGATGCTAACAAGGGGTTTTAACAGTAAAAACAATCTCCCAGCCATACATGATTGATCTAGGATCCTAGTTGTAACTATTTGTACCATCTAATGGGTGCAAGATTGTGAAGTGGCCCCCACTGTGATGGTGAGATGGCGGGATGTGGAATCTGGTGTAAAGTAAATTTAAAAATATAACTAACCATCTCACTTCTGCCCCATGCCACCATACCACCATACATTAGGTGCTGGATACCATCTGAGATTTTTCCTCTTTCATAGTTTACAGGGGAGTGGCTATGTACTCAAGATACATTCACAGTCCATTATGAGACTGTCTTTGGGAGCCAAGTATTCTGAGTATTACAATTAAAGCAGATTAATACTATAAAGAAAAACTCAAGGCATAGCACTTGGTTGAGCTATGAAAACAGAAGGACTGAAAGGAAAAGTATGTCTCTTTGCAGATGACACTAAGATCTGCAACAGAGTTGATGCACAGGGTGGGGTGGAAAGGATGAGAAGGGACTTGGCAAGGTTAGAGGAATGGTCAAATGTATGGCAGCTTAGATTCAATGCTAAGAAGTGCAAGGTAATGCACCTGGGAAACAAAAACCCAGGGGAAGAGTACACAATGGGGGGTGAGATACTAACAACAACAAAATGGAAAGGACCTGGGGTAGTTATATCAGATGACCTAAAGGTGGGCAAGCAATGTGAGAGGGCAAGGAGGGCTGGGGATACTGGGATGCATAGGGAGAGGCATCACCAGTAGAAAACAGGAAGTTATTATCCCTCTGTACAGACAGCTGGTGAGACCCCATCTGGAGTACTGTGTGCAGTTCTGGAGACCCAGTCTCACAAAGGACATAGACAGGATGGAAGCTGTCCAGAGGAGGGCAACTAAAATGGTGCAGGGTCTGCACCGGAAGACATATGAAGAGAGACTTAAGGAGCTTAATATGTATAGCCTCGAGGAAAGGAGGGAGAGGGGGGACATGATAGAAACTTTCAAGTACCTCAAGGGAATCAACAAAGTCCAAGAGGGTAGCATCTTTCAAAAAAAGAGGTGTGCAAGAACAAGAGGCACAATTTGAAGATAGAGGGGGGCTCAGAGGTAATTTAAGGAAGTATTTTTTCACAGAGAGGTTGTGGATGCATGGAACGGCCTTCCAGAGGAGGTTGTGGAGTCAAAATCAGTGGTGGAATTCAAGCATGCATGGGATAGTCATAAGGCAATTCTGGGGGGTGGGGGTAGGAAGAAGTAGGCTGCTGGTTAACTAGGATCTGCAGCTTATCCAGTAGGTAGGGAAATGGGCAGACTGGGTGGGCCAAGCGGTCCTTATCTGCCATCAAATTCTATGTTTCTATGTTTCTATGTTATGCAGGATGGATATTTTCCTTAGCAAAAAAGGAAACTTATGGGGAGGCAAGCCCCCTTTTTAAAATTTGAAAGAGATTGGATAAGGTGGATCAGGTGAAGCTTCTCCAGACTGATCAGGACAGTAGAATTACAGAGCATACTGACAATGGTGATTGCAAATTAGTGTCACGATCCAAGGGTGCAGTAGCAGAGTTAGCATTACTGCCAAAATTAGGTACCTAGGTAATTATTTTGAAAACTGACATTTTATGCCATTTTCTCACATTTAAAAATCTTAACAAATACTTTCAAGGATCAATTATCAGAAGGTTCCCAGCCTGTCTGTGCATGTGGATGGCTGGGAAAAGTTACAGGTGACCCCTACAAGCACTATGTGCACCATCAGGACACTCTGCGGCATCCACAGTGAAGGATGCAGTCTCCCTTTGCACCTGATCCCAGCCTGCACACATAGCTATGCAGGTGGCCAGGATGGGAGGGCAAGGGGGTGTGGAAGGGTTGCATCTTACACAGGCAGAGATCCACTTTGGACTGACTTTTTGTGACGTAGCTCAGGTGTTGCAAACGAGCCATCACGTGATGGCAGAACACTGTTTTTACTACTCAGCTTGGCCCACAGAAAGACAAGACATAATACTGAAGATCAGTTGCAGGATACATTCATTTAGTTATTTATTTATTTAAAAGTTTAACCAGAAAGGCACACTCAGCAGAGTACTGCTCGATTCCAGGTGTGTCCTGGGGCAAGGAAGACACAAGGAGACAGACACACACAAGCAAGTACAGTAACAGTTCAGATACATCACTAGGTTAAAACATCATTTGGAAAAATTTGAGCATACATACATGCATGTTTATATTTAGGCATTAACAATTTGACTTGCAGCTAATGTCAATCATCAATTCATGCAGAAGGAAGCAAAGCCTGCAATTAGAAGTGAGACAACAAATTCAGTTCTGTAGTGGGATGCCGGTGCAGAGTACTGAGCCAGCACCGCTATGAGCACGTGCAGGGTGAGTTGCAGTGCACATTCACGAGGTATCTGGGGTGAGGGCACTTGTTGAGTGCTTGCAGGGAGGGAGTCCCACAGCTTAGGCATATAGTGTCTGAAGGCTGCTTGGCCAGCCAATGAGATCATACATGGTACTGTTAGGAGAAGGGTGTTTGCTTTCCTCAGGGAATAAGCAGTGATGGGAAGAGGAGTTAGCACTGCATTTAGGTATTGGGGGAGGGACTGGGACCAATACTTTGCTATGAGTAGTGTGCAGTGTGTTTGCCACCGGTCATGGAGGGAGGGCAGCTTTAGGGCATGATAGAGGTTGCAGTGGTGAGTAGAGGGTAGGCTGTCAAGGGCAAATCCACAGAAAGAGTAGAAGAGGGGGTCTAGTCTGGATCGAATGGATTTGGGAGCGGCACTAAAGACTACATCACCATAGTCGAAGATAGGGAGAATCATTTTCTGAACTAGTGCCCTGCGGGCTGGCAGGGGTATGCTACCACAGTTGCGGTAGAGGGCTTCCAATTGAGGATGAAGTTTTTTGTGGATGGCTTCAACATGTACAGAAAAGTCAAGATGCTGGGCCAGCCAGATTCTGAGATATCTGAAGGAAGTGCAAGCTTCCAGAGTGGTCCCTTCCAGGGTGTGGAAGATGGGGAAGGTTTTGAGCAGAGAGAGTCTCTGCCTTGTTCCAAAGGTCATGGAGACCATTTTCTTGGCATTTAGGAATGGCTGGTTAGTATGAAACCAGTGCTGGGTTTGATTGAAGTCATGCTGCAACATGAATTCAACTTCAGTGGCTGAGGGGCCAGTAGCATCAAGACTATGTCATCTGCATACATGTGTATTGAGGTGTGTAGGCAGGTGGTTGGCAGGTCATTTAGAAAAATGGAGAATAGGAGCGGACCAAGGACAGAAGGAAAGAATTGTTGAGTACATAGAGGCCAGTGGGGCACAGGGCCCAAGGCAGCATGGGTTCACAGTGGGAAGATCATGTCAGACAAATCTAATTGATTTCTTTTACTGGGTGACCAAAGTAGTAGACCAGGGAGGGGCTGTGGACATGGCCTACCTAGACTTTAGCAAGGCATTCGACACAGTCCCACACAAAAGATTAATAGTCAAATTAACTAGCCTGGGAGTGGGTCCCAGGGTGGTAGCCTGGGTAAAACATTGGCTGGAGAACAGGACACAGAAGGTAATTGTAAATGAAGTCCACTCTGAAGAACGAGGGGTTACAGGTGGGATACCACAGGGTTCAGTACTGGGTCCAGTCCTTTTTAATGTCTTTATAAGTGACATTGCAGAGGGACTGGAAGGAAAAGTATGCCTCTTTGCAGATGACACAAAGATCTGCAACAGGGTTGATACACAAGGAGGCATGGAAAGGATGAGAAGGGACTTGGCAAGGTTGGAGGAATGGTCAGAAGTATGGCGGCTTGGATTCAATGCAAAGAAGTGCAAAATAATGCACCTGGGAAACAAAAACCCAGGGGAATATTACACAATGGGGAGGAAGGTAGTAACAACAACAAAAATGGAAAGGGACCCAGGGGTAATCATATCAGATGACCTTAAGGTTAGCAAGCAATGTGAGAAGGCAGTAGGGAGGGCTGGGGGATCCTGGGATGTATAGGGAGAGGTATCACCAGTAGAAAACAGGAAGTTGTTATCCCTCTGTACAGACAGTTGGTGAGACCCCATCTGGAGTACTGCGTCCAGTTCTGGAGACCCCCATCTCCGTAAGAACATAGACAGGATGGAGGCAGTCCAGAGGAGAGCAACTAAAATGGTGCAGGGTCTACAAGAGAAGCCATATGAGAAGAGACTAAAGGAGCTTAATATGTATACCCTTGAGGGAAGGAGTGAGAGGGGGGACATGATAGAAACTTTTAAGTACCTCAGTGGAATCAACAAAGTCCAAGAGGGTAGCATCTTTCAGAAAAAGAGATGCGCAAGAACAAGGGGACACAATTTGAAGATGGGAGCAGTTCAGGGGCAATGTGAGGAAGTATTTTTTCACAGAGAGGGTGGTGGACATATGGAACAGCCTTCCTGAGGAGGCTGTGGGGTCTGAAACTGTGGGATAATTCAAGAAAGCATGGGACAGACATAATGCAATTTTTGTGGGGAGTAGGAAGAAATAGGCTGTTGGTTAAATAGGATCTGCAGTTTATCCTGTAGGTAGGGAAATGGGCAGACTAGGTGGGCCAAACGGCCATTATCTGCTGTCAAAGTGTATGTTTCTATGTTTCTTGGGGGACACCGGTGATAACTGGGAGGGGGGTAGATCCACTAATTTTGATCGACTGGGATCGTCGCCCCAAGTAGGAGCGGAACCAACTGGTGGCCTTGCAGATAGCCAAGCAGTGGAGAGCTTATCTAGTAGGAGAGGATGGGAGACCATGTTGAAGGCCTTTGCTAGACTGACAAAAATTGCAGAGGTGAGATTGCCCTTGTCCATGCCATCAAGGATAGCATCGGTGAGGTGTAGGAGGGAAGTGGTTGTGGAGTGGGACTTCCTGAACCCTGACTGGTAATTTGAAAAAAAGGAGGAAGAGTTAAGGAAAGTGGAGAGTTGGGAGAGGACTAGTTTCTCTTGGATCTTTGCCAGGATAGGGAGGAGGGAGATAGGTCGGTAGTTGCCAGGTTCAAAGGTGTCACCACCCTTTACGAGCGGGATGACAGTAGCATGCTTCCATTTCGTGGGAACAGAGGCAAAGGAAAATGAGAGGTTATAGAGGTCGGCCAGGGGGGCAGCTATGGCAAGAGTGGCTAGGTGTAGCATCTTGGCATCTAGCCCTGTAAGGCATTTGCCTTTGTTAGCATTTAAGGAGATCAAGGCTTCAAAGACTTGAGAGGGTGTTGTTTGACAGAAGGAGAAAGTAGGGGGGGAGGAGAGGAATTAACTTTTGCTGTGGCAGCTGCAGCTTTGGGTTTTGGTTGTAAGGGGGGATGCTGGACAGTAGGGCTGAGGTGTAGCTTGTGAAGTAGGAATGAAAAGCAGTTGCAACAACTAATGGGTCAGTTGTGGTGGTTCCATCCACATTTAGCATAGGAGCAGATGGCTGAGAGGGTGGAGAGAAGAGTGATTTGACCACTTTCCAGAAATTAGTTGTTTGCTTATGTTTGCCTGGAAGGAAGCTTGGAAGTAACACGTCTTGGCCTGCCTGATTTGCCTAGGGCAGGTGTTGCACAGGGAGTGGTATTTTGCCTGGTCCACAGGGGAGCTGGAGACCTTAAATGATTTCCATGCCCGGTCTCTTCCTCTGATAAGGGCCATGATGTCCACAGTGATCCAGGGCAAGTGAGCACCCCTCACCCAGGACCTTTTGAGTGGTGCATGTGTATCCCAAGCTGCTAGGAACTTGAGCTTGAAATAGCTCCATGCTTCATCAATAGATGAGGCATTATGGAGGAGGGACCAATCAGTGACAGATAGCTCATATAATAGCAATGGAAGGTCCAGGCATTTAAAAGACCTAGTGAGAATGATCCTGGGAGAGGAAGACTTGGTTCTGAATATTTTACGGATAATGAAAACCATATGGTGATCACTTAGGTAATACGGTAGGGTGCCAGAGGCAATTACTCAATGCTGGTGGGAAGTTAGAGCCCAATCCCGAAGGGAGTGATTAGATGACTTTTTATTTAGTCGAGTGGGTTCGGTGTTCAGTCCAGCAACTTGGTTGCGGAGCTTGAAGGTGCTGCTGAATAGCCAATTTAAATTGAAATCCCCTAGGATATGGAGCTCGCCACACTTAGCAAGGGATTTCAAGGTGACAAGGAGTTCCAAGATATCAGGAGCTGAGGAAACTGGGGAACAGTAAGTCCCTGCTATAAAAATTGGGTTTTTATGAGGTAGGGAGAGTTTGATTAGTGCTGCATCTATCAGGTGTGGGAGACTTGATAGTGTGATTTGGGTGAACTGTACGGAGGAAGAAATGTAGATAGCTAAGCCCCCTTCCCTCTTGTTGCCTAATCGGTCATGCCTGATAATAGAGTAGCCTGGGATAGCGATTTTGCAGTCCTTGTGGTGAAGCTTGAGCCAGGTTTTGGAGATAACTAGGACATCAGGAATCAGGGAGAGAATGGTAGGCTGCAGCAAGGTTATTTTGTTTATCAGGCTGCAGACATTCAGATGCACCAACTTAAGGCCATGAGGTAGGCTAAAGGGAGTAGTAGTGGGTCCATGCAAATAAGGAATGGGTGGGCAGGGATTTGCCTCGATGTCACCAGCAAGAAGAAACAGGAGGGTCACTATTAGAGTGTCATAACGAATTGAGGTTTGCATTTTCCGGGTAGTGCCCCTTGGAGGGGGTACTGTCGTGTAGTGGTTTGGAGTGGTATACTTTAGGGATATAAGGCCCACTTGAAAGCAGGGTGGCAGTATAGAGGGGTTGACCTGCCATAGCAGTAGCATGGGAGTTGGGTACAGCTCAATATGGAGGGTGCTACTGGGAGAGTGCCAAGCAGGCAAAGTATAGATAGGAATTGGTTGTGTATGCTCCTTAGGGAACTTTGAGGGTGGGAGAGACAACAAAAGGAACAGCAGCATGGTGTTTGAGTATATAGGGGGAAAGAGAAGAAGAAGAATCTGAAGTGACCTCTAGTGGTGTAAAAATGTAGGTTGCAGATGGGAAAGTTGACTGATTGGCTCACGCCGGACCCGTGACCACCGTTATATAGTGGCAAGTCAACCAAGGGTGGTGGGGGTGGTGGTGTGGTAGCCGGCGCACAGCGCCAGCATGGCCAGCAACAGATTCCTGCCCCACGCCTATTCTCGGGCGCATCGTCCCGCATACTCTGATGGTGGTGCAATTCAGGGAGTGGGGAGGCTGCAGCGGCAGTGCCCTCACGACCTTCGGGGCTCCCAGCTGTGGAGAGACAAGAAGAGAAGCAAAGGTGAGCTCAAACAAGTACTTTGGGAAGCTGGGCAGGAGTGCAGCTTCTTTGTTTAAATTTAGCAGTTTTGGTGGGTTGGAAGGTTCAGGACTACTCCGCAGCAATTTGGATTTTAGATTTAGCAGCAAATATTAACATCTACCTAGCTAATTTGAATTACAGCACGGGGGGACTTTTGTTACTTACATATTGTAACATTAAATACAAATTACCCAGCTAATTCGAATTGCTGCAGGGGGACTTTTGTGCCTTAAGTACAGAGCCTATACTAGACAAGAGCAGCCTAGCTTCACCACGAGGGCCCAGAGAACACCTTAGACAATAAATATTCTGACTCTTTTTAAAACGTGGTTACTAAAGCTATCATATTTAACAATAGGCAAACCCTTGCTGTGTAGGTGCAGCTGTTTAAGCAATTTAAAGAACCCTAATTAATGTAAAGTAGCCACTTTGCAAGGGAGGAAAATTCAAGATAGAACAGGCTGATTTCAGTTGCTGGGATTATGTGTAAAACAGTCCTTGTGAGCAGTAGCCCTGAGTCCAAACATAAAAATAAATAGCAACAGATTCCTGCCCCATGTCTGTTTCAGGGCGCGTAGTCTCCGTACCTGATGGTGGTGCAATTTGGGGGGCTGGGGAGGGCAGTGCCCTCACAACCTCTGGGGCTCCCAGCTGATGGTAGTGCAATTTGGGGGTGGGGAGGCTGCAGCGGCAGTGCCCTCATGATCTCCGGGCTCCCAGCTGATGGTGGTGCAATTCAGGGGTGGGGAGGGCTGCAGCAGCAGTGCCCTCACAACCTCCGGGGCTCCCAGCTGATGGTGGTGCAATTCGGAGGGGTGGGGGAGGGCTGCAGCGGCAGTGCCCTCATGACATCCAGGGCTCCCAGCTGATGGTGATACAATTCGGGGGGTGAGGGAGGGCTGCAGCGGCAGTGCCCTCATGACCTCCGGGGCTCCCAGCTGATGGTGGTGCAATTCAGGGGGTGGGGGAGGGCTGCAGCAGCAGTGCCCTCGCAACCTCCGGGGCCCCCAGCTAATGGTGGTGCAATTCGAAGGGATAGGGAGGCTGCAGCGGCAGTGTCCTCATGACCTCCAGGGCTCCCAGCTGATTGTGGTTCAATTTAGATGGTGGGGGAGGGCTGCAGTGGCAGTGCCCTCATGACCTCTGGGGCTCCCAGCTGTGGAGAGACAAAACAGTTTTATTGGTGAACATTTCACCCAACAGTGTATCTCCACTTCAAACTGGTACATGCTCATGGTCCAGACCAGCACTGCTCCCACCCACCATGTGCGGCTCCACACCAGCTGAGCACAGTGGATAGGGGCTAAGGATGTCATCCAGTGCAGACAGACATTGGAGGGGGTGCAGAACCACGACCATGATAGACTCAATTCAAGTGTATTCAGCCCAGCTACCTGTATACAGCGAGCCATCAGACTTCAAAATGTATGCCCTATCTACTTCTAAAATGGAGTAGACATCATGTGGAATGATGTCAATAAAGTGAGATCATTTCCTGATCTCTTACTGTCTGCATATTGTGCAGTCTTTCTTGTAATTCAGCATATTAATAAATACTTGAAGTGTATTAGAATTTTTAATAAAAAAATAAGTATCAGTTGAAATGCTTAATAACATGTACAGTGCACAGTAATTCACTAAATACAAAGACTTTGGAAAGGCAGACAGCAATAGAAGAGGCATGCTCTTGCTCCATTGACGCCATCACATATGACGTGCAGCGTCATTTTAGGAGTTGTTCAAGGCACAAGTTTTGAAAACTCAGAGCATTTGTTTGCAGATTTTTCAGTGCAGCAAAACTGTATAAAACATCTGTGTTTAGTGTACAGTGCCACTCATCGAGATAAACACTCTGTGATAAAGATGTCATACTTTCCTGTGAGGCAAATCGGAGTAATTGCCTTTGAATTACATTGTGTTCCTGCAGTATCCTACAAGCTATCACTAGCAGCAGCCATGATAAGAGCACTTCATCTTGTCAGGCGGTACTGTACATACAATGGATAACTTGGGCAATAGGGCTGAGTATCTCTGCTGCTGCACATGGGGAAAATTTTTGTTAATCGACGATCACCAGTTTTGGCGGTTTAGGTGTCCTTTATGAAGGGTGGCAAAATTTAAGGTAATGGAAGGAAGCATGTTATCACCAAGAGAGGGGTTAACCTATGGGGAAGGCTCTTAAAGGAAGCAGTGGAAGTGTGGAGGGGAGATCTTTTAAATTTACATTGGATCAGTTTCTGTGGAGAATCATATTATTTGGTGCAATATGTAATTAGCTGGAAAAGGACAATCAAGAAAAGCATATCCCATACTGGTCTAACAGTAGTATGCAATGGGGGACAGGCAGATTTCTTGGCCTCAGATTGCCAGAGGTTTCTACCACTGGCTAGTTTTCCTTTCTTTGGTGCTAAGGTGTAAAAATGTGCTCACATTTCCTGTTATACAACAGTTAATTCTTAAACTACAAAAGACAAGCTGTGTCTGTTTGTGGAATGCTGCTGTTTTTTGTTTTTGTTTTTTATTTTATTGAGAGTATCGAAATTACAACCTTTGAGTCAGAGACTCCTTTGCAAAGGTGCCACATCAGACAAATTTAGACAGGCACACACCAACAGGCAATATGAGCAGTAGAGAGCAGTACATGGATAAATAAAATAGGCAGGTACAAAGCAAAGAAAAATACAATAGAAGCAAATAAGCAACACTGACAATAACAAGCAAACTATTTTGTACAAGTTAATTATATACAATCATATTGTGCAAGACACATTAACAGTTGGTGGTAGCTAAAACAGGAATTCATAACAGGTCATTCAGGCCAGGTAAAACAAATTTAGTAAGGGCACCCAATAGGCCAGCCAAAAGCAGGAGCCTAGGAGCAAGACTAAAGCAGTCAGAGGAGGTCTTGTCAGAGGAAGGGGTCTAGAAGCAATCACAGAGGCTGGAGGTGAGTATGTGCTCCCTCAGATTTGATTTGTAAGGGCCAAGTAAAATGCAGCAAAGTCAAAAAACTGAATGACACTCACCACCTGACTGGGTATGGTTGCTGCCGAGTACCTTGGAGTCAGGAAGGATGATAATACAAACTGAATAAAGAAGGTCACACACCAGGAAACCTTGTGTAATTCTCTGGTCAGATAATGCAAACAAATGTGACTGACACACAAGTAAAAAAGATGGACACACAGTCAAATGTGTTGCACCTATTTATTTATTTATTGTATATTTTGGATACAATCTTTCAGCAAGAGCTCTTTACATATGTTCCACGTCAAAGCATACAAAGAACATAGCTTACAAAATATGGAGTTTGATAAACAATCAGGTACCAGCCAAGCTACAGGCAAAAGCACAAATTGGACAAGAGAAGATGAGTAAACAAATATACAAAATGGTGTGGTTAAAAAACAAGTGCAGGTACTTTTGTAAATAAGAAGACAATAATTGCTTTCTAGAAATTTCTATACAGTTGCAACAAAACAGAAATGACAGCCTAGAAGGCCTCATCATGAAAAGGAAAGAGAGAGAAGGAGACAAGGGAGGGTGGTGGGAGAGGTGGGAAGGGGAAGGGGAGGTAGGTAATGGAAGGCAGGGAGGAGGAGGAGGGCAATAGCACATGGTGGGTAGGGTGAGGGCAAAGAGAGAGGGGGGAGTGAGGCTGTAGGAGGGAGGAGGGGAAGTGCTTGGAAGCGGCTGCTCAGAGAGTCTATGGGTGCAGGAATTGGGCCTTTTGAGTGCTGGGATTGGGGAACTCACTGTAGGGGCTGTACCTAGTGGAAGCACTCACAGCTAGCAGCAGCTACAAGGTGCTGCCGGAGCTTGAGTTTAAAGGAACTCAGCTTGTAGGAGGAAGACATTTCAGAAGGAAGAGAGAGAGTTGAGCCAGTATGAGGCCCAACTGGTGAAGGATTTTGGCCAAGGGAAGTATGGCATTGTGGGACCTTGAAGATCAAGTTGTCAGAGTTTCTGGTCTGATGGGGTTGGGAGCATGGGATAAGGAGCTTCTAAACCCCTTAGGGCATCAAACCAAGGAGGACTTTTTTTGCAACAAGACAGGTCTGATACTTAACATGGCTATTCAACTGAAGCCAATTTGCCTGTGTATACATGTCACAGTTGTGAGTGAGGCACATAAATTCGGTTAGGAGTCGGCAGGCTTCATTTAGAGCCATTTTAATTCATCATGTGGTGGTATCTGTGGCAGACCCATAAATTACTAAACCATAATCAATTAGAGAGACAACTGAACTGTGAGTAGCTAGCTTCAGAGCATCTGGGGTCAGGTAGTGTTTATGCCGATAGAGCTGACCAATATGCATGTTTATAGCTTTTGCAATGTTGCCAATATGGCAAGAGTAGGACAAGGAGCTGTTAATTGTAATCCCCAAGTATTTAAAAAGCTGTACCAGCTCTGAGTGGGAGCCTTCAGCATTTTTGATTGAAAGGGGGTAAGTTCTATGCCTACTTAGCGAGCTTGAAAAAAGCAATGTTTTAGTTTCTGCATAGTTCAGAATGAGCTTGTGATCCCTGAACCAGTTCTCAACATTGGTAAAGCCAAGTTGTAGTTGGCTCTCGAGAAGAGTAGGTCCAGAGCTGCTAGAAAAAATGACAGCATTGTCTGCAGGTATGCCACCCTTACGGCAACACCAACACAGCAAAATACACACCTGTTGGCAAAATCGACACTTTGCCAACAGATCGCTGTGTTGGTGTGCCCGAGACAGGGGCTTGCTGTCTCTCGCTTCTGCACCCCCGCCCCAAATCAAATCCAACTGGAGTTGAGAATCTTAAACACGGGGGCTGGGTGGCAGAGCCCTCCACATGGGGTCTCAAAGCCCCCAGATAAAAAAACAGGACTGGAAGACACACAGGAATCATGTAGACCACAACTTGCAGTTGATATGATTCCTGTTGACGAGATGCCGGTTGACATAAAGGATGTCGACCCAGCATAGTATAGCTTCATCCACACATAATAAAATGTGGCCATTTGAAGATTTAGGGAGCTTGTTGAGAAAGATACTGAACAGGAGTGGCCCAAGTATGGACCCTGAGGGACACCTGAGGGGACAGGTCTTACATCTGACAGGGTATCACCAATCAATTTTCATGTACTGAGAGCAACAATCAAGGTAGCTCCAGAAACTAAGCAGCAGTATTATCTGAGAGCCCAATGCTGGTTAATTGGGTGACCAGAAGAGCATGATTAACTGTGTCAAAAGCTTTGGTTAAATCATTAAAGACCACACCAGCTAAGTGTCCTTGATCGAGGGCATTGTAGAGGAAACCAGTGAACTCTAATAATGCAGAGGTGGTACTATGTCCAGGCCTAAAGCCATGTTGCTGAGGGCACAGTAATTAATATTTGTCCAAATACTCAACCATTTGGTCAGCAACTATTCTCTCTCCAGGGCTTTGGATAACAGGGGAAAGAATGGAGATCGGTCTGTTATTACCACGGAGTGCTCAGTCCCCACTCTTAAAAATGGGGTTTGCTATCACGATCTTCCACTTATGTGGGAATTTGGAGTAACAGAGAGATAAATTAATTATCCATGTCAGGTGTCCCAGAATTTCTTCTAGGGTGAGGGCAACAAATTTGAGATTAAGGTTGTCACCACTGGCTCTAGATTTGCCAAGTACTTTAAGGAGATATTTTCTTGCCTATGCTTCAGAGACTACCTTGAAGTAGAAAGGTGGGTTGAGTCTAGATTGATCGGGGTTTCTGTGGTCATTAACTTGTTTAGCAGTAAAAGTATTGTTGAGTGTGTTAGCAATGGTTTTAGGGTCTAGTGTGGGTCTACCATCTATATTTAGCATGGTAGGTGCAGATTTGGAGGCCTTCCCTAGCAGGTTATTGAGGTTCACCCAGCGCTTTCTACCATAGTTCCATGAGTGAGAGAGGACATCTTCACAGTATTGGCTTTTGGCAGAATGTATAGCTGTGGTGCACACATTTCTCACTCTTTTGTAGTTCTGGATATCAGTTTGGTTCCCAGTAGCCAAGGCCCTATGCCAGAGGTGGTCCCTAGCTTTCATGAGTTCTATTAGGTGAGGGGTGATCCAGGGATTGGAGACACCTTTGATTTTATGCTTCTTGAAAGGAGCATGCTTATCACAGATAGCGTTAAACTGGTTGATGAATAGATTGAGTGCTGCATCAACATCATAAGATAAATATAACTTCGACTAGTCCTGGTGGTGAAGATCAGATTTCAGTTGCTCAAGGTGACCAAGGAGAAGGACCTGAGTGGTGATATTTCTGGTGGGTGGTTTGGAAAATTTGTAAGATCAGCTACGCTTAAATGGGGAGTAGTCACTAAGAATGTTGGGTAACACCATAGTTTCTAGAATATGCTCAGGGTGGTTCGAGAAAACTAAGTCAAGTAGGGTGCAGAACCTAGTTCTATAGTTCATCCTGGTTGGGGAAGTGATGAGCTGGGAGAAATGGATGGCAGAGGTGGCATCTCTGAAGGAGCTAGCTTCGGGGGAGAGCCAGTTAATATTAAAGTCTTCCATGAGTATTATTTCAGAGTTGAGGTTAAGGATGTTTGAGCAGTCCATGAGGGAGTCCAGGCCTACTGCAGTATGTATGGGCAGGATGTAAACTGAGAAAACTGTGAGGGATTTCTCGTAAGTACCAGGATGTACTTTTAAAGTAAGTACTTGAATATTTTTACCAGTGTTGGGCATAGAAAGGGCGAGGCCCTGTAAGGTGTCCTTTAGGTAGATTGCACATCCACCACCCCATTTTGTTAGCCTATCCTGCCTGAAGACCGTGTAGCCTGGTAATGATATGGCAGTGTCTGGGATCTTAGGTAAGAGTCAGGTCCCAACAACTGAGAGAATGCCTGGGTTATACTGTATGAGCCAGGCTTGGAGGCTGTCTAGTTTTGAGAGAAGACTACAAATGTTAATTGACTCCAGATTTGGACAGAGGTGAGGATTGCTTAAGGGGTTGGCCTAGGGTTGGGGTGTATGCTCCCAGAGAGCAACAGTATTAACAAAATCATTCTGCGGAGATAGGTCTTTAGTAGTAAGTTTTTATTTCTTGTTTGTGTTGTTTTGGGGGTGGAACTTCTAGTGTGTCATACCTGGAGGATAGAGAGGCTAGGGAGAAACACCAATGGGGGCAGCCATGTGTGGCAGGAGTAGAGTGTGTTAAGGCACGTGAGAGAAGGTAGTAACACTCTGGGATGAAGGACAGCCTGGTCCCAGTCAACAGCAGATATGGAAGTGCCATGAGTACATAGCAAAATCTTAACAGATGGAGGCAGCAAAGGTACGTTCGTGCTGTTATTAAAAAAAACAAGCATGGGTAACAGCAGTAGAGGCACAAGACTGTGAAGCATGGATTTAGTAACAGGAGCCATGTCCAAAGGATAGGCAGGAGCTTGCAATCTGACTGAGGTCCTCGAGGTAGAGTGCCTGAGGGCAGGAATGAGAGAGGAACAGGGGAGTTTAAGGAGCAGTGTTAGGTAGGGCAGTGTAGAGGCAGGGAATTAGGGTGCTTGAAAAGGGCAGCTCTTTAAAAGTTTGCCTAAGCACATAAAGGCCAATGGATGAGAGGTAGAGGTATGGGTTGGAGATAAAGGGAAGGAAGCATATTTAATAGAGTGTCGGGGTAGGGGATGATGGGCAGGAGAAAATTCTAACACGACTATACTGTAGAAGCAAGAGAGAGTGGAAATCACAGCCAGGTCCCGGACTGGCAGTGAGCTAGCAACTGAGTCTCTCCCAGATTCCAGAACTGGCCAATGGGAAGCTCAGGCTGCAGCGGCCAGCCAATAGGGAGTTACTAGAGTGGCTTCAAACTCCAATCGGGTGGCTGATAGAGGCACAGAGGAGCCGGTGGTGCCGAAGCAGAGAAAGAGTGTACCTGATGCAGCTTGAAATGGAGGAAGGTCCAGGGGCTGGTTGGCTTCAAGATTGAAGCCGCAGGTGAGTTCAGTAGCTGTCCACAAGGGGAGCACCCAATCAGAGACCTCCAGCTGTGGAAAAAAGAAATGGGAGAGACAAAAAATTAGTAAGCAGTTGACAGAGAGCTGACATGGTCTGGGATGGGGAATCAATACAGTAAGTTTTATGTGGGTGGGATGATTAGGTGAGGACCGGAGACAAGAGGCAGCGGGGGTTCAGTAACTATAACCAAGGCCCCTAGAATTCTGCAGCCACAGAATTTTGTGCAGAACTTGCAATCTACCGCAGAACTTCTGCAGTGCTGCAGAATTCACTCTTCTTGGTGATTTTTTATTAATATTTATGTTCATCCATAGAATCTGGTTCCCTTCCCCTCTTTTTATATCCAGAACCCCCCTATGCTCAGAATATGATGTTATCATTGCTATAACATCATACATTAGCTAATGAAATGGCTGCATTCTGCAACAGAAATCAACAGTCACTTATCTACCACAGCTCCCACTGCCAGAGACGGTGGCACAGTACATCATGCATGGTGATATTTGCTCAACCTGCACTACAACCTAATACAATTTTCAGTCTTACATTATTGTGCTAGGACCAATTTAAACAAAACCGTGTCAATAGCACAGACTTGTTAAGTCCATACCTCACTTTGTACAAACCTATTTGGGCTTTAAGGTATAGAGATGCCATCTGAAATGAATAACTGGTAAAATGAATTTAACTGTCACTTTAAGAAAAATAAAGTAATTATGCCCAAAAAAGTGGAATATAATAATGTGTAGACCTGTTGAAAGACTAGACGTGTTAAATAAATAATTGCACTGTATGCATTTTTGCCAGGGTTATTGATTACATATTGTCATTGGTTGATAGAATCACCTAAAAGTTATGGAGAAATGTTGTGTGCAGGGACAGCTGTTGGGCCAGAGGGTAGCATGCTGTGTTTCCATGCTGGCAACTCAGGTTCAGAGATTAGCTCTGGGAGCTGGCTGGGTTGCACAAGGACTGGTGGAACACATCACTGCTCAGAGCCTGGGAAGGTATGGTGCAGTGTTCTGTCATATGGTGGACACATCATGATGGGCTGGAGAGCTCTATCTCACAATTGTTTCACATGCATGTCATGGCCTGATAGTGTTACGCAGTGTGTCAGGGTAAGCAGGTTGACATGAAAAATAAGTTTTGCAGTAACTCCTCTATTCATTTCCAATGGGACCTGTATGAATGAGGATGCAAGTTCATGAAAATTAAAAAAATAATATATATATATATATATATATATATACACACACACACACATATACAGTATCTCTGTCTCTTTCACCACACACACACACATACACACACACCACACACATTTGTATGTATGTTACAGATTGCATATAAATATATAAGTGATAGACAGTGGGAACATCACAAGTGGTGTAGAAAGCACATACAAATATATAAGTGATAGTGGAAACCTCATTAGTGGGATAGATAGCATGCATATAGAATACCTTATTTATCACATAAGATCCCCCTCTGCATATGTCATTTATGCAACAGGTTAGGACCTTAAGGGAGAGACATTTGTTTTGCTTTTTTAGGCATAAAATTATTTTTGTAAGTCTGTTATTTTTTGAACTAGTGTTACTGTGCTTTCCACCATCCTGATTGCTATAACCACTGCCATGAAAGTGAAGTCAGGTGACAAGTTGACACTGTGATGTGGTAGTTTGTTAGTGCCGCAGAACTTCCACAGAAATTACAAACCACCGCTGCAGAAGTTCTGCGGCACATAGTAGTCTTGCCGCAGAACTTGGTCCCACTGTGCCGCAGAAAAGTAGGGGCCCTGGCTATAACAAGGAGAGAGAGAAAAGAAAAGAAAAAAGTCCCCGAGCGAGCACCTGGGGGGATGTTTCAGTAGGAGCTGAGGGAGGAGAGAGACTGCAGTGAGAGAGCTGAGGAATTAGAAAATGTAGAGGGGGTTCGGCTTGCAGAGAAGCAGAGGCAGCAAGTTAAGAAATATAAATATAGGGCGATAGGGAAGTAGAAAGATAAACAGAATCACAGTTGTAGCATCCAGAAAAGAATTACAGTTGAACCAGCTGAAAAAATATGTGCATCAAAATTTGACCTGTTACAAGAGCTGTGTTAAGCAAATGTAGATCAGAAGCACAGTAAACAATAACATTCTAACACAGCTATACTGTAGAAACAAGAGAGAGTGGAAATTACAGCTAGGTTCTGGACTGGCAGTGAGCTAGCAACGGAGTCTCTCCTAGCTTCCAAAACTGGCCAAGGGGAGCTCAGGCTGCAGTGACCAGCCAATAGGGAATCGCTAGAGCTGTTTCACACTGCAATCGGGCGGCTGGTGGAGGCACAGAGGAGCCAGCAGTGCCAAAGCAGGGAGAGAACATACCTGATGCAACTTGAAATGGAGGAAGGTCTGGTGGGTGGGCAGCTTGAAGATAGAAGCCAAAAGCGAGTGCAAGAGCTGTCTGCAAGGGAAGCACCCAATCAGCGGCCTCCAGCTGATGCGGCTTGAAATGGAGGAAGGTCTGGGGGGGTGGACGGCTTGAAGATCAAAGCCGCAGGCTAGTGCAGGAGCTGTCTAAGAGGGGACACCTGATTAGGAGCTTCCAGCTGATGAGACTTGAAATGGAGGATGGTCTCGGGGGTGGGTGGTTTGAAGATTGAAGCAGCAGGAGATATCCATGAAGAGAGTGCCCAATCAGGGGCCTCCAACTGATGTGGCTTGAAAAGGACGAAGGTCCATGGGGTGGGCAGCTTGAAGAGCGAAGCCACATGCGAGGGCAGCAGCTGTCCGCTAGGGGAGCACCCTATCAGGAGCCTCCAGCTGATGCGTCGTGAAATGGAGGAAGGTCCAGGGGTGGGTGGCTTGAACATTGAAGCCACAGGCGAGTGCAGGAGCTGTCTATGAGGAGAGCGCCTGATCAGGGGTTTCCAGCTGATGCGACTTGAAATGGAGGAAGGTCCAGGGGCTGGGCGGCTTGAAGATCAAAGCCAGAGGTGAGTGCAGGAGCTGTGCATGAGGGGAGAGCCTGATCAGGGGCTTCCAGGTGATGTAACTTGAAATGAAGGCAGGTCAGGGGGATGGGTGGCTTGAAGATCGAGTGCAGGAGCTGTCCGTGAGGGGGGGTGCCCGATCAGGGGCCTCCAGATGATGTGACTTGAAGTAGAGGAAGGTCTGGGGGGTGGGCAGCTTGAAGATTAAAGCTGCAGGTGAGTGCAGGAGCTGTCCACTAGGGGAGCACCCGATCAAGGGCCTCCAGCTGATGTGGCTTGACATGGAGGAAGATCTGGGGTGGGTGGCTTGAATATCAAAGTCGCAGGTGAGTGCAAGAGCTGTCTGTAAGGGGACACCCAATCAGGGGCCTCCAGCTGATGTGGATTGAAATGAAGGAAGGTCTAGGGGTGGGCATCTTGAAGATTGAAGCAGCAGGCAAGTGCAAAAGCTGTTCACAAGGGGAGCACACAATCAGGGGCCTCCAGCTGTTGCGGCTTGAAATGGAGGAAGGTCTGGGGGTAGGTGGCTTAAAGATAGAAGCTGCAGGTGAGTGCAGGATCTGTCCATGAGGGGAGCGCCCGATCAAAGACCTCCAGCAGTGCTATAGAGCACTTTCTCAGAGATCCTCATCCAGTTTTAACTAAGTGCCATTCATTTTTGTTCAATTCTCCAGCTATTGAATGCTGTAGCGAACTGAATATCAGGACCTGAACATGCTGAAACTTTAATCTTTTTTCATCTAGTATTTCCTATGTCCTACACTAGCTAGGAAACAAACTACTTGAACATAACCTGTATCAGACAAAATATTGCTATACATTTTGATCATGGATGTAATTGTTACCACTAACTTGTAATTCTTGGTGACCTACAATTTTTGATATGTGGATGTGTTTTTAAGACAATTCTTTGATCACTTAACTTTCTTTTAAATGTAATTTAATAAATATTAAGATAATTTCCACTACATGCATAGTGGTGGGTGAAGTGGGCTCAATTCGCTGTGAAGGCGAATTTGTGACGTACTCCACAATGCGAAGCAGAGTACTTCTCATCATAATAGGCAACAATGACTTTCCATTACTCTGCCTTCCCCAAACCACTACTCTACAAATTTTAAGGTGAAGTGCATTGAAAACAATGTACTTCGCCTCACCACACCTTGTTTTGAAGCTCCAAAGGCGAATTTTGCAGTGATTCATGGGATTTTAGGTCACATGGGCTCTAGATTGTTCTGCACAGCCTCAGTTTGGGGTAGTGTGTGTAGGAAGCTGTAGGAGACAGTCTGTTCTGAGAGCTCTCTGTGATTCAAACCTTCTAAAAGCTGTTAAAAAAGCCTTTTTTGAGTAATTTTGTTTTGTTCAAACTTTAGTTCATCGATTGTAGGAAACCCTCTTGTGCTCATATCATCGAGCATTTATTGTTTGTGTGTGGATTTTGAATGTTAATATACAACATTGAGTCTGTGTACTAAGAGACAGTGAAAGTGTGCTTTGGAGGAGGGGTGTATCTGTGGTGTAGGTAGATTTAAGCTGGAGAAATAGAAAGTTCTTTGTGTTTTTGTTATATTTTTGTTGTATAACTGACTGTGTCAATGTACACACAGTAATATTTTCAGTAATTGGTGAAATTATTTTGATGATTGTGTGTTGTGAATCTGGTGCAGCAGTGCATAATTTCAGGTTGTTTAAAATACGTGGTACATTACTGAAGTTTTCAATTTGCTACGCATTACTCGTAGACAAATTGTGTGAATGTGTGTGCGGTGCATGACATCAAATAATACACCTTTTATTGCAACACAGTGTAATTGCAGGCGCAGCAGTGTGAACCTGCTATCTGCTGCAGCTGCATGATTTTGTATGGCCATTGTGGTATCTTTTCTTGGTTTTGCACTGCCGTAATCTGAAGTCAGTGCCCCCCTCCCCGGCAAAAGGAATTCTTTTCTAGATTGGATTGTTTGTGACTTCAGTACCACTGGTTAGTTAAGGTGCTGTTGAACTTCTTGTGACTTTGCATTTGTATCTGTTGTTGAAGCCACACTTGTTTATTTGGATTCACATCCAGTGCCCCCCCCCGGCCCCCACCTAGACTGAATGTTCCAAAATCTAAATTTGTTTAGAATATTCTTGTTGATCCCCCAAAATGCCCGTAAAGAGACTTGCAAGCAAAGCTGTTTCTCGCCATGGCACTGCTGCCAGTGGTAAGACTGTCTGTAGGCATGTTAGTACGCAGTCGCAGAAGTGCATTGCTGATGTGAGGAAAGGTATTTCTCCTTCAGTGTTTTTTATAGCACAATCAGTAGCTTCACTCATAGTTGGAGGAGATAATGTTGTCCCAGCTGGTGGTGTTAGTGCAGTTGCTGGTGGTGGTATGAGTATTGCTGCCTCAAGTTCCACTTCTGACCAGTTTACGGTGTCCAAAAATAGAGTGGAGTGTGAAGCAGTGCCAGTGAGTGACAGTGCAGATGATGTCAAACATCCCAGTAACTCGAACATGAGGATTCTGCTCATCATGTCAATGATAGCATACAATGTGACATTTCTTCCACCGTGGTTCAGGTCACGCAATTGCCATGCAGTGATTCAGTGTGGTGAAAAAATATCAGGTGATGGTGGTGTTGATGATGATGAATCTGATGATGATGATGTTGCTGTGGTTGCAACATGCAGCCCACATGCCAGCATCCAAGCAGAAGATGTGGGTGATGTTGATGAATATGATGATGATGTAAGTTACCCCAGTTGGGAACCAGAGAAAAAGAAATTTAAGGTGGCTGTGTCTGGGTCTGTTTGCATTAACCCCCATAAAAAGTTGTGATTTACCAGTTTCAGTTGATAGTGACGATGATGAATATGACCCAGTAATAATGATAGGCAGTCGTGGTGGTCAGTTGCAGTCCAAGTGTGTCCTAACTGAAAAATCATGTAGCACAACCTCCATTTAATGGCTTAAAAAAATGGAGTCCAATATGCAGCATAAGGAACATGTTAAAAGTAGGGGATCACAATCCCTTGTTTGGGATTTTTTTGTGCAAGATGCAAATGATGAGTCAGTTGCAATCTGCCAGGTTTGCCATGCTCGTGTAAATTGAGGTAAAAAGGGAAGCCATCTGGGTACGGGGGACAGCATACGCATCTTAAGAACAGTCACATGGCATTGTGGACCCAGCACAAGATGGCAGCTAATACCACAGTGGAGCATTCGACCTCGTTATCAACCATAATGAGCATGTTATCCCCTTCCATGAGTGTTAAGTCCAGTAGGAAATTAAATGTGTGCAGTAGTGATGAAATAAGAGCAGAGGATTACTACAGGCATGATGAGGTGGAGGAGCATAATGATTTTGAAATGTTGTCCAGTGGTAGTGAGAGTAGCAGTTTTGGTGGTGGTGGTGGTGAATGCAGTATGTCTAGTGCAAGTGGTACATCAGCCCGGCTGGTAAATCTGGGAAAATAACTGCATTTGTAGGTTTGTCATCACCACCTGTGCAACCGTCTTCATTACGTGCCCACACTCCACCCCCTGCCTTTCACAGAGCAGAACCATTTGTCATCACACCCCATGTAAAACGTATAAGTCAGCCCATGTTACAGAGTGTTTTTTGCTCATAAGCTGAAATACCCACCCAATCATACAGTGTCACGTGAACTTAATGCTGCTGTAGCTGAAATGCTGGCAGTTGATCTTTTGCCCTTCTCCTTTGTGGAGAATTCTGGGTTCTGGCAGTTTGCTGCACGTGCCTGTCTAAAATGGAAAGTCCCATCTAGGACATACTTTTCAGCCCATGCTGTCCCCGAGTTGTACCATACTGTGTCCGACTCTGTAACACCTGCCCTTACACATTCCTCCTCTCTATTTATCCAATAAAGTATGGATATGTGGACAAGTGGCAAAACAGCAGGGAGTTCATATTTGTGTACAGCTGCACATTGGGCGCAGGTTCCGGGAGTTGTTTGTGCTGTTGGTAGTGTAAATAATCAGTGTAGTAAGGTGGAGTGTCATGGTAGCAGTCTTCCAGGAATTCGACAGCATGCAACGATTGCTATGCACAATGTGACCTGTTCACACACTGGTGAAAACGTGTTGGACTTGGTACTGATGGAAATTGACAAGTGGCTGAACCCTCTGTCCCTGAGAGCTGGGTTCATAACAAGTGACAATGGGTCAAATGTGGTGAAATGCATCACGGATGGTGGCTTTGTTCGGGTTCTATGCATGGCCCACTGTTTAAATCTTGTGGTGCAGGAGTTTCTGCAGCACCCTGATATAAAGCAAATGCTGACAGTTGCACACCATATCTGTTCTCAGTTTTCACACTCTGCAAAGGCCCGTGACCAACTTCAGCAGTTGCAGATCCGAAACAGCCTCCCTCAGCACCGCTTGAAGCTGGAAGTTGTCACCCGGTGGAACTCCACTTTATACATGGCAGAGAGGTTGTATGAACAATACAAAGCCATCTCAAAATATCTTGTCATGCACACTAGCCGTGACACTTCTGGGGTCTCCATGTCTATGACGACTGAACAGTGGCGCCTCATGGACTCTGTAATAACAATTTTTGAGGCCTTTTGAACACACCACACAGGCAGTGAGTGGCGAGACTGCCTCCTTTAGCCAATCAATTCCACTGCTGTGGGTGCTGAGGCAGACATTGGTGAATGTGCAGCATAGCCTTAATGTTGCCAGAGACAGTGCTAGCAGTATGTTGCTGAAACACATGCTGACAGTATTCAACCAGAATCGTCACATCTTGAGCATTCAGCGTAGTGACAACTTTGCAATAGCAGTAATGCTGGACCCACGATACAAATGTGGAATTGCCTCAGTACTGGAGGGCGGGCCTCAACAGGTGATAAATGTCATTGGGCAACTGATGCACTTGGTTCATGGGGCTCAGAAGTCACGTGCCAAGGTGGGCAAACCTCAACAGCATAATCAGGCTAAAGGTGAACATGGAGGAGTATCAAGCATATCCTGTAAGGGGGAAGGGGACTGCAGTTCCAGGTGGTCTGTCATCAAAAGCGGTTGGTATTAACCCACTTTGGGAGGCTTTGTCCCAAGTGAGGATTTGTGACATTAATGATTCCGGAGAACAGGATGATGCATCAACCACTGGACTTAGTGCAGCACAGAGAATGGTTGAGTCATATTTGTCTGGAAACAGGCATCTTTCAATAACTGATGATCCTTTTTTGTACTGAAGTGGATACATAGAAACATAGAATTTGATGGCAGATAAGGACCGCTTGGCCCACCTAGTCTGCCCATTTCCCTATCTAACGGATAAGCTGCAGATCCTAGTTAACCAACAGCCTACTTCCTCCTACTCCCAACTAGAATTGCCTTATGTCTGTCACATGCATTCTTGAATTCCCCCACTGTTTTTGACTCTACAACTTCCTCAGGAAGGCTGTTCTATGCATCTACAACCCTCTCTGTGAAGAAATACTTCCTCACATTACCTCTGAGCCGTCCCCCCTCTATCTTCAAATTGTGCCCCCTTGCTCTTGCACATCTCTTTTTCTGAAAGATGCTACCCTCTTGGACTTTGTTGATTCTCTTGAGGTATTTGAAGTTTCTATCATGTCCCCCCTCCCTCCTTTCCTTGAGGCTATACATCTTAAGCTCCTTTAGTCTTTCTTCACATGTCTTCTGGTGCAGACCCTGCACCATTTTGGTTGCTCTTCTCTGGACAGCCTCCACCCTGTCTATGTCTTTGTGGAGATGGGGTCTCCAGAACTGTACACAGTACTCCAGATGTGGTCTTACCAATTGTCTGCACAGAGGGCCAATAACTTCCTGTTTTCTACTGGTGATGCCTCTCCCTATGTATCCCAGTATCCCCCCAGCTCTCCTTACTGCCTTCTCACATTGCTGGCACACCTTTAGGTCATCTGATATGACTACCCCCAGGTCCCTTTCCATTTTTGTTGTTGTCAGTATCTCACCCCCAATTGTGTACTCTTCCCCTGGGTTTTTGTTTATCGGGTGCATCATTTTGCACTTCTTTGCTTTGAATCTAAGCTGCCATACATTTGACCATTCCTCCAACCTTGCCAAGTCCTTTTCATCCTTTCCACCCCACCTTGCATATCAATCCTGTTGCAGATCTTTATGTCATCTGCAAAGAGACATACTTTTACTTCCAGGTCCTCTGCAATGTCACTTATAAAGACATTAAAAAGGACCAGCCCCAGTACTGAACCTTGTGGTACCCCACTAGTAAGCCCCCTTTCTTCACTGTGGACTCCATTTACTATTACCCTCTGTGTCCTGTTGTATAGCCAGTGTTTTATCCAGGCTACCACCCTGGGACCCACTCCCAGGCTGGCTAATTTGTTTATTAATCTTTTGTGTGGGACTGGGTCAAATGCCTTGCTAAAGTCTAGGTAGGCCATGTCCACAGCCCTTCCCTGGTCTACTACTTTGGTCACCCAGTCAAATAAATCAATTAGATTTGTCTGACATGACCTTCCTGCTGTGAATCTATGCTGCCTTGGGTCCTGTGCCCCACTGGCCTCTAGGTACTCAACAATTCTTTCCTTCAGACATGATTCCATGATTTTCCCTACCACTGAGGTCAAACTGACAGCTCTGTAGTTTCCTGCCTCTGACTTGCTCCCACTTTTGTGAAGGGGAATCACATCTGCCCTCCTCCAGTCCTCAGGTACCACACCGTCCTCCCATGGTTTATTAAAAAGGGTAGTCAGTGGTGTTACTAGTTCTTCCCTTAGTTCTTTTAGAATTCTGGGGTGAATCCCATCAGGCCCCATTGCTTTATGCACCTTCAGTTTTAAGAGTTCTTTCAGAACCCTTTCTTCTGTGAAAGGACTAATATCAACCCCCCTATCCAGAGTGCTTCTATTGACTGGTATAGGCATCTCCCCCTGCTTTTCCATTGTGAATACTGAGCAGAAGTATTCATTCAGTATCCCTGTTTTTTCACTGTCAGTCTCTGCCCAACCACCTTCCTCTTTATTCAGCCTCAGTATCCCTGCCTTAGTCTTTCTTTGCTCCCTAATGTACCTATAAAAGGTTTTATCCCCCTTCTTAACTGAGCTGGCTATCTTTTCTTCAGTTTGGGATTTGTTTTATTAATGATAGTTGGTGTAATATATGCTCTGTTAATTATTTTATGTTGAATGGCTAGATTTTCAGCAGATATATTCTTATTAATACCAATATGAATTTCCCTCCATTGCGAGTCATGTAACTGATGTCTTAATTCTTCTTCCCATTTCTTATATTCTTTAGTCTTGGTTATTTTCATTACTGAAGTTATCATGAGATACAATGTTGATACTCTCTTTACTTGAAGGTTAAATAATAAGTTCCTCTCCTTAACCATCTGAACAGAAAAATCAGAGCCATACAGCTTTTTTTTTTGTATAATAGTCTCTAAAAGTTTCATAAATAGTCATATAGAAAAGATAATTGTTAAGAGTAGGTTTTTTAAATAAAGCATGGAATTGTTGAAAAGACATGCATTTATTGTCTCTTAATAAGTGCCCCCAAGAGATAACTCCATTTCTGTTTAGAAGTTTAGATATTTTCTTGCCATGCGTACCTATGGAAACCAAATATATTCTACAAGGAGCACATAGCTATGGGAACTTATTTATTCCTGTTTTTTTTTTCCTGCTTTGTATACTATACATAATAATTGGTTGAAAAAAGATGATTTCCTCAACCTTCCTAAGTTTGATAAGAAGACTATATCTTCTAACTGTATGGGTATGTCTTCATTATTTAAAATTTCCTTCAAGATTTTAAAGTCAATTCTGTGATCACTTAACTGCTGTTGCATGCCCTGGCAGCCCCACGCAAACAAGATGCTTCATCTTATGGGGCTAATGCAATGGGGAAATTTGAATCAATACCAGTAGATAGGTAGGTAAGTAAATAAATAAATAAATACATACATACATAAGGGTGAGCTTTCTCCTCTGTCTTTCACATGCTTCAATCTTCAAGTAAACACTCTCATGGTGTTGACTCTGTAGATATCCCTGAATTCCCACCATTTGATTTCTAAATGGGGAAACTAGATGTTCACTGAAGGTGAAGTAAAGTGGAGCATTGAGCAAGGCAGGTTGGGATTGTCCTCAGTATTGTCCAAACTGGCATGCTTATGGGTACATTGGATCTGCTGATTAATTAATCTAGAGTAGCTCTAAAAGCATAGAGATATGGTATGTGACTAAGAACAGTGGCACATGTGTGGGAAGGATGTGAGACAACAGGTCATAATTTGGCTTGCAAGTGTGAAATCTTGATTTATAGGGCCAGCAAGTCACAGACTCAAATTATGCATAGAAAAATAGCTGAAACTGCTGTTTTTGTTTGCAAAAGTTGCCAGCATTACAATAGGTGATGAATTGCCGCATATATACAACTGTTTAATGTGACCATCTCAAAATTACCTGTAAATTTAAACCAAAAACTAATCCTAATCCTTAGATCACTTTAGGGAGCTCTGTGAACTGACCTGCACTGTCATCAGCTGGTTTGAGTCCTTTCTAACAGACAGGATGCAGAGGGTGGTCATGGCAAATTTTTCCTCTCTCCTGAAGCCCCTGTCTTGTGGAGTCCCTCAGAGCTGGATTATCTCACCCATGCTGTTTGTGGTGTACATGCTGCCCCTGGGGGAGATCATTAGAGGTTACAGCATAGAGTTTCACTGCTATGCAAATGATACCCAGCTGTATTTGTCATTTGAGCCCAGGGCACAGGATGCAGTTGAAGTACTGAATTCATGTCTGGCCCAGATTCAGGACTGGATGTTCTCTAGCTGGCTGAGACTTAACCCAAACAAGATGGAGGTTCTGGTGATTGAGTTGGGTTGTCACCAGGGTGTAGAGGTGGCAGGAGAGGTGACTGGCCTGATGCTTGGTTCCCCTTCTCTTACTGCCTCTGCCAAGGTGAAGAATCCGGGGGTCCTTCTGGATGACAGGCTGATACTGGAGGCTCAAATGTCATCTATTGTCCAAAGTAGCTTTTACTATCTCAGGAGCATCTACTGATTAAAGCTTTGATCCCATCTGATGACTTGTCCTTGCTAGTTAAAAACGTTTGTGACTTCCAGACTTGACTACTTTAATGTTCTGTTCCTCAGGGTCAATGTAAGGGTCCAACATCACCTGCAGCTGGTGCAGAAAACAGCAGCCAGGTTGCTGACAGGCTTTCTAAGGTCTTGTCATGTGACCCCCAAGTTCTGTGTGAACTGCACTGGCTGCCAGTAAGGTGACAACTTACCTTCAAGGTTGGTTTACGGACCTATAAAACCCAATATGAACTGGTCCTTAGCTATCTAAGTAATCTCTTAACTCCTTACAGCAATTGCTCTCTCCACTCCTCCAAGGTGGGTCTTCCTGTGGTTCCCAGGGCACAGTTTAAAGCACAGGCAATAGGGCCTTTGAGGTAGCTGGCCCAGCCCTGTGGAACTCACTTCCAAGATCCTTGAGGGAAGCCCCCCCCATTAGAGGCCTTTAAGATGGTCTGAAGTGGGAGGCCTTTGGAGTATAGGCAACGCACCTGCTACACTGGCTGGTTTCAGAATGTATTCTATTAATGTTTTATCAATATTTATTTAATTATTTTTACTGCAATTTATTTTCTTTTAAACTTTTGTTTCAGTGTTGGGGTATATTTATTATGATTTTTTACCTTATTTTTGGAATTGTCTTTTGTCCTGACCTTTTTACAATGCCCTGAGCCACAGGGAACAGGTGCTCATTAAATAAAGAAAACAGAAACTAGAGCTAGAAAATCATTACTGGACTGCATGCTTACTGAATCACTTTGTGAGAATAATGTGAAGGCAAGGTATTGTAATAACTTAATAGAAGACAACTTGCAGGAAGCCTTAAAGGTCCCCCTCCTTCTCCTGTGGACTGTGAATGGGAACCCTTTCCTAATTCAGTTACCAGAATAGATAACATTTCATGTTCTTTAGAAAAGTCCCCACTGCTTCCAGTGACATCATCTAGGGGAATGGAGGATTGATCAAGAGCTCCATCTTCTCTCCCCAGATTATAGCCCACAGTCTACCAGTCTTGCACAGATAACCATCAAAATCACTTCCTGGGCTTTGATATTCTACATGGGAAAGCGATCAGCAGCTGAGGTGATCAAGGAAACCACTGATGTCATTGGATGGGAAACTGATAGCTCTAACAGTGAGGTCTGTTCTACATGAGTCATGACATCAGTGAAAAAACAGACAAGTACACAGTTGCACGGCCTGCATAAGATAAAGAAATTGGACTTAGTCCTCTCCAAACTACAAAGTTTAGGACTGAGACAAAAACCAAAGTACTGTGTTTTTTCCCCTACTCCTACAGTCCCCCCCAAGTGACTTTTTGATCTTTTGCCTCCTGGGACGGATGTTATTGCTCTTCTTTACAGACACCATCTCAATGGCATCACCATTAGTTGACTCTATGGAGGAAAATAACACTTTGTTGACTTTCACCCAGCTCTGTAAGCTGAGCAAGGGTTCACTTACTAAATACATGTTGAAAAGTTTTTTCCAATGCTTATTTGTCTCTTTTTTACAGCTTTACCAGTAGAAACCAGTACACTTTGACCTTGTGTCATCCTCTTTTTTGTTTCATTTATACTTCCTAATTTTCCTTGATTTAGCCACTATGCACCCACTATGAATGGTCTCTTAGTGCATGACTACTTAAGGGGAACTCAAAGTAATGGGGAATTGATTGGTGAGTGCTTATGACCACAGGGTACCAGCTTATCAGCTTTTACCTATTTGATTACTGCTATTGCAGTTGGTTTACAGTGATGGGAGATGAGCCAGTGGGGAGGCTTCCCTACAGGACCAGGCATGTTCAGGGCTTGGCACTATGTTCGCTGCACCCTTAGGTGCTCCTATCTCTTGTTTGGAATGGGCTCTGCCAGTCAAGTTCCATACTTGGGTAAATCCAGAGATGGCATATACTGCAGACTTTCCTGTGGTCATAAACAGTGATAAAAGCTGTCTACACCTTTGCTGTTGAAGCATTATCCTGAATTACCTGCACTTTTTTGTGCACAGGATGAGATTATTATATTCACCAATGTACTGTTTTAATTTGTCATGACATGCTTGACATATCTATGTCCCCCACTATGACTGATTGTACATATCTTGCGCTAGTAATAATAGATTCACTGATTTGATATCATACACTTCTCCCTTGATTTCTATGCTTCTCAAATATTAAGGGGGAAAGAAAGGCACATAGTTCCTTCTTTCTTACTTTCTCCAACTAATGTGGCTGTATCTGGTTACTGGCCCTCCATTTCCTGCTTGCTGCACTTTCATCTAGCAGCTCCTTTCTTCCTCCCCTTGTCTGTCTAGCATCTGCTTTGGCCAGCTACTTGGAGGCCTGTAGTGCTTCTGGCACTCACTGTCCTCCTACTCGATGGGTAGGAGACATCATGTTACCCACCTTCTTCAGACCTTAGAGAGCTGCTTACTAGGCTCTCCTACCTTGGAAGTGCACTTTTTTGGCACCCATGCCAGACTCCAGTTACCCCTCCCCCTTTTGTGGGTGTCTGTAGTTCATTGTTATGTTCCTGGTTCTCTTGTCATGTTGCTGGTTATGTCAAGGGCATTTAGATATGTAAAACCTCTCGTTTATTGGTACATATTGCTTTCTATTTTCGTACTAAATGTCATTTTACCTAGCAAGAGTAATATGCAGATACCCAGGTCATATGGGTCTACCACCTCGGTACCTTAGGGGTCAAACAATGCAGTTGGTAAACTATAATGATTTTTATTCTTTTTTTTTTTTTCTCTTTATTTATTCACCTTCAGGCCAGGGCATCCTTCCGGGGTATGCACTCAACCCCAGCCTCTACTCCTTTGCCAGAACCTTCATTGTTGGAGAGGGTCCCCTGATCACCCAAGCAGATCTAACCCCCTGGATCACCCTCCAGGGGTGGGCCCATCCTCCCGTGATAGCCTGCCTATAATTAGGGAGATCGTACCTGGTGTGTTGGGTCAGGCGTGGAGTCCTCCTGCTGATGGGCTGGCAGTCAGGATGTGGGCTGTGTCCCTGACATCCCCTTCATCTCCACAGGTGAGGAGGGGTTTTTCTGCTTTGTTCTGGTCCCCTTGGGAGTGCAGCATGCAATGACATCTGTGCACAGCGTCCCTGCTGACATCTGCCACACTCCCATCCCCTCTTTCTGGCTGGCGTAACTGCATTACCACAGGTCTCCATCGGGGGTCACCAGGATGCCGAGCAACCCCGGATCCCTCCCCAGAGAGAGCAGAGCAGTCCTCCGGATGCTCAATCCTCTATCTCCCCTGCCAACCCCCGACAGCCCGGGCTCATTCCCAAACCCAGGTCACCAGTGTGGCACGAGGTGTGGCGTCCAGTGCCTCAACCCTCAGCACCACCGGGCCGGCCATGATTTTTGTTCTTAACTTTGCTCTTGTTCCATATGGCTAATTGGAGCACTACTGTCTACTCACAGAAGGTTAATGCCTTTTTTTTTTTATTATTTCTTTACCTCCTCTGATGCACCCTGCTGTTGTCCTCTCCTTTGGGTGACCTAGTCCTGCCATTGCCTCCTCTGGCTGATCCACCATCCAGCTGCTCCAATGCCCTAGTTGTCCTGGATGTATCCCTTCACTGGGGGCTCTCAAACCTGCCTGGGCCCTCGGGAGGAGAAACCGGAGAGCATGTAGTGCTCTCTTGCAGCTTTACCAGAGCATGGAAATGCAGCCTGGAGGTATTTTGGCTGGGAGATGCATGGAGGCAGGTCACCATCATCCGGACAGATTGCGTGCATTTTCACACTTTTCTGGCCCCTCTTATGTGTCACTGCTTTTAGTGCCCCTGGTCTCCACCGGGGGACACTGACAGAGTGGGGCTACCTACCCAACCCACCCAGGAGAGGAGATCAGTCTTCCAGACACTCAATCCTCTCCTTTCCCTGCCAGCCCCTGGTGCCCCGAGTCCATTCCCAAACCCGGGTCATCGGCATGGAGTGAGGCAAGGCGCCAGTGCTTCAGCCGTCTGTGCCACCAGGCCAGCTTGTTAATGCCTTTAATAACCTAGTCAGGAGAGCCACAGAACTTGCTGCCATTAAAAAGCTTCTTTCTACCTTTGTTCTCCTTCAGCAGACCCACTTCACTGTTCAGGAGCACTAAACATTTTCTTAAACTAGGCTTCTACCAGGTAGTGGTATCCTCCTACGGGTAGGGCAAATGGAGGGGCTCTGCTATTCTCATCCCTAGGCAGACCCCCTTTTATTGCATAGACACTTATAGAGCCCAACAGGGCCATCTGGCATTGGCCTCTGGACAATATATGGGAAGAGAGAGATCACACTAGCCAGCCTATATCTACCTCTGGGGGTAGATACCCCAGTGATACAGTCCGTCCTTAACACTATTTTCCAGCACCATAAGGGCATCCTTTTACTTGATGGAGACTATAACCTGATCTTTGATTAAAAAGACACTACTAATTCCTTGCCCCCTAGAGAGATTAGGGTGCAGAAATGATGTTGGATGATTGTGAAAGAGAGTGGCTGGATAGACGTCTGGAGATCCCTTAATCCATCACAAAGGCAATATACATATTTTTCCACCATTATCAGATTTACATCTGAGTTGATCTGATGCATGTGTCTTCTAAGCAGATGGGGTTAGTGAAGAGTTCTGATATTAAACCAATTTATCTTTCTGACCATGCTCCCCTCCTGCTGACTTTAAGATGGGCCTCCCCAAAGGTACCTTATTATGGTGCAACAACTCCCTTTTGAATTCCTCAAGAATTAAGACCTGCATTACGGATCAAATTAGCGATCCTGGAAACAAAGTCCACCCCTCATTATCTTAGCAGGTATTCTGTGGAACATAAAAAAAATAGTATTAAGAGGTGAATTAGTTAGTTATACTTTCAAACTTAGAAAGCAGAGAGAAGAAATACTTTTAGCTTTACAGGCTCAATTAGCTTCTGTACAGTCCCTTCATGCTCGAAGAGATGCCTCCCTTGGACCCCAAGTTATTAAACTCAAAGGGAAATTCAATCTATTCTCAATACAAAAACTGACACAGCCTTATGCTATCTTCAGTTTTAATTCAGTTCAATTTGGTTTTATTGATAAACCAAGATATAACAAAACATCAAGGTTATTACAATCAGTAAAAATATTTGCCTTAAAACATGGACACATTAAAAATCAGGAAGTCTCATGCAAATAAGTTACAATAGATACATATTTCATCTGTGCACCATACCAAAGACATAGGATTTGAATAAACAGAGTAACCTTTTTTGAGGTATACATTTAAGACTAATAATAACATAGTCTTAGGTCAGGGTGACTTTCATTGTCATTTTCTCCCTGTGTATTAGTTTTTTTCTTTTGATTAGTGATGCAAAAAAACAATATGATTTATTCTGCATCCTTTATTGTAAAGGGGTGCAGAAGAATAAATAATACATCATAGTTGGTATTATTATAGCATTCCAAAGTATCTTTTAGATATTTCATGTGTAAATCCAAATATAACGGGCATGAAGTAACCAGATTTAATAGTGATTTTTTGTATGGTTTGGTCACATTGACACGTTAAAACTTTGGGTATTGTGTTTTTCCCCCAATTTTTTGTTGAAATATGAATATTTGGAATTAATCAGGCCAAATCTCACCCATGTCAAGATTTTCCTTTTAGATGGTTCCAATGGGAATAGGAAATAATTTTCTAAACTATGGTCAATTTTATTTATTCTAAACCATGATGCACACTTTTGGGCTCTGATAAGTTTCATGTCCCTGTCCTGTGATTTACGGAATATTTTTTTCCTAGTAAGTTTTTTTGTATTGTAGAGCAATAGTAATCTTTTCCTAGTAGTCAACCCATAAATGCGTAAGGTTAATCATGTCAAGAATTGTATGCATATTTGATAATCATTTAGATCTTAGGCCCATTTGAGACCATTTTATTTTCTCCTGCGGGCATACCATAGGCAGAATATTATAATTATTTATGATTTTCAGCCAATAGAATAAGCATCTGTATTGATTAAATGCATATACTGGTATCCTCCCAAGTTCTGCCCTGACCGTTGCTGAATCTGTGAACAGGGGAACCATAAGCAGATATTTATAAAAATAGAGAAGGAGGGATTCAAGGCTAATTTTTTGATCGGAGGGTATTACTTCTGCTCCATAAGTCAATAATGGATTATTTTTTGCTTTGGCTGTCATTAAAGCAGATCTTATGTCGAAGCCTCCAAATTTAAAATGAAATTTTAATAATGCTTTGGCACTTAATTTTGATTTTCTAATTTGTGATTTATAGTGGATTGTCCAAGAAGTATTAGCTGCTACTGTTACTCCCAGATACATGTAGTTGTAGACAGATTCAATTATTTGTTGATCTAAGTAGAAACTAGTGTTATTGTTTCTAGATCCAAATATTAGAACCTTTGTTTTCAAGATGTTGATTTTAAGTTGCAAATATTTGCATTTTTCATAGATAACCTCAATTTTCATTTGTACGCCTTTTTTATTAGGAACAGCATCAAAAGATTGTCCATGTATGCTAGTGCATGACATTGTGAACCATTAATTTTTTGAGGATCAAATTGTATAATGTCTTCAAAATTCGACAACTCATTAATGTAAAAGTTAAATAAGGCAAGGGCTAGTAAACACCCCTGTTTTACCCCTTTTAATGAGGGTGAAGGGTTTTGTTGTATTACCATAAATATCAAACCTAACTTTTGTATAAGTATCTGTGTGCAATAGCTGAATTGTTTGTAATAATGATTCACTTATACCATAGTTCCTTAAAATGTCCCACAAAATGCATTTATCTATGTGTCTGGGCCAGAAAGGTTTGATGATGTTTCGTATGTTAAAAAGTGTGTTGAATTCAGATTTACAACTCTTATTCATCCATAGTTATACGTTTTCTTAGAAAATGCACTTTCTTAAGAGTAACTAAAAGATTTACATTTACATAATAAACTCGGTTTACTTATTTATTTAATTTATCTAATTTATTTAATAGACTCAGTTTAGTAGTTATTGATGTGACTTATTTAATGTTTCAGATATGGCTAGCAAGACCTATCACAAACTGCAGAGGTGATGCATCCTACACACTGATCCAGGAGTTAGCACAAACCATAGAGACCCGCTACCTTTTGATGATGCTCATTGGGAGAAAGTAGTTGATGCAAAGGAAAGGTGTTCTAATCAGACACTGTCAAAGTACAACATGGTGTGTCTTGAATTGTCTGAACATTACTCCAGCAGCCATGGGTATCATTATATCTGCTACAAAAACTCCACTGCATATAAGTGTTCCAGTAAACTTGCAGCTGATGAATCTTTAAAAAAAGACATTGTAAAGAGTTATCCAGCAAAACTGCTTCGATCCTAAGTTCATAGTGCTCCATCTGAATCTGAAGCATCTACATCAGGCATATTCCCAAATGAATGTATATTTTTCAAATCATACAAGAGAAGGAATCCTAAGGGGTCAAAGGAGACTTTTGAATATCCTACAACATGTGTAACTTATGGGACAGCAGACATCATAAAATATGCAGCAAAAGAAATGGACAATCAACAAATAGATATGACAGTAGGTAGTATTGATCTCATAGCCAAAGAAGTGAAGTACCACAACAGCTGTAAGAACAAGTATGTAAAAAAGGCAGAATGAATAAAGGACACAGGTACAAAATGTGAATACAATCAGTTGAGGTAGTTGAGGGACAGTCACCAGATTGCCTTTTTCAGACTTGTTAAGTATGTGCAGTGCGTCATTGTTAATGGAATGCAAGAAGAATCATTATTATCTCTACACAAAAGGTACATGGACATTCTTATGGAGTGTAGTGGGTGTGAAACAAACTACGACCCACAGAGCTTGCAGTCAAAACTGATAGATCACTTCAAAGATGGTATCATATTTGATACCAAAAGTAGAAAAGCTGGTACAATCATCAGGTCTGCTAAGAAACATGCTGACTGGAGGGAAGCACAAGCAGCTCAACACATAAGAGAACAGCTGTTGGAACTCCTAAAGGTACAGCCTCATAATAAAACCAAAGTTAAACCTGAAGACTTAATAGAAGAAAATGTAAAACTGCCACTCATTCTTCAGGTATTCCTATGTACTGTACTCACGGGTTCATCAGAAGTGGGCACTGAACAACAGGCGAGGGTAGTTCAATCTATTGCAGATGACATAGTGTTCACAGTGTCTAGGGGAATAATCAAACCACAAAAACACCTCTTGTTGGGCATGGGTATTAAATCTATGACAGGCAGTAAGAACATTTGAACTATTTTGAACAGATTTGGTCACTATGTCAGCTACCATGTTGTGGAAGAACTTGAAAATGTAGTCGCAACCAATATAATGGAGAAGAATATGGCTACACCAGATGGATTGCTCATACAGCCAGGTTTAGCCACTGCTTTGGCTTTCAACAGTTATGATGAGATTACAGAGACACTTGATGATCATGACACTTTGCATGACACTGTGGGTATCGCAAACTAGAACATACCATACAGTATTGAGGAGAGAGCTGTACCCAAAGAAAGGTCTGAAGAAGCTATGACATGAACACACACGGATGACCAAGCACCAGCAAGAAATTAAACACACACAATAGAAACAAACACAGATAAGCAAAGATTAGAAGTTGTTGCCCATGACCAGGCAGGGACATCTTTAACATCAGAGAGGAAATGATGCAGAACATCAAAGACAAGGGCTGAAGACTTTGATGAAGACTATTTGCCAAGTGTAAAGAAGCATATATTGCAGCCAACAGCATGACAGGAGCAAGATACTGTACCCTGGTGCATTTGAATGTCTCAGAGGAAAAGAACTCTAGATATTGGCAAGAAATACATTCTATCATGTACATCTGGAAAACCAAAAATAAGACTGTATCAATATAAGGTGACAGAAAGCTCTGAACCAAAAAACCTTATGCAATCTAAGAGAGGGGATGTTGCCTGGATGATATATTGTGCAAGTGTAGATGCTACTCCAATGTGGCATGGATGGAATGCCCTTGTTTCTGTAGATGACCTACCACAGCAGATCATACCATAAATGGACCCTATATATATATATAGGAAAGCCTCCTACAAAACTTGATGCAGTGCAAGACACCATGAATACTGCTATCAAGGTTATGGAAGAAAGCCAGGAGGACTATATGCCTATTACTTAAAATGTGGCCACAGCAAAACTTGCACTACAAATTCAGTCCACAAAGTCCCAGGAATATGACAGACTTTTCATATGTTTTGGACCATTCCATATAAAATTCTATCAAAGGCCTTTAACAAGAGAAGAGAGGAAAGCATAGCTGCACACCACTCTCCTATCTCATAACTGGTCCTGACCAAAGCCGACCAAGAGACTTTGCTGGATCCCTGTCTTCATTTTCATTCAAGATGGTACTCCTAGGTTTTCTAGCTACAACATGGAATTCTAATGTGTACTGTGACGTTCTCAGTGATAAAAAGCTCATGTATGCAGTAGGAGAAACTTGTTACTCATACAAATTGGAAGCTGGACGTATGCTCAGACTAAAGTGCAAGGCTCTAAAAAGCAAACACATAGAAGCAGACACAATTATGCAACACATACACTACATTTGTAGTCAAAATGAGGTGAAAATGTGCATGTAGTGGTCAGGGCAGATGATACTGATATTATGGTCATTCTGCTGTATCATGCAAGTCTAAATGATAATCTCAAACTGCACACAGATGCTGGTCATTCAGGGAATAACACAAGAAGATTCATAGATGTATCTCGCTTGTCAGCAGAGTTAGGCAGACCTGTGTGTGCAACTCTACCAGGTATCCATGCACTGATAGGGTGCGAATATTCACTAGCATCAAAGGCAGGGGAAGGTGCGACCTCTAACAATTATAGAAAAGAATTCAGAGTACACACAGGCATTTGGAAAACTGGGATGTCCACACTTGTCTAAAGAAACTGAGGACACAGTTGAGAGCTTTGTGTGTACCTTGTAGGGACAGAAAGTAAAGAGTGTCAACACAGCCCACTACAGCATGTTCAACGTCAAGTATCGTCCGAGTGACAAAGATGCACCCTTAGAAAAGATCAAAGAAGCAGACACAAGCTCGCTGCCACCATGCAAATCAACTCTGACACAATACATCTGCCATGCAAATTACATTTCATTGTTATGGCAAATGCAGACAACCCAGAAATGAAACTACTGAAGCCAGAGAACAATGGCTAGACCTATGAGGATGGCAAATACAAGCCAATGTGGTTCACATGTGAAGTTGTACCATCAGCCTTAAGTGAAAAATTGAATGAACATGACAACAATCCAAATGAAGAATATGATAACAGTGACTCGTTATTGATGAGACAGATTTGCTTAACGTCAGATAATGAAGACAGTGAACAAGAATACTGATTGTTGTACTTAGGTTCATAAAACATCATAAAAAGTTGATTGTTTCAAGTTAAATATAGAATAAAATAATAATGTTAATATTAAGCCTTTGATACATATGTTGCTGTTTGTTACTATGTATGTAATATATCAATAAAAGCTTATAGAATTGAAATTAAAGAAGAAACCATTAATTAAAATATACACAATTTTCACTGACAGTTAATTTTTTCATTGAAGAAGTGCATTTTCCAAGAAAACTTTCAACTTTGAGTGAATAAGAGTCATAACTTTGGATTCTACACACTTTTTTACATAAGAAACAGTCATCAAACCTTTTGAACCTAGACACATAGATAAATGCACCTGGCTCCTGGACTATATAGTTTAATTTTTTTATGTGTACATATTTTTCAATCAAATGAGACAGACAATATATATTGTCTATTGTGGAAAATTGCATCTAAAACCTGCTTGTAAAGGAGATATCATTGAAGCTCTGTCAGCCCAGTTTATTAATCTGTTTAATAGAATTTTTGAGAAGATTTTTGATATTGAATCCAGTAAACTAATTGACTGATAATTAGAGAGATCAAGTAAGGACCCTGTTTTATGAAGTGGTAGACTGACACTGGTGGGATTGATCTCTGACTGCACAGCTGCATGCTAGGGAGGCTGAGGAGGAGCTCTCCAGCAGGAGCACCAGAAATGCTCGCCATTGCTCTATAGCAGGTATGCCACCGTTGCCTGTGCAGAGCTTGGAAAAAGTTTTATACTAATAAGAGAGTCTGAATAGTCTATAGAGCAACGAGAGGTGACATTAGCGCCTTAGTTCTGGTGCTCTTTCCAGATTAACTTGTGCTGCAGATTTTTAAATCAGACCTGCTGAGAAGTCCTCTTTCTCTCTCCCAGCATTAGGAGTCTTGGTGGGGAGCTGCACCGGAGGAGGGAAGAGTAGGAGCGGTCCTGTGGAGGACTGGTATTCCCAGCAAGTTCTGTGTTTTTGTAAAATTCTGAAATTGGAGGCTCAATTATGTAGGAGTCTGTAACAAAAGATTCCCCTCCATTCACCAGTGCTTGATATCAGTCCCGCTTTTAGGCTTTCTTGTAACCCTGAAACTTAAAATCATAAACCATACACACAAGATATATACAAGTCACAAAGTCTACTGCATAAGCATATAACGGAGAACTCTGCCACGGTAGAGAGGATCAGAGATATCTATTAAAACTACCTTTAAACTATTTTAGAATAAAATCTATTCTACAATTTAGTTAAAATATTGTTATTTAATTTATTTTAAGATATGTTTACACAGTCAAAACTTTTTAGTTAAATACAAGGGTTTAAATTAGGATTAAAAGGTGGAGTCTTTGATCTTGATTTTGATTTAAAACACACTGGTTTGTTTTGCATATTGCGCTTTTTATTTTCCTTTGCACTTTGGTTGGATTTTGTGTTTGGAGTGCCCGGTGCTGTCGTACTGAGGTGCTTGGTGTAGAGACATATGTGGTGGTTGATTTGGTTATCTAGTGATATATAGTTATATTAATTAAGTCACTCTTTATTTTTAATTTTTGATTTGGTTTAATTGCTGAATAGAATAGAATAGAATAGAATAGAAGCCAGCTAACCAGAAAGCATGAAGGGCTTCTTAGAAAATCTTCGTGCAATTCGAGTTAATTTGGCAATCTATGTAAACTGAGTAAATTGTGTGTATGGGGAAAAACCCAAGTATTTGATCTTTGCCTAATTTGCTCCACACAACTCTATTTGGGCATAATCGAATAAAATAGAACAAAATAGAATAGGACTCAATTTGAAATTTTTAGCAACACCTGTTAAAGAATTATTGATCAATGAGAGATTAATGAGAGACTCCGGATTACCATCAGCCAGCCAAACGAGAATGTCCTACCATTTTCTTCAGGTAATTGATTAGCACAAGCAGACTAATTGATTAGCTACTCTGCTTATTATTACTCTGAGTATATTAGCATTAAATATCAACGGTCATTCTCAGCTTTGTATTCACTTGGTTAGCCCAGTACAGAGTGAGACCGTGAATAAAAGGAGAATGAAGCAATTCTCTTATATCTAGATTCATATTCTAGCTTAAGTCTACAGATATGGTGCTACTTCTCATGTACTTTTGCAAAAACGTAGTTTGACGTCTTGGAAATTAGCACCATTATTAATGTAAACGCTGCATGCCGCGTGTTGACACTGTGAAGGTACGGTGCTCTTCTTAAACAAAACGGGTTCAGGACACCATTTGAGTGACTGGTTGGACTTCCGGAATCTCTCTATTGGAAGTTGATAAAGGCTGTTAAACTTTCAAGCATTTTTGGATTTTATCAAAATTTTAAAAGTAAGTACTTTGGTACTTTATAACCTTTTAGGATAGGCTTAGGTTCTCTGTTAGTAAACAGGGCTTTTAAAGGATTTATCTTGGAAAGTAATACAGACTTTCGTGGTATTTCATGTGACATATAATTGGTTTAATTTTTATAATTCCACTTGTGTTAAAATTGTATTCAATATTGCTACTTTGCTAATTTAAAGTAAGTTATTTTTGTGTTAGCCCTATTAGCCTTCTTTCTTTGTCCTTTTAGTGCAAAGAAGGACAAAAGGACAAGAGGTGCCCCTTTGCAAGAAGCTTTCTTATTGTTCATGGTTCACCACTCTATGGCCTTTACAAAAAAAAGGGGACTTAAAGGGATCTCAAAGTTATTGCAAGATATTACGATCTCAACGCTTCGACAAAGCCTCTGTACTTATTCCAGTGACATTGCAACAGGCGTAAAAAGGACTCTGATAGCCTCTTCAGTGGTATTTACTGCAAACTGACATTGTTTTTACCAGTTTGGTACTGGAACATCTTGGGAGTTGGAGTTGGTGCTGGCGCTTTTGGAAGCTACTCTTTCCCTGATTATTAAGTATCCAACTTACTGATCTCTGGACTTCTGGAATGGAACTGTCTATTTTATAGACTTTTTAATAACGATTGTTTTGTATTTGAATCTTAGTTAAAATTTGTGAGTTTGTATTCTGAATAGTTTTTTTTTTATAATGGTTCAGACTAGAAGTGGAAAAGGCAGTTTAACCCTTGAGGGAACTTCTCCTGAAATAGAAGTTAAGGAGGGAATTGAAGGAATTGGCCTTGGAAATACCTCGGGCCTGAAAATAAAATTGGCTTCTAAAGATCCAAAAGTTAAAGATAACCATAAAAGGAGAAAAGCTGTTACACAAGGAAAAAAAGTCAGCTTACAGTCTAAATCACTAAATTTGATATCTAATTCAAAAAATATGTCTGTAAAGCAGAATGAAAATCATATTGATAGTACTATAAATAAAAGGCAGTTAAAAATTACAGATATATGGGCTGATAAGAAAGGAGGCCCTAGGTACCTGTCTACTCCAAAATGCATTACCCCATTACAAATAGACGAAGTTAGTAATTCAGAAAAAGATTATTATTTTTCAGAAACGATGCATGATGAGTATGCCCATAATTACCCTCCAGAAGAAATTTCCTTTGATGATTATGCATGGGAAACTTTTTTCAGAAAGAAAGTGGAGAAGATTGTAATAACAACAACTCTAACCATTCAATTATAGCCCTTTCTACTGATGACTCCCTTAACCCTCTCATATGGAAAGTTATTTCATCTCAAGAACAAGAAATAATACTGATTTAAGGTCTGAAGGACCATCTCTGTATTCTCCTAACATGGATGAACTGCATAAAGGGAATAAAGGTAATGAAGAGTTAAAGGGGATAATACAAGAATTGAGTACCACCATAGAAGGACTCAAAAAAATGGTTGAACAAAATTGGGATACCCCTATGGTTAATCATGGTTTTGAAGCTTATTCTTCACAAATTAGGGACATTCCACAGAATGGATCTATTGAGCAAGGAAAATATTTCATTCATAATAGGAGAAATTTCATAGTTGGTTCTTCATTATCAAAACAAATGCTGGAGATAATTAAAAATAGATATTATGCAGACATTACTGTGTTAGAGAATATTTTAGTTCTGAAAGAAGAACTGTCGAACAATAGAGCAGATATATTTTATAACCGAGCTCTTATACAAAATTCTATTAAAAATGTTAAAATCCAAGAGGAGACCATAAGTGAAAAGAATTTATCACCTAAAAATTAAAAAATGGAGAATAGGGCAATCCAGGTTTCACTACCATCATCATTAAATTTAGACAAAAATAGCATACCTTTTCATCAGATCCAAACATCAGATAAGATAACAGATCGAGTAAAAATAGCAATCTCAACAGTATCTAAAAATGGGAAAAGCAAAATTGGGAAAAGAGCAACAGAAAAGAAAGGTAAGATCACAGAACATTACACTAATGAAGTAAAGAAAGGGGAAATGTTGTCGGTACATAAAAAGGATAACAGAAATACTGGAACAGAGTTAATAGAAGATAGGGAAAAAACAAATAAAACAGAAGTGAAGGGAAAGTTTAACTTCACCTATGAGGATGTATCCAGATCCAGTTCTATGATGTTAACAAGGGCAATTGGTAGGGCTACTGATAACATGAACGAGCATCCTCAGACAACCAGATCTCAGACTAAGTTAATAGAAGGGGAAATGGAAGGAGATATGGAATATCTGATTGAAATAACTGGAATTTTAAGACCCATAACAGAGACCAGAAAGGATTTAAGAGAGAGGGTTTTATACATGTTAGAGATTATACCATCATTAGTGAAGAAAGAGATATTCATTATGAGACCACCAAATATGGCATTTTATGATACAGTTTTACTGTATTGTGAAACCAAGAAACAGCCAAACTGATAATGGATAAAAAAAAATGTGTCTAGAGGGAAAAGGAATTTCAATTAAGTTACCTCTTTTAGTTCCTAAAAACACTTGTCTAGAAAATAAATCAGACAATAATGGATATAGGGTCCCAAAAAAATGCTGCAATTCCACTGAAATGTTCCCCACGAGAATAAGTCCTAAAAAGATAAGAAAGGAAATGAATGAGGACAGAGGCATAGCAAAGATAATTGAAATAATTGACAAATATGGGAAAAAACAAAATGAGAGTTGGCTATGCAGAACAGTGGCCATATTTGGATGGGAGACAGCCAGATATGACTCTGATGCTAGTATAAGAGAAGAACTACTCTCCTTTCTTTCAAGAATTTCTGGATCCAAAATATCTAAGAACATGGTAGATCATATCAAAGTATATAAAAATGCAACCTGTTCCAGCCAAATCGACTGCATTTTTAAAAATCCAGAAAAGGCCAAAATACTCATGGGCTTGGCGGAAAGTTTAGACAAATTGGGGATATACATTATTTACCCAAATGAAATGGGTAAAGAAATGAAGGAGGATTCCATCAGGAAAGATGAAAAGGATACAGATTACCCCCTTATAGATCTTGAGAATTGGAGGGACTCAAATGCTTTTGAAACCTTGATAAATTTGGATCCAGAATGACATTCAGAATTTGTTATACCTGTCGGGGGGAACAGTTTCAGTCATAAAGAAGGAAAACTAACCATTTTGTCTTGGAATATTGAAGGTTTTCACTTGAAAGTTATGGATCCTGAGGTAGTTATCTTTTTGGAATCATTTGATATAATTGCCCTCCAAGAGACTTGGTGTATGGAAGAGGTAACTCCTAGATTTCCTGGCTTCGAACCTTATAGTTTTCCAGCTTTCAGAGAAAAGAAATTTGGTAGATATAAGGGGGGGTTTAATATTATTGAAAAAGACTTGTTTAAATCTGAAGATAAGAGACCAAAAATATTTTGACTGTTGAACTCTCTAAGGACTCTCAGAAAATAATACTGTGTAATGTTTATTTTCCCCCAGAGCCAAGATCTACAGAAATGGAGGATCACTATATTACAAAACTCAAATTACAATTAAACACTATTAGTGAAATAGAAGGAAATTGGCCTATTTACATCTTGGGAGATTTTAATGCAAGAATAAAGGAGGGAATTTCAGAGGGTTTATATTCATCTCTAGTAGATGTTTTGGAAGTTATTAACCCTAGACTGACCTCATTATGATCTACACTGGAAAAAAGATTTAACCACGGGGTAGAGAAATACTAATTGCATTGGCCAGCAGGAATTTTTGTATTCTGAATGGAAGAACTAGTGGGGATAGAATGGGAAAATTGACCTTCAGGGTTTCCTTGGGATCCTCTATTCCTGATTTGACATGGGCAAATCTTGAGGGACTAAAAATAACCCATCAATTGGAAATTATTGAGCGATTAGAATCTTCTCATCTACCTTTGTCTGTTACTATAGATAATAATTTCATAAAAACAACCCAAGTGATGGAGAATGTTGTTGAATATGTGGAAATAATTAATGAAAAAAGAATAAGATGGAATTCAATCTATCAGAATCAATTGCAAGAAATACTGTATTCTGGAGAAATAACTATAACCTCTTCCCAAGTCAAAGTTAATTTTGACGTTTATGATATCTGGGAGAATACTCAAATAAAATTGAGCGCTTTCTGTAAGAAAAATGAAATAATCAAAAAAGAATGTCTGAATCATGCCAAATCATGGTTCAATCAAAGATGCAAAAAAGCAAAAGCTAATTTTTCTAAAAAATTAAGACAACATAGGAAGATTATTAATAAAAATAAAATGGATTATCAGAATTTGGGAAAAGAAAGGGAGATCTATAAGAAAGTTTTAGAAGAAGAAAGAAATAAAAACTCTGCTCTTCTATGGGAAAAATTAAGAATAGCGGTCACTGAAAGAAATAGTAAACAATTCTGGAAAATAGTAGCACAAGGATTTAATAAATATCGGGAGAAAATAGAATGTCATATTACACCGCAATCTTGGATTACATATTTCCAAGAGTTATTTTTCACAAAAGATGAAGATGAAGCAGAAATAAATATAGGATATGAGGCAAATTTTCCAAAGCCAATTTTGATTACAGAATTAGAAATATTTAACTCACTAAATTCCTTAAAGTCCAACAAAGCACCAGGACCTGACAAAATTATTGGAGATGTCTATAAATCCTTTAAAGAATGGTGGATTCCACTTCTCTACTTAATGTTCAATGGCTTTGTTCAGAATTCAAGATATCCTAAGAGCTGGGCTGGTAGTAGTATATTCCTGATTTTTAAAAAGGGTAATGTAAAAGATCCAAGGATGTATAGACCCATTAGCCTCATTGATGTGTCTCAAAAATTTTTTTCAAAAATCATACTTGGTAGGTTGTTAACCTGGTTAGAAGAAAATTCAATTTTGGATGAGGCCCAAAATGGATTCAGAAGAAATAGGTCCACAATTCAACATTGTTATGTTTTACATCATCTAGCTTGGAAATACACAAACACACGTAAATCAAAATTATATTGCTGTTTTGTAGATTTTTCAGTAGCCTTTGATAGTATTAGTAGGAAAATATTGGACCACATTGGAAAAACTTGGCTTGGAAAAGACACTTTTGGATATTATCATGAGGCTACATGAACATACTTGGGCAAAGATTCAATATAATCAATATGGTCACACTACTGAGGCTTTCTGGACTAATACTGGGGTTAGACAAGATTGTATATTAGCACCTACTCTTTTTAATATCTATTTAAATACTATTCTACTTGAAATTAAAAACACTGAATTTCATGCACCTAAAATTCATGAAAGTAAAATTGATAGCTTAACATAGGAAGATGATTTGGTCTTATTATCTACCACTGCATTGGGACTCAGAAGGGAAATAAAGTGTTTTGATATTCTTTGCAGAGAGAGAAAGCTTAATGTAAATTTAAATAAAACCAAAATTCTGACTTTTGGAAATTCTCCCAGATATGAACCAAAATTTATAATTAAGGGAGAAAAACTAGAGATAGTTAAAACTTATGATTACTCAGGAGTATGATTTTCCTATAACCTAAATTGGACTAAACACATAGAATATATTAAAAATAGGACGCTGTCTTCCATAAATGCATTTAAAACATTTCATGTTAAAATGGGGAAGACCTCAATAAAAGGGGTCTTAAGAGTATTAAATACAAAAATTAAAACTAGTATAATGTACGGTGGAGAAGTGTGGGGATTTGCTAAAAATAATCCATTGGAAACTTTAATTAATAAATTATATCGTTATATTCTTATGTTACCTCCAGGAACTCCTAATTATATTCTTAGGCTGGAACTTGATCAATTTTCTCTGAGCTCCTTAATAAAGGAAATACAAATTTTGTTTTTGCTTACAATTTTTTTATTACAGGATTATCGACTGCCCAGAAAGTGTCTTGAGGAGGAGATCAAAATGGAAGAGCTGGGCTTTGTATATCCTTCTATAAAATTAATTAGGAAAATTATGTTTCCTCTGGGTTTGGGACACACTCTTTATGATACATATGTAAAGCCTTGGGACGAGATTGTCTTAATAATTAAATGCAGAATACAAGATTTAGATTCTAATTTAACATTCTCTAAATTGGCTCAGACTAAATTACATAATGATTATAAACTATTTAAAGGTCTTTGGGGTTATGAGCAGTATTTAACATATTTAACGTGCCCAAAAATTAGGAGAGTATTTTCAAGATTTAGGACAAAAGTTATAATGCACAGTTCATTTTATACAGACAGAAAAGAAATAATGTTACATCTCCCTTCTGTAAATGTGGCAAATCATGTAAAGATGACCTGAAACATGTCATCTTATTATGTCCTCTTTTTGAACAAAATAGAAGAAAATGGTTGGGCTCTATACTCAGTGGTCTCAATCTTTCTTCAGATGAGATCATTGAATACCTTTTTACTTGTACTGAGAAAATTATCTTACAGAATGTAGCAAAGTTTTTATTAACAACATTTCTTTAATTTGAAACAAATAAGTTATCAAATGAAAGCTTATATTTTTAGGTTTTTTATATGTTTAACAAGTAGCCAATTATGGTCCAGATGTTCAAAACTTTGCCCAGGGGCTAAATTAGCACTGCCTGGTGGGAAAACCTAGCCCAGAGCACAGAGCAAGCTATATTGAAATGGAAATAGCCCGGTGCTAATCCTGCTGAATATTGCAGGCTAAGGAAGCCGGGCAAACTGGTCTGGGAGTGCAGGGCAAAAATAGCCCGGGAATAAGACAGCACTGAATAAAGCAACCAGGAAGTGCAATCCACAACAACACAGTGCACAGCAACGTGAGGGCAGGTACAGACGAACTACATGGCCAATGTGTGTGCCAGCAAATGCATGGACTCAGTACAGCTGCAGAAAGCAGCAGATGTGAAAGAACAGTGATCAAAACTGTATATTATTCTCCATACCATTAGCGCCATGCTAACATATTAGCGCGGCATTAGCATGGAGCTAAGCAGTTAGCCCGGGGCAAACACATTTTCCTGGAGCTAAAATGTGCCATATTCAAAAGTGCCATGCAAATGAGCCTACTTAGGTAGTCTCTGGGCAAACAACCAGATTAGTATCTCATTATACCCTGATTTGCATGCAGTTTACCCAGCATTACTGCAGGGTCCCACAGAGCCACCTGTAGGTCAGTCTGGAAGTACAGGGGCTGACCAGGTCCAACTGCAGCTCCACCTGTAGGTCAGTCTGGCAGTGCACAATGATAGCTGCAGGCTACATGTAATTTGTACAGCATAGCATAGCATATTGTACCCCAGGGGACAAGACAGCATAGGCACAGGTGGTGGTGGTGCTGCATGCAACTGTCACACTGTAGGGCATGTTACAGTGCACAGCAGACACTACAGTAGCAAGGGGGCCAGTAGTGTGAGGGACACAGCACTGCCTATGGTGTGTAGGGCAGTGATGATGACTGTGCTGTACACAGTGACAGGCCCAACCTGCAGGTGTTTACTGACAGTGGACATTACTGTTACACTATTGTGTGACCCACAGATGCTGTACCTGTGGCATGGGATGCTCACAGTGACATGTACATTTCTGGCTTTGTGTGCTGTGGCAGTTGTACAGCTGTATGGTATATGGCCGGGGGGGCATATATTATCCGAAAGGCACACTAGTGTTGGGGGTATTCCCAATACTGGCCCATGTGCACTACATGATGTGTCCCAGCCTTGTGGCCACACCTGGTCTGTGGCACAGCCTTGCCACCCATACACACTCCCCTCAACATCCTCCATGCCCACAGTGCTGCATGTGTGTGCTGGCATCTGCTTGTGTCCACAGATGTGTGGTCCGCAGGTGTGTGCTGTATGGCCACACTGCCATGCTGTCCACTGGTGGCAGGGTCAACACTTACTGCCTGGCATGGCTGGGACTGGTGGCAGATGATGGCATCATTGTGATGCCATCAGTTAGCAGCATGCTTCCTCTATGTTTGGCTTTATCTATGTGTTATATTTATTTGTTAGGGTCACGCAAAACCCGTGCTAAACCCGTGCAAACACCATGCAAAGCCAAAGTGTCATGCAGAGCTGATTTCCCAGGGTTAAGACAAGCTTTTCCTGGGCGGTAATTTGCACCGCGCTAAGTGTCGCGCTAAGTCACACAAAACCACTTAGCACGGCGCTAGTCGCTGAATATAGCAGCCTGTATTTATGTCAGTTTGCCCCTTGCATACATTATAATCTTGCCCAGCGCTAATGCAGTTTGCCCGCGCTATTTGGCTTTTTGAATATAGCAGACCCGTGCTAATCTCGCGCTAAACCTGCACAAACGGTTTTTGCCCAGCACAAAGTTTTGAATATCTGGCCCTATGTGTCTATGGAATAATTGCACTTTTGTGATTTTTTGATTATAATTTATAAATTGTATTAGCATTGCTGAACAATAAAATTGATAATGATGAAGTGGTACTATTATATTTAATTTCCAAGAAGTTGGAACATGATTTTTTTTAGACATAAATTAAAGTATTTAGTAAAACATGGTGCACAAAAATCAATATTATATTTGTATATTCCAGAGGGTATAAAATCCAGTCCTGGTGCTTTGTTGTTCATTAGTTTAGAAATAATATCCACAACTTCCAGTATCTCTACTCTAAATGGTTGAAACTCCCTTATAAGTAAGCAAGGAGAATGGTATGAGTCCTGATGTCCCATGGGATGATTAAATAATTTCTTATAGTGAGATATCCAAGTCTCTTCTGAAATTAAATACAATAAGCAAGTTTGAGAAGTTGCTGAGCCTTTGGATACCATATCCCAGAAGGCTTTTATATCGACTGAATTATTTGAAGCATCAAGTTCCACTGGGATGTTCTATGCTCTGTTTTTTTGCTTTTTAGAAAGTCTCTGTAATGTTTTCTTGCCATGGCCAAAGATTTAAGGTTTGCTTTCCACGGGTGATTTTTTTGCCATAATTACCATTTTTTTAGTTCATTTTTCTCAAGCTTGCAGGACTTGTCAAATCAGTTGTTATTATTTAATGTTTTGTTTGCAGTGTTTGAGATGTAAATACAATGTCTTATTTGTGAGAAAATATGCTGAAGGTAGGTTTCTATCCCAGTTAATGATTTGGAATGCATAATAGAATCCAGCGGTAAAGGTGTCAGACATAAATAGTATATTTCATTGACTTTTGTCAAAGTCAATTAATTTACCCTTAATTTTTGTTTCCCCTGGATCTTTGGCTTAATCAATGGATCAACAAATTGTGATAAGTCATGAGTAACTGAACTACAGCAGCTAATAAATTGCATTCTAGCAGAATATGATCACTTTTAGTTCACATCTCTATATGCAAGTACTTTACCATAGAAAATAATTCATAGTCAGTATATAGTCAATCACACATAGACCATTAGAGCCAAAGAAAGTCAAGCCCCCCTTTTCATCCATTCCCCTCAAGTTCTGTCATTCAAAATAACCAGTGAGTTGTTGTCAATAAAGTTTACCAAATATTTCCCATTCTCATTGACTACGACTACCTTGTCTGTAGAATCTCGAAGGGATAAATCCATAACTTCATTTGACAGAGATATGCCTGCATGACAATCCAATAAGGTAATGCATGCATTGAAATGTCCACAAATAATTATATTAGCCTTTGCATAGGCTGAGTTGGATTTGTCTAGATCTTGAGTTAATTCCTGCTATAAGGTTTTATAATGTTTTGCTCTGGGAGGAATATAGATATTAACTAATATGAATAACTGTGAGTTCCAACCTATTACTACTATTATATAGTCAAAGCACATTTTATAAATATGAAGATTTTTTATAGTTCTGGAGATTTTAGTATAGATAGTCAGCACCCCCCCCCATGCCACTGCCATAATGGCTAGGTTTAGTTGCTGCAGAGTGAATTGCGTCATAACCATTCAGTGAGATTATATCTTGGGACCAAGTTTCCTGCATTAAAATTATAGAAAATGGATTAACATATTCCAGCCACTATGAGTCCCCTAGTTTTTTTTTTTTTTTATCCCTGCAATATTCCATGACAGCAGTTTCAATTCCCTTATATATAGTCTTTCATAGGTGGATCAGGCGGGGAGTGAAAATTTAGTCAATGGAATGAGCTCTGACTTTTTTGAAAATTTTCACTTGCTAGATCTACTAAAAAATGTTATTGTGTTTCATGCGATCCACTTTACTCGTGATCAATTTTGTAAGGTTACTCAACTGAATATGGATGGTCAATTTGGTTTCCTTCCCCATTTTTAAAAACTCTTGTGATATTAATGAGGTCTTCCTTACAGATGGGAATATCTAATATAGTGGGTAGTATAATGGTCACCATAGTGGCTAAGATTTCTGAGTTTTCACTCATAAGTCTCTCAACTCCAAAAACTGAGAGAATATTATTAGTAGTAGATTGTGATGAATTAGGTATAGGCTAATTCCAGCTTAAATACTGTAACACTGTCACTAAGGTTTCTTGTTTTACTAGGGTGTTAGCATAACTATCACCCAGAACCTGTTTTGTGATACTTCGCCAAGTGACTGGTGAATGAATTTGCAGGCCCATATATTTTAACTTTTTTTGCTGAGATGTTATTTGTTTGGGGCACTGGGTCAGAACATAGCCAACCACAATGCTGTTGACATGAAGAGTGCAGCAAAAATACCATCTATTTTGTTTTGGGAGGCTCTGCCACATGCACCCCTCAGCACAGGGGGCTCTACCTCCCACCCCACCCCCAAAGTTAAGGATTCCCACTCTGGGGGGGAGGATCAGATCACGGGACAAGTTAAATTTGTGGGGCTGTGGAATACTGTTTCCACATCCCCTTGTAAAAACCAAAAGTCCTGAGATATACAAAATGGTTGGAAACCAGGATTAGAACCCTGGTCTCCACTGCTTCCTGGCTGAGCTCCTCCATGCCCCAGCCCTCCACGCCATGGGAGCAGCTAGGCTAGCTCCCAATATTTTGCTGCCCTTGTCCTGTGGCAACACTGCAGACAGTAACCAGGAGAATGCATATCAGAAGCGCTCTACATCCTGCTCATTGTCCATGGTAGCACTATTCAGACTAGGACTCAGTTGACTGGTGTTATTCTGGTAGCTCTAATATAACTGGGTACCCTTGCTTGGCATAGCCCATGTTTGTAACTATACAGTATACAGGAGACGTAGAAAATGACTTATCCCTGTAAACAGTTACTATACTAGTTTTAGCTTTAGTGACCCTGAGTTCTGCATGTAATAAATGAACCAAGGTCTTTTTTAGGGATTATAAGATTTCATTCTCTCTTTAAATATAACCCTTCTACTTTTAGAATTGTCTCATCTCCTCTCATCTGAATAATAGGATGTGAATTGATGTTATCTCTCACTGACTCTAGAGGTTTACTTTTGTCATGTACATCCTGATTTATATTGTCCACCTGAGTTTTACTAGTTACTTGGGTTAATTCATTACCTCTTACTTCATCTGTCTGATGGTTCAGGCTGAGAGAGTTTCCAACTTTCAAGTTTATGTTTTGTAAGAATTCTGTTGGACAATCTCAGCTATATTTACATTCTGATTCTTTAATTGTGGGCTTACCAAATATATGACTTCACCCTGACTATCAGGGAGGGAAGGCAATTTATTTCATCCTCTTTGTTTATTTGTTGACTTTCTTCTTTTTGCTCTTTTTGTTTCCCTTTTGTGGTGAGGTTGGGATGATTACTGGAGAAAAGGGGGTCCTTTGGTTTTTAATGATTTTGCTGATTTTTTCTCCAGCTCATCAATTTGTAACTGAACGCTTGATTGAAAAGAATCAATTTTCCTGTTAATTTCATCGAGAGAGTCCAATAATACTATAATGGACATTAAAGGGCGTGAAAGAGCTTTTAGAGTGTACATCAACATTTTCCCAGAGTATTTTTTAATTAACGATGGCTCTATTTCAATATCATTATCTAGTTGTTCAAAAATCTCATTTGGTGATATTGCACTATTTATTTCCCCCCAGTTCTCCCTTGTTTCCTTTTGGGTTATATTGCCCATAATGTCTTCAGAGGTTTGGGAAAAGTTTAATGGACTAAATAGTTCCAAATTAGCTATATTTGTTGCTTGATGGGATAAATAAGGAATTTGTTGATTTGAGGTTTCCACTGATAAATAATTTATAGTAACTCTGGGAGGGTGTGTTTGGGGAATTGTGTTGTTTTTAATTTAATTAGATACATTTATACGGGCCGCTACAGCAGGTGCTGAAGGGAAAAAATCAGTAATCAAACTCCCCTTCTGTCTGACAATTGTATTATTGCATGTCCCCCCCAAATCTAATGCAGGTGGTACTTCATTTTCACTTTGTGACCATCCCTGAATGTCTGAAACCACATCCTTAGTTCTCAGAGCTGGATCTTCAGGTAGCACAGGAGATTTATTACCTTGCTGATGTACAACTAACAAAGAAACAAATCCTCCCTCCCTCAGTTGATAGATAACTGGGATATTATTTTCCTTTTTCTACCATTTCAGCATAGAAAAGTTTAGAATGAATGGGGGTGGAGGTAGCCAGGGTAATATCCCCTTCAGAAACACACCCATTATGTGATTCAGTGGAGTTGTTTACCTTTTTCTTGACCTTTAGCATATACTTTAATAAAACTTTCCCACTTCTTGTATTCATTGTATGTGAGAAAATAAGTGTGGGATGTTCATAGAATCTTTATAAGTGTCCACAAATTCTGAACACAGTGTATAAGTTAGTGTTAACTTGACAAGAATCTGTAGACTTGGAGAGCTTACTTAGTGCATTGTTAGGCAAAGAGAAAAGATTGAAAAATACTGATATCCCCAGGATCCACTGTTAACACAGTTTAAGTCCAAGTGTGTCCACTGTGTTATAAGGAGAACAATTCTGGCTCTTTTAGAGTGTTTAATAATACACTGTTTGACATCCTCAGTGCAGTCCTTGGGCCCCTAAAATGAATGAAAGTGACAATGTCTGTGGGTCTAAGTAAATAAATATAGCAAAAAAAAAATAAAGTGAAAAATACAATGAGTGAAAAAAAAAATATATATATATATATAAAAGTGGTACAAAAAATTAGGAAAATTAATATTATAAACCAAGGCTATCAGTCTGGTGGGTTGGTGAAAAAATATTGCATGGCTGCAAAGTTACGGTACTCCGAAGTTGGCTTTTTTCCCATAGACTAACATGGTGGTGTATGCCGTGCCTTTCGGGGCTCGTATCTCGAAAACAATGTGAAATACAGATTTTTTGTTGCAATTTCCATAGCCCTATGGGCTATGTAATACCAAACACCTAGCCTGGAAAATCAAGATTTTTGTGAAATTTAAATTTTTTTTCTACGTCATGCGGTTGCTGAGATATTAGCAATTAAGTACTTCCAATGCTCATTTTAAGCTTCAATGCCCATTACAATGCATACATTCTTTGTACACACTGTGTTTCTGTATGCACCTGTTTGTCAAAAACAGAGTATGCACTTCCATTACTGTTATGGTAACTGTTTCCACTTGCGTTTATGTCCCCGTTTGTGTTACCGTTTCGCACGCCACTCGTACATTACCCTTTGTGTTGTCATTCAGCCATTATGCTGCTACTGTTACCATTTGTGTTTCCACTACTGTTTTTGTTTGCATTTTTGTTTGCGTCACCGTGCACATTGTCATTTGCATTTCTGGCAGCCCTTTTATTTGCATTTCTATTTCTCTTTCGTTTTGTGTCTTCTCTGCTGTTACTGTTACCATTTGCACTTGCAATTGCGTTACTGTGCCTGTGCTCATTACGGTTTGCATTTCCATATGCGCTTGCATTTCCTTTTGTGCTTCTGTTTCCTTTGCTGTTATTGTTGCTGTTACCATTACCATTTACGTTTACAATTGTGGTACTGTGCCCGTGCACGTTTCAGTTTGTGTTTCCATCCGTACTTCTGTTCCTGTTTCCATTTCTCTTTCCTTTGGTGTTATTCTTGATGTTAACTTTACCATTTGCATTTACAATTTTGGTACTGTGCCTGTGCACATTACGGTTTGCGTCTACATGTGTGCTTGCATTTGAGTTTCCATTTCTGTTCCCTTTCACATTCTTTTTGCTGTGACACTTAACATTTCCATTTAAAATACCACTGCCATCACTGTTTGCATTACCAGTTGTGTTTTGTACATGCTTCAATGTCCGTTTGCATCACTGTTCGCTTCAGCATCACTTTGCGCTTGTGTTTCTATTAACGTTTCCTTTACCATTTATGTTTGTGTTGCCATGTTCGCCACTGTTCATGCTTCTGTTTGCATTGCTGTTCCTGTTACTATGTCACAAGACATCACGAAGTGCTCCCGCCGCCGCATTACATTCACTATTTCTCATCATCATTCTCAAAAAGAAGGGAAATTAGAGGCAAAAAATTCCATTTAATGCATTAATTAGTGTTGTTCCACAGTGACAAAAGTGAGTAAATTCAGTGTTAGGGTTGAAAGCCCCCCCTTGAACCACCCAGCCCACCCCCCACTGGCATCAGGGTGTGTGTTGGGATCATCGATCCAAACTCTCACCCCATTCTCCTACCTCTGCTTCTTCACACATGTGATGGGTTGAGAGTTAGGGCGATGATCCCAACACACACCCAGATGCCAGTTGGGGGGGTGGGCTGGGGGTCCAAGAGGGCTTTCAACTCAACACTGAATTTCCTCACTTTTGTCGCTGTGGAACAACCCTAACTAATGCAGTAAATTGAGTTTTTGCCTATATAATATATATATATATATATATATATATATATATATATATATATATATATGGGATACATGATGAGCAGGAGTGGAATATGGAAAATATTTCATTCTGCAGAGTGAGGCATGGATATTTCACGAGTGCCAAAGGCATGAGTTGGATATCCATGCCTCACTCTGCAGGAGTGAGAATATTTCCCATATTCCATTATCTACACATCATGTGTGAGATTTATACAATAGGGTCACATTTTGTGCTGTTTGTATGTGTGTTGTTACATTTTTTGACTGGGTGTTTATTTTTCTCTTAGTATTCTTCCTCAGTTGTACTTCATTTTGTGAATGAAGTAGGTGTGGTATGTTCTTGAATGGGCTTTTAGTGTTATATGATTGGTTGGTTTTATCAATGGTTGTTTCTGTTTAGATCTGATTGGTTGTTCCTTTGTGTGCATGCTGCATGTTGTATTATTGGATATTCGTGGTTTGGGGGTTGGGAGTATTGCAGAAAGGAGATCTGCAGTATTTCAGTTGTTTAATACCTTGGGATATTTATTTGTTATTTGGTCATTTATTTTTATTTCTTTGGCTGATATAAGTTCAGGATAGTGCTTTATTTTACTTTTTTACTTGTTACAGTGCTGTGTTTTTTATTTCAGTGTGCCGGGTATGTTGCACGTGAAAGTAAAACTCAGTTGTACTGTTCATTTGAGCGTCTTTATTTGAACTTCACATTTTTTGGCCTTGTTACTTTTCAGTAAGTAAAATAAAATATTGGCATTGCATTTTTTACATTTTTACCATGAAAATAAGTAATGGATGTTAAAGGGGTGTTGTGCAATCATGTGGGTGCTTGGTGTATACTTATAGTGCTTTCAGCAACTACTGGTTTGCAGTGTGTGACTTTCACACTGCTTTTTAGTCACTTTATTACATGCTTTTATAGTTGTATATATTTTATTGCATAGTGATACAGTCTCTGTGATTCTTCATTTTCTTCAGTGTTGGTCAGAGTCGGAATTCGATTGTACAACTGGAACTTTTCGGGTCTTCAGTTTTCCATATTGTGCACCTGTAGGAAGAAGAAGAAAGTGAAATACTGCTACTACAGTGATGATTTCTAGAAGGTTATATTTATTAGGTGGATGTTTCCTGTATATTTACCTTGTATTATATTAAAAGTGATTTTTATGGCATGGGTGGTGGGGTGGTTAAAGCATGCTGATACTCCTGGTAAAATGAAGCCATACGAGGAGAGACTAAAGGAGCTTAATATGTATACCCTTGAGGAAAGAAGGGAGAGGGAGGACATGACAAAACTTTTAAGTACCTCAGTGGAATCAACAAAGTCCAAGAGGGTAGCTTCTTTCAGAAAAAGAGATGTGCAAGAACAAAGGGACACAATTTGAAGATGGGGGGGCCAGCTCAGGGGCAATGTGAGGAAGTATATTTTCACAGAGATGGTGGTGGACACATGGAACAGCCTTCCTGAGGAGGTTGTGGGGTCTAAAACTGTGGGAGAATTGAAGAATGCATGGGACAGACATAAGGCAATTCTTGTGGGGGTGTAGGAAGAAATAGGCTGTTGGTTAACTAGGATCTGCAGCTTATCCTGTAGGTAGAGAAATGGGCAGACTAAGTGGACCAAGTGGTCCTCATCTGCTGTCAAAGTCTATGTTTCCATGGTTCTGGTAGGTTGAGGTTTCTCTGTAGAGTGGCCAGATGATGTGAAGGAGCAGGTTCTGAGGTACTGCTTAGGATGTTGGAAATATTTTTTGGTTCTGGTCACTAATCTTGGAGTATTCATTTAGTGATTGGATCTTCTTGTGTCCAGACACTTGTATGATCTCATTTGGAGGAGTGTTACTGTCACTTGGTTTTTGAACTAAGTGTTTCCTAACGGAGTGGTTTGTGAGTCATTTGTCAGTATGAATGTTTCACTTTTAATCATGTTTTGTACAATTTTGCTTAATGAATGAACTCCTAATTCTTGATTTTTGTACCAGAAGGTTAGATAATGAGCTTTGGTGGGGTGGTTTATAGCGAGGAAGAAGGGGGAACAGTCCATGTTACATTTGTCGGGACATTTACTTTTGTAAGTTAAATAGTAGTTGACAGGGCATTTTTGTGGATCATCAGTTTGGTAAGCATGGGGTTTTAGTAGGCAAATGTCTTTAGGGTTTGTGCCTGTCCATGTTTTCGTCTGGCATTCTCATACGTATTCGAGGTATATATTTCCCTCTTCATCTTTTGCTATTTGTACAGCACCTCTCCCCACTGTAAGTTTTTAGTTTCTGTGGTACCTCTCAAGTGGAAGTACAAATGGTTAGCCACATTGAGTTTAATAATGATTGTGGACTTTGTGGACCTTGTAAGTTTTGTTCATATAGTTTTTCAGTTATATTGTCTGTTAATTTGTCCACTGCTTAAGGATGATTTCCCTTCCCTTGTACTTTTAATATTTTTTGTTTCGATAATACTACTTGTCTGGTCTTTTGAAAAGCAGTAGATGTTGAGAGGGACTCATGATGTGCCATTTCTTTTAAATATCATTCCAGGCTCTGAAATTTAGAACGTATTGTGAGTGGTTCATATTGAGCCCCATCCGTTCTTTGTAGAGAAATGAAGTACTCACATAAGATACAGTCTAATTGTATGGCAGGTAGGTTGTGAAACTGTTCTGTCGTTCCAAAGTTTTGATTCATGTAATTTTTCAGGTGATTAACATCAACTTCAGTTTTATTTTTTTGTTGTTGTATTGACTTTTTTTGTACTTCTGATAAATTTGTTTATAGCATCAGTGTTGAAATGTAATTTTTTGGGAGGCACTGTCTACATATCTTGCCTTTTGGTAGTCCATTTGCTGTTCGTAGCATGGTTTGGGTCTTCAAGCGGTTCCACATCTGCATCAAATTGGGTGCAGCTTAGTTTTACTTCTTCTTCTATATTTAGAGGAAGTTTGTGTTTTTTTAGAGACATTGTGGGCAAGATCCACAAAGAGAAACTTTTAAAGTTTCCCTCTGCAACTGCTGTTGCGGACTGGAATTGTCCGCATCTGCGGTGGTTGCGATTCACAGCCACAGCAGTTGCGGAGGGTGCTATGGCAGGTTCCGCTGCCCATAACTGTCTCCCACAGCTGCGGTGCTGTCCATGGCAACAGCATCCGTAAGCTACCATATTCCATGGAGCGATTTGTACTCAGCTCCACCTACATTAATGCTCGCAGCTGCGGGTGACCTGCGGTATCGCAAGTGGTTTCCCACTAGCGCCAAGGTTTTCTCACAGCTGCAGGTCCTTCTCTCCCTTCTGTAGATCCTGCCCTTTGTTTCTCCACTCTGTTTGATGTGTAGGATTGTCATTCAATAGTGTTTTATGGTTTGTCATTCCTATCAGATTTTAATATTTTTTTTCCATTTGTTTAGGTTCGGATGTGCGAGCTGAGTTTTCTATATCGTGTCTGGCAAAGTGGATAGAACATGAGGATGTCATGCTGGAACGTGCTTTCCTACAGGTGATTTTTATTATGCTGGGTCAAATGGTTGTGGAAGTAGTTCTGACATTACTAGTGATATTGGAGAGGTACTGCTTACATATGCACTGTTAGAATAACTTGTAGTGACATAGGCACTGTTGGTATAAATGTTTGGGTATATCACAATGCCTGTGTCACTATAAAGTTATTCAACAGTCATGAAAATAACATGTTTTATTAGTATAGTTATTCTTAAACTCCTAGGCCCAGATATTCAAAAGGGTTGCGCCATGCGCAACAGGGTTGCGCGTGCGCAACTCCAAAAATGCGCCATTCTGCGATATTCAGAAGGGGCCAGTTGCGCCACCGAAAACACGCTGAGCCACGAAGCGCAATGGAAATGAAGGCATGCGCAACCAAGGGGCGGTCCATGTAAAGTCGCGCGTCACGTATCTAAACACTTGCGTAATGCAGAGTGGCTCAGCCGGAGGATGCGCTTGTACCGGATGTGAGCCAAAATAAAAGGCTCAAGGAGCGGTGCAAGAACTCTCAGCAGGCCGCAAACTGGGGAGAGAGACAGAGAGAGAGAGAGGAGACAGGAGCAGGAAGGGAGAGGGACAGTGGGTCCTGGAGGACAGAGAGGCCAGTGGGGTGCCGGTGCAGTGGAAGCAGCAGTGGGGGCAGTGGGGTAACACAGGAACAGCAGCTGGGGGCAGGAGCCAGGGAGATGAACAGTGTCAGCTTCCACATGGGCTGTAATGAGGGGTGAGACAGCATGCTGCAGGGGCGTGGCGCGGAGGGGCCTGTCAGTGTCGCCCCGACAGGCGGTATCGTGCCTGCATCAGCTACAGCTGTACACAGATGTCGAGATTGTGGCCGGCACCACCTGAACAGGGCAATACTGAGACGGCTCAGTGAGCTGTGCAGTGATGATGCAGGCACCCTCACGACAGAGTCATGCTCTGTCCGTGGAGACCAATGACAGCCTGCATGTGCCTGCTCACCACGGGCACCTTCCAGAGGCCAACAGGTGACACCACAGGCATTATGCAGTGGCCACGTCATGCATCCTCACCCAATTCCTCAGCGCACTGCTGCCTCATGCTGCGGGTACATCCATTTCCCCAGCACCGCAGCAGGCATACAGCAAACATGCAGGAGTTCCACAGGGTAGCACATATGCCTGGTGTGCTAGGGGCCATAGACTGCACCCATGTGGCTATTCGCACGCCACCTGGCCCCGACGGCCAAGCCGTATCGCAACCGAAAAGGGCTTCTCGAGTGTCAACTGCCAGGTGGTGTGTATGCCACCGGCTATCATCAATGTCTGTGCCACACACCCTGGCGGAGCACTGATGCCTTCATATGGCACCAATCTGCACTGTGCCATCGATTTGAGAGTGGAACATCCCACGGGTCATCTAGTGGGTGAGTACACATGTATGGAATGCAAATTCTGTGCAAGGGTGGAATGGACACAGGTGCCATGGTAGTGGCACACAAGGATATGGGCAATATGGACCTGACCTGCGCACAGTCTCCACTATCTCCACACAGGTGACTGTGGATACCCCTCCATCCTGGCTGCTCACACCATACCGGCGCCCCGACCACCCCAGCGCAGCCGGTTTCAATGAGGCACACGCCGCAACATGGAACATCATAGAGCGGGTGTTTGGGATACCAAGGCACGCCCGATGCCTGGACACCTCTGGCGGAGCCCTACAGTACAGCCCCAGAAGGCCTGTGGGATATTCCTGGCCTGTTGCATCCTGCACAACATGGCCAGACCTAGGATAGCCAGACAGGTCCAAGAGGGGGACAGCGATGGGGACGCCAGTGGCGCCGGGTAAGATGTGGGTGATGAGCCACCCCCTAGGATGGAGGGACCCCCGACTGACACGGGCAGGCCCAGCTGCACGGAGACACCATTGCAGAAGAGCACTACGCACAACACAGGTAAGTCAAGGGGACATGTGCAGGCAACACTGTCCATGCGCAAACCACAGGCACACAGGGGAACACACCGTGCATGAAGGTCAGGGGAGTTGAAGGGTCCAGGCATACCAACACACCATCAGAGAGGGGTGAGCACTCACATGTACACACACACACACACCAGGCAGCATACAGGGGCAGCAGCACAGCACTGCGGAAATGACACGCCAACACACAGCACCACCAACCACCCTCACCACCTGGACTGTCCACGCACGTGTGCAGGACCTGGGCAACCTTGCACCTTGGTGTACAGTGCAATGCAGGCATCATCATCCACACGCACCTGTGGACAGCAGTTGGGAGAGTGTGCAGGTGGTCCGTGTGTCAGCTTGGTGAGCAGAGCACCCAGCAGTGCACTGCCCACCATGACACACATTGCACACAGGCAGCACCAGACAGGGCCTGCATTGGGAGACAGCTCAGTCAGGAGCACTGTCCCGGCCACCGCGGATCGTGGGCGGCCCGCTGTGGCCTAGCAGCACTGGCAGGCTCGCGGGGGCCACGTCGGGTGGCGCTAGTGCACCACCAGGGTCCCAGTGCACGCACCACACCTTGCCTGCACAGGGTCTGCATCCCGCCAAACAAACTTGCACCAGGGGTGCTCGGATGCCCAGCAGAAACTGGCATCGACAGGCCTGGTGTCGCATGATGCTGGGAATGGGGAGTGAGGCGCACTGTGGGGGTCGTGGTACAGGGTCACCAGACAGTGTGGTCAATGCGGTCGCCACAGAGACCACTGCCTGGGTCAGCCTGTCGATGGCAGCGGTCACATCCGTCCGCATATGGACCATCTCGGCCCGGTCCCGAGCACACCCTGCTATGCCACTCCCTGCGGACACAGTCAGTGCCTCCACGGACCTTGCAACCCACCCCTGCAGCTGTACCGACTCCTGCAGCAGGTGGGTGTGCGCGTTCAAAGTGTACTGTGCCCAATGGCATCGTGACCCCAGGGTGTGGATGGTCCTGGTGCACAGCACCCTTGAGGTGGCTGCTGTTCGCCAGGACCAGGTATGGAAGCGGATCTAAGGCGGTGGACAAGTGCCACTGCTTGACGCTGTCCCCCAGGCCTGGTGCGCAACTGCTGCTGCCGCCCAACTGCTGCTGAGCCCCCAGGTCCACCTGTTCCACCCCTGTGCTGTCAGCAGTGCCAGACACCTGCTCAGCCACCGATGCTGCCCCACCGGTGCTGACAGGCCCAGCCTGTGACTGTGCCAGCATGCTGGTACACAGGTGTGGAGCAGGACGGGCCAGGGGCACGTGATGGCCTGCCATGTGTCCCTCGTGGGACACACACCTATCACTGGCCATTGCAGGCCTGCTATCATCAATAGTGCTGGTGCGTGCCACTGCCATAGGCACAGCATGCTGGCACACCTGCATGCCAGACTGCTGTGACACAGGCTGTGCACCCCCTGCACCCGTATCACTGCCGGCGGAGTTGTTGGGCCAGCCGGCCTGCTGCTGCAGTGCCTGCAGGCTGCTGGCAGAGGTGGATGGTCCTCCTCCTGGTCCAGCAGGTCTCTGCCTCACTGTCAGCACCCACCACCACCGTCTCCTGCAGGTGAACAGGATCTGAAACAGAAAGAGAGTACATGTGAGTGCATGTGAACAACAGCCCCCCCAACATCACCATGTCATACCGTGCAGTGATGGGCTTCCACCATCTGGAATCCTCCACCTGAACACCTCCAATGGCACTCGGCTGCATGGCCGTGACCAGTGTCTCCTCGGTCGGGGTCAGTTGCAACACCACCGTGGTCCCCCACCAGTGGCAGCACGTGCCACCCTGAAGGCTGCCACCTTCTCCTTCAGCCTCCTGCGGTCAGTCCCCATCTTTTGCGGCATTCCTGCACAGGCGCTGGTGGCTTCCGTGCAGGTTGACGGCCAGACTACCTCCCATGCAGCTGCACGCTGCTGAGGGTGCCCTCCGCCCACTCAATAGTGGCTCATCCTCCAGGTAGGCCTGGAAGAGGCCTCAGTCTCTGCTGTGGTGAAGTTCGGCCTCCTCCCTCGCCCGCCGTCCACAGCCTCAGCCTGGTTCTCATCAGTCATGGTGATCTGTATGGGTGGAAGTGGACACCTGTCACTGTGCAGTCCACAGCATTTCCCATGAGCATGGCTGCAGGTGGCTGGGGGCGGAAGCCCCTTTCCTCTCCGCATGGCAGATCTGATGGAAAGGGTGCCCTCTGCCCCTTCCTAAGTGCCTCATCATGCTCAGCCCCTCAACCCATGACATCCTCCAGCACCCTGCCCATGAGCATTGTCCTGAGCATCACACAGCATGTAACTCACCTCTCACCTGCAATAACTAAATCTGGCCGCCACAACCCAGTGTCACATTTTTATAGTGCAACACATGCAAATGGGGTGTGGTGCAACTTTAATGACATGCTAATCGTGCACTGTGCCTTTGCATGGCTGATCGACTGATTTGCATATGTCGGCTGAATATCGGCGTTTTGCGCTTAGCGCCAATAGGGAAGGCCCGCTGAGCCAATGGTGCATGTTTGTGGCTGTGTGCTACACTGCATTGCGCATGCCCAGACAGGTTACGCATGCGTCCGATCGTGCTGCAGACCTGCTGAGCGCGATAGGCGATTCTGGCCATGGCACCATTGTGCCAGTGGCGCCACAGCACTGGGCAGTATATGGCGCTGTGGCACTTCATGCCGAATAGTCCACTGTGGCACTGGTGCTATGCTTGGTAGTCGCAAGGATGCCTATACATCCCATGGCGCTGTGCGTAGCCTTCGTCATTGCCGTGACCTTGTTTATGCCCTCTGACCCCTGGCGCTGTGGGCATGCCATGTATCGTCCCTATTGTGCTGTCTGGTTACAGCGCCATGTAAATGTGACAGCGCTGTGCAGCGGTCAGCGATTGGAGCCTGTGCTGGTCTATTGCGCAAGAACTCCACGTGGGGTCACAGTGCAGTGGCGCCATATTGCCTGCTGTAAAGTTGGGGCCATGGCTAGGAGAGGGTGGTGTCCTGGAGCCCAGTTGAAGTGGCCAACCTGGTGGCCTAGTGGAGCCACTATGAGGGACTATGGTGAGGCCCCTCACCGGACCTAGAGACCCATTTGTGGCAGCAAGTGGCCACTGACCTGGTGGGGTCACTGGCCAGGGCGGTCTGCTGAGCAGTGCCGCACCGGTACAGTGATCTCCACGGTGGGACCGGAACTATTGACGTGGCTGCGTTCCCATGCCAGGTGGGGCCTGGTGCCTCAGGGCCACGTGAGTGTACCATCTATTCACCTATATTCTCTGTAGGGGTGTGTGTGCCTTGGTGGCTGTGCATCGTGTGTCAGTGTGTGCAACTGTGCGATGGATGGTTATGGCTGTGTGGGCAGGCAGTCTCACTGGGGCAGGGGCACTCTGCTTTTGAGTCACACTGATGTTTGTCTCACCGTATGTCTCCCACAGGCGGATGGTGAGGGCGCGGACAAGGTGGGCCATGCCAGGGCCCCAGTGCCACAGGCTGTTGGGCCACAGCAGCAGCATCAGCAGCAGCAGGCGGCAGCAGCAGCAACAGCAGCAGCAGCGGCAGACCGAGCTGCTGGAGGAGTGTGAGTATCATTACGCCATGGATGCTATTGCATGCTGGGGGCAGGACCACCAACCATGCTGGACACAACCAAAGGGGAGGTCAGAGTTCCACTATATGAAACAGTAGTGAGTCTCACACTGGAGTACAGTGTACAGTTCGGAGAACATACCTGCGTATGGACAGGGACTGGGTGGAGAGCTTCAGGAGGGCGACATGGATGGTGCATGGATTGCATCACAAGTCCTATGCAGACAGGTTGACGGAATTGAACATGTACTCCTGGAGGGAGCAGGTGTGGGGATATTATAGGGACATACAAGTATTGTACAGGGGAACAGAGTGCAGGAAACAATATTTGTAAGCGTAAGGATGTTCCAGGACTAGAGGGCATGGGATGCAGTTGGGGGGCTTGTTTAAGAGGAACATGAGAGTGTTTCTTCACATGATGGGTGGTGGATGAGGTGGAACACCCTGCCAGAGGATGTGGTGGGGGCTGACTTGGTCACAGGATATATGTGTGCGTGGGTTCACCATGAGGGACTTCTGGAGGTCAGGGTGAGGGGAATGGACTTATAGGACAGAGAGTGATCGTACAAGGCCAAATGGCCAGACTGGGTGTCCCATAGGCCCTTATCTGCCGACACTGTCTATGTCTCCATGTATGTAGGCGTGACACAGGTGATCTGCATCACAGTGCAGCATCACGACACGTCTGTGTATGCATCACAGGTGGTCCAGGCATGCACTGGGCACATAGCTGTGTAACTGGCATCGCACCACGTTGCCACATCACATGACAGCGTAGTTTGTACTGTGATTGACATGGGCAGTGTGTGTGGGCGGTGGTGCGCATGGCTGGTGCCGCCTGTTTGTGATGGCCATGTGCATGTTCACTGTGGGTGGGTGCATGCCATCACATGTGCAGGACATTGGGTTAGATGGGTTGCAGGTTGGGTGGTGTTCAGGGTTGTGGTCAGTCTCAGCCATTGACTGTGTTCCCATTTTCCTAGGCCTCGGTGTGCTGCGGCGCATGGCGCATGATCTGCGGCGCCTGACCCAGGTGGTGTTGGACAGCAGGAGGTTCTGCAAGCCCTACAGCGCCAGAAGGCAATGCGGCGCAGGCACAGGAGGGCGCCAGCAGGGGAGGGCAGGAGCCAGCTGGGCGTAGCGCTGCCTTTCATTTCACCTTCACCCATCCCTTTCACCCAGCCTTCCTCTCCAAGTTTTATTCTCCCTGAACACCCCTCGCCTTTTACCCGTCCCCCAACTTGTAATATGTTCGAACTTTTGTTGTTCACTGTTTTTATTTAAATATACATTTCTATTTTGGTACAACTGCTGTGTTGGTGTCTGCTTGCAACTGGCTCTGGGTGCTCCGTTGCAGGGTGTACATGCCATCTGGGCTACTATGGTCCTGGGTATGTGTGTGTGTGTGTGTGTCCATGGGAGGTATCACCAGCATAGCATTGCCTTTCTCTTGCTCTTGCCATCTGCTGCCACCCACTGCTGGGTGCACAGGGTGGAGTCTGGCTGGTCTGCTTCTCTGCAGCATGGGGTTGACGTGTGGCAGGGGGTGCATGGTGTTTCCTGCAGTGCCTGTCACTGCACATGGCGTGTTCTTGGGGGCACGGTGCACGCTGTGCTGTGCGTACGGGGGGGACTGATGTGCATTGTGGTTGTCAACCTCCTGGGTGTGGCACTCTCTGCCTGCCAGTCATTGTGCTGGGGTGTCATGGCTCTGCTATGCTTTAGTTGGCTTGTCCCCATGGGCACGTGGATCATCCGTCCCACCCCCAGTGATGCTGTGCTTGGGGTGTGCCAGTGTGGTGTGGGTTCTGCAGTGAGTTCCTGTGCCCATGTGTGGCATGGCTGGCGGTGGGCTCCAGCCTGCCTCCCTGGATGTGCAGTTCCATTGCTCGGGGGGGCTGTGCTTGCACTATGGCAGCTCTGCACTGCTCAGCTGAGCTTCCATGGTTGCGCCATAGCGCAGCATTTTGGCTCAGCCTCTCCTACCTGGTTGCACGATGGCGCGGTATGTCGCGATATTGGGGCGTTGGTTGCTTGCGCAATTTGCTCTGCTCCATGTTTGAATATCGCACCTGTTGCGCATTTGCGCAACTGGTTTGTGCTTGCTCCTGCTGTTGCGCTACTTTTGAGTGCAGTTTGAATATCTGGGCCCTATTGTATAAATATAAATATATATCTATATCTATCTCTCTCTCTCTCTCTCTCTCTCTCTCTCTCTCTCTCTCTCTATATATATATATATATACAACATATATATTCATTGCAAAAACAACTCTGTTAATTCATCAGTTAGGGTTCCTATTACAGTGACAAAGTAGGGCAATTTAGTGTTAGGGTTCCCAATCCTACTACCCCATACCACCCCACCCACTCTACACACACCAACAGTCATCGGGGGTCATCGACCCTAACTCTCAAAGGTTGAAGTGGGCTTGGGGAGTATCCAACACCAGATGTTTACCTAAATGGGGCTGAGGAATCCAATTCTGGTGTTATTTTTTAGAAAAAATGGGCAGAAGTGTTTTTTGTTTATTTTTTTAAGGGCCGATTTTTTTTTACTGCAAATGTGTGATACTACCAATTGCTGAGTAACAAAAACGTATTTCTGACCATTATTTTTAAATTCTAATGCCAGGAGTGTGTTTCTTGAGCTCTGATTAGGTTAAAACAACTGCTGGTGTTTACCAAGAGGCAGTATTTTTTGAATTAAAGCATTTTTTACCTGTTGCTAACTAAAAACAAGATGGCAGCAGTACGGCACTACTAAACCCATTTGTGGAAGTAAAAAGTGCTTTCAAGAAAGCAAAAGGTGTTTTCATACCAGACATCTAATTTTTCCCATAGGCTATAATGGGAAAATTCAAACTTTAATAACTTTTGAACAGGTTAATATTTTTTCACCAAACCTTCAAAAGGCAAATCTGTACCCAGACCCCATGTACCCTAACAGTTTCAGACCAGAAACCCAAACTGTTTCAGATTTATGGATGAGCAAAGAATTTTCACCTAAATGGTAGATTTCACATATTTTGGCACTCCACAGCTCCACAACTGCACCACTGACCAGAACAAAACTTGCCAGATCCTGAGATCTATGGTACCAGACAGTGTGTGCAAAATTTCAGGCAAATCAGTCAAACAGTTGCAAAGTTATTAAAGTGATACATTTTGGGTTTAACATAGAAATTACTGTGCAACCCTAACTATAGGGCACTATTGTGCTCTATTTTATTTATATATATATATATATATATATATATATATATATATATATACACACATATATATAGATATATATACACACACACACACACACACACACACACACACACACACAAATAACCATGCATGCGAGGTAGTGGATGGGGGGGTCACATAACAAAAAGAGGATCAGTGGTCACAACACAAGAGGATTGGGCACCCCTACTGTCACTGTTATGTTTCTCAGGGGGTGCTGAGAGGGAGGGAAAAGCATGTTTATGAAAACAAAACAAAACAAGACAGTTTCATCCATGGCTGTCACGGCTGAACACAGCATAGTCTGCCATGGTCAAGATTGCTGCCAAACTCTATTGCACATGTGCAACTACTTGCACATGTGAGTACAGTTTGGTGCCCATCTCAGACACAGCAGACTGTGCCATATTCAGTTGTGACTGCAACAGAGTAAAAATAGTTCACTGTGACTGCTCATGGAGACAGTGAATGGAATATTTCATGGATGCAGAGGCGACTGTGATGCAACTTCACACTGTTGTTTGGCCAGAAGTCTCCTTTTTCTGATCTTTCACAGAAAGTCTGCAGGGCTCCACCCACTGCAACCCTAAAAAGGATGTAGGAAAGAACCTGCTAACTATAGGTCAGTTGACGTGCAATGTATATTGGCAAACATTTTTACTCATGTTTTAGTAGATAAATGGGTGGATAGATGAATGTAAGGTTCTAAGTACTAGACAATTTGGCTTTAGGGAACTTTTTCAACAGTTGATAGTGTTTTCATAATAGACCTTCTTATAAGAAAAGCAAAGATTCTATTTAAAAATGGTTTGTGCCTTGCATATATTGATATCTGTGCTGCCTTTGATAATGTTAATAGAATTATTTAATGGGAAATTTTAAGAAATTGGAAAATAGAGGAGAAGTTACTTCTACAGATACAGAGACTTCATACAGATGGGCATATTCAAATAAGGTACAGAAGCAGTGGTAAATTGATAAAAACCCATTAGCTCTGTCAAAGGGGTAAAACAAGGATGCTTATTAGCACCAGTCCTGATCAATATTTATATTGGCCAACTTGTATATAATCTTGATAAATGAGACACTGATGCTCCCAATGTATATGGGAATAAAATTAATATACTTTTATATGCTGATGATGCAGTCCCAATTTTTAAATCAGCTAAAGGACTCCAACTTTCTCTAGACTCTGTAGTGAATACCTTAGACAAACTACAGCTTAAAACCAATACAGACAAATCAAAGATTATGATTGTTAATAAACGTAAGAGTCTAAGACACACATGGATGATTAATGGAACACCGTTGGAAGAGGTCAATAAGTATAACTACTTGGGAGTATATGTAAGTGCTAGAGAAGGTTTAAGGTACAAATGGAAGTAAGTAAGAAAAAGGCAAGACAAGCTGTATTAGCAACACACAGATTTTCAAAGCAATTTATAAATAAATCCTCTGCATCCATATATAAGATAGATAGATAGATAGACAGACAGACAGACAGATAGATATAATATATCATATTTATAGCAAATAAAATATGAAATATATCAAATGAAAGTTAATTCTGAAATTTTATATAGTGCAGAAGTACGGGGACACTCAAAATTGGTTGAAACTATGTAACCGATACAACTCTTTTTATTAGATTGACTTTAGGGTTACCATGATTTATACCATCTGAATTTTTGAGAGTGGAGAATGGCATACTCCCGTTGAAAGCACTTTCTAAAATAAGACAAGTTAACTATTTTTAAAAGTGCTTAAAAATAGAGAAATAAATCCTTTATTATATTGTTTTTGGCTAGTCACACAAAAGGTATCAGATTTTGTATGTTAGCATCAATAAAATCTTGGACCTGATTTAAAGAATCTAGACTTTCGATTAAGATGAATGGGGCTAGAACGCACACTTAAAATAGGGAATATCCCTGAATTGCTACTTTATGTTGGGGCTGTGAAGGATAGAATTATGGACATAAACAAAAAGACATGGAAAGATTATCTATAACTAAAAATTGTATGGGCTATATTAATCTTAAAAAATACATCAAAACAAATTATATAGTTTAAAGTGTGAAGATAATCTTCATGTTAAAACTACTGCTAGACTAACATTTGAAGTTAATGCAGGTTCTGGTACATTTTTCTTAAGTTGGCCTCAGTATCGAAAAGGATTAGACTGTAAGAGTGGTTGCTCAGGACACTGGAGTACAAAGCATATCATTTTACAGTGTGAAAAATTACAATATTTAAGGAAAAAATAGCTGGATAATCTTACACCACATCTGTCTAGAATCTCTGTAGATGAAAAACTTGTATTTGCTAAACTCTGCAAATTTAAAAGCAATGTATTATTTGGCTAGATTTGTATTGGCAGCTCTTAGTATGAAATAAGACCAATGGCTGTAAAAATTGTAGATTGTACAGCCTAATATTTTATAATTATTGGCTGTCTTAAGTATTGAGATGTCTTATATACAGTACCTTCTATTTAAGCCTTTTAGATGTCATTTTTATGTCTTGTAATATTGTATGTTGAACATAAAAGTTATACATATTTGTGAAATAAAGTTGAAACTTGAAACCAGTAAAAATGTGGATCAGAAATCACTTTTGCAGAAGTAGGATATGTGCATGAGAAAAATGCTTTGTCTTAAATTAGGCCATTATGGAATTTAAAAACACTACTGAAGTTTAGATTGACAACTATAGCAGGCAGTATATGGATCTACTCCCCTCATCCAAACACCAGAAATGAGGAAGAAATATAGATAAAGAAGTCATAGAAATTGCCCAGGAATGAGAAAGCAAATTCATGGGGAGGACAGGGAATTCTAGCCCCCATTCAGAATATCTGTGGCTCTTAAGTAATGAGGCAGTCTTAAAAATCATAGGAATTCACAAAAACTTTAATGAGAAACATGAAATGCTTCAAAGACTAGTTAACTTACTTCTAGAAACAGAACTAGGAATACCTAATGGACAAACAATGTTATTTACTGAGTTAGAAATTGTATACTGGTGTAACAGCGACGTTTTTACAGCGATGCTGTTACAGCGATACCAACCAGTTGACACCCACAGTGTCAACCGGGTTGTCAGAGTGATGACTGAGTCATCAATTCTGGAGTTTGGCTGCTCTCCCCCAACACCCCTCGAGTTGGAATCTATAAGTCAGGGTGGGTGGGGGTCTGCAAGTGGGAACACAGCCACCTCACATGAACACCAAACAGGTGTCAGTGTGATCCCCAGTTGGGATCAGGACCTGGCAGTGTCAGGGATGTCAGTGACCAGTTCCACCCTTGGAATGTGCTGGCCATTGTACGCCCCATCATTAGGGTGCCAAACCTGCAAGTCGTCAATCAGGTTTCATGCAGGGGGCTGTGCCCCCCACATCCTCTCTTACATAGAATTCAAACTCTGGGGGTGGGCAGACCTTGGGGAAGGGGTGATGACTTTTAGGTTTGGCACCCTAATGACAGGGCACACAACAGCCAGAGCTCCAAGGGTGTGCAGTGTCGGCAACCATGTGTCACTGTGGGGAAGATCAGCAATATTCCTGTTGCCGCAGCATGGTGAAATCATTAGAAATAACTCAATGGCAGAAACACCAGTATATGTTGTGTTAAGTGCAATGGAGGTAAGCAAATGGATATAAAGTAGCTGAACCCACTTAAAAATGTGGGGGCAGAGATTTCTGCACCAATATCCATACTTTCCTATCATGGAAAAATTAAGGAAAAATTATTGCAGGGAAAACAAATAGCAATATTTGAATTGGAAACCTCATTTTAAATGCCAGTTAGGAAATAGGAGTTACTGGAAGTGCTCAACAACTGGTCCTGCACTTCATAAATGGTTTGGAACCTAGTAACACAAGGATCATAAATCACTTATGTAGACAGTATGCTACCTGCTAGAGAAAATACTATGGATGAAATTAGGCCATTAGGGAATTTAATGAGTTTGGAGAGAAAGTGGCTATAGTGAACATGGACAAGTAATGGTGGCTATAAGAGATAACCAGCTGGCCAGAAATATATTAATAGAAGCACAGAAACTTGACAGACCTGGCATCTTAAGTGGAAAGACTCTGACTCCTCTAACTTTACAGCTTGGCTGAATTCAATGACATCAATCCATCATATAGCATGGGTCCACTATCAAACTGTTAGACAAACACCCAACTTTCAAAACATTTGGACCCTGTTCTCTAACCTGCTAAAATTACAGACAGAAATCTAAACAAAGTAACCAAATTTAATAGAGATGGGGCCTCTTTTTCTTTTTGACCAGTGGCTTAGTCCTGTTACTCCCCCTCCTCACTCACAGCAGTAATTTACTTTTGTCTCTAATGAAAAAATATATATTTTTGCAAAATCTGAATCTATGGTACTCCCGTAATATACATCTGCTTTAATGTTTCCTTTACTTTTTTTTGTTATATAAACTGTTTATTTGAACGACACATATATCTATGTTATAGTGACACTGAACATGTCTAGATCAACATTTATAATGTCATAATTTCGATGTAAATTCAAATTATTCCTCAATAAAAGGGCAGAAAATTGGAATACTTTGAGGAGGACCATCTGGATCTGTTAGAAAATTAATTAAAGCCACTGAGGAATTTTCAGATGCTGGGGATATTAATAATGGGGGATTGTAATGCCTGTATTGGTAATAAAGGAGTAAGTTTATAACATTGGGACCTGGTTATTCCTAAAAGATTATCTATGGACAAAATTCTAAGTAGAAGTGGTAAAAAACGTATTAACTTCCTGGAACAAATGGGGTTATGTGTTTTAAATTTGATATTAGAAGGAGACATCCCTGCACAACATACAGATTTTTCAGCTAGAGGGACAAGTGCTAGAAATGATTTCCTTTCTTTTTACTGGGAAAAATTTGATGTTGGTTCTCTCTGGTAATTGAAAGAGCTAAGAGTGACCACTTCCACATTCAATTGAAGTTAGTCATAAACTCAAATAATGAAACATGCTCAGCTGAGTTGAATATTGCACCTGAAATAAAAATAAGAAATGGAAGAGAGGAGTATTTCTTAATGAAGAACTTGGGGATCAATTAGCTGAGGTTATTCTAAGCTCTATAGTCACTGAAACTGTTGATCAGTGTATGGAGGAATCATTAGGTGAGGTCCTCTATCGAAGAGTCAAGGATATTTTTGATATGATTTTGCCACTACTATATAAAAAGAAATTGGTTAAAAAAACCTGGTTCAATGAATCATGTAAGAGGTATAAAGTGGAATTACAAACGGTAGTTAGACATGCCAAAAAATCCAACTAGAGAAAACTGATTGTAGCTAAATAAATGTAGAAAACAGTATGAATCATTCCTGTCATTTTAAAAAATGAATTTCATAAAGATCAGTGTAGCAGTAGTAGTAGTGGTAGAGTTTATTTATTTCAGGTACCCGTCTCTTTAGGCTCAGGGCACCCTTACAAAATACAAAAACAAACAGCATAGGAACATACACAAAACTAGTAATACAATAAATATAAAATCATTAAATCAAGGCCTTTAAAATTCACATTAATCAATTCCTAAGCTGAATAGCAGAATAGATATGATTCTCAGGCCCCAAAGGCCTGTTGAAAGAGGAATGTTTTTAAATGCTTTTTAAATACTGCAAAGGAAGGTGCCTCCCAGAGGTACCCTGGCTACTAATTCCAAAGGACCGGGGTGGCCATCTCGAATGCCCAGTCCCCAGAAGATTTCAGCCTTGATTTGGGGACCTCCAGGAGGGCCTACCCTGATGATTTGAGAGAATGACTCGGAGTGTAGGGATTCAGAAGCTCCTTCTGGTAGCCTGGACCCAACCTGTGTAGGGCCTTATAGGTCAAAATACCTATTTTTAAAGGTGTTGCTCCAGTGCACCGGCAGCCAGTGCAGTTTGTGCAGCACTGCAATAATATGAATGAACCACTTTTGGTCCATCAATAGCCAGGCCACCACATTCTGCATAAGCTTCAGGCACTGCATCACACCTCCTCTGACCCCAAGGTAGAATGTGTTACAGTAGTCAAGCCTCAAGGTGGAAAGAAATGTATCAGGCATTAGAATCCCAAGATATAAACACATTTTGCATGCTGGTATTTAAATTTAATGGGAATTATGCCTCTAATATCACAGCCCATATCTCTTCTGCTTGCTGGATTACTGTAGGACTAAAATAGAAGCACTGGTGAAGAGCAGGAACATTGCATTCTGGATAAAATGCATGAGTGTGGATAACAGCCATCTCTCTAAAAGGTGTCTTGATATAAAAATGACTTGGTTACCCCCTGAAAAGCCCTCTCTTTGGTTAAATTAGATTAGGTAATCTCTTTCTTGATAGGACTGAGTCATCTATGGAATGACGAAAGCAAATAATAATCTCTCCAGGTTATATGGCAGTAATTCAAGAGCTGGTACTTTTTTATACAATCTTGCTTGCAAATTAAATTTTCTATTATATTCTGACTGTGTGTAGTGTCTTAATTATGTATAATGATATTGATATGTTTAATAGTATGTCTGTAGCTTTTCTGACGATTGCCAATCGAATCACAGAGAAAAAAAGTTTCAGCCACCAAACCAGAAGTTTCAACTTCAAGTTTCAAGTTTATTACAGGAAATACTCTGTTGAGCAACCTCATTTACAAGGAGGTCCTGATGACAGTGACAACACAAGCAATACATATATAGCAGTGCAATGTTTTATACAGTAATTGATACATTCATAATACAAGGTACAATGCAATCAAGAAGGTGAAATTTGATACAGATCAACAAAAGGAAAAACATTCAGAGCATTCGTAGGCAATAACAATATATACCAAACAAACCAGTGTGCTACCAGCTGGCACAACTTAGGGAGGAGTTGCGGGGATTAGGAGACAGTTGGGGAAGGGGAGGTATGGTTGGGGAAGGGGCAGGGATCTCCACGGGGTTGTACCAAGCACTGTGGGGTGGGGGCATAGGGAAAAGGTGCAGGAGAATACTCAGGGTCACATAGAGACCCTGGCAGAGGGGTCCAAAGGACACTACCAAGGAAGCAGGCAGGAAACTGGGGACCCTCACAAAGGAGGGACAGAGGGCAACATTTCTCAGGAAGTAGGCAGATGGCCGGGCTGGACAGAAGGAAGCAAGGCAGGAGGTGGATCAGACCTTACACTCAATAACCACTTCAATTCTCTTCTTCTGCTCGAGGATGTGGGGGTGATGTAGCCACGACAGGGGTGGTTAGAGATGGAAAGGAGTGGGGGGCAGAAGGCAGGGGCTGGATAGCAGGAAGAACAGGGGGGAACCTGGAATGCAGGAAAATGGGGGAGCAGTGAATCGGAGCAGGAGGGGCAGGGGGAAGAGGGACGAAAGTGCAGGGAGAAGGACCAGTTGGGAGGAAAGGTAAAGGAGAAGGACCAGAAGTACAAAAAGGATTCAGTAAAGGGAGCTGAGGGTTTAGGCCAGGGGAGCACAACAAGCAAGGAGGGACTAAATGGAAACAGGAAGGAAGGAGGATGAAGCCAGGCTAGTTTAGCAGATGGGGGAGAGAAGAACCAGTCGCGTGAGCAGTGAGGGGGGAGTTAGCAGAGGTACAGAAGGATACTCGGGAGGAGGAGAGGCATAGGATTGGAGGAGGGGTGGCCAGGGTAAATAAGGAGGGGTGGCATGTGGCACCCAGATAGGGGAGGAACAAGGAGCCGGCTGGGTGGAGGGCCAGGAGAAAGGATGAGGGACATGGAAGGGGAATGGAGGAAAGGGGTGGTCAGAGTGCTCTGCTGGGGGATTCTATGATCAGGGTATCAAATGGGATAGGGAGGGAGAAGCCTGGCCAGTTAGAACAAAATGCTTCCTGGACTAACGGAGCACAGGGCTAAGCACAAGGTATATCAGCTGGCAAAGAGTTGTGGGGTTCCCCAGACATACTGGTCCACTTGGGTACAAATGACATTGAGGGAAATAGTGAGCTAGAGATACAGGCAAGATTCAGGAGCTTGCCAGGTCTGTCATGACATAGGATGCACAGTTTCCTTCTCAGAAATCCTGCTGGTGCCAAGGGCTAGTGGGGAAACAAAAAGGAAGATTAGGAGATAAACCAGTGGCTCAGGGGAGTGGTGTGAGGCCAGAGGGTATGGGTTGATGGGGGACTGGGGAGACCTGGGAGGATAAGGAGCTGTATGCTAGAGATAGACTCCATCTCAATTTGGAGGGAGGGAATCTTTAAGTTGAAAATAGAGGGTTCATTGGTGAAAGGTGGGGTTTAAACTGTGAAGGGGAGGGATGGGAGAAAGGCTGTCAAGGGGTGCCGATAAGGAGGGACTCTGTCTCCACCCTGGGGAGCTGGAGGATTGCGGAAAAGGCTGACTGGTAAAGTGCAGTCCAGGGAAACAGAATCCCATGGGAACACAAGCAGGGAAATGGAAGTATAGGAAAGGGTGGAAGGTAGTCCTGCTAAATGCCAGGAGCTTGGAAATAAATGCCTGAGCTCCAGGCGATGCTAACTGAGGAGCAGTGGATGTGGCAGCGGTCACTGAGACCTGGGCCACTGCAGGACATGACTGGGACCTGAACCTGGAGGGCTACACTATGTTCAGGAAGGACAGGGAGGAGGGGAATGGGGAGGAGGAGCAATGATAGTCAAAAACTGCATTGGCATAGGGGAATAGAGGAGGTGGGAGGGAACCGTGGAGGCCATTTGGGTCACCTTGAACCATGGGGGGCAAGAGAGTAAAAATAGGAGTGGTGTATAGACCCCCTGCCCTGGCGGAGGAGCTGGAGAAGAGTTTGGTGGCAGATGTCGGGAGACACTGCAGACTGGGAAGAGGAACGGTGGTGGTGTTGGGGGACTTAAACATGCCAGGAACAGACTGGGAGACTATGACATCCTCTGTGACCAGGGAACAGAGGTTGTTGGATGTCTTTCAGGATGCGTTCCTAACTCAGCAGGTGGGGGAACCAACCAGGGAGGCGCGGGTACTGGATGTGGTCCTGGCAGACAGTGACCAGATTGGGGGCCTGGAGGTAAGGGACCCATTGGCGGGGAGTGACCATGCCATTGTGTCTGGTTCTGCCTGGACCTAGGAGGGCTAGAAGGCTGCACAAAAACGGAGGTAACTGACTTCAGGGGGACAGATTTTAAGGAAATGGGAAGGATCCTTAAGGAGCATTTGGATGTGATTGGGTCAGACATGGACGCTGATAGTAGGTGGGAAATCATCAGGAGAGGGGTGCAGGATGCTACCAGCACCTGTGCAAGAGTAAGACGATCAATGCGTGGGGCCGAAAACCTGCTGGTGGACCAAGGAGGTCCAGGAGGTGGTGCGGGGAAAGAAGACAGCCTATAGGCAATTCAAGTGCTCAAGGAGTGAAAGGGATCGAGGGGAGTATGAGCTGATGGCTAGAAAGGCCACTAGGGTGGTGAGGACGGCTAAGGGAAGGAAGGAGCAGAACCTGGCCAGGGAAATTAGGAGAAGGAACAAGGGGTTCTTCAGATACACTGGGGAAAAACGAAGGGTGAAGGGGCAGATTAGCAGGATTAAATCGGGGGAGAGATGGACACAAGACCCAGGGGAGCAGACTGAGGTACTAAATGAGTACTTCACCTCAGTTTTCACAAGGAAGATGGGGGTGCTGCATCATACATGGGAGGAGACAGAGATACTGAGGAGGGGGGGACCCTTACCGATCGGGCGGGTCTGGGGGAGAGGGAGGCATCACTGGCAGGAGGGGAAGGCTAAGCAGGGAGAAGAGGCACCAGAAGTGGAAATCACAGCAGAGAGAATGAGGGAAGCCCTCAGCTCCCTTAAGACAGAGAAAGCACCGGGGCCGGATAAATTACATCCCAGAGTGCTGAAGGAACTTGCAGATGTCCTGGCGAAACCCCTGGCGGAGCTTTTCACCATCTCTCTGAGGACAGGGTGGGTGCCCCAGGACTGGAAGGTGGTGAATATAGTACCTATCCACAAGGGGGGATCAAGGGAGGTGGCAGGGAACTACAGGCCTGTCAGCCTGACATCGGTGGTGGGCAAGGTGATGGAGGGCATTGTCAAGGAGAGGCTAGGGGGGGACCTGGAAAAGTCAGGGTGCCTGGACGATAGACAGCATGGATTCATCCCAGGGAAATCGTATCAGACAAACCTTGTGGAGTTCTATGACTGGGTGACGAGTGCCTTGGACCTGGGTAGACCAGTGGACGTCCTCTTTCTAGACTTCAGCAAGGCATTTGACTCTGTTCCTTACGTGGGCCTGTTGGATAAGCTGGGAGAAATGGGGGTTGGGAACCAGATAATCAGATGGATAGGCAATTGGCTCCAGGACCGGACACAGAGGGTCGTAGTTGGCGGGATAGTCTCATCCCCAAGGAGGGTCATTAGTGGGGTCCCACAGGGATCAGTCCTTGGGTCCCTCCTCTTTAATGCCTACATCTCTGACATAAGGACAGGAATCAAGAGTGAGATGAGTCTCTTTGCGGATGACTCAAAACTGGGGGCGGTGGTGAATGGGGAGGAGGGGAGGGTGGCCCTGCAGGGGGACCTGGAGGATCTGAAAAGATGGTCTAGAAAGTGGAAGCTGAGGTTCAATGCAGGGAAATGCAAGGTACTCCACCTGGGGGCCAGAAACCCAGGCCAAGTGTACACCCTGGTGGGGAAATGCTACAAGTCTCGATGGCTGAGAAGGACCTGGGGGTGGTGGTGGTGGATGTCAAGATGAACAACTCGGAGACTTGTGGGAGGCAGCCAAGGCCAACAGGATGCTGGGATGCATCGCTGAGGATCACCTCCAGAAGGAGGGAAGTGATACTCCCTCTGTATAACTGCTTGGTGAGGCCGCAACCTTGAGTACTGGTGCAGTTTTGGAGGCCACACTTAAAGAGGGACATTACCCTCCTGGAGAGGGTCCAGAGGAGGGCAACCAAAATGATTTGGGGCTTGGGGGACAGGACCTATGAGGAGAGGCTCGAAGAGCTAAATATGTACACATTGGAAGAGAGAAGGGACCGGGGGGACATGATAGAGGTCTTCAGGTACATGAAGAGGGTAAATAGGGGAGGAACAGTCAGGGTGCTTTGAAGGAAGGAGGAGGGGGCCACTAGACAGCATGGGTGGAAGCTGGAGGGAAGATTCAGGGGAGAAAGGAGGAGGTGCTGCTTCACTGAGAGGGTGGTGGAGCCATGGAATGCGCTGCCTAGGGGCTGGTGGAGGCAGAGACAGTGGAGGGGTTCAAGAGGGGGTGGGACAGGTACAGGGGAAGGGTTCTGGAAGCAAAATCCAATGCAGCAAGAATATCCGGAACTGGGAAGGGAGAAGCCAGAGGAGGCGAGGGGTGCAGCAAGGTCAGCACCCAGGGTGGAGGCTGACCAAACGAGCAGACACGAAAGACCGTTAGGCCTATTCTGCTGGCATTTTAGTATGTTAGTATGTTAGTAAACAAGAGCAATCAGGAAACATGACAATTTTTGTCAAAAGGACAATTTGGACATACACTTAAACATAAAAAATAATGCAGGGCATTCATAGAAAATAACAATATGTAACAAACAGGATCAGGCAGGAAAACATAACAAATTATATCAGGATCAACATTTTAGTACCAAACCAGCAGCCAGAGGAAGAGGATACTGAAGTTGGAAGGAGGTAAGGGAAGATGAGTGGTTAAGTGCTAGGTAATCAAATGCAAAATCATGAGGAGAATATATTAGATATATATATATATATATATATATATATATATATATATATATATATATATATTATATATATATATATAATTTATATATATATATATATATATATATATATATAGCGATGTATTAGAAGTAATTTACACATCATGCATTATCTGCAACCCTTTGAACATTAGTGTCTAGAAGCGATACATATAGCAAACAATATGATGCAACATCACAACTTCACATTCACATTACATTGTACATCTTTCTGTGTCATGTTGATTTTCAGTGTATCAGCAAATTGTAGCTCATTACATTTTGCCTGTGTGGAGCTAATATGTCTTAGTAAAAGAGCACCACTGAGATGTATAGAAAGTGCTTTGTAGTCTGTTGGTATGCCATATGCAAAATTGCAATCCTCACAATTGGCTGTCACTCTGTTTACTGCTCAGTTATGAAGTCTACTCAAACAAGGATAACATATAACCCTATTTAACAATTTTAAACAAATATAACTTTTTAATAGTCTTCTAATGATGCATATTTCATTGCTTTGTTGTTGTCGTGTAGATGCAAAATACTGAAGACTGTAACAAGCTGTCAGTGATGTTTGGCAGTTGTGATAATCATCTTTTTATCAAATTATCATGGTTGTGTTCATGCCATTGAAAACTGTTACTTTCTAGTTGTTTTAATTTTTGTTTTATCAATATTTACATTTATGTATACCTTATATTGTATCAGCATTCAAATACATATATCACATTATGCAATGCTAACTGAATCAGATGTTTTTTCCTCCCTAAAATCAAGAGAGATTGCCATAATTCAATGAATAAACTATTGGTACACAGCATATTTCTGCTTTCCAGTTATATTTTAGTCTTCTAACACTATTACAGAATATTGGGTATAACTGAACTTCACTGTAGATGGTATGGGGTTGATCTATGAGACAAGAGTCACAGATTTGAACTTTACCAAGGTGTTTAGTGAAACAAAACAAAGAGCAAATGCTCAAAAACAGAGTCAGGTCTCCACAGTCAAAAATGTAGATCTGACATTATAGCTGACTAGTATACACAAAGAGCAGCCAGATAGACCCTATAACTGGAAGTATCATTTTCTGATGTGATATATCAAATTATCTTTTTTGTATTTACTGTTATGTATAATATTTTCTTGACTGAGAGTGTTGCCTGGTTATGGTTTTGGATCATGGATGGTGGCAGTATGTTGAGGGGAGCTGCAGTATATTCATAACATTTTTTTTTTATTTTATAAATGATACATGCCACTGATTGTCACTGCCAAGCCTCAAATTCTCCATGGCATGACAGGCTGATACTGGGTGCACTGTCTGTCTCAATAAGTGATGTGATATGTGTGGGATGAAATTATGCCAGGGTACTGTCCTACAAAATAATACACACACTCCCCTTCCCTAGATGCTCCAGCCACACTCAAGCAATGTTGTGTGAGCAGCAGATAGCCGATGTTCTCCTTGAATGTCATTCATCTCACTTCCAAATGTGGCTACATTATATTAGTCATGATTTGCTCAATTGGGTGTTGGTGGGTGGTGTGGGGTTACTGTTAAGGGAACAAATCAGCTGTCTGTGTAAATAGCTCGAGTCTGATCAGATGCTTCTCTCACACATCTCTTTTTATTCATTAAATTTGGCAAGTAGATAGTATCCATTTGGTCAATTTAATTTAGCAAAGCTAAGGCAGTTTGCAAGTAAATACAGCTTGGACAAAAGTTATATACTCAACCTGCCATTTATATTAATTTGACAAGCCGGTAAATTATATACGTTTGGTGATGTTATGATCCAAATTCACTTATGCCTAAGTAAGCAGTAAAAGATATAGTGTGACTGCCACAATAAAAAAACAGACAGCATGACAACTAATGCATATTTTAATATGCAGATACTGAAAGTTCACATATGAATGAAAACAGTTCCAATCTGACCGCTACAAATGCCTACTAAAAAACTGAAAAATGCCACTAAAAGTTTTATTTCTAGATGCCAGTCCACTAAAGCAAATTAACGGACAGCCTTGTCTGCTCAAAACTAATATAATGTGTATACATGCGTTGCCAAAATATGAATTCAAAATAAATCCAAGCAGGATGATGCCCACAATTGAACAGCTGATCTGTATCAAGTCAGGACTACGGTTCAAATTAGTGAAACCTGACTGCATTGGATGCACATGAGTCACCCAATTGACACACTCAGCATTCAGCTTTTCCTGAGAGGAGCCAATTGGTGCTTTGTCTGTACTTAGCAGAAAATGGGGATCTGCAGTGTAAAAATGGTAAGCAACTTTCATTCCATATGACTTAATCTTAAGTTACTAAATATTCAAAATGATTCAACGTATGTTTAAAAGTCTCTGTTTTTCGTTATTACTTTTTCACGCACACTGCTCTCTATTATGCTTTTACATTATCACTTGCTTATCTCATTGTACAGTGCATTATCTGTTTGATCCACTATGTAAATATTTTTCTACATCATCATTTTGCTTGATCTTACTGTACATTGCATTATACTTTCACCCATTTTGTATACATTATAAATTATGTTGTTTAGGTACTGTAAAACCTGTCCTTTCCCTTTTCCCTGGATTGCACCTGGAAATGAGCTCTGGCACGGTGTGCCTTTCCTAGTTACCAAAATTTTAATTAAATAAATCAATAAAACAAATAAATAAATAAAAGTGCATACCACATAGAAGAGCACCAGAAATAGTGACTAAATAAATATATAGCAGCTCTTTAAATTAAAAGAACAGCAAGCCACAGAAGATACGTAAAGAATTAGAGAACTGAAATCATTCCCATTTCATATAAATAACTAGACCTTCCATAAATTAGAGCCATATTTTAACTTTTTTCACCAAGCATTTAGATCGAAGAATTTACATAAAATTTAGGCTTAAAACATTTCCTTCCAAGTTCTTAAAAAGAAGGAATAAAACTGTAACAATTTGCTATATCATTTTGTACATTTTTTTAATTAACTCTATCTGCATTGATAACAGTAGAATCTAATAAGCTAAGGGGACAGAAATGGGCTGAGGAAATTAGATTAAAAGTATTGCCAGAGGAAGACCACCTGTCCCTAATAGGTAACTACAATTGCTTTATCCTGTAAACAGTGGGACCCCATGGTCAGTTAACAAGGGAGCTTCTAAGAACCCAAGGTCTTTCAACTGTTCTGGCCATTTAGCCATCTTCAGTAGCAGCAGACATGGCTCAGAACAATGAGAGGTGTCCTGAGTTCACAAAACCCAAAGTTCTGGTTTATGCTAGTTTTCCAGAGAGGCTGTACACCCAGGAGACAATGAAAGTACAAATCCATGATGTCAGTTACATATCTGAAGATGCAGTATGGGGGCTGGTACTGTAGCTGAAGGCATTTAAGGTCTATGCCAAACCCTAGAAAGTCTGTCTGTGTTGAGGCTTCATACATGCACCACCTAAGAGCTGGAGTCTGCCACAGCTCACTAAAGTTATCCTGTGTGGTAAGAGTCTTTCTAGTCTGTTAGTTTTAAGAAGCTGTACATTTTCTATTTGTTGCTTCTGTTGTGTGCAAACCATTTCTTTTTCATTTCTGCAGTAACACAGAAATTCCCATAGTCTTGTGTATTGTGATATCCTGTAGATTGTGTAAACACTGTGAAGTAGTAAATATTGTTCTTATATACTTTATGCCACTGTGACTGAATCTTTTGGGGGAACAGATAAGTGCTGGCATTGATAAATCTGTAGTCTGGCTCTGAAGGGAGAAGAAGCTACAGTTACCATATTCTAAGACGTGAAGTGTTTTCTCAGGCATGAGTGACAGAGAAAGGCCATTTGCCTGTAGCCAAAGGAGCACTGTCACTGTACTATGTGAGTAGTGGCTTTGGTGTGTTTCGACCAAGAAAGTCTCCCAGTAAGAGAATCATTTCTGAGTGGTGGCAGCTACCAAGGCACACTTACAGGCATTGAGAGTTGAGGAACTTGGCAGCCTGTTGCAGACTGTGTTCGGAGTGTGGACAGGTTGAGATAAAAGCCAATGGTGTAACCCATAAAGCAAGAGATCTGAAATGCAATTGTGAGATTATACTTTTGAAACATTGATTTGTGTAGTCTTGCACTGTCCAAATATGCCAATATCAGAAATGAGTGAACTATGCCAAAATGCTAAACAACAGCAAGTAGATATATAGACACTTTACAAATTGTTTAAAGCAGTCTGTCATCTGTATGCAATTAGGTTAGAGATCACAGGCGAGTGCTTTTGCACTACCCTAGTAATTTCTACACTAGATCTCTATGATTATTTAAAGTGTCAATTTTTGTCTGGTCTTAGGGACCTATGCAGAATGTGCAATACTAAAATTTAGAGGACATTCAAGTGATCAACCTTTTACAATCTTAGCGACTGCCTTTTTCTTATGAAATTTGGGGTTTCATCCTGGGGGACGCTACTGTATTTAAAGGTGACATAGGTAACCAGGCCTGAACCTGTTGATGCCCTGTTTAAATTTAGCTAATTATAGATTGAATTTTCCAAACCTACTCCATTTAAAGTCCTCTCTACATATAAATTATGGGAAGTTATGAACAATCCTGATGGATTAATTGCCTTGTTATCATCATGGTGATAATTGTATTTATTGTTAATGATAAGGAAGTGCATGTATATATAATTGTGTGCCTTAGTGCGCTGATTTTTATCTGTTTCTATTTGTGAAGACTTGACCAAGTCGAACAATAACTTTCTGAATCCGAACTTGCTGACAGAAACGATCCAAAAAAGGTGTCAAAAGATTCACAAAAGGACAAAAGTAGGTTAGAGGTCCTGGTCTAGCTCTGGGGTGAAACTTTTGAATTCTTTGCCAGAAAACATATCACTGTTGGACAAGAAATATAACTCAAAGAAAACCATTTAGCATAGTCTTGCATCTAAGGCAGCTAAAGCAGGGGAACCTATGAACTGGGAAAGCAATCTCAGTTTTTTATCTAGATCCATTTTGTTTCAGCTTTCAGAAGCAGTGCATTAGGGAGAGCAGAGGAATAGAGCCAGATAAAGATCATGAGGTTTAGTGGTGAGCAAGTCAGTTGCAGGGACTGTGATGAGCTCTTCTCCAGGCTTAATCTCTGGAAGAAGTGTGACTGTCCCTTCTGAAGGATCTTTGCAGAGGTCAGAGCTTAGATGGAAGTAGCTGAACTAGAACCCACAGCCCACTCCCCCGCTCTCACAGAAGCCCACTGGTCCAGGAAGGTGGAGAGCAGTGGGGAGGTGGAAGGGTGGCAGGGGTAGCCACAAAGAGGCTAAAGCCCCCCCATACTAACAACAAATCACTTTGGACTCCTGGAGGAGATTCAGGTACCTGACTCCACCAGGAAGGATTCTGGGTCAGTCTGGTGAAATGAAGGTGGCAACCTGGTAGCACCCAGGAGTGGCAGTAAGAAGAAGGCAGGTAGGAGAGTCTTAGTGGTCAGGGATTCAATGATCAGGGTAGTAGAAAGGATGGTTGGTGGGGGGAAGGGTGGTTGATGGCAAGGTACCTTCCTGGGCATCAGCCATCTGGAACATAGACAGAATAGGGAGGATGGGGGGTGCTGGTACACCTGGCTGCCAACATTCTGCCACCCTAGCCTGTGGCACAAGTGAAATGGAACTATCAGAGTCTGGGGGACAGACTGCAGGCATGCTCAAACTTCCTGGCCTTTTCTGAGGTCTTCTCTGTGTGGAGTAGGGAGGAAAACATAGAGTAAAATTGGAAGAGGTAGAGGAATTAAATCATTAGTTAAAGGGATGGTGTCAGAAGAAAGGGTACCACTTTGTGAGAGACTGGGAGGACCTCTAGGATAGGAGGATCTTCAAAGGTGATGACCTTCATCTGAAAAGAGAGGGGACCAGCACCTGGGGCAGAAGTTTGATATCTACATTAGATAGTTAAACTGACTGCGGGACACTGAGGATAGAGGAAACATGGTAAAGGGAGTGAGTGAATGGAACCTAGCTAATGCTCCCTATTATACTGGGGGACTAGTAGCAGTAAGGTGGGTAAAAATAAGATTGAGGTTCAAAAAGGAGTGGTGAAAGAGGCAAAGGGGGAAAGCTCTCAGGGTCTGCAAGCAATAGGAAAAATAAGAAGGTAAGGTAAATGGGAAGGAATGCAGGTGTAGGACCTCAAAACAGCAAAAGAGGATCCAGAGCTAGTTGGAAGGGGTTCTGCCTTAACGTCAGGAGTTTGGGTGATAAAATCAGTGCACTCCAGGCATTGCTAGGCACTGAGGTGGACCTCATAGCTATCATAGAAACTTGGGCTACAGAGAACAATGACTAGGACCTCTCAGTCCCAGGTTACACAGTGTTTAGACAGGATAGAGGGAAAGGCAAATGGAGGGGTGAAGCCCTATATGTCAGGGAGGGCACAGAGACTGTAGAGAAGGTACACATCAGGAAAAGCAAAGGAGAAACAAAGTCACTGTGAGTTCACCTTATGGCACCCTGAAGCAAGAAAATATAGGAGGGGTGATCTATAGACCACCAGGACAAGGAGAAGAGAGAGATAGGGAGGAGCTTGGGGAAGAGCTGGTAAGGGGAGTTATAAAGGAGAAAGTGGTGGTGGTGTGTGGTCTGAACCTGCCAGATAGTGACTAGGACATTCCAGTGGCCAGGTGTACCAAATGTCAGGCCTGCTGGATACGCTACAGAACTGTCTGCTGGTGCAGCTAGTTAAGGAACCCACTAGACAGGTGGCCATTCTCAATTTGATGCTAATCAACCTGGAGATGGTGAGTGGAGTGAGTGTAGAGGAGCCACTGGGGTCCAGTGACCATAACTCCCATTTGGTTCAGACTGGCCCTCAGGATCAGAAGGCCCCTACCCAAACTGAAGTCCTAGATTTCAGAAGAGCAGACTTCAACCAAATGAAGGAGCTGGTCTGAGACAAATTAGCCAGGGTGGACAGCATCGGAGGTGTTGAGTCAAGATGGGGCAATCAAGGGGACTTTTCTAAGCAGCAAAGTCATGCATGAGAATTGCTACAAAACAAAACAGGTATAAGAGATCAATATGGTTTTCAGAAAGAGTCAGCAAAGCAGTCAGGGCCAAGAAATAGGCTTTCACCAAGTACAAGAAAAGACGGGGGATGGACAAATAGGGAGAGTACCAAATAAAACTAGAGAAGCAAAGAGGACAGTCAGGGAGGCAAAGGCAGACATGGAGCTGCGTATTGTGGAAGGGACAAGGGTGTGGAAAGAAAATTCATGAGATATATTAAGGAAAAAATGGAAGCAGGAAGAGGGTGTTGTTACACTACAAGGGGAGAGGATACTAGAGGAAGATGAACAAAAAGCAGCCATCTTTAATGATTACTTCTGCTCTGTCTTCACAGGGGAAGACAGTGGGCACCTGCCTGAAAGAGGCATCAAGGTGGCTGCCAGGAGCATTTCCAAAATGAAGGAGCCAGTATTTACCAGAGAAAGGGTCCAGGAGGGGCTTGGAGCCCTAAAGATAGATAAAACTGCAGGGCCAGATGGAATGCACCCAAGGGTACTCAAAGAATTGGCTGCAGAACTTGCTGGACCCCTAAGAGGGCTATTCAGTAGTTCAATTTATACAGGGGTAGTTCTGAAAGACTGGAAGGTAGCAGATGTAGTCCTGCTACACAAGGGGGGGAACAAAGAGCAAAAGGGGAATAACAGGCTTGTTAGCCTTACCTCCGTAGTGGGTAGACTGATGGAGTCACAAATTAAAAAGGACCTTGTGGACTACCTTGGGAGTATACAGGATAGTAAACATCATGGGTTAGTGTCAGGGAGGTCTTGTCAAACTAGCCTGATAGTTTTCTTTGAGAAACAAATGTAGTAGATAAGGGCCACATGGTGGATTTACTTCAATTTCAGCAAGGCTTTCTATTTAGTGCCACCAGAAGATTGCTGAAGAAGCTGGAGGACCTGGGCATGGATTGTGACATAGTGAGATGGGCAGGAAACTGGTTGAAGAAGAGGCAGCAGAGTATGGTTAATGAACAGGGTAAAATCAGAAGAGAGGGAGGTCACAAGTGGGGTGCCACAGGGATTTGTCCTGGGTCATGTCCTTTTCAGTATGTTTATCAATGTCATTGGAGAGGGCATTTGGGCCAAGTTGTGTCTATTCACAGATGGCATGAAGCTCTGCAGTAGAGTAGATAGTGACAAGGGGATCAGGGAGATGCAAAAGGATCTATAAAGGCTAGTGAGGTGGTCTAAGGTTGGCAGCTGAAATTCAACACAAAAAAATACAAGGTTATGCACCTGGGGGAAAAAATAGGACAGAGTACTGGATGGGATGGGTCAAACTGAGCACTAGGGCAGAGGAAAGGGACCTGAGAATCATCATTAGTGACTCCTTCAAATAATCAAGCTAGTATAACAAGGCCTATAGGAAGGGTAATAGGATGCTGAGCTGTATCAGAAGGGTATTGGCAGCAGGAAAAGGAGGTACTACTACCTCTATATAGATCACTCTGAGGCAGCATTTGGAATACTGTGCTCAGTTCTGGAGTCCTCACCTAAGGAAGAACAGGTACAGGCTTGAGATGGTGTAACACAGGGTGACCAAGATGACTGAGAGACAACAGGGCATACTCCCTGGAGACCAGGCGAGAGAGGGAGTATATGACAGAGACCTTCAAGATCCTGAGGGGAATAAACAATGTGATATGTGGGGAACTATTTAGGAGCAGTACAGAGTCAGGAACCCAAGGTCATGAGTGGAAACTGATTGGGGGGGGTTAAGAGGGATGTGAGGAAGTTTTATTTTACAGATAGGGTGGCAGTGGAATAGTCTGCCAGTGGAGGTGGCGGGCACCAAGATCATAAATGGTTTCACCCACGGCTTGGACAGAGTGAAGAGTTTGGTGGTTGTTCAGGTCAGTAGCATTTCAGGAGGGATAAAACCCCATATGAACAATAGATCCTGGGGCAAGTAGGGAACTCCGGGCAGACTAGATGGACCTTTGGTCTTTTTCTGCCATCATTGTCTATGTTTCTATCTAAATAACGAACTGTAAACTCAGACATACTCCAAAAATGCAAAGCATCATGGGAAGTATATGCAACTCACCATGAAAGAATTTAGACTGGTTCTGCTTTATGCAATATTGTCTTCTAGATATTAAATGATACTGTACATCCTGATGTAACTGTAGTACAGAATGTGATTTTGCTTGTGCAAAACATGTTTAGTAAAACTGTGTTAATCGTATTTGGTAAAGTTGCTTGGAACCCTTACGTCATAGCTGACAACAGTTCCTTTATGAGAAACATAAGATTATGTAATTTAATATGCTCCACATAAGCCAGTACTTTTTGAATCACATGCATGGCTGAAAATGGCCCATGTGACCCAGCCCACCTCCTGGTCAAACATAACTTGCTGTACAGTATGCTGTACAGTACGTGTCAATCTTTTAGTCAAGTGTAACAACAATGCCTCTTTCACTTTGTAGCTGTTAAAGGACCTACATTATTTGTGGTGGCATCAGAGCAGGGATAGTAAACTCATTACTCGGGTTTTCTCAGAGAAATGTCAGTTGTCCTTATCCCACGTCCCACCAGAACGTTTTTTTGAAAACAAGCTTGCTTACATCCATGATATATCCTGTATAAGTTTCTTCAACAATAGTAATGATATTACATCTTTGCCCCCAATGGAAGAGATAGAAGAAGGTGGACTACAGGATCTGCACCATGAGATATCTACTGGATGGTGCTACTATCTTGCATAATTCTAACATTCTCAGTTGTTACAAACTTTTGTAACAGATTGCAGTTATCTGGTCCACTAACCGCTCAAAGAATTATTTGGGAGTCAGATTTACTATTCGAATCAGATAGTAAATACTCAGTCAAAATATCTGCTCTGCTGGGCAATTGGATAATGGGAAAAGACTGGTGGGTTTGGCATGGTTTCATCTTGAGGATATATACAGGATGTGGCTTAAAACTGATTCTGGGAAACCAGCCAACATGAAATGAACATCCTGCCAAATGTACTTAGAAATCACCTAACCTTCATGCAAAGCCTGTACTTCAGAGGTTAATCCTTTATACAATAGAACTTGTGAAGGTCATTTTAGTTTTGACTCAGCAGACGTGCACTCCTCCATGACTGCAGAATGTATTATTGGAATACAGTCCAACATGATAAGAAGGTGTTGCCAGGGCAGGGCAAAACAGTGTTTTTTTTTTAACAACACCAATGTGTTTTTATTTGGTTTTGTACTCTGTGTAAGCCTAGTGGAATAAAATTCAATTCACTAGAGCAACTCAGACAATTGCAATTTTAAAATGTACATAAATAAATACAAAATACAAAAGAGAGAAAAAAGTTCAGCCTTTAAGATTAAAAAAATCAGTAGATCTGTATAGGATATAGGACAGTCAGAGAGAATTTATTCATGCTGGCAAAATATTCCATCATTAAATAGAATCAAGATGAGCTGAGCACCGACCTATAACAGGGTAACATATCATAATGTCACAAGTGACCAATATGTTTAATCTGAGCTTCTGACTTGCACATTCAGATAGTAATCAACTCATTTTACTGAAAAATATCTCTGAATGCCAGCAATATAACATCACAGGCAGTACAACATTATATCAAACATCGCTAGGGTTGCCACCTGTTAGGATTTTTACCTGGTGATCAGGTTTTCAGGGTCCCTATCAGGTAATCCGGTTTTGCTCTGTGTTGGTCAGGTTTTTGAGCCATTTTGAGTGTTCATATACTTTTGAAACAAATTCATTCATTGTTTCAGCTACATGCCAGGTTACAAACAAGTTCTTTTGTCAATGTAGCCTTTTGTTTGTGAATGCAGTCACCCTGGGAGGTGTAAAGTATGGCCATTAACACCATTAGCACCTACTTAGCCTAATCTTTCCACTGCATCTTAAAGTGGCATAGCAGCACAGCTGCCCTCACCTTTTGTAACAGTAACAGAGCCAGTTGTCCTCCATTTTCATTTGCTGGTAAACATTTTCATCTCTAACAGAATTTAGGCATTTTTAAATATTTTAAATTATTGTTTTCCTCAAGAAAAAAGTATGGTCACTTCTTTGGCTTTGAAATAGTACTTTGGACAAGAACAGGAAATGGAGCAAGAAAAAGATATAACGTATGAATACTGTTGCATGCTATTTACAGTATTTCCATTGTCTCCCTCCAGATCATATCTGTAAATGAGATTTATCTTATCTCTGTATGTTTATCTGGTTAACCAATGTAAATAAATAAATACATAAGTAAATAAATAATTAGGAAGAACCTAGGAAAGTAACTTTAACAGGCACAGTACAGCATCTTAACATTTTTATTTAACTGCTGCATTGTTCTTTTTTATTGATAAAACAAATGGACTTCTAGGAGGAACAATGCATGATGTGTCATGAAAAGGGGTGGGGCTAGGGGCGGAGCTTAGGATCTGGTTTTTGCCTCATCCAAAGGTGGCAACCCTAAACATCGCACATTTTAAAGTCACATCAAGCCACTGCTGAGCTGGAGACTTAACTTACTTCAGGTATTCAAATCATAAACTGAATGTTTCAAAATATACACCAGTGGGACCAGACGGCTCAGTGGATTACAAAACCTTTTAACTCTAGGTCACTGATTCAGAACAATCTTGGTTAGCAGATGTCAAAAGCTGTTATCATATGAGAGCACTTTGGTGGACAACCGTACATACAGTGAGTTGTGCTGGTCTCAGTTCAACTCCCAACGAAGAAGCTTCTCCATCAAAAAACCAACCTTCACAACTGATGATAATTGACAGACTCAGTGTTAGTCACTCATGGGGACTGGTTGAGTGTGGAGTTTAATGGACTCCTCTCACCTACTAAAGGTGATCCCTCCATGATGACCCTCCATGATGTAACTGAGGCACTCTGGCAGGGAAGAGTGTGGAAGCTTTCACAATGGCCATCTGTGCTGCACTTGTCATGTGGATAAATAATGGACTTTGTAGTTATAGTTAGGTCATAGTTCATAATTCAAGAGAAGGTGCTGGGGTGGCCAATCTAGTATTTCATTTGCTGCTCGTTGCAGAATGGGAATCCTGGGTTCAGGAGTGATACTTGGTTTTTTGCTCCCTGGGCTGATGAAGTGAAACCCATTGCAAAAATATAAGTTTGTTTCTTGGTGGGTAAGGTCTGACACATTTAACTAAACTTATTTCTTGTAACTGGTTTGGGTTCTTGAGCAGGACTTAGGGTTGGCATCATGAAACACAGACACCCTTCCCCCAAGCTGGGGGTGTAATGCTGCTATACCACTAGAAATAGGGTGTGAGAGACAGGTGGAAAAAGAGAAACTTTTTGGAGAATAATGGGATAAAAATGTGCTGAACTATAAGGGGAAGAGTTGGAAGAAGTCTGGAAGAATTATATATAAAAGTCACCAAAAGAGAAATACAAGCTTTTAAACTATTAGACAATTCAAAAATCTGGTGCGTGAAAAAACATTCCACTTTAATAATATATACAGAAAGTAATCCTGCTGCATGTTGTCTGCTCTTTCAGCATGTGGGAGGAGGGGGGCTTACAGTATTTCTGGCTTTTACATTTTGAGCTTGTTTCACCATGTAGAATATTCATTTGATCTTTTTATGCTTGCCTAGCCCTACTAAAAAGGTGGTTTGGGGACAGACTGGGACATGGTCACCTTAACACAACAGTCAGCTTGCAAAACTCCATTACATTACATGGTCAGCCTTTTATGAGACAACTCTGCTTGTGGCATTAGGATTTAAAATCTCATGCCCTTCTGGATGCAAGTGTTGATACATGTATATGAGCAATAGCAAACACATTGGATAGTCATTCTTTTCAAATAATTCAAGAGTCTTCTGTGAGCTTTGTTATGGGGGTGGTCTCAAAATAATCCCAAAACTATTAAATATAATTTCTGAAACTAAAATAAATTGAATAATGAAAACCTTAACCCCATGAACACTGTGATTCTTTTTGAACAGTAACAAACAAATCTAACCAATCTGAACTTTGGGATTCGCAACAACAGTTGAGCTGGATACTGTAAAATTCCACTACAGATTAGGGCCATGAGCAGATTCAAATGTCAATAAAACAGATTCTAAGTTTGGAAGAGTTTCAGCCATAGTCTTTTCAACATTGAACTTTCAGCAGTTTGTACAGCTCTTGTGTGATAATTTCAATTTCCATTCTTTCCACTGATGTGCAAATATATTCATGGGATGCAAAAGGCAAAGAAAGGCAGGGATAGGCATTGTCTTGGTGAGGAGCATAACATTTTAACAGTAATTTAAGGTTGGAAGGGACACTAGGCCCATCCCATCACACATACACATGTGCACACACACACACACACACATGCGTACATCATAAGCAGGGATTAAGTGCACTTTGCAAATGTACTAATTTATAATGACTCCCTAGCCACCCTCCTCATACATCTTGTGGTTCCCTTGACACTGCAAGTAAAAATACTTTATGTCCAAGTTTACCTTAAAGGCCTGTATTGACCTTAGTTAATTCATTAATTGCTAATAGCCTTATACGTTTTCATATCAATAAAATTGGCCAAAATGTTCTCTAATACAGAAGAAATACAGTAAATGTGGGTAAGGATGGTATGTTGATACAGGGGACTTCACAAGCAAACAATGTACAGTAGCACTGGATGCTAATTTTGCCATCATAGTGTTGAATTTGTAAATGTTGGGGCTCCAATCCAGAGAATAACTTCCTTGACCAAATGCATTTATACAAGGCTCCCAAACTACAAGATTTCAAACATTTTATAAACTTACTATTCTTTCACTTCACTATGAACTGTTCCAGTTGGCCAATAACTGGCAGTTTAGCTGACCTCCTAAAATACAAAGAAGAACATGTATTGCTTGAAAGGCACTCTATAAACTACTACCCATAAGCAGTCTCAGCAGCAGATAGCAGGCTGCAGCAGAAATAAGGAGGGGAAAAGCTGACCTAGTAAGCAGTCGTGACTATGTCTGAGACACGGATTAAAAGGTGGAAACCATTCTCTTGCAGTTACAGACCCATTCAGCTAGGACTGATGCTGTGCATAGCACAGCAATCAGAGCAGACGATAAACATCACTGCAGTGCCGGTGAAAGAATGCAGTTTTGATATACAGGCTGGAGACAATTGAAAACCAGCTAAGTGTATCAGACACGTATGTTGTGGACCTCCTGTAGGAAAGTGAAAGTCCTGCCCTACGCTTTCTGTGCAGTTGGTTGCTTGAGATCTTGCATTTTGATGGTGCTCCTATTGTTAACAATGCATATCAAGTGAGCCCACAAAAAACTCAGGCAATTGTGAATTACACCCACACTATTATTCTGGTATGACAGCATGGCCACCAGAGATATTATAGTGCAGGTAGAGCAGACCTCCCAGATGATCCATTTCTCTAGGCTTCACATTGCGTACTGTGTGCAGTTCTGGAGCCTGCACCTTCAGAAGGACATTAACAGGCTGGAGCCGGTCCAGAGAAGGGCAACTAAGAATGTACAGGGCTTGCACCACAAAACATACGAGGAGAGATTAAGGGACCTCGATATGTACTTGCTAGAGGAGATGAGGGAGAGAGGGGACATGCTAGAAACATTCAAGTACCTCAATGGCATAAACAAGGTGCAGGTGGAGACATCTTCCAATACAGGAGAAGTACAAGAACAAGGGGGTGTGACATGACATTGGAAGGTGGCAGGTTAAGAGGGAATGTGAGGAAGTTTTTCTTCACAGAGAGGGTGGTGGATGCATGGAATGGTCTGCCACAAGAGGTAATGGGAGCAAGCACTGAGGTTGTATTTAAATATGCATGGGACAGGCATAGGAGAACCATAGAGGTAAATCAGAGGGAGAGTCAGAAGCCGTAATCAAGTACAGGGTTTACGGGTAGACTGGATGGGCCCACCAGTCCTTATCTGCTGACAATTTCTATGTTTCTATGTTTACCATCAGGACTCACCTTAACCAATTTTATGGTGTCCAGCACCAGCTGAAGTCTCTGGAAGTGGTTTACTCCTTTCTTCTCCTAGCTAGACTCCACATTCAGTATGGGGGAAAGTGTTTTAATTCTCATACCAAAGCAGGACAGTATGTAGGTAGCCAAGACTTCAACCATTTGAGCACTTTCTGGATGAAGACTGAGAAGAAGAAGATAATTGACTGAATGTCTGGCTAAGTATCAATAAATGTTATGCTCACTGTATCAAGAACGTTAGGGTGGATGTTATAGTCTGTGCATTGCCATATTTACATGAAATATAGTTATTTTATTTTGTCTGCTCCTTACCAAACTCATCATTGTGATCTTTATTTATAGTTAGGTTGGTTGTCACCTAGAGCAAGAATTGACTTCACTACTTTTTTGGTTGTTTGGTTTATAAATCTATCTTTTCTTCTGGTTCATTTCTTTTGACTGATTTGATTTCTGTCCTTCCTGTGCTTTCTAAACTTAGATCTCAAATGGTATATTATTGTATTCAATTTCCCATAAATATAGATATGGTTTGTGTTCCTTTTCTATAGCAGTACCCTTATTCTGGAATGCCTTGCCTGTTCCTCTCTGCGCGTGGTTTTTTTTTGTTTGTTTTAGGTCTAGTTTTAAGCAATTTTTATTACAAAGTTTTATGTGTAAAAGTGTTAATTTTATATTGTTTTTGTTGATATAAGTTTTGTTGTTTAAGTTTGTTATCTGCTGTTGTTTGTTGTCTCTGAGTCACACCTGAAAAAGGACTTGTCCAGTGTCCCTACCCAGTTAACAAATAAATAATTTATTTCAAAAGTTTCACCAGGAAAGACATGCTGAGCATGATAGTGAGCATATAGTGGGGTCTATTACTACCATTGCAAGATTTGTGGCTTATATTGTTTAATTTTGAATAGACGGTGGATGCAGGCAATGTTTATAGAAAATGATGGACACTTTCCTGCGGTTCCTTGTGGAGGAAAGTTACATCAGATATGCAAAAGTACAACCCCTGTTTTTCTGTTCTCATCATAAGCAGCAGGAAAATATTTATGTGGCTTGGAAAACTTGTCTTATTAATCCCCCACTGCCCTTTTAGACTGGATTCTGGTTTGCTACATTGTGCTGTACTTTCCTTGCAGTGCCATCTCAAATACTACAGTTGCAATCTATAAGCTTATATCAGTCATGATTGAACAAAATGTTATATTTTCGTATACAGTGAAAATGTAGAAAGGTATTTGTTATGAATTTCATTTAGTTTGTGCCACGAAGAAACTCATACCCTCATTAGTTAATCATATCATGGATGGGATAACATGAACTGATAAAAGTTATTTAATATTTGTGTAATATTAACCAGCAGTATCAACCCCCAGTTTTGACATTGCTGCTGATAGTCTTTAAATATATGGGATATACTGTATATACCAGGACTCCCTTATCTGATATAACATTAGAAGAGAGATAGATATGTAAAATATTAAGCAATACTACATGAAATTGTCATGTATCTCCTCTCATGAGTTTATTGTATTGAAATACTTTGATTTCAAAATGAGTAAATATAAATTTCAAAAAAGTTTGTTAAAGTTTAAATGTGCACATTACTGCTCAGCAAAATCTGTATTACTCATGTGATATATCCCACCACATTTTAGCACAAAAACATCAATTTGTCAAAGCACTAGATCCAGGTCCCCATTTCAGGGTCCATAGAGGTGGTACAAGGCATACAGTATGTCAAGTCCACAGATATGACTGTCATCAATTTTTAAATATAAAAATATGTAGCAAAAAAAAAGTAGTTCATCAGGAGTAGAAGCCAGCAATGAGGGCTTACAGCACCCGCACAGATGTTCTGCTCCTGAGAAAGAGGGAGGGAGGGAGAAGCATTGCTCTAGCAGTGACTCTGGGTGGTGGTGTGGTGGAGGTGTCATTGACTCTGGGTGGTGGTGTGGCGGAGGTGTCATTGACTCTGGGTGGTGGTGTGGCGGAGGTGTCATTGACTCTGGGTGGTGGTGTGGCAGAGGTGTCATTGACTCTGGGTGATGGTGTGGCGGAGGTGTCATTGACTCTGGGTGGTGGTGTAGTGGAGGTGTCATTGACTCTGGGTGGTGGTGTGGTGGAGGTGTCATTGACTCTGGGTGGTGGTGTGGTGGAGGTGTCATTGACCCTGGGTGGTGGTGTGGTGGAGGTGTCATTGACCCTGGGTGGTGGTCTGGCGGAGGTGTCATTATTAGTGTGGATCACCATGTGCCTTTGGACCTAGGTCAGCCTCAAGCATGCTCATCCTTGTGGGAAGGGGTGGAAGAAAATCCCAAACTGGCTGGCCCATTTGGGAAAGCTCCAAATGATGGCCTCTTTGTTCACTCTCCCACACCATCCAACCCTCCATAGTTGTAGGTCAACAAGGCTCCTGTTATTATGCTGCACTTTGTCTTGATTTCTGTGGCAGGGCTCCTAGGCTTCCGTGGCAGGATTATCTCATTTCTGCAGCAGGGCTCCTAGGCTTCCGTGGCAGGATTATCTCATTTATGTGTCAGGGCTCCTAGGCTTCCATGGCAGCATTACCTGATTTCTGTGGCATGATTTATTCTTTTTTGTGGCAGAATGCAGTCCTACCATTGGCTAAAATATGATATGATGTAATTGATGACATTACATGCCAAGCATAGAGGAGGGGCTTCAAGATAAACAAGATGGGGCAGGGATCCAGGCACTATAAAAAATTGTATAATGTAAATTCACCAAGACCAATGAATTCTGTCAAACAATATATTCTTGGCAATATATATATATTCTTGGCAACAATACTTCATTAATTCATCGGTTAGGGTTCCAGTGACAAAAATTTGGAAATGTGCTGTTAGGGTTTCCAACCCTAATACCCTACCCCCACCATGCAGGCAGCAACATGCATAGGGGGTGTCCCTTGGGGTTTTCAGCCCTAATGCTCACCCCATTCCATGTGTAAACATGCTGAGATGGTTACAGTATAAGAGAATAGGGTGAGCATTAGGATTGACAACCCCAAAGCACCCCCCCCACACACACATATACACACACACATGCACACACCTGTTACTGCCAGCACTTTGGGGGTGAGGCGTTAGGGTTAGAAACCCTAACAGCACATTTCCAAACTTTTGTCTCTGGAACCCTAAGTAATGCATTACTGATTTATTTTTTTGCCAAGAATTTCCTTACTTTTTGAGAAAGTATGATTGTAGCTTTCTTTGCTTGTGGGAGCGCAAGGCCCTCCAGGCCCTGCACTCACATGCCTCCATAGATGCATACATGTATGTTGTTGTGTAAGCATTTCAGCCAAAAGAGGAACCAAATTGTCAGCATAGCCATGTTATTACCCCACCTCATGAACGCTGGCCTGAGAATTTTCAAATGTCCGCCAAAATGTCATTCTGTGCCACCACAACGTCATTCCACACCACAGATGACAAAACACATTTTGGCCAGAACTTGAAAACTGACAGCTGTCATGTTCATCAGGTAATATAAAGAAATGGCTATGTTGAAAATTTTGGGTGAAAATATTGAAAATTACAAAAGTTAGGCAAGAGCATAGTGAAATGTCAACAGATGCGCATAACATTGCCATTTAAACACATTTTGACCCCAAATTTTCAACATACCCTTCTTATGACCCCACCTCATGAATAAGTACAGTGAAATTTTCAGATCAGGCCCAAAATATGATTTTGCCAACCAACCGTGAAAACACCTTTAGGGTAGGATTTGGGAAATGATGCTAACATTGTTCATGAGAAGGGGCCAAGTTTGCAATTCCCTGGTAGTCTTGTGGTCCTTCCCCCTTCCCCAATATCCAATCACCCTCCCATTATTGTAGAAATATTCCGTGGTAGTCTAGTGGTTCCACCACCACCCCCATGTCTGATTGCCATCCCGTTATTTCTAAAAATATTGCCTAGTAGCCTGGTGGTCCCAAATCTTTTTTCGTGATTCATAATATGAAAAAATATTTTTTTGTATCATGAGTCATGAAAAAGGATCTTTGTGATTAGAAATCCTTTCCCTGGTAATCTAGTGGTCCCTCCCCCAATGTCTGATAGCTATCCTGTTATTTCAACAAATATTCTCTGGTAGTCTAGTGGTCCCACCCCTCTCCCCAGTTGCCGATCGCCCTCCCAGTATTGAGAAAAAATATTCCCTGGTGGTCTAGTGGTCCCACCCCCTTCCCAATCCCCAATCGCCCACCCTGTATTGTTTGTTTTATAAACTTCCCTGCTAGTCTACTGGTCCCTTCCCATCACCAATCCATGTCCCCTAAAATAGCAAAAAAAAAAAAAGATAACTCTGGTGGTCTAGTGGACCCCCTACCCACCCTCTGAGGTACTGAAACACCACCCTGCTCCTCCCCAACCCAATCCCCAGTCGGTAACCACCTCAGCCCTCCTTCCACCACCATGGCTGGCCACTGACTGAGCTCTGAATGAGTGCATACTGTATACAGTACACACTCATTCAGAGCTCAGTCAATGGCCAGCCACGGTGGTGAGAGGAGGGCTGTGCTGGTTACTGGCTTGGGATCGGATTAAGGGGGAGTGGGGTGGTGGTTTACTACCTCAGAGGGTGGTTGGGGGATCCACTAGACCACCAGGGTTATCTTTTTTAAGGGACAGTGATCAAGGACAGGGAGGAACCATTAAACTACCTGGGAATTTTTTTCTTTTTTAAATTATACCGGGTGGGTATGGGGGATCAGGGTGGGACCACTAGACTACCAAGGAATATTTTTTCTCAGTACCAGGAGGGCAATTGGCAATCAGAGGGGTGGGACCACTAGACTACCAGGGAAAATGTTTGTCAATATCAGGAGGGCAATCACCAATTAGGGAGGGGGATGGGACCACTAGACCACCAGGCAATATTTTTCTCAGTACCGGGATGGCAATCGGTGATGGGGGAGGGGTGGGACCACTAGACTACCAGGGAGTATTTTTAGAAATAACAGAATGGTGATCAGACATCAGGGGAGGAGGGAGGGACCACTGGACTACCAGGCAAGGTATTTTCAGATCACGAAAAAGTATCCTTTTCTATGACTCATGATACAAAAAAGAATCTTTTTTCATATTACAAGTTATGAAAAAAGATTTATAAGGTGAAAAAAACAAACATTCAAAGGCTTTTGTCTAACACTTAATTGCAGAATCCAGCTGAGGGGTCCTGATAAGCAAGCTATGGGAGGCAGGAGGGTCCCAATAAGCATGGGAGGCAGTATAGTGCAGTGGTTTAAGGCTCTGAGCTGCAAATCTGGAGATCTGGGGTTGAATCCCACAGCCTCCACTTGCATACTGTGTGACCCTGAGCAAGTCACTTAACTTCCCTGTGCTCCCAGGTTGCACCTGTAAACAAGCTTTCAGCTTAATTTTGTCCCGAGTACCTGCAGCCTTGGGCTATTGCTCAAGTTTGACGCTACTATTGTTATTGGCCTGAATGGAGTAATATTTTCCAGCGATGAATGGGGAGTAACTGGTATCCCATTTACCCATGAAGAGGTCTTCAATTTATTATTTAGCTTGTTTGTCTTGAAGACTTATTTTGTCCATCGAGGTGACTGTAGATTGATCCTTGATGCTGGATTATTTTATAGTTTCTTTGGATGTTTTTCCGAACTGGAACCTTCTCTCTGGACCTAAATATTTTGTCCGTGCAGTGAGAGTGCTCGGCTATTGTGCGTTCATGTGGAGTGTGAGTCCCTGCCTACTCACAAATTTTTATTTTATTATTTTGAAGTATTACATGTTATTTTATTTTCAGGTAGTGAGAGTGCCTGGGTGCTAATTAAGCTTGTAGTGGGAGTACATGTTTTCTTGGCAAATTTATTATTTTATTTTGGGTTTTTTATGTTTTTTTGTATGTGTTTTTTCTTTGTTTCTTTTGTTTTTTGATTTTATGATGGGATTTCCTTGTGAGAGGAGGGACTCCCATCTGTATTTATTATTTATTATTATTATTTTTCAGTTTATTTTATTGTTAGTTATTTTCTGTTTATTTTTTGGGTTCTGGAAAGTAAGTTTAGATTCCGAGAAACAGGGAGTAATTGGGATTAATTTTTATTTTTTATTTTTGCTTATGTTATTTGGCAAATTTGGTTTTAATTTTAGGGGGTTTGCTTCCTGCGCTGATTTGTGAGAGTAGGACTTTATTGTTTTTTTGTTGAAGGACGTAGATATGTGTTATTATCCCTCCCCCCCGTCGTGTGCTACTCATCCTCCGCTCTTCGGGCCCTCCGCCCTTTTTCTCCCCCTCCTTTATTGTTTTCCATCGATCAATGTTGTAGGGCTTTGGGAATTGCCTGAAGGAGGAGGGGACGGGGTTGGGGGCCTGAACAGTGGAGGATGGATGAGGGAGTGCTCAAATTAGGATTGTTAGGTCCAGAAGATGCCCTGGGGCAAATGGAGGTCAGAACATGGGTTTCCTTGTCTGATCCCCATACCCAAGGGCACCACCACTAATAACGGTGGGCAGGTGGTTGGGGGATCCTCGGAACTCTGTCCAACTCGGGCGGCTTTGTGCAATGCCAGATCCATTGTAAACAAGACTGCCATTGTGGCGGACTTGGTGGGAATGGCGGATCTGGCTTGCATCACCAAAACCTGGCTGGATGGAAATGCTGGCCCTGTTCTTGAGGCAGCTGTTCCAGCTGGGTATTCGGTGATACACTGCCTGAGATTGGATCGCAGGGGTGGGGGAGTTGCAGTCTGCTTTAAGACAGAATTGGGTCTCACTAGTGTTCCAGTTGAGGAGACCAGATCTTTTGAATGTGTTGTAGTGGCAGGTGGGGGCAATAGATTGGCTCTCGTCTACCGTCCACCTGGGGATGAGAAGCCATTCCTTAAGGAAGTGGCGGACTTTGTCGTTGACCTGGTATTGGAGTCTCCCAGGTTGATGGTGCTGGGCGACTTCAATGCTTGGATCGACGATGAACTCTCGCAATTTGGACAGCACTTCCTCCAATTGATGAATTCATTGGGCATCTCACAGGTTGTTACCTCTGCCACTCATAAATGCGGCCATTCCCTTGATCTGGTTTTCCTCCTGGGGATGGAAGCCTCCGGCGTGGGGGTGGAACCTGTTGGATGGTCTGACCATCACACTGTGAGATTCAATTTTAACACCCCCTTGCATAGACCTACCCCTGTGGAGATGGTCAAGTATCGCCCTTTACGGGGTGTGACTCCTGATGGTCTAACTGCAGCGCTTGACCTATCAGAATTTCCGATGATGAGCTTGGATCCTGAGGCCTTGGTTCTGGCCTATAATAAGGCCATTACCAATGCCCTGGATTCTATTGCTCCCATCTGTGAGCATCCTCTCTCCCTTCACCCGTGGTCCCCATGGTTCGATGGGGACTTGAGGGAGCTGCGTCAACTTGGACGCAAGTCAGAGGTGTTGGCAGAAATCCAGCTTAGATGCTGACCACCTTAGACTGCTAGAGCATTATCAACTCTACCAGTCAACAATTGCCCATAAGAAGGCAGTATTCCTATCTGGGGAAATCGCCACTGCTCAGAACCAACTGGCTCAGCTCTTTCGAACCATAGACAGACTGTGCAACCCAGCCTGTCTGCAGGTTCTTAGAGCTTTTTTGCAATTTCAGTGTGAGGAGCTCGCTCGGTTCTTTGCAGATAAGGTGGAAGACATCAGGGTGGAGACCTGCACGACACTCTCTATGGGAATGGCCGCGGACCTGGCCCCGGTCACATGCCCTCTTCTTTCCTGGAGTTTCTTCAAGAGGCTGGAAATCGAAGATGTTATGAGGATTGTCCGGGGTATGCGCACTACATCCTGTAGTTTAGATCCGGGCCCCACAGCCTTGGTTATGGGCTGTGGGGAGGTTATCTTCCCGGTTCTGGTGAGGATAGTCTGGTGCTCCTTAGACTCTGGTGAATATCATTGCTCCCTGAAGGAGGCAGTGGTGACACCAGTGTTGAAGAAGGCTTCTTTGGACCCTGACTTCCTCAGTAACTACCGGCCTATCTCAAACTTTCCCTTTGTTGGGAAGGTAATTGAGAAAGTAGTGGCTACCCAGTTAGACAACCACTTGACCATCCATAGCATCTATGATCCCCTTCAATTGGGTTTTGAAAGAGGCACAGCACTGAGACTGTGTTGGTTCGGGTGCTCAATGATCTCCTGATGGCAAGAGACCAGAAAAAATGGTCCATTTTGGTCCTTTTGGACCTGTCATCAGCATTTGACACTGTAGACCATGGGGTTCTGCTTGAGCACCTGAGAATCATCTGTGGGCTTTCAGGTTTAGTCCTCAGATGGTTTACATCTTTTCTCACCAGTAGAACTCAGAGGGTGGTATCGGGAGTGTTTTCTTCTGATCCTGTCTCTCTGTGATGTGGGGTGCCTCAGGGCTGTATGCTGTCCCCCATGTTGTTTGTGGTGTACATGCTTCCCCTCGGAGACATTGTAAGATGGTATGGGCTGGAGTTTCATTGTTATGCTGATGATACTCAGCTCTACCTGTCTTTTGCACCTGACCAGAATAGAGCACTCTCAGTGTTTAATAACTGCCTCGGTGAAATCCAAGGTTGGATGAGGTCCAACTGGTTGAAGTTAAATCCCGGGAAGATGGAGGTGATGGTTGTGGATCCTGATCACTGGATAGGGGGGTGGGGGATAAACCATCCCTCGGGTTTATCCCTTGAGGGTGTTGAGCTCCCCACCTCCAAACGGTTGCGGAACCTAGGGGTGATTCTTGATGATCGGCTGACACTATACATGATCAAGTGTCAGCCGTCGCTAAAGTTTCCTTTACCATCTTAGGAACATCGCTAGGATCAAGCACCTTGTTCCGTCCAGGGACCTACCTACGCTGATCCACGCCTTTGTGACCTCGCGTCTGGACTACTGCAATTCCCTTTACTTTGGGCTTCCTGGGGTTGATATCCACCGCTTGCAGCTGGTGCAGAACTCTGCAGCCTGGTTATTAACTGGGACTTCTCGTTTTTCCCATGTTATACCAGTACTGCGGAGACTGCACTGGCTGCCGGTTCAGTGGCGGATCACCTTTAAAGTCGGTCTGTTGACCTACAAAGCCCTGCATGGTTTGGGCCCTGACTACTTGAAAGAGCTCCTGGTTCCCTATCTCCTGGAGTGACCGCTCCGCTCGGCTGGCGAGGGGTTGCTGGAGATTCTGAAGGTTATTTTGAAATCATCGGGTGCCCGGGCTTTTGCTTTTGTGGCTCCAACCCTCTGGAATTCTCTACCATGTCGGATTAGAGAGTGTGCAACAGTGGGGGGTTTTAAACAAGCCTTAAAATCCTTCTTATGGACTAAGGCTTATGGGGAAGAGACTGTTTTGGTTTGATTTTACTATTGTGTCATGCTGTTTGATGTGAAGTATTAATAATTTGTATTGTAATGTTTTATTATGGTGTGATTTTACAACCTGTTCTGTGCCTTGATTTTTTGAAAGGCGCATTAAAAATAAAGAATATTATTATTATTATTATTAATGTGTCTCACCTGGTTAAACAATTGGTAAAAAACAAAAAGCTACATGTGTTGGTTTAAAAGAAACACATAATTATTTTGAGTTATTTCATTTTGTTTCCCTTGCTAACTGTAACACAAAATGGCAGCCGCATAATAAATGATTTCTTATTTGTGACAAAGGATTACCCATTTACGACAAAGGCTCCTTCTTCACATGGGACATCTAACTGCTCCCATTGAAAATAATGTGAAACTTTAAAACTGATATAACTTTTGAATGGATAAATATTTTTTCACCAAATCTTCAAGAGGGACATCTGTGACCCAAGGCCTGTTTACCTTGGAAAGTTCAGACCACAATTCCACACCATTTCTGTGCAGCAGCATGACAAATGATTTGACAAAACAGGGTAATCTTCACATTTATGGATACTCTGTATCTCCACAATGACACATACGACCAGAACAAAACTTGCCACATCAAGAGATTGTTGGTTCCTGGTGGCACATGCAATATTTCTTGTGAACTGGTTGAATGGTTCGAATGTTATTAAAGTGCAAAAGTTTATGAAGTTATTAAAGTGCAAACTATAGGGTCACGACCGCAACCCTATAATAAATTATGGGGGCAAGGTTCAGTCTTCACTTCTATTTTAAACTAAAAATTTTGCACTTCAATAATTTCGCAACCGTTCAAGCAATTTACATGAAATTTGCATGCACTATCAGGGACCAAAGATCTCTTGATGTAACAAGTTTCTTTCCAGTTGGATGTGGGGGTGCAGAGATATGGAGTGTCAAAAAATGTGAAAATTACCATTTTTTTGTAAAATTCTTTGTCATTCTGCTGTGCAAAAAATGGCTTGGGATTTTGGTCTAAAATTGTTAGGGTAGAAAGGATTTTGGGTCACAGATGTGCCTTTTGATGATTTGGTGAAAAAATATTAATCCATTTAAAAGTAATTCAACTTTAAAGTTTCCCATTATTTTCAATAGGAAAAGTTAGATGTCCTACTCAAAAAAGGATTCTTTGTCACAAATGGGTAATGCTTTGTCATAAATGGCTAATCCTTTGTTGCAAATAGGGAATCTTTTTTTGTGCTTTTGCACTTTAATAACTTCACAACTGTTCAAATGATTTGTATATTATTGTGCATGTGCCATCAGGGACAGATGATCTCTTGATGTGCTAGGTTTTATCCTGGTCCGATGTGTGAGTGCGAAGATATGTGTGTGTTTTTTCGGTATTTTTTGTTTTCTTTTTTAACATTAACTGGGCTCTTTCCACTGTTACTCTTAAGCTTTTTAAAAGAAATGAAAAAAAAGGTAAATGTTTCACCAGCCACTTCCAAGTCTGATTGCAGATCGTGCTGAAACCTGACCGGACTGCAGCTGCACAGGAGTGTGTGTTTATTTTATATAATTGCTGTGATGAAAAATGCTCCCCAGCAATCACATAAAATAAAACATGGGTTGGTGTGTTTAACTCAAGATTTCACATACATCCACATCACTGGATGCTCAAACAAACCCCTTGAGCTTCGCTCTCGGGGTTTATGTAGCATCCAACACCTTGAGTGTGCGCGCAAAATCCCTTTTTTATTGCATATAAAAAAACAGCATTCTGTACATAACTACAACAGCTTCTTAAACATTATGACACATTACAGAGCCATATGAGACATATATAAATAGTTTCAGATATCAGATTAAGAGAGATAAAAAGGCATTCAAGCTATCCAATTATAGAATCAAGATCTAAGGTGTCTAGTGTAAGCTAAACCCCCCTCAGGAATTCCTGAAGGTTTCTAACGTTTCCTTAAAAGGTTGCCATATCAGATCATATTTCTTCATTAGTTTAGGTGAGATATAATGTATATGTTCCAGAGCATGGATCCACATCATAGAATTTAAGCATGCATTGAAACGAGGAGGGCCTGGTTCTTTCCATTTTAATAGAATCTGTTTATAGGCCTGAACTAGCCAAATATTAATCAGGCACTGCTTAGGAAATGGTAACAGATTGTATGGAGTACCAATCCTCAGTAACATCCATAGAGGATTTTTAGCCAATGGAAGATTAATTATTTCAGAGATGAATGACAACATTAAGTCCCACCACTGATCTAGTCTGGGACATAGAATAAGCATATGTTCCAAAGTGTCTACTTTGATTTTACATCTAGGGCAGGCTGGTGTTATGCCAGAATTAACTTTGTATAAGAACTGTGGTGTATAATAAACACAATGCATAATGTTAAACATGATCTGTTGCATCCTAATTGACTTGAGCCCCAGTGTTTAATATTTATGGAATTCTTCCATAACTTTGAAGAGATCCGTACACCTAATTTTCCCTCCCATTTTGCTTTTAGTCGATTGATTACTAACTGAGATTTAGATACTTTGATTTTATAAATTTGTGAGAACAATTTTATGTGAGAAGATTGCTGAAATGAAATTCCCAGGTTGGTAAATTTTTCATCCTGTTCAATATTCATATTGTTATAAAGTCCCAAATTTGAAGAAAGCCAAAACATTGGGAGTTAGGGATGTCATATTTATTTTTAAGGAACTCAAAGTCCAATACATGACCATCTTCCAGAAATTGCCCAATTTCCCAAAGCCCTTTATAATACCATATTTTAAATACGGAATTTTGCAGTGATGGTGGGAAGAAACTATTTAGAGTAAATAGGGGCCTCCAATGAAAACCAACCTCTCTGATACTTGCCACAAAAAATTATATTCCATATATGTATAGTTGTTTTCATTGTAAGGGCCAGATTAAGTTTCAGCTTAGATGAGTCAGTGTATAAGGCATGTTTAATGTTTGAGAATGGAGTTCGAGAGGTTTCTATATAATATGATGGGTCCTGTTTATTCTCACTAAACCTACTTGGAATTACCACAAGATTAGCTGTGGGTGCGGAGATATGAAGTGTTATTAGAGGGGTATGGTCATGCCCCTATCGTTAGGGTTTAGCCTTCACTACTATGTTAATCTTGAAATTTTGCACTTTAATAATGTCACAACTTTTCACCTGATTTGCATGAAATTTTGCATGCACCATTAGGGACCAAAGATCATTTGACGTACCAAGTGTCATTCCAGTCAGATGTGTGAGTGCGAAGATTCAGAGTGTCACAAAATGTGAAAATTACCATTTTTGGTAAAATTCTTTGTCATTCTGCTGGGCCAAAACAGCTTGGGATATTGGTCTGAAATTTTTAGGCTAGAAAGGTACTGGGTCACAGATGTGCCTTTTGAAGATGTGAAAAAATATTAATTCATTCAAAAGTTATTACATTTTAAAATGTTCCATTTTTTTCAATGGGAAAACTAGATGTGAGCCTCGAAACAAGATTCTGTGTTGCAAATAGGCAATCCTGTGTCACAAATGAGTAATCCTTTGTCACAAATAGGGAATCTTTTTTGTATGCTGCCATTTGTTTTTCTTAGCATGGCAAACAACATTAAAAAACAGAAATAAATTATGTTTTTTTGAAGTAACCAACACATGTGTTCTGCTAATAGGGACCCATTCTATTTGATTCTGGTGTTAGTTTTTTTCTAAATCATCTGGAAATGTGTTTGCTTAACATGCTGAAATCCTTTTTTGCAAATTTGTGAAAAAAGAATCACGAAACAGGAACATGATCCTGTTTCACAGCTTGTGAAAAATGTTTTTTTCCTTTTTTTCACAAATTGCGAAAAAAGAATATGAACAGAATTCTGTTTTGCAATCTGTGAAAAAGTATTTATCTTTTTCACAAATTATGAAAAAAGAAAGCTCAAAACAAGATCCTGTTTTTGCAATTTGCAAAAAAAAAAAATTGTATACAGTTGTTTTGTTGTCACTTCACAGTGAAGAAATGGCTTGGAATTTTAATATGAAGTTTTCCAGGTACAAAGAGCTTGCTCCACAGATGTGTCTTTTGCTGGTTTGGAGAAAGCAGATTACCTTGCTCTGGAGTTCTAGGGATTTAAATTCTCCTTAGTTTCCCAAAGGACAACATTGTAATGTGAGATGTACACAGTCGCTTCTTTGTCACTCCGCTGTGAAGACATGGCTTCTAATTTTTGTATGAAATTTTCATGGTACAAAGGGCTTGCCCTATAGATGTGCCTTTTGCTGGCTTGGTTAAAAGATATTCATTTGGTGTGCAGTTATACAGGTTTCAAATATTGGTATGATTCCCATTGGATAACATTGCAGTGTGAGGTCTTTCTTTGGTGTAGCACAGCACAGGATAGGAGATGACCACAGTATCTTTAAAATGATGGTTGGATGGGACCAAAGGGCCCAGAGGGCCTTGCACTCCCATATGCAAATATGTATTCTATTGTGGACTGATCAGAGTACAGGCATAGGGAAATGATGCAATTACAATATCTCAAAAATTATGGATGGATACTAGCACAGGGCCCAGAGGGCACTGCACTCCCATTCTCAGATATGGATACCATTATGGACTGATGTGAGAGTAGGTCCCAGAGTGCCCTGTGCTCCCACAGGGAAATAAGGACACGATTACAACATCTCAAAAATGATGCATGGATGGGAGCACAAGGCCCAGAGGGCCCTTCGCTCCCACAGGCAAATAAGGATATGGTTATACTACCTCAAAAAGTAAGGGCATTCTTTGGAAAAAAAAACTTTGTTAATACACTAGTTAGGGTTCCAGCATCAAAAGTAGATAAATGTTGTGTAAGGGTTTCCAACATTAGCACCCCACCTCAACCCTGCAGACAGCAATAGACTCATATGCTGTACCCATCTCAGCTTATTTACTCAAGGAATGGGGTGAGAGTTAGGGTTAATAACCCCAATGTGCACCACACACCTCTTGCTGCCTGCAACGTGGGGGTGAGGTGTTAGGGCTGAAAACCCTAACATGACATTTCCCTACTTTTGATGCTGGAACCCTAACTAGTGTATTTACAAAGTCTTTTCACAAATTACATGTGTGTATGTATATATGCAGTATCTGCTACTTATAATGCCTGCAGTTAACATGGGCATTCAGTTAGAACGGGCAGTATGCACTTTCCATTTGCCATTCTACTTACTTCTAATGTTTATCCCGTCATTTACAACAAATGTTATAAGTCTGCTAAATTGTCCATTTTCTGCCTCAATTTATGACCTTTTGTGCCACTACTGAAAATGTTTTCCCTTTAATTACTGTCTTTTACATCTAATTAATCAGCTGATCACAGTGTCACTAGCTTCACTCATTCACCCCACGAGAGCTCTTTGAGACTTCTACCGCTTGTGCCCTGTATACTCTTAGCACTGCATCCTGGGCCTTTCTAAGCAAAATTAAGCCATAATCTGCATGCCACAAACAAATGTGACTACCTCTGGAACCGTAAGTGCTACACACAAAGTATGAATGGCAAAGTTGTTCAGCACAACGTTACTTTTCCAATGGTGTTATGCAATCAGTTGTAATCAATTTAGGTTTTATTTTAAACTAGTTGAAATACCAAACAACTGATTTTTTTCTGATTTTTTTTTTTTCAAGTTGCTTAGGTGACGCATGAGAGACAAATGTCAGCCATGCACACCATACCTTAAACAAATGCAAATAACTCCTAAAGTATATGTGGTAGACACAAGGTATCAGTGGCAAAATTGTTTGGCACAAAATAACCTTTCTAATGGTGCTATGCAATCAATTGTAATCCATTTAGTTTTTATTTTATAGTAGTTGAAATACCAAACAACTGTTTTTTTTTCAGATTTATTCAATGTGCTTAGGCGAGGCTTGAGAGACAAATTTTAGCCATGCACACCATACCTTAAACAAATATGAATAACTCTTAAAGTATAAATGATAGACACAAAGTATCTGCAGCAAAAATGTTCAGAGAAAAATTACCTTTCTAACAGTGCTATGCATTCATTTCTAAGCAATTTGGTTTGTTTAATAGTTAGGTAAAAACTGCTGACTTCCTCAGACGTTTCTAGGCCTAAGTGAAAGTCAGTTGAGTACATCTACAGGTGTTATTGTCCTGAGTGGCTATGCTTTCAGATGCCACCTACAGATGTCTCTAGGCCTGAATGAGTGTTTAAGGGGCAGTAGTAGGGATGTTGGCAGTTTTGTTAACCGAGGAGAGACGTTGTGTTTTCTGTGTGCAATCTGGATACCGTACAGCAATGGTAATGGCTGCAACTAGCTTTAGTGTGAAATGCAAGGCTCTTTCAGTGAATAAGAAGGTGGAGCTGCATAACAAAATTGACTGTCTGCCAAAAATGAGCCCACATGATCTTGCCCAACATTTAAACATGCCAAAATCTACAATTGCCGATTTGTTCCGACAACGTGATGACATTTTTAAGCAATGGCATTCAGACTGCAGCCCCCACTAGAAAATGTAAGAGAGAGGGTAAGGACAGAGAAGTGGAGGAGGCTCTCCTACAATGGTTTGAAAATGCCAGGGGAAGGGATGCACTAATTAGTGGACCACTGCTTTCCAAAAAAGCAGAGCAATTGGCAACTGCTTTAGGGAGGTATTACTTTTCTCCCTCTGAAGGCTGGTTGGGATGGTGAAATGCCAGGAATAATATTGGCTTCTGTTGCACCCATGCAGAGAAACTTAGTACTGATGTTGCCAGTGCTGAACAATGGCTAACTGATGTCTTCCCTGGGCTACTTCATGGTTGTGAGGCTCACAATGTGTTTAACGCAGACAAGACAGGTGTTTTTTTCTGATGCATCAGGTATGGAACTTTGGCCTTCAAAACTGAATGTCTTCTTAGCGAAAAGAATGCAAAAGAGCGGATTTCATTGTTGGCATGCTGCAACATGGACAGCTGTGGGAAAAGAGACTTGCTTGTCATTGGCAAGTCAGTTATGCCACGCTGTTTTTGTGGTGTCCAATACTTCCCTGTCATCTATAAGGCTAACAAAACAGCTTGGATGATGAGGGACATCTTTACTAAATGGGTAAGAACATGTGACTGCAGCCTGCAATGGCATAACATTGTCTTAATTCTGGACAATTTCTCAGGGCACCCAGCAATCCCAGGACTGCGGAACATCAAACTAGTGTTCCTTCCTCTGAACACTACATGTATAATTCAACCCCTAGACCAGGGGATCATCTACTGCTTGAAGCAACAGCACGTCTGCTGCATGTGAGAAAAAGTTATTGAGGCATTAGACACAAGCTCAGATTTCACCACCAGTCAGTGTATTAAGCAAATCACTTTGCTTGATGCTGTACACATGCTTAAAATGTCCTGGAATCTGGTTACCCCCACTACATTTCAAATATGATTTAAAAAGGCAGGCTTTTAGAAGCCTGAGTTGTCTGACCTGAATGCTGAAATTGAAGAGCCAGATCCTTGCCTTCACCAAGACAGACAACCGCTGAATTTTCCAAACTATGTCACCTCAGTAATGGTGAACAATAGCAACCACTCAATGCTGTTCAGGAAGTAGTTTCAGAAATGAGCCCATACCAGCCAGAAGGGGAACCAGACATCAATGGTGGTGAGGAAGACCTGGAGGAAGTAAGGGTCACACACACACCAAAGTCCATGTGGCTCTTTTAACATTGCAACATGCAATGGAACTAAACACTGAAATCATGCCAGATTGGGATGTATTGGCATCAACTGAGAGGTTGTGGTACTCATATTGCCAGAAAGAAGGCATACAGAGTGAAATAACTGGCTTCTTCCTAACACAGGATACACAGTAATGTACTGTAATGATATTATGCTGAGACAAGAGACTTCAGTGGTGCATTTGTTTTTGTGATAAAGTAACTGATATAACTGCTGTATAGTTTTACTTTACAGTACCTTGATTTAATTTGTCTTTCTTTGCTTTAATTTGATTTAATTTGATTTAATTTTGATTTTTAATGCATTAAATAAAATAAACTTGAATGCTTGTTGTGCTTACTGACGATTACAGGATTGATTTGTTGCAGCTACAGGCAGATACTGTACCAATGTCTGATGTCTGATTACTGTTTAGCAATGGTGATGAAAGTTTCTTCATAACCACAGATAATCCGAGCACTCTGTGTTGTGGGCAGAGCGGTAGAGATCGCTGTCCCGCTATAAGTGGCTTTAACTGTATATATGTATGCATATGTGTGTGTGTGTGTGTGTGTATATATATATATATATATATATATATATATATATATATATATATATGTGTGTGTGTGTGTATATATATATGTGTGTGTGTGTGTGTGTATATATATATATATATATATATATATATATATATATATATATATATATATATTATAAAGTATGATCGGCGCACTATAGTTAGGATTGAATGGATCAGTTAAATACTAAAGTCAAAGTTTGGGTGTTAATAACTTTGGACTCGTTCAATGCATTTGCCTGAAGTTTGGTACACATGGTGAGGCATGGTAGATCTCTTGATTTGTCAAATTGCGTTCTGGTTGGAGTGATGGTCTTTGTGTATGAAAGTGCTGAAAAATGCAAAATTATCCATTTTTGGAGGCACCTTTTGGGATTCTGAATGTGGTCCTGCACAGCTGTCGTGTGGCATGCTACTCTGCAAGATGGCTTGTTTGACAGAGCTTTGGAGGCCAAACATGCCGCTTTTCATTTAGTGAAAAAATATTAAGGCATTCAAAAGATATGGCACTTTTAAGTTCCCATTACAAGTCAATGGGAAAATTTAAATGTATATCTTGTGAACAAAGAATGGTATTCTGGCCATCTGGTCCTGCCTGGCAGTCAAAGAATTTGTAGCCTCGTTGTTCAAGAATCTTTGTCACAGAGGATTTTTTCAAATTCTTTGATCGTGAGGTCCGCCATCTTGTTTTCAGTTTTCCGATCAGAAAAACACAAATATTTCGGCTCAGGGGTCACTTCTGAAGTAAAGCTTGGATGGGTTTTACTCAGGGGGCCCTGATCTATCAAGCCATGCCTTTGATGCCATCCAAATTGGTCTAAAAATAGAGTTATTAGCTTTTAAAATCTTCGTTCATGGCTCACTAACGATCTTTGATCATGAGCCTGCAAATTCTTTGATCGCGAGATTCTTTGATCGTGATCGTGCATCATAAGTGAGGGATGAGATGGCCAGATTTTATAATGGATATTTGCAGCCCAGGGGTGCCCTACAAAGGTATATAAGGGTGGTTTTTGCTCAGGGGGCTTCGTTCTGCCCCATCTGAATAAAAAAACTTTAGTTTTCATTATCCCTGGTAGTCTAGCAGCCCCCTTCCCATCATAATAGTGTGCATAGCGATCCCTCTATCCCTGGTAGTCTAGTGGCCCCCAATGAGTATTTTATTAATATGTCTGTTTTTTATCCATGGTAGTCTAGTGGCCCTCCCATGTGTGTTTATTAATATTTCTTTCTCATATCCTGGTAGTCTAGTGCCCCCATCTGTATTTCATTATTATTCATATCCCTGGTAGTCTAGCAGTCCCCCACCACATCACAATAAAATAAATAAGCATGTTCAATGTCCTGGTAGTCTAGTGACCCCCACAGCCATGCCAGCCTGGCCAGCACCCCCCACCCTTCCCCAGCTGGCAACTGGCATGACCCACCTCTCTCCACGGCCAGCTGCCAATGTGTATATTATGAGCACTCATTCAAACGGACACTCTGAAATTATTTTGAGCAACTGTTTAAATTAGTGCGTAATATCACAGTTGATGGCTGGCCATGGAGGAAGAGAGGTGGGCTGTGCCAGTGCCAGCTGGGGAAGAGTGGGAACTGATGAGGCTGGCATGGCTGGGTGAGGGGTGTGAGGCCACTAGACTACCAGACATTGAACATGCTTATTTATTTTATTGTGATAAGAGGGGACGCTAGACTACCAGGGATATGAATAATAGTGAAATATAGATGGGGACACTAGACTACAGATATGTGAAAGAAATATTAATAAACACACATGGGGGCTACTAGACTACAGATAAAAACAGACATATTAATAAAAAATGCTCATTCGGGGCCACTAGACTACCAGGGATAGAGGGATCGATATGGACACTATTATGATGGGGAGGGGGCTGCTAGACTACCAGGGATAATGAAAACTAATGTTTTTTCATTCAGATGGGGCAGAACGAGGCCCCCAAGCAAAACCCATCCTTATATTATTTTTTAGGGCATCACTGGGCTGCAAAAAATTTTTTTGAAATCTGGCAATCTCGTCCCTCGCTCTTTGTTCGACAGCGAGGAATTTCTTTGATTGCAAGCCTGCAAATTCTTTCACCGCCACATTCTTTGATCGCGATCGTGGATCGGGAGCAAGGATGAGATGGCCAGATGAAAAAATCAATTTTCTCAACTCAGGAGTATCCTAGGAAGACAAATGAGGGTTGGTTTTACTCAGGGGCTTCATTCTGATGAACCATGGTAGTGGTTTACTGCAATTGTGTTAAGTTTGTAAATTACAGTAGTTTTTATTCTTTGGTCATGACCATGCAAATTCTTTGATCGCGAGACTGCAAATTCTTTGATCGCGAGATTCTTTGATCGCGATCGTGCATCGTGAGGGTAGGATGAGATGGCTGGATTAAAAAATAAATTTTCTCAGCCCATGGGTGCCCTAGGAAGTCAAATGAGGGTGGGTTTTGCTCAGGGGTCTTCGTTCTGTCAAACCATGGTGGTGGTTTAAAGCATTTCTTTCAATTTTGTAAATTACAAATGTTTTTATTCTTTGTTCATGACCCTGCAAATTCTTTGATTGTGAGTCTGCAAATTCTTTGATCGTGAGATTCTTTGATCGCCATCTTTGATCGTGAGGCCAGGACAAGATGGACAGATTTTTTTATAATGGAATAGATAGGGAAATTTTACCAAACTTTAAGTTTGAATATTTCAAAAATGGTTTGGTCTTTTTACTTAAAATTTGGAGGGTGTTTACGGCATGTGCTGTGCATGTAAATTACACTGATTACGTGTCAGGAAAAATTTTTTGGCGGAAATATGGCGTAGCGCAGTTTACGTTCTGCAGACAGTGTTTCACTTGTGGTGGTGCCTTGAAATTGATAGGATACATAGCCTTAGTGTCATGGATGTAGCTGCCAGGTGTTGTGTGTATTAAATGTAAACAGGTGTGGAACTGTGCCAGTCTGATAAATGAAAATTTCAAACTGTAACATGCTATATCTCGGAGATGGTTTGGACTTTTCACTTGAAATTTGGAGAGTGCTGATGGAATGTCCTGTAGATCTGAATTGTGGTGTTTACATCTCAGACAATTAATTTTTTGTGGAGAAATTGCATGGCGACATTAATGTTTTGCGGACAGCATTTTCTGTTATTCTATTACATTCATATTTGTTTAGTGGCTGGTTGTGCTGTTGTCACTGTACTTTTAGTCATCAGCTGTGTAATGCAGCCCAACACTTACAAGTTGGGCTTACATCTTGGCTGTTCCTCTCTCTCCCTCTTCCATCCCCACCTTCTACCCCTCACCTGGCCACTTCCCCACTTGTCTTATAACTGCCCTCCCTTGGGTATACAATACCACTTCGAATCATGTGCTCAGCCTACTACTTCTAGCACTTCAAATGTGTTATCCATCCTCTAACCTTTACCCTACTGGATCACCTGCTCTTGGGTTGTTGCAATGTACATTATATCCAAACATGGTTTTGTTTACCCTAGCCAGTTGGTCTGGGTTATTTCTGCTCTGTAATTGTGCTACACTGTTTTGTTTCAGTAACTGTACTTGTATTGCTCTGTTATTGCTACGTGTTTGCCTGTTCTTCCATTCTTGTACCCCACCCCCCACCCAGGACACTTCTGGAAATTAGCTGTTTACAGCTCATGTTGTCTTTCCTGGTTAAACATTTTCCAAATAAAATAATAAATAAATAAATGTCAAGGACATGGGGCACCCAGCCCAGTGCTCAGGAATGCCAGGTAAATGGCCACATAAAAACATAGAATTTGACGGAAGATAAGGACTGCCTGACCCACCTAGTCTGTCCTTTTTCCCTGCCTACTGTAACACCACAGACCCAACTTGATCTCTGGCTTTACCCTCCTTTCCCTGCCACTAAGGTTCCCTTATGCCTACTGAATGCCTTCTTGAATCCCATTACAGTTTTTGCCTCTACCGCCTCCGCTGGGAGGTTGTTCTAGGTATCCATCACTCTTTCTGTGAAGAAATACTTCCTTACATCTCTCCCGAGTCTACCCCCACCAGCTTCATTGCATGGTCCCTTGTTCTTGAACATCTTTTACTCTGAAAAAGGCTTTCTTCTTGAACCTTATTTATACCCGTGAGGTATTTGAAAGTCTCTATCATATCCCCTCTCTCTTTTCTTCCAGGGTGTACATATTGAGGTCCTTCAGTCTTTCTTCATAGGGCTTTTGATGTAGAACTTTCACCATTTTAGTAGCTCTCCTCTGGACTGCCTCTACTCTGTGTATGTCCTTTCTGAGATGTGATCTCCAGAACTGGACACAGTACTCTAGGTGAGGTCTCACCAGTGATTTATGCAGCGGTATCACCACTTCCCTCTTTCTGCTAGTAATATCCTTCCCAGTTCATCCTAGCATCCCACTGGCTCTCCCCACTGCCTCGTCACACTGTTTGGTCACCTTTAGGTCATCAGATATGATTACCCCAGGTCTCTGTCCTGTTTGGTGGTCACCTGTACCTCTCCCCCATTTTATACTCTGCCCCTTTGTTTCTGTGCCCCCAGTGCGTGATTTTGTACTTCTTCTCATTGAAATTCAGTTGCCCCACTCTTGACTACTCTGTAAGCTTTTATAGATCCCTCTTCATTTTTTCCACCTCCCCTGGAGTGTCTATCCTATTACAGATCTTAGTGTCCTCTGCAAAAAGGCACACCTTCCCTTCTAGTCCCTCTGCAATGTCATTAATAAAATCATTAAAAAGGACCAGTCCCAGTACTGTTCCTTGTGGCACCCTGCTGGTCACCCCCCTTCCTTGGAGTGAACTCCATTTACCACCACCTTCTGTCTCCTATCCCCCAACCTATTTTTCACCCAGTTTACCACCTTTGGACCCATCCCTGGGTTTCTCAGCTTATTTATGAGTCTCCTATGAGGAACGGTGTTGAAGACCTTACTGAAATCTAGGTAGGCTACTTCCACTGCTCCACCCTGATCGACTTTCCTGGTCACCCAGTTGAAGAAATCTATCAGATTTGCTTGACATGACCTCTCCCTTGTGAATCCATGCTGCTTCAGATCTTGCAAGCCACTGGATTCAAGATATTCCACAATCCTTTCCTTCTGTAGTGATCCCATTAATTTCCCCTCCACCCAGATCAGGCTGACCAGCCTGTAGTTTACCAGCCTCCTCTCTGCGTGATGCAGGATCAGCAATTCCTTGCACTGCCATATCAGTGATCATAATTCAGGAGCAGACCTGGGACACTGGCAATCAGGCAGTCGACTTTGCAGAAGTGCTGCCTAAGGCAGTACATACAGTACCAGCCTGCAGAAGGTTGGTGGTGCATTTTGCCACTATGGTGACCCCCTGATGACTGGGCCAGGGAGCTTGGCTCTCCATTGTGAGGCTTTGGGCACCACAGTGGGAAGGAGGGAGGGTTACCTGGGGGAAAAAACAGGAGAGAAAAATGCCATGCTTTTGGAGGATGATGGATTGGTGCTCTAAGGCCTCATGCCACCTCTGACCTGACTAGATGACTAGATTGTGCTTGTGGGTGGGGACTGCCCACTTAACATCCTCACCTTGGGTGGGGGTTCATGGAAGAACCACAGACTGATCAACTGGTTGTTGGAACTAAGAGGTCATCCTTAGAGGTTGGAGGGGGCCTGGCTGGCTGACAGGAGGGTAAAATATGATGAAATAGCTAGCTAGCTATCAGATGACAAACATTTGAAATAATATCCTTCCAGATATAAGAAATTTAGAATCTCAGATATTTTTAAAGAATAAGCTGGAAAATTACTTACCTTCATTCGTTTTAGAATCTAATGCTTGTTATCTAGTTATAGCTTTGCCAATGCCATTATATGGATTATTTTGAATGATTTAAGATCATGTTTGTATGTATCAATGTATGTTTCAGTCAATGTTCAATGTTCAGGTCATTCCTGGTCACGCCTACAAACAAAGATTAAATTCCCAGTGAGGTTTACTTGGTTAAATGCTAAAGAAAGAAATAACTTGATTAAATGCTAAATAAAGAAATGCATATAAAACAGAAACTACATAGAGATGTGGTGGTGTTATTATAAGAAATGCATATGCCTATAGCGGAAGTACAAAAGCTCGAGAGGAGCTGGGTAGTGATAGAGCTAATGGTTAGATTATGGAGGGATGGATCTAGAATCTCTTCCAATTTACAAATACTACGTTACTCTGGTGGGGCAATTCAGTATCCATAAACATTAACTAAACATTGAATCATACTGTAGGCTCCTTCTGAGAAAAGGTATTGATGGGGATAAAGACTTGCACTTTGCATCTCTTTATGGCACCCCCAAAACTCTTCACTGACAGGGTTGTGTTCATCTGCTAGGCTAAGCATGCAGATGTGACTAAAAGGTCAAACTCCGAGCCCTCTCACCTCATGGCCATCCCTTAGGATCTCAGTTCTTACACATGCATCACCCAGGCAATCAGCACAGCTCCCAGCTCCACTGCTAATTGATCAATTTTGTTGATATTTTAAGATAGGAATATAACATTTTGAGATATTCCACTTTTGGTTCTTGGTCTTCAAGTCTGTTAGTCAGGCTCATCCTGGTGGCACTGAGGGTTGAGGTGCTGGACACCACACTCGTGCCACGAGCACCCGGTTCGTGAACAAGCTTGGGGTCTGCATGGGGAAGAGATCGAGCATCCGAGGACTGCTCTCTCTTCCTGGGGGAGGGCTGGAGATGCACTCACTCATGGAGCGACCTCTGGTGGTGGCTGGAGGATTGCCAACTGAAAGAGCGCGGCATATGCCATGGGTGGGCAGAGCTATGACAACATGTCGCCTTGCTCCCCAGGCTCCGCGGGGAAGGGGGGGAATGAAAAAATAAGAGAAAAACCCCAATCCTGGGGATAGATGAAGGCACCTCGACCTTCCAGCCCGCACTCCCAATTCCAGGCTAACTCCTCTCCACGGCCAGACTCGTGTGCTGGGCTATAAAGATAGAGCACCCTGGGTGGATAGGGTGACCCTACCTCCAGAGGGTTCAGGTGGTGCTTGGTGACACGAGGGGAGAGGAGTGGTCACGGAGGGAGGTAGAGGCTGGGAGCCCCTGAGGTTGCTGGAAGGAGTTCTCCTGGGTTGGAGATAAACAAAGTTAAAAAAAAAAGTCTGTTAGTCAGATTAGACTGAAATTTAAATCTTTTGTTTGCATATTGAGAAACTTTCTTGACCCTAGCACGTTGTGTTTTGTAGGCGTTGGTTGCGCTGGCACAGGATCTTTAGACTATTTGGATTGCTAATGGCTGCCAGTTAGCTAGTTTACTTTCTTTGTGGATTAATTCCAGCAGCAACCCTTATAAATGTATTGCCCCATGCCCATGCAGTGTTCTGTTGTTTAATATATCATGCTAGGCTCCTTTTGAGAAAAGGCACGGATGGTGATAAAGACTATTATAAGTCAGATCTTCTTATCATCCGTGAATTTGTTGTCTTATGTGAAAACATTTAAGTGGAGCAATCCTCTTCAGGAGGCAGGGAGAGGAGCATTATATAAGCTTTTCTGTAAATTAAAGCAGCAGTACAATATAACGTGCTTTTCCAAAAAGTTAGTTTTAGCTACAGTTAATAAAAATGTTAGCACACCTGTCATATCTACTTTTTGAAATACCTCTTTTGCTGTGCACCATGTTTTTTGTTTCTCGATCCTAACCCTTGCCAGGCCTACAGTGCTATTCCTAAGCTAAAAGGGGTGGCTATCTTTTTTCTCTGGGGGGGGGGGACTAAATTTAAACATTTGTAAAATACTTAAATTCTAGTGTAATAAAAATTTTTACCATCAAATAAAACTGGAAGGTGTCTGGAATTTGTTATAATGAAAAGAGGTAGGGTCAGTTTTTTGGCCCAATTTCATTGCACAACTGTTTTAAAAACTGAATATAAAACTTATTATAAATCATGCTAGCCAACTTAAATGATTTATGTAAGTTTATTTGTGCTGTATGAGATGTCGCTAATGGTTTAATGGCATAATCTTACACAGTTTGGGCAGACACTCAGCTTCACTTTGTGGTTCTGTCACCCAGGCTACATGAGATGACTCTCATACCGTAAAAGACATTGTGCAGAGCACATACAGTACAAACCTAATGGGGAATATTTCTGAACAGTGGCTATCGCTGTTTGAGAGCAAATGAGAAGCTCTTTTAAAAGAAGTATTGGGCTTGCCTATTGCTGACAGCAGTACAGAGACATAAATGGTTTAGTCCATCATTTAGTAATGCTACATTGTCACCATTCTTTAGAACATTGTGACATCACTGAGGGTGATGCTGTGCCCAACTAGCAAGCAAGGAAGCAACATTTTATTTCTTAAGTGCCCATCCCTGGAGGCTCTAGGCCCCGAACAATGGCACGTAAATTAAATCAAGCAAAATAAGAAGAATTAGATAAACTAGTTAAAATAGATCAGATGAATAACAGTGTACCAGTAGTAAACTAAGTGACTAAGAGATTATAAGCTAGGCCCCTGGAATTCTGCGATTCTGTGGTTGCGGAACTTTCCTCAGAATTTGCATCATGCTGCAGAATGTACATAGTGCCACAGAATTCACTGTTTTTGGTGAATTTTTTTTCAAATATACTGTTTTTCCATAGTTTTATGCTTTCTTTCCCATCTTGTTTATACTGAAGCCCCTCCTCTATGCTCGGCATATGATGTCATTGATGACATCACATCATATTTAACCAATGGCAGGACTGTGTTCTGCCAGATAAATGAATAAATCATGCCGCAGAAATCAGAAAATGCTGCCACAGAAACCAAGGAGCCCTGCCGTAGAAATCAGAAAATTCTGCCGCAGAGAACTAGGGGCCCTGATTATAAGTAGCCATCTGGGTTAGTACAAGGAGAGAAAGCTTCCTTGAACAGGTGGGACTTCAGCCCTTTCTTAAAGGCTTCCAGAGAGGGGTCCTCCCTCAAGGACCTTGGGAGTGAGTTCCACAGAGTTGGAGCTGCTACTGAAAAGGCACATTCCCCAGATTACTTCAACTGGACCCTGGGAACTGCTAGGAGGCCTTCTTCAGAGGAATGGAGAGGCCATGAAGGTTAGTATGGAGACAGAATGTTACACAGGTTGCTAGGCCCCAATCCATGTAGGGCTTTATAGGTCAGTAGACCAACCCTGAAGGAGATCTGCCACTTCACCAGCAGCCAATGCAGATTGCATAGGACTGGTGTTATATGGCAAGACCTAGGGAGGCCTGCTAACAGTCTGCCCACTGTGTTCTGTGCTAGCTGCAGGTGACGTAAGACTCCTCTACTTAGCCCCAGGTATAAGGTGTTGTTGTAGTAGTCAAGGCTCCAATCCATGTAGGGCTTTATAGGTTAGTAGAACAACCTTGAAGGAGATCCATCACTTTGCTGGCAGCCAATGCAGATTGTGTAGGACCAGTGTTATATGGCAGGACCTAGAGAGGCCTGCTAACAGTCTAGCCACTGTGTTCTGCACTTGCTGCAGATGATGTAGGGCTCCTATACCTAGCTTCAGGCACAAGGCATTGCAATAGTCAAGTTTAGAGGTTACAAAGACAAGGATTAGTGAGGGCAGGTTGTTGGGTGAGACTACAAGGTAATTAGCCAAAGATTTGCCCACAGTAACATCACAAGGTTCTAAAAATGGTGACGATGTACTATTTGTACAAGGCAGACTTAGTCGTTAATGCCACAGTACATCTGTTATCTACAGCTAAGACCACTACCTAATTTAAAAAGAGCATTTCATCAGATTTCAGACTATGAAGGGCATTTGTTCAGAATGTTCCCTTTCAGACTAAACTGAAACCACCAATCTCATTCATAAGTCTCACTGAAAACTCAGAACTTTGGGTGTCACTTCAAAAGTATCATGTTAAGCTAGTTATAGTATGTGACAAGCAAAGCAGTGATCTATTATGTTGTACAACTCATGACTGAGCAGCCGAGTTCTCAGGTTTTCAATGCAAGTGTAATTAGGCAGCAGGTGCTGCACAGTAAATCGTAAGTTTTTCTCCTTTTCCAATAGTTCCTTATTTTGTGTCTTCTTTCCTTATCATTTGGGACAGGAGTGGAAGCCCATTTCTCCCAGCCAAGAGGGTGTGCACAAGGCTGCATCAACAAACGATTGCAGTGCACATGTGGCATGCTGGGAGGGGTTCTCAGCATCAGGTGGTCCCACCACTCCCTCCAGAAACTGAACCTAGAGAAACACACTTTAGATTGGTGCACTCTGGCAGTAGGGGGTGATAATTAAGAAGAGGGGTTCTAAATCCTGGCACCCCCCCCCCAATCCACTACTCCACTAAATAAGACAGGTTATCCAGTTCAGACACAATAGTATTTTATAGCTGGTTAGAACAAGCTATCAGTAATGGAAAAGAAAATACAAACCAATTACATTTTCAGGAATTAGAATTTTGTATAAACATTATGCTTGGAGATATTCCTGAACATAGAAGGCAATCTTGAAATGTCCCTTATTTTCCCATCTGAACAAAGAGAATCCTTGTGGCAGTAATGTATTAAGCATACTCTGTGCTGCTAGTTTGTGGAAATGAACCCAGAGCTCAGGATTGAATGTAGCAGAGCTCACAGTGCCATGATACTGTGCCCCCACTGCCCAAACGTCCCTATTTCTAATTCCTTAAAAAAGCGAACAACCCTATGTTGTAGGTGGATTAAGAAAGTAATAGATTTTAATGACAACTGATAAAAGGATGTGCACTTCAGTGTTAGGACTGCTTTAGATGTATGGAGTGATTCTAGCAAAAAAAAAAGCAACTAAAGGTTGGAAAATTTCACAGAGCACATCTGAGGCTGGTGTAAGCTTCCTTCTCAGGTGTCATTTTGATTAATGCCGCTTTTCTTTAAATGACCCCTGAGGTCACATAAATACTAGAAAGAGCTTCTCCTACTTCCCGCGACACCAGTGGGAAATGATTGTATAATTTACTCCTCATAAGACTATCTCTTGGAACAGTCTGTAATCTGAAATGTAATCGAGGCCACTCTAATGTAATGTTCAATTGTGGAATGTGGCTGTCAGTAAGGCAAATGCATTCCCAAATCTGCACTCTGCAGTGCATTTGAAAGGCACTCTTGGCTTCTTTATCCCTGCAGATTAGGATAACCTGTGCATCTTTTTGCAGTAAAAAAAAGAACATTGTGCTGAAAATGTTGATACCACGCAAGCCTGAAAAAGCTGCTACCTTCACTGACACACATTTAAAATGCTTCTGTGTGTATTTTTGCTAATATTGCCTAGTGCCCTGGTGAAGCATGTGGATCCCTTAGCAATAAAGGAGCAGTATTTTTTTAACTCTTTGTCTTCCAGAGGGAAAAGGTGTTTTCATTATTTGCTATGAGAAATTGAGGTAATTATGGACCACTGACAAATGCGGTGCTAAACAAATTTATGACTGTGTTTATAAGGGACGTTCCAAAGCACTTATTAAACATCAAATTGTCATGTCTTGTGGATTTGAAAGATAACATCTGTTCAGATTCTTTTAAAATACAATAATTTTTGTACTGGAATAACTAGACAAAGAAACTGCAAAATAATTACATTAAACTGATTATGGGACTTCTGAATTCACAGCTCACATTTCTCTTTCCTTTTTTCTTTCCCCCAGCTGTCTCTCTGTCAGCAGAAAGCAACCTGGCATTTAACAAAATTTATTTTGCATACATGGCATTCCATTTTTGTAGACACAAAATGTTCACCAATCAGGTATAACCAAATTAAATGCTCCATGCGAATAAATAATCAAGTATTCAGAATGTTTTCCTCCTTGTTACCCTGAAAGTAAGACACTAAACCTCCTCCACAAGACCTTTGAAGGAAGTATGCAAGTCTGTATTTTAGTACAAATCTGTGAATTAGGGTTGTGCATCAGGCTTATTTTTGGAATTTGCTTCATGTTTACTAGGATATATAACTTTGCATTTAAGACTTGTTCCTGTTGTTAGTATAAGTGGCTCAATAGGTAGTAAGCTCTCTTCCGGGTTTGGCAGATTGCAAGTTCTTCTCCAACACCAGATGCTTGGGCAAATTCCTAATGACACTTTAGTGCAGCATAGGTGGTGCTGGTGGTGGGATCTACACTGTTCAGGTGCCATCCTTTGGATGAGAGACTAAACCAAGGTCCCTTCTACTTATCTCTGGTTGCTGCACAGGTAGAAGTAAAAAAATTCCCTGACACTTACTGTAAGAGTAGAGGAGTTTCCCTGGTATCCAGGCCAAAATCCCCCCTTCCATCAATAAAACAGTCCCATGTAACCCACCCCAGGACACACCTGAGCATAAGCTGTTACAGCTCATAGAAATATAGAAACATGGAATTCTTCAGGCAGAGAAAAGACCAGTGGTCTGTCAAGTCTGTCAGCTGTGCCTTTTCTGGTCAAAAAGTACAAAAAAAAACCCCAACAAAACAAGACAAAACAAAAACAAGATGGCACAAGACCAAGTGTCTCAACATTATTAATAAAATATGCATTTATGTTAAGAGCAGTAGTAGTAATAATATTTTAAGAGGTTTTTAAATCTAGTCTGAAAACTTTTCTATTCACTGAGGCCTTCCATGAATTTTAATTAATTTAATTATTTTATTTCAATTTATGTTGTCCGTTTAATTGCCTTACCTGTAGTTGTTTTATTGTACAGCACCCTGAGCCTTCAGGAAAGAGCGCTATAGAAATAAAGTTGCCTTGCCGATCTGTTTCCAACTGATTTCAGGCAAGGTTGAATAATATGTTACATGGTCTAATCCTAGTACAAATATTTAAGAGTAAGACTTGTATTTGTAAAAATTGCAGTATTTGTCCTGAATAGTATTTGTATTGCAAAGAAAAGTATTGATGTCACACAGCTGTAATGGCAATGTATAACTGAGATACAGGCGTGTACAACATAGACACACAGTCATTTTATAAGTTCAGATGTTCTGGAGGTTTTCTGTTTCAATCTGGATGTAGACAAGAAGATTAAGGGCACAATATTGAAATGGTTTGCAAGGCGCAACGTGTGTTTTGACTTTACAAGCTGTTTTTGCTAATGCAAAGTGATCATTCTGCAAGGTTCATGCTATTGGTCCCTCCTGTCACCCCTCCGCTGGGTCACACCTGGAAATAAGCTCCATCTCAGCAGGCTTATCCCGGTCACCAAATTTAAAATAAATAATAAATACATTCTTAAATAAATATTGGGAGCCTTCCATTTGCAAGTAAAATGCTGTTTACATCTATTTGCAAAGTTAGCACTGGAGCAGATGCAAAAATGAGAGTTGGCATCCCTAATACATGGAACAGAGTAGTACTGGATGCAAATGTACATGTTGAAATTACCTGTTTGTGCTTTTTAAAATAAGGAGTGCTGACAGCCAGTTTTAACCACTCATAAATGACTGCAGGGCATTTGCAAGCAGTCTTCCCCACACATGGCATGTGTATGAACTTTGCATACATACATCCTCACCTACTATAGCACTTTACAGAGGCATTGTGGACTAATGGAAATGGAGATATCAGGTGCAATCCCTACTATAGCAAAACACTCACTGTGTGACCTTGAGCAGGTAATGGACTTCCTAATGTACCATGTTGCAACTTGCAGGCAGTTTGACTACATGGTCTCCAGATTCTCACATGAAAATATACTCTAACAAATGGTGTCAGGATAAAACAAGGCACTTTATTTTCCAGTAAGACACCAGTAAGACAAACAAACTCAGTCTTGAGAAGGAGCAAGTTACACACAAAAAGATCTGGCTGCTTTGTCTGAGGGAAAGGCGTGTGGTTTATATCGCTGGTGAGTTGTTTGTCTTACTGGCGTCTTGTTGGAAAATAAAGTGCCTTCTTTTATCATGCCACCATTTGTTAGAGTATAACTTCATGTGAGGATTTGGAGACTGTGTAGATGAATTGCCTGCAAGTTGTGAGTACCCCTTCTTTTTTGTTTGAGCTCTGGTCCTGTGCTGTTTCAGTAGCCGGCTTTGTACTTTTCACTTGGGACTACTGCACCATGTTGGCTCTGTGGCTTCTTGTACATACAGTAGTTATTGGTAACCATGAACATACATGATTATCAAACTGCTACCTGGCCAGTGGTGGCATAAACACTATGATGCAACAGTTTCCCTTGTACCTGCAGTACTGCAGCTCCACATTATTGTTCTTTTAGTCTATTTCTCTATATAGCACACAACCTTCGTACATCATTGGGGGGGATGGTGCCCTTCAATCTGATGTTAAACATGTGTACATTATAGTCAAGAAGATGTAAAAACCCTGTTTGTGACTTTGATGATAAGTGGATTCATGTAAGCAATAACACATGATGGGGAGGTGGTGTTTGTGGGATAAACACCTGCCCAGGTGAGTTGTGAGGCCCAAGGGGATTGCACTGAGGGCCTTCAGCACCTGGAAGGGTGTTTACCCATGACCATCACTGACCCTGACCATCTTATTGTGCTGATAAAATGGAGCCCATGAATAAAAAACATTTGAATATTTAAAACAGTTTAAAAACTAGTGAAAAGAACCCACATTATTTTAGTACAAAAAATTGTCCCTATCACAGACGACAGTGTGATGCTTTAGTGTCAGTATGTCACTATATGGCACAATTGTTTGAGAGTTTTTTAAAACCAGAATTGTTTTAGTTTTTTTATATATTTTGGGCACTAGCTCCTAGGTTTTAGTAGATAGCAGTTAATCACGAAAGAAAAGGAGAGAGAGAGAGAGAGAGAGAGAGAAAGACATTTACGAGAAATGCTGCTAGCATGGCAATGCACACTGACAGAGGTGTCTGCTGTTGTGTGATGACACAAGCCCCTGGACAGCACACAATGAACAGAGCTGGTCAGTAGTTGAGATTATGTGGTTGAGAGTTGGGAAGATGGAGCGGGGCCACTTGGTAGCACTAGGTACAGTAACTGCTCACTGTTCAGTAGGGGCTAAAGGCAAATAAATTGTAGCGTTTTGTTGTTTTGGAAAATATCCAGAATCTTCACCATTTAAGCCCTGAGGACTGTAGCAGAACATGAATGGGAAAGGTAAAGAAGAGAATCAGCATTGCTGAGTTTCAGCTGGTTGAACATGTGGGTGGGGTGTATCTACTGAGAGCTGGGGGGATGAACTGAGCAGGAGAGAAGGTGGGAGTTTATGGAGTGAGAGGCGGGGGGGATAATATGAACCTGAGACAGGATAGGAGGGAGTTTAATGGAGCAAGAAGGAGAGTGGGGGGGGTGAATGATGGAGCAGTATAGCAGCTATGTCTGCACATAGCAGAAAATGAAGACCAAGGACTGGAGGCCTATATATGAGACCAGACAAAAAAATATAAGAACAAGTTAGTTGGTGGGTTTAAAAGGGTTGCTTTAGTATGGTAGGTGTTTGTTAGGCTGGGGCTGTGGTTGTTTTTTTTTAATATTTTGATAAAATGTTGTTTTTGGCAAGTCATGGGTGTTAAGGTTTTTAGAATGTGACTTTCAGTGGGCTGCTCTGGGCCAGAAAGGCCAGCACACAAAAAGTTCTTTATTACTGCTTTTTTATTATTTTACAACCTCAGTGTTTCACCTTAAAAGTCTTCTTCAGGGGAACTGTGAATAAATTAAAAATGCATTTTAACCCTTGCTGTGCCACAGACTGATATATCAGTCCAGAATGCCAATACGTTCCAAATTTGTTGGCAGTCGAAGGGTTAAAACAAATAATATTTTATACATACACTTATTAAAATCCAAGCACTGATGTTACAATTAAACTCACTGTGACATACCAGTACTAAATATATCTAAATTCACGAATTTACACTTATGGCTGCTCTTTCTTTTTCTTCAAATTATCTGCAAATGCATATGTGAACATTCATTAACTGCACATGTATTTACTCAGATATTATGGTTAATACCCGCTACCACACCAGCATACTGTTTTTAACATGTGCTCAAATAGATGGCTACCATTAGTTTTACCAGCGGCTCTATCAGTGCCCCAAAATTATGTAGAATTGGAAAGGAATCCATTACTAAAGATTAAAGAGAAAAATCACAGAATTCTCACAGGAAATGGTAGAATAGGTGACTTGGCTGGAGAATAGGACACAGAGGATAATAGTAAATGGTAATAAATGGAGTCCACTCTGAAGAAAGGGGGGTTACTAGTGGGGTACCGCAGGGTTCAGTATTAGGACTGGTCCTCTTCAATGTCTTTATAAGCGAAATTGCAGAGGGACTAGAAGGAAAAGTATGTCTCTTTGCAGATGACACAAAGATCTGCAACAGAGTTGATGCACAAGGTGGAGTGGAAAGGATGAGAAGGGACTTGGCAAGGTTAGAGGAATGGTCAAATGTATGGCAGCTTAGATTCAATACTAAGAAGTGCAAGGTAATGCACTTGAGAAACAAAAACCCAGGGGAAGAGTACACAATGGGGGGGGGGGGTGAGATACTAGCAACAACAAAAATGGAAAGGGAACTGGGAGTAGTCATATCAGATGACTTAAAGGTGGGCAAGCAATGTGAGAGGGCAGTAAGGAGGGCTGGGGGATACTGGGATGCATAGGGAGAGGCATCACCAGTAGAAAACAGGAAGTTGCTATCCATCTGTACAGACAGCTGGTAAGACCCCATCTGGAGTACTGTGTGCAGTTCTAGAGATCCAATCTCTGCAAGGACATAGACAAGATGGAAGCTGTCCAGGGGAAGGCAACTAAAATGGTGCAGTGTCTGCACCAGAAGACATATGAAGAGAGAGACTAAAGGAGCTTAATATGTATAGCCTCGAGGAAAGGAGGGAGAGGGGGGGACATGATAGAAATTTTCAAGTACCTCAAGGGAACCAACAAAGTCCAAGAGGGTAGCATCTTTCAAAAAGAGGTATGCAAGTACAAGGAGGCCAATTTGAAGATAGAGGGGGCAGCTAGAGGTAATGTAAGGAAGTATTTTTCACAGTGAGGGTTGTGGATGCATGGAACAGCCTTCTGGAGGAGGTTGTGGAGTCAAAAACAGTGGTTGAATTCAAGCATGCATGGGACAGTCATAAGGCAATTGTAGGGGTTGGGGGTAGAAAGAAGTAGGCTGCTGGTTAACTAGGATCTGCAGCTTATCCATTATGTAGGGGAATGGGCAGACTGGGTGGGCCAAGCGGTCTTTATCTGCCATCAAATTCTGTGTTTCTATGTTTCAAGGAATGGGAAAGTGAACTGTTACTAAAAGAGTATCCAGAAAGTGGCTGAATTTTGCTAAGTGCATGTATAAAAGATTATTTGCTAAAAAATGCATTTTTAATTTATTCACAGTTTCCCTGAAGAAGCCTTTTAAGGTGAAATGTTGGGATTGTAAAGCAACAAAAAATCTGTACTAATGAATTTTTTGTGTGGTGGCCTTTCTGGCTCAGAGAGGCCCACTGAAAATTACAGTCCAGTAACCATATGGGGCAGCTCCACTGAACTGTAGAAGAGCACTGAGTGATTTCCCACAGGAACTTTGTAATTGTTAAGATTTTTAACCTTATAATCATCACTGCCATAAATGTCTTTCAAAAAGATTCTGGGAGACAGCGATATCAAAATGTGCTGCGTTTCTGATGGTTGAAGGGGTTGTCCCTCCACAACCACCTGGGTTTTGAATCCTCTTGGCCAATCAGGATGCAGCTTTTCCCTAACCTTTTGCATTTTGTATTCCAACATGAGGAATTTCTGTTGAGGCACAAAGCTGTTTGTGAGGCACCAACATGTTGTGTGTCTTGTCACCATTGTCACTAGTGTGCTTTTTAACCAGTTCTTGTATCCCTTCAATCAATCACATTTGTCAGTGGGGTGCTTTTATTGTTGCATACATGCTTGCAATATAGAGGGACTGTTTTGGGGGATTTTAAAAGGGAGTGTTTGTGTTCTCTGTCTGTTTTGTGTTCCCAGTGGGGGATGGGGGAGGCTACTGTCAGGTCACTTGTGTGTGTGTGTGTGTGTGTGTGTGTGTGTGTGTGTGTGTGTGTGTGTATATATGTATGTGTGTGTGATTATGTGGTAGCTTTGTGAATGGACTTGGATACTGAGTGTGCTCTGTTTTAGCCTCTTGTGCCGGGGACACATTGAAACTATTTTGCACTCACAATGATATCATTGGCTGTTTGAGTATACAGTACCTTCTTTACCTGTTACACACTACCTAATGAACACTGTCTCCACTTTATGCTTGTGTTTGTGAGCGCCTCCAATATGCTACCCATATTGTCTGACAAAATGTAACAATATGGCAGTGGGCTTGGCAATTCCAATTAAATAGACTATTAAAATAGCTCTGAAGCAGAATTTGATACTTCACTGACATCTGATGTAACACTTCCTCCTGCAGAATGACTTCCAGTCATCCAGAGTCCAAGAATCAAACTCTTTTGCTAAGCACCGTTAGCATGAACTTCCATGAACTTTCTGCCCACTGTTATCCATGGATGTAATAAACAAAAGATCCATTTGCTCATTAGCCCCTTTCCCCTTCCACTTTAACCACATAAAGTACAGGATTAAGCAGCATTATAAAGCTTAGTGGCTGGGTGACATGCATGTTTGTGAAGAATTTTTTTGTAAAATAACAAACCTCACTATAAAAAAGTATCATTTTAATTGAAAATCTCAGTTTTTCATGAAATTGCTGCAGTTTGTTGAAAACAAATGATTTTTGTACACAAAAATAGTAATTTCACTTGAAAATAGGGATTTTGTGTGAGTTCACAGATGTATGAAAACAAAAAAATTCCTTCCAGTATTTATTTATGAATTCATTTAATTATCTATTTAATTCATTAAAATATTTGATGACTGGGAAAGGCATACTGAGCAGGAAATATTTTCCAAATCAGACCCTGGTGAAGAGGTAACAAGGGGGGAAGTGCAAACAAATGCAAAGAACCCAAGTGCAAAGAACATAAAAAAGTATACAAAGCCACAATTATGTACATGTAAGTGATGAAGACAGAGTACTGGCACATAACAAAAATAAATTACAAGGCCATATCTGGAGGCAGCGATACTGCAAAAAAGCAATAAAGGAAAGGGAACAGGGGATACAGCTAGTCACAAGAGCAGGATTGATAGAACTGAGACAGTGGGAGTGGTTTGAGGGAAAAGAGGGATGATGAGAGTTTAGTGGAGGAGAAGGAGGTTGTTTTAGAGAGCATGGAAGCAGATAAAAAGGGGACTGGCTTGCAGAGGATGTTTATAATAAAACTGTATAATACAAAAACAGGGTTTCACATGAATTTAACACATGAAACAAAATTTTGCCCAACCCTAATGAACATGCAAACATAGGAAAAGAAGGACGTAGGAAGGCTTCTCAGCAGACCGCCCTCCTCCTACACACACGTGTTAGTGGTAATATCATGTTACATTTGTTTCCCTTAAATATATATCCAGCCCTTTCTCAAATGTGTCTATCCTGTCTGAATTTACTTCATTAGTTTAGTTTTATTTTGTTAACCAAATGGATGCACTGGTGCAAAAACACCTTTTTCAGGCATGATCCAGACACTTCAGTACAAAAAATTTACATTACAACAGCATTACATAAGCATATAAAATACAGTAAATATATACCAGCAAGCTATTATATATTACAAAATATATACAGTACATGATATCAGTGTATGCAAAGCATTTATAAACACTTAAATTCTGAAAATGATTTTTCAATGTGTTATTAAAGCTGGAAAATGAAGATGAAGATCTAATAGACACAGGTATTGCATTCTACAAACAAGATGCCCAGTAGCTCAAAGCATTGTGTCACACTTCAGTATGCATACGAGGAATCTGAAGATGATCCTTTGATTTAGAATGAGAATTATAGTTACTATTTTGATAGTTAAGTAAACTGGCCAAACAAGAAGATACCCTATTTTGTAAAATCTTGAAAATGAAATTTGCCAACATCAATTGAAATTTGTATTCAAATCAAAGTTAATCCAGTTTAGTAGTATGTAGACAGTAATGTACTCTGATTCCAGTGAACAGAAAAAAGTTAGCTGTCTTATGATATATAAATCTCTTTCTTTCTAAATTAGATTTTTGTGGCAGCATCAATGGTTAGTGATCCATAGCCAATAATCAGTATTAGATTACGAAATGCAATCTTTAAATGAGATCCATAAGTCAAATATTTTCTAACACAATATAATTGACCCAATTTTTGATGAACTCTTGTGGTTATATTATTAGGGTGTGCAACAAAGGTCAGCCCTGAGTCAAGGTGTACTCCAAGGTACTTAAACACTTTGATTCAAGCAAATCTCCATCAGCTGTATTTATTGAAAAATATTTAGAATATTTCTTCAGTTTAGTACTTATACCAAACATTATTGATTCTGTACTTGTTGTGTTAAGCACCTGTTTATTCATCCTGAACCATTCATGTAAACCGTGAAATTTTTTTGAAGTGTAGTATTAATTTCATCAATATTTTTTGACTGAACATAAAGAACTGTGTCATTGGCATATATTTGCCAATGAACAGGTCTTTGTGTCAACATTTAGAAACAATGAAAAGATCAATGACCATAAAATGGATCTCTACTGAACACCACAAGGAAACATTAACTTGTTTGAAAGAACAGAGCCCAATTTTGCAATTTGTGTTCTATCATGCAAGTAGTCAGAAATCCAATTTAAAGAAGACATACCAAATCCAAGTAATTTTAAGTTTTGCAAAAAAAAAATTCATGGTCAACAAGACCAAATGCCTTGTTCAGGTCCATGAACACTGCTCCTGTCATGATACCAAAATTTAGTGCCTCATATACAGTGTTCATGAAACTGACCAAGGCAGTGTCTGTACCATTTCCCCTGCAAAAACCATGTTGTTCATTGTACAGCAGTCTGTACTGTTCAAGACAATCAGTCAAGTGCACATGGACAATTTTCTTCCATATTTTTGAAAGCGTTGGCACAATAGATATTGGCCTATAATTATCAACGGTTGACCTAGAACCCTTTCTATGTAAGGGGTCACACTGGCCAATTTCCATATATTAGGGACATGTTGTGATTCAAAAGGCAAGTTCAATATTTTTGACACAAGATAAGCAATGACTGGGACTGCCAGTTTCAAAAATGCTGGAACAAGGTTATCTGCTCTAGATAATTTATTAGATTTTAAACTGGTTAATAATTTAAACACTTGGGAACTTGTAACTCTTTCAATGTAGAACTTAAGTTGATTTGAAAAAAGATTTGAATGAATAAAACTTAGGGCAATTTTTAAATACAGACTTTGATCTATGTTTGTCGAAATGAAAATAGTTATTGAAAATATTAGCTATAACTTGATTATTTGAAGGTGCTTGACCATCCAATTCAATATTCAGATTAGTTTTTACTGTGGATGGGCATAACAAATTCTTTAGGCACTCCTAGAATTGTTTTGGATCTGAAAAATTGCCTAGTTGTTTTTTTTTCTAATTTCTTTTTTTAAAAGATTACAATACTGCCTGTAAATTGTCTAATTATGCAGATATTTAGTAACTATAAAATCTGACCATCCATTCTTTCTGAGTTTAATTAGTTTGAACAGTTCTGTGCTCATCCATTTGAAGTTTTTACCCTCAAAGCATCTCCTAGTTAATGGGATGTGCTTCTGTTTAATCCTCAAAAATTCAGAACTAAAAAAATTCAATGTGAAATTTGCATCGGGAACTGTATCCAAAAATGACTGATCTACATTCATCAAATCCAATACAAAAGCGACTCAAACTTACCTGGAAAAAAAAATGGATCATGTCCCTCTGTTACACCATTGTGCCAGTGACAAAAGATGGCTGCATGGTCACTTACACTATCAGATAATGGCCCAAAGGTTTTAATTCTCCTAGGGCATTGCACCAATATCCAATCACATAATGTTTTCTTTTTTGATTTATTAATTCTTGTTGGAATGGTCAGTAACTGTTTTAAACCAACATCATCCAAAATAATGCTCAAATTCACCATATTTAATAACAAATCCAGACTGACATCCCCCATGACTATGACTTCTCCCATTTAAAAATAAAACCATATAGAGGTCAGATCCCTGAGTCCCTCAATACCAACAACAAGGGGATTATAAATGCAACACACATAACATTTGTTTGGGCCAATCATTAACTTTAGAACAAGCTATTCACAAGTAGTTGTGCTTGTATAGTTAATTGAACAAACTGAAGCATTCAAATTATCTTGAACACAAAACATAGCCCCTTCCCCTTTCTTTATTAGGCCTGTCCTTTCCAAACACTGAATAATTAACAATTGCATTTTCACTATCAAGAATGCCAGGCTTTAACCAGCTTTTCCTAATGGCTAAAACATGTGGGGTATGTGTCTCAATTAAAATTTCAGTTTCAGGCAGTTAAGGGAGCAAGCTGCAAGCATTCAAATGCATAAAATGTAAGCCCTGTTTCCCCACCCAAATACCACTGTTTTAGGCACCCATTGAACAATTGAGGGGCCAGTCCTGCACTCAGCATCTTCTTATAATAACACAAGGAGAATGAGAATTATCATCCAGTGAAAATAACCTTTGCATTTTAAGGTAACATTCATAAAGACCTAATTTCTTGCCATAGCTATGGGGAATTAGACCTAGATAAAGCCTGTTATCAAGATTCATTGTAACATGATTTTTGTGGTCACTTAATACAGTGTTCTTCTGAGGTGTTAATACGTAATGAAATACTGTACATGTATCAAAACTTTAAATCACTAAACAATATAAAATGCCTCAGTACAAACCTTGAAGCTCCATTTTAGAAAAATAAAACAAAATTAGAAATGTAAAAATTATAACTATAAAAAGAACTAAAAAACTCATATGATAAAATAAATAGAGGCACTGGTAGACGTTACAGGATGTGTCAGTCTGTGTAAATGATGGACTTGCCCCAGAAACAAAGAACAAAACAGCAGTTATAAATCAAAATAGCCATCTACAACGTTAAAATGCTATACCTAATGCTAAGACGTAGAGTCCAAAAGGCAATAATACTGAGCCCACAGGAGTTGAGTTTGTACATTGCTTGGAAGTAAGTTCTGAAGTCCCAGCACTTTCTGTGATAAACAATATTTCCTTCTGTCTTATCTAAATATTTAACTTTTTTAAACATTTCTTATGACCCCTAGATGTGGATTCATTTGGATTCTGAAAGACAAAGACTCTTAGCATAATTTTGACTCTTTCAGGAAGCCATACAGCACAATGATGATATCTAAAGATCATATCTCATTCATCTTGACTCATCCTATAGTTTCTCATTACCATTAAAGTCTGACCAGGGAATGGGAATGATTCTGTGAACATCTTAGTATCTGGTGTCAAGACACTGGTTTTGTAAGATTTGCCTGTTTTCCATATTTGTCCAGAAATATGGGGCCCAATATGTGCAAAGTCCTGAAAGTGGCAGTTTGGAGTGCAAATATGTGAGCATGCCATGGGAACACTATACACAGCTATTTGGAAAATACAGACACATTGTATAACATGGTCTGTGTACTGAGTGAACAAGATGTCCCCAAAGAAAAATGCTAGTTGCTGCAAAGTGCCACTAGAACCAAGTGAGTGTTTGGACATGAAGTCATGTTCGGTATTCACAGAGTAAATATGCAAATTAAGACACAAATTGCTTCCTATGCTAAAAATTATTTTTATTGCCCCAAATCCTCTCTGCCATCTCACTGTGAACAATAAACATGCTATTGCCTGTCATTAGCATTCATTATATAAATACTTCACCTTTGTTGCTACGGAGTTCTCAAGCTGACTCTGGATTTGAGTACATGGCATTGTATATATAGTGAATGCAATACTTCTTTTGATGGCAAATAATAGCAGGACAATAGGATGACTATGATGGAAACAGGCACAGTCACCTTTTTGCAGATGTGAAGATCTACTGAAGTCATATGTTATCTCAGATTGTGCATTAACCCATTCTTTTTTTTTTCAACTCTATTTGTGCACCTCTGTGCGGTGAGGATTTTTTTCCCCTTTCAGCCCTGTATGCAGCCTCTCAGCTCCCCTGACCCAGCCTCCACCATGACTGTGAGGACAGGGAGGACCATGGCTTGCCCCCACAGAGGGGCCTCCCCTGGGAGGGGACAGGGTAGGAGGCTGAGATCACCATGAGCCCCGGCCCTGACAGACCAGGCTTTTTTTGGGCTGGGGAGAGTGGATATCCACTGGGGCATCCTTGTACTCATGCAGAGGGTTTTTTCCTGTTTGGTGAATCCCCAGAGGCGTGAATATGCAATGATGTCCAGTGCATGACAGGCATGCTCCCATGCTCACCTGCAGGACATCTGCTGTCACTTTCTACCCATTCCTGAGTGTCCCCCAGCTGCAGCACTCCCAGTCTCCACTGAGAGCCACTGGATGCCAGGGATCCACAACCCACCCCTCCCAGAAGGGAGAGCAGTCCTCTGGATGCTCATTCTTCTTCTCCTTGGCCAACCCCAGCACCAATTCACTTCAGACCCAGATAACCAGTGTGGCATGAGGTAAGGCAGAACCTCAGCCTCAGCACCACCAGGCCTGCTATTAAAGCAACAATATGGAAAAAAAAATATATATTTTTAGATAATGCTGTTAGCAGTAAGCACAAAATGAACATGTCCATTTTTCTTTTCTGCAGTTATTGACGGCCATCTAATAAATGCACATGGAGTTCTACTTCTGAAAACACAAATGAATAAATTCTGGATGGGGCCTTTTGAAAAATTCCCACCAATGTGTTTTCTTTTTGCATATCTGCTTCCACCAGTGGTACAGTTCACTTTGAGCACATTTTACAACAATTCTTTCATATCCTTGGTTTCCCTAGGGCTATAGTCTTATAGGAATTACATCTTCACTCCCTTGTACAAAAACAAACAGTGAGAAAACACCAATTCTACAATGCATCAACAAGACAGGCTAACAAGAATAGTAGGTGTTTAGTGATAGATACTAATAGCTGTATACATTTAATCATATAATGAGTTATGAATCATTGAGTTGACTAAAAAGGCATGTTTATAAACTCTGAGTGAATTAAAGAGACAGATTTTCAAATTTGATGATGTGAATATTTTGAAAGAGATGTATGCTTACCCTATACCACAAACTGCACACAGTGGAAGTAAACATGTTGCCATTAATAAAACAACTGTCAGTGTTGCTTAATATTGGTGGAACTCTAATTTGCTGAAAAAGTGAAAGTGGCAATAACACTGTTTATAGAAATGTACATTTATACCACAGCCCCCCAAACTTCTCTCTCTCTCCAAGTTTGGCTGTCTATATAATACACTGTGTAGCTTCATCTTGAAGTGTGCTCCCATACTCATCACTGCACCATGAATGATAACCAAGGCTGGATGAGTTTGTACCTCAGGTGAATGAGCAACATGACCCTCCTAGGTGCAAAATGCTGGGTTGGTAAACTCCTTGAGTACTTTTGCAATCTGTTTAACCCTGCCTCCATCCCTCTACATGCTAAGAACACAGCTGGAGAAAATGTTGCAGATTCCCCAGCTTAAAAGCAATCTGTCAAGTAGTAATCAATTTTAACCTGAACAAAACCTGGAATAGCACACCTAACAAACCTTGCTCCCCAAATTTAAACACATATACGCTAAAACTGAAGCATTACTTTGTCAGTTCCTGCAACTGTCCAGTTTAATTGATTTAATTGATTTCTGTCTCTCAATGCCCATAATCATGTATAGTATATCATCTTACTGTATACCGTGACACTGTTATGTATTTCTTGATTGAGCATTTTGCTGTGCTAATATAATTAATTTACTGCTCCTATTTCTCAGTATTCTCCATTCCCTCTACCTCTACCCTTATTCCTCCTCCACATCACATCAATAAATGAGACTTGTATGATTCTCCATATTACTCACCTGATAAAATAAATTTCAACAAATTAAAAAAAAAAACACAAAATGGCTATCCAATCATCACCTCACTAGAAACTCTGCTGCAGATAATGTACCTATAGTATTTTCCTGTATACCTTGTGTTCAACTTAGATTTTTTTCTATAAAGATCTTAATTTTAGAGGTTGTCTAGTGGCCTAGAGGGGGTGCAGCATACTCCAATTTTGGTGATGGGAGTTCAGGGGTGAGCCTGAAACACTGCTGACTGGGAAGTCAGGAGTTCGATGATTCCACATTCTGTGGCCTCCAGTCTGTAACCCCTGTAGCAGTCCAAGTTGGGGGTTACCCTTCAACCACAGGAGGAAGCTATGACTTATAAAGCCACTAGCGTGCATGGTGAAGCTTAATGAATGAGGTGCAAGGGACCAGGGTAGAAACTGGTGAAAAACCTATGTCACTGTCTAGATGATGATGGCTGCTGGCACTCTTGTACACACATGCAACATTGACCCCCTCCCATGCTGGGGGTAGCAGTTATCAGGGTGTGAGGTCACCTGACACACTGGGCTGAGGAATGGGAGGACAAGCAATGGTGGAGAAAAAGCTTGATTTTATAAAATCTACATTTTTGCACTTTTAATATGTCACGTTTCTTTAAATGAATTACTAAGATAAGATATGTGGAAAAGTTTGAGTCCAGCTGAAAGACATCAAATTAAAATTTTATAAAACTCTATCCAGCTGTTTTAAAGTTACAGTAATAAAGTAAGCCAAAAAAAAAAAAGACCAGAAGTTTCCTTAAACACATTAAAAATAACTAGGGCAAGAAAATGAAACAACTCAAAAACATAAAATTTCATTTGAGTTCAGTGGCTCAGTAGGTAGCACATTCGCTTCTGAAGCCGGAGATCAGAGGGCTGTGGGGTTCAGTTCCCACATCTGGCACTTGAGTTAATTCCTCCAGTACTGACACTGCAGTGCAGCATGAGAGGGTTGCTGCACTTCTGAGGTGCTGTCTTTCGGATGAGACATTAAACCAAGGTCCCATCTGCCTGGATTGGTGGTAGTTCAGGTGGATGTTAAAGATCCCATGGTACTTATCGAAAAGAGTAGGGGAACTTTTATTGAAAGGAGGACTCCAGACAAGCATCACAAAAAGAACAATAAAACAAGAGCATACAAAAAAGGAGCAAATAACCTCATAACATACACAATATAAACAGAATTCTCCCAATCAACTCAGCCATCGGACACAATTTACCCATAAAAGGGAACATTTCACTTGACCATAAGTCTTCATATCAGAGGCATAAATATTCTGCATAGTAGTGGTTATATTAAAAAAGAGATCATCAAAGGAAACAGTACGCTGTTGAGTAGACCATAAACATCTGGATTGCCAAATATAAAATGAATAACAAAGAAAATTAACAAAAAGTGTCTGCAGGATACATAGGCCATTCATCCCTATTTGTACATTCATCAAAGTACTATAGGAAAGTGATGAAAATAAAGGTTCTTTCCATCTATTTGCCAACCAAACCCAAAAAGGTCTTATATAGGGACAATCTAAAAAAGGTGTTCTTGTGTTTCTACCAAAGAGACGCAAGTCTTCTAGTACACCATCTATCACTGAATTGCTTATGTTTATGCTTTCTACCTACCGTAATCTACCATAAGAACTCAGCCAAACACTATCCCATAGAAAATCAGGTAGACGTTTCTGTGAGAGCAGCATCAGAATCCTGTCCTGAGACTGCAGGAGGACAATCTGGAAAAGTTAAGGTATCTGGAAAATCAACTAAAACAATTAAATTATATAATTGCTTTCTTGACATGGTTTCCAAATGTGAAACTGTAAGTTTCCATTTCAACAAAAAGCTAAAAGCCACAATACCATAACCAGGAAACCTGGGAATCTTAGCCAAAGCGGAAGATTTGCCATGCTTCCATAATGGTAAACCCAACACAAACCATAACCTAACACAGGAAACCAAACCTTCATACCCTGTCAAGCAAAGGACAGAAATTATAAGAAAGAAAAATACTCAGAAAAGGCTACTGGGTGGACCATACCAACACCACCCTGTCGATATATCTCTATAAGTGAAACCCCTTTAATTGGATTCAGTCTGTTCCCCCAAAAGGCTTGAAAAAATATACTATATAAGGGCGTGAAAAGAGACATCGTCGGGGGAAACACATAACTAATATACAAAAAAATCGGTAACAAAGTTTTAATAAATAATACACATTTTCTTTTGGCTATTTGTTTACCCCTCCATCTTGCTAATAGCGACTGGGCAGCAGTTAGCTTATGAAGCCAATTTGCATACATCACATCACCATCACTAAATTCAATCCCTAAAATAGAAATTGGAGCCTTAGAAATAACAACACCAGCAATAGTACCAGAGTCTGGGACCGGAGAGGAGCCAAAAGGAAAGCCTCTACATTTCCCATAATTAATCTTGGAACCGGAAACCTTGGAGAACAAATCCAATTCAGCACTAATAATAGGCCCTTCCGAAATCTCAGAAAGACAAACAACCAGGTCATCTGCATATGCAAGAATTTTGATTGGCAAGACATTATCTGCGAGACGAACCCCTGCCAGACCATCATGAACACTAACCATACGAATAAATACATCAATAAAAAACACATACAACAGTGGACTTAAAGGACAACCTTGCCGAACCCCTCTCTGTACAGCCACTGGAGTACCAAGCCAGCCATTTACATTTGGAATAAGATAAGCAGAGTGATATAACAACCGTATCCAATCTATAAAACCTTGTGGTACACCATAAGCGTGCAACACCGAGAATAGAAAAGCATGGGAAACACGATCAAATGCTTTTTCCTGATCAAGACTAAGCAAATAAACTTCAGAAAACCGGATCATGAGGAAAAGCTCACTAGTAACAATAAGTTATCATATTGTGTTCTACCCAGTATGGAACAAGATTGATGTGGGCTTATCACCGTGTCCACTACCACCTTAATCTACACAGTAAAATTTTGCTAAAATTTTAAACTGTATTCAACAAACTCAAAGTCCTCCAATTATGTAAATCAGTTTTCGTACCTTTTTTATAAAGCAAGACAACCAATGCTTGATTCATCGATGGGGCCAACCTTGCCGATGTCAACATAAGGTTATACAACTTAGACAATAGCGGAACCAACTCTTCCTGAAAAGTCCAATAAAAGGTCACGCCTAAACCATCCGTACCAGGTGTAGAATCCACATTCAATGAAAAAATAGCTTCCCTCACTTCTGAGTCTGATATATCTTGTAACAGATGTTGGTTGTCTGCAACACTCAATTGAGGAATCTGTAACTTGTCAAAGTCTATCAATCCACTCTGTACATCATCATCCTTCTGATATAAGTTACTTAAATAACATCCAACAACTTCTAGCAAAGCTGTAGGAGTCTTTACTAAGTCGCCGGAGTCAGTCGCCAATTCATTAATAACACGCTTACCAACCCGCTCTTTATAATCTTGGAAGGGATCCAACGCCCTTGTGTAACTTCAAACCAAAACGGTGTTCATGGTCTAGAGACCTAGCCCTATCATATTTATATTCCAACATCTGTTGTTTTATTTTTCTAATTTGAGTACTATAATCCCACCCTTCAGTTTCAGTTAAAGAAATCAATTTCTGTAATTGTGCCCTGAGACTTAAATATTCAAGATATCGTGCATTAATTCTAGAACGAGAATAATTCTGAAGAAAGGATTTCCAATCCTGTTTAGAATCATCCCACCAGGAAGCCACATCGTCATAAAAATCGATAACTGAAGGCCTAGCATATAATTCTGACTTCCAAGCTCGTTGGAGAGATTCATCCGACAACAATGAGGAATTCAACCTCCACAAATTCTTTTTACATCGCGGAGAACCATCCCACGTTAAGGTTACCGAGAGAGACTTGTGGTCGGAAAATTCCCATACCCGTAAATCAACTTTGGTAACTTGCAAAGGGGCGGAAAGAAAAACAAAATCAATCCTTAAAGATAACGTACTTTTAAAAAAACATCCTACCACCAGTAGGATGGATACAGCGATACGCATCCTTAAGTTGAGAAGTATCCAAAATTTGCAGCAACTTTTGTGAGTCACAAAATAATTTTGACGTCTTCATACCTCTATCAACTACACTAAGTGCACAATTAAAGTCACCCGCCCAAACAATTAAACGTGAAGTATACAAATAGGGATGAACTTCATTCAGAAGTGCAACACGAAGTGCTTTTGTCTGTGGAGCATAAATATTAATTAGGCGAAATCTTTCACCCCAAAATTTAGATCAAGCAATAATGCACATCCTAGACAAATATCCACCATCCTAGAAACCTTTAATACCAAATTTTTAAATAACACCTCACCCCATCACACAGGGTTTCCCCATTTGACTAAAAGGACGGTCCTGCAGACCATAAGTTACGAGCACGCTGCACCTCACAAAGAGTTTTCAACCTTGTATCCTGGAGACAAATAACATCACTTTGTAAGTGTTGCAAACAGGACAAAGTAGTAACCATCTTTTTATGACTCTTTATGCTATTAACATTGATAGAGGTAAACGTCAAAGAAGCCATAATAAAATAGAGATAAAGAGACATTACGGGAGAACTAGTACCCATACCTAGAAACTAGTAATCAGGGGACTTTAGAGACTCGCCTACATTGAGAGCGTCTAGGAAGACCCTCCACCTGCATCATGTCTCCATCATCCCCCTCGGAAAAATTGTCAGTAACCACAGAAGCTCTAGAAGAAAGATCTGAGTCGTTACCATCAGAGTCATCCTTTGATCCCAAAACAGCAAAGCTGTTGCCTTGTTTCCATGACTCAGAAGAAACACCACTGGTAGAGGCCTTAGGTACTTGATGAGTTGGAACTGGCTTCCCTGATCTATGTCGTTTTTGTGGTAACTTTTTTAAAAGGTGGGGCTTGAGATGGAGGAGGAGGCATCTCCGTCTTATCCAACTTGTCAGCTACAGGAAGAGCAGACTGAGTGGGTAAGGAGACTACAGAGGAAACTGCCACCGAGGGAGGCTGAGACTTTGTATCCGGCCCATCCACCGGTACAGAAGCACACTGCCCTACATTTGCACCTGAATGAGAAGAAATACTAGGGAGTGGCGACTGCGGAAGTGAAAGTCCAGGAGAAGGGGGTGGAGGCGGAACACTGCCTGTTTGCTGAGCAACCATAATCAAATCCTCATGGAAGGACAATCATCCCTATTATGGGATGCCCAAGGACATTTGCATGCATCCATGTCCGGGCTGTTCACATAAATTGCATTTAAACAAATTTAGACACTTAGTAGCCAAATGCCCAAATTCAAAACAATGGGAACATCGAGGTGTATCACAAGCTGTATTAAGGTGAGTATGTGAACCACATTTAAAACACGACTTTGGCTGACCCACATAAACAAACTTCTCTATCCCTTCCCAAAAGAAACTGTTGGGCAAATGTTGAGGGCCATTACTGAGGCAAACAATTTAACCCTTAATTTCCAACCCCGTTCCAAATCTGCTCACTATCCAAAATTGGTACTGGTTTATCTAAAACTTCACATCTCCGACGTAACCAAAAAAGAATGTCCTCAATGTGTACCCCTTCATTTCGAAACAAAATGGTAATCAATTTTACAGACGGTTTAGTAAGGGGCACTGCAAAAAAAGGTATCCAGAGAGGAGAGTTCTTAACAATCTGGAACATAGTCCAAACACGCTCTAAACCTGAAGGAGTTTTAAAGCTTACATCAAAATTAGAGTTTCCAAATGAATTAGTGCATAGATATCAGCAGACAAAATTTCATTGAACCTTTTAGCAAAACCTTAGCAATATAGAGTCTGTCAGGCAGATCTTCCAAGCCACCTTTATAAATCAATCGCACTGCATTCCTTCGGGAGCTGGTTCACCCTTATTAGAAAAAGGTCTGAAAGTTTAAATTGGGGAGGTCCTCCATAGACTGCTCAGAATCTGGGACCTTTGTCTCAGGCGTTATACTAATAGTAGTAGAGGATTAACTGGTGCAGAAACGGAACAATAGGGACCAAGGAAGGTATCTGCTGTACAGATAATGAAACTGTGGCAGCAGCAGTCGAGGAACAAGAAGCAACAGTGGCATTAACAGGGAATGATAACGCTGCACAGTAACATCTGCAGGATTCGCACCCAGCTACCATCGGATGTTTCAGCCATCCTGCAGCTGCTATGGCAGACTCAGGTGACCAACCTGAAGAGTCAATAGTAGCCCTATGGGTTTTGTACGCAAAACAGTTTGGGAATGTACAAGTTCAGAGGACATAGGAGAAACAGGAGTAGTATAGGAGTTCCCAGGCCATGGTCAGCATTTCCAGTACCCACACTCTGTCCTGTGCCTGCAGCCAAATTAGTTAAGTCAGACTGTAGAACATCGCCATGTAGCACCACATTTGTCATACCCATCCGTTTAATTGAAAGCGGTGCAGCAGAAGGAACCAGACCTCGGGGATCCGTCGCTACTTCAGTCCTACCTCCAAGTTCCGAAACAGGATCCAAAAAACCAGCAGGAGATAACGGAGGCTGCAGAGATGAAACAGACTGCTGCCTAGGAGTAGAAGGGCATGGCAGAGCTGTAGTGCTCGCGTCACTCGATCGCGACCCGGAAGTACGGGTAGCCGAAACGGTCACACCAGGAGAAACCATACGCAAAGCAGAAATTTCGTTCACCAGCTGCAGTTTGCGATGAGCGCAGTGTTCAGCTTCTGAAAGCACTTCCTGAAGCTGGCGTTCCTTTTGAGTAAGTACATCTTCCGATTCCAACTGAGTATCAAACGAGGCAGGAGTGCTAGAAATTTCAAATCGTACCTCCTCATTCAAGTTGAAAAACTCTATAGGCAAACAAGCATCCTGTAGAACTGTAACCATACTTTCAGCCTCTAATTCCACTGGAGCAGGGGAGGAGGCCCACTCCCCTGTCTCCACCACCTCCATACTCTCCGATGCTTGAGCAGGAGTGGCCATCTTCGTCGTCCACCAAAGGTTCCCTCCAAAGAGTAAGGAATTTCCTGGTGTCCTGGCCAAATTTCTCATTCACTAAAAATACCACCAACAGCTTTATCTGGTTCAAGGTCAGTTGGCATTCATCTGTATCCCCCTCCCCTGGGTCATGCCTGAAAATAGGCAGGATTTGTTTAGTGCACTTACCCGGTCAACAAAAACTAACTAAATAAATAAATAAATTTGGTTTTAGTCTGTATCAAAATATATGTGTGTCGGCTATCTTAAAAATAACAATAAATTATAGGAGACATTTAAGTTTGAGTATATATACATATGTATTAGTTCAAAGAGACAAATAATTAATGGTGCACTAAAAAAACTGAGAGCTGTAAGGTAGATGAATAGCGATAGTTAGTTTTATTTTTACATTAGCAACCACGGATGGGGAAAAGGAACCCTGGGCACTTCGGACCACATTGGTCTATTCTTGTAGGATAACTGACTACATGCTTTTCATACAGGTTCATTGCCAAAGACACATAATGGAATTCAGATAAAATAACAGGCTGTCATAAATTAACCAGTTTCATCTGAGTACACATAACCATTTTAAAAGCCAGTAGCAAAGTGAACGGTTTTAACCCTTGCAAAGCTGACATATGCTGATATATCAGTTCAGAATTCCTATACAGTCTAATTCTGTTGGCAGCCCTATAAATACTGAGTTGTTCCAATAAATAATTAGTACATCACTGGTTATAAAGATTTTGAAAATCAATCCCAGACTCGGAACATGAGTACCCATTGTATGACTTATTTGTGTGACTTATTTAGCATTATCAAGTCTGAACAACCAAACACCTTGCAAAATATTATCAATACCAACTAAAGGGATCTGCAGATCTATTACAAAGTGATCTTTACAAAGTGCATAAACTACATAAACTGACATAAAATTAAAATATCAGTTATTGATTGTGCAAAAGACAATGACATATTATTTTAGACAAATCCTTACTTCTAAAATAGCACCTAATATTAGCAATTAACTATTCTATTCACTCAAACAATAACTGCAGTACAGTCAGTATTGAACTTTAAAGCAACCTCATTGCTATTGAGTTAATAATCCATTGTCTAAACTCAAAAGCAATGAATATGAACTATGAATTTCAGTGATTTTTTTTCCTGGTAAAGTAGATATACATTGTTAGCCTCTTTGCATCAAATTGTGTCCTGATATACCTTAATAACATTTCAGATTGCATTAATATACACATTCAACCTTTACAAACTCATAGTTAAAATATAAAACAACCAAAATGCAACATATTAAACAGTGAGATAGTATCTCACTACAATTACAGTTTAATGCTGACTGTACTGTACGAAATGGTGGTTGCTACAAATAGCAAAGAGCGAATCAACATGATGAATGTTAAAGGGAGCCAAAAACCAAGAGGGAAGTAACTGTAGTAGTTTCCCAACCCAAGTCAAAATTAGTAACTCAACCATTTTTAGGATAACTAATCATGAATTTAGTATGATAGAAGCGAACATCATTTGCTAGTCAAACTAAAAATATCGTTAAAATTGAATAATCATTCCACATTGATACTGACTTAACGCATTAACTAGGCAGGATTTGATTTTGTATACAGTAACTCAGAAAAACTAGTCTTGAAAATCCTGTTAAAGTTTGTACAATGAAAGTTGCCATCTAAAAGTATTTATTTCGTATATGGACATGCCTGATATTTGAATACTGCAATATTGTCTGCAATGAGAATAAGCAAACTGTAATTTGCTGAAATATTCCATTGTTTATACTTACTTTAATGTTTATACTAGGGGAACTGTGTAGTATTTTGACAGAGATGTAAATGCTAGATTCTGGCTGCTGTTTGCAGGCAGTGTCATTAATCCTCTGGACCAATGTTGCCAGCTGCAAGCTGCAGGTCAAATTGAGCTGGCATCATCAATCTAATGCATGTGATATGTAAAATGATTATTTGTATAAAAACCCACAAAGGAACTTCCACTACAAAGGAAAACTATAATAAAGGGAAGGAAACAATGCAGCATTTCAAGCTCACATTACTTATCTAGGTTCCATTTCTGTATACAGTATATAATTCTTTTATGATTGCTGTCTCTGGTTTGTAAAAGCAAGGCTCCAATTCACAGTCGAAATATGTGGAGGCATGTAACAGTGCTGTAACACCTCCTGTGGTGCCTCTCCATTATGAGGTTACATACAAAAGGTGTTTTCATTCACAGTTGTGGGAGAAGTCCCTCTTGTGATTAAGTCACAATGCAAATGAGTCTTCCAAATATTAATAGGCACAAAAGGGGTTTGAATCTGCTAAAACCTTTGACTGGCTATGCCATGTACAGTACACGTGGGGAATGGTACTACTGCCAAAGATTCTTCCCCATACCTTACCCTAGGCCAACTTGTGGGCTGTTGGGAATCCCTTTTCTGTGTGTTTTCCAGTATTCTGTGATGGTTCATTGTCTCCCACCCTCATCCCTGGATCATTCCATGGTGGATCTCCCTTCCCTGGCCCCATGCCCTCGTGTTACTGTTGACATACTCAAACCTTTGACAGTCTATGTCCCACACTATGGTGGTCACAAGTTTACAACACCCCTACCAACTGCCTTTTGTAGTTCTAAAAGTAAATGTTGTTGCATAGCTATGTGATGACCACTGCAAGGGTCACCATGCTTTACATATGGTTAGCATAATGACCCAGCTCACTTCTGCACATTGTCACAAGATGCAACTTCATTAGCAACTGTAAGTGGAAGGCAGAGACCTTTGTTATGCATGGCACAATGGAATTACAAAGTTGCAACTGTCACTAAATGGTTCTAAGACTACTTAGCAGCAGTCCTTATTGACCAAGAATCAGAACCCAGCACAGCATGAAGTCTTTAACTGCAGCGTTACAGGTGCTCCAGTCAGTGACATCATCAGTTGTCATCAGTCAGTAATGCCTGATGCTAACACAGCTTGCCGTATTACACAATTAATGAATATGTAGCATTCACTCAATGCTTTAACTTTCATTTATGTAGCAACTTATGCAAGTAGAAGTATCAGCATTAGGAGCCACAGAGTGATTGCAACCAATGATATCATTAGTTGTTGCTCCTACAATGTTGAGATGGGAGGGTGGCTATATACCATAGAAACATAGAATCTGACGGCAGATAGGACACGCTTGGCCCACCCTGTCTGCCCATTTCCTACCTAATGGATAAGCTGCAGATCCTAGTTAACCAGCAGCCTACTTCTTCCTGCCCCCACCCCTAGAATTGCCTTATGACTGTCCCATGCATGCTTGAATTCCACCACTGTTTTGACTCACAACCTCCTCCGGAAGGCCCGTTCCATGCATCCACAACCCTCTCTGTGAAAAATACTTCATCAAATTACCTCTAGGCCCTTCCATCTTCAAATTGTGCCCCTTGTTCTTGCACACCTCTTTTGAAAGATGCTACCCTCTTGGACTTTGTTGATTCCCTTGAGGTACTTGAAAGTTTCTATCATGTCCCCTCTCTCCCTCCTTTCCTCGAGGCTATACATATTAAGCTCCTTAAGTCTCTCTTCATATGTCTTCCGTGCAGACCCTGCACCATTTTAGTTGCCCTCCTCTGGACAGCTTCCATCCTGTCTATGTCTTTGTAGAGATTGGGTCTCCAGAACTGCACGCAGTACTCCAGATGGGGTCTGACCAGCTGTCTGTACAGAGGGATAATAACTTCCTGTTTTCTACTGGTGATGCCTCTCCTATGCATCCCAGTATCCCCCCAGCCCTCCTTACTGCCCTCTCACATTGCTTGCCCACCTTTAGGTCATCTGATATGACTACCCCCAGGTCCCTTTCCATTTTTGTTGTTGTTAGTATCTCACCCCCCATTGTGTACTCTTCCCCTGGGTTTTTGTTCCCAGGTGCATTACCTTGCACTTCTTAGCATTGAGTCTAAGCTGCCATACATTTGACCATTCCTCTAACCTTGCCAAGTCCCTTCTCATCCTTTCCACCCCACCTTGTGCATCAACTCTGTTGCAGATCTTTGTGTCATCTGCAAAGAGACATACTTTTCCTTCCAGTCCCTCTGCAATGTCGCTTATAAAGACATTGAAGAGGACTGGTCCTAATACTGAACCCTGCGGTACCCCACTACCATGCCTGTGTAATGCCCTTCTTTGCCCACTTGGTGGGTTCAGTTACTGATCCACTGAAGGACTTGTGAATAGTTAGATCCTTCAGGGTTAATAGCTATTATTGCTTGGTAGCAGAGGCTTAGGAGAATAAATTGGTCCCTGGGTGGTCCTTGCCCAAGGGTCTTCTCCGTGGACTCAGATGAGACCATGCCATGACTTATCCTTAGTGGGAAGCCAAGGTGTTTGTCAATGAGCTAAAGCAACATAGTGTCCTAGAAAGAAGGTGACCTTATCCTGCACCTGAATGTTCATGGGAAAGAAATCTGGGAGGCAGCCCTTGAACAGATGACGATCTCAGTGTAGAGATCCCTCCACCATAACTGGAATGACTTCCAGATATTTGAGCCACAGAAGAGAATTGTATTAAGAACTACCAAGTCTGTTTTCCCTGCCCACAGCACCCAGTTGAGCTCCGGGTCTACGATCCGCCAGTGGGCGGTCGGCAACTGCTAAGCTGACCCAGGGGACCACGAGGCCGGGAGGGACACCGAGGAAAGGCATGGGAAAGCCACGGCCAATCATCTGATTTCCCTGCCCACAGCACCCAGTTGAGTGCCGGGGCTACATTCCACCAGTGGTGATCGGTGACTGCTAAAGCCGACAGGGGACCGCGGGCAGGAGGGACACCGAGGAAAGGCAGGAAAGCTGTGCAATCGGTGTTAGCGGTTTCAAGGCAGAGCAGCGATTGGTCCTCCTGCCCCATTGAATTGCATTGACTGAACTTGCATTACCTGAAGCTGTTCTGGGACTTGGAATTTTTTGCTGAAAACTTCAAAAAAGAGCTGCTTTACTTGTTTTTTTTTGCAAAGTCTGTTTTCCCTGCCCACAGCACCCAGTTGAGTGCCGGGGCTACGCTCCCCCAGCGGGCGGTTGGTGACCACTAAGCCGACCCAGGGGACCACGAGGCCGGGAGGGACACCGAGGAAAGGCACGGGAAAGCTTCGGCCAATCGGTAAGTGAGCGCTTTCAAGGCAGAGCAGCCGATTGGTCCTCCTGCCCCATTGAATTGCATTGACTGAACTTGCATTACCTGAAGCTGTTCTGGGACTTGGAATTTTGCTGAAAACTTCAAAAGAGCTGCTTTACTTGTTTTTTGCAAAGGTAGAGGAAAATGTTAAATTCTGTGTAAATTGTGATTACAAGCCCTTTTTGGTAATTTAAAGTGGGCCAGATGCTACACGCCACAGCCCCCCACAGCCTTTTGTTGTGCAAATTTAGTCACTTTGACCAGCAGAAACACTTGTTTCTGTTTTCTACTAATTACTCCTTCCTCTGTCTCTCTCAGTCTGTTTTCCCTGCCCACAGCACCCAGTTGAGGCGCCAGCTTACGCTCTGCCAGTGGGTGGTCGGCGACCAGCTAGCTGACCCGGGACCATGAGGTCGAGGTGACACTGAGGAAAGGCACGGGAAAGGTAAAGTTTTTACCCACCCGCCTCTTCCCCTCCTTGTGTGTTATTTTTATAGGCATCTTCCTCCGAAAACTCTTCCCCCGCCCTCAGCACTATTCTAGCCAATAAACTTCATCATTGCCCTGCTGTACCACTAATCAGCAATCCTTTCCTTACTGTTCTCCCGGTAGTTAACCATCAATACCACTTTCACAATGGGGAGACTCCTTCTGCTACTTCTCTCCCTGTCATGCATTGGGTTCCTTAAGGAGGATGTCCATATCACACAAAATATGGTGACCAATCCGCCTAGCCTCTCTGTCTCATCCTCAGTGAATAAAGTTCAGACCCTCATATATGCCCTACCATTGCTGCATCAGTATCCATGGGGTGACTGCCATAAAGGGATGCAAATCAACATGTATGTATTCCGATCAGTGCTCCATTACTGCATATACAGATCCCCCTTATGCCTGACTACCAAACTGCTGCTCGGTGTCTCGACACGGTATCATAGCCTTCTGGAGCACCCCAAAGAGTGGCGACGAACAAGAAAAAGGAGGACCAAAGACAGCCCTCTTCCTATCTCTTGCAGCCCTATGAAACTCCTATTCTTCTACTTCTCTGTATTGGAAATGTGAAAATCAACCCAGGCCCCCCTGAGTGTATCACCTCACCAGCAGACCTAACCTCTATCAAAGGCCTCAGTTTTCTACATATTAATGCATGCAGCCTCCTGAAAAAACTTACACTGATACAAGGCTGGGTTGTCCATACCTTGCCAGACTTTCTCATGGTATCTGAGACATGGCTCAAACCCACCACAGCAGATAGGGATGTTAATCTACCCAATTATCAGTTATTCAGAGTGGATCGCCTAACAAGGGGCGGTGGAGTAGCTATATATGTAAAGTCCAGTATACCTGTATCCTGCTTTACTGCAACCTCGATGCCCAAAGAGTTTGAATGTATATCCCTCAAAGTATCTCTCCCTAATACAGCAGCTTTCCAGCTAGTAGGCTGCTACAGGCCCCCCGCTGACCACAAGCTTTTATCCCAGCTGGGGAATCTACTCAAACCAGGCTTTGAAGAAGTCATTATCCTGGGTGATCTGAAGCTAAACTGGCTTTCCAAGGCAGCTGCACCTTTGGTATCATTCTGTGATACACATGGGCTCACACAACTGATAAATGAGCTAACAAGAATAAACTCAAAGAATAGAAACAACAGCACACTACTTGATATCTTGCTGGTGAACAAACCCCATCTATTCACACACACTGGAGTGCTTTTCAGTGATATAAGTGATCACTGCCTCATTACAGGAGTAAGATCTTCCAGCAAACCAACAACTCCAGCAACATTTCTAATGAGGAGAGCCAAGAAAACCTCAATATTGAAGGATATCTGCATGATCTAGCTCACTCTCCAAGCTGGCAAGAGTTCTGTCTTGCACACTCTGTGGAAAAAGCACATCAGGTGCTAAGCAGCATAATACTAAGTGCCCTTAATACCCATGCCCCAATCACTAGTGTCCGAATAAAAAACAAATCTTGCTGCTGGTTTTCAGCTGACCTCAAATCTGCACTGTTGGAGAGAGACAAATTATGGAAGATGGCAAGAAAAACCAAGAACCCAAATGACTGGGTGTTATTTAGGAAAGCCAGGAATAGCTGCACCAAGAAAGTAAGGGATGCAAAGGCTGCCTTTTACTTGGCTGAACTTGACTCCTCCTATCACAATCCTGCTAGGTTCTGGGGCACCATCAATGGTATTGTAGGGCAGAATTCTGGCACCTCTCTACCAACTCAATTGCACCACAATAATGGTTCTATCTCTGGCAAAATGGAAGTTCTGGATGCCTTCAATAACCACTTCACAACTGCTGGCCTTGCCTTTGACACCTCCCCAGCTAATCTGCTGCGTGCACAACTAAGCTCCCAGTACATTGGTGCCCAGAGAGCTGATTCTTCCTTCTCCTTCAAACCCGTCCTGTTGAAGCAAGTAGAGGATCTTTTATGGCAGTTGGATATTAAAAAAAGCGAGGGCAGACTCTCTTGACCCTACTTTCTAAAGATTGCATTTCATGTACTTGCAGTTCCCTAACACATCTCTTTAACCTATCTTTAACCTTTGGTTCTATTCCTACAGTGTGGAAGACAGCCCAAGTGGTTCCCTTCTAAAATCAGGGGACCCTATGGACCTTAACAACTACAGGTCCATTTCCATTCTTCCAGTGCTATCCAAGATACTAGAGAAAATAGTGAGCATCCAGCTAAGAGAGTACCTTGATGATGCTAACCTCTTGAATCCAGCTCAGTCTGGGTTTAGGGCCAGGCACAGCACTATCCTGCACTGGCCAAAGTTACAAATGACTGGCAAACCGAATTAGATAAAAGAATAGTGTCTGTGCAGTATTTCTTGACCTAAGTAAGGCATTCGACACTGTGGACCACGAGCTGCTACTCTCTTCCTTGTATTCCACTGGCCTAGATCCACCTCCCTGAAATGGTTCAGGTGTTACCTTATGGATAGGTCACAGCAGGTGAAAGCTGAAGGTGATCTATCGCTTAAACTCACTGCTAAGAGGAGTCCGCAAGGATCTATCCTGGGCCCTATCCTTTTGCTATCTACATTAATAATATTGATTCAAATCTCACCAAAGCCACTGTCCACCTCTTTGCTGATGACACTGTTTTGTATGTCAGCAACCCATCACCTGCAGTTGCCCATGAAATCTTACAGGCAGAATTCTCCTTGCTGCAATATCAACTACTTGAGAAAAGCTTTTAAATGCAAAAAACAAAAGCAATGCTTTTCTGCAATCAAAGCTCCACCAGCACCTCCCTACTAAGCAGTATCCCCCAGCTATGCACTATCCTTGGAGAAAATCTGGAGTATGTAGAAAAATTCAAATACTTAGGTGTGTGGATTGATAACAGACTTGACTTCACACATCATATTGAAGAACTGCTGAAAAAACTTCGCCAAAGGCTTGGCCTATTCTATAGAATTAAACATTTCCTAACAAGAGACTCAAAGATGAGGTTAGTCCAGGCCACTTTTCTTTCAGTTGTTGACTATGCTGACTTCCTTTATGTCATCTGCCCCATCTCCTACCTAAGCATGCTGGATACCCTGTACCATAGAGCAATAAGATTCATAACAGATCTTCCAGCTAACACTCATCATTGCTCTATGCTGCAGTTGGATGGGTTTCTCTACATCTCAGAAGGAACAGAAATGCAGCACTATGGATCTATAGAGTATTGTCTAAAAACTTCCAAACTATATTCTAGACTGCTTCACCCAGGCCATAGCTAGCTCCTATGCCCTAAGAAGCAACAACCTCATCATGCTCAAAATACCTAAGGTCAATACCCGCTAGGGAGGGAGGCAATCAGTCATTCTCAGCTATGGCTTGGAACACTCTACAGAAATCCCTAAAGCTGTCCAATCTTATACGTATAGCATCCTTTAAACAGCTTTGCACAAGCTTTTTTGCAGAGAAATGCAACTGCTACCACAACAGCTAGACTTGCCATTTCACAACCCCCCTTCCAGACAGCCACCATATATGGCATATTTTTGTTCCACAGTTCTCCCTCCCGGGCAGCCACCCTTTTTATAGTACCCCAGTTCCATTTAATTCTACCTAACTACCTACTACCTACCTAATCCTTCTCCCACTAACCACTGGCCCTTACATTATTCCTAAATGCTCCCCATTCATCGTAGTATTACATTATGCTGTGTGTATGCCTTGACTCCTATATTGGGATATGTAAATACTTTATCTTTTGTATAATGTTCCTGTAACCTACCTTGTCATGTATGCCTGAATCAACTTCTTACTTTTGATCATTGTATTTATAAGTGCTTTTTTCCTGTATCTGTTATGCATATATTAGTGCATTGATGTATATGTTGTGTACCAACTATCGAACCTTGACCTTATCAGGTCCATCTTGTAAATGAGCCTTGCTCAATGATGCTCACCTGAATGAATAAAGATTTGAATTGAAAAAAAATTGAATAGGATAGAGAGCGCTTTTGAATGAATCTGACCTAACTGATAGAATAATGATGGGAACTTCAGGTCCTGGAAGAGAATTGCTGTAAGTGTGGAATGGTGCTGCATGCATGTAGTAAAATGCTTTTGAACCAGAGACAATAAAGAACCATTGATGCACCCAGTCATTCATGTCTGACCTGCTCTTTGAGGGACTGCACTAAGTGTTGCCTGAGAGTAATATGTTTTTCACAGTGAGGTTTGCATCCTGGGACCAGGACTGATGGAATCATGGCAGCCACCTGCAGCCAAACTGAAGATAAAATAGCCACTTGTGAGGGAAAGACTACATAGAAGACGTATCAGAGTGATGATATGGCTGCAACTCAGCATTTGATGAGTTCCTCCCACTCTCAGACCTGTGGGGCGATTAGGCAATAAAAATGTTTGTGGTGTGCGCTCCTCCCTGATAGCCATGTACCATCACCAGAAATTGTCTAGACTGGGGAGAGGGATTACACATGGGGACTCCACATCTGGGATTTGAGAGAGAAGGAGGACTGATGTATGTGTGCTATGTGTTGCAAGAGACTGTCTACTGCAGTTGGAAAGAAAGAGTTGAATTGTGTCATTTGAAATCTGCTCCAATGTGCAGAGTAATCAAGAACAAGCATGCCGGATTCATGGGTTTTCAAGAGCACGCTTGGCACTCCTTACATGGGAAGGAGGGACTGAAGAGTCAGTAGTCTCCTGGCATTGGTCAATGTTTTGGCAGGGTGTGGCTCTATCATCTGAAACAGTATTGAGAAAGGAGGAGTTGGGGGTGAAGTCTTCTGGAGCCTTGTGGCTAGAGTCAACAACAACACGTTCGCACATGTACTGACACCAGTGTGACAAACTGAACCCCTTTGTAAAACTTCAGTAACTGAGATTAAATCAGGGCCTTATCAGTTGAGCAGTGACTTTAATGTTTTTTAAAATGGCCATCTAAAGTGTAAAAAAAGTAGAAGAAAATGCCTCCCTAGTCAAGTCTTTGGAGCTCACTCTTGTACTCTTCAGATGGTTACATCACAAAATGTATGAGCGCTGGGGTGTGGCTCACAAATGGGAAGTAGAAGCGATCAGGCCCTCAAGTCCGCAGAGCCAATGTATGATCCCTTCACTCTGAAATCTCAATGGTATCCTGGCAATGGGGTGCAGAAGCTAGGGCACAGGAAATAGGGCGGATGAATGATGTTGGGAGGAATAAGGGCTACCAGGATTTGGAGTGTCCTCAGAGCGTGTTGGGGTGGGGTTGCCATGCATAAACTCAGGGACACTGCAGACACTACTGCTTCCACAATTATTGTGCTCATGTCTGAGGGAGACAAAGTTGGGACACTCTCTTTCTTCCTGACATAGTTCATCCACCTGATTTACTGCACCCTGAAAATCTACCCTAATGTGGGTGACCCAATCGTGACATTGGAAAATGGTGGATTGCCAGCAGGTGTCTGACTCACTGGGAGATAAGGCTCTGTTGAGAGTTTTGCAGTCTGATTGGTAAAGGTGATCGTTAACCTTGATACAAAATGGCCACCTCACAGAGGGACTAAGTTAAGGCAAAATAATGAGCATACTTTCAAGCAGGCCAGCGATCCTAAACCAGTTATCAATCAAGGCAGTGTCTAAGCATTTATGAATGGATCTGATATCAAACGATAATAAAATTCCTAGAAGCACTATCTTAACTGTACTGTACTAGCTACAACTGAATAAGCATCATATTTCATTTAGTAATGCCTTAAATGTCAGTGTCAGTGGCTCAGTGTCAGTGGCTCAGTAGGTAGCACACTCGCCTCTGAGGCCGGGAGATCAGAGGGCTGTGGGTTCAGTTCCCACATCTGGCACTTGGTTAATATCCCAGTACTGACACTGTAGTGCAGCATGAGAGGGTGCTGCACTTCTGAGGCTGTCTTTCGGATGAGGCGTTAAACCGAGGTCCCATCTGCCTGGATTGGTGGTAGTTCAGGTGGATGTTAAAGATCCCATGGCACTTATCGAAAAGAGTAGGGGAATTTCCCCAGTGTCCTGGCCAAATTTCCCTCATTCACTAAAAATACCACCAACAGCTTAATCTGGTTCAAGGTCAGTTGGCATTCATCTGTATTCCCCCTCCCCCGGGTCGTGCCTGAAAATAGGCAGGATTTGTCTAGTGCACTTACCCGGTCAACAAAAGCTAAATAAATAAATAAATGGTACTATATACTGCATTATGGATTTGAGGGTTACAAGTTTGAAAGTGGACTTATGAAGAGGCGATATGTATGGTCTTGAGAAGACTGCATCAGAGGCTTGATGCATAGGCACATCCACTGACTAAGGACGAACATTGACAACAGCTGGGTGTCAGCTTCCTGTTCTACCCTACCAGCCCATCTGGGGATATGGTGCAGCTGAAATTGTGGCTGATTTAAGCAGGAGGGCAAAAGAAATTTAAAGCACGGAAAAGGTCCAAAATAACAAAAAGTGGCTATACAGCTTTTGATGTGTTTATCCTACTATACTTGGTTTGGTCAAATTTAAACACTGTCATAATTAATTGGGACTTAAAATGGTGTTAATGCAGTGTCTTGCTGTATTTTGATGTGTTGCTTTTTATGTTGGGGGTGATGCAATTACTTGTTGAAATGTTTGTCTCATGGGACGAGGACAAAATACAGACAGCACAAATAATTGAGTGTCTCACAACCACTGAATTGACTCATGCAGCTAAAGGTACAGATATCAGTTTTGTCTGTGGACTGTCAGCAGCTCCAGATATAACAGGAAGAAGCCTAGAGGTTAGAGCTATTCTGAATCTTTTATGAGGAGACTGTTCCCAACACAGTTCAGTGTTTTTCCAGTGCCAAATGAAAACAATCTTTTTTATCTACTTGCAAACCTAGGTTTGTATCTAGAGTTTATGTTTAGCAAGTTTTGTGTTATATCTGAGTCAGAAACTGGAATGAGAAATAATTTCTTAAAACTTCAAAAATCTATTCTATATATAGGTAGATATATTCTCAATACATCTGTGTTTGCATTTTCAAGCCTTGAATGCCTTGTGTGTTTTTCATAGTGTACACTACTCTCTTGCCTGTGTTAAGAAGCAATTGGAGTAGCCAACCCCTGCAGTTGCACCTTTCAGTAGACTGTGAGTGCCAGCTGTGTTTTGTTCTTAGTACCTGATGGCCACACTGGATTATGACTTTGGTGGGGGGATGGCCCTCCTCCTCCTCCTGACCCCACCACAGGGAGCAATCCATGGGGGTACTGGATCAGTCAGGTAAGCCTGGGGATGCGGTGGACAGTGGGGGCTGGTGGGGCAGGAGGGACAGAAGTCCAAGCATGCCTTGACTAGGGTGCAGAAACAGATCATGGAAAAAAAAAACCTTCAAAAATCCAGAAGAAATTTTGCAAGCTTTCTTAATTTCTTAAGGTTTATCCTGCCTTTTTACTGCATGTGTTAACCTCGACTACCAGGACTGCCTCAGTCGCACCCTTCTGGGAAGGTGGGTGGGAGGCTGTCTTCACAGAAGATATCAATGTAGCTCTTTGGTCAGGTTCAAGGGGTGAGTATAAAGCACTCAAAGCTTTTCCACAAATCAGAGATCAGAATGGTAGTACCTCTTCTTCAGCATACAGATGCTACCTCGTGCACACTGTTCCCTGCTCCCGCTGCCATCTCTCACTCGTGTTTCTCACAGACTGTCATTCAACTCGCTCTGTGACAAGTGTCACAGTTTACCTCCTGTTTTGCTCCTGTAACACCATTAATCTAGTTTCTTAAATAGTTTCAAAACATAAAAAAGCATGCCCCCCAAAAATGTTTTCAACAGCAAACTTTCAGCCTCCATCATAACGAGCATTCAGAGTGCCTGGAACTGTATCATTGGTTGTTGTAAGTGGAGTGGGGAAGAACACTATTAAAAAAAATCAAAACACTCTCGACATTGTTTCAGTGTCTTTCTTCATAAAAATAAAATCTTGGAGTGCTTCATAATATATTAACATGTACAGGTTGGGGGTGTTTCTTACAGCACAAGAACGCTATCTCATGCTGTTTGGGCTGACAGCACCACTTAGCTTGGCTTCATGATCCTCTTGCCTGCACAACAGCAGATAATATTCTTATGCTGTAAGAAACAACCCCCAATTATACATATTAATATATAGTGATCACCAAGTGGGCTACACCATTTTCTCCCAGAAGCCTGACCTTCATGATATGTTCGTCACCCATTCTGCTGTAGCATGGGCTTCCAGGGCTTGCATGTTAGCCCCACTCTCTCAGGGAGCAGCACAATGTCCTGACAATATGCAAACTAGTTGACAAGTTTTCTTAAAGTGCAAGTTCAGTCTTAACACCCTTGATTTTTAAGAATTGTTATTTCTGAAATACTGTCACTTTTTCTTCAGGCAGGAAATATTCTTCTTGAGAGTAGAATACGAGGATAGTTGATCACCCCTTTACTTCAAAGCTTATGCATTGTTGCTATTTCCTCCCTGCCACAACAGAATTGCTGCTTCACTGACTATTATAATGTAATTACTGATCCGTTATGCAGCAGGATAAGTGTCATGACCACAAAGGCCTAGTATACCGTATCTGTAAATTAGATGGACAGCTACTATTTAGCAGTACCCAACAGCCTAATACACCTATTTGGCAGAAGGCAGTACTGATACCTCAGGGGAAACTTTCAGAATCATACTATTTAGATACAATTCAGCTTGTATTTCATTTAAATTCTATTGCCCCCCCCATTATTTATTACTGAGGGAATTTGTGCAAGCAAAAGATATTTATCACTTAGAGTCAAGCCCCTAGAATTCTGCATTTCCATTGCTGTGGAATATTCCTCAGAACTTACATCATGCCACAGACTATACAGTATGGAGTGCCAGGGAATTCATTGGTCTTTGAGATTTTTCGTTAAAATATGTAGGTTTTTCATAGTGCTTGGCTCCCTTCCCCTTCTTGTCTATCCTGAAGCCCCTCCTCTATGCTCCATCTGTGATGATGATGATGATGGTTCCAGTGGATTGGAGGAGGGCAGATGTAGTCCCGCTTCATGAAAGTGACAGAAGGAAGAAGGCTGGCAACTATAGGCTGGTCACTCTAACATCAGTTGTGGGGAAGTTAATGGAGACACTTTTAAAAGAAAGGCCAGTGAAGTATCTCGAATCCAGTGGGTTACAAGACCCGAGGCAGCAGCAGATTCATGGGGGGAGGTTATGTCAGATGAAACTGATCGATTTCTTCAACGGGGTGACCAGGGAAATTGATCAAGGTGGGCCGATGGATGTGACCTACTTAGACTATAGCAAAGACTTTGACACTATTCCACATAGAAGGCTTATAAGGAAACTGGAGAGCTTGGGAGTGGGACCCAAGGTGGTAAACTGGGTACAGAATTGGTTGATAGATGACAGAGGGTGGTGGTAAATGGTACTCACGCTAATGAGGGGAGAGTGACCAGCAGGGTACCTTAGGGCTCAGTACTGGAACAGTCCTCTTCAATTTCTTTACAAGTGACATCGAGAAGAGCTGGAAAGGATGTTATGCTTCTTTGCAGATGACAGCAAAATCTACCATAGGATAGATACTCTGAGAGGTTGGAGAAAATTAGTTGAGACCTGAGAAAACTCAAGCGTGGTCATGGGTATGGCAGCTGGGTTTCAATGTAAAAGTGCTCAAATCATGCACCTAGGGCACAGAAACCTAGAGGATGCATGAATAGGGAGAAAGTATTTACAGACACTAAACAGGAAAGGGACCTTGGGTTATCATATTTGATGACCTCAAGGTGGTGAGGCAGTGTGAGAAGCTAGTAGGCAGACCCAGTGGGATGCTGGGGTGCATGGGGAGGTATCACCAGCAGAAGTAGAGAGATGGTGTTACCATTGTATTGATCATTGGTAAGACCCCACCTGGAGTACTCAGTCCAGTTCTAGAGACCACATCTCAGGAAGGATATAGGCAGGGTAGAGGTTGTACAGAGAACGGTAATTAAAATGGTGCAGGGCTGCATCATAAATGCAACAGAAAAGGAGAAATGCACTCAGATATTACCTATCAAATTTTGCACCATAAAAACATAATCGCTTTCTGCAAAGGTGGGTATTGCACAACAGAATGAGTCACAAGTATCAACTTTAGTTCAGTAATAATTTATTATTACAATTCATGAAGGAGGCAGTATGTGAACCCAAGCTGTGCAAAAAACATCTTTGATCCTTGGGGCTATAATGCCGCAAAAATCCAGTCAAAATATAAGGTGCAAAACTGCTAAGTCTACCAACTATGGGGCTATGTTCCAAACAAGTTACTTCTCACCTATACCACCAGCTTACCTGAGCTCAGCAGTTTGTTCATTGAGCTTTGTCAGTGCACCCTGGGAGGAAGGAAGGAGAGGGAGGACATGACAGTGCCCCATAAATGCTTCATGGGGTGAATAAAGTACAGGAGAGAAGTATTTTTCAGAAGAGAAGGTGCGCGAGAACAAGAGGGCATGTAATGAAGCTGAAAAGGGGGAGTTTATGAGGTATGTAAAAAAGCACTTCTTCAATGAGAGGGAAGTGGACAGCTGGAACAGTCTTCCAGTGGAGGTGGTGGGGGCAGAAACAGTGGTGAGCTTCAAGCATGCATGGGATAGGCACAAAGGAATCTTGGTAGGAAAGGCAAGTGGGGGGAGGAGTAGCTGGAGATCAGAAAGGGTCTGCTGTGACAGTACAGGCAGGGGAAAAAATGTGAAGACTGTGTAGGCCAAGCGGTCCTTAACTGCCCAGAGATTCTATGTTTGTATTAATACTTCATTCTGTAGGAATGGGCAAATACTGTCACAGAACCTTGAGAGACCTAGAGCGAATATTAAGATTGAAGTGCTGTGGAGAACAAGGGGCCATGCTTACAGCACAGCTGTCCCAGCAGCTCGTTCCCCATTTGAAGTCATAATCCTCTGCTGTGACATCACAATTTATTGCATTGTGTACTACTGTGATGTCACAAGCAGAGTACTATGAAACTAGAATCGATGAATCCTTAAGGAACAAAGATCCTGCTTTCCGGAAAAGTACCTCAGCAATAAATCATGGGGATGAGAAATACAAAACTAATGTGAAACATAATCTGAATTGTGTGAAAATATTAGGTTTTTCAAAGCTCTCCTGAAGGTGTCAGCTGCTTATTAAAATATAATTTAGAAAAAAAAGTTTAGCAACTGAAAAGAACACCTTTTTCCTCATAGCAAACATGCAGCTCATGAAATGGAGGCAGGGACACTCCCGTTTATGATGCATACAGGGGAACCCTGCCTGTATTTATCTCTATGAGCTGGCATAGAGAACCTATTCCCTTAATAGCTGCCACATGCATAGATTTTGTAAAATAAACAGCTGTGATGGAGGGTGATCCATCACAAACAAAGAATATGTATGCTTGATCAGCTTCCATTACTTTTGCTTTTAAACTCTATAATGAATAACTGCTGAAACAATAGCCCCTTATTTTGGCCTAGAAACAGTCGCGCCACTATATTTAGGGTTGAGCATGTTAAATCTCAAATTTGGCACTTTAATATCATCACAATCATTCAACAGATTTGCCCAAAAGTTTGCATGCACAGTTTCATCAGGTAGATCTCTTTAGGTACCAAGTTTTGTTCTGGTCGGATGTGTGGATTCCGAGATGCGGATAGCCAAAAACATTAAAAAAAAAATCACCTTTTTTTTTTGTCATTGTCTTCCTCTCAGATGGTTTGGAATTTTGGTCTGAAATGTTCAGAATAGAAAGAGCTTGGCCTACGGATGTACTGTTCACTGGTTTGGTGAAAAAATATTAATCAGTTGCAAAGTTATTCAATTTTAAAATTTTGGTTTGTGAGCACGCTCAGTAAGCACTTCAGGATAGATGTTCGGAACAAAAAAAAATTTGATCCATATGAAAAAGGATTCTGTTTCATATGGGTCCAATCCTTTTTCATTTGAAAAAAATCCTTTTTCGTTTGCTGTCATCTTATTTCCATTTAAAAAAAAAAAGAAAAATTTCCAAACCCCCAAAAATGACATCCTGCATAGAGACCAAGACATGTATTTTGCTCATTGTCACTCTGTTAGGTGGATTCTAACCTTAACTGTTGGAAAAATGCCCCCAAATGTAGTTTTTTTTTCATTTTCAATCCTTTTTTGTGAATCACATCCGCGTTTTCCGTATGGCCTCTTTCGTTCATACGAAAAAGGATCCCCTCATACGGAAAAAGATTTTGGGCTTAGTTTCCTTTTTTTGCACTTTTTCCATATGACCTTTTCTGTTTGAGTGAAAAAGGATCCCTCCATATGGAAAAACATTTTGGACTTTTTTTGCAATTCTTTTTTCATTTGAAGGGATACTTTTTTGTTTCTTTTTGTTTGAAACAGAAAAAAGATTTCTGCAAACAAAAAAAGGATTTTGCATGCCATCCCACTAATTTTTTAATTTTTCCCTGGTGTCCAGTGGTACCCCTCACCCTCCAATCACCTTCCCTATATATTTTTTTATTTTCCCTGGTGCTTATTGACATCCCCACCCTCCAATCACTGTCCCGTAATTATTTAATTTTACCATGGTGTCTAGTGCACCCCACCCTCTGATTAGTGTCCCTGTAATTATTTAATTTGTCCTGGTGTCTAGTGGTGCTTCCCACTCTGATTGCCATCCCATAATTATATTATTTTTCCTGGTGTCTAGTGGAGTCCCAATCCTCCAATCACCATCCCCATAATTTTATGAAGTCTTTCCCTGCTGTCTAGTGGCATCCCCACCCTCCGATTGCCATCTCCATAATTATATTATTTTCCCCTGGTGTCTAGTGGCATCTCCCCACTCTCTGTCTCTGTAATTATAAAGTCATTCCCTGGTGTCTAGTGGCACCCCCACCCTCAAGTCACTGTCCCCATAATTATATTATTTTTCCCTGATATATAGTGGTGCCCCCACTCTCTGATCACTGTCCCTGTAATTATGAAGTTTTTTCCTGGTGTCTAGTGGCACCCCCCACCCTTTGATTGCCATCTCCATAATTATATTATTATTCTCTGGTGTCTCGTGGTGCTCCTACCCTCTGATCAACGTCCCTCTAATTATATTATTTTTCTCTGGTGGCTGGTGGTGCCACCACCCTCTGATCACTGTCCCTGTAATTATATTATTTTTCTCTGGTGTCTGGTGGTGCTCCCACCCTCTGATCACCGTCCCTGTAATTATATTATTTTTCCTTGTTGTCTAGTAGTGCTCCCCACTCTCTGATTGCTGTTTCCATAATTGTAAGTGTTTCCTGGTGTCTAGTGGCACCCCGACCTCTGATCACCGTCAGGTCGAAATAAAGAAGACAGTCCTTGAGGTCTTTTTAAACCTGTAAAAAAAAATGGTCCCTTGCCAATCCAACCCCCCACCCCGACCTCCCACTGAGCACCCCCCACTCTGCACCCCACACACTCTCACTCACCTGAACAGCTCCCAGGTTGAAGATCCACTCTCCAATCGAAGACATGTCTTGCTGCTGGAACCAGTGACTGTTATATGAGAAAGTAAGATAAGTGTGGTTCAATGTAAATCTCACCACATTTGGTGTGTATGTTTCTGGAGTGTATATAATGGGGGTGAGCTTTAGGGTTGACAACCCAAAGGAAGACTGCACCCCAATTTGTTTTCAGTGTGGGGAAGGGTTGTAGGGTTGGAAACCCTAAAACCACATGTCCCTACTTTTTTTAGCTTTAGCCTGAACCTTAAATGTTGCATTAATGCAGATTTTTGCAAAGAATATATAATTTGCAAAAAAGTGTTAATGCACCAGTTAGGGTAACTTAATGCCACAAAAGTTGAAAAATATGGCATTAGGGTTTCCCACCCTAAGGCCCCCCCACCTGCCAAAGCACCAAAAGGGAAAAACATAAGGGTTTTGGGTCTCCGGTGTCTTGGTGACTCAGTGGTGGAGTCTTTCTTGGGGGCTGTCAACCCTAATGCCCACCGCATTCTGTGAACAAACAACATCACACATGGTCTTCTTTCTTCAAGCAGGGCCCACATGGGGGAGGGGTGAGCATTAGGGTTGACATCCCCCACAGTTAAGTGCAGAATCCAGCTAAGGAGGTCACCATAAGCAAGCTACATGTGTTGGTAGCTCTCCAGAATGTAATTTTTGGGGTGTTTAAAATGTGAAATTTTATGGAAAAAGAAGAAGCAAGATGGTAGCAAACAAAAAAGGATTTTCCCCTCAAGAAAAAGAATGATGTCAATATGAAAAAAGAATTCTGTTTTCATTCCAGACAGCTATTTTTAAGTGCTTACTGAGCATTTTCAGAACCAATTATTCAAAATTTCAAAATTAAATAACCTTGGAACTAATTGATATTTTTCCACCAAGCAAGCAAAAGGCACATCTGTGGGCCAGTCCCTTTCTACCCTGAAAATTGCAGGCCCAAATTCCAAACTGTCTGGGTGCTAGCCAAGTTGAAAGAAATCCCAGCAAAACCAATGGGAGAAAAAATCCCCCAAAATTCACTTTTTGCACTACTCATATCTTCGGAATCCACATATATGACCAGCATGAAACTTGGCACATCAAAAGACCTACCCCATGAGACTGCACATGCTTGATTTCATGCAAATCTGTTGAACAATTGCAAAGTTATTAAACTGCAAAATTGGGGTTTGACATTGAACTGCGGTACATCTCTAACTATAGTGGCACTACCTTGCCCTATAATATATAATGATAGAAAGATACAAACATACAAAAGTGACAGCAGAAAAAGGCCCATAGGTCTATCAAGTCTACCTCAGTGTGCAGCTCGCAGTTTACTTTTCTTGCAGTTTCTCTCTCCTGGTCCCTTTCCAGTACCCCCCAGGTTATTCCCCCCCATTTTGTTCCTATCTGTACTTACCCTCTCTTTGACTCTATCCCATCCCCTTTTAAAACTGTCCACTGCCTTCAGTGTGATCAACTCCTCCAGTAGTGTGTTCCACCCTGCCATCACCCTGTCCATGAAGTAGTGCCTCCTCATCTCCCTCTTAAATCTACCCCCTTCCAACTTCAGACTGTGCCCCCTCATGATGCTTCCTCCGTTTAAGCAGAACAATCTTTCTGCTTTGACCCTGTTTATGCTCTTTAAGTAATTGAAGGTTTCTATCATGCCCCCCCCTTCTATCTCCCAGGGAACACGTGTTGAGCTCCCTCAATCTTTCCTCATAGGGTTTATCCCTAGACATAGGATCATCTTTGTCACCCTATGCTGCACCCCTTTTATGTTTGCTTGCGTGCATGTGCAGGAAACATTATGTGGCAACAGGAAGGAAAGCGAGTTGAGAGATTTGCAACACTGTGGCAGCCAAAGCTTGCACTGCATTTGTGAGTTTGGCACTGTTCACCCAGTGCAGGCCCAGTGTCCTGATGACACTAGTTCTGCAAAAATGCCACCAACTTGAAACAATTTGGCTGCTGCAATGAGGGGCCACCTAGTCATTGCAGCATCAGCCATTCCGCTGCAATGAGGGAGTGACCCGTCATTGCAGGGCGGTGCCTTGCCTGGTGTAACATTTCTAGTTACATGGTGGTGTCTGTCTCCACCTCAGAGTCCCCATAAAAGTCAATGGGGGTGCCCAATCCCCCTGCCGGCATGCCCTCTCCCTAGATTATTTGCTGATGGGGGAGCCCACTCCCCGTCGGCATAAAACCCTCCTATACATTTTGCTTGCAGAGGAGGGTGCCCAATCCCTAGGCATCATATCTCCCCCAAACACAGATCCTTCTTACTTTGCCAATGGGGAGCCACAATCCCCATCGGCTTCAGTGCCTCATAAAACATGGTGGTGGCACACTGGGAGCCCACCCCAGCTGCCAAATCTACCTGCAAAAGGAAAACCTTCCATGATGGTTTCAATTTACTTTTAACATGAAAAGTAGAAAAGAGTCCCACATTGTGTCTGGTGCCTCTCCCCAACCTGTGCCCTCCTCTGCGTACCTCCCCCCCCACCCCCTCGCCCATACTTACCTCCGGGCCCGGCATGATGATCTTTGGTGGACTGGGAACTCGTCTGCACTCTTCAAAGTCGACCGTGAACTGAAGAAATGCTGGTAAGCTGTATAATGGCATAAATAGGGTATTTTCAACTTATGTAGATATCTCGCCATTTTTGGACATTTGGCATCAAATTTTCAACATGAGGTTATTGAGACTCCTCCTCATGAATTCAATCACTGTTATGGTGTTATTCGTCCTGAAAGGTGATTTTGTGGTCACTGCATGGAATCACCTTTCAGGACTGATTAAAGAAATGACAGTGCCACTGTTCATGAGGTGGGCTCTCAAAAGCCTATGTTTGCAAATTTGATAAAAAAATCCAAAAAATGACTGTTTTATGAGTGTATGTTGCACAGTTTCCATGCACACTCGTAACCCGAATTTGTAATATTTTCATCCTAGGTTTTCAACACTGCCATTTTTCCACACCTCCTTATGAACAGTACAGCTGTCATTTTTCACATACTGGCTGAAATTGTTTTCGCACTTACTGCGCAGAATAGCGCAGTCGCTGTGGGAAATCAGTGTTTGGGACACATTAAGAAAATCACAGTGACACTGTTCATGAGCAGAGGTCCTAAAATGCCTATGTTGAAAATTTGGTGATGAAAGTCCATAAAATGACTGTGTTATGAGCATACGTTGAGCAGTTTCCATGCACCTGTGTAACTTCTAAATTTATAATGTTTTCACTCCAGATTTTCAACATTGGCATTTTTCCACACCTCCTTATGAACAGTACAGCTGTCATTGTTCCATCCTGGCTGAATTGTATTTTCTACTTCCGTGCAGAATAGCATGGTCGCTTGGGAACTCAGTATTTGGGACAGATTAAGAAAATCACAGTGACTCTGTTCATGAGCAGAGGTCCTAAAATGCCTATGCTGAAAATCTGGTGACAAACGTCTATAAAATGATTGTGTTATGAGCATATGTTGGGCAGTTTCCACGCATTCTTGCAACTTCAAGCAAATTTGTAGTATTTGCACTCATATGTTCAACATTGGCATTTTTTCAGACCTCCTTATGAACAGTACAGCTGTCATTTTTTACATCCTGGCCGAGATGTGTTTTCGCACTTCCAGCACACAATAGCTCAGTCACTGTGGGAAGTCAGTGTTTGGGACAGATTAAAAAAATCACAGTGACACTGTTCATGAGCTGGGGTGCTAAAATGCTTATGTTGAAAATTTAGAGACAAAAGTCCATAAAATTACTGTGTTACGAGTGTACGTTGAGCAGTTTCCATGCACCCTCGTAATTTCTTGCATTTGTAATATTTTCACTCCAGATTTTCAACTTTGGCATTTTTTCACACCTCTTTATGAACAGTACAGCTGTCATTTTTCATATCCTGCCTGAAATATGCGCTTACACATATGGCGCAGAATAGCACGGTCACTGTGGGAAATCAATGTTTGGAACAGATTAAGGAAAATCATAGTGACAGAGTTCATGAGCAGAGGTCACAAAATGCCTATGTTGAAAATTTGGTGAAATAATTCCACTAAATGACTGTGTTATGCGCATGTGTTACGCAGTTTCCAAATACGCTCATAAGTTCGAGCATTTTTAATATTTTCACTACAGATTTTCAACATTGCCATCTCTACACACATAGAAACATAGAAACATAGAAACATAGAAGTTGACGGCAGATAAGGACCGCAAGGCCCATCCAGTCTGCCCATTTCTTTTTCTACCTTATAAATGTGCCATCGGCCTTTGCTGTGTCAGTGACCTATCTATTCATAGTCATTTGTATTGCTCCCTTATGCCTATCCCATGCCTGTTTGAAGCCCTGCACTGTATTCATAGCCACCACTTCTTGTGGTAAGCTATTCCATGCATCTACCACCCTTTCTGTGAAAAGAATTTCCTCACATTCCCCTTAATCGGCCTCCTCTAATCTCATGCTGTGTCCTCTTGTCCTGCTATTTTTCTTATATTTAAACATGTTAGACTCTTTCACCTTGTTTATGCCCTTAAGGTGTTTAAATGTCTCGATCATATCACCTCTCTCCCTCCTTTGCTCAAGGGTATACATATTGAGCTCCATTAATCTGTCCTCATATGTCTTCTGATGCAGTCCCTGCACCATTTGGTTGCCCTTCTCTGGACTGCCTCAATTTGTTAATGTCCTTGTGAAGGTGTGGCCTCCAATACTGCACGCAGTACTCCAGATGGGACCTAACCAATGTCTTGTACAGAGGGATTATTACCTCCTCTACGACTTGTGATACCCCTACTAATACACCCTAACACCCCCTAGCCTTACTCTACTGCTTTAGAGGTCTGCTTGATGATTTTAGGTCATCAGTGATGATGATGCCCAAGTCTCTTTCTTCCTTGTGACTGCTAGCAACTACCCTCCCAGCCTATAAGTGGCTTCAGGGTTTCTCTTCCCTATGTGCATGATTTTGCACTTCTTTGCATTAAATCCCAGTTGCCACTCTTCTGACCATTTTGCTAGTTTATCCAGATCTCTTCTCATTCTGCCCACCCATCTGGATCATCTACTCTGTTGCAGATCTTGGTGTCATCTGCAAACAGACAAGCCTTACCCTCTAGTCCATCTGCGAGGTCACTAATGAAGATGTTGAATAGGACTGGCCCCAGGACTGATCCCTGAGGTACCCACTTGTGACTTGCATCTCTTCTGACTGTATACCATTTACCACCACTCTCTGTTTTCTGCCAGTCAACCAGTTTGCCACCCAGTTGACCAACTTCTGACCCACCCCGAGCCTACCACTTATTTATCAATCTTCTATGTGGAACAGTGTCAAAAGCTTGGCTGAAGTCAAGGTAGGCGACATCAACTGCTCCCCTTGGTCCACCACTCTGGTTACCCAGTCAAAGAAATCTATGAGATTAGTTTGACAGGACCTTCCTTTTGTAAACCCATGCTGTCTTGGATCCTGTGCCCCTATGGATTCCAGGTGTTGCACTATCCTTTCCTTAAGGATGCCTCCATAATCTTGCCCACTACTGAGGTAAGACTGACTGGTCTGTAGTTCCCCGCCTCCTCCCTGCTACCACTCTTGTGGAGCGGGATCACATGAGCCCTTCTCCAGTCTTCTGGGACCTCTCCTGTGCTCAGAGACTCACTAAACAATTCTGCTAATGGCTCTGCTAGTTCCTCCTTTAGCTCCTAAGTACCCTGGGATGTATGCCATCAGGTCCCATTGCCTTATCCACCTGAGCTTAGCAAGCTCTTGTAGGACCCTTTCTTTGTGAAGGGAGTAGTGCTCACCTCCCTCCCCTGTGTCCATGATGCTGAGCTGTGGGCCTGCCTACTCTTCAGTAAATACTGAGCAAAAGTATCTATTTAGGATAGATGCCTTTACAGGGTCCTCCTCCTCACATGCTCCCTTTTCTCCATTAAGCTTAGCAATACCCCCTCGGGACTTTCTCCTTTCACTAATGTATCTATAGAAAGTCTTGTCACCTTCTTTTACTGTTCGTGCTAGTGTTTCCTTGGTTTGAGACTTTGCCTGCCTTACTGCCTTACCTGCTTCCCTTAGGGCAGTTTGGTATGCCTCCCTATCTTCATCCCGCTGTGTTCCCTTATATTTCCTGAAGGCCAGCCTTTTGGCTCTGACCTTTCTGCTACTGTATTTGAGAACCAAAGGTGGTTTCCTTCTTCTTTGCACTTCCTTTTCTGTCTAACACAATGGGATGTTGCTTCAAGTATTGTATCCTTAATGCTTGCCCACTTTGCCTGTACCTCCTCACCTGTGTTTCTTTTGCCAGGGCTAGCTTAACTCTGTTGGCCATCTTATCAAAGTCAGCTCCTCTGAAGTCCCATATTTTTGCCTTGGAATGGGATGATTTAGATGTAGTAGCCAAATTGAACCATACCATGTGATGGTCACTGGCCCCAGGTGACCTTCTACCTGGAGATCTGTGATCCCTTCTTTGTTAGTCAGTACTAGATCTAGGATAGCCCTGTCTCTTGTGGGTTGCTGTACCAGTTGTTTGAGGCCCTCTCCTGCAGGGAATCCACTATGAGTCTAGTTCTGGCAGATGTTCCTGCTGGTATTGACCAATCTGTATCTGGCATGTTGAAGTCTCCCATTATCAGAACCTCCCTTTAGCTGTCATGTTTTGTATATCTTCTAACAGTAATGTGTCTATGTCCTCCCTCTGGTCTGGGGCCTGTAGACAACCCCAGTTCTTATGGCTGCCCCATTTCCTGTTTCCAGGGTGACCCACAGTTCTTCTGGCTCTTATGTGCATTCTGAATTTCTGTAGCTTTGATATTTTCATTAACATACAGGGCCACTCCTCCCCCCCTTTTTGCACCTCGGTCTCTTCTGAACAATACATAGCCAGGTACTGAAGTCTCCCAAGTGTGGTTACTGGTAAACCACGTCTCACTAATTGCTACTATGTCCAGTTTAGCCTCTGACATTATTGCCTGCAGGTCTGGGATCTTATTTCCCAGGCTGTGAGCATTTGTGTACATGATTTTCCATTGGCCAGATTTTGGTGTGTTAGTTGTTGGGTGAAGTTTGGCATTACCCCTGTGCATCGTATGGGGAGACAAACCTTTTTTCTTACCTGGTGATGCAAATGAACGGCAAACACGCTGAATTCCTGTTTGACCACTAGCTGAGGGGAGGTGTTCTTCCCATTTGACGATGTGGGGTGCTGCACCCTCTCCCCATTTGCTAGTTTAAATATTCTGCAAAGATGTCAAACTTCTGCCCCAATGCACTGACTCCCTCTTAGTCAGATGCAGTCCATCAAATTTAAAGAACTTTCGCTCCCAGAACTGTTGCCAGTTCCTACAAATCTGTGTCCTTTTCCTGGCACCAGTCCTTGAGCCACGTGTTTAGCTCCCCTATCTCCTCTTCTCTGACCTTCCATCCATCTGCTCCCTTCTCCCAGACTGGCAGGATCTCAGAGAAGGAGATGCGGACTAAATAGATGATAGTTTGTCACCCAGCTTAGTCAGGTGTTCCTTGGTCTCTACAACTGACCGGGTTGGCGAGATCATTAGTCCCTATGTGTACTAGGACATCAATGTTTCTCCTGCTTTGTGAACAATTTTAGCAAAGCGGTCAGTGTCTCTCCATGCTGATGTACCTGGGAGACATCTGACCATCACCCTGGCTGGAGATGGGTATCAACTCCCGAATCATGGAGTCTCCTATGATCAGAAGTTTTTGGATTTCCTTTGTGCTTGTTTAGTTTTGGTTCCTGATTTGGTGAGTATTGTTGTGCTAGCTCCTGTGCCGCAGTGTCCTGCTCTGCAGTGTCTTCTGCCTCTTTATTTGATTTCAGAGATAGAGGCAGATACCGTTTGTAGTGTTTATATGGTTTTGGAGGTAATGTGTTGAGAGCAGAGAGTGATGGGCACCTGATTTGCTCCTCCTAACCACCTGCCAACCTCCTGGACCAACTACCCTCTGCGGTCGAGGTTTTTCTGTTGGATGCTGGGGAAATGGCGGGTGGTTCTTATAATGTATTTCCTCTTCAATATGAAATTTGAGGCGTGCAATCTCTGCCCATGCTGCCCGGAGCTGAGACCTAAGATCTCCAAAGGCTCAGCATGTAGGACAGTGTCCTAAATCCTGTAAGACTGTCCTTCTGAAAATTGTTCCACAGTACCTGCAGTTAATGAAATCCATTCCAAATAAGTTGCTGGGTTTGTAACCTAGTCAGAGTAATTAGAAGGAAAAAAAAGGAAAAAAATGCAAGTAATGGTTTAATTGTGCTTTGTTTAACTTGTTATAACAAGTTAAATTACTAGTGCCCTGTAAATGAGATCACCTTGTGGAGGCCCCACTGATCCGCCCCTTCCTGCTCTGCCACAGGAAATGTCACAACTGTGGTACCCTATAAAAGGAGTGTAGCGTGGGGTGGTTGGGGATGGGGTGGGTGGCTGGGCCCTTCCCCTGCCTAAAAAGAAGAACCACGGACGAAAGAACAAGGAGGTAAGAGCAGAAACAATCAGTCAACAACAAATGCAGTAACCCTGAAAGCTTATCCTAATGTTAGATAAAACTGTAAAATCTGTAAAGCACCACCTGTATAATTTCAGAGAGGATATACCCTGTAAGAAACACTTTGCTCCAGAGAAAAATAAAGCAGTAACAGAAGATATACCTTGCAAAAGACAATTTGAATCAGAAGATTACAGCAGTAATCTGTTAGCACACACCTGTAGGCACACCTTGTAATAATGCAGAAGAAGGTATACCAGCAACAACAATTTGAATCAGAGAAAAAATAAAGCAATGAAATGTTAGCAACAAACAGTAGCAATCCCTGTGAGTAAAAAATAAAAACACCACCACACAGTAAATCTGCTTAGCCAAACTAAGTCTTAATCCTTCTCCCTTGCTCTGGTAAGTTTCTCTACTCTGCCTTTTAAGCAGTCTTAGAAGGAAAGAGCTCAGGTGAAGCTAGGTGCCTTGGCCAGCAAACCAAGTCTTCTACCTCCAAGATATCAACTAACCTGACTTTTTAACCCTTCTTTCTGTTGGAAATTACTGACAGTTTGCCAGCTCCACTCCACATACACACTAATCCTTTGGAAGAGCTGTGGAGGAAAAGCAATTAGCTCCTTCAATGTGAGAAGGAGACTGAAACACCTCTGAGCCAACAAACCTTTTCAACAAACAAGAATAAAATAAAACACAGTGTCAAACAGTAATTTTGCTTAGCCCAATGATAAAAAGTCACAAAAATGTAAGCTCCACCTGTAATACAGTAATTTCAGAGAAGATATACCCTGTAAGAAACACTTTGCTCCAGAGAAAATAAAGCAGTAACAGAAGATATACCTTGCAAAGACAATTTGAATCAGAAGATTACAGCAGTAATCTGTTAGCATACACCTGTAGGCACACCTTGTAATAATGCAGAAGAAGGTATACCAGCAACAACAATTTGAATCAGAGAAAAATAAAGCAATGAAATGTTAGCAACAAACAGTAGCAATCCCTGTGAGTAAAAATAAAAACACCACCACAGTAAATCTGCTTAGCCAAACTAAGTCTTAATCCTTCTCCCTTGCTCTGGTAAGTTTCTCTACTCTGCCTTTCAAGCAGTCTTAGAAGGAAAGAGCTCAGGTGAAGCTAGGTGCCTTGGCCAGCAAACCAAGTCTTCTACCTCCAAGATATCAACTAACCTGACTTTTAACCCTTCTTTCTGTTGGAAATTACTGACAGTTTGCCAGCTCCACCCACATACACACCTAATCCTTTGGAAGAGCTGTGGGAGGAAAACAATTAGCTCCTTCAATGTGAGAAGGAGACTGAAACACCTCTGAGCCAACAAACCTTTTCAACAAACAAGAATAAAATAAAACACAGTGTCAAACAGTAATTTTGCTTAGTCCAATGATAAAAAAGTCACAAAAATGTAAGCTCCACCTGTAATACAGTAATTTCAGAGAAGATATACCCTGTAAGAAACACTTTGCTCCAGAGAAAAATAAAGCAGTAACAGAAGATATACCTTGCAAAAGACAATTTGAATCAGAAGAATACAGCAGTAATCTGTTAGCACACACCTGTAGGCACACCTTGTAATAATGCAGAAGAAGGTATACCAGCAACAACAATTTGAATCAGAGAAAAAATAAAGCAATGAAATGTTAGCAACAAACAGTAGCAATCCCTGTGAGTAAAAAATAAAACACCACCACACAGTAAATCTGCTTAGCCAAACTAAGTCTTAATCCTTCTCCCTTGCTCTGGTAAGTTTCTCTACTCTGCCTTTAAGCAGTCTTAGAAGGAAAGAGCTCAGGTGAAGCTAGGTGCCTTGGCCAGCAAACCAAGTCTTCTACCTCCAAGATATCAACTAACCTGACTTTTAACCCTTCTTTCTGTTGGAAATTACTGACAGTTTGCCAGCTCCACCCCACCCATACACACCTAATCCTTTGGAAGAGCTGTGGGAGGAAAAGCAATTAGCTCCTTCAATGTGAGAAGGAGACTGAAACACCTCTGAGACAACAAACCTTTTCAACAAACAAGAATAAAATAAAACACAGTGTCAAACAGTAATTTTGCTTAGTCCAATGATAAAAAGTCACAAAATGTAAGCTCCACCTGTAATACAGTAATTTCAGAGAAGATATACCCTGTAAGAAACACTTTGCTCCAGAGAAAATAAAGCAGTAACAGAAGATATACCTTGCAAAAGACAATTTGAATCAGAAGATTACAGCAGTAATCTGTTAGCACACCTGTAGGCACACCTTGTAATAATGCAGAAGAAGGTATACCAGCAACAACAATTTGAATCAGAGAAAAATAAAGCAATGAAATGTTAGCAACAAACAGTAGCAATCCCTGTGAGTAAAAAATAAAAACACCACCACACAGTAAATCTGCTTAGCCAAACTAAGTCTTAATCCTTCTCCCTTGCTCTGGTAAGTTTCTCTACTCTGCCTTTTAAGCAGTCTTAGAAGGAAAGAGCTCAGGTGAAGCTAGGTGCCTTGGCCAGCAAACCAAGTCTTCTACCTCCAAGATATCAACTAACCTGATCTTTTAACCCTTCTTTCTGTTGGAAATTACTGACAGTTTGCCAGCTCCACCCCACATACACACCTAATCCTTTGGAAGAGCTGTGGAGGAAAAGCAATTAGCTCCTTCAATGTAGAAGGAGACTGAAACACCTCTGAGCCAACAAACCTTTTCAACAAACAAGAATAAAATAAAACACAGTGTCAAACAGTAATTTTGCTTAGCCCAATGATAAAAAAGTCACAAAAATGTAAGCTCCACCTGTAATACAGTAATTTCAGAGAAGATATACCCTGTAAGAAACACTTTGCTCCAGAGAAAAATAAAGCAGTAACAGAAGATATACCTTGCAAAAGACAATTTGAATCAGAAGATTACAGCAGTAATCTGTTAGCACACACCTGTAGGCACACCTTGTAATAATGCAGAAGAAGGTATACCAGCAACAACAATTTGAATCAGAGAAAAAATAAAGCAATGAAATGTTAGCAACAAACAGTAGCAATCCCTGTGAGTAAAAAATAAAAACACTACCACACAGTAAATCTGCTTAGCCAAACTAAGTCTTAATCCTTCTCCCTTGCTCTGGTAAGTTTCTCTACTCTGCCTTTCAAGCAGTCTTAGAAGGAAAGAGCTCAGGTGAAGCTAGGTGCCTTGGCCAGCAAACCAAGTCTTCTACCTCCAAGATATCAACTAACCTGACTTTTTAACCCTTCTTTCTGTTGGAAATTACTGACAGTTTGCCAGCTCCACCCCCCACATACACACCTAATCCTTTGGAAGAGCTGTGGGAGGAAAGCAATTAGCTCCTTCAATGTGAGAAGGAGACTGAAACACCTCTGAGACAACAAACCTTTTCAACAAACAAGAATAAAATAAAACACAGTGTCAAACAGTAATTTTGCTTAGCCCAATGATAAAAAGTCACAAAAATGTAAGCTCCACCTGTAATACAGTAATTTCAGAGAAGATATACCCTGTAAGAAACACTTTGCTCCAGAGAAAAATAAAGCAGTAACAGAAGATATACCTTGCAAAAAACAATTTGAATCAGAAGATTACAGCAGTAATCTGTTAGCACACACCTGTAGGCACACCTTGTAATAATGCAGAAGAAGGTATTACCAACAACAATTTGAATCAGAGAAAAAATAAAGCAATGAAATGTTAGCAACAAACAGTAGCAATCCCTGTGAGTAAAAAATAAAAACACCACCACACAGTAAATCTGCTTAGCCAAACTAAGTCTTAATCCTTCTCCCTTGCTCTGGTAAGTTTCTCTACTCTGCCTTTCAAGCAGTCTTAGAAGGAAAGAGCTCAGGTGAAGCTAGGTGCCTTGGCCAGCAAACCAAGTCTTCTACCTCCAAGATATCAACTAACCTGACTTTTTAACCCTTCTTTCTGTTGGAAATTACTGACAGTTTGCCAGCTCCACCCCACATACACACCTAATCCTTTGGAAGAGCTGTGGGAGAAAGCAATTAGCTCCTTCAATGTGAGAAGGAGACTGAAACACTCTGAGACAACAAACCTTTTCAACAAACAAGAATAAAATAAAACACAGTGTCAAACAGTAATTTTGCTTAGCCCGATGATAAAAAGTCACAAAATGTAAGCTCCACCTGTAATACAGTAATTTCAGAGAAGATATACCCTGTAAGAAACACTTTGCTCCAGAGAAAATAAAGCAGTAACAGAAGATATACCTTGCAAAAGACAATTTGAATCAGAAGATTACAGCAGTAATCTGTTAGCACACACCTGTAGGCACACCTTGTAATAATGCAGAAGAAGGTATACCAGCAACAACAATTTGAATCAGAGAAAAATAAAGCAATGAAATGTTAGCAACAAACAGTAGCAATCCCTGTGAGTAAAAATAAAAAACACCACCACACAGTAAATCTGCTTAGCCAAACTAAGTCTTAATCCTTCTCCCTTGCTCTGGTAAGTTTCTCTACTCTGCCTTTCAAGCAGTCTTAGAAGGAAAGAGCTCAGGTGAAGCTAGGTGCCTTGGCCAGCAAACCAAGTCTTCTACCTCCAAGATATCAACTAACCTGACTTTTTAACCCTTCTTTCTGTTGGAAATTACTGACAATTTGCCAGCTCCACCCCCCACATACACACCTAATCCTTTGGAAGAGCTGTGGGAGGAAAAGCAATTAGCTCCTTCAATGTGAGAAGGAGACTGAAACACCTCTGAGACAACAAACCTTTTCAACAAACAAGAATAAAATAAAACACAGTGTCAAACAATAATTTTGCTTAGCCGATGATAAAAAAGTCTCAAAAATGTAAGCTCCACCTGTAATACAGTAATTTCAGAGAATATATGCGCTGTAAGAAACACTTTGCTCAAGAGAAAAATAAAGCAGTAACAGAAGATATACCTTGCAAAAGACAATTTGAATCAGAAGATTACAGGAGTAATCTGTTAGCACACACCTGTAGGCACACCTTGTAATAATGCAGAAGAAGGTATACCAGCAACAACAATTTGAATCAGAGAAAAATAAAGCAATGAAATGTTAGCAACAAACAGTAGCAATCCCTGTGAGTAAAAATAAAAACACCACCACACAGTAAATCTGCTTAGCCAAACTAAGTCTTAATCCTTCTCCCTTGCTCTGGTAAGTTTCTCTACTCTGCCTTTCAAGCAGTCTTAGAAGGAAAGAGCTCAGGTGAAGCTAGGTGCCTTGGCCAGCAAACCAAGTCTTCACACCTCCCTATGAATGGTACAGCTGTCATTCTTCACATCCTGCCTGATCTGTTTTCATACATCTGGCGCAGAATGGCACGGTCGCTGTAGGAACTCAAAGTTTGGGACACATTAATAAAATCACAGCGCCACTGTTCATGAGAAGAGGTCCCAAATGCTTTCATGAGGTGGGATCACAAAAAGGCCATGTTGCAAATTTGTAGTGCAAATACCAACAAACGCCTGGGGCGTTAGGGTTTCTAACCATAACGTCCCACCTGTGCCTTTGGATTGCTGACTGTAATGCTCATGCCATTCCACCCCACCCCCCACCCTGCAGGCAGTGACAGGCATCGAGATGAGCCTTGGACTCTTTCAGCCCCAGAGTTCACCCCATTCTCCTATAATGCACCCATTTCAGCGTTGTCCTTATGGAACACTGTTACTGTAAAGCTGAGCACTCCAAGGCACACCTCAGCATGTGTCAGTGTCTGCAGGATAGGGTGAGGTGAAATGGCATGAAGCGTTATGGGCGACAACCCAAATGGCTGTCCATCTCTGCAGGGTGGAGGTGGGGTTGGTGTAAGTTCAATACTTCACTGCCATTCCTATTCTGCATCTGTCTAACTCCTGCATTTGCAGTGCTAATTACCAGCAAGCAAACATTCGGCATTGGCAAATGCTTGTTTAGGTAAGGGCACCAGTACTGCACACAGTACTCCAAGTGTGGTCTCAACAGTGATCTCTACAAGGGCAGGATAACCTCCTCTTTTGAGGTGATAGCTCTGGCAATGCACCCCAGCATCTGATTGGCCCTTGCTGCCACCCTCTGGCATTGTGCTGATGCCCTCATATCCCCTGTGACTAGTACCTCTAGGTCCTTCTCTTCTTCTGAAATTGATGCCTACTCTCCCCCCAGTCAATAGCCAGTCCTGGGATTTCTGGCTCTGAGGTGCATGAACTTGCACTTCATAGCATTAAACCCCAACTGCCGCACACGTGACCAATGCTCGAGTTTTGCTAGATTCTCCCTGAGTTCCTTCCTCCCTTCTTCACTGTCCACTGTTGCACATATCTTTGTGTCATTGGAGAACAGGCTGAACTTACTCTATATCCCCTTCTGCAATGTCACCGATAAAGATGTTGAATAAAACTGGGTCTAGCACTGAGCTGTGTGGTACCCCACTAGTTACAGGTCTTGGCTTAGAGGTCTCCCTGTTTACAATTACCCTCTGCTGTCTATTTTGCAGCCAGCTCCTAACCCACCCCACTTGTTTCTCCTCTGCCCCCAGGTTCCTCAACTTGCCCAATAGCCCTCCCTGTGGCACCGAGTTGAAGGCCTTGCTGCAGTCCAGATACAGGACATCCACAGCATGGCCCCCGTCAACCGCCCTTGTGAACCAATCGAAGAAATCAATTAGGATAGTCTGGCATGATCTTCCCGAGACAAACCCATGCTGTCTTTCATCTTGGAGACCATTACTTTCAGGAAAATTATCAGTCTCTCCTTTAGCATGGTCTCCATTAGCTTCCCCATGATGGAAGTCAAGCTTACTGGCCTATAACTGCCCGGTTCATCCCTGGGACCACTCTTGTGGAGGGGTACCATGTGAGCCATCCTCCAGTCCACAGAAAAGCTCCCTGTCTCCGATGAGGTATTAAACAGGTCTGCCAGAGGGCCTGCCAATACCTCTGCCAACTCCTTCAGGACTCTTGGATGTACTCCATCAGGTCCTGGGGCCTTGTCTACCTGCAAGGCTTTAAGGTTATGTAGAACCCTATCATGCTGGATGACCCCATCCGTTACCTCTGCCCTCCCTGCCCATCCCTCCTTTCCCTTGTGGTATTGGTCCATCTTTCTCTAATGAACACCAAGCAGAAGCCTGGTCTTCCTCATTTTCTGCCCACCCCCTCTCTCTTGATCCTGACAGTCTCATCCCTATGGCTCCTCTTCACTCTTATGTACTTGGAGAAATCCTTTTCCCCTTTCTGATCCGCTGAGCCAATCTCAGCTCCCTTGCCACTTTTGCTGCCCTGACTGCTCTAGTCATTTCCGTTGATTTCTTTGAGTACTCCTCCTTGTTCTCCCCATGCCTAGATTTCTTGTACCTGTTAAAGGCCACTCTCTTCTCCCTCGCATTCCCTGCTACTTTCCTACTGAGCCAGCTAGATTTTTTTAGACCTGGATTGCTTACTCTGTGTCTTGGAACACGTGTTAGTGGCCTCTGTCAGACCCCTCTTTATGATGGACCATTTCTGTTCTGCATCCATCCCTGGGCAAATTTCAGCAAGATGCCATCCCTAGGATGCTGCCCATCCTGGCAAAATCTACCTTCCTAAAGCCTACCACTCTTGTCCTGGTCCTGGCTGACTCCCTACCCATGTGGAAGAAGAACCACACTGTGTGGTCATCGCTGCCTACTAGAGAGTCCTGTACTACTACATCCTGGACTTGGTCCTCATTTGCTAACACAAGATCCAGTATGTTACCCTCCCTGGTGGGCTCTGTTACTCCCTGCACTATGTAGCTGCCTTGGATAGCCTCCAGCAGTACCTGTTCCCTGGCATTCATGGTGGTCATGGTTCTTCAGTCAATCCCAGGAGACTGAGGTCATCCACTATGACCATACTCCCTCTGCCACTGACCTTTCTGATTTGCTCCTCCAGTTCCCTGTCATTTCCCTCATCTTCTGAGGGTGGGCTGGCCTGTACACCACCCTAGCCTAACCTTCCTATCCTTTGAGTTTTGGAGTTGTACCCATATGGCTTCTGGCTTCCTCTCCCCTCCTCCTGATGCATAGTATCCCATCCTAAAATTAATTGCTACCTCTCCTCCCTCCCTCCCTCCCCCTGTCTTGTGGTACACCTGTATCCAGGGATCATGCGATCCCAGTCGTGGTATTGGGTGGCCCAGATTTCTGTGATGGCTGCAATATCTACTACCCCTTCCACCATCATCGCCTGGAATTCTGCTACCTTATTTGCCAAGCTCCTGGTATTCATGGATACTACTTTCCACCGTGTCCCCTGCCCCTCTTTTCCCAGTCCCTCCCCCATGCTTCCGTTCCTGATAGATTCCCTTCCTCTCCTGTGGGTCTATGTGATAACAGCGAATGCCTAAAGACGATCACTGTTATCGCACAGTCAGAGTGCCGAAAACATTTTTGGCACTCTGACAACCTCGGTGCACAGGACAATGGTGCCAGGAGAGTTTTTTGATGCTTTCTGTGGGGGGCTGCAACCCCCAGCCCCTACGCGGGGGGGCTTCACCTCCGCACCCCCTACTTAGGATTCTCACGCTCAGGGGTGCATGTCAGGGGTGAAAGCAATAAAAAAAAAGTTCGAGCTGGGCTAATAAAATCGCACTAGCACCCATACCCGAACCCAGCAATTACCACATCCCAACCACTAGCCAACCCCGACACCATGATGCAGCTCGGCCAGCCACCGCAGCACCACCCCCCACAGACCCTCTGCCCTCTCCCAGCCTACGCTTGCCATGCTTGCCCCCTGCACGCGTGTACACATACCCACATCCTGTCGCCCAGTTTGCCCACCCCCTTATACAGTCACCCCCCTTCCCATTGCCGTGAAGGATTGCACCAGTAAAGAGTCGCCTTTATGGATGGCACCTTTCCTCATGCACCCACCTCATGGGATATCCCCTCCTGCCCATTGTGGGGGGTCTCCCGGTCTCCCCTCATTGGTGACTTCACTTTGCAGTCTCTCTCTGGCCCCACCTTCCTCAGTTTAAAGTTATTTTAGCAGTAATGTAATCTTCTAGCCTCTGTTTCAAAGTTATCATGCCCTCTTTGCTCAGGTGCAGCCTATGGAGTTCCTTCTTATCCTACGCCCTGCCCCACCCTCCTACTACTCTGTACCCCATGGTTTCGCACCCCTCCACACCAATTGTTAAACTCTTCAATTCTGTGCTTACTAGCGGAGCTTGCCCTAGGTACTGGGAGAACCTCCAAGAATGCCACCAATCTACCCACCTCAGTGCAGATTCTTCCAGCCTCCTTGAATCTCTCTTGCACCTCCTCCACCCTACTCAACTCCAGGTCATTTTTACCTAGGTGCACCATGATGTGAGGTTTATCCCCTCCCTTCTCCACACATTTCTGAATGAACTGACCCACCCTCCCTGCCATGATACCTGGCAAATCCTTCACCCAGGCACGTCTTTTTCTCACTCCCTTACCCCCATCTCACTCCTTTCAGAATTGAATCACCCAGAATGACTGCCCTTTCCCCTAATACCTGCCCTACTCCCGTGTTGTGCCCTCCCTCGGGCCCCTGAACTAGCGAGTCCCTTCCCCCATTCCCCTGCCCTTCATTTCCCTGTTTCTTCCTGTCTGTACTACCTCCTCTGATCTTACCCCTGCAACCCTTCCATGTTTTCTACCCAACCCATCCCTTCCCTATACTGAATTGACCCCTCTCTGCTCCATTCTTAAGTCCATCCTCCACCCCCCAACTGCTCTATTTGCCCCACTGCTCCTTCTAGTTAGTGGTGTCTAGACAACACCCCCTGCTTTCCTGCCTCCCCCACTTCCTACCCTACTGCCCTTTCCCTTCACTTGTTCACTGCCCTCTTCCCCTTTTTGTTCCCCCTTTCCCATCACTTGTTTTATGCTTCCCCCTATCCTCCTACTCCCCCAAACTAGCCAGCACTGAGAGCCAATTCTTAGTCCCCGTCATCTGCCCGAGCAGTCCCCTTTTACCTTGTCCTGCCTCTGCCTTCCCTGGTTTTGTCCCCTATCCCTCCTCCCTCTTCCCCATTTCCTACCACCTGCCTAATTCCCAACCCAGTGCACCCTGGTCCTTGAGGAGTTAATGCTCCTGGACCCTTTTTCTGCCCTTCCCATTCTGACCTGTGACTGCCCAGTGTATTATGTGGACAAGCCTTCCTTGTTTTATTAGCCTCCCATTGCCCACCCCAATCATTCTAACTTCTCCTCCCCAGCTCCCATTGCAACCTTCCTATTTCCTGCCTAAGTTGGCCGATCTGACTACACACCGCACACCCTCCACATGGTCCCCAAGAAAATGGCTGCCTCACACCCATTGCAGATAGATAGCTAGGTAGATAGATATGTATGTATATTATATATATATATATATATATATATATATATATAGGTACAGCCCCACCTAAAGTACTGTCAGAAAGGACATACACAGAGCGGAAGCGGCCAAGAGGAGGGCAAGTAAAATGGTGCGGGTCTACATCAGAAGTCCTATGAGGAGAGTTTAAAGGACTTAAATATGTACATCTTGGAAGAGGGAAGGGGGGTATGATAGTGACCTTTAAATACCTTATGAGTAAACAAGGTTCAAGAGGGAACTATTTATCAGAAAAAAACATGCTCATTGACAAGGAGGCACGATAAGATACTATGGGGGGGGGTAGATTCAGGAACTATGTGAGGAAGTACTTCTTCACAGACAGAGTAGTGGATTCCCGAACCAGTCTTTCAGCAGAGGTGGTGGGGGAAAAAACAGTGCTGTGGCTCAAGAATACATTGGATAGGCATAAGGGAATCTTAGGGAAATGGAAAGGGGGTGAATGGACTGGAGATCAAGTAGGATCAGCAGTGATACTACAGGCAGGAAAACTGGGCAGACTAGGTGGGGCCAAGCAGTCCTTATCGGCCAGCAAATTCTGTTTCTGTGTTTCTATGGAACCAATGTACTTGTACAGCCAGCATGTACCACCTGTGCACACAAGCAGATATGTGTTACAGGAACAGAACACAGACTTACAGGTGGACACACAAAATGAATACAACTATTTTATACACAAATTCAGTTTTTAGTGGGGTGTAGATTATAATGAGATATCATAAGGTGTAATGTTAAAGTTCAAATGGTGCTATGTCAAGACAGCGACATCACAAACTGCACAGTTAACAACAGCGATGCCCAGTTAGTACAAAACTGCACAGATTATATATGCCATCTCCGGGACCATGCATTGCTGTTATGACCACACCGTTTTTTTAACTGCGCATATTTGCGCTCGTGGTCTTGACACAACACCAGTGCAAATCAATGACAGTTCAAGTCATTCTGATAAATTTCATCCAAAACTTTTGTATTTAGCACAAAAATACACAGATTACCTCCCCCCACAGCCACTGCCCTAACCCCAGCGCTTTGCCCAAAAAGGAGCTTTGTCAGGGGGTGTAGTCAAGGGGGTATTGCAGCATATTTTATAATCTCACTTGGGTCATATGATCAAATTATTTAACAAAGGTTCATATGACCAGTTTCATTAACAAAGCATTTTGTTAAAACACATTTTTTAATGTCCACAGTGGAGCTACAGTCAAATGTACTAGTCTTCTGATGCAGTTCAAAATGACATCCAAAGTGCATAATGACGAGATGAAGCGATAGTCAGAAATAACATAAATAAGAGCAAGGGGATAACGTATAAACTCTATGGAAAAATATATTACATTATATAGGGAATGAAGTACATCAAAACATTTATCATATAATAAATATAATAGTCAATCAGATTCCATTTCTTTTGCCAGAGCCAGTATGCAGATTCCTTTAACTCTTTCCATCTCAGGCATCCTTTCCTACAACCTCATGCTCTCAGCTCCCTCCTTCTTAAACGGAATGGAGTTATACTAATAAGCAGTAACCATCAACATTTATGTAAACTCCCCATTATTTTAAAATAAATATTTTACCTTACTTGTTAAGCAGCTTATTGCCCTCTTTAGCAATGCCTACAATAGGAAGGACCCACAAACAGAGGTGGAATGTCATAGTTCTTCTACCCCTTCCATGTTTCAGGCATCTGGCAACTGAGTGTTTTATATTGCTTTAAACTTATTTATTTTTTTAGTTCTGTCAAAGTTAAAACAAATGTGCAAAAAAGTCCCATTATAGCAACTCCATGCCAGGGTATTACTTATAACTCTTAGGTGCTATGTAGAGTATTTATATTTAATGTAATAGCTACGGTTTACAGTTTGTGAATGCCATTTCCAGCAAGTCATCATTTCCATAACGTTTTTAATGTTGTAAGTGAATAAACATGATATCATTTTCTAACCCATTTGCTGATTATTTAAGCACAATAACTGAAAGATAAAAATGCAGAATGTGCAAAGAATAAAACATATACATTGAATGTGGGCAGAGCATGCTGTTTGCAGATTATGAAAAGTGTACATGTATAGAATGTGGGAAAACATTAGAACTGCGTGGACGTGGGCCATGTAGCTGCCCTGGTGGGAGCATGTTCATTCATATAGGGTATCCAGATCTAGGAATCCCAGTTGGACTGCTTGGAGGCGTGATGCCATTTCTAGGATGTGCAATGCCTCCGGGGGAGGGCAGAGATGACATGTCATTATAAAATATGTCTGACCGTAGTGGCATAGGAGTCGTGTGTGTGAACCCATTTTAACAAACTCTTCTTTACACATCCTCTCCCCAAACTGTGGCAGGGCACTAGCTATACATATCGTGTTTCACTGTATGGTATCAGGCATGACTGCTCTGGCAGCTGCTCCTTCTCCATGTCCGGAGCTGACATATCATGACTTCCTTCCAGATTGGCTACCCTGAGTGCTCACCATAGAGGAAGTTAGCTATGAAGGTTCAAGAATGATACATGGGGACTGCACCAGGGATAAACTTCTATGAGGGAGAGGTAAACAGGACACATATGGGGAGAGGTTATGAAAGCATCAGAAAGATAAAATAAAAAGTACCATACAGAAATGTGAGATAGATTGGGTATAACAAATGTATCGAGTGCAAGCATATTGTAAAGCAAATTACCTGTAAAAAAACAACAAAAAACACTAAACGTAATCACATGTTAACTAAGAAATAAAAACACAGTTTTAATAAAATCCACATTTGCAAATATCATGTTACCAGTGCATGACTTAATATTTTTTAAACTTCACTATTAGGAGCAGCACGTTTCACTCAAAGAGTGTCATGCAGCAAGCGTGAGTACAGAGAAGCTCTGCAGCACTCACATTAACACTGTTCCCTATTTGTATGCACATGTTCTTCTGTTTTGTTTCTTTGCTGTTAAATTACTGTTCTTTTGTAGTTTGTTCTGTTCTTTCCATTCATCCTCCCTCAGGACATGGCTGAGTCAAGCAGTTTACAGTTGTGCATATTCTCTTCAGGACAACATTTCAAAACAAAGAAATTTAAAAGTGTTCAAGCAAATGAAACAGCACATAGTTTTCTCAAGTAAACAGTGATGCTGGCACCCCATGAAGCTGCATCAAGGCTATTAACTCCTCTTTGTTTAGCGTTTGGCAATAATTGTTTTCTGGACGTCAGTCAGTAGAACCGAACTATACTGGTTTGTACACTGCGGAGGCTATCTTCACACAATAGAAAGTATCAGCAGCTTATCGTTTTATTAAAATCTCAGAATAGAGAGGGGAGAGGGGTCGGGCAAAGGCGATGGACCAGCCGTCTTTTTTGGCTTGTAAAATTCTAGGTTCCTATGTTTGGATTCTCCAGTATACATCTACATACTTAATAACTGTTCAGGCATGTTCAAATCCATGGAAAATGTGGATTTTCACACTCCTTAACTTCTGAAACTAGTCACATAACCATAACATCATCTGATGATCAAGATCCACCCCAATCAAAAAGAGTGACCATTTTGGAGGATATTGCATTCTGGGGGGGTTATAGAATCCAGTCTGTCAAGGGCCGTTTACAGAACTTCACCTTCAGCTTCAGAGTCCACCTTTCTCATCATCTTTGTGTCACTTTCTTCATCTTCAGATTTAGACCCCCTACTTAGGACTCATTTATCCAAGACATTTATAAAGATGTTAAACAGGAGTGGTCCCATAACCAGCCTCTGTGGTACTCTACAAGTGACCTCCCACCAACCAGATGGACCCCCTGGGCCACCTCATCTGCTTCCTGCTCCTCACTCAGTTGAGCCATATAGCAAAAACAAAGAAATCTGGGCACACGCCAAGACTGAGACTAAGAAAGGGTTTTATTCAGTTACAATGCATGGCAGACACTTTGAGCTAACACCCCTATATATCGACCCAGTCACATGGGTCTTACTTAGACCCCCTGAGGAAGACCCATGTGACTGGGTCAGTACATAGGGGTGTTAGTCTGGTGTGTCTGCCACGCATTGTAACTGAATAAAACCCTTTCTTATCCTCAGTCTTGGTGTGTGCGCAGCTTTGTTTGTTGTTTGCTATGAGTTGTTTTGGGCTGTAGCACCTTTAAGAGGCTGAAGTGTGCTTCTCTGCTGTTTTTCTAGTTGAGACATATAAGTCTGTTTAACTTATTTTTTCTCCCCCCCTTCTGTATTTCCTAGTGACACCTGCTCCTTCATACCATCTGAGGGTTTGCTGCAGAATGCTGATTACTTTCTCAATTGCACAATTGCATACTGGAGGGAATGGTGCTTTCACACTAGTGGAGTACCACAGGGATCATTCATGGAACCACTAGTACATTTTTAGTAGTTATTGGTCACCTGACTACTGAACTTCATGTAACCTGTGAAAAGCCCTAAACGTTTGATGCAAATCCTGGTCTCCCACATGTCAGCAAAGGTAGTAAAGGTAAAACATTGGGAAATCACTACACTTTAAATGTCAAATATATATATATATATATATATATATATATATATGTATACAATAGGGGTGAGTGATACACGAGTGAGATAAAAACATGTATTCTCACTCTGGTGACATCACAACTAGTGATAAATCATGTTGTGACATCACCACTGTGAGAGATATTGCACTGCTGCCTGCAGCCAACTGATTTACCATGGCAAAACATTCTCAGGTGTTTCCTATACTCTCTCACTCCCAACCCATTGCTGTGACGCTCTCAGCTTCACTGCAGCCAGAATTCTAAAGCAGACAGCTTCACAAAACAATTTCATTCTCACTGCTGCCTACAGCCAACTCAGTTACCATGGCAAACATTCTCAGGTGTTTCCTATACTCTCTCACTCCCAACCCATTGCTGTGATGCTCTCAGCTTGACTGCATCCTGAGCTTTAAAACACATAGCTTCAAAAAACAGTCTTTCTCACTGCTGCCTGAAGCTAACTTACTTAGCACTGCAAAACACACTCAGCTTTTCCCACAGTTTGTAACACTGCCAGCCCATTCAGAAAATCTCACACACAGAAACAGCAAACACAGAAACAGCAACAGAACACAAAAAATCATGACAATACTTCTGAAACTCATACCCCTGTTGTATAAATCAAACACATAATGTGCAGATCATGTGCTATGGAAAATATCTTCACTCCTGCATCATGAGCTCTGAATACTCTCTCTACCGTGAGTATCCAGAGCTCTACTCTGCAGAGTGAAGATATTTCCATATCACACTCCTGCCCATCATGTATCCTATATATATATATATATATATATATATATATATATATGATATGCAATGGAGACAGTGGAATAATAATTTATCTGCACAAGCGCGGTTTGACCTTGGGTAACCTCACGAGTGGCGTAAGCCATGAGTGGTGTGTCCGAGGTCAAACTGCTCGAGTGCAGAGAAAACATTTATTCCACTGGTCCCCATTGCATGTTCCATTTATACAATAGGGATACTACATTTTGCGGAGGTTTTATTTTTTTATTTTAATTTTTGTTTTTATTAATAAACTAAGTGGGATTTTATTTATGGTGTTGTCTGTGTTAGTGCGCATTTGAAAGCTTGTTGCTTGAAGGTGGTATGACTGATATGCAGGCAAGATTGCAAGATTAAGTGTGTACATTTTGATTTGTTGTTGTGTTTATTTGGGCGGGTCATACATTTTGAAAACATGGCGTCGTTTTTTTAAGCTTAGCACTTTGTTATTGGTTGGTCTGTGGTATTATTTTATTTTATTTTAGCAGTTACTGAGTAATTTTAAATAGGTGGTTGAGCCTGCATTTATTTTTTCTGTAGGATTGCATAAGGATCGCCGGTGTCACCTCAGATGTAAAGCCAGTCCTCTCTGGAGTCCCGCAGGGGTCAATACATGGGCCCCTACACTTCTCCCTTTTTCTGAGCAACCTCCCTAGCTTCTGCCAGCAAAAAATACTACTCTACGTGGATGATGCAGTCCTGTTCACAAGCCACCATGACGCCAAACTCCTGGAATACCCACTGCAGCTCGATTTTAAGCATGTTGAAGATTGGCTGAGTTCACATAAACTCGTCCTGAACCACAGCAAAACTAAAGTCATGACATTCTGTCGTGCAAGGAGCAAGTTTAAATCTATGCCCCTTTCCATCAAGAACCACATGGGGACTTCACTTGAACATGTCACTGAGTTCAAGTACCTTGGCATCACTTTGGACAGTACCCTCTCATATGCTCAGCACATTGACAATGTAGCTAAGGCTGCCAACATGTGAACTGGCATACTCCACAAGCACAAGCACTACATGACCATGGATGCCCTTAGATTGGCTATTTACAGCTCTGTCATTTCTGTCATTGACTACAGTCTTGCCATCTATGGGTCTGCCAACACTACTGCCCTCCGTAGGATCTCAGTGTCGCTCAACAAAGCCTGCAGGCTACAAACAGGCACTGCCAGTCATACACACACACCTGTGATCTGTATGCCCAGGTGGGTTGGCTTCCCTTACACAGTTGAATACAATGCCAAACCTGCCTGTTATCCGAAAAGGTACTCCTCAGGCTCATGCCCCAAGGGGGTTGAAAAGCTCCTTACAGCCCATAACAGTACTCAACAGCATACGCAGTTCCCAACAGATAATCTTCCAGGTTCCCAGGTGCAGGACTACAATGGACCAGCGGGCATTTATGCACAGGGCACCTCGGTGGTACAACACCCTCAACAAGGAAGCACTTTCTTCTACTTTGCTTGGATCCTTCAAAAGGAATCTCCGACTCTATCTCATCTCAAGCACGCATTGTGACTGCTTCTCCTAAGTAACTGGCTCTCCGTCCCCCTGGTCATTTCTTACCTGTGACCTGTAACCCTTAACAGCTAACCTTCCTATGGCATCTGCTTCCTACCCTATTCATGCACTCCCCCCACTGCCTCACTCCTGCCCCCTCCTTCTTTCACACTACCCCTCCACCTATGCACTCTCAAGCATCTGCCCCTTCTCCAAAACTGCTTTCACTACTTCCAACCACCCCACACTCCGACAGGGGCACCTCTGCCTGCCTACCTCTTCCGGTTTCCCCACTACCCTGCACACCCAAACTGTCCCTCTGAGTGCTTCTTTTTTTGTGTTACCCTGAAACTTTATTTAAGTTGCCCTCTGTATTTTAGCAACAAATATGACTGAAACTGTAATTAGTGTTAGACTGTAAGCGGTGTCTGCCTTTGTATGTATGTTACCCTTCATCCTCTGATGTGGAACCTTTGTAAACGAGCAGTTCTTGCTCAAAGGTATCTGTAATCCTAGAGTTTAATAAAATAAAATAAATAAAATAATAAAAATAGGTGATGTTCCATTGGATTGTTTTTATTTTTCGGTCCCATGAAAGGAAGAGAAGATGGTGGAGTGAGCTCGGCAAGATGGTAGCACTGTGGGCGAGAAGACGGTGGAGAGATAGCTCGGCAAGATGGTATAACTGCGGGCGGTTGGAGAATGAAAGGAAACAGAGATAATCGGGGGGGTGGCAGATGTGAAATATTTAAAAAAAAAGGTATTCTTTCTTTGGATACTTGTCATAATGGGACAGGATTTTGTAGAAGTCACTGGGACCGGGGCAGGAGCTGGAGTAGAGCTGAGCTAAACAGATTGTGCAGTAAGCTGAAGCAGCTTGTGATTGATGCAGATTTAGAAGAAATAAGGTAAAACATGATTGAACATTGCAGTATTAGCATTCAATGTAGGCAGGTGTTTCTTGGTGGCAGCAGCGGTTTTATTTGTGGTGGGTGTGCAGGGTAAGATATGTGAGATGAACTACTGTATGTGACAGAGGGAAGTGAAAGTGTGTCAAAGTAGGACGTAGTGCAGCACTGTGTGGATAAATAGGAACTGTGGATAATGAGTAACTGTGGATAAATGAAATTTATCCACACAGTTACTCATATAAAGAGATTTATCACACTGCATTTATGTCCACCCATTGCGTGTATATATATATATGCATACATATTTCTGGATGCTTATTAAACATTATTGATTGTTGAAAAGTAAGACTAAGTGCCTTTATATAAACTTATTAAATGCACAATTGACTACCAGTTACTTCCATAGTAAAGGTATTGCTGCCTTATAAAAACTTTTAAAATCTTAATAAGTGGTAATAGGTTGTTTAACATATATTTGAGAAAAAAAACTGGCTCTACTCAACAATGCAGAGCATGACCATGCAAGACAGGCTAGAGTGAAAGGCATGCAGTGATATCCCGATGTTATGCGCATGCTCATTAAAGTGCATGTACACAAAACATCAGGACATCACTGTACGCCTCACTCTAGCTTGTCTCATTGTTGCCATGCAACCAAATTCTCAATAAACCATATGCAACTGCAGAATTCAAGCCCAGTATCATTCTCTGTATTGGTGAAAAGCACCACTTGTTTGTTCTCTACTGTTGTGGTTTACTGATTGCACCATGATCATGATTGTTGTGGCCCTTAGTTGTCTTGTTTATATAGAGGTTAATGTATGGTCCTTTATCATTAACCGGTTTATTAACCATCAAGAGGTTGCCAGGGTGACCATGTAAACCTCGAGAGTGAAGCTCGACAGGTTTATGTCGCCATGGCAACCGAAGTTACAAACTGGTTGCCGATAGAAGAGGACCATACATTATATTTTATAGTGCATGGTCCCCATAAACTGGCAGAAAAAATGAAAGCGCCTTATTTTTGGCACCGCCATGAATGTTCTGGGTCCTTGTCTTGCCGCTACGCTAGTTTCAGAAAGGCAGTCGGTGTGCAAGATAAAAGCTACACGCTTGTGCAGAAGGGCTCCATTTGTAATCCCATCGCTATGACGTACTCGAGAGGTTTATAATCACTTACATCATAGCAATGGGATTATCAAGAAATAATTTTGCCACTTTTTAGCAGTAATATGGGTTCACCATACATTATATATTTATTAACTATAATTTAGGCCACTTCATTTAAGATGATATCCAATTTTCTGTGGGGTGCTGGGAGGAGAATTTTTTTTATATGCAGGGGGCTGAATCTTGTGTAATCTCAGGATGCTGTTTGCTTCCAGGTAATCTGGGTAAATGCCTTCACTTTCCCACAGGCCTCTTGGAGTTGTTTCCAGTTTTATCAAGGCACATGATTGCCTGTCTACTTGGTTTGATTGCCTTTTGCATTATTTAATAAGAAACTGTGAAGTTTGCAACTGAATTTTCACTTGTCTTATGCCCTTAATCATGCTGTGAACATTTCCCTGCCCCGTCTTGCAACCCATACTCTTCCTTATTTTCACAGGCTTTTACTGAGAAAGGGAAATTAGATAATACAGGTATGATTTATGTTATGAAAATGAGTTTCCATGTGCATCACATAAAATCTTAATGTTTCCCTTAGGTAACCCCAAAATCTTCTTACATGCCTGTAAAAACATTGGAAGGTAATAAACAGGGCAGGGAACAGAAGGAATTGTAATACATGGGACGATTGTTTTCATATACAAACGATCGCCACATCAGAATTTGTAATACCACTGGGCTCCATGGTTCAAAGTCGTAATAGCATCGATCTGATGTCAGATTGATAATATTATGACTTCAAACTCTCTTAAAAGGTGCACGAACTCAGTTGTTTCCAAAAGGCGCCCAGAACTTCCCAACCACAGTGGCTGATTCATTGTTCCCATGGCCGTTGCTCAGTGATGGCATTGCCATGGACCCGTCATAATGTTAGAGTGAGAGTATGTGCTGTATGCGAAAACATCTAAAACAAAAAGGATTTAAAAAGGCAGTTCCAGAAAGATTCTCCTGTATTACAACAAACAACATTTGGATCTCTCTGTTCTGGGGCTGTAACACCATTTGGGGATTCCCGAAGTCATAAACCTCTCCGGCTCCACTCTCAAGGTTTATGACATCATGGAATGCCTCGATGTGTTATAGCCTCAAACAGATAGATTTAATGTGTTATTCTATTTGTAATAAGCATCAGTACAGTAGTCGGATATGCAGTATCTGTTCACAGAGAGGCAGGCACCTGGTGCAGGTCAGGAGGCAGCAGAGTGCCAGAAGACAACCTGAGTGAATGAGGTACACATGTGGCAGGCACCAGAGAAAGAATGGGCTAAGTGCAAGAGTTGTGAGCTTGCAGAGTTGTTTCAGACAGGAAAGAAAGGGTTGAGGAGTGTGTATGGGGTACTATTTCAGACATTGGAAAGCCTATAGAGGAAAGAGGCCTGCCCAGAAGAGAACAGTAAAATGGAAATTTTGAGGAAACAGGAGTTTGAATTCTAGTAGAAAGGGATCATGAAATATTTTACATCCATAATATTTATAATGCTATGAATTTGAATTTCGAACTATTGTACTTCTGATGGGAAAAAAATATAATTCACTGAAGTTGAAAGAAAGATCCAGAGAATCAAAATTTTGAGAAAGTGCTTTTTTCTTCACTGGCACTAGGATACCTATGTGTATTCAAGCTTGTAGTCATAGATATAATGCTCCAAACTGAGCGCCTAAACTCTAATAAGCCATAATACAGAATAGCTAAAAAAAAGTAGATTACTTTTCCCTGTTAGCAGAATACTGCAATCAAAACACTCAAAAGCAGTTTCAAAAGGAAGTGGAATCTCTCTCTCACGCTCACACACGATGTGTTTCTCCATTGTTACAGAATTGTAGTGTCCTTTCTTTCACCGAAAGTGACACATTCAAACCTGATTAAAATAATTTTAGAAATCTGTCACTCCACTACTTTTGCGACTTCTCAGAAAGGTAAGCATGCAGGGTCTGTTGTTTTAGTTAGTCTTTCTTTTCTCCTCATCTGACTGGCCCTCCCTTCCCCAACTACCCCAGCCCCATTTCCTGGTGTCCTCCAGTACTAACCTGCCCATGTCTGCCCCTCGGTCTTGCGCCCTGGCTGCTAGAGAGGCTACAAACCTGGATCACTGGCACCACAAGCAGTAGCTCTACTGGTGCACCAAGGGACTGGTCTGTGAGTAGTCTGTTGTACTGAGTACTGTATACCACAATGTCAGTTGCTAAATAATACCAAAATACTAATGTTTCAAAATCTTTTATTGTCTTTTTTTACCTTTCTTTGTGCACCTCCTCCTATCCACCTAAAGCCCACCTCCGTGACTGCCTGGCATTCCAAGCCACCACACGACACACCAAGGGCCATGCATGCCCATCTATAGAGACCTGTGTTTTCATAAATAAGAAATAACAAGAAATCGTAAGAATTCAAGGTATAGAAAGAAATAACAAGAAATTCTAGGTATAACAAGAAATAACAAGAAATTCAACATATAAAAAGAATAAAACAAAAACATATGGATAAAGTGACAAATTGCTTTTTGTGGGGGTAAAACTAAATAAATGCTTGCAGCAGTTGTTGTTTAGGCTCCTTTGTTACATAGAGAGATGGCCCACAAGGAAGTGACAGTGGAGTAGTTAGACTCACAATTCATCTCCTTTCTTCCTTGTTTCACTAATACACCTGAAGAACTGTTTTTTCCCACTCTTGACCCCCTCCACAATACGCAGCTCTGTATCTGCTTTTGACTCCCTAACTGCCTCTTTGCCTCCCTATTTTTCAGCAAATATTCATCCCATTTTTTCTCCCCCTGCATTTCTTTAAATTTGTAGATGGCCTTTTTCTTGGCCAACACCGCTTCACTGACCCTTGCTGAGAATCATAGGTCTCTTGGAACTGTTGTTTTGGTTACCATTCTCATGCATACCTTAGATGCCCTGAGAATGGCCCCTTATTTGCCCCCATCCTCTTCCACCCCATCTGTGTTGTCCACCATACTAACTTATCCCTGACAGCTCCTTTAGCCTATTAAATCTGCCCTGCTAAAATCAAGGACCTCAGCTCTCAGTTGCTGTTTACCAGACCCAAGGCCAGTTTGAATGAAACAGAGTTATTGTCACTGTCCACTAATGACTCCATACTCACACAGCTCCTACCACCTCTGAGTTAGTGAACACCACATTGAGAATTGCAGTCTGCCTGGTGGGCCCTTATCTAACTGTGGGGAGAGTTATCTGGCACCAGAGAAGTCACCAGTGGGGGTCCTGCAGGGCTCGGTGCTGGGGCCGGTGTTATTCAGTGTCTTCATCAATGACATTGGGGATGGCATTAAGGGCAAATGTGCCTATTCATGGATGACACCAAGCTCTGTGGGAGAGTGGACACAGCTGAAGGGATACAGGACCTATAGGATGATCTGGAAAAGCTGGGGAGGTGGTCCGGGATCTGGCAGCTTGGCTTCAATGCCAAGAAATGCATAGTTATGCACATTGGAGCCAAGAATCCCAGGACACAGTACTACCTGGGTGGAGTCCAAGTAGCTGTGTCAGAGGAGGAGGAGGAGAAGGATCTGGGAATGATGATCACTAGTGACCTGAAGCACTCCATGCAGTGCAAGAAAGCAGCAGCAAGGGCAAACAAGATGCTGGGATGCATAGCTAGGGGGATCAGTAGTAGTAGAGAGGAGGTTATACTGCCTTTGTACAGGTCACTGCTGAGGCCACATCTAGAGTATGGAGTTCAGTACTGGTGGCCACACCTCAAAAAGGACATTAGCCTGCTTGAGAAGGTCCAGAGGAGGGCTACAAAGATGATAGGGGGTCAATAGGATAAGGCATATGAGGAGAGGTTGAGGGCACTGAACATGTACTCCCTGGAGGACAGGAGAGAGAGAGGGGACATGATTGGAACCTTCAAGTACTTGAAAGGGATATATAAAGTGGATAAGGATTAAGGAGGGTCTCTTTAAGCTGAGTGGCAACCATAATGTGAAGAAGCACAGTCTTAAGCTGGGGGGGAGGTTTAGGAGGGAGATCAGGAAGCACTTCTTCACAGAGAGGGTGGTGAACACTTAGAATGCACAGCCAGAAGAGGTGGCCTCGTTGAAGACAATGGCCAGCTTCAAGAGAGGCTGGGATAGGCATAGGGGGAAGGTAAGGATCATGGGTAGGGAGGATGGGAGGAGTAGGGGGGCAGGGACAGTAGCAAAGCCGTGGACCCTGCAATATGAGCAGACTAGATAGACCAAATGGCCTTCTTCTGCTGGCTTCTTCATATATTTGTATGTCCATGTATATCAGCAGGACGGTTCTAGAACCCATGCAGCAAAACCTGGCTTCTGGTGTTCCTGGCCACTGGAACATCCCAAACGATGTCCAGCAGGTTCAGGTCACCCACCACCATTCCTTCTTCCTTAGCTATCCCTCTTTCCAGTTCTTCCCTGAGCCCCCTGTCCCTCTCCTCTCCTTGCCTGGTGGTCTATAGATCAACCTCAAGATCAGTTTCTTGCCTGAGGCTGCCGTGATTTCTATCCGCAGTGACTCAGTCTCCACATTATTATCCCAATGCACCCATCTTCCATCACCTCTCTGCTCACCTTGACATAAAGGACTACTACTCCCCCCCCTCTACTTGTTCCTCTATTGCTCCTGAACATAGAGTACCCAGGGACCATCAGTTCCCAGTTGTTATTTTATGAAGCCCATGTTTCTGTTGTGGCCACAATGCCCACCTCAGTGTCTGCCATCAGCAGCTGGAGCTTAGTGATTTTATTACCTAGGCTCCTGGCATTGAGGCATATCCCCTTCCATCTGACCCTTGATCCTGCTTTTCTACTACCCTTGAACTTTGTATGTCGTCTTATCTCCTTGGTGCTTGTACCCTTTGTGTTCTCCCTCTCCAAAGTCCCTTCACCCAGTCTAGTATGGGCCACAGCTTTCTTTGTACCTGTTATGTTGCTACAAGCCCCCAGAAGTGGGGAAGTACCAGCTAGGATCCCCCTTCCTCTCCCGTGCCATTGGGGTTGACTTAGATCCCCATCTCCCCCGCAGTCAGTTTCAATGTGCAATATAGATGTCAAACATCTGCCCCAGTGCACAGGCGCCTCTCTTGTCACCTGAAGTCCATCACCCTCGAAAAGCCTCCTGTCCCAGGAGTCTCCCCAGTCCCCCCAAACTGGCACCCCTTATCCTCACACCATCCCTTAAGCCATCCGTCAAACTCCTCCGTTACCTCCCTCCTTATCCTATCCCGCTTCCCCTCCCTGTCACTCACAGGGAGGGCTTCGGAAAAGGTAAGGGAGGCTGAGTGTGCTGCCAATCTGTCTCCCAGTCTATGACAGTTCTGCTTCGCCATCTCTACCGACTAGTTCACTATATAATTGGTACTCAGCTGTACCAGCACCCCCAGCTCCTCCTCCTCCTCTCCACCATCCTCCATATTCTGTTTAAATCCCGGATGGTAGATGCCCCAGGAAGGCACCGGACCATCCCCCTCCCATCCATCCATCCCCTTCCACCACCTTCTCTAACCCCCAATCATAAAGTCACCCATCACTAAGAATCTCCCGGCAGACCTGTTCCCCTTGGGTGCCAACACATTGCCTTACCCTTTCCCCATCGACTGTCTTGAAGACCCGTGCCCCACAGCGTCAGGTGCCTGAACCTCCTTTAGGGGTGCAAAGCTATTCACTGTTTGGATGGCGAGGGGCTGAACAACCTCCTTGTGGCTAACCCTACTTCCCCTCCCAGTCCCCTTCCCCACCACTCTTCAGCCCCCGGACCAGTGGGTCTCTGGGGGAGTGGGGGTATAAGGGTGGGTGCCTGCTGAGCTGATTATGCCGCTGAGATATTTCTACCCTTACTGCCATGAGCTGAGCCTGGAGCTCTGCTGTGGTCCTGTAGATGGGGCAGTACCTCCTCCAGAACATATCCCTAGAGAAGAGCACTCCACAGGAGACCCAACTGACTGCCTCATCTCTAAACCCCATCCGCATAAAGACCTATACTAAGCAGATGTCTGATTTAAGTCATAGATCTTGCTTTGGATCCAGGTGTAAGGCTCAGCTATAGCACATAAAACAGGGATAAATCAAAACTACCTTATAGTGGTCATCTGTATAAGGTGTAGCTGCAGGCTTAGTTATGGCACAACATAGCAGTTAAAACTACCTTGTAGTGCTCAGAGAGGGTGTGGCTGTAGGCTTAACTATAGCATGGAAAACTAGAGTTAAACTATCTTGTAGTGCTCACCCAGGTAGGATGTAGCTGTAAGATTTAACTATAGCTCAAAACAACCCTGCAAACTCCCTCTCATCTCCATCCCTGACCTCTTCAGCTAAGACGAAGTGGGAAGCTGAATTTGCGATTCATATCTCTGACCAGGAATGGAGCGCTGCCTGGAGATGTGCATACAAGTCCAACAGGAGAACTCCAAGGTAGGCTAATCCAGTACAAAACACTGCACTATTTCTACCTTCCTCCCAGTAAGCTGCTAGAACTGGGCCTTGCAAAGGATAGTTCAGGTTGGAAATGTCATCAGGTAGGTGCTGACCTATCCCACATGCATTGGAGCTGCCCCCTTTTAAGTAGATTGTGGTTTAACGTCCATCCATGAGATTTGTAATACTGTTTTGTAAGCCCCTTTGCCTTTTTCTCCCAGTATGTACATCATGGGAATCTTTACAGCCCTCACCAGCCTCTCCCATCATCAGGAACTCTGGCTGTCTGTTGCAGCTCTGGTAGCTAAACGCCTTATTCTCAAGTACTGGAAAAGTCCCCAGGTGTCCTCCCTAACTGAATGGTTTAACCAACTAAGTTGTATAGGAAACAATGAGAGAATTGCTTATGCTCTCTCTTTTTTATTTTATTGATTTATTTTTGTTGACCGGGTAAGTGCACTAGACAAATCCTGCCTATTTTCAGGCACGACCCGGGGGAAGGGATACAGATGAATGCCAACTGATCTTGAACCAGATTAAGCTTGTTGGTATTTTTAGTGAATGAGGAAATTTGGCCAGACACCGGAAATTCTCATCTCTTTCGGGATAAGTGCCATGGGATCTTTAACATCCACCTGAACTACCACCAATCCAGGCAGATGGGACCTCGGTTTAACATCTCATCCAAAAGACGGCACCTCAGAAGTGCAGCACCCCTCTCATGCTGCACTACAGTGTTAGTACTGGGATAGTAACCCAAGTGCCAGATGTGGGAACTGAACCCACAGCCCTCTGATCTCCCAGCCTCAGAGGCGAGTGTGCTACCTACTGAGCCACTGACACTGCCACCTACTGAGCCACTGACACTGCCAGCTACTGAGCCACTGACAGTTTCAATGATGTATGTGGTCCTTTCTTCCAACTGAAATACCAGTAGAAATGCACTTTACTACCCATTACTGTAGCCTCTATATAATATTAAGATGTTCCATTCATTCCAGCTTCCTTAAGAGTTGTATTATTCTATATTATACAATGGCAAGAAAGAATCTTGGACTTTGATTGGTCAGTTTGGGGCTGGACCCATGGCGTTATCCCAGCACGTTGCCACAGGTCTAGTTTCAGCCTCACTGTGAACCTGTAGATGAGCATTTGATTGATTGTTTCATCTTCTCTTAAGAAACAAAAATATGTTTCCACACAAAAACATCTTTAAAATTATTATTTTATTCTGTATAACAACGAGCCATTATATAATAGAATAATGACTAGGTGTGTCGTTGGGATAACGGCACGCCTGGGGTATTGAGGCACTGCGCCTGGCCTTGTGCTCAACCCGCGTTGTATGGTGTCATCCCAGCACAACACACACCCTGTCATGCATTATTCCTTATAATCTTATGCTATTTACTGCCATATTCTGTAGATCTGTTTCAGGAATTTTTAGGAGTAGTAGGCTCTTGTTGATTGCCAGTTATACCTAATGTACTTTATTTTCTTTGTGATATTATTTCAAATTGTCAACTATAACTGTAATTGTGACTCTATGTTACTATTTTGCATACAATAACCACCATTATGGGGACAAACTCAACCTTGCAAATGAAAAGTTCACTAGCTATAGCACAAACACTGTTCTGCAAATAAACTTTGCAATGACCTGTAGTACCCTCAATATATTATAGCCAGGACCCCATACAATAATCCCACAAATTTCACTGTTAACTGTGCATATATAGTTTTACCTGGGATGAGATGGGCAGAGTTCTTGGCTGCTGGCTGTCTCCTGGCTGACTACTGTGATGTCATTTGCACTCAGTCCTTTGCACGGAGGACTGCAGGCAGAGGAGCCATTAGTGGTAACTGCCTTTTAAGGGCTAGTAATGGCTGTGCAGATGATTGGATGCTGGAGCTGTCGTGGTCAGAGACTGTTCAATTTTGTCTATGACCAAAATAGGTAGAACTCTTCTTTAAGACAGCAGCCTGTAGGGGTGAGTCCTTATATACTGTAACAAGAAAAAAACAATCTCCAAACAGAAATCTGACAGCCCCTCCTCCCATTACCACCTAGCTCAGAGGCCCCAGGCCAGACAATTCTCACCCATCCCCCAAACCACAGAGCAAGACAATGCTCTTTAATATGGCCCTTAAATACAGATTACTGTGGCTGCTTTCAATTTACACTACAGACAATAATTAAAACACTACTTCAACTAGTTTTCCCCACAACTTACCTCTCCAATGTAGTCTTGAAAACAAAAGTCTCTTCAATTGTTGTTTGTGGCCAAACAGGCCAATGCTTCTTAACTTCTGGGCTGGGGTTGCCTTCAGTGCTATGGTGATGACAAAAAGGGTGCCCAAGGCCTATGGGTTTACTTTTTAATGCGGGGGCTGTGCCCCCCCACTTATGGCTTTTCAACTCCAGAGGGGTGCATGTCGGGTGGGGTGAAAAACTTACAAAAATTGAATGCCACCTGCAGGAAAAAGAAAACAGCACTGCGCCACACCCAAACCCTGCACCTCCCAGCTGACCACCTCCCACCACGCTTAGTGGACAAGCCGGTAGCTGCCCACCACAGCCCTCCCCATACCATTCCTCCTGCCTCTCCCACCTCGCGCATGTGTGCCCACATGTTTACGCACGTACTTCCTGTTGCTATATTCGCCCACCCCAGTATCCAGTCGCCTCCTGCTAGGTAGCCGTGAACACAGGTGCCATAACTGAGTCGCCACCTTGTAGGCGTCAATTTCGGTTGCCTTGTTCACTGGATACCAACTGCTTCCTGTAGACAAACATCCCCCACAGCCTAGAACACTTCTATTTCAATGCCAAACTGAAATTAGGTGGACACCTCTTTTCGCATGATGCTGCCCCACCACCAACAACCTAAGCTGCAACCAGCACAGCTCACATTAAATATGGTTTGCTTATGCAAACTAAAACTGCATGAGTAAAACTGCTGTTTGCCTTATGCAAACTGGGTTTGTGCATTCTCCATGTCTGATAACCATTTGTCTTTAAGATCCTTTCTGTATGTTCATACATCCTTAGAAACTGCACTTAGAATTATTTAGCTAGTTAGTTAGTTAATTTGTTTTTAGGGTAGCTGGTTCATTCCACTGGGGTGTCAAACAGACGAGACATACTGATGAGTCCTGGTAGGATGAAACACGTGTCTATGTCATCTGTTAGCACCCTTGCAAACTGTGTGAGAGACCTTTCGCACCATGCAATTCTGCTTAAAGCTGAACCAGCATAACATTCTGTGGTGATTTGCATATGCAGCCCATGATGCTTTGCATTGTGTGGGCATGTGTGATTTTGTATTAATTTGTTTTTGTTACCCAGGTAGGTGCACTAGGCAAGAAAATGCCTACGTGTGGTCCCATGCACTTTCCTAGGGTATCAGAACTGAAAACTAAAGGTAAATAGTTCTGATACCCTAAGACCAAATGTGTGACCTTTTCAACCCTAGAAATGCTTCCTTCCCCAATGTTATTCTATATGAGGCATTATGGGGAACTGATCAAACTTGGCTTTGAAAGAGTCAGCCCTCCCCACTTGCACTGCTTGCTTTGGGAGCTTGTCCTGTAGGTTTGCTACTCTAATTGAAAAAAATTTCCTCCTAATACCCCTAACTCTACACCACCCTCTTATGTGTAGGGTATACCCCATAGTTCTACTGCCCTACAGAAAATGCAAAACTTTTCCCAGTAGTTTTTCACCTTATTTTATCTCCTTCACCGCCTCTGGTCCTCATCTCCTTCATATCCTCCTAGTGGTTGCTCCTTTCTGACCACTGGATTCCTGTGCAGACACTGGTTGCTTGCCAGATCCAAGGTGCCCTGGTTTGAGCTATCAATCTATTCCTAGTATCTGCAGCCATTAGAGAGGAGGAGAGCTTTTAGCAATGACTAAAGCTGGGCACCATTGGTACTTTGCTTACATGACCAGAACTACACATAGTAACCAAGTAGGCCCTTACTGTCGATGTATTAAACCACACAGCTGGCCCAGTGCCGTGTAGGGCTAAGGCACAGGATGCCTCACATGCTGCTACACCAGGGACCCGTGTTTTGGAGTAGGGGGGTCAGCCAGGGGGAGAGAATCAAGCATCTGGAGGATAGCTTTCCTTTCTCAGGGAGGGGTGACATGCCATCTTGTTGTCAACTGCCAATGAGTGAAGGCTTGGGGAAGAGCAAACATTGGCAATGCAGTAGGGAGGGTGACACCGTTTGATGCACGATGTGTGTGCCTTCATATGGCATGTCTTGTCTGTGCTGTGGCAAGGAGACATGGGAGAAAATAGAAATGATGGCGCTGGCCTCTTCAAGCCCCTCCTGTCTGCCTCTGATCCATGCCACCTCCGAGACAAGCACCCCCACTCACACTTCTGGATATGTATAGTCGGGGATGGCCTCCTCTCTGACCTCACCATGGGGTAATCTGTAAAGGAACTCGGGGTGAGGTAAGTTCGGGGAGGTGTTTGCCTGTTGGAGAAGGTGAGGATGGGCCTGGTGACTGACTGCACCATGCTGGACAAAAAGCTCCAATGAAAAAAATGACAAAACCACACATAATACAGTGTAAAATATAAATCTTATAAGGGAGCATGCTTCCCATCCCCCCATACTAAAGTTGCATTTATTGCACTGAATGAGGTAGACTGTTTGAAGTGTTTTTGTTGTTTTTTTTATTTTCAGCACTGTCCAGAAATTGCAATGCTAAAACTGAATTTCCTTATTTTTTAAGTCCTAATAATAATAACAATACAAACTATTAATAAAAATGAAATCCTTACCAGGTGTGACTGTGTTTAGCTTGCAGTACCCAAGCAATTTTTTCCCTTCTAACATCTTTTTCTGGATCCTAAATGCACACTCCTCTTCTAGCAAACTACCTCTTTGGAATGCTACCCCTTAATGTACGCAGTGCCTGATTTCCATGAAAAATTCCGATTTTATTCAGCAATGAAAGGGATAAGGTAGCAAGTAAATACATGCAGATGAACTGTAACTGTGCAGGCTTAACGGTGCACTATTATTTTGGGAAAGTGCTCCAAGAAATGTTAATTAATTAGATTTTTTTTTCAATGCCATGCCTGTTCAACTGTAGGCACCAGTCAGTTAGTGATAAACAGACTTAACTCTGTAAGTGGATTTACCATAGCAGGGGAAAAGATTAAAAAAAAAGGGGATTGGTATCTCTCCCTCTTTCATCATTTCAAAGAGTAGTCTTTCTTATTTTAAAAGGTTTGAAAGCAATCATATGAGTGAGTGCACTGTGTCACCCTATCAAAGGTTTATCGAGTTTTATTGGCCTTGGGCAACTCTGTACACGCTGGTCTTTAGAATGACATGGAATTTATTAAACTTTTTCATGAGCTGACAGGCGCACTCTAGCCCTTTTCTCTGGAAAATGGTTTCTGCCAATCTTCGCTCTTTATTTTTTATTTTTTTTTTTATCATTAGCCGACACTTTGTGACTACTCAAGCATCTGTTTAAAGAAACCCATTAAAGTGGATTATAGAAAAAGACTGAACAACCCATTACTGCCTGGTTCAGCCCTATTACACTACATTACTTGATATGACAAGCTTTGCATATATATAAGAGGCACTTTTTGGAGTGCCTAATTTAGGTTGTGATCGACTGCTATAATAAATTTCACATTTCAAACAATGGCCTGTCGCCCCTAGCAGCTTGCCCCCTTCATAATCCTACATTGTGTTAATGGCATCTGGTTTACCTGCCACATCACATCAGTAAGCTACATTTTCTAGAGCCGTGTTGAGCTGCGGTATATTTCTAGCCTCTTTTTTTAAATACCAGTTAGTACTGATAGTGGACCTGACATACTGATCTTTCACTGAAACAAAACTGAAATGGCTTTTCTGTAATGCCACTATCATTCCCAAATGATACCCACATTTTACCTTTCATTTATTTGACAATGTACAGTAATCCTAGATGCGAAAGTGTAATTCCTTCTTTAATCACAATTAGGCAGACACAGTGAATTACAAAAGCTAGGTACTATAGTAAATGTGCCTATTATTATACTCAAAGTCTACATTAACATGGCACAAACTGAATAGTTGCATAAGATGGCCCAAGAATCTCCAGATGTCCAGCTGACCACAAATGTTCCTCAATTTCCCTGTCTCTCTGTATAGTTTTCTAGAGAATGTATTGCTTAGTTGATGCATATCTGGGTTCTTAATGATTGCATTTTAATTCAGGAGGGCTAGAAGAAGTAGTGGAGAACTCTATTAAACTGAACAAGGTAACCTGTGGAGGGAACTCCCTCCCTCACCCAATCCTCGTTATGATGTTAGAATAATAGCTAGTGTCCATTGCCACCCCCCGGTAGCCTCCTGCCCCTCCTTCTCCCCAATGGTAACTCCCTTTGCACCAGATGGCAGCCAGCACTTACCCTCCGTTCACCTCTCTGGCCAGCTACGATCTGCCCTGCACACATCTTGGATCACTATATGAAGCTATACATTGATACAGGGCTTGTGATTCAAAGTCAACTAAGTCCACTTAAGGCGGCACTGTGCATGTGTGTGGACTTAGTACATTTTCACCAAAGTTACTTCTCTTATCCGAAATTTGGCAATCGCCCAGCTTTTTTTTTTTCACCAAACTTGGGTGAAAGCTTTTGAACCCCTCCCTCATGACCATATTAGTAGTGACACATTACTCCCACCCACAGTGGGTGTTCAGTGGGCAATGGCAAGAGACCCCTAGAAACCAGATATTATTCTAGCATGCTAATGGGGATCAAGTGAGGGAGGGGGTACCATTGGACACTGGATATTTTTCTAATATGCCAGAAGGAATTGGGAGAGGAAGGGGATGCCGCTGGAGACCAGATATTATTCTAGAGGCCAATGGGTATCGGGTGAGGGACAGTGGTACCACTGGACACCAGATATTATTCTAACATGCCAACAGAGATTGGGTGAGGGATGGGGTGCCACTAATACCGGACATTATTCTAACATGCCAGTGGGGATCAGGTTAGGGAGGGGTAACACTACATATAAGGCATTATTCTAACATGCTAACAGGAAATGGGTAAGAATGGGATTTATACTGGACACCACATATTGTAACATGCCAATGGGGATTGAGTGAGACAGAGGGGTACCACTGGACACAGGCATTATTATATGCTGATGCTTTTGCGGGCAAAGATTGTGAAAGTGAGGGAGATTTCATACTGCTGGGGGGGAGACTGAAATGTTCACAACATGATTAAGGTCATAAGAGGAATGAAAATTAAGTTTAAAACTACACAGTTACAAAGTAAATTACGTGTACTGATGCCAAAATTCAGAAAAGATGAAAACGTTTTTTATTAAATGTTTTTTAAACCATCATGTAGTTTTATGTACCAATGCAATTAATGGGCCCTATGCACGATGCCAATGTGCCACGTAAACTGGGCATGTTGGCATCACAACACCCAAAACCTGGGGAGTGGAGCCTACGCGGCATGCACTGTTGGTGCATAAAACATGATTCATGCCTGATTCCCTGGCCGTGCACAGAGTAACATGCTGGGAGTGGGGCAAAGGCATGGCAGCACACGCACCATGCTCCAAGGTGTAGAGCTGCCCGCGGGAGGTGGAGGAGGGCGAGGTTGCGGCCGCCTGGATCCTGTTGCAACCCCACTGCATGCCCCTCACATGTTCCACTGGTCACGGTGTGTATTGTTGGTGTACTGCCATGTTTCCCCAGCCCTGTAGGCTACTGGGGTGGCAGAACTGGTGGAAGCCGTAGTTTAGGGCACAGTGCCAGTGGGTCTTGCTCAGGTCAGACACCTGGGACACAGACAACCCCCTGAGACACTGCACCCCAATACTGAGTTGGCATCCACCCTCAGAAATGTCCCAGGACCCCCACACACACAGGCACACCATCACACTCGCCCATTCAAGTGTCATCCGGCATGGGCTGGCACATACTGCAGTCTCCCACCCAGCATACCCCTGCCCCCATTGCCAGTATGTGTGCCTCCTGCCCCAGCACCACACACCCTACCTCGTACTTCTGTTGGTGCCGGCCCGAGATGGCCAGTGGCACAGCCCTCCACTCATCACAATGGCTGCTGGCCATCTGCCATATGTGGGCGTGCATCAACTGCACTCCCTAGATATGTCAGACATCCAGCAGCTGTGGCGGTCAGTGGAACTATGCTTCTGGCTGTCTCGGAGTACAGACATACATGCATGGGGGTGGGTGTGTGGTGCCATGTGGGTTAGTGCCATGGGGCCATGGGCTAGCTGGATTTGCCTGTTGGGATGACTGTGGGCAGTTGTGGTCACCGACAGGAGGGGGCCAGGGTTATTGTTGGGCTGCTGTGGTCCTGGATATGGGGTGTGGATTGCTGGTACAGGAAGTGGCCTGCAGTGTGGTGGGTGGGTGGGGCCACCATCCAATGGCCTGACACAGGGGCATGTGTGCACGGGTACAGGTGCCTGTGGTGGACATTCATACACCTGGACCAGCGCCTATCCATGCAAGGATCCACTTTCTGTCCAGGATGGGATCTGATTGGATGCCCGCCAGATCTACTACTTTGCCCTCGGCCACCCCATGGAGTTCTGTACACCGGGGGCAGGACCATGGACAAGTGCTCATCTGTTGTGCATACCCTGGTGTGCACCAACTAACAGGTGCGGAGCTGAACAGGCGGGTTATGTGCCTTTAGCGTAACCTGTGCCCATTCATACATAGCAGCCAATAGTATAAATACAATCTATTGTTATGAAAGATTAGCATCAGCACTACATATTTGCTATTTTTTGTCTGTGTCTTAGCTAAAAAACATGTATCCATAATATTCTGAAAAAGCATGTACGAATAGTATCAATACATATACAATAGTATCAACACATAAAAACAATATTGAATGAGCTAAGTCTTAATGGCTGGACTCCAAGCTTTCATTTAAAACAAATTAAGTTTCTTGCACAACAGTTCCAAAGTTAGACATTTCAAAAGATAATGGGCCCAATTCACAAAGGCCCGTGTAGATGCCGATCGCCGGTGTGCAGGGAACCTGCACCCGATTCACTATCGAGTAGGGTCCTGGTGGTAAAGTCCCATGGTTTGCGGCAACTGTGGCCCTGTGCCAAATAGACAATGCATCTAGAAGGTGTGCTGCAAGACATGGGGTGGCTGTGCAGCAATAGCACCATGGACACAAGTCCCTGGTTGCCAGTGGCTCGCCTTAGCCTGGATCCCCTATTTTTAAAATAATTATTTAATTGGTGGTCTAGTGGACCCCTCCAGCCCTGATCCCCTTTTAGTAAAGAAACATAGAAACATAGAATTTGACAGCAGATAAGACCACTTGGCCCACCTAGTCTACCCATTTCCTACCTGATGGATAAGCTGCAGATCCTAGTTAACCAACAGCTTACTTCCTCCTACCCCCCACTAGAATTGCCTTATGTCTGTCCCATGCATTCTCGAATTCTCCCACTGTTCCTGGCTCCACGACCTCCTCAGAAAGGCTGTTCCATGCAAACACAACCCTCTCTGTGAAAAATACTTTCTAACATTACCTCTGAGATGCTCCCCCCTCTATCTTCAAATTCTGTCCCCTTGTTCTTGCACATCTCTTTTTCTGAAAGATGCTACCCTCTTGGACTTAGTTAATTCCCTTGAGGTAGTTGAAAGTTTCTATCATGTCCCCCCTCTACCTCCTTTCCTCGAGGGTATACATATTTAGCTGCTTTAGTCTCTCTTCATATGTCTTCTGGTGCAGATCCTGCACCATTTTGGTTGCCCTTCTCTGAACAGCCTCCACTCTGTCTATGTCTTTGTGGAGATGGGGTCTCCAGAACTGCATGCATTACTTCAGATGGGGTCTCACCAACTGTCTGTACAGAGGGATAACAACTTCCTGTTTTCGACTGTTGATGCCTCTCCCTATGCATCCCAGTATCCCCCAGCCCTCCTTACTGCCTTCTCACATTGCTTGCCCACCTTTAGGTGATCTGATATAATTACTCCCAGGTCACTTTCAATATCTCACCCCCTGTGTACTCTGGGTTTTTGTTTCCCAGGTGCATTACCTGATTGAAGTCCACTGAAGAAAGAGAGGTTACTAGTGGGGCTACCCAGGGTTCAGTATTGGTCCAGTCCTTTTTAATGTCTTCATTAGTGACATTGCAGAGGGACTGGAAGGAAATGTATGCCACTTTGCAGATGACACAAAGATCTGCAACAGGGTTGATACACAAGGAGGCGTGGAAAGGATGAAAAGGGACTTGGCAAGGTTGGAGGAATGGTCAGAAGTATGGCAGCTAGGATTCAATGCAAAGAAGTGCAAAATAATGCACCTGGGAAACAAGAACCCAGGGAAGAATACACAATGGGTGGGAGGTAGTAACAACAACAAAAAGGAAAGGGACCTGGGGGTAATCATATCAGATGACCTTAAGGTTAGCAAGCAATGTGAGAAGGCAGTAGGGAGGGCTGGGGTATACTGGGATGTATAGGGAGAGGCATCAGCAGCAGAAAACAGGAAGTTGTTATCCCTCTGTACAGACAGTTGGTGAGACCCCATCTGGAGTACTGTGTCCAGTTCTGGAGACCCCATCACCGCAAGGACATAGACAGGATAGAGGTAGTCCAGAGGAGGGCAACTAAAATGGTGCAGGGTCTGCAGGAGAAGCCGTATGAGGAGAGACTAAGGGAGCTTAATATGTATACCCTTGAGGTAAGAAGGGAGAGGGGGGACATGATAGAAACTTTTAAGTACCTCAGTGGAATCAACAAAGTCCAAGAGGGTAGCATCTTTTAGAAAAAGAGACTTGCAAGAACAAGGGGACACAATTTAAAGATAGAGGAGGGTGGTTCAGGGGCAATGTGAGGAAGTATTTTTTCACAGAGAGGGTAGTGGATGCATGGAACAGCCTTCCTGAGGAGGTTGTGGGGTCTAAAACTGTGGGAGAATTCAAGAATGCATGGGACAGACATAAGGCAATTCTTGTGGGGGGTAGGAAGAAATAGGCTGTTGGTTAACTAGGATCTACGGCCTATCCTGTAGGTAGGGAAATGGGCAGACTAGATGGGCCAAGCAGTCCTTATCTGCCGTCAAAGTCTATGTTTCTATGTTTCTATTACCTTGCACTTCTTTGCATTGAATCTGAGCTGCCATACATTTAACCATTCCTCCAACCTCGCCAAGTTCCTTTTCATCCTTTCCACCCCACCTTGTGTATCAACCCTGTTGCAGATCTTTATGTCATCTGCAGAGACATACTTTTCCTTCCAGGTGCTCTCCCAATGTCACTTATAAAGACATTAAAGAAGACCGGTCCCGGTACTGAACCCTGCGGTACCCCACTAGTTACCCTCCTTTCCTCACTGTGGACTCCATTTACTATTACCCTTTGCATCCTATTGTCCAGCCAATTTTTTTATCCAGGCTATCACCTTGGGACCCACACCAAGGCTGGCTAACTTGTTTATTAATCTTTTGTGTGAGACTGTGTCAAGTGCCTTGCTAAAATCTAGGTAGGCCATATCCACAGCCCCTGCCTGGTCTACTACTTTGGTCACCCAGTCAAAGATATCTATTAGATTCATCTGACATGACCTTCCCACTGTGAATCCATGCTGCCTTGGGTCATGTGCCCCACTGGCCTCTAGGTACTCAACAATTCTTTCCTTCAGAAGTGATTCCATCATTTTCCCTACCACTGAGGTCAAACTAACTGGTCTGTAGTTTCCTGCCTCTGCCCTGTTTGAACTTTTGTGAAGTGGAATCATATCCACCCTCCTCCAGTCCTCAGGTACCATCCCATCCTCCCATAATTTGTTAAAGAGAGTAGTCAGTGGTGTCACTAGTTCTACCCTTAGTTCTTTTTAGAATTCTGGGGTGAATCCCATCAGACCCCATTGCTCTGTCCACCCTAAGTTTCAAAGAGTTCTTTCAAAATCCTTTCTTCTGTAAATGGACTGGTATCGACCCCTATCCAGAGTGTGTCACGTTTGGTTGATGTACCTCCCTCCTCTTCCATTAGAATACTGAGCAGAAATATCTGTTCAGTATCCCTGCTTTTCACTGTTGCCCTCTGCCCACATTTTCTCCTCTATATTAAGCCTCAGTATCCCTCCTTGATCTTTCTTCATTCCCTAATGTACATATAAAGGTTTTATCCCTTCCTAACTGAGTTGGCTATCTTTTCCTTGGTTTTGACCTTGGCTATTCTAACTGCCTTCCCTGCCTCCTTCTGCCTTAACTGATAAAGTTCTCTGTTCTGCTTCTTCTGTGTTCCCTTATATTTCGTGAATGCTGTCCTTGCTCATTTACCTTCCCTGCCACCTCTTTTGAGAATCATAGTGGTTTTTCCTTCGTTTTGTTTTGTTAATTCGCTTCACACAAAGGCTTGTTGCCTCTGTGATGGCTGTTTTGATTATTCTCCATTTTTCATCCACCCCTCCTTCTTGCCCATTTGCTAGTGCTTTTCTGAGGCACTCTCTCATTTTCCCAAAGTCAGCCCTCCTAAAGTCCAATACTCTTGCTTTTGTATGGCTTGACTCTATGGCTGTGTTTATTGTGAACCAAACTGTTTGGTGGTCGCTTGTTCCCAGATGGCTACCCAGTTCTAAATCTGAGATCCTTTCACCATCCCGAGCCCCTTGTCTTAAAATACTCACATCCCTGGTGGTCTAGCAGACCCCCCAGCCAAGCCGTTAATCAATGAGAGCATACTGTATACAGTATGCACTCCTTGACAGTTCAGTCTGTGGCTGGCCGTGGTGGAGTGTGGAGGGCTGTGCCAGTTGCGGTTTTGGGGATGGGGCAGCAGAGTGGTGGGGCACTGCCTGCTGGGGTGAGGGTCCACTAGACCACCAGGGAAATATATATTTATGCTTTATGGGCTGATCAGGGATAGGAAGGGGGGGGGTCCGCTAGACCACCAGGGATGTGAGTATTTTAAGACAAGGGGATCAGGGCTGGAGAGGGGGGATTTGCTAAACCACCAGGGCTATACTCTTTAGCAAGGAATACACACTGAGTTTTTATTTTTGCTATTTTCGCTGGTTCCATATTAGCATGGAAATAAAAAGACAGTGAATATTAGGTGAATCACCATACAATAGCAGCACTAGTGTTCCACCAGTGAAAATAAGAGGACATGAACAGGCTGGGTGTGCTTGGAGCGCTAACTATAACAGGCATGAATTTAAACTGCTATATAGTAATTATATTAATAACAGGGGATCGAGGCTGGGGTGGGGTGTCTGCTAGACAACCAGGGCTATAATTATTTTAATAACAGGGGATTGGGGCTGCAGGGAGAATGCTAGACCACTAGGGATATAATTATGTTAATAACAGGGATCAGGGCTGGGGCTAGACCACCAGGAAGTGACTTACAATTTCTCCTTCTGGGAGGGTTTGTGAATCCCAGTTTAGGAGATATGGAGGTTTGCTTCTGCTGCAAGGCCCATAGCGCCATGCCATGCTGCAGCCATTCTGCAGCACAAAGGCTGGTGCAAGCCCTTTGCACACACAGCCTACATTTAGCTTTTTGTGAATTGCTTCTTACATATCTTTGTATGCAAGCTACACTGCACCATTTCTTGTGGCCTAAGCCCTTGCACTATTCTAGGGAGCTTTATGAATAGGACCCAGTTTCTTTCAAATGTGATAACTTTGGAACTGCTAGGGCTTTTAAATGAAACCTTTGATTCAGCTTGGTAGATTCATTACTAAAATATTAATACAGCAGTCGTATATTGATATAAAAAATAAAATATTTCATATTGTTTTAAACAAAATAAAACAATTCATTACATTTTTAAAGTCCTATAATTTTTAACAATATATTATATCATATTGACAAGTTTAGACATGCAGTGAAAGAGGAGAAGTATATTGTTAGGATCAATATATGTTGACTGGACTCCCAAGCTTTCATAAAAAAAAAAAATACGTTTTCATGATTAGCAGTTCAAATATTACAGTTTTCAAAATATAATTTCAAGCATTATAAAATATAATAAAAGATTACTTTTGGAAATGGTCAGAAGATACTAGTGGTTGTTCTGTCAAAGAACAAACACATTATTTTCTGGTTCTAACCAGCAAACAGGGATTGGGTAGAGAAGGGGATATCACTGGATACCAGGTATCACTGTAACATAGCAAACAGGAATTAGGTGAAGAAGGGGGTACAACTGGACACCAGGTATTACTCTCACGTAGCAAATGTGGAACAGGTGACAGGGCCACTACAGTACCAAGGATTGTATGTTCAACTCATTATGATTGGTATGGGGTTCAGGAGCAGGAGGGGGGCACAGAATGCCTCTCTGTGCAATGTATCCTCACATAAGCATGCAGAGGCATTTAGCAGAACTGCTAATGGCCACATAATTGCATTCAAATAGCCTCTTAGCACTTTGCATGCCTTATGTGGTCATTATCATACTGACATTTGAATATAGCAGCCTGGAACAAAGGTACCAATCTATTTGGGACACATTAGCCCCCTTTGCTCTTGTGTGTCTTTTGCCAGCAGGGGACTGTGGTGTGCTCTGCACTTTGCATGGCGTTACATAGAAACATAGATTTTGATGGCAGGTAAGGACCGCTTGGCCCACCTAGTCTGCCCATTTTCCCTACCTGTTTCATATACTGCAGACCCCAAACGATCTGTGGTTTACCCTCTCTTTCCTATTGCTAGAGTTCCTTTATGTCTGTCCCATGTATTTTTGAATTCCCCCTACCAGTTTTGCCCCTACAACCTCTGCTGGGAGGCTGTCCCATGGATCCACCACCCTTTCCATGAGAAAATACTTTCTCATGTTATTCCTAAGTCTACCTCCCTCTATTTTCATATCATGGCCCCTTGTTCTTGAATCATTTTTTTTTGTAAAAGTTGCTACCCTCTTGTACCTTATTTACACCCTTGAGGTATTTGAAAGTTTCTATTGTCAGACATGTGATGTCTCCATTTTGCCCGGAGAGTCACGCTTTTAACTACACTCCTCCAGACGGGAAATCAAATCTCCCGATTTACGCAGTCCGTCAGAGCTTCTGCCAGATGTGCCACATGGTCTCATGGAGGATAAAGACGCTGGGGTTCTGGTTGAAAAACTCCCCAAAAAGAATGAGCCTGACCTCCAGGTCATTAACACGTACACCAGCTGCCTCTTTCAGAAAATTTCTACTGTGAGCAGCGGGCGAGGTCCGGTACTGATAGTGGATGGCTGAGCGTGTCTGGTATGGTGGAGTATGGCACGCTTGAGTGCTGCACTGCTGGGGCTCCTTAGTACATTTGTAGTCCACCAGGTTCAGCATGGTTAGGATGAGCAGCAGAAGGATCACCACGAGGATTGCTTTCCTCTGTAATATTTTCATTCTGAGAGAACTGCGAAGGGGGAGGAAACTCCTTCCTCTTAACGTCCAGCATGTTGCTCCTCTCACCCTTAATTCTGGTTTCCCCCACTCCAAAAAATAACGGGGAATTGAAGACACACAGTTGCTTGCAAGCTGCATTGGATGAGGTAAGACGCTGCTGGCTCCACACACACATAAAAAACGCAACCGAAAACAAATCGCTGCAAACTGCTGCCTGGTTGAAAGGGAGAGAACTCACTTACTTGTACATTCCACCAAGCCGAGTTTGTGAAATTAGAAAGTATTTATTAATGATATATCAGTGTGGATTTTTACAGTTTGCATTTATTTATGTATAGTTTTGTTCTAATTGAATTAAAAAAGTGCATTTTATATGTATACTATATACCTGTATATATTCTATGCAGAAAACTTCATTAATGCATCAGTTAGGGTTTTTCTACAGCAAAAAAAGTGAGGAAATTCAATTTTAGAGTTCCCATCCCTTGCACTCCACCCCCAGCCTGCCCCCACCAACAGGCATTGGGGTGTGCATTAGGGTCATTGGCCTAACTCTCACCCCATCCCATGTGTTAACAAGCTGAGGTGGTGCAGTGTAGGAGAATAGGGTGAGAGTTAGGGCCAATGACGCCAATGCACACCCGATGCCTGTTGGCTGGTGGGGTAGGTGGAAACCCTAAAATCAAATTTCCTCACTTTTATCACCATAGAAAACCCTAACTGATGCATTAATGAAGTTTTTTGCATAGAATTTCCTTACTTTTTAAGAAAGAATAAAACCAGAAAGGCGCTAAATTGGTGGGAGCGTAAATAGCTTGTAAGTGTTGGGCACATTACACAGCTGATGACTAGAAAGTACAGTGACAACAGCACAACCAGCCACTAAACAAATATGAATGTAGTAGAATAATAGAAAATGCTGTCCAAAAATATTAAGTGCCACGCAATATTTCTGCAAAAATAAATTGTCTGACACCTAAGCACCATAATTCACATCTACAGAACATCTTATCAACATTCTCCAAATTTCAAGTGAAAAGACCGAACTGCTTCCTAGATATAACATGTTACAGTTTGATATTTTCAATTATCAGACTGGCACAGTTCCACACCTGTTGACATTTAATGTACACAACAACTGGCAGCTACATCCATGACACTAAGGCTAGGTATCCTATCAATTTCAAGGCACCATCACATGCAAAACACTGTCCACAGAACGTAACTGTGCCACACCATATCGCTGCAAACAGATTTTTCCCAGCACATAATCAGTGTCATTTACATGCACAGGACAAGCCGTAAACACCCTCCAAATTTCAAGTAAAAAGGCCAAACCATTTCCGAGATATTCAATCTTAAAATTTGGTAACATTTCCCTATCTATTCCATTATAAAAAATCTGGCCATCTTGTCCTGCCCTCACGATCAAAGATGGCAATCAAAGACTCTCACGGTCAAATAATTTGCAGGCTCATGATCAAAGAATTTGCATTCTCACTAACAAAGAATTAAAACTTTTGTAATTTACAAAATTGAAAGAATTGCGGTAAACCACCGCCATGGTTCGACAGAACGAAGCCCCGTGAGCATAACTAACCCTCATTTGACTTTCTAGGGCACCCCTGGGCTGAGAAAATAGATTTTTTAATGCGGCCATCTCATCCTACCCTCACGATGCACGATCGTGATCAAAGAATCTCGCGATCAAAGAATTTGCAGGGTCATGACCAAAGAATAAAAACTTGTGTAATTTACAAAATTCAAAGAATTGCAGTAAACCATCACAATGGTTCATCAGAATGAAGCCCTCTGAGTAAAACTCACCCTCATTTGTCTTCCTAGGATGCCCCTGAGTTGAGAAAATAGATTTTTTTTTATCTGGCCATCTCATCCCTCACTCTCGATGCACGATTGCAATCAAAGAATCTCGCGATCAAAGAATTTGCAGGCTTGCAATCAAAGAAATTGCTCGCTGGCAAACAAAGAGCGAGGGATGAGATGGCCAAATTTCAAAATAGTTTTTTGTAGCCCAGGGGTGCCCTACAAAGTTATATAAGGGTGGGTTTTGCTCAGGGGGCTTCGTTCTGCCCCATCTGAATAAAAAAACATTACTTTTCATTATCCCTGGTAGTCTAGCTGGCCCTCCCATCATAATAATGTACATAATGATCCCTGTATCCCTGGTAGTCTAGTGGCCCCCAATGAGTATTTTATTAATATGTTCTTTTTATCCATGGTAGTCTAGTGGGCCCCCATGTGTGTTTATTTATATTTCTTTTCATATTCCTGGTAGTCTAGTGGCCTCTAATCTGTATTTCATTATTATTCATATCCTCGTAGTCTAGTGGGCCCCCCATCATAATAAAATAAATAAGGATGTTCCATGTCCTGGTAGTCTAGTGGCCCCCACCCCCACCCAGCCATGCCAGCCCACCCAGCACCCCACCCTTCCCCAGCCGGCGACTGGCACAGCCCACCTCTCACCTCCACGGCCAGTCGCTGACTGTCTGCATTATGAGCGCTAATGCAAAAAGGCGCTCTGAAAATATGATGAAAAGATGGTGGTCATCATGATCAAAGAATTCCTCGTGATCTAAGATTCTTTGATCACAAGCCTGCAAATTCTTTGATCATGAGGTGGGACTAGATGGCCAAAACTCCACTCTTCTTTCACAAAATAACCATAGAAATTTCTTCATTAAATTATAATGGGAAATTAAAACTTCAATAACTTTTGAATGGGTTAATATTTTTTCACCAAATGAAAAGTGGCATATTCCTTGACCTAAGCTCTTTCAGCTGGGCAAAGTTGGAGAGCAGCATGGCACACGACGGCTGCGCAGCGCCATGGACAAAATCAAAAAAGCTGCCCACATAACTGGCGAAAAGTGCATTTTCCGCATTTTGGTGTGCAAAAACTGTAAGTCCAACCGAAATGAATCTTGGCAAATCACGAGATCTACCATGCCCCACCAGGCATACCAAATTTCATGCAAATCCATTGAAAGGGTCCAAAGTTATTAACGATCAAAACTTTACGTTTAACATAGAAAAGGCTTCATAACCGTGAATATAGGGGTGTGACCGCACCCCTATAATATATTCCACAACTGAGCATGCTGACATGCTACAGTAAAGGAGAATGGGGGAAGATTTAGGCCTCATGACCCAAATGACACACCAAGGCATCTGTCAGACTGCGGAGGATTGGGGTGGTGTGTGTGAGGATGTTAGGGTTCAACCCTAATGTCTAATTTCCTGACTTTTTGCTTTAACCTAAATGAAGCACTAACACAGTTTTTGCATATAATTTCCTTATTTTGAAAAATGTAATATCAGTAGTAAAAACATTGGTACAGGGAGTGCAGAGCCCAGCTCCCACCAAGTTGCCAATTTTGCATAACAATATGCATCTGGGCCCACGCCTCACTAATGCAAAGCTACGGAGCCATGCAGCAGCACTATAGGGCACCAACCCCTTGTAACAGTAATTTGTACATATCTTGGGAACCGTAAGAGCTAGAAAAAATTCTAGCATCATTGTATTCGTGACAGTAAATACGTCACACAACGTTGCAAAGACCGTGCCCATATCTCACATCGTTTCAGCTATGGGCACCAAAAGCACTGGACAGGCACTCTTTCAACCCTTGTGACAGTACTTTCACAATATCTCATGAACTGTAACGCATAAACAAAATTCCACTGCAGGCTGACTCTACAATGTCAAGTCTTTTTCCAATGGCTAGATCACCTAGGTGCCACACCAGACTATGCATTCCAAACCTTGTGCAAATATGTTGAATGGTGGCAATGTTATTAATGTGCAAAATGTGAGGTTTAACATTAAAAGTGCCTACCACAATGCAAAACTCTATACACAAAATGTAAAGTACATCACGCAATATCTCTGTAGCAACCTAATTTTCCAACACCTGAATACCATAATTCACATGTACATGACATCCCCCTCAATACCCTGCAAATTTCAATTTAAAAGACCAAACCTTGTCTGAGATATAACATTTTACAGTTTGAGATTTTCATTGGTCAGAGCGCCAGAATTCCGCACCTGTTTACATTTTACACACCTAATGACTGAAAAGTACATCCATGGCAGTAAGGCTAGCTACCCTATAAATTTCAAGCTACTACCACAATGCAAAACGTTGTCCACAAAAATGTAAACTGTGCTACGCCATATCTCTGCAATGAATGTATTTTCTGACACCTGAGCACCATAATTCACATCTACAGGACATACCCTCAACACTCTCCAAATTTCAAGTTAAAAGACCAAACCGTTTCTGAGATATTTGATTTTAAAAGTTGTTAAAATTGGGCTATCTGGTCCCTCCAAATCTGGCCATCTAGTCCCTCCCTCGGGATCAAAGAATCTTTGATTGTGAGCCTGTAAATTCTTTGATCGTGAAGAGGGACCAGATGGCCAAAACCCCATTCTTTGTTCGTAAAATAACCATATGGATTTTCCCATTGAGTTATAATGGGAACTTAAAAGTGCTATAACTTTTGAATGCTTCAATATTTTTTCATCAAATGAAAAGTGGCATGTTCGGCCAGTGAAGCTCTTTCAAACAAGCCATGTTGCACAGCAGCACACCACATGACGGCCATGCAGGGCCCATGTCCAAAATCCCAAAAGCTGCCTCCAAAAATGGATAATTTTGCATTTTTCAGTGTTTTCATATGCAAAGTCTGTAAGTCCGACCAAAACACAATCTGGCAGTTCAAGAGATCTACCATGCCCCACCACACATTTCAAATTTCAGGCAAATCCATTGAATGGATCCAAAGTTATTAATGCCCAAACTTTTGACTTTAGTATGTAAGTGACTGCTGAACCCTAACTATAGTGGCGTGACCACGCCCTGTAATAATACATATATATATATATATATATATACACAGTATATATATATATATATATATTTTTTTACATTACTTAATGGCCAATTTGGTGCATTTACACATTCTGCCTCTTAAAAGGCCAATCTCCTCCTAACGCCACAAAATCTCCTCTCACACAGTTATATATTATCATGTATGTATCATATCCCCTCTCTCCTCTCCTCCAGGGAATACATATTGAGATCCTTCAGTCTCCTGTCATATGACTTTTGGTGCAGCCCCTGCACCATTTTTGTTGCCCATCTTTGAACGACTTCTACTCTGTCTATGTCCTTCTGGAGATGTGGCCTGCAGAACTGGACACAGTACTCTAGATGAGGTCTCACCAATGTTCTATACAGTGGCATCACCACCTCCTTCCTTCTGCTGGAGATACCTCTCCCTCTGCACCCCAGCATTCCACTGGCTTTCTTCACAGCCTTCTCACATTGTTTGATAACCTTTAGATCATCAGATATGATTACTCACAGGTCTCTTTCCTGTTATGTGGCCATCAGTACCCCCCCTTCCATGATGTGCTCCTCCCCCGCATTTCTGTGCCCCAAGTGCATGATCTTGTACTTCTTTGCATTGAATCTTAGCTGCCACACCCTTGACCAATCCTCAAGCTTGCTTAGGTCCCTTCACATTTTCTCTACCACTCCTGGAGTGTCAATCCTGTTGCAAATCTTTGTGTCATCTGCAAAAGACACACCTTCCCTTCCAGACCTTCTGCAATGTTGCTTATGAAGACATTAAAGAGGACTGGTCCATGCACTGAGCCCTACAGGACCCTGCTGGTCACCTCCTCTCTCGGATTGAACTCCATTCACCACCACCCTCTGTGTCCTGTCGCTCAGCTCATTCATACATGCAGTGCTCTGCTAATTAGCATGCTGCACTATTCTGTGCACAATGCTGTTGACCGCATTTGAATACGGGGCCCAATGTTTCATGAAGTATTCCCGATCAACTGACAAAACACTGGACAAAGGTATGAGTAAGAGGCATAACTCTTGTACAATTTATAGTAAAGAATTACATGAACTTAGCAATAAGAAACATGGTTTCTGCCTCCAAAATATGTCCATGGGCAAATAGTATGAATAGCCATTTGAGATGTGCCACATGTGTGTATGCCCCCACTGGCCCCCTTATTTAACTAGCAGACACATCTCCCATAGTCTAGGGGAAAAGAGAGGGGTGGGGGTTACATTGTGCCGCCATAGACAAGGTGGGATATGCAGATGGAGTAGACATTATAAAAACACAAACCAAGTGTGGCCACTACATGGCACACACACCTGGTGGGACCAATACCATGGCCACAACCCAAGTCCCGGGGAGAAAACATTTGCTCAGGGCTATGCTAGGTTTGCACTTCTGGACAGGGGTACCCAAGCAACTACACACACAGGAAGCAATAATATACATGTCCATACCAGATTGGGATTCTAGAATAAGGCTTTATTCTGTAACAAAGTAGGAACACATAAAGCGAAGATGGACCCCCAAGGGTTACACACATGGTAAATGCAGATATCTGAGGTACAGAACTCCAAAACCTCCCATATAGCACAGGATGACTGTAGAAATTGTGCACTAGCCACCTGTAGAACACACACAAGCAATTTCCCTTGACTAGGCACACACGGCCGGTACTTGGACACTTCCCATATTGCATAGGATAAGTTGTGGCACACAAACCACAATGGAGCACAAGAAGCTCAAGACTTGCAGAACCCACATACAAGGGGTAAACTGGAGAAAACCCACTCACTGGGGCAAAACTGGAGAGAACCCACTCACTGGGATAAAACTGGAGAAAACCCACTCACTGGGGGTAAAACTGGAGAAAAACCGACTCACACAGGGTAGAACTTTCTTCAGGCATTGGCCACATGCACTGACAGAAGAGACAGGTGCCCTTCAGAACCCAGAGTGCTAAACTAGTCACTCCAGATTGGGGGTATCCCACCTTGTGTTTCAAGTTCATACTCAGCCATCCCTCTGGAAAATACACCTCACACTGTACCAAAAGTTACTGTTGATGCTTTTCAAAATGTATATCACACTTAACATCAGCAAAAGAACACCATGGGGTGTCAAAGGTAAAAGTTCTGTTCACATGGATGACCACATACTGTACTCCACTGAGGACAGCCAACTTTAAACTGTTTTAAGTAACAGGGTCCCTTTGTCAGAGAATTCACCAAGAAATGCAGGTACTCCTGGGCAGTCTCAACAAAACAACATCCTCACAGAAGTTGTCACACAAGGCAGCTTCCCAATGTCCTGGTAGGATCAGGGATTGCCCTAACATTCTGGCAGCCTGCTCCATCCCTCCTAGAATGAAACACTGGAAAATCCCTGGAGACAGTTTCCACCACTTAAAGCTGGAAGATGTTGTACTCCACTAGGGTGAGAAAGGAAACAAACAGGAACACTGCAGCTCTATATCAGAGCTGCTGCTGGAACTACAGACTCCAGCCACCAACTGACTACAGAACTCTAAGTTCCCCACTCACAGCAACTGGCTGTGTGGGTATGCAGCTAAGAGTTCTAAAATGACATCACCTCTCCAGCTCTCAGCTGAGGCTGACAACAACGAGAGACAGAGTGAAATCCATTTGCTGGCAAATCACTAGCTGCCTTCCCTGTCTACCACTAACTCTAATTGGATTCTTGTAACCCCGGGGAACAAGGGGGTTACATGTGATTGATATGCAATGTACTGTATGTGCCTTTTATTGCAATAAACTTGACATTTAAAAAAAAAGACGCATACTGTTCTACAAACATGTGCTTTTTTTGTTTTTTACTTTTGGTTTTTCCTTCCTTACCTGGTAGATGTGGCTCTCTTTCAGCCTGTTGATGAGCCTGGCATACCACGTTATTACTAAACTGGTCACCTCTGGTCCCCGGTGACCTACTGTTTGTGCCCCTGTATACATTCCAGGACTTATCCTGTAAGGTAGGGTAGACTACCTGCATACTTGCTACCACCTGTGTTAAGCACTTGTTAAAGCAGTTATTAATATATCACCCTATCTAGTGTAACGGTAAACAGGGGAAGGAAAAAGAAATAAACTTAAAAAACCCTATCTAGGGTCCAGTGACAAAGAAAGAGAGAAGCTAAACAAAAAAGGAAAAGTTAGACAAGTTTTATTAAGGGCAAAAGGAGTAAACCTAAAGCAAACCCTATCTAGGATATAGTAACAAGAGATTTACCAAACAAAAAAAAGGGAAACCTAGAAATGCCTTATCTGGGGTAAGGGCACAAGTTCTTGGCATGTTGGGAGTAGTGCAATGCAGTGGCTGTGGAGTGGCAGTTTTCAGGGAGACCTTTTGGAGTCTGTGGTGCTGCCCTATCTATGTGTGCCTCTCTGGTCTGGGGGAGGAGGCCACTAGACTTCAAAATGAGTTGGCTAGGATTCAGGGGACCTATTCCCCCACCCTGGGGCTACCGGCTCCACCACTGTTGTCTCAGAGGGTGCCAAGGAGTAGAGCCAGCTGGACTGTGGTGGGGTGGGGGTGGTGGGTCGAGAGCACTATTCCTCAGCTGGTGGCACTACACAACACTGTTGCCACTCTGGCAGGACTGGACTGCCAAAAGGAGGCACCTTGGGTAGTGGAAGGGAGGATGTGAGGGTCCTCCATAGGGGAGGCCCCAAGGTAGGTGGCAGAGGACTCCAGCAGAAGAGGAAGCAACTTCTGGTAGGGGACTCAGTCATTAAGGGGATAGATTTGGGAGCAGGATTCAAGGCAAAGAGGAAGGTGAGGTGCTTACCTTGTGTCTCTGAACAGAAGGATGGAAAATATATCCTTAGGATTGCTAGGGAGGCGGGACAGGAGAGGGAGCTGGATGTCATTGTCTATATGTGGACTAATGACCTGGCAAGGGATGCAGTAGGGGTGGTGCAGGATAGCTTATGGGAACTGGGGAGGAGCCTGAAGCAGGTAGCTGGCATGGTGGCCTTTAATGAGGTACTACCTCTATATGGTTGGGAGGAGGATAAGGAACACAGCACCAGGGTCTTTGATAATGGGTTGATGTATGGTGGGGGGGAGGGGTTTAGCTGCATCTGGACTGGGGTCCTACCTAGGGGGATATAGTCCTGTTCAAAGCAGATGGCCTCCATCACTCCAGGAGGGGAACAGCAGTCCTGGGTGGAAAGTTTAAATACTACTTCGATGGGCATTTAAACTAGCTAAGGCGGGGAGGCAGAAAAAACAAGGAAGACAGTGAATGCCCCCCAGAAAATGGAGCAACAGAGATGAGGAGCCCAGGAGAAATAAATTCCCTAGGAGTAGAGGGGCATAGGGATAAGGAGGAGGCTGGGAGATCAGAAGGCTGTGAGTTCTATCCCTACACCAGACACTTGGGTTAAAATCCCAATGCTGACACTGTAGTGCAGCATGAGGGGGGTGCTGCACTCCTGAGGTGCCGTCTTTCAGATGAGACATTAAATAGAGGTCCCATCTGCCTCTTCTGGTGGTAGTTCAGGTGGATGTTAAAGATCCCATGGCACTTCTTGAAAAGAGTAGGGGAAATTTTTACTGAGATTCAAAAACAAGAATGAAAAGTACACCTACATTATACAGTGCTGAAATCATAAAATACATAAGGAACATAAACAGTTAAAACCAATAACTCAAAACATACCCAGTCACCACCTCTATATACCCAACTTTCACCTCCCCTCAACCATATTAAAACTACTTACCCAATCATCTATACAAAAAAAAACACTCTTACTTCCTCCCCATGAATCAAAGCCCCAAATCAGATGATTTTCTATTGTGAAACAAAACAAACAAAAATTACTACATCAAACTTCTTAGTCCACCAATACCCCTTCTCTAACCCACCCAAGCTATTCCTTCCCATAGGGACTAGCATACCACCTCCCCTAACGCTGTTTTCTCATATTCATATATTTTGTCAAGCTCTGCTTGTATCTTAAATAGTACATCTTGGATCTGCACATCCCTATTCTGCAAAACCCTTTGACATCTATTTTGCCATTGACCCACTTTAAGCATGCACAAATCATACATACAGTACTCTTTTCCACTTCCTCCAGTAGTCTGTTGGCCATCCTAAAACTAACATTTCATATGTAATAGTACTGAAAATATCTTCATGCCATAACCCTGCTATATCATTCCATAGACTTTGTATACATATGCATCAAAAAATAAATGGTAATATGTTTCCACTTGATCTTGACAGCCTCCTTCCAAACAAGATCTCTGCAAGAGTTTTATTTTTCTGATTCCCTCTGGTGTTTCATTTCTCATGTGCACAGAGCCATACTACATCCTAACATTTTCAGAGGTATCCTAGGTTCTGTAATGCTTTCTAATAAGGTCACACAATTAATCATTTCCCCAACTTTGAAAACTGGCTCCTCAAAATAACATTTATCCACTGTAGTAGTATAGAATTGTTCTCTGTTGACATCCATTAACCATTTCAGCTCAATTTTCCACATCCTAATATATTTTATTGTAGTCTGTACATGTTTTGGTAGCAGTTTTTTCAACACATGCCACTTCCCTTGGCCCCAAGCTTCTAAAAATCCCTCACTCCAATGTTGCATACAATTGTTACCTATTGCTTGCTTCCCTAATAATAGAGGCCTGATGTTAGTATAGAAAATAGATATACTAATGGTTGAAGCATGTGTACTCCCCCGTCTTTCCAGGCTCTATACATATGGACTTTCTTAATCGGATTCAACTGACTCCCCCATAAAAGGAGAAAAAATAGACTCATTACTTTAGTGTGCATGTCATGTGGTAGTGGATATATATGAGACATATAAGAATAGGGGTGCAATATAAGCCTTTATTAAAAAAAAAAAAAACATTTTGGGGCCAGCCTGTCGGCGCTGCGGTTGGATTTCAGCTTGCGACACCGGCGACTTGGGTTCCGGAACGGATCTGGGTTGTCGGAGAGCCAGCCAGGGGTAGAAGGACGGAGCATCCAAAGGACTGCTCTCCTGCTCTGGGAGGAAGGGGGGGGAGAATGTCCGGCACTCGATGGCCCCCTAGCGGAGGCCGGGGGTACTGCAGCAAATGGCATTTGAATGATTCAGGGGGTGGGGCGGATGCAGGACATCATTGCATGTCCCGGCCCCCCCCAAGAAACACACACCAAAATGATTCCTGCCATCGGCCCTCCATGACGCCTGCCTCAGCCTTGATTATCCTCCAGGACAGACCCTCGGACCTAATCCCCATCGTGCAGCACTGTTAATGGGGTTGGTATCACAACCCCACACTGGGGGGCAAGCCAGGGGGTATCTGAGGGTCGCAGTCCTAACTGGAGGTGAAGGCCAAGGTCCATGACCAGGCAGAGGTACTGGGCTGATGGCAGTGGGGGAAAAAAGTACAATAAATTAAAAAAAAAAAAAAAAGAGTTTTTTCCTTGTCATTTTCCATGACTTCCATTGCTCTACCTTTTGATGTGCTGCTTGAAATGCTAAATCCCAATTCCTCTGCTCAGCCTCCTGTGATCCGAAATACAATCTTAATATTTTAGTCATATTTTTGTAATTGGAATATCAAATTCCGTATCTATTGGGGCTGTCCCTACTGCAAGAACTACACTTTTTGCATAATTTATTCTAATACCTGTTTCCTTGGCCACTGCTTCTAATAACCTTAGAGTATTTTGTCCTGACTCCAAGTTCACTACCATGATAGAAAAATCATCTGCAGAGGCTGAGACATTATAACTTCTTCCATCTTTATTTTTAATAGGCTCAATTTCTGTGTTTTTTTCCCCTATCACCCTCATAATAGGATCTAGACCAAAGACATATAGGAGGGGGGACTCATAGGACACCCCTGCCTAACTCCACTCTTCAGATATGTAGGATTCCCAAATGCCCATTAATCAGTGGTGTTACCTGTGCTTCCTCATATAGTAAAACCAATAATTTGATCATATCTACAGGTACCCCATATGCCCGTAATACTTACCAGATATATTCTTGCCTTACAGAATCAAAAGCCAATTCTTGATCAATCATTAAAATGTATCCTTTTAGCTCCATCAATAACACTTGTTCAGCTATCTCTCTGATAAATAATACATTCTGGTTAATAGTCCTCCTGGCACTACACATGTTTGTTACTCTAGTATAACTGATTTGCTACTCTAGCCAATCTAACAGTCAATATCTTAGTATTTTATAGTCTGTATTAAGCAGGCAAAAGGCCTCCAGTTTTTAATTATTTATGGATCATCTTTCTGTATAAAATCATTATCCCTTCCTTCATACTTTTCTCTATCCTACCTTCTGCTTGAATCACTGTGTATACCTTCTGGAGTATGGAAGCTAAAACATCGACAAATTTTTAAAATAAAATCATTGGGTATCCCATCCTCCCCAAAGAGTAGATGCGTGAAGGTAATTTATGAATGACTTGTTTTATTTCTTCTACCGTAATATCCTGACCTAAACCCTCCTTTTCTTCTTCTGTGAGTTGGGGCATGTCTAGAGGCCCTTGAAATAGCCTAACCTGTCTCTTTCCCTCCCTTTGAAATGTGTCACACAAGTGTTTCTGAATAACTTGCTGTATAGTTACGCTGGCATCTACTTTCAACCCTTATTCTTTAATTAGAGATGTAAAAACATGTTTTTGAAGGCTTTCCTTCTTCATTATATGGATTCACCTGTTCCTTAGTCCCTCTTGTTTTAAATTGCTGGCTGATTGCTAAACTCCTCTTCCTCTCTTTCTGACAGTCATACATTTTGTCCTTTATATTTTGCAATTGTAAATTCAAATTTTTCCCAGTGTGCCTCAACCGATTAATAATTTTAGGTAATGAGATCTATGTCCTAAGTACTGTATGTATTTCGTTTTGCTATCCAACTGGTGAGCACAATTTAAAATCCTTCAAGTCCCTCTTAGTGTCCTCCCGCCATTCAACATAGCTATCATACAAAAATACTGTATCCAGTCTAATATCTATCAGATTCTGGATTTTAACTACATAATTGTCAATCTGTAATATAGTTGTATTACATTTCAAGAATCCTCTACCAAGAGTTATTTATGAGTGAGTCCTATTTCCACTTTCACTAAATGATCAGATGTTTCCAACGGTAATACTTTTACATTGTTAACTGAAATTCAGGGTGGCTATACCACCCTGTGCAACAGGAATATCATCCTGCCCTTAGCACTTACCAAAGGTCACCTCATCTCCCACAACTTCTAAAACATGTCTTGACTATCACTGGGTGGCCCTGTTGGAATAACAGGAACCAGTTCCTATTGAGTTATCTTGAGCCCTTCGTCCAATCTACTGCTCTCCTAGATGAAGAAATCCTTTGGGGGAGTGGTTAGGCTGGTGATATTTGAGACATAAGTTCTTGGCTCCTTATTGTTTTCTTTTTGTGCAGTAGCCATGTACACATCTTGTTCCTTCGTAGTGTCAGGTCTAAGCTATTATGTGATGCCAAAGCACAATTCTGAAATGAGTGTCCAGATTTCCAGATGGGCCTATTTCCCCACACATGCCACATCTGTTTTTCACAGACATTGCTCAAATGCCCGACATCCCCACACCTGTAACATGCCCCCTGGGCTGACCTGGATAGAACAAAACTCCTCTATCTCTACCTAAAAAAAAAACAGTTTGGAAGATGTTTTGTTATGCCATTGTCCTGTTTCAGAGTAATCTTATAGTGCCACCCTCCTGTCCACAGGTTCTCGTCATCCAAGATGGCTTCAGGATACCCATTCACAGTGCAATGTTGATTCAACCAATATGTGATGTCAGCCACATTGACACCCTCATTGTGAAATAAGATTGTTATTTTTTTGTACATGGGCTTGATCAATGGTATTGCTGAAAAGGGCTTCCACAATGCCGAGTTTTTGAGTCTGGTACTGCTTCCAAAACCGTTCTAAGCCAGCTGGATGTTTGAAACTAATGTCGTATATGGCATATGGATCAAGGTGTATATCTCATACACAGAATACTTCATGCTATTCTTGAGTAGTGCCCTACCCACAATTGCCAATCTGGTATATCCTCCATGTCCCTCTGTATCTAAGATGCACAGCATTGCATCTGTTGCAGGTTCAGCTGCATTTCTTCGATTGTCTGGGAATAAACACTCTCTAACATTAGATTCCCAAACTGTTCTATGAGTCTGTTGTCCTTCATTAGCCCTAACAGGTAAACCCCTTTCCTCTCTCTTGTCCAGCAACTTTCTTGTACTGGAAGTGTCTCTAGATGATTTAGGAGATGGTGGGGGTGGGGATTATCCTGCAGGAGCCTCCTCTTCTATATTCTGCACCACTGAGTGTTTTGTGCCCTCTTCCAAGACACTAATCACATTCATTACTTCATTTTGTCCTTCATGCATCAAAGGCTGTTCATCCTCATTACATTTTTGACCTGTGGTAATTTGAGACACCACATCCTTGCTTCCTTCTGAATCACTGTTATCTGTGCATTGTCTATCATACCCCCATTGGTGCCTCCAAAGGTTGTGGGGAGATTAGCATCCCAACCCACCCTGTCTAGATTTTTAGTCCAATCTGCATTCAATAAAGCAGACGTCACCCATTCCGGGGTAACTGTTGGTGGCTTTGTGGAAGGGCCTGCCTTAACAGACTTGTCTGGCCTACCAGTAACTCCTTCTTTAGGCATGACTCGCCCTTTCTTCCCTTTGGTAATCATGTCTTTAGGTAGTTATCTTTTACAACACCACCTGAGTTGATCCCAATCGTAAATCTGATCTGCTTTCGATCTAAAATAGACACAGTCTCTACAGGCATGGTTAAAATCTCTTCAAGCCCTTTATGTCCCTCCACCTGATTGCCATCACCACTGCCTACTTCCATATTCACATTCTCTAACATCGTATTCTCACTCCCATCTGATTCATGTACAATATTAGAAAAATGTACCTGTATCATCAGAGAGCTCACTTTGTCCTGCAGATGCTCCTGATCCAGCTACCCAGTCACTTGCTGCTCATTAGATCCTCCCTCAAGCATTTCCTCATCGGATATTTCCTGAGGATGAACTACCTCATCCAATCCCTGTTTCCATCCCTGTACTTCCTTCGCTTGCAAAGCCTGCTCTAGTGCATGTCTTCACTCCGGGTACTGTCGTTCCTCTCATTTCATTACGCTCCGAATTTCTTCTGCTGTGGACATACTGTGCTGCATCACTGGCCCACACTCCATTTGTACATCCTTGCATTGGTGAGTCTGGTTTCCAAATTCTTCTTAGCCAACCAAAAGCCTCCTCGTTGCCTAAATCCAATCCAGGTGAGGTCTCTAATGGTATAGAGGCGGGAGGAAACCGACTCCTCGGCCCCATCAATATCCATTCTCTTCAAGGATTCAGAGGGACTGGCCATTCCACTTTGCAGTCGCAGTGCCCCTAACGAAGAGTAGGGGAGTTTTTATTGAAAAATAACATCATACATACATAGATCACAGGTTTCCATAACAACAAAAGTAAAAAACACAGAAAATTTTATATTAACAAAAATTTAACTACTATAAAACAGAAAATTAAAAAAAATCACCTTATATTAAACACCACTAGTGGTTCCCATATGTTTATTCACATGTTTGAAACCAAATGTTTATTTCTTGTTTTCCCTTTTGTCCTTTATTTGAATTTTATAAAGATAGAGAATTCTCTCCATCACCTTTTTACTTCTAGGGAAGAGTGTAATGCTACATCTTTAATATAGACTTTCCCCATGGCTTGTTGGGTCAAGGTGCATACAACATTATAAGACATATTCCGTTGATATATGACCCACTGGCACCTAGCTTGCCACAAATAGAATTTTAAGCAAAAGCATAAAGACAGTTCAAGTGTCCTGATGGTACTGAGGCAGGCCTTGGGTGAAATGTCTCAATACTAAAATGTTGTATGTCAGCTGTCTAAGCCACCTATATTCCACTTTACTGCTAGGAAGTCCCATAATAGTTTTGAATATGAGCAGTGCAAAAAGTCCATTGTTTCTTCCTGATTTATGCAAGTGGGCTAAGGACAGTTCTTTCTTCCAACACTTTATGCTTAGGATTCCCCTAATATTCAATTTCCCATAGACATGATACATAAGGTTTCCCACATCTGGGGGTGGGATTCTGTTATTTGTCAGCTGTTTCAGTACTAAAGGATTATTGTTGGGAGGACAGTTTTTGAAACTGGGTTCTCCAGGATATACAAGCCCCATTTGTATGTGGTAAAGTTTTGGCCCTATTCACTGTTGTATATGAAGTTTTGATAGGCCCCATTTATAACTCTTCTGAGCCGCTGATTTAAAGTACTTTGTAATGTGGAGATGGCTAGTTATTCTTGGGGGAACAATATTCCATGCCTGAAAATATCTATTGAAATTTAATGTAATCCATTTGTGATGAGTAGCTTCAGGAGATACTAGGCCACTTTTAACCATCTGTGTAAAAAAGAAGTGAAAAAGTACAATTGGATCAATCATGCCCAGTCCCCTTTCTCTTTGGGAAGGTAGGTGTAACTTCTTTTATGGGGTTTAAGTTGTTGCCCCAAAACATTTGGAAAAATAGGCTATATATCCTTGTGTCCATTACAGTGGGTGGGGGGAATAACATGGCAACATATTGCATACTGGGGATAATAAACTGTTTTAGGATTTGGATCCTTTTTAATTTTGACATTTTCCAATGCCTCCATCTTTGGATCCTTGGCTCTACCTTTTGCATAGCTTTATTCCAGTTTCCTAGGGGCATATTCAGGGACCCAAACAGGATTCCTAGTATTTTAAGGGGTTCTAAGGAAAACTTGATACCTTCTGTTTGCGTGGAGTTGGGGTGTCCAGAGCCTATAAACAAGCCTTGACATTTATCAATGTTAAGTTTAGAGTTTGAAAAATATGCGTATTCGGTCATGTTTTGTAGGAAAGAGGATAACTGCTGGTGGTCAGAGAAAAATAAACAAATATCATCCTCATAGGCTTGAATTCTAAGAGGGTCTCTTATCCCTGTCCCTTGAATCCCAATCCATCTTGGGTGCTCAGTCCATTTTCTAAGGAAGGGATCCAATGCGAATATATACAGAAGGGGGCTTAAAGGGCACCCCTGTCTAACCCCTGTGGTAATATGAAACCCTTCTGTGATTTGTCGTTTAATTATAGGATGGACCACTGCAAAGCTGTAGAGTAGTTTTAGGTCTCTTAATGTTACAGGGGGTATATCATATGCTGCCAGTGTGGCAAACAAATAAGGATGATAAACCCTGTCAAAAGCTTTTTCCTGATCTAAGGAAACTATGCATCCTGATTGTCCAGTTAATGTGAGGTGGTCAATTAAATCTCGTATAATCATTAAGGCATGCTGGATTTTTCTATTAGGTAATCCGCAATATTGGTGTGGGGAGATGACCAAACTAGCATATCGCTTTAACCTATTATTCATGATGTGGGTTAATATTTTATAGTCAGTATTAAGTATAATAATAGGTCTCCAATTTTGGATTCTAGTCCTATCTCCTGATTTGAATAAGAAAATGAGTAAGCCTTCTGAAAAGGAGGGCCTTATAACATTTGTGTACAAAATATTGAAAAACAAATCGAGACATTCAGACAATTCCCTCAGGAAAGTGTTATAAAATTCTTTGGAGACCAATCAGACCCAGGAGAGGTCCGTTTCTAAGAGATTTTATTGCCATTTCTATTTCCATTATATTTATGTGGTTTTGCATGTCATATGTTTCTTCAGGCAATTTAGGAATATTTATATCCTGTAGGAAAGTTTTAATTTCATTTTCTGAAGGGGCCTTAGATGGGATATAGGAATTAATAAATTCCTCAATAACCTTGTGAATACCCTCTGTTGTGAGGCTGTCCTCCATTTTGATCAAATAAAACCTCTGTGTTCATAGATTATTTTATTTTCTTACATGCTTCAAAGGGGCCACCTATGGGGGTTTCTGAGTCCCATTTTGTAGCATAGCTTTTATAGTATTTGCCCTGTCATATTGAAATAGCTTCATCTCTTCATTTATTACATTTATTTGGTGAGAATAATCATATCTGGAGGAATGAGCCAGAGTACATAGTTTTTGCAGCTGTTTCCAGAGTTGTAAGTATTAAAGGAATTTATCATTTCTTTCCATTTCCGTATTTAATCAGCCAATACTTAAAATCAGCTTTATTGTCTTCCCACCATTCCCCAAGTCTGTATATAAAAAACTGACAGAGGTCCTAGCTTAAATCAACTCTAACAGGCCAGTTCTCAATTTGGGGTCTGTTAGCAAATGTTTAATCTCCACCTATTTGCACGTTTAGTTCCACTATAGGGTCTGTAAATTCAAGTATAAGAGCCAGATGGTCAGAAAACTCAACAGGTGTTATGTGAAATATGAATTTAGGCAGATTTTTACAAATAAAAATGTGGTCTATAGTAGTGATATATTTACTCCATTTATAGGTGAACCTGGGCCCTGTTTTGAGGTGTGCACTACAATTTAATGTCTGCTGTATCTATTATTCTGGATAAGGCATTAGAGTCGCAGTACATTTTTTCCCCACTGGTTGAGTCTTTCCCCCCTTTCTGTACATCACAATTGAAGTCTCCAACAAAACATATTTTATAGGATGTGACCAAATATGGTTATATGGTGTTTAAGAGTATCACTCTATCTGCTTTGGTTTGTGGGCCATAAACATTAATGAATCAGCAGTCTAAATCTTTTCACAGACCATCCATTATTAAGACCCTCCCTGGGATCAAGTCAATAAGTTTGATTAGTATGAAGTCATAGGAATTAAACAGAATACCCACCCCATCTGCACTCTCCGACCCAAAGGACCAATATGAAGGTCCCCACCACCATTTCTCCTTATAGAATCGAACTTGGTCACTGGAAGTCATCTAGGGTTCCTGGATAAAGCATATATCTACTTTAGCTTCATGTATGTAATTAAACACCATCTGCTGTTTCACAGCATTCAGTATGCTGTGACGTTTAATGAGCCAACCTTTAAAGAAATCAAATTAGGGTATTTGTAGTTTAAGCGTCCCCCATATTCCACTATTCCGGTCTTGGTAGGTATGGTCAGTGGTGGGTGGTTGTGGGTCACAGTCTCCTTGTTCCATGTCTGATTCCCTCAGTGCTTAGTTAAAGCAGCATAAGGGTTTCAGATTCAAAGTTTACTGGGGGTGGAGGGATTTTGGTTTCTGTTTTGAGAAGATCGTCTCCTAGGTAGAGTAGAAGGGGCAGGGGGTTTAACTGGTTTGATTTCAGGTTCCTCAGGATCCTCATAACACACGGGGACCAGGGTCAAAGGGTTCGATGAGATGCTGGAAGTAAGTCCTTGCTGAGGGAAGGGGAGGGGGGCCGGATTTTTTCTTCTGGTATGGGAGTAACTGGGATTGATGGGTTTGGAGGGGAGCAGGATAGGTAGGTTTGGAAGGTTTGGGTTCTTGCACAGAAGCAGTGTCCTCTGCCTGCTGGATCAGCAACTCTGGACTGATACAGGTGGCCTTATTTTTTGCTGCCCGAGGGCATTCTGCAAAGATATGACCAAACTCCTCACACAAGTCACACCTGGTGTGACTGGCACATTGCAATGTAATGTGACCTATTTTACCGCAGTTATTGCAACGGGATTTATCACAAGAACTGGATAAGTGGGTCCTAGCAGCACATTTGTAACAGGCCCGGGGTTGACCCGCATAAAAAACCTACCCCTCGGTCCCTACCTAGCATGAAGGAGCCCCCACTAGCTGTCCTTGATCCAGGGCTTGGTGGATATAACCAGTGAATTCATACAGGGCTGTGATAGTACTGTGACCTGCTTGGAACCCATGTTGTTCTGGGCATAGGAGTTGGTGCATGTTCAGGTATTCCACAAGCTGATCCACCGCTATACATTCGAGTGCTTTGGAGAGTGGCGGGAGTATGGAGATTGGTCTGTAGTTGTTCTGTAGTACCCGGTTCTCCACTTTTGTGAACTGGTGTTACAGAAGCCGACTTCCAGAGCTGGGGGAACTGAGAGTGGCAGAGGGATAGGTTGATGATGGGGTCAGGGGGCTTAGTACTTCCTCAAGTGACATAGTGACAAACTTAAGGTCCAGGGTGTCTCCAATGTGCCTCGATTTGCCCAGCACTTTCTTAAGGTACTTTCTAGCCTCGGTAGTGCTGACTTCTTTAAAGTAAAAAAGCAAATGGTTCCCCATAGGGGGATTGATCACCTACTGGGTGCTTCTGGACTGGAGGGTTAAAGTAGTCCACTGGGAGCACTCCACTTAGGTCAGTGAAGGCAGTATTTAGGGCATTTGCCATTTGCAGTGGATCCACTGTGGGTACATCAATGACCAGGAGCATGGAGGGGGGCTGTTTTGGGATCCTTGCCAGTAATATCACTGAGGTTGGCCCAGATGGATTTGCTGCAGTTCCAGGAGTTGGAGAGAGCTTCCTTATAGTAGGAGCATTTTGCTAGGTGGATAGCCTTTGTGCACTTATTTCTAGTGATTTTATATAGTCGGATATTGGCAGCTGTACCATGTGCATGTGCCTTTATCCAGAGTTGGTTCCGAGCACTGAGTTGTAGCAGGAGTTCTGGCATTATCTAGGGGTTGCAGGGAGCTTTAGATTTTCTTGTTTTCAGGGAGGCATGTTTATCACAAGTGGCATTAAATTTTGTGATGAAGTGGCCGAGTGCGATGTCTATGTCATTTGTTTCATGTAGGTCAGACCAGTCTAGGCCTTGAAGGTCTGCTTTGAGTTGTGGTAGGTGCCCTTTTAGGAGTACATGGCTGGTTATGGTTCTGGGTGGTGGCTTGCTGAAGTTGTTTTGCCAGGTGCAGGTAACGGGTGAATGATTACTCCAGTGAGTCAGGGAGGACAGTGGCGTTGGTGATGTGGGCTGGTCGGGTTTGAGAGGATCCAGTCCAGTAGTGTGCTAGTACCAGTTTTGTAACTGACCCTTGTTGGGGTTGCCACCATCTGGGAAAAGTGGATAGTCGCTAGAGCGTGTCTCACTGTAGCAGCTGCGTGCGAAGGCCAATTGATGTTGAAATCCCCAAGAAAAATTATCTCAGAGTTAAGGCGGAGGGTGCCAATAAAGTTCATGAGGTCACTAGCACTGGGAATTATTGTTTTGGGTGGGATGTAGACTTTGAGAATTGTGGCACGTTGTCGTGAGCTCCCAGCAGGATTTTGATGGGTAGGATTTGCAGGTTGGTGTTTCTGTTGGGGAGGGAAGGATATGCCCTTGAAGTGTGTCCATTACATAGACTACACAACCCCTCCTTTCTTTGAGATATGGTCCTGCCTAAAAGGGTGTATCCAGGCAGCACAATGGCAGAGTCCGGTACCTTGGGCGATAGCCACGTTTCCACAATCGAGAGGATATTTGGGTTGTGTTTGGTAACCCATACTTTTAGATTGTCCAGTGTGGGCAACAGACTGCAGATGTTTAAGGCAGCAAGGGTGAGTCCTGAAGATTTTTGTTGCAGGCTAGTCTGAGAGTGAGGAGGGCCAGGGTTGGGGTGTATGTTACCTAATAGCATTAGTAGTAGCAGTAGTAGGCCAGTAATGTGGTTCAGAAAGAGTTTGTAGCTTCTTGAGTGTTGCCTTGTCCCTGATATCAGCATTTTAGAGGAGCTGTAGTGGGGAAGAAATCCATGGATGTGTCAGACGAAGGAAGGATATTTAGGCCTGTGGTCCTGGGGACAATGCATCGGGTGCCCTTTTGTAGAGTATGAACTTTTCCAGGTGTCGGGAGAAGTGGCCATGCAATATGGATTGAGTACAGTCACCTTGGGTGAGTTAGGGCAGCTGGAAGCAGCTTGCAGCATGGGGGCTCTGTGGGATATCAGTGCAAGTGAGACAAAGCACAATAAAATCCCAGTTTTGAAGAGCGTAGTTGTAGGTTCCATTACTGGTTCGTCTGCAGGTTGTTTATAATGGTTCATTCCAACCTAGCGTAGAATAAGTCACTCAAGAGGAGGTAGTGCCACTCATACAAAGTGAAATTGCTCACTTTTCCGAATCCCTCTAGCGGTAGGTCCATATAAGGAGCAGATGGGAAAGCAGGCACTTAGTAAGTTTGCCCAGTCATGTGATCATGGGGAGTTATATAAGAATGAGTTCAATAAGGCAGGCAGGTGGGGGCCAGTGCACAGTGCGGTGGGAACAATAGACTAGTAGTCCTTGTCTGGGGTAGCCGAGTCAGGGCTTCCCATGAGCTAGCGGGAGCAGTGGCAGACACTGTGGGCAGCCATGCTACAGGAGCGCCCAGATGGCTTCTTGCAGGTGGTGGCATAGTCCTGGGGGGGAGGTTGAGGCTTCCTTCTTCAGTGAAAGTGGCAGCAGTAGCGGGTGGCGATTGCAGCAGCACACCCAGGGCGGGCCTACTAGATCTGGGGAGGGATGTGAGAAGAGGGAGAAAAAAATAGAGTGGGCTGGGAGCAGTTGGGCGTGGACTGGCAGCAGACAGCCAGAGGGAGTCTGGGGAGAGTAGAACAAAAGAGGGATTAGGCTAAGTGGGTGGGCAGTCTGTAGGAGAAGTGAGGGAAGGGGGATTAGGAAAGGGGCTGGTTATCAGGCAGCGCCACTTTCTGTAGGCAGAGGCCTGGTCAGAAGGGTAAGATGCAGGGAGAAGAGAGGAATGGCTCAGGTTTGAAGGTGGATGGCTGGGGGGGACAGTGGGTGGAAGTGCAATTGCAAAAGATCAAGGAGGGAATAACTAAGGCAATGGTAAGCTGTTTAAAGGAAGTAAGCAAGGGTAGGAGGAGGAAGAGGCCACTATGGTTCTCAAAGGAGGGGGCTAAGGTGGTTACAGATAAAAAAAACAGTTTATAGGTAGTACAAAAGGACCCAGGCAGAGGGGACAGGGAGTTATGTCTAGATAAACAAATGGAGGCAGGAAGGAGGGTGAGGGAAGCTAAGGCCCAAACAGAGGAAAGGATCATAGCAGAGGTCAAAAAAGGGGATAAGACTTTCTTCCGGTATATAAGTGAAAAGAGGACAGCAAGGGGTAGGATAGTGAGGGATCAGGAGAGCAGGGAAGGGGGATTGTGCAGAAGAAGATCAAGAAAAAGCTAAAATTTTAAATGAGTAACCCTACTGGTAGCCCGTGATATAGGCAACTCCAAAAGAGCGAGCCCAAAAACAGCAACGGCAATTCAGTGACTACAGAAATGGTGAGGGTACATGCCGGCGATAGCTGAAACAGCGACAAATGCTTTTCCTCCCTGAGGTGCTACGACCTTGAAGTTGGTTATTTTATTAAGGGTGTGAGGGCAAAGCCCCCACAGAAAAGCATTTATCGCCATTTCGCAATCGCCAACATGTACTCATTGCTTGTAGTCGCTGTTTTGGGGCTCTCTTTCTGAGTCACCCATTTCACATGGAACCCTTCTGATCAGTCTCCTCAGTAGAGGGAGGAGGGAAAAGACCAATATGTATCAGCAGGCACCGGTGGGATTCACACAAGCCCATTTTCGGAGGACAGAGTCTGAAGGGGATTGGAAGCACTAAAGGAAAACAAGGCGATGGGGCCAATGGGATTCACCCAAGGGTATTAAAGAATGGTGCACGGTGCTAGCCATCCATCTGGCAACACTCTTCAGCGCCTCATTGGAGACGGGGGAAGTTCCAGAGGGCTGGAGTAGGGCTAATGTGGTTTCTGTGCACAAGAGGGGCAACTGGGAGGAGGCTAACAATTACCATCCAGTCAGTCTCACATTAATGGTGGGAAAATTAATAGAGATCCTGCCGAAGGAGAGGCTGATGGAATACTTGGAGGCAAATGGTCTGCAGGACCATTGGCAGCATGGTTTCACAAGGAGGAGGTCATGTCACTCAAATTTTATAGATTTCTTTGATGGGTGACTAGGGAGGTGCATTGGGGAAGGCAGTAGATGTGGCCAATCTGGACTTCAGTAAGGCCTTTGACACTTTGACCATACAGGAGGCTGATAAAGAAACTTAGCTACCTGGGATCTGGGAAAAAGGCAAAAAACTGGGTATCAAACTGGTTAAAGGATAGGCAGAGGGTGGTGGTAAACTGTAGTCACTCATGGGATGAGAGATTGACCAGTGGAATGCAGCAGGGTTCGGTACTGGGTCCTGTCCTCTTCAATGTTTTCATAAGTGACATTACTGAGGAACTGGAGGGGAAGATGTGTCTCTTTGCAGATGACACAAAGATCTGCAACAGGGTGGACACCCAGGAAAGGGTGGAGGGAGTAGAAAGAGATCTGAAGAAACCAGAGGATTGATCTAGGGTGTGGCAGCTGAGTTTCAATGCCAAAAAGGGCAAAATCATGCACCTGGGCAGGGAAACCTGAAGGCTGTGTATAAGATGGGGGGAAGTACTTATAGTAACCAAGCAAGAGAGGGACCTTGGTGTAATTATAGCTGATGATCTCAAGGTAGCAGGGCTGTGTGACAAAGCAGTAGGCAATGCTAGTGGGATGCTTGGGTGTATAGGGAGGGGGATTTCTAGCAGGGGAAGGGAGGTGGAGTTGCCACTGAATTGCTCTCTAGTGAGACCCCGCCTAGAGTCCTTTGTCCAGTTCTGGTGGCTGCACCTCTACAAGGACATTGACAAGGTGGACACGGTAAAAAGGAGGGCTACCAAAATGGTGTGGGGGTTGCATGAGAAACCATATGATTAGAGGCTGTGGGAGTACAACATGTACTTCCTGGAGGAGAGGAGAGTGAGACAGGATATGATTGAGACCTATAAGTACCTCACAGGAATAAACAAGGTGCAGGAGGAGAGTATCTTTCAGAGGATGAGAAGCACCAGCATACAGGGGCATGCAGTTAAGCTTAAGGGGGAAGCTTAAGAGGGGATGTGAAGAAATACTTCACAGAAAGTGTGGTCGACACCTGTAACAGCCTGCAAGAAGAGGTGGCAGGCAGGCTGCAAGAAGAGGTGGTGGGGGCGAAGACAGTGAGGAGCTTCAAGCATGTGTGGGATGGGCATAATAAGAAGAGGAAAGGGAGACGGGAGGGACACCTGAAACCAAATAGAGTCCATAATGTAGTAATAGGCAAGGAAAATAGAGCAGACTACATGGGCCTAATGGTCCTTTTCTGTCAACGAATTCTGTTTTTCTATGTTTCTGTCCCTTCACATGAGGCTGGTCATCTGGTAGGAGGGCTGGCCAGAAACTTCACAACTGAGAAGAAGACACAAAGGCCTGGATACCAGAGCTAGGCGGCAGCATCCTCCACCTGAGCTCCACTGTTGTTCCACCATGTCCTGTGTATGCTTCTTGTGTAAAGATCCCCCCATCCCCATCTAGTGCTGTGTATAGTATTCTTCCTTATACACTCCCTGTCTCAGACTACCAGAGGGAACTGTGTAATGGCAGGAGCCACCATCCCTCACTGAGCCAGACGATGTTTAAAATGGACTATTAATACAGCCTCAGCCTCCTGATGTGTGACAGCACTGGAAGTGGACACGAACCCAGGGTTGTCAGCATGAGTCAACTCAAAGTTTACCATTAGGCCATTTCATTAGATGGCTTGCTCCATTCTTTTAAATTGGAGCCTGACTTTCAAGCTTGACACTACCTTATCCTAAAGAACAACTTTTATCAGTATGGGAAGAGATGTATTTGTCACAGCTAGGATGTATTCAGACATTTTTAAAATGAGTCTGAGAGGGTTATTAAATAAGATGTTACACAGTCTGTATTTGATGGCACTGAGTAGTCAGAGAACACAAGTTAACAAAATGATGGCAGAACTCCAAGGTGACAAAGTGGCACTACCATGTCACAGATGACTGTCAGCAGTGTGGGATACAGCCTACCATGTCTCTAGGCTGCCAGCAGGTGGGATGCAACCTACCATGTCTCAGGTGACTGTCAGCAGTGTGGGATACAGCCTACCATGTCTCTATTGCTGACAGCAGGTATGATGCAGCCTACCATGTCACAGACGACTGTCATCAGTGTGAGATACAGCCTACCATGTCTCTATGGCTGACAGCAGGTGGAATGCAGTATACCATGTCACAGACGACTGTCAGCAGTGTGGGATACAGTCTACCATGTCTCTATGGCTGACAGCAGGTGGGATGCAGCTTACCATGTCACAGATGATTGTCACCAGTGTGGGATACAGCCTACCATGTCTCTATGGCTGACAGCAGGTGGGATGCAGTCTACCATGTCATAGATGACTGTCAGCAGTGTGGGGATACAGCCTACCATGCCTCTATGGCTGACAGCAGGTGGGGATGCAGCCTACCATGTCACAGACAACTGTCAGCAGTGTGGAATACAGCCTACAATGTCTCTATGGCTGATAGCAGGTGGGATGCAGCTTATCATTTCACAGATGACTGTCAGCAGTGTGGGATACAGACTACCATGTCTCTGGCTGGCAGCAGTGTGGGATTCATTCTACCATGTCACAGATGACTGTCAGTAGTGTGGAATACAGCCTACCATGTCCCTATGGCTGACAGCAGGTGGGATGCAGCCTACCATGTCACAGACGACTGTCGACAGTGTGGGGGTACAGCCTATCATGTCTCTATGGCTGGCAGCAGTGTGGGATTCATCCTACCATGTCACAGATGACTGTCAGCAGTGTGGGATAAAGCCTACCATATCATAGACTGCTGACAACAGTTTGGGATACAGCTTATCTTGTCAAGGATTGCTGGCAGCATGTGGGGATACAGACTACCACATCACAGTTTGTTGGCAGCAGTGTAGTATGCAGCCTTCCATGTCACTGGCTGCTGTGAGCAATTCGGGATACAGCATTCCTTGACACACAGCTGTCAGCAGTTTGGGATACAGCCTTTCATGTCAGATGGCTGTCAGTAATGTGGGATACAGTCCTCCAAGTCACAGATTACTGTCCACAGTGTGGAATACAGCCTTCCTTGTCAGATGGTTCTCAGCAGTGTGGGATATAGCCTACCAAGTCACAGACTGCTGCCCACAGTATGGGATGTAGCCTTCCATGACAGATGGCTCTCAGCAGTGCAGGATACAGCCTGCCAAGTCACAGACTGCTGTCTACAGTGAGGGATACAGCCCACCATGACAGATGACTATCAGCAGTGTGGGATACCAAGTCACAGAGTACTGTACATAGTGTGGGATATAACCTATGATGACAGATGGCTATCAGCAGTGTGGGATGCAGCCTACCAAGTCACAGAGTGTTGTACATAGTATGGGATACAGCCCACCAAGTCACAGAGTGCTGTACATAGTATGGGATACAGCCTACCAAATCACAGAGTGCTGTCCATAGTGTGGGATACAGCCTACTAAGTCACAGAGTGCTGCACATTGTGTGGGATACAGCCTACCAAATCACAGAGTGCTGTCCATAGTATGGGATACAGCCTACTAAGTCACAGAGTGCTGTACATAGTGTGGGATACAGCCTACCATGTCACAGAGTGCTGTACATAGTGTGGGATACAGCCTACCAAGTCACAGAGTGCTGTCCATAGTGTGGGATACAGCCTACCATGTCACAGAGTGTTGTACATAGTGTGGGATACAGCCTACCATGTCACAGAGTGCTGTACATAGTGTGGGATACAGCCTACCATGTCACAGAGTCCTGTACATAGTGTGGGATATAGCCTAAGTCACAGAGTGCAGTACATAGTGTGGGATACAGCCTACCAAATCACAGAGTGTTGTACATAGTGTGGGATATAGCCTAAGTCACAGAGTGCAGTACATAGTGTGGGACACAGCTTACCATGACAGATGGCTATCAGCAGTGTGGGATACAGTCTACCAAGTCACAGAGTGCTGTCCATAGTGTGAGATACAGCCTACCATGTCACAGAGTGCTGTACATAGTGTGGGATACAGCCTACCATGTCACAGAGTGCTGTACATTGTGTGGGATACAGCCTACCATGTCACAGAGTGCTGTACATAGTGTGGGATACAGCCTACCATGTCACAGAGTGCTGTACATAGTGTGGGATACAGCCTACCATGTCACAGAGTGTTGTACATAGTGTGGGATACAGCCTACCATGTCACAGAGTGCTGTACATAGTGTGGGATACAGCCTACCATGTCACAGAGTGCTGTACATAGTGTGGGATACAGCCTACCATGTCACAGAGTCCTGTACATAGTGTGGGATATAGCCTAAGTCACAGAGTGCAGTACATAGTGTGGGATACAGCCTACCAAATCACAGAGTGCTGTACATAGTGTGGGATATAGCCTAAGTCACAGAGTGCAGTACATAGTGTGGGACACAGCTTACCATGACAGATGGCTATCAGCAGTGTGGGATACAGTCTACCAGAGTCACAGAGTGCTGTCCATAGTGTGGGATACAGCCTACCATGTCACAGAGTCCTGTACATAGTGTGGGATACAGCCTACCATGTCACAGACTGCTGTACATAGTGTGGGATACAGCCTACCATGTCACAGAGTGCTGTACATAGTGTGGGATACAGCCTACCATATCACAGAGTGCTGTCCATAGTGTGGGATACAGCCTACTAAGTCACAGAGTGCTGTCCATAGTGTGGGATACAGCCTACTAAGTCACAGAGTCCTGTACATAGTGTGGGATATAGCCTAAGTCACAGAGTGCAGTACATAGTGTGGGATACAGCCTACCAAATCACAGAGTGTTGTACATAGTGTGGGATACAGCCTACCATGTCACAGAGTGCTGTACATAGTGTGGGATACAGCCTACCATGTCACAGAGTCCTGTACATAGTGTGGGATACAGCCTACCATGTCACAGAGTGTTGTACATAGTGTGGGATACAGCCTACCATGTCACAGAGTGTTGTACATAGTGTGGGATACAGCCTACCATGTCACGAGTGCTGTACATAGTGTGGGATACAGCCTACCATGTCACAGAGTCCTGCACATAGTGTGGGATATAGCCTAAGTCACAGAGTGCAGTACATAGTGTGGGATACAGCCTACCAAATCACAGAGTGTTGTACATAGTGTAGGATATAGCCTAAGTCACAGAGTGCTGTACATAGTGTGGGACACAGCTTACCATGACAGATGGCTATCAGCAGTGTGGGATACAGTCTACCAAGTCACAGAGTGCTGTCCATAGTGTGGGATACAGCCTACCATGTCACAGAGTGTTGTACATAGTGTGGGATACAGCCTACCATGTCACAGAGTGTTGTACATAGTGTGGGATACAGCCTACCATGTCACAGAGTGTTGTACATAGTGTGGGATACAGCCTACCATGTCACAGAGTGCTGTACATAGTGTGGGATACCGCCTACCATGTCACAGAGTGCTGTACATAGTGTGGGATACAGCCTACCATGTCACAGAGTGCTGTACATAGTGTGGGATACAGCCTACCATGTCTCAGAGTGCTGTGAATAGTGTGGGATACAGCCTACCATGTCACAGAGTGCTGTACATAGTGTGGGATGCAGCCTACCATGTCACAGAGTCCTGTACATAGTGTGGGATATAGCCTAAGTCACAGAGTGCAGTACATAGTGTGGGATACAGCCTACCAAATCACAGAGTGTTGTACATAGTGTGGGATATAGCCTAAGTCACAGAGTGCTGTACATAGTGTGGGACACAGCTTACCATGACAGATGGCTATCAGCAGTGTGGGATACAGTCTACAAGTCACAAGTGCTGTCCATAGTGTGGGATACAGCCCACCATGTCACAGAGTCCTGTACATAGTGTGGGATACAGCCTACCAAGTCACAGAGTCCTGTACATAGTGTGGGATACAGCCTACCAAGTCACAGAGTGCTGTACATAGTGTGGGACACAGCTTACCATGACAGATGGCTATCAGCAGTGTGGGATACAGTCTACCAAGTCACAGAGTGCTGTCCATAGTGTGGGATACAGCCTACTAAGTCACAGAGTGCTGTCCATAGTGTGGGATACAGCCTACTAAGTCACAGAGTCCTGTACATAGTGTGGGATATAGCCTAAGTCACAGAGTGCAGTACATAGTGTGGGATACAGCCTACCAAATCACAGAGTGTTGTACATAGTGTGGGATACAGCCTACCATGTCACAGAGTGCTGTACATAGTGTGGGATACAGCCTACCATGTCACAGAGTCCTGTACATAGTGTGGGATACAGCCCACCATGTCACAGAGTGTTGTACATAGTGTGGGATACAGCCTACCATGTCACAGAGTGTTGTACATAGTGTGGGATACAGCCTACCATGTCACAGAGTGCTGTACATGTGTGGGATACAGCCTACCATGTCACAGAGTCCTGTACATAGTGTGGGATATAGCCTAAGTCACAGAGTGCAGTACATAGTGTGGGATACAGCCTACCAAATCACAGAGTGTTGTACATAGTGTAGGATATAGCCTAAGTCACAGGTGCTGTACATAGTGTGGGACACAGCTTACCATGACAGATGGCTATCAGCAGTGTGGGATACAGTCTACCAAGTCACAGAGTGCTGTCCATAGTGTGGGATACAGCCTACCATGTCACAGAGTGTTGTACATAGTGTGGGATACAGCCTACCATGTCACAGAGTCCTGTACATAGTGTGGGATACAGCCTACCATGTCACAGAGTGTTGTACATAGTGTGGGATACAGCCTACCATGTCACAGAGTGTTGTACATAGTGTGGGATACAGCCTACCAAATCACAGAGTGCTGTACATAGTGTGGGATATAGCCTAAGTCACAGAGTGCTGTACATAGTGTGGGATACAGCCTACCATGTCACAGAGTGTTGTACATAGTGTGGGATACAGCCTACCATGTCTCAGAGTGCTGTGAATAGTGTGGGATACAGCCTACCATGTCACAGAGTGCTGTACATAGTGTGGGATGCAGCCTACCATGTCACAGAGTCCTGTACATAGTGTGGGATATAGCCTAAGTCACAGAGTGCAGTACATAGTGTGGGATACAGCCTACCAAATCACAGAGTGTTGTACATAGTGTGGGATATAGCCTAAGTCACAGAGTGCTGTACATAGTGTGGGACACAGCTTACCATGACAGATGGCTATCAGCAGTGTGGGATACAGTCTACCAAGTCACAGAGTGCTGTCCATAGTGTGGGATACAGCCCACCATGTCACAGAGTCCTGTACATAGTGTGGGATACAGCCTACCAAGTCACAGAGTCCTGTACATAGTGTGGGATACAGCCTACCAAGTCACAGAGTGCTGTACATAGTGTGGGACACAGCTACCATGACAGATGGTTGTACATAGTGTGGGATACAGCCTACCATGTCACAGAGTGTTGTACATAGTGTGGGATACAGCCTACCATGTCACAGAGTGCTGTACATAGTGTGGGATACAGCCTACCATGTCACAGAGTCCTGCACATAGTGTGGGATATAGCCTAAGTCACAGAGTGCAGTACATAGTGTGGGATACAGCCTACCAAATCACAGAGTGTTGTACATAGTGTAGGATATAGCCTAAGTCACAGAGTGCTGTACATAGTGTGGGACACAGCTTACCATGACAGATGGCTATCAGCAGTGTGGGATACAGTCTACCAAGTCACAGAGTGCTGTCCATAGTGGGATACAGCCTACCATGTCACAGAGTGTTGTACATAGTGTGGGATACAGCCTACCATGTCACAGAGTGTTGTACATAGTGTGGGATACAGCCTACCATGTCACAGAGTGTTGTACATAGTGTGGGATACAGCCTACCATGTCACAGAGTGCTGTACATAGTGTGGGATACCGCCTACCATGTCACAGAGTGCTGTACATAGTGTGGGATACAGCCTACCATGTCACAGAGTGCTGTACATAGTGTGGGATACAGCCTACCATGTCTCAGAGTGCTGTGAATAGTGTGGGATACAGCCTACCATGTCACAGAGTGCTGTACATAGTGTGGGATGCAGCCTACCATGTCACAGAGTCCTGTACATAGTGTGGGATATAGCCTAAGTCACAGAGTGCAGTACATAGTGTGGGATACAGCCTACCAAATCACAGAGTGTTGTACATAGTGTGGGATATAGCCTAAGTCACAGAGTGCTGTACATAGTGTGGGACACAGCTTACCATGACAGATGGCTATCAGCAGTGTGGGATACAGTCTACCAAGTCACAGAGTGCTGTCCATAGTGTGGGATACAGCCCACCATGTCACAGAGTCCTGTACATAGTGTGGGATACAGCCTCCAAGTCACAGAGTCCTGTACATGAGTGTGGGATACAGCCTACCAAGTCACAGAGTGCTGTACATAGTGTGGGACACAGCTTACCATGACAGATGGCTATCAGCAGTGTGGGATACAGTCTACCAAGTCACAGAGTGCTGTCCATAGTGTGGGATACAGCCTACTAAGTCACAGAGTGCTGTCCATAGTGTGGGATACAGCCTACTAAGTCACAGAGTCCTGTACATAGTGTGGGATATAGCCTAAGTCACAGAGTGCAGTACATAGTGTGGGATACAGCCTGCAAATCACAGAGTGTTGTACATAGTGTGGGATACAGCCTACCATGTCACAGAGTGCTGTACATAGTGTGGGATACAGCCTACCATGTCACAGAGTCCTGTACATAGTGTGGGATACAGCCCACCATGTCACAGAGTGTTGTACATAGTGTGGGATACAGCCTACCATGTCACAGAGTGTTGTACATAGTGTGGGATACAGCCTGCCATGTCACAGAGTGCTGTACATAGTGTGGGATACAGCCTACCATGTCACAGAGTCCTGTACATAGTGTGGGATATAGCCTAAGTCACAGAGTGCAGTACATAGTGTGGGATACAGCCTACAAATCACAGAGTGTTGTACATAGTGTAGGATATAGCCTAAGTCACAGAGTGCTGTACATAGTGTGGGACACAGCTTACCATGACAGATGGCTATCAGCAGTGTGGGATACAGTCTACCAAGTCACAGAGTGCTGTCCATAGTGTGGGATACAGCCTACCATGTCACAGAGTGTTGTACATAGTGTGGGATACAGCCTACCATGTCACAGAGTCCTGTACATAGTGTGGGATACAGCCTACCATGTCACAGAGTGTTGTACATAGTGTGGGATACAGCCTACCATGTCACAGAGTGTTGTACATAGTGTGGAATACAGCCTACCATGTCACAGAGTGCTGTACATAGTGTGGGATACCGCCTACCATGTCACAGAGTGCTGTACATAGTGTGGGATACAGCCTACCATGTCACAGAGTGTTGTACATAGTGTGGGATACAGCCTACCATGTCTCAGAGTGCTGTGAATAGTGTGGGATACAGCCTACCATGTCACAGAGTGCTGTACATAGTGTGGGATGCAGCCTACCATGTCACAGAGTCCTGTACATAGTGTGGGATATAGCCTAAGTCACAGAGTGCAGTACATAGTGTGGGATACAGCCTACCAAATCACAGAGTGTTGTACATAGTGTGGGATATAGCCTAAGTCACAGAGTGCTGTACATAGTGTGGACACAGCTTACCATGACAGATGGCTATCAGCAGTGTGGGATACAGTCTACCAAGTCACAGAGTGCTGTCCATAGTGTGGGATACAGCCCACCATGTCACAGAGTCCTGTACATAGTGTGGGATACAGCCTACCAAGTCACAGAGTCCTGTACATAGTGTGGGATACAGCCTACCAAGTCACAGAGTGCTGTACATAGTGTGGGACACAGCTTACCATGACAGATGGCTATCAGCAGTGTGGGATACAGTCTACCAAGTCACAGAGTGCTGTCCATAGTGTGGGATACAGCCTACCATGTTACTGACTGCTATCAGCAGTATGAGATACAGTTTTCCATGTCACTGATTTCTGACAGCAGTGTAAGATATAGCTTACCAAATCACTCACTGCTGTCGGCAGTTTGGGATGCAGCCTTTCAAGGCACTGACTACTGTCAGCAATCTGGAATTAGAGATGGGCTAATTCACAAATTGTGTCGGCTTTGCTTCACTGACAACCACAATTTGCATAGTTTCTGACCTGGTGAATTGGTCAAATTTGTTTGGCAAAACTATGCAAATTGCCAATTTGTGGCCAAAGTTTTGTGTAATTCACCACATGAATTTGTGCAATTTTGCTGGCAAAAGCGATATGCACTGCTGTCTTCTGAAACCCTGAAACTGCAATAAAACACTTCCCCACCCACTGTGATGTAATTTCACCCCTCCACCACCAAAATACTTTATAGTCATATATCCCTCTCTCATTCCCTGCTGGCACCTCCTTCCTTCTCCAACCACTCTGCCCTGGTGAATTTCAGCTCAGACTGTCAGTATCAAAGAACTTTACTGAGACGTGTATATTGAACCAATTATTTAATTTCAGTATACATCCTTCCCCCACCCATGCACCAAACACACTGTCCCTGCATCTCGAGTCCTACCACCAGTTCTGTGACTAATAGAACACCCGCAACCAATGCTTCCTCTGGCCCCTGCCACCCTCCTTTCCTCACTGTCACCCAGAAAAAATAAGTTGTATGTCACCTGTAATAAAGAAAACAGTTCCCCGGTGCACAGCATCAGCTGTGTTTGGGGCCTATCTCAGTAACAGGCCTGGAATGAATGAGTGCTGACATCTTTACTCCTAGTAAAACCTGACCAGCTGATCAGGTTTGACTAAGAACAAACTACATCAGCATTCCACTGTGATGACAGTAACCTTAAAAACATTCATTGTGACAACAGTAACAACATAGAGAAGAAAATCTGGCTAGAGACCACATGGCTGCAGCCGTGCTCGCTGAGCTCATGGTGAAACAGTTTGCTGTGCCCAAGATGACCATTGTGCAGTCATGCGTGTGCAACTACACCTGCATGTGCAGTGAACATCAGTGGCCATCTTGCACACTTGCTCATGGTGGACAACAGGCAGCTGAAATAGTGCACCTGCGGTGGGAGTGAGCAGACTATTTTGGAATTGCAGAATGATCATTCCCAGCTCCAGAAAGGAAGCTTTCCATGGTGTCAGTCTGGTGGCTTGTTTTTCGAGCTACTGCAAGAAGGTTTCAGGCTCTGCCCATTGCAGCCATAATAATGTATGGTCAATCTTACACAAGACTGTGTTTTTATTGAGGGGCTGAGATGACATCATGTTAAACTCGAGAGCGAAGCTTGAGAAATCCATGCTGTCTTCTCAACGTTGAGATGGAAACACATGAACAGTTATGTGTGGTTGCCCATATTTTATTTTATGCAGTACATATATATAAATGTATATATATATATATATATATATATATATTTTACATAAGAGTCACAGCACAGAAGTGCTCCCACAAGTAGAAAACTTGCCATTTCTTTATTCCATGCTACGATTGAAATTAAATTTACAGACTTTTACACGTTAAAAAGTATCACTTTGGGTACTTGGTCAGTAAGCAGCTGGGTGTAGGATGAATAAGGAATTTAAAAATAACGACCTTTGAAATGTGCTGAACAACTGTTCAGAATGTACACCACAACAGTTTAGATATGCACAGCAAACATTCTGAGTAGGCTGATTTTTATACCAAACGAAGGCTATTCATATACTATAACACATTTCTGATATGTTGCTGTTATTAATAACACTAGCCAAGATTTATTTTTATTTTGTCATTTTTATCCCCACTCTGGTTGTATATTTATTTATTTTGAAAGTTTCACCAGGAAAGACATACTGATCTTGCAACAGCTGGTTTCCAGATGCATCCTGGGGGGATGGGGAGAATATAATACATGATGTGCAAGTGAAATACATAGTACATAATGTAAAGTGCGGTAGGAAAAAATCCATATACTAGGAAAAAAGTAAAAATACAAACAGTGCACAGTCATGATGTACAGGCAGAATATTCAAGGCAATGCAAAATAAAGATGAACAATGACAGGGTGTTCATTACTGGGAAATATCGGACTGCCCAGGAGCGTAATGAGGCCGCATTCTGATCGATTACTCCCCGCCCACACATGCACACACATACACATCCACCTGAACAAGAAAAGGTGTGTGAAAACATCCCCCTAGCAGTCTCTGGGCATCCTTTTTAAGTTCTGTTCCCTTTCTGCAAGATCTTTTTGTTTTAATTTGGTTGCAGTTGGAAGTTGTGTCTGGTAAGTGTGTGACCTTGCATGACCCCAATGAAAGTGGATAATACCTGCATCTGCCATGAGGGACTGCCGAGGGAAATGATTTGTTTATTTTAAATCAGCAGCTTAACTAACTGTGGGGGCATTGTGCTGTGAACGAGTTGCTTGGTACTGTTTTCAAAACTCTGCTTCCCACCAAGAAGCTGATCGGATCGACAGCTTAATTTTTCTTTCTGTTTAGCACGATACTGTAACAGCACAGTCAGGAGAGTGCGACTGTGAGAAAAAGCTTTTCTTTTGTCACTCTTTCTGACCACAAAATAACCGGAGTGCAAGTTTTTATTTTTTATTAAGAGACAGCTGATACTGAAGTAAGGCATCTTAGGGGTACCAGTAGCTCTCACTAAGTGAGAGAAAAACAAATGAGGGGGATTTCAAATTTAATTGTGTGCTTTCAGCTAATGACAAAGCAGGCTGGGCACCCGTGGAAGAGTATGTGGCGGGGTGTCTCTTAGACTAGTACTTATTTTTGCTGGGCATCTATTGAAAAATAAATGCCCAGCTTGGAGAATCATTCAGCCAATCAGGACTGAGAATCCATTCTTGCCATTTTCTAATGCAAACTAAGGTACACATGCTCTACAGTTTATTTTTGTATGGAATTTTGGTAACTGTGTAAGCCCACTGAAACCAAAGTCCTTTTTCAGAGGCGACCTGGAATTAGTTACAAGCATTGGATACAAGCAAATACTCTACCACACGACAATGACAATAGTACAATAGCATACAAGGACAGTTAGATTTAGTTACAAACAGTAATTGCATAGTATCTTGTAAAGATGATAGCTTATAAATAATGCAGTACATATATCAGTCATAAATACATATAAAATAATTGGGAAATACAATAATTCATCAGCAGACAATATACCATACACTGACTTGATAGTGAGAGGAGGTAACAATATATTAGCTAGATGGAGTAAGGGAGGGAAAAGAGGATTCGCGATAGCTGCTGCATCGACAGCGTTCTGTTTATTTATTTATTTGGTTAGCTTTTGTTGACCGGGTAAGTGCACTAGACAAATCCTGCCTATTTTCAGGCACGACCCGGGGGAGGGGTATACAGATGAATGCCAACTGACCTTGAACCAGATTAAGCTGTTGGTGGTATTTTTAGTGAATGAGGGAAATTTGGCCAGGGCACCGGGGAAATTCCTACTCTTCGATAAGTGCCATGGGATCTTTAACATCCACCTGAACTACCACCAATCCAGGCAGATGGGACCTCGGTTTAACGTCTCATCCGAAAGGCGGCACCTCAAAATGCAGCACCCCTCTCATGCTGCATTACAGTATCGTACTAGGATATTAACCAAAGTGCCAGATGTGGGAACTGAACCCACAGCCCTCTGATCTCCCGGCCTCAGAGGCGAGTGTGCTACCTACTGAGCCACTGACACTGCAAAATAGACAAATAAGGCTAAGTTCTAATAGACAGGCTTCAAGCCCTGTTTTAAAGCATTCAAGTGAGGTGGAATTAAGTAGCTTTTCAGAAAGGGAGTTCCAGTAATATGGGGCGGAGTGGGTAAAGGACCGTTTGCCAAGGTTGGTCTGCACTCAGGGGATTTCAATTAGGTTGCCATTTGAGGAACATAGAGTCCACCTCAAGGGCTTAAGGGTCACTAGCACAATAAGACTAGGTGATAGACGTTTGTAAGTTTGAAGGTAGGCAAAGGAGGAGATGAATGCATCTGTCTTGCAAGGTAGGCCAGTTCAACAAGGAGAGTACCTCACGGTGATGCCTCCGAGGGGTAGACCCAGATGCAAAATGAATAATCTTGTTAGACAAGACAGTAAGTTTGCGGGTTTCTGAGTTCCTGAGGAGCTGTAGTAACAGGGGCTCCATGAACCAGCGTAAGGAGTAGGGCACCACGTGCTATGGCAAGCCTGGATTTGGCAGACAGAGAGTTTCCTAGCCAGTTGAAGAGGCCATGTTTCTGGTAAACTGTTTTAGTGACAAAGTCAACATGAGGTTTAAACGTAAGCTCTTGATCAAGGTAAACACCACAATATTTTACTTTGTCAGCCACCTCGATCAGGGACCCAGAGGCAGAGGATATCAGGAGCATGCTTTGCCTATTTGTGTCTAATTGTTTAGGCCCAAATAAGGCTGCTTTGGTTTTCCTTTTGTTCATCACCAGCATACTGGAGGGAAACCATTTCTCAAGTACATTTAAACTAGTAGAGTGTCTGGAGGCAATGGAACTGGCATCTGCATCACTCCAATATAGCACAGTGTCATCAGTGTATAACAGTTGGGCAGCTTCTTCAAGTAGTTTAAGTTCAAGCTGGTCAAGCAGGAGAGACACCTGATTTCTTTCATTTCAGTAGGGCCAAAACCTCATCCTTTCTGACCAGCTGAAGGTGAAATTGAAGGTGGTGGTTTTCAGTTGCACCAAGTGCTGAGGGAAGGGTAACTAGGAGGTTTGGGATTGTATTTAGCTAGCTCTGTAAAGAAACTGTTGAGTGTATTGCCTTATTGGCTATACCAAGGGGGTCATTAACAACCTGATTGTTGCCCACAATTGTGCTACCAGAAGTGCTGGCACTTTCTTTCAGTAAGGAATTTATATGGCACCAGAACCTTTTGGGATCGGATAGATGTTTTTTCTTGCAGACCTCTCAAGCAGTGACTTTTGGCTATTTTAGCTCCTTTTTTACACCTGTTTATCAGATCTCTATACTTTTCTCAATTAGCTTTCAAGTCAGTTTTCTTAAAGAGATCCCAGGCCTTATCTGTTATAGCCATTAGTTTTTTGAGTTCAGGGTTACACCATTTTTGACATTTGCCCTTCACCCGAAGCTTCCTGCGGGGGGAATTTTTTTATTTATTTATGATTTTGTTAACCAGGTACGTGCACTGATCCCAGGGACCATTTTCAGGCACATAGATACATAGACAGTGTCGGCAGATAAGGGCCTATGGCCCACCCAGTCTGCCCATTTGAGCTTTTAAGTTCAGTTTATGTTTTCCCTTACCCCTGACCTCCAGAATTCCTTTATGTCTATCACATGCATTCTTAAATACCATGATTGTTTCAGCCCCCCACCACTTCCTCTGGCAGGGTGTTCCACTTGTCCACCACCCGTTCTGTGAAGAAATTCTTCCTCACGTTTCCTCTGAATCATCCTCCCTCCAACTTCATCCCATGCCCTCTAGTCCTGGAACATCTTTTTCGCTTAAAAATAGTGTATTCCTGCACCCTGTTCCTCCCTGTAAGATACTTGTATGTCTCTATCATATCCCCTCTCTCCCTCCTTTCCTCCAGGGAGTACATGTTCAGTTCCTTCAACCTGTCTTCACAGGACTTGTGATGCAATCCATGCACCATCTTTGTTGCCTTCCTCTGAACCTTCTCCATCCTGTCTATGTCCTAATGTAGGTGTAACATAAGGTGGCACAGAGTAGAAACATCAGAATAACAAGAATATAACAAGAGCAGGTAATACATAGTGAAAGGTTACAGTTGTTACATTTGGCAATACATGGGGGGCAGTAGTTGAGGGACAACAAATAAAGCAAACTAAGGCTCATGGTGGGACAGTGGGCATGTAAGTTGGCTGCAGAAAGGAAGCTATTTACAAAGTATTTAAGGGCCTCATCTATGCTAGGGAGATATGGGATAGGGTACCAATTAATTTTTGAGAGCTTGGAAATGAAGGACTCAGGTAAGAAATTGGAATAGTCCCTAGCCATAAAGGTTCTTGGGGGGAGTCTGGGTATTTTGTTCCTCCATATACAGAATATAGGCAAGTGGTTACTTGAGGAATTGGAAAAGATTCCAGCATGCAATTTTAGTAGGAATGGTAACTAATACCCAATCAAGGACAGTATGGTTCCCAGATTTGGTGTTGAGTCTGGTGGGCTAATTTATTACTTGCGTGGGGTTAGCATCAAGATGAGGGTCTGTAGTCCAGTTTTAGTGCCAGACATCCAGTTTGGTTGAAGTCCATAGTGCAATATTATCATTTTGCCGGGCAAATGCTTGGAAAGCACCTTTGTAAGGATATCAAAGGTAGAAGTTGAAACTCGAGGGGATGTAAACATAACCCAAGTAAAGTGGTTTTGTGTTGCAAATAGCATCTTAACAAACAAGGTTTCAATTTCTGAGCCATTCAATAAGGGGAAATCAGCAGCAGAGGCCCTGAGGGTGCAGGAAGCAATGCCTGATAGCAGCAGATTACCACCATCCAGACTGCTAAAATGTGAGCTGTCAAAGTCAGAGCAGGATGTAGGCTCAGGAGCAGAATATTACCACGTAATAGTAACTGATTTAAGTGCAGTTAGCCTAGGGGCATACTAGTTACTCAGCCTGTGGGGGAGGCAAAGGGGACATCAACAGTACAGGTGGGAATACAAGGATCAGGGATCAGGAGCAGTTGCAGGAGGCTGTAGCAAAGTCACAAAAGGCGCTTTTACACACAGGTCTATGTAGCGAACAACTGTTATGGAAAGCAGTATTCTGTTACATCCCTTGTGTGTAAAAAGCATTGTTTGTTCCTTGGTAAGCGTTTGTCCAAACCGCAATCTCCCTGCTTGCGGGTTTGCACGACGTTCGTTTTGATCTGGCTGTGTAAAACAGCCATTCTGGTACCACTGCAGAAACTGCCATTAGAGCAGTAAACTCTGGGAGAGCCGAAACAAATGGAGGTGGGATTAGGCAGAATACTCGCAGGGGTGTAAAAGGAAACCCGAACGCAACAGAGTACAATGGTGCCACACAGGTAACGCTTTATTTCGCTTTTACAAACCTGTGTGTAAAAACACCTAAAGAAGAGATTTGAGGGGAGAAAAGGATGAGGCTGAGTGGATAGACAGGGAGGAGGACCAGAGCTTAGGAAAATGATACAAGATGGCAGCCTACCCCACTGATATTTTCATGGGGGAAGGGGGAAGGAATGGAAAGCAGTGTTCCGGAGGGGGTAGGAGGAGGGGGGGCGAGACGAGAGGGGGAGATATGCAATATACTGACTCAAAATATGCAATTTATCTTCAGGTGTGAGGGGGCAGGACTATAACTCACAAGTGGCAGAGCCATGAGTGAGTTATAAAAGTCCTGCCCACTCAAAAGTGATGACAAATTGCATATTTTGAGTCAGGCTATTGTATATTCAATATATATATAAAATAGTTGACAGGCTATAGCTTTTAAATCTGTAGTTTGTTTGAAGACTTTGTTGTTTTTCTGTATCACTCCATGTTGTCAAGGGAGAAGGTAGTTAATAAATAAGGGTAATGTGCTCCCCCACTGGGTAGTGGTATAGCTCCAAAGCTGTGACCTCAGCACAGACCCCCAGGGACATGGTACATTCCAGCTGAATTCCACCCCAGTTTCAGCTGTACCACTACAACAGTTGCAGCACAGAAGAACCACCTGGAAGAGTTGTTCAGTTTACACGTTATTTGTTAAAACTCCTGGGCAGGTTGGGACTTCCTGCTGACAGGGAACACCCCTAAATATAGTAATCATGCCTATTAAGCTGAGGTATTGTGATGTCATCAGCATTGTGAAAGCTGCTCTCTGATTGGTTCATTATTCCACTTTGGAAATGTGCTGCTAGGGTTTCCAACACCAACCCCCCACCATGCAGGTAGCAACAGGTGTGGGGTGTGTGCCTTGGGGATGTCAACCCTAACGGTTACCCCATTCCATGTGTAAGTAAGCTGAGATGGTTACAGTATAGGAGAATGGGGAGAGCATTAGGGTTGACAACCCCAAGGCATACCCCGCCCCATGCCTGTTGCTGCCTGCATGGTGGGGGTGAGGTGTTAGAGTCGGAAACCCTAACAACACATTTTCAAACTTTTTTTACTGTAAACCTAACTGATGCATTAATAAAGTCTTTTTTGCCAAGAATTTCTGTACTTTTTGAGACAGTAGGATCGTATTCTTATTTGCTGGCTATCCATCCATAATTTGTGAAATAGTGTAGTCATGTCCTTATGTCCCTATGGGAGCACAGGACCCTCCAGATCATGCACTCCCAACAATCCATAATTGTATCCTTATTTGCATGTGCCATCCCTCCATAGATGCATACATGCACGTTGCCGTGGATGCACTTCAGCCAAAATGGCAACCAAATTGTCAGCATAGCCTATATATGAGCCCACCTCTGGAACGCTGGTCTGAGAATTTTCAGATCCCCACCAAAACATCCTTCCCTCACCACTGCAATGTCTTTCCATGCCAGAGAAGAAGAAGAGAAGAGAAGAGAAGAGAAGAGAAGAAGAAGAAGAGACATTTTGGCCAGGATTTGAAAAATGACAGCTGCCACACTCATGAGGTGATGGAAAAAGTGACTATGATGAAAACTGGGGGAGAAAATATGGAAAATGATCATAGCTATGAGCAAGCCTAGTTAAATATATACACATGTGCATAACTTTGCCATTAGAAAATGGGTAAAAGTAATTGAGGCCCTTGATTGGCTGAGGTACTTCTCTAGCTGGGCATTTATCAGACAATAGATGCCTGGCTATTAAAAGTACCAGCCCGGCCAGCCCCATCACCAGGATCCTGTTCCCCACGCTGCTCCCTGATTGGCTAAACCCCCTCATTTAATTTTCAAATGCCCGCCATTTTTTCTCTCTTGCTTAGCGAGAGCTCACACCCAGCCTTGGTCATGCAACCATCCCCCTCCCATATACCGCTACAAGCCGACATATATAACCTACTGCTACAAGCCGACATATTTTTTTTCCTCATCCTGTATCCTAAGGCAGTTTGACACACACTGCTATTTTCTCCGCTGGGTAACACTGATGAAACACTGACTGGCTGCAACCGACAAATACAGCAGAACCCTGCCCACCACTGAAATGGCAGTTTCATTGCCACCCACACAAACAGTCTTCATATCTCGTGCCCTCCTCCTGCACATGGTCACCCGCTTTCCAACTTATAGTATAAAAAGAAAAAGAAGAGGAAAGTTAAAACGAAGCTCCTCAAGTATCTATAATGCTGTTGTTGCTGCTCAAGGGACAGATCGTCAGCGCTGTATTGTGCCCCTTGTTCTTCAAAAAGACTCAACATGGTGAGGGTAGCTGGGGGGGGAGGGGGTAGCAATGTACCGAAGCCAGGGCCAATAAGTCTACAATCCAAAAAAAAAAAACATTTGTTTTCTGCGACTGCTGCAGCCGTTAGTTTCTGCTCACCTTTATCTCGCCGTATGCTCCTGGACTATCCAACTACACTCAGACTGAAAACTACCAGCCACCCTTCATTGACGATGCTCAACGATAAAAAAAAAAAAAAAAAATTCGGTCACAAATCCTCGTTTCTGGTTAGCTGTTAGCAATGTGAAAGTGTTTTCTTTAAGTTAATCGTTAGAGTCAAGCGATTATCACTTATTTTCCTGTAGCTGTAAAAAAGACAAGAGGTTTCTCGGTCATAGAGCAGCTTTTACATTTTGCAAACCAGGCACCGTAACTGTCAAGGTCAGAATATCAAAATGTGTGAGATGCGTGAGAAGCGAAAGAAGGATGTGGATGTTGGTGCACTTTTCTGAATTTAAGCATGTCGTTTTCTGACATTGTCGGTCATACATGATTGTATGAGTTTGGACTATCAAACCGTGTCTTTTGAACTCGCATATCAGAGCACAAACAGATGGTACACTAAGGAGATGCTGTAGCTGTTTCAATGTTTGCTGATACAGTTGGTGCTCACGGGTGGAATTCCAACACTGATTTGGTTTACCAAGTCAGTACATCAGTGCTTGTCATATATAACACTCGCAACAGCCGCATTTATACTCATAATATTGTATTTATAATTTTAAAGAGCAACACTGCACTCTATACTGCCCTACCATTGAACTTCTTGCTCTGCACTTCATGCTTTTGTATGGCAGGGTAGCTCAAATTTGCAACTGCTGGGGGACTCTGGCAAAGCTATTTCTTTTTCAAACAACGGTAGAAAAATGTAAAACAAACTTCCTATTTTGTTCTCAATGTGGTAAGGGGGGAGAAAACAGAATAGCTGTGTCAGGGGGCATTAAGACACAGAACAGCACAAAAAAAGAGGGACTACTTTACAACATAAAGTCTTTAACTTAATAGCTCTCATTTTTTTGTAATTTCTTTATTAATTTTATTAAGTCTCATAAAAATGCCACAGGTAGCCCATTTTCTAAGTGCAATAATACCCTCCAGGATGGCGGTATGGGCTATACCTTGTCCTTCCAGGGCTATAAAGGCCCTCCGCCCGCGCGCGCCGGGCCCCCTGGGCGGGCGGGTAGCCCAATACCGCCCACCCTGTCGGAGTTATTATTGCTTGTTGTTACATATTTTTACCCCAAATATTTAACATAACATTCTTATCACTCCAGCTGATGAACAAAGGCAGAGAAATTTTGAAATCATGCTCAAAAGGCGATTTCACCAAGTGACTCTGAAATCACCTTTTGGGATGGATTCTCTAAATTCCACTGAATTGCCCTTGAGGTGGGGTCCCTAAAAGGCCATGTTCAAAATTTGGTGTCAAAATATACAAAAATGGCCAAGATATGCATCAAAGTTGGAAATCCCATTAAAATACATTGAACTACATTTACCTTAGTTTCTCATATTGCAGGCGCGGTTTCAGCAGTAAGGCGTGTCTTCTATCAGAAAAGTGGATCTCGAACCTGGGACCTGCTCAGGTGAGTGAGGGTGTGGGGGTGTATTGGGTGTGTGGAGTGGTGGGTGCTGAGTGGGAGGTGGGGGTTGTCTGATTGGTAAGAACCATTTTCTTGTGTTAGGGAAAAAATACAGGACCATCTTCTTTTTACAGGTGGGAAACCTATCGGTGGGTGGGGAGTGTCACTAGACACCAGGAAAAAAGAAAATGGAAAGAGGGGCATAAATCCGAGGGTGAGGGTGCTACTAGACACCAGGGAAACAAAATGCTCAAAAGGGCTAGCAATCGGAGGGTGGGGGTGCCACTAGACACAAGGAAACAACATATGGGTCACTTACAGTTTCTGACCCAGTATACTGAGAAAGGGATAGCAGTCGGGAAGGGTGGGGTGCCACTAGACACCAGAATAATAATATTTCCAATCACAAAAGGATCCTTTTCATGACTCTTGGAAAGAAAAATAATATTTTTTGGTATTACGAGTCATGAAAAAGATGTATTATGTGGAAAAAAAATATTGAAAGCCATTTGTCCACCAGTTAACTGCAGAATCCAGCTATGGGTCCAGATAAGCAAGCTACATATGTTGGTTACAAATAAAGATGTAATTTTTGAATTATTATATTTTTTTCCCTTGCTAACTGTAATACAAAATAGCGCCCGCATGAAAAAAGATTGCCCATTTACAATAAAGGATTACTAATTTGCAGCGGCAAAGGATTACCCATTTGGGATAAAGGATCCTTTTTTGCATGGGACATCTAACTGCTCCCATTGAAAATAATGGGAACTTTAAAATTTAAAAACGTTTGAATGTATTAATATTTTTTCACCAAGTATTCAAAAAGCACATCTGTGATACAAGGCGTGTTTATCCTGAAAATTTTAGACCACAATTCCACACCATTTCTGTCAGCAGCATGACAAAGAATTTGACAAAACATGGTCATTTTCTCATTTTTGAAACTCCGTGATCACTGCACCACACATCTGACCGGAAGGAAGCTTCCCACATCAAGAGATCTTTGGTCTCTGATGGTGCATGTAAATTTGATGTAAATTGCTTGTGTAACCCCCACTGACCCCCTTGTTTAACTAGCAGGGCTGCTCCTCTCGCCACATAGCATCTAGGGCAAACTAGAGGAGTGGGGCTTACAGAACATTGTACACATTTCTCTGAGCCTGCTATCACAACACAGGCAACCAAGTGCAGTAACTACTTGGTACACACTGGTGGGACCATTTACCATGGCCAGCGACCCAGGTCCCTGGGAGAAAATGTTTGCTCACAATCGTGCTAGGTTTGTACTTCTGGAAAGGGCACTCAAGTAAATCCAGACACAGTGGAAGCAATAACAGTACTGTCCAAACCAGGTTGGGATTCTAGAGTGTGGCTTTTATTTACATACACAGAGAATAATCACAAAGTGAAGATGGACCCCCACAGGGTTACTCATACTGGTAATGCAGATTACTGAGGTGCAGACATTCCTGAACTTTATATTTAACATTGGCATACTGAACACACACAGCAAACTCTTAGGTTCTGAAATGGAGATTGGCACACACGGCCAGTTACTGGTGCATTTCCTCTCAACTAGGCACACATGGCCAGTACTAGGATACTTTCCCATTGACTAGGTACACATGGCCAGTACTAGGACACTTTCCCATCAACTAGGCACACACAGCCAATACTAGGACACTTTCCCATTGATTAGGCACACGGGCAGTACTAGGACACTTTTTCCATATTTCATGAGGAATACTAGTGGCATCTATGACCACCAAAGAGCACATACTACGCTCACAGAGAATCCAAAATCCATGTCTGGGTAACTATTTCCATCAGGCACTGGTCAAATGCACTGACTGAAAATTGAACTGCTGCCCAAACTGAAACAGGAGAGGTAAACTGGTTACTCCAGATTGGGGGTCTCCCACCTTTTGCTTCCGAGTTTGTACTTGGCCATTCATCTGGTTAATGACACCCTCACAGAAATCTTGTAGACACTATCTTGAAATGTTTTTCTCATTTAACATACTACATGACTAAAAGTTCTGTACTTGGACTGTCACTCTCTCTAGACTCCATAGTAGGCAGATACTTTTAAACAGAAACAGACTAGGTGACAGGGTCCCTGTTGTCAGAGAAAATTCACCTAAGATTTGCAGGTGCCCCTCCTGGGCTGACACAAAAGTACCCACAGTTTCTGAAGTTGTCACAGGCAGCTTCACCAGATGGACTGGGTGAGGGATTTCACCTGAACCCTGAAGATCGCCCCATCCCTCCTGGGATGGGGCAAAGAAAACCACTTGGCAAGGTCTCCACCACTTCAGTCACTGTCTTCTATGTTCTTCTTCTAGGGTGAGAACAAAACTACCCAAAACACAGTGGTAGCTGTCTGTCAGAGCTGTCTGAGGAGCTACACAGCAAGCTGCAGCCTCCTCCTGAATTCCTACTCAGGACTGACTCAGCATTCTAAAGCTATTTTCCCAGCTGCTAGCTCAAGTGTGACTTATGCCACTGCGAGAGTTCTAAGATTATATCACCCTCTAGCTCAACTGAGACTGACACTAGAGCTTGACAGTGTGAAATCCATTTAACTGGCATTTCACTAGCTTCCTTTCCTTGCCTGCCACTGGTTCTAACTGGGATTCTAGTAACCCTCTGGGAACAAGGGGGTTATACTTGAATGGTTGTGAAGTTATTAAAATGCAAAATTTTGAGTTTAACATAGATGTGGCTGTTGAACCCTAACTATAGGGGTGCGACTGCACCCCTATAATATATCTTTATAAAGCTGGATACGGTTAAATCAAAGCTAGTTATAGTGGACTGGTTGTTGTTTGCTCATATTGGTTACCATAACCAATGTCTGAAATATGCAGCATGAGAAAAAGAAAGATGTTTTTAAAAGTCACATGCTTATGCGATACACTAGTGCACTCTGGTACAGTATTTGTCGGTATGTAAATGGTTCATCTGGGGTTCGGTGTTCAGGGTACAAGGTTTAACAGCTAAAAATGTATTCTTTATTTCTGTATATCTTTTTTTGAAAGCATGAATGGATAAAGGCTATGATAGGCTCGGGTAGTGGATGGCTGTGACAGCAATGGGTTTGTGCTTGAGTGTGTATGCTTTAACTTTTTTCTTTTACGTTTTTGTTCATTTCTCATCTTTGTGCAGAAATCAGTCATTTTTTTCTGGACCCTATTGGACTTTGTGTATAGAAGCCAGTCTTTTTCAGTGCATGGCAGAATGCTCCAACTGGGAAAAATATCCAGCTGTTGATCCATAGCCATCCGGAGTGTGGGAAGTGCCTCTCATACATCAGAGCCTGTGACAGTTCTCTCGGGCTGATCTGGCTGGTCTTGTCAGGCCTGTGCTTTGGGTTCTCTCATGGACTCAAACACTCCAGCAATGTCTTTTACCACTGACTCCAGATCCCTGTTTCCTAAATGATAGTGTGCCAAATTCAGTCTCTAACGCCAACAGGAGGAGGGATGTTTTTCAGTTTCAGCAGGCTCTTCTTTCAGAGTTTCTCTGCTAAGCACCACTTTTCTAAAACAGTGAACAACTATTTCTTGGCTTATATTATTCCAAGCTGCCTTCATCAAGCAGATTGCATCCAACAAGTTTATACTCTACCTAGATTCTGTGGCCTAAAGTTCTGCTCCTGTAACACCATCCATCCCCTGTAGCACCCTCTCCCTAATGGCATGACCACAGTGGTGCTTAAAAGAATAAATTACCCCTGATCAAGAGGCTGACTTACCAATTTTGTATTGGGGAGGAGGAAAACCACCCTGATGTTTCTCAGTCCTGGCATGTTGGGGTGGCCACTAAAGTTGTCCAATGGAAGTGCGATTTTACATCTGCAGAGTTTTTCTCTTCCTCTCAGGATTTTGGTTGGTGTGCCACTCCATGAGAAAATACTCCCTTGTTTCTCACCAAACAGGTGGCTCCCAAGATCATTTAATAAATATAAATTATGCTATCCTTTGCTCTCAGTCAATGGAGTCCACGTCCTTTATTTAACCTAATGGTTAACTGATTTGCAAATAAAATGTGACCCAGTTGACCGGGAGAAATATTCTTTAGTTACTTATAAAAGCTTGATAACACTCTGTCTTATGGAGTTTGCCTGGAAATGCAGGATGCTTTTTTTAGGTCTCTGGCCCGTATTGCTTCATACATGGGTCCTCATGCAGGCATCTGCTGGCGGGCTTCTGGCGAGCCTTTGGATGATCATGCGCACATTTTTTGGACATGTCCTATATTACAGTTGTTCTGAACATCTGTCTTGCAAGTGATTGCCCAATTATTCAATATCTCACTTTCACTTTCCCCACTGGTTTTATTGCATATTCCCCCAGTCAGTTCCTTAATCTGTGGTTGGCAATTTAATTTGTTATTAACTGTTTTGATCTGCACTAAAGAAAAACTATCACTAAATTATGGCTTAAACAGCATCCTCCTCAGCTCTCTCACTGGATAGCTACTGTTGATTTGATTTAGCGTATTGAAAAGTGTAGTTACAGTGAAAGCGCTGGGATGAAACCAATTCTGCAGCATTTGCAGCACTCTGCAGTATGCTACAGCAGGGTTACTAATGAAAATAATGTAATTTCAATGGCAATTAGTCCCTTTTGTCATGCAGGAAACTGTGACATTCACTTCATCCTGGCAGTATCACATTTTCCTGCATGACAAAAGGGATTAATTCCCATTGAAATTACATTGTTTACTGCAGTAACTCTGCTGCAGCATACTGCAGAATGCTGTAGAAGTGGGTTTCATCCTAGCGAGCTTCACTGTATTTGTATTTAAATCATCTGACAACCTTTGAGGAGATCTGGAGACAATATTTTGTTTTTATAAACTTTTCTCTGATCCCAGCTTTGTTCCTTAATATGGTTAACATATGTTTGTCTTAAATAGCATTGTAACTGATAATTAGTGCCGTATGAGAAATTAACATGTTAGTTTTGGTCACTATGTTCTTGTGTCCACTCCCTGCCTTTTTCTCTTTCCTCTCTTATTTTTTTCCCTGTTATACTTCTCATTATTCAATTTGTCTTATGATTCGGCAATTGTACTTAATGCATTACATTGATATTTTAAATTTGTTGTATCTGTGCGGCTGCCTGTTTTGCGTTAATTGTTTTTGCCAGATTAGTTTCTTTTTCTCTTTCTCCTTTTATATACTTTGTAAGTCATGGACAAGTTTGGGGAAATCTGGCATAATATCATATTTACTTTCTATTGTATTGAGTATTCATATATGGATTCATAGTTATTGTTTCTTATCGTATTTTTTTTTCAATAAAAATGTTATCATATAAAAAACAAAGACTCCCTTGCTTTAATCACATCTGAATCCATTACTTTTGGCAGACCCATGTGTGCTGATAAATCCCTTATGCTCTTTTTGGGAAGAGCATTGATCTGCTAAAGGATTCCTACTTTTTTGAAAATGAGAGAGCCGAGTGCTTAACAAAAGACATTGTATGCTGCCAGCAGTGGGCATTTACAGAGACTAAGGTAGATGTGAGCTGTGTGACTTCTTTTTTTTTTCCCTTTTACATATAGCTTTTTACTTTGCAGGTGAGCCCTTCAGCTCCTGCCACCACCTCCCCTTCACTGGCACCCACATCCCTTGGACTTGCCTCTGAGTTTGTTCTCCACAGACTGCCCCATGGTGGGGTTGTAGGAAGCATGGCCATCTACCCCCAGTACACAGATCCAGTTTAGCTCCAGGTGTCTGGATGGGGTACAGTGTGAGTCTAGGGAGATGTGCAGGGCTTCATCCAGCCATTGGATCCCCTTTTCCATTTTCTGTTCCCAAGCCCCTGCCATGGCATACACAGCAGGACATATGCGTGGAGGAACGCATGTCCCACAGATCTGCATCCCTTCCGAGTCGCTCATTACTTGCTCTATCATCAGGCCTCCACCTGGTGGCAATCAAAGGCTGGTACAGCTGCCACCTTTGCCTGGTAGAAGAGAGCTGTCCTTGGGACACTCAGTCCTCTCCCACCCTGCCAACTCCCGGCAACCTGTGTTCACTTCTGAATACAGGTCACCAACATGGCAGGAAGAAAGTTATTCAATGTCAGCACTCCATGCCACTGGGCCAGCACAGTTGTGTGACTTCTTATAGCCAACTAATTAACACCTGACTAAGATGCTAACAAGCCAGACATAGCCCCTGTAACAAGCCTCCTCTGTCCACCTTAAAAAACAGCAGTATCTGCTATGTCTGGAATAAAAAAAATGGGATTTCAGTTGCGGCAGTTTGGGATGGCATGTTTTGTCTGGGTCACATGATTGTCTGCAATAGCTGTGTATGGCTTAAGTGGAGTGCACTGTATACTGTATTTAGATATGCCTGCAAATTATTACTCTACAACTGTATTTCCCTTTTTTAATTTGCCCTTTTCAACCTTTCTTATCTCACTGGCAATGTTTTAGGCATATAGGAGAGGACCAAAGTTCTCCCGCTGCATAAAGGTGGTGATCCCTCTGCTCTTGGTAATTACTAGTCTGCTGTATCAGCTTCACCTCCGCAACGGCTAAGCTGCTTGAAAGGCTGGTGCTCTCCCTGCTATCCTCCTTCCGTGACTCCTTCTTCTTCACCTGAGAGGGTAGAGCAGGATGCTGCTTTTACTTGGTTTTGAGCAAGAGGAGGTCAACTAACACACAACAATCAAGAGGGCAAAGGGCAGATGACAGTGAAAAACATGTCTGTCATAGATGGTGCCTGCTGTTCGCTGCAACAGTCAAATTTTAAACAGGGGCTCTATGGAAACAGTGTTTGGTTTTCAGGTTTTGTCCAAATCAATGTCTAGCTTAAGACTGTCTAAATTAATCTTGTTTCACTGTACACGCACTAAGTGGTTATTACATAAATCTCAGTTTGCTATAATCCTGGTTTGTGGCAAACTGGGATTTATGAAATATACACTGTGTATGTGAATTTCTTAAATCACATTTGTGATGTATTCAGATGAGGGCTGGCTGAGATGAGTGAAGGGTTTCTGATATCTGGGGGTGGCATTGAGGGGAACCACTGGACACCAGGGGTAATGAGTGGTACAAGGTGAGTGAGGGTACTACTAGATGTCAGGGATGGTTGAATGGGGCAGGGTATGTGTGTGTGTGGTGGGAGATACCACTGGACATTGTGATACTTGGAATAAGACAGGGCATGGGGAGGGGGTGCTTGTGGATGTCAGGGATATTTGGAAGAGGGCAAGGTATGGGAGGGGGTGGTACTGGATGCCAATGATACTTGGAATGGGGCAGGGTGTGCATGTGGGATACCATTGGATACCAGAGATGCTTGAAATAGGGCAGGGATTACCACCAGATGCCAGGGGTACATGGCATGGGGCAGAGTTTGGGAGGGTGGTTGCACTGAATACCAGGGATGCTTGGATTGAGGCAATATGTGGGAGAGGGTGCCAATGGACACAAGCGATTTGTTTTTCAGGGCAGAGTATGTGAGGAGGTATCACTAGGCACCAGGGATTTGTTGTCAGGGCAGGTTAATGAACTGAGGTAACAATAGACACAAAACACTGCTTGGTATAGAGGTGGGATGAGGAGGGGTATCAGTGGACATCAGGGTCTACTTGGTAGTGGGGTGTGATGATGGTGAGCTTTGTATTACTGGCAATGTTTGGCTAGGGAGGTAAGGGTGGGGAGTGGCACTGTGACTGGATACTGCTTGCCATTCAAGGTATTCAGTCACCATTGTCAGTACAAAGTGGAGAGTATCAGTTATTAAATTTCCTTTTTAAAATATAAGGAAATTAATTGCAAAAAAATTGCATCAGGGCACCAGTTAGGACTGAATCTTAATATCATAAAAGCAAGTAAAATTTGATCTTAGGGTGAAAAAAATTCTCAGAAGCCTTGGTGAATCTGTGGCATGTATTTTTATTTATTTATTTATTTGCTTTTCTTAACCAGGTAATCACACTAGACAGCCAAGTGCCTATTTTCAGGTCAAACCGGAGGATTACAATTGTACATACAAGAGCATCAGGCAGACAGGGCCATACAAGAGCAACAGAAACAGTGATTAGAATGAGAAATAGAACAGCAACTTAGTACAGGCATGGGGAGTATAACAAAGGTGCATAACAACAGACGTTAAGCTAGCTAGGTACATAGAAGAGCATCAGGCTCATAGAGTACGTCAAGAGGTAGATAACTGTGTGGTACCGGCATGGACGACAAATGCCTACAGGTAAAGTCGACAATACTGTCAAGAGTACATAGGCATTGAGAGGCAAGTTACACAGGATGGACAACAGATTGTGGTTGGGGGGGAACTACAAGATGTAGGCACTCCTTTTCAGGGACAGGTAGGGCAGGGCTTTGACCAGTTGTGTAGTGCAGTGTTGGCATCGTCCGAACTTTGGTACCCTTTCTGTCAGCACTGGCGTGTGACAATTTTTTGTGCCTGGAAAGACAGTGCTGACATTAGACAATACCAATGTTGTGCTGTACAATTGTTCAAAGCCCACAAAACATCATGGCACAGATTCACTAATGCTCAGGGATTTTTTTTCTATCCTAATGTCGCATATTCTTACTTTTGGGACATTAAGTCCATCTCTAACTGTTGCTTTAGCACAGTTTTTTTTGTTTGTTTGTTTTGCAAAGAATCTGCATAGTAATGGATAAGAAGTGAAGAGTCTGTATGTCACATTTGGTCAAGAGTTGCTTGGGTAGTGCACTATACGATATGGGTGTTTATTAATCAGATTGAACAGTGAAATATCTGACCTGTCTGTCTGGATACCAGGATCAGATAATGGATTATCTAAACCAAGTCTGATATCCAGATCAGAAAACATTACAATAATTCATTATTTGATAGCTGCTTGGATAAATAAACCAAGATTTTGGTAAGGTCTGTAGTGCTCCCTTGCTGGAAGGGGTCAGCATAGTATAACGATGTCTGACATTTTTGGTGCAATTTTATAGCATTGCTTCAGTTTGCAGTCGATTCCCCATTTGTGGCTGCTTGGCTTAAATGGGTAGTAATGGTGCCACAACTTTGGCAATTCATAAGCTTGGAAAGTGCCACAAGCTAGAGTGCACACATCCAGAGAGCTTGCAGAGAACAAGCAGCTTATAAATCTGTCCTATTGTCTTTTCTGTGTGACCTGCCTCTTTAGTGTTATATTGTCCAAGTTGTCACATGTCTACAGGGCTATAAAATTGCACCTCAGCCATATTGGACTCTTCTAATGCCTGAGCATGCATTCTGCCACACTGCTTTGTGTCAGGCTATTCAGATTTTCCAAGCAGGAGAAGATCAAAACAAACTGCAAAACAGTCATTTGAAACAATTCATAAGATCTTAACAAGCCAGATGTGCATTTCATTAAGAGAGTGGGCAACTATAAGTGACTCAGTGATGGCAGATCTAGATAAATTCTGGCTTGCATTTCAATGGAGCAAAATGTGGTGCCGTAGCTCTGCCACAATCTGTGGGTATCACTGCACCCAGCTGAGGCACTTATTTCTTCCTCTCTTCTGTTTGTTTGGGTTCCATATCGTGCACACTGCACTTGTGTATGAAAGTGTAATTATCTGTGCAGCACCAGGTGATGCATTATGGAAACAGTAAGTTGCTACTGGGAGTCCCAGGTTTCCAGATGCCTTGGTGGTGCAACTGGTGAGTGCACCTGGAATGTGTTCCAGGCAGCCTAGGTTCAAATCTTGGCTGAGGCACTTATATCTTTCCACCTAGTTTGATTCCATAGATGTGCACACTGCACCTTGTTTATGAAACTATAGCTATCTGTGCAGCACCAAGTTGTGCATTACAGAAAGAGTAATGTGCTCCTGGGAGTCCCAGATTGCCAGTTGCCTTGTTGGCACAGCTGGTAGTGCAACCAGAATGGTATTCGGGCGGTCTGGTTCAAACCCAGCTGAGGCACTTATGTCTTTCTCCTTTGGTTTGTTTGGACATTTTATGGTAAGCAGTGTTGTCATTCCATAGGGCAAGGAGAAGGGCATGTGCACCTCAAAATTCAGAACACAATAATTACTTCTCCTTTTTGGGCACTGTTTTTGTCTGTAGAATAATTCATTGCGCCTTTTTGTTTACATATTTTTGGGAGTGGAGACGGTGAAGGTCAACTGAGAAAACTAGTTCATAATCATACCACATCCGTTAATAAAATATTTAAACTACACCCGTTTCCAACCTGTATGACTGACTGTTTATTTTTCTTATTGAGTTAATCAGGTAATGATGATGTCTGGTAAGATGTGGGTTAATTTGGGCCTGCCACTAGGCATCTTCTGCACTAAGTAGAACTGACTGCAGCCCATGATTCCAGTGCTACTGCTGAGGGCTGCTGACATAGTACACAGTCCTAACCCCGTATTTTGACTGTAACTGTATTTTGACTGTAACTGTATTTTGACTGTGACTGTATTTTGACTGTAACTGTATTTTTGACTGTAACTGTATTTTGTTTGTACTTTCTTTGGTCATGCCTGAAAATAGGCATTTTCTATGTCTAGTGCACTTACCCAGTTACCAAAAACAAGCAAATAAAGAAATAAATTGACTGCAAAGACCGTCTGTCAGTATTTATTTCCTCATTATTGCACCAGACCCACCATGCTGCTGATGACTGTTTAAGGAGGAGGCAGTGAACTGGGTGCAGGAGAGGGTAGACAGTCACGGTCAGGACTCAGAGTTGAGAGAGTGTCCCCACTGCACCATGCCATTGTGTGTCTGGTGGATAGTCTGTCCATGAGGCATGATAGCAGTAGGCAGAGCAGACCTGGTGGTGTAGTGGCAGGGAGCTCACCAGCCAGCATCAGCTGGCAGTAGGTAGTAGACAAGGCCACACAAAGAGGGCTGGATGCAGCAGATAGAAAGGGATCCTGGAAGTCCTCCTGGGTTAAAGAGGCCTGCCTAAGTGGAAAGAGAAAGAGCAAACCTCTAGCAGTTTGGGCCTACAGGTTGCATTTGAAATTTGAAGCCTGAGAAGGCCACCAGGACTAAGGAGAAAGCATGGAGCCTTGTTAACTGTTGGAGCCAAGGCAGCAGCAGGCAGGTACTCAGAGCTGGGAGGAGGTGAGAAAGAGAGAGAGAGAGAGAGAGAGAGACAGGAGATGAAAACAGCATTGCAGTATGTTGAACAGAAGAGCCTGGGGGTAGTGATGAGTCAAGGATTGGGGGCTTGGGAGAGGAGGTACAGAGATGACGACATCGAATAACCATCCACCAAACACTGATTCCTTCCAGATTTATCTGACAAATGTATTTAAATTTTTTATTCTCTAAATAATCTTCATTGCAATGTAAGGCAGGCTGCTGGCAGAAGAGACACGAGTTTTAAAGTTTTATTTATTATGTTTTTGCAGTTGCTGGGCTGAGGGAGCTGTCTGAACCAGCACGGCATCCACAAATTAATACATTTACAGTGTGATTATTAATTAAGGGGGTGCAAAAGGACTATGGTGATGTGGTGTGGACAGTACCACACAGAGTTCTCCACCGATGGTGAACAGTATGATGCTCTGCCACCCAGAGGACATGCATGCCCAGGCTACCAGTGCCGACTGGGTTGCAAATTTCAATTTAGTTACTCTTTTCTTTTCATATAAAGGTTTTCTCCCCTCCACCTGTGTCTTTCCAGGGATATACCCTCTTCTGCCCCTGAGCCAGTGCACCATCTGAACTAGGATCCATTGCAACCAGGCACTAGGACCCAGGAGAGTCTCAAAGGCCCAGACCATCATGTAGCTAGAATCTCCTTATCAATCTTCAGACATTTAACAGGTTGTGGGGCAACTTCATGGAATGCTAAAAGCCACCAAAATGCACCATTTGGCTTCAATGTTTCAAAATTTTTACGGGGTGGTGGAGGGGGCATGTCCCAGACCCCCTTAGAAAGGTTTGAATTTTGTGCCCCTCTGAAATATGTGCCTGCATGATGCCACTTATGGTAAGTATCAGAAGGGAAAATGACAATACAAGGACAAAAGTGTACCCATTTGTGTGTGCTTGAGGGACATTATTATTTATTGTATTTGTAATTTTTGACTGGGAAAGGCACACTGAGCTATGGCAGCTCATTTTCATGTGAGTCCTGGTGGTGGTGGATGAGTTGCTTGAATCTGTGACTGGGGACTGTTGGCCAGGAGACTGGGGTGAATCACCAATGCTTACAATAAATGTCATGGGAACTTCAATTCCACCTGGATAGCCCCCAGAGATGGGCAGCAAGGACCTCAGTTTAATGTCTCCTACAAACAGCAGAACCATAACAGGGTAGCACCACCCTAGTGCTGTAGTACAGCATCAGTACTGGGGATCAGTCCAAGAACCTGATATGGGATTAGAACCCATGACTTTTGATCTTCCAGCCTCATAGGTGATCATGCAGCCTTACTGAGACATTGATACTGTAAACATATTTCGGGGTTGGACAGTTACATATCAAACCTGTCTTTGCTTTATTATCCTGGGAATACCAGTACCAGGAAATGGCAGGTAAGAAATCGAATGTGACCAGTAGCACACTCTGAAAACATGAGACAATCCCTTTAGTGGAAGAACTGATGGTAATAATAATTTTGCAAGAAGTTATTATCTGTTGGGAGTTTCTCCTAGTAAATAATAAAATAAAAGAGCTAAATTTCTAAAGCTATTTAAAAAAAAATAGATCACAACTTGTAGAAAGATTTTTTTTTGTTAGTGGGAAAATGATATGGTACAGATTACTGAATGTAGATATTACCAGATATCTAAAATCTAAACCTGATTTTATTGATGGTACGACCTTTAAATAATGGGGAGGAATCTGATGTATTTTGCTATTGTGGTTGGTCTTTTCAAGTTGAGTCTGCCAAGTCTCCTATTGTGTGCCTCCTCTCCTTCTCAACGCAGACATTGAGAAGAGCAGTCCCAGCCTAGGCTATTACACAGTCTGCGCACATGCAAATACTTTGCCCTCATGAATCTTTCATGCCACTCCAGAAGATCTTTGGAGCATGCACCGCGGGGCCACTGCAGTGCCGCCTCTATCAGCAATTGCCTGATGAGATGGAAGAAGGCAGCAGCCCTCCCCAGTGCCTGCCAGTTTTGAGGTAGCGAGGGGTTATTAATTGGGACACGCTTAACCAATGTCTGCTAGCTGGAGCACACAGCAGAGCACCACAGAGCTCCTCCCCTTTACAGGTTTGTACCAGTATCTAATAAAAATTACAAGCCCTCAGCTAAAGCACAGAGGCTGGAAAACACAAACCTGTAAACAGGTAAATGTAGCATTCATTACACAGTTTGAATTAAGCACAGTATTTTATTTTACGCTATTGGGGGATGGTGAATTTGTGTCCTTATTGCTGGGAAAAACAAAACTGCATCTTCAACCTCTGTGTTCTAACCCTTTTATTAAGAGCTGTCATGTTTTTATTGCTTTATTACTCTTGATGCTCAATGCAAGAACAGAGTATAAATTGATTTTTTGAATGATTAGTAATGAGAGTTAGCCTTTCTCTGTTTAATTTCTTCCATAGAAATGTGTTGGTTGACTGTTTTAAAATGCCGTGTATGGATTCAGTTTCAAGCAGCAAGCTGCAGTGGTAGTATAGATGTTTCTTCCCTTGAGCTGAAGCTTTGGAGGCAAGGGCAGAAATGGGTTTTAGTTGTCATTTTGCCAAAACCTCTTTTTTTTTTTAAAGTAGGTCATTTTTGTTCTGCTGGGCTTTTGTTTGACACTTGGCAGCAGCCAGCTTTAACCTGCAACTGTCAAGTCTCACTGGAAATAATGAGGGCCTGACACTGCAGTAGTGTCTCATCAGTATACAGACCCTCCAACTATCACTTGGAACAAACTGCGAGGACATCATCAGCTGGTGAGTTGTGTTTTTCATGGAATACATCATGTTAGAGGAGGATTAAAGTCTGCTGAGGCAGGCTAAACATGATATTGCAAACTCCTGCCTTTTCATTGAAGAGTGAGACTGTCTCAACTTAGCTGCCCCAATACTGACCACTGAAAACAAAATTGACATAGTAAGAGTTTCCTATTGTCAGCAATTTTTTTGGGTGCATTAGACACAGATTGATAGCAGCTGACCAATAATGGAGAGTTATTGTGACTGGATATCACCTCAGTGAACACACACAGACACATGCATACACACACGTGCATGCGTATATACACACACACACACACACCCTTTTCTGGATACACAGGATTAGGAAATTCAAATGTTGAAAAAAACTCATTTAGACAGTGTTTTGTTAATGAAATTAAAGAAAGACCTGTAATAACTACATTAGTATTGAGCCTGCACACATGCCTGTTTCTCTCTAGTACCCATTAATTTAAGTCTAGTCATTGTGCAGTACCATATTTTTACGTTGGTTGCACTTGTGCAAACCAACGTATTGTGGCAATACGGGATTTCGGGGGGAGGGGCTGTCACTGCCGAGCCCATTGCAGTTCACAGAACCAGGGGCTCAGCAGTCTACCCCAATGATCACTTGGTGTGGTCCTGATGCAACTTTCTGTTCAGTGGGCTGAAAGGTCATGCACTTCAAGGGACTGAAGCCACTCTAATCTGAGAGGGCTTTGTCCCTTTGATTTGCATGACCATTTAGCCCACCAAGACATGCAGTGATTTGTGTGCCATCTTGCTCCCCGGTCCTGGGTAGCCACCGAGTGCTCCTGCCAGCCCCATTATCTGTTGGCCTTGATTGGGTGTCTGACAGAGTGTAACAGTAAAGCTGCATGCAGCATCGGGGTTGTTGATCATCACGCAGCTCAATGTGCGAGCTGCTGCAGTTGGCTCCTCACCTCCTCTCTGTCCCTCGCGCATTGCTGAAAACTGCCCCTCATTTTATTATGTAATTCCCCCCACACAACCATCCCTGTAAGCACCCAACACCCTACACCTCCCCCCAAACATAAGATACTGACACTGGGGTGCCCAGTCCCCCTGTATCCTCAATTATACAGCAAGCTCTCCCTGAAAGAAAGAAAACTGCCCCTCATATTTTTTTTTTTGATCATAAAAAAAAAGTCCATCGTTGTCTGTTGCATCATTACCCCCCCACGTGGCCCTGGCAAGGGTGGCTGCTGAGTGCTCCTGCTGGTTCTGTTATCTGTTGGCCTTGATTGGGGGTCTGGTGGAGCATAACAGTAAAGCTGAAACATCTTTGTTATTTTTTAACACTGTGAAAGAGAAAACAGTCCCCCGTTGTCTCCCCCATCCCCCTTCCCCATCCTGACCCTCCCTCTGTGCATCTACCTCCCCTTACCCCATACTTACCACTAGAGGTCAAGTGTTGTCATCTTCTCTGGACCGGGACATGTCTGCACTCTTCAAAGCCGAATCTCGAACTGAAAAATCAAGGCTAGCACTGTATAATGGCTGTCAATGGCGGTTTCAACTTATGTTGCTGTCTCAGCCATTTTTTGAGATTTTTTTCACGAGATTTTCAACATGGGGTTCTTGGGACCCCAACTCACGAACATTGTTACTGTCATTTTGTTACTCGATCTCGAAGGTGATTTCACAGGTGCTGCACAGAATCACCTTTTGGGACCAGTTAACAAAATGACAGTGTGACTGTTCATGAGGTGAGGTCCCAAAGCCTATGTTGAAAATTTGTGTAAGAAGACTAGAATGGCCAAATTATGTGCGCTCGGTGAAAGTTTTATATATACGCACATAACTTTGGCTATTTTTAATATTTTGACTCCAAATTTTCAACATAGCCATTGTTTCATACCACCTCATGAACAGTAAAGCTGTCATTTTTTCATTCCTGCCTGAAATGTATTTTTGCACCTGTGGCGCATAATGACGCAATCGGTGCACAAAATCACCTTTTGGGATAGAGCACTGAAATGATAGTGCCACTGCTCATGAGGTAGGGTCCCAAAAAACCCATGCTGAAATTTCAGAGCAAAAATACCTACAAACACCCCAGTTATATGCGCTCATTTAAATTTTCCTACGCTCAAGCGTAACTTGGTCAATTTTTTATATAACCACTGCAAATTTTCAACATAGCCTTTTTACTACACTGCCTCATGAACAGTATAACTGTCATTTCTCACATCTTGCCTAAAACATGTTCTCGCACCTGTGGCATGGAATGGAGCAGTCTCAGCATGAAACCACCTTTCAGGATTGAGTAACAAAATAATAGCACCACTGTTCATGAGGCAGGGCCCCAAAAAGCCCAGGTTGAAAATCTGGAGCAAAAAAACCAACAAAAGACAGAATTATGCACACTTGTTGAAATTTTCCTACACACGTGTGTATCTTTGCCAATTTTTTATATTTTGACTCCAAATTTTCAGCCTAGCCATTTCTTCACACAACCTCATGAACAGTACAGCTGTCATTTCACACATCCTGCCCCAAACAAGTTTATGCACCTGTGGCACGAATCGGCTTTTGCCATGGATTACGAAATTTTCACCTATGTGGTTTATGAGGTATGGTGATAAGAAGACTATGTTGAAAATTTGAGGTCAAAATGTGAAAAAATGACAAGGGGTGCATAGGCAGGGGTGTCACCAGCAGGAGGGAGGTAGTGATGCCATTATATAAAATCCTGGTCATGTCTAACAGCGGGTAGGTCATGTCAGACAAATCTGATAGATTTCTTTGACTGGGTGATGAAGGAAGTTAATCGGGGGGGGGAGCATGTACGTTGCCTACCTCAGTTTAAGCAAGGTCTTTAACACCATCTCACATGAGAGGCTTGTTAACAAGATTGGTAGTCTGGTCATGGTAGACAAGGTGGTGAACTGGGTTAGTAACTGGCTAACAGACAGGAGATAGAGGGTGGTGGTAAATAGGGTACAATCTGGGGATGTGGGGTGACCAGCGGGGTACTGCAAGAATCAGTCCTTGGGACAGTCCTGTTCAATGTCTTCATTAGTGACATCGCAGAGGGGCTGGAAGGAAAGGTCTGCCTGTTTGCAGATGACACCAAGATCTGCAACAGTGTGGATACTCTGGAAGGGGTAGAGAAAATGAGAAAGGACCTAGGCAGGCTTGAGAAATAGTCTGAGGAGTGGCAACTAAGGTTTAAATCAAAGAAGTGCAAATTTATGCAGCTGGGTCATTTAAACCCTGGGGAGAGCTACAGAATGGGAGGGGGAGCGCAGTTGCTGACAGTCACAAAGAACCAAAGGGACCTGGGGATTATAATTTCACTTGAAAATATCAAAGCAGACTACAAAAGCAGTGGGGAGGGCCAGTGGCATGCTGGGGTGCATAAGCAGGGGTATCACCAGCAGAAGGAGGGAGGTAGTGATGACGTTATATAAAACCCTGGTCAGGCCTTACATGGAATACTGTGTGCAGTTCTGGAAGCCACACCTTCAGAAGGGTATAAACAGGCTGGAGATGATCCAGAAGAAGCGATTAAGATGGTACAGAGCTTGCACCACAAAACAAATGAGCAGAGATTAAGGGACCGCAATATGTACTCACTGGAGAAGAGGAAGTAGCCAGGAGACATGATAGAGACGTTCAAGTACCTCGGTATAAACAAGGAGCAGGGGAAAGACATCTTCCAATACAGGAGGAGTACAAGAATGAGGGGTCAGGATATGAAATTGGAAGATGGCAGGCTAAAAGGGAATATAAGGATGCTTTTCTTCACAGAAGGGTGGTGGTCACATGGAATGGTCTGCCGCCAGAGGTGGTGGGAGCGAATACAGTGGCGGAGTTAAACATGCTTGGGACAGGCATGGGTTAACCATAGTGGCACAGCTGAGGGAGGGTCAGAAGCAGTAGTCAAGTACATGACTTATGGTGAGACTGGATTGGCCTAGTGGTCCTTATCTGATGACAATTTCTATGTTTCAGCCTCTAGTAAAGCAGTGTGATGAGGCAGCAGAAAAGGCTAGTAGGATGCTGGTGTGCACAGGGAGGGATATCACCAGCAGAAGAAGGGAGGTAGTGTTACCCCTATATAGATCAATGGTGAGGCCACACCTGGGGTGGTGCTGCTACATGGGAAGTCTTGTGGGTATGCAGACTAGACTCGCTGTTGGCCTTTTTTGGAAAAACAACAAATTGTATAACAAGCAACCAACCAATGCTTGGCATTGACAAATGCTTGTTTAAAGGCTAGTCCAGGTGCCACTAAGCAAAAGAAATAATTCCTATATCATGGCACAAACAGTCCATTGACCATTGTTGGAATGGGGGGAGGATGCCAGGGCTCAGCCCCCATAGTTCTGATGTTAGCTGAGGTAGGTCATGCACCACAGCCATTTACATACAATAGGAAGTGTGTGTGTGGTGGTGGTGGTGGTGGGGGGGGGCAAGTTCAATTAGAACGTAAACCCTCAGGGACCTCCATAGCTCCCACAGCTCATAAAGTATAATCCCTACACTGCTATTAACTTTTTGGAATTTAATTTTTTAACTATTATACCTATCCTCTGCACATTCAGAGGAAGGGCTTCATAGTCTGAAATGTCCACTATGTGTGTCTGCCCATTAATAATTATTATTTGAACTTTAAGTAAAAAAATGTTTCCATGTACACTGACAGAGAGATTGTTTTAGTGTTAGCATTTGTTGCAGCTTTAATTATTACAAAACAATATAAAAAATATGTGAAAGTTGATGCACAAAATTGGTGTATCAATAAACATAGACGTTTACAATAAAACAGAGATATAAGTTATCGTGACATTGTAGCACTGCTATTATTAAGCTTAATTATGCACTTCAATGTTAATCCTTAATTTTTGCTTCTTAATACTCTGGCCGTCCATTAATTGAATAATTTATAATTTGTTGTGTGCATTGTCAGCAGCAGGATCGCTGGATCTTACAAATTTGGTGATGGTCAGATGGGCAGTCTGAAAGTTCTAGAAGGCTGAAAATCCATAAAAATGTACATGTAGTCAAAAATGTCACGTTGAAATCTGAAACTGTCAAGTTAGTTAGAGTTTGGGCCAAGGATGATTCTTTTATAGGTTGCATTGTTAAGAAATCAGTAGACTGTCAATTAGTTAACTGAGAAAATCCCATTTTCAATCAGGTGCAGTATGTTTTTGCAGCAAATGTTTTCTAAGTACATTTCTGTCAAAATGATGTAACTGCCTTACACCACTTTTGTGGGCAATTTATTATGTTGCCTTGCGCGCGCAGCGCAAGCAACATTTTGTGGCAACTTGCTGGAGTAGCAGGTCGTGGAGGTGCGGCAGTGTTGTGGCCAGTGTTGCCACTGCTTTTTTTGGGCTCGTCTGTGTGGCACCAATGAGTGAGCCAGCTGTCTATGACAGCAGTTGAGAAGCGTGCCACCAACTTGAAAGAAATTCACCGCTGCAATGAGGGAGCGCTGCATCATTGCAGGGCGTGCCTTGCCTGCTGAAACATTTAAATAAACATGGCAGTGGCTGTCACCTTCTGTCTCTCGCAATCCTTAGAAAGCTGACTATGGGGGTGCCCAATCCCCCTCTCAGCACGCTTATAACTTCCAAGACTGGGGTGGCACACTGGGACCCACAACAGTGTGCTTTGTGTGTTCCAAGCAGACTGTGTCGGCATGTTCCTGCCCCGCCTACCCCACACCCATTGTGTCCACACTGGGAGCCCGCCAAGTGTGGCCAACATAACCCAAAGCCATGGGCACACTGGGAGCCCACCCCAGTGTGCCCAACAGTTGTTTTATTTCACCTGTAAATAAAGAAAACCTTCCCACAATGTCTGTTCCTGAAAAAAGAAAACGGTCTGTCATTGAGTCCGGAGCACCCCCTCCCTCAACCCGCACCCACCCTCTGTGCACCCCACCTCCCCACATGCCCTCTCACCCCATGCTTACCTCCGGAGGTCCAGCGCTGCGATCTTCATTGGAGCGGGAACACGTCTGCCGGCTTCAAAACTGACTGTAAACTGTAGGAATGATGTAAGCTGTATAATGGCATCAATGGGGGTTTCAACTTAAGTGGAAATCTCAGCCATTTTTTTACTTTTAGCTCCAATCTTTCAACATGGAGTTCTTGGGACCCCACCTCCATGAAATCAGTCACTGTCATTTAGTTATTCGTCCGTAAAGGTGATTTTGTGGTCACTGCACGGAATCACCTTTCGGGACTGATTAACAAAATGACAGTGCCACTGTTCATGAGGTGGGCTCCAAAAGCCTATGTTGCAAATTTGTAAACAAAATTCCCAGAAATGACTGTGTTACAAGTGTGCATTATGCATCCACAGACACTCATAACGCTGAGAACTTTTAATATTTTCACTCCAGATTTTCAACATTGCCATTTTTCACATCTCCTTATGAACAGTACAGCTGTCATTTTTACTACTCCTGCCCAAAATTGTTTCACACATCTGACAAACAATGGCGTGGGTCGCTGTGGGAAATCAATGTTCGGGACAGATTAAGAAATCACAATGACACTATTCATGAACAGAGGTCCCAAAATGCCTATGTTGAAAATTTTGTGAAAAAATTCCAAAAATGACTGTTATGAGCGCATGCTGGCGCAGTTTCCAAACACACTTGTAACTTCGAGAATTTTTAATAGTTTCATTCCAGATTTTCAGCATTGCCATTTCTTCATACCTCCTTATGAATGGTGCAGCAGTCATTTTGACATCTTGCCCAAAATGTGTTTTTGCACATCTGGCCAGAATAAGGCGTGGTCGCTGTGGGAAATCAACGTCAGGGACAGATTAACGAAATTACAGTGCCACTGTTCATGAGTGGAGGTCCCAAATGCTTTCATGAGGTGGGGTCACAAAAAGCCCATGTTGAAAATATGGAGTGCAAATACCAACAAACACCCTGGGGTTAGGGTTTCTAACCGTAACGTCCCACCGTGTAGAGACTGACAGGCACCAGGGGTGTAACTTTGGCTTGTCAGCTGTGATGCTCATGCCATTCCACCCCAACCCCCACCTTGCAGCCAGTGACAGGCATCAAGGTGTGCCTTGGACTCTTCATCCCCAAAGTTCACCCCATTCTCCTATACTGCACCCATCTCAACTTATTTCCTTATGGAATGGGGTGAGCGTAAGGCCCGATGACCGCAAGGCACAACGCAATGCTTTTCAGAGTCTGTAGGGTAGGGTGAGGTGAAATGGTATGAGCATTATGGCCGATGACCCAGAGGCACACCTCAATGCCTGTCAGTCTCTGCAGGGTGGGGGGGGGTTGGCGGCAGTTCCATATCACTGCCATTCCACTATGCATTTCTCTAACTCTTGCACTACCAATGACAATGCCAGCAAGATAACATTCGGCATTGACAAATGCCTGTTTTTGTAAGGATTCTGTCATTTCATCACTTATAGCAGCCACAACAAATTCTGGCCAGAGCCGATAGGGCTGCAGGAGAGGAATCTGGGTTAAAAATATTGAAAATAGTTTTTTTTTTTAATATTTTTACACCAAATTTTCAACACAGCCTTGTTATGACCCTGCCTCATAAAGAAGGGCAGATAAAATGATCAACTTCTGGCCTAAAGGTGATGTCATGCAGGGACTGCAAAATCAACTTTTATGCTGCAAACACACATTTTGGGCAGCAGTTGAAACATGACAGCTGTCACATTCATGAGTTGCTGTACTGAAATGGCTGTGTTGAAAATTTGCGATAAAAAATATTGAATATTACCAAAGTTATGAGCCTGCATTTGCAAAATTCAACATAGCCTCATAACTTAATAGGTGAACATATTAGAATCATAGAACACAAGAATGTGCAAAGTATAATACCACCCCATATTAAATTTATTCCAGGCCAGGGAATGCATTGCTAGTCTTTTTTGGCATTGAAAAAGTTTTACTTGGTCCACGGGGAGGAAATTTGGATACAGCTTTACTTACTCAAGCCCTACATGTCATGATATCATGGCAGAAAGGGGGTTAGCGTGCACTCGGATGGAAATGAGGAGGTCAAGAAAATGTATTGTGGTACTGTACTCTATAAAGACCCTGCTGAAAGAATGTAACACGTATGTCAAGCAGAAAACGCCAGCTTGGCATAGATGCTGAATTCTTTGTGCGGTCTTATACTACAGCAAATTAAATTGTGTCGGTATTCATTTTGAGTGGGGGATTGTGAGAAATGTCAGATGGTTGTCAATTCCGACCCACCTTTTTGTTCCTTGATGACAAAACTGCTGCTTTAAGAAAATGGGCTCTGTAGACCGTTATGATCCATCAAATTTTCAAACCCAACTTTTACACCCTGTGGTCACTGTCCCATATAGAGAAACTTACCTTCTCACTCTCTCTGAGTGCAGACCAAGCCCTCTTTTTGTGTTGACAAATTTCCCTCCCCCGTCTGCCACTTGCTTAGTGGCAGTGAATTTATGTAGCATTTTTCATTTTTATATCTATGGTTGCATAAAATGCATACCGACACCCTTTGTAAGCTTTCCCTATCAGTTTCTTCATATTTCCTCCAGTGTTTACATTTACTGCAGCAGTAAAGAGAATGTGTTCAGTACTAAAAATAAAAACAAATTTGCTGGTGGGCTTTCTGTTTAGATATCACTGTTAAGAAGAAGCCACATTTTCAAAACAGGAATACCTGGAAGGATCAAACAGATAATATCCACATTTCTGTTTACTAGTAGTTGTTACTGTCTTCTCCCTGTAGAATAGCAGGCTGAGATGGGACATGATCTCAGTCTTCCCATTCTCAGGGGTATTGACAGGATTGTACATACAGTATGGATATGTTCTCCAGCAGAGCACATCGACATGCTCTGAAGGTCACAGATAGCAAGTTTAGGGGTAACATTAGGAAGCATATTTTGTCCCAGAAGGTGGTGACCGTTTAAAATGACCTGCCAATAGATACTGTGGACATGAAGACAGTAGAGTACTCCCCAGTGTTGCCCATCCCTTAGCTTTTGCCAGCACTGAAACCATCAGTGTGAGAACCCTGCATTGTCTCTGCCCCATGCTACAGACCATGTGGATAAACAGAGGGCTTCAGCCTCTAGTGCTGTCAGTCTGCCACCTTTCATCAGGACTATATTTATCACAGTGTGGAGACATGTCTGTTCTACACTGCATTTGCCCTTGGTTTATAGAGGGCTTCAATCTCCAGTGGTGCCAGTCCTTACTGTTCACCAGTCACACACTGTACATAAACAAAAGGCTCTAGTCCCCACTTCTGGCAGTCTCTCACCATTCACCATGACCAAATGCAGACAGTGTGGAATCCAAACACTGACCCTGCCCCCACACTGTAGCTGTCTCTTTAGATTACAAGAGGGTTTAAAGCTCAAGTGATGTTAGCCCCTCACCTCTTACCAGCACTAAATCCATCACAGCGTGGGTAAGTTTGCACTGAGCCTGCCCCGCATGGTACCTGTGGATAAACTGAGGGCTTTATCCACATTTTATCAGCATGAAATTCATCACAGTGGGTGGGGGGTGGAGGGGCCTGCACTGTCCCTGTCCTTGTGGATAAACAAAGAGCTTTAGTATACTGGCCAGTGCTGTCTGAGCTGTACCTTTTATGAGCATTAAATACATCAGCATGGAAAAGTCAGCAGTGAACCCGATTCTCTGGATAAACAGAGGTGTTGTAAGCCCCCACCTTTCACAAGCACTGGATAGCAAATATACAAAGGTTGAACAGAAAAAAAATATAAAAACAGAAGAAAATGGTCTCAGATCCCAATAAATGCCCATAGGAACAAGGGTTAAAACCCAATTTGTCTGTAAGGGGACAGGGAGTGGTTGAGCTTCTGACAGAGTTCTGCAAAGACATACACACACACACACACACACACACACACACACACACACACTATCATCTTATCTTACTGTTCAGACAATATGATTAGATAATCATCTAATAATGGAATAGGATATCTTTCCTGGGATTTATTCATCCGACTCAACTGAGATTCTCCCCCATATTAAAGTGGGGTGACAGCAGTAAGTGTAGTAGCAAAGAGGCTGTTTCTGTGCAAATGGCAGTCCCCAGATATTCCCTCATTTGCAGAAAGGCTCATGGCAGTGAGCCAACTGAATGCAGTACTGTGAGAAAACACCAATAGATCTGAGGACCCTGTCTCTCCAGCGAATACTGCCAACCAACCCAGAATTAAGACTTCCAGAGGATTCATTATTGGTCACAGAGTACAGGGGATGGGGGGGGGCAGCAAAACTCACAGTCGAGGGGCACTTCAGATCAGCACTCTCTCAGCTACTCTCCTACACTCCCTCTCAAGAGCCTTACTCTGTATGCTATAGCCATGTCCTCCAGAGGGTGGGGAACTTGGTGAGCTTAACTGTGCAACTGATGCTATCAAATGATCTATAATGCATAGCTTCCAGCGAGTTTATATGTCCTTTTAATCCTTCATGCAATAATGTTGTATGTTACTGTGTTTTAAATTCAGTAAAACGATTAACTGAAAGACCCAGCACTCAGATGAAAAAGGAAACAAGATGCTCTCCATGTTGATTGCAAACAGACTTTATTGTCTGAATAGTAAATACACAGAAGATACAGCTACCATCCAAATCAAAGTGCAGACAGGAGGGGAGCCCACTGTTGCCCAACATTTTGTGCCCTCAGCTCCTGGGTGGTTTGTCAGCCGAGCAGCTTAGGGTGTGAAAGGTTGGGCTCCAGTGGGCTCCCCTCCAGCATGCCTCTTGCTTTGGATGGTAGCTGTATATTTTGCATGTTCACAATTCAGACGATAAAGACTGTTTGCAATCAACACGGACTGGATTTTGCTTCCTTTTTTTGGCTGAGTCTTTGATAGCCATTTTGAAGTCTGGGACCTGCAGAGCCATGCTGCTTGCAGCGGCTGTCTCGACAACAGTATTGTAGCATGCAGCAGACAGTGCTGACATCATGGGAGAATAGGTATACAAAAACAGCTGAGAATACTGATTAAATCCTGGCTCAAGCCATATTAAAAGGAACAGTCCTTTTATTATTTCAAATGTAGAAGAAGTGCTAAAGTAGACTCAAAATGAGGAAAGAAGGGTATCATACAAGACAGGAGGGAAGGGGCAACCTAAAACGGAATAAAAAAAGTATAGGTCAAAATTTTCACCGTAACATGCACTGCTGTTTTAAGCATAAAACCTTTGACTGGTGGAGTTTGAGCTGTGTTGTGGAAATAATATGCTCAGACTGGGGCAGACATGGTGTTGGCTGCAAAGACTAAGGTTTTAAGGTGCAACCACAACAGCAAAGAGAATGCAGACTAGGATATTAAAATTGGAAAATGGCAAAAGAAAGACAGGATAGGAAACTCAACTTACCCTGCTAAGGATCCCTGAGCCAATGTCCCTGTCTGAGAATGCTCCTTCTCTGTTATATAACCATTTAAGTGGCCAAGCAAGTGGATCATGTATATGGAAAACTAGAGGGTCATCACATAACCCTCCCCAATCATTTGCCTTATAGAATCACAGAGATAATTTAAGTCACCTGCATATGGTGGCATGAAAGCCCTGTTTTTTTCTTGTGATGACCCTCCAGATTTAATATATATTTTCTTTATGGGGTCATGCTAATTATTGGTGGAAAATAAACCCACCCAGAGTCAGAGTGTCACCAAAGAGAACTATATTAAATGACAATAATAACAGTTTGGTTCACAAAAGAAAAAAGCAAAACAAAGCACCCCTGAACTAAAAGGATTGGCAGTTGCCCATTGTTATTTTTTACTTTGGTGACAGATTGAAAAATAGAAAAATTGTCTTGCCTCTCAAGAGCTGCATCAGAATTCTTCTCAGCTTTAGTGTTGCTGAGTGTTTCTGAGTGCCTTCAGTGAAATGCAATTAGTATCTTTACAGACTGCCTTCCGGAATTGTGACATTATCATCCTATTGTTTCTTCACCTTGACATGCACATCTCAAGGCAAAGGGATTCTTCTTTGAGACAACCTGAATTGCAAAGTGATTTCGGTCTGGGCTCAGTGATTCAATGAACTTGGTTTACAACTCATGGTGTACTTTCTGCCGCCCCAGTCTCCAGGATTACCAAACACACATGGATTATGAATTCTGCCTTTGCCCGTCTTTCACAGACATATTCCCAGACAACCCAGGAAGATTGTTTTATTTGCTCCTTGTTGCCTATAGTGTGATAATTGCTTGTTGCATGTAGTCTTATAATATGCTTTGTTGCTCCCTCCCGATTGCAACAGGAAACAAGTCTCCCCAGGCTCTGCTTGGTAACTTTGTGAAATATGTTTAGACAACTAACCAACTGACTGACTAACTAACTAAAACACTCTATAATCTCCAGATTAATATGGCAGAAGACACACTCAGAGTTTACACAGAAATTTGGGGGAAAATACATATTGTTTCATTCTATAATACCATAGATTTTCATAAACAGAAGTGAACAAATACGTCATTTCCTTTAGGGATAGGAAGAACCATTCTAAAGAAAAGAACCCACAATAATCTGTCTGATTGTAATATTTGAAAGCAAAAAGAAACCCTCCCATTAAAAAGCAATTCTGGCGGTTCAAAATGCACTTTAGTCATTAGCATGCAATTGGCATGTACGTATTAAACAAATATATGCAAATTACGAGACATGAAAAGAGGTTGAAAAACAGGACCCTTTTAAAACATTTTTGCATTCCAAACTGAACCACAAAAAGGGTGTACCTATTCCTAAAGTATGTTCAGAACAACAAGAAAGATCAAGGGCCTGATACACAGTTGCAAAGTCAAATGACACAATATTGGAGTATGAAAGCCTTCCCATTCTACAACCACACACTTGGGCCATACACAATGCTGTCAAGCACTGGGCAGGTAGTGGCATGACCCTTTTGGCAGTGTCACTCGGCAGTGTTAAGCAAATTTGATGTTCCAGATGTTAGATGTCACAAATGGGGTTTGCATACCTAACGTGGTGGAAGTCAACAGGCCCAGGAATCTGTTCATGACAGAACATCAGTGGCATGGTGTTATGCAATGCCCAAAGCCTTCATTTACTGGAGCTAGCATCACATTCATCCCCAACCCCATGCCCATGTCTTAAGGACTGCCTATGGGCTGTGTCTTCTGTTATTTTTTCAGTCCCTAGGCAGTTCTTTGATAAATATATTTGTGTTAATTACACTCCCTGGTGTCCACTGGATTCCCCCTTCCTAGCCCTGCCTGGATTTTCAGACTTTCAGTGGTGCATTGTGCAGCATATGCCTGTGTTGATAGGTGATGCTGTAACCTTGTCAACCTAACTACATAACCATGTGACCTCTGGACATGCTTACCCAGATGAACATCCTGTAATAAAGGCAGTTGCCATCTTTACTTCAGCCTGGTTTGCTCCTGGTCCTTTACAGCAGCACACACGACATGGTATCAGAAGTGCTGACCAGCATCTGACTGTGATCCTTTGCCCTCCGTTTATTGAGTAGTGTCACTGGGGAGTCCATCCATGCCTGCAGGTGTGAATTTTATTATTTTATTACAAACCCTGTGTCCATCTGAGTGAAGCAACATTGGTGGTATGGTGAGCGTGAGAGCTGCAGAAGCCAGAGCCAGTGAGAGAAATCCTGCCATTGGGACTGGGAGCAGTAGCATGAAACGTGCGAAAGGAGCACCAGGGAGCAGAAAGATACACTGCATGCGAGAGTGAGCCCGCAGCTTGGGGTTGAAAGTGTAAGTATACACATCATTGAAGCCACCTGCTGAAGCCTGGTAAGATTGCTCTCATTTCTTTCCTCCCTGCTGCCTGTGTAGAGCATGGTAGATCCACTGTAAATTCTCCTCTTCCATTCCTCCTCGAGAGATGACCATGGAACTGGCAGGCCAGTACAAGCCTGCTGTGAAACAAAATCCACTACCCAGTTTGAAAAAGGCCAACTAAGGGCCAAGGGAAAAAGTACTATGAGACAACAGAAAGCTAACACTGCAGTTTTAGAGGTCATCTGGGCCCACCTAAAGTGAACCCTAAGTTTTACTTGGCAAGCAGGACAAAAGGGAAAAAACTGAACAAACCTTTGAAGCTGAACGCCCTGCAAAACATAGCTGTTTGAGACTGGTGGATTTAAAGAGACAGGTTCTTGTCTGGCAGAAGTGTAGAAATCAGCCAATACTGATTTCCAGGTACTTTATTCATTGGAGTCCTAGGGAAGGAAACTGGGTCTCTGGGTGGGCCGAGGGGCAATAGTTTGCTAGGGCCTCCATCTCTTTCTCATTAAGTTTAGAAGCTGACAGAGTCCCATAGGACTTCAGAAGAGACCAGATGACTGTGAGGTCTGTATCAGGGGTGGAAAGGTATGACAGGAAATCGTCCACATACAATGCAGTGCAGTGGTCTGCCCCATCCTACTCTTGATATCCCTGTATAGTGCCATGTTACTTGATATCCTGCACCAGGGGCTTAATATAAATGACAAAAAGAAGAGGTGAGAGAGGACAACCCTGATGGGTGCCACTCTGTAGCTTGAACTATGGTGATAGGTGGCCATTAGCAGGGACCTGCGTCTGTGGTGCATTATAAATATAGAACACCAGGTCTATGAAGGAGGGAGACAAACTACACCAGCGCGGTGTGGAAAAAGGTCCAAAACACATTTCATTTATTGAAATGTTTCACCAGGAGGGCACACTGAACAACAAGTTGCTCATCTCACGGTGTGACCTGGGGGAGGGGGTTACATAGGGTTGTGAAGGATGATCAGTTACAATAGTATGTGGGTAGTACAAACAATACTACATTGTAAGATTATGCAACAGTTGGAACACAAGGTATTGTACAATAAACAGTAGTGGAACATTGGGTAAATTACAATAAATGTCCAAAATTGTACAAAAGAACATATAAATATACAAAACAGTAATTATGCAAAAGAACCATTTTAGTGTATGAGTGTACCAGGAGCAGGCTCGAGGTAGTACGCAAGTGCTGTTGGAGTAAAAAGAATGGGTTTGGTTGTGCACATGGGTGATCCAGAAGGGCAGGTGGAGAAGAGAGGGGGAGAGGCAAGAACTGAATATGAGGAGAAGGGGTAGCCATTTCCTGATTCCCCCTTCAGGATGTTGAGAAGCCTCCTGGTGGGGTCAGGGGTAGGAAGGCAGAAACGTGGAATAGGTATTTAAGGAGGTTAAAGCAGGAACAGCTGAGGGAGAGGTAATTGTGTAGGGCAGAGGTAAGGGAGTACTTGGAGGAGGAGTGTCGTATTTCAGGGGAAGGGAATTCCAGATTTTAGGGAAGCAATGGGTGAAACCAGTCTGACCATTGAGGGTGGAGTGGCGAGGGACCATCAAGGTGCAGGTGTCATTAGATCTGAGACAGTGGGTGGGGGGAGGAGGAGTGGAGAGAGAGAGAGAGAGAGGATGAGAGATAGGAGGGGAGCACTCAGAACCAGAATTTGGAGGTTAGTTTGGTACAGTGTGAGATGCATCTGTGAGATAGTGGAAGGAAGGTTAGAGAGTGATAAAGTTCACAGTGGTGGGAGCGGGGAAGGGGAGTCAAGAGCAAAGCAGCAGAAGGAGTTAAAAAGAGTGCCCAACTTGGTCAGGGAAGATTTGGGAGCAGCACCATAGACTACGTCACAGTAGTCAAAGATGGGGGGTATCATCTTCTGGACAATTTCACGCCTCACAGTCAGCGGGATGCAACTACGATTCCTGTACAGAGCATCATGCTTGGGGTGCAGTTTCTTCAGGATAGCATCGATATGCACAGAGAAGTTGAGGTGCTGGTCAGGCCAAACCCCCAGATATCTAAATGAGGAGGTGTCCTCCAGGACAGTCCCATTAAGGGTGTGGAAGGTGAATAGGGCTGGGAGCCTAGAGAGTCTCTGCCTGTTGCAAAAGGTCATTGAAACTGTCTTATTGGCATTTAGAAAAAGCTGGTGAGAAGCAAACCAGAACTGAACTTGGTTGAAGTCATGCTGTAAGCTGGTTTCCACAGCAGCAGGGTTTTTGCCAGAACTGTATAAAACAGTATCGTCTGCGTACATGTGAATAGATGAAGATGAGCAGGCTGTGGGAAGATCATTAAGGAAAATGGAGAAGAGTAGGGGACCAAGCACTGAGCCCTGAGGGCACCAGTGTTGATGGGGAGTGGAGGGGAGATGGAGTCAAGGATTCTCACCGATTGGGTCCTGCCAATGAGGTAAGATTTAAACCAGTTGGTGGCTGACGGAGCAAGGCTGAGGAGAAGGAATCAAGAAGCAGGGGATGGGAAACAGTATTGAAAGCTTTGGCTAGGTCGACAAAGATGGCCGAGGTGATCAGGCAAGGATGGAGACAGTAAGCCTGAAGAGGGAGGTGGTTATTGAGTGGTTCTTCCAGAAACCAGATTGGAAGGGGTGAACAAGGAGTAATCAGAAAGGAAGGGTGATAGTTGAGAGAGAACTAAATGTTCTTGAAGTTTGGCAAGTAGGAACGAAGAAATGGAGCGATAGTTGCCAGGAGTGGATGTGTCACCACCCTTGGGGAGAGGAAGGACTACAGCATGTTTCCAGGATGAGGGCACTTGGGCAGAAATAAAGGAGATTAAGGATTAGGGAGATAGGATAAGCAATTACAGGAGCAGAAAGGTAGAGAAGTTTAGGATCAAGCTCATCTGGTGAGGAGCCTTAGAGGGTTGAGAGATAGGAGGGCACTAAGAGCTTAGTCAGAGAGATAGTAGAAAATAAAAAAGGGAGGGGAGGGGGAGGAGTAGGCACTGGCTGAGGCAAAGGGCTGAAGTTAGTAGGTGGCAAGGGGAGAGGGAATTTAGAAGAGACGTGGTGCATGAGGTGTAGTAGGCATTAAATTCATTGGCCATGGAGTCAAGGTCAGAAACTAGGGAGTTATTTATTTTGAGAACTGGAGGGGGGTGGGGGGGGGAGAGAATAGGGCATGAACTACCCTCAAGAATTTAGATGGAGAGTTAATGTTAGTCAGGAATGAGGAGTTGAAATAATCGGACTTAGCCAGTCTAGTAGCTTTAGTACATGAATTGCGTAGCATTCTGTGCTTGATGTAGTCGTTTGGATGTTCAGTAGATTTGTGTTTTCTCCAGGCCCGGTCACGCTCCCTAAAGCAGGCCAGTAGTTTGGGGATGATCCAGGGCAGGTGAAGCCCAAGGACTTGGTCCTTCTGAAAGGAGCAAAGGCATTCCAGGTGGTAATGAATTTATCCTTAAAATAGTCATGGGCTTGGGCGACAGAAATGGAAGTGGATAGGGGGGTCCAGTTGATGGAAGCAAGTGCAGAGCTGAGTGGGGTAAGGTCTAAGGATTTAAAGGACTGGAGCTGTATGATTTTAGGGGGAGGTTTGGGGTGATGGACCTTACGTACAATGAAAATGGGGTTGTGATCACTAAGGGCATCAGGGAGGAGACCAGATTTAATGATGCAGTGTGGGTGAGTTGTGAGTGCCCAGTCAGGCAGGATGTGGTTTTGTGTTTTGGGATTAGGGTGTGTGGGCTCAAGTATAAGCTGAGTGAGGTTTAGAGCAGTGACATCATTGTGTAGCTTGTTTAACTTGGGAGACAACCAATTTAGATTCACGTCACCCATTATGAACAGTTCACCAGATTGTGAGAGTGAGGTGATGTTGGCTGAGTTCAGCCGTGACTGAGGGTTGAATGCTTGGGCGGCAATAGATGCCAGCCAAAAGATAGGGATTGAGAAAGGAAGGGTAATGCGGGTGACAAGGGCTTTGTAGGTAGCTGGGATGGAGGTAGATAGGGTGGTAGTAAACTGCAGTGAGGACAGGATATACATGGCCACTCCCCTTCTGCGACCCGATCGATCTTGTTTGGAGAGGGAATACCCAAGGATAGCAATGGCATTGTCAGGGATGCTTTTTCTGAGCCATGTCTCGGTAATAATTAGTATGTCAGGGGTGTGTGAAATCATAAGAGTTTGTAGAAGGTCAATTTTAAATAGCAGGCTGCAGATGTTCAGGTGGAGGAGCTTCAACCCGTTAGGAAGGGTTGTAGTGGGAGTGGGGTTTGGAAACATGTTGTTTGGGTAAGGAGCCAGGGTAGGAGAAGAAATAGGGCCAAGGTTGGGGTGGATGTTCCTGATGAAAGAAGGAGGAGGCAAGGATGAAATAGTAAAGTTTAGGACTTTGTAATTAGAGTAGGAAATACAGGAGGGAGGGGAAGAGGAAGGAGTGGAGAAGGAGATAAGGAAACAAAGAAAGGCAAAGTGAAGGAAACAGAGAGGCTGGGGTAGTAGGGAAAGTGGGGTCTGTTTACAAGAGGAGCTGTGGGGTGATTGACAGGATGAAGGAGGTATCTGGAAGGGAAGTGGAGAAAGAAGTGGCAATAGGTGTAGAGGGGAGACTGGGATAAGGCTAAGAACCAGGAAGGGTGTGAGCAGGAGGAGATGGAAACCATTCTGGGTAGGGGTAGTACAGGCTTTGTACAGACTTACAGATTCAGATCACACCACTGAATGTTAGGACGTAGATAATTTGCTTTAGGTATGAATGACCCAGGACTAGAAGTGTTGGGGAGAGCAGTAGGAAGAGGAATGCAACCTACCGTCGTGTTGCCCTCTAGTGGCTTTACTGTATAATCTGCAAATGGAAAAGTAGACTTTCACAGAAATACCCAATGTGGTAGCAGATGCTCAGAACTGTTCAAGTTCTGTTACAGAATTAGGTATACAGTCTACGCCCAAAATTCCAAGTTCACACACATAAAAGTACAGGTAAAATTACAGTTTAAACTGAAGAAATTCAGCACTGAGTATTAAAACAGTCCAGAAATCAGAGGCAATACTGGATTAGGGGAAAAAAGGTTAAACTGGCAGATGGTAGTGACATAGTCCAGGCAGGAGGATTTTGAAAATGCGTTTCAAGATGAGAACCAAACAAGGAGCTCATGGTCCACGGGTGACCAATAAGAGCTGTCCCAAGAGAAAGGCAATTGTCCTTAGAAAATTTACAGAGACAGCCACACAGCCTTGAGTTCCTGGAATGCTGTCCAGGCCGCACCAGCAAGCAAGGGCTCGAGGAGTGTGGCAGCAGGCTCTTCTCTCCGGGAGGCATGTAGACCCCCATCGAGGCGCCAGCCTAAGGGCTATGAGGAGGACACCTGCAAGCAAGGGCTCAGGGAGTGGCAGCAGGCTCTTCTCACTATGGAGCGTGTAGACCCCTGTCGGAGGCACTGTTAGCCCAAAGGGCTGTGAGAGGATGCCTGCAAGCAAGGGCTTAGGGAGTGTGGCAGCAGGCTCTTCTCACCGTGGAGCATGTAGACCCCCGTCGGAGGCGCTGTTAGCCCAAAGGGGTGAGAGGATGCCTGCAAGCAAGGGCTCGGAGAGTGTGGCAGCAGGCTCTTCTCACCGTGGAGGCGTGTAGACCCCCATTGGAGGCACTGTTATCCCAAAGGGCTATGAGAGAATGCCTGCAAGCAAGGGCTCAGGGAGTGTGGCAGCAGGCTCTTCTCACCGTGGAGGCATGTAGACCCCCGTCGGAGGTGCTGTTAGCCCAAAGGGCTATGAGAGGACTATGAGAGGACATTGCTTCGAGACTGAGAGCAAGGAGGGGAGAGCCAGTCACTGCAGCATGGTGAAGGATGGAGAGTGACCTCTTAATGCCATGCATTGTTTGCCATGATCTAACAAATCCTGTCTGATCAGGGTGACTCAGTTGGGGTAGAAGGGCATCTAACCTTTTTGGAAGTATAGACATAAAGAGCTTATACAGTAGTCAGTCTTTAATACCAATATCGGCCTATAAAACTCGCAGCAATCAGGGGTCTTCCCTGCCTTGGGGATAACTCCATAATAGTGGAGGGGTGTCCCCACCCACCAGTGAATTATCTACTCTGAGAAAGAGAGGGGAGAGCTCCTGGGAGAAGGTTTTGAGAAACTCTGTCAGATAACTGTACTGGCTCAGGCATTTCTCAGTCTTCAGATGCCTGAATGCTTCTTGCACCACCAGGCCTGACATGGGAGCTACTAACGCTTCTTTAGCATCTTCACTGAGTTGGAGGAGGTGAACGTTGGTCAGAGAAACCTGGAGGTCGATCTGGTCTGGGACAGGATCCAATGTGTACAATTTTATATAATAAGCAGTGAAGGCTTCTGCTATGGAGCCAATGTCTCTAGTTAAATTATGTGTCTCAGAATGCCTGATTTCCATTATTATTGCTCTCTGTCAAAATCCTCTCACTCAATGAGCAAGAAGTCATGCTGCTCTGGGGCCACCATCATAATATGTTTGCCTGTGGTATCACAAGGCTTTTTCCATTTATTCCAGGGCGAGATCTTCTAAATTGTTTCTTAGTCTTGGTAAGCAGTATAGGGTCTGTGAGGATCCCCTGCTGGTGCTGTTGTTGCAGGAAGGTAAGTGTGCCTAGGAGGTCTGCCTGGTGCACTCTACACTCTCTTTTTCCTTCTGTGCTGTACAGCTGATGAGCTGGCCTATCAGAATAACCTTCACCATGTCCCACACTATATCTGGATGCACTGAGGGGGCATCATTGTGGGCTATTATTTCTTGGATTTGCATGTGGACCAAGTCTAGGATCATTTCGTCCTTGAAATGAAAGGTCTCTAGGTGCCAATTTGTTGCTCTGCGAAAGAGCCCCAAGTCTACCTCTGTGACTATGAGGGCATGGTTAGAGAAAGACACTGGGACCATATGACAGGAAGAAACTTGGCTCTTCCCAGTGTTTCAAGCCTACCCTGCGCTCAGACATGCCACGACATGTAAGCAGGGAGATCATGGGGACACACTCCATTTTGGTGAATCGAGTCATTTTAATTTGCTTTTCTTATAAGCTGGAGTATATTTCCAAAACAATCAATGCCACTGCTTGACTAACAAGAACCCGCACTTTCCCTGCCTACATGTCATAATGTGTCTGAGCACGGGGATGGGGTTGGCATATTAGGAAGTGGAAGGGATAGACTGGCTGCCTTCATGAGGTCAAAATATGATCCTTTCCCTCCCAGGGTCACTGTATTACAAATCTTAATTTTATGGGCAACTAACTACTACAAAGGTAATGTGGCCCATTCATTATTTCAAATTTAACAAGAGATAATCAACTGCCCCAATGGCTCACCAGTAGTGCATCACAGTGGTTGCACTGAGTGTGTGTGCCACAGCTGGGGAGGGTTTTTGGTGAGCAGCTCGCATGACAGTAACCTCTGTAGTTGTAGCACTGCAGTGGATGTGCTAACTGCATCTGAAGCTGATAGAGCCTACTTTCAGGTCAGGGAGGTGGGAGGGACCAGAAAAAATGGGAGAAAAACCCACAGCCATCAGAATAAGTCTGTGGTCCCTGGTTCTACTGGGTCCTAGTGCCTACTGTCACTAGATCCTAGTCTACATGGTGGACTGCACTTGGGGCATATGGTCCTTCCCCTGGAGCTCCTGCCATGGAAGGAAGAGCTATTGGGTAGCTGAGGGGCTGCTGGGGGCCGAGTAGACTGGAGATGCAAGAAACATAGAAACAGAAATTGTCAGCGGATAAGGACTACTAGGCCCATCCAGTCTGCCTGTAGGCCCTATACATTGTATGTGGCCACTGACCCTATGTGATCAATGGCTTTTCATCACTTCCTTCCCTTTCAAGCTTCCCTTGTGCCTGTCCCAGGCATGCTTAAACTCCTCCACTGTGCTTGCCCCTACTCCCTCCTGTGGCAGACTATTCCAAGCATTGACTACCCTTTCTGTAGAACAACGTCTCACATTACCTCTTAATCTACCCCCTTCCAATTTCATATTGTGCCCCATGTTCTAGTACTTTTTCTACATTTTATAAAGTCCCCACCTGCACCTTGTTTATGCCCTTAAGGTACTTGAAAGTTTCAATCATGTCCCCCGCCATCGCCTCCTCCAGTGAGTACATATTGAGGTCCCTTAGTCCTCCTCATATGTTTTGTGGTGCAAGCCCTGCATCATCTTTTTGCCCTTCTCTGGATAGTCTCCATGTTATCTATGTCCTTGCACAGGTGTGGCCTCCAGAACTGCACGCAGTACTCCAGGTGAGGCCACCAATGTTTTCTACAATGGCATCACCACCTCCGCCTCCTGCTAGTGATATCCCTGCTTATGCACCCCAGCATGCCACTGGCCCTCCTGCTGCCTTGTGCACTGCTTTGATACCTTAAGGTCATCAGAGATAATAACCCCTAGGTCCCTTTCCTCTTTGGTGACAGTCAGCCCCCAACATGAGTTTTCCCAGGGTTCCCTCTACCCAGGTGCATTATTTGCACTTCTTTGCATTGAACCTCAGTTGCCACATCTCCAACCATCTTTCAAGCTTCTCCAGATCCTCTTAATTTTCTGCACCCTTTCTGGACTATCCACCCATGGCAGATCTTGGTGTCATCTGCAAACAGGCAGACCTTTCCTTCCTACCCTTCTGCAATGTCACTAGTGAAGACATTGAACAGGACTGGTCCTAATACTGATCCCTGTGGTACCCAACTGGTCACCTCCTCTCCCCAGATTGTACCCAATTTACCACCACCCTCTGTCTCCTGTCTGTTAACCAGTTCCTAATCCAGTTCACCACCTTGTCTCCCATGTCCAGACTACCCATTTTGTTAATCAGCCTTCTATGTGGGATGGTGTCGAAGACTTTGCTGAAATCTGGGTGGCGGCGTCTACCACCCTCCTGATTTATTTCCCTAGTCACCCAATCAAAAAAATCTATTAGATTCATTTGACATGACATTTCTGCTGTGAATCTGTGTTGCCTCAGATCCTGAGCACCTCTGAATTCCATATGTGCAACTATCCTTTCTTTCAGCAGTGTCTCCATGATCTTTCCCACCACTGAGGTGAGGCTGGCTGGCCTGTCATTCCCCACCTCCTCCTGACTACCACTTTTGTGCAGTGGGACTACATGTGCCCTCTTCTAGTCCTCTGGAATGACACCTGTGTTGAGTGACTGTGTGAACAAGGCCTCCAGAGACACTGCTAGTTCCCTTCGCAGCTCCTTTAATATGCTTGGGTGGATGCCGTCTGGCCCCATGGTCTTATCCACCTTCAGCTTTGTGAGTTCTTCCAGAACTCTCTCTCCACTGTGAATGGACTGGTGTCCACTTCTCTACCCCCATTGTCTCTACAACTCAACTGTGGTCCTTGATCCTCCCCCTCCCTAGTGAATACTGAGCAGACGTTTTTGTTCAGTATTTCTGCCTTGTCCAGATCCCCCTCCTTACACTCTCCCTTCTCCACTTTGAGCCTCACAATCCCCCCCCCTTGGTTTTTCTTCTTTCACTGATATACCTATAAAATGCCTTGTCCCCTTTGTTTACAGACCATGCTAAACCCTCTTCTGTCTGTGCCTTCGCCCACCTAACAGCCTTCCCTGCTTCTCTTAGACATTCAAGGTATACCTCCCTGTCCTCCTCCCTTTTATTCCCCTTATATTTTCTGGAACTCAGCCTTTTATTTTTATTTATTTATTTATTAAACTCTAGGATTACAAATACCTTTGAGCAGGAACTGCCCATTTACAAAGGTTCCACGTCAGAGGATGGGGGAAAAATACATACAAAGGTTGTCAATGGTGTACAATCATAACACATACAAAGGTTGGCAATTTTTACAGTTACAACACACTTTAGAAATAAAAGACATTACTAGAGAGTAACTTAAGTAAGCAGCTAGCTGAGGTAACAGAGTAAAGAGAATAAACAATCGGACTATAAGCTTGCAACTGGGTAAGAGGGGGAGAGAAAGAAGCAGGCAGGCTGAGGGGCCGCTGTCAGTGGGAGGGAGAGGGGGAGAGTGTCTAGTACCGGGGAATTTGATAATGGGGTTTGAGAAGTGGAGTAGAGGTGTGGGGGAAGGGGAAGGAGGTGGAGGAGGGGAGCAGGAAAGGGCCTTGACTTTGTCCCCCATCTCTTTGGAGAACCATAGTGGTTTCCTTCTTCTTTTGCCTTTTGCCACTATCCTATCACATTAGTTTGTTATCTCAACTATGGTTCCTTTCAGTTTTTCCCATTGTTCTTCCACTCCCTCTATTACCCCTCCTTTCCCCAGGACTGCTTGTATACATCTACCCATTTCAGTGAAATCCACCCTCTTGAAATCTAATACTCTTGCCCTTGTGTGGCTTAATTGAGTCCATGTCTTCGTGCTGAACCACACCATGTGGTGGTCACTGGACCCCAGCTGCCTTTCCGCCTGTATTTCTTTGACTCTGTTCCCATTGGTCCATACCAGGTACAGAATTGTCTTGTCCCTGGTTGGCTCATGCACCAGCTGCCTGAGTCCATCCCCCTGCAGGGATTCTAGGATAGCTGTGCTTCTGGCTGAAGCAGCCACCTGGGTGGCCCAATCCACGTCCGGTATATTGAAATTCTCCAGTAGCAGGATTTCGCCTTTAGCTGCCATGTGTATATGTTCTCCACTAGTTCCTGTCTGCTTCCTCCTCTGTGCCAGAGGTCTGTTGATCACCCCATGCATATTGCTGCTTCATTCCCTGGCTCCAGGGTGACCCACATTACCTTGACCCCCTGTTTTCCCCAAACTTCTGTAGCCTTCATACCATCTCTGATGTATGGGGCCACCAACCTTTTTACCCTCCCTGATCCTCCTGAACAATGTATAGTCTGGTACACTGATTTACCAGCCATGATTAGCAGAGTACCACATCTCCATTATTTCTGCTACATCAAGGTCTGCATCTGCCAACAAGGCCTCCAGGTCTGGAACCTTATTTCCTAGGCTATGGGCATTCATTAGCATGACCTTCTATGTTTTACAGTCTGCCCTCCCTCTGCTCTTGTTCTCCCTCTCCAGCATCTTCCCCACCCTGGTTTCCTTTCCTATGTGCTCTCACGCCACCCCCATATCACTCATTATGCATTCTTTGCCTGCCTAGCCCTTCCTGCCTGCTTTAGCTGTTCCTGTAGTCAACTTATGTTCCTGCATGTTCCCATGGGGGGTGTTCCTAAGCCTCCTGACCCTCTTGGCCAGTTTAAATGCTCACAGCTGAAGCATTTAAACTTCTCACAAAGGACCAAGGTCCCCTTCTCAGACAGATGCAGGCTGTCCTCTTTATATAAACTTGCATCTGCCCAGGTCAGGACCCAGTCCCCTATGAAGCCAAATCCCTCCCTTCCACACTAATCCTTCAACCAGGAGTTGAAGGTATGGATGTGGAGTGCCCTAGCTTCACCTGTGCCCTGGACAGGTAGCACCTCTGAGAATGAGACAGAGTGTGCTGTTTCAGGTTCTCCGCAGCTTCCTGAAATCCTCCAAATCCTCCTGTACTCAGGCTAACTGCACCTTCTCCTGGCAAGGTCATTGGTCCCCAGGTGGACAATGACATCCAGCTTCTCCTCCTAGCTATCGCTATGATCCTATGGATCCACTTCCATCCTCCATGCAGTGCTTCCTGGGAGGCACTTGACCTCCCTCTCTTCCCTGCTAGGTGTCCTAACTCCACTTCCTGACAATAGAGTCCCCTACTAGGAGCTTCTCCCTCCTCTGGGGTCCCCTGCCTCTCTTTCCTGGGGCTCCATCCTGGAGAACCCTCCCATCCTTCCTGGTCCCAGCCTCAGGTTCATGACTGGGGCTTTCCAGTTCCTCCAAAACAGTGTAGGAGTTACTAAGTGGGACCTGTTGAGGAATATGCTTTTGACCCCCTCACCTTCCCTGAGCCTGCTGTAGTCCAATCCCTCCTCTTCCAGGACATCCTTTGAGGAACAAGTTGTGGACCCGGTGGTCTCTGGGTGGGAGTGGATGCCACCTTCAGCTTGGCCAACTCTGCTCAGAGACAGGCAACCTCCTCCTTCAGCCCAGAGGTGTCTGCAGATAGAGCAAGAATCACAGCCTCAGAGCATCTCCCTGAAGACAGCTGCTCCACAGCCACTGCACTGCACCACCCCATCATGTCCGTTTCCTGCTCAGTCTACTGCCTGCTTAAGATGGCTATTTGTTGTCTCCCAAATATTTTTCTTTTGTTTTTGTTGTACTTTCTCTTCATTATTTCCTCTATGGATGCAGGATGTTGCAAGTTCATAGGGACCCACCCTATAAACGTAGGGCTAGCCCTGGGTGGTGGGTTGTGGGTGGGAAGGTGGGACTACACCACAGGCTGTGTCCAAAACAATCAGCCAAGGAGTCCTCTGGCAGTGGCTTATCACTACACTCACTGTGTTCCAGACACATCTGATTACAAACACACAGTCACAAACTTATCAGCTAGAATCCCTCAATCCTGTCCAAACTAAAAGGAAAAGCACACTGAAATGGCAGTTAAGAAAATATCTCAAATGTAATTTCAAACACACAGTCACAAACTCATCAGCTAGAATCCCTCAATCCTGCCCAAGCTAAATGAAGAAGCACACTGAAATGGCAGTTAAGACCTCACATTCAGACTACACTAATCCCTGTAATATGATGCCCACACTTAAAGTTCAGACACAGCTAATTACAAATACACAGTCACAAACTTATCAACTAGAATCCCTCAATTCTGCCCAAACTAAATGGAAACACACACTGAAATATCAGTTAAGAAAATACCTCAAATTCAATTTCAAATACATACAGTCACAGACTCACCAGTTAGAATACCTCAATCCTGCCCAAGCTAAATGAAGAAGCACACTGACATGGCAGTTAAGATCTTACATTCAAACTATACTAATCCCTATAATATGATGCCTGCACTTAAAGTTCAGACACAACCAATTACAAAATGCAGTCACAAACTTATCAGCTAGCAAGCCCAAACAGGGTACATTTCTGGGACCAGGGTATATATGAAAAAGATGGATGTAGCTAGGGAGACAAACCTCCATGGGGGAAAAAGAGATAATCTTAGTAATTACTTTATAGTAACGTGGTAAAAGGGTGTCATGGCAATGGCAGCAACCTATCCAATTGATTTACCCAACCTAGATGAGTTCCCGAAATGGCTCAGATGCTTTGAAAGGTTTTCACTAGTAAGTGACCCAACATAATCTGCAAATGAGAATCAGGCAAATACCATTATCTATTGTATGGGTGGCAAAGCAGACAACATCCTTAGTGGGATGGCAATGATAGACTTGCAGCAAAAAAAAAAAAAAAAACTATGTCAAGGTCCAGGCAAAATTAAATGAATATTTCACTGGCTGTGGAAACATTATCTACAAAAGGCCAAATTTAATTTGCACAAACAGGATGGAGGAGGACCCATCAATGAGTTAATTATTGCATTGTATGTTGTAGTGGAGCACTGTAGCTATAGGGTTCTATGAAATAAACTGATCCAGGACCAGATCTGAATGTATGTAGCTCAACAACAATATCACATTCAAGAAGTCCGTCATGCTGATTAGACAGTTCAAATCTAAACAGAAAGAGCAGTTGGACCTCAGGGACAGGACAAGCCACAGGATATAGAACCCTATGGCTGGATATCATGCAGGGCAGATATTTTTCCACCATGGGGTACAGGTTCAGAGATGTGGGGGCACCTTGACAGAAAAAGACACACAGAAGCTGTGTGTGTGATGCAGGAGGCCACTGTCGGTAAATGCTTTGCAGATTAGCAAAAGAATTAAACAGAAAGACAGTGACATTATTTATTTGAAAATTGGTGAGATGGAGAGGCACACTGAGTCAAAACTAATTTCGGTTTGACCACAGGAAGTGGGTTTACAAAGGGAAGAGCAAGTACAACAAATACAGGTAAACACAAACTAACAATAAATAAATACAAAGAATTATTTGTTTAACTAACTAATTAATTAATTGATTATTTGCATCAGCTGTATTACAATGAAAGGTTCATAAACCAGGTGATAACAAGACTGTGTAGCTAGCTTAGAAAAGGAAAACATGGGAAAAGAGATAAGTTTGAGAGGAAGTTTGACAATAGGAAGAGAGTCAGTGAAGTGGAGAGAGGGCAGAAGGCTATTCCCAGTCACTGACAGTTGTCAGTGTGGGAAAGAACAAGAGAGGAGAGCTGCAGAGAAAGAGTAAAGGGAGTGAGCTGAGACTAACAGGAGCAAAGACCAAGAGATATGCATCAGAAAACCATGAGAATTTTAAAGACAAGAAATCAATGTTGATCTGGATCCTGAAAGGGATGAGGATTAGATGGAGGTCATGGAGTACATGAGTGATATGATCATTCTTCTTGGTATATGTGAGCAGGCAGGAGCAGCATTCTGGACATACTAAAGTAGTGACAGTTGATATTTAGACAGGCAGAAGAGAAGGATTGCAGTAATCAAGGCAAGAGGACACAAAAGCATGGATGAGGATCTCAGCAGAGGAGGTTATGAGAGGGTGATTGATATAGAAATTTAGAAGTGCCTGTATACCAGTTAGTTCAAAATTAAAGAGGAGATGCTGGAGACTGGGTTGGAATTCAAAGAGGTCTTCTTTCCCAAGAGAAGGGCCTCAGTTTATGCCATATTCTCTGCAAAACATTTAGTAGGAGCCAGGCATTAATGTGGTCAAGTTAGAATAAGAAGAGAATGGAATAGATGACGCTAAAGTTAAAGAAAATGCAGAGCTGGGAGTCATTTGCACTGAAATAGTAGCTGAATTTAAAAAGATGAAATGAGTTGTCCCAAAGGGATGAAATGTCATAAAGTGGAGAGGACCAAGCATAAAGCCCTGAAATGCCTTATAAAAGAGGGCAAGTAAAAGGTACTCTTGGGCAAGAGGCAAAATAGGAGCTGCCAGAAAGATAGGAGTGGATCCTGGAGAGTAAGAAATCAGCAGTAACAGCATAATGGTTGAAGCAACTGAAGAGGATAGCGTGAGCAACAGTACTAAAATCCAGATTAAGATATAGAAGGATAAGAAAGGAAAGAGATCCATTGTCCAATGAGGTAAGAAGATCATTAATAACATGGTAAAATGTGGTTTCCATGCTTTGGCCAGGATGAAAACCAGACTTGAAAGAGATTCATAAAGTTATAGTGTAAGAGATGGCAGAAAGGGAAGAGAGAAGGTCACCTTTTCAGGGACTGCTGAGGATAGGGAGGTTGTAAACAGGACAGTAGTTAGAGAGGCAAGCATAATCAAGAGAGAGGCTTTCTAATAGAGGTGTGACAGAGACAGATTTTAGAGCAACAGTAAAAGTACCAGAAAGAGGACAACAACTGATGTACTATAAGTGGAAAGAGTAGGCAGTAGTGTTGCTTGGATAGTGCTTTTGTGGATCCAACTATCCTTCATCGGATAGTGCTGGTATCCAACCTAGGATCTGGCAAATGGATCTGGTGGTCAGATCTATCAGTTCCAACAACAGATAGCTGAATCTGGTGGTCAGATCCATTGGATCCCACTCGAATAGTTGGATCCAATGGTCAGATCCATTGGATCCCTGGTCGATCCATTGGATACCTCAGATACTTACAGTGGATCCTGGGAGGTCAGATCCTTGGTCAGATGTCTACATCTGAGGCTATCCAATATCTGACCAAAATGATGGTATCCGATGATATCCCAATTTGTAGGATACTATATGAGCAACACTAGTAGGTAGAGATGAGAACCCAAAAGGAAGGCATATGGTTAACAGTAGGAAAAGTCTTTTCATAGAATGGATGATACTGTTAATGTCTTCAGTAGAGTTGTGGAGGAGAAGAGAGACAAAAGGAGGAGAAAGAGGATGAGGAGAACAGAGGACAAAAGGAGGAGAAGGAGGATGAGGAGAGGATGGGGTAAAGTTGATTATGACAGGAAACACTGGAAGAGATGATGAGGTGATGTTAAATTGAATGAGGTCAAATTCTGAATGAAAAATGAAGCCATTTCTTCACATTGGTAGGGGGACTGTGTGGAATAGGCGGGGAAGAAAAAAAATCAGTATTGCATAAAACATGCGGGGGTACCATCTTTTTAGAAATCAACAGTGTTTGGATTTTGCACACTTAAAAGCATTCCTGTAGTGAATCAGGTAAGAGTTATGCATTTCTAGATGATCCGTGAGCAGGAGACACACAATTACTTTTAAAAGTGTTGGCAGAACAACATTGTAGGACTTAACCAATGGGAAGGGGAGGTCAGAGAATGAGCAGTCAATTGAGTAGATCAGAGTAGAGAGTTTGGTAGGGGCAAGGTATCTGAGTAGTTGGCAGGAGCTAAAACATGAAAATTTGTATGTTAACTAAACAGAATGGTTAGCTTGTGAAAGCAGTTGCAACTAAGTAAAAAGACTGCTATTGTGTGTCAAGGGCTTTGTAAATTGATTTTAAATATTTAATCATTTATAGATCTATGGTTGATAGCTTCATATAAAGCAAGAAAAAGAACTTAAGAATATGAGATCACCTAAAAAGTATATACTGTACATGAATTTTTACACCACTTAGATGTAAACATTTATTTTCAGATGCTACTTAAGAATGAGATAGCTATCCGAAACATTTTTGTCATGTATAAACAGGTGAATGAATAATAATTAAAAATGAATTTTATAACTTTATGAAGACAGTGACTTAACAAATGTACACGAGACCACAAACAAAATGTAATGTTTTATTTAAATTAGTATTCTAAAAAAGACAATCTGAAAAAGAAACTTTTTTCAGCAGTCCAGGAGCCGAATAGGCTATGTTATACAGTAGCTAATGTCTATATCTGTCTGTCTATCTATCTATCTATCTATCTATCTATCTATCTATCTATCTATCTATCTATCTATCTATGTATATATGTATGTATGTATCTATCTATCTATCTATCTATCTATCTATCTATCTATACACTGATTGTAAAATAATGGTAGCTGTCACTATGGGGATATGGGGATAATAAGTTTCACATAAAAAAATCACTGATTTGAGATGATTAACATGAAAATGATATAATGAATTGTTTGACTAAAATCAATCTGTTTCAGTATTTAAGGTATTAAGATTGGGCTATTAGCCTGAAAAATGTTAGTAATTACAATTGTTTGAATTAAAAAAATGTTTTTGTTCTATATACAGTTTCTCAGATGAAGCCAAATTAAGAGACAAAATGTTGGGACTTGAAAAAACAATAAAAAGAATGGAATATATTATTGAGTGTTATGAGCTTTTTTGCCTGAGCAGGCCAAAACAAACTTTTTCCTGGTTTCTTCATCGAAAATTGTGCCAGCTCCATGAACTAAGAATTAAAACCATCAATAACACATCGGGGATTTCCCTTGGGACCCTTGCAGATTACAGTAAAGTTGATTATGACAGGAAACGCTTGGAGGAGATGATGAGGTGATGTTAAAGTGAATGAGGTCAATCTTTGAATGAAACAAAAGAAGCCATTTCTTCACATTGGTAGGGGACTGTGTGGCGTGGGTGGGTGAAGAAAAATCAATGTTGCTTAAAACATGCAGGGTACTATCTTTTAGAAATCCAAATTGTTTGGATTTTGCACAACTAAGAGCATTTCTGTAGTGAATCAGGTAAGAGTTCTGCTTTTCTAGATGATCTGTGAGCCAGGATGCACACAACTATTTCTGAAAGTGTTGGCAGAACAACACTGTAGGACTTAACTGATGGGAAGGGAGGTCAGAGAATGAGCCGTCAATTGAGTAGATCAGAGTGGAGAGTTTGGTGGGGCAAGGTATTTGAGTAGTTGGCAGGAGGGGTGACAGCTTGAACAAATAAACAATGTGTAAAAGTCCAACACAGCCTGGGAGTGATTAGAGAGAAGAAAATACAGAACAAAGGATGGAAGAGGTACAGAGGAGTTGGATATGGAATCAAGGGTGTGGCCATGAAAATGTGTAGGAGAGTTCACAGGATTGGTGGGAGTAAGACTTAAGGATGGGGAGAAATGTGGAAGCAAGAAAGTTACTTGGGACATTAGCAAACCAAATGAGATAAGCAACAATTATAAGATCAGAGCAGTAAAGGCTAATAAGTGAAAAGAGATTCATAAATGAGAAACAGAAGGATAGAGTAGGCTTGGATGGGCTATATATAAATATAGAGCTTGTGGATGGATGGAGGAGAAAGAAAGAGGGAGAAGTGCCTAAGAAAGGATGAAGTCTCAGAGGTGAAGGAGGGTAACTTGAACCTAGTGTAGCAATGACAGCAACACAACCAGCATGTCTGCAATGTTTTAGTTGTTCAAGGAGAGTATAGCCAGGAGGGATGGCTTCGATGAGAGAAAACAAGTCTAGGGGATGGGAGAACAGGTCTCAGGGAGACTGAAGATGTTGTTAGCATGGTCACAGATGAGATGAGGGATGTTGAAAAGGGCAAATCTGAGAGAAAGTAGAAGTAAAGGGGAGTAGTGAAGGTTTGATGGAGAGGATGATAGCTGGGTAGCAAGGTGAGGGAAAGAGATGAAGTAGATATCATTAGGGAAGTCTGGGAACGGGAGTTGCTGGGAATAGGAAAGGAGTGGTTGGTGGGAAGAGCAACTTAAGGCAGGGGAGATGGAAGGGGTTTAGGCTGACAATAACTGGTCTGACAGCCACAATGGAAAGCAGAGGATATCAAGATCCTAATAGATGTGGTTGAGAGCAGCAATGAGGCTTTCTTAAGAGAATCTGGAAAGGCTGAGAAATAGAAACACATGAACAGCAAGAGTGGAGCTATTAGAGAGAAAGGCAAAGGAAAGGGAAGGGAAGGGAGAAGAGGATAGAAGATAGGAAGGTTGTAGCAAAATAGACTATGAAAAGACCAACAAGGGTAGGTTTCAAGACAAAATAATAGGAGAGTGACGCAATGATGATAGAAGCTAAAATAGCAGTATCGAGCAGTTTCAGCTGAGGGAGGAAGTATACAGCTGAGGATAAGATGTAGTGCCTATTTGATAATGAAGGTATTAGTGAAATAAGAAGAGATACAGTGAAAGTAAAGATGCAGAAAATACACAAGGAGATAGAGTAAGATGAAAATATGCTATGCCAAGGGCATAGTATTATCTGTGGCTCAGCAGGTTGCATGCTCATCTCTGTGACCAAAAGATCAGAAAGTCATGGGTTCTAGTCTGTATGGAGTTAGGCTACACCTCAGCCCTTGACTGATGGACTACATTTCATCTCCTTATTTCCTAGCAACAGTTAATGCTCTTCTCCCCCTACTCTAGGTTGGCCACCCAGCGAGCCCTTTACTGTCCCTACTAAACTTCTTACTAGTTCTCTTTTCATTCTTTTTCCATTTCCACCCATCCAGTCTCTAGAATGATGCCAAACACCGGAGAGGTGTGTAAAGTGCATAAGTGCATTTTGTGTACAAAAACCTGAAGGCTATTTTAAATAGGAATACATACAGTTAATAAAGCCTTTTTAAAGAAAAAGGATTCAGAAGCCATATAAAACAATAATAATTTCATGATTAGTACAGTTATAAGAAATCCTTAAGGTATTTTCATAAATTCACACTATAAACCTGTTACTGTATAATGTTCTATGTATAAAAGAGCTTAGTCACTGTGGATCAGAGATATAGAGAGCCAGTATCTGTGAAGATATACACTGTACCTTTAACTGAACCAGGAAATCCCCTGAAATAACCCCACACCCATTGGTTTTGAAATAACATATCCAGATATGAAACAACATGCCCAAACTTGTAACTAGAAGAGGGCTCAGTCAGGTGATCCCACCAAAAAGATATAAATACCTCTTCAGTGAGTTCACTTCAGTTCAGCCCAGTGGGGCTCTGCCCTGAGAGAGGAGAGAGATTCTACTGCTTCTGTAGACAAGCTGTTGAATGCAGATGAGAAGGGTTTTAGGAGCTCTAAGATCCAGGACTGTATTATGGGAGAAACTACTGATGTTAAGTAGTGATTTCTTTGCAATTATTTTGTTTTCATTTATTATTTTTCAAGCTTTTGAAAATAAATATCACACCAAGGTGTGTTTTAAACCTATGAATTTGCCTTATCTGAAGTTTATTGCCACACGCCAGACATAGTCCTAAACCAGGAATTTGGGCTAATATCAAGTACTGACACTGTAGTGCAGCACTGGTGGGGGCTGCAATGTTACTGCACCGTCCTTCGGATGAGATGTTATTATGAGGTTCTTTGGCTCATCTACAGTATGTTGCTATCTAGAGAAAGTTAAAGATCTCCATCTCCTAGCTTATAATAGGAGCAAGGGAATTTTTATTGGCAAAACCAAAACAGCAAAAGAACTTAAAGAAACAATGCAATACAATCAAATGTAACAAATCAAGTGCAAAAAAACAGAAGTAAAATCCATTTGAAAAAACAAAATCAAGGCTACATACCCCTATCCCACCCAATAAGCATCTTTCTAGAAAGACTGAAACTGTGACCTTTCCAAATATGAAAATTCCTGGTGGTATACATTATCTATCTCATACTGAATTTTATAAAGCAGCTCTGTTAGCATAAAAGTCTACTGCTGGAGCATAAATTTGCAGTGAACTTGCCATATGGCCCACTTTATACATGCAAATATATATGCCATGCTGCTATTCTATTTATGCCATGAGTTATCTAGTTTCCTAAACTCAAAGTATCATAAGTGATATAAGAAAAACAGGGTTCTTTCCATGTATGGGCTTCTAAAGTCCAGTGCCAGGATTCACTTAACTCTTGCTCTGGCGCAAACCTGGTTTTGTGTGAGCAAACGAGGTTTTACACCAAGCTGGTATTCACAAAGCTCAGTTTGTGCACTCAAACCGAGTTTGCGCTGGGGCAAAGTGTGGAAGGGGCCCCAATGTGAATGAGGGTGGGGACATGAATATTAGTACTATTTGATTTACAAGTATTTGCTCCAACAAGGGCCTCTTATGTGGCCTCTTGCGCTGAGCAAATACCGACTGAGACCTTATCTTATCCTGCGCAATCCCAGTGGCTGGCAGAGATACTGCTGCAGCCCCTCAGCTGATTGCTGGCCTGATGTTAAAATGTAATTTTTCCCTAGTGGGAATGGCCCCACCCCACCGATTGCCATCCTGATATGAGGAACAGAGTGTTCCCTGGTGCTAGTGGGTCCCCGGCACGATCGCTGGCCCAATATGAAAAATCTAATTTTCGCTGGTGTAGTGGTCCACCCCAACAATCTCTGGCTCGGTATAAAAATCATTTTCCTGCGTCCAGTGGTCCCTCGCCACCCACACCCATGCCTGATCTATAAATAACATTTCCCTGGTGCTAGTGGTCACCCCCACACAATCACCAATTGCTGGCCAGAGTATGAAAAAATGTTTCCCTTGTGCTAGTGGTCACTCCCCCACCAATGGCCGGTCTAATTTTATAAATAAATCTGTTCCTGGTAGCGTCCAGTGGTCTCTGTCCCCCACCTGATCATCCACCTGATGAGACATATAGTTCTTCCTGGTGTCCAGTGGTCCCTCCCTCCACCCAATTGCCCACCCAACATTGACACTACCTGCTAGAGCGGGGGAAGTGGGGGTCTGTTAGACAGCAGGGAAAGGTTTAAATTCACTATACAGGGGATCGGGGATAGTGAGTAAGGTCCACTAGACACCAGGAAACAGTTTACATTTACTATACAGGGAATTGGGATGGGGGGTTACACTGGACACCACGGCATATGCTGTCAATGTTGGACCACTGGACACCAGGGAGAAATATATGTCTCATTGGGTGGGTGATCAGATGGGAGGAGGGACCACTGGACACCACCAGGGACAGATTGATTTATAACAGTGGACTGGTGATCAGTGGGAGGGGGGCCACTAGCACCATGGAAACATATTTTTTCATTCTCCAGTCGACAATTGGTGATCACGGGGGACCACTAGCACCAGATAAATATTATCTATAGATCAGGCATGGGTGTGGGTGAGGGAGGGACAATTGGACATCAAGTAAACTTATTTTTTTATACTCAGGCAGGCGACTGGCATTCACGGGGGGGGACTCCTAGCCCCAAGGAAACCTTTTATTTTCAATATCAGGTCGGCAGTTGGTGATCTCAAGGGAGACCACTAGCACCAGGGAAATATTATTTATAGTTCTGGCATAGCGGGTGGGGAAAGGACCACTAGAAACCAGGGAATACATATATGTCAGCTCAGTCAGGCATCAGGTGGGTGGGTGGAGGGACCAATGGACACTAGAGAGTCAGGGCTACTATGGGCATGGGCTGGGGGCATTCTAAACTCTGGCACAGCCTATAGAAATGGGTTTATAATGGGCATGCAAATGGCGACATAGCACCTTGCATGCCCAATGGATTCATCTACATGGCTGCTTTTGTGACTTCCAAATAATGCACCTGCATTATTCATTGCAGTCCATACTCCTGGCTGCATATTGGGGTGGCACTAGTGGGGTTAGAGGTAGCGGTAATGGGGTTACGTTGACTCATCCTGTTCCTATTCACAGTCAGACAGCAGTGTGTTATCCAACTGTGAAGAGCAACCTTTCATGACTTAGGCAATCACAACATGCAATGCAAGCTTTTGTGCTTTGCTTTGTGATTTTTTGTGAGTCTTGCCCCAGAAGTTTGATATGTAAGAACAGTCAAAAACCCAACAAAAAGCAATGTTGCATTGTTTCTTGTTACATGACACAGTTGGGTTGTAAACATACCCTATCATTAAAAGTTTATGTCTCTGGTCATCTCTCATTTGGTTTTCATGGCTGTAAGTCTGATACCATCGTGTCATTAATATACTGTCCTTAGGGACTTGAGTAATTCCTGGAAAGATGGGCTCTTCAAAAATGGTCTTGTAAAATCAACGCATAGAGCTGTTTTCTAGTCAGGGACTGAATCTGTGTTTGAGTCAAATTCCATTGCCTTATCCTATAGAAACAGCTTTTGATAAAGCTGGGGTGGGTGGGCGCTGAAGCTTGAGTAAATCTTATTGCTCCTTGTTACCACAATGAAGTAAGGGAGCGACCTTTCTCTGAACCAAGGGACACATGGCAAAGGAGCCTTTATTAGAATGGGACTAATATTAGTATTAAAAAAAAGACCACAGGATTTACTCTTCCTAAGCACCCTCCTTAACCAGTCGGTATGTGTGACAACACTTTACTGGATTCAATTGACTACCCCATAATAACAACAACAAAAAAAAAAATAAGAGGCAAAAAAGTCTAGTCTGTAAATTAATAGGTACAGGAATAATATAAGAAACGTACAAAAAATGGGAACTATAAAGGTTTTTATTAAAAAAAACAAAAAACCCATCTTCTTCCTTGTCATTTGCCATGATTTCTATACATGAATTTTATGTTCTGCAATATCTAATTTAAGTTGCCAGTTTTTAACATCCATGTCTTCATATCCAAAAGAAATCCCCAGGATTTCTATCTCATTTTTTTGTAACCTTAATACTTGATATATCAGTTTCAGAAATTGTTCCTAAAGCTAACGCCTTACTGTTCCCTTTATTAATTTTAATATCCATTTTTGGAGTAGGGGAGTCTATCATAGATGCTGCTTTTTCTCCGGAAGGACCATGTCATCTGCATAGGAAGATACCTTTATTATAGTGTGACCTGCTGCCATAGCGATTGGGGTAATGTCTGTTGCTTTCTCTAGCAGTCTAAGAACTGGATCTAAGCAAAAAACATACAATGATGGGCTTAATGGGCAACCTGGCAGACACTCTGCTTTACTGTGTTTTCTCTCATCACCTGTCCCCACCTTCATTTTACCCTCCTTCCTGTCACTAAGTAGTTTGCTCCCTCCTCCTCACTCCACCCCTCCCTTCTCCCATCTCCTCACCCCTTTCTCTTGCATATTGCCAGCACTTGCTACTCCTCTCCAGCACTTTCTTGACTAGGTCTTATTTAGACTGCTTCATTATAACTGCATTGTTGTCTCATCATGTTAGCATTGTTATTCAAGTGTTTGCTACCACTTTGTATGCACCCATTTTTGTTGTACCCATTTTGAACGCAGAACCTTTGTAAACGAACCTCTGGTTCAAAGGTCTTCGTAATCCTAGCACTCAATAAATAAATAACTAAATAAATAAATAATAAACAGGGGGTCCTCTCCACCCATTAACCAGAGGTAGCAACTCAGCATTCTAGTATAGTAACTGAATCATATTAAGATATGTTTCTGGTATTCCATATATCTTAAGTACCTCGTAAAGGTATGCATGCCTCACAGAATCAAAAGCCTTCTTTTGATCCAATGCTACTACAATGCAATCTAACCTCATATAGACCCCTCTTTCAATGACTTCCTGGGTTATATAATAAGTTTTTCTGAATCATCTGTCCTGGAATTGAACAGGTTTGCATGGGGGTTATTAAATATTGTGGCACCTTAGCAAGCCTTTTGCACAAAACTTTTGATAATATTTTAAAGTCAAGGTTTAGCAGGCTTAAGGGCTGCCAATTTGGCAAATCTGACTTGTCACCTTTTTTATATATAAAAAACATGGTTCCCTGACACATACTATAACTAAGATGTCCCAAATATATCATGATGTTGAGCAGTACTGTAAGTATGGGAGAAGGTGCTGTGAAAACTGTTTATAAAATTAGCTACATGTGCCATCAGGTCCAAGGGCAGTACTGACTGATAGTGAATTAATAACTTCAGTAACCTCTGCTTCTGTGATATCTGCTGCTAAGAAGGTTTTGTTTGATTCTACTATCTTTGGCAACTGCAGGAAAGACAAAAATTCCCAGTTCTTATTTCCATTATGTAAATGTTTACCAAAAGTTTTACTTATATATTCAGAAACTGTTTGTAACATCTCTTTTTGTCTACATGTATCCTACCAGTCTCATCTTGTATCGCAGAGAAAACTTGGTGTTTAACTCAATCTGTCATAAGTGTTGACCTGTAATTTAATTCCTTATGTTTCATATTTTTGTTCTATAAACAGGATTTTTGCATGGTCATAATGGAATTTGCATGTTTCTTCCTTGGTACTTTTGATCTGGTCTGATAAGTCTATACCAGAATGTTTAGCTAATGACAATAATTTAAGTAAATGTGCTCTATGACCTAAATAAGTTATACTGCATATTTAGAATTCTCTGTTTCACAAAATATTGCGCTAAGTGTCTAATTTCAATTTTGGTATCCTCCCACCACTCTGTTGGGTCATCATAAAAACCATACACTGATTTTTTAGCATAAAGTAAATTGAGGATGCCCCCATGGAAATCCTTATCTGTGAGAGAAGAGAGGTTCATTCTCCAGAAACCGGGCCTGTAGTCTGTCCCAACTGACTGCCTAAAACCACTTTTACCAATTTGTGGTCTGATGTTTCTAAAGGAAGGGTATCCACTGCCTGTATTAGCAATGAAGGAGACAGAAACCGAAAATCAATTCTGAAGGAAATGGGACCCTTAAAAATGTATGTTCAGGAGTTTTCTTTACATGGTCATAAACCTCCTGCAATCCTGACTTTTGCTACAAATTTTTAAAAAAAAGTGGTGTCACAAAATATTTTGTTTCTGTTTTCCTGCCCCAGTCTTTCGGGGAAATCCCACAATTGAAATCCCCACCAAAAATGATTCCCTTAGATGTATATAAATATGGTTGGACGAGTTTAAAAATGTCTATTCTGTCTGATTTAGATTGTGGGGCATATATGTTAATCAGACTGAAAGCTTTCCTACAGAAAAGGATATTCAAAATTAAAACCCTTCCTGGGACTAAATCAATAAGTTGAGTAACTTTAACCCTTGCTGTGCCACAGACTGATATATCAGATTGAATTCCTAGATGTTCTAATTCTTTCGGCAGCCTAAGGTTAACATTTGTAGGGGAAATAGAATAGCAATACCTGAGCAGGTATCCTCCCAATCGTCCAAAAAAAGGTTCTTTTTAAATTTTTCTTGACATTATTTATATCCTCTAAAGTATATGATCAGTATCTTGTAAAAACATACAGTACCCTGTAGATACTGCGAAACAGAACAAGTTGTTAGACATTTTTCTTGTTCTGTGTACTATTCACATTGCTGGTGCTAAAGGCTATAGTATCAAGCATTTTCAAGGGGAAAAGGTGAGACCCTGAAAACATAATTTCTTCTTTCCAGAACTTCCAAGTTTATACCTTGTTTTCCTCTTTTCAGTCTTGGAGAATCTGACAGATCTGGCTGTGTGCATTCTGTTTCAGAAAAAGGTTCAAGTTGGGTGGAGACAATGGAAGATGCATCAGACTCCTCTGCAGCGTCTGCCCAGTCTATGTTGAAAGGCCTGAAAATGATTGTCTAGGGGTAAACTGTCTATTTTGCTTTGCTTGGTCTTAGGTTGCCCTCCAGTTCTTTTGATCTTGTGACAATACAAAAGGAGTCTGGGACTGGAGTTGGGGGGGAATCTGACCATGCTTCTCTTGAGCTAATTTGGACTGTACTTGAACATGCATCTGATCAGCATGTCATACACTTGTGTCCACTTGCATTTGCTCCTGGGGTTGCTGAGATTGTCCACCAGTTTGAGTAGGTTGTGCCTGCTCTGTGGGAGATTCTGTCTCCTGGTCCTCGAGGTGTGCATTGGTGGGATCTTGGCAGGTTGGACATGCTGCTCACAGTGCTCTGGGTCAACCGTAGTGACTTCCACAGAAGCTGATGTATCTCGGAGGGGGTTGCAGCTATACTAGTCTCAGTTGCTGCTCTTTGTTCTTCCCTTTGTCTGGCTTTTGGGCTAAGAAGACATAATGATCATGAGTAACCTGCTGTGTGGGATCTGGGCTATTCTGTGAGGCCCAGGGACAATTTCAATAAGTATGATCTGTATCTTCGCATGGATTACAATTTGTTTTATTCCAATGCTGTAAACTTGAGTGGCCAAGAAGAGAGTCACAAGTGTTACTGAGATGAGTTTTTGTACCACAATGGTAACAAGCTTTGTGTTGGCCTACATAAAAGATCACACCATGGTGTCTTCCCAGAAAGAAGTAGTTTGGGAGGTGGGAGATACTGTCTGCTGTTTCTTTTAAAGTGACCTTAAAGTGCCACCCCCCCCAGCACAAATATGCTCAGTGTCCAGGATGGGGTCAGGTGGCCAATTATCCTGCATCATTACTAAAGCCAGTAAATATCAGCCGCTTCACCCTCATTTTAAACAGAACTGTAACTTTCCTGAAACAAGGTTTAGTCAGGGGATTGCAATGAAAGGAACCCAAGGAGGTGTAGTCTGTAGTTCATTGTATTTGTTTTCCAGAAACATTCCAGACCTGCAGGTTGTTCAAAACTTACATCAAAACTGTGTCCCTGAAGAATGAATAAGGGCATAAATCTCATAGGCATAAAATGCATACTCTCCTTTAGCAACTGCCTGGCCACAAAACTCTATCAGGTGGTTCTGCAAGTCCACCTCAATAATTTAACCACGCTGCGTGTGGCATTTGCCAGGTTCAGGAGCTTGCCTGAAGAAATCAGAAAAATGGCGAGGTCCTGGTCTTGGGTCCCACGCACCCTCCCATAGTTAAACAGCTGGAAGTGTCCTGGGGGGGAATATGTCCTTGACCTGTATTTAAACCTTCTACAGTGTCCATTGTACCCTCTGCTTGAGGTTTAGCTTGTAGGGGTGGAGCAGCAGGGGAAATTTGGGTTCACTGGCATGTCTGAGGGTTGTTTCTGTCCCAATTGGCATGCTACATTCATTGTGTGTGTTTCAGAAGAAGTTATAGGGTTCTAGTTGCATTTCATCTTCCTCAATGTCAGGATTTATGATACTGTTCTCAGTAGGTGCAACAGATGATACTTTCTTTTGTATTAGAGATATTATTAGTCAAAATGCATGTTAGGGAATGCAGTGTCACCTTCCAGAGCCTGAATGGTTTGTAAGACTTGGTCTTGAGAAATAATATCCTGGGAAAGCAGCTCTTTATTTTTTATTTTTATTTATTTCACCAGGAAGAGACTCCATTGAGCAAGCTCATTCACAAGGAGGTCCTGGGTAGGACAGCATACAATAAAACATATAAATACAGTAGTAGATAATACAGTACTAATAAGTTACAGTACAGCTGATATAAACATATATAGCACAACTGAGATCAGGAACTAACAGGTAAGAATCACGTAGCAATACCTAACTAATTATCATAGAATAATTATAAATATAAAACAGTCTCACAAATAATTGCTCACAGTAGAATGTATAAGGGTGATTATTTGGTTCAATTTAACAAAGATCTATAATTCAATCCAAGACAGAAACCACGAGCACAGATAAGAATTACATAGCAATGCCTTCTAATTATCATAGAGTAATTATAAATATAAGCAGTCTCACAATCAATTGCACACAGTGGAATGCATATAAGTGATCATTTAGTTTGATTTAACAAAAAATATATAATTCAATCCAAGACAGGAAGCCATGAGCACAGAATTATAGACATAAATTCCTTATACTACATCAGCAATCATATAACTTGGCATTTACAGGAACATATTTCTTTGCATAACTTTTTTAGGAGGGTTTTGAATCACCAATGCTTACAAGACTGGTAAGTTTAAGGGTATTTTTAATTTATTCCATACCATAGGGATGACACAACTGATAGCTGTTTTTCCATAGTGGGTGGCATACTTCAGAGTATCTACAAGGATGTACTTATTTTTCTTAGTGCATAACTACTATGGGACCATATGATGAATTCAGAAATTTAACCAGGGAGATTATTTGTTAATGTTTTATAGATCCACATATAAAGATTATTAAGTCTCCTTTTAGTTAGATATGACCATCCAACAATTGTACATACAGTACAATGATGGGTTCTAGGTACAGAATTTGTGACAAAACATATAGGGCCAGAAAGTCAAAGCATTGTGCCTGGCGCAAAGCCGTAGCACTGGAATAGTGCTGGATTTGTGCCACACTGCAATATTCAGAAGCCCTAATAGTGCCAGTGCTGTGTGATAGCTCTGACGCTAAAAGTGGGAGTGGGAGTTAGGGGAGGTGCCATGAATGCTGGCTGCACAGGATATCTAAATGTATAGCACCGAGCTACAGCCATTAGCGCGACCTGTAGCGCGGTACTAAATACTGCTGACAAAAAGCTGGCGGTAATGCAGTGGGCCCCCCCAGCATGATCCTCAAGCCCAATAGCCCCAATAAGCACAGTAATCCCTGGTGTGCTAGTGGTCCCCCCCACCCCCAGCACGATCCCCGACCCCCGTAGCCATGGTAATCAAATAATTGCCCAGGTGTTCTAGTGGTCTCCAACCCCCAAGCATGATCCCGGACCCCGGTAGCCCTGACAAGACAGCAATACCTAATGGTCTTGTGGGCCCCCCCACCGGAAGTGCACCGCCCGTTCTCCTATACACCGACTAGGTTCGGCGCCGGTGACCAGCTCAGCCCTTCTCTCACCACCACGGCCGGCTGCTGACTGCAGTATGCATGGGGATCTAAACCGGCAACCATAACAAGGACGTTTGCAGGCTGGTGTATTTTTCCTACAGAACTATGTTCAGACTGTAATTTTGCTTTTTTCTGGGCTAATTTTTCTTCCTCTTTCACAAGATGTTTACACAAAAAAGTTTTCTTGACTAAACATTCAGCTTTTAAATGTTCCGCTTAGTCAAAGCCACAGACATTACAGCTTGCTCTGTGGTTGCTACCACCATAGTGGAGACAGCTTGCTATGCAGCATTTGGTTCAGATCCATGGATGCATTTTTTGGGGTTACCTCCTCACAATTCTGAGTGGAGAGGAAGACAGGCATCTCCACTCAGGTATCCGGCACACTCTGCTCCTCGGAATCCGTACTTCTCCAGACAGGAAGCTGACAGTGCCCCCCCCCCCCCCCCATTGAAGAGCAGGGGAATTTTTTATGAAAAAACAAAAAAAAAATTTACATCATATCATCATATTGCTATTACAACATACACTTATAGTACTTTCAATATTTCTGTTTACAGTTCATCTATATACTATCACCCTACCCAGTGTGCATTTTTCCATAATGATCTACCTTTTTTCTTCTCCAAAGGTATTCATTTCATACTGATAGACAGCATCCAGTTCAGTTTGACTTTTAAAGATTAAATATTACAATGTTAGGTTTGTCCTTGCAAAATTTTCTGGCACCTAACTTGCCATATTACCCATCTCAGACAAGCTAATATCACATGTATTGTATTTTTGTTTTCCCACTGACTCCATTGCTTTCAAAGCTGCCCATGTATCAAAATGTCATAGTTCACATTACTGAAACAATCTGTTTGCCACATTCTTGACAGCTTTCACCATACAGTTTTCATAAATTCACATTTAAAGTACAAATGCCACAGTGTTTCTGTCCTATGCACTTCTCATCAATACACATTCTTTCATCAGTTGCTTTGTGCTTATGATCATCCCTCACATTAAGTTTACCATGGTTATACATCCAAATGGTTTCTTTCATTTTGGGGGATTCTCCTTTCTAAGGTTGCTTCTAGTAATAATACCTGGTCCACTTCAGTCCCTACTCTGAATATCAGTTCTTCATAATAGTTTTAGACACTATGGGCCCGATTCTCGAAGAGGGCCTACATCTGGCAAGCTGAGGCAAAAGCAGTTTGTGCCAAGCCCCATGCACCAGAGACCCTGCACTTGATTCATGTATGTGAGGGATCCTGGCATCTAAGTCCCCATGCCTGCGGCAACCCCACTCTTGTGGCAAATGCATGATGCATGGAAAGGGGTTGTCACAGGTCCTTTGTGGGACTCCTAACTATTGTGCCCCATGCTGGTATGGAAGTGCCCCACATGTATGGGACCCAAATTAGATGCCCCCTACAGAGAGCCCCTATGTGCCTCACTAGTCCCATACTGATAGACACCCCCACCCTGAACCCTAATGTCACCGTCTGTATGTTAATGCCCCTCATTGGTGGTCCACTGCCCTCCAACCCCCCCACCCCAGCCAGTAGTGCCCCCAACACCCCCCATACCCAGAAAGTACTGGGGGCTGGCGAAGCCCTCCACACCTCCACTTCTGGCCCCATACTGAACTGTCCTGTGCACTGTGTATGAGTGTGGACACATTACAGAACATGCTCCATGACAGTTCAGTTGGGGACTGGCTGTGGCGGTGTGTAGAGGGCTGCGCCAGTCCCCGAAGCTGTCTGGGGATCGAGGGTGTTGGGGCACTACTGGCTGGGGTGGGGGCGTTGGAGGGCACTGGACCACCAAAGAGGGGTATTACCATTATAAAATAGACAGTGACATTAGGGTTTGGGGTAGGGGGGAGCCCCATACAACATGTATACCTGTGGGGCACATCGGGAATTGGGGAGGGGTGACCCGCGGCACTCTTGATTCCGGCATTTCTTCCAGGGGAGCTATTTCAAAGTCCCCTGAGTCCAGCCCTGGCTGGTCTAAGGGTACTTAGAATTTCTCCCTCTGGGTGAGGTATGTGAATCACATTCTTGGCTGTGGCAGCTTGCATCTGCTGTAGGGCCCCTAATGTGTCGTGTATGTCTGGGTGCAGAGATGGCGCATGGCCCATTTGGGCAGGCAGCCTGCATTTGATGCAGGCTGCCTTTGTGAATCACATGGAGAGGATTCATGAATTCAAGGTGCAGCTTGCACCATATCCGTTTAGTGCAGGCACCTTACGTCCAATGTAGAGCTTTGAAAATCGGGCCCTATTTCTTTATAAATCTGTTTCCTGTTTTTTATCTAGAATAGGTCCATCTACAATTTCCACTGTATTATATATTGCTGGCATATAGTGATATACTCCAGTTAATCTGTTTTCATCTTTCGTTTAACCTTTGTACCCCATTGTGACCAGAACTGCTTTCCCCAGTCTTCTACTAGTGGAAGCCATATGTGTTTTTCTTGTTTCACTAAAGATGTAATATTTGTTTAAAAAAAAAATACTCTGATAAAACACTATTGGGTCTATCATATCCAACCCCTCTTCTTTCTTTCGCCTGTATGTATGACTTCTCATAACTGGGTTCAACCTACTTCCCCATAGTAGTTGAAAAAAATAAACCAAGTATTTTTGTTTGCATGCCAAATGGGATAGGAAATACTGTATATGTGATAAGTACAAGAAAATAGGAACTATAAAGCTTTTTAGCAAATAAATTCTATTCTCTTTAGTTATATTCCAAGACCTCCATCTTGTGATCTTCACCTGTGCAATCTCATATTTTTTCTTCCCAGTTCTCCTGTATTACATCATTAGGCCCAAACATTATCCCCAAAATTTTAACATTCCCCTTTGTTACTAGTATAGTACTGGTCTCATCAATCGGAACTCTCCCTACAGCCAGGATTTTACCCTTTACTTTGTTTGTTTTAATCCCAGTGTAAGTATTCAGGTTTTCAAAGCACTGTAGTGCCTGATTTCCCGATTCCATATCTGCTACAACTAGGATACAATCATCTGCATATGCAAGTTTTTTTTTTATTTTTCACCATTTGCTATCTTAACTTGTCTAACATTTTCTTGCATTTCAATCATTCTTAACGTATTGTCTAAATATAATACATATAGTAGTGGACTCAGGGGGCATCCTTGTCTGACCCCTTTAGTTACATAAACTGGAATGCCCATATGTCCATTAACTATAGGAAGGACTTGAGCTTCATTATGTAGCATTTTAATTAACCTTATAAATTCAGCAGGAATCTCATATAGTTTCAAAGCTGCCGAAATATATTCATGGTGCACAGCATTGGAGGCTGTCTCTTGATCCAATGCATATATGAACCCATCTAATTTCTTTTTTTTTTTTTTAGTATGCTTTTTGTCCCAGCCTTGTGCCAGAACTCAGTCCTGATCACGGCCCCTGCCCCCTGCTCCCACATGAGCCATGCTCCCCCATGCCCCTGGCTTACCCCCCCAGGTCGGGGTTAGCTGCACTTGGTGTTGTGAACGCCAGTTTGGGTCAGGGATCCAGCCTGGGAGCACATCAGAGGCGGCGAGGAGGGCATCATGGAGGCACTTGCTGGGGATTCTTCTGTCCCTGAAAGGACGTTTTTCCTCGGGGCCGGGGATGTGCAATGATGTCCTGAGTCCACCCCACCTCCCCAAGATGTCCAGATGCTGGCTGCAGTGGAGCCCCTAGCCTCCACCAGGGGTCCATAATGCACTGGACGTTTGTCCCCTCTCCCCCCAGAGAAGGAGAGCAGTCCGGAGGACACTCCATCCATCTACCCCCGGCCAGCCCTCCAGCGACCCAGGTCCATTCCCGAACCCAGGTCACCGGTGTCGTGAGCGGAAATCCAACCGCTGCGCCGATGGGACAGCTATGAACCCATCTAATTTCATCTTTGTTCCTTTGTCCACTGTTTCCCTGATATAAATTTAGTTTTGTTTGATATTCCTGTCAGGTATTACACATGTTTGGTGTCTAGTACTATATTTTGTGCAACTACTGCTAACCTTTTTGTTGGTATTTTTGCCAAAATTTTATGACCTGTTGTGAATAAACTAATTGGCCTCCAATTCATAACATCAGCCCTATCCCCTTTTTTATTAATAAACACCATAATCCCTTGCCTCATGCTATTACCAAACTGTCCATTGTGATATATATGTAATTATATACCTCTTTTAACATTGGTAATAATTCTTCTTGAAACATCTCATAGAACTCATTGGGGATTCCATCTATCCCTGGGGCTGTCTTATTTGTTAAAGAGCATAAAGCTTCCCTTATCTCACTTTCTTGTATAGTTTCTTTCATTATTTGCTTATCTATTTCTGGAATGTTTTTAACTGTTACATGATCCTAGAATCTACTACCCCCCATCTGTCTTTTCCCCCGAAATCTAGCGTTTACATGCTCTTGTACAATTAATTTGATTCCCTTTGTCTCCATACACTTATTTCCATTTTTGTCCAGAGGTTCAACCATAACCCTGTTCTGTATTCTTTCCTTACTACTATAATAGGGCTTTACCTAGTACTTATTTCCTTGGGTCCCACTTTTTTGTTCCATAATAAGCAAGTTTGCCCTATTATACTGAAAATTAAACATATTTTGTTTTACTTACTGTATTCGGTCAGACACATCACAATTACTTTCTTTTTATTGGGTTAAGAGCCTTAAAGGTTTTTTATTTATTTTGTTTTTATTTATTTTGAAATCTTGGATAACACCAGTGAGCGGATGCTCGCTAATTGGTTCCACGTCAGTTAACAGGTACAGAGTGATACATAAACATTCAGATACATAGTGGTTCAGTGGCAAATATATAAATACATGCTACAGTACAACAATACAGATAAAGTACAAGGTTACACTATACTGAGGCATTGTACAATGTATACCCACATCAAGGAGAGACAAAATCAGTAGAGTAGGCAGAGGGAGGAGAAGGGAGAAGATGGAGAGGAGTAGCAGTGGAGGAAGGGGTGGGTGGGGTAGGAGGTGGAGGGGTAGGTAAGAGGTGGGGTGGGGTGGGGTGTGGCAACACCATGGGAGAGGATGGGGGTCAGTAAAGTGCAAGATCTGGGCTACCTAGTGGAACAGTGACAGGGTTAAGAAGTGCTAGTGGGTAAGTACAGACTATGGCAATGGGATTACTGACTTGAGGTGGGATTTAGTTGGGGGTAGGCACAGGTACCCACGGCGAGAAGGTGTTGGCGCAGTTTGTGTTTAAAAGAGCCAGTCGTTGCTGCATCATAGATGTCCTGAGGCAGCGCATTTTTCCAGAGGGGGGCCCGGTATGAGAAACCCCACTGAGCCAAGGTAGTGAGGTACCTTGGCATGTACAATACTTGAGAGGTGGTGTTTCTGGTTTGCTTTGTGCTTCAGGGAGGGGTCAGTAGGTTTAGTACTCTTGGTGGTAGAAGGTTTAAGGAGGCATTTTTGGCAAGGGGGCATGTTTGGTATCTGATTCTTCCACTGAGCTGTAGCCAGCCAGCCATGGTATAGAGATCACAGGTGTGCGTGAGTCTACTAGCACCTGTGAGGAGATGGCAGGCTTTATTCAGTGCAGTTGAGATGTGGTGGAGGGTTGTGACTATTGCAGATCCATAAATCACCTGCCCATAATCAATGAGTGAGACAATTGAGCTATTGATGGCAGTGCTCAGGGTTTCACGTGTGAGACAGTGCCTGTGCCAATACAGGACCCTGATTCTGGTATTAATGGCCCTTGCAGTGAGGGCGATGTGCTCGGCATATGATAGGGTGGAATCGATAGTGATGCCTAGGTTTTTGAAATGCCAAACTAGTTCAAGAGTGGCACCCCCAACATTCATAATTGCAAGGGGGAAGCTCTGTGTTTGCTTTGTGGGGCAGAGAACATCATGGTCTTGGTCTTTTTATAATTCAAGACCAGTCTATGGTCCTTAAACCACTGTTCCGCGGAAGCAAAGCCACTTTGTAGATCCGCCTCCAGATGTTCAGGGTGTTGGCTGCTGGTGAATAAGACCACATCAACTTTGTAAAGAGCATTTGACATGAGCTAGAGGCCAGGAGGTTATTTAAGAACAAGCTCAACAGCAGCAGTCCTAATATGGATCCTTACAGTACACCAGATATGACAGGTCTGCTGGCAGAGATCACATCCCTGATCCTAACCTGCTGATAGTGGTTGCTCAGGTAGCTAGTGAAACAGCTCAAAGTTTCCAAGAAGAGCCCAATGTCAGCCAGTTGTTTGAGGAGGAACCCATGGTGCACTGTATCAAATGTCTTTGATAGATCAATGAATGAGGCTCCTAGCAGGAGGCCTTGGTCTAAAGTGTGGTGGACGTATCCCATAAATTCTAGCAAGGCCATGATGGTGCTGTGGCCACCCCTGAATCCGTGCTGTTCAGGACATATAGTAGTTTATGGTGGTTGAGGTACTTCACAAGTTGATCGGCCACGATCCGCTCTAGGGCCTTGGAGAGCAGGGGGAGTATCAAAATTGGTCTATAGTTGTTGTGCAGAGTCCGATCACCACTTTTATGCACCAGGGTAACTATCACAGATTTCCAGCATTGAGGGAATTGTGAGTGACAGAGTGAGAGGTTTATAATTTGCATCAGCAGGCTAAAAACTTCCTCAAGTGCCAAGCTAACAAATTTTAGGTCTAGGGAGTCCCCGCTGCATCTTGACTTCCCTAGTACCTTTTCCAGGTATTTTCTGGCATCAACTTCAGAGACTACTTTGAAGTGAAATAGTGGTTGGTCATGTGGAGGCAATCATTGCCCTTGTGGGTCATTTGTGGTGATGGGGATTGAAGAAGTTAGCAGGGAGCACGCTGCTTAGGTCCATGAAGGCATTATTCAGGAGTTGGCAATGAGAAGAGGGTCTAAGGACGACACCCCATTGATTTGTGAGATAGCTGGCGCATTTTGGGGTCTTTCCCAGTGATGTCATTGAGGTTGTCCCAAAAGGATTTGCTGCTATTTCATGAACTGGTGAGGGCTTCTTTGTAGTAGGTGCTTTTTGCATGATGGATGGCTTTTGTGCAGTCATTTTGTGCTTGTTTGTACCTTTGGATGTTTGCTGCTGAGCCATGTGCTCGTGCCACTTGCCAGAGATGATCTCTTGAGGAGAGCTGCTCTAATAGATCTGGAGTAACCTAGGGGTTGTAGTGCCCTTTGATCAATCTTGTTTTTATCACGGCGTGCTTGTCACAGACAGAATTTAATTTAGTTATGAAGAGGTCAAGGGCCACATCCACATACTTGGCTTCATACAGGTCAGACTAATCTTGGTAATTGAGGTTTGTTTTGAGTGTATTTATTTATTTATAGTTTTGGAATGAATACCTTTGAGCCAGAATGACTCTTTTACAAAGGTTCCATGTCAGTGAAACACAGTACAAGTCAGTACAGACAAGAAGCATAATACCTATAACATACTAGCAGATACAGGGCGATCAGTGGTTACACAAAATTAAACTGTCAGAAAGGATTCAGTACTATTCTAATACAAATATATGCTGACTATAGGGAAATATTTAGTAAAGTTACTAATTTGGTGCAGTTTTGTTACTAAGTGCTAGGTTACCATGAAGGAAGTAGCCAGGAGGCTTGTCAACAGCTGGCAAAAAAGAAAAGAAATGGGGGGGATGGATAGCGTTAGGAAGCTGGCTGAGGGGTAATAGGTAGCTGGGGCTGTTTTAGGGGGCTAAAGAGAAAGGATTGTGGCAACAGAGGGCACTAGGATGGTGATTTGTGAGTTGTTGTAGATGGCCTTTTAGGAGAACACGCTTGATATATTTCTGGCAGGAGGTTTGCTGTACTTGTTATTCCAGGTGCATGTGACAGGAATGGTCACTCAGAGTGTCTGGGAGTACAGTAATATTGTTGATATGTGCAGGACAGAGTGAGTATCCAATCCAGCAGGGTGCTGGTGCCAGTTTTGTAACTGAATCTTGTTGGACATTCTATCATTTGGGAGATGTGGATGGCAGACAAGGTGTCCTTGATACTGGCAGATGATGGGGAGAGCTGGTTGATGTTGAAATCACCTAGAAGTATAATTTCTATGTTGAGGCTGAGGGTACTGATATAGTCCATAAGGTTGCTGGTGCCAGCTGCTGTCTGTTTAGTTGGGATGTATACTGAGAGCAGGGTGAGCACTCTGTGTGCACCTAGGATAAGTTTGATGGCCAGTGCTTGTAGGTTGTCATTCATGCTGGGGTGGGGAGGCAGGCCATGTTCCTGCAGATAGTCGTTGGTGTATATGACACAGTCACTGCCTATTTTTGAGAGGTGGTCCTGCCTAAACAGGTAGCGCTATATCTGGTATCTTAGGGGAAAGCCAGGATTCCACTATGGATAGCACATCCAAGTTATGTTGAGATACCCACACCTTCAGGTTGTCCATCTTGGGAAGAATGCTACAGATGTTTATTGAGGCCAACCTAAGCCCAGCTGATTTTTGTGGCTGTGCACTCAAACCATGGGGAGGACACGTGTTCAGGTGTATGTTGCTCGATAGTAACAGTAGGAGAAGAAGCAGTCAAGTGAGATGGTCCAGAAGAAGTTTGTTAGTTCGGGATCATGATCTCTTGCTCAGTAGTCTTGATATTGTGGATCCAAAGTGAGTAACATATCCGTGGAGGAAAGGAACTATAGGAGGTCAGTGATCGCTTCCAGAGTGTGAAGGGTTTTGCTGACTGTAGCTGGTCTCCATGTGATAGGATGAGGTCACGGATCCATAGGCATTTAGCACTACCCTCAGGTGGTAGAAATGACCATTTTGGTTGAATGCAGTACACAGGTGTCCCAGGAGGCAAATATGATAGAGTAGGATGATGCCCTGTATGATCCTGATGGCTGGGGTGGAATTGTCGGGTACTTTGCTTGGCGAGGTAATGCAATTGGTAGGGGTAAGGCAGCAGTTACTGCTCGATTAATAGGGTTATTTTCAAAGATTATGGGTCTAGGCTGCTGATACAAGTAAGGGCAGGATATTTTGAATGGATCCAGTTATCAGAATAGTAATAATAATAATAATATTTTTATTTGTATTGTGCCTTTCAATACCAAGGTGCATTCCAGTAAAATATGATACGGACAAGATATACGTAACAGTAATACAAAACTATTAAAACAGATACAGCAATTAATCAGAACCACCACAGGCCCTTTCCCATAAAAGGTTTAAAACTTCCCACGGTCATACACTCCTTTATCCGACGGGGTAGAGAATTCCAAAGGGAGTGGGCCACGAACATAAAAGCCCAGGCCCCAGCTGATTTTAATGTAACCCTAGGAATCTCTAGCAAACCCTCATCAGCTGAGCGAAGCTGCCTCACAGGGTGGTAAGGAATCAGGAGTTCTTCCAGGTAGTCAGGGCCCAGATCATGCAGGGCTTTAAAAGTCAGTAATCCGACTTTGAAGGTGATCCGCCACTGAATTGGCAGCCAGTGCAGTTCCCGCAGCACCGGAGTAATATGAGAAGATCTAGGAGTACCTGTAAGTACTCGGGCTGCAGAATTCTGCACCAGCTGCAGGCAGCAGATATCAACCCCTGGAAGTCCAAGGTAAAGCGAGTTGCAGTAGTCCAGGCGTGAGGTCACAAAGACATGGATCAGAGTTGGCAGATCGCCGGACGGAACGAGGTGCTTGATTCTGGTGATGTTTCTCAGATGATAAAAAGGAAGATTTTACCACTGCTGACACCTGAGATCGAAGAGTCAGCCCCACATCTAAGATCACCACCAGATCTCACACATGTTCAGAGACCAGTAGCTCGACATTGCCACAAAACACCCCAGATGGGGAGCCTGCCACAGGTCCCCCTATCCGGTGATCCGGATCCAATACCAACACCTCGGACATCTCAGAATTCAACTTCAACCAACTGAACCTCATCCAATCCTGGATTTCATTTAGGCAACTATTAAATACCCAGATAGCTCCTTCCTGGTCGGGTGCAAAAGACAGGTACAGTTGGGTACCATCTGCATAACAGTGAAATCCCAACCCATACCATCTCACAATGTCTCTGAGGGGAAGCATGTACACCACAAACAACATGGGGGGACAATATAGAGCCCTGAGGAACCCCACAAAATAGAGAGATGGGATCAGAGGAAAAGACCACTGACACCACCCTCTGAGTTCTTCTGATGAGGTATGATGTGAACCATCTGAGCACAATCCCAGAGAGTCCACAAATACATCTCAGGCACTCCAGTAGTACCCCATGGTTGATGATGTCAAATGCTGATGACAGATCCAATAGAACCAAAATGGACTATTTTCTCTGGTCTCTCGCCATCAGGAGATCATTGAGCACCCAAACCAGTGCAGTCTCGGTACTATGCCTCTTATGGAAACCTGATTGGAGAGGTTCGTAGATGCTACGGATGGTCAAATGGTTCTCCAACTGGGCTACTACCACCTTCTCGATCACCTTCCCTGCAAAGGGAAGGTTCGAGATAGGTCTGTAGTTAGCAAGACAGTCTGGGTCCAAAGATGATTTCTTCAACAAGGGTGTCACCACTGCCTCTTTCAAGGAATGGGGATATTCATTCAAGTCAAGGGAAGACCAGACTATCTGTGCTAGAGCCAGTAGGATGGGCTTTCCACACCCTAAAATTAGGAGTGGGACCTGGATCTAAACTACAGGAGGTAGGCGCCAGCCTGGACAATCCGCATAACATCCACGTTTCCAGACAGTCAAGGTACTCCAGGAGAACGAGGGGTAGTGACCCGATCCTTGCCAGTTGCAACTAGCATAGAACGCGTGTCAAACAGATGTCTGACCTAATGTCAGCCACCTTATCAGCAAAGAACCGAGCAATCTCATCACACTGTAGTTATGAAAATGCTCTATGGAGCTGTAGACAGGTTGGTTTGCACAATCTGTCCACAGTTCTGAATAGCTGAGCAGGTCAGTTCTGAGCGGCAGAAATTTCCCCGGACAGGAACTCTGCCTTCTTACAGGAGATTTCTGACTGATAGAATTGATAATGTTCTAACAGTTTAAGGTGGTCGGCATCCAGGCCAGACCTCCACCAACAATGTTCTAACCTGCGTCCAAGTCGCTGCAACTCCCTCAAGACTCCATCAAACCATGGGGCCCGAGGTCACAGGGAGAGGGACGTACATGAACTGGAGCAATAGAATCCAGGGCAGAAGTAATGGCGGTATTATAAGCCATAACTAGCGCCTCTGGATCATTGCAATGCACAGGAAGTAGTGATAGGTCAAGAGCCACCACAAGTCCATTAGAAGAAATATTCCGCAAAGGGCGGTATTTGACCATCTCCACAGGGGTCAGCCTACAAGGAGGGGTGCCAAAATTGAATATCACAGTGTAGTGATCTGACCAACTGACTGGTTCCACCCCCACATCAGAGGCCTCGATCCCCAGGAGGAAGACCAAATCAAGAGAATGGCCACCTTTATGTGTAGCAGTGGTAATTGCCTGTGTAAGGCCCAGTGAATCTATTAACTGGAGGAAGTGTTGTCCTAAATGCAAGAGTTCGTCATCGACCCATGCATTAAAGTCGCCCAGGACCATCAGCCTGGCAGACTCAAAGGCCAGATCGACAACAAAATCCGCTACTTCCTTAAGGAACTGCTTCTCATCTCCTGGTGGACGGTAGATGAGAGCACTTCGATAGCCCACACCTGCTACAACAGCACATTCAAAAGAGGTGATCTCCTCAACTGGAACACTAATGAGAGCCAATTCGTCTTAAAACAGACCGCAACCCCCCATGGTCCAGCCTGGACGATGTATCACCAGTACCGGCTGGAATTAAGGCCTCCAAATTGGTCCCAGATTATTATCCAGCCAGGTCTCGTGATGCAAGCCAGATCTGTAGATGAGGTAGTTATGCACCCCTTGTGGTGGCGTATAGGATGCAGATGGGAGATCAGACACTTAGTAAATTATAGGAAAGCGATGTGACCCTGAACACTATATAAGAAAGTGTCCAGATAGGGCGGGTGGTGGGGGGTGAGTGGCGAGCTGGCGCCAGCAGTTTAGCTCTCATTCCCAGGTATCTACTGCACCTTGTCCCCTCCTGTTTTTGATTCTGTGATCATATACTGATTCAAATCTTGTTTTGTGTCTTCCCACCAGTCTAATAAATTATCATAAAGACACTTTACTGATTGTCTTGCATCTAAAACTCCAATGCCTCCTGTTTGTGCCTTCTCATCCTGAAGCAAAGTCCAAATTAATTTTGTAATACCCTCTTCCTATTTTCAAATTCCCATGTGCCTCAATCTTTAGTTGTATTTCCATGTGATCTGATAACTCCAATGGTATAACAGTAACATCATTAATTGTAATCCTTTTTTAAACAAACCAAAAGTCTATTCTTGTGGAAAATTCCCTTTAAAAAAGGGTAATTGAATCTTTTGTTTTATGCTATATGCATCCTCCAACCCTGACCTATTTAAAATTGTCCTTAATGTTTTTGTATCACCAAAAAACATTTTCTGTTTTCCTGCCCCAATCTCTTTTAGCCAGCCCACAATTAAAATCACCCCCCATATCACAAATTTTGAGGCGTGTAGGTATGGTTCTATCTGTTGCACTAATGTATTCCTGGCAACCTTAGATGGAGGATTATATCTATTAATCAATCTGAAAGACATATTTCTAAGAATATCCACCGTTAATGTTCTCCCTGGATTAATATCCACCACTTGTAATACTTGCACATCTAAAGTGGTAAACAACATGCCTAATCCTGTGCAAGCTTCTTCTTCAATGGACCATAGTGAAGGGCCCCATTTCCATTCCTGCTGGGCTTGTTTAATCTCTTTTAATGTATGCAGCCTTGTGTCCTGCAAGTAAATAACATCTCCCTCCCAGTCTTTTAAAATTGAAAAGGTAACAGCCCTCGTATTCTTATTTTTTATACTATTTACATTACAGGACACAAAGTTGATAGTAGCCATTATATTTGTTGTATTGTTAGGTACTCATTTCCATGTATGCTTCAATTTTGCTTTTCTTTTTTTTGAAGTTTGAGTGTCCGTTGATTTTTACTCGGATAATTGTTAAGGCTGGGGAGATGTTACAGATGAGGTATCTGATTCCCCTTTAGAGTCTGTCCAATCCTTTTCTTGTAAAACAGTACATTAATTTTGCAAAGTTATCTTGCCAGAATCCATCTTTATTTGGTCTTGGGTGGCTTTAAACTTCTCCCAGATCTGGTGACGATTTGATGGGCCCCTCCCACTGGAGTCACTAGCGGTGGCATTGCCTGCGCATCTAATTCTTCTTCCTTTTGGTCTTCTATGTCTTTCCCTGCATTTCTTGTGTTTTCTTTGGTTCTTTCATGTTTTTCTCTGATTTTCCCCCTTTATTCCCTTGCTTTGTTCCATTTTGTATTTCCTGTTTCTCACATGGGGGGGAGGGGAGGATCCATAGGTGCATTATCCACAGCCTTCCTTTGTACTCTTGTATCTCGCACCTGCTGGTTGCCCTCAATTACAGGTTGGTTGTCCTTTAAAAGCCTTTCTTTTTGTGCAAGGGTCACTTGTTCAGCCTGCTCCTCAGGATCTGGGCTGTTATGTGATGCCCATAGGCAATTATGAAATGTATGTTCGTAAAGGTTACATCTCATGGGATTTTTACATATCTCACTATGGTGATCCAATGTACCACTCAGCGCACATTTAATTTACTCACAAATATTGTTACAATGTCCTTTGTCCCCACATCTGTAACAAGCTCGAGGCTGCCCAGCATAAAAAACTACCCCCCCTGCCTCTTTCTAAAAAAACAACAAAAAACAGGCGAATGCTGTGTATCACCATTTATCTGTTTAAGTTTGACCTTATACCTCCAGCCACCAGTCCAAAAGTGTTCTGCATCCCATATAGGGTCAGGATACCCCTGCACCGCACACCTTTGCTTTAATCAGAAGGAAATATCAGCTACATTTATGCCTTCATTTTTAAATAATACTGTGCCCATTGTGTATGCAGGCTTAGTCAGGGGAATGGCCACAAAAGATTTCCGTAGCGGTGTTTCCTTTAATTGATAATACTGCTTCCAGAACCTTTCTAGGCCAACAGGATGCTTAAAGCTAATGTCATGTATTGTGTCTCCAGGTGTATGTATTAGTGCACACACTTCATAAGCATTGTATCTCATACTGTCCTTGATAAGTTTTCTTCCCACGTACAGCCTATCTGGTATTTCTGGGAGCATTCCTTTGCATTTCAGCCTTACAGCATTTCTTCTCTTTGCTGATTCAGATGCAGTTTTCAAATGTTCAGGAAAAAAACTTTCTCTCACATTTTCTTTCCCTCATACTGACTCAGGCTGTGACTTTTTCGTTCTATCAGAATCACTTTGCTCTTACTTAGACTGAATAGTCTGGTGTTTCACATCTACTGAGGACTCCATTTCATCTTCTTTATTTTCTAAGTGCCCCTCCAGTTTTTTTGTATCATTCTGTGCTTCTTCCTCCCCCTCTATTATCTCAATAGCTGGCTGCTCGCTGTTATCAGAAACATCCTGATTCATAAAGTCTTGACTTGGTAAATCTTTATTAAAATCTTCCTTACCAGATGTGGCACCAGGCCCATTATTATTTTCTTGCTGTGCATTTAGAAGTTTTGTCCCCAGTGAAGTACCAGGGCAGTTAGGATCCCAGACACTCCCATCCGGCATCTGTTTCCATCCCACTATTTCAAGCATCTCAGGCACCCAGTCCAGTGTGTCCGGAAAAGCAATCTCTGGCCCATCTCTAGCTTTAACTTGATGTGCATCTCCTGGTAAAGCCATTTCCATATCAGTAGGTGTTTGAACTTAGGGCCCCCATTTCCGATGTTTGACTCGTCTGTCTTTTTGTGCTCCTCTTGGTTTGCTTGCCGTGCATGTTTCTCTTCAAGTTTAATACCGACCAGCTCCGTCTGTTCCATGAGAGGTGCCCATTTTAGGCCAAGCCTCTTGTGGCCCATAAGTACCATTCCCTTTGGGGCACCACTCCTACTTGATTCCAGAGCTCTTGTTTTCTTTGGTTGCCATTTTTTAGCTTCTTCCAGTGCCAGCAAGTGCTTCTCCAATGAATCATCTTCCTTAGCCGCGGCTCCCTTTGATGCTGCTGCGTCATCAGGCATCAGCTGGGCCTGGCTGTCAGGCACTGGTGCTCTGTTTCCAGCAGTTGTTTTTGTTTTAGTTTGTCAATTGCACTTTGAAGTTTCATTTTCTCCTCATTATGCCTTTGTTCCTCTTCTTGCAATTTAGCATACGACTCCCTTGTTCCTTCTACTCGTTTGTCAGCATTGCCAGCTTCTACCAGCGCATTTATATCTCCCTTACTGACATCAGAGTCTTTCATTTTCTCTTCTTTTTGCAAACACATCTCCTCCAGTCCAGTAATCTTTTCTGTTGGGTTGGTCTCTAGTGTCTCCGAGGTAGGGGAGAAGACCCGCTCCCCAGCCTCTCCAGCATCCATCCTCTCTGTTCACCTCCTGAGACTGACTCCTGGTATCCTCCTCACTCCAAAATGGGTTCTCCCTACTGGAAGAGCAGGGGAATTTCCCAAGTGTCCTGATCAACATCCCCCCATCAAAAAAACAGGTCAGTGTAACCCATCCCCAGGATACTGCTGGAAATGAGCTGTCACAGTTCACTGCACCTTTCCTGGTAAAAACAAATACAAATAAATAAATAAATATATAGCACAAAAATATTGCCATGGAGAAAATTATTTCTTTCATCGAGCTAGACTCTGGAGTTTGTATCAACATAATGAGAAATGGAACAACTTTTTTGCAGTTCATTCACATACTGGATTTGGTACTAAATTATTACAATGCTGAACAAGTGCTCTAGAGGTAAAAAGTTTGCTACAATATAAAAATGACAGCCATATCAGATTGATGTAATAAAAACAGTCAGTTCAACCCATCACAAAAAATGGCCACGCTCCAATGGGAATGCCAAATTAGTTATTTATTCACCCCAGTAACTTAAGACCCTGTAAGTTAGGGTTGAGGTTGTTTAGTAACATAATAGAGAAGTCTGCCTGCTTCTGAACACATGGCAGGCAGTTAATTTGGCCCATTAACAAATCAGATTTCAGCAGGTATTATTGGTCTCAACTGGATCTTATCCAGGTTTCCAGAGGGAAAAATTAGTACAAATATGAGGGTAGAAACTTTAAAAATGTGAGACAATGTTTAAAAGGTGCCATCAGATCTGTACTTTCCATAATATGTGGAGACTTTCTGGAACATTATAATGAAAATAACAACAGAAGTAGTCAGAGCTGGATGATCTCAGAATTCAGCCTGGGTTTACAGTTGTATTCTGAGTCTTTATGTCCCCCTTTGATTCTTTCAAACATAATTCTACCGCTGTGCGTTCCACTTTTGTAACCTAATCACTACTTGACAAAAAAGTCTACTACTTCCAGCTTAACTTCTTCCAAATAAGATTCTGCTTCAGAAGAATAAAGGCATGTTCAGGAGCAACCCCATCTCCACTGTTGAGCTTGCTCCTTAACATGTGATATGATGTCAGAAAGCTTAGAGTCCACGTTGACCTAGAACTAGCATTTTAAGCACAAAGAAGTCATCATTGGAGCCTCCCTTGAATCCCTTACTATTAACCTCATCCTAGGGGAAAACAAAACAATCACCCTTAGTACTGTATACCTCCCACCTGACACTCCCTCCCACGAGTTCCTTCCATTTCTTGACCTAAAGAACTCCCTCCCAAACAGTCAGGTGTGAATCTTCATAGGCAACGTTAACAAGAACTGGCAGTCTGACCAGGCAAATGAAGGCAGAGAGGCCTTCGCCGGGACTGATTTACATCAAATCATCACACAGAAAACATGCATTAACTACAGGACCAGGTACGAATCCACCCTCAACTGGATCATAGTCTCAACCTCCCCGCGGAGTGTTTGCCTCTGGTATCCCTCCCAGACCTTCTAAGAGACTCCTGTGCTGGTTTTTGCTATTAGTTTGCTAAGGGCCTGAAATGTGATCCAAAATATATCCTCACCAGGCACCTGAACAAACTTAACCTAGAGTTTTCATAGGCTCTACACATGGTGGACTGGTCATTTAATGAGCACATCACCAACACTGATGAAGCTTTTTACACTTTCTGTAAGTCTTTCCTTGCCATATGTGACTCTTTCATCACCATTAAGAAGCTCAGGGTCAGGGGTCAGAGAAATGAATTGCTCACTCCTGGCCTCCTGAAGCTTATTGGGACTAGGGACAAGGCCTGGGCTAAATACTGAAAACTTAGGCTACCCAATCTCCTTCAAGGCTTTAAAACTCTTTGCAACAGGTGCTAATCAGCTGTCCATAGCACTAAAACTAACCTCATTAGGGAAAGGCAACTTCACAGTGACCATGACCCAAAACTCACCTGGCAGACTTTTAATAACCTGTTAGGCAGGAACAGGAAAGATGACCAAATTTCCCTGTCTAGAAATGGCAGACTCATCTGCAAGACCTGGAAAATTATTAATTTTTCAACACCCACTTTGGTGACCTGGATCAGTACAAGCCTGATGTCTCCCCACTACCTGGGAACCCTACTGATCATACTCCTCCATCCCCTTCTCCCCTTGACTCTTCCCCAAGCATCCCCAAATTCTACTTCTGCCTCCTTTCCCCAAGAGAATCTCCACCTATATCTGTAAAAACAATCCAAGACCCTGCCTTGGCCCTGATGGAGTTGCTTTCCATGTCCTAAAACTCGCCATTGCCTCCATCGCCATCCCCCTCACAAACATATTTAATTTCTCTCTCTGAACTGGTGTCTTTCCTAGCATTTGGAAGAATACCATCATAAAGCCCTTGCACAAATGTGGCCCCAAAAATGATGTTGCTAACTATTCTCCCATTTCTATTCTTTCCTCACTCTCCTTGAAAAAATTGTTCTTGATCAGACTAGGGTTTTCCTTGATAAGTACAATCTGTTTACTGACTCGCAACATGAGTTCCGGGCTGGACACAACACTGAGACTGCCCTTGACAGTTTCATCAACGCTGTGGTTAAGACAAATGATGAAGGTCTCTATACTGGTGCAGTTTTTGTTGACCTTACAAAGGCCTTTGATCTGGCCGACCAAAACATCCTCCTCTCTTCCCTTTCCTCCCTGAACTTCTCAGTGGATGTAGTCAAATGGTATAAGGACAATCTCAGTGACTGCTCACATAAAACCGTCATCTGTGGTTCCTACTCTGATCTCTGCCCCATCAAGTATGGAGTCCCACAGGGCTACATTCTTGGCCCCTGCTCTTCTCCCTGGCTGTCAACGCCCTCTAGGAAATTTGCCAGTCCACTGATCTCATCCTCTACTCAGACGATGCTGCACTTTTCTGCATGGACAGAAACTCTTCCATCCTCCTAGAGAAGCTCCAAGCAAATTTTAACAGGCTACTCTACTGGTTCACCTCCCATAGCCTCATCCTCAATTTTTTAAAAACTAAGACAATGATTTTTTCTGGCCTCATAAAATCTACAGACTTTGTTTTACACCCCTCAAGGATAACCTTGGCAATCAAATTGAGTGGTATCTGAGTTTAAATACCTTGGCATTAACCTTGTCAGCCACCGGACATTCGAACAGTATACAAACCTTCTAATTAAGAAAGTTCATCAGAGGCTTGGCACCCTATACAGGGTAAAACAATACCTCATCCCAGCCACCAGAGCCCTTCCCGCCAACAGTTTCCTGCTCCCTGTTCTTGACTATGGATCCCTGATATAAACACACACTTCCTCTCCCTAAAAATTCTTGGAAGGCTGAAAGCCACCTACCATAACATGATCTGGTTTGTCTCTGGCCTCCCCAGGAATACACACCACTGCGAGCTATACCAGGCAGCAAGCTGGCTCTCACTGGAAGATTGATTCCACTTCAAGATTCTCTCTTTTTTTCTACAAGGCCGTCTGGGTCCTCCTTCCCAGCAGTGTTGCCAACATCTGGCAGAAACCAATCATCTCTCGACCCGCCCGATGCTCCACTTGCTCTTACATTGCCACTCCCTCTGTCACACTTCCCACGATCAACACTCCCTTTCCTTCAAGGGGGCCAGACTTTTCAACAGTCTTCCCCCCTGCCTGGCCCTTTGCCCATCTCTTTCCTCCTTTAAAACCAACGTTAAAAAATTCCTCTTGGATTACTTCTCCTGTAATCACACCTAGTTTAATCTCATCTTTTTCCCTTGTCTGTCTCTTCCTCTGTCTTCTTTCCTACCTCTTTCCAGGTCTTCTTCACCTATCCTTTTGTCTCTCCTGCTATTTCTGTAACTGTTGTTTTCTCTCCTCATGATTATCTTTCACTTATCTTTTTGTACGCTCATTATCCATTCATATTCTTAGGATACCTTGATTGTATTATTCCATGTAGCCTGTTTGCCCTCGCATCTTTAATTATGTTTAACTATCCTGTATAATTTTCTTTTGGTGTAATGTATATATTTATTTGGTGTAATGTAACTGTAACTGGACACTTGTGAAAACCGGCAAGTTTTGCCCACATGCCTTTTCCAGTATAAAAATTAAAAATGAAATGAAATCATTGCATAACCCCCTAGCTATTTTCTACCTTAACAGCCTCTCTTGTTTTCATTCTTGTCTTGATTTCTTGCCTGCCCAGACATTGATTTGCACTTTCCTTTTCTCTGTTTGATTACTTCAACTCCCTACTCATCAATCTAGTGTACTAAGTTATATGGCAAAACTCCAACAGCTCCAAAATGCTACTACCTGTCTTCTGACGTAGAAGTGCAAACCTGACCATATTTTTTTTTTCAATTGTTTAACCAGGTGAGACACACTAAGCTGAAAGCTTGTTTACAGGTGTGACCTGGGAGCACAGGGAATTTAAGTGACTTGCTCAGGGTCACACAGTATGCAAGTGGGGGCTGTGGGATTCAAACTCAGGCCTCCAGATTTACAGCTCAGAGCCTTAAACCACTGCGCTATACTGCTGCTCTTAATTCTTATTTTCCACAGAACTTAGTTTATATCTGGTCTTCTTGCTTTCAGAGTGTTTAATGGGCCTGCATGTTCCACTTATCCAACAGTTTGTGCCCTTATTACCTCAAAAAGAAGAATGGCTTTTAGCTTGCAAGCCTGGATTTTCTGTAGAAGCTATTTTTCAAATGCTGATCCTATTGTCCAGTCTAAACTAGCCTTTCAGTAAAGTGAATCGGTGTTTATGATCTGCACACTTAGTACATAGATACATAGACAGTGTCGGCAGATAAGGGCCTATGGACCACCTAGTCTGCCCATTTGAGCTTGTAAGTTCAGTTTGTTTTCCTAGAAGTCTGTTTCCCCTGACCCCTGCCCTCTAGAATTCCTTTATGTCTATCCCATGCATTCTTAAATCCCGTGATTGTTTCAGCCCACCCACTTCCTCTGGCAGGGTGTTCCACTTTCCACCACCTGTTCTGTGAAGAAATTCTTTCTCATGTTTCCTCTGAATCGTCCTTCCTCCAACTTCATCCCATGCCCTCTAGTCCTGAAACATCTTTTTCGCTAAAATAGTGTTTTCCTGCACCCTGTTCCTCCCTGTAAGATACTTGTATGTCTCTATCATATCCCCTCTCCCTCCTCTCCTCCAGGGAGTACATGTTCAGTTCCTTCAACCTGTCTTCATAGGACTTGTGATGCAACCCATGCACCATCTTTGTTGCCCTCCTCTGAACCTTCTCTACCCTGTCTATGTCCTTACATAGGTATGGTCTCCAGAACTGTACACTGTACTCCAGGTGGGGCCTCACTAGTGTCAAAACGTGCTCCAGGTGAGGTAAGGGCTCAAGTAGTAAGGGCCAGTTTACAACTGTATACTACAGTTTAGCATCCTTGGTATGTCTTCTATTGTTGTCAGAATGCATCTGTAATCCACTATAGAACTTTGTGTTTGTAAAGGACATAACTACATCATACAGTTCTAAAATGGTGCTTCTCATCAGAAACACCCATTCAGTTTACTAAAAGGCCCTCAAAGATGAAATAATAACAGAATTAGACACAGTGTTTGAAGAACAGTTTTTACAAGACAAAAAGTTTTTCACAAATTCAATGCTGGTCTCCTTTAAAGACCTGTTGTTCAAAATTTAGATAGGATACAGACACCACTGGATGTCTTGTTATACCTTAATTTATTAACAGAATGCCGCAACCGCAATCTCTTCTGTGAGTGCCTTTCACCACAACTCAGCAGTTCTCTGTTTGAGCAGCACATCCAAATTTAAACCTGCATCTCTTGATAAGATACTAAAGGACATGTAAAAGTAATGTTGTGATCAATACTTATAATGCTAGGTATCACTAAAAAGAAAGAATGCAAGTCAATATTCTGGAAAAAAGTGGACGCAAATACCTTTTTTAGAACACTACTGCTTTGAAGTGCCAGATTATTGTTATAATTTATAAAACTCAGGTTGCGGTAAGTTACTGTTGCACAAATATCCATGGGAAATGAGATGTTGCTTAATTGCGATGGGGTCCTTGAGGTGCAAAAAAGTCAGTGTCCAAAAAAGTCCTTAGTAAGGATCCCCAAAGCTTCTTAATCATATAAGAATGGAGTCTTTTGCACAAAGTTCCACAAACTTTTTTTTATTGTAGTTTGATTCTGCTCTGACATTTCAATTCTACAAACAAATCTTTTTTCAAACGGTTTCTTAGTTTCTAAGAAGAGTATACATATTGCCATCATTATTAAATAATTCATCATTTGTCTGCAGATTTATTCATAGACACAGGAGGCCTGATTCCAAGATGCGCTATGCATAGAGCAAGACGATTTACACAAAACCCCATGGTGAAAATCAAAACTTGCGCCATGCATTATGCAAGCATGATTCCAAGATGTGACCTGTGCCATGCCATATGCGGGTTGCACCAAAGGTGGGCTACGCCACCCACTACACCTGCAGCCCGCAGCAGCATGGCGCAAGGGTGGGTTATGGCAGCAACTGCACCCTATTCCAAGAGGGCGGCTACCATAACCCATGTACACTATTCCAAAAGCTACAATGGCGCAGTGGAGTTAGACCAAAAGGGAGATGGTCTAAGGGGCATCCGCCCATGCCAGTAGATAGATGCCCACTCTGCAGTGCCGCGGCATGAACATTGCCCAACTCCGCATATCTCCCCCATCACAGACATGCCCCCAACCCCCTGACTGTCGGGGACCCCGGGGTCCATTTCACCAAGTGCCCCCCAAATGCCAATGTTACCTGGCCAGCTCCCCCATGCCCTCTGGTGCATGCTGCAGTGTTCCAGGGCAGGGGGGCTCCAGAGACAGTTCTCTGCAGGCAGTGACTTGCGGTGCCCAGGTCCATTATGCCACTCCTGTGGCACTAGCCTGTGGCTGCCGCAAGTCACAGGATGTAGGTGCCAGGGACCCTGCCTGTCTTGGAATATGGTGCAGGGTCCCGGTGCCGTGCATTCTGGAATCGGGCCCAGAACCTCACTTTTCTTTTTATAATTTAAACAATGTTCTTAAATACATATATATACTTCTATGTTGTTTCAAGCCACACAATGGTATTCATTGTTCACACTAGACAAAAACAAATGGAAAAATAAAGACACTTTATAATTTGGAACGCAAGCACTTGTTGTGTCTCCTGCCTAGGCCTGTGAATGCTTATAGCCAAAAGCGGTCTACATACCTCAGAGTTTCTCTTTTCCTATAATGATTCCTGTCTTTCATAGACTTTTTCTATAAAATCATCCCCATATTGTCATATTCTGCAAAATAAACATATACAGACCTACTGGTTTCTTGTTCTTGCATCATGTATATATTGAAATTCTGTAGTAGGCATTTTTATTTTTTACCTGGTCTACCCGCTTTTGTTATTTGTTAATACAGCAGCTCATGCTGGCTTGATTTCCATTCCTTATTTACTGTGCTGTCTAGATAAAGAAAAAACATTTATTTGTTGAAAAGGTCACGTTCATCTTTACAGTGCTCAAATTGCTGCATAATTTGGAAAAACATGGTCACCTCTAGCATTCTCTTTAGATGCTTAATCCAAACTTGCGAATACATTGGTATTCCAGTATTTCTAATGTTCTGTTAAAAAGTAAATATGTCCTGCTGTTACTAACGTTGCCTTCAAAAGCTCTCAGAGTGAGCAGGTATTTGTTGAAAACCATACTCTTTACAAGGTTTTTACCTGTATGGAATGAAAATGGAGGTAGCTGCTGCCTAATGGCATCTTGGCATTTTCAGCTCTACAAGTGATGCCCTGGTACCACTCCCTTCCTCTTGAGCCTGCTCGTGAACGCCATGAGTGATGTCATCACTCAAGTTCTCGCAAGGTGTTGTGTGAGATTTACAGTTGCTGAGCAATTGTCAACAGCTTCCTTGCTGCTGCTTAAACGAGCTGGCTCTCACTGTGATTGCACTTATTTGCATTTACACTAGACAATGCCTTATGTAACTTTTTTGTTTTGGAGTCCAAGAGGTCCCTCACACTCCATGGAACACTGAGTACTGTTGCATCACCGCACTTAATTTATAGCAATATTCATTCTGCACTTTTGTGTGTAATAGCATGGGGGGGGCAGTTTCAGGTTTGGGGCACATCTCTTTTGAATATATCCCTTAGTTCAGCGTATGTAATTCCAGTTGCGCTAAGCGCCACTACTTCATGCCCATTGCCAGGTGCAATTTGAATATCGGGCCCCATATGTACAAACAATGGAAGGGGGGCTCAAGGCCACTAAAAGATTAACATATTCTTGAATTGACCACAGAGAAACATGTACTTTCACAGCTGTTAGTTTACCTGTGAACACAGTTCCTTTATTAAAGTGATGTCACATCTTTACAAGTGCAAATGCAAACACATCCATTAAAATCTACACAGAAGGAAGAAGTACATTGCTTGAAACACTTGAGATGGTAATTCATTTTTGTAACAATGCCAGCTGGCGTGGGTGGCTAACCCACCTCCTCAAAGGGAACTTTTCTTCACATCACCTGGCATGTTTCACGATGATAGTGCTTTATCAAAGGCTGAGTGAATGTCTCTCTGTGGCTAATTCAAGAACAAACTAATATTTTAGTGGCCTTGAGTAGGTGCCAGTTACCCTCTGATTCTGTACCCTATATGCGACGGACTAAGTTTTTTGTCCACAAAATTAGTAATTTATTAATAACTTTGTCATTTGCCAAGTATTTTGTACCAAACTTGAATGATGTCTTATGGACCCTCCTTCACTAACTCCCACCCAAATGAGTATTCAGCGGTTGCCCACAGAACACCAATTTTGAGTGGGAGTTACCAGTCATCACTAATGAGGTCGTGAGCACGGTAGTCTGTGAGAATTCACCTCAGTTCTGTTAGCAAATATCTAAGTCTTTGCACATGCATGATACAGTTTTAAACAGATTTAGATTTTTCCTATAAGTCCTGCATCGCTATAGCTTGGTATATAGTGATAAAGGCCTTGTGCGTGGCAGTCGACCAGGGAGGAGAGAGGAGGTAAGTGCTTGTTTCCATCTCAGGGTTGTAGGGGGCAGGTTAGCATTGTTGGAAGTTTACTGCAGACTACCAGAAGACAGAGCAATCACTTGACACCAGGGAATTAATTTATTTGGGAATAGGGTGATGGTAGGGGTGAACCAAGGGACACAGGTAATGAAGTATTATGGGGATACAGCAAGGATGTGGAGGTGTGCCACTGGACACCAAGGCTATTTTTCATTACCTACAGGGACTGACTGAGGGGGGGGGATATTATACTTTTTTATGCAGCACCACTGCTGACCACAGGCTGCATTATAGAGCCCACAGCTTGCATGCAATCCAAGGAGCAAACAATTGTGTTTCACATTGTAATGAGGCTGTAATAAGATGCAGATTACCTCTTTTTTCCCTGCATGGGCAAAGAGGTAATTTGCATGGGACCTTTAGAAAATATAAGTTTAGTGCAAAAGCACTAACAGGTTTGGGATGCTCTAACTCAATTTCCTCCCTGGAAGCCCTGGGTCGGATTTTCAAAGCATGGCACATGGCTTGTGCCAAGTCCTACACCACAACACTTATGTGCTGGTGGTGCGCCAAATCCCTTTGTCACAACTGCACCTGATTTTAGTAGGTCAGGCGCAGTTATAATACTTTGCAAGATTTACAGCTGCTTGCACCAAATATTTGTCACAAGCCTCGTAAAAGTGTACCCGGGAATGCCGCATGCTAGACCAGAAAAAGTTGGTCTAACTTGTGGCAATTAGTGCATGGGATAGAAAATCCCACTCTCCCGCCAGGAGAATGCCGCGAGCCCCGTGCGCCATATGTTTAGCGCGCCTGGGGCTTGCAGCATTTGGGGCCTTTTGAAAATCCGTCCCCCTATCTTTAAAATTAGACCATACCACTCTTTGGCCAGTTGGGGGTTATAATTTGTGAAGAACACACAATTTAGTGTCTTTGTTTTGGCTTTGCTCTTGGGCCTGTATTCAAACATGTTTGTTGCAAGTCTTTGTGGACCTCTCCAGGGCCTTTGACCTAGTAAACCTTGAGCTATTGTTATAGGCAGTGAGGGAAACTGGGTTTGTCAGCTGATGTATGTGATTGGTTTGGGAACTATCTCTTTGTTCACCAGCAGAAGGTAAGGATTGGAGACTGTTACTCCCCCTTTTTAATTAATAATTTGGGTGTACCCCAGGGCTTCATCCCGGGACCTTCTCATTTAGTGTATTTTCAAATTCCTTCCCCACAGTTTGTGCTCTGGCTAACCTACTACTTTATGAAGATGGTGCCATTCTGAATTCCAAGGGCAATAATCCTGAAATTTTAAATCAGGATTTACAAAAAAGCTTTTATGCGTTGCAAAAGTGGCTAATAGATCTCCATCTTTCTTTAAATGAAAAAAAAAAACCTAAAAAATTATCTTTAAAAATACTTAAAGATAGATCAGGATGGGGATTTTAAAATAACTACCTTAGATGGAAACATGCTTGAAATAGTTGATAAATTCACTTGTTTGAGAGTGATATTAGACTATTCTTTAACATATATTTCTAGATTCTAGAATTTTGGCAGAAGCAGAGCGGCTGTGTTTGTGAGGAACTCCCAGAGCTAAGTAAGTGATAATACCCAACTGGGTGGGTGTTATTGGGCAATACTGGACTAGCCAGGGGTGTAATGAGATTCAACGTCACATGTGGAGGCTCTTATAGTCCCTCTAATGTCCTTATTTTTTATTTTGAAAGTTTGTAGCAGGAAGAGGCACACTCCTCATTTCCAGGTGTGACCCAGGGGCAAGGGAAAGGGAATATGTGTACAGATGTAAACTGACTTATAGAACCAGATTAAGCTGTTGGTGGTATTTTTTTAGTGAATGGGGAGAAATTTGGCCAGGTCACTGGGGAAATTCCCCTACCCTTATGTGCTCAAGAAGGGAAATTTTGGTCAAGCTTAATTTAGCATACAATATCATCATGGTATCAGGGGTGGGTTGCAGATACGCAGAAGGTCTTTAAGTCTGTAGCATATGCCCCACAATATTTACAGGATACTTTTGCAAAATTAAAGCAGTGACATATCACTAGCTTAGATCTCACTACTAAAACTAAGAAACAGATTTATCATCAAGTTTTGTGCCTTCATTTCACTGAAACAGAAACTTTCCCATAGTGCCTGGGAGAATGTTTACCAGCCTTGCAGGCCTTAATTGTAGAACAAAGAGTGCCACAGGAGTTTCAGGATGTTGGGTGATTGTGCTGCCATGAGCATTTAAATGTAAAAGCAAACCACAAACATAAGAAGACAGAAGAACAAATTTGTTCAGTACTGCATTGTACGGTGGAATTAGAAACAATGAACCGTTTGTTTTTTACTTGCTCTTATATTGAGGGGTTTGGGGATTATGTAACAATTTTACGGGGGTGTTGCCATATTTCCTCAGGTCTCTCGTCATAGTTTAATTTATGCAGTGTTTCACACTGGGTGGGGTAGATGAGAAAAGAGTACCTTAAATGTTAATCTTTTCTGTTTTTAAGTGGTATATTTGGAATGCCCGCTGTCTCTTTATCCTGCAACAAAAACAGATTTTTCGTATCGAATTACTGACAGAAATTACCAAAGAGTTACAGTCTATTTATTATGCTGAAAAGGCTTCTCAGACTAAACAGTATATATTGAGAATATGGAGGAATTTACCTTGGATTACAGATTCTGAAGTGCGTGTTACTTAATTGATTTTCTTTACACAAAGCATTATGAACCATGTTAACTTTTGATTGTTTAATCCTTCTGATGTTTTTGATTTATGGTTTGTATGTGTACTTTGATGATTTTCTATAAAAACAAATTCCCCATCTCTTGTTGAGAAGTGCCATGGGATCTTTAACGTCCACCTGAACAACCACCAGAACAGGCAGATTGGACCTCTGTTTAACATCTCACCGGAAAGACGGTACCTCTGGAGTGCAGCACCCCCCTCATGATGCACTACAGTGTCAGTATTGGGATTTATCCCACATTCCTGGAGTGGGCTAGAACCCACCACCTTCTGATCTTCTGGCCTCAGAGGTGAGTGTGTTACCTGCTGAGCCACTGACGCTACCCATACTGACAATCCAAAGATACCAGTGCACCCCCCTGCACACAGCATAGCATATTTAAACTTTCCATTGCCAAACATGGCTATATTTACTTTAAGCTCCATGTGAGGAGTGGGTCCCCTTAGTTTCAGACTGGAATTCCAGTGTGAGTAAACTAAATCACCATCGTCAAGGTGGGACCCTTGATTTAGCCCCTAACTTTCCAGTGCCTCAATGGCTAATGTGACTAATTGGCTCCTTTCATACACTGTGCACCCATCAAGGATTTTACACAGGTGTTCAAAGGGAACATACTAAGAAGGAGTATCACAGACTCCTAAAACTCAAACAAATCCAAAATTAGCATGCTCAAACCTTTTATATTGCTTCACACAATAGAATTCACATTTTTTTCTCTAAAGGGTGCTACTGGGTTGAAGCACACAATAGACAATCCAAAGATTCCAGAGCATCCCTCCCCACACACAACATGGCATATTTAAACTTTCCACTGCCAAAAATGTCTATATTTACTTTAAGCTCCATGTGTGAAGCAACATAAAAGGTTTAAGCATGCTAATTTTGGCACTGCCCTTACTGCCCACCCTGGATGGTATTACTGTGCATAGAAAATGTGAATTTGTTTAAATGTTTATTTAAATGTTTAATATAATGAAAATAAATAAAAACAATGAATAAAAATAAATAAAAAGTGTTGCTTATAAAGTAGTCTCCCTACTGGTAAAATTACCTGTAGACTGTGCTGCTGTGTTTTGGGAGCCTTTTTTCATTTTGTGCTTTGTTCTGCAACAAGCCCCTCCTCCCGAGTAGAAGTGCATTGTGTCGAGCTGTTTTTGTTTTAGTTCAGATTAGTTTGTTTTTGCAGTCATTCTGTTAGCTCATGACTGGTACACAATGGTACATGTGGTTAGTAAGGACTATAGTGATTGTGGTCAGGGTGACAGAGCAGTTGTAATGTAAGACTGGGAGTGACTCGAGTGCAGTCAGGGTGGCAGGGAGCCATAATGTAAGACCAGGAGTAAGAACTGAGAAGATAGAGTTTACAGCAATGCTAATTAAAAAAAAGAAGGATTTCTCACACTGATGGCTGCTTTCTTATTAAAATTAAATAGGGGAGCCAGGGCTGAGTGGGTAGAACTGCTGACTGGAGCATTGACTGTCAGGACTGCAGTTGGTTGGAGGCATGGCAGTTCGGCATTAGTGCTGCAGCAGGAAAAAAAAGCAACTGGTAGGTGTTTTAGTGGGTGTGGGCAGAAGACTGCTTATAGATTGAGAGGGGAAGTCTTCTGTATTGGGCTATATTTCAGATGTGTTTGTGAAGGAGGGAGGGGCTCACTTGTTAAACCTACAGGGAAAAATGGCTGCAGTTTAGTTTTTGAACATTCTGTGGGGCTCAGTGATACTAGCTGGCACTAAAGCAGGTAACACTAGTTCCTGTTTCTATCTTGTCTCTGGTGGCACATAAATGGACCCCTAGATGGGGTGCTCAGTCAATCAGTGACCAGGATTTTTTCTGCCCATTTTATAAGTGCGGTTTACAATATTTTTTCAAACTTAATACGGCAGTATTTTTTAGATGCCATACAGTTGTTTCAGCAGTAATGCATGTTTGGCAAAAATATCAAGATACTCAGTTTTGTTTTAATTTTCTTTATTCCTGAACCAAGATACAGGAGTTTGAAGTTTGTAAAAGTTCCCACTCCAGTGCCATACGTGCCATGAAGAAATTAAATATCACGGTACCGTGCTGTGCTGTTTACTATCTGGAACATGCTGCACAGTAACACCATCCTAATGCATCCGCATTGTGAATATAGCATGTACACTCAACAGGTAACCTCAGCAGAATACATTTTAAAAAACTGTGAGTGGTGGCCATCTTTAAAGGTGTGAGTCATTAATTACAAAATTAACTATTAAAGTTGTTTTATCAATATCTGAGAAAACTAAAAATACACTGAGGATGAATCTAAGGAAGGAAAAAATACATTTTTGCTAAAAAACAATATTATGACATTTTTTGCTAATAAAATACTGCTGCTTTACTAGGTTACTAGGTTTTTAGGTAGACAAGACATAAGAAGGCCAGAGCCCACCGTGAATATCTCCCACAACTATGTGGGCATACTAGTTGCATCCCATGCCCCACTTCAAGTGCTTGTCTACTCTGTCTTTGAAAACATTAAAGTTCTCAGCTTTGACTACTTGATGTGGGAGTGTGTTCCATAATTTTGCTGCTCTGATAGGGAAGTAGCTCTCATTTTTGTGTGTTGGCTTTTGGAATAGCTAACTGCATCTTATGGCTTCTCAGGTTTGCACTACAGTATCAATCATTCAATCAATCTTTATTTAATCAGGTGTTCACCTTTGAGTAAATACTCATTTACAAGATGGGCCTGGGTGGATACACAGAAATATACAAACTCATACAATAATGCAAGATCGTACAAAAATGCAAGAGTCATACAATGATGCAAAAGGTTGTAGGAACAATACCACTAGTACATATCTGAATAATGTATACAGTTACATGCATAGTGTGTAAGTGAAATAACAACAGAATTTCAATTATCTGAGTTACAAGAGCAACTACATATTGACAATGAGAAGGCAATAAGTGTGGCAGTGGGTAGGTAGTAAGTGCTGACCTATAACTGAACAGGTCTTATAGAAGGTAGGTGCTGGTGCCAGCATAGAAGAGGGTGGGTGCATACTAGGAAAGGAATCATGAAGGGGGAGCAAGAGAGATAGAGACTGGCATGCAGAGAGGGAGGGTTGAACTGTATGATTAGATCAGGTCACATGGGTAAAGGATGGAGTATAGGTATATAGGTGAATATCAGGGGAAATAGAAGGGTGTCATGTATTGGCCTGCACAAGGGGAGAGAGCTGTGCTACCAGGTTAGGATAGCAGGATGTGGAAGAGGCAGCCATTTGGTGAGTACTGACAGGGAGGTGGCATTTAGGAAGAAGAGTAGGAAGGATATGTGAACTGGAGTCCACATTGAGATGTGAGGACTGGGTATTGTATGATCCTGTAAAGTTGTAGTAAGTCACCCCTACTTCTTCTTTCCTTGAGATTGTCCAATCCAGATTTGGACAGCCTCTCACTGTGTGAAAGGTGCATTAGATTAGGAATTAGTTTTGTAACCCTATGCTGGACTTGCTCAAAAAGGTTAATGTACCATTTAAGATAGGGAATTCAGAAAGGAGAGCAGAAATCCAAATGGGGACTGATGTAAGTTCTGTGTAGAGGAACGATACAATATTCACTTTAGTGATAAAGGAGCACTTAATACAGTTTAAAATCCTGTTTAATGTTTGTGTGATTTTTTTTTTACAATGCTCGCTAGATGAAAAAGAGTTGCTTATGATTATCCCTAGGTCCCTCTCTTTTGTTACTGCTGTAAGCGTTTTGTTAAGTATCGTGTAGTTAAACTGAACGTTATTTTTCCCCATGTGCAGTACTATGCATTTATTTAAATTTAGGGGCATTTTGTTTTCTTTGGTGCAAAATTCTATTTCCTCAAGATCTTTAACTAGGGATAAATGTTTTTCTAATGTGTCGATCTCTCCTCCAATTTTTGTGTTGTCAGCAAATTTAGCTAAATGGTTCTTGATGTTTTCATTGATGTCACTAACAAAAATATTGAGCATGATTAGTCCAAGGCCTGGTCCTTAAGGAATGCCGCTGCTCACCTCTCCCAACGATGGAATGGTGGCCACCAACCCTCACCTGCTGAGTTCTCCCTGTAAGCCAGTTGTTAATCCAACTTACCAATGGTTTGCTTAACCCTGTTCTTGTGAGTTGACCTATTAATTCCAAATGAAGGACTTTATTGAAGACCTTACCGAAATCTAAAAGGATTACATTGACTGGGGTTTTGTTGTCTAAACTGACTCCAACGTTGTTGTAAAAGGTGATCAAGTTTGTTGTACAAGCGCTTCCTCTTGTGAATCCACATTGACAGTTATCAGAATAGTCAAGTGATACTAACTTCTGTTCAGTTCTGTTCTTTACCAGTTGTTCCATTGTTTTACTATGAAGAGATGTCAGGCTGACTGGTCTATAGTTGGCCACATTCTCTCTTTCTCCCTTCTTAAATATTGGGACCACTACAGATGTTCTCCAGTCTCTAGGGACCTGACCTGATGTTAGTTCTGTATAGAGGAACACTGTGTGTGTGTGTGGGGGGGGGGGTCGAGAATGCATGGGATAGACACAAGGGAGCCCTGACTACAAAGGGCAACTAGAGTGTCAAAATAGGTCTAAAACAAATGGGCAGACTAGATGGACCTAGAGGTCTCCTTCTGCCGTCAATTTCTATGTTTCCATGTATTGATTTATTAAATATTAAAGCGATAGGTTGTAGCAGACTTGTTTTGCCTCAGTTATTAATCTCGGGCTTATGTTATCTGGTCCAGCTGATGAGTTTACCCTAAGTTTTTTTATGACTTTCATAATTTCCTCCATGGTAAAGGGGATGATGCTTGACACTTCACCATGATTGCCCCGGGTGATAGGTTTGGGGCTGAAAACAGAACGGAAGTAATTGTTGAAGACCTGAGCAATTTAGCTTTCTTCTGTTATTGTGATGCTATTCATGATCATTGGACCCAGTTTATGTGTTAAGTTCTTTTTGCTGTTGACATAAGCACAGAATGCTTTATAATGTATGGGTAGCCCTTATTACCCACTGAAAGCAAACTGTTTACAACCTTGTAATCTCACTGTTGTGATGTCAGAACCTTATAAACTCCTCTCATCTGCGTCATAGCAGTGGGTTTACAAAATGGAATGCCAGTGTTATTTAGTATTCTACACACTCGGAATGTGATTGTTAGTCCCAGTACAGTGTTCAAATAACATTCCAATTGTCACAGTTTACTGTTACTGAGTCTAGCGATAGCTATGTCTGATAAGAGATTTTAAGTCTGGGGCTATTTGGCCCCGCTGTCATTCAGTCCGTGTATCCTAATAAATTGTTTTCCTACACAATCATGTGGCCGTAGTGCAGATTCATTAATAAGGTAAGTCTAAATTACTTGTGTTGGGGGGGGGTAACTTCTCATGTCGAGTCCCATACAGTACACTATAAATGACAATGCCTGATATACAGGTGATAACCATGGTGTAATCACCTCTTGTGGATGCTGTGGCAATGGTAAACCTCTCAAGCTGCGCTCTCGAGGTTTACTGATGCCCTAGTAATCACTCGAGGTGATCAGACCATGGTTATCACCTGTACATCAGGCATTATCCTCTACTGTACATAATGAATGGTCTTTGGTTAACAACCCTGCTGCAAACACTTCTTGAGGTTGCCATGACATCTGAAAACCTCTTGAGCTGCGCTCCTGAGGTTTACAATGATGTCATGGCAACCTCTTGAAGTGTTTACAACACGGTTATTAACCGAAGACCATTCATTATCCTCTATATTTTTATCTTTTGTGTGTCTTTTGCTTTGATTTGTTTCTTCACTGCTCCAGTTAATCACAGAGGGATTCTCCCTTTTTATTATTAGGCTTTTTTTTATGTATTTATTTAAAAATTGGTAACCGGGAAAGGCACACTGAGCTGAAGCTCATTTTCAGGTGTGACCCCGGTGAGAGACACAATATGCTATACAAATTACAAGGCAATAAAACAATTGGATAAGGTACAGAAAAGCAGATTTTGTACACAATAAAAAATTGAAGACAGTATTGCAAGAGTATATACAATTTCAAAGGGAATTAATACAGTGGTATGCATCACAGTTCAAGATTGGTTAGACGATAAATAATTTACAGTAGCAAAGGACTAAATACAAATAAACTAGACAATAAAGTGCAGCGTAGTGCAGGTTGGGCATGGAAAAAACTCTGATTCATACAATTGCAAGCAGACAGTGAGGGGTTATGTTGGTATAAGACAGAGAGCTAGGTTACAGGAGGATAGATCAGGGGCCTAGGTCTCCTAGTATGGAGAATGGAGTAGTGTGCAATAGAGATAGTAGGGTTGGCTAAGGGGGGGGTACAGAAGGGGGACGGAGGATGGGGATGATAAGAGCAAATAGTGGGAGGTATGTTTGGACTTGAGATTTCAGGGCAGCAGGAGAGGAGGAGGAGTGACAAATATTAGAGGAAAGCTGATTCCAGAGGAGAGGGAGATGGTAGGAGAAAGCTGCCTGACCTAAGTGTGTGGGTGGGGAAGGGAGAAAGTATGAGCATCCACAGATTGAAGGGAATACATGGACGAGTTTGCAGGGGATAGGCAGGAGCTGAGGTAAGGACGGAGGGTTTCAAACCAGAATTTGGCAATGAAGGAGAGGCTATGGACCTGACACCTAGCAGGCAGAGGGATAAGGGATAGGGAGGAGTAGAGGAAACAGTGATGAGTGAGGAGGGAGGTGGCAAGGCAACAGAAAGAGTTTAGTAAAATGTTGAATCTGGCAAGGGAGGTTGCAAGAGCAGAGCCGTAGACAATATCAGCATAGTTGCATACTGGTAATATAGTCTTGGTGACCAGATCATGGTGGATTGGTAAAGGGAAGCAGTATTTGTGGCACTAGAGAGCACTGAATTTAGGATGAAGTTTGGTGCAAATAGAATCAATGTGGACAGAGAGGTCAAGGCTGCTGTCCAACCAGACTCTTAGGTACTTGAAGGAGTTGACTGTGTCCAAGGGAGAGCCTTCAAGGACTGTGAATGTGGGGTAGTTTGTAGATTTCTAAAGTCTTTGCCTACAACCAAAGAACACAGATACATTTTTTTGGGAATTAAGTTTGAGCTGGTTTTGCCAAAACTAGTGCTGTACCTTATCGAAGTCGTGCTGCAGGGGGGCAGTCACTTCGGCAGAGGTTGGACCAGAGAGGTAAATCACAATGTTGTCCACGTACATATAGATTTGGGAATAGGAGCAAACAGATGGGAGGTCATTTATGAATAAATAAAATAGAATAGGGCCAAGAATTGAACCTTGAGGGATGTAAGTTTGGATAGGGAGGGGAGATAATATTTCTGACTTGAACAGGTTGTTGTCTGTCATGGAGACAGGACCAGAACCAGTTTATGGCGGATGACGCCAGGCTGGAGGAATGGAGCCTTTGAATAAGAAGGAGGTGGGAAATGGAGTCAAAGGCCTTTGCCAGGTCCACAAAAATGGCAGCAGTGACTTGGCCTTTGTCCATTGCAGACTGGATGTGGTCAGTGACTTGAAACAGGGAGGAGACTGCAGAATGCTACTTCCTGAAGCCCATTGTCCTGTACTGTTGCCATCTTAGCTTACTTATAAAGGGAATATGGTGAGCATTAGGGTTTGTAACCCCAAGGCACACCCCTCACACTTGTTCCTGCATGCAGGGTGGGGGTGAGGTGTTATGGTCAGGAACCCTATGGTTGCAGTTCCTACATTTGATGTTTTAACCCTAATGGCACATTAAAAAACAGAGTATATTATATTTTATTTATTTATTAAAAACATTGGAATATAACCTTTGAGTCAAAGGCACACACACACACACACACACATATATATATATATATATTATGGGGCACAGTAGGGTTAAATCTTCACATCTATGTTAAACAGAAAATGTGGGACTTAAATAACTTTGCAACTGCTCAAGGGATTAGCATGCATTTTGGCAAGCACCATGAGGGACGCATGGTCTCTTCACCTGGCAAGTTATGGACTGGTTGGATGTGTGGATGCAGAGATACAGAGTGTCAAAAAACATGTAAATTACCACTTTTTGTCAAATTCTTTGTCAACATGTTGCACAAAAACTGTGTAGAATTTTGGTCTTAAAAGTTTTAGGGTATATAGGTATTGGGTCACAGTGGTGCCTTTTGAAGGTTTGGTGAAAGAATATTAATCTGTTCAAAAGTTATTCAATTTTAAAGTTTCCCATTATTTCCTATGGGAAAAGTTAGGTGTCAGACTCGAACTAGGATTCTTGATCGTACATGCAGAATCCTAGTTAATGCTGCCACCATTTTGTTTTGGATTAGCAAGACAAACAAACTTACATTTTAAAAATAATAGAGTGATCTGGTAAACACCAATAGATTCTGGGGCTAGTTTTTAAAACAATGCTCAGAAATGTGTTTATTTTATCCATGGAAAATCTTTTACTACAAATTGCAGAAATCTTTTACTGCAAAACAGAATTCTTTTCCATAATTTGTGAAAAAGGATTCTCTTTTACCTCAAAACAGGATCCTTTTCTGCTATCTGCGAAAAATGATTTTTCTTTTACCGCAAATTGTGGAAAAGGAAGCTTGGGAAAGGATTCCTTTTCGCAATTTGTGTAAAAGGATTTTTTATATAGCTGTTTCTTTGACACGTTATACCAAAGAAACTGTTTGGAATTTTGGACTGAAATTTTCAGGGTACAAAGTGCTTGCCCCACAGATGTGCCTTTTGCTGGTTTGGTGAAAATATATTACTTGGCTGTGCAATTCTGTGGGTTTAAATTTTGCTTAATTTCCCAAAGGATAACATTGTAATAAAAGGTTTGCCCAGTCATTTCTTTGTCATTTCGCTGTGAAGAAATGGTTTGCAGTTTTATTTTTAAATTTTCAGGGCACATAGGGCTTTGCCCACCGATGTGCCTTATGCTGGTTTCATGAAAATATATTATTTTTGGTTTTGAGTTACACAAGTTTGGGATTTCCCTGTGTTTTCTTTAGGGTAACATATAAATGTCAGGTGTTTTTTTGGCTGTGCACACTATGGGATGCAGGAACAGGTCCAAGGGATGTGCCTTGGGGTTGTGAACTCTAATGCTCACCCCATTCATCTATACTGCACTTGTCTTACCTTATTTGCTGATGGAATGGGGTGAGCATTAAGGTTCACAACCCGAAGACACACCCCTCAGGCCTGTTCCTGCATACAGGGTGGGGGTGGGGTCTTAGACTTGGGAACCCTAAGGTTACATTTCCCTATCTTTGATGTTTTAACCTTGATGGTGCATTAATGTACCTTTTTTGCAGAGACTCTCTATATATAGAAACATAGAATTTGATGGCAGATAAGGACCGCTTGGCCCACCTAGTCTGCCCATTTTCCTACCTACCAGATAAGCTGCAGATCCTAGTTAACCAACAGCTTACTTCCTCCTACCCCACTAGGACTGCCTTATATCTGTCCCATGCATTCTTGAATTCCCCCCACTGTTCTTGACTCCATGACCTCCTCAGGGAGACTGTTCCATGCATCCACAACCCTCTCTGTGAAAAAATACTTCCTCACATTACCTCTGAGCCATCCCCCCTCTATTTTCAAATTGTGCCCCCTTGTTCTTGCACATCTCTTTTTCTGAAAGATGCTACCCTCTTGGATTTTGTCAATTCCCTTGAGGTACTTGAAAGTTTCTATCATGAACCCTCTCTCCCTTCTTTCCTCAAGGTATACCCTCTACAGGGTGTGTGGTTGTGTCCTGTTATATGCATGCTTTTGTGTGCGTTCAACCACCCAAGCAGGTGTATATCAGAGCATGAACGAATGCCCTGTAGTGGGTTATCTATCTTATAAAATGGACACAAATACTGTGTGTAGAGGGGCTGAAGTATTACCTGTTTATACAAATAAATATTTAATTTACAGTAAGTGATCTGGTTGAGCCTGCCATAACTGTGACAGGTTTTAAGTTATAGGTGATATTTATCTGGTTGAGCCTGCCTTGGTTTTTAAATAAACATTGATTACAAACTGTATCTGGTTGATCCTGCGAGTTTCACCATTAAGGCTGTTGGTGCCAGTCTATGTGTGTGGCAGCGGTCTGTGCCAGGTGTGTGTGTGGCAGCCTGTCTGTGCCATGTGTGGAGTGATCTCAATACTGGTGAGAAGGTTCTGAGCATTGGAAAAGGTCTGCAGAGTAGTTCAGGTGTGTGGTCATACTGTGAGGTGTGCAGTCATTGTGGAATAATGCATGGTCATGTAACATGTTTCAGCCAATCAGGATACTGGATTTTCATTGATTTTTCTTTCCCATTTTATAAATATAGTTATACAACACATGTGGGTCTCTGTTCAGGAAGATAAAAGAGATATCTCATACATCACATGTGAGACAGCACTGCCGTCTTCAAGCTTGGTATGTCACAATGGATATATTTTCATGTTGGATATGTCACAAAACGTTCAGAGCTCATTTAGAATGTTTGGCTTCAGTAGCATACTAACCGTATTCAAATGCAAGCAAATTTAAAATAAAAAATACTAGCATGGTACTATGAGCATGAAAGTTGTTCAGCACAAACATACCTACACAATGAGTGGTGTTTCATTTATAGCTACCTTTAATTTTTTTCATAATTAGCAAAGAAAAAGCAGAACATCAATTAATTTTTTTCACTTTTTCAACAAACAAATGCAAACAATTTTAAAAAACGAAAAATGATAGCATGATACTGCAGCGCAAAATTTGTTCAGCACAAAAATATCTACAAAATGAGTGATGTTTCATTTACAGACACCTTTTATTTTTTTATAATGGGCAAAAAAAACCCAGCAGAAAATTCAATTTTGTTTTCATTTTTTCGACAAACAAATGTGAATAACTTTAAAATGAAAAATGATGGCATGGTACTGTGAGCATGACATTTGTGCAACACAAAAAAGATCTGCAAAATGCGCAGTGTTTCACTTACAGATACTTTTTAGTTTCTTTATAATTAGCAAAAAACAACATAAAATTCAATTTTTTTCCCTTTTTGCAACAAACAAATGTAAATAATTTTAAATAGAAAAAAATAGAGACCCACACTTGTACAAATCGAATATGACATGGGTGAGAGTAATATAATATAAATAACTCCACTTGCTGTCACTGAACTCTAGATATCCCATTCATGGTTTCACCACTCCTAGGATGTCAAGAGTTCAATGCCAGCTCATGGAGATATTTCTGCTGTCTCATTCTCACACTTGTCATAAGGTGTGCATGTGTGTGTGTGTGTATATATATATATATATATATACATATTGAAAAAACTTTGTTAATACATCAGCTAGGGTTGAAGCAACAAAAGTAGGGAAATGAAGTTTTAGGGTTTCTTCTTTTACCTACACACCCACTCCACCCCACCCTCCACCCACCAACAGGGATCAGGGTGTGCCCTGGGGCCATTTGCCCTAACTCTCACCCCATTCCATATGTAAGGAAGCTGAGATGGTACAGAAAAGAGAATGTGAGAGTTAGGCCTGATGATCCCAAGGCACACCCGATGTCTGTTGGTGTGGAGGGTGGGGTGGGGTAGGTGGTAGGGGTGGGGGTGGTAGGGGTGGGGGTGTTAGGGTTGGAAACCCTAATGCCTCTTTTTCCTACTTTTGTTGCTTTAACCCTAACTGATGCATTAACAAAGCTTTTTGTAATTAATTTCCTTACTTCTGGAGAAAGTGTAATCATACCCTTATATGTTTGTGGGAGTCTATAGTGTGTTGTGGTTGCAGGGGGCCCCAAGCTCAAGGCCCTCTGGGCCCTGCCCTCTTATGTAACCATAAGTGTATAGACATTGTAATTAACCTTCATCTCCCTGTGGGAAAGCAGGACCCCATCACGCTCTCATCACTCCATAATGGTATCCATTTGTGGGCACACAAAGCCCATCTATCCATAAGTGTAGAGACATTGTAATGAACTGTCATGTCCCTGTAGGAGTGAAGGGCCCTCTGGGCCCTGCACTCTCACTGCTGCATAATGGAGGGCCCTGCAATCCCATTACTGCATAATGGTATCTATATATGGGAGCACAGGCTCCAGCCCTGCGTTCCCATCTACCTATAATTGTGGACATTCTAAGTAACCCTTGTGCTGAAAATGTCACAATATCTCAGTAACCGTAGGAACACTAAAACAAATTCCACCACAGTTGCAATCATGGCCTGGCAACCTGCATCGTTGCTTAGTGGCGTTTAACAAAAAATCTGTATCTCAAACAGTTTTCGAAATATAGGTGCTGAAAGGTACTACGTCCACTGCAATGCCATCCTATGGTAAATTTCTAAACTTTGAAATGTTATACGCATGGAAGCGGTGTAAATTTTATCACCAAACCAGAAAAAGTCACCTCTGTGGGGCCTGCCCTTTCTACCTAAAAAATGTCAGCCCAAAAATCCTGTTTCTTTGTAGTGACGAGACAAAGAAACAATAAACTTTAAAATCCTCTAGTGAGGAAGTCAAAACCTTTTCGCGATGCAAAAAGGATTTTGACAGCTTGTGAAAAGGAATTCATCTCACAAAAAGGGATTAAGGATAGGGCCGTCTGGTCTCACAAGTTCTAATCCTTTTTTGCAATGTGAAAAGGGATCTTGACACCTCACAAAAAGGGAATTGCCCCTAGAAATTTTTTTATAATTTTAAATCCTTTTTCATCACTCGCTAACTTCCTTTTTTGCCATTCCTTTTTTTTCATGGTCAAAAAGGAAATTGGCTGACAAACAATGATTCCCAGTCTGGCCATCTGGTCATGAAATTTTAATGACCAGATGGCCAGATGAGAATCCTTGTTTGCCAGTTGATTCTTTTTCACCATGACTAAAAAGGATGGGGTATGCATGCATGGACAGGTGTGAGGGGTCTGCCTTGGGGTTGTGAACCCTAATTCTAACACCATTCCATGAGTAAGTATGATACGATGGGTACATTATAAGAGAATGGGGTGAACATTAGGGTTTGCAACCCCAAGGCACACCTCTCACACCTGTCCCTGCATGCAGAATGGTCGTGCAGTCTTAGGGTTGGAAGCAAGGGTGGAAGTGGGGTCTTAGGGTTAGAAGGTGAGGGTGGGGTGGGGTCTTAGGCTTGGCAACCCTAAGGTCATATTTCCCTACTTTTGATGCTTCAACCATAATGGTGCATTAACAACATTTTTTGCAATTTATTTCCCTACTTTTTGAGATAGTATAATAGTGTCCTTATTTTACAGTGGCAGCACAGGGTCCTTCAGACCCTGCACTCCCATCCCTCTATAGATGTGTATATGTATGTAGCTGTAGAAGCACAGGGACCTTTAGCTCCTGCGCTTCCAGTCATAGCACAACAGTCTCCAAATTGTCACCATAGCCATGTTCTTACCTCGCCTAATATTCCTGGTGCAGAAACCTTTTCAATCCCCACCAAAAACATAGCTCCACACAAGCGCAATGCCAATCCACAGTGCAGGTGCAAAAACACATTATAGACAGGATATGAAAAATGACAGCTGTGACATAAATGAGGTGGTATAATAAGAAGGCTATGTTGAACGTTTGGGCTCAAAATATTTAAAATTCCCAGAGTTATGAGCAGGCATAGCGAAATTGTGACAAATAATCATAATAGTGCCATGCAACATAATTCTGACCCAAAATTTTCTCCAATCAATTTCCTTTTACACCATGGTGAAAAAGGAAATCGGCTGGCAAACAAGGATTCCCAGTATGGCCACCTAGCTGTGGAATTTTCTCAACTAAAATCAATCTGTATCTCCCATGGTTCCTTTCTTACAAGTATGATGGTGGTGGAGGGAGGAGTGAACCACTGTTGGATAAACGTTAGTGAATGAAGAAATTGTGGTCCTCTACCCCGAGAAGGAAAACGCAGGCTAAAATGAATACTTCTTAAATGTCTTTTATTCCTTAATATGGATGCTTCCTCTCTCAGTTCTCAATTTTTCAATATTTCAATGCTATATAGAGTGGAGACTCCCATCGGTATTTTTCACAAATTAAGTAACGTTTCAGGACCTGTTTTGTCCCTTCATCAGATTACAATGAGCTGCCCAAGCAGAAAATTGAGCTTCCATATATCTACAATAATGCAAACAAAAATAAAATTATTTTAGCTTCCTGTGTAGTAAGTCCTCCTCATCAAATTAAATATTGACTAAAAATGATTACTTAAAAGGGTGGAACAAACCTTTTCTCTAACATCTCAGAAACTGCCAAATTCTCTGGGTTGTCAGCCACTGCTCTAGCTTCTGTGAAGGCAAAAACCAAACACTCTCAATTTTTAATCTTTTCTAATTGTCTGAACTATCTTAACTGCATTATTATTATTATGCAAATAAACTTTCAGTACCTATACAATTCAATATTTATTTTAGTAAACAAAGTGAATTTTGGTTTCTCACAAGGCCAGAATCTTCAGCATCCTGTAAAAGTATAGCATTTTTTTGTTTAAAGTCCACTCTCTTTTTCAATTATTATTCAGACATTTAAAGGAGGGCAACTACTTTTAAATATCACAAGCTGCTTTAAAAGAGTATCTTCATTAAACTTACTTTTAGCTGGTTTCACCCTTGGCTTGATGCTGTGATCTTACCTCTTGGATGAGGGTACGGTGTCTTCTTAAATTTATTAATTTAACCATAACAGAAATTCTTTAAAAATGAAACTGGAGGAATTGAGTTATATACGTTTGTGTCACTAGTGCAACTTAAGATGGCAAATTTCAGTGAGTTGGGAGACATGACTGCTGCCAGGTCTACGGCCCTAAGTATTAACCAGGAAGAAGCACCCTGCATTTTGTGCCTAGTTAAGAGTAAAAGGCAAACTGACAATGCGGAAATACCAAAAGCATTGGTTAATAAGCTACAATCCCTAAAGAAAAGAGAAATATGCCTGGATTGGCACGTGGTAACACTACTTGAGTATATTAAACAGAAGAGGATACATAGAGGCCTTAGTGTCCTAGTTGAATCACACTTGGGCTTTTCACTGGCTGGTTTCCAGCCAAAATGGGATGGCATCAGGACCAAATGCTTGTTTAATTTTATGATATTTTTGATTGAGACCCTTACCACTGAACAGAGTAAGGTTTTGGAAGAAATTTCATCTTTAGACTCATAGATGAAGGAAACTATAGAAACAGCTCAACTTAAATTATTGATGGAGCGCATAGAAAAATCTCTACAAGAAAATGACAACCATATCAAGAGTATTAAGTTACGAAAATTTAGAAGAGACATAATAGACTATAAAGAGGGGAGAATGTACTCCTGGAAAAGATCGGAATATCAGACTACCATATATGATCTGGAAGACATGGAAACATCTGGTTTAACTTCAGATTCTGATAATCAAGACAATAGACCCACAAGGGACACTAGACCCAAAAGGTATTTCTGAAGGAATTTCAGAAGATTCCAGAGCCATAGATCTTACCTCAGACAATACACACCTTATAGAAATCATTACATTCAGAATTATTATAGAGACGAATATGCTGACCCTTACTATCAACATTGGTATAGAGGAGACAGAACATCAGAGCAGGATTTTCACAGAGATGGATCACCAAGAACCTTCCACATCAGGGGAAGATGGAAAGAAAAAGAAAAAGGAAAAGATTCAGGAGAAGGAAACATCAGAGGTGGCAAAGTACACGAAACAAGGAGCAATACAGGACTGAGTTAATAGTGTATAATCGTTCCAAGAGAATATTAACACCCATAAAAATTGAATTACTCAATAAAGGACTTTCTTTTAGTTTAACAGAAAATATTAAACCATTTGAACTGAAACTGGATCTGGAAAGATTCTATAGGAAATTGAGACTAAAGCATTTATTTTCATTAAAAGAAACAAATGTGATAGACCCTGAGAAGGAAAGAGAAATATAGATTAAAGCAGACATTAGGCACCACTTCTACTTTTGATCCGGTTGGATTTACTCCTCCCAACATCAGTTCATGTATTGAAAAAGTTAATAGGGAAGTTGATAATATTGTGAAAAATAACAACAAACAGAGGATACATTACAACTTGAGAAGAGAGAGAAGCACTGGATTCATTGTCACAGGACACAACAATTATTATAAAACCAGCTGATAAAGGAGGGGCTGTGGTAATACAAGCTTACATAGACTATCAATCTGAATGTCTGAGATAGCTAAATAACATCAATACTTATGAAAATGAACAGAATTCCTTTGCTCAGCTAAAACAGTCTATCAAGGAGAGTATCACTGAAGCCATAGATAGGAGCCCAATAGAAGACTGGCTAGCAAAGGAACTGATTAATGAGCACCCGAAAGATCCCTTATTCTATCGTCTGCCCAAGATACACAAAGATGTGAACAGACCTCCTGGTCAACCTATAATATCTGGAATAGATTTGATTACCAAACCACTTTCCATCTTTGTTGATCATCATTGCAAAGAGTTAGTACCAAAGATGCAATCATATATTAAAGATAGCACACACTGTATCCAGAACCTAGAACAGATGAATCAAGAACATAGTATAGAGAACTTTATTCTTGTTACATTCGATGTCAAAAGTCTATATACCTCTATCCCCATCAGAAGGGTCTGCTTGTCCTGAGATGGGCTTTGGAACAGAGACAGACTAACAAACTTGATACCAATTTTCTGTTAACTGTAACTGAATTTTGTATTAAAGAATAATTATTTTAAATTTGAAGCTAATAGTTATAAACAAATCATGGGTACAGCAATGGGTGCAACATTAGCCCCTACATATGCAAATCTCTTTATGTCACATTTTGAAGAGACATTCATTTACTCTGATCAGAATAAATGTAAGAATCATTTGAAGTTATATAAAAGATTTATAGACGATACTGTATATTGATTTTTTGGATGGCACAGAAGGAGATCTGCCCGAATTCTTCAAGTATATCAATGAAGCAACCACCTATCTGGACTTCACTCTAAATTACCAAACAGACACAATTCCATATTTGGACCTCTTAATTATTAAGGAAGACTCTAAGGTTGTAACTGATCTTTATCAGAAGGAATCAGATAAAACACTATTTTACATGGATGCAGTTTTCAGCCTCGAAACTAAAACAAAGCATACCTTTCAACCAAATGTTAAGATTAAAAAGAAACAGTGGTACAGAAGTTAGGTACCTACATAATATTCAAGACATGAAACAAAGGTTTCTAGAGAGATTATTCTATCCATACATTGAACCAGGCAGAACAAAGATGCAACGAGAAAGCAAGAGAGAGATTTTACAAAATACACCACAAAGGGAAACAGAAGGATCTAAAATCACCACGTCAATGCAGTGTTCACAATGTTTTGGCAAAATTTAAAATGTTATTTTAAATAATTGGAGAATACTACAAACCACGGATCATGGAAATACTATTTTTAAAAACAAACCTTGGTTAACAGCCAAAGAAACTGCCACTATTAAACAGAAATTAGTAAGAACACATCATTGGACACCACCTCCACTCCCCTCCACCTAGCTACAAAGAGATGTGAGGGTTTTTTCCCCATGTGGTAACTGCATCCACTGCAATAATGGACTTAAAACTACAATCATTAAAATTACCTGCTCCATGTACTATATAGCATAAACAACTAGACCTCTCAAACAGAGGATTATGGAACACAAAAGCTGTATAAGGAAAGAGGATGAGAAATCTCCAGTTGTGAGAAATTTCAAATCTTTAAAACACCCGGGGCCAGATATTCAAAGCTTTGCGCAAGGCAAAAAACGTTTGCGTGGGTTTAGTGCGGGATTAGCGCGGGTCTGCTATATTCAAAAGGCTGAATAGTGCAGGCAAACTGCATTAGCACAAGGCAAACAATAATTATATGCAAGGGGCAAAGTGAACAGGAATACAGGTGCAATGAGATATTCAGCGACTAGCGCCGCACTAAGTTGTTTAGCGCAACTTAGTGTGACCCATAGCGTGGTACAAATTACCACCCAGGAAAAGCTGGTCTTAACCCTGGGCAAACAGCTTTGCACAGTGCTATCTCATCATTAGCGTGGCCCTAACATATCAGTATGACACTAAGAAACTGCCAGACATGGAGGACACATGCTGCTCACTGATGGCACCACCATGATGCCATCAGGTGCCACCAGTCCAGCCAAGCACAGACAGTGATGGGTGATCTGACCCACAGGGACAGCATGGTAGTGTGGCCATATAGCACACACACCTGCAGACCATGCGTCTGTGGTGGTAACAGATGCCAGCACACACATGCAGCACTGTGGGCATGGTGGCCAGACCTCACCACAGCCCATGTGTGCGCCCAGGACACATCACTCAGTGCACATGGGCCAGTAGTGGGATTACGCCACCACCTGTGTGCCTGTCAGATCCTACATGCCCCCCGAGCCACCTACCACACAACTGTACAGATGTCACAGCACACACTGCCAGCCATGTACATGACACTGTGTGCATCCCATGTCACAGGATCTGTGGATCACACAACAGCGTGATAGTACTGTCCACTGTCAGTAATTACCTGCAAGCTATGCCTGGCACTGTGTACAGTGCAGTGGTCATCATGTCCCTCACACTACCAACCCTCTTGCTACTGTAGTGTCTGCTGTGCACTGTAGCATGACTTACAGTGTGAAGGTTGCATGCAGCACTACCACCACCTGTGCCTATGCTGTGTTGTCCCCTGGGGTATGATATGCTATGCTATGCTGTACTGTTTACATGAAGCCTGCAGCTATCATCATGCACTGCCTGACTGACCTACAGGTGGAGCTGCGGTCGGACCTGGCCAGCCCCTGTACCTCCAGACTGACCTACAAGTGGAGCTGTGGGACCCTGCAGTAATGCTGTGCAAACTGCATGCAAATCAGGGCATAATGAGATGCTAATGTGGCTGTTTGCCCACAGACTATCTAAGTAGGCTCATTTGCATGTCACTTTTGAATATGGCAAAGTTTAGTGCTGGGTTAACGTGTTTGCACTGAGCAAACCGCTAGTCTGCATAAAGTCGTGCTAACGTGTTAGCACGGAGCTAACAGTTTGGGGAATATTACAGTTTTGATCACTGTTTTTCATGTGTGCTGCTGCCTGCAGCTGTAATGGTCCCTGCATTTGCCAGAACACACATTGGCCACATAGTTCCTCTCTGCCTACCCTCATGTCTCTGTGCACTGTGTTGTTGTTGTGGTTTGCACTTCCTGGTTGCTGTATTCAGTGCTGTCTTATTCCAGGGCTCGTTGCCTGCACTCCCAGCCAGTTTGCAGCCTCATTCCCATGCTATATTCAGAAGCTATTTGCCCTGGGCTATTCCTTTTGAATATAGCTTGCTTTGTGCTCCAGGCTAAGTTTGTACACTCAGGCAGTGCTAATTTAGCCCAGGGGCAAACCTTTGAATATCCGGCCCCCGGTCTCCACTTTAAAGGTTTTTGGTATTGAGAAAATTGTGGAATACCAAGGGGGGGACAGAGATATGATATTAAACAGAAGAGCGACATGGTGGATTTACACCCTACAAACTTACAAGAAAAAACATGGATTGATTGAATGAGAATCTGTTGTGGTCCACCTTTAAATAAAATAAACTTCACATTGTCCTTTGGACTTTTGAATATTAAACAGAAGTTTTGGGAAGGGTTTCAAATAAAGAGATATCAAAACCATTATGTATTGTTTTTGGTGTGAACTGTAATTAATATAAGCAGGTTAATTATAGGGTCCCATATAGCTGGGGTACTAATATTAGTCTAGGTTATGGTTTGGAATACAATAGAATACATTCCCCCTGGTATAACATAACCTGCCATTTATCACAAGTATTTGTGTATTAAGTTAGACTACTTACTTTATTTTACTTTTGTGAAAGAACACTGTTAAGAGAATATAGAATATGTGTATAGAGCACAGAGTGTAGATAGAAACTTTCCTTTGGAAGAATATACATAAGGGTGATGGCCACAGGGAAACCATTATTAATTTTTGTACTGAAATATAATAGGACAGAGGCCCACAATATAATAGATTATGAAAGTAGTGTTGATTGACCATGAACTACTGATTTCATATTAAAACTGTTTCTGTATATAATTATTAGGAGCAGTTTTTAAAGGGTGAACCTCATTGCTTGACCTATTCTGTTTATTGTGTTTCACTCCACATACTTTGATAGATATCTCTTAGGGTAGATCTATGAATTTGAATATAAAAATAAAACGAAGAACTAGTAACCTTTTGCAACCTAGATGACCTCTCAAGAATAGACACTCTATTGATCTGATGGATGATTAATCTATTCAAAAAGGATATGAGAAAGTTGGTCTGAGTCTTATGTTTTCCAGTTATACTGAATAAACCATCTACCACTGCCAAATTGTTTAAATTTATAGTGAAGGGGGGGGGGGCCCTTATCTAACCTTATATAGGTTGGAAGGTGGTTTCCTTTTTAGGACTGGGCAGGAAAGGATGCACGTCACTTACAGTGATGTAAACATGCTTCAGCATGTGCCCTGAGTTGCCCAGCCCCTTTCACTCCTTTGATGAAGTAGGCAGACTAGAGATCTTTTTAGAGGCATGCCTAGTAATGACACGGTAGAACCGGAGTTTGAAAAATGCCAACTGGGTTGCTGGACTGCTCAGTCAGTGAAAGCGTGTCCTGGCTTTTACTATAAACACGGATAATTTGTGCCTTTTCTGGATTATTTTATCACAGCATCAAGCCAAGTGTGAAACCAGTTAAAAGTAAGTTTAATGAAGATACTCTTTTAAAGCAGCTTGTGATAGTTAAAAGTAGTTACCCCCCTTTAAATGTTTGAATAATAATTGGAAAAGAGAGTGGGCTTTAAACAAGAAAAATGCTATACTTTTACAGGACTCCGAAGAATTCTGGCCTTTTGAGAAGCCAACACTCACTTTGTTTACTAAAATAAATATTGAATTGTATACGTATTGTAAGTGTATTTGCATAATAATAATAATAATGCAGTTAAGATACTTAGAAAAGATTGAAAATTGAGAGTATTTGGTTTTTGCCTTCACAGAAGCCAGAGCAGTGGCTGACAACCCAGAGAATCTGTCAGTTTCTGAGATTTTAGAGAAAGGTTTGTTCCAGCCTTTTAAGTAATCATTTTCAGTCAATATTTAATTTGATGAGGGGACTTAATACACAGGAAGCTAAAATAATTTTATTTTGTTTGCATTATTGTAGATATATGGAAGCTCAATTTTCTGCTTGGGCAGCTCATTGTAGGCTGATGAAGGGACAAAACAGGTCCTGAAACGTTACTTAATTTGTGAAAAATATAGATGGGAGCCTGCATATTAAAAAATTGAGAATTGAGAGAAGAAGCATCCATATTAAGGAATAAAAGACATTTAGGAAGTATTCACTTCAGCCTGTGTTTTCCTTCTAGGGGTAGAAGACCACAATTTCTTCATTCACTACCATAGAACTTACTCAACCAGATGGGAGTCCTTTTTTGCCAGAAAAAGGATTTTGCTAGGACCTTCTGGTCATCAAAACCATAACCATCTGGTCAGAAAAGGATCCTTTTGCCAGATGGAATCCTGTCCCACCAACACAGGAAAGTACTGGCGGAGAAGGATTTTCACCTAGCAGAAAAGGATTCCACCTGGTGAAAAGGATCCTTTCTGTGTGGCTTTAGGTTTTTTGTTTCATTTCTTTATTTTTTATATGTATCCCTGGTGTCTAGTGGCACCCCACCCAGTCTTTTATATATATATATATATATATATATATATATATATTTTAGAACAAAATCCATTTAATGCATCAGTTAGGGTTGTTCCACCACGACAAAAGTGAGGAAATTTGGTGTTGAGGTTGAAAACCCTTGCACCCCCTCAGCCCACCCCACCCAACCGGCATTGGGGTCATCGGTCCTAACTCTCGCCTCATCACATGCGTGAACAAGCTGAGGCATAGGAGAATGAGGTGAGAGTTAGGACCGACGACCCCAACGCACACCCCATGCCAGTTGGGTGGGGCAGGCTGAGGGGTGCAAGGGGGTTTCAACCCTAACACCAAATTTCTCACTTTGTCACTGTGGCACAAACCATAAGTGATGCATTAAATGGAGTTTTTGCCTCTAATGTCCCTTTTGAGAATGAGGACTACAAATAGTGAATGGAATGTTGTGGTGACGAGGGCCCTTTGGCCTTTACGCTCCCCTGCATGATTTTGTGACATAGTAACAGTAACAGCAATGCAAATGCAAGCGGTAGCAGTTACGCACATGGTGATGCAAACGTAAAATGTAAAGCAAGCGTTAATAGAAATGCAGGTTCAAAGTGACACCAAAGCAAAAAGTGACGCAAATGGAGATGCAAGCGCATATGTAAACGCAACTGGTTATGTGCACAGCCATGGTACTGCTATTGTAAACACAAATGATAAGTGTGACAGGAACATTAATGCAAAAGGAAATAGAAATAGAAACGCAAACGCAAGCGCATACAGAAACGTAAACCGTAATGCGCACAGTCACGGTAGCGCATTTCTAAATGGAAATGCTAATGGTAACAGCAATAATAATGCCAAAGGAAACAGAAATGCAAATGCGTATGGAAATGCAAACTGTAACACACACAGGAACGCAATTGGAAATGCAAATGGTACTGGTAAGAACAACGATGACGCAAAGTGAAAGACAAACGCAAACAGAAATGGAAGGGCAGCCACCAACAGAAATGGTAATGCACACAGTGATGCTAAGTGAAACACAAACACAAACAGTAGTGGAGACACAAATGGTAACAGTAACACAAATGCAAGCACAAGCGGAAACGGAAAGGGTAACGCACATGGTGGCGTACATGGGAACACTAATGCAAACAGGCAGGGAAAGAGAAGTGTAAAGCCTAGAAGTAACAGTAAGTGGAGCACACAGCCTATTTTTCCCCAAAAGTTCCATTGAGAAACACAGTGAAAACAAAGAATGTATGCATAATAATGGGCCTCGGAGGAGAAACGAAGAGTTGTAATACTAAATTGCTAATATCTCAGTAACCGTCTGACGTAGAAAAAAATTAAAATTTCACATGATTCATGCATTTCCTGGCTATGTTTTCACTAAAAGTGTTAGCATATTTGTGACGAAAATTCTGTATCTTGCACCGTTTCCGAGATACGAACCCCGAAAGGCGTGGTGGATGCCACCATGTTAGTCTGCGGGAAAAAACATCAACTTTGGAGTACCATAACTTTGCATCTGTGCAATATTTTTTCACCAAACCATGAAAACGCACATCTGTGAGATGTTGGCTGCCTTCCCTCCAAATTTCAGGCCAAAAGAACAAACTGTTCTTTTGCAGCAGGGTGGCAAAGAATTCCTTTCATTTTGTCCAGAGTCTAGAAAAGTAGTGTCTTAATTTGCGACACTTTTCGCAAAATTTTGCGAAAGTGTCACAAGTGCGACACTACTTTTCTCAAACATTTGGAAAACATATTTCTTGGATGTTTAACCCCAAAATATAGAAATGGCTAGCATTCTGAGTGTCTGACTAGGTGAACACAAAAATAATTGTGTTCCTAGAGGGTCCCAATTTTAAATGCCAAGCATTTTTCTGATCAGTAACTGAAACAAAATGGTGGATTTGCGACACTACTAGGGTCATTTGTGACACTAAAAAGTGCATTTGCAAAAGTATCAAATTTTTGTTAACTTTTCCCATTGACTTATAATGAGAATTTGTTTTTGAATAACTTTTGAACGTTCAATATTTTCCACAAAATCTTCAAAAGGCACATCAGGAACCCTGGCTGCATGTTCCTAAAGTTTTGGAGCAGTCGCACAAACCATGCGACCTGTAGGTGTGAGCAAAAAATGTGCAAGACAACGTAAATGTGCCCCAGAATGTTGCATAATAACTCCACAGCTGTACATCTGACCATTACGAAAGTTGGCAGATCCCAAGCTCTATAATTATGCCCCGTGCCTGCCAAATTTCAGGCAAATCTGTTGAACGGTGGCAAAGTTATTAAGGTGCAAAGTTTCACCATTTAACATTGAATGGGGTACTCAACCCTAACTATGGTAGCACTACCATGCTACCATAATAAATATAAATTTTTTTTTGTTTGTTTGTATGTTTTATATAATTCTTTAATTCTTTATTTTTATAGTTTTTCTTTTGGATATGCTGAATCTAGGGTTGAAAGTAAAGCTGCAAAAGTAGAATTGTGTCATTAGGGTTTCCAATCCTAACTCTGCATTTGCCCCATCCCCACGCACTCACATGTAAGCTGGAGAAGGGACACGGCAATACAACCAATTAGAGACAGCCATCATCAGGTAACAGAAAGAACATACAAAGCTCTAAACATAGCACAAGACATGTCCATCATCATGGTTCACCAACTGTATGAGTTCTGCTGTAATCCAACTGTTTCGGTAGGTAAGCCCACATGCTGTGCAACCATAGGGGGCAGCCCAATACATACAGTACACTCCAGACTTTTTCATACAGACATGTAAAAAAGTATTACTTTCAAGCTGTATACACATGGATACAAAATAGTGTATGTATGGGTGGCAGCACCAAGTTTTCTGACCTTGGGTTCCCACCATAACATAATTGTTCCTATACTGTGTGACTGTGCCTTTACTGTGCACTGTAGTTCCAGTCATTTGTCATATTAATATCCATATCCCATGAGAACATAGCTTAATCTGTGCCCTATGCTACCATCCTCACAAAAGTTGTCTATACTTTGAAATCACATGCTACCCTAGATTGTCTTGTTACATAGAGACATAATTTTTATACGTGTAGAACTGCAACCTCCAGAGGACCCTGCACCCCACACAAACATATTTGTTCTACAGTGTGGGACTAGAGGTGGTTTACACTCTGTGTTTCCTCTACCAACATAATTCTTCTTTGTAGTACTGATGCACAATGAGCTGGAATGTGCAGTACCAGCTATAGTTTTCATTTTTTGTTTGTATGTATGTATCCATACAATGCCCTACACATTGTGCTGACTCCTACATGTAATTTTTTCTATGCAGTGCAGCTGCAGCCTCCTTCAAACTGTACACTCACATGAAAATATAATTGTTATATACTGTTTGACTACAATGTCATCTACACCATACTGGCCAATGCAATCATAACTTTTCCCATGTTGTTAAAGTCTGTACAAGCAATTTCTTTTTGTTGTATACAGACACAGGTACATGTAAAGCCTTTACTTTCAGTAAGATATATAGTTTCCTCTGCTACAGAAGTAGAGTGTCCTAAAGAGTCTGCACTGGTAGACAAACATCCTTTTACCTTACAGTCAGTGTGCAAGATGCCACATACACAATACTCCAAAAGAAACCTAATGGTACTATACAGTAGCGCAGGTTCTCTGGACCCTGCACTGCCAGCTGAACATCACTATTACGTGACGTGGCAGCATGTGATCATTAGGACTCTGTGCTCCCAAATCTCTATGGAGAAGCTGGGGTTCAGTGCATGCAGTGGACACACATACTATACTCCAAAGAAACATAATTTTGCTACTATATAACAGCACAAGTTCCTATGGACCCTGAACTGCCTTTAAAACATCACCATTACATGATGTGGCAGCACACAGTCATATGGACCCTGTGATCCCACATCTCTGTGGAGAAGATTATGGCGCTGTGGATGCAGTGGCCACAGACCCTATACTACAAAGCAAACCTACATTTGCTACTATGCACCACCACACTGTCCTCCAGACCCAGTGCTCCCACTAAAACATCACTGTTACATGATCTGGTAGTGAAGGGCCTTTGGACCCTCGCTCCCAACTGTCTCTAATTGGTTGCATTGCCTTGCTCCTTCCCCTGCTTGCGTGTGTGTGTGTGGAGGCAAATGCAGAGTTAGGGTTGGAATCCCTAATTACATATTTCCCTACTTTCATTGCTTTACTTTCAACTCTGACTGATGCATTAATGAAGTTTTTTTGCAATGAATTTCCCTCCTTTTTTGAACTCACCCTCCAGAACCATGACATCTTCATATTATGACATAACAAACATCCATTGACTCTGAACAATACATGACACTTTGCAATAACAAGAAAAGATACGTTGACTATGAGAACCAAATATAAGACATTTATTAAACTGTACCACATCTTACTGTTCTAAAATGAAATAAAGACACACAGCACCAGTGATTTCATTTGGGTGTAAACCCTTATATTTAAAAAAAGCCAATTAAAAATGAATAAAAGTAGACAGAGTTCCTAGGGTGGGTGAAAAACCGACTACTGCAAAAAAAAAAAAAGGTAACATCAAAGTAATCATGACACAAATAGCAGTCACATTGCTCACAAATATCTCTATGACTACATCTAACAGACTACAAAATGTTATAATTGAAAAATCTGAATACAATAAAAATATTACCATTTGTTTGTAGTTGGAAAATTCCACACTCGACCTCTAAAGTAAGACGATCCTATGAAACAGCAGAAACTCACAAGAAACCAGATAAAACCTGGGTATCTTGTTTACAGAACACTATTATATATATCTAGAAACATACACGTGTGCACAGAATGTATCATACAGTGTCAAATAACTTCTCAAACACAATATTACAACAAAGACCCAGATATTAAAGTCATTGATACACTGTACACAGGAACTACTGAAACAGCATGCAAAAAACAAAACATTAAAAATACTTACAGTAAAGAATCACAACAGCATAACAATAAATAAACAGCATCACAAAAACAGAATTTGTTTTGCAAAACAACTCATTACAAGAATATATATGCATAAAATCTATAAAAGTACAAACAAACAATTTTCTACTTTTATTGTAATACTTGTCTTCTTAACTATGGTAATATATGCATGCAAATAAGGAACTCTACCATTTCTATAACTAAACAGACAAGGTATAGATATATATAAACCTATCATGGGATATCAAATAAATGTTTTAATACAACTTGTCAACAACTACACAACTAAAACACAGTCTATATGAACTATTAAAACAGCATGCACAAACAAGTCAATAGACATATGCATACTTATCAAACAAAACAGTATAATACTGAATGAATAATATCAGCAAAGAGTATTTTTTTTTAAACAAATAATTATGAGAACATACATACAGAAACACCATTATACAATACAACAGTATTGTTAACATTATTATACAAATGTGCTGTTCTTACCCATGCTATTATATGTAGACAAATAAACACTTGTAACATATATACAACATGTATAATAATATTAAGCTATGTCACAGAAAAAAGCCTATAGTTTAGTCATTTGTGAAGTGAACTTACAACACCTATGTGCCACAGAGGCAACACAGTATGTGGCAATGCACTTTACTATGTCCTAAGAACACAGAGCACCACCATGGCAAATGGTTCACATCAAAAGACATAGCCATTGCACACACACCACATAAATGAGGTGTTTTTGGTGTAAACAACCTATAACATGCAGCACGCTATATATTTGCTAACATGATTAGTAGCAGTCAGCGGAACACATGACACAGCATATCATCTGATGTGATCACAATCACAATTTGTGTCGATGTCCGGGCCCACTTAAACTGTACATATTATAATGAATCACAGATATGTCTGTGTTCTACCATGTTGATAACTGATAAAGTAAAACATATTGAACAGTGTACATAACAGTTTCTTTTGTTGCAAAAAATGTTGAAACACACAAAGAACAGCAATACCATACAGTCTGGTACAGTTCTGTTCATGCCACAGTCTTTCCAGAAATAGGCAACATTTGGCAAGACTACTGCTCTGATCCCTGTAGTTCATTATAATTCTTCGGGACCAAAACATAAGCATCCTTCAGATTCTGAGGTAACCTCTGTCTGAAGGTGCACACAAGTAGTTACACTCCACCCAACCAGTGCTATACCTCAGCCAAGATATATAATGACCAGAATGTACAGACACTCCATGATGGAATATCACAGCGTGTGTGTCATACACACGGTGTCCAAACACAACCCTACCTGCAATGTAGTTTGTGACTGGTGTAACTACTCTTACTCCCTTGAGTCAAACCATTGCAGCACAACCATAAGGTACTGAAATGAGTTCCTTAATAGTACTGACTGAGTGTCCTACCCACCACACCTATTACACACTTGACCACATTATGCATGGCTAAAGAGCTACCCCTGAAGTTAACAGATGTAGCATGAGGAACATACAAAGAAATCGACAACATGTCTTCAGTAGTTTCTGTCTGAGAATGACCACATGAACTGCAAATGTATGTACAGATGTAACCTAAAGTTAGCAAGCAATGTGAGAAGGCAGTAGGGAAGGCTGAGGGGATACTGGGATGCATAGGGAGAGTCATCACCAGTAGAAAACAGGAAGTTGTTATCCCTCTGTACAGACAGTTGGTGAGACCCCATCTGGAGTACTGTGTCCAGTTCTGGAGACCCCATCTCCGCGAGGACATAAACAGGATAGAGGCAGTCCAGAGGAGGGCAACTAAGATGGTGTAGGGTCTGCAAGAGAAGCCGTATCAAGAGAGACTAATGGGGCTTAATATGTATACCCTTGAGGAAAGAAGGGAGAGGGGGGACATGATAGAAACTTTTAAGTACCTCAGTCATATCAACAAAGTCCAAGAGGATAGCATCTTTCAGAAAAAGAGACGTGCAAGAACAAGGGGACACAATTTAAAGATGGGGGGGCGGTTCTGGGGCAAAGTGAGAAGTATTTTTCACGCGTGGGTAGTGGATGCATGGAACAGCCTTCCTGAGGAGGTTGTGGGGTCTAAAACTGTGGGAGAATTCAAGAATGCATGGGACAGACATAAGGCAGTTGTTGTGGTAGGAGATTTTGATTGCAAGCCTGCAAATTTTCACTGCCATATTCTTTGATCGCGATCGTGATCGAGCAAGGATGAGATGGCCAGATGAAAATCAATTTTCCAACTCAGGAGTGTCCTAGGAAGACAATGAGGTTGGTTTTACTCAGGGGTTTGTCTCTGATGAACCATGGTAGTGGTTTACGCAATTGTGAGGTTTGTAAATTATAGTAGTTTTTCTTTTGGTCATGACCATGCAAATTTTTGATCGTGAGATTGCAAATTTTGATCGCAAGATTCTTTGATCGCGATCGTATCGTGAGGGTAGGATGAGATGGCTGATTAAAATAAATTTTCTCAGCCTATGGTGCCCTAGGAAGTCAAATGAGGGTGGGTTTTGCTTAGGGGCTTCGCTCCTTTAACCATGGTGGTGGTTTAAAGCATTTCTTCAATTTTGTAAATTGCAAATGTTTTCATTCTTTGTTCATGACCCCAAAATTCTTTTGATTACAGTCTGCAAATTTTGATCGTGAGATTCTTTGATCGCCATCTTTGATCGTGAGGCCAGGACAAGATGGACAGATTTTTTTATAATGGAATAGGGAAATTTTACCAAACTTAAGTTTGAATATTTCAAAATGGTTTGGTCTTTTTCCTTGAAATTGAGGGTGTTTATTATGCTGTGTATAAATTGCACTGATTACATGTCAGGAAAATTTTTTGTCGGAAATATGGCGCAGTTTTTTACGTTTGCAGACAGTGTTTTACTGTGGTGGTGCCTTGAAATTGATAGGATATATGTCTTAGTGTCATGATGTAGCCGGCAGTTGTGTGTTAAATGTAAACAGGTGTGGAACTGTGCTAGTCTGATAAATGAATATTTCAAACTGTAACATGCTATATCTCGAGATGGTTTGACTTTCACTGAAATTTGAGAGTGCTGATGGATGTCCTAGATCTGAATTGTGTGTTTATCTCAGACATCATTTTTGTGAGAAATCACGCATTTAATGTTTTGTGACAGCATTTTCTGTTGTTCATTACATTCATTTGTTTAGTAGCTGGTGTGCTGTTGTCACTGTACTTTTAGTCATCGCTGTGTAATGCAGCCATCATAGGTTGGTGGGACGTGGGGGCTGGATGGTCCCTGTGCTCTCACCAACTTGTGCAACTTTCTACTTTTATTCTTCTTAAAGTATGATATTTATGCAAAAAGTAATGACAGTTAGGTTTTCACAGTGGAAAATAGGAAATCAATTTTAGGTTCCACCCTTGCCCCACCCTCACCAACGGCTTGCGGTGTGTTAGGTCTTGGGCTAACTCTCTTATTCTCTACACTGCACCACTTCAGCTTGTTACATGGATGGTGTGAGAGTTAGCCTACGACCCCAATGCACACCCCATGCCTGTTGGTGAGGTGGCTGGGGTGGGGCAAGGGTGGAACCCCTAAAATCGATTTCACTTTTTTCACTAGGAGAAAACCCTAACTGATGCATTAAATAAGTTGTATAGAATATATATATATATATATTATTAGTTAAGCAAAATCCTGTTTAATGCATCCAGTTGGGTGACATGACAAAAGTAAGGAAATTCAGTGTTGGGCTGAAATCCTGCCCCCCACACCAGCATTGGGGTGCGATGGTCCATGTTCCCAACTCTCACCCCATCACATATGTAAAGAAGCAGAGATAGGAGAATGGGTGAGTAGACTGACAACCCCATCACGCACTTCTATGCCAGTTGGGGGCAGGCTGGAGGTGTCCACTGGGGTTTCCACCCAACACTAAATTTCCTTACTTTTGTCACTGTGGACTAACCCCGACAGATGCATTAACCTGAGTTTTTTTGCCTCTAATTTCCTTCTTGAGAATGATGACGGTGAATATTGAATATAATGGCAGTAGGATGCCGGCTTGAAGGGTCCCATGTTTCTGTCACATGATGTCTTGTGACATAGTAAGAGGAACAGTAATGCAAACACAAGGTAAATGCAAGTAACAGTAACAAAACACAGGGTAATGGTATTGTGGTAACACACACGGTGGCACACACGGGAACTAATATAATAGGTATAAATGTAAGCGGCGTCAAAATAGCAACAGAAGTGCATACCTCTTTTGTTGGAGAACTGCACAGAAAACACAGTGTTGGTAAAGAATGTATGCATTGACGGCTGAAGTTAAATGAGCATTTGAGTACTTCATTGCAATATCTCAGAAATCGATGACGGAGAAAAATTAAAATAGAAATCATTATTTCCTGGCTACCATTTTGTGTTATATAGCCCTAGGATTATGCAACTCCTGACAGACCAGAGTCCACACCGCTGATATGAGTTCTGGGTGCAGGGCGACGCCACCATGTTAGTTTATGGGAAAGCATTTCAACTTTGAGTAATGTGGTCTTTGAGCCCTTTCACATTTTTTCACCAACTCTATGAAAGTTGACATATTCTGACATGTTGACGTTTTCCCTCCCAATTTGAGGATAAAAGACCTAATCGTTTCTTTTTCAGTAGTAGCGTGAGCAAAGAACTCCCGTCGCTTTGCCATAGTGTTGTAATGTGCTTTTCGTGATTTAACAAAGCCTGCACAGATTTGAGAAAGTGTTAGAGCACGAATGCTATTTTGCAAAGTATTTTTTTCAGAGCTTTGAAAAAGTATTTCTGGGTGTTTAACCTCAAAATAAAGACATGGCTAGCATCCTCAGGCTCCAACTAGGTGAACACAAAAGAATTGTGTCCCTAGAAGGTCCCAATTTAAATCGTACATTTTTCTGATCACCAACTGACAACAAAATGGTGGATTTGCAAAAGTAAAGCCATTTCCGAAAGTAAAAATGCATTTGCAAAAGTGTCGAACTTTTTTAACTTTTCCATTGACTTATAATGGAATTTGTTTTTGAATAACTTTTGAACTGTTTAATATTTTTTCATGAAATCTTCAAAAAGCACATCAGGCACCCTGGCTGCACATTTCCTGAAGTTTTTGGACCACTCGCAACAAACTATGCGACCCTGTAAGGAGACAAAGAAATCACAAAAAGCGTGATTGCACAATCTGTTGTTGTTAATAACTCCGCAACCATATATCTGACTCGGCAAAACTTGGCAGATCCCAAGACCTACCATGCCCCATTGGGCATAAAAATTTTCTGAAATCTGTTGACTGGTGGCAAGTTATTAAAGTGCAAATGACCTTTAACCTTAAAGTGCTACTCAACCTAACTACGGTAGCACTACCATGCTACCATAATATATATATATATATCTATGTATGTATGTATATATATATATATATATATATATGTGTGTGTATTTATATATATATATATTATGGTACCATAGTTAAGGTTGAGGAGCTCTTTAAGGTTAAAGGGTCAAACTTTGCACCTTAATAACTTTGCCACTGTTCAACGGATTTGCCTAAAATTTGGAATGCACAATCAAGAACCCTACATCTTAGGATCTGCCAACTTTCGTATTGGTTGACTGTGGGAGTTATATACATGATCTGCGACACGCTTATGCTTTCTGGTGAATTCTTTGCTCATGCCTACAGGTTGCACGGTTTATGGACTGGTCCAAAAACTTCAGGAAACATGCAGCCATGGTCCCCGATGTGCCTTTTAGAAGATTTTGTTAAAAATATTAAATGGTTCAAAAGTTATTCAAAAAACAATTTCCCATTATAAGTCAATGGGAAAAGTTAACAAAAGTGCGACACTTTCGCAAATGCACTTTTAGTGTGCAAAATGGCCCTAGTAGTGTCGCAAATCCACCAATTTATTTTCAGTTAGCAATCAGAAAAATGCTTGCTCATTTAAATTTGGGACCCTCTAGCAACACAATTCTTTTTGTGTTTACCTAGTCGGACCCTGAGGATGCTAGCCATCTCTTCATTTTGGTGAAACACCCTAGAAATATGTTTTCAAATTTCTGGAAATATGAATAGAAAGTAGTCAAGATTCATGACATTTTTGCAAATGCTTGTAAAAGCTTTGCAAATCACGACACTACTGTTTCAGACTATGGGCAAATGACAGCAGTTCTTTGCCACCTGCTGCAAGAGAATGGTTTGGTCTGTTGAGCTAAAATTTGGAGGAAACACAGCCAACAACTCACAAATGTGCCTTTTAGTGGTTTGGTGAAAAATATTGCATGGCTGCAAAGTTACGGTACTCTGAAGTTGACATTATTTCTTATAGACTAACATGGTGGCGATCACGCTTCTTCGGGCTCATATCTTGAAAACGATGCAGATACAGATATTTTGTTGCAACTGCAAAAACCTAGCCAGGAAAAGCATGATTTTTGTGAAATTTTAATTTTTTTCTCGATCGTATGCGGTTGCTCAGATATTAGCAATTAAGTACTTCCAATGCTCGTTTTAAGCTTCAATGCCCATTACAATGCATACATTCTTTATGTTTCTCTATGCAGCTGTTTGGCAAAAACAGGGTATGTGCTTCCGTTACTGTTACAGTTACTGTTTCCACTTGCCTTTATCTCCCTGTTTGTGTTACTGTTCCTTGTACGCCACCTTGTCCGTTACCCTTTGCGTTGTAATTTGCGCTTGCATTTCTTTTTCATTTCTGTTTCCTTTGCTGTTATCATTGCTGTTACCATTACCATTTGCATTTACAATTGCGGTACTGTGCCCATGCGTGTTTCGGTTTGCGTTTCTGTCACGCGGTTCTGTTCCCGCTTCCATTTCTGTTTCCTTTGGCATTATTCTTCATGTTAACTTTACCATTTGCATTTACAATTGCAGTACCATGCCTGTGTGCATTACAGTTTGCATTTACCTGTGTGCTTGCGTTACGTTTCCGTTTCTGTTCCTTTCACGTTCTTTTTACTGTGACACTTAATATTTCCATTTAAAATACCACTCCCATTACTGTTCGCATTACCAGTTGCATTTCATATGCGCTTCAATGTCCATTGCCTCACTGTTCACTTCAGGCGTCACTTTGCGCTATGCTTTCTATTAACGCTTCCATCACCATTTACATTTCAGGTTACCATGTGCACCACTGTTGGTGCTTCTGTTTGTGTTTCTGTTCCTATTACTATGTAACAAAATATGCATGGCGGAGCGTGGGACCCAAAGAGCCCGTGCTCCCACTGCCACATTATATTCACTATTTCTTGTCATCATTCTCAAAGAAGAATTAGAGCCAAAAACTCTGTTTAATGCATCAGTTAGGGTTGTTCCACAGCAGCAAAGTGGGGAAATTTGGTGTTAGGGTTGGAAACCCATTGGACCCCTCAGCCCACCCCCAACTGGCATCGGGGTGTGCATTAGGTCGTTGGTCCTAACTCTCACCCCATTCTCCTATTCCTCAGTTTCTTTAAACATGTGATGGGGTGAGAGTTAGGGCGAACAACCCCAATGTGCATCTCGATGCTGGTTGGGGGTGGGCTGAGGGTCCAAGGGGGTTTCAACCCAACACCGAATTTCCTCACTTTTGTCGCTGTGGAGCAACCCTAACTAATGCATTAAATGGAGTTTTTTTGCTCTAATATATATATATATATATACACACATACGTGTGTGTGCGCATGTGTGCATGTGTATATATATATATATATATATATATATATATATATATATATAAATGTATATATATATATATATATATATATAAAATCATTAAAAAACTCAGTTAATGCATCAGTTAGAGTTGCTAGCACAGCAACAAAAGCTTGGAAATTCGATGTTAGAGGTGCCCACCCCTACCACCCCACACCTCAATTACACACTAACAGGCATTGGGAGAGCAACATGGGCTATCAGGCCTAACTCTCACCCATTCCATGTGTAAACAAGCTGACATGCTACAGTATAGAAGAATGGGGTGAGAGTTAGGCCTGATGACCCCATGGCACACCCCGATGCTTGGTGGGGGAGGTGGTAGGGCGAGCACCCTAACATCAAATTTCCAAACTTTTGTCACTGTGCTACAATACCAAGCCTAACTGATGCACTAACAGAGTTTTTGCAGTGACTTTCTTCATTTTGAGATAGTATAACAGTATCATTATTTTACTGTGGGAGAGGTTCCTTTGCACCATGTGCTCCAATCCTGCAAAAGTTATGTGTGGTATAGAATAAATTGCTTTTTCCAAATCAATTCAATGGAAGCATGTAAATTGGGCATTTTCAGAAATGTTTTACACAGTTTTCAACATGGCTATTTGGGACCCCACTTCATGAACAATCGCACTGTCATTTTGTTAAACTGTCCTGAAAGTTGAGTTCGCACAGCCACCACGCCATTCTGCACCTCAGGTGTGAAAACATGTTTTGGGCAGGATGTTACAAATAACCACTGTATTATGTTCATGAGGAGGTGTGAAAATTGTAATGTTGAAAATCTTTAAGTAAACTATGAAAAATTGGCAAAGTTACTGAGCATACATATAAAAAATAGACAACACATTTGTAGCATGGCCATTTTTGGAATTTGTTAACCAGATTTTCAGCATGGGCTTTTTGGGACATCCTGTCATGAACACTGGAACTGTGATTACATTAATCCATCCCAAAAGTTGATTTTACACAGCGACTAACGCCATTCTGTGCCACAGGAGTGAAAACACATTCGGGCACAATGTAAGAAATGACAGCTATACTGTTCATGAGGGGGTGAAAAATGGCAATGTAGAAAATCTGGACTGAAAATATAAAAATTAGCAAAGTTATGAGTGTGTGTAGAAACTGCGCAATGTACACTCATAACATGGTAATTTTCTGAATGTTTGCACTAGATTTTCATCGATGGATTTTGGGACCCCACCTCATGAATACTGGCACTGTCATTTCATTATTTCAGTCCCGAAGGTGATTCTGCACAGTGACCGCAAAACACCTTCGGGTTTGATTAATGAGATGACAATGACGATTTTCATGAGGTGGACTCCCAAGTACCCATGTTGAAAATTTAGAATCAAAACTCTAAAATGGCAGCGATAATAAAATAAATTGAAAACCCCATTGATTGCCATTACAGAGAGCTTACCTTGATTCATCAGTTTGCAGTTCACCTTTGAAGAGTGCAGACATGTCCCTGTCCAGAGAAGATGACAGCGTCCATTCTCCAGAGGTAAGTATGGGGTAAGAAGGAGAGGGGTGTGGGAGGTGGAGCAGAGGAGGGTGGGAATGGGGAGGGACAGGGAAGGAGAGACGACAAGGGATGGTATTTCTTCTTTTCAGGTATATAAAAAAGATATTGGGGACTGTTTTCATTTTAACAGTTATTTTAAATAACAAATTACTTTTGGGACACTGAGAGGGCTACCCAGTGTTTCTGAACACTGGATGGGGGTCACAAATGCTGACATAAGGATTGGGCACCCAATGTCAGCAAATAAAAAATAACATTGAGCTGGCATGGCAGAACTGGCAATGGAGGCGGAGGGTGGTACATGACACAGAGGGATGGAGTGGGAGGGCTTTTGCTTTAGTGGGGATGGGGCCACAGTCAATGGAGGGTTGGACATTGTAGGGAGGGAGATGGTGGGAGGGCTTTTCATTGAGGGATGGAGATACCAGCAGCATAGGATGGAGGGTGGAACGGCACACAGAGGGAGGAAGTGGTAACATAGAAACATAGAAGTTGACATCAGAAGGAGACCACCAGGTCCATCTAGTCTTCCCATTCTCTTTTAGCCTAGCCTCCTAACTGTCCTTGGGTTTGAGGTCTCCTTGTATCTGTTCCAAGTATTCTTGAAACCTACCACTGTGCTTGCCCCCACCACCTCTGTGGGCAGGCTGTTCCAGGCATCACCACTCTTTCTGTGAAGAAAACTTCCTGGTATTGGTGGAGAACTGCCCTCTTGCAACCTTATATGTCCCCTGGTTTTGCTGCTCTTCTTAAAATGGAAGAGATTGTCTATCTGGCCTTTGTTTATGCCTTTTGTATTTGAATGTTTCAATCATGTCACCCTTCTCTGTCTCCTCTGTTCCAGGGAATACAAATTCAGTTCTTTGGTCTATCCCTGTAGGACATCTTGTGCAGTCCCTGAATCATTTTTGTTGCCCTTCTCTGCACCGTCTTCACTTGGTCAATGTCCTTCTTAAGGTGGGGCCTCAGAACTGGATGCTGTATTTCAGGTGAGGCCTAACCAGTGATCTGTACAGTGCAGGATCACTTCCTTCTTCCTGCTTGTGATTCCCCTTCCAATACATCCCAGCATACCACTGGCCTTTAATGCTGCCTTCTTGCACTCTTTACCTGCCTTCAAGTTGTCTGAGATAATGATTCCCAAATTGCGCTTCGAGTAGAGGCAGCTAGTCTTTCCCCTCCAAGGTATATGCCTTGTTTGGATTTCTTTTTCTATGTGCATGACTTTGCACTTTTGGTGTTGAATCTCAACTGCCATGCTCCAGACCATTCTTCCAGTTTCTTGAGGTCAGCTTTCATCTTGCCCACTCCATGCTGGGTGTTGACCTGTTGCATATTTTGGTGTCATCTGGGAACAGACACACCTTTCCTGTAGTTTGTTTGCTATGGTCAATATGAAAATATTGAAGAGCAGGGGCCTCAATACTGAACCCTGGGGCACACCGCTGGTTACTTTACCTTCTGATGACAGTGCTCCTTTTACCTGAACTTTCTGGGTTCTGCTCTGTAGCCAGTTTTAACCCATCTAACTACTTCTGATCCAACTCATGTGTGGTCTAGCTTTCACCAGCCTTCCGTGAGGAACCGAGTCGAAGGCTTTCTAAAGTCTAAGTAGACTACATCTACCACCCTGCCGCATCTATAACCTTTGTAACACAGTCAAAAACTTAATCAGGTTTGTCTGGCATGACCCTGCATTGTGAAACCATGTTGCTTGAGGTCCTGATGGTCGCTAGCCTCCAGGAATGCCATGATCCTCTGTTTGAGTAGTGTTCCATTAACTTCCACACTAATGATGTGAGGCTTACCTGCCTGTAATTTCCCAAATCCTCCTTGTTGCCTGATTTGTGGAGCGGACCACGATTGCCCTTTCCAGTCTATGGGTACATCCCCACTCTTTAGGGATTTGGTGAATTGTTTTAGCCAGTGGGCAGCCAACTCTAATCTCAGTTCTTTTATGATCCTGGGTGCATTTCATCTCGGCCCCATGGCCGGTAGGGCTGTTTGTAAAAACAAATAAGATAGAAAACAATTATGCCTCTGTCACTTTGGAAGCACTTAAAGGATAAAATATCTTTATTTAGGTAAACACCAACAGATGTTTACCTAAATGGCTGAGGAAGACAATCCTGCATTTAGTTTGTAAAAGTAATGGTCAAGAAAGGTTTTGATCTCATGTTATGTCATTGGACACATGTCACAAATTCGTGAAAGTTTTGCAAAGCAGCTTTCAAACTTAGGACACTTCTAATGGGCAGTGCAAAACCATATTTTCAGCCATTATTTTAAAATCTGATGGCAGGATTGTGTTTCTTGGTTTCGATTAGGTAAACACAACAATGGTGTTTACCTAGGGCCACTAAGTTTTAAACTACAGCCTTTTTCTCCACTGTAACAGAGAACAAGATGGGCAGGCACAACAGAAAAGAGGCCATATGCGACAGTGAAATGTACTGGCGGCGGCTTTTGAGAGTCACATATACTTTTTCCCATTGACTATAATGGAAACTTGTTTTTGAATAACTTTTGAACAGTTTAATATTTTTCACCAAATCTTCAAAAGGCACATCAGTGACCCAGACTGCAACTTCCTGAAGATTTCAGACCAAACAGACAAATTGTGTGGGCTGTAGTTGCAAGCAAAGAAATGCACAAAACCCAGTTTTCTTTGCATTTTGGGAACTCTGTAATTCTGCAACTGCTCATCTGACCATAACAAATCTTGCCAGATCCAGAGATCTATGATACTAGACCACACCTGCATAATTTCAGGCAAATCTGTCATACAGTGCCAAGTTATTAAAGTGCAAAATTTGGGGTTTAATATAGAAGTGTTCGGCAACTTAATTATACTGGCACTACTGTGCCAGTATAATGTTGTGTATATATATATATATATATATAATATGGGATACGTGATGGGTATGAGTGATATGGAAAATATTTCACCTCTAGCGTGAACTCTGGATTCACGAGTGGCGAAGTCATGAGTGAGTAGCCAGGGTCACTGTACAGGAGTGAAAATATTTCCATGTCACACAAGCGCACATCACATATCATATTCATACAATGGGGTCCCTATTGTTACAAAAGTTACCATTTGCACAGCTTTGCATGGCATTTGCATGGTTTGCGTGGCTCACGGGTTAACGAGGTTTAGCGTAGGTTTGCATGGGTGTAATAAATTGCATTATTTTAACTCTGCTGATGTCATCAGGATTTATTTCACTGCAGTGAAAATAACTTGTTTTATGTCACAGGAATATGTCTCACCCCACTGTGTAAATATATATACACACACATATATGTATATATATATACACACACATATATATTCTTTGCAAAAACTATGTTAATGCATCAATTAGGGTTGATATCAAACTGTAAAAGGAGGGAAATAGGATGTGAGGGTTTCCAACCTAACATCCACCCCACCTTGCACACCAACAGGCATCGGGTGTGCTTTGGGGTTGTCAGCCCCAACACTCACCCCATTCCATAAGTAAATAAGCTGAGATGGGTACAGCATGGAGAATAGGGTGAACATTAGGGCTGACAACCCCAAGGCACACCCCTGATGCCTGTTGTGTGCAGGGTGGTGGTGTGTTAGGTTGGAAACCCAACATCATATTTCCTCCTTTTATGGTTTGATATCAACCACTAGAACTACCACCAAGAGCTTAATCTGTTCAAATTCAATTGCCTACCATCTGTACTCCCCCACGATCGCCCTGAAAAGGGACTTCTAGGCCCAGTGGGCTTACCGGTCAACAAAATTCACAAACAACAAACAAACAAACCCTAACTGATGCATTAATGTAGTTTTTTTTTGCAAAGAATTTCCTTACTTTTTGAGATAGTGTAATCGTAGCCTTATTTACATAAGGGAGTGCAGGTTCCTCTGAGCCCTGTGCTCCCACCCATGTATAATTTTTAGATAGATTAATCATATCCTTATTTGCCTGTGGGAGCACAGTGCCCTTCCAGGCCTTGTACTCAACATCCCTCCCTAGATGCGTATATGTATGTTGCTATTAGAGGCCTAGTGCTTCCATTTATGGGACAACAGTGACCAAAATACAAGCATAGCCATCTTATTACCCCACCTTATGTACCTGGTTCAGAAAAGTTTTGCATTCTTGTCAAAACATAATTCTGCACAACTGCAACACTATTCTGCCTCCACATGTATGAAAACACATTTTGACTAGGATTTGAAAAATGACAGCTGTGACATACATGAGGTGGGGTAATAAGAAGTGTGTTGAAAATGTGGGTCAAAGTCTTTACATTTCCAAAGTTATGAGTGTTTGTGTTGCAAATTGCAATTAATGGTCATAACTTTGCCATATTGTTAAATATTTTAACCACAAATTTTCAACATAGTTGTCTTACGACCCACCTTATGAACATTATGACTTCATTATGCAAATCCCACCCAAAAGGTGAATTCACCAAGTGACTGCAAAATCACTTTTAGGTGGGAGTTGCATAATGACACCCTGTTGTTCATGAGGAGGGGGTCTCAAAAAGGTATGTTGAAAATGTGGTGTCAAAATATGCAAAATGGCAAAGTTATGCACCAAAGTTGAAAATCCAACTGAAATACATTGAATTCTATACGAAAAAGATCTTTTTCCATATGACGCTGATATGAAAATAGATTTTCAATGATAAAAACACATTTTAAGGGCACTTCTCGGCAGTAAAGCGCAGAATGCAGCTACAGGGTCCTGATAAGCAAGCTACATGCATTGATTCCTCCCAGAATATCATTTTTGGGTGTTCCAAATTTGAATTTCTCAGAAAAACTGAAAACAAGACAGTGGCCATATGTAAAAGGATTTTCCTCAAACAAAAAGGATGATGTCATACAAAAAGATTGTTTTTCTTTTCATACACCTATCTTTTAGTGCTTGCTGAGCATGCTCAGAAACTTTTTTCAAATTTTTAAAAAGCAATAACTTAAAAATGGCTCATTATTTTTCACTAGACTAGCAAAAGGCACATCTGTGGACTAATCCCTTTCTGCCCTGAACATTTCAGACCAAGATTCCAAACCAAAATAGCCAGAAAGGTTGCGCTCTCAAAAGAAATGATGGAATTCAGTTAAGAACTAATGTTCACATTTATTAGACCACCTTGTGGAAGCCACTAATGCCTTGGCAAAAGAGCCTTCCAGGGGTGTCAAGATTCCAAAGGTCTGGGCTGTAGGCAAGTTCAAAGAAAATCCCACCAAAGTCAAAGAGTTTAAAAATGCTTTCTTCACTTCTCTGGAACTTCAGAAACCACACATTTGACAGGAACATAACTTGACACACCCAGAGATCTACCCAGGATGACAGAGCATATGAATTTGCATGCAAATCCACTGAACGGTTGTAAAGTTATTAGTGCAAAATTTCAAGTTTAACATTGACGTGTTTACTCAACCCTATCTATAGGGTGTGACTGCACCCAGATAGATAGATAGATAGATAGATAGATAGATAGATAGATAGACAGACAGACAGATTGATTGATTCTGTGGTATGCTGAAAATTCTGTGGACAATTCCATGCCACAGAATCAAAGAACTCCAGGGCACTGCATGCCAGTCACCCAGACATGGCTCCAGACTACAACATGACTCCCCCTCCACCAGTGGTCAATGGGAAGGAGGGACACCCCAATAGGGATAGACCCAGAGCTAGAGTCAATTATAATTTGGTGTCTGACTACTGTTCGTGATCAAATGGGAGTGAGTCCAGCAGACAGAAGGAGCAACCATTGGAGAGACTACAGGTGAGGGTTACCAGTAGCGAAGAAGATAAAAGGATGCTGAAAAATAGTTCTAACAAAAACATGGAGGTTCTTGCTCTCAAATGAATGCAAGGGTATGTTTGGGTGAGGAAGCAGTAGAGCTTATGAAATGTTTTTCCTAAGTAGCAACTGCTAATATTAAATGGTAAACTACGTAGGTGGTCACAAATTCAGCAAAACTACTTAAGTTAAAACCATATGTCCCCACTTACATAAAATTTAGCCAGAATCCTGTAACTCAATTCGCCTTCCTCCCACACTTCAGGAGGCCACTATCATGGTTCTCCCCAAGGAAGGAAGCACCTCACTATACCTTCTAGTTAAAGGCCAACATCACTCATTAATGCAGACACCAAAATCTTAGCCAAAGCCCTCACCTTGCAATTTAAAACTTTTCTACCTACCTTGATTCATAATTCACAGGTAGCATTTATGAAAGGCAGACTAAGCTCAGATCACCTCTAGCATGGTTCCATTATCCCATTCTTACTGGCAGCACCATATGGTGTCATAACTATCCATTGCTTAATTTGATCCAAAATGGCTGCACATGATAGAATGAGTTGTGTCAATTGTGAGCTATATCCCTACTCCTGCAACAGCATTAGCAATCGATTTCAAAAATATTTGACTCAGTGGAGTGGGGATACCTACAAGCAGTTCTGGCTCTTATGGGGTTTGGATAATCCTTTACGAATTGGATATCCACCTTCTATGCTCATCCATCTGCAAAAGTCCTTACAAATTCCATGCTGTCTCCTCTTTGTCCTGGATCATGGTACCCACCAAGGATGTCTCCTAACCCCATCTTTGCTTGTTCTGGCCATTGAACCCATTGTAGCTGCCATCTAAACACATCAGGACTTGCAGGGGATTGCCATCTGCACCAAAGAATATAGAACAAAGTTACAGTATACAACAGTGAGGTTTGGTACTGCTTTCTAATGCCCCTAATAGCTACCATCTCTTCTGTCTCTCCTGCAATCATTCAAGCATATATCTGGTCTTAAAGTTAATGCCAACAAAACTGAGATATTACCCTGAAGAAATAATTCACAGAACAAGACATTGTTGCCCTTGGCCTTTCATGATCTCCTAAGTCTTTCAAGTACCTGGGTATCACAGTCACACCAGACATATCTCAGTTATGCTCCACCAGTCTAAATACCTCACCTCTAAACTGAAAGATGATTTGGACAGGTGGCATCTCCTTAAATTATCTCTGGCAGGAAAGATAGCTTCTTAAAATGGTCACAACACCTAAACTTCTTCATTGCTTCTCCCGCTTACCAGTGGATATCCCTATGTCCTGGTTCACAAAACAGATGTAATGATGGGCACTTCTGTGGTAGGCAACCCCTCCTCCAATAGCCAGGCAAAACCACACCCCACTCAACAGTGGGTGTCTGAAACCTTCCATTATGCTGTGCACCTTACTTGTCCTTCAGAGTGGCCCAAACATATTAGTGGTTCCTTCCACCCTCATCCTTGACTCCAGTATGGGTGACTATAGAAACCTCCCTCATGAATGCAATCTCCCAGCAGTTTACCTCTATTCCCTGATCCCACATCCAAAGAAAAAGTGGCCTACAGTTGAGAATTCAATTAAATCCTGGAAAGGGCAAGAAAGGTTAATTAAACAATCTTTAACACCTCTTACTAGGTCCCCTTAAGAATAACCCCATTTTATGCATAGGCAAGAGCACTATTTGCTGGCCCTCCTGGATGTTGGTGGGCACATGGAGTATACATGATTTGCTAGCCCCGAGGATGACTCTATTTAGACTCATTTCATGGCCTCAAGAGGAGATTTTCACAGCCCTCATCTGACTTCTGGTGCTTCCTCCAAATCTGTAGAGTAGATCATTTTAAACTGTACAAGGAGCCTTTTCATATCTCTACAGGTATGGTATCCTAGAGCTCACACAGCTGTTTTCCACTAATGTCTTGATGTATGTTGAGAAATGACAAAGCTTGAAAGATTTACAAATTTATTTGGGATGGTCTCCCAGACCCTACATACAAATCTGGACAGAAATGGCATTGCAATACCACATTTCTGATAAATATCAGCTCCACTATTGGAAATCAATACATAACAGCTACCTGTAGAGCAACAGTAGGCTAATCCAGAATAAGATTATGCATGGGTGGTCTTGTACTCCCAGAAAATTGGAAGTCTATTGGCCTTCTCGCACTTGACAACTTCTGGAGATGCAGACCACTGGTACAGATCTACTGCACACATTATGGAGCCACCAGAAAATGCATCACTCCTGGTCTGCTGTACATGCTCGCATTTTAAACACCCGCTCCTGTTTCACTTACACTTTTCATTTTGGCCATACCAAAAAGAAATCTCCTTTAAAATATTCTACATTACAATGGCTCCTGGTGATTGTAATTGAGTCAAAAGGCTCATGCTATAGCAGTGGTGAACCATCAATATCCCTCCCTTTCTGAGTGGCCAGAGGCAGTGCATACTTTGTCTATAATGTCTAAACTGTCTAATTTTGCCAAGCATACTACAGCAAGGTGTGAGGAAACCTGGTCTCTATTTCTGACCTCCTTGGCATCTAATAGCCCAGGTGCAGGCCCTGGAAGTATTCCCACTGCCTCCAAAGACTTTCTGTAACCCCCCATGAATGTAGATATACTGTATACAGATTGGACCGGTACCATACTAGTACTCATATACCTATGCTCTCCCTCTCTACCACATGCCTTCCATCCTCCACCCATAATCATGTTTGGGTTTAGCACCATCTCCCTCATGGTCACTACCGCACCCTGGTGGTGGAATCTGTGTGGTAGTTGCCATTATGGACAGCCATACCCTCCCTCCTTTTTCACTTGGGTATTTTACCAGAAGACAAAGCCCGCTCCTGCCCAAGCACTCACCAGCTAGATCTGTATCATATACCATTATCTACAGAGTTTCAAACCAAGGTTAAAATTCAACAACTATAACCAAGACGAATATGCCTTAGCTTTTTGCATCTAATTCATGCAACTGACCAATACTATGTTGTGGATATTGTACTATCCATAATGTTTATTAACCTAAATGATATTTATGCCATGGTACTCCCCTGCATTGTCAAACAATAGCAACATAATTCATTAGATACATTTATGTCGTTGTTGAAAAGCTTCTCTATATATTATATGTTTCTTAATCTGCTTTTGAAACAGTAAAAAGAATTAACTTCCCCAAAAAAATCCAGCAAAACTCATGCAAATGGAGTAGTGACTGGCAGAGACAGTTAACAACAAATAGGAAAGGAAATAAAATTGAAATTTCAAGGAAATGACCTTTCCTGATAAAAAGTTGTAAGTGGCTCAGGAACCAAACAGTGCAACCAGCCTGGAGGAAGCACAGACTGAAACGGAGAAGATCCCAAAGGAAGAAGACTAGATCAAATTCCAAGAAGCATATTTTCTAGTCTATGCATTAGCCTATCAGAGGAAGCCTATACTACCCTCTGGTTATGACATCAGAGTGCTGTAAAGGGTGTGATTTCACAATGGATAATTATATGGCTTTTGGGACACAATGTAATACCCCTCCTCTGTGCCCACAATGGTTGGCTAAGCCCTGTAACAATAGGCATTTTAAGGGCTCAGTGGGTCTGTCCTTCAGACAAATGGCCATGGACTTGTGTCATGATTACCTGGGTATGAAAGGATAACACAGGACACAGTAAGTAGGGTACAACACACCCGCAGTGTGTTTTATTTTATAGAAAACTAAAAATAATAAATAAATAGAAACAGTTCAAACAGAACTAGAAAATAAACAATAGCACAATGCTCTTTCACCTTACTTCAGGTATCTCAAAATTCAATCATCAGCTTTCCTGCTGCTCGAGATATCAGTCAATCAATCAGTCTTTATTTAACCAGGTGAAACACCATTGAGTGATTTCATTTGCAAGGTGGGCCTGGGATAAATTCCTGCTCAGGCACAGGTCCTTCTTTTACATTCCTTCAGGTCAGTGAGACTAGTTATCCATCTAATCTGACTCATGGTGTTTGAGGAGGCTTGGCCTCCCACTTATAGGAAAGTCCTCCCATAACACCAATTAGTTCTAGAATGGTGACTAAATAGGAAACTCCTCCTCTATTACATAATGAGGTTTTACCTATGGGAAGTCCTCTATAGGAAATCTCAGGGCTGTATACATAATGGGGCCCTTTAGAGACCTGCAGTGTCTCTTTATTCTTTAATTTGTATAATTTCTTTACTGTGTTTAGTTTATCTTTCAGCCCTCTCTTATTCTTGAGCTACTCTAGCTGTATAGCATTTACACATACATAGGGACGTTCCTGTCCCTTTAAATCATTGTTTTCTATGTTGAAGCAGAGCAGCAGACTGCTAAACAGTCATTATCTAGCCACTCTGCTTTGGGGCTCTGCATAGCTTTGGTAAGCCATTTTATTTCTTTTATACTGGGCTATAGCTTTTATGTCCAGGGACAGCATAGTCCCTTTTATTTTCAAGCGCTCAGTTTTCAGAGCACACAGATTACTCGGGAAGCCTGCCTCTCTAGCATCCTCAGCTGGCTGCACGCATGCCACGGACTCCCCACAGCTAGCTGGCACAATTCTACAGCATATTTTATACAAAGTCAGCAGCCGAGTCCTAATAATACAGGGCATCAGTAATTATTTACACAGATACTGAGCAGTAGCAAAACTAAAAGTTAAACTTTGCCACTTGGTTTAAACAGTTCCTGCTATGATGCAGGATTTCTTTGGCATAACATTCTATATAACAACAGAGCAGCAGCAAAATAATTTAAACAAGGCAGACATAATGCCACTTTGTTTGTATCCATAATCCACCTAAGTGGACATTATTTTGTATTTAACTGCCATTTTAAACATTTCTAAACATTCCTGCACCATATACATAACGCCTAAGCATGTTTGCTTCTTCCCTTAATTAAGTACTGCCAGACTTTAAACTGATAATGTGGCGCAAATGCACTCTATGCACTTCTCCATAAATGCACCTTATTTCATTCTTGCCAGCTGTCTTTAGCCTGGAGCGTGATTTTGGGGAGCTCTTGGTGAGAGATGGAAATATGGAAATCAGAATTAAAGGCAGCAGGAAAAAGATTTAGTAAGGAAAAAAAGCCTGACACGGGTGGACAACCTATGCCAGGGCTGAGAAAGGTAAAGTGTAGCATAGGAAGATACTGTTGCAAACAGATTTCAGTAGGAAAAGAAGACGATAGGAAAGGCATCCCTCAGCAGAGGGTTATCTGATTGGCAGAGCATGAATTCTGCCACAGCTTGTGTTTATAAAAGTTAGTTTTGATTGGTGTGGTACCTCAACAGAGGCGATACCTTTCTAGACATACGTACAGGTGCTGCCCCATGGATATTGTATTGTAGGTACAACGGCAATTGAAGCAGAGCTCACAAGAAATTCCTATTGCAGTGAACAAAGACCAACCTTATTTACAGATCAGTGCAAAGGCTTCAGATGTGATATTCATCAGATGTTAAACAGTCAACTTAGAGCTGGTATTGGGTACCCTCTCCATTCATGGAGCAGACAATGAACAACCGATTTGGGGATCACCACCTGACGGAGCTATGAGTCACAACTTTAAAGGCGAATGCCAGTAGGCCATGTTGGGACCTGGAGAAATACTTGTTTAGTGTCTCACTACTTCAAATCTCAAATGTGAGGTAATGCATTTCTTTTAAATGGAAATGGAGGAAAATAATTGTAGCATGCTTCTACTGTGGAATCAGTGTTTTCATGATAAGACATGCCCAGCTCTTTACATATCAACATGCACACATATACCCCACTGCAGACAGGAATGTGAACCTTCTGCTGCCTCCTACATATCATTACATGGCACTAATAGCACCTAGTACTCCCTGCATTGCCAGTTCACACTCATTTGCCCTTGTTTTTCAAACTTAACTCCAGAATTATGGTCTCAACCCTGTAGCTCACCAGGCAGGCAAACTCATAATTGTGGGGGCTATAGCACCAGTATTAGCCTTGGCATGCTCATTCATATCAGGAATCTGGACTCCTGTGCTAGGGAAGGGCACACAGAGCCTTAATCTCTGCAATGTTCCACATAGTGACCGAAATCTTGGACCATCAGTTTCATGCCATCAGGGCAAACGTAATGGTGTAGTCATGCTGATGAACCCCATGAAGGGAACCTCAGCACAGGCCCCCGCCCTACTTCATGTGTTGCTTCTTTCCATTCAGGTGGACATGCCGGAGACCCACCTGACAGGAGACCTGTGTCAAATCAGAGATTCAGAACCCACAGTGCAATCCACTGAGTCGAGCAAGCCCTCCAGCCATTCACAGACAGTGCCTTGGACAGCATGGAACCCCTTGAGATGCTAATCTCTGCAGCAGAAGATCCAGCTCACTAGCGTCCCCATACCATTCCTGCTAGAGCCTTTATACCCCAGAATGCATTATGTCTCAGGGCCAGGTCCTGCACACAGGCATAATCTGGGTGCTACTAACAGTCCCACATTTTGAAGAAGTATACCAACGTGTCTGCAGTCTGGAACCCCAAAATGCAAACGTCAATGACTTGCAGAGGCCAACCCATCAGTGTGGCAGTAGGCTTACTGGGAAAGACCCAGGTTCAATCCTGACTACTTTCTGCCTACAGAATACAACAGCATTAAGGAGTTTCTATGCTTAAATTCCCAAAGAAGGTTAAGACTACCAGCTGTCAAGCATCTCAAAGACAAATTCTGACCGGTGCTGACATTATGATAGAAGGGGCATGCATGTGATATACTGTACCCTCCTAGGCAGGAACAAGGTGTAGTATGGCAGCTATCTCAGTGAGAAGGAACAAAGGGGTCATGCATTAGGAAGTAAATACCTGTATGTGTCATAAATGGAAAGGAAAACCTGACCCTCTTCAAGATTACTAGAACTATATTAGACATCTACTGTACTGCCTGGAATAGTCATCCTTATTAGAGGACTGAGCTTGTGAGGTAGAAGGCAGCATATGCCCACAGAGGCGGGTGCTACCAAATGAAACTTACAATCGAAAAACATTGCTGCCTCTGAGGAGATAAGACTGTCATAGAGCCTGTTGTAGCACAGTTTCAAAGCACCTTCCTTTAAATGTTCAAGTCGCATTGATGCACAGAGCCTTTGATCAAATTTGTCCCTTATGCCCCCCACAAAGTTAGGTTTTAAGATTTTAGTAACCAATAGAAACAAAAGCTAATTTTGGCATGTTATTGTTGAACCATAGTTCAGTTCTGATAAATAACAGAATAAAGATGTGGTTTTAATGATGATTAAATTGTAGTACATCATTAATTTAATGTGAGAGGCGGAGACCTACTCTGTTATGGTTTCTAGAAGTCATTGTTTGTCTGGCTGACATGTTCCATGTAACGCCTGGTTGATTCTAATTTAAATATGTAAATTTAATGGTTCGATAGGTAAAATTGCCTTTATATTTTGGAATGGTTTTATTCTGCAATTTATGAGTTGGCAAGGTTCATTTGATGTGAGTCAGTGACAAAGTACTCAGTCTGCAGTGAAGGACGGTGTCTGATTAAAGGAACAGGAACCCTGGTTTCTTGCTGTATATTCATAAGCAAATAGGAAAACAAGGTCATGCACTCATGGGGTAGCCTTGCAGGTCAGAATGAAACTAGCCCAATTAAATATTTGTTATTCTCCAATTAGAGTGTTAGACTCATAATAAAGTAGATAAATCAGGGCTTATGGTAATCATGATATAACCTAATGTGACTTGACTGAAGTAATTTGTGTGCTTCTCTTTTCCTTTCGCTGTCTCTCACTCTTTGTCTCTCACTCTGTCTTTCTCTATATATAAATATGTATATTAATTTTTAACTCCCTAATTTCTCAGTAAGTTAACTCCTTCTAAAAGTGGCAATGCCTGCCTGTGTCATACACAAATAATACTAACCTGACCATATCACAACAAAACTCATACTACTAACCTGCTGACATCAAACAGTGATAACACTAACCTAACCACATCACAGCAAAAGTAGTAATGCCAACAGGGACTATGCAACATTGGTCTGGAAATATGTGCCGAGGCTGCATATCCCACCTACATAGCTCCTGCAGACCCGGACAGGCAGTGCGTGGTATTCACAACTGCATGCACTGCCAGCACCTATCCACAGCCCTCCCCCCAGCACACAGGACTGCAAAGGGTGGCCAAGGCAGAGTAGCAGACCCAGGCAGGCATCCAATTGGAAGCCCATCCTGGGTCCCATAGTGGATCACTGGCATCTACGAAGGCATGGGTCTGGGTGCGTGAATACCCAATGCAGGCACCCAGACCCAAGTGGCATGGCCCCATTGGCCAGAGGACCCCTGCCTGAGCTCTCATGGCATCACAGGTTCCTGCTGCATACCTGAACAGCCACCGCCAGATTCCTGCCCAGATACCCATATGCCAGCCCCCAACACATGGCTGCCCCCAACACAAGTGTGCCCCCCATCCCCGTAGAGGCAATATATACCCCACAACATCGACTGCCCGTCTTACGTATCTTGACTGCATACCCCCTCACAAATGTCTGCCTGTCTCCTAATTGTAAATGCATCCCCCTAGTCATGTGGTGTCCCTGTCCCTGGTGTATTACAGGTAAGCTCCTCATGCACATAAAGGGCAGTCCCATGGCACAGTTTGAAATGAGCTATTGTAGCTCAATGTATGCCTTTTCTGGTGACAGTTAACAATAGCAATAATTACAAACATCACCTGCCCTGGTACACCCCAATGCAGACCCCAGCATACACATTGGTGGCCAGTGGCCCCTCCTCCCCGTGGCACAGACAATCCGATTCCCCATAGCTGACAGTCAGTGCCGCAGGCATGTCATAGCCAGTGGCATCCCTCCTCACACCACTGCAGCCGAGATGTACAACTGATGATGGGTGCATGTTGCTATAAATTGGTGCTCCAGCATCAATTGCACAGCTAGTGGCCGAGGTGGTGTGAGGAGGGATGTGCCAGCCAACTATGCCCGCAGCACTGACTGTCAGGTATGGGGGTTGGGAAGGTTGTCAGTGCCACAGGAAGGGGCTCCATTTCCACCAGCCATCAATGGGTACATTGGGGTCAAGTTGAGTCTGTGTGTGTGTGTGTGTGTGTGTGTGTGTGTGTGTGTGTGTGTGTGTGTGTGTGTGTTTACCAGGGCAGGTGCTGTATTTATTGCTATTGCTGACTGTCACCAGGAAAGGCATACAGAGCTACAATAGCTTATTTAGAACTGTGCCCTGGGGACTGCTCTTTGTGTGTGAGGGAGCTTATCTATATTACACCAGGGACAGGGACTACAAGTGCTTGGGGGAATGTATGTACAACTAGGGACGGACAGTCATGTGTGAGGGGCAGGGTATGCAATCAGCCTACATGGATGGGGTAGCTGTGTGTTTGGGGTGCTGTATTGTCCCTACAGGGACGGTACAATTGTGTTGGGGGCAGGGGATGTCTCTGCTATGACAGGGACAGGACATACATGGGCTGGGTGTGATATGTCTTTGTTGGGCGCTGGGGGAGTCACATTCATGTCTACAGGTGCTGATGTCTGGCAGGGGTATGATTGGGACAGAGGGTCTGGGCAAATGGGTGCACAGCAGAGGTGTGGATCAACACCAATGGGACTCCATGGATAGCCTGTACAGGCACCAGCCCGATCAGCTGCCCCAGCCCACCCCATCAGCCTAGTGGGCAGGGCAGCAGGGAAGGTCTATTCCTGGTCCCGCCATGACCGGTGGGTATAGTCCATAGGTACACACAGTGGGTTACAGCAGGGTCCTGGCTGCCATAACCTGCTCACCACTATGCCTCCCTGCAAGCTGCATTACACACCTTGTGAATGGTGCAAAGCGCAGGCACAACCATCGCCTGCCCCTAGCGTAATGCTGTAGGCATGGCCGGGGATCAGGTGCATATGGGATGCATGCCACTTTCATGCACCTGTGTTGGGGGTGTAATGGGTGTGGGGTGGCTTCATGCCACAGATACATGGCGTGGGCACTCCACACATTCATGCATAGGGCCTAACCTGCTCACATCACTGTCTAGTGATATTAATGTATTATACAAATTAAATGCTAGAAAGGTCCACTGTAGTCATGAAATAATACGTCTCATGGGCTACCAATCTCATAAAGATCACTGCAGGGTGACAGTCAGAATGCTCAGGCCTCACACAGCCTCCTGTTGCCTGAAACAAATTAAAATTATTGTAGGGATTTCTCAGAGGGGAAGCAATCCACCTCTGACCCTATGTGGGGGTGTAATCTGTGGGAACCAAGAGGAGCTATAGGTGTGGGATGCAGGCCTGGGCAATTGCAAGGACAAGATAGGGCAGTGCCAATGAGAAGGGGCAGAAGTAGAAAGTTAAAATGTAAGTTTTCCAAGTTTTATATGTAACTGTTCACTTGAAATCTGTTAGTGTGTGTCCTCTTTGAGTATCTGCTCACATTTTGTTTCAGGAGCACCTTCAAAGTTTGATTGAGGGTAGAGACATGGTGTTTTCTGTCACTGGCTCATTACATTCCTCTAGTTCATTTATCTCCAGTAGGAGTTTTGTATTACAGCCTATTCATATCAGTTTTGTTTTTAACTGCATGTAACCAACCCCAGGAAGTCAGGTACTATGGTGCCCTCCACCATGGGAAGGGCCAAAGTCCATTAGGTAGTATAAACTGGGGATTGGGGTGTGAGATCTATGGGGCACCATAAAGCCACTAGCTCAAGAAATGTAATGTCCACTCAGGGACTGAGGCAAGCAGCATTGCACTGTATTGTATCTTTAAATCCTTATCCATCAGGCAATTCATCATCAGCATATTTATCTGTTTAGTTTTTCACGACTAGGTGAGTGCACTAGACATAAAATTGTCTATTTTAGGCATTACCTGGGAGATTATAATATGGTAAATGTAGCTGATGAGTTACAGTATAAACAAGCAAGCTGAGAAGTGGAGAAGTATCGAATAGCAAAGTTACAAAAATTAATCAACATGAACAATAGTTAGATCCGGATGTAAATAAGAACAAGTAACACAATAATAAACTACTGGGTATGCCTGCAATACACAGCTTTAGATCCAGATAACAATTTGAACATGACAAAAGACCAGGTCATAGATATGGTTAGGCACAGGAGAAAGAATTTTCCAGAGATAAATATTTCCTAAGTTCAATCTTGAACAGTTGTTGGTTAGGACAGCTCCAGCGAAAACAACAAGGCATCATAATTCATTTTCATTCACATTTTGGCCACTCATGTCCTCTTCTAGGCAAGGAAAGCTCCATTCGGGAATCAAATGATTACTGATCATCCCAGGACAAACCCAGCACTACAGCTAACACAGGCTACTTGTAGTCTATAGCAGGTCAAATACAATACTAAAGCTATTGCTGGATGCTTTGTAGTCAGTAGTAGAGTACTATAAAATCTCACTGATTTTCAGTAACAGGCACTACCTCCACAGGAACATAGGCCAACACCAGTAGTTATTCCATTTACCTTGAGTCATTACTTCATCAGGGAACCACAGGGCCAACTATGCAACTTGGAAACCTTGACAGGGGGCAGCTAAAGGAACAGTTGCCACCACATCAGCAGGGTAAAACAGGGCAACTCTTCATGAGGAAACCTCCTTCTTTGCACTGCTGGAGCCCTGTTCTGTTGGACTCTGAAACCTTAACTCTCTCATAGACACAGTCTGTATGGCTCCACTTCCCAGTCACAAGGTTGACACTGGACTTCACAGTCCTTCACATACAAAATTGTAGTTCAGTCATAGGAAATAATTACATAGAGAATAATGCATAGGTGACTGTGTGTTCAGAAATTATTTTACACCGAGATGTGTGATGACCCATAAACCTCAAAAGCAAAGCTCAAAGGTTTATGCGGTCATCACACATTGAGTGTGTAATAAAATTATAAGCACACAGTTGTTTGAGTTTTATTTTTATATAATAACTGGTGCAGGGATATGGGCACAAAATCAAGTTACAGAGAGTGAAGAGAAAGTGCTCCCAGTGCCGTAAAACTGGGTAGGTCATCATATCTGGTTATTACAGCAATTGATCACACTAATAATCAGTGTGATAAAGGGTTCACCAGTTATTATAATATATGTAAACAATATGACATGATAGTGTGCATTGAACAGATTTGACTGCATGCCCAGGGAGTGGCCCTGGAAGTGGTCACATCTGCTCAATGCACACCAGCAGAGTATATTATTGAGCTTATAAAATGAGCAGTTATTTTTATTTTTAAATGTTACAAAAACATGCTTATTCATTAAAAAAATTATTTTATTAGTGCAATTTATGATAAAATATTCTTTCCGCCAGCAAGAAAATGACAGTTATTTTGTTTCCTATAGTTTGTCTTGCCCATAACTGCCGTTTACTGTTTTTTGCCAGTATGAGCCAGGAGAACCCACGTCACCTGTGGATGACAGATTGGAATTTTTTTTAGCCTGGAATGGCACAAGAAGTCTATAAAGTATGTGTATTGAAAAGAAGAGTGAGTCTGCTAGATGAAGTGAAGAGTAACCATTGTGAGCAGTCATACAGGACCAAGCAGCTGTACATGTTACAGCAACCACCCCTACAGGACTAGTGGCCCATACCTCTCCCGTACTGGAGCAGTGGTGTTGACTGGTGGCAGTACTTCTGTTCCACTCCTACGATGCAGAACTGTGGGAAAGGAAGGAAGGAAGGAAGGAAGGAAGGAAGGAAGGAAGGAAGGAAGGAAGGAAGGAAGGAAGGAAGGGTTTTACTCGGATGATCCATTGCCAATGGACACAGCAATGTTTCTGTAACAGCAAGAGTGTGATCGTCATGTCAGGCAATGGGATCTCTTGTAAATACATTTTGTGGGTTTTACTTTAACTGTAAATTATGTGTAGGGATGGTAGTTTCCACTGCAGAAGTGATGAAATGTGTTTGCTGCTCTGTTTTTCTCAAGACTGCTTTCCTCGTAGCATTTGATGGGGTGGCGGCTTTTAAAATTGAGTGTTTTCTGATAGCACAGTGATTTTTTTTTTTTGGTACTGTGGTCCTGCATTTTAGTATTTATTTTAACCTGTGCATTGAGCAGGCTTAAATGCACAAGTAAAAACAAATCAGGATGCAGGAATTTCCCTACTTATAATATTCAATAATCTAAAGGCAGCACACTCACCTGCAGCCAGCTGTGGGGAAGTGCGCTGCCTTTGAATTCTTTAATAAAATATGGAATTATATCCTATGAGTGAACTATAGTTTTGTGATCCTGAAGGATCATGAAGCCCAACTTCAGCCTTACGAGTGAGTACCCTAACACTGTGGTTTCAGCCCACTTTTGTCTAGTCAAATCAATTTTACCACCATTTTGCTGTTGTTGCCTTCACCCCTAGTCTCCATTACATATATTACTGGACAACATGTCAAGAATGATTCCACTGATGAACCCTTGGGCACCTCAGCAGCATCTAACTACAGCAGATATACTGAAACCCTAGGTTGTACAATGGATTACATGTATTGTTATATTTTCTCTTAGAATTCCTTTGATTCATTCCATTCTGATATGTAAAATCTTTTTCTAAGTTTGTTTTTCTGTTTGTTGGAGAGGGTCAGGTTGGTTTAAGTTTGAGAAACCAGGGGTCAGTCATCCTTTACACTCAGTTATTCACAGATGTGACATCACTTTACTGAATATCAGAGTATCGACACTATTATTTGCAGAAGCAACAACCCTTCTGTGAATAATAGTTTGTGAAACTATGGGTGACAAGGATTCTCTTTTCACTGAAGGCATTGAGTAAGAGGGTCAGCTATATAATATAATGCTTTTCACCACTAGGTCTCTTTTGGTTCAAGTCTAGCCCAGTTTGGTAATGGTTGCAAATAATTATCATCAGAGGACTCTTTGGTAGCCTATATTTCAATGGCCTCTACGCAACCAGTATAGTGTTATGCTTGTGTAACTGTGTTACTTTGCTTTGGCCATTACGCACTCTCTATTCCATGAGAATTACCACCCTGTAGGGTACCAAAGGCAAGGAACCCTCAAGAGGGTCCCACCCTAGAGGTGCAGCAGGAAGTTTCCCTTGGCTAAAGGTACCTTAGGAAGAATCCCCAAAAGAAACTGGCAGCGCCAAAGGAACATTAGTGATCGGTGGTCATGAGGCAGAGAAGTAGAGTGACAGCAACAGGCAGCATGATAAATTATAAATAAGATGTGCAGGTTAGCAGAATAGTATGGGTACAATGGATTGCACTGATGATTGCAGGGGCTTCCTAAGGAGAGAGAACAGCAAGCAGTGGCACCATCCACCTCCATCCAATAGCAGAATCTATCTAACTACGCTAGGGAGTACTAACTAAGGCTAACTAAGTATTATGACCTGCACACAGAGGAGAAAAAAAAAAGCTTCAGGAGGAAACCTCTGGAGATCCAAGGCCTAGGTCACCTTCCTCCAGGCTTGGGATGTTTTTGTTTAGTGATGGCTCTGCTGCTGCAATTTGAAAACCCAATTAAGGGGTGGAAAATGTTCCAATTTGGAGGAAAGCTCTCACTCTGTCCCTCTAACGGGAATGCCATGAAGGGATGCCAACATTCTCTGAACTGGCCCTCCAAGGTGGGAGGAGGAGGAGAGCAATGACTGCTGAGGCACTCAGCTGGCCTACTGATCTAAAAACAAGTCATGTGAACCAGAGGCAGTCATAGGGAGAATAGCTTGAAGGTGCCGCTGAACCTGCTCAGCTAGCCAAAGGAGCACTCCTAGGCTTAAAGGTCCCAACCCTAGCAACTGAAGTCTTAAATCTGCATCAAGAAATGCCACCAATACATCTGCATGGTAGAATCTCTGCTCGGAGAGAGGACATTCCCACTATGGACCTGATGAGAAAACCCTGCCCCAAGTTTCACACACTCTAGACGGAATTCTGGGTGTAGAGCAAGACCATCGGCTGCAGGGCAAGCCTTGAGACATAGTAACTAATGGCCATTGTTTATTTATTTATTTATGTATTAGAAAAGTTGGATTTACAACCTTTGAGTCATGGACACATTTACAAAGGCACCTCATCGCGGGGAGGTAGACAGAGTTACATAGTGTGTTACAACAGTGAGAACAGTACAGGTGCATAACATTAAACATAGAGTACACATAGGTTACATAATAATTTTACATATAAAGGTTACAATCAAATACAAAGTAGCCAAGGGTGGGAGGGAGGGAGGGGAGAGGATGGACTGTCCAGAGGACATTGTCAAGTCAGGGAGGCCTGACAGGAGGATCCCACAGTGGGATTAATTAGGTGCATCTACAGCAACGAAGCATCAAGAGATGGTTCCGGAGGGCAATTTTGAAGGGACCAATTTTGGCAATGTCTGTGGTTGGCATGCCTCTGATTATGGAAGAAACAAAATGAGAAGGAGCCTTAAAGGAAGTGCTGAGCACTGTAGACTGTCACTTAGGTCATAAATGTTTAATAGAAAGCACATAGCAGACTAAACCTCCAAGAGCAGGGTAAGCAATGATTGGACATGTACGTTTGTCAGTAAGGCAGTGTAAGCAATGATTGGTCCTGTACATACTGTAGGTATGAGAGGCAGTAATTCACATGACTTGCAGGAGGCATGCCAACCATTTCCATTAAGGAAGCCAGTTAAAGGTGACATAAATACTCAGAGGATTTTAGCGCGGAGACATGATTCAACATGAGGTATTTGGACCACACTGGGCCAAGACTCTTCACAATAACCCCCAGTCCTCCATCATAGTAAAAACAAAGAAGCCATGGTAAAGTGCCGTGACCCACATGCAGATTTTAAAACTAGTTTACAGTGACAGCTGTTGCTGAGCTGACCTCCAGAGTATAATGAAGCAGTGTGAAAAGTAGTTGAGCAGCATCCAGCAGCACTTAGTCAGGGCTGTGACCAGCGGGCAAGAGCTGGGGGTGCAGCACGCCTGCACTGTCAGGGGCCCACTGCCTAAGACATCAGCATTAAGAAAACCTTATATCACAGACAAACTTGCAATTTCTCTTTGGAGATTGTTTATTCACTATCAGCAGTGGCAGCAGAAGACTCCATCTCCAGTTTTAAGTGGTGGGGAGTGCAGAACAAGAAAGCTATGGGGCCATTACTCAAAACATCTAATATTGGTGCCAGTGTCCCCAGAAGTAGCATGGACAAATTACTCTGTCCTGTTCCTTGATAATGGTGCCAGCATAGAACAATGGCAAGATGGACAGGATGCTCAGCAGGACTGAGACAAACAAACATGCTATAATTATTTTATATAACATTATAATACACACGCAGGGTGGTATATCAGGATATCGCCACCGGTGGATAGCACGCAGGCCGCAGGTCGAAAGCGCCCAACGAACCTGAGAAGTGATTTATATCCTACGATATACCACACCTGGAGTGCATTATTGCTATTATGAACTGGATTAATTGATATTTTATGCCTTTAATGCAAAAAGTAAAGTTTTTAAATATTTTAATATTGTTTTATATGAGTGTAGGTAGACATTTAAAAAAAAGTTTGTGTATTTCATGTTTTGGCCAGTAGGTGGTGCTGTTGCAGGAGGATTTTATTGTCGTCTTCATTGTTGTGGTATTGACCTCCCTGCCGGAAGTTTAGTTTACTCGTTCACGTTTAATTTTCTTTGTTTTGTTGAGGAGGAAGATCATGAAGTGCATACTTGTGGAGGAAAAAGCGACAAGGTAAGGGTAAAGCTGTGGAGGAGCGGGTTGTATGTTTTGCCGCTACGCAAGGCAGCGTGGCAGTGAGGCGCAGTACTTGGCGCCTGCAGTCAAGCAGCTGCCAGAATGAAAGGGAGACAATTTTTTTTGTTGTTGTTTATAGCTGCCTGCTTTGGGCGACGTGTATGGGGGGGAGTTGTGAGGATGTGTTTTTTTCCCGCTAGTTTTAGTGGAGGTCGGTGGAGAACATTGCGCTTGGTGAGTATGGTGGTCGAGCCCGGTCCGTGATGATGTAGCCCGATATCATCACGGCTTCAAACCCTCTCCGCCAATCAGGTTGCTCCATTTACGATCACGTTCATAATGGTTATTTTATACTTTTGGTGGGGAGGTAGGCCCCACAAAATATTTTGTAGGGGGCCCTTACAGTTGTTGGCATAGCCTGCACTTAGTTATAGCTTCTAGGAATAGCTAAGCTGAACAAACATAGGAATTGTAGAGAGGCAATGCACTGAAAACAACAGTAATATTTTTTGGTACAATTGCATGTGAGCAGGTTTGAACCATGGACTAGCTTAGCAGAGTGAGCCTGAGCCAGGTGCAAACAAGTAAGGTGGATGAGCACTGAGACAGCAGAAGCAGGCAAGCAGCAACTAAGCTGAAACATACAGATAACAAATTGCAGTTGCACTGGTAAGTAAACGGGAGCAAAAACAGCACAAGCACAGGATTAGCACAATACAAACAAGGGCAACAGGGTGCTAGAAAACAGAAAGCCCCCAAAAAGAAAATGCAAAATATAAACACAGGAGGACAGGAAACAAGCAACACAGAGAAGCTACGTAGCAGCTGGAGGCAAACAATACTAACCAAAAGCAGGAGAACACAAAACAGAAGCCCAGCAGAAACCAAGTAGAGCCCAAAACACAGCAACACTGGAGGGGAGCAAGTCCCAGCAGGCCCCAAGGGAGAAGACAGACCAGCAGAGCCCAGCTGGCAAAAGAAAAAGTGCTTCAGAGAGAGAGGCTGGGAGGAACGGCCTATATAGCTCAGGGAAGGAGAGTGGCTGGTTGCTCACCCAGTGAACTACAGGCATAGCCCTGGTCCACTTCCTGTGTACAAGTGTTTACTCTACAAAAACACCTCAGAATTGGCACTGAATGAGCACCCTCATTGACAATCCCATCCAAACTGGTATGGATTCTGTACTATTCTCTCTACTCTTCTACATTCATGGCAGGTGCAGTACAGTGGTGAAGCAATGTAGGGAAGCTAATGCAGAGACTATCCATGGTCGACCTGTCATGTGGCTAAATGCAGGACTGAGTAGTCACCAGTGACATCAATATGATGCCTTTTGCAATAAAAAAGTAAAATAAATACTGGCTTCAATTAAAGTGAGACTCAATCTTTAAAAGCCACACTTAAAAGAATAGCAATGCACTTCAGTATGTACTTCACGATACGTAATGTTTCAGTCATAACCATTTGCTAGAGAATACATATTTTGAATTTTCAGTGTTCTTTTCCAGGGTTTATAACATGCCCTTTCCAAACTGTCCATATAAAAGCATCTGAGTATCCCCAACGGACCTCATAGCGTCATGCTGATCACATCAATGGGCCTTCCATGACAAGACTCTCATGTTACAAACACAAAAATTTGAGACCAGTGGGGACAGTCAGATGTAATGGCACACTAAAACAAGTATTGCATTACCAGAAATATATAGTAGTATAATTTGACAAAGTAAAATAAACTTCAAAATGTAAGTGTAATTGTTATTACTTTGTTTTAATAGTTATGGCACCTGTTCTTTAACCCTGTCACCTCTGAATTAATTAGAAGTCAACGCTAATGTGAGCCACTGAAGTGACTCTTGGGTACTGTTTCCTTAATGTTAATTGAGCTGTGCTCACTCTACTTACAGTATATGGAATAATCAGTACAGATTTCTGTCTAGAAACCCTGTAAGCAGAAATAAGACTTAAGAATGACATACAGTTTTGCAACAGTTTGTATGTTTGATTAACCAGAGTCATAGTTGATCCTCAGGCTTCATGCAGTTACAGTGGGGTGGGGCATAATATGGCCAAAAGCTACTGGGCTGCAGTTTTCTAAACAGCATAAGTCTCAACATGATTCTACAGGTTCCATGTATGGACTCAGTGGGTCTGTGGTTCTTGACTTACTATGACTAAACAGAGGCCTTGTAATCACCTCCTCTCCTGTGAGTCTGTGCAATCAAGGCTTCTGACTGCACATGGCTGCAAATCAGCTTGTACTGTGGACTGAATGAAGACCTTGAACCAAATGTGACTCCCCAGGCTCTGTGTAAGTGAGGCTTATGACTGCACAAACAGAAGGTCAACATTTCAGCGCAGATGAAATGTGCTAATTAGACAGCTGTTGATGGCTTTTCGCTGCCTTTCATTCTCTTCAATGATTAGCTAATGAATCCATGCAAATTAAAGAATTATGTCAGAAGATTACAACTACCTTTAAAGAGAGCTGCCTTAGCTAATCTCCCTCAGAAAAATGAAGAGAAATGTGAAAGGAATAAAGCTTACCTATTTAGCCAATTGACAGGGACCATACTCATAAAATAATGATTCTCTGCTTTTGCTTTATTGTGCAAGACATAATTGTAGCCTGCTGTTCTTAAATTCTTGAAGAATATAATTGTCAATCTGGATAAAAAAGTCATGATTCAACTTCGTTACAGCCTGAAAAGGAAGTCCATATGGTTTTCAAAGTTGGGGAGAGAGAGAGAGAGAGAGAGAGAGAGAGAGATAGAGAGAGAGAATACAGGTGATTTAATATTGCACTGTAAAATGACTGTAAATGAGCAAGGTGGAATATTAACTATTTATAGACTAAGTAACAGCTATGCATTGAGTAGGCTATTCTCATCCAGATCAATAGCTTATTCTATTTGAATTGTTCTTCCAAGGGCAGAGGGTAGCATACAGAACCCCTTACTGCTAATGTGATAAATATTACACAGTATCTACTATGTATATGTGTGTTATATATATATATATGTGTATATATATATATATATATACCATATACTGCATGCTGCACATGTAGTGTGTGTGTGTGTGCATGTGTGTGTGTGTGTGTGTGTGTGTGTGTATATATATATATATATATAGATATATAATATTTTTAAACACAAAATGATGTTAATCCCAGTGAGATATAACATTTGCCAGAGCAACAGGATTATTTTCATTTCCAGCAAGTAATGTATTCATCTGCTTACCCAACAAAAATTCTCTCATAATCAGTGTGTTAGCCAGCCACCCATGCAGCAATCACTTGGTCTAGCAATTTTCATTTGACTGCCAATTTATCACTTACAATAGAATCCCCAATGGCATGTATTAAACAGGCCACCATTTATTATTATTGTTGTTTTCTGTATACACACTATGGTATGTTTTCTTTAACTCATTTGATAAAGCCATGTGCAAATCTTACGGCATCTGTTAAACAAGACTAGAACATTTAAGTATGGTCATTACAGCCAATGCTCAACATACAGGGGTTATATTAAAATATGCATTATTTTTGATGATGGAAAATACTGTTTCTTTTGATTAAGCTTGGATTTAAAAAGATAAACCTTAACAACTGTAGGGGTCACAAAAGCATTCATAAGTTAACATAATCCTCTTTTCCACATGTGTAACTATTGTAGTTATGCATATTCTGTAGTCTGCCTCTTAATTCTCTGTACACTGGGAGCAGCATTTGAAGTTGCAAATGCAATGAAATTAAACTGCTACAGTAAAATTTGCATTTGTGTTGCCTGAGTTGCTTGGTGTACTTTGGCACTAGGAAGAAGAAATGTGCAAGTTTTATTTCACCAGTGAAGTTGCCGAAGTGGCTGAAATACATTTGTGGAGTTTTGCAAAGTTTTCCTGCCCTCAGCAACTTTGACTACGCCCAAATTGCAAAGTTTTCAATGCAAAGTGTGGAATTACTCCCACAAAGTGGCTATTAATGGGCTAAGTTCTGCACTTTGAGGCGAAACTCACACTTCATGGATTGCTGTGCACTCTGCATATTGTGCTACATTCACAGATTAATGTGAGGAGCAAATTTAGCCAATTACACCCATCTCTACTAGGAAGAAGGCAGAGGACATCAGAACTTGAATCTGACATTTGCCTTCAGGATATGAAATATTTTCTGCCAAGACTGTATTGAGATTTGTGCACTCAATGCTCCCAGATTGAGTTGCCATTGTCCTTGTAACTCTAATGCAATTTTCCTGTGTTTTGCTGTAGATTACATTAACTCCTATGGAAGCTGAATTGCTCTATTTTCCTGTATAACCAATGCAAGTCTATGGAAAGAATTTTCCTGTAGATGGCTCCAAACCCCTGTAAATACAAGAATCCCTGTAGATCTAGGAGCCCTGGTACCTTCAGATGTACAAAATGTACAAAAGTACAAAAGTCACAGAACTACCACTTGCTGTCATAATGTCAAAATGAGTAGTCTGGAAAGAAAGCAACTTGCTGTCATTTGTTGCATACAGTAGTATGTGGGGATATAGAACTTGGTTTAAAGCCTGTAGGTCATCTCATGACTTAAGTCCAGTGAAGCATTTTACCTACATATTGTTATAAAAGCCCTGCATGGACTGGGCCCTGCTGACCTCTTGGGTTGATATGTCTCAACCACTCTTTCTGCTCCTTGAGGAGGTGTTGCTAACCATACTGAGATCCTGTATGAAGCAATCTTGGTGATAGGGCTTTCCCATGGCAGCACATGGAACTCCCTGCCATGCCATCTAAGGAGTTCCCCTTCAGCAGAGGTGTTTAAACGAGGCCTGGAAAGCCACCTTTTAAATAGCCTTTGGACTTGATGTTCAATTTCTTTGGTCCATACAGCCGATATTATTTATATTATTGAACCTGATGATTTTATCACTTGTTTTATGATTACTGTATGTTACGTGCCCTGGAGCCCTGGGATAGGGGCAGTATATGAATTCAATTGCCTTGCCTAAAGTACAAGAGGTTCAGCACTGTTCTCAGATGATCGATGTCTGTGTGCAGTAAACTGCAAGACAGTGGTCAGTAGAGGGACAGGAGATGGTGAAAAGGGAGGTGCTTTAAATGATCGTTAGGCATCTGAAAAGTGCCAGTTCTAAAAGAGTCATCCAGCTAGCACAGGTGGGTTTGACAGTACTGCAACTTGTTTTGCTTAATTAGTCTTAATTATAGAAAGAAGATGCCCAAAAGGGAGTTTAGAAAAGCAGGAGACACTTTGAAAATAGTTTATATGATGGTTAAGGAATTTTAAACAAAAGAAAACTCTTGTGCACACAAAGACACAGTCAAGCAGCATTTGGCATTATTGCACTGCAAACTGCATGACTTTTTCTTAACAGAAGACATACAGCAGGAATGAGCAGACTAAAAGCTCTCAAAACAAGTTAAACAAGTCTCAAAAAGAAAACTTATCATATTCTGCTCACAAGAAACCTTTGGGGATGGTGCCCCATTAAGGAGATCTGAGGATACTAGTACAGATTTAATTTGTGTCAGTAGACAGTTTCTTAAAATCTTGACTGGTAGACCAGCCCAGTGACACTGAGGGTTGAGGTGCTGGACACCACACTTCATGTTCAGCTGCTGACCTGAGTTCAGGAATAACCTCAGGTCACTGGGTGCAAGCACGGGGGTGGTGGGAGCAGAAACAAGCGCTGGCTCTCTCTCTGGGTAAGAGGCGGGTGACATCCGCCATAGTCCTGCCATCACTGATTGGAGGTTTAGTGCCAGCACAGGTGGTCAGTGGCATGACTGGAAGGGAGAAGCATCCTGAACGGTGTGCACGTGCATGCCTCCCAAGCGCGCGTCAGGATGCATGGTGTAGGGGTTGGGAGAAACCTTCAAAAAAAACAGAAATTACATATGAAAAGAAAACTTGGCTGGTTATATCAGCAGTATATTAATCTTTATGGGTGAAGCTTGCCAATTAAAGGGCTAAAAATCATTTAATGTGATATCTTAGATTCTCCAAGATACAGGTAAATGTATGCAGATAGGTCCAAATCTGTAGAACACACAGTTTCTCTTTATCTGCTGATTCTTTTGCTGATTAATTTCTTGTGATCACAGGAAAATTCTGTTAGTACTCACTGTTCTGTCAATCAAAGGAAGGACCAGCACAGCCAACAGGTTAGTGCAGTGCAGTGCATTCTGTGAGCTGTAATTCATTAGATACTTTATATTAAACATAGAAACATAGACTTTGACGGCAGATAAGACCACTTAGCCCACCCAGTCTGCCCATTTCCTCACCTATTGGATAAGCTGCAGATTCTAGTTAACCAACAGCCTACTTCCTGCAACCCCCACTATAATTGCCTTATGTCTGTCCCATGCATGTTTGAATTCCCTACTGTTTTAGACCCCACAACCTTCCAGGAAGGCGGTTCCATGCGCCCACCACTGTCTCCTTGAAAAATAATTTTCACATTACCCCTGAGCCGGCCCCTCTAACTTTAAATTGTGCCCCTTGTTCTTACACATCTCTTTTTCTGAAAGATGCTATCCTCCTGACTTTGTTGATTCCCTTGAGGTACTTAAAAGTTTCTATCATGTCCCCCCGTGCCTCCTTTCATCAAGGGTATACATATTAAGCTCTCTCAGTCTCTCTTCATATGGTTTCTGATGTAGACCCTGCACCATTTTAGTTGCCCTCCTCTGGACTGCTTCCATCCTGTCTATGTCCTTGCTAGATGAGGTCTCCAAAACTGCATGCAGTACTCCAGATGGGGTCTCACCAACTGTCTGTACAGAGGGATAACCACTTCCCTTTTTCTACTTGTGATGCCCTCCCTATGCATCCTAGTATCCCCTGGCTCTCCTTACTGACTTCTCACATTGCTTACCCACCTTTAGGTCATCTGATGTGACTACACCCAGATCCCTTTCCATTATTTTTGTCATTAGTACCTCCCCTGTTGTGTACTCTTCTCCTGGATTTTTATTTCCCAGGTGCATTACTTTACACTTCTTTGCATTGAATCTAAGTTGCCATATGTCTGACCATTCCTCCAACCTTGCCAAGTCCTTCTCATCCTTTCTACCCCACCTTGTGTATCAACTCTGTTACAGATCTTTGTGTAATCTGCAAAGAGGCATACCTTTCCTTCAGACCTCTGCAATGTCACCTATAAAGACATTAAAGAGGACTGGACCCAGTACTGAGCCCTGAGGTACTCCACTAGGTAATCCCCAACCCACTCCCAGGCTGGCTAACTTGATTATTAATCTTTGTGTGGGGACTGTGTCAAATGCCTTGCTAAAGTCTAGGTAGGCCATATCCACAGCCCTCCCTGGTCTATTACTTTGGTCACCCAGTCAAAGAAATTGATTAGATTCATCTGACATGACCTTCCTGCTGTGAATCCATGCATCTTGGGTCCTGTCTCGCTGGCCTCTAGGTACTGAACAATTCTTTCTTTCAGAAGTGATTCCATCATTTTCCCACCACTGAGGTCAAACTAACAGGTCTGTAGTTTTCTGCTTCTGCCTTGCTCCCACTTTTGTGAAGGGAATCACATCTACCCACCTCCAGTCCTCAGGTACCACTCCATCTTCCCATGATTTGTTAAAAAGTGTGGTTAGTGGTGTCACTAGGTCCTCACTTAGCTCTTTTAGGATTCTAGGTTGAATCCTATCAGGCCCCATTGCTTTGTCCACCTTGAGTTTTAGGAGTTCTTTCAGGACTCTTTCTTCTGTAAATGGACTGGTGTCAACCCACTGCAGAGTGCTTCTACTGTGTGGTTTAGGTAACTCCTCCTCTTCTGCTTTTGTGACTACTAAGCAAAAGTATGCATTCAGTATCTCTGCCTTTTCACTGTCTCCCTCTGCCCACCTCCCTCTCCTTTATTAATCTTCACTATCCTCCTTAACCTTTCTATGCTCCCTAATTAACCTATAAAATGTTTTATCCCCTTCTTAACTGGTAGGCTATCTTTCCTCGGTTTGGGCCTTTGCTTTTCTGACTGCCTTCCCACTTTTTCTGCTTTAATTGATACAGTTCCCGTGCCGTGTTTGTCCTGTGATTCCTTATACTTTTGAATGCAGCCTTTTTCTCCTTAACCTTCCCTGATACCTCTTTGAGAACCATAGTGGTTTTTATTCGCTGTGTTTTCTTTATTTGTTTCACACAAAGGCTTGTTGCCTCCATGATGGCAATTTTGATTTTTCTCCATTGTTCTTCCACCCTCCTTTCTGGCCATTTGCTAATGCATTCCTCAGGTATTCACCCATTATGCCAAAGTCAGCCCTTCTAAAGTCCAGTATCCTTGTCTTTGTATGGCTTGTCTCCATGGTTGTGTTTATTGTAAGCACAATGTGCAGTGGTCGCTTGTTCCCAGATATCTACTGACTTCTAAATTTGTGATCCTCTCTCCATTTGAGAGTACCAGGTCCTAATATTTCTCCTCCAGTGGGTTCCACCACTAGCTATCTAAGGCATGCCTCTGTAGGGCGGCCGAGGATGACCCTGCTCTTGGATGTGGCTGCAGTCCATGTCGCCCAGTTAACATCTGGCATATTCAGGTCCCCCATCAACAGTATCTCCCTTTTTCAGCCATTTGAGAATGCCATCTATCATTTTCTTGTCCATTTCCTCCCTTGAGATGGGAGTCTGTATAAAACCCTGTGTGGATTGTGATGCCATTCCCAGTCTCCAAGGTGACCCAGAGTTCCTCTTGTCCTCCCCTTTACTTTTTAGTTCTGTAGCTTTGATCCTTCCCTTATGTAGAGAGCTACTCCACCTCCTCTTTACCTCCCCTGTCCCTTCTGTAGATTTTGTACCTGGTATGTTGACATCCCAGTCATGGTTCTCCGTGTACCATGTTTCTGTGACTGCCACAATATCCAAGTGTTCCTCATCCATCAGGGTCTAGCTCTGGTAGCTTGTTTCCCAGACTACAGGCATTGGTACTCATTGCCCTCCATTTAATGTTGGCTTTATCCTTTTTACCCCATCCCTGCTCTTATTGCCCTTGTCCATTTTTCCATTTACCCTGTCCTGCCCTCTGTCAAGCTCTGTACCCCAGTGTTTACCCTACTACCTGCCATATTTTGTGGGGAGGCTTGAACTTTCCTGTTTCCTATCAGCATCTTTCCCTTGGCTAGTTTAAAACTTGCCAAGGAAGCCTTTAAACCTGTCACCTAGGAGTGTGTTTTCCTTCCTGGACAGATGCAGACCATCATGCCAGTATAGACCTTCATCTCTCCAGGTGGACCCCAGTCCCCAATGAAGCCAAAGCCCTGTGCTCTGCACCAGATTTGTAACCATTCATTAAACTGCAAGGTGTGCAGTACCTAGTCTCACCCCTGCCATAGACTGGCAGCACCTCTGAGAAGGTTACCATGCTTGCTACCTGTCTGAGGCCCTCCCCAACTCCACAAATTCATCCTGCACTGCACTGATCTCATGCCTAGCTAGATCATTTGTCCCAAGGTGGACAATGATATCTAGTTTCCTCTCCTGTGATGCTGCTTCTGCAATCCTGAGGATTTGCTTCCTGTCCCTCCAAGCCATGGCACCAGGCAGACATCTTCTTCCCTCTCCTCTCCTTCCCCAGGTCACACCCCTAACAATTGAGTCCCCTATCAGAAGCTGTTTCTTTCCCTGTGGTGTCCCTTGCCACTCTTTGTGGGTCTCCTTGTGGATGTCCCCATCATTCTTCTTGGTCTGCAATGAGGGTGTCATCATAGAGGAACCTTGATTTGCCAGACTGACATATGATTTGTGTAGAGGAACAACTCGGGGCTAAGCTCTGTTCCACCACCCTCACCCTCCCAGAACCTACTGTGGTCCATCTGCTCTTCACACATGGCAACCTCTGAGGCAGTGGTTGTGGAACTGGTGCTCTTTGGGTGGGAGGACTCTAGTCCTTGCCAGTTCAGCCTGGAGGTGGGCAGCCTCCTCCTCAGAGCTGACAGTTGTTCTGCAAATAGGCAGCAACGCAGGTTCCAGAATGTCTCCCGAAAAATTGTTGCCCCACAGCCGTGCATTGCACTACTCCCCACATGTCCCTCTTCCTTATAATATACAATGAGTAATATATAAAAAATTTTGTGTGTGTGTGTGTACTTCCCTTTATGCACTGTGCTGGGTAATTAAGAATATGACAGTTCTGCCCCAAGACCTGCTGAGAAGTGATGTCAGAACCTTGGCTATAAAGAAATGCCACAACCACTGGTGACTTTTAGAAACAATCAAATACACCACTGCTCCACCACCCTGGTGAGTACTGCCCTTATAGTAAGTCAACCAACACCACAATTTACTAGATCACTGCTCCTACACAAACCACTCTACTGAGTCCAGGGATAAAAACAAACTCACTGCTCAGCCAGCAGGACACTTCTAAAATATTGCACAAATATCCTTTCAAATCCTATGTGTCTAGCACAGAAATCAAGCAAAATCAGTTGTATTTCACCACCTCTGGTTATAAAATTACTACATTTTAATGGAATCCTGCAATTCTTTATGCCAATAAGAAAATAATGAAACTATCTGTAGAAAGCATAGCTTACTTTCCTAACTAGTCCCCAACAATATTATGTTTTACCAGGTTCCTAGTTCCTCAAATGCATTCTAGTTTGTTCTCGCAGTATAGCAAGTTTCTCAGCTTCCAACAGAAGCAGGCAAGTCTTTGTATATCAAAGCAGAGTACCTGTATTCCTGTGTGGCACATATGCAGTTTTGATATTTAAAGCTGCAGTATTTTACAGTGGCAATACATTTCATCATGTAGTCTTATAAATGTGTAGGAAAAGCAATGAAAATCAGGGTCCCTGATTGGATGAAACACACCATGTGACTGTGCATTATCCACAATGACTGCATGCCTCCCACTACAACCACATGCCTGCACTACTTTCCATCCTCAGTACTTTCTCACCAGCAGTGAGATCACACCACACCTAGCACAAACAGGCTACCATACACACACACACCTGACACACAGGCTGCCACCCACAACCATAAGTAAATCTATATAGCTGTCCTACACTGAATACAATTATCTGGTTGATCCTGCCATAATTTTTAAACAGTAAGTGATTAAAAACATATTCTGGTTGATCATGTCATTTTCAGAGTCTTATGTTGAATCACTTTCACTTTGTTGTTTTACTGTAGCGGCTGTGAATGGTGGTAAAAAGACATGCTGACAGAGCTTCAAAATAAGGCATGTTTATCTCAAAGTCTGTAAGCTCTATTTTTTATGCTAAGCTTACACAGCACTGTGTAAAAGAAGCCACCGACTGCAAAGCAGCAACAGCGAGTGACTCAGCAGCTTTAGAAATGTGAGACACAAGCTTGAGTGAGCATTGCTGTAGCAACAGCTCCACAGGCTTGTATCTGCACTTCTGAGGCCAATCATTCACTTGCTCTTGTCGTTTACAGTCGGTGGCTTCTTTTACACAAACCTGAGTAAGCTTTGCATAAAAATTAGAGTTTACATACTTTCTGAGCAAAACATGCCTCATTTTAAAGCTTTGTCAGCACATCCTTACTGCCATGAACACCGCCGATCACGCTATAGTAAAACATAAAAGTGAACGGATTAAACATAAGGCACTCTGGAAATGGCAAGATCAACCAGATAAGTTTTTAATCACTTTGTTTAAAAATCATGACAGGATCAACCTGATAACTGTCAGCTATAACTTTAAACCTATCACAATCATGGCAAGATCAACCAGATCACCTACTGTAAATGAAACACTAATCTGTCCTCGTCAGGGACTACTTTTCATCCCCTCAATGTTTGTGTCCATTTTATAAGCTAGATAATCCACTACAGGGCATGCAGTCATGCTCTGATATATGCACTCCTTGGGTGATTAACGCAAAGTCAGGCGTGTATCACAGCACGACTACATTCCCGTGGATTATCTATTACTTATATTATTAATATATTCTTATACCATTCATATATTTCAACAAATGGGCTGCCGCATGCGAAGAGGGCTGAGGAGTTGTGCACTCTTTACCTTTTGCTATGCCAGTGACCCTGGTTCAGAAACAGGATCAGATCACTGGAGGTTGGCCAGGGCAGGAAGGATTGAGTATCCAATGGACTGTTCTTCTCTCTGAGGGAGGGTGTCTGCCCACTGTACTGTGTGACTGCCACCAGATGGAGGCCTGGTTGTAGGATGGCAGAGAGTGACATGGGTGGGTGCTGTAAACCTCTGTGGAGTGGGTGTGCTTCCACCGTAGACTCCTACATGTGCACCTCAGCTCGGGGAGGGACAAAATGGAAAATGGGAGGATGGGTTAAATGACGCCTGCCCATCTTCCTGTAGCCCACTCCACCAAGCCATGGACCAGGACCTCTAGATCTGTCTGGGGAAGAAGATGGCCCCCCTCCTGGTCCCACTGTGGGGCAAAATCTGTGGGAACTATTACCTAGAACCTGGCAGTGGTGGCTTAGCAGGCTGCAAGATGTGGTCAGGGTTGAAGAGCTGCCCATATGACTAGAGGAAAAATCACCTTTATGGCAATAAAATATTAATTTCCAACATAATTTGAGTCATCATTAGTATATTTTATTTCTCTCAGATTCTTCTAAAACAGATTTGATGACTAATTTTATAATTAATGGCTCAAGTTATTAAAGAGTGTCACAACTAGTGATTTTAAAATTCCTTCCCTCAAGGATAGTTTTGGCGTCCATACTGGATTCATACTATAGATGTATTAGAGGCTGCTGGCACACATGTCCGATGATAAGCAGCTCTACAACACATCGAAATGTGTGATTTATTCATAGTGGCTATGGCCAGAGAACAGAGACTTTAAACTTACAGATGTACTTATGCACAGTATATATGTATATATTGAACATATCTCTTTGTTTTATTACATGAGTATAAGTTACCGTTATGTAAGATTAATTTTGTATTGTATACATATTGTGTATCCTTTTACCCCAGGTGTAGCGAAAACAGATCTTTGATCCAGACAACTTTTCCTGGTAATTCAAATAAATAAAATGTGAGAAAAAACATATGCCCCACCTGAAATTTGAAACCCGACTGCTCAAAATATGATTCTGCCATGCTACCAACTGCACCACCAAGGCAACCAGAAACCTGGGACTCCCAGAGATACAAATTTGTTCTCAAATGCACCAGCTGAGCTATGCAAATTGTAATTATACTCAGTCCACAAGGGTAGAATGTGTGTGTGTATATATATATATATAGATAGTATACAAACAGACAGAACTAAGAAAGTAAGTGCAAGTAGCTGGAATTTGAAGCCCAGGCCACTCAGAATACCATTCTATTTCTCTGTGCTAACAGCTGTGCAACCAGCACAATTGAAAAACTATGACTCCCAAAGACACTGGTTCTTTCGCAAATGCACAACTGGGAGCTCCACAAATTTTAAATACATTCTCTCCACAAGGGTGCAATGTGCATACTGCATATATGGACTACAAACAAATGGAAGTAAAAAATAAATATGTGCTCACTTCTGTCTGTTTTCCATCCATACACACCACACCATTGTGGATTCAAGTATGATAGAAATAAATTTCACTAAAAACTATATAAAGTTTTTCTGCTAACAACTACTAGTGCTTTTAATCTCTGTGCTTATTCTCCTCTCTTTCCCTCTTGTTCTCTAACTCCATCTCTTCATAACTGTTCTGACAGTGAGTCTCTGACTCCCAGGTAAACCAAGGTTGTGGGTGACCTTAAATCTCTGCCTCCCAGGCAGATCCATCTTCTGGAGTGGCCTCAAGTTTATAACTTCCAGAAAGACCCAAGTTTAGAATGACTATTGAGTCTGACTCCTCAGAGACCCCAGTTACACAGTGACCACAAGTCTCTGACTCCCAGGTAGATGTATGTTCTCGGCTGAATTTGAGTCTATGACTCCCAGAGACACCAGGTTTAGGAGGGACTTTGAGTCTCTGACCCTCAAAGAAACTCCAGTTATGGCATCTCCTCAAGTCTCTGACTAACCAGGAGACTCAAGTTTTGAATCGACTCTAAGTCTCTGGCTCCACAGTGAAGCCATGGTTGGAAATGACATTGAATCTCTTCAGGTTCACTAGTGAACTTTAGTTCTTGACTACCAGGAAGAGCCAGATTCAGAGTGACATCAAGATAATTTTATCCGTTTACATGATGGGTTTTCACATGTGGTACATAGGAGCAGTAGCTTTTTCTTTTGTGCTTTATCTCTCGTTTCCTTCTTTCTCTCACTTTGTTCTTTGCTTCTTTTCTTCTATCTGTCTTTCTTTCTTTTCTCTGTGGAATAGACAGTATGTTGATCATTATAGCTATATACTATGGATATTTAGTAATGTATTCTACTAAGAGTTTATCGGTTCTTTATTGTACTGTATATTTAATAGTTCAGATGTAAATGACTTTCATGATTGCATACTGATTTGTATGTAATGTATTTATTGTATATATAATAAAACATTTTATTGATAAAAAGTCTATGACTCACATAGAGATCCAGGATTAGGAGTAACCTTGAGTCTCAATTACCCAGAGAGATCCAGTTCAGGAATGACCTTGAGTCTTTTACTCCCTTGGAGACCCAGATTCAGGAGTGACCTTGAGTTTATGACTTCCCAGCAAAATACAGGTTGATGAGAAACCTAGAGTTTCTGACTCCCAGAGACCCACATTCAGTGGTGACCTCAAGTCTATGACTCCAAAGAGACCCTGATTCAGGTCTTACCTAGAGTCTGTGACTCCCCAGAAAGATCCAGCTCAGTAGTGACCACCAGTCTTTGAATCATAGGAAGATCCAGGTCAAGCATGACCATGAATCTTTCACGCCTCAGGAGTAATCCAGGTTCAGGAGTGACCTCAAGTCTCTGATGCACAGGGATACCCAGGTTTAGAGTGGCCTTAAGTCTCTAATGCCTGTGGAAACCCATGTTCAGAAGTCACCTCGAGTGTCTATCTTTCCAGGAAATCCTAGCTTTAGGAGTAAGATATATTCTCTGATTCCCCTGGAGAACCTGGTTCAGGGTAACCTGATTCTCCTACTCCCCAGGAGATTTAAGTTCAAGAATGGCATCTTAACTCCAATGGAGACCCATGATAAGGAGTGACCTTAAATCTCTGACCCACAGGAACACCCAGGATAAGGAGAGAACACACAAGTCTGACTCCCAGGAGACTCAGACACAGGAGAGACCTCAAGTCTGACTCCCCAAGGAGACCCAAGTTCAGGAGTAACCTCAAGTCTCTGACTCTAATGGAGACCCAGTTTGAGGAGTGGCTTTGAGTCTATGGCTCCCAGGGAGACCCAGGGTCAGGAGGGACCTCAAGTCTGACTCCCAAAGGAGACACCAGTTATGGAGGGACCTTGGATCTCTGACTCTCAGGAAGATTCTTGTTTGGAGGGACCTTGAGTCTATGACTCTCAGAGAGATCCAGATTCAGGAAGGACTTGAGTCTATGCCTCCTCATGAAGACCCCAGTTCTGGAGTGACCTCAAGTCTTTGACTACCCAAGGGACTCAACTTCATGATTGACTCTGAGTCTCTTGCTCCCATGGAGGCCCAGGTACTGGAGTAACCTTGAATCTTTGACTTCCCAAGGAGACAGGGATGAGAAGATACCTGGAATCTCTGATTCCTAGAGAGATCCAGGTTGAGGGTGACCTCAAATCTATGACTTCTGAAGGTGACCTTGGTTCAAGTCTAGCTTTAAGTTCTGACTCCCAGGGTGATCCAGGTTTATAAGTAGCCAACAGTCTTTGATTTCAAGGGAGACCTAGGTTAAAGAGTGACCCTGAATCTTCCACTCACCAGGGTGATCCAGGTTCAGGAGTTACCTCAAGTCTCTGACTCACAGGAGACCAAAGATCAGGGTCACCTTAAGCGTCTTTATCTTTCCAGGCAATCCCAGGTTCAGGAGTAAGAACTAGTTGGTGATTCCTATGGAGAACCAGGTTCAGGGTGACCTTGAGTCTCCTACTCCCAAGGAAGATCCAGGTTTAGAAGTGGCCTAAGTTTCTGACTCTCCAAGGAGGCACTTGTTCAGGAATTACCATGAGTATATGTCTCCACAGGTGGACCTAGGTTTAGAAGTGACCTCAGGCCTTGTACTTTCTGGGAACAGCCAGGTTTAAGAGTGTGTCTGAGTATTTGATTCCTATGGGAGACTCAGGTTCCACTATGACCTCAAGCCTCTGACTCTCAGGAAGATCTGGATCAGGACTGACATTAAGTTCCTATATCCCCAGGGAGATCATGTTCAGGTGTGACATCTAGTCTTAGACTCCCAAGCAGTCCAAGGCTGAAAGGTGACTTTATGTCTCTGACTCCCCAGGGAAAGCCTGGTTCAGGACTGAAAGTGAGTCTCTTACTCCCTAGAAATCCAGGTTCAGTAGTGACCTTGAGTGTCTATCTCCTCAAGAAGACCCATTTTTATGACTGACATTCAGTCTCTTTCTCAAGGAGACACAAGTTTAGGAATTACCTCAAGTCTCTAGCTCCCAAGGGAGACCATGTTTCAGCAGTGCCTTCAAGTCTCTGAGTCCCCAGGGAGACACAAGTTTAGGAATGACCTTGGGTCTCTGTTTTCTCAGGAAAATCAGGTTTGGGAGTAACCTTGAGTATCTGACTCTCTAGAAAGCCATGTTTAGAAGTGACATTGTTTCTCTGACTCCCTGGGAGACCTAGGATCAGAAGGGACCTAGTTTACTACACCAGGAGACCATAGTTCAGGAAAGACCTTAAGTGTCCTACTACCCGAGAAGATCAAGGTTCAGAAGTGACTCCCAAGGGAACTGGGATCAGGAAGGAGTTAAAATTTTGACTCCCAGAGAGATTTAGAGTTTAAAAGTGATACTGAGTATCTGAATCCCAGGTAGACTCAGATTCAGGTATGATCGTGAGTCACTGATTTAAGGGAGATAGGTTTATAGATGACCTTGACTCTTTGACTCCTGTTGAGACCCAGGTTCAGCATTGACTGTTAGTCTTTAGCACCACAGGGAGATCCAGGTTCAGCAGTGAACATGACCATATATCCCCAGTGGAATGCCACATTCAGGACTGAACTTCAGTCACTGACTCCCAAGGCAGACCCAGGTTCAGAAATGACTTCAGGTCTCTGGCTCCTAGGAGACCCCATTCAGGAGTCACCTTGAGCCTTTTGTTCTTAGGAAGACCAAAGTTCAGGAGTGACTTCTAGTCTCTGACTCAAGGGAGCTCCAGATGCAGGAGTGCCTCTAGTCTTTGACTTCCAAGAAGACACAGATGAAGAAGTGACCTTGTCTTTCTAACTCCCAAGGAGATCCAGGTTTGGAGTGACATTAAGTCTCTGACTTTCAGGAGACCCAGCCTTAGGAGTGAGCCAGCAGAGGTCTTGAGTCACTGAATCCTCAGGGATGCCTAGATTCAACAGTGCCCTCAAGTTTCTGAGTCCACAGAAGATTTAGGTTCAGGAGTGGCCTTAAGTCCCTGACTTTCCGGGAGACCCAAGTTCAGAAGTGATTAAAGTGTCTGACTTCCAGGAGAACCACATGCAGGAATGACCTCAAGTCTTTGATTTCCAAGGAGACCCAGGTTCAAAAGTGTCCTTCACTGTCTAACTCTAATGGAGATCCAGGTTCTGGAATGATCTAGCATTTCTGACTCTCAGGAGACCCACACTCAGGCGTGAGCTTGAATCTCTGACTCTGTAAAAGACTCTCTCTTAGAAGTGATGTTGAATCTGTGACTCCCTGCAAGACCTAGGTTCAGCAGTGACCTTCAGCCTCTAACCTCCCCAGGAAGGCCAATGTTCAGGAGTGGCCTGGTGTCTCTGACTCCAGGAGATTTCAGTCCTGAAGTAATCTTAAGTGGCTGACTCTAGGGAGACCCAGACTAAAAAGTAACCTTGGGTCTATTTCTCACTAAGGACAACATGGTTTAGGAGTGCCTTTAAGTCTCTGACTGCCTAAGGAGACCTAGATTCTGGAGTAACCACACTGACTGACTCCAAGGAAACTCAGGTTCTGAAGTGTACCTGAGTCTCTGACTCCACAAAATTCATATGTTCAGGAATGGCCTCAAGTCTGTGACTCCCAGGTACACCAATGTATATGCAGGTCATAAGTCCTTGACTCTGAGGGAGACACAGATCAGAGGGACCTTAAAGTCTTTACCTCACTTGGAAATAGGTTCAGGAGTTGTATCAAGTCTCTAAATCCCCAGGGAAGTCCATTTTCAGGCATGATCAAGATTCTCTCATTTCCAGAGAGACCTAGTATACTGTTGACCATAAGTCTCTAACTCCCATGGAGACTTTGCTCATGATCTTGAATAGCACACTCCCATTGATAACCAGGTTCTGTAATTACTTTGAGTCTTTAGCTCCCCAAGAGACCCAGATTCAGGTATGACTATGAGTCACTGACACCCAGAGAAATCCAGGTTCAGGAGTGACATCAAATATCTGACTACCCAGGGGAGACCCAGTTTCAGTAGTGAGCTTGAGAATCTAACTTCCCAAGGAGTCTCAGATTCAGAACTGACCTTGACATTCTGACTCCCCAGGGATATCTTGATTTAAGAGTGACCTAGTGTCTCTGACTCCAGGCAGACTCAAGATCTGGAGGAATCTATAGTCTTTAACACCAAGGAGAGCAAGGTTAAAGACTAACCTTAAATCTCTGACTCCACAGAGAGATCCACATTCAACACGATGCTGAGTCTCTGAATCCCAGGAATCCCAGGATTAGTAGTGATCTTGAGTATCTGACTTACAGAACTACCGAGGTCCAAGAGTGATGCCAGATCTATGACCCCAGGGAGACCCACGTGCAGGAGTAATCTTGCATCGTTTCCTGCTAGGATGACCCAGGTTCAGGAGTGACCTTGGGTCTCTGACACCTTAGGAAGACTCTGGCTCAATGACATTCAGTTTCTATCTCCCAGGGAGACCAATGTTCAGGAGTGATCTCTAGTCTCTGACCCCAAGGAGACCCAGGTGCTGGTTTGACTAACAGTATATGACTCTCAAGGATACCAAGGTTCAGAAGTAGCCATGCATGTCTAACTCCCAGGAGATTCAGCTACTACAGTGACCTTAAATCTTGACTCCCAGGAAGACCCAGGCTCAGGTGTGACCTAGAAGCTCTGACATTCTAAGAAGACCCTGGTTTATGAGTGAATTAGACCCTCAGCCTCCTCAAGGATACTGAGTTTCTGGAATCTGTAGTAACCATGCACTGCTGACTCCCAGGGACAGCCAGGGTCAGGACCTCACAATTCTCTGACTCCCATACAGAACAAGGTTTAGCCATCATCATGAGTCTCTGACTTTCCATGCAGATCCAGGTTTAGAAGTCATATCAAGTCTCTGATTCTCCAGAGAGACCCAGGATCTGGTGTGAGTACCAGTATCTGACTATCAGGGACACCCAAGTTAAGGAGGCCTTGAGTCTCTGACTCCCAGTGAGACCCAGATTCAAGGGTGACCTTGAGTCTCAGATGCCCCAGAGAGACCCAGTTCCAGGAGTGACCTTAAGTTTCTATCACCTCATGAAAACCTTGTTTAGGTGGACCTTGAGGTCTGACTGCACAGCAAGGCCCATGTCCTGGATTGATATCATGTCTCTTGCTCCACCCAGATCCAGCAGTGATCTTGAACCCTTGACACCCAGAGAGACCCAGATTCAGGACTGACATTGAGTGTCTGAACCCCAAGGAGATTTAAGTCTGACAGTGGCATTTGGTCTCAAACTCCCAGAGAGATCCAGGTTCAGGAGTACTCTCAAGTATCTGACTCCCAGGAGATGCAGGGTCAAAGGTGACCTTGAACCACTGACTCCTCAGAGATCCAGTTTCTGGAGTGACTTCAAAAAGAATATGCATTCACTTTCCAGCAAGAAATCCTCAGTTGCCATCAACAGAACTCAGTTACATAAACTTCCCTCAAAATGTGAGTTTAAATACATCATTAAAATAAATTGTTTCCTCTTTCCCTTAGACTTCATCTGTATCTGCTGCTTTTCCACACTGACTTTGTAATCCTCCACTTATAACATAAAAAGTGTTGCTACAGAAATAAACCTAATGTAAAAACAGAAGATTATGACTTTATGGCAGAAAAGCAGTAAGAAAATGTGCATACATATAACATACTAAATTACGGTTGGAAGATACTCCAGGTCCATCATGTCCTTTTAGCCTCCAAACCACATACGAGGATCAGAATGTTTTGTTGTGCAAACACTTGCTAATTCACGTAGATTCACTATACACGTTACTTCTCAGGAATTCTGTGATTCCCCAGGAGAAATTTGTCAAAGCATACTATGCTGTCTTCAGGTGAAACAGATGAATTCAAGGGCCAATGCCTGTTTTCATGCAAATACCATTAGTAATATACATTGAATATACTGAAATTCAATTTGTTTTGGAATGTTATGAGATCTGAGTCCTGTGAATGCTAACAAGTTTGTTGCTTTTTTTTTTTTTGCTTTGTTTTGTTTCTTTTGCAGGAAACTGGCAAATTATTGTATTGAGCTCCAACTCCCCAGGGATGGTGGAAAGTAGATGCAGTTCAGAGACAAGTCTGGGGAGGATTTTGTGCATCCCAATTGAGCATTTTCAGTCATGATATTATGAAACTAGAAGTGGGGTGGAGGTAAATATTGTATGCCAAAAGGCTGACAAAAAAAACATTAAAACACAGAAATTCTGGAGCATATTGCCTTTTTCAGTTTCTAATTGCCCTGCAGCTACTCATTTATTTTAAGATTACAAAATTCATGACTTCTTTGAGAAAATGCCAAACTTCATAGAATCTAACTTCTCTTTCTTCTATGGCAAAGTTACAGTCCAGCTATGAGCGTCCATACCATCAATGCTAGAGTAGAATACAATTCTCAGGATCACTGCTGATTGACTGTTACCCATGAGAGGCAGATACCTCTTTCAGCATGAGTTGCTACCAAGACAAAAAATCTATTATTTAAGATACTGTAGATTAAATCAAAGAAAATCTAAGAAAGTAACATATAAGTATAGTAAAGGTGTTCTCAGAATCTCTTTTAATTGTTTAAGGATGCAGCATTAGTTCATTGTTGTACAATAAGACCTTTTTTAACCTGGGACAAAATGTTCATGTGCTGTACATTCAGTTTTGTCTCCAAACCCTTGATCATGTTTGTGGGTCGGCTGCACTTTCATAGTTTAGCATTGTTGCCCCAACCATTTCAGAAATTGTAGTTGCAGCACTGAAAATGTAGTCCTAGTTTTTGACATTATGCATGTCCTTCATACCAAGCAATGTACTGAGAATTAATTTAGGAGAGGAAGGAAGGATATTCCATCTTAAAATGCTGTACCTCCTTAAAATTAATAGAAAGCAGCAGTTCTGCCTATACAAATCACTTCATTCACATCCCCAACAGCTGAAAAAATTCATCATACTTTGATAAACTGAAAAGCTCAGGAATACAAATACCTCTCTGACTGTACAATGCATGTATTGCAGGTTGTGGGTACCAAAAGGACCTGTGTCCTAGGCATCCTCATAGCAACCTTGGGTTTTAATATCAAAGAAAGAACTCAGAAATGAGTAAAATTCCAAAGAGCAGGAAGAGGTGGGAGCTTGTCTATAGGGTACTACGAGCTCAATTTGTCATTTTCAAACCTTATTTTAGCTCTTCTCAGTCTGCTGCAGCTCTTCAGAAGATGCTATTGTGATTAATATTTACACTGTGTCTACTCTCCTTTCTTGTCCATTTTCATAAGAGAGTCTCTTTTAAGAAGACATTGATCAGCCTGTAAATTTGACTGCTGGATCAATATTTGGATAATGAACAAATGCCTAGTTTTTTGCTGCCCTTATCTGCTGCCTAGAACCTTATCTCAGAGCCTCAGTCAAGTAGCTAGAGGTGGAAGCTTCCAGGAGACTCTGATAGATAGCTTATAAAACTGCCTATAAAACAGTGTATAATCAACCTGGCAGTCACTGTCTGCCTCTCAGTATTATAATTCTGATGCTGTTTGTCAGTAGTTCTCCACATCAGACCTTGTTGCCCTACCCCCCCACCTTCCTCATAGCTGGCGCTCTTCCATACCTATCTGCTGTAATTGACATTTTCCATTTGACAGGTTCTGTTTTCTTGCCTGCTGTTGCCTAGGAGACGAACATGAGGGACCTCAGCCAGGAACTGTAGCTGGCTTTTGGGTTGCCTGTCTGTACACAGCTTTCCTTCACCTAATAAGCAGAATGCTGGCTGACAAAAACATTGCTCACTCATGTCCCCCTCCCCAAATGCTTTTGTGTTGTTGGTCTTTGTGATATAGTCATGGTAATCTGAACTGGTACCTTTTCCTGCTGCAGAAAGCAACATAAGAGCTCACATAAAACTGAAATATAAGCTATTATGGCACTGCTGAAGGCATTTCTTTTTAAGCGAAAGGAAATGCATGTTTCTGCAGTCACCCAGTCATCTCAGCATATCTACCCTTCGTGGTTTCAGTGAGTGGAATTTGGCAATTTGCCCATCAGCCTTTCTCATATATCTGGTTTTGATTCAGTCTGGTTGGAAAGAGCACCATTTCTATCAGGGAGGAGTATAGTCTTCTAAATAAAGTGAATTATAGTGATCTGATAGGTGAAACCAGGTTTACTTTTAAATGGATTGAATGTATTACTGTTGTGTTGCTGGAGAAAGAATACACCATCTAAATATAACTCAGCTGCAAGACACAGTTTGGGGATGCTTCTAAAATGAACCACTTATACAGTCTAAAGAAATCCTGCACTTGATTTCAATAGAACATTGGTTCTTTGTGCAGTTGCTAAAGGAACTTAAATTGTTTGAGGAATAAAAGATTGGCAAGATCGGAGACTAAATGTTTTGCCTTCAGCAGTATCTTAGGCAGTAATTTCACTATAACTGATACAGCACAAGGTGCTTGCAACCAGGAGGGATGCAGCGGAGTGGTCTGTGTCATTGATGGCACTGGACAGATTGGCTGTCACTATGCCTTGCATCATTAAAGATGCCCACTGCTACCTCCCCTCCCAGTCATTGTGTCTTGCTCTGTATCAGTTGGCTGATACAGTACACCTAATAGGGTTATGGTACACTGCAGCAGTGGGATGACTGGGCTAGCCAAGATTTGCTATTACAGTACTGTCATTCCCTCGATCATAGATCAGGGGTCAGGAGGAGGGATCAACATTAATCAAATGTCATTTTGGGGATTGGGTTCAGGCTATTTATTTTCTAAATCTGGGCCTGTGAGGATGGAAAGAAAATGGAAGGTGGGAAATGACTAGGGTGGCTGAGTGGCCACAGGCTAGCCCTGACCACCTAGGATGGAATAAGTTTTTTTTGACAAAATATTGATTTTGTTTCTTTTAAACTTGGTTGAGTATATGGGAAGCAAATACTCATGGAGTATTCGGAAAAGGTACTCACACCCCAATTATTAGACCCAGGTCCTTTTCTGCTTGGTTTCAACAATCTCTTTTTATATATTCTTCTTATCTAGATATATCACTTTGCAGTTTTAATATTGGCGTTGATCTATTTTCTGCCAACTTCCCAAACATATCCATGTGTCTCTGCATTTTACTAGCCTCTCTAAGATGCAGTAGCCCTTCCATGTTTTTAAACTCAGCTTTATTGCTCAGTTCGAGCATGTACAATGCATAAAGGCAGTATTACAATGAACCTGACATACAACACCTGCTATCAGCAAATTTGGCAATACAGATTTAGTACTGGTGCCCACTACCAGATAGTTCACCCATGCTGGTGTGACAGTGAAAAGACAAGGGACATTAGGGCACAGCACAATGCCAGTGGCTATCATTGCACCCCTGGCCATTTGTGCTGCCCTGACTAATTGCACCCAATGCACTGGGGCAAGTGTGGACTATTTGTGGGGGTGTGCCCACCCCAGTTTCTTCAATATAATCACCTCAATGTCAGAGGTGTATGGGACAAGTGGTGTAACACCCTACAATGCCGGCCCATGCTGCGTGCAGAAATCCAGTTCACCAGTATGACAGACAACTGGTTGCAGTGCCCACATTACGGTGCCCTAATGACAGCATCCTTCAATGGTATTCACTACCAGATCACCTATAAATAAAAGTGTGCAAATCTGAGTACTAATTCTTGAATATAATGAATTGTGGAATTCCCAAAAATATTTGCCACTGATTAAGGAATAGTTTAGCTATATGCATATTCAGTGGTCAGGAATTAATGGAAAAAGACCCTAGCCTTCTCTAGTTGACCAGGGCTAGTCTCCTACCCCATTACCCATCCCAGTGCTTTCCCTCCCACTTCCCTATTATCCTTTGAACCAGAATCTATAAAAGAAAAAAATGGGAACATGCCATCATTTGGCACCATGATAGAAGCTGGCAATGTCTTTTAAACTATACCCCCACTCCCTAGCCTTAGCCCCTCAATGGCAAACTAGATATGATTCAGCCCCATTCTGCCTAATATATGATTTTGGGGCCACTAGAAAATCAAACCACTGGGCTCAGTCAAGGCCCTCCACTGCGTAGCCACCCATTCCAAGTCCGTGGGCGAGTGTAATGAATGGAGCAAGTGAGTGTGCAATGAGGCTGAGGGGGCAGAGTGACTGCATAATTAGCGATACTTGGTTGGGTGACCCATTAGTCTGCCTAGCATTACTAATGACGGTGTCCTGAGTCATTTCTCCCCTTCCTCCTGATCATGGATGAGCTTCGCCATTCATTATAGCTACTATGGGCGTGGGTAGGTGGGAAGCACTGGGGACTGGGGATGAATCAGCTGGCCAGTTTACTTTCTCGTACCCCTCAAAACATGACTTGAGGCAGGAGGGGCCTGATCTATCTCTTTCTTGCTTGCCATTGAAGAAGTTTGGGATAGAGAGGGGTATACTTTAAAGGATGCTTTCAAATTCCTGCGTGGTGCTGAAAGCTGTCATTTTCCCTTTTTATTGGACTGAAGGACAAGAGGATTGAGGGAGGTGGTGTAAAAGTACTGGGATTAGAAAGGATGGCCAGGAGACTAGTTCAGAGAGGAAAAGGCATTTTTGAGATTTGCTTTACCTTTCACACCCTGAATGATGAATGTCTGAATAATAAATATCCTTATCTTTGGTCCCTGAATACCAATATTCAGTTGAATATTTGGGAAAAGGTATTGACACATCCCTACCTACAGTATATATAAATATATATGTATATATATATATATATATATGTGTATATATATACTGTGTATATATATATATATTATCACTGTTGTACCAGACTTCTCTGGTCACTTATTTCCAACTGGATAGATTACCATTTATTATAACTCTTTGTTTCCTGTCTTGCAACCAGTATCTAGTTCAATGTTACACAGCTTTTCTCAATTTTATGAACTAGTCTCCTGTGTGGTGAAACTGAAGCTGAAATAAAGTTCTACATGATAAAATCTTGCCAGACCAATTTCATTGCATTTTAATAATGTCACAAATGAGTCTGGTAAGAGAAGACCTGTAGATGAAACTACTTAAGACAATCACAAAGTACTGGGTTGTTAAACATTTTGCTTCTTGGACTGCTTCCATGCTATCCTGACCTCACACACCAGTCCTAGCATGTGTTTACATGATTGCTGTCAGCAGTGATGCAAGCTGTACTAGAGAGGAGCCGTGAGCCATGGGGCTGGGAAGGAAGAACACCCAGCAGCATACACTGTGTGCCCAAGTCATGATGCAGCCTGTCCACATGGCTGCTTACACCGCTACTGTGGAACATATTCCCAGGATGGCAGTAGAACGGGAGCGATTCAGTGAAGGACTTACCATGATCCAGTAAGTGTTCACACAACCACATTTGCATCACAGCAACCTGAATGGTTGGGTTGCTGCTGTGCAAATGAGACTCTGTAAACTGACCTTTAGACTTGGTGTCCCAAGATAGATTCTGCACCAGAAAATCATTTCAGACCAGTCTCATTTCATTTTGTGTTTTGCTTGTGCATGCACAAGAAATTTTTGTTACGCTAATGGCATATGAGAGGTGTGTCACTGCGAGCCTGTTGCAGATAATACTGGAAGGGGCTCGGCATTCCAGACCAATGACCATGCACTGTGATCATGGCGCGCTCGCTGCTTGCTGAATGGAAACTTCCAGTAGTTGAAAGGACCAAAGATGCTCCAATCAGAAGGGGGCTTCAGTCCTTTCATTTGCATGAAACCTTTCAGCAAGCAGCTGATTGGCTTTCAACATCAGGAACCTGAGAGATATCCATCTATCTATCTATCTATCTATCTATCTATCTATCTGTCTGTCTGTCTGTCTGTCTGTCTGTCTGTCTGTCTATCTCACTGTTCAGTGAGTGGGATGCCCAACCCTGCTACTGCTTCTTTCTCCCCATCCCCTCCAAGTCACTTGCCACCCTTCCCATCTTTAGGAATTTTTTTTAAATGTAAGCTAGGTGGGTGCCCACCTCCACTACTGCTTCTTTCCCCATCACCGCTAGGTCACTTGCCTGCCCACCCTTCTTATCTTTATAAATATTTTCTTAAAATGTAAGCAGCCCAAGGTGCCCACCCCAGTACCACTTCACTTGACTCCCTTCCCTTTCAGGTCTTCCGCCCCATTTCCAAATGAACACCACACTGAGTGCCTGATCCCAGTGTTGGGCTGTATCTGAAATAAAGAAAACTGTTCCTCAATGTTTTTTGTTGTTGTTTCTACCTGTTAAACAGAAAATAGTCCCTCACCAATCTGCCCCAACACACACTCACACACACACACACACACACACCACCCACCCCACGCTGACCTGCCACTCAACAGTCAGCACCCCCCCACCCCACCCACACACACACACACACACACACCCTTCACTCACCTGAACAGGTCCCAGGGTGAAAATCTACTCTCCAATCAGAGACATGTCTTGCTGCTGGAACCCCTGACTGCAATATGAGAAACTAAAGTAAGTGAGGTTCAATGTATTTCAATGGGGTTTTGAGCGTTGATACGTAACTTTGTAATTTTGCATATTATGGCCCAAAATTTTCAACATGGGCATGAATTATGCAAATCAGGCCCAAAAGGTGATTTCACGGTTGTATTGCCAAATCACCTTTTGAGCAGGATTTGAAAATATTCACCATCCTTGTTCATGAGGCGGGGTCATAAGAAGACTATGTTGAAAATTTGGGGTCAAAATATATAACAATGGCAAAGTTATTTGCATACATTAAAATGTTTCTATGTTACTCTTAACTTTGGTAATTTTAAATATTTGACTAACATTCAGCATAATATTCTTCATACCACCTCATAGACTATGACGGCTGTCATTTTTTCAATCCTGGCCAAATGTGTTTTCATACCTATGGCATGGAATGACATTTTGGTGGCACAGAATGATGTTTTGGTGGGATTTGAAACATTTTCACCTACTGGGTTCTTTAGGTGGGGTAATAAGAAGGCTATGGTGAAAATTTGGTGTATAAATATGGTAGAATGCTCAGATTATGACTGAAAATTACACTGTTTCAGCAACCACTGATAACTTCTAATTTTCAATATTTGACTCAAACTTTCAACATGTCATTTTCCACACCACCTCAAATCGTGACATGTGTCATTTTTAAATCCTAGGCGAAATGTGTTTTCACACATCTGGTGCAAAATGACATTTTGGCCAATGTAATGGTACATGTCATGTTTGTAAGGCAAATCCTAAAACAAGTATCTTCAAGTGTTGGTGCAAAATGAGAAAAAATAATTGTTTAACAACCTTTTGTGTGGTGCCTATCAGTACCATCTGCACAGCATATACTTTTAAGCAAAGATTGGCATTGACATGTGCTTGTTAGTAATGTCACCAAGCAACTTGATGAGAAGAAAACCTGTAGCTGTTGTGTAGCTGGACTCGATTAAAAACCCCAGCTACAGCTGTTTCTACAAACAACGGTGACAATTCTTACTAGCTTCCATTTGAATGGTGACAAACAGATGTGTTTTCAGTGTGACTCATTGCTCATTGCCCGACACTGCACCTGTACTAAAAGTAATATTATTTCTGTCATTTCAAAGAAAATAATAAAACTGATACTGGATGGCAGTGGCTTTGAAAAAGGTTGCTATCTCTTCCTGAATTTTATTCTTCTATAAATCATGGTTTAAAAGTAGTGGCTCTAGTCACCAATTAGATATGGTTGTAGTGACTTTAAGAGGTTGATCAATAATCTAGTGGTACATGATGATCTGAAATTGCTGTGACATCATAGTTGGCCTTAACTGCCTGGTGTATTGTATGTTCTGATACTAAAACTAATGGATTTTAATAACTCTGTCGAGGACTGAAGCATACAAATGTAATTAAGTCAGGATATTTGTGTCTGTAGATGTCCACCAATTTTAAATCCTTCATAAAATCAAGTTTAATTGTCCATGTGGCATTGTATAGGTGTCTTCCTAGATCTATCAACGGTATTATACTGTTTACAGCTAAGTTTGCATCTCCCCAATAATTAAGGGACAGGGACAGGGTTAGAATGAAGTCAGACCAAAATGTGAGTTGCTTACACTGGAGTATACACACTGGCCAGTGTATAGTGTTGCCCTAATGTAGATACTTGTAAAATCAGGTATTTCCATCATTATCTGATAAGAATCTAAGAATATTTAAGTTCAGCTTATTATTTCTCTTTTATTGGATGCTCCATGAATTGTGCGCATGGGATGAATGGTCCCTGATCCATATGATCTTGCTACGTTCTCAAATTCAGCTGATATAAAATGGGGTTCCTGTAAGAATATACTATCTATACCCTTGGAAATGGCTTTGTTTAAGATTCTTTGAAGTTTATTCTGTCTCTTAATCCCCCCAACAGATGTCCATGTCATACATTTAAGTTGCAGTTCCATTAGATTTTATCACATTCCAGCTTTCCCTACTTATGTGCTTGTACATTTTCCTTATCCTGTATGTCAAAAGCAACCTAGCTTCATTTTTAATTTTATTTTTCTATTTTCTCTCTTTATCCCACCCTCAAAAGAAGTCAGTCCATCAGTCTTAAAGGAACAGCAATGGCGGTTTAGTTGGTCGGGAGTCGCATTTTCTAATTACTGCTCGAACTGTTGTAGGTACCTTTGTTTAATCAATAGTTTTAAAGTATTTTTCTGCATTTTCTAGCTATTTTGCCTTTAATTCCTGGCTGTACTCCTGCTTAACTCCTCATCTGACCCCAGCCCTTCTCGTGCATATGCTTTGGGAGGTTCTTGCAATCAGCCCATAATCTCTAACTCTCTCCTTGTGCAAACTGCCCCTGCTATAATTTAGTTTGCCTTTTAGGCACCAGCCCTGTCTGAGTTATACTCTGGTAATTAATTTGCACCAGCCAATAGTCTGTATCTCTCTCTCCTTACCGAACTGCCCTGTTAATTTACTTTGCAGCCTGCATCCCACCACTCCTCACTGCAAGCCCTTCATAACCACTTAGCAAGCCCACCCTGATTCTCTTCCTCTATTGTTCTGTTCTAATAAATTCTCTTCCTCTTTCCTCAACTTCACAGCTCCAACTTGGGCTTGCCAGCTTCCATAGCCCAACTGGGCTTGCTGCCTACAGGGATCCGTAAGATGCCAACTGCCCCAGGAATAAGCCACAAGCTCCCCAGCCAAGGCTGCAAGGTACAGAGACACATCAGAGGTCACTAGCTCTGCCAGCTTCCCACTGGTGCTTCACGATAGCCCCACCGGCCCAATCTGGGCATTTACTTTTATAGGTACTGGTGAGTCACATGATCCTTTCATGCAAAAACTAAGTGCAGGCTTTTCCATTTGCTGATTATATCTTCACCCCATTAGGGGCATCACATCCTTTTGTTTCTTTTCCTGATTTCCTTCTTATTTAAAATACACTTGGTAGCTGTCACTGTGGATAAGCACCTTGATTTGGTTTCCTTCCTTTTAAAATACTCCTGGTAGCTGGGAGGCAGTATAGCACAGTGGTTTAAGGTTCTGAGCTGCAAATCTGGAGACCCGGGTTTGAATCCCACTTGCGCATCTGTGTGACCCTGAACAAGTCACTTAACTTCCTGTGCTCCCAGGTTGCACCTGTAAACAAGCTTTAGCTTAGTGTCTCTCTCTGGTTAAACAATTGGAAGAAAAGAAAAAAAGCTGTCACCTTGGATAGGCACCACAATTACTACCTATTCTTTTTCCTCCTTCTCTACCTATTTGCCCATAGTTCCGTTATTCAACTGATTCATTAATTGGCTCTTTCAGGCATAATGCTTCTGCTAGCCCTGCTAATATCTATGCCCCAATCATCCCCTTCCCAGGTGGCAAGCCCACTCCTCTTGGTTGCACACACTACACAATTTCAAACCCTTTCATGCCACTAATTCCACCCTCTGTGGGACCATACAGCTATGGAGCATGCACTGAAAATGGTCTTTGCTAGCTCCACTGAGTACTGTGTCTTTCTACTTTTTGTGCTTCCTCCCTCTACCAATTTTCTAGTTCTAAAAACAGTCAGCCTTAAAGTGCAATCCACTAAGTCACCATCTCAAGGTGTACAAGATCTCCATGAGACTCTGGATAAGGCAACTAATCTTTCAGCTCCTCCTTTGTTCAGGCAATATGGAACCCAAACCTGATCCAGCCCCTCCCCGCATCACCTGACTTTGTTTCTGCCAAAGGGCTGTAAATTATGCTTATAAACATCTGCAGCCTACAAAAGAAAATAACGGATGTTCAAGCCTGGGTATCCCTCACTACCCCTGATATTCTGATCCTAACAGAAACTTTTCTCAGAGCACCACTATGGACCAAGCCCCAGCCCTTCCATCTTATTCCATCTATGTGTTGACAGATCCACAAGGGGAAGGGTGGTCATTTACGTTAAAGATAGACTATCTCCTCTGTCTGCATGCCATCTCAAGCCAAAGAATTTGAATGTCTGGCATATTAAAATAACCATCTCCTCTGCTGAAGCCATTAATATACTAGGCTAATACAGACCACCCTCTGGGGCCTAGATCTACTGACCCACCAACAAAACTTTATAGACTTAAATACAAACGAAACATTAATTATTGGTGACTTGAATCTGAACTGGTTCAGCTCTAGATCGACCCTTTAAAGAATCTTTGTGATGACCTCGGGTTGAGTCAGATAATTACTGGAATAACAAGGCCAAACCATAAAATCACCTCATTGGCTCATTACTGGACCTAGTCATTACAAATAGACCACATAAAATAATACAGGAAGCTATCTTCCACAACAATCTCAGTGATCACAGCATAGTCGCGTGTGTCAGGAACTTCTTAAAATATACTCCTATCAGCAAATTTGTTAGTAGGAGGAGTTTCAAAGGTTCAACCCAACCCACTTTCTGGCAGACCTAAGAGACATTAACTAGCAAAACTTTTACCTAGCAACTACTACCAATGAAGCCACACACATTCTCAATTCCACCCTTACTCACACCATAAACAAGCATGCCCTGCTAATTAGCTGTAGAGTTAAAAAGCCTACTGTCCAGGTTCAACAGAGACATTAAAAAGCTTTATTAAAAGGACCACCTCTGGGCCACTGTAAGAGGTACTAAATCTAATAGTGGTTGGACAACTTTAGGCCTTGCCTAATGTCTACACTAGGTTGATAAGGAACACAAAAGAAAATTACCATCTGAACTTTACTGAATCAGCTAAAGGAACCCTGCAAAATCTGGGCACCTTCAAATCAGTTGAAGGCTGCAAAGAACCCTCTGTCACTACCTGACAAAATGAATTGTCATAGCTCCTTCATTACTGATAAGTCTGAAATACTCAATAAACTTAATGAACACTTCGCAACAGCAGGCCCGCCTTCAATTCCTCAATGCTGCTGCCCTCCTCCCAACTATCCTGAATTAGCAATGGATACCAGACCTCCTATAGATGCCGCCTTTTGTTTCTCCACCATTACATATAAACAAGTGAGGATCAATTACTTAAACTGGATACCAGAAAGGGCGCTGGTGCAGATAACATCGACCCCCTTCTTCCTTAAGTTAGGTACCACTTCCTGACTGCACCAATTACACACCTATTTAATTTATTGTTAACAGAAGGAACAGTACCTCACTCATGGAAGGTAGCCTACTCTACCTCTGTTTAAATCTGGTGGCTGTACTGACATGAATAACTGTAGCCTATATCGATCTTACCAGTCCTTTCAAAGTCTTAGAAAAACTGGTTAGTATCCAGGTCAGGGAATCCTTGAGACTCACCATCTCCAAAACTCCTTACAATCCAGGTCTAGAAGTTAGCATAGCACCATATATGCCTTATCTAAGGTAACAAACAACTGGTTAGAAGCCATGGACAATAAACAGTGCACAGGTGCTGTTTTCTTTACCTCAAATAAGGCCTTTGATACAGTTGATCATGGTCTTTTCCTAGTCAACCTCAAGGAACATGGGTTCACCAGTTCAGTATTAAAATGGTTTACCAGCTATCTGGCAGATAGACAGCAACAAATCAAGGCTAGTGGGACTTTCTTATCACTTCTCCAGGTGGCAAGAGGAGTAGAGGTGTGAAGTCCGGAAATTTGCTCCATGAAGTTAATCTGTGGATTTCATGAATTTTGCCGTGAAGCATGCAATTTCACCCGCAAATTTACGCCTCCGCCAGTGAAATTGGCACTTCACGTAAAAAAGGTGAATTTTGTTGAACATTTCATGGAAATCATGCAAATTTAAGTTTTGGGGTGTTCCAAAATCCCTAATGACCCACAAAGCACGGTAATTATCAACAATTCAGGAACTTTGTGGGCTAAGTTTAACTTTGCAACACCTCAAAGAGGAGTTCCCAGACTATATTCTGGTCCCCTACATTTCTTGCTATATGTCAATAATCTGAGCAATAATATTGTGGATTCCAGAATACACCTTTTCGCTGATGACACGGTACTATACGTGTCCCAACCCTTGCCTGCACAAGTCTCTCCACCATCCAGTCCGACTTTAATCATTTTCAGAATAACTACTATGATCAAAACTCCTACTGAATGCCAAGAAAACTAAAGCAATGTTCTTTCATCCACCCAATTCCCAAATGCCCATCCCTAATGGTTGCCCCTCATCACAACCCTTCTCGGTAAGACACTTGAAGTGGTGGATAGGTTCAAATATCTGGGTTTCTTACTTGACTCACAGCTTTTTCTCATTCTGCTTTGAGGCACTAATAAAAAAATTGAAACTGAATCTAGGCTTCTTTTTCAGAAATAAATCTCTATTTTCCCAGACATCCAGGAAGAGACTAGTCCAGGCCACCTTCTTGCCTCATCTGGATTATGCTGATATTTATAACAGCTGTGCAGCCACCTATCTCCACAAACTGGATACCTTATATCACCATGCCATCTGCTTTATTACCAGTGCCCCAGCTAGAACCCTCTTATACAAACTGCCTCCCTATATTACAACTTCACTCCATCGATCCTCGTAGTATATGCGCATTAAGGAAATGCTCATATATATCCCTAGACATCCCTAAACATGTACATGCTGCGTGCAATGCAGCCATTAGTTACATACTCCCCAAAACTTGGAATAAACTTCAATCAACTCTAAAGCTCTAATCCCTAATTCCATTAAATGCTTTTAAAATCCTCATTAGCTAGCAACAACACTGACTAGTACAGTATAACTACTGCAGGCTTTAGCACTAAAACATCACAAAATTTCAGGATGCCTTATATGAGTCAGATCATGACCTTTGCAATGGAGTCAAGTGGTTTTCACACCAGACTTTAGTACTTTGATTTACATTTAACCCTTGCACGGTAGCAGACTGACATATCAGTCCAAAATTCCTATACGTTCTAATTCTGTCAGCAGTCTAAGGGTTAAATCCAGATGAAATTAGGAGTATGCTTTAGAGGCAGTCATTGTTCATGCCTACAAATTACACAGGTAAACAGAATAAAAGGCTGAAGGAATCTTCCCTTTAATGCTTGCTTTCACCAACTTTTAGGGTTGCCACCTGTCAGGTTTTTACCTGGTGATCAGGTGTTCAGGGTACCTATCAAGTAATTCGGTTTTGCTCTGTGCTGGTCAGGTTTTGAGCCATTTTAAGTGGTCACATACTTTTGAAACAAATGTTGTCATGTCATTCCTTGTTTCAGCTGCATGTCAGGTTGCAGACAAGTTATCTTGTTAGTATAGCCCCTTTGTTTTGTGACAGCAGTCAGCCTGGGAGGTGTAAAAGTATGGCCATTAACACCATTAGCACTTACTTAACCTAATCTTTACCATTGCATTTTAAAGTGGCATAGCAGCAAAGCTGCCCCCACTTCTTGTAACAGTAACACAGCCTGTTGTCTTTAACATTCATTTGCTAGTAAACATTTTCATCTCAAACAGAATTTAGGCATTTTTAAATGTTTTAAATTATTTATTTTTCCTCAAGAAAAAAGTATGGTCACTTCTTTAGCTTTGAAATAGTACTGTGGACATGAACAAGAAATGGAGCCAGAAAAAGATATTCAGTACACATTACAGGAAACAATTTATTATGTACATGTATTATTATATACCATGTATACTACTGTATGCTATTGTGTTTCCCTTGTCTCCCCAGATCATATCTGTAAATGAGATTTTTTGTATCTCTGCATGTTTATCTGGTAAACCTAGGTCAATAAATAAATAAATACACAAGTAAATAAATAACTAGGAAAAACCTGGAAAGTAACTTTAACAGGTACAGTAAGTATCTTAACATTTTGTTGAAGTACTGCTTTGAGTGTTGTCTTTTATTGATATAACAAATGGCTTTCTAGGAGGAGCAGTGCATGATGAGTCATGAAAGGGTGGTTAGGCGGATCTTAGGATCCGTTTTTGCCTCATCCAAGGTGGGAACCCTACCAACTTTGAATCAGTGGGCACTGCCAAAGAACATAGCGGTTTTAGGCACCAGCGAATCCCTGCGGTTGCTGGGGCCCTGTCTTGGGGCCCCAACCAGAGAAGTTTACCTTATTCATTTTAAACATTTTTTTTATCTTAATATATTTTAAATCAGCAAAGACTGTGCAGATCCTTCTGGTTCTGTCATGAAATACCTCAACAAGCTATGATCCAGTCAATAGGAGGTAGACAGGCAGCAGTGGATGGGACAGGAAGAACAGCCTCAAGAACTGACACTGCTGTGTCCTCCTATACATTTTTAAAATACTACTGGTTATACTAAAGCTATACATAGAAACGAAGAAATATAAAATTTGCTGGCAGATAACTACTACTTGGCCCACCTAGTCTACCCATTTTTCTCTGCCTATAGTATCACCACAAATGAAATCTGCACTTATGGGCTAAAACACATGGGCTAGGCAGGCCAAGTAGAGAGGCCCCATGACTTCACTAATTCTGCTGGGGGCCCCAAAACCCTAAAGCCAGCCCTCACAAAGAATATGCAGCAATGTGCCTTATGCTGCCTACACCTCCATCACTCTGACGTAGTTAACAAATTCATTCTCTTAGGAGCTGCTGGTGTGTGGTACAGTAGGTATAGTGTGTTGAGCTGCATCAGCTGCACTTCTGTGTTTTACAGACACCATATGCATGTGCCCAGCAACACTCCACTCCTCCTCTGAAAGCTGATATCCCAGAAGTTTCTTCCAGTGGTTGTGTAGGTTATTTGTAGATGGGAGTATACTCCTCCAGGATGCCTTACAAGTTAAGCCTATTTTGGGGGAAGGGCACTCTGGCAGCTTCCTCCTCCGGCTAGTCCTATAATGTTCTCCTTGTTCCCCTAGTGAGTAGCTCAGCTGGATCCCTACAAAGGCTTATATCAGGTGCCTGATTTGCATGTACTGCTGCAGATGGGATCTAGGGAGAGGTGCTTGTCCCTTTAGAGCTGCAGTGTCCCTAAATCTTTTGGTTTCAATATGGAATATGTCCCCTACCCCTCAGTCCCCCAAGCCCATTCTTGCCAAGCTATAGGGCTGCCCCCATCTATATTTTGGGTTATGCCAAAGTGGTCACAAGTACAGTAGATGGGATGACCAATGGTACTTAACAATCTTCTTTACCTCCTTCCACACTTGCAGAAAATATGCATGAATTGCATGAATGGGGTGCCATTTTGTACCCTGGCAGGGTTCCAAAGAAGGAGTTGAGGTGAGTGCCCTCCACTCAGCCAGTGGAATTTGGTTTATATTGTACCAGACAAACCCTACAGGGGAGAAAGTAGGGTGCCTCCTAGTCTTTCATCCCAAAAAGCTTAAATGTAATGGAAACTCTCAGGAGTCCAGATAGTTTTGGAGGTCATAGTGGACCCCGTTGGAATTAATGAAGCATTCAGAGGATATTATCAGGTGCTGTAATCATCTAGGTTGCAAGCTGGTAAGGACCAGAGGGTGGCTATTTCAGAGTTACTGGGTCAGTAACACTGGTGAGCCCTTATCATAGCAAGAACTGCAGGAAGCTATGGGTAAAATGCAAGGGGAAATTGCTGGGACAGGATGGTTTTCCAGTGGAGAGTTATAAAGCAACTGGGGACTTTGTGTGCCCCTATTGGCAGCAAAGGCTGATGTCAGTATGCTGTTCCTGCTTGAAGCATCCTTGTATCCTAGAACTAAAAGCCCACCTGTCTCAGAAGGTTTGGAGTAGGAATTCAATGCAATAGCAGGGAGTAAAAGCAGGAGTAGCATATAATCTTATCTATCCCTCCGCAGTTTTGGGGAGTCGCACTGATCTCACATTGGCAGATGCCACCATTATGGTCCTGTCAAATAAGGGTAGCAACCTGCTCCAATGTCCCAGCTAACATCCTGTCTCACTTTTAAATGTGGACCACAAACTTCTGGCCAAGGATTTGGCAATTTGGCTTAACAAGGTACTGCTTCTGTTAGTCCACCTGGACCAAGTCAGGCTTGTGGCAGTAAAGATGGAGTTGACCATATCAGGCGACTGTCAACCTTACATGGGCCACAAAATCCTCACTGGACTCTGTGGCAGCTATGGCACTGGGCTTGGAAAAGGCACTCAGCTCTGTTGAATGGCCATACCTACCTGAGGTTCTGAAGGCTTTTGGTGTAGGGGAGTCCATTATCAGGGGTTCAAGCTATTTCTGCTGCCCCATAGGCAATCATGCAGTCCAATGGGTGCCTTTTGCAGCAATTTAGTTCGAGCGTGGAACCCAGCAGGGTGTCTCCTTCACCAGCACTGTTCGTGATAGCCATAGCTATAGCCTTACCAGCTTGCAACCTAGATGAGTAGAGCCCTTGATACAATTCCTGAATGTTCCATTAATTCCCACTGACCCCAGAGCTTGTCTGGACTCCTGGAAGTTTCCCTTCCATTGTAAGATTTTTCAGACAAAGATTAGAAGGTGCCCTGCCCCCCCGTGAGCTTGTCTGGTGTGATATAAACCAAACTTTGCTTGCTGAGTGTTCAATGTGTTGATTTAATATTTTACAGCTCTCATGTTCTATAGGAGGGTGGGGTGGTATCCCCTCCGTATGCCCCTTTTCTAGCTCAATATATTGCTGCTCTTGACTGTCCATCTCTTTACCGCTCTCCTTTTCTTAGCTGTCACGTGAGCAATAATCCTCCTCCTAGATGGGCTTTCAGACCTCCCATATCCACTGATTCTGTACCTCCCCATGTGTTGTTGTCGCTCAGTTAATCCTTAGTCTCCTACCTAAGCCACATTTTAAATTCAGGATCCCTAAAAGGCTCACATTACACCTCAGATTTTCTCTTCAAGCCAAGCCTTGCTTGCTGAAATACCAAGGTGACTGGGAAATGATCCGACATGAGCAGGGGCTCTATCACAGTGTTCAGAGCATCCTTGAGCAGGTTTCAGAGGCTAGGCTCATATCTATCTTGCTGTAGGATGCATGAGTCTACGAGTAGTAGATGTAGTGCCTTGTTGATGGGTGGTACTGCCTCCATACATCCTGCAGTCCATGTTGCTCTATCAGGGTGAGGAGTGCCCTGGTACTCTGGGAGTCCTGCCTGCTGCTTGCTCCACTTCTGTCACATAAGAGGTAGAGAATAACATCCATATCCCCCAGCAAGATCTCCTTTCCCCATGTCTAGGATAGCTTGGGATAGGCTGTGAAAGAAGTTACAGATGCCCTATGACCCATGGTGACCCTTATTCCCTGACAACTCCTCTTAGCAGCAGAAGCTAGCTGACTCCAGTCTATTCTTTGACAAGATTTCTCTTGACATGGCTAGTGAGACTTGGTATTCAGATCCTTAAATCAGCCTGTCCTGTGTCCCTCGTCGAGCCCAGCTGGTAGCCAGTATCTCCCCTCCACAATCATGTAGAAACCAGAATTACATTGTCTCCAGTGGCTAAGCTCCCACTCATTTGCTAGCCCTGTGAAGGTCGAAAAGGAGTGCTCATACTAACAGCCAGCATGCCCTTTGATTCCCATAGACTATTTTCCCTCCTTACCCCTCTGCCAAATGACAGTACACTGTTCCTGCTTGGAGTCACTCATGTACCCAAGAAATAAAAGCCCACCAGAATGAGAAGGTTTGGAGGGGATTCAATATGACAGCAGGGAGTAAAAGCAGAGAGTAACACATAATTTCATCCATCCCTCCCCATTTTGGGAGTTGCACTGACCTCCTCTTAGCAGCTTGAGACTCCTCACCTTTCTGCCCTGCCCCAATAGTCATTTCAATCCCAGCCTGATGGCAAGATCTGTAAGGCTACTATCCACCATTTCTCTCACATTCTTAAACCCTCCCCACAATGGGTGAAGCCTTTCTAAAATCAGACAGTTTGCGCTGAGTACCAAGTGAGAAGGGCCCACTCTTCTGTGACAGTCTGTTGGATGGTACACCACAGCAACAAGGGATGGGTGACCATTACTGCCCAATGGTCTCTCTCTCTCTCTCTCTCTCTCTCTCTCTCTCCTTCCCTTCTCCCTCTACCTTGTTTCCACATGCCAGAACAGCTTGCTCTTCCACCTTATCTCCTCCCCCGAGTTACCATGGATGCCCTATTTTGCACTCAAAACACAATGAACTTGAGCAAAGAAAAGAAAAAGGAATACAAACTGTCAGTACCTTCCTCTCAGAGCAAGACAGTCCTGAAGTGAAAATATGCCTGATGGGCATTCAATAGAGTGTTATTCCTTCAGTCCCCAGGCCTTACTACATTATAGGGCTGAGAGCCAGGAGTTTGCAAGGCTAGTTAAGCAATTCAAGCATTTTCAGTGTGGCTACCTAGTCTCCTGGCCAGTTCCATCTTTTCTCATCCTCCAGCCCAGCTGGTCAGCTCAACTTGGGATGATCTCTATCTGCTGTCCCACTGCCTTGGTGTCTCCACTGTCATGTTGTGCATCACTTTTGAGATATGGCTCCTGCTGTCCTTCCTCGCTGCCCTCCTTCACTCTTCAAGCTCCAGTCAAGTTAAGGAGAAACTCCTAGCTTCCTTTGGGCATGTACAGTAAATGCCTATATTGCCTTCCAGATCATGATTTTCAGGGCAGCAGGGGGTCCAGGAACATTAGACCTTTTCTCCCATTATAGGCCTCTCACCCAGTCAAATTACTTCCTCTTTTCAATGACATAGTTGGGGAAGTATGGATGTAAGAAAATATTTTCTCCTTGCCACTGCAAGTCCTTGATCCCTGGCTTTCACAAGATCTCGCGCCTGTCCTGATACCGGAGTAGTCTGAAGATGACAGGACAAGGACAGGCATTTTGATTAGGTACGGGTGGGCCAGAGGAGGTACAATGAGCTCAATCTATCTCAATCAGGGCATCCCAAAAATGATTAGTAGCTGAGGGATGGTATGCTGAAGAAAGTCAATCATGCCTTGCCCTCTGCCTTTACAGTAGCCCAAACATGCAGATATTATTCTGCCGGTTCCTTGTCTCTTGGTCATCAGGCTTGTCCCAGATAAAACAGATCTCCTTCTCTGCATGGCTCAGTTGCCACTCTGGAAGGCCCACCTGATCTTCCAGTCTGCTGACCCACTCTACTGCTTCTGTTACTCAAATTCTAAGACCATCCACTCATGATTTCACCACAGCCAGTGCTTCTGTAACCCTCACTAATTCCCCAAGATGGTGCCCACAAAACTCTTTATTTCAAAGAGTTCTCTGCTGATGAGGCTTGTCTCCATCTCGAATCAGGGATCAGTCATCTTGAGGCCACTTTGACAAGCTGCTTGGTGAAGTAGTGATGATTTGCATTTCTTCAGGAATATTAAAGTGTCTTATTCTGCTTCTTCCATACTTCTGATGGCTTAAACTGCTAGCAGGTGGGTGTTTTCTGAGTTTGTTGTAGTTTTGAGGTGCATTTTGCCATAAATTGATTTGCCTCAGACAGAGCCCTTGCAGCCAACCTACTCTCAGCTCAGCTGCCTCACGTGACCACTCCAATCAATGGTTCTTCAGCATGGGTGAGTGGCCGAGACCCAGAGAACAGGGGCTCTTGATGTCTCACATGCAGTTATTGTTTGACTTATTATTTCTTTTGAATTTTGCAATGGAATAGTCATATTCAAATGCAGCACTTAGTTTGCAAAAGGGTCTCAGGTGGCAAGAATGACCAGGAGCAGAGCAGGAGTTACATTTCCAAGGTTGTCAGATTAATATAAGGTTAAGGCTAACAAGCCATCAAAGTTAAACACTTACTTTACAAGCAAGACTAATATTGTTACATATTAGGGTGCCTTCAGTGGCTATATTATGAAAGACCAAGACTCACAATCCCAACCGCTAAAATATCGAGTACACTACACTGACAAATGGAATATCACATGACATGAAACCCATTTCAACATACCGAACACACATGTAAAAATCGCTGAATTAGTTTATGTCTTTTCAGAATGTTGGAGTTTCACCCACGCACTTCATTGTGGGGCTCCACCACCCATTCCTCCCATTAATTAAATATACATTCTCTGAGGCAGACATATCTCGGGATGTGATGAAAGTTCATTACTGGGTAATGTTTGAATGGCCAGCGTGATGGGATTCAGCTGCAGAGGACCACATCCAGAGGATCATCTCATCAAAAGATTCCAGCAAACCACTTGAATTTCTACGTGCAATAGCACACAACACCGCACTATAGTAGTCACAGAAGCACAACATGAGCCCCATAAACACGATACTGTAGTCACATAAGCACCACATAAACACACAAAATACACCCTTGTTTTGCCTCTCTCCACTGTATGTCATAATAAAATAAAGCACTCCCTGTTCCCCACATAAAATGGCACAATCCCACTACACCCAGCAATCCTGACATTGCCTTTGTCGGGCACATAGATCAGGATGCCAGCTGTCATCCTCCTGAGCTTGTCGGGCGTCTGTACTTGGGCAACATGTCAGGATATCAAGTTTCTATCTTTTAAATTACTACCCCTTAAGCTAGGGGTAACAGTAGAGGGATTGCAGTCTTTTAGTAGCTTGATGTTCAGTTTGGTAAAGTGCGTGTTATGTGTGTTTGTTATGTTGCATAGTTCTATGATTTTTATTCCTTATGCTGAGGTTGATTTCCAGACTGATGGTTTGTGAAAAACAATTTCAATGCTCTATCAGGGGTTTTAGGTTCTTTAAGATTGATGCCAGAAGTCAGAGAAGAATTTGACTTTGTCAGTCTCATCATGATGAAACACTGGTTCTTAAAGCAGCAGTACTAGTTAAAAAATCATATACATTGTAGCATTTTGTTCCTGTGCTCCACTGAGTACTTACCTGGTATTCTTTCTTGTTTTCATGTGCCACTATCCAGTAATTTGCTCCATTTTTCGTTTGCTTCATTTACATCTTTTCCCATCCACCATCTTGACTTGGAACCTTCTGCTCCACCGCCATGCACATGACGTGCACTTTGTTTTCCACTCCTTCAGCTTCTTGTGTCTCAGGTGCGCCACGCTGACAGCTCTTGGCAGGTTTTACCAAACATACTGGACTTTGTTGATAGCCTTCTCCATACTGCACCTGAGTTAGACCCAACCTGTTCCCTTGAAACCAAATGAGTGCATCTGGCATTTGGACCTAAGCCCTCATCACCGGACGCCAGGCCAAAGTCTATAATTGTTCGATTCCATAAATATGCAGTAAAGAAATGGTTCTGCAAACCGCATAACAGAAAAAGAAAAAGAACCTGTTCAGTATGGTGCAGACTGCATTTTCTTTGATCACAACTATGCCTCGGAGACCATGCACCACCAAGAGAATATATTCCAGTCCTACAAACACTGAGACACCACTAATATAAATTCAAAACCCCACACTGGCCAAAACTCACTGTATAATACCCAAACAGGCAGAAAGCAGTATTCTCCAACAATGTCTGATTCAGCACTGCGAACTGACAGTGAAATAAGGAAGCCAGCATCTAATCACATTAACCTGTGGCAGTGCTGTGAGCACAATGAACCCTAAACCACAGTTTTATCCTGTGTCAATGTTGTTTAGAGCTGTCAGCTCAATAGGACCAATTGTTCAGAAGATAAAACATGTTTTGTTTCTGACTTACAAGAATCCTGTATGGGTATATGAGTCTCTCTATCATTAAACATAAACAGCATTTCTACCTGGAGTTTCCTCAGCTGACTGACTTTTGTAATCATCAGAAGCCTCCATATTTATACTGCCATAACATATGAACATATAACACATGCCAGCAGATTAGGCCTTAAGATCTATCACGCCTGCTCGAGATACAGCTCACTGCACGTTCACCGCTGCTGCACGCACTTTGGTAGTGTGTGTTAGTCCTCAGACAGGATTCTCGAACTCAAGAAAAAACAAAGTGCATTTTATCTTCTGAATGATCGATCCCTATCGAGCTGGCAGTTCCTAAACACTGAAACAGGCTTCTCAAAAAACAAAAAGGCAAACCGCTGTTTAGATTCAATGCACTCAACACTGCCGCAGTTCCAACTGCCACCATAACTTCAAGACATTGTAACTCTAATGAACAAATGCAGTAAAAACAAGGTTAATGTTATAAGATGCTGGTTCTCATTTCACTGTCAGTTGACTGTGAGACAGCCGCTCACTCAGTCTTCGATCAGCAAGGAGTTATTTGCATCATTGAGCCTGTCAGCTGGAACTCACAGCTCAAGCTAAGCTGTAGTGCTGATCAGAACTATGCTGAGCTGGGACATCCCGTTTATCAGACCACACCCTGTTTTCTTAAAAATAGATGTGGAGAGACCTAAAAACAAAACTTTTGGAGGTTTGATATAACCCACTTACAGGATCCAGAATTCATTCAACTGGTTAAGTCACGCATACCGTTTATCCAGGCAGATAATGCATCACCTGATACAACAGCTACTATTAAATGGGACACCAAACAGTGCTCAGGGTGATATTATCAAACACGCTTCTTTGAAAAAGAGGCAGAGAAAAAGAGAACTGGAATTACAAGAGGCTTTGTCGAGGCTACAAACTAAGTTATGTCAAGGTGATAACTCTGTCAAACCTGAGATGTTAATAATTAAGCAAAACTTCAAAAATAACTGACCAAAAATAGAGCAACAACTGCTATACTTGAAACTAAATTCAGTGGAAGGGAGCCCAGGGGAGTGAGGAACTTGGTGAGATGTCTCCGAGATCCAGAGGCAGGGCTGCGTGTTGCTAAACTTCGCACCCACAAACTAACCATTTGTTGTCCCATCCCACTGCCATCAGACAAGCTATGGCTGATTTTACAAACTTTTACATACTGGAAGATATTTCCGAGCCCACATCAACTAGCCACATATCTTCAGAGCACTAAATTACCACATCTAAATGGTCACCAAGCTGAATCCCTGATACACCCTATTACTGACCAAGAGATTATGGCTACCCTTAAATTTGCCAAGGCTCAAAAGGCCCTGGGACCAGATGGAAACCCAAATGAGTTTCTTAAACAATTTCAGAAACTACTTATACCCATTCTGTTACCGCTTTCAGAGAAACACAGGAGGGTGCCCCCATCCTGGTGATTTGCTGAAATTACAGCTATTCCAAAACCTGGAAAAGACCCAACCCTGGCTGCTTCCCTATTATCCCATATCTAAATTAAACTGTGACTATAAAGTTTTTATGTCTAATCTGACTCACAGATTAGACAGATTTCTACCTCAGCTAATCGATAGAGACAAGTGGGATTTATTATGAAGCGCCAAGCCCGTGATGCAGTGTGAAGGGTTCTGCTATTAGTTGAACATGCCACCAAAGAAAATGCTTTCATTTTACTCGGCTAGACGCTGAGAAAGACTTTGATAGGGGTGTTGCCCTTCTTATGGGCTACCCTTAAAGAATTTAACTTCCCTGAAAAGTTTATATCCCAAATCCAAGCCATGTACCACTCCTACATGGCCTATCTGAAACCAGATGGCTCGATTTCTTCATCATTTACTTTATACAGAGGTACTACGTACAAGGGTGTCCCCTATCCCCACTTCTTTTGCACTTTATTTGGAACCCTAGCTGCCAAATTATGGGAAAATGGTAACGTGCAGGGATCCCATTAGAGGCAAAATGTTTAAATTATCCCTTTTGCAGACGATATTTTGTTGACCCTGACTTCCCAGCGACATCTGTCCCAGCGGTATGGGAACAACTTCAGCTTTTAAGCATTTTATCTGGCTATAAAATAAATTGTTCAAAACCAAGCTACTTAATTTTTCCTTTTCTACTTCCAGATGAATGAAACTGAATTTCCTTCCGCTGGCACAGACTTGAGATGAGGTACCTAGGATTAAAAATCCCAGCCAAGCTATTACACCTCGAAATGGTGAATATGGAACCAATTACACAGCAAATTACTTTGGATATGTCTAGATGGACACAACTCCCCTGGGTGTAATTAATCGAGCGAAACAATTCAACAAAATATTTTCCTCTTACAAGGCACACTGGAAAACAATAGAAATAACCTTAAATTGACTGGAATCTTTACCAATGTACCTGCTGAGAGACCTCACCAGATGTTATCCCTGACCTGATTTCTGAAAATGACTGCAGAATTTTTAAAAACTGGCTTTATATGACTCGGTATAGGTTAACCTCTGAGGAGAAATACCTTTTAAATGCCCTAGCTCCTAATAAAGATCTTTTCCTTCCTCGTTGGAGACAGATCTACTAAAATGGGAGCATTATTCCATCAGATATGTATTCCAACTGGTAGGTCTCTTCGGAATTCATCCATTCACATATTTACAATCCTCATATGGATTGCCCCAGAGAGAGCTCCCAACTTATGGGGCACTACATACTGCTCTACTTGAGATAGTCAACTTTTTAACTGGAATAGCAAAGCCCCATCTAAAAGGTACAATTGATTATCCAGGCCATAGAAGGTAGATCACAGGAACACATTATTAGTAATATATATCAGGCAATGCGCCCATGTCTGCACAGGAACATGACCAAGTGAGAGCTAGATGGGTAAGGGAACTTAAATTAGAACTAGACCCAGATAGATGGTTACAGTCCACCTACTTTTATTCTAAGAATTCAGCAATATCTTACTGGAGGAATTTGCCTGGAAGACCAGGGCTAGATTTTTTAAAACTCCAAATATCCAGGTAAAATTGGGGCCACCAGACGGAAGTCTTTGCTGGAGAGGATGTGGATATTCTCTTGCAGGCCAAGAACACATATTATGGGCTTGTCCCTCCTATCTGATTGTTGGAGGGATATCATAGCTGAACTTAACAACATTTTTGGCAACCCTGATCTATTTACCCCAGGCTTTATCCTGACAGCAATGCCACCACAGGATATACAGATCAACTGGTCTCAATGTAAACTTATCACACTTTTAATTTTAATAACTAAAAAGTTATCACCAAGTTATCACCAGACTATGGCTCACTAAAACAGTCCCTGATAAAGCCTCTTGGAGAAATCTCACCTATGAAGCACATAACTTGGAACGCCTCTCATGTAAGATAAACAACAGGACAAACACCTTTAATACTAGATGGGGACTATGGTTGCAAATCAAGTAGAGACCTATCTGGAAGTTGTACCATGAAACAAAAAGAGAATATCTTATGATTTTCAACTTAATCATAGTTGAGACAGTATATTATCTTGGAGTCTTTGCTGATAAGGGAGGAGACCCAGACTGAGAGGGATGTTGATCTGGAAAACATGGGAGGGGAAGTTAGGGAACAATATTTATTTAAGATTACAGTCTATGAGATCTTATTCTGGTCTATTAACCAAACAGAGAAAGATAATAGGATACTACTACAGGGATATGTTAAACAGTCCTGTGTGTATAAATTAAATGCCTGTAAATTAATTGCCTGTATATGCTGTAAAGGAACTTCAACAACTAATATGTTGCATAAAATGTGATTATGTATGTGATATTCTATCTCAAAATAAAATAAAAAGCTATATTTAAAAAGAACTATGCTGAGATGAACCACTGACAGTGCTCACTCAAAAACAGACATTGTTGGGAGAAATGCTGATTATCTGCAGATAAAAACAACACACTGCACAGGATTTGGGAATACATTAAATTTAAACAAAGTCATTTTCTATCTCTTTTAAATTCCACAGATTAAGAGGACAGGAAGAGTTAAAGCTATGAAGGGTTACCTAACCACATAAATGAAACCCTGTGCAGATCCCAGACTCACTGCTCTCAGGAACAAGCATCCACCATGCTAAACTAGAAGTGAAGATGCATGCAGAGGTAGGGAGCAGTAAACATACTGAGGACATATTTTCTGTGGACCTATATACCACAGATGTAATTTTCAAGAAATCAAACAAACTAGAAAGCAGATCCCCTAAAATATATATATTTGAAAATCGGAGGACTACCTGTACAGTTAGGAATAAAAAATATTTGAAAATAATTTTCTCATTATCTTGCACTGTTGCTTTAAGCATGTGTCCTGATTGGTTCACTTGTACCTGTTCCAAGCACTGTCTTGGGGTCCACACAGTGCTGAAAATAACTGAGGATATACAAGATGAATTCATAACACAGAGTGAGGTTTTAGCAGAATCACACATTGAAATGAATTCATCAAGCACCAGCAACAACATGAATCCTTAAGACACAGTGCCTCAAGGCCAGACCCAATCTAGCGTCTAGTTTCAAGGGTCCAATTATCACATCCGAAAGTGTTTCATGTCTCTTTTTCTTCTTTAAAACATTTGAGAATGCTTCCGGCTGCATATTTCTCAGCTACTTTGGAGACACAGTCCCATATTCAGAGCACAGTTTGGACCTGAAAGACAGTTTTCCTGCTGATGTCAGAGAAGCATCATAAATAGATAATAAAAGACAAGCAGAGCTCTGAGCCCCTAGTTAATACTGAGATTGCAGCCACACACACAATTCGGGGCTGTATTTTAAAAGGTATGATTTTCCATGGAGACCTACAGATCTTGACCTTTTATGTGGCCAAAACTTTCCTCGTTATTTTATAAGGGATTTTCTTGCCAAAATTCAACCTTTATAGTAACAAATTTGATGCAAATAACCCTCCAGAACTATGAGCACATATTATGTTCAAAGTCAGACTTTATTTAGCTATAATTTTAAACTAAAAAGAAAGGTGGGATGGCAAGTGCAGCTGCCTACTATGTAAGGGACCAGGGTTTGTGTCTCAAATATGGGATCCCATGCAGGCAGGAGGGACAATGTGCTGTGCCCAGAGAATGTGCAATGCTTCTGGGTGGGCCTGTAGCTTCTGCCTGGACCCTGGGAGTAAAGGTGGACAAACCCTGTCCCTCCCTCATTCCATAACTCCTCCTGGCCAACATTAAGTAGGGTCCTGACATGGGACCATGAAGGCAGTTCCTGCTACACGGCCAATTTCTCATGTAAAAATATGGCCCAATGGTGGACAAACCTCCCCAAACACCTTTAGTTTAATTAGTTGTCTGTCCCCTGCCTCTCTGTCAGCCAGCCATGGGAAGGACAGCAATGCTCGAGGGCATCAGGCTTGGTGTGGCACTGAGAGGAAGTGATTGGATTCAGTGAGTTTTTACATGCATATAGCACACAGGGACAAGGGTAGGAGTATCATGACCAGGTTACTCACACTTTTGTTTTCCTGCAGAAATGTTTCCACTGTACCACCATGGTAATGCAATGTACAAAGCAAGGGTGTCAAGTATCCCACTCTTAGAGCCTTCACTACATATGATGCATTGACTGACACTACACAACCTGGTATGTACGACTTGAATGTCAGCCACCCAGCAAACTTTCTGTGAAGCAGTTCTAGCAGGTTTCCAGTGGAATGGCCTTTATCAAACCTGGAAACACAGAACACAGATGACTTACAGACAGGGAAGCTCAGTGATGTGCTGCTGCTACTGCTACTACTAGTACAACCAGGGAACACGAAGGAGAAGGAAGGGGTAAAAGTCATCTCAGTTTGTAATCACTGTCATATAATCAGTGGTCACATGTCAGTGGCTCAGTAGGTAGCACACTCGCCTCTGAGGCCGGGAGATCAGAGGGCTGTGGGTTCAGTTCCTACATCTGGCACTTGGGTTAATATCCCAGTACTGACACTGTAGTGTAGCATGAGAGGGTGCTGCACTTCTGAGGTGCTGTCTTTGGATGAGACGTTAAACCGAGGTCCCATCTGCCTGGATTGGTGGTAGTTCAGGTGGATGTTAAAGATCCCATGGCACTTATCGAAAAAGAGTAGGGGAATTTCCTGGTGTCCTGGCCAAATTTCCCTCATTCACTCAAAATACCACCAACAACTTAATCTGGTTCAAGGTCAGTTGGCATTAATCTGTATCCCTCCCCGGTCGTGCCTGAAAATAGGCAGGATTTGTCTAGTGTATTTACCCGATCAACAAAAATAAATAAATGAAAAATAAACTATCTGCTCAACTGATGTTTAAATGGCATCTGACACCCTCCTAGAAAGCCACATTCAGATCTAGGACTGCAACAATAGAGTTATATGGTATGTACAACTGGGGAGCTGGCACAGTGATTTCCATTAGGGACTTGAAACCTTCATATCTGGCAAATGAGAAAGGAATAAAATTGTTGGCTAGCATCTCATGATTGCTTTTGTTATTTTCTTGACCTCAGGCTGACCTGATTTGTATTTCTGTGTCTTCTCTGCTGACTGAGAGAAATGTGCTTGCCTTTTAGACATCTGCATGCTGCCATGGACTGGTTAAGCCCCACTAGCACTGGGCTCAGGTATGCAAAACTGTCAATAGTACTGACCTCGCATAAAATAAAATGGCTATTAAAAATGTTTGACTTCCGGTGACGCCACCATCGCATGGTGGACTAGTTATTTGAGCTCTCCTGGCCCCTTGTCTCAATCCGACCAAATCAATTGCCAAAACTGGTCAATCTAAGCAAAAATGCAGAATAGAGATTCTCATGGCTAATACCAGAAGTAAACTTAAAGAATTTGCAGCTCTATGGGCTCTAAGAGTGGAGCTGGAGAAGTGGTGAAACAGCCAAGCTCGGAGACTCTTGTCTGAGGGCCTGTAGCAGAGGAGCCTCTCACACCACGATCTATTGGCGGAATCCAGCTCAGAAGATGAGGAAGAAATAATAATCTCCTCCCAACAGCTGTGCTGTGAGCTCCGCACCTGGGTGACAAAATAGGAGACTTCCAACAACAACTACTGGAGCTCCAGAAGGATCAGAAACACCAGCAGAGTCAAATCTCAGACTTAGAGCAGCATACCACCAAACTCTCTAAAACAGTGGACCTACACAATGGGGCTCTCCTGCAGCTGCATGATAGAGAGATATGGCTCCAACAGAAAGTGGAAGACCTTGAGAACAGGTCGAGGCAGATAAATATATGGATTCATGGTATTCCGGAAGGCAAAGAATCAGGAGATATGAATATGTTTATGTGAAGAGCTTCATAAAAGAAATATTGAACTTGGATTTTGATTATGTCTTAAACATCATCAGGGTCCACCAATCGTAGGGCCCAAGACCCACTGACCCCAAGGCTTGTCCCTGCTTAGTAATCGTGGCCTTCTTGGACTATAGAACAAATCGACATCTTACAAAGGGCTGGCAAAGGAAGGAAGCGAATCTTTTGGGACACCAGATTATTCTTTGAGCACGATTATGCTCCCATTACCATGGACACAAGAAAAATGTTGCCTATACTGAAGTAATTAAAAGAAAAGGAATCAAGGCTAGACTGGATTACCCCGACCTTGAGTACTACAACAGATAAAGGCACCCACCTATTTCTGACAATCTCCGAAGCCAGGAGTCTCTTGCAGCAGTGGAGTATAGCAGTGGATGAGGTACTTGACCGGATGTTCTTAAGAATTGGACCGGCCTAGATGGTACACAGTAAAACTCAGGCCCCACAAGAAGGCAAGCAGCAAGCAGTAGCTCTACCTCCACCCACCCCACGGATCCTCTGGAGGCGATTCAGAAAACATGGGGGGCCTGTCAGTGATGCTGCAATAAGCAATGCAATAAGAATAGAAATAACTCAAACAAAAGAGACTTTTCTCTGATTTAGTTAAGAGCTGAGCTGGACAGAGGAACTGTGTTAAGAAAGCGGTGTTGCATGCGGTCTAGAGTTACTAAGATGCAGGCTGCGTAATCCCTACAACTGGGTGAGTAACTCTGCCCCTTTCAGTCCTGGGGAGCAATGTTTGCCTTAATTTTTCTCCTCTTTCTTTTGGGAACTTTCAGATCTCAGTCCTCCGTGGAAGGGTAAAATAGAGAAAAAAAGGGATACTTATTCCTTACTTTTTTTTTTTTGTCAACTATTTGTTTGCACTAATATACAGCTATGGGGTGTGCTTAACCCACTCAGGTGATGTCGCTAAAGCTCAGCAGACCCAGTTGAGTCAGCCTCTGCCACGACACCGAGGCGAGAGGGTCGTGGCTTACCCACCATGGCAGGGCCATCCCAGTGAAGGGACAACTGAGAGGAGACCACGCCACCCTGAAACCCCGGCCCCAATGCCGGGCTTTGTTTGGCCCAATGGTCCGGTCGTCGGTCGGTGCCTTCATGCCAGGAGGATTTTATCCTTATATTACCTAGAAGCGGACGTGCAATGGCGTCAGCATGGAAAGCCATAGGCGTCCGCGGCTTCTCCGCATTAGCATACCTGGCCCAGCTTAAACACCGGTCACCACCAGGAGTCCTCACTGTGCCAAGAAACCCAAACCCACCCTGGGAGAGGAAGGCCGTCCAGCGGATGCTCAATCCCTCCCAACCCTGTAACCCCTGATGACCCCAGCTTGTTCCCGAACCGGGTCGCGGTGTGGCACGGGTGTGGCGCCTAGCGCCTCAACCCTCAGCGCCACCATGCTGTCGCTACTTATTCCTTTCTGACTCCTCCAGCTGGAGATTTTTTAAGATTGGTGCTAAAGTGAGCATCTAATTAATATTTGACCTGAGACCTCCTTATTAAGTTCCCCCCCATATTAGGGGTTGGTTGCTGATTCAGCATCGGAAATGTGAAAGTACTGTTTGAGCGTGCTTTAAAATTGTTTATACTGTTCATACAATGATTAAAAGTAGGGGTTTTAAATGGCAAGTGAGAACTTTAGCTGCAGGGGCAAGTGGATGCTGGGGGGGTAAGGTCTGGAAATGTTTCTGCTGCAATCAACCCCAAGACATATACAAATGTGATAAAAGACAGGCTGGAAAAGGCTGAACACAATTTATATAAGTTTTTTTCTTTTTTTTTTCCCAGTTTCTGACAGCACCTGAGTTTCTCAATGGGGCCGCCTTACTAACCTTGCCTTGAGGTGGGCTGGAAGCTTATTCTTTGAATAGCGGGATGGTGTGGAGGTGCAGGGTTTCCTCCCTTAGGGCAGCCTGAATGGAAAGATCACTCTTTATCTGCCGGGGGGGCTGCTGGAATGTGTGGGCTATGCACTGGGTGACACACACCACCATTCGAGATAGGGTCTTAGAATATGGCCCTCGACTTGGTGTGACAACAGGCTATCACACCTTCCCACCTCCACACATAGAGGTTGGGCTATGGTGGCACAATTGGGAGTTACAACTTTTAGTTGAATTCTGTATAATGAAGTTCTTGTTTCCAAAGTTGTTTTGTCTATCAAGTTCATTGTTAGAGTTAAAGGAAGGTGTTAACCATGCTGCTGGAAAAAGGGAGAAAGGGATGGGAGTTAATGAAGCAAAGGTGGTGCTGGGCAAGGCAAGGTGAGGAAGCAAAATTACTTGGAGTGCACATGATGGATCTTTCCATAGTCAGACATCTCAGAACCTATGGCTGTTGCATGAATGCTGACTCCCATTTCATGTCCTGTGCGCAATGCTCCTAGTGCCCCGACACCCATGCAGCTCTCTCGGTTGCCCCCTCCTTGGTTGACACTGGCCTGCCTGCTCTCCTGCTTCCCTTCCTCTACTCCTCCAGCTCCCTCTTCTTCTACCCCTTCTTCTTCACCCACATCTGCCCCTGCTGCTGCCCTACGCCCTTTGGTCCCTTAACCTGCCAAAGGCTCCTCTCCAGATTGCCTGGACCCTAAGCTTCTCTCTCTGTCTGCTCCTGCCATTGCCTATCCTATATCCCTTGCTAAACCTCTCCTTTGTCTCTTCCATTGTCCCTACAGCTTGGAAACATGCTACAGTTCTCCCTCTCCCTAAAGGGAAATCCCTCCTCTAGCAGCTACTCCCTACTCTCTCTCTCTCTCTCTACTTCCTACTCTGGCTAAGCTCCAGGAGCACATAGTACTTGAACAACTCTCCTCCTATCTTATTGACTCCTCCTTTCTCACTCCATTCCAATCTGGTTTTAGAAACACCACTCCACCGCCTACTTCCCTGTTACGACTGACTGACACTATCGCCACGGGCATGGACAATGCCTCATAACCTCAGTTATTTTTATTGACTTTGCCAAGGCCTTGATATGGTCTCCACCCTATACTCCTGTCCTGCCTCCAGGTCAGCTGGTCCTCCCCAATTCCACTGATGGGTTCAAGTCTTATCTGTCAGGCAGATCACAATCTGTCCGCATGGCGATGCATCTCCCACCCTCCCATTACGATGTGAGTCCCTCAGGGATCAGTGCTTGGGCCACTCCTTTTTCAATCTTCCTCAGCGATCTCCCTCAGTTTTGCATATCTACTATATACACATGTATGCCAACGACACTGTCCTGTTCACAACTGGCCAATCGGTCCCTGATGTCACTGCCAGGCTCCAGCTGGATTTCAACAATGTACCAGCCTGACTTAGTGAGCACCACCTATTCCGAAACTCAAAGAAAACAGTCTCCATGCCTTTCGGTACTAGGCAGAGGTTGAAAAGGCTCCCTCCTTACTCACTTTTTACACCATCGATGGGACTGTATTAGAAGACACCTCTTCCTTCTGCTACCTCAGAGTTTGGCTGGATAGGCACCTAAACTTCTGTCTACATCAATGCCATTCTAAAGAACTCGGCCTAAGCTAGGGGCCCTCTACTATAACAGAAGTAGTATCCTCATCCAGCTAGGGTGCAAACTGGTACTTAAAAATGAACTGCCAACATTCGACTATTGTGACATAGTTTATGGTGCTGCCCCTCAATCCTCCTTATCCAGGCTGGAACTCTCTTTAACTCCTTCTGCGGTTTGCCTCGGATGCCCTGCTCCTGACCCACCACTTCACTCTCTACCTCTCTAAAGTTTCCCTCACTTGTCAACAAGAGACCTTGCACGCTGCAAAGTTACCTCAAAATTCTGGCTAGGTTCGCCGCCCTTACCTCGCCACCTCCCCATCTGCCCTCACCCCTCCAAATACGCCCGATCTGATGACTCTCGTTCTAGAATATACCATACAGAAACACTACGTCAGGCCAAATGGCATTCTCCCATCACCTACCTAAGCCCTGGAATCAACTACCAACCTAAATCACGCCACTCCTCTTCAGCCTATTCCTCTCTACATCCGTAACAAACTACCTAGTGACGAACTGCAACTGCACCTAGCCCCTCTGGGCCCCTGTCAACCTGCTGGTCTATACCTCCTCCTTCCTTCAGCTGGGCCAAATAGTCTTCCCCTCCTAACCCCTCTTGCAACCCTAGCACTTTCTGCAACCTAGCACTTTCTGTTACTTCTCCTTTACCACCCTTCCTGAGTACCTAATTACTGTCCTTCCTGCCAGACTCCTCTATCTATTCTAGTCTAGAAATGTTAATAACTCTTCATGGTTGTAGTCCTATACTGTCTGTCTATCTGCTGTTAGCTATTACCTGATTTATGTATCCTGTTTGTTTTATATAGGTTCCTCCCTTCCCTAGGACGTGACCGTGAGATGAGCATTTTTTGCTCAGTGTAACTTTCCTCGTGAAACATTTCAATAAATAAATAAATAAATAGTCACAATGTCAAGGATTTAAATAGCCAGTTAAGAGGCGAGAATACTTCAAGGATAGGAAGGCTGCAAGCAGCAGTAGTTTTCTTCAAGTGACACATTTTCTAAGAGGCCAAACACAAAAATTGAGGAGATCGTGGGTGGGAGAAGTATGCCCCCCCTGGCCGGAGCACCCACATAGAAGGGGAACAGCTATTCTCATCAAGAAAAATATCCCACTTAAAATAGAAAAGGCAGAATTAGACCTCAGGGGATGTTATGTTAGGCTGCAGGCCACATATTTTAATATCAAATGTATTTTTTTGAATATTTACACCCCAAATGAAGTACAAGAGAACAAAAATTTCTAAGAAAGATAATTCTTAACACTATCGATTGACCTAGAGGCCCTATATGTTATTGGTGGAGACTTCAATACTGTTCTATCACCCAGATGGGACAAGAAGGCTCATGCACTGATGCAGAAGACCTTAATCAGGTTCGGTTTCCTGAAGCGTATAGTGGGGAGGCTAGACTGCTTGGCCTGGAGACATGTCCACCCTGCCAATGAGAATGTTACCTTTTATTCACACAGACATGCCAGCTTCTCTAGAATAGACATGTTATTTGTCCCTAGGGAAAGAAACAATATGATAGACACTTGTGAGATCCTCCCCATGACTTGGTCTGATCATGCCCCAGTTCATTTAAAGCTGGTGATATCACCCCACCCAGAAACAGCACCTGGCATTTGAACGTAGGGATGCTGAATCAACCTCAGTTAGGAAAAAGTCTTGGATGCTGTCCAGAATTCTTGATCACTAACTTGCCCTCAGATACTTCCCCTCGGTTAGGTGGGACACATTGAAGGCTGTTGCGGGAATATTCATTCAGTGTAGTTCCCATCAAAAGAGGTCAGCCTACAGCTCCAGAGTCAAATAGAAGAGGAGCTGAGAGAGGCAGGATTTAGATACAAACTCACCTTGCATCCAGAGGACAAGACTCTCTGGTTAATGAAAAAAAGGCTTGAATCACTACTGGCCAATCAGACTGAGGGTATGCTAAGGCTCACGGCCCAGAAGTATTTGTGGGGGTAACAGGACAGGACATCTCTTGGCCTTAGCTTTAAGGAAACAGACAGTCTCAGAGCAGTCCTTCAAATCTATGACCCCAGGGATAGAGGCAGAGTGTTTCTGATCCCTGGGTATATCCACTTCTTTGCAGACTTTTATACAGACCTGTATATACATGACCTGGTCCACCAATATGACCCTATAGTGGCAGCTTTTTGACAAGATAGTGCTCCCATCTCTCACAGATAGAGATAGGATACTGCTGGACAAGGACATCTCGGCTCAGGAGGTATTAGACAAAATTGATCAAATTAAATCAGGAAAGTCTCCTGGGCTAGGCGGCCTGCCATTTAGATTCTACAAATGCTTCAAGAGGGATCTCTTGCTAATTATGTTTCAATGTTTTCACCACATACAAATGGGAGGGATCCCAACATCTTGTCAGCAAGCACAAATAGTAGTATTCCTCAAAGAGGGAAGGATCCTTTGTTCTGCTCCTCCTACCAGCCCATCTCTCTTTTGAACGTGGCTATGAAAATATTTATGGTATCTGGCGGACAGGCTGCAACAGATGGTAGGAAGACCATCCACCTGACCAAACAAGGATTTGTGGCAGAGAGATACTTGTTTGATAATATATAGATTGCTAAATATTCTTTCCTCTCAGAAACACAAATCAAATTTCAAATTACCATCTCCATGGATGTGGAAAAGGCATTTGATAGGGTTCATTGGTGATTCCTAAAGACTACCATGGAGAAAATGCAATTTGGCCTAAATTTTTAAAGATTTTAATAGCCTTTATGCTCTCCCACAAGCCCAAGTGAAAGTAAATGGGGTGAACTCTAGAAATTTTCCCTATCCAGAGGCACTACGACAAGGCTGCCCCCATCCCCAATACTTTTGCAATTTGTTTAGAGCCCCTGGCAACAGTGGTCCGCCAGGACCCCAGGTGATTGAGGTGATGACGGTGGGAAGGAGCAGAAAGTTGCCTTATATGTTGATGACTCCTTTTCTTCTTGGGTAATCCAGAGAGACCTGTCCCTCACCTCCTATCACTACTGGAAAGTTTTGAAGAACTGTCTGGTTACAAATTAAATTATAATAAGTCAGAAGTGCTTAAATTAAGTGGGGTAATCCACAGAGGTTCTGTTCTGGATTCCCTTTACCTGGGCCAAGAATAATCAAATCCATCACCTGGGAATCCAGGTGAATGTGAATACCACAAAGTTATTTCATACTAGTTATAACAAATTATGAGGAACAGTGCAACAGAATGTAGCCCGTTGGTCACTGCTACCTTTAACTGTTGCAGGTAGAATTGACTCAGTTAAAATGAACCTGCTACCATGCTTCTTATTTCTATTTGCTAACCTTCCACTACCTATTTCTCTAACATACTGGTGTGGAGTAACAGCAGGCTTATGTGTAGGTTTATATGGAAGGTGCCATTGCCCACAAATCTCCAGACAAATACTATCCCTTCCATGGGAAAGGGAGGCTTTGGGTTGTCTGACATCTACCCTTATTATCTGGCCTGTCAGTTGCAGGTGGTTTCCACCTGGATCTCTGAGCATAGATCTTTGGGATGGTTTGAGATAGAGGAGGAGGACAGCATGGAAGTGTCCTTGCACTCACTGGCCTACTCTGCACACCGATGTGCTCAGCCTCTTCACTTACTAGCAACCCATGGACGCAGCACACATTATGAGTGTTGAAAAGGTTTAGGCACCTACTGGCCTCGGAGGAGACCTTGGGCCTGCTGTCCCTGATCCTCATCATGCTGGATTCTTCCCCTCATCTAGATAATGCATAAGCTAGGTGGGAGTTGAGGACTGACCCATTTCTCACAGTTGGTTGAGGGTGGGACTTGTCTTTCCCTTGACCAGCTTAAAGTTAAATTCTGCTTACAAGATGCTGACTTTCACAGGTATTTACAAATATGCCACTTTATCAAAACCACAGATAACCTGAAAGAACTGACACGTCAGCCTAACCCTTGGTAGAACTTTATATTGATGGCACAGAACTTGAAGGAGAAAGTGAGCTGGACCTCTCAGCTGTATAGTTTACTAGGCCCAGGAACCGCACTTTTAAGAAAAATAAAGCTAGCCTGGGAGGGAGAGATGTTGGAAAAGATTCCAGAGGAAGTATGGCTTAAGAGATTAAAGCTGGGTTGGTGAGGTGACCTCCTCCCCTACATGGAGGGAATTCTTTTGGAGGATCCTGGTCCATTTTCCTGACCCCAGTTGTGACTCAGCATCATAACAATACTAACACAAATCTCTGCTTGAGGGCATGTGGCTCAGTGGGTACACACTGGCATATCTTTTAGGGATGCCAGAAGATTTCTAACTTTTGGACAGAGATAGAAAGGGCAGTTCAGGAAGTCTTATCCAAACTTATACCAGACTCCTTCATGGACTGGGTGTTGGGGTTCCCAACAATAGTCAATCTTCCCCATTGAAAAGGAAATTAGCCCTGACACTCATAGGTGCTGCATCAAAATGCATAACTGCTCATTGGCTATGCCAGGATTCTCCAGGCCTGGGGAATGGGTGAACAGAGTTAATAATATTATGGATCTGAAATTGGTTACAGCCAAATTAAATCTAAGGGAGGAAAAGTTTAGAACAATCTGGAATCCCTGGATTGCCTGGGAAGCCACACCCTCAGTACTGGGAGAACCCCAACACGTTGATTCACTAGGTTAATAGTTACTTCATTAATAATAAGACAGAAGATAGAACTTGCAAGATTGACCTACAGGCGGAAACCTTGATCCGGCTAGCACACCCTCCTAATGACATTTTTTATACATGGTTGATAGATAAGGTGAATACAATTGACCCTCAGCAGACATGGTTGTGTTATACATCATTTTCCTTTTTGTAAGTAGTTGGTACAAAGGAAATGATTTGTGTGACGCTTAGACAGCTGGTTCTGATCACTGTATCATTTTTATTAAATAAAAATGGGTTATGGACTGCCTGTCATGAGAGATGCTGAGAAATCTTGTGCTCTTGGAGTGACCTCTCACCTCCCCCAGGTTTCAGCTGAAAATGCTGAAACAGCATGTGAGATCATACACACACAGGTTTTAGATACAATATGTTACATGGCAGGCCAAAAGCTAATTACAGACTTTTCTAAGTTAATTATAGCTTTAGCTGCTAAAAGGAAATCAGTGTCCCTTATATGATGTTTCAAGAAGGGGAAATCAGGTTTAGTATCCTGGTGCAAAATCATAAAGATCCTTTCATGTCCTGGAAGGGGAAGCTTGTCATGAGATCAAAGAAATGTCATTTGAAGGACATGAGTCATGCTGAGGATTGCACAAGTTAATACCTGAAAAAGACATCCTGTTTTATATAGATATATTTTCATATATTCTGACAGGGAGGAGCTAGGTGACATGCAAAATAGGTGGAAAACCAGCTTTTAAACATTAATTCTGTTTTCCTTCAGACACATTTCTATCTAGACTCTGACAAAGAAACATCTTTGGAGCACTTTAAGCAGGTATTTAGAGAGACAACTCTAATTACTGCAGTGGAATTACACTGTTTAAAACCTTGTTCTTTAATAATATTTGTATGTCTTGTGATATAATAGTTCTGTATTTTGTGTTTTATATTTTTATCTATTTTAGTAAAACTCTTTTAGAGCATACTTGGTCTGTTTTGAATTTCTTTCATTTGTAAGAAAAGTATATATGGTTATAGCAGACACTAGGCATAAACTTGAATGGTGATACCAAACTGGAAAGAGAAGCATTTTAAATCTGAGGTCTTTATTAAAGTGTTTAAGGGTTCATCTCTGTACACCTGGTTAGGTGCCCATAGGCATTGATATCTGGTCCTCAAGACAGAAATATCTGAGCCTGTGTATTGGTATGCCAGCAAGAGGTTCACAGTTTGAATCCTCCAAGACTTGAGACCCAAGGTTGATCCAAACTCACAAAACAGACAAGAGGCTTACCTTGTTCTGTTAAACTGTTCACAAGACTGCGCTTTGGAAGTAGAGGGCTGACCTGCTGAGTGGGTTTGTGACAATTTGTAATATGAAACTTTGACTAGATTTAGTAGACACACATTGTGCATATGTAATGTTGGAAAGGAAACTATGTCTGACTTAAACCAGATGCTATAATTGTGAATGTGTATGTCGAATGTCTACTGTGCTTGAATAAACTTGAATTACAAAAAAATGTTTAAAGACTTTCTGCACACACACCCACCTCTTCACAAGCAAAGCCACAACAACTGCTAATGTGATAGTACTGATATAATATGTGACTGACAATAAGCACGTTTAGAAGTAATTAAGCAGCAAAAAATGTAGATTATGTGGAAAATGATTTAATAAATGGTGCTATTGTTCATCATAGCAGCATTGATGTTGTTTAGGGAGGGTAGTGAAGTGATATGATGCCATACCACAATTAGGCTTTTCTCCCACTGCCATTCTACAATTAGGATCTTCTTCTACCCCATCCCACCTCACCCCACAAACACACACTATTCACAGGGAAGGTCTTCACACACACAGCATTACCTACAGATGAGGGGTAAAGCAGCTACTGTGCTGCACCAGTGAGTGGTGTCGGGCAGCGTGACAGACCATTAGGCCTAATCTGCTGGCAACTATGTATGTATGTATGTCACACACACACACACACACACACAGCCCCATACAGATGCACACACATAGACCTACATACAGACACACATGTGCACACATACATACACAGCAGCATTTCATACATGGATATGAGTGTGAGCATACACACACACAACACTACATACACAGATGTGCACATACATGCATACAGCACTAGATACACAGACACACACATAGCACTATGTACACTGATGCACAAAAACACATACTACACACAGACATACAATATACACAAGCACTACATACACAGGTACCTGAACACATACAGTGACAAACATATTTCCACCATGGCAGGCATCTTGAGGAAGTTGTAGGCTGCACAGGCTATTGGGATGGCAATAATTCTAAATTGGGCCTAGAGAGAGGGAGGCTGCCCACTCTGTAGACCAGCCATCTTTTATCAGGAGTGAGGTATATTGGTTAAGGAGTAAGCTGTGGGAGCTGGAGGGGTGTCCAAGGATAAGGGTGTGGATATGGCAGCAGAAGGGTGGGGCTGAGGGAGGCTGGGGCCAGCGCTCTGAAATTACAGGACGTTATGTTACAGCAAGCAGGAGGGATGTAGGGACAGAGGACCCTTAGATAGAAAGTTGATACTAAGGGAAAGCGTCTCGGGTGAACATTCTAACAGCAAAGAGACTGGAGGGAAGAGTCAGGTGGGCTGTTGTGCGGAAGCCAAGCAGCAGATCAGTGGAAGGAAGCCTAGGTGAACAGTGCAGAGAGGAAGGAAGAGGGTCAGTTTAGAGATGCAGTCAGGGGAAACTCGGTTACTTGATGGAGGCTGACATAGAGTGTCACAATAAATTTGAGCTACTAAGCAACCTAGAGGGAGGAAGGTTGGTGGAAATGAGGAAACTTATACAGAGGCCGGGGAGGGAGTCGGATACCCATAGGCATCACAGACCAGCTATGGAAAGGATAGACATAGTCCCAGAGGGAGAAGGGAAACATATATGTTAAGCAAATGGGGAGATGCAACATATTCCAGACATGAGGGAGGAGAGCATGATTGAGAGAAACTGGGAGACAAGGAGGTGGGAGAGGACCCCCTTCTGCTGGGAGGTCAGTACCAAGGAGGGCCCTAGCTAATAAGGGACCCACGAGAGCCTCTGGAAGCAGGAGTACTATTACAAGGGGGAGGATGGTGGTGTGGGGAGGAAACCATCGGGGCCAGGATAAATGGTTCGAATAAAGAGAGGGTTAAAGGGGACACCAATTCAGAGGGGTTTGAGTTAAGTGGCAAAATAGCAAGGGAAGCAGAAGGGAGGGTGACAAGGGGGTCTCTAATAAGGCAGGAAGACTCCATGAAATTGAGATCATGAATAAAGGGGAAGGGGGCTGAAAGGGCATAGTGGAGGTAACCATAAGGATGATGGCGGTGTTAAGGTTCTGTTACTGGGAGCCTCGAGTGATTAGGGGTATCCATTGGGAGGACAGGGGTGGATGCCATAGCCAGGTGAAGGTAGTGAGTATCCTGGGCTGACAGTGCACAGAGCAAAGTTCGCCAATGGTGTATGAAATGGTTAGGGATTGTGGAGGGAAACCGATTCCTGGTGCATTTAGGGAACTAATGATCTAGAGGAAATAGCATTTTGAAATCAAGCAAGGTTCCAAGAACTTGCCAGAGTCTGTAGATAATGGATGACATTTCCTTTTAGGAGATACTGCCGGTACCAAAGGCCTCAGTGGACAAAAGAAGCTTACAGAGGTTATTGACTGGCTCAGGAAGTGGGGTGAAAGGGAGATGGGTTGGGGGTGTTAGGAACTGGAATGGAGTTTGGGAGGATAAGGGGACTGTATGCCAGGACAGGTTTCATCACTTCCCCATTAGGAAGGAAGTCCTTAAACAGGGATGGCTGACTACATACAAGAAAGGTGGGGTTTAAACTTGTAAGGGGGAAGGAGGAGGGAGGGTCAGATCTCAGAAGCCCCTCCAGATGAGGGAGTAGCCGCTAGAGTCCAAGAGGGGAGGGGAAACAGACTGGAGGTGGAGGTTTCAGGAGGAGCAGGGGAGGATGGAAGTACAAGGAATTTGCGGTGGGGTTCGACAAAGAGGATCAGGGATAAGGGGTGGGGTTGGTGTTAGTAAATGCAGAAGCTTGGGAAACAAGTTGCGGGAGTTCCAGGCCATGCTGTTAGAGGTGGATGTGGTGGCGGAACCGTGAAACGTAGGGCCAAAAAACCATGACTGGGACTCCAAATGTACAGGGCACTATGCTTAGGGAAGGATAGAAAGGAGGTCAGAGGGTGGAGTGCTATGTTCGGGTTAGAGATGATATAGAAATTGCTATAGTAGAAGAGGCAGAGAGGAAACGGGAGGCCTTATGGGTCACCTTACGATCCCCAGCAGGAGATAAGGTCAAGCTGGGAGTAGCATATAGGCCCCCGGATGAGTGAGGTTCTAGAGGATGGTTTGCTGGACAACATCATTGCCCAGTGGTGGTCCAAAAGGGGAAGGAGTGGTGTTGATGGGGGACCTTAATATGCCAGGTACAAACTGGGGAACCATGTCCTCTAGGGTGGCCAAGGAGCAGAGGCTGCTGGATGGCTTCCAGGATGTGTTCTTAACACAGCATGTGATGGAGCCCACAGGGAGGGCATGTCCTGGATGTGGTTCTGGCAGATGGGGATCTGATAAGGACATAGTTGTACAGGACCCCTGACTGGGAGTGACCACAATACTGTCTGGTTTCAAATAAGCATGGGGAGTGGGGTGAGATCTAGGACACTGGCAGTGGACTTCAGGGGCAGACTTTATGGGCATGGAAATATTTTCAAGGATCACTTGAAGGATTACCCCAACGACAAGTGTGGAAAGGAGATGGGAGGTCATAAAACAGGGACTTCATGGGGCAGTCAGATCTGCGCTAAGTTGAAACGTAGGGGCAAGGTCACGTAAACCATGCTGGTGGTCCAGTGAGGTACAGGTAGCAGTCAGAGAAAGAAGGTGGCTCACAAAAAATATAAAACAACAAGAGGGGATAGGGATAAGGAAATGTACCAGCTTGCATCTCAGAAAAGTCACCCGTATGGTGAGGGGAGCAAAGTCCAGTAAAGAGCAGCGCTGGCACAGGGATACATGGAGGGAAAGGGGTTCTTCCGTACATTGGGGAGCGGAGAAAACTAAGGCCATCTCAGCAGATTGAGATCAGAAGGAGGGTGGGTGGAAAGGCGAGGGACCAGGCAGAGGTATTTAAATCAGTACTTTGCCTCTGTGTTCACTAGGAGGGATGGGGATATCTACAAAGCAAGGCATGAAGGGATAGAAGCGGCAGGGAGGGATCAGGGGAGCAACAGAAATGGAGCAAGAGGGAGGGAAAGGTATCCCAGGGTGTCACATCTGATAAGGATAAAAGACCAGTAAGGAGGGAGGGCGGATGATGCTATCTCCACCAAAAGGTGTGGTTAGCCCTCAAGGCCCTTAAAGAAAACAATCTCCAGGGCGGATGGCATTCATCCGAGTACTATGGAATTGGCGGACATACTGGCTGCACTTCTGGCGGCTTTTCAGCAGGAGTCACTTGAGACAGGAAGGTACCTAGTGATTAGCGAGAGGACATGTGGTACCAATCCACAAAGGGGGTCGAGGAAGTACCAGGTAACTATAGACCCATCAGTTTGACTCGTGGTGGGAAAATTAATGGAGAGTATACTAAAGGAACGATTGGGGTGTACTTGGAGGAGGTGGAGGTCTGATAGTCGGCAACATGGGTTTGTGCCAGGTAGATCATGTCAAACCAACCTTTGTGGAGTTCTATGAATGGTAACATCAGAACTGGACAGGGTAAGCCTGTGGATGTATTATTCTTGGACTTCAGCAAGGCGTTTGACCTGTCCCCACAATGGTCTGGTGGAGAAAACTGATGGGGTAGGAGTAGGCCCTTTGATGGTCAGATGGATTGAAAACTGTAGCTAGCTGGACACACCAGAGAGTAGTGGTCTGTGGGGAGCTCTCGAACCACAGAGGTTGGTAGTGGGGGTACCATTAGGGCTCGTGGTCCTGGGTCCCATCCTGTTTAATGCATACATATCGACATCAGGGAGGGTATAGGGGTGAAATGAGTCTCTTCATGGATGACTCCAAGATGGGAGCAGTAGTTGAGGAGAAGAAGAGGGAGGGTGGCCTGCAAGAAGACCTGGACACCCTGGAAAGCTAGGCTCACACATGGAAATTAAATTTCAATACCACCAATGCAAGGTGTTGCATCTTCGTTGGGGAAACCTAAACACAGGTACACACTGGGAGGAGGCACTGGAGGCCTCAACAGGGGAAAAGACCTAGGGCCATGGTGGATACATGTATGAATAACTCTGAGCAGTGCAGGAGGTAGCTAGCAAGGCAAACAGGATGTTGGGATGCATCGTAAGGGGATCACCTCTAGGAGCAGAAGTGATTCTGCCACTGTACAATGGACTGGTTAGACCACACCTTGAGTACTGTGTACAGTACTGGAGACCACATTTGAAGAGGGACATACAGCCCCTGGAGAGGGTACAGAGGAGGGCAACAAAGATGACACGAGGGCTAGGGATTTGACTTATGAGGACAGACTTGAGGAGCTGTGCCTGTTTTCATTGGAGGAGAGGAGAGACAGGGGGACATGATAGAGGTCTTCAAGTACCTCAAGGGAATAAATAGGGTAAACATGGAGGGATCTTTAGACTAAAGCAGGAGGTATCACCAGAGGGCATGGTTTGAAGTTGGAAGGTGGAAGGGTGAGGGGAAAGGGAGGAGGTTTTCACCGAGAGGGTGGTGGACCCTTGGAATGCACTGCCTGGTAAGCTGGTTCAGAGATCCACTGTAGAGGCTTCAAGAGAGGTGGGACAGACACAGAAAGTGGATGTATCAGATGATGGCCTGTCCGGGGGTGGGGATGGATGATAGGGGTTTCTAGAGAACAAGGGATGGAGGGTCTCGGCACCCAACTAAGGATCTAGGTTTGAGCAGACTCGATAGACCGAAGGCCTAATCTGCTGGCAAATAGTATGTTAGTAAACATCACTACATACACAGGTGCACCCACACAAAATGCATACACACACACAGCCACACAGCACTACCAACAGACACACACACAGCCCTACTCTACATACATGAGTATGCATGCACAGCAGGTGCCCACATAGCACTAACTACATTGACACACCTACACAGAACACATACTATACAAATACTATACACAGATACACCATACATGCAAACACATACATGCATACAGCATTGCATACACCAATGTGTGCACACACAGTGACAAATCACTACATATATAGAGGCACATAAAACATATTATACATAAAACACATAGCATTACATACAGATGCACACACAATATACATTTATTTATTTAGTTGTATTTTTTTTGACCAGGGAAGGCACACTGAACTGTGGTAGCTCATTTTAGGTGCACCTAGAGGAGGGAGATTACATGAATCTGTTTTATTGACATGGAGGTGGTATTTCTCCAGCAGTCACAGTTCACTGACTAGTTGTAGTCTATAGTTCCAAAACAGGATAATGGGGTTGCTAAAGAGGTGTGCAAAGTGTAAATACTTTTGCACATTAATAACCCACAACATAATATTGCACTAGCTCTTCTACAAATTGCATTTGTCAAATTACTGCACATTTGCTAACTTCCCTTTTGTGAACAGTATCCATATTTGTTCTAATATAGGTCTCCAGGCTCTGTGTCTATACAGTATCAAGCAAAGGCCAAAATCCTCTTTCTAAATAAATGGTAGCTTATGAATTTCCCATTTGAAACAGTATAGCATTTTCCCTTTTACTTTTAAGCAAGCAGCTTTATTGAAACAGCCAAATTTGTACTAACTTCAAACTGTGTATTAGCACTAAAAATAAAGAAAGACTTTAAAGTTAGTAAAGACAAACACTGTTCACAAAAACATATTGGGCAAGTGCAATCTTAGACCCTTCTAGCTCCTTGTTTCATAAAGGCAGCCCTGCTCTGCAGGAACCAAACTGACACTTCTATACTTGTAACAATTTTACTTAGCTATTTACAGAGATTCTTCTTTTGGTTTCTGCGATGCGTTAGATTATGGGAGGATTATTGCTATGATGAGCACGAGCAATTTACCAACCTAGGGAGTTTGCCCCAGTTTTGCAGATGAGGTGTTCCAGGTGATCTCAGGGCTACCCCCACTTACTGTACATTTGTGTGATTCTGATTCTAGAACTCTGAGCTGAGTGGCTGTGTTTGAGAAGAGCTCCCAAAGCTAAGTGCTTTTACTGTATTTTTCAGTTCAAAAATTGTTTTCTTTCATGTAAATTTAGGTGATTGTGAAAGATAACCCTGTAGGCTCCAAGAAGATATAAAATTTATAAGATTTATAAAATGTGTGGTAGATACTGGTTGGAAGTTAGAAGGATCACCACATGTGTTTACTGTGATCTTTCAACTCTAATGTGGTTAATTTTAATACAATGGTTTAAACCCTTTCTGTGTGTGCCTTTAGTGGTGTCAGATATTTACAATCTAAGAGTCATTTGTGGGTATTCTGTCTGTTTCAGTAGGTACTTTATGTTCTCTGTTAAACAACTGAGTATATATATTGCCTGATACTTTGTGCAAGCAATAACACATGACAAGGTATGGGTTATCTCTGATAAGAGCACACCCATAAAGCGTTATGAGGGCACAAGGCGCTTGCACCGAAAGTGCCTTATGCACCTGGGCATGTTTCATCAGGAGATAACCCACACCTCAGAGTGTCTTATTATGCTTATAAAATAGGCACTGAGTAGAGAATGAAAATTAAAAAGAAAAAATTAGCTGTTAAAATGGAAAAGTGGTAGAAACATTTTTCTTTCGTTGGAGGGATAAAGAAGTCCTTATATGAAATGTTCTATACAGTAGAGTATACTGTATTTGGCTTCAGTAAAGCCCTCCCCAACCAGAGATAGTAGCCCTTCCCCATTCCCACCACCATGACCAGCAAAGATAGAGAGGGGCTATTTTATTTATTTTTAGTTTTAAATTGATATTAATAGCAATGAAAGCTGGTCAGTAAGAGAGGTATGGAGCTGTACTGCTCGCTGACATTGTGAAGCTGATTGCCAATTGGAGTAGAGAGTTACAGTAACTGTTTACTTTGTGTGTTATTGAAGCAAGGGTTTACAAAAAATGTTTAATCTGAAGCACCCTGGGCCTTTGAGCAGCGGCACTGGCGATTCGGGAAGAGCGTGTTCTTCAGGAGCCACCGTAGTAAGCAGCTTGCATTTTTTGGCTTTTTTCCCTCAGGATAAACATGCGGTTTGTGGTCTTTTCACATGGCTGTTTGGCTTTATGCTGTTTGGATATATATCAGGTTATCACTGTCTTTGCCAAGAATTACCATGCAGGGATTGGAGAATGAGTAGGTGGGTGAGCTTACTTGGCGACTGAATTGCATTTTCAGTTCCTGATCGCTTCCTTCTGTGACAGGTTTACTTCAGTGAGTCAGTTACTTTCAGGTTTAGACTGCAGTCAGCTTTGACAAGTAACAGGTTTACAGTGAGTTACTTGCTGGTTGGTGTTTGTGTGTATCTGTTGGTTGGGGGTGTTATCGAACGGGACCACAGAGCTGCAGCTTGCTGTTTTGAGAATAGGATGTTGGGCACACTGATACTAATGTTGTGCAGCTTAGGTTGGCACAATTAGTGCCGGTCGGCAGGCTACATTCTGATAAGGACTATAGCAGAGACTGGCTTTCAGCCAGTCAGATTCTGGATTTGTTTAGCCCATTTTATAGAATACATTATATCTTTTTGTGCTGTCTCTGATTTTTCTTCTTTCTCCAATCTTTTGAGCTGTTTAATTACTGTGGCAGCCTATCAGTGGTGTGGTACTGTGTTCTTTCTTGTAGTTCAAGTGCTTTGAGGATGTCTAATTTCTGCTGGTTTAAAAGATTACTTGTTTTCTATTTTTTCAAAAAGCTGCATCAGCTTGGTATGTTGTCACCTGTTTGTTGTTGCTAAGTAGGGAGGCAGTATAGTGCAGTGGTTTAAGGCTCTGAGCTGTAAATCTGGTGACACCAGCAGACTAGACATGGGTTTGAATCCCACAGCTTCCACTTGCATACTGTGTGACCCTGAGTAAGTCACTTAACTTCCTGTGCTCCCAGGTCGCACCTGTAAAAAAGCTTACAGCTTAGTGTGCTACTCCTGGTTAAACAGCTAAACAAAAAAAAAAGTAGCAGATGTTTTGCATTGTGTTCTGTGTTAGAATCTGTATTAGTAGAAGGTAGAATAGTGTGATTGTTGTTATCTTTTGTTAGTAAAGTGAGATAGAAATTTATATATTTTACATATTTATATATTTTTGAATGTTATAGCTGTATAACTGGAGGCTAGGAGAAGCTGAACTTGGAGGAAGTGGGAGAATAGATACATGTATGGGAAGCAGGAGAGTGGTAAACTGCAATAGCTGTGGGGCAATAGCTGGGTCTTCCTGGGGTGATGTGGAGTAAGGGGCTGTCTGTGTGTAGAGCCTGGAGCTGCTAAGGGTTGAAATAAGGCTGCTCCGATGGGAGCTGGAGAGGATGGTGTGGGAAGTCAGAAAAGCAGAGCAGTGGAGGAAAGGCAGAGGGGTGATGCCCAGGGAGTGACGGCAATGGGAAGGGATGGAGTGGGGGAGCACCCAGTATACAGGAGTATCTCTTCTCAGAGGAATAGGGAGCCCAGGGTGGAGGAATGGCAAGTGGTAAGGGAAGAGGTGGGAATGTGAGTGTAGCATCAGGGTGGGAAATTCTAAAGGGGTGCCTTTATTGAATAGATTTACACCACTGTCTGGAAGGAGGTAGAGGGCAGCAGGAGGTGAGGTAGGAGGTCAGGTTGAGCAAGGGTTCAGAGTAGGAGTACAGGGAGGGAGGGAACTAATCAGGGTGGGCAGGGAAGAGGATGCAGGCCAAGCAGAGTGGAGGAAGGAGAGGAGAAAAAAGGAAAGGAAGAGGGAGGAAAAGTGAAAGCAGATACAGATAGTCAAAAGGGAGGGGCAGATTGGGAGATGGAAAAACAGTTAAGGGAATAAATTGTGAATGTGGAGATAAGTTCACCAGGGTACAGAGGAGCAGTTAGGTGGGGAAGCAGCTAGTATCAAGATAAGAAAGAAGGACGGTAAACATGGATGCAGGGGATGGAAGAGTGGCAATAATAGGGACTCCAGAATTAGGGTATTCACTGGGAAGCAAAGGGACCCAAATACAAGCAGGAGGTGGTTTGTATGCCAGGGATGACAGCTGGGAAGGTGGGTCCAAGAATAAGGAAAGCCAGTAAGGTGAGGAAAACCTAATTTAGTTATACATTTGGGAACCAACGACCTAGCTGGGGAGGAGGTGGTGGAGGTAAAGTAGGTTCAGGGAGTTAGGGAAGATCTGCAGGGAGGAAGGAAGTTTGCTGCCTTCTCAGAGGTGATACCAGTACCAAGAGCCAACACAGCCAGGAAAAGAAGAATAGAGGATTTCAAATGACTGGCTGAGGAAATGGTGCAGGGAGGAGATATTATCTGTATTGGAGATTAGGAGGAGCCCTAGTCAAACAAAGCACTCTTTTCACCAGACAGGCTCCACCTCAGTAGGGAGGGTTTGAGGGTACTCAGGGACAAAGTGGGGAATACATAACCACCACACTTAATTTAAACTACTGAGGGGGAGTGGGCATGCAGACCCACAGACCCAAGAGAGAGGAGGTCAGTGAACCTCCCCCACAAGTGATGGAAGAGGTCTGGAGGAGGATGTGGAAGGGCAAGAACACAGCAAAGAGTGGAGGGTGAGGAACACATAACAAGGGGACATGGAGGTGCACACAGAGGATAAATGTGAATAGAAGAATAGAGATAAGAGAAGGAAGGTCAGATTCCAGGTGGAGGGTGGTGTCTCCGAATGCACGGAGTCTTGGAAATAAGATGGAAGACCTGCAGGCACTGTTAGCGGACAGGAGGGTGGACATAGCTGCAGTAACGAGACTTGGGCAACATCACACCATGACTGGGATATTGTGATCCCTGGATATGAACTATACAAGAGGGACAGGGTACTTGGGAAGGGGAGGGGTGGCAGTTTATATCAGGAGAGATAACTGCATGAGGGAGGAGTCTGAGGAGAGGGAGGTGGAGGCATTATGGGTTCAGTTAAGGTCCAATAGAGGAGAGAGAGTGCGGTTGGGGTGGTTACAGACCACCAACAAGGATGGGGAGAGGGACAGGATCTGAGCTCACAAATATCAGAAGCCACGGGGAAAGGAGAGAGGTGGTTGGGGTACTTCAACCTGCCCAAGGTGGACTAGAGCATACCATCCATGACATGTGGTAGGAGTCTGATGATCCTGGAAGGACTGCAGAGTGGGTCTCTGACCAGGGCATCACTGAACCAACAAGAACTGAGGCAATTCTTGATCTGGTACTCACAAATTGGGAGCATGTACAGGAAATAATGGTCAGGGAGCCACTGGGTAGAAGTGACCATTGCACAGAGTGGTTCCAGTTGATATGGGCAGGAAAGCACCCTGACTAAGACCAAAATATTGGATTTCAAGAGGGTGGACTTCTGGAAAATGGGCAAAGTGCTAAAGAACCATCTAGCAGCATCAGAGCAGATATGGGGGTGGAACAAAGGTGATCCATCATTAAGAAAGGAATACTGGTTGCCACAGATGAGTGTGTTAGGTTTAGGAGGAAGAACACAAGGGCCTAAAGCGCCTGCTGGTTCAGTTCTGGGGTTGCCCAGACAGTAAGGAAAAGAGGTTGGCCTATAGAAATTCAGGAAGACCGAGAAAGTGGATAGGGAAAATTACCTAAGGTTGGCTAGTGAAGCAAGTAAGAAAGTCAGGCATGCAAAGGACAGAAAGAGCTGCAGATAGCTGAAGGAATTAAGAAGGGGAGAAGGCTTTTATCTATATAAGTGAGAAAAGGGACAAGAAGGAAGGGATTGTTAGGCTTAGGAAAGGGGTGGAGGGTGGAGGATTATGGTGGAAAGCAGAGATACTAATGAATACTTCTGTTCCATCTTCACCAGGGAGAAGGATGGACCAGTGCCTTCAGGAGGGAAAAGAGGTGGGGGAGGGAACACAGATGTAGTGATAGAGGAGGAGGATAGAGTGAGAGAGGGCTGCTGGCATTGAAGGTGGACAAATCACCAGGCCCAGATGGAGTACATCCAAAGGTAATAAAGGAACTGGCTGAGGAGCTGGCAGGGCCACTGGAAGAACTATTTAATAGTTCACTAGAGACAGGCATAGTACCCCAGGACTGGAGAACAACACATGTAGTACCCGCTCCACAAAAGCAGCCCAAGGATGACCCAGGGTAATTACAGACCAGTCAGTCTGACCTCCATTATGGGCAAGCTCGTGGAGACCATACTAAAGGAGAGGTTGGTGGAATATCTAGAGGAGCATGGTCTCCAGGATGAGGCAGCATGGGTTCATGGTGGGAGGTTATGTCAAACAAATCTGATTGACTCCTTTCACTGTGTCACTAAGACAGTAGACAGGGCCAGCGGTAGACATCCTCTATCTTGATTTCAGCAAGGCTTTTGACTCTGTGCCCCACAAAGGTTGATCAGGAAGTTGGTAAATCTCAGGGTTGGGAAAAGAAGACCAGATGGGTGGAAAACTGGCTGAAGGACAGAACCAGAGGGTGGTTGTGGGGAGAGTTATCTGGCACCAGACAGGTAACCAGTGGGGTCCCATAGGGCTCAGTGCTGGGGCGGTGTTGTTCATGTCTTTATCAATGACATTGGAGATGGCATTAAGGGCAAAATGTGCCTATTCACGGATGACACCAAACTCTGTGAGAGTGTGGACACAGCTGAAGGGACACAGGACTTACAGGAAGATGTGGAAAAGCTAGGAGGTGGTCCAGGATCTGGCAGTTTGGCTTCAATGCCAAAAAATGCAAAGTTATGGATATTGGAGCCAAGAATCCTAGGACAGATACTACCTGAATGGAGTCCAATTATCTGCATCAGAGGAGGAGAAGGACCTGGGAGTGATGATCACTAGTGACCTGAAGCACTCCACACAGTGCAAGAAAGCAGCAGCAAAGGCAAACAAGGTGCTGGTATGCATATCTAGGGGGATCAGTAGTAGGAGAAAGGAGGTTATATTTCCCTTGTACAGGTCACTGGTAAGGCCGATCTAGAGTATGGAGTTTAGTACTGCTGCCCACACCTCAAAAAGGACATTAACCTGCTGGAGAAGGTCCAGAGGAGGGTTACAAAGATGATAGCTGGTCAGCAGGGTAAGGCATATGAGGAGAGGTTGAGGGCACTGAACATGTACTCCTGGAAGACAGAGAGAGGGGGGGACATGATTGGGACCTTCAAGTACTTAGGATAAATAAGGTTGATAAGGAGAGTCTCTTTGAGCTGAGTAGCAACCATAACACAAGGCACAGTCTTAAGCTGGAGGGTGGGAGGTTTAGGAGGAGGTCAGGAAACACTTCTTCACAGAGAGGTGGTGGACACTTGGAATGCACTGCCAGAGGTAATCTCATTGAAGACAGTGGGCAGCTTTAAGAGAGGCTGGGATAGGCATAGGGGAGGGTAAGGGTCATGGGGTAGGGAGGATGGGAGGAGGGGAGGGAGGGCAGAGACATTAGCTCCAAGCTATGGACCCTGCAATATGAGCAGACATGATAGCCCAAATGACCTTCTTCTGCTGGCTTCTTCATATGTTCATATGTACACTGGACCCAGGGCCTACTTTGTTGCTTTAGAGTTGCTGAGAGGCCGAGTATGATCTTCTTTGCTGGAAATTAAAACATGTAGGAAAATTAATTGTTTTGCAAATGGTTTGCTTCTTCAGTGAATTTATAATGTAGTCTACTATGGTCATTGTCAAAATGTTTAGGTGTTCCATGGTGGAGGGAGTCTTTCTAACTGCTCTGAAGTGGGCAGTGGTGAGACCCCCTCTAAAAGTGCTAACTCTGGACCCTGATGTTCTTGTAAATTACAGGCCTATTTCAAACCTCTTTTGAGGAAGGCTGTTGAGAAGTCGGTGGCAGGACAGTTGAGATTTACCTGGAAAAATATGACATTTTTGAGTCTCTCCAGTCAGTTGTCAGGCCTCAGCACAGCATGGCGATTGTCTTGTTAAGGTGTTTAATGATGTGTTCTTGATGTGAGACATAGAGCACTGGTCCATCTCAGTTCTTCTTGCTCTTTCAACAGCATTTGACATGGCGGATCATGGTGTGCTGTTGGATTGCCTGAGGCACAGCAGAGGACTCATTGTTATGCTGTGGCAATGGACTGAGTTCTACCTCACTGACTGGGTACATCAAGTTGTTCTGGGTGATTGCATCTCTGGAATAGCTGTGCTCTGCAGTGGAGTGTCCCAGGGCTTAATTTTGCCCCCATGTTGTGTACATGCTGACATTAGGTTATATCATGAGACGGTATACTTAGAGTTTTATCGCCATGCCAGTGGTACTAGCTGTACCTGTCTTGTGTACCAAAATGAGGATAATGCAAGCTCTGTGATGTGCTGATGTTTTCAGGAAATAAATGATTGAATATCCTCCAGATGACTTTTCTCAAAAACGACACACAGAGCTGGTGGCACTCTCAAAATGGTGGGTGCTTAGTAAAACAAGACACTTGAACACAGAGACCTTGTACTCCACTCCATTCAAAGTATGAATACAATATTATTTATAAAGTGCTTCAAGCCAGTCCAGTCACTGAACATACCAACAATGCCGAATGTAGCACAAAAAGCAAAGAATCAGATTGCAAAAATAAAAAGAGGTGAACACACCTCAACCATACCTACATGGATCCTGGAGCTTCAAGGGCAGACCCTGTTCCTCAGAGCGTATTGTTGGTATGTTCAGTGACTGCATCAACTTGAAGCTGTTTATGAATAATAAAGCATTCATACTTTGAATGGACTGGAGTGCTTGGTCTCTGTGTTCCACAGTGACTTAGTCTCAACCCTGGTAAGACAGAGGTGTAACTTGTCAAATCAACTTCCCACGGTTCATCAGTGACAGGTGGTGGTACCACTTTACCATTTTGTTATGGCACCATGCTCACAGCAGTGGACATCACCTGGATTAAACCATATCTAGTGCCAGTCGACCTGATCGCAATAGTACATGAATTGTTACATCTGGACTAGGCTACTGCAGTGCTCTCTACTTGGCTTATCTGGAGTTCCAGTGCATCTCCTGCAGCTGGTGCAGAATGCAGTAGCCTGGCTGATTGCTGGGACACCTAGCTTGGAGCATGTCATGCCAGTACTGCACAATCTGCACTAGCTGCCAACTGATTGGTACATCAACTTCAAAACAGGTTAGTTGACTTACAAGGCCTTACACAGTTTTGGCTCCAGTTAGCTGAAAGATCTCTTGCCCATATAATCCCAATCCACCATCCCTGCTCCACCCAAGCAGGACTACATACTGCCCACAGTTGAGGCTGAAACTTTCAGGAGACAAGGCCTTTAGAATGGCTCCCCATTGGTTTCAAATTCTCTGCAACCACATTCACAGTGCCCCTCAGTGGTGGTCTTCAAAATAAGTTCTAAAGTCCCAGCTGCTTCAGATAGCCTGCAGTCACTTTCTGTAATCCTTTGTTAATGTTTAAGTTTGAGACTGTTTTATTTTAATTGTGCTGCATGTTTCATTTAGGTTTGTTTGTAAGGTGCCCTGAGCTTCTGGCATAGGGCACTGGAAAAATAAAACTGCCTTCCCTCGCTTAGTAGCTTCGTGTATTTTTACCTTATGAACCATTTTCCCAGTTTAAAGGAGTAGTACACCCAGAAAGTAAAAACATATGTTATGTGGAGTGTTTTGATATGTATGTTAAATCCTTGTGTGTTCTTCCCTCTGTCTGCTATTTGGAGTTTTTCCTAAATTGCCTGCTAGTTGTATAGTAGTTTTACGACCCTGAGGATCTCCATAACAAATAGTTTTATTGGCTTTCTTTCTCCCAGGATGTCCCCTGTCTCATGTGACAGTGATGTAGCCATGCCCTTAGATGTAGCATGTGTATTGCTTTAAAATTAGTTTAGCAACAGCAGAGCCTTGTAACTTCTTATCCAGGGGGCACAAATGGCAACAGTTAGTTTAGCAGATACCTGAGAGCCAGCTAACTGGGGTTTCTGTAAGACAACAGCTACTAAATTGCTCTAATTCACTATTTATGTTTTCTCTGTGCATCAGGTCTAGCTAGCAGGAGTGTTGTAACATCAAAACACAAATAATGAATTAGAGCTATTTAGTAGCTGTTGTCTTACAGAACCCCAGTTAGCTTGCTCTAAGATATCTGCTAAACAAACTGTTGCCATTTGTGCTCACTGGATAAGAAGTTACAAGGCTCTGCTGTTGCTAAACTAATTTTAAAGCAATACACATGCTAAATCTAAGGCATGGCTACATCACTATTACATGAGACGGGGCATCCTGGGAGAAAGAAAGCCAAAAACTATTTGTTATGGAGATCCCTAGGGGTCGAAACTACCATACAGCTAGCAGGCAATTTAGGAAAACCCAAATAGCAGACAGAGGGAAGAATACACTAGGATTTAACATACATATCAAAACACTCTACATAACATATGTTTTTGCACATTCTGGCTGGACTACTTCTTAAAGCTATTGTTCCTACTAACATTCATTCATCTGTCTCTCTATATATTTTTTAATTCTGCTGTAGTTCAGGATTACAGCTCAGCATTCAACAGTATGCCAAAATAGTTTGCTGTTTTCCATTGTTTATTATGCTCCTGTAGATGCCTGTATTGTACTTGTTTTCTGGTGGGGGGCCTGAATTTTTTATCTACATTCCTGGGACTCAGTTCTTGGACCTCCTTTCACATACTCCATGCCCTTGCCAACAGCACCTCCAGAGGGTTCACATCCTGATCATGAGTACTGCTCTCTATTCTCCTTGAGCCTAGGAACATGACCCTGACTAGGAAGTGGCACAACAATCCTCAGTCATAAGGGGACCTCCTCCAGATGCAGCCTTTAGCTCCTTGCCATGCCCCTTAGGGAGAGGTTCTGGAGTGAAATGGGTACACCCCAACTGGGGCTGAAGGTGAGGTGACTTCATCCATTGGAGAGGACTTGCCCTTCCTGTTTTCTCCTTAGTGCCTGGCCTCCAGGATGCAGCGGGATGCATAAAACTGTCATTCTCACCAGTACTTTCCCATTTACTGCCACCTGCAGTTGTCCAGGTGGCAGTATCTCCTTTCGAGACTGCACTGTCCTTCCTCCCTGAAAAGAAAGTGCCCTATGGGATGCTTGATCCTTCTCCTACTGGCTCTACTGCAATCCAGGCTTGGGGCACAAGCACCACAAGCTGTCAGCTGGTAACTTGATTTCTTTCTACATGGCACATGTCTTCATTAGCACGTTCTCTAATGGATCCTTTAGTTTCTCCAACGCATTGGTTCCTACTCTTAAAGCTGATGCTGTAAACAGCTGGTTTAATAAAACTAGGGAGACTTCAGACAGAAGTTAAAATAAACAGCTATAATTGACTGCAATTACATTTCAGCTCATGAGTATTGTCTATATGGATTGACTACACATGAGGTATGTACTTTCTCCAATAATTGGATGAATTTGGTGTGATTTCTTCTGTTGTTCTATTGGTCAGTATTATTAGATACACATTGTTTTCCGAATAGTAGATTCCATGAAATATCTGCTTAGATTACTGCTACAGAGTGAGCATGCACCATCTTAAAATTCAATTTGCCCTTCAGTTTGGGTCAGAAGTATTTGATTGTAGTTTGATGTTAACTGTTTTCAGTGTGCTCTGCTTATACCCAACTTCCTGCTGGGACTGCTGGATCACCAGGAGGGCAGCTGGCATCTCACACAGTGAGTAACATGTTCTGGTGGGATTTATACCTAGATTATATGGTTCACAGACCTGTGTGCTAACCTCTGAACAAAACTGCCACCATAAATTAGAATTTAAAAATATTTTTAGGAGGGTTTTCTTATACACAGTAATCAAGAGTATGATATTTGCTGGAAATTAAAGCACGTAGGAAAATTAATTGTTTTGCAAATGGTTTGCTTCTTCAGTGAATTTATAATGTAGCCTACTAAAAGCCACAGAAACAAAGGAAATAAGAACTTTATAAACATTTCAAACAGTTTTAGCATGAAGTGTAGAACTTAACCTGCTTATCAAGAAGATCTTGCAACCACATTTTTGCCTTATAGCTTTAAATTCATAGTCGACAAAGTCTGTTTTCTCAGCTTTTTCTCATTAATTTTTATACCTTATATAGCATTTAAATAATACTTTTAGATGCTGTACATTTACGTTCTTTCAGCATATAAAATGGAATACTGTCTGTTTAGGATTATGTTGTCAGTGTGGTGGTCTTTTTTTAATATCCTGATGAAAAGGAGCAAGAAGATTGATAATGTTTGAGCATTAACAGTGTTATTAACTTCACCTCATTATAATAAGATTCTAGATACTTCATAAGGGTGTTTCAAGGCTTATAAGGAAAAGGTGAAGTTATCTCACAAGAACAAGCATTAGTGCTGTAGAGCTATAATGCAAGCAAAGACTGACATAAAGCCATATGCTTAACCTTAGGAACTTTTTAAAATGGTTTGAGCTTTTGTGCATATGTTTTTCTTTTTTTAGATTAATGGACCACAAAATCCAATGCAGCAAGAATATCCGGAACTGGGAAGAGAGAAGCCAGAGGAGGCGAGGGGCAGCAAGGTCAGCACCCAGGGTGGAGGCTGACCAAAGCGAGCAGACGAAAAGACCGTTAGGCCTATTCTGCTGGTATTTTAGTATGTTAGTATGTTAGTATTGCTCTGTTAGCTCACATTTTGCTTATTGCTAATTCATACTGGATTGCTTTATTTACCATCTGTTTTCAACTTTTAAACAACAAATACCAGTTAAACACAGTAACATACAGAATTAATTTAAGGTTGGAAGGATTTGAGGTCCATGGTCCATTAGGTACCCCACCATTGCTTTGTAGCAAGGATTATTAAGTATGCTGTGCAAATATGTACTAATTTATAGGGATTCACCACTCACTCTACTACCCAGAGTATCCTGTGATTCCCTTTCTAAACAGAAATGAGCCCAGGGTAACCCTGAAGGCCTATATTGTCTTAAGATCCATGTTCTCCACTGATTGGCTGTTCCACAGGATCACCATCCCTTGGGAGAAGTGCCTTCTAACACTACCACTGAACATAGCCTCTCTTGGATTCCGAATGTGTCCCTGTATCCTGCTGAATCACACCAGATCAAATATCTCAACCTGTTTGAGTTTGTCACCATTGCTGAGTATGTAAAAGATTGAGTCATGTTTCCCTCTGCTTCTTCTCTCTGGGGTGAACATGTTAAGTGCACCTAGCCTCTCCTTATATCTTTCGTACTCCATACACCTAATCATTCTGGTAGCCCTCCTTTGCACCATCTCAGCAGCCCCAACATCTGTTTTATCTTGAAGAGTCCAGAACTGCATACAGTACTCCTGCTGGAACCAGACCAGTGCCTTGTAAGCGGCAGGATTACTTTCTCTGCCCAGCTGATCATCCCTCTCCTTTGATAGCACTCAGATTTGTTCTAACCTTCTTGATAGTGGCCATGCACTCTTGCCCTGGTTACCCTTGTCTTTCCCTCCTGTACAGCAAGAGGGCCCCCACAGTATAAGTACTACCACTGTTTTCCTCTCTTAAATGTTGCATGTTGCATTTGGCTACATTGATTCAGAGTCTCCAGGATTCTGGCCAGGTGCCCAGCTTGTTCAGGTCCTCTTGAAGTTTGTCCCACTCTTAGGGAGTCTACCACACTGGCTAGTTAGTGTCATCAGCTTCAGGCTCATAAGTGTTGAACAGCAGTGGTCCCAGCAATGATCCCTGTGGGATGCTACTGAATACCTCTCCACTCTGAGAAGTGGCCATCAACCATAACCCTCTGCTTCCTGCTCCCAAATCAGTTACCGAGCCACCTTGCAGATTCCTCATGTATACCCCACTCGTGTGCTTTACCCAGAAGCTTGTCATGCACCACAGTGGCACAGGCATTGCTGAAGTTCAGATTGACTATGTCTACAGCCCTGCCCCATCCACCTCTGTGGTCATACCCTCAGAGAAGGTGATCAGGTTGATTGGTAGTGATATGCCCCAGAACACCATGCTGAGGGGAATGAGAATTTTGGCCTCAACCAAGTGATCCATTATTCTGTTCTTGATAATGGATTCCAGGACCTCGCCCAGCAGTGATATCAGAATGGCTGGCATGTAGCTGCCTGCTCTTACCTTGCTTCCTTCATGAAGTTAGGAATCACGTTCCAGTCCTCCAGTACCACCCCTGTTTGAACAGGCTGATGAAAGATTACTACAAGAAAGTGAAGCAATATAGCAGTTAGTTAAGGCTCTGAGCTGCAGATCTGGAGACCTGGGTTTGAATCCCACGGCTGCCTAGGTGCATACTGTGTGACCCTGAGCAAGTTACTTAACTTCCTTGTGCTCCCAGGTCGCATCTGGAAACAAACTTTGGCTTAGTGTACTACTTCTGGTTAAACAATGTTCTCTTTCCTCCGGTTAAACAATGTTCCTTTACAAGAGGCCCTAGCAATTGCTCCTTTAGCTAAACTATCATTCTGGGGTGCACCCCATCAGCCCCTTGGGATTTACCTGGCTTAATCTTCACCATGTAGTCAGCTATTGGGATGGACATTATGTTCATGGGATGCATCATGGCTACCCTTGATGCCCAGGGTCCAGGGCCTTCCCGATGAGCACCTCCCCATGCAGGGCCCTTTGATGAACCCCTCAGCAATGTAATCATTCAGCATCTCAGCCATTGCACCTTGCTTCTCATAGATTTTCTCCCTTTTCCATAATTTCAAGGGCACAATCAACTCTTGCCCTTCTCCTTTCTGTTTCCCCACCCTCTGCCAGCAAGGTGTCATAATTTTGGTTCATATTTGGCCTTGAGGCTGGTGTTTAAAAATATCTTAATATAATTTTCCATGAAAATTCTATTCAAATACTTGAGTCGGTGACCTTATCTTGAGAATATAATGCCGTTCCCAATCTACCAGTGGGATTGCTATATAGAAATACAGAAATATAGACAGTGATGGCAGATAAAGACCAATGGTCCATCCAGTCTGGACCATTAGTGTTAAACTCTCCCTTCCATTGTTAGGTCTTCTCCGTGCAAACTGTACATTTTGTTTGTAATGCCTCATAACATCTTGAGATAACATTTTCTGACACTGATCAGTCAATAACCAACTTAATTGTTGTTACTAGTAGAGGTATTATGTCCATCTCACATTTAACCTCTGTTTGTTTATTAAGTAGTTTCTGACCTGCAATGTAATGACCAAATCTGCATGTTAAAAAGAATATGCTTATCTAAGCTGGGAGCATGATAAAGAGTCATCTAGTCATAGAACTGAAAACTGGACACAGATCCAGTTGGTCACAAGTCCAGATTGAGTGTCTAATGTGCTGGGCAGGAATTTTGTTATCATAGGGAGAGCCACTAGAAGTGTGGCATCATCTTTGATTGTTTTCTTCTCATTGTTTGAGCACATATTTACAGCCTATTATGCACATACTGGTGATCTGGGACTTCTTTGGTGATAGGAAGAGGGTTAGAAAACAATACCTGTTTAAGATTAGGAGATGAGGCATAACATATATGGTCTTCCAGTGTTATTTAAAGAGGATCCAACCAACAACAGACATACCATAGTAGTACAGTGTTATAGTACTCTCACAAACTGGGGAGGACAATCTTCCTTTCTCATTATAGTTTTATATGTCATTCAAGGTGGCTTACCATTGCACATATACATAGATATGTGCTTATCCCAATTATCAAAACTAAGAGGGGTGATTGGCATTGTTTGAAAAAGTATATTAATCTGGGCAGTATGTTATTCAGACCAACTCGTTTTACTTATTAAATTTAAAGGTATCAGTTGTCATCTAGTTATATCAGCATGCAGTGTTCTAGACAATGGGTCATAATTGTATTGGAAGAGTTAAATCTTAAGGTAATTACACTCCCAAATGCTTTATATGCCTTTGCTTCCAAAGAAATGTATACTGCTGCTTCATTTACTGGAGTGGGTTATACTCAAACTGTAAATCTTCAGTTTTATCCTGATTGATTTTATAGTCAGATTGGCTGCAAACATTTTCTAAGGTTTTCCATGCATTGGTGAGAAATATTCAGTTCCACTAAATATGCTGGAGATTATCTGCATAAAGGCTGTTTTATGCATCTGTCCTCCAGTCTTGCTATCCAGTACGTCTGCTTGTTGCTTTATTAGCTGCCAATGCTCTGCATAAGGGCAAACAGTAGGGTGAGAGAAGCAACCCTGCTATATATCCTAGTTAAAAAACGATAGAGGACAGTCTTATAGCTGCCCTTATACTTGTCAATGAACTAGCATAAAGCATGCATTTGAATGCCCTGAAGTTTATAGTAAATCCAAAGTGAAGTAGTGTGTAATGAAAAAATGTCCATAAGACCCTACAAAATGCTTTTTCTGTGTACATACTCAGTACAAGTGCTGAGAGTTTATCTACAAGATGCCTGATAAAGGACAGAGTACATTTAACATTATCTTTAGTTTGCTGGTTTGAAACAAACCTGATCTATCTTATCCTCTAATGTTTTAGCAATTATTGATGTAAAGATCTTATAATTTACCTTTGAAAGTGAAATTTGAAATTTAAATGAAATTGAAATAGGTGGGTCAGAGTCTTAGATTCTTTTATTTTTTATTTTATGTATTATTAGGAAGTACCTTTAAGCATAAGTGCTCGTTTTAAAGGCTCACGTCAAGGTCAGTACCTTACAGTATAAACAATGTAACACACTGAAACAAAAACAGATACGGTGGAGCAGCAAGTAATAAGTTAAAAATTAATTCATTATATTTACAGCAGCCCTGCACAGACAGTGATATTTGACGTTATCTTTTAAAGTGATTTAACAACTTTGATATTTGCGTTATCTTTTAAAGTGATTTAACAACTTGAATTCCAGTCTGACTTATTATTGTATACCTGAAGCCAGTGGAATTTAGTCCATGCCATATTTAATATTATTGTATATTCCATTCCTGTATTTAGATGGAAGGGATCATAGTCTGGCCCGACAAAGTGGCAAGCCAATCCTTCCATTTCCCAACTCCTCTGGCATGCCCCCACACTCAGGCATGTAATGACATGGAGCAAAGGGAAAGTATGGGGCAGGCCCCACTGAAGTCAATGGGGACCAGATTTAATTACTATTTAATAAATAATGATAGCCAGTTGAGAAGATTAATGAAGGCCACCACTCAACTAACAATGCCCATGTTAGTGGGGCGGCTTCATTAACTCAACTAACCATCATTATGTATTAAGTTGTAATCAAATACGGCCCTCCTTCACTTCAGTAGTGGGCTCACCCTCACACTCTTCCTTGCTCCATGTCATATGTGTCAGTGTTCCAGAGGAATCAGGTAGGGGGGATCGGCTGACTACTAAGGGGCCAAACTATGATCCCTTCCATCTAAATACAGGAGTAGAATATATTATTAAAATGGCACAGACTGACTTTTACCAGCATAAGGTACACAGTAATGTAACACAGACTGGAATAAGGAAAATCACTTTAAACTGAGCAAGATTTGAAAGATTAAATAGTGTCTCCAGTAATTCATTTAGCCAACCAGCAGCCCTCACAGCTGACCCTGATTTGTTCTACAGAAGGTAACTCTAAAATTGTCCTCGACAAACCCCTGATGTTTTATTTGTTATCAACATAACAGAAACAGTTTTTTATATTAGGAAGACCCAGAAGTGCCTCTTTCCTAATAAGCATGTTTAGTACCTGATTCTGCTAGACAGTGGTAGCCAATTGATTTGGCTATGTAACCAACAACTGTCAGTTAGTTTTGCCTCCAAAACAGATTGCCAGGCCTTTCTGCAGATTGCTTTTATTCTGTTCAGGACAGAATCACTTGCTACAGGGAGCCATATTCAATGAGAGACAATATTGAGCTAGACACAATCATACACCTTGCTTCTGAACAGGGCTCCTGTTTACCATAATTACTAGGTTCTCCACATGTGGGACAAAGAAAGGATATCATCTAAGAGTAGCTGAGCTTTCTAAAATGTCAACATTCTCCGACTGTAAAGTAGCAGTGTATGATCGTGGTGAAAATTTTGACCTATACTTTTTATTTTATTTTAAATTGCCACATATCTCCTGACTTTTATGATACCCTTTTCTACATATTGAGTCTTCCTGAATGCATTTTCTTACAGTTGAAATAGTAAAAGAGCTCTCTATTTAATATGGCTTTTGGACCAGATTTTCATCAGTATTCTCTATTGTTTTTGAATACCTGTTGCTTAAGATCACTTTTCATGAGACTATAATGAACTAGCATGCAGCTGACACTGCTCCTGACCTTCTGGGACAACAGGGCCAGTAATTCAAAGCCTTGCACCAGGCAGAAATCCATAGCACTGGAATAGAGTTGAATTTGCACCAGACTGCAATATTCAAAAGCCCTTTAGCGCCCGGTGCTAAAGTTAATGTATGTAGGGAGGGAGGTAGGGGAGTGGCCGTGAATGCCAGTGCACCAGCATATTCAAAATAGCAGTGCTGCACTGCAGGTTGTTGCACCACCGATAGTGTGGCTAAATACCACCTACAAAAGCATGCGGTAAGTGGCAGTGGAACCAGAAGTAGTTAGAAGTGACACTTTGAATTACTACCATAGTAAATCAGGTGTAACTTCTAATTACCACCAAGTCCAATCCTGGTAGTCTAGTGTCTCCCCCAATACTTGTATTGCTGATAGAGTGCCCAATCCCCTGTTGGCAGCATGTATTACCCCAACTCATGTGGCACAGTGGGAGCCCATCCCAGTGTTCCCAAATGTCATATTCTTTTCTAAATAATGCCTTGCAAACAGGGTGCCCAGTCCCCCGTCAGCAGCATATATCATCCCCAAGTCATGTGGCACACTGGAAGCCCACCCCAGTGTGTCCACATACATTTATTCACTGTTAGTTCCTGTAAATAAAGAAACCATCCCCAACATGCTATTTGTTTATTTTTTAAACCTGGAATAAAGAAAACGGTCCCTCATCGTCTTTCCAGTCCCCTCCCCATCACACACCCTCCACCCACCTCCCTGCACCCTCTTACCCCATACTGACCTCAGAAGTTAGGCGCTGTCATCCTTTGAGGACGGGACATATCTGCACTCTTCAAAGCGAACCACAAACTGAAGAATCAAGGTAAGTGCTGTATATTATGGCTAGCAATGAGGGGTTCGACTTAGGATGATATGCAGCCATTTTAGGAATTTTACCCAAATTTTCAACATGGGGTTCTTGGGACCCCACCTCATGAACAGTGTCACTGTCATTTTGTTACTCAGTCCCAAAGGTGATTTTGCGGTTGCTGTGCGGAATCACCTTTGAGGACTGATTAATGAAACAACAATGCAACTGTTCATGAGGTGGGGTCCCAAAAAGCCTAAGTTGCAAATTTGGTGAAATAATTCCAAAAATGACTGTGTTACGAGCGTGCATTGTGCAGTTTCTACGCATGCCTTCGTAACTTTGCTAATTTTAATATTTTCACCCCAGGTTTCAACATTGCCATGTTTCACATCTCCTCATGAACAGTACAGCTGTCATTTGTCATATCCTGCCCCAAATTTTTTTCACCTGTGGTGCAGAATGACGTCGGGCTGTCGAAATTAACTTTGGAATGGATTAACAAAATCACAGTGCAACTGTTCATGAGGGAGGTCCCAAGAAACCCATGTTGACAATTTGGTGAAAAACTTCCAAAAGTGACAGAGTTATGAGTGTGCATTGTGCAGTTTCTCATGAAGCTAGTCCGTCACCACTGTTTCATGTTTTCCTCCAGATTCTCAACATTACCATTTTCACACCACCTCATGAACAGTACAGCTGTAATTTTTCAAATCCTGCCAAAAATGTTGTTCTGCACCTGTGGTGCAAAACAGCATTACAGTTGTGCAGAATTACGATTCCACAGGGATTTGAAGGTTTTCTGTACTGGGTACATGCATTGAGGTGATGAGACAGTTATGTTGAACATGTGGTAAAATTTATATAAGATAGCTACAGTTATAATTATTTGTTGTGATTTCACTATGCCTGCTGGTAACTTTATGTGTGGAAGTGCAGGGCCAGAGACCCTGTGTTTCCACAACCTAGTACATATGTGCATCTGTGGAGGGATGGGGACGTGGGGTCCAAAGGACACTGTGCTCCTACTTTGACATATGGATACTGTTGTACTATCTGGATGGAGGATAGGGACCCTTCACTCCCACAGCACAATGAGGATACAATTATACTATCAGAAAAGAAAGGAAATTCATTGCATGAAACTCCATTAATGCATCAGTTAGAGAATACTATAGCAACAAATGCAGGAAATGACGTGATGGGTTTCCAACCCTAATCCCCATTCCCAGGGTTCTCACCCTGCCACTCCACCCTCCACAGACCAACAAGAGTCTGGGTGTGCGTTGGGTCATTGGCCTAACTTTCATCCCATTCTCCTGTACTGCACCACTTCAGCTTGTTTACATGTGGAATAGAGTGAGAGTTAGGCCATCAACCCCAATGCACACCCAGATGCCTGTTAGTGTGTGGAGAGTGGAGGGTGGGGTTGGAGCAGTAGGGCTGGGAACCCTGGGGGTGGGGCATTATGGTTGGAAACCCTAACGCCATTTCCCTGCTTTGCTATATTATTCACTCTAACTGATGCATTAACAGATATTTATTACAAAGACTATATATATATATATATATATATATATATATATATATATATATATATATATAATAGTGCCACAATAGTGCCACTATAGTTAGGGTTGAGTAGCCACTTTAATACAAAACCTCAAATTTTGCACCTTAATAACTTTGCACAGTAAGACAGATTTGCCTGTCATTTTGCATGCACAGTCTGGTACCATAGAACTCTGGATCTCGTAAGTTTCATTATGGTCAGATGTGCGGTTGGAAGCTAGAGAACTCCAAAAAACACAAAAAAATGACTTTTGCTCATTTCTTTGCTCGTGCCTATAGCACATGCTTTGTCCATTCAGTCCAACAAGTTCAGGAAGATACAGCCTTGGTCACTGATGTACCTTTTGAAGATTTGGTGAAAAAATATTAAACCGTTCAAAAGTTATTCAAAAACAAATTTGTCATTATAGTCAATGGGAAAAGTTAACAAAAATCACCAACGTTCATGAGAGGCCGTTTTACTGCCAAATGGCTCTTTTACTTTCATGAGGTGGCCATTTTTTTCAGTTACTGTACCGAAAAATGCCTGGCATTAAAATTGGGACCTCTAGGTAAACACTGATTGTTGCGTTTACCTAGTCGGGTCCTGAGGATGCTAGCCATATCTTTTGGGGTTAAACCTCCCAGAAATGCATTTTAAATTTTTTGAAAAATACTTTCACAAAATACTTTCGCAGCTGCAAAGGTTTCATGAGGTTTTCTCACAAAACTTTAGTGATTTGCAAAAGTATTTTGCAAAGTATTACCAAAATAACTGCAAATCTTTGCCAGCCTCCTGCAACAAAAGGTTTGGTCTTTTGTGCTGAAATTTGCAGGGTTGCAAGCCCTGGTCCCACAGATGTGCCTTTTGGTGGTTTGCTGCCAAAACATTACAGGAGACCAAAGTTTACGCTGAAGTTCAGACATTTTCCCATAGAATAACATTATGGGCGGCCCGTGATGTTTGGGGCCCATATCTCAAAACACTTTCGAGATATGGACTTTTCGTCACAAAATTTTAGTCCCCCAGAGGAGGACTAAGTGCAGAAGTAGGCTGGAAAGCCATAAATAATATGAAATTTGAATTTTTTCTACCTCATACGGTTCCTGAGATATTTGAGATTTACTGTTCCAATTGCTAATTTTCATGTTTGAGGCACACTATTATGCCCACAGAGTTACTATTCACAGCGCTTTTGCTGCTCCTATCTCAGACATAATGCGAGATATGGATTCGGGTCAACTTTCTGTTGCGAGAACTACTCACTCTCATGATTACAACCACTTGAATTTCTTTTCTAACTGCTACAATTCCCCAGATATGGGCAAATTACTGTTACAAGGCTTCCTTGACCTCTAGGGCTACTGTGTGGCTCCGTGCTGATGTGTGGGTGGGAGTGCAGGGCCTGTAGTGCCCGTACTCCTACAAACACATATCATTAACAGAAATGGGCAGCTTGATGGAGCATGGCACAAAGGCCCCGTGCTCCCACCAACACATACCATTTACTATTTATATTATACTTTCTCAAAAAGAAGGAAATTAATTGCAAAAACTCCGTTAATGCATCAGTTAGGGTTGTTTCCACAGCAACAAAAGTGTGGAAATGCAATGTTAGGTTACCACCCACCACCCCACCCCCACCCCACCATCCTCAACCCTGTAACTCCACATTCCCCCACCCCACACCCCACACACACACATGCAATACACATGCAAGATTGTGAGACACTATACCAATCAGTCACATCTGTAAGCATAATAATCATGACACTGTACTCCTTTCACGTAACACTATGTGCCGAAAAACAAATACAGTGTGATCGGCTCCTACTGCCAGCACAGTATGATGACACGTTATTGCTGGCATATCTTTCTCATACAGTGAAACTTAGTCTGCACAAACTTTCTAAATATTGATTTTCATGTGTCATAATTCAACACTTGGCTTGCTGCAGGTATTGCTGCTACCCCATAGGCATGTGATAGCAGGACAAACACAGCTGACACATACATAGTACTTTTCACATACTGCTCAGATATGAAACTAGCACCATTACATGTTGTAATACTGCTGCATTAACTGGAAATACTCATTAGCAGCATGTTATGGTTAGCTTTGGATGTTACAACTGTTCTTTCACATGTTGCTTGTAAACTACGCTACAAAACATTACTTTTTATTATAACCATTTGTTATTAGGACTGACTCACGCTATCAGAAAAAATATGCAAACATCCTCTCACCTCTTGCACTTGTTCACCCTGCTAGAGTACTTATTGGTCTCAGTCATGTCCCTCTTGTTCTCCTCTCCTCTCCTTCAGGAAGACACACTGAACTCCCACAGCCTCTCTTCTTATGGTTTCTCATGCAATCCTGCACCATTTTGGTATCCCTCCTCTAGACCCCTTCCATCCAATGTATTTGTGGAGGTGTGGCCTCCAGAGCAGGACACAGTACTCTAGGTGGGGTCTCACTAGCAAGCAATACAGTGGCATCACTACCTCCTTTTCCTGCTAGAAGCCCCCTCCTACACCCCAGCTTCTGGCTAGCCTTGCTTACTGCCTTGTTACACTGCCCTGCCATGTTAAGATCATCAGATATGATTACCTCAAGAAGTCAAAGATGACAAAACAGGGTCCTTTCTTCTTCTGATAAGGGTTTGTGCAGGCGTTAATTTCATTTTCTTATAATTGAGGATCAAACTATCGTCTGAAAACAAATTTTCAACAGATTTGACATTTCAGTGCAAGTCTAATGCCAGTCTGCCTATATCAGAGTGTCTTGTACAGATTACTCGTCATCTGCATGCAGGAGGAAGCTTATTACATCTGGAGTAAACTTGTATTGCCTCAATATTTGATTGGTTTAATTAATTGTTATTCTACGCTGACCTGGGAGATTTACCTTCCAGAAAAAATAATGCATAGTGGCCATCCAATGGTTCCAGGTTTACTTATATAATGCCTTATAATAGTTCTTTAAGGTCAGTAAAATATATTCTGTTTAACTTACTACAGTAATTGTTTACTCACGGGTCATGGATTTTAAAATAGTGACTTGTTTTTTAAGTAATAAGGCATGACCAAGGGTTATGTTAATGGTCTGTTAATTCACCTTTTAGGGATGTACTGTGGCACGAGGTGTAGCAGTGCACATGCCCCTAGAGGGTGATTAACTGACCATTAACATAATCCCTGGAGTGCCTTATTGCTATTATAATAATAAAAAGTTTTTTAAACTGTGTTAAACCTTGTTCAGCATATGGCTAAGCTCTACATGTATGTTAATAAAAGATTAACATAAGGCTGTTAGAATGTTTGCAGCCAATCAGAAAGCTCCATTTTTCAGACCCTTGTTATAATTGTTATTATCTTAATCTATATACGATGATTTTCAAAGCATGTGCTCCTCACATTTGTCATATTTTTGTTTGAGATGCAGAGTAACATCTCCTTGTTTATGCAAACTTTGTAAAAATCATAGTAGTGGAATAAGTTCCATTACACCAGTTTTCCTGTTTCTTTTTTTTTTTTTTTTTTTTTTTGTTTTACTAAAATACATGACTATCTTTCTCTGTAATACTACTTGGATAGTTTCTCATAATGTTATTAAACTTATCTATGGGCTTTCTTTGTTCTGGATTATTTCAGCTAGTATTTCTTTCATAATTTCCAAATATGTTCAGGTCATTCAGTGAATTTAGATTGAGTAGTGGTGTGTAGTATTACAGTGTTTGTAGACTCTTAGATACTGAGACCCACTGCTTGAGTTCTATCTCTTTGCAGATGACACTAAGATCTGCAAAACAGTTGATGCACAGGGTGGGGTGGAAAGGATGAGAAGGGACTTGGCAAGGTTAGAGGAATGGTCAAATGTATGGCAGATTAGATTCAATGCTAAGAAGTGCAAGGTAATGCACCTGGGAAACAAAACCCAGGGAAGAGTACACAATGGGGGTGAGATACTAACAACAACAAAATGGAAAGGGACCTGGGAGTAGTCATATCAGATGACCTAAAGACGGGCAAGCAATGTGAGAGGGCAGCAAGGAGGGCTGGGGGATACTGGGATGCATAGGAGGCATCACCAGTAGAAAACAGGAAGTTATTATCCCTCTGTACAGACAGCTGGTGAGACCCCATCTGGAGTACTGTGTGCAGTTCTGGAGACCCAGTCTCCATAAAGACATAGACAGGATGGAAGCTGTCCAGAGGAGAGCAACTAAAATGGTGCAGGGTCTGCACCGGAAGACATATGAAGAGAGACTTAAGGAGCTTAATATGTATAGCCTCGAGGAAAGAAGGAGGGGGACATGATAGAAACTTTCAAGTACCTCAAGGAATCAACAAAGTCCAAGAGGTAGCATCTTTCAAAAAGGTGTGCAAGAACAAGAGGCACAATTTGAAGATAGAGGAGGCTGCTCAGAGGTAATTTAAGGAGTATTTTTCACAGAGGGTTGTGGATGCATGGAGCGGCCTTCGGAGGAGGTTGTGGAGTCAAAATCAGTGGTGGAATTCAAGCATGCATGGGATAGTCATAAGGCAGTTCTGGGGGTGGGGTAGGAAGAAGTAGGCTGCTGGTTAACTAGGATCTGCAGCTTATCAGTAGGTAGGAAATGGGCAGACTGAGTGGGCCAAGCGGTCCTTATCTGCCGTCAAATTCTATGTTTCTATGTTTCTATCAGTACAGTACTTTCTTTGATTTGGATATCAGAGGAGTGTGCATGGATTGCTCTAAATGTAGATTTTACTGCACCCTGGCAAAACAGTAGACACCCCATTCCCAGAAATCCTCAGAGTCATAACCTCAACACACAAACTATGGAACAGAATACTAACTTGTGGTATTGGATCCATTACAATGCACTAAACTGATTGTGCTCTGCACCATAGAGTGTGTTGAGGCTCCTCCTGGACATGGAGATGGTTTATAAGGTACCTGCTACAACTGACATCATAGTACTGTTTTCTGGGGACAGACACAATACTCGTCTTTATCTTTCTCCCTGTTCTACCCTTTGGTTGAGGTCACTGAGGCTACATTCTTCCAGTAGTTGGAAGGGTTGGCAAGTGGCACTGGCTACCTTCAGAACAACAGAAGCAGTTATTACTCTGTGATCAGCCATCAGGTGGCATACGAATGCAGGGTTGCCCAGCACCCTCCTCACAGAGAAGAAGATGGCTCATTTTCATAAACTGATTTGCTCCTTTTAGGCAAAAGGCAGGAAATCTGATTCCAGACAAGACCCAGGGCTGCTTAACAGAAATAGGACATTGAGGTGGTCATAGGGATGCAGTGCAGGGCCACATGAATGATCAGAGGTTTGAGGGACAAGAGGTTGCACGTCATGAAGCGACCCAAAATGAGTGACTAGAAATATTGTGACTCATTTTGGGCACTTTCCTGATGGGCTACCCTGCAGAATAAGGGTATGGGACAGCAACTATGGGGAAGGGTGAACAGAAAGTGGAATAAGCGAGGGGCAGGGAGGACAGGGAAGGGGTTTTCAGGGACTGGAGTACCTGCTGCTGCTGAGCTAGCAATGTGGCATGGTAGTATGGGAGGCTAGCTCTGGCAGAGCAAGTACTGGGTTCAGGACTGGGTGTGGGTTGCATTTTGCTGCAGCTGCGAGCAGAATCACTTAATTTTTCATAGATCCAGATTCCCCCTCCCCAACATGCACCCCCTGGGTTGAGAATCCTAATTCAGGGGTGCAGGGGCTAAACCCTCCATGGGGGTGGGGCACAGCCCCTACAAAACACTTTTGTAAATCCAGAGTTGGGTCACCTTAAAGTATATATCACCAATTTGCTTTTCAGTGATATACACTCACCATAATAACGATCACTGTTTTGCTTTCACTATTATGACATGGAACCGACAAGAGAAATGAGAGAGACTGATGACCATTAACATGTTATCATTTGAGGTAAGGAGGCTGAGAGGGACAAGATTTCAGATGTCTACATACTGAAGGGTATCAATAATACTGAACAGACACATTTTGCTCTGTTGAACTCCAGCACAATACAGGACATGCCCTGAAATTCACAAATGGTAATTTCAGTGGTAATGTTAGAAGGCACTTCTCCCAGAGTGTGGTGAACCTATGGCAAAGCCTACATAGAAACAATGAATATGAAGACAATACAGGCCTTTATAGTCGGCTTGGAAACATGTCTGCTAGCGAGGAGCATCACAGGGTACCCTGGCTAGTAGAGGGTGTGTGAAACCCTATAAATTAGTACATGTTTGCGTAACATATTTATTGAGCCATACTTGTGAAATGTTGACTGGAGAAGGTTTGCTGGACCTAGAGTTCCCGGGGAAATTAGTTTATTTATTTTATTTATTTATGTAAAAGTTGATAACTGGGAAAGGTACACTGAGCCAAGGCTCGTTTTTAGGTGTGTTGTATGAAAACCAGTTACAAATATAATTCAAGTCAGCATAGCAAATACAGGAATAAAAGTGGTATACAGAGGCAGCGGCAGTGGTATCATAACATGGCATAACATAAATACAGCTTGTGTAACACAGTAAGCAGTAAACAATCAAGTGGGAGACAAAGTTATTTGTTTGTTTATTTAAATGTTGTACCAGGTAGGTCTACAGAGCTGAGAAACAACTAATTTCTAGAGGTGTCCTAGTGGGACATTAGGGTGAGGTTAGTATTATGTATGACCCAAGGTCTCTGTGCTGTCACCGCATTACTGAAGCATTCTTAGGCTCCATTCTCATTATAAAAAAACTGATATTGTATAGACTGTCAGACTAAATGACAGCTGCATTATCTATGGAAACAGAATTCTGTCTGTCAGTGAAAGTGGTGATATAATGTTGAGGTATAATTTCCTCTTGTTTACTTTCCTACAGTATGTTTTATACCTTGAAATACCACTCAAATGGTAGTGGTGGAAGTACAGTGGAGCTGGATGCCTATTTTCTTCTTCTTCTTCTTGGGACCAGTAGACCAAGTGCAAGCAAAACTGATGAAGATTGTGCTCATCGGAAGGTGGGAGAGGAAAATGTCTGGAACACAAAATATGGACCAGGCGTGTAGGGACATAATACACTGGAAAAAATGTTTGGGCAAAATGCCACAGACTTATGGCCATCTGGACAACAAGTCCCTGGAAAATAAGTTACTGGTCAAAATATCTCTGGACATTAAGTTGTCCCTTGCTAGCTAGTATGCTTTGATCAAGATCAAAGTAGTCACGGTCACCAGAGTCGCCTTGGTGAACATTAAGATCAAGCAAAGTAAAGAATGATGGGGAGAGAAAAGACTACAACACCAGAAAAATTTAATTTTATTGATTGCATTATGTGTTAAAATCATGGACATTATTATTAAAGCTCAGGGGTGGGGAGACAACAGACTACTTGCAACACAGAAATAAATTAATTTTATTGATTGCATTATGCGTTAAAATCATGGGCATGCATTTTCCCATCCTGCTTGATGTTTTGATCTTTTTCTTCAACCTCCCCAGTAGCCTACATGATTACCTTCTAACTACAGCAACTTTGGAAGAACTCGATCAGGAGCCCTAACAGAGGTAGCTGCAGTATTTACGTTCTCATCAAACACTGGGTTTAGCGACAGCAATGGCGAGGTGATCAACTTGGTGTTGCCAGAAAGGAGGGTTTATTACAGCTGTGACTTTTCACCCCAAGATTCTGTTCCAAACTGCATCTTGCATTATTTGCCTAATTTATATTTTTGCCATTTCTACCCCATGCTCCCTTCCCCAGATCACATCAAAAATGAGCTCTAGCTGTCCAAAACTTCTAAATAAATAAAACAAAATAAATGAAAATCAATCATTAAAACCTATTACATGCAGTATTTAGGCAGTAGAGGACACTGACCGAATGTCATAGTAAAATACAAGGATAACAAGGGCAGGGAGGGTTTGTTAGAGCTGCGACTTTTCTCCTCAGTATTATGTCCTACAACATTTTGACCAAGTCAAGTACATGTTTATTGATCAGCAAAGCCATTACAATATGCTACAAAAGCAAAATAAAGCTAAAAACATTGATGTTAAAATACCTTCTATTACATTTAAATACATTTGATTTCAGACATACAATTAAGATTTCCCAAAATCAATATAATATCAAATAGCAGTCAATAAGAGGATTCATTTCTTATTATATTTTGAGAGATGAAGACTAAGATTCAGTAGAAAAATGAGAAGTTACAAAGTACAATTTTTATATATTCTTACATTAAAGTAAATTCATTCCATCTTTATCTTATAGATGTGTGGTTATCAGAAATATTGCTACGATTTCTTGAATGTATTTCTCTTGTGTAGTGAAAAGATACACAATTATCTTTTCAAAAGGAGGCTGAGACCTCCTTGCAACCCACCCAATCACATTCTTCTGTTAGTCTCATGAAGAGGACATAATAAGACAACATGTTTTAAATCATCAGTTGTCTTACCCTTACCTACTCAGAAGGAAAGGTAGTACTATTTCAGTTTTGCCTATACTGAATAAACTGAGCATTGCAGGTTTCTGTTCTGAATCTAGTGTATTCTTCTCAGTTTGGGGCAAGTCAAATATATGAGGTAGGGGTTCAAGTCCCCAAATAGTCTGGAATTGTTTATAATAGTCATGAAGTTTTAGTGAAGCTAACTGAATGAATAGGTAGTTAATATCCAGATCCTAAGCTCATTTTGACATCATAGCTAATTCCTCCCATGATCTAATGCATATGATGTACAACAAATGGCCCAAGCCAGATGGCATTAATGTTTTTTTTCTGATTACCTGAATGAATGGATGTGCATACCCCATTGTAGCTAGCTTAATCCCTTCCTCCAGGCACATTCTAGCCCCTAAGGTATCGCTGTTCCAGAAGTAAAGGTTTTGAGTAGGAACATAATTTGTCTTTCTTTAATTAATGAAGACAGTGATTGTTGTCCCAGTTCTAGTTTGTGAATACAGTTAGGAGTTCCTGAGGGTAACATGGTAACATCAAGATATATCTGTACAGTTTATTAAGTGTTATTTCTATGGCGCTTATGTTAGTAAAACCCCAAACTTCTGTTGCATAAATTATACTGGCTCTAATTTTAGCGTCGATCACCTTCAGGATCCCCTAACAGAGGATTTACCCATTTTGGCATTGAATATTTTAAGAGCATTGACTGCCGAAGACATTTTGTTCTGTATCAGTTCCATATGTTTTTTCCAAGATAAATTGTACATAAAGCTGACCCTGAGGTAGTCATAACTATTTGCTATCTATATGGTGTTTCCATCAGTCTTAAACCTAGGTATATTCCTAGCTTTATTTCCAAAATCATTACATTTATTTTGCTTTGATTAGCTTCAATTGCCTTTGTTTGCATAGTGTCTCAAAGGCTTATTTTCCTTGCGTTTGACCAGCTGACATTTGGACCGTGACATTTAGTCCGTGACTTATTTTACAGCAACATTCAGTCCATGTCCCTGGGCCAGGATGTAAGGTTCTACTGGTTACAAGTGGTCTTGTACCATTACTTATTTCTGCAATGAGCTGGATGACAACCTCTCTTTCAAATTTCTGCCATGGATTTAGGACACATCCACTTTTTGGACATATGTAGCTTACACCACATGTAATCAGTAGCCTCCATTGTGCTGCATTCAACCATCATATAATGAACAGTGAGAAAGTTAGGCATCCCAAGCTAAAGACAAACCACATAACAGTAACCAAGGCCCATTATGAAGCAGTAGAGCCATCCATTGAATGAGACTGGTGCTATTAACAAAATGAGATAGAGAGCATTCCAGCGGTGTAGCAGCACTGCATTATATTGCCAGCTGGGTTACTGAAGTTTGCATGTGAGCCCTAGAACCCTACAATGGAACCATTTGGGGCCATGAGAATGTCATGGAGGTGAGGCACTCTGCCTTCAGGGATAGCTAGCATAGGCCATCTGCTATTCCCATACACTCTGCTGGCCAATCAAGGGACACAATTGACCCTGGTTGGAAATGTAGACACTTCCCTGCTCTCCAAGCTGGTGGAAGGGTCCAGCCAAGATAGTTCCAATCATTGGTGAGGGATGTGGGAACTGTGGAAGAAAAACAAAACTAGAACAAAATAATAGGAAAAAGCTTAGATGAATATAAGAAAAGTATTTGGGCTTTCTTGTTAATGTTTTACAGCAGTATTAGCATTTCCAACATCAAAAGGTGAAACTTCCAACCAGGGAGGTTGATAGAGCATAATGACCAAGATTTATCAGAAGATAAGCTAACACATATTGTGAGACTTGTAGAAGGATGCTTTTACAATACAATACTATTTTTATATACAGTCTTTAATACAAATATACTGTATACCAGTGCTGTATACTGATATACATTTAATACTCCGTGTGGTACTTATCATAGCAAGGGCAATTTATGTTGTTCCTTTGGAAATACTTTGGAATATATAGAAGTAGTCAAAGTTAGCACTGTTATATACTGCTGCAATATGAAATATGACATCATCACCAACTTGAAACTCCAGAGCCTGTATTTCAACATAAAATATCCCAGCAGCTGATTCACACTTTTAATTGTCACTGATGCTGGTGTATATTAAAGTGATAAATACTTTATTTTGTTTTCTTTTATTGCATGATTTTTTTGTCCTCTGACAACAGCTGGGGGTGACAACAGCTGGGGGTGGAGATCATCTATTAGCTCAGTCACAGCATACTGGGATCTGGCCTCATGAAGATCACACCAAGGTTTTTTCAATTAGAGATCCCCTGCATGACCTGCCAGAAAGGAGGCAGTCATGCATGACACTAGCACACAACTGGGAGTGCTCCTGCTCCTGGCGTGCAGATGTTTGTTGACTCCATCCGATCGGAAAGCAGCATGGTCTTGAGCTGCCATGCCATGCCTCCCGTCAATGCTAGGGTGGGTAGGTGATGGGCACCAAGTCCCTCCCTCCCTCAAGAAGGTGAGCAGTCCCCTGGATGGTCCACCTCCTCCCCACCGCCAACCCTCCAACATCCAAGGTCCACTCCGGACATCAGCACCACAGATGGTAGCACTCTGCTGCACGGATAGCTGGCCTGATAAATGCCTTTCGATGTTTTTGTCCATTCATTGTCTGTTACAATTCAAAATTGCATGATTGTTTCATGAAACTTTTGCAATTTTGTAATAACTATTGCCACACATTTACTTGAAAAAAGAGCTTGCTCTAATGTTGTATGTGAAGAATAAACTTTTATCAATCAATCATAGTAAGAGATGCAAAATAAGACCTATTGATCCAGGTGGGGTGGAAGATTCCTTTTATGGCTGCAGTGGGCATGCTCTGCAGACCTCTTCCTATGAAAAAGGACTCAATGCATTCTTTCCAACCAAACAATATGTTGGAGTTGCACCAGTCGCCTCTGTGTCCATGGAGCACTCCGCTCTTTGTCTCGACTGGAAGTTGTTTCGGTTAGAAGTAGCACTGTACTATTTGTTATGTGGCCGGTGGTCATGGCAGAACAGCACACTCTTCTGTGTCAAGATGGCCACCAAACTGTATTGACGCTTGGGCAGCTACTAGCACATGTGTGGTACAGCGGTAGCCATCTTGGTCACTGCAGACTGTGCTGTGTTCCACCATGACTGCTAATTTTTTCTTTAGAATTATACATATCCCCCCCACCAAACATCCTTCTCAACACCCACCCACCCCCAGAAATATAACAGTGACACTGGGGGTGCCCAATGACTGAGTGCCCCAATCACAAATCCTTACTGCCCCCACTACCGCACATCTGCACATGAGTGGTTATTCATGATTATTTTTAATATATTTATAGTTCCTCCCCCACCTGACCCTCCTTCTTAGCACCCACCATCCCACTCTCCCTCAGAAACATAACAGTCACTGGGGTGCCCAATCCTCCAATGTTCCAATCACAAATCCTTACTGACCCCCAATCCATTACCACGCATGCGGTGTTATTTTTGATTTTTGTGTATTTATAGTTCCCTCCCTCTCAGCACCCACCACACTCTCCCCCAGAAGTGTAACAGTGACACTGGGGGTGCCCAATCCCCAGTGCGGAATCCTCATTTTTTGTGTTTTTTTGTTGTTGTTGTTGTTGCCTGTTAAAAAAAAGTCCATCGATGTCTTTTGCAACCATTGCACTCCTCCCACTGGACCCACCACTCAGCACCCACCACCCCACATCTCCCCAAGCTCTTACTACCTACCCATCGGGATCCAGCACACAGTCCTCTCTGGACCACTGATACATCGTCACTCTTCAAAGCTGGACTGCAAACTGAAGAAGCAGGTGTGTGGTTCAATATATTTCAATAGTATTTTGAACTTTTATTTCTTTTTGAAATCTTAGATGGCACCTGTGAGTTGATGCTCATTGAGAGGTTCCATGTCTGATACATTAACACAAGAAGACACAATATAGTTACAGTAAATTATACATACAGGGTGGGATATTTGGACTCGCCAGGCTGTGGCACAAGCCTGGGCATAGCACTAACTAGGATGGCCCGGTTGCTTGACAGGGCGACATTCCGCGGTGCTACGCCATGGCACAGCATCATTGAATATTGCTCTGTAGCCACCCACATTGCACATGGCGCGGTGGCACTGCACCAGGGCAGTGGCCAGAGAGGAGCAGGGGGATGCGCTAGCACAAATGCCATTGCACTAGGTGCATCAACTGCGATATTCAAAGTGCACATGCAAATGGGGCCATAATGCATGCAAAGGTGCAAATAGGGCCATTTGCATGTCATTATAGTCTCATTGCATGCAGGTGCACCACTCCTGGTGACTTGCACCTGGCGCCCTGCCAGGCTGCAGCCGTCGAGGACCGACACCCCTGCACAACATGGCAAAGTGCACCAATGCCCGATCGCGGGCATAGTAATATCTCACATAAGTCCAATATCCCTGGTGGTCCAGTAGACTGCTTCCAGTCCGATCACGGGCATAAGTATTAAAATAAAATATTCAAAGCATCCCTGGTGGTCCAGTGGACCAAATCCTGTGCATGCATGAGTACAATAAAGAAATCCCCAGATCCTGGTGATCGAGCAGTACCCCCTCCCCACCCGTGCTGAGCCCGCCATCCTGCTCCCCTAGTCAGAGGCGGGCAGCAGCTCCCACCACAAGCTGCCCAGCCACCCACTGACTGGCTGCATACAGTACAGCTGTACACTCATTGGTCCACAGCGTGGAGCCAATGAGCATGAACCATACCATACTACACAGTCAGATATGTGAATGAATCCATTCACATATCTGGAACATAATCTGACTCGGTCTGCATGCCCATTGCTCATGCTGTGGATCAATGGGCATACAGCCATACTGTATGCAGTCAGTCGGCAGGCGGCTGGGTGGTTTATGGGTGGGGAGCGCCGCCCGCCACTTACCGGAGGGGAGCGGGTGGTGGGGCTCAGCCAGTGGGTGGGGAGGGTCTACCACTTGACCACCAGGGACCTGGGGATTTCTTTTATTGTAATCATGCCCACGATCGGGCAGGATTCAGTCCCCTGACCACCAGGGATGCTTTGGAATATTTTTATTTTAATACTTATGCCCATGATCGGGCTGGATGTGACCCACTGGACCACCAGAGATATTGGACTGTCTATTTTAATACTTATGCCCGTGATCGGGCATAGGGGCTACCAAGACAGACCGTGTCGACGGAGCTCGGTGGCCACCACAGCTGGCAGCTGCCATGTTGCGCCTGCAATATGGCAGCTTACCTGTGGGTGGCCAGCTGTAGGAGTTGCACCTACATGGGCTCCAGCACATCCCGGGCTGAATGTCGGGATGTGCAGGTATGCACATAGGCATGCGCCCTGTTGCGCAGCATACATTACTGATGCCCCACGGCGCATCGGTATTTGTGCAGAGCACTTTCCCCTTTTGAATATTGTGTATCAGCAACCTTTGAGTATCCCACGCGACAGAGTACAAAAAATTCAACAGTGTATGGGTTGCAATGACTAACAGTTACACAAATTGTGCTAAGACATAATACATGGTATGCCAGCATCCTGTGGAAGAGAGAGAGGCAGAAGCAGACTGTTAGGGTGAGGTAGGGAGGGGCAGTGGGAGCCGATACAGGAAGGGCAGAGGAAAGAAAGAGAGCCAAGGGGTAGGGATGGGAGGCAAGTGCTAGGACAAAGGAGTGGGAGGCAAGTGCTTGGACAAAGACTTTACTTAGTGGGTCAGGAGTTGGAAGTGCTGAGGCAGACTAAAGCTGTGGGCACAGATTAGCAGGGGCACCTACAGGTGCTATTGTCGGTGAGTACTGAAGGGTTGCTCTTAAAGGAACCAAGGGTTTTGGCTCCAGCTATGTCAGGTGGTAGACCATTTGTCCCCAGAGGGCCGGTGAAGTAAGGGATCACTGGGCCACAGTTGTCGGCACCTCGACAAATGGAATACTTGTGTAGTCGAGCTCCTGGTGTGCCCGGCATGTAAAGGTGGTGATAGAAGGCTCAGAACTCCTTGAGGAAGTAAGCTTAGTGAGACCTTTTTGTGAGTAAGCAGGTTTGATAAAATATTCTGTCCTTCAGTTGAAGCCAGCCCAATCGTGCATAAAGTTCACAGGTGTGGGTGAGTTTTGGGGCATTAATAAGCAGGTGGCAGGCTTTGTTTAAGGCTGTTGAGAGGTGCTGGAGCACTGTGTCAGTAGCAGAGCCATAGACAGCTAGGCCATAGTCAGTCAAGGTGATGAGTGAACTGTTAATTGCCAAGTTCAGAGCTTCATAGGTCAAGCAATGTCTGTGCCTGTAGAGGATACCAATCCTAGTGTTAAAGGCTTTGGCCATGATGTCAATGTGTTGTGTGTAAGATAGAGCAGTGTCCAGTGTGATTCCCAGGTATTTGAAATGGGGGACTAGTTCCAGGGTGTTACTAGAGTCATTCTGAATTGCCAGGGGATAGCCTTTTAGCTTGTTTTGGACAGTGGCAAGAGCATGGTCTTGGTCTTTTATAGTTCATGACCAGTTTTTGATCTTTGAACCATTTTCAGCTGCTGAAATACTCTCATGGTCGTATTCCAAGTGCGGGGTCAAGGTTGCTACTAAAGATCACCGTATCATCTGTGTAGAGGAGCATGCAGCTATTGCAAGCAGCCGAGGTTGTTTAGGAAGACACTGAAGAGTAACGGATCCAGTATGGATCCTTGTGGTACCCCTGATCTGACTGGTCGACTTTCTGATAGGATGTCCCCGGTCTTTACTTGCTGTGATAGCAGACTAAGGTAGCTACAAAACCATGCTATGGTTTCTAGGGCTAGCCCTATGTCTGAGAGCTGTTCAAGGAGAAAGGCATGATGGACCATGTCAAATGCCTTTGATAGGTCAACAAAGGCTGCCCCTACAATGTGCCCTTTTCAAGAGCACTATGTATGAATCCAGTAAATTCCAGGAGAGCTGTGACAGTGCTATGGCTGGCTTGGAAACCATGCTGTTCTGGGCATAGAAGCTGATATTGATTGAAGTACTCCACCAGCTGGTCAGCAACAATCCTTTCATGGGCCTTAGAGAGTGGGGGAGTATAGAGATTGGCCTGTAGTTGTTTTGAAGAGACCGGTCACCACCTTTGTGTGACCATGGCAGCTTTCTAGATTTGGAGGAATTTGGAGTGGCAGAGGGATAGATTAATTATCTTTGTCAGTGGACCAAGTATTTTGTCTAGTCTTAGTCAAACAAATTTTAGGTCCAGAGAGTCCCCACTGTGCCTTGATTTGCCAGGGGCTTTTCAAGGTATTTTCTAGCAGCAACTTCGGAGACCAGTTTGAAATGGAAGAGTGGCCAGTTTGGTTGTGCTGGGGTCTTCTCACTGACCCCTGGAGCAGGGGTATTGAAGAAGTTCATCCAGAGCATACTACCGAGATCTGAGAAGGTGAGGTTCAAAGAGTTAGTGATGAGCAGAGGGTCCAAGGTAGGGGCTGTCAACATTCAGCATGGTTGGGGCTATGTTGGGTCCTTCCCAGTGATATCGTTAGATTTGCCCAGAATGATCTGCTGCTATTCCAGGTGTTAGTAAGCACTTCATTGTAGAATTTGTTTTTGCCTCATGGACTGCTTTTGTGCACTCATTGTGAGCCTTTTTATACCTTTGGATATTAGTTGGTGTGCCATGTGCCCATGCTGTTTGCCAGAGTTGGTCTCTTGCATTTAGTGGTGCCAGTAGTTCCGGGTAATCCAGGGATTTATAGGTGCTTTGATTTTTCTCTCTGTGATGGGAGTGTGTTTGTCACAAGCCGCATTTAAATTTTGAGATAAAGAGATCTAATGCATGGTCCACATCCATGGTTCCATACAGGTCCAACTAGTCCCACTGCTTTAGGTTGTCCTTTAGTTAAGGTGGCCCTTTAGGAATAGGCATTTTTATGGTTCTGGCAGGGGTTTGTGGTAGTTGTTGTTCCAGAGAAACTAACAGGGGAGTGGTCTCTCAATGAGTCAGGAAGCATGGTGAGATCTGTGATGTGGGAAGAAGCGGTTTGAGAGAACCCAGTGCAGAAGTGTGCTGGTGCCCATCTTGTAATTGGTTCAAGCTGGTGTGTCCACCAGTTGGGAGAAGTGGATTGTGGCAAGGGTATCTTTGATGGTGTTAGCAGCAGGTGAGACCCAGTTGATACTGAAGTCTCCCAACAGCATAACTTAGTGGCATAACTTGGCCATTTTGCATATTTGTGGCCCAAATTTTCAACGTGCCTTTTTGGGGACCCTGCTTCATGAACAAGTGCACTATCATTAGGCAAATCTGTCCCAAAAGGTGATTTTGTGGTCCCTGCACAAAATCACTTTTCAAACAGGAATTGAACATTTCCTCTGCCCTTGTTCATGAGGTGGGGTCATAAGAAGGCTATGTTGAAAATTTGGTGTGCAAAATAATAAAAACAACAAAGCTATGAGCCTGCGTTGAATTTTGTGAATGCAGGCTCATAACCTAGTAATTTTCAATATTTTGACCCCAAATTTACAACACAGCCATATCTCTATAGCACCTCATAGATGTAACAGCTGTCATTTTCAAATCCTGGCCAAAATATTTTCTCACATCCGAAAGGTGATTTTGCGGGCCCTGCATGAAATCATCATTCGGGCAGGAGTTGAACATTTTCTCTGCCCTTGTTCATGGTGTGGGGTCACAAAAGACCATATTGAAAATTTGGTGTAAACACTTTAACCCTTGCATGGCGCAGCCTGATATGTAAGTCCAAAATTCCTATACATTCTAATTCTGTCAGCAACCTAAGGGTTAACAAATAACAAAGTTATGAGTCTACATTACATTTTGCAAATGCAGGCTCGTAACTGGTAATTCTCAATATTTTACCCAAATTTCTTAGCTGCAGCCCTACGGCTCTGGCCAGAGTTTATTTCTAAACTACTGTGGGTTAAACACAGTGCATTACTGTAAATATGGCATTAGAGCGATATGCAAAAAAAAAAAATTCAAGTGAAAATTTGAAACTGCTCAAACTCTGAATGCTCCCACCAGATTACAATCCCACTGAAGATTAAACCTAATTGGTACATTCAGAGTCTAATAATCATATTTTAATTCCTCTTGAGGCAGTGTGGTTTAGTAGTTTGAGCTTGGAAACCAGAAGAACTCAGGGTACAATCCTGACTGAGACAAACTGAATCCATTACTCACAGTGTGACCTTGGGCAAGTCATACCCTTCCAGTGCTCCAATCCACCCAGCTATAAATTGGTAAAAATAGGATCCTACTGGGAAATAAGACATTGCATCTCAGTTGGGCAATGCTGGGTAAATCATTTGAAAAAAAAAAAAACCCTGTTTCCCCACTAAGAAGCTAAGGGATAAAGAACCCCATGAAAATGAGCTATAACATCTCCTGGGGCCATCCTACCATCTGTATGGAAAGGAAAGGAAATTGTTTAACCAGGAAAGGCACATTAAGCCAGAGCTTGTTTCCAAGTGCGGCCTGGAAGCACAAGGAGATTAAGTTACTTGCTCAAGGTCACACAATATGCAAGTAGGGGCTGATGGGGTTCAAGTTTAGGTCTCCAGGTTTGCAGATCAGTGCCCTTAACCACTACGCTATACTGCATCTGTATGATGCAAATTTCAAAACATAATTATACAATTGACATGAAAAATCCTATAACCTGATTGGTCAGCTAAGGGCTTTGCTTATGGGTATATTTGGTAGGTAATCCATGGCTGAGGAAGAGCATTTATTAAAAGAAATTATAATAATACATTTTAAATGTATTTTGCAAATGGATCCATTGTATAAATGCAATAAGGCACTCCAGGATGTGGGAAATGTAGGGATTACCCACTTCTCTTCTGGTTATGTCACTCAGCTGCACCTCTTGTCATGCCACATGACACATTGGTAAATCGTTAATAAACCATGTCCTGTTGTTTCTTATTGATTAAACATCACTTCCATTACTAAAAAACAGCAATACTAGTTTCCTCTTTTTGGCTATATTTGTATGCAGGAAGTCAGTTAATATATTCTTTCTGGTGATGTGTGGTTTAGCAGTGCTCTTGGAAGCATCATTTCACGACTGTAGATACATTTCTAATTCACACTGGTGAGAAAACATGTGTTAACATAATGCAACAAAACTGTTTTAAATCCTGCTTATATCGCTTTTGTTCTGTTCACCTATTTTGAGTTCTATTGGAAGCCTTCTCAGACTACCCATTATCCAGGTAGAAAAATAATTTAAGTGTCCTCTTCTCAAAGAGTTTTGCCATAGGCACAAAATGAGATGAACAATTTTGTGAAAAGAGTCCTAAGTGCTTTCTCAGCAGTTTGAAGAGTTCTCACAGCAATCAGAAAAGGGACCAACAGAGATTCTATTCCAAGGTGACATGTAAGCAGGTCTTTATAAAAATTAACTCTGTCCTTCCAAACATTTCAATGTAACTTCCAAAAACAGGTCTCCTCTATACCTAATGTAGATTAAAATAAATAAAAGGCTAGTCGGCCACACAGTGGCAACATTTTATTTTTATTTATTTAGTTCTAGGATTACAAATAACTTTGAGCTAAAAGCTCATTTACAGAGGATTCCGTCATGTGAATACAAATACATGACAGACAGACATATTAGAGAATAATGCCTGACGGTGGGTGTTATGCTGGGATAACATCCACCTCGGGTGGTGGAGCCCAAGGCCAGCGGCCGGGGCATCAACACCGAGAGGATATTATCAACATAACTACCCTGGGCATATTCATTTCTAATGACCCATTGTTATATATAAAATAAAAAAATAATTTTAAAGAATGTTTTTATTAGAGTGGAAAAATATTTTGTTTCTTAAGAGGAGAGGCAAAAAGGGCTGCTTCATAGTGGCAATCATGATGCCAGTAGATCTGTGAACAGCAGGGATGTTATGCCAGGATAACATCCCTGCTGTGATAATAACTGACCAATCAGAAGCCAGGATTCTTTCTTGCCATTGTATAATTAAGCAATAAGGCACGACAGGGTGTGGGTTATTGGGGATTCTACGCCTTGTGTGGTGTGTCACGAGTGCAGCCGAAGTTACTTAACCACACAAGAAGTGGGTAACTCCAACAACCCACACCCTGAGTGCTTATTGTGATTATACAATGGACCCATGTGTAAAATCAATTTTAAATGTGTTTAAGTATGTTTTTATAAATGTCATTTCTCACCCGTGGGTTATTACAAGATATACCACGGTCATGTGATGTGTTTTGACCAATGAGGTTACAGGATTTATAAACCCCATTGTATAATCAAGTTTAACAATAAGACAGTGATGTGCAGTACATCATTAGCTGAGCATTAGATTGGCGGATCAACATTACATACAGGCAAATATGGGTTGTAAGTGCAAAACATATGTACATAAGTATATAGTGAACAGAGCATTTATACATGAATATTTAGGTGCCTGATTGTTTGAGGCAGCAGATATGGATCCCAGTATAAACCAAAGGAAACAGTGGATGTACTGGGCATGGACTAGTGCCAAGGAGAAGGAAGGGAGTGGAAGCATGAAGAAAAGGTTGAATAGTATATCCACCAAGGAGGCTTTGTCACGTACTAGAGTTTGGTGGAAATGTGGTCAGGAGGGAGGGAAATGAGGGGAAGGAGAAGGGAAGAAGGTATTGAGGGAAGAGTGCCAGCGAGTTGACAGGCAGGAAGCAAGTGCGTATGATGTGCCAGATAATTTACTCACCATGACCTACCTAGATTGGGCAGTCGCAGCTAAATAGTGCTGTAAGATAGGAACATAGGTTTCTTTTGGAAGGGCAGAGCTTTGTTTCAGCCAGAATATCCCCTTGGAGAATTGAGCCAGTTGGTGGCCCAGTACAAGAAGGATCTTTGTCCTTGTGAGTGCGGCAAGGGAACCTAGAACTGCTTCGGTTTGAACCCCTAGTGTGTCGGAAGTTAGCCATTAAATAGGTTCAGTAGGTTTTGAACACCGCTGGTGATAGTCCCAAGGTTGACTTTTGGCAAGAAGGCATGTTTGATATTGCAGCCTGCCTTTCAAATTAAGCCACCCAGCTTGAGCATATAAGTCACGTGTGTGTGTGTGTGTGTGTGTGTGTGTGTGTGTGTGTGTGTGTGTGTGTGTGTGTGACTCTGGCTCTGTGACCAGCCTACAGGCTTTATTAAGGAACTGTGATCCATTTTAGGGTGGAGTCATGCCTCTACATCACCAGCTCTGCTGCAGATTGATTTTTAGGATTAAGGGGTCCGGGTTGCTTGTGACAAGAATCACATCATCAGCATAGAGAGGACTCTGCCACAGCAGGCTGGGGAGGTGGTTTAGGAATAAGCTAAAGAGCAGGGGCCTAGGATGGACCCTTGGGAGACCCAGTGTGAACATTCTGGCTTTCAGAGAGGTACCATTTATCTTCACCTGTTGGACTCTATCAGTGAGATAACTTTGAAACCACCCAATGAGTCTGGGGAGAGCCGGTAATTGTTCTAATAGTAGTGCATGATTGACTGTATCGAACACTTTGCTGAGGTCAATGAAGACTGCCCCCACCAATAGCCCCTGATCTAATGCTTCATGGATATATCTGGCAAACTCCACTAGTGCCATGGTGGTACCATGTGATTTTTCTGAAGCCATGCTGTTGGAGGAATTATATCTGGTATTTGTTGAGACAGTCCACTAACTGATCAGATACAATGCTCTCTAATGCTTTAGAAGCGAGGAGAATAGATATGGGGCAGTAGTTATAGAGTGAGTGGCCCTATCACCACTCTTGTGTAGTGGTGTTATAACAGTGGCTTTCAATACCTGGTGGGATTTGGCTGTTCTCATAGACAGATTTAGGATAATTGTTAGTGGCGAGATTACCTCCTCAAGGGCAGGGCAACAAGTGTGAGATCAAGTGTGCCACCAATGACTGTGGATTTACCTGGGACTTGTTGCAGGTACTTTTGCCTCTTTTCTTGTGATGATATTAAGGTAGAAAGGTGGTGCAGGGACCTAAGGTGGACTTGCACAGGTGTTGTTGTTTATGTTATCCGAGGATTCAAAGGAATTGGGAAAGCACACTGCTAAGGTCTCTAAAAGCAACATTAAATCGTCTGCTATTACTTTCGGGTCCTGGGTGATAGCTCATCTATATTTAGCATAGATGGTGAAACTTTGTTGGCTTTCCCAGTTAGGGCCTTAATGTTGTCCCAGAACTTATGACCGTTACCCCAAGAGTTGGCAGTTCATCTTTAAAGTACTGGCTTTTGGTGGTATGGATGGCCCAGGTACATTTGTTCCAGGCTTTTTATAGTTTTGTTTGTCAACCTGTTTGCCTGTGCTTCATGCACGGTGCCAAAGATTATCTCTTAATTTCATGAGTTCAAGTAGTTGTGGTGAGATCCATGACTTACTCATCAACTTGATTTTACATTTTCTATATGGTGCACAAATGTAACATGCTGCATTAAAATGGTTATAAACTGGCCTAGACTATTGTCCATATCATCAGTGCAGTCTATTGCAGAACAGTCTTGCTGTCTGAGGTGTTTTATTAAGTGATCCAGTTGCCCTGTTTTCAGTAGGGGTTAATTGTCTTGTTTGACCAGGTACACAGGATAGGGGTGGTCACTGATTGCATCAGGGAGGACCATAATATCTGAGATTCTACTTGGATGACTGGTTATCTGCAAGTCCAGAAGCATACTAGTCCCAGTATGGTAATTTGTTTTAGTGGGGATTCCACCAATTGTGCCAAGTTAATAGAAGAGATCGCATCTTTGTAGGGGCCAATTCGGGATAGCCAGCTGATGTTAAAATCATTAACCATTATAACCTCTGTGTTGAGGTCCAATTCATTAAGTAGTCTATGACCGCTTTGAATCCACTGGTCTGTTCTTTGGTGGGAATGTATACTAAGATTACAGTGAGTCTTTACAGTGAACCCTAGAGTAATTTTACTGCCAGTGCTTGGACATTGTTTCTGGTGTGTAAGTCAGGAGGCATGTACCTGAATGTTGTCCTTGTTATAGATTACACAACTCCACCTCTCTTACTGGACCTATCATGTCTGAAAGATGTGTAGCCATCTCGTAGATTGCCGTATCTGGGATCTTCAGAGTGAGCCATGTTTCTACAACAGACAGCACGTCAGGCCTATGCTGAGTTATCCAGACTTGGAGCAAATCAAACTTAGAAGTTACACTACAAATGTTGTTGGAGGCAATGGTGAGGCTCCTTGCTTCTTTATGGGCCCAACTGTATTTAGTGTAGGGCAGGGATTAGATTAAATGTTTCCTGACATGAGCAGTAGTAGCAGTGTATGTCTTAGAATTTGATTCTTGAGCTGTCTTGATTATGCTTTTATGTCGCCCACTATCTCTGCCAATTTTCTCCTTGCAAGTGGCTATATTTAGGCTGGTGATGGGGAAGGGTGGATAGGTGGTATTAATAGGTTGGGATGGTTGTCTTCTACTAGATAAATAGCGATCTGGATAGGTCATACTCATAGAGCAGTACTCATTTGTTATCTTGGCATTATGGTTGTTGTTGAGGTGTTGGGAGATCTTAACCCTATTTTGGGAGGCAACAATAGTAGGATGGTTAAGTGAAGCATTAGATATTAACTTTTCTGGTTAAGTGAAGTATTAGATAGTAAGTCATCATAAACATTGAAGGTCTTATCCTTTGTCTTCTTTACATTTAATTTTAATAAAATCTTGTCCCAACAGTGCATGAAAATAAAACAGAAGACTTAGAAACTCAAAATTGCTTTCTTTACAAAGATCTGCACAGCCTGAGTTCTAGCTCAATTACAGGTGGGCAAGTCAAAGCAGGCTCAAGCTTGGTTTCAAGCAGGGGTCGATTTTAACATTGTTTCCTAGCCCAGGACCTAGAGTGCAAATTGAGCAGGGCTAGTGCACTAACCCTCTACCTGTCAATCTTGACTAGTTGTAGGTTTTTGCGGCTGTTAATGAAGTTAAAAAGTCCCTACTTTGGCAGGCAGTAGTCCTCATGCTAATCTCCCTCAGTGTTCCAGGTGGCCTGGAGTGATTAACAGCTCATAAGAGCTGCAGTAATCTGACTGTTCAGAGGGCCCAACAAAAGACTCAATGTGAGCCATTATCATGCTACTGTTAGGACTTCCAGCTATTGTCCAGGCTGTGGTCAAGGACAGAGTGCTGTTAAGTCACTAGCTTCCAGTTTTCCACACTTGTCTTTGTCTGTTGATTTGTCCCACATTAGTAAGACCAGTGTGCCTCATTTCTCAACATTTTGAGTGTCTGTATCAAACATTTCAGTGACAAAATCCTAAGAGGTATATACAGGGTCGCAATCTTCCATGCAGGTGGTGAGTTTAATCCCAGCCTCACCATAGCTGCTCCCTCTCACCTCCCAGTCTCTCAACTCCGTACTTTCCCTAGACACCACTGCAGACCAGGCTCTGAAGTGACCATCCATAGACACATAGCTGCTATTACTGGCAGATGGGAACTTCTTCTTCTTACTGGACCACGCCAGTCAATGCCATCCATGCATTCCCAGTACCCTTATCCCACCAGCATGTCATTTCATCCTAAAAGCAATGCTTTGGAGCACGTATGCTACAAATACAAACCTTAGTAGAATATACAATTTGAAAGGTTAAAAAGGCACTCCTCAGGTGCACAGATCTTCCTAGACAGAAACATGTAGTGTTACTGTGTGCTGTTTCCCCAGGGCTGATGAAAGGACAATGTTTCAAAAATACAGTATGTTATTGCTAGGGCAGAGCATGTTAAATCAATACTTTTGTGCCTGGTACATATACACAGAAATGTCAAAGTTCTCTTTATCTCAAGCTCCCTAGGTTTGTGTAGCTCCTCCCCAAAGAAATCCAAGATCTGCCCGGCTTATTTTGCAGTGCACAAAACTTGCAGAAGTGCAAGTCCAGTAGATCTAGGGTGGGAGCTGAGAGTGTCATTTTCTGCCTGACTTTGTTCATCGCCCTGTGGGGGTGAGACTAGTGAGGTGCATGATGATGTCAGCTATTGGATGTGCAGGGCTAGGTCTGCTTGATTGAACATTTGCTATTATGGTATCCTCTGGTTTGGTAGGGAGGGTGCAGAAAGAGGAAGTGAGAGGCATGGTACAAAACATTGAGGTACACTGCATGTGATTGCACTGCGATCTTTTTTTCTTCTGCTGGGGCAGGAAGCAATGTCGAGCAGGTTAAATATGTAATAATCAGAGTATTACTCTGCTTGCATTTTTCCTGTATAAGTGTTTGAAATTTACCATTGTTATTGTGGGCTAGTACAACCATCTGTGGGCTAGTGCAGTTTGGAATCAACTTGTCCTGTTTGCTAGTGCAAAAAAAGCTACGGTTGACCCCTGGTTTCAACCTTTTTACTTGGCTCTGGCCTTTCGACCTCTATGAGCAATTGAGAGCCAAGGTCAAGCCAAGCCAGTAATGATAAAAGCAAAAATTTTGTCAGCTTGAGCCATTAGTTTAGCAAAGAACACTCGACTCTTCTCATGCAACTCATAAGGGACAATGTCTGTGTCATAAAGGATGCCTGCAGCATTCATTGCTCTGCTCAAGCTTTGGCTGATAGCTTAAGCCAGATTCATGGCTCAGCTCTGGCTTAGCTCTGAGTGAAAATTCCTGGCTTGCCCACCTCTAAACCCAGTGTAATAAAATTTAATTTTTGTGCTTTTGCTTTGTGGTAAAGTGTTTAGTTCCGATTACCCTGAACATTGTGTCCGTTGGTGTACAGATATGCCTAGCTCCAGTTCAGAGACAGCATTGTTCATGTTTGCATGCCAAAAGGTTTGGCATGGTCACTACTTCTGGGCCAAGCCCTGTCTTGCTGTTAAAGAGCTAGTGTTTCACCTAAAGTAGCACTAGTTTTAAAAGCAACCAGTTATTATATATTTTATATCAGAGTACTTTCCCCTGTAGTTAATTAGATTTTTTACCTGATGTGGTGTGATATGTGGAGCAGCACTCCTCCTGGCAACTGACATATTTAGTCTCTTCCTCCCATTGCATCATCAGCACTGTGACCTCACTGATTGTAACACCACAGCTGCTCAGAAAGAACCACTCTGCAGCTTCCAGGCCAGTCTCCTGTGATGTCATTGTCAGTGAGATCACAGTGCTGTTGATGTTTTAGGAGGAATTTAACTAAATATGACAGCTGCCAGGCAAAGACCTATTCCACACATTCAGAACAATACTACCACATAGAAACTTTCTAATAATCAAAGGAAAAGAAAATACCTCAGAAATCAAAAGTTACAACTTACTATTTCTTAAAATGTGTAGCATTTTGCTGTCTGCTATTTTGATTCTACTAGCTCTTTAAACCACAACACATGCCTTATTTGCTTGCAGAATTGCTATCTGCTATCTTAGCTTTATATAGTATTGTAATTATGGTAAATGCCAAAACATTTATTTGGTAAGTGGACTCAGAACCATTAAAGGTTCTGCTTTCTGACTGAATATCTTATTCTCTAATATGTTCAGTGGAAAATAGGTCCAAAGCTCATTTTAATTTCCAGGAGCATTCCTGAGCAGCGGTGGAGCTGTGAGACTGCACAGAGCCTATAGTGTTTACCATGAAAGTTCCACAGACTTTGAGTGACCAGAGCAGTATTCAGTTCACAGTCTTGCATTTTCTAATAAACAGTCCCATCAGTTTACCAAAGAGCGGCTCCCTAGAGCTGATAGGCAATTTAAGCAAATACTGTATGTACAATGTATGGGATATAGCAGGAATGCATCCAGGAGGGTAGCAAGAGGTGCTAATCAAGGTGCAGAGTGCAATAAACTGTGGGTAAGTGGTAGTGAGGCTATCCAGCAGGTAATCAAGGAAGAGAGCAATTGAAGTGGGGAAATGGGGAGTTTGCAGAACAGGGCTTAGGACAGGGAGTCAGGGGTGGCAAGCAGAGGAGAAGGAGAAAATGGAAGGAGGGAAGATTGGTACAGAGGCGGGATCAGGTACAGGATCAGGAGTGAGAAGTGAATTTGAGGGAAGAGAGAGAGTGAAGGAAGAGGTGAGTGGATAGCAAGGGAAGAGAATTCCAAAGTTTGGAGAAGCGGTGGAGAGAAGGCAGCCTGGCCAGCTGAGGATGTCCTAGAATGGCGTGCCAGGAATGAAAGCCAGAGTTGTGAACATCTAATGAGAAGGGGGAGGAGAGAGTGAGATAGGAGGGGAGAGAGCCTAGCCAGTATTTAGCTACAAAGGAGGAACAATGAGTGAGGTGCCTGGCATCGAGAAAGGTAAGGAAGAGGGAGGTGTACAGGGAGCAAAGGTGGGTGCGGGGTAGGCAGTCCAGAGCAAAGTGACAGAAGAAATGGAAGAGGAATCCAGTCTGGTCAGGGTGGACTTTAGAGCAGCACTGTAGACAGTGTCTCCATAGTCAAAAATAGGAGAATCATTTTCTGGATAATGGCTCTGCAAACCGGCAGGGGATGCAGCCATGGTTCCTGTATAGGTCCCTAGTTTAGGGTGTATGTTTTTGTAGATGGCATCCACATGACCAGAAAGGTCAAGGTGTTGCTCGAGACAGACCCCGAGGCAGTTAAAGTGGGAACATTGCTGACCGCTGGCCCATCAAGGTGTGGAAGGATGGAAGAGCAGCAAGCCTGGAGAGCTTCTTCCTCGAATCAAAGGTCAAGGAGACCATATTTTGGCACTGAGGACAATTGATTTGAATTGAACCAGTGCTGGACATTGTCAAAGTCTGGTTGGAGCTTAGCCATTGGATGAGAATGGAAGGAACCAGCGGCAAAAGAACCATATCATCAAGGCCACTGGTTTTCATTTTTACGGAAAATCTGGTAAAATCCCAGAATTAGGGCTGCGTGAAGACCGGTAAAACAAAGATTTCATGGAATCTGGCATTTTATATCAAATAAGTAAATCTACAAAACTTGTGTTTTTCTTTCAATTCCTTCCTGTACTATTTTCAATTTGCTTTATTTAGTGATCTGTATATTAAGCCTTCTTTAATTCTGATTATTTATGCACATACTAAAAATGATAGCAGAATCCGGCAAAATCCGAAAATTAGAGTAACAATCATCAGTGCAATTCCGAATCTGAAGTCTTGAAAACGGAATTTCATTGTTTTAATCACCGTAAATCAGTGGCCTTGCATATCATCTGTGTACATATAGATAAATGTAGAGGTACAGGCAGCAGGGAAGTCATTCAAGAAAGCTGAAAAGATGCCGGCCCAGTGTTTGCTGAGGGTTGAGGTGTTGGGCGCTACACCTCATACCGCATACATGACCGTGTTCGGCAATAGCCTGGACCACGGGGTCGGCAGGACAGAGAGAGAGAGAGAGAGGATTGAGTGTCCAGAGGACTGTTCTCCCTCAGGGAGGGAGGGATAGCTATCCCGCCTATTGATCGCCCTCTAAGCAATGGCTGAGGGAGATACGGGTTAGGGCTTCGAGCAGCTTGTCTGAAGTCAGCAGGGAGGGAAGGGAGAAACCAGGAAATGGAGCTGGCAGGCTCCATGATGGCCCCGCCAGTGACCATCCTTACACCTGGAATCTGGATTTGTGTTCTGGGGTGGAGGAAAGCCGCCTCCTTGCCTCGGCCCTGTCACGGAGGGCAACCCATGTGGGCTCACCAGGAGAGTCGGGGGCGGAATGTTGGGGCCTGAGACTGAGTTCCCTCTGAGGGAGGAACTGGAGCTGCCTACCAGGCTCCCTGGAGGGATAAAAAATCAATAATTAAAAAAAAAAAAAAAAGAAAGCTGAATAGATATAGGGCAAGGACAGAACCTTGGGGAACACCAGTGCTGATGGGGAGAGGAGATAGGGACTCTCCAATTCTAACTGACTGAGTCCTACCCTCAAGGTAGAGCAGAACCAGTTGGTAGCGGAAATGGAAGCCCGCTGCTGTAAGTTTGTCAATAAGAAGAGGGTGGGCTACAGTGTCAAGACTTTGGCAAAGTCGACAAAGATGGCGGAGGTGATAAGGCCCTGATCCATGCCTGAGAGCACTGGAATCAGAAAGCCGAGGAGGAGGAGGAAGAGGTGGAGTGGGATTTACAGAAACCAGACTGGAAAAGGGGTGAAGAAGGGTGAGTCAAGGAAGGAAAGCTGAAAAGCACTAGGTGCTCCTGCAGTTTAGCAAGGGTAGGAGCAGGAAATAGGGTGGTAATTGCCAGGACAAGAGGAGACACCTCCATTGGGAAGGGTATTACAGTAGCATGTTTCCAAGTGTCAGGAACAGAGGCAAGTGAGAAATAAAGGCTGAGAAGGGTGGTGATTGGAAGAGCTATGACTGGGGAAGATAGATGGAGGAGTTTAGGGTCGAGACCATCAGGGCTCATGCCCTTGAGAGGTTCAGAGCTAGGAGGACTTGAGAGTGTGAGCAGGAGAGATAGGAGAGGAGAAGGGAGATGGAGGCAGGTGGGGGAGAGAGAGGGGGATGGAAGAGAGAAGGAGGAGGCACAGGAGGTGAAGAAAGCAAAACTCAGAGGCAACAGAAAGGGGTCAGAAAGCGGTGATATCTCTAACCTTGAGAATCTTGGTGGGAACTGGACTTGGGGAGAAGAGGGCATGGATGACCTTCCAGAACTTGGAGGGTTGGTTAATGTTGTTCTGGAAGGTGGAGCAAATACTCAGCCTTGGCAAGCCTTGTGGCTTGGTACAGGCATGGTGCAGAACACTGGTAACTGAGTAGATCATCAGGGGAACCAGATGACTTGTGGGACTTTCAGACAACATTCCAAGCTCATGGGCAGGCCAACAGTTTGGCTGAGATCCAAGGGTGGTGGGAGCCACAGACTCTGTTTTTGAGGGCAGTATGTTGATCCCAGATAGACAGAAATTTGATCTTACTGCAAGCCTGGATTTTGATCTGAAGGACCTGCAGAAGAGTTGTAGTAGGTCTGGATTTATATGGACGTAGTTTAATGTGTTTGACTACTCCTACAGTCTGATATCCACCCCCTACTGTTGTAATGGTAAGATTACTGTACTTGGTTTGTGTAAACCTCATGCTACATGCATCCAACTAAGTAATATGGGTGTACCTGGTGTTTAGTTGACATGTATGGGTATGTTGAAAGGGGTATTGAGGAAAGCGGCACAAGGGCACGAAATGGGTCTTGCATATACAATGCTAGTCCCTAGCTACAACACTGGTATGTTGTGTTGATTCTGTGCCCAGTCTGTGGTCCCACCTACAGCATCTGTGTGCCACAACATGGTTATGCACACCTGTCCAATGGGTTCATGCATGGTCCTGTACATTTCCACCCTGCAGATGTGGCTGCACATGCACAGTAATGATGCACATGCATGTGTAGTGCAGATGTTGCATGTCACTGTGCCATGTTGTCCGCTGCCTATTACACACATCCCTTTGTCCCTCCACAAACAACATGACCGATCCAGGGCTGGAGAGGGCCACCGACCCGCAGGGGAATGGCTAGATGGCAGACAGGTAGAAGGGAGGCTAGCTGTGATGGCTGAAGGTAGCCATCAAGGAGGGTGAACGGTCCTCTGACAGATGTCCAAATAAGTACCCTGCTTTGGGTGGTTCACAGTCTGTGTTGCATGTCTACACTATACCGCATGTTTTTGCCAGGAGAGAGGGATGTCCATGTTTATGGCTCACCAGGTTGCAGACATGTCTGTGAAGGCAGCACCTCAGCAGTTGTGACTCTGGCCCCTCACCTGGCCTTTGGGGCACTGTCCTACCACTGACACTGTTTAGTGGCTTGATCCCTGTTTCACAACACTGGTACACCACAGCAATGACAGTACTACTCACTGCCCCATGCAGTACATCTGTCATTGTTTGTCAGGTCTGTTATGCTACACGGTCTGGCTTAGGTATGCATACATGTCTGGCAGTGGTAGTCACTAGCTACTGTTGTACCGTTACACTTCTGGGACATGCTATGTGAGGCATACAAGTCACTCAGAATTCCATGCACCCTGCCTGCACTGGTACCATCTCAGTGCCATCTGCACTGGGAGCCATGCTATTGCATCTCATCAGAGCCGTCCTTATGTAGCATGGGGTACGAGAAGTAGTTATTGATGTGCCTTGAATGTACCTTAGCATGTATTTATTTAACATTATGATACATAGTTGGAGGATCTGCCCAACCCAGTGATGTCTATTGTGGATCATTCCACAGTATACAAGGAGTGATGTGCACACATTATAACATACATGGATATTGCCGGACTGATGACCTCAATCAATCAATTTTTATTTGTATACTGGAAGGTATGTGTGAAAATGGCCATTTCACAAACGTCCAGTGTAGGAATACAACAGGAAGGCAAAATAAAAATGACAGAGTACAATAAATACAAAAATAAATTCACAAGGATAGCGATATAGTACAATACAGAATGGTAAAACAGTTCAGATGATGATCATGGGATGGACAGAGAGTTAAGAACCACAATAATTTTAAGAGGTAGGAAAAGACAAATAGGGCGAATCAAAAGTGCAGAAATGTGGAGATACGGACCTGCACAAGCTCTTATGGGATGCCCCAATCAGTAGCGTGGCCTGGTGTCGCTGGAATGGCAGATGCCAAAAGGTGGCTCTGCATCTCACACCATTGTCACCATTGTTAAGGTGATTGCAGTGAAGTGTATCTGGCACTCACTCACCTACCACACCACTTCCCTCACTTGTTACTCTGCTGTATGGTGCTGCATGACAGTTCCATTCACATATAGCTGTGCTGCGTGTACCACTACTGCATGTGGCTGAGCCCCACCCTGCTGCAGCTGGCCGGGTGGCTCCTGCATATCCGTTGTTCTGCACCTGTGTGAGCCTGTGTGCTGTATGCCTGATCTGCATGGTGCTGGGTGTGCACAAAATATGCCCAGTGAAGCTGATATACTGCTTATTGCACTCTCCTGTTGCTCTGCTGTGGCATGTGCTGCATTCTCACATTTGATTAGTGTACTGGTGTCCTTGCTAGGCTGTGTCGAGCTCTCTTGCAGCACAGTATACTCATTCTATGGGCAGATCTCCATTGTTTTGGTGCACACTGCTGTCTCTGGTATGCCCACACAAGCCACTGCAACTGCATGGATCTGTTCACCTGTGCGTGGCATATCGCCCCCACGTGTAGTCTGGTTGTACATCTGTTATGCACAGTATGCCACTCCTGTATATTTCATCTTTTGTGCACAACTACCTGAGTTCAGTGTCTTTCCTGCCATGGGTGCCCAGAGTGCAGCAGCAAGGCTGGGAACGTCATGAATACAGAGGAGGCGGTGAGCTCCTGCAGTACCAGATCCACTTTCTGCAGATGGTGGTCAGGTGACTGGAGGACAACACCACTGCCATATGAGAACTGGCAGTGGCCATCCGGCTGGATGAGCAGTGGTAACAGCAGCCACTTGCAGGTCATAAGGGCCAGTGGACATATAACTGGACTGAGTGGTGTCCATATTGGGTGAGTTTAATGGCAGTTTGCCAGTTATTGTTGGTTACAAGCAGTTGCCCTGTTTTTGTTTTGTTTGAATATGGGCCACTGCTCTTTTTTTGTTGCTGATTTGTTTGGGCTGTTGCCTTTTACAGACCGTTGCCCATGTTATTTATTGAAACTTTTTTTTACCTTTGCTGCCTGCATTCTGTGTCTTTCATTGGTGCCTGCCTCCTCTCTTTCTCTGCCCTTTGCGCTGTTCTCTGTGCTACTTGCACTGCACCTGTATACAATGCCATAGTCAATGCCATATTCGGTGTTGCGCTAGTGCCCGCGCTGTGTTGTAGTGTTGCACTTTAGTGCCATATTTGCTGTTGCACTATGTGTGTGCACTGTACTGTTGCTCAATATTCACTTGACAGCACTGGCTGAACATGGGGCCCAGATCCCAATTCCAAATCCCATAACAGCCACTGTAGTAAACTGTATTGTTCTTGACATTCCATGTGCTTCAGTCCTTTTAGCGTTGCAACTGGTTAAAATGATGATACTACTGAAAACAAGGTGTAGCATCTCAGCTGGGCTTTCCTGGGTAACTAACATAAAATATTAAAATACTAGTTATTAAAAAAACAATAATTTTATAAGCTACTACTGTATGGTATTTGCGTCACTACTGTCTCTCCAGAGTTCTAAGCACTGTAGTGTTCCATGAAAAGCAACATTATGTCATTTTAATCACAGCACTGTTTCCCTCATTCTAAAAAGCCACAATTTAAGTCACTTGGTATAGCAGTTTATTCTGTCACTTAAAGTTTATAATATCTCAATTTGCCTTTGACTAAAAGAGTGTATTTTTATTTCCATATTGCTTTTATCCTCCACAGCGGGCTACTACCTTCGGCCACCCTTATCAGTCTCGGGGTCTTTCGGGATCTTATAGATGCCTTGTGTGTCAGTGGATCCCCAGGAGCTGGCCAGGGCGTCATCCTGCTGTAACCCCTTCATTTCCCCATTTATACCGCCAACCTAGAGTCCTCAGGCGGATGTGCATGTGCTTAGAGGCACACATACGCACTCGCGGCTCCAGTGGCAGCCCTTCCACCCTCCCTTGGCCTAGTGTCAGGGCTCCTCGATGTGATTCCAGCCCCCAGCCTTCACCAGGATGTGACCAAACACCATGGAGACCTTAAGCCCTCCTGAGGAGAGGCTGCCTGCTGGTAGCTCAATCAACTCTCCCCCCTCCCCCAAGCCAACCCCTGCACCTGAGCTTGTGAATGAACCGGGTCACTGGCATGGCACAAGTTGTGTCCCGCGCCTCAACCCTCAGCACAGCTAAGCCAGCATGGGGCATTTTTCATTAATGGAACAATGGCTAGTATCTTCTGACCATGAATGTTATATATCTATAATCTTACATAATATCAGTATATCATTTAATAGTTTATCAACTATCTATATATATTTTATCAATACATACCAAAAATACTGTATCATTTGTACATTGATATCCGGGTTGCTCAGAATCCTCTGAATGGACTCGGATTCATCAGATTACAGAGCTTTTCAGAACTTCGAGATTTTGTTAGTCACGGTCAAATTCCAATTTCAGAAAACTCTAGTTGGATGCTAAATCAGTATCAAAATCTTATTCCAGTTCTGCATGTGAACACTGCCCCATCCTTTTACCTCTTCCCACACAGTTGAAACCCCGTGGAGCCAATTGTGGGCAAGGAAAACTTCCTCATCCCTAATCTCACTCCCTTAACATGCGTGTCCACATGGCATGCTGTTGGCTGGAGGTCATCTCACTCTGCGTGTGATGCTACAGGTCAGGTGGGATGATGCTGCAGGAGTCTGTTCTGGATGAGCAGGCAGTGAGGATCAGTGGCTTCATCCCCTCCTCTTCCACAGAAATGAAAAGCTGGTGGTGACCCCTTCCCCAGCAATCTGCAGCACTAAGCTTCCACTCCCTCCTCCCCCAGCATCCCTGTCCTCCGGCCCTCAGCCCATGATAAGTGAGTCACTCCTCCACCCATCCAATTCAGGCTACCTGGCAACTTGGCAGCAAATGTCTTGAGTCCACACTTGGCTTCCACCTATCCACTTTTAATCAACCCCAGGTCCATAGCAGCTTTAGAAAATGGGCAGTGTTTCTCTCTTTCTGATTGGCTGCAATAGCCAATCTCCTGGTCCAGTATGAGACAACAGAGACTGGAAATAACTAGTCCCAGTTTCTGTTGCCTCATTCCATTCTACATAGTCTTGAGCGGTAGAATGTGGAAAAACTAGTACCAGCATGTTGGTTTCTCACTTAGCGAGAGACCCCCCAAACTCGACTTCATGTGTCACAGTAAAACTTAAGGCAGTCACCTTAAAGACTTTTCTCAATTCAGATAAACCCTTTTCCCATTTTCTAAAATAAAAATAGCTCTGTACCACAAAAACATTTCACCGTTACCACCACTGCTCTTCTCCCGATCGGCACTGCTGCTGATGTCCACTCTTTGCCCTTGGTAATGTCTAACTTGCACATAGCACCCAGTACAATATGTAAGCAATAATGCCTGACAGAGTGGGCAGTATTGGAAATACTGGACCAACCAACACCACAGTCTTATAGCCCTGGAAGACCAAGTATTGCCCATACTGCCCACCTTGGAGGGTATTATTGTGCTAAAAATGGACAACTGTATTTTAATGTTTATAAAAAGAATTCTTATGTTGAAATGTTAAAGCTCTTCAGTATTTTATTTGTTTTGTAAAACAAAATATTCCCTCCACCTGCATTACAATGCTTTTTTTTTTTTTTTTATCCTACGGACTTTTGCCCAACTTGAACTCCTGTAGTTGTTAGTTTGGTAGTTGGTTGTCATTAGTTACCCCCACACACTTACATGGCTTTGTTTTACTGTTGTTGTTTTTTTATTTATGTATTCTTTTTATGCATTTGTGTTTTCTGCCTGTTATTTTTATTTATAAATTACTGTGCTAGGGAGATGCAGCCCTTACCTCAAGGGTGCCCTGAAGGCGTGAGCCGGAAGTATAGTGCGGTAGGATGAGAAGGGGCAGCAGACTGCTAAATTTCTTTTAATTTTAAATTAGTGTTGAGGTTTGCCTTTGTTTTTATTTATTTATATTGTACTGGGTGCTGTGTGCAAGTGCAACATTACCAAGGGTGAGAGTGGGACATCAGCAGCAGCACCGATCTGGACATCAGTAGCAGTGGTAACGGTCAGCTGCAGAAAATGTTTTGTGGTACAGAGTTATTTTTATTTTAGAAAATGGGCAGTGTTTATTTGAGTTGAAAAAGGCCTTTGAGGCGATTGTAAATTTTATTATGAGGCACATGAAGTTGAGTCTGGGAGATTTCTCACTCACTAAGTGAGAAACCAACATGGCAGCACTAGCTGCATCTCCCTAACATAGTAATTTATAAACAAAAATACAACATGCAGCAAACATGAATACATGCATAAAAATACATAAAAACAATCAGTAAAACAAAGTCATGTGAATATTAGCGTAGGGTACCCATGACAACCAACTACCAAATTAACAACTACAAAGCTGAAGCAGGACAAAAGTCCCCAGGTTAAAAAAAAAAAACATTATAATGCAGGTGGAGAAACTATTTTATTTTACAAAACAAATAAAATACTGAAGAGTTTAACATTTTAACATAAAATTATTTTTAAACATTGAAATACAGTTGCCATTTCTAAGCACTAATAATACCCTCCAGTGTGGGCAATATAGGTAATACTGGACCTTCCAGGGTCTATAAGGCCCTCTGCCTGCAGCGTCGGGCCTCAAAACACCCCTGGGCAATCCAGTATTGCCAATACCGCCCACCCTGTTGGGTATTATTATTACTGTACTTACATTAACGATGATTATGTTAGTCTGGGGCAGTAAAGAGATGCCTTCTTAGGCACTACATCTAAGCTGTTCTTACACACCTTTGGATTTCTGTTTTTGCTGATAGCCTTCACTACTGTCATTTTAAATACCTGTGCAATGCACTTTGTGAATGGAAAGGCACTGTAATGCATGAGCTTGTAAATTGACAAGTCTTAACAGTATGTGACTTTATATAGCCTGCTTTAAGTAAGTAATAGCCAATGACAGGATATGGGATTTTGGGAAATAATCCATGCTGTAGGCTGAGTACTCTCACAGCACCGAGAAGTGCATGAATTCCCATAACCCCATACCCTGGAGTTGGTTATTGTGCTTATAAAATGAGTTGTTAAAAAAATACAGAAAGGGTTTTTCCTGTTTAAATAAGAAACATTTACTGTAAGTGTATCCTGCCACTTTAAAAAGCAGCCTGCAACAACTGATGCATGTTTCATTTCTTTAATGAAAACACAAGTGCCAGATATACAGTACTAAAACAATTTCTGACATTTTATTTTCATAAAATGCTTTCTAATCTTCAGAAAATGGTTTACTACCCCCACACTCCTTAGAGTAGATCCCAAAAGTTTCAGTGCACCATGTTACACTGCAAGCCTGCATTATACTTAAAGACATCTTGTGCCCCATAGGAGCACATGTTCCTGATCCTACATCCCCAGTGTGTGTGTGTATGCATGTCTCTCTCTTTCTCTCTCCGTCCATCTCCCTTGCACTGCTCACCCCACCAAAACTCTCCCCATCCAACTGCTTCCCTCACCACCAGTTCACTGCCATGTCTCTGAGTCCTTCTCTTTTATTTGAGCCCAGTGCTCCTTTACCTAACTTCATCCCTCATGTAACCTCACCCTGCCGCCTCGTCCTTTGCAGTCGCAGCTGTGGAGCCACGTTCCTCAAGCTGATGTCTCTCTCTCTCTCTCTCTCTCTCTCTCTCTGTCTCAAGTTTCTGTTCCCCTACTTCCCCTCACTCTGTCTCAGCTCTGTATGGAGGGATATCAGCGATGGGCCTGCACAGGCATAGTTCCGCTGCCTAATTGTTGATTAAATAGATTTAATCAACAATTATGTGATGCAGTTAGATCAATCACATCTTTACTTTCTATAAATCCATTTTATAATTGTCTCTATGGATAGTGCTCCACATTTTGTATTACCGGTGAGTTACAAGGCTGGCTATCCCAGTGTGAGCACCCTACTACCCTCATAGCATAGCATTCTTGTGTATGAAAAGTTCGAAATAGGCTTGTTATTTGAAAGGACATCAGGGTCCAGAGATAGTTTCTTCAGGAGGGCTTCACCACCTCCTTTTGCATTGTGGAAAAAAGACCTCCACCCTCAAAGGAACACCTGATAAATTCGACAAAAATGAGACCTAGTTCTCCCAGTACTCAAAAGAAGTCTGGTAGGCCATAGATCCAAAATACAGTAGGTAAAGTGCAGCCCTGAGACCACCTGAAAGACCTCTTCGACCAAAACTGGCTCAAACTCCTCTAACTATCTCGAAGTGCCTGTACCCAGTTTCAAATGTATACTACTGGCCCATAACTGGCCACCTAATAAGATCAAGCCTGAAATGGACACCTTGTCAAGGAAGAACCAATTAAACTGCTCGCATTTATCCATGAAAAGATTCTACTAAACTCTAGACAGGTAGGATTTAACAATCTGTCCACAGTGTAGAAAAGCTCAGCGGTAGATTCTTTCTGGCCTCTCTACATCTTTCTCAGCTCCCTCAGCATAAGCTGTCACTATGCCGAGTTGTTTAGTACCCCTAAGAGATTTTCTGTCTCCAAATTATTAACTGGGTGGTATCTGACCATCTCCACTGGGAGATAGTTTGTTCAAACTGCCGCTGTATTATGCTTTTCTTAGATACTGTTTGTTACTTCCAACTGTAAGTGTGTCTCATCCATCAGTCTATAGTGGTGAAGGAATCGTGCATTGTGTGCACTAATGCCTTAGGCCTCTGGAGGCTAGCAATGATTAAACAAGCATGTGGTTCTATACGGTACTAAGTTGGGCTGTGGCTGAGAAACAAGTTAACATTCCCTATGGTCCTCCAATACAGGAGATATAGTGGAGATACCTAAGAATCAAGGTCATTGGGAAAACAAGAGCATAAAAGAAATATTTATTCGGAACCTCTCACTATCATTGGTACTTTGATTAAATATTGAGTGTGCATGGACTGTGGAAAATACAGAATTTTCACTTTAGTATTGATTTTCATACACTGTATCCCAAAGTGCTTAACAAGCAAATTATTTATAAATGCAAGCCAAGCTGAGATGACACATCTCATTTCCAATGGTATTCTGCATCTGCTTAGGGCAGTTTGACACCTCTCAGTGTTGGTACTTTGATTTATATTGACATTCCCTCTGCAGTGGCGGAGGGAGAGTTATTTATGATCCCCAGAACCTTTTTTTTGCATACCCATAGGGTAAATTAGCTGCCTCTCTCATTTGCAGGGGCAGGGTAAATGAAATAAAGCAAGGTCTGTACTGCACAGTTAATTAAGACCACATCTCTCTTTGGTAAATGAGACTCATTTGCAGAAATCTCAGGGCACAGCATTAAAATGGGATTTCAGCAAAAGCAAATCATAAGACCAAAGAGTCTTCAATCAGAACTGTCCTGGGTGCTCTCCTCTATGGGTCTCTAAATGCTGAGTTAATGCTTGCAATTTTTATCCACTGGTTTAGGTTTTGTGGTGGAGGGTAAGAAAATGCGACCGCAGTACTGCACACTCTGTTACTAATGCCCTGAATATGGAAATGAACCGCTGCCCTAACTGGCCCCACAGTTTCCAGAAGAAAAGGTGCTATAAGCTGTATCTGTCATTGAACCTTTACATTCATGTATGTTGTTCATCTCCCCGGTATCCATGAAACATTGTCAGCAGCCATCCTACCACAAGGAGTAACAAGGTGAAAATTAGTTCCTAGACCTTAGAAATAGAATTTCTGCCACTGTACCTTGATTGCTGCTAACAAAACTGAGCCAACTAGTCAGTATCAAAAAGACTACTTTTCCTGTAGCAGTGTGTAGGAAAAAGCCTTTGGAGTAAGTAGTTAAGCCCTGTTATAAAGTATATAAAAACAGCCTCTTCAAAACCCTTTTGTACATGTTCTAAGTTGTTGTGCACATTGTAAAAGTTGTTGTACATGTTCAACATTGATTTCACCTGTGATCGCACCATGTCTTTGCTCGTACTACTAATCTCTGTCTCCAACCACACTGTCTTCCCCATTGCACTTTAGTTATGAACATCTACAATTGAAAGCAATGGCAGATGCAGTCTTTTGAAAACACTGCCTGACCAGGAAAATTCATCCCCAAGTGCTGACTTTACTACATAAGTGCTTCCATTTCAATAGTGTAAGTACTTTCACTCAGAAAGTAACACTCGGAGAGCAGTGGTTTTATCAAGTAAATTAGTTTTTACTCAAACTATTTGAAATACAAATAAAATGCTGGGCAGGATCTGGCCCAGCGGCATGGAAGGGTTGAGGTGTTGCACTTACCTCCTGCCACAATGGCGACCATGTTCGGTGGCGAGCATGGGTCACTAATATCGGACGGGGAGGCTGGGTGAGGATTGAGCAGCCACCAGGCAGCTCTCCCCTCCTGGATTGGGAGGTTGGCTCTCCTTGTCTTTGACCACCACTGTGTGGCGGCATAATGGTGGTGTGAGTGTCGAAGGAGGACTATGCACTAAGCCAGGGGTGGAAGGAGCAGATTTGTCTCAGGCCCACGCATGCTCGAACTTGTCTGTGGCTCCAAGGAATAAGGGAAAAATCCAAGGAAAAACTGGTGGTTGGGGCTTCATGAGCCCCCAGTTGGCACTGACATCTCACCGGGAACTCAGAGGATCAAGGGTTGGAGGCTCAAGATGGCCACCGTGCCGATGAGGGATGGGCTGATAAAGCCGCCCAGCCACGCCAGGCGCATAAGGACTTATGGAATAAAAGGCTGGGCAGGGATAGAGAGAGTGCAATCCATCGGTTCAAATTTGTTACACAAGCAGTGAAACACTACTACCAGTTACCTCAGTCCTCCCTTCTTCAGTCCGATCCAATTATGTGTTCCCTAACTATCCCTATATAAGGAGGCCAATTACCATTTGAACCATAGTTATAGTGTTCGCAGATATGACCCCCAAAAAAAATCACAACTCTCAAAATTGGAGTATTTTATCAGATTTCAGATCAGTAGGATTTTGTATTTTCCAATCCAAGATCCAACCTTGATATCCAGTGGCTCCCCCACCTATCCTTAAACAGTAAATAGAAAACAAGTAAATACTCTACCTCAAATATGTCCAAAGGCATTCTCTCCTTACCATGCAGCATTCCTGGCTGGCATCCAAATCAAATGGCACCCCTGCCCTGTCCCTCCTTGGTGACCTGAACAGCTCTCCACTCATCCTCTTGGCTGTCTGCCATCAAACCCTTATCACAAACATTGTGATTACACATGCCAGCAGTGCTGCTGTTCACTCATTCATTCAACTATGGAAAACGTTTTGTGTTTTCTTGCACATGAGCAAAGCAAACATATTGTTACTGTAGTGTAGGGGCTGTGCAAGTGTGTACTGTAAGCCAATGGATGTAGAAATGCAGGAGGTTTGCCTCTCAAAAGCCAGTTCTGAGAGGCTGATAATGACAGTGTCCAGCTGGCTGATGGGTATAAACTTCTTGTAGTTCAAAGGATACAACCCTTCCAATCACATGGGTTTTCTGCCCATTAGCCAGACATAATCAGGCTTTGAAGATAAACATCAAGCCTGACTGTGTGTGTGTGTGTGTGTGTGTGTTTCCCCAGTTACAGACTGGGCGCACCTATCTGAAAGCACTAAACATAATTGTTGAAAAACAGCATGCAGAATGCAAATATAATAGCTTCAAAGACAGTATGTTAGCAGTCAGTCAGGTTGACAGTGTTCTGTCCCTCCTATCCTAGCTAGAGTCTACAGGGCTCTATCCTGGTCCCATACGTTTCTCAATTTTCCTAAATGACCTTCTTTTTGCCTGTGTCTCTTCACATATCAACATGTATGTGGAGGACACGATCATCTTACTTCTAGCCCTTCACCTCAGCTGTGGTGGTCCTGCTCCAGCTTGACTTCTACAATGTGTTGCAATGGTTTCATGCCAATCAGCTCAGGGTTAACATCAAAGAAGACTGTGTCCATGACCTTTGGCTCCAGCCAAAAACTGGCAAGGATATTCCTTTACCTTGTCTTCTCACCTTGAATGGTACCCACTTGGAGGTTGTCCCCACTTTCAAGTAACTTGGTGTGTGGCTAGAAAGTGAGCTTGACTTTGCTGTCCACACTGACACCATCCATGCCAAACTCCATCCCAAGCTCATCACCTTGTACTGCAATAAGGACTGCCTCTTCCCCAGGTCACCAAGAGCTGGTAACCAAAATGGTTCTCTCAGTTTTGACTATGTGGACATGGTCTGTGGCACCACTCCCTGCCATTCCCTTGCCAGACTGGACACCCTCTGTAATGCCTTCTGTTGTTTTGCTACAAACGCTCCACTTCATTCCTATCAATAAGCCCTCTATTGTTCCCTTTCCATCCTCCCGCTACCCTCACATTGCCAGTCCCACTGCCACACCTTTATCACCAAATACTGGTTTGGTTCCCTTCCTCCTACCTCTCCTCCTCCTTTCCCTGTCCCGCCTCCTCTTCCTACTCTCTATGTTCCAGGGATTCCTGCACCTTCCCACTCCCATCCACAGTCTTGTGCTGGCAAGCTGCCTTCTTCTACTTCCCCTCCCTCGGTACCAACTCCCTCTTCCCTTCATCTCCCTGTACCTGTCACTCCTCCTCTTGAACCTGCATCCTTTTACACTTTCTCCTGTTCCCCTGCTTGCTTATTACTCCTAATGCTGTGCTAACAGTGCACATGGCACTCAGTCTGCTCTCCGTTTAAGCGCTTGTTATTATGCACCCTAGCATGCTTTGGTCAGTGTTTCCATGTACTGAATCTTCACGCTGCTTATTGTATTCAGTGTATAATGTTATACTGTTGTTATCTTATGCGAGGCTTCTTGCTTAATCTCTTCACTTGGCCTGCCTATATATTTTCACTTTGTACTTTGTGCTTTGTATTCCTGCACTACGGATGTTTGTAATGCCTTTATGTCTGTTCTCCCATTCCCCACCCCCGGTCACACCTGGTAACAAGCCTCTGCTCAGTGTGCCTTTCCTAGTTACCAAATATTTAAATAAAAATAAAAAATAAATAACAGCATGTCAATAATGAACAGAAAATACCAGCAACAGTTGATTTAAATTGCAAATTGTTTGTTTCCTCTAAATAGCCTCTGATACCAGTTAGATCACTTTGAAAAATGTGAGAGTTAGACATAATACAGTACATCATTCAAATATCCTTGCAATCCTTTTTTATATGGACTTTATCCTCCTGCCCTCCCATTGGCTCCCTTCTGCTATCAATCTACAGACCCGTCACACTACCTCCATGACTTAATCCATCTACTTCCTGCCTCATTGTGTGAGTGAGTGCCATGGATGGTTGTGGCGTGGTGCCTTCAGGGTTGCAGCTTATCCTCTACACAGGGTTCTTTACCACCCTTACTCCCCCATAAGTCAGAGCCAGAGGCATGCAATGGCACACAAGTAGACAGTGCATGCCTTCAATGCTACCTCTGACTTTCAATTCTAACCACCACTGCTGTGCCACCTACCCTCCATTAGGTGGCACTCAAGCAACAGTACACACTGCCCCCCACCCACCCTGAAGGAGGAGGAGGAGATCCATTGGTGGACACTAAATCCTCCTTCAGCTGCCAACCCTGAGTAACCATGGTCCATTCCTGAACCCAGGTTGCTAGCATGGTAGGAGATGAGGCACCCAGCTCCTCAGCCCTCCAGACCACCGGCCAGCTACAGGTTTACTGTAGCTCTAATTTCCTTGACATTACTGTTTCTGGACCTCAGTGGGACTGAACCTGCAGCCCACTGATTTACAACTCTATGCTTTTACCCTCTGTACCATTCAGCCAGAGCTATGTTTTGCAATCCTTTCTCCTTTTTCTTTATTACTGAGAGAAGTTACATAAAACAAGATTACTGTTATGTAGACTTTATTTGCTTTGGCTGCTTGTCTACACGTAACATCATAATGCCCCATTTATGACATCATAATTATCTCCACAGCAACAGACTGGGATGTCAGAAACAAACGGTGACTGCAGAAGTAGACAAAAGACAGAGCAAATAGGGCAGAGATCCTGGTTCCATGCAAATGTCCTTAGTAATAAACAAATAAAGGCAACAATTACCAACAAAGGTGATATATAAGCTAAATGGTTCACGTCTTAATGGTGATTTTGTAAGGGCAAAATGTCGTGTGTGCACATCACTGAAAACAGATACAGCGACTGCAGCACTCTGCCGACAACCACCTTAGCAACACCCTTGGGGACCTCCAAAGATACAATACTGTATGTTTTATTGTGGGGGCTACACCTACCGCACCCCCATCTATTTATAATCAAGTCCGAGGAGGGTCTGACTCTGGGGTACAGGCAAACCCTCAGGAAAGGCTATTCTGGGGGACTGTGACCAGGCACAACTCCAGGGGTCGGGAATAGGACAGCAAAATAATAAATAAAATTACTGAAGTCTCACACATGTTAAAATAAACATTTTTACAGACCCCGTCCCAGCCCTGAACCCATTATCTTAAACTCCAGTCAGCTGAGGGATCCACAGCACCAAGCGAGTGGCTAGGCAGCACTGCCCACACTCCAACCCATATCCTACTTTACGTCATGCCGTCCAAATTCGCCAATCCCTTACTCGCCTTATGTTCATCGGACAGTCGCTAAACCCCATTCGCAACCCTCCCCAATCACTCTCTTCTTGGGCACTGTAAATGACTACAGCAAAGTTCTCATTGCAGTCTCCCATTAACAGGCTACCAGCTAAATTGTGTCCAAATATTATGCTTTTCAGTGTTGTCCCAACAACATCAGGGCCTCTTTAAAGCCCTGTTTCACTGCAAGCAAATATTCAGCATTGACAAATGGTTGTTTAATTAGGGGTGAACAGACCATGCCAGGTAGTCAGACTGGGTCCAATATCCATGATCAAAATCTGATCTGACCTCAGATTGGATTTCAGATCGTATTTTGGATTTGCCTGTGTTACACGAGGTCCCTGCACCTAATTGATACCCTCAGGGTACACTGTAGACAGCTAATGTTTAGACATAGGCTATACTAATACATAGGGCATAGGGCATCTACCGTATAAGAGTAGATGTCAGGATATGAATACATATTATTGTAACTCACTTTGCTTGCTAATGCACACACATTGTACCATGTATTTTCTGTCTATTTCTTACTTGTCAGATGCCAAGACACCTGTCCTTGAAGTAATTGTAATGTGTAAGGCAACATTGCCATCTTTCGGTGATGGACACCACTTCACCGTGTTATGTAAGACTTTGTATAAGAACGTCTTTGTTCTAAAACTGATGACTTTACAGAATTATATAATGTTATCTTGGACCGTGGAGCCACCTCTAATTTAGCCAATAGGGCTCATCTCTGTAACTAGAAATGTTTCTATCTTTCAGTAACCATAGTAATTATCACAGGTATATAATGTTATACTGAGGCTTTACACTCAGAGACCGAGATCCCAAGAGACTACAAAGAAACCTCGAGGTGTGAGAGCGCTAACACTGGCTCCCGGGGTTCAGACGGTAAGAACTGCTTAGGGCAACTGTGATTCATCCTGTTTGTAGTAATAAACTTGTTTATTACTTGAATGCAACTTGTTTGTGATTATTTGCATCTCAATATTGCCAAGAACCTGAAAGTGAGGTTTAGACCTCTTACAATTGGCGACCGCGTGCAGGCGATATTGGGTGTTGTAAATTTTCACTTGTTGCTATAAATTTCCCTTTTCCCATGGGGACTGCAGATGTACATTTCGTATCACCTCTCCGTCTTTTCTACCAGTTTGTAGATACTTGCAAGATCTGGCTGACTTTTCGGTGTGGTCGATGCCGTCTCGACCCACTCCATAGCAGCTTTGGTGCAAGCCTACAACTATACAGTAGCCCGGCTGTGTTGAAAGTACCCATGTTGTGGATCGATATACAGCGCATGGTCTTTTCTGGTTTGAATTTTCGTTCCCTCCCACATAAATGGCCACTGTATCAGATATCTACATAGACACAAGGATTTCGATGTCTCGAACTTTCTTACCTCCCATGGAGGATGGGCTGACTTCCAGCGGGCGCAAGTCAATCCGAAACCCTGTACTGGGATTTCAACCCAGTACACAGAAGTGCACAGTCAACCAATAGGTGTTGTGCTAAAGGGTTGATGATCGCTGCTCTCTATGCTGCCTTGGAAGCCTCGAAGCGAGGTTTGAACCCTTGATCTGCAGATCGCATCTCTTAAGCAGGAGATGGGTCTGCAGGAAACAGAATGTGTCCGGATACAGCAGAACTTGGAGTCAGAACTCCAATCTCTGCATAAAGAAAAGGATTCACTATTGCATCATTCTGCACAGGCTGGTGAACAAGAAATGTGTACTCTGAAGACTGAGTGTGAAAGTTTAAGACAGGATAAGAGTCAGGTGGTACAAATGAATGATTTGTTGAGTGCCGCGAATGCACAGTTGAGTGATGAAATGGGTGAACTGCAGGGACGAGATCAATCAGTGCGTAATGATTTAGAAACAGCTTATAGGGACAATCGCGAATTGAGCGCGCGTACCGTGTTTGCAGAAACAGAAACAGGATCAGGTTGATATGGATGTTGCAAGTGTGAGTCATGATGAATGTAGAGCTAAGATGGATAAACTGCGCCATCAGCGAGGTTTTGACTGGCCATGTTAAGGCAATGGGTGGTGTAGCCCTGCCTTTCATTGGTAAATCGGGAGGAGCCATCCGGCGGCGATATCTCGCAGTACAATGCCCAGTCCGCCCCTACTATGGCCCAGATTCCCCACCCAGCCATCCACAGCATGGCGGTCCCGCTCACTACTCCCAGGTCACCGCGTAGATGGCGTTGTGGCGCTCATCATGGAAGCGCCATCATGGCGGTGCCCATGATAGGGGAACAGGCCCAAGCCTGGTCGGCGGTGCCTCCGGTAGCCGTTATTAGTGTGGAAGACAGGCAAGGGACTGAAACCATGATTGATAGGGCACTAGAAGTGTTCCTCTTCCTGAAAGAAGTATGAAAGCCATTAAAAGTCAGATTTGACAAATTTTCAAGAAGCTGGCACTCAGGAAGGTGTTGTTCGGACCGGCTGAAGCTGCAGCCCGCACAGCATTGGATGGTCTTGAGATCGCTGCCCTTGCCTGATCGACCACCAACTAATCCCTGCAAATGGCCTACTCTGTTCAGCAAATTGCTGACAGCATCGGTCGGATGAACCCGTCCGACAATCTCAGCTGCCATTTGGAAAAGGTGCGCTCCAAGTGTGAGATGCTTAGTCTCGCCGCAGAATACCAGGTCCAAATACTATGCCAGATCATCGATCCTGGTTTATGGGCAAACTCCCAAGGTAGTTCGCCAAGATGGGAACGCTACCTTTGACGGTCGCAGCTGAGCTCATTTCCGCTCACAGCCCTGGTGTGGTTGGAGTAATGCTAGCATACCCCGTGAAGCAAAATGCTAAAGAAAGTCCAGTGACCTTACCACCAGAGACTCTGGATGGCCTATCGAACAGGAAACATCTGGCACAAGAAGCGCGGATGTAGATCTTATTGAATATAAGACCCTGTTCCTTAGAAACATGATCCCAGCTGTGAGATAAAAGTAGAGCCAACCACATACCCGAATACGGATAGGTTTGCCAATATCCTCGGAGAAAACCGAGAGAGTGTACCAGTTGTACATCCGTGATTTGGGTTCCAGTTCTAAAAGGTTGCCGCTGTGGAACCCACTTCTGGGACCACGACACACTACGGTGGAAGGACAGGCCCAGCAACAACAGCCAAACCTCCATCGCCCTCCAGCTAGCACCCAACAAAACCCCAACAACAACAACAACAGCAGTGGGGTGGGAACCGGAATTGGCCTAAGAACAGAAGGTACAAAGGCAAAGGGAAGCCATTACAAAGATCGGGTCCCTCATATAAAGAGATAGCTGAAGAAACCGAAAATTTGAGAGCTCCTGGGGCAAGTGCGTTCTGTAGCGGATGCCGTTCCCGCAAACACTTGCAGCAGTACAACCGCAACCCATGACACTACTGGCCATGGAGACACGGAGGTATGGGTGCGCAGACCCATACCAGCCTGAACCCGAAGCCCGCCTTACATTGCATCAGTGCAACATGGTGAAGTCATCCATAACCAAGCCCAACCTCTGCATGCCTCAACAATACGGATTGACAATTACAGGCCCCAGTCCGCATTGTAAACAAGCTGGTCTTGGATACAAGCGGAGCCCTGCACGAGGCCGAGGTCGGGCCACCAATTAATTGTCTTATTAGATACAGGTGCAGCTGATCTGTGTTACACGACGACCACCCTGAAGCGTCTCCATAGTCTACGGAAGGAAGACCAATATGTCAGGAGTTGATGGTGCTAGGTTACCTGCATACCGTTCTCTGCCTTTACCGGTAGAACTAGGCCATTTGAAGGCCTCACATGCTTTCAACTGATGGTGTTGCACGATCACCCTAGAGTCATCAGGATTGATTCCTTGCACCACCACGGCTGTGTGGTGGATCTAGCAAATATGCTGTTGATACAGATCCAGGGTCAATACCATACTGTTTAATTCCTGACTCACATGCTGTAGCAGCGATATCCATCAACAACAAAGTATGACGTCATAGATTTATTCAAGAATCATGAACTTTTCCCAAAACTTTTACCTATCCTGCAACAACACTTGGAAGCATTTGCAATCAACAAACACGATTGTGGCAGAATGCATACCGTCATTGAGGTGCCAGGCCCGGCACATGAGAGAAAAGGCAATATCCATTTCCCCTGAAGCCTTACCTTCTCTTAGAAACAATTAAGTCATTCCTTAAACAAGGAGTAATCAGAACCTGTGTCTCCACTGCCAACTCTCCTGTTTGGCCTGTGAAGAAACCCACAGGTACCTGGAGACTTACTATTGACTACAGGAAACTGAATCAGGTCACTCCAGTTGTTCCCCAACTGTGGCGTCTGCACGGATGTGCTTGACTTTTAACACCAGATCAGAAATGGTTCAGTGCTCTGGACATCTCCAATGGTTTCTGGCCATTACCATTGGCTCTCAAGAGTCAATATAAGTTTGTCTTCACTTTTGAAGGCGACAATATCGTGGACTTCTTGCCACAGGGGTTCCATAACAGCCATCCCTCTTCCATCTCCACATGATGGATGCCCTACAAGGTTTCTCAACCCCCAATGTCTCTTACAATATGTAGATGACCTGTTGTTGGCTACTGCCACACAGGAACAACATCTGGATCTCTTGGATGAACTATTGACTCTTATTCAAAGAGCAGGCTTGAAGTGTAATCCTGCAAAAGCACAACTATGTCAGAAAGAAGTACTCTTTCTGGGTTTGAAGATAACAGATCAAGGTGAGTCCTACTTGGAAAAGATTCAAGGGTTGCAAGACTTGCCATTACCTACCAGTGTGGCAACTCTTGAGGAGGTTTCTAGGTAGGTAAATTACTCCAGAGTTTTATTTGTGATTTTGCACAGAAAGCCACTCCACTATGAATTACTCAAAAGGACGCTCCATGGAATTGGGGCCCTATTCATACCAGGCTGTGACATTACTGAAGCAGGCCTTGGCCTCCGCCCAGCACTGGTAAACCCCAATCCAACATTACCATTCCATCTAGAGTGTACCACTCTGACATTGCTATGTCAGCAGTGTTAGCCAAAAGGTAAATGGCACTTTGAGACCTATTGCATATGCATCACAGCTCTTGACCCCAGTAGAACAGAAGTATGGCCTTTGTGAAAGGAATCTTCTGGCCACTTATTGGGTGGTCAAGCACTTCCTGTATATCATTGGGTACTCTCCACTGATTCTTAACACCAATCATACTCCTACTACCTTTTTGCTCTGAGATAGAGTGAAAGATTGATCAGTCTCTAACACCAGGCTGACACATTGGTCATGCCTCCTCCAGGATAAGGGATATTCAGGTCCACCAAACCAAAGTTCCATCTCTACTAGCACATGGCCTCCTCTTTCAGGGGGCCCACGACTCACTTTGCAGTCACCTGATCTTCAGATCCAGGTCCATTCTTCCCTGCCACCCCTGAGGTATTAGAAAACACCTCCTTGTGCGCATTTTCACCGATGGATAAGCATCATATTATCAAGGTGAACAAATTGCAGGGATGGGTATCATGGTGGTGTATCCTTATGGGAACACTGTCAAGATATCTAAACACTGTACTGTAGCTTCATCACAGTATGCAGAGCTGGCAGCAGTGGCCTGTGCATTAGAGTTTGTCCAACATGGAACTCAAGACACCATCATTTTACTGACTCTAATTGGGTTTGTTGTTCCTTACAGAATTTCTCCCTTTCTGGGGAAGAACTCCTTCCTCTCTTCTGATGGCAGCTCAGTGAAATACAAAGAATTGGTGATTTACATACACGCATTAGGTCAGAAATACCCACATAAACTTTATGTACACAAGGTTAAAGCTCACTCCTTAGCAGTCCCTACCACGCATTCAATGACACAGCAGACACCCTTGCCAAGGAAGGAGCCGAGGGGATGTCTGGGTGATGGAACATCCAGAGGCCAATGCGGCTGTACAGGTTGCAGCTCTTAAAAGAAATCTGAATCTTTTTCCCCTTGGACCTCTCAGCAGCCCAACACTTGGACACTGAACTCAAAAAGTGTTCAGATTCTTGGACAAGGGTACTGAAGAAAGACTTCCACATAACCCTTACCATAGGCATGAAAGTAAATTACACTTATCCCTGATGATAAGCTCATTTGGTTCCAGCCAAAGGATACTACCACCAAATTGTGGGTAGTCCCTAGACATTTGAGATCTGAATTTTTGCACCAGGTACATGACACCCACTGGTGGACACCAGGGGCTGAAAATACCTCCAACGCCTCAAAACCACCGCCTGGTAGCTAGGATTACCAAAGATGTTAAACAGTACATTGATAATTGCCTTGTTTGTGCACAAAACAATCCATACCTACAAAACGAAATGCCAAACTTTTACCACAGAGACATACTGGCCCTTGGCATGCCATCCAAATTGATTTTATTGGTCCTTTGACCAATACCAGCGAAACAACAAGTATGCCCTTGTAGTAATCGATCTATTCTCTAAGTGGGTAGAGGCTTTCCCACCAAGACTTGCACTGCAAAGTCAACCACCAAAATCCTGGTAGAACAGATTTTTCAGGTGGGGCCTGTCTCTCAAGGTAGACTCCGACAAAGGAACCAGTTTACAGGTGAGTTGATGAAAGAGTCCCTTGAACTCTAGGGGTTCAACAAAAGTTCCACATACCTTATCACCCTCAATCCTCAGGTCAAGTAGAAAGAGCTAACAGATGGATTAAGCAAATGCTTTCCAAATTCATTGAGGACAATCCCAAGACCTGGGATTCCTACTGCCTTTACTCCTTATGGCAATTAGGACGCCCTCAGCCACTACCCAGCTTACACCCTTTGAGGTAATGACTGGCAGACAAATGAGACTACCTGAACACTTGCTCTTTGATCTGCACACCCCACTGTGGACCGAGTGTCTGTAGATCAGTATGTGGAAAAACTTAGAAAAGACCTCATACACACACACACTTGTATGCTGTAAATTGCATGGGCAAGGCCCAGCAACAGTCAAAATACAATTTGACAAACATCGCAAGAAGTGGATTGGCAAGTTGGAGATCAGGTCATGGTACTCCGATTTGACATCCCACCCACTCCTTCTCCAACAAGTGGGAAGGCCCTTACCCCATTGTCAACAAGCTCAGTCCAGCAGTCTATCAAGTTAGACTCCTCCACAACAATAAACTGACTGACAAATGGTTACATGCAACCAATTGAAACTGTACAAAGGGCTTAAAACTCACTCTTCCTAACCCCCATCGGCGGAACTGTACTAATATACTAATCTTTCATCTTCCTTTCCAGATACATTGACAAGATGGCTATCTTGTTCCTATCTCTGCTCCTTGCAGGAGTACTCCCTTCAGCCAAGGCACGGTACCGGACCTCCTTCAACACCTTGATCCTCCAGCACCTCCTACAGAGGAGTTTCCATCAAAATTCCAGACACTATGATTACTGTCCAGGAAGGTTCCGATGCATACCTCACTGCCTCGGTCATTGCTCCTGACAAATCTACCCTTCAGATTAGTGGCAAACCACATCACAAGGACAAGTTCTCCTGTGGCCAAACTCTCTAAGAGGAACTTTCCAGGGTTGGCCCAATGCTAAATTGTCCCCAATGGTACACTGTCCTTGTTATAAACTGCATTAAGACACTCTGGTTTGTATAACATTACTGCTTTAATTGACCCTTCCTATTGTAACTCTCTTTCTCAAGATTCTGCCGCAGATTTTGTGCTGTACACCACATGGCCTCTGCTGCCATGTATCTATCTATGCTATCTCCTACTGAGAAACAGCTTTTGGAATGTCCAAAACATACCCCTGGTCCCGTAGTGGTCTCACAGCCACTGCCCTCCCAGGTTCTTTGATTAACAATTTACAGTTTATGCATATACCTGTTTTATTTAACCTTACTTATTGGAATATGAAAGAATTTAGTATGTGTCACAATACCAATACATCTGCATTTTACAGTACTTTATTGCTTGACAGTTTAGCTGCATTTCAAATACGTACAAAGATCCCTTTACTGGGGTTTATTCTACTGAACACAGAGGTAATTTTAGGAGAAACCTCCTCCTAGTACTCTTACTCATAAATGTACTAAGCGTGAAGTTGACAGTTCTGATGTCACGGGTGCCAGGAACTGTCACAGGTCTTTGGTACTGCTATGTCCATTTGGAACAAAGCAGACATTGCTGCTATCAAAAGTCATTCTGCAAAGTTTTCCACTGGTTTGGTTAATGATGTTCTACCACCTTTATTGCATGGTGTGGATGGTCTTAGCCAGGAAGAAAGATACACTGTATACAACATGCGACATTGCAAAAGCCTTCACTGATTCTAAAGATAAGATTAGCACTCATACAACAGAATAATAGAAAGCTGATAGACAATACATTGGTAGGGGAATACTTTGTTCTGCATATGGTTCATACATACTCACTACCATTAACAACCTTTTCAGAGACTTGAAACTGGTAGGATTCCTGACATTATACGTGACAGACGTCTACTAAATGGTATTGTCCTAAATGTAAATCTCCATCTTGTATTTCCTATGTATGCAACAAACTCTGTCCATTCCTCTCTCCACAGCTTGAAATTTGGGTTTGTGACCAGACATCCAAACACTGGTCCTTGTTTTTCTGCCAAGAAATGTTCTATAACAGATACCATGTTTGTCTCTTTTACTGTCTCCTTACCACGCTTTGATCCCACTACAGCTTTGTTCAACAAACTGGCACTGGTACATTCCATAGGGCATTTGGATGGAGACATCTACGAGAATGCCTGGATCTACCTCCTCTACTGGTCTACCATTCCTTCCTGGATGCCTGGGTGGCACGCACATGGACTGTTGTGCGAAAACATACATCTACCTGTGCCGATGTGATGTGTTTGATGTTATCGCCCTGTTTGTGGCTACTCTCAGACAGCATTGACTGGACTTTCACTATGGATGATGACATCACTGACAATGGCACCTACTCTTTTGAGTCAACACAGTCACGGATCAGCTCTACCAGTCCTATCGTGGGGAAGCTCATCCCCTGTCAACATGGATTTCAAGATGACCTACACATGCCCTGTCCAGTTGCAAAAATGGAGACTGCCTATGGTACGATCACAGTACAACTCAGATGGTGAATACTACATAGTCACTAATGTCAAAATGTATTCTTATGGTTCTGTTACTTGTGCAATTGATTACCCCAACTTCTGTTTTGTTCCCCATCAGAAAACTGTTATTGGACACACTGTCATAACCCCGTCCCCTTATGGAAGCAGATATTATTGATGGTAATCCAGACTATTTACTTACACTTGAGGAATACCTACCCCTACTTTAATGTACACATAGATCCACTGACACTTACACTGAAATCACTTTTAGATAGAAAGGACACACACCTCATCCACATCAGCAATAATATAACCAAAGCCAATGAAGCCATTCTTGACCTGAAGAATGATGGAGCCATGAATAATGCTTTGACTAACACTTGGTTAGAGATTACTTTTAAAGGTTTTGTTATAATGCAAGCATTTTGATATTTACTTTGATTATTATGCTTTGCTGCCTATAGACTCTTCGCCTAACACCATGAGCAGCTTGAGTTTCTTTACAAGGCTTGTGCCTCCGGATTGTAAAGACCCACTGCTCCCTACCCACTCCTACATTCGCCTGTGTTGCCCTTTTAGGCAACAAGGGGATTGTTACATGAGGTCTCTGCACCCTAATTGATACCCTCAGGGTACACGTAGACAGCTAATGTTTAGGCATAGGCTATACTAATACATAGGGTATAGGGCATCTACCATATAAGAGTAGATGTCAGGATATGAATACATATTATTGTAACTCACTTTGCTTGCTAATGCACACATTGTACCATGTATTTTCTGTCTATTTCTTACTTGTCAGATGCCAAGACACCTGTCCTTGAAGTAATTGTAATGTGTAAGGCAACATTGCCATCTTTCGTGATGGACACCACTTCACCGTGTTATGTAAGACTTTGTATAAAACGTCTTTGTTCTAAAACTGATGACTTTACAGAATTATATAATGTTATCTTGGACCGTGGAGCCACCGCTAACTTAGCCAATAGGGCTCATCTCTGTAACTAGAAATGTTTCTATCTTTCAGTAACCATAATAATTATCACAGGTATATGATGTTATGCAAGGCTTTACACCTCGGAGACCGAGAGATCCCAAGAGACTACAAAGAAACCTCGAGGTGTAGGGAACACTTAGCACTGGCTCCCGGTTCGTATTGGTAAGAACTGCTTAGGGCAACTGTGATTCATCCCTGTTTGTAGTAATAAACTTGTTTACTACTTGAATGCAACTTGTTTGTGATTATTGCATCTCCAATATTGCCAAGAACCTGAAAGTGAGGTTTAGACCTCTTACACCTGACTATCCGAAAAGTCTGGTCAGAACAGACCAGATTTAATGCTAACTTTACACCACTAGTACACAAAGAGGAACTAAATACAGAAAAAGTATCATGGTTGACCTGAACTGTTTAAAACATTATGTTTTTCAAAGTTTCCCCTGAGATGTCAGCAGCTCTTTAAAGGTTTTATATTCATTTAACCTTTTTCTTTCTTAGAAAAATGAATGCCTCCTCATTATTTACAGAGCTGTCTACCAAATCTACAGCTGCTTTCCAGTTAGCCATCATTTTAGGCATAAGGAATAACCCACAATGGTGTTTGTGGTCACACTCCAATACACTCACACTTTGGGAGAACTGTATGCTAACTTCTTTCAACCACTCAAGAAGTGTACATCTTGGAATGCAGTCACACGGCCTGAAGTGTGGTATGCCTCATAAAATGACACAGATTATAATCAGATACAAAATATACAAAACAAAACACTTAGTGTGGTTGGTTGTGAAACTTTACAAGGAGGCAGTATAGCACAATGGTTTAAGGCTCTGAGCTGCTAATCTGAACACCTGAGTTTGAATCCCACAGCCCCCACTTGCATACTGTGTGACCTTGAGCAAGTCACTTAACTTACCTGTACTCCCAGGTTGCACCTGTAAACAAATTTTCAGCTTAGTCGTCTCACCTGGTTAAACAATTGGGAAAAACATTTTACATAATCAGGGGTTATGTTAATGTTCTAGTTACTCTCCCTGGCGGTGTAATGTAGTACGAGGCACTGCTGAGTACCGCATGCCCAGGGTGATTATCTGAACATTAGCATAACTCCTGGAAGTACTTACTGCAGTTATAAAACTGGGTAAAAATAAAGATGTTGTGCCTTTGCTTATATTCAGTAAAAAGGGTCTGAAGGTTGAACTTTGATAAGCTAGTTCTTCACCATCTTCTTCATGCAGCATGTGTGTGTGTGGGGATGCAATGGTCATGCTCGAGACACCGCCATGGCAACACTATCACCACAGCATCTGAACCTCAAAGCAGCGGTCTCGCATTCTTGCTGAGACCATTGCACTGTACTGTCTTTGGTGTACTCATTGAAGATCTGCACCTACATTTGCCCAAGTATAGATACGTGCAGAAAATAACTGTCCATGCCATGATTGCCATAGTATTGTACATCTGGGGTGCAGCAAGAATATATAAAACAAAATAGCAATCATGGTAGCACTTGCTTACTCACGTCACCGACTCCAACTTGCCCTATATTACTGAAGGCAAGAAGGTGAGGGGGACAGGAAAAGGAAAACAGGCAAATGACTGTACTGCAAACCAGTAAACTCAGTTTCCGATAGAGTGGGAAGATGTTGGGAAAACAGATGGGAGGCGAGTGGCACAGTGACTGGTGCAGCAAGGTATGCTTTTGCTTTCAAGCCAGTGTGAATGAAGCACAAACCAGAGGACAAGACAGCAAATGAACAAAATAATACTGTAGCACTACTGAATATTCAAAATGAGGGAGAAATGTGTTTGTATCAGTGACTCTATCGTTGATATGAGTCTCTCCATATTAGCGGTAGTCCTAATGCTGGATCAGTGGTCTACAAAATATTTTAAAGAGAGTGAAGAACTAAAATCGATGCTCATATGAAGCAGCTGTTCAAGTATATTAATTAAAGATTAAAGCAAGGATAGTAGAATGTCAGCAGCCAATCACATCTTTCCACTTCCCAGACCCTTTTAAAAGATTTAGTAGAAGCATAGCTGCTCAGCTCTAGCTGGCCAATCAGATCTCTGGAATCCCTAACAATCTAGGATCCATTTTACTATTTCTGAATATAGCTTTTTAAAGCACCAACTTTGAAAGTTGTGTGCATAGTTCAAAAGCTTTTGAGATGAATCTAGCCAGGTTATTTGCTTGAAGCCACAGCATCTCATAAATAAGCCCTAGACCCTTGGCTCCTGCAGAGTGCACACAGTCATCACATGCACAGTGCCGCCACTCTCTGTTTTGGCTATAAACTCTTCCTGAATAATTTCATTAGCACATGGGATTATATTTATTAAATTCCCCATTGCCCCTTTATCTCCATTTCTGTCTCCTTCCCTTTCAAGTGGCACTCAACAGGTAGTGGCATTGCAACCTTCTCTTCTGCAGCTCCTTGTCAATGTAGACCATAAAGAGCAGAGTGAACCTCAGCCTAATGGTGCTTGAGACACTGATCCTTTTCTCTCTTTCCTTTTTTTTTTCCTTGTGTTACTTCTATAGAGATGAGTATGGACAGAGTAACCCGATGCTTGAAGCAGCAACACCTGAACACATGTGATAAAGCTGTTCATCCCATTAGCACATTAAGCAATATACCATGACAAGGAGTGGGTATATTGGTGGTTTACCACACCTGATGTGGTTCGGTCATGAGGCACAGCGGTGACTTAACCACACAGAAGTGGTAAATCCACCCATATACCTACTCCCTGTCATGGTATACAGCTATTATACAATGTTCAACTTGTTTTTGTTTGTTTTATAGTGATATAAAACTTTTACAGTGGGTGTACTGGAGGATTTATCACGGTCATGTGATGTGTTTTGACCAATGAGGTTACCTGATTTTCATACCCCATTGTATAATTCATGATTTAAAGTTTAAGTTTGTGTACTGGTAGAAAGTCTCTGTACCAGTGCAGCAGTCTAGTGAGCCATGGCGCCAGTTGTAAGTAAGCTATTTTCAGTATTCTCAGAGTGGGGTAGTGGGTCTAAATTATTTAAGGACCAAGTCTTTTATGATGGTTCCAGATTTCTCATTTGAAACATTACCTTGAACTCCAGGTAATCACAAGTGTGTATTTTGGTTTGCATCTGGGGGCTATGGTCCTGAATTTTCTCACCTGCCTTCTCTCAATGTTATGCCCTCTCATCACCCCTTCCTTCTATCCCTCTTTCTCCTTATATGCTACCACTTCCTCTGATACTCTCTTAGCTCGTCTTTCCTTCAGCCGCTCTAAAGGGAATAGTCCAGACAGACTTGATGCCAAGCTTCTTTCATCTCTTTGCTCCTGTTATAGTCTCCTCGACTTCTGAACTCCTTAATCTCTCCTTTCTCATAAGTACTGTCCTTGTGTTTGGAAGAATAGCAACATCATCCCATACACAAAGAGAGACACTTCTGTGCATAACTATCACCCTACCTTTCTCTTCCTGCTTTGGCCAAACTCCAAAAGCCCTTAGTTCTTTCCAAACTTACCCTTTTCTTGACTCTTCTGTCTTTCTTAGCCAATACCAGTACAGCTTCAGAAAATTCCACTTCACTGTGACATCTATGCTGCTACTGTATGACACCATCAAGGTAAGGAATCAGGGTCACAAAGATAGTTTTGTTGACCTAGCTAAAAGTCTTCAACGTTGTTGCTCACCAACAGTACTGGACAAGATTACATAGAAACATAGAAACATAGAATTTGACGGCAGATAAGGACGCTTGGCCCACCTAGTCTGCCCATTTCTCCACCTAACAGATAAGCTGCAGATCCTAGTTAACCAACAGCTTACTTCCTCCTACCCCTACTAGGACTGCCTTATGTCTGTCCTATGCATTCTTAATTCCCCACTGTTCTTGACTCCACGACCTCCTCAGGAGGCTGTTCCACACATCCACAACCCTCTCTGTGAAAATATACTTCCTCACATTACCTCTGAGCGTCCCCTCTATCTTCAAATTGTGCCCCTTGTTCTTGCACATCTCTTTTCTGAAAGATGCTACCCTCTTGGACTTTGTTGATTCCCTTGAGGTACTTGAAAGTTTCTATCATGTCCCTCTCTCCTTCTTTCCTCAAGGGTATACATATTAAGCTCCTTTAGTCTTTCTTCGTATGTCTTCTGGTGCAGACCCTGCACCATTCTGGTTCCTCCTCTGGACAGCCTCCACTCTGTCTATGTCTTTGCAGAGATGGGGTCTCCAGAACTGCACACAGTACTCAGATGGGGTCTCATGGGAGCCAGGCTCTCTGACCTTACAGTCAAATGGTTTAACTCCTACCTGATGGACAGATCCTAGTCAGCCCTCATTTGTGGCACCCTCCCCACCACTAGTTAGTCAGTGATCTGCAAGACTCTGTCCTTGGCCCAATCCTGTTCTAAATCTTTCTTAATGATGACTAAAGCCCATGGCTCGTCATACATTTACGTGTATGCAGATGACACTGTGCTTTTCTCTGACTCTTGTTCCTCCAACTTGACAGCACTAGTCCAGTATGACTTTAACAGTGATCAACACTGGTTCCACACCAGTCAGTTTACTCTGAATGCCAAGCAGGCTGTCTCCGACATTTTACACCAGACAGTGTCATACTAGAATCAGATCCCACCACCCATATCTAAATGATCCTGGATTGCCCCACACTGGAAAATTTTCCCATAAAATCCTACTGAGGTGGCCATTTTGTATCATGGTTACCTAAAGTACCATTCTCGAAACAGGGTTTTAGAATTTTAAGCATTCTGCTGCTTAAGGAGAACTGCACTGAACCTGGAAGCCATTTTTCCTGATAAGCTGTTTTGAAATACTGGCTCAAATTCTGCTATTGTTCCATCAGTACTGGCCTTTAGTAAATTCACTAAGTGTTTCTGAGTTACACAAATGAGATGGTTACAATTTTAGATCTGTATGATGTAGTTTATGACCTTTGGTAAGCTCTAGCAATGTTGTCACAATGTACCTGTATTCTACTTGAGAATTATGTGGTAGAAAGGGATATAAACAACATCATACAATCTACCAATTTCTGAATCAGAAATGCACAGTGAGTTAACTAAAATGCCATTAATGATGGAACAATAACAGAACTGGAATCAGTATTTAAAACTGCTGTTACAGGAAAACATGGCTTACAGGTTCAATGCAGTTCTCCTTTAGCAACAGAATGCTTAAAATTCTAAAACCCTGTTTCGAGAATGGAACTTAGGTGTCTGTGCTCCACAGAAATAAAACCCGATCCCTCCTCTGGCCTATGGTGAGATCACTGTAAAATGATCCACCCTGTCTTTGACTGTGAGGATGTGGTTTATAGTGCTGCTGACAAAGCCACACTTGCCGAACTGGGCCACCTGATCACTTCCTTCTGTCACTTTGCCCATGGTTGCCCTCTTTGCACCCATCATTGCCCCTCTACTCCTCCATCTCTCCCTCTCTTGAAGGCTGTTACCTCTATCATTGTGTCTTCCTCATGTCCAGGTTCCTGTCTAGCTTCCCTTTCTATCTACTCTACCACCCCCTCACGCTGAAAGCTTAATCCATGGCCTCACCTCCCATGCTTGCTTCTGGGTTTCCCCACCCCAAGTTTATGTTAAGTCATACCTGCCCACATGTATGCTAGTGTTAGTTCATTCTAGCAGTAATATGTACTTGACTGCTTCTGCCCTGTTGCAGCCTCTGTCAAGCATGATCAGCAGTGTTTACATTGCCCAGTGCATTTCTTTTTGCTACCTGGTGATGCTGTACTATGACTGTTTTCACATTATTGTGTAGCATCTCTATTTTTTGTTTCGTTTCTCCACCTGCCATTCTGGTCCTGGTGGCCCCCAGTACCATCACTGATCCATCTTATGGACGTACAGGTTGACCACCACTTACACAGAGCTGTATTGGTGGTGGCCAGCCACATAGGGTTGTCTGGCACCTCTGGGAGGAAGCCAGGCAAGCTGAGGCATTTTCCTCCATTTTCTCCCCAGGGCATCTGTGAATGACGCACACATGCTCATGTGTATTAAAACACAAGTGTGCTGTATCAGTGTGTGACCCTTCATGTCTGCTGGTCCTGCCCTCGGCATCTGCTAGATGGCAGGCTAGTGGGACTCACAATTTCCCTCCATGAGGGAAGAGACCTGTCTTAGGATGCTCAGTCTACTCTCACCTGGCGAGCCCCCAAATTACCCTGGTCCGTTCCGAACCCGGGTTGTCGGCGTGGCTGGAGGTAAGGCACCAGTGCCTCTGCCCTTTACACTACTAAGCCAGCTTATAGAATCTCTATTACATTGTCTACTTTTAGCTTCTTGTGTATGCTTTTGATTTACTTTTTATGTATTCTGCTAATTTTTCTGTGCCTTTTTGCCCCGTCTTTTCCCCTTGCACCTATCCCTGCTTCTAGAAAAATGAGCTGTTCAAAGTTCAGTAGACCTTCATAGTCAAATGTTTAGAAAATAAATAATTCTTTACAGACCTTAGCAACATCACTTCTTTTTTAGGGTAGATTTTTGTAACTTTAAAAGGGTGAGCATATTACAGTTTGTCAATCTTTAGATAATAATGGCCGCCACATAGTGAACGGGCTTCCAATTTCTGTGCTTGATTTATGTCAGCATTGAAAGGGCTCGACACGTTCGAAATGCATTCATGTAACTACCCATTCTCACAATACTCTAAAACAGCATCAACAGCAATTGTACATGTCTGTTTATACTGTACATCATTTGATTAAGTCTGACTTTTCTGGCTGCAAAATGGCAACATTTAGGTACAGATTAAGAGTAAAATGACTACTAACTGCAGGTCAGTATACTGCATCGAGAGGTGGTGACATACAGGTGTCCAGTTTTAATATGTGAGTGGTCTGAGTTAGAAAATTTCCTTTTGTAAATGCCAAAGAACTCCGTTAAAGGAGATACATCGAACCTTCAAGTCACTTCTTCTTGTAGATACTGTTTTTGTTTTCTGCTTAAATATTGGCTTTGATTCTGTTATTGTTCCTTCTTTTCTGTCTTTTGACTAAATTCAAAGGTGTTTCTGATTTACACTGGTGGTTACTACCACTATAGAACTCTTTGGTGTAGGGTATGTCCCTTTTACACAGAGTTCCTCAGTAGAAAACAGATGCATTGTGGCTTATCAAGGACATAAACTTCATCATACAGTTCTAAAAGATCCTTACTATCAAGGTGTAAATCCAAGCGCACAAGCTCACTACAAGGCCAGTAAAGATGGAACAATCACAGAACTAGAACTGGTGTTTGAAACACAGCTTCTATAGAAAATGTATTTTATTCTATTTATTCACAAATTGGAGACCAAGAGAGGAACACTGAACCTAGGCACATTTTCAGGCGCAGCTCAGGGAAGGGGTATTACAGGGGAGTAATGCAACAGAAAGTACAAGACACAAGTAATAAAGACAGTACACATTGGAACAAGCAACTCAAAATATTGTAGATATGATTGGACAGCAACAGTACTGTACAGAGTGCAGATGAGAAGTACAAACATAAAAATACAATAATGCGGTATTATTACATGAAAAGGAGGAGGTTTTCACTGAGAGGGTGGTGGATCCTTGAAATGCACTGCCTGGCGAGCTGGTTCAGAGGTCCACAATGGAGGGCTTCAGAGAGAGTGGGACAGACACAGAAAGTGGATGTATCAGATGATGGCCTGTCCTAGGGGTGGGGATGGATGATAGGGTTTCTGGAACACAAGGGGAGGGCCTCGGTACCCAACTAGGAGCTGAGCTCGAGCAGACTCGATAGACCATAAGGCCTAATCTGCTGGCAATTGGTATGTTAGTGCAATGGATATTGCCCAAACTTTGACTGCAACATCCCAAGGTCACGATTTGTATTTTCACCTTAAATTCAGAATTTAAAAAAATACCTCCTGATGTAGTTTTAAAAGTTTATGTCTGTGGCTTCTAGTTTAAAAGAGTTTCCACAGCCATCCGGCTGCTGCATGCATTCCACGTTTGCTGTTTGCTAATACACCCTTCAGACTCTACCATCAGTCAGCAGGGTAAATTAACATAATGAAAGTGAGGAATGCATGCAGCAGTCATGAGATGGCTACATACACTCTTTTAAACCAAAAGCCATGGACAAACATAATAAACTTAAAACTACATCGAGAGGTATTTTAAAATGTTTAATTTAAGATGAAATGCAAATCTGGGCCTTGGGATGTGGCAGGGGATGCTGGGCAATGTCCATTGTTTTTTTTAAAGAATGTTAAAAGAGAAGAAGTACAATAAGGCCAATAGAGTACAAATGCATCAAGGAGGGAAAATATGATACGGTACTAGGAAATAAAATACTTCTACTAGCTAGTGTACTAGAAGTAGACTTTTAAGGAAAAAGGAAGACCCACCAAGGTAGGGAACAAGGATGCTTGCACAGTGACATGAACATCACTGGGCAGGTAGGGCAGTTGCTAAAAAATTAAAGAGGCAGAAGGTGGCAGATGGAGGAAGAATCATAGTTAAGGAAGAAGGAGACAGTAGGTGGAGGGTTATTTGCTTCAGTAAGTGTAGTGGAGAAGTCACAAAGGAGGATTTTGAAGGAAAGTGAAGACGGGTACTAAGAGCCTAGGAAAGTTGTTCTAGAGAAGGGAAAAGCAGGAGAAGAAAGCAGATTGTCTAGTACAGGTTTTGAAGTGGGAACAACAAAGGAATGTGAATCAGATGAATGAAGGAATAGGAGGAGGAGCAGATAGATGAGAAGAGAGGAGGAGGAGACTGAAAGATAACAAGAAGGGGACTGAACCAGGATTTATAGTGATATCAGGAACTGTGAGATTGGCACCAGGAATCAAAAGGAGGAGAGAAGTCAGCATAGGAGAACAGAGCAGAGTTCGGGGAGGGTAGTTGAGAACAAATAGGTTGACGAGTGAAGATTGGGTCATGTCTGGCCAGAATACATTCAGATGCAACACTGTACTCCATATCCACATTATCACACACAGGTGGGTCATCTTAAGGGCAGTCTCTCAGTGGTCAAGGGTGAAGGTAGGTTTTGTTGTGAAACAATACAGTGCAATGCATCAAGTTTGGGTAGGAGCTTCTTAGGATGGCATCAATGTGGAAGGAGAAGTCAAGGCTTTGATCTAGCACACCCCAAGGTACCTGAAATGGAGAACTGCTTCAGTGGGTGACTCATCCACAGTCCAAATGACAGGAATGGTATGGAGCCTGACAAGATGCTTTTTACTGCCAAACAGCATGGAGACTGACTTTTAGCATTAGCAATAGTTAAGTTTAGCGGAACCAGCATTGAATGTTGTCAAAAGTATTCTAAAGAGTATTTTCCAGATCAGGAAGGGATAAGATGGACAGATGGGGAAGGGTTATGGAGAGGTGGAGCTGAGGAAGATGGGCCAAAGGAGGGACAGAGGAAACAAGAAGAGGGAAGAGACTACAAGTGATGAAATATTGATTAAAGGTACAGGCAATGGGAAGGGGGTCATTGGTGAGCCCTCAGTCTTGAGGACTGGTATAGCTGATGGTGAAAGGATCAAACACAGAATGAACAACCTTATAGAACTTTAATGGGGACCTAAGCTATTTTGAGCTTAGTGGCAAAATAATTTGACTGGCTTCCAAGAGATCCCTGGTACTGGCATTGCTGGGTCATTTGTACCACAGTAAGTCCTCTGGGGAGCAAGAGACCTTATCCTGGTATGATGCCGAGTCACAAGCATTCAAAGAAGCTATTAGGTCTGCAGATAGCCAGAGAATTAGGCTACACGCATGTGACCTCCTAGGGTGGAGAGGGGCATGTAGATTCCAGATGGTAAAGAATTTACAACTGAAGAAAGAGAATACAGTATATATTATATTTTCTTTTTATTTATTTACAATTGTTTGACCAGGAAAAGTACATTGAGCCAAAGCTCATTTCCAGATGTGACCTATACTACAGGTAGGTTCAGTGACTTGCTCAGGGTCCTATAGCATATAACACTGCTCCTACAGTTGACTAGAGGCAGATATGTTGTGTGATGTCAAAGATCTGCACCAAGTACTTAGCTGGGGCTTTGGGTTGACACAGCATACAGACACAGTACATTGCATGGTGGTCACTGGGGTATTGTGGAGTATGCCTGATTTTAATATATGAGGATGGTGTGAGGCAAGGATCCAGCCTACAAGGGAGTGCTTTGGGAAGTGAGGATTCAGTCAGGTTGGTTCAGTAATGAGTTGTGTTAGGTTTAGAGTATAGAATCCCCAGGATGAGTACCCCCTGTCCATTACCCCTTTCCCTTCTAATGCCCTTCCACCACCCCAGTATTCATTCTTCCCTGCCCCTTACCCCACCAGCTGCACCCTCTGTGACTTCTGCATCTGTACCCCCTACTTCTGCCTCACCCCTTTTCTCTACCTTATTCCCCATCCCCTTGAACCCTTCCCAGCCTGACTACTTCCTACTGGGCTTCCCATGTCGACCTCCCGCTTCCCTGATGATTTCCAAGCCCTCCCCTATCCCCACTGTTGTCAATTTAGAGCCCCCATTCCTTTCTACCCCAATAGTGATGCCCCTCCCATCCTTCCACCTTCTTGTAGTCTTCCCTCCTAGAGTCACCACCCCTCCTTCCTTATTAGCCCCATTCTACCCTTTTGTCCTTCACTATCTTTCCCCTACCTGTTTGCCATCCCTCTCACGCCCGCTTGTCCTCTCACCCTTCAGTATGTTCCTGCTCCCCTCTCTCTCTCTCATACCAGTGGTTCAACTCTATTCCTAGTCGATACCCCTCCACATCCTTCCCTAACGGTTCCCCTCCTATTTGTTCCCTCCATGCTACCCCTAGTCACTCCCTACCGCAGTCATCTGATCTCTTCCCTGGTACTCCTCGTGGTCTCTTCCTCCCCATCAGGAGGCGCCCACCTTGCCTCGGCGCCCTCCATTCTTCTGTCTTTTCTGTTAGTGCCTCTGATACTGGAGTCTGTTTCCCCCTAGTTGTTCTTCCTCCGTCCCCGTTGCCATCCCCTATTCCTCCCCAGCCAGGATGCCTACCATACTCATCTGCCCTGCTACTTAGACTCCTCTCTAACCTCCACAGTTCCTCCTTTAAACTAGCTAGTCATCAACAGACCTACCCCCCATCCTCCAAGCCAAGTCCAGGATCATGGTGAACCCACACCCTGTACACCCACACCCTTCCAAAGATGCCCGCCCTATTGACATGTGGCATCTGCCCCATTTTGCCCCCCCATCTTATGTTACGGGCTCTTACTCCCAGGTTCTGTACCCTACTACAATTGTTAGGCCCCTATTTACTCAAATTCCTGTTCCCCCACCTAGTCCCCCTACTACCCCTTGCCGAGCGGGTTAATTCAGTCTCATATCTCATCTATTAGATACTGTATTACTGAAGCAATCCTAAAGACTCCTTGTCCGGTTTTCATCCCTCAGCTATCATACTTTTTGTTCTCAGCTCTCATATAGTTTCACTTAGCCCAGTTAGAAATCCTATTGCACTCCAAGTATTACTCAGCTCAGTTAGAGAAATAAACAGAACAAATAAATATGTTTTATTACAGCAATCATAACAGCATAGCTCAGTACTTAGCTCAGTTAGAAAAATAAACAGAACAACTAAATCTGTATTATTACAGCAATCCTAAAAGTATCCAATCATTGCTTTGTTTCCACTCCAGAGACCCTGCTGTAATACAGGATCAGAGGACCCTTGGTGGGAGGGTGGGCAACTCTAAAGTCCTGGCAGAGCTCCGTTGAGCTCGCTCACTCCCCCTCTCTCACTTGCTCATTCTATGTCTCCCAGCGCTGCAGAGCTGCCCTTTTTTGTACTGAGCTCCTGCTTGCGTGGGCACTCTTATCTGCCCAGAAAGAAATTTATGCAGTCCTGAAAGAGCTCTGCTGAGCTCAGCCACCCCCCTCTCTCACTCGCTTTTTCTGTTTCTCCCAGAGCTGCAGGCTGCCCTTTTGTACTGGGCTTCTGCTTGCATTTGCACCTTTTCTGCCCACAAAGAAATCTGCATCAGTCCCGATACAGCTCTGTTGAGCTTGCTCACTCCTCTTCTCTAATTTGCTTTCGTTCTGTTTCTCCACGCTGCAGGCCTCTTTTTATGCTGGGCCCCTGCCGTGACATCCTTTTCTGTCACAAAGAAATCCACAGCAGTCCCAACAGAGCTCCGTTGAGCTTGCTACTCCCCCTCCCTCGCTCGCTCATTCTGTTTTTCCGGCACTACAGGCTGCTCTTTTGTACTGGGCTCCAGCCTGCATTGGCGCCTTTTCTGCCCACAGAAATCTGCAGCAGTCCCAACAGAGCTCAGTTAGTTCGCTCCTCCCCTCTCTCTCTGCTCGATTTCCAAAGCAACCATGCTATTCTGCACCAGAAGTGAAAAACACATTTCGGCCAGGATGTGAAAAATGACAGCTGTACTGCTCATAAGGAGGTGTGAAAAATGCCAGTGCTGAAAATCTGGTGTGAAAATATTACAAATTTGTGAAGTTATAAAGATTAACTTGAAACTGCACAATGCACACTTGTAACACATTCATTTATGGACTTTAAATCACCAAATTTTCAACATAGGCATTTTGGACCTCTGCTCATGAACAGTATCACTGTCATTTTCTCAATCTATCGAAACTGATTTCCCACAGCGACTGAGCTATTCGGCGTCAAGTGCGAAAACACATTTTGGCCAGGATGTGTAAAATGACAGCTGTACTGTTCATAGAGGTGTGGAAAAATGGCAATGTTGAAACTCTGGGTGAAAATATTATAAATTTAAATTCTGACATCGTACAAACTACCGATGCACACTCAATAAGCTACAAAATAATTCATCACTGTGAGCCCTGTTGTGTGTTTTAACTTAGAACTGCAAGAAGATTTTTCTGTATTCTGAGCCAGTGCTTCTCCTACAGCAATTATACCAGCTCGGGACATTTACAAACTTTCCCAACCTGAATCAGCTGTGAGAGGGCTGATCAGTGAGTGGCTGATACTGAGGAGGAGGGGCTGGACAGCGTATAAAGGTCTCGCGTTCCTGATTCAGAGTGCGCTACAAATAATTCATCACTGTGAGCCCTGTTATGTGTTTTAACTTAGAGCTGCAAGAAGATTTTCCTGTATTCTGTGCCAGTGCTTCTCCTATGGCAATTATACCAGCTTGGGACATTTACCAAACTTTCCCAACCTGAATCAGCTGTGAGAGGACTGATCAGTGAGCGGCTGATGCTGAGGAGGAGGGGTAGGACAGCGTATAAAGGTCTTGTGTTACTACTGCACAAGCACAGTTGCGTGAGAGCCACTCGGAAGAGAAATTTGAAAGATTTGGACAATAGAAGGTCATAACATTATTCTTACATGTCTGAAAAGTGCAAGTACAAACATAAATTAACTTGTTTGACCAGTATTTAAAGATATTTTGTCCTTAAGTGATCTATAGTTTTAAATATCCTCCTTCCTGTTTCCAGCTGGTGGCAGAAGCTGGTTATCAGTGTTTAGTAGCAATATTGATAATCTGGGGTGGGTAATTTTGAATACAGTTACTCTGGTTTAAGCTCAGTGTAAGATAGTTAAGTGGGTGATAAAAATGGGTTCACTTTTGAAATTTATTAAAATAGCAGTCCTTGTTTTATGTTTTTACAATTGATGATGTTAAGTCATCTTGTTTTATATGATTTGATATTAAGGAGAACGTTTGTTCTCACAAAGTAATCAGACAAAAGGCCTTTGTACCTCAATGTATTTAAACAACTCAGGTTGGCAGGATCATAAGTACGATGGTATTGTTCAAGAACTGCATTTTATCTCAGGGAAAATTACCTCATTACTGCTTTGTTTGCACTGTAATTATGAGATTATCTCATCTGTACATCCAATCAATGTGATTAATAGGCTAAAAATGTGCTTTAAGAAAGGTTTAATGTTTTCAAACAGAGTTAGGAGGTTAGTACTGTTATTATTGTTACTTTCAGGTACAGTATACATCCAAACCCAGGCCCTATGGCTGGGGTACCAATTGAAACTAAGGGTTCTTTAAAATCTTCCTTCACATGGTTCACCTGAATGTAGCTAGTTTAATAGCAAAAAAACAATTCTGGAATGCTGGGTTTTGAATTATAAGTTTGATGTAGTTGCTTTGATTGAAACTTGGTTGACTGATAATATCACTAATTCTGAAATTTTGTTACCAGGATATTCTACTTTTAGGAAGGATAGGGTAAGTAGAAGGAGGAGATGTTTGTTCTATGTAGCTGATCATTTGCTTGTACAAGAATTATTATTCCTGATAGTAAACTGTTTGAATCAATTGCTATTTCCATTACCTTTGGTGACAAAAAGTTTTGACCATTATAAATGTATATGTTCTGCCAGATAGATCAAAGAAAGGGGTTCCTGCTTTTTCAATTGTATTCAAAAGTACCAATAATAAGGGAGAGTATTTTGGTTGGTGATTTTAATTCAAATTGGTTGTCCACAGTTGAACATGAGATTAGAACAACTGTCATTGATCTTGGGTTTCACAGTTGATCGCTGGCCCCACTAGGGTGAATTATAAAACAGGGTATTCTTCAACCCTTGATTGGGTTATACTAATAGTCCATCACATATAATTAAATGTGGAATTCTCCTGATGGGATCAGTGATCACATTCTGGATATTCTTTGATTGGTCAGTTAAACCTCATAAAAAGAAGCTAGGATTATAAAATACAGAAGGCTCAGAGATTTAGATGGCCGAAGGTTCTTTAGGAGTAGCAGTTACTTGATTGGTCATTTTGGATAATATAATTGACAATAATGAAGCATATGAAATGTTGTCATTATTTTATTTTATTTGTGATAAAATAATACTTATTAGATCTATTAGGGTTAAGGGAATATCAGTGTTTGGTTCACCTAATCTATTGAAATTGATAAAGGAAAGAAATCAAGCATGGAAAGTTTACAGAAGGACTAAACAATTGGATCATCAATTACTCTATAAAAAGCTTAGGAATAAATGTCAATTAGCTATTCGAGCGGCAAAAAGGATTATTTCAAGCAAAATTTACAGAGTTAAGAGGAATTCAAGTGCAACATGGAATACAATTAATTTGTTAATAGGTAAACTGAAAGGGAGAAAACTGTGCATTAGAGAAGGATGGTAGTATTATTATGGATCCTAAAACTGTGCAGAAGCCTTTAATTTACACTTTACTAACTTGAGCAGGTGTAGTTCTAATGTGGGTAGTATGGCTGGTTCTTGGAGCCATTTGGATGCTCTCTTGCAACCAAGTGGTGATAGAATATATGGGGGTGATAATATTCCAAAATTTACTTCGTTTCTTACAAAAGGATGTGGTTGAGTCTGTGTCTAAAATGGACCCACGGCCTAACAGGGATCAGATGGTCTTGATTATAGGATATTGAAAAGGGTTATTAATAGTGTTGCCGGACTGTTGACAAAATTGTTTAATCATTCTCTTTGTTATGGGACCTTCCCAGATGTGTGGAAGAGTACAGTGGTAAAGCCTATTTATAAATCAGGGTCAAGACTTGATCCGAATAACTATCAGTCCAATTTCTATGCTGGCTCCCTCTCTAAAATTTTAGAGAAAATAGTTTCAGTTCAGTTGATAGAACATGTAATAAAATATAATCTTTGGTCAGACTCACAACACGGTTTCAGACCTAATCATAATACTGAGACAGCCTCGGTGAGGTTCACTAGTTAAGTTGCTAGAGCAATAGATATGGCAGATGTTGTTGTAGCAGCTTTTGTGGACCTCACCAAGGCTTTCGATCTAGTGAATCATGATATACTTTTGAAGCAGTTATCTTCTGTACAGTTGTCAGATGGGGTTATTTCTTGGTTTAGTGATTACTTAGTTAATAGGAATCAGAAGACACTAATCAATGGAACATTATCTGAGCCTTCAGTGCTGAAATGTGGAGTCCCACAGGATCATACTAGGCCTTGCTTTTTCATTATTTGTAAATTCTTTAGCTGTTAACTTTAAAACTACTGAGTTATTGTTGTATGCAGATGATGCAGTTTTGTTTTGTTTTGGTTCTAATTTTTCAACTTTACAAAATACTTTAAAACAAGATTTTAGTTTGCTTCATTATTGGTTTGATAAACATAAACTGGTGTTAAACTCAGCAAAAACCAAGACAATGGTGTTTTCTCATTCTAGGAGAGTGCAAACTCATGAACTAAAATTACTGATAATCTGGGTAATACAGTTGAACAGGTTAGGCAGTTTAAATACTAGGAATATTAATTGATTGTCACTTAGCATTAAATTCTCATGTTATAGAGTTAATTAGTAGGGTACATAAAAGGTTGGGGTTTCTTTATCGTATTAAGGACAATCTTACCGTTGATGTTAGATTATTACTTACGCATAGTTTATTGTTATCAATAGTGGATTATGGGTCTGTAGTATACTCTTATACTTCTGACAGAATCTTTTCTAGACTCGAGTTCATTATCATTCTGTTTTACGTTTTGACTCTGGTCAATTGAGGTTAACCACCATTGTTCTCTTTACAAACAATTTGGCTGTTTGTCTTTAGAGGGCGATTTAACTTTAGGGCATTGTAGTTTTGCACAAGGTTCACTTAGGTATTATACCACAAAGCATTCTTAGTTTATTCCCTAGGAATATAACTGGTTGTACAAGATTACAGAGCAGGGAGGGCTTTTGGTTCCTTTCTTTCATACAACTTTGGCCAAAATTCTTTGCATTTTACTGCTGTTATGATGTATAATCAACTTCCTAATAATGTTGCAAGACAAAGCAGTTATTTATTTTTAAGTCAGAACTTAGAAAAAATCTGTTGGAGAATTCAAACTGTAAATGTTATATATAATGTATATTTATGGATTGTAAACTGTTTTAACTTTGTGTGTATGTCTTTTGTATAAACTGGCCGTTTGTGAAAATGAGCATCCTGAACTTACCAGTATAAAATAAATAAAATGAAATGAAATAAAAGTCATTTTTGGATTTTTCACCAAATTTGCAGCATAGGCTTTTGAGAGCCCATCTCATGAACAGTGGCACTGTCATTTCATTAATCAGCCCTGAAAGGTGATTTTCATAGTGACCACAAAATCACCTTTCGGGACTGCATAATGCCATGGCAGTGGCTGAATTCATGAGGAGGGGTCCCAATAACCCCATGTTGAAAATTTGGTGCCAAAATCCCAAAATGCCTGAGATATGCACCAAAGTTAGAAAAACCCTATTTATGCCATTATACAGCTTACGGCATTTCTTCAGTTGCATGATCGGCTTTGAAGAGTGCAGACATGTTCCCAGTCCACCAAAGATCATCGTGCTGGGCTCTGGAGGTAAGTATGGGGTGAGGGTGTGGGGGAGACAGGAGTGCCAGAGGGTGAGAGCAGGTTGGGGACGGGCACAGATGCAACGAGGGACCATTTTCTGTTTTACAGGGTTTTAAAAAAAGAAAAACATCGCAGGATGATTTTTATTTTAAAGGGACATTTGGCATGTTAGAGTGGGCTCCCAACATGCCACCTAGAGTGTTTTGGGGGCTGTAACTGACGGGATTGGGCACCCCCATTGGCACATACAGGAGGGAGAGCCGAGGGACTGGGCACCCCTCAGCACACAATTCATTGGGGGCATTATGCCAACTGGGAGTGGGCTCCCTCATCAGCAAATTAAACTGGGAAGGGGCACTGAAGCCAGCGGGTTTGGACACCCCATCGGCAAAGAAAGATGGGGGTGCATGATGCCGAGCAGGAGTGGGCACCCCTCGGCATACAATAGAAACTTGGGGGTGGAGACATTATGCCAATGGGGACTGGGCTCCCCATCAGCAAACTGGGTTGGGGCATGCAAGGTACTGCCCTGCAATGATGGGTTGCTCCCTCATTGCAGCAGAAGGGCTGGCGCTGCAAGGCAGGCGGCCCCTGATTGTAGTGGCGAAAATGTTTCAAGGTGGTGGCATGCTGGCTGAAATATTGTCAGCAGCACGTGCCACAGCATTGGGAAAAGTGGGCCAAGCCTTAAAAAGCAGTGGGGCATTGGCCACAACAGTGCTGCACCTCCACAAGCTGCTTCTGCAGCAAGTTGTACAACATGTTTCTTGTGCATGTGTGCAAGTAAACATAAAAAAGAGAAACATAGATTTGGCATCAGAAAAGGACCTTTAGGGCCTATCCAGTCTACCCATTGTCCCTGCCTATTCCATCACCACTGACCCTAGGCGGTCATACAGTAGGTGTCACTCCCTCCCCATTCCTCTACCAAATATACCTCTGTGCCTATCCCAGCATGCTGAAGCTCCCCACAGTCATTTCCCCACTACTCCTCTGTCAGGCTGTTCCAGTCATCCACCACCCTTTCTGTGAAGAAGTATTTTTGGCCTTCTTTTCTCTGAAACAGACCATCTACTTGCACTTTGTTTACTCCTGTGAAGTACTTGTAGGTTTCAGTCATATCCCTCTTGCTCTCCTCACTTCCAGGAAGCATGTTGAGTTCCTGTAGCCTTTTCTGGTATGGCTTGTGCAACCCCCTCACCATTTTGCTGCCTCCTCTGTACCGCTTCCACTCTTTCAATGTCCTCGTGGAAGTGTGGCCTCAGAACTGGACACAGTACTCCAGGTGGGGCAGACTCAATGGAACATCAGTCTCTTTCTCACAACACAGTCTCAGTTTTATTTTGTTCTATGTAAGCTCACAAGATGAGTAGGAAATTGCCTAGTGACAAACCCCAGAGGGTGGCCTTTAATGGAGAACTCTCAGACATTAGGAAAGTCAGTACTAGTGTACCACAGGGATCCGTCTTGGCTCTGGTCCTATTCAACATTTTCATCTGTGATAATGAAGTAGGAATCCAGCGAATGGTCTGCCTCTTCCAGATGATATTAAGATCTGTGGAAGCATGGATAGAGAGGAAAGGGTGAGAAACATGACAGAGGACACAGAAAGACTGGAGAAGTGTACAAACATCATGCAGTTGAAATACAATGCTTAGAAGTGCAAGGTAATGCATATAGGATAAAAAGTCCAAAAACAGAATACAGAATGAGGGAAGCAATTATGACTGAAGAGAGGGACCTTAGGGTAATATCTAACAATTTTAAAATATCAGTGTAGTGCAACAAGGCAGTAGGGATGGTGAATATGATGCTGGGATGTGTACAAAAGTGATCAGTAGCCAGAGAAGCAAGGTGTTTCTGTCACTGCACAGGAACCCTCATTCTGCCCTCACCTGAGTACTGGTGCAGTTCTGGGACCTGCACTTGAAGAAAGACAGGGACATGGTGGAGCATGGCAGAACAGGGGTAACAACAATGGTCCAAGGTCAACAGTAAAAGATGGTGAGGTTGAATGCCTCAGCAGGTACACAGGAGACAAGAAGAGAGCAGGGGAAAGTCATGTTAGAGATGTACAAATACCTCTATGAGATAAATAAAGTAGACAGAAGAGAGTCTCACGTGAGAGGCTAAGGATTAAGTGCCTTACAGTGTGAACTACCCTCTCACCTTCATGGTGGTCCCTCCATGGCAGGGTTCAGGCACACTGGCGGGGCAATATGGGGAAGCTTGCACTGTGATCACCCATTCTGTACTTGTCATGTGGATAAATAGAGGACTTCAGGTTCCAGTGCTGCTAATCCAACACATTTCATGAGCACTAAACTCACACACACACACAAAAAAATTTAAAGGAAAAAGAAGAGAGTTGTTTGCACTGAGCAGAACACAAGTACCAGAGGAAAATCAGTGGCGTTAGCAGGTGGAAGATTTAAGAGGAACAGCAGAAAGCATTTATTCATGGAGAGAATGGTAGAGGGATGGAACAGGCTGCAAGAAGGTAGTCTGTTCAGCATCCATGGGGAGGGTGAAATATGGGTCAGACGGACACATGGGTCTGATAAAGATGGTGATAAATGGGGGGTGAGTAAAAGCAGTGACGAGCCACAGGCCTCACAAGCAACATTAGATAGGTAGGACTGGGCAGATCTCTCGTGGACCGTGAAAGCTTTTTCTGCCACCAATTTCTTTTTCTATGTAATAGCAGAGATGTGAAATCTGAATTCAGGTAGCACACAGGTTTCAGGGCTATGGTAGTCTCATCTCATTTCCTATCCATTAGCCACAAAATCCCTACTGTCATACACCATTTGGCATAATGATAGTGGGCAGTCTTTGCCAAAAGAGATCATGGACTAAAAGACTTAGCTAATGACCCTCAGAAGTAGGTGGTCTCTGGCTCTCCACAGACCACACCAGTGAGGTACACTGCAAGAGCAGTATGCAGAAGCCTCCACTGAGCTACAATACACATGCATTGTAATAAAGAGCAGCCAATGTGCTTGCAGAGTTAACATCACTCATGTTTCTTAAAGAGTAAGGGTGGATTTTCAAAAGTCATAGCATGGCTCTAGTTTCAAAAGGTCAAGCTACCTTCAGAATCTCTGTTTTATGGTACTTTACATCCAGTTTTGGGTAAAGAAGGCTAGACATAGATGTAAATAGTAGATCATGTTACACTGGATCTAAAATTGTGTCCAGGCACATTTATACCTGAACTTTGCAAACTGGACATGACTAAGTCATAGTTTTGATAATTGGACATAACTATGTCCTAGCTTTGAAAATGAAACATAGGGTGATTTCATTTATGTCCAAAGTTGTACAACAGAACGTTACATCTAGAAATACTGGCCCACATTTTTAAAGGAGATGCAGGCGCAAAGTGGAGATCGCCGCGCATCCCAAAAATGAGCAGAACCATGATATTCAAAGGGAGATGCACTGTGCATCTCTGGATACTCCACGTGCATCTATAATGTAGGCGCATGTAGAGGGGTGTTCCGTGAATGTGCGTGCATCCCTATATTCAACCAAATGTGTGGCACATCTGCTGTGCATCTAAGAGTTGAGCTGCCCAAATTTAGGCATGGAAAAAGCTTGTTTTAAATGGCCAGCCACCCACAGGCAGGCCACAGAACTGCAAGCAAACCATCCAAAGACAGCCCTTGGAGGCACACCAGGACATGCTCCAGGCACTCATGCACACAGCAGTAGTGCTAGGATGGAGGAACCCTGAGCCACAGGTGCGTGTCACCACCAGCACCATCCAGGGAGCAACACCCACACCGCACCTGGACATAGACACCCAGTAGCCACATGCCAGTGTTGTTGTGCGACCCCTGGTGCACCAGAGGGGTGGACAGCCACACTGCAGCACATGTACCAGGGGCCATGGCCAGCACCCATACAGCCTGCAGGGTGCTACCGGTGGTGGCATGCACCCAGGGTGACATCTAGCAGCGGTACCCATACTGTCTGGTGGTACTAGTGGCCATGGCATGGGCAGGGACCATCCAGTGACACCTCCATGGTGGTACCCTATAGGTGCACATAGGTGGGACCCACCCACTTGGTTATCCGGTCACTGTCTGCACACTGCCATCCCTTGCAGTGCCCACCAGGTGCCTCCCATACTAGGGTGTGTGGGGCACTGCAGGTGATTGTATGCAGCATATGGCGCTGGTGTATCACATGTATGTGGTAGCCTGAGCAGCCTGTGTCACCCTGTGCCCACCCTGTTGCATGTCCAGGTGACCCCTGTGGTCACTGTCCAGGTGGCCCCTGTACCCCTGTCCGACCATGTACATGGCTATGGGGTGTAGCACTGTACCCAGGACAATGCAGTCCACCCTCCCCACACAAACATTCCATCACACCTGCCTGCTAGGCTGCAGTTCCTACTGTTCACCTTTGTGTAGTGGAGGGCAGCACTGCAAAGCTGCAACTGAGCATGCCCAGGTTATGCAAATGGCCTGATTACATTCCAGTAATGAGTTGCAAATGTGGGAGATGGGATTGGAATGTGCAATGAGGTCATTTGCATATCCAGCTGAATATTGCAATGTTGTAGTTGTAAATGGAGTCCACTCTGAAGAAGAGGGTTACTAGTGAGGTACCACAGGGTTCAGTACTGGGTCCAGTCCTTTTAATGTCTTTATAAGTGACATTGCAGAGGGACTGGAAAGAAAAGTATGCCTCATTGCAGATGACACAAAGATCTGCAACAGGGTTGATACACAAGGAGGCGTGGAGGATGAGAAGGGACTTGGCAAGGTTGGAGGAATGGTCATAAGTATGGCAGCTTGGATTCAATGCAAAGAAGTGCAAAGTAATGCACCTGGGAAACAAAACCAAGGGAAGACTACACAATGGGAGGTAGTAACAACAACAAAATGGAAAGAGACCTGGGGTAATCATATCAGATGACCTTAAGGTTGGCAAGCAATGTGAGAAGCGGTAGGGGAGGGCTGGGGATACTGGGATGTACAGGGAGAGGCATCACCAGTAGAAAACAGGAAGTTGTTATCCCCTGTACAGACAGTTGGTGAGACCCCATCTGAGTACTGCATCCAGTTCTGGAGACCCCATCTCAAAAAGGACATAGACAGGATGGAGGCAGTTCAGGAGGGCAACTAAAATGGTGCAGGGTCTGCAAGAGAAGCCATATGAGGAGAGACTAAGGAGCTTAATATGTGTATCCTTGAGGAAAGGAGGGAGGGAGGACATGATAAAATGTTTAAATACCTCAGTGGAATCAACAAAGTCCAAGAGGTAGCATCTTTCAGAAAAGAGATGTGCAAGAACAAGGGGACACAATTTGAAGATAGAGGGGATGGCTCAGGGGCAATGTGAGAAAGCATTTTTTCACAGAGAGGGTGGTGGACGCACATGGAACAGCCTTCCTGAGGAGGTTGTGGGGTCTAAAACTCTGGGAGAATTCAAGAATGCATGGGACAGACATAAGACAATTTTTGTGGGGGTAGGAAGAAATAGGCTGTTGGTTAAATAGGATCTGTAGCTTATTCAGTAGGTAGGAAATGGGCAGACTAGGTGGACTAAGCGGTCCTTATCTGCCATCAAAGTCAAAGTCTATGTTGCGCACTGCACAAGTGGCTTTGCATCGCATTTCCCCATGATCACATAGGGCTCAGGTCACCTGCTCGCTACGCATCTCCCACTGCGCTACTCGCATCTTCAGGATATTCAGCCAGACATGTGCAAGCGCATCTGACAATGAATCTTCTGAATATCTCATTGTTTCAGGCAGCGCATCTCAGATCGCGCTGCAAGGCGCCATTAATTTTCAGCAGGGATTTTGAATAGGCCAGACAAGTTCCTACTAGCATTTAATCTCCCTACAGAGTTGGACCGTTACTACCCCAGCTACCCCAGCTCTTCATCTCCCCCTACAGTCCCCTCACCTAAGCCCTCATCTCCTCCTTAATATATTCCTCCTCCCCCTCATCAGACTATCCTTACCCCTTCTGCCCCGACCACCTACCCCTTTTACTGCTCATCCTACTGCTCCCTCTCTCCCCCTTCCTCTCTCTCTCTCTCTCTCTCTCTCTCTATTCCTTCCAGACCCCTTCCATACACCACCACACCCTGTACCCCTACCTCCCTCATCCCTCTGCCATCCCAAAACGTATTTAACTCTCTTCCGCACCTCCTCCCTTTCCTTCCCTCCCTCCTCTCCCCACCTAGACAAAGGGATCGGCCTCGCCTACACTCTCCCTTTCCCTCACCCTTTCTCCCCCTACTCCCTCACCCCTTTACTGGGATCCTCGGTCCCCTAATAGATACTGAATTTAGTGTGTTCTAGTTTTATTTCGTTACCCTATGCTATTTGCATTACTTGGTTCCTATGTAGATACTGAATTTAGTGTGTTCTAGTTTTATTTCTGTTACCCTATGTTATTTGCATTACTTGGTTCCCTATACAGGTACTGAATTTAGTGTGTTATAGTTTAGATTTGTTACCCTATGTAGTATCGTAATACTCTGTATTACTGTCAGTGTTTCTCAGCAATTGTACATTCTTGGCGTGGAGCCTTTGTAAATGAGCTTCTAGCTCAAGGTTGTAATCCAAGAGCGGAATAAATAAATAAATACATAAATAAAATATGAGGCCACAGTATGCTTTGAGCCCTCTCCCCAAGTCTCTTTTAAAAGGCCAAAATAAGTATATTTACCACTGATGTGTTTAACTTTAATGTTCTCTAGATTGTTGTTACTTTTTTTAGCTTAAACTTTTACTCAAGAAAATGTTAAGTAATACAACAGTAAGTCACAAAATTGATAACTTTCTCCTGTTACTGATCTACTAAATACTTCAGATAACACAGTATTTATTTCTCTGCGTTGTTCAAAAGACTCGGACTGTCCTCATCTGACGTCCTAGTTGCTGTTTGGGAGAGCACAGCTTCTTGTCATTGTAAAAACTATGATGTCATAAACAAAGGAATTATAAGGTCCCTTGGGGCCAGTCAAATGTTTTCATACAGACTTCTTAGATAGCCTCCTAGATGTGGTATTAACTCTAGAAAGGAAAACCGAACATTAAAGAAACATGGATTCCCTCCTCTAGTAGCGTTTGGGGCTGAAACACTGTGTTCATGAAAGTACATGCAAAGGTGCAGAGTTGCACTTACAGGGGAACAGTCAGCACTAAGAGCTCCATACCCAAGTGTAGACTTGGTCTCCATTTGCACTTCATGTGCATGAACCTTTTTTTACTTACTATTTACGTGGTATAGTAGATTTTATGAGACTAATTTTGCTTACTTCTGACTGACCTCTGCAGCTGACATTAGAGCAGGGCTGCAGCGGTGAGAGAGTCTAGAGCCTGCAGTACATGTCTGAGTTTATATAAGCTCTGATCTTTTGTTTGCTGGTCCTGCTGTCCTCCTGGAGCTAAGTATAGTCACAGAAGGCTGCACTTAGCCCTAGAAGAACAGTGGGACCAGCAAACATCTGATCAGAGCTTATAAAAGCTGCTAACATGCACTGAAAGCCATTGAATCTTTCCATACTGCAGTCCTGTCCTGACATCAGCTGCAGGGATTCTTGCATTTGTAGTTACAAAAATGTCAGCCTGGAGTAAGAAAATGTGTCTGATACAATTACTATACTACAATAAACAATAAGTAAAAATGTTTTACACAAAGTGCAAATTAGGACCAACCCACGGTGGTGGGGGGCTTAGTAGTGATTGTTCCCCTTTAAAGAGCTAGGGCTCAATTCTCAAAAGGGCTTAGATCAGTGCTAGCTGCAGCAAACAGCAGCTTGCACCAAAGCCTGATACCACGGACCTTGTGCCCGATTCTCTGTCGGGCAGGGTCCCAGTGGCAAAGAATCCTGTGGCTTACGGCAGCCGTGGCCATGTGCCAATCAGATGGCACACTGGGAGGTTGCAAACTGCAGGAGCAACCGTTTGCCACTCTAGACCTTGGTGGTCTAGCGATCCCCCTCAACATGCACGTATATGTACAGGTGTAGTATAACCTTTCCTGGTGGCCTATGCAGTCCCCCGATGTCACCTGCATACATCATTATAATAACCCCTCCCAGGTGGTCTAGTGCCCCCCTCCCCAATCCCAGATGTCACCCTTATTTATCATTAATAATAACCTCCCTTTCTGATGAGCTCATACCCCCAATCCTTGAAGACACCATATTTCATCAATAATAATAACTCCCTTCTCTGGTGGTCTAGTGCCTCCCTCCCCAATCTCGATGTCATCCATATACATCATTAATAATAACTCCCTTCCCTGATGGTCTAGTGGACCCCCCACCCAGCAGGTAGTGCCCTACACCCGCTCCCCCATCTCAAAGTACAGCGGAGACCAGCACAGCCACCTCTCACCTCTACAGCAGGTCACCAACCCGAACAGTCACTGAGTGCCTACTGTATAGTGTATGTGCTCACTAATCAGTCAGCATGTACACGATACAGTAGGCCAATGACATTCAGTCAGTGACCCACCATGGAGGTGAGAGGTGAGCGTGCCAGCCGCCGGGCAGTGCTTTGGATGGGGGGAGCAGGGTGGTGTGCACCACCTGCTGGGGTGGGGGGTTGGGGTCCACTAGACACCAGGAAGGGAGTTATTATTAATGGTGAATACAGGTGACATTGTGGATCCGGGAGGGGGGCACTAGGAGCACTAGGGAAGAGGGTTATTATTAATGATCAATAAGGGTGACATCGGAATGGTGAGGGGGCACTAGACTGCCAGGGAAGGGGTTATTTATTATGAATATGGCAACATCGGGATAGGGGGCAATTAGACCACCAGGATGTTTTTTTTCATATTATGTATACAAGTGATATCAGGGCTGGGGAGGGGGGGACCACAGCACATTGCTGCAAATGGGTCAGCTCTCCCAGGGGAGAATTTTCTAAGTACCCTTGGGCTAGGGTACTTAGAATTTCTCTCCCTGGGAGGTTCTGAATCCACTTTGGGGATGTGACAGCTTGCATCTGCCCGTGCCCCTAGCACCAATGTCACGGACCATTTTGGACACATGAGGTGGCACAAGCCCCATTTAGGGGCAGGCAGCCATGCGTCCACAGGCTGCCATTGAGAATCATTCCCATTGTTTTGTTTGGCACAAGGGGCACTGTGACATTCTCTGTAGCACAAGCCCCTTGCACTGCGCGGGAGCTTTAAAGAGCTGCTGACACCTCAAAGAAAACTTTGAAAAACATAATATTTAGGTACAATTTAGCTAGCATTCTATATGTATTCGATAGATTTCTCCTCCCTATTACTTTTACTGAGAAATCTGCATGAAACATGCTCTATATCCTTTAGAATTCATCTGCCTCTTTAGCTTACTCCTTACTTCATGTCATAGTCCTCAGTTGTGACATCAGAATCTGTTGCCATGGGAGTAATTGTGATGTCACAAATAGAGCATTATGATCTTAGGTAGGAAAAGCAGCAGGAATAGATAAACTCTTCAGGAACAAAGATCCTGTTTTCATGCAAATGGCCTCAGTAATAAATAATGGGGAGGAGGAATACAGAACTAATGTGAAATACAAGGTGAACTGTGTCTAAATATTATGTTTTGTTAAAGCTGTCCTAATGGCTTCAGCTGCTCTTTAAGAATAAAGGTCTTAGTGTCCCATGCTAAAAATCAAGCTGATAGGCACTTGTTATGTACTTACCTGCCTAAGTAAGTGAACCACGTCATTTATCTTCCAAAAGCAGCATTACAAAGTTCAAGGTTGAGAGTAATTTCAACTCTTAAATGTAACGTGTTTATTAATTTATTTATTTAAAAATTGGTGACCAGGAAAGGTACTTAGAGGCAATTAATAAAACAGTGTTCAAAAAAAAGTATGTTTATGTGAAAAGATTATGTTACAATCGACATCTTTTGTAAGAAAAATGGAAGATCTTGAAATTGGAATTTGTGGGAGTTCTGAGTAAGTGAGTTCTGCTGATATCATAGGTAAATCATTTGCTGGAAACTAGGCAATCCTTGAAATTTCAGAGCTGTAATGCTAATTTTGGAAGCTAAGTGTGGTGGCTCCCTTAGTTAGAATGATAGGTACAGTTCATAATGTAGCAGGTACCTATCAGCATAATTTTGTCAAGTATGGTAAATGCAGGATTTTCAACGTTTCTGGTAAGGGCACCACACACCTTTCTGCCCATTTTGTGGCTTGGTGTGAATTTGCTTTCATCCATCATTATGTGACTCAATCAATCTGACACTTTGCTCTTGGGAAGCAGAGTGCAATTTTGTTTTCTCTGAGGAAGTTCATTGGATGATGAGCTGATAATGAAGACAAACTGAATCAGATGATAATGTAGCCCTTAACAGAAAGAACGGACATCAATTTCATCAAATAGGAAAATGACAAATAATTTTCCACCTCATTTTGGGAAAACAGTCAGTTGTTTAATGCACACGACAGTGGAAGTTTGCTGAATATTTATGTATGATCTATGTTTTCCTTATACCAGCATTCTATCATCTGCTGTATTCATGTTTAAAGTACCTGAAGTACTTCTGTGGATGCCCAAATGCACGTTCTTTTCTCACTACATTTTGTAGCTGCAATGTATTCTGCTCTAAATTTGCACTATGAAAATCGGCATTGTTACAGTCTATGTCTTCGAGCCCTCATTGGTTTGCTGACAATATAATTAGAGACCCAACTCTTTTCTATTGTGCAAATACTGATTCAGCGATGCAAATAATGGAAGGAGGACTAGGCCTCTTAATAAGCACTTGAAAAAAGATAGACATCAAAGCTTTTGTTATTGTGTCACACTAACAAAACGAAAATCAAAACATCTTTAAAGAGCTTGTAGTACAAATTACTCATATGAAAAACAATTTTCCTGTTTATAGAGGCAAAACATGAATAGTTTATTAAGGAAAAGGGCTAGACATGGAGTAGAATTAATTTTCTCTGGTTATTGTTGCTGTTTGGAATCATCAAAGCGACTGTTATTTTGATCATAATTGAGGAGATTAGTTGTAATTTTCTGAGCGTTTATTTGGTATAAAAATGATCAAGTCATTTTTATAAAGGAAGACAATTATTATACGGTTAGGTAATAGACAATTTTTTTATCTGAAATGCTTGCGTTCATAAAATTCTGAACAAATTCACAGGGGTGGAATTATCCTATACAGTAGCATGTTTTCTTTACACAAGCTATACTGCTGTAATAGAGCCTATACAAACAGATTTTTCTGAGCAGAAACTCTGATTTTCATTTCTGGGCTGGGGTCCTGTGTGAAAGGGTTACTTTCAATTGAATTACACTATTGCTCATATATACTCATCCACCCTAGATCCAAAGTTTGACCCCCTAAACAAAGAGGTTCTGATATTTAAACATGGCTTGATGCCCCTCCACCCTTGAATGTCAGAGTGTACAGTTCTCCTCCCTTATATCTGTTCATATACAAGCATGAAATTAATTAGAACATAGGTTGAAACATAAAACTAAGGGCACAAGCCACAAAGAGCCCAGGAAATGCTGAACCTGTCACTTTTGGGCCACAGAGCTCCTGCCTTCAAGGTTTGCTATGCAGTGCCAGCGATTTGCAGAGCCCCCAAGCACAAGGTCTGCACCAGGACTGGGGCAGTCTGAGTGTGGAGCTGGGCTGAGCACCAGACTTACCATAGTTTGTTAGGTGCAGAATGGATTCTCTGCTCCACACAGAAGGGGCTTTGGAATATGACAATGCTACAAGGACTGCCTTACCTACTTTATTCAAAATAAATATTTTCCTCCATGGCTATCCATGAGGGCTGGTGTTGTGGCAGATGGGGCCCACTGGAGCCCACAGTGCTGGTGGGAGACCCAATAGGAGGGCATGCAGGATAGCCTAGAGATTAGATCAATGAGCTGGGAATGAGCTTGGTACATCAAGCAGACCTGGGTTTGATTCCCACAACCTCAGCGATAGTACTCTGTGACCTTGAGCCACTCACTTACCCTCCTGTACTCCCAGGATGCACCTGGAAACCAGCTTCAGCTCAGAGTGCCTTTCCTTCTGAAAAAATTGTAAAATAAAAATATTGCACTAGCATTTGTATTTGGGGAAGCCATTAGCAAAATGACCAGCAAGAGGAAATGTTGATACTGGGGACTTTAATCTGCTGGATATAGATTGGAGCATTCTTTCCACAACTACATCAAGAGCAGGACCATCCTCAACTCCATACAGGGGCATTTCTCAGGCAGCTGGCTTTGGAACCCACTGGGGATGGGGCAGTACTGGACCTGGTAGTTACAGAGACAGCATTTCTGACATCACAGTGGGTAAGTCTGCTGGGTACAAGTGATCACTGTACAGTATGGTTTGACATACAGATAGAACAGGAAAAAAACACACTCAGATGGGGTCCTGGACATCAGGAGGCAGATATTTTAAAAAATGGGAAACTGCCTCAGAAAATGCCTCAAAGAGGGGAAGGCAGAGGGGTGGAGACTCAATTGAGAGAAATTAAGGAGGGTATAGCCCAGCCAATGGCATGCTGTTTGAAGGAAGGAGCAATGGAAAGAGGAGGAAGAGGCTGCTATGATTCTCTAAGCAGGAAATGAGAGAGAGACCTAAACAAGCTAGAGCAGTGGTCAAGGGTGTCAGCTAAGATTCAATGCAAAGAAATGCAAGATCATGCACTTGGGGCACAGAAATTCAGGGAGGAGTACATGATGGGGAGGTACTTGGGCCACCAAACAGGAAAAGGACCTGGGAGTAATCATATATGATAACCTTAAGGTTACCAAGTAATGTGAGAAGGCAGTGAGGAGAGTTAGTGGAATGCTGGGGTGCATAGGGAGAGGTATCTCCTGCAGAAGAAAGGAGGTGGTGATGCCACTGTATGGAACATTGGTGAGACCTCATATTGAGTACTGTGTCAAGTTCTGGAGGCCACATCTCTGGAAGGACATAAATTAGAAAGGTTAAAGAAGGGCAACAAAAGCTGTGCAGGGCTGCACCAGAAGGTCTATGGGGAGATTAAGGGACCTCAATATGTATTCTCTGGAAGAGAGGAGAGAGAGGAGATATGATAGAGACTTTCAAATGCTTTAATGGTATAAATAAGGTGCAAGTGGGTAGCATCTTTCAGAAAAGAAGGTGTTCTAGAACAAGGAGTCGGATATGAGAATAGAGGGAAGACTCAGGGTAATGTGAGAAGCATTTTTCATGGAAAGAATTGGTGGATGCATGGAATGGCCTCCCTACAGAAGATGTGGTGAGAAAAATGGTAGGTGAGTTCAAAAATGCATGTGATAGACATAAGGAACCTAAGCGGTAGGAAGCGGGGTAAACACGAGATCACTTAGGATCTGCGGCATATGAAACTAGGCAGAGTAAATGGGCAGACTAGGTGGGCCTAGCAGTCCTTATCTGCCATCAGATTCTGTGTTTCTATGAGGAACAAAGGCAGTGAAGGAGAAGAAAACAACATTTAGAAAGTACAAAGAGACCCAGAAGGATTTATTTATTGAAAAGTTTCACCAGGAAGGGCACACTAAACAATAAATTGCTCATCTCACAGTGGGACCGGGGAGGGTAGCAGGAATGCATATGACATACATAGTTTAAATTGTACAATACATAGATTACAAGTAGGAATGACAAGTGAACAGTTTGCAGTAACATCATAACATCAGCAATATCAAAACACGTAATAACACAACTGGGGTTGCCTTCCAGGTGGTACCACACATAACATTTTACAATAAACAAATGAAAAACAGTGGTTTACAACTCTCCTGTGGAACAATTAGGATGTAACAATGGATGCAAGTGCTTCAAACAACAAGAAGTCTTGCTGTATTCTGACTATATGCAGTTAGCCCCAGCACTTGAACTGCTCCGAGAGTAAAGGTTAACTCTATGCACAAGCATAGAGCGTTGAGCTCGAGCTCGGTTTTCAAACCTCTGTCTGTGGTACCCTGAAGTCTAAGCGTCAGATTTCTTACTCCTCCTAACTTTGAAGTGGCTCGAGAATCCCTCCTGCGCTTGGTTCCGGTAAAGTTCGAATCAGTCGGTTGTTTCAACCGTAGTTCGTTCATTATTGGTATTCTTACCCTGTCCGGTACAGTAAGTGATAGCAGTAGGTAGTGTTGTTTCCATTGTTTCTACTGTTGAAATTGTTTTTCTCTTGAGTTCTTTTCCAGTCGGTTCGGTTTAAGCAGAGCTGATTATTTTACTGATAAAGTAACAAAATTGTGGTTTTACTGGTACTTATCGGTTCCTAAAAAATCACCTGGCTTAAAAGCTGTGAAGGGTGACTTTTTGATTTTAGGCATGTCTGGGAAACCAAAAGAAACCCGGTCCACTGGGTTTCAGCACTGTTCCAGAGTGGGAGGCCTTTGTTAGGCCGATCCCCACCTGGTATGTGTGTATTGTCTGGGGTTTGACCACCTCAAGGAAGACTGCCAAATCTGTAAAACTTTCTGAAAGCCACCCTGGATAAACGTTTGGATAGGCTGAAGGAAAGGAGGCCAAGAAGTCCGCTGACCGGATGGCCAGCCGGTTTGGTTTCGGACGAACCTGAAGAGGTGCCCACTGACCTGGGTGATACCTCTTCAGGCAAAGGAAAACAGACTGTGTGGAGTCAGTTCCATCAAAGAAAGCAAAATCATCCAGTTGGATCCTACACCCCATGTTCCGACCGCTGAAGAAATAGCAAAGCGATCACAATAGTTCAACCGCTTTGCCCGGTTCAGAACTGATGGGTTCAGTCAGAAGTAGCTGCTTCTGATGTAGATCCTGAGGCATACTGTGAGGGCAATTGGGAGAAGGAGGAAGATTATGAAGAAGAGCAATGTGAAGGCCTAGATGAGCCAGTAGAGTCTGACATTTCCCAGACAGGCCTGCCAATGTTTCTCTCCCAGGCTTTCTGAGTCCCTTCCCATTTCTTGTTTTACAAGAAAGTGGCTGAGACTCTTCAGTTTCCTATGGAAGAGGCTGAACAGGATCAGGAAGAACCTGACTATGTGGAAATGATGGATATCCCAGAGTCAAGGAGAGTGTCTATCCTTTACATAAATCCTTGGGGAAGCAGACACAAAAACTCACAGTTTCCTACATCCATTCCTCCTGTGGAAAAAAGAATGGACAGGAGGTATGCTTTGTCAGGTCCTGGGATGGAATTCCTTTCAAATCATAGCAGCCATGTTGGAGTAGTGCCAGCTGCAGCCTGCGACAAGGCTAACATTCCCGGGCATCTCACCCCCAGATAAGGATTCTGAAAATTGGATGCCATGGCAAAGAAAAAGTACTTGGCATCCTCTTTGGGACTCAGGCAATTGAACTATATGGCATATACAGCCAGGTACCAGAAATCTATGTGGGATACGGTTCTGGAGCTGGCTAGGAATGCACCTCCCCAGCTGGCCAAGGAGCTGGAGCAGGTGGCTGCAAATGGTATTGAGGCATCCAAGGTGCAGTTCCATGCTGCTGTAGACTCAAATGATGTTCATTCCAGGGTCATGGCTACGTCTATCTCCATGAGGAGATTTTCTTGGCTTAGGTGTACCAACCTCTCACAGGATACCCAGGCTAAGGCCATGGATTTTCCTGTAACTGGTAATTCTCTCTCTTTGGGGACCAAACAGAGAATTACATGAAGAAAATAGATGAATACAGGACCACCTATAGGAGTGCTGCAGCCAAAGAAAAGCAGACCACTCCTCAGAGGGCAGCAGTTTAGGGGCAGGGCAGGCCTTTTCATAGGCCTTTTACCAAGCTCAGGCCTCCTCCTCTTCTTTCCAGCAGAGGGGTTCTTTAGGGGAAGAGGCAGATGTGGGATGACCAGGACCCCATCATCCACACAGTCTTAGCCCCTGCCAAGCAGACACCCTGAGGTGTCAGTCAGGGTCGCCTCCCAGTGCCAGTAGGGGCAGGTTGGCTCACTACTCCCAGGCCTGGGTGTCTATTACTTCAGACAAATGGGTCCTGGAATTGTGAGCCAGGGACTTGCTCTCAGTTTCAAGGTTCCCAAAAATTAAAGCAGGGTCATTCAGTCTTCCCTCCCCTTGGAGACAAAGGTCTTAGAGGCAGAAGTCTTCTCTCTTCTGCTTCTGCAAGCAGTAGAAGCTACCTCATTGTTACAGGGAAAAGGACTATATTCAGATACTTCCTTTACCCAAAAGACAGAGGGTGGTGACCCATTCTAGATTTAAAGTACCTGAACAAACACTTAACAAAACCAAAATTCAAAATGGCAACTATAGGAGTAATTCTTCCCTCTCTGAGACCAGGAGACTGGCTAGCCTCTTTGGATCTCAAGGATGCCTACTTCCACATACCTATCAGACATTCCCACAGAAAGTACCTCAGGTTTGAGTTGCCCTCAGGCCATTATCAATTCAGGGCCATGCCCTTCTGACTAATGTCTGCACCAAGGGTGTTCACCAAGTGTCCCACAGTGGTGGTAGCATTCCCAGAAGGCAGGGCATCATTCTATTCCATACCTGAATGACTGGCTAGTGGTAGGCCAGTCCTCAGACCAAGTCAAGTCAGCTCTAGAGGCCACTCAAAGCTTCTAGACTCATTGGGGTTTATCCTGAAACTAGAAAAGTCTGTCCTGCAACCAGCTCAGACCCTCACATTCATAGGGGTGGAATTGGACACTATTCATGCAACAGCATTTCTCCCTCTCTCAAGTGTTCAGTCCCTTGTCACTCTGGCTTCCTCTTTTCGTCCTCTAGTTTCTCGTCTAGTCAGGCACTTTCTACAGTTGCTGGGTCACATGGCAACTTCCACAGCAGTGGTCCAGGGAGCAAGGTTTCAGATTAGAGATATTCAGTTGCATCTTAGATCCTATTGGTCTTTGAAAAAATACCCTCTCTCCAAATTGGTTCTTGTGTCTCAGACCCTAGTTCAGGCTCTCCAGTAGTGGCTGGAGGAGGACAATCTTGACAAGGTGTCCTCTTTATCAGTCAGGCTCCTTCAGTGATTCTCACCACAGATGCCTCTTTAGTAGGGTGGGGGGCTCACCTAGATCAGCTTACAGCTCAGGGAACCTGGTCTCACCTGAGTCCCTTCTTCACATAAACCTTCTCGAACTAGAGCTGTCTTTCTGCCACTTCAGACATTCTCAACTGCTGTTCAGGGAAAGTAGTGCAGATCAGGACAGACAATACCACAACCATGTGGTACATCAACAAGCAGGGAGGCACTCGGTCCTCGGCCTTGTGCACAGAGACCATGAAAGTACAGTCTCTAGCTTAATCCCTTCAGACTTCCTGACAGCTGTGCATCTCCCAGGAAGGAAAATATTCTAGTAGATGTTCTCAGCAGGATTTCCCAGGGCCACCACGAATGGACCTGGAACCCTCTAATTCTTCAGGTTATTTTTCAAGAGATGGGGCAGATAGATCTCTCTCAGCCCGGACAATCATCAACTTCCTCTTTATTGTTGCAGACCACTTCTTCTGGCCCTGTCCCTCAGGATGCTCTTTTACTGAACTGGACGAGCAAGTTTCTGTATGCATTTCCTCCCCTTCCTCTAATTTTCAGGGTCCTGATCAAGATCAGGTCTCAACCTTGCAAGGTGATTCTGGTAGCTCCAGATTGGGCCAGACAGCCTTGGTATCCTCTGCTGTTGTCACTGTCAGTAACAATGCCCTTGTGTCTTCCCAGACAGTACAATCTCTCACTTTCTCACAGGGAGGATTCTGTGTCCCAGCCTTCAGACTCTCAGGCTCAAAGCCTGCTCTTGAAAAGCTAGAATATGCAGGCTTGCATCTTTCTCAATCAGTCTTGGATATTTTAAAGGTTAGCATGAAACCTGCTACTAGAAAGACTTACAGCTCTAAATGGAAAAGATTTGGGTTTTGGTGTCCCCAAAAGCATGTCAATCAAAGCTGGCAGACATTGCCACTGTATTGTACTATTTAGTGCATCTTAATAAGTTTAGACCTCCGGCCTACCACTCTCAAAGGTACATTTGGCAGCTGTGTCTGCTTTTCTTTCTGCTGGCAGGGGCTCTTACTAGCATCTCATCCAGTTTTCAAAAAATTTTTCAAGGGCCTAATACATGTTAACCCTCCTTTCAGAAGCCTACCCCTTCCTGGGACCTAAATATCTGTATTGCACAGCTTATGCAGCCCCTATTTGAACCCTGTCTCAGATGAATTGAAGTACTTGACTTGGAAAACTGTATTCCTGGTAGCCATTACCTCTGCCAGTAGAATCAATGAATTGCAGGCCTTATCAGTGGAACCTGACTTTATTTCATTCGCAGGGATAAGGTGGTCCTTGAACCAACAGAAAGTTTCTTCCCAAAGTGATATCAGACTTTCACTTGAATCAGTCTCTGTCATTGCCTGTATTTTTCACTGACCATTCTTCCTCTGGGAGAGAAGATTATACAGTTTTGATATAAAAGGGCTCTTAGTTACGATGTACAGCATACTAAGGCCCTTAGGAATAGCTGTTCTCAGTTATTTCTCACATATGGAGAAGTGGGATAGGGCAAACCTACCACTAAGAGAACTATTGCCAGGTGGATTGTCTCCTGTATCCAGTTCTGCTATTCAAAGTTGGGGAAAGAGCCTCCCTCAGGCCTGAGGACTTACTCCACCAGAGGTACAGCTGCTTGAGGTGCAGCAGCTGAGACATACTCTTAGTGGAAATCTGTAAGGCAGCCGCCTGGAAAACTATTCACCGTTTACCAAGCATTACTCTCTTGACATTCAGTCAAGAAGTGATGCTAGGTTTAACACAGTTGTGCTGCAGAGCCTGTTCCCAAAATAGGTTCTGTGACTCCCCTCCTCCAAGGGGTGCTGCTTGGTAGTCTGTATATAGTCAGAATACAGCAAGACTTCATGTTGTTTGAAGAAAAATTACTCACCTTAGTAATGTTGTTTTTCTAATGAAGTCTTGCTGTATTCTGATCCTCCTGCCTCCCTCCTGGAACCTAGTGTTTTGGGATGTGGCATGGCAGGCGCAGTGCTGCACCCCAGAGGTGTACTTGGCATGCCTCATCTTTTAAGGGTTTATCTATAATATTTGGGTTGTTCACCACCTACTTATTTTTCTTTTGGGGTTCTCAATTTGAGTCTTTTGACCCTAAAATCTGTGGTATGCCCTTTGGCAAAAAGTTTTAGAAACAATTTCTAACTATAGAGTTAGTTAGTTTAGTGCTCATAAGAATCTGACGGTTAGACTTCAGAGTACCACAGACAGAGGTTTGAAACGAGCTCAAACTCAACATTCTATGCTTGTGCATAGAGTTAACCATTACTCTCAGAGCAGTTCAAGTGTTGGGGCTAACTGCATATAGTCAGAAAACAGAAAGACTCCATTAGAAGAACAACATTACTAAGGTGAGTAATTTTTCTTAGCGTACCACAAGATAATTGTCGAGCATTAATTTAACAAGTGAAGAGATAGGGTGTGGCTGACTTGAGAGAAAAAAAAGGGAGGAGAATACGATAACAGGTAGGTAGGGGCAAGAGAGGGAGAAAGGAAATGGGGCAGCATGTGGATAGGCAGTATTAAGAGGAATTAGGAAGGGGAGAAGAGGGATGATGTTGGGGTATCTACTGTAAGTGCATTTGCAGTTTAGAAAAAGTAGTTTTGAAGGGCCAAAGAGAGAGAGTAGGGAGGAGGAATATCTTATCTGGCAGGGTAGAGTGTTCCACAGCTTGGGAAGCGGTGAGAAAATGCAGCCTGGCCTATCACTATTGTTCAGTGGGGACAGTCAACATACAAATTTCTGTGGATCTAAGGAAGTGGGAAGGAGGTAGAGGGGTGGTGAGAGGAAGATAGGTAGTAGGGGAGAGCCAAACCAGAATTTGGAGATGAATGTGGCAGTGTCTACACTACATCTATTTCTAGCGATCACGAGTCAGAGAGTGGTAAAGTTCACAGTGATGAGTGGGGAGAAGAGTCCAGAGTGAACCAGCAGGAGCTGAAGAGGTATCCAATCTGGTTAGGGAGGACTTGGGAGCAGCACTGTAGACTACATCACAGTAGTCGAAGACCCAGAAGGATGAAGACAGGGAGGTATATCTGGCAAAGCAATGGGAGGCAGGAAGTAGGGTGAAAACAGCTAAAGCACTAACAGAAGAGAGGAGAGGATAGCTAAGGAGGTCAAAAAGGAGACAAGACCATCTTCAGGTATGTGAGGGAAAGAGGAAGGTGAGGGAGGGACAGTGACAATCAAGAGGGTGGGGGGACTGCACAGAGCAAGATCAACAGAAAAGTGGAAGTACTGAATGATTATTTCTGTTCAGTTTTCACAGTAGAGGGTGAGGGATGGACCAGCATGCTGTAGTAAGTGACAGGGAGGAAGGGTGGACACAAGTCCATTCTTTGTAGAGAGGGTCCAGAAGGTTGGAAGCCTTAAAGGAGAATAAGGGGATGGGGCTGGATAAGATTCATCCAAGGGTCCTAAAGGAACTGAACACAGTGATGACTGCCCTTTGGCAGTGCTTTTCAGCACCTCACTGGAGATGGAGGAAGTTCCAAAGGACTAGAAGAGGGCTAATGTGGTCCCTTTGCACAAAAGGGGCAGTAGGAAGGATGCTAGCATCTACAGACCAGTCAATCTCACATCAGTAAAAGGAAAGTTAATGGAGTCACTACCAAGGAAAGGCCCATGGAGCACCTGGGGACAAAAGGGCTGTAGGACCACCGGCAACATGGTTTCACCATGGAGATCATGTGCAACTAATCTCATATGTTTCTTTGACTGGGTTACCAGGAGGTGGATCAAGGGACAACAGTGGATGCAACGTATCTGAACTTCAGTAAGACTTTCAACAGTGCTGCACAGGAGACTAGTTAAGAAACTTGGCAGCCTGGCGGTGGGGGAGAAAGTGATAATCTGGGTATCAAACTGGTTAAGGGATAGAAGGTAAAGGTGGTGGTAAATGGTAGCCACTCAGGTGATAGGAGAATGGCTAGTGGGGTGCCACATGGTTTGATGCTGGGACTGGTCCTTTTCAGTGCCTTCATAAGTGACATTGTAGAAAGCTTGAGGTAAGGTGTGTTTCTTTGTGGATGATACAAAATCTGCAACAGGGCTGACACTTAGGAAGGGTGGAGAGAATGCAAAGGGATCTGAGGAAACTGGAGGAATGATCTAGGGGTGGCAGCTGGGTTTCAACATCAAAAGTGCAAGATTACTGCACTTACGGCTGTGGAACCCAGGAGCTGTGTATAAGATGAGGGGACTGGAACTTAAAGTCACCAATCAAGTGTAACCGCCCCCTACCGGCCCCCTTGTTCAACTAGCAGGCTGCTCCTCTCACACATGGCACCAACAGAGGGATGGGGTTGCCACTACAACAGTTCAGAATACCATTACTTCTACTTTGGAGCCTGCCATCCTCAGACAGGCAAACCAAGTGTGGCAACTACCTGGCTCACACCTGCGGGACCATTTACCATGGCCATCAACCTGGGTCCCTGGGAGAAAACGTTTGCTCACAATTATGCTAGGTTTGTACTTCTGGTCAGGGGCACCCAAGTAAATCCAGACACAGTGGAAGCAATAACAGTACTGTCCAAACCAGGTTGGGATTCTAAAGTGTGGCTTTTATTCACATACAAAGAGAATAATCACAAAGCGAAGATGGACCTCCACAGGGCTACTCCCACTGGTATTGCAGATTACTGAGGTACAGACACACACACAGTGAACCCTCAGGTTCTGAAATGGAAACAGTGAACACTCTCTGGTTCTGAATGGAAATTGGCAAACACGCCAGAACTGGTACACTTCCCTTGACTAGGCACCCTCAGCCAGTACTAGAGACTTTCCCATATTTCACGAGAACGCACTGGTGGCACCTCAGCCACCAAAGCGCATAGCAGGCTCACAGAAAATGCAAACCCACATCTGGGTAAACTATTTCTTCAGACACTGGCCAAATGCACTGAGAGAAAACAAAGGTGCCCAAACTGAACCCGAGAAGTAAACATGGTTACTCCAGATGGAAGTCTCCACCTTTGCTTCCAAATTTATACTTGGCCAGTCATCTGGTTAATAACACCCTTCCCAGAAAACAAGTAGATGCTATCTTGAAATGTCTTTCACATTTAACATACTACTTTACACACCTCTGAGGTGTCATGAAGTTAAAAGTTCTGTAATTGGCAGTGTCTCTTCACTAGACCTCACTTTGGAGACACTTTTAAATCAGACAAGGACTAAAAGTTCTGTACTTGCATAAGTTGGCGAACTGCACCTTATGAGCAGTGGGGACACCCAGGCATGTCTGTGCTTCAAGGAAGCCTCTCCCAGCTCATAAAAAGAAGCCGGCATGAGGCAAAAATGGCAGAAATCGAGGCAATTGAATAAACAAACCAAAAACCATAGTGGAACAGCACAACCTGCTCCAATATATTGAACCTCCAAGCAAAGCCAACAAACCAACAAAACTAGGCTGGCCTATGAGCAGTCCAGCCCCATAAGCTGTTGCAATGCAAACAAATATTTACAATCCTTTGATCTTATACTGTATTTACTCAGTAAAACTGTTATAGGCAGGCTCAGATGCATTTTAAACAACAAAAATAGTATTTTCTATGGAATCCACAAGCCTACCTTTCCTGGCACAATACAGAGACTCCTGTGGTGCTTGTAGCCTGATCTGAGGCACGATTTGAACTGGAGACCAGGGGCCTCTGGGATCTGGGGACAAGAAATTTGATCCTAGGTCATGTGCATCACTAGCCTATCAGGTGGGCTAAAACCCATGAGGTAATGTCTGGAGTGCATGGATGGTCAGCCCAACACAATGCCTCTTCACTAGACCCCCACTTTAGCAGACACTTTTAAATCAGACAAGAACTAAAAGTTCTGTACTTGGCAGGTCTCCTCTGGAGCCAATAGTAGGCAGACACTTTTAAACAGAAGCAGTCTTGGTGACAGTGTCCCTTTGTCAGAGGAAAACTCACCACAGAAATGCAGGTGCCCCAGGGCTTTTTCCACACAAAAGTCTCGGTACTCACAGAGCAGAATGAATCTCAGGCAGCTTCAACACAGTCCAGGCTGGACCAAGGGATTGCCCCTGGATCCTAGAATTCCACCCCCATCCCTCGGGGATGGGCACTGAAAACCCTCTTGTAACGGTCTCTACCACTTCACTCTCTGGTCTTCTATGTTCTCTTCTAGGGTGAGAACAAACTACCCAAACTATGGGTAGCTCTCTGTCAGAGCTAAAAGTGAGAAGCCATCCAGGCAGCAGCCTTCTCCTCACTCTCCACTCTACAGACTACTCTCCACTCTAACTCAACATTCTACAGCTGACTCCCCAGCTAGCATTCCAATGTGGCTTATGCTGCTGTGACAATTCTAAAGTGACATCATCACTCCAGCTCAGCTGAGACTGAAAACAGAGTGTGACAATGTGAAATCCATTTAACTGGCATTTCACAAGCTGCCTCCCCTGCCTGCCTCTAATTCTAGTGGGATTCTAGTAACCCCTGGGAACAAGGGGTTACACAAGAAAAGAGACCTAGGGGTAATTATATCTGATAACCTCAGGGTAGCTGGGCAATGTAACAAAGCAGTGGGAAAGGCTAGCAGGATGTTGGGGTGCATTGGAAGAGGAAGTTCTACCAGGTGGAGGGAGGTGGTGCTGCCATAGTATCGCTCACTGGTGAGGCCCCACCTGGAGTACTGTATCCAGTTCTGGAGGCCGCACCTCCACAAAGACATTGAAAGAGTGGAAGCGGTACAGAGGAGGGAACCCAAATGGTGAGGGCATTGCATAAGAAGCCATAAGAGGAAAGGCTGCATGAACTCAATATGTACTCCCTGGAAGAGAGAAGAGCAAGAGGGTACATGATTGAAACTGGCAAGTACCTCACAGGAGTGAGCAAGGTGCAAATGGAGGGTCTATTTCAGAGAAAGGAAGGCACTAGAATAAAAGGCATGAATTTAAGCTCAGGGGTAAGTTTAAGAGACATGCAGAAATTCTTCTTCATGGAAAGGTGGTGAAGGACTGAAACAACCTCCCAGAGGATGTAGTGGTCAAAGACTGCTGAAACTTCAAGTATGTGTGGGACAAGCACAGGGGCATATTAAGTAAAGGAAGGGGGAGGGAGAGGCATCTATGACCAACTAGGGTCAGTGGTGACAGAATAGCAGGGACAAGGGAGACTGGATGAGCCAAAAGGTCCTTCTATGTTGATGAAATCTATGTTCCTATGATAGGATGACCCCATCGCATAGCCTGCATGCCCTCCTGGGATTACAGTATGCACATCGGACATATTGTGTGAGGTCACACATATAGTGCTCCATCCTGACCACATGCATCTTCTGGCAGCCTGACTGTATCGATTTGGGGATCAGATTCACTGTAATCTGTAGCTACTGCAATGTGCCACACGTGTGAGAAGGAAACTTTGTAGCTGCTGCCAACCCTCTGCACTTGTAGTGGGCTTTGTGAACTTTGTGGATGGGACCTTCAATAGCCCAATCTGTTCAGTGATACAAAACTAAAGTTTAAGGTCAATTTCACTTGACCTTTAAAGTTACATTTGGAGGGCCAGTCATTAATCAACACTGAGCCCACTGATTTTGGTGAGATTATAAATGTACTGTGGAAGTAAACTTCTGTTTTCAAGATTGCAAATTCTAGTAGTTGCTCCACCCTCCTACATTCCTGATACTAGGAGTTCATCCCCAAGTCAGTGTGGTTGTATAAAAAGTACTCCATGCTCCCTCTCCTCCTCCAGTTGTGACACTGGAGACTCATCCCCAGTGCTGCAGAAGAGCAAAAGCCCTATTTTCATTGCCTTAGCTGTCCGCCATCTAGAAACATTATCACAAAGTGTATTTGCAATACACATTTATTGCATCTATTTCCTGAATTGTCCCACATGGAAATACACATAGTAAGTATGTATGTCATATTGTGCACTGTTGATAATGTTTCCAGATGGCAGAGGGTACCACTGGATGGCAGGGACTATTCTTTACAAGGGTTGGGTGAGGGAGGAGGAGATGCCACAGGACACAAAGGATTGCCTGAAGTGGGGAAAGGTGAGAAAGGGAGGTTACACTGGTTGCCATGGAGAGGATGAAGGAGGGGTACCACAAAATACCAGGGACTGCTTGGATTGGCAAGAGAGTTAGGAAGGGGTGCCACTGGTCACAGGGGGCTGCTTGGCATGAAGCAGTGTGATGGAGGAGAGGTCCCACTGGATGCCAAGAACTGCTTGGAGTGAGGAAGAGTGATGGAAGAGGGTATCACTGGATGCAAGGACTGCTTGGTGTGGGGCAGAATGATAAAGGAGGGTGCCACTGGATGCCAGGGACTGCTTGGGTGGAGCAGAGTGATGGAGGATGGTGCCGCTGGATGTGAGGGACTGCTTGGAGTGGGGCAGAGTGATGGAGGAGGGATGCACTGGATGCTGGGGACTGCTTGGAGTGGGGCAGAGAGTTGGAGGAGGGGTGCCACTGGATAACTGCTTAGAGTGGGGCAGAGTGATAGAAGAGGTGCCATTGGATGTCAGGGACTTCTTGGAGTGGGGCAGAGTGACAGAGGAGGGGTGTCGGGATGCCAGGACTGCTTGGAGTGGGGCAGAGTGTTGGAGGAAGGTGCCACTGGATGCCAGGGACTGCTTGGAGTGGGGCAGAGTGATGGAGGAGGGTGCCACTGGATGACTGTTTGGAGTGGGGCAGTGATGAAGGAAGGGTGCCATTGGATGTCAGGGACCTCCTTGGTGGGGCAGAGTGATGGAGGAGGGTGTCTCTGGGTGCTAGGAACTGCTTGAGTGGGGCAGAGTGTTGGAGGAAGGGTGCCGCTGGATGACTGCTTGGAGTGGGGAGAGTGATGGAGGAGGGTGCCACTGGATGACTGCTTGGAGTGGGGCAGAGTGATTGAGGGAGGTGCCACTGGATGACTGCTTGGAGTGGGTCAGAGTGATGGAGAAAGGGTGCCACTGGATGCCAGGAACTGCTTGGAGTGGAGCAGAGTGATGGAGGAGGGGTGCCACTGGATATCAGGGATTGCTTGGAGTGAGGCAAGTTAAGTTATGGGGTACCAGTGGACACCAGAGGCTGCTTGGCACAGAGGCAGGCTCAGGGGTGACAATGGATGCAGGGATTGCTTAGCACAAGGGCCGGGTAAGAAAGAGGGGTGTTACTGTACACTAGAGACTTCTTGACATAGGGATAGGGTGTGTGAGGGGTGCCTCTAAATGCCAGAGACATAGTGGATTGGAGACAGGTTAGCGGGGCTTCCAGTGGCCACTAGGGATTGCTTGTCACAGGGGTGGGGTGATGGAGGAGGCCTCTGGACTCCACCACACCACACATTCACCAAGAGTCAGGAGTCTCTTCATCCTAACTTCAAATGTCCCTACTTTTGAGGATCTGTGTTTCAACCTAACTGAGGCCTAAATATAGGTTTTGTTCCTATGAATTTCCTTACTTTTTCATACACACTACTCTGTACTGACAATGCCATCTTTTGGGTGATGTTTTCAATACTTGTAATGGCAAGCAGCCCCTGGTGTCCACTGACATGCCTGCCCTCAACTTATGCCAGGTGGTTCCTGGAGTCTAGTGGCCCCCTTTCTCATCCAACCCTCGCGCCAAGCAATCCCTGATGTCCACTGGTACCACCTCTCAACCCGCTGCAATCCTCCAATTCACTGGCATCATCACTTGGCGAATTTGTAGTGTGGTATCTTTGGGGGTTGAATGATTGCTTCAAGCAGCATTGGTGCCACACACTAACTTTGGCATCCTCTTTCAAAGTTTCACTTTGGAGTAAACTTCTCCACCTTGAATGAGACTTCCAAAGTCAGGGTGATACCATCGCTTCTTTAGCAATCTCTCAAACCCCAAGGAACACCACAATTCATGTGGTGGGACTTTTCACCCCAACTTCACCTTTCCTACTTTTGAGATTTTGTGTTTCAACCCTAACTGACGCCATAATGTAAATATATAGAATGAAAAAGCCATCTATAGAACAGTACTTAAGTGACATTAAAATAGTACGGGAAATAATTTGTAGCATAATGTTATTGATGTTCTTTCACTGCTCTGGTATACAATTCAAAATTCTGTGAAATTCTGTGATTTTTAAACCTATGTGCAAAGCAGACAAATTCAGGGATTCCACCATTTTTTTCAGTGAAAACCATAAACCAGTGACCTGGAAGTCATATATAAGGCTATATTGCCAAATGCTTGTTCAAGGGTCTATGTGATAACGGTGAGCCTAAAGGCATTCACCGTTATCGTTCAGTCAGAGTGCTGAAACATTTTGACCTCTGACAACCACAGTGCATCAGGACAATGGCACCAGGACAGTTTTTACTGCTTTCTGTGGGGAGCTGTGCCCCCCACCCCTGCTCTCGTGGGGTCTTCACCCCTCGCACCCCAATACTTAAAGATTCTCAACTCCAGGGGGTATGTCAGGGGGGGTGAAAGCAGTAAAAAAATAAAGGTTCAGGCCAGGCGCAATAAAATCGCACCAGAGCCCGGACCCAGTACCTCACCCACCCCAACCACTAGCCAACCTCGATGCACAACGCAGCTCAGCCAGCTACCACAGTGCCACCCTACAGCCTCCACCCCCTCCCAGCCCACGCTCACCCCGTGCAGGTCGCGCATAGCGACATCCTGTCGCCCAGTTCGCCCACAGCCTCATCCAGTCGCACTACTCCATCGCCATGAGGGGATTACGCTGGGAAGGAGTCGCTGCTACAGACGGTGCCCTTCCTCATGCGCCCACCCTCATGGTTACCCCTGTGCACTGCATTATATGGCGTGCAAGTCCATGTGTGCTGCAGAAGGAGGCCGGTGATGGATGTGGCTCATGCACCGTTCCCCTATCTATGCACAGAAGCCCCCAGCCCAATCCCACCCTGACAGCAAAGCTACACGGGTGGTCAGGTTTGGGTGCTTACCAGGGGTGTAGCCCTGATGCATGGCAGGTCCCAAACTGTCTACAATGGGATCTGAACAGGGCAGAACACAGCTACACAACATTCTGAACAATGTGAATTTCATCCAGTTCTCTTCATTATTCCAGCTACATTAAAATGGATTAGTATCCCATATAGTTTGGTAACAGCTAAGGCATATTCTGGAGCTGAAGTCACAGTCCCTACTTGGGACACCTTCACAGTAAGTTGCTGTGGAAATAACTGTGATATCACTGTGATAGCAGTGTCAGTGGCTCAGTAGGTAGCACACTCACCTCTGAGGCCGGAGATCAGAGGGCTGTGGGTTCAGTTCCCACATCTGGCACTTGGGTTAATATCCAGTACTGACACTGTAATACAGCATGAGAGGGTGCTGCATTTCTGAGATGACGCTCTTCGGATGAGACATTAAACCGAGGTCCCATCTGCCTAGATTGGTGGTAGTTCAGGCGGATGTTAAAGATCCCATGGCACTTATCGAAAAGAGTAGGGAATTTCCTGGTGTCCTGGCCAAATTTCCTCATTCACTAAAAATACCACCAACAGCTTAATCTGATTCAAGGTCAATTGGCATTCATCTGTATCCCTTCCCCAGGTCGTGCCTGAAAATAGGCAGGATTTGTCTAGTGCACTTACCCGTCAACAAAAGCTAAATATAAAATAAAAAAAATCACAAGCAGGATAATAAGATGTTAGCAACATAGATACGCAGGGTAGATACATACATAAAGATGACAGAGAAAGAGGCCATCGCCCAGCCAGTCTGCCCACCCTAGCTAGCTTCTTTACACTGGCTTTAGTGGCCATTCTCCCCTCTTTGTTTCTGCCACCCTTTTCTAATTCCATATGCTTGTTCCATGCCTGTTTGTAATGGCTCACTAATTTGACCTGTACCACTTCCTGTGGCAGCTTGTTACACTTGTACAGCCCTCTTTCTGTGAAAAAGTACCTGCTGGTGTCCCTTTTCAGTCTCTGTCTTGCAAGTTGCCATGAGCTCCCCTTGTTCCTGTTTTGCTCTCAAGAAGAAAAGCACTTTGGTATCCACCCTATTTAGTCCATGCAGGTACTTGTATGTGTTGATCATGTCACCCCTTTCCCTCCTTTTATCAAGGATATACATGTTCAGGTCCTGCAGCCTCCCTCATATGTCTTGCCTCCCAGTCCATGAACCATCATGTATGCCCTGTGCTGCACTGCTTCCACCTAGTCACAGTCTTTCCTCATGTATAGTCTCCGTACCGGTTAGAAGATCGCCACCAGAATAGCGCAAGGAAGACAGCACTACTGTGAACAGCGCTGCCACGGACGTGAGAGGGATTTACAGCGCTTGCAGTAAGTGCTCCCCAGGTTGCTGTACATGGTGCTACCACAGTACAAGGGGAAAGAATCCAGGAGTTTGGCTGAGCTGCTCCTGTGGCATGGAGGGCTGAGGCAAGGAACAGCTCTGCGGGATAAGAGTGGAGACCAGGGTTCTACTCCTGGTCTCCTGCACTTTTGCCGATCAGGACTTATGTTTATTTACAAGGGGCCATGAAACAAGTATTCCATGGCCCCACAAATTATTTTTTCCCATGATCCGCTCCCCCAGAATTGGGATCTTTTAGTACAGAGGGTGTGGGGGCAGAGCCTCCCACGTCCGAGGTGTGGGGCTGAGCCCCACAAAAGAAAACTGGCAGCATTATTGCAGGCGCGCTTGTAGCCTGCACTATTGTTGTGGCAATATTCCAATCTAGTGCCCCAGACCCTTGTGCAGCATTTCAAATGCAGTCACATCAATGACCCGTACAACAGGAGAATCACTTCCTGTCTTATCCCCTCCCTATGCATCCTAGCATCTTGTTTGCCTTAGCTCTGAATAAACCTCAACCATGGATGACCCACAAGAGGAAAAGCTCCTGTTTCATAGAAATACACTAAGAATGGAATGACTCAAAATATGTTTGTTTGGAATGCAGTGCATTTGAGTTTAGTATCGTCTACAGCTCTCTTGATTACTAGATCACAGACAGGAGCACGACAGCTGGCAGCCAGGGCACCTATATTTTACTGCTATGGATATACCACGTGCCACATGGGGCACCAACTGAGGCACATTTTTTTCACTCAGGGCATGTGCCCTGATGTGCCCTGTGTATAGCCACCAGTGATCAAGTTCTGTTGATGCCAACTGGGTTCCTGTTTGCCGATTGACATATCCTGTCTAAGACAGAGGAGGTCTCAAAGGTTCCAATCCTCACTGGTACTGCCACCACCAGGTTTCCTCTACCTTAAGAAGGAAATTACTTATAAAAGAAGAGTTTCACTTGGGCTTAAAATAAGATTTTTGAAAAAATAGCGTAAGTTAAGTGAGGATAAAAAAGTTTATGTTGGAGTGCCTCACCTCAAAACAATCCAAGCTGGTTTGCTTACCTGGATACATACATGATTAAGTTCAAATAATGTATTTTATTGAGCTTTTTCTCCTTGCCGCTCTTCCCTCAATGGATATATTCTGATCCAGGGATATACTGTACCCTGTTCAGAACTAACGTCTCTTTGTCCATGGGTAGGGGCTTGAGAGTGCACCCCACCCCACGAAGCAGTCAATATGTGGACAGGATCCATTGTCAGGAACTTGGACCCAGCGAGCTAGAGATGTCAGCCATCATATAAATGGTTATGGGATTTTATCCCATTTTTCCCCTGGTCCTCCTTCTTCCATGGCATGGACAGAACCTCCTGACAGCCTCAGATGCATGCAGTGGCACCTGTGGCCCGCCACTGAAGTAATTGCATAGCTAGAGCCTCATAGGTTTCATCCGATATGATCAGAGCTTATTCAGACTACACAGAAACATAGAAACATAGAAACATAGACTTTGCGGCAGATAAGGACCGCTAGGCCCATCTAATCTGCCCCATTCCCTACTACAGGATAGGCATGAATCCTAGTTAACCAACAGCCTATTTCTTCCTACCCCCACAAGAATTGCCTTATGTCTGTCCCATGCATTCTTGAATTTTCCACAGTTTTAGACCCCACAACCTCCTCAGGAAGGCTGTTCCATGCATCCACTACCCTCTCTGTGAAATAATACTTCCTCACATTGCCCCTGAACCGCCCTCCTTCTATCTTTAAATTGTGTCCCCTTGTTCTTGCAAGTCTCTTTTTCTGAAAAATGCTACCCTCTTGGACTTTGTTGATTCCACTGAGGTACTTAAAAGTTTCTATCATGTCCCCCTCTCCCTTCTTTCCTCAAGGGTATACATATTAAGCTCCTTTAGTCTCTCCTCAAACGGCTTCTCTTGCAGACCCTGCACCATTTTAGTTGCCCTACTCTGGACTGCCTCTATCCAGTCTATGTCCTCTGAGATGGGGTCTCCAGAACTGGACACAGTACTCCAGATGGGATCTCACCAACTGTCTGTACAGAGGGATAACAACTTCCTGTTTTCTGCTGGTGATGCCTCTCCTATACATCCCAGTATACCCCAGCCCTCCCTACTGCCTTCTCATTGCTTGCTAACCTTAAGGTCATCTGATATGATTACCCCAGGTCCCTTTCCTTTTTGTTGTTGTTACTACCTCCCCACCCATTGTGTATTCTTCCCTGGGTTCTTGTTTCCCAGGTGCATTATTTTGCACTTCTTTGCATTGAATCCTAGCTGCCATACTTCTGACCATTCCTCCAACCTTGCCAAGTCCCTTTTCATCCTTTCCACGCCTCCTTGTGTATCAACCCTGTTGCAGATTTTTGTGTCATCTGCAAAAGGCATATTTTCCTTCCAGTCCCTCTGCAATGTCACTGATGAAGACATTAAAAGGACTAGACCCACTACTGAACCCTCGGTACCCCACTAGTAACCCCCTTTCTTCAGAATGGACTCCATTTACAATTACCTTCTGTGTTCTGTTGTCCAGCCAATGTTTTCCCAGGCTACCACCCTGGGTCCCACTCCCAGGCTGGTTAATTTGACTATTAATCTTTTGTGTGGGACTGTGTCAAATGCCTTGCTAAAGTCTAGGTAGGCCATGTCCACAGCCCCTCCCTGGTCTACTACTTTGGTCACCCAGTCAAAGAAATCTATTAGATTCATCTGACATGACCTTCCCACTGTGAACCCATGCTGCCTTGGGTCCTGTGCTCCACTGACCCTAGGTACTGGACTATTCTTTCCTTCAGACGTGACTCCATCACTTTCCCTACCACAGAGGTCAGACTGACAGGTCTGTAGTTTCCTGCCTCTGTCTTGGACCCACTTTTGTGAAGGGGAATCACATCCGCCTTCCTCCAGTCCTCGGGTACCACACCATCCTCCCATGATTTATTAAAAGAGTAGCCAGTGGTTTCACTAGTTCATCCCTTAATTCTTTTAGAATTCTGGAGTGAATTCCATCAGGACCCATTGCTTTGTCCACCTTCAGTTTTAGGAGTTCTTGCAGAACCCTTTCTTCTGTGAAAGGACTGGGATCGACCCCCTATCAAGAGTGCTTCTGTTAATTGGATTAGGCACTTCCCCTCCTCTTTTGTGAATCCATTATGCTCCATTATGCATTATTATCCATACATCCATTATGCTCACTCGATTAATTACAGGTGGCCTTATCCTAAAAAATTTATCCAGATTGTTTTAAAGACATTCATTGATGAAGTGCCTAGTAACTTCTGAAAATAATTCATTCCAGATAGGCACAACCCACTGGCTGTACCAATTATATCTTCTAACTAGGTTACATTTATTTGCCTTTAGCTGCAATGGATTCACCAGTGTTGTAGATCTGATCTTTTCATTCTAGGCCCAAGTTTTCCCATAATTCATTATCTGTTAATGCCTTGTAAACAGGCACATATCCCCTCAGTTCTCCTGTATTCAAGGGAGTACATGTCCAACTCTCTTAACCTGCGTCACAATCCATCCCATTTAAACCCTTGATGGTTCTGGTTGTTCTTCTTTGTACCCTCTCAGTTTTGTCTGTCTCACACTTCTTGTAAGCGACCAGACCTGAGCACAATACTCCAGCGTGGGTCTCACCAGGGAACCATACAGAGGCATCAGTACCTCCTCCTTCTGCTCCCTATGTGTCTTATCATACAGTTTAATGTTCTATTTGCTCTCTGTACAATATTATCACAGTGAGTTTTAAATTGTAATCATGGGTCATTGTAATCCCTGATGCCATTCCCACCCAGCTGCAGGGCAATTTCAAGTGACAGCTGCTGCTGCTCAACCCTGCTCCCTGGTGGGGCAACTAGTTCATTCCCAATCCCAGGCCACCTGCATGGCAGTACATACACGCTGCCACTGAGTCATCGGGCAGCAGAAATAATTAAGCAATAATGACTAAACAGCCGGTCATTTCCTAGTGATTAATGACCAACTGGGGAAGGGTGGCCCAAGGTGCAGCGAGGCCAACCTCCCAACCAGTCATTTAATCAAAGGAAATGACCAGCTGTGAGGTCATTATTGTGATCTCAAATCTAATCGTAGTTATACACAGGAAAAATGCGATTTATAAACACGCATGCCACTCTGATCTGTACGGGCATTTCTAAAGGATTAATGCCCAGTACACCGCCAGTCAGAGTGTGTGTTTGCTTCATGAATAATTAATTAGATGTATGTTTTAACCAAGTGTTGCATATCTGCAAAAACAGATGAAGAGGCTGTGCCTTCTTGTTCCTGCCAGTGCATCATTAATTCTAATGGAACCTTGTTTTCCATTAGGACAAAAGGCTAAGACTGGACATTACCAGTAAAGCGAAGGAAGCTTACTGTTGAACGCTGCATTTGTAGGTACAATAAATGCCAACATGTCAGGCTCCCTGTCACTTTGCTAGCATGACCTGTACTTGATCATATCGTTTTAGAGTTGATAGCTGGTTGTTAGAAGCAATTGGAAGGGGCCAGGGCTGCATCCATAATTCTTACCACTATGCCTAGATGGAAGTGAACAATCTACACACCCAGCTATAAGGTGAGGAAAGCAGAAAGGAAAGGTTTATCGCAGAGTCTCACAATTTCTTATTGTTTCTATAAAAATTTCCGGTCAAGTGGAACAGAACAAGACAACTTTCCTTCCTAAACAGAGCTGTGCTCTGGCAGATCTTATGGTTCATACTTACTTAAAATGTATACTTATTATATTTGTGTATAATAAATAATGCTTTGTAATTGTACTGTAGCTTTGTGTCTTATTTTTTTGACTGTTTCTCCTGCTCATTTCATTTCTAGACACAGCTGCGTGCAGCAGCTCTTGCATGTGAGCCCTGGCCAGCAACAGCCGTGGATGTTCTTTACAAATGAGCTAGGCAAGCCCCTCCATCATTCTAATCAGCAGGCAGCATAGCTGCATGCTGGCAGGAACACAGGTCCCAGACAAACAACGCTAGATTTGCCCTTTCCTTGGGGTACAATCTCAGTCCCCATCATCAAGAAATGGAGTGAAAAAATGTGGGCATATTTAATTGCAGCACATAAAGAAGGACATGTCTTTTATCATGTCACATTATGTAGTAATAAAATTATCCAATAAGATGTAAGCAATTTGTAACCATTTGGTTATCCAGACTTTGTCCAATACAATCTTCAAAGCAGTGCACAAACATGATCCATTTCTGACCCGAGCTCCTGGAGAATATTTAAAATGTTTTAGCTGAAAAAGGCACCAATGACCCTGGAAAACATCACGTTAGACACAAGTTAGTTTATAATTGATATATTTTCTGCATACTTCCTTGAGATGGTTTGCATTATACAGTACCTGGTGATTTGTCCCTTAGGATTCATCTGCCTTTTCTGCTAATTCTCCACCAGAAATCATAATCCCCTATGGCAATTTTCTGGTAAGGGCTTGTGATGTCATAGGCAGATGATTATGATATCTGTGGCAAATAAGAAGCAGGAATCATGAAACTGTAACTGACAAAGGTTACACCCCAACAGGGTAGACACTCCAGGAGGGGTGGAAAAAATGAGGAGGGACCTAGGTAAACTAGAGGAATGGTCAAGAGTGTGGCAGTTAAGACTCAGTGCAAAGAAGTGCAAAATCATGCATTTGGGACACAGGAACCCAGGGAGGCTTACATGATGGGGTGAATACAGTGGCCACCAAATAGGAAAGGAATCTGGGGGTAATCATATCAGATGACCTAAAGGTGGCCAAACAATGCACTAAAGCTATTGGGAGAGCCAGTTGGATACTGGGGTGCATAGGGAGAGGTATCACCACCAGAAGAAAGGAGGTGGTGATGCCACTGTACAAATCATTGGTGAGACTCAGTCTGAAGTACTGTGTCCAGTTCAGGAGGCCATATCTCTGTAAGTACAGAGACAGGATAGAGGTAGTTCAAGAAGGGCAACAAAAATGTTGCAGGGTCTGCACCAAAAGTCATATGAGGAGAGACTGGAGGACCTCAATATGTATACCCTGGAGGAAGGGGGATATGATAAAGACCTTCAAATATCTCAAGGGCATAGATGTTGTACAGGAGGGTAGCATCTTTCAGAAAAGAGATGTTCTAGAACAGGGGACATGACACGAGGCTGAAAGGGGTAGACTAAGGGGTAATGTGAGGAAGCATTTCTTCACAGAAAGTGTGATGGATGCATGGACCAGCCTCCCAGCAGAGGTGGGGGGCTAACTCAGTAGGGGGATTCAAAATGCATGGGATAAGCATAGGGGAGCCCTAGTGATAGGAAAGAGAATAAAGCCGGAGATCAAGTAAGGTCTGTGGTTTTGCAGCAGGTAGGAAAATGGGCAGACCAGTGGGCCAGCGGTCCTTATCTGCCATCAGGTTTTATGTTTCTAAAGGCCCTGTTTTATTCCACTAGTGTAGTTGATGAAGAAGAAAGGAAAATAAACCTTATCCTGAATTGTCACAGTGCCTGAAACAAAACACATTAATGCAACAAGAAAAAGTCTAGAATGTCCTCCCACAACTAAAATCCAATTAATTTTATCAAGAGTGATGTCCCTCTTTGCAAAAGAGCCTTGTGGTGATTTGAAACATTGAAGTGTTTTGCTGGAGGTACCTGCAGGTGCTTTTGAGTCTTTTGTACTGAGCTCTTTTCAATAAAAGACTACCATTACCATCTGTTTTACTGGATTGGATTTTTGCAGGTGGAGCATGTCCTGGGCTTTCTTCTTGCTACTTTTGCATCTAAAATTGCAGGCCCAATACAAAAGTTATGGGGACAGCACTTCGGAAGGACATTGACAGAATAGAAGCGATCCAGAGAGGGCAACAAAAATGGTGAAATGAATGCACCAGAAAACATGAGGAAAGATTGAAAGACCTCAGTATGTACACCCTGGAGGAAAGGAGGGAGAGGGGATATGATATGAACCTTCAAATACCTCAATGGAATCAACAAGGTCCAGGAGGGCAGCATCTTTCAAAAAGTGATGTGCAAGAACAAGACTTCACAATATGAGGCTAGAGGGGAGACTCAAGGGTAATGTGAGAAAGTATTTTTTACAGAAAGGGCGGTGGATGCATGGAACAACCTCCAGTGGAGGTCATCGAGGCTAAAATGCTTACGAGTTCAAGAATAGTGGGATAGACAGAAGGCAATCCTAGTGGTAAGAGAAAAGATGCACTGCTGATCATGTAGGATCTGGAGTTTAAATAGGTAGGTAGGAAATGAGCAGACTAAGTAGGCCAGGTGGTCCTTATCTGCCTTCAAAATCTATATTTCTATGTTTCTAAAAACATTCACGAGGCCGGCCCGTCCGGGCGCAGCGGTGGGATTTCCGCTTGCGATGCGGCGACCGGGTTCAGGAAACGGATCCGGGTCGTCAGAGGAAGCGGCCGGGGAATAAGATCGGCGTCCGCTGGACAGCTCTCCTTCTCGGGGAGGTGTAGGTAGCACTCAGTGCACTGGGGACTCCTGGCGGAGGCTGGGAGTTCTCACGTAGCCCGGCAGCATGCGTGGGGGGAGGCGGGGGCAGGACGCTGGCGTCATTGCATGCCCGCCTCTCGGGAGAAAAATAAGGAGGAAAGATAGTGGGCAGGACCACCGATGGATGAAGCCCTCCCTGAGAGGCTCAGATCGCCACCGCCGCCACGGGACCCCAACCAGTCACAGTTCAGGTCACACAGTGGCCAGCGCCCGCCCTCCGAGGGCAAGCCGGGGTGACCGAGGGTCCTCTGCAGCTATAGGCGGTGGTAGAGGCTCCGGGGCCGTGACCAGGGCGGAGGATGGAGCCGTGGTCCTGCCAGGAAAAGGTAAATTAAAAAAAACATTCACAAGCTATTTCCACCCAAAATGGCCAACACTGCAGATGCCCATCGAGTGTGCACGCGTGCCCATACTGGAAAGCTTTGCCCTAGGTTCGGATGCATGATCAATGCTGCTTGCTCATATGTACCACAAACAACAATTAAAGGGAAGTGGGCTCACTAGCGTGTGTGCTTACACATACCAGGTTCGGTAGCAGATTACTGTAATAAAAAGTGCATCCTGGATCCAGGCCAGTAATTCTATAAATGTGTCATTTTAGCCAAGAAAGTACACTGAGCTGCAACTCGTTTTCCACTTGCAAGCCAGAACCAGAGAGAGATTAAATGACTTGCTTGAGGGTCACACCAAACACGTACACAGATTGGGGGTTGTGGGACTCAAACCAGAGTTGCTGGGTCTCCAGATTCACAACTTGGTATGTTAACCTCTAGGCTATATTTTACTGGCCTATGCCCACTATGCCCCCAGGCAGAAAGATTCTATCAATCTGAGCATTATAAAATGGGCTGTTTGCTCACATGCACCCTAACAATTAAACAGGTGTGTGGTTGCACAAGCTATCTTGGGTGGTGGGCTACAGTGATGAGCAATGTGTCCTGAGGCAAGAACAGTAAATCTGTAAGAACATACAGTATACTTGCCGCCTACACTATACCACTGGAGTAGAAGGATTCTAGCAATTGGAGGAGGACATTGACGTAAAGGAAAATATGTGACAAAACAAGGAAATGAAGGACAGGCACACTCCTGGCCCAGCAATGACAGCTCGTTCATTTGAATAAGCTTTTTCAATGTTTTTTTTTCATGGGTTACTGGCAATAAAAACATTTTCTTACATGTTCTGGTCTATTTAACAATCTTGACTGTGCCATGTAACTCTATTTTGCAGCAGAAACTTGTAAAAAACAACTATATAAAAAGGTTATTGAAAAAAATCAGCTGGCTTTTGTACAAATTTTGGCTCCTTTTTCTGCAGACAAATTTGCCAGTTCGCGTGGTGTTACTCATCTGAATGTTTATACAAATGCCTGCTTCACTTGTTAGGAAGAAGGCACTTTCAACCCTACACATCTGAAGTGTATACAAGAGGCAATGTACACATAGTGGATAGTTTTGAAAATGTATTTATTCCAATGATTTTTAGTTATGTTTTTCTGAGGTTAATTTCCTGTTTAAAGTCACCTTTACAAACCACTAATGTGCTAAGTTTGGCCTTTTAACTAAACCGGTGATTGGCTGTCCCTCACATACAGAACTAGAAATTTTGAAATTTGAAGTTATGATGAATTATTGCATAATATGTTTTCTTTTATGTTATCTTTTTATTTGTCTTTGCATTCTTTGATTATATTTTCTTTCTTATGTTATTGTTTTGCTTTGCACAGGTATCTGAGTATTGGAGGGTGCCTTAACATAAATAAAATCTACCTGCCTGCCTACCTAACATATTCCCCTAAAGGCTAGCGGAAAAAAAAATAGCATACCAGTGGAACCAACCAGGATGAAACTCAATTCTGTAGCATTCTGCAGCAGAGTTACTGCAGGAAACAAGGTAATTTCAATAGCAGTTAATCACTTTTCTCTTGCAGGAATCTGTGATAATGCATTATATCCCAGGGGTTCCATTGATAAACCAGCATGCAAACTCCATCAGCAAACACACATTTTTGATCCACGTTATTAAATAAAAAACTTTATTAATAAAACACATAATTAACTTCTTCACTTGTGGGTCAAGCAACTCATTTTTGTCAAGGAAGGCTAAAATCGAAAAAGTTAAGTTAATGTGTCTTTTTACACAAACTCCACCTACTAGAAGAAGATAGAAATCCATATGTGCAAAATGCTGTGAACTACCAAGATGACCATGGAGAGACCAGGGTCAAACATTTTCTGTCCAGAGGTCATAAGGAAGAGAACTGACTGGGGTGACAAGACTCTAAATCCTCTTTTTTTTTTTTTTTTTAGGTTTTCCCAGTTAAAAAGTGCCTGAAAAGGATCTGCATGCTGAACATTATCATTAGATCTGAAAATCTATTCTATTGACAAAGCTGGAAATGCTGACACTTACAAATGTTTGTATAGTCACTGATAAATGTGCCATAGATACTGCCTCGAGGCATCTCATTAAAGAATTATGTGCCATAGTAACAAAAAAAAACACATTTTAACAGATACCATGTCACAGTTTCCTAGATTTATAATTATTGGGAGACATGATTTAATTAAATAGGAATATTATTTAATGAATAACTCTCACATTTCAATAATTAAATGGGTTTATTGTTTAACGAATAGCTATCACATTTACAATGTTTGGCTTTACATGATTAATCTTGTTACAAGAAATCTGTACATTCATTAAGTGTTCACCACATGTAATAAATATGAAAGTGATGTATTTAACTCTTGACAGCAGTTACTAAATATGTAGCACATTTAACATATCTGGAAAAGGCCTTATTAAATCTGGACTAGAGAGGGACTGCGTGCCTAACAAGATTAGCAGTGGGTCATGGAGTCTTTTACCTTAAAGCCCAGATTTTAATCCAACCCAAGTCGGAATTGGCAGAGGCAGCTACCACCTGGCCATTCAGTGGCCTCGTGGAATGAGTACTGAAGGTCTCAGTGTAGTTCCTTGTGGACAGGTATCCATGTCACAAAAGGCTATTGGCACTGATCAGGTGTTGACACTCGCAGAAGAGGGCAAGGACTGAATTACTCATCTGAATTATCATCTCACCCACCAGCTGTTTTTAGGCTACCAGGGTTTGGATTTTGAAACCACTAAATTAGAGGTCATCCCTCTGTGGCACAGTCATGGCACAGTCGCTGGCACATGTGGGGCAGTGTGAAAGCTAACGTGGGATCGAGCAGCCATGCTGCACCTGTCATGCGCATAAACAAAAACTTGAAGAGCTGCTGCAACAGTTTATTCTTTGGGGCTGCCCCATGACCTAAATTAGCCAGAATACAAACTTTTTGTGCAGGTATTTATTTAGTTATTTGCCTTATTTTATACTCAGTTGAACATCCTGACACTGCCTAAGCCTGAGCATCCCATCAGCCTGCCACGAAAAACACCTTTTGTAATGATGTTAAATAGAGAAGGGCAGCATTGCTACTGATAGGCTTATAATGTGATTGGGGCAGGGGTGGCATTTGGATGCTATCTGTATACTTTGTAGGTTATTGCACATATTAAGGGGTAAATATTATATGTATATACAGTGGATTCGGATGTATGCACATGCTGGACAGACCCAAAATGTGCATACAACTGGAATTGCATACAACCGAACCCTATCTAGTTAATGAAGACAGATGCAGCTGTTAAAAGTTAATAGTTTATTCACTTGAAAGCACATAAATAAGCAATAAAACAAAATACAACTGTGCCACATCTGATAAGGTTTAAAAATATTATTTGACAAAAACACATCAATTATAAATTAAAAAAAATGGTTATGTAGTTTTGTTTGTTGTTGTTTGCAGCTATAGCATCAAGACACGATTCAAACACGTAAAACCAGCTAAAGTGAGTAGTTTCTTTGTGCTCAACATAATGTCTGATTTTCACATCATTTGCTACACCTCAGCCATGGTTGGTGGTACAACCTCCTTGTCCCGTCATCATCATCGTCATCCTTGGCATTCAGCATAGCGAGTTGCAAATGTCAGCATCCGTTAGTGTTCCTGTTGTAGGCTCAGACTTGTTGATGTCCGCATAAGCCATAAGTGACTTGATCCATACCAGTTGGTGGCGGTAGAGCCAGTGGAGGCTCAATGGGGCTTCCAGTGTCCTCAAGTCTTATCCCGACCTTTTGGAAGCAATGCCACAGCATAGAAGGCATGGCATCATTCTTTCCTTGAAACCCCAGGCAGCTTGGACTTCTCTAACAGCTTAATGTTTTGCTCCAAACATAGCACCTTTGCAAGACACCTTCTCCATTGTGACAGATAAGGAATGAAAGTGGTACACCAGTTTAAATCAATGACAAACTGATTATGTGATTGCAAACCCATAACTGCCACAAGGAGAAAGCTGTTTGTTCCCACAGCAACCTTTAATTGGTCCTTATTACTGGTGCACTCACACTTACTCTAACCAATTAGAGCCAGTTATCACCCTTTCCCCATAGAAAACAATGGAAACTGCCTCAAAAAATGCGCATACATCCGAAAAATCCAGAGTGTACAATCGGACAGTTTATAATGGGATTTTGGGATGAAAATCAGACATGCGTTTTTGTGCATATAACCGAAATATGCACACATCTTAATGGCATACATGGAAATGTACTGTACCTGTATTCCTGCCCTGAGGTGTTCAGCTGCTCTTTAACTCTGTAGAAACATAGAAACATAGAAGTTGAGGGCAGATAGGACTGTAAGGCCCATCCAGTCTGCCCATTTCTTTGCCTACCTTATTAATGTGCCATTGGCCTTTGCTCTGTCAATGGCCTATTTATGAAACTCATCTGTATTGCTCCATTATGCCTATCCCATGCCTGTTTGTAGCCTTGCACTGTATTTATATCCACCACTTCCTAAGGTAGGCCATTCCATGCATCCACCACTCTTTCTGTGAGAAAAGAACTTCCTCACATTACCCCTTAATCGGCCTCCCTCTAATCTCATGCTGTGTCCTCTTGTCATGCTATTTTTCTTATATTGAAACATGTTAGACTCTTTCACCTTATTAATGCCCTTAAGGTGTTTGAATGTTTGATCATATCACCTCTCTCCCTCCTTTTGCTCTCGGGTATACATATTGAGCTCCGTTAATCTGTCCTCATTATGTTTTTGATGCAGTCCCTGCACCATTTTGGTTGCCCTTCTCTGGACTGCCTCAGTTTGGTTAATGTCCTTGTGAAGGTGTGGCCTCCTGTACTGCACACAGTACTCCAGATGGGACCTAACCAGTTTCTTGTAAAGAGGTTATTACCTCCTCTTCTGACTTGTGATACCCCTACTAATACATCCCAACACCCCCTAGCCTTACCTACTGCTTTAGTGGTCTGCTAAATGATTTCAGGTCATCGGTGATGATGCGCCCAAGTCTCTGTCTTCCCTTGTAACTGTCAGCAACTCCTTCCCAGCCTATAGGTGGCTTCAGGTTTCTCTTCCCTATGTGCGTGGTCTTGCACTTCTTTGCATTAAACCCCAGTTGCCACTCTTTCAACCATTTTGCTAGTTTATCCAGATCTCTTCTTATTCTGCCCACCCCATCTGGATCATCTACTCTGTTGCAGATCTTGGTGTCATCTGCAAACAGACAAACCTTACCCTCCAGTCCATCTGCAATGTCACTGATGAAGATATTGAAGAGGACTGGCCTTCAAAACCTAACTGAGGTACCCACTTGACTTATATCTCTTCTAACTGTATACCATTTGCCACCACTCTCTGTTTTCTGCCCGTCAACCAGTTTGCTACCAGTTGACCAACTTCTGACCCACCCCGAGCCTGCCCAGCTTATTAATCAATCTTCTATGTGGAACAGTATCCAAAGCTTTGCTGAAGTCAAGGTAGGTGACATCAACTGCTCCCCTTGGACCACCACTCTGGTTACACAGTCAAAGAAATCTATGAGATTAGTTTGAAAGGACCTTACATTTGTAAACCCATGCTGTCTTGGATCCTGTGCTCCTATGGATTCCAGGTGTTGCACTATCCTTTCCTTAAGGAGTGCCTCCATAATCTTGCTCACTACTGAGGTAAGACTGACTGGTCTGTAGTTCCCTGCCCTCCTGCTACCACTCTTGTGGAGTGGGATCACATGAGTCCTTATCCAGTCTTCTGGGACCTCTTCTGTGCTCAGAGACTCACTAAACAGTTCTGCTAATGGTTCTGCTAGTTCCACCCTTAGCTCCTTTAGTACACTGGGATGTATGCCATTAGGTCCCATAGCCTTGTCCACCCTGAGCTTATCGAGCTCTTGTAGAACCCTTTCTTTTGTGAAGGGACTGGTGCACCTCCTCCCCCACCGTGTTCATGGTGCTGAGTTATGGGCCCTGCCCTACCTTCTCTTCAGTAAATACTGAGCAGAAGTATCTATTTAGGATACATGGTCCTACTCCTCACGTGCCTCCTTATCCCTTTGATCTTAACAAAATACCCTCTGGACTTCTTTTACTGTTTGTGCTAGTGTTTCCTCAGTTTGGGCTTTTGCCTGCCTTACTGCCTTCCCTGCTTCCCTTAGGGAAGTTTGGTATCCCTCTATCTTCATCCTGCTTCGTTAAGTTATATTTCCTGAAGGCCAGCCTTTTGCGCCTGACCTTTTCTGCTACTGTTTTTGAGAACCAAAGTGGTTTCCTTCTTCTTTGCACTTCCTTTCTCTCTAACACAATAGGATGTTGCTTAAAGTATTGCATCCTTAATGCTTGCCCACTTTGCCTGTACCCCTCACCTGTATTTCTTTTGCCAGGGCTAGCTTAACTCTGTTGGCCATATTATCAAAGTCAGTTCCATTGAAAGTCCCATATTTTTGCTTTGGATTGGGTTGATTTAGTTCTAGTGGCCAAATTGAGCACCTACCATGTGATGGTCACTGGCCCCAGGTGACCTTCTACCTGGAGATCTGTGATCCTTTCCCTGTTAGTCAGTACTAGATCTAAGATAGCCTGCCTCTTGTGGGTTGTTGTACCAGTTGTTTGAGGCCTCCCCTGCAGGGAATGCACCAAGTGTCTAGTTCTGGCAGATGTTCCTGCTGGTATTGACCAATCTGTATATGGCATGTTGAAGTCTCCCATTATCAGAACCTCCCTTTAGCTGTCATGTTTTATATCTTCTAACAGTAATGTGTCTATGTTCTCCCACTGGTGTGGAGGCCTTTAGACAACCCCAGTTCAGTATGGCTGTCCCATTTCCCATTTCCAGGGTGACCCACTGTTCTTCTGGCTCCTTATGTGCATTCTGAATTTCTGTAGCTTTGATACTTTCATTGACATACAGGGCCATTCCAGCCACTTTTTGCACCTTGGTCTCTTCTGAACAGTACATAGCCAGGTACTGAAGTCTCCCAAGTGTGGTTACTGGTAAACCACGTCTGCTAATTGCTACAATGTCCAGTTTAGCCTCTGTATTGTTGCCTGTAGGTCTGGGGTCTTGTTCCCCAGACTGCGATAATTGTGTACATGTAACCCCCAGGTGGCGCTATCCCAAGGGCTGTACCCCTGCCTGTTTGGCTACTGACAGGTTGAGGGGCCTAGGTTCTATGATGGATGCCTCCACCCAGAGGTCAGGGTTAGTAGTGGTTAAACTAGCTCAGGCACAGCCTTCTGGGACACCGTGACCCCCTTTGTTCCTACTAGTGGCCCACATAATGCACGGAACTTACCTTCCCAATACCCCACATATGCACACTTTTACACATAGAGATACCACTTACCCTCGAGACTGATTCTGCAGCCCATCTCAGAGGACCCCTTTAAAACAAGGTTGAACAACATACACAGAAATCTGCAATACAGTTCTTGATGCATTAACACACAGCCAGTATATAGTATAACAACAATAAATCTGGTTTATTCAGGGGACAGTAACACGGGAGGGGGTAATCAGGTTGATTAGTTTAGATAAGTTTGAATCACAGTACTGTGCACATATATTTAGGGTCCAAAATGTCACTCTCTGGGTACCCAGGATGGGGGAGCTAGCCAGGTCCATTGCCAGGGTTGGCCAGTTGGTGCAGCTGGATGGGGCCCTGTATGAAGAAAATATATGCACAAACAAATTGTAATCCAGAGCCAGATGGCTCAGTCCACAAACAGAAGAACACAAAAATCAGTAGACACACTTTGATTAAATGAAGGTGAGGGAGGTACCCTGTTTGTACTCACAAACCCCAGACCGATAGCTGAATTAAAGAGGTGGCTCTGGATGGCCAGAATAGAGCAGAGCATGGAGATGAGACCCTTGTGACAGGGCCAAACTGATTTGGATAGCAGGACGGATTCAGTCCGATTAGCTTGGAGTCCAGCTTCCAGCTTCAGCTCACAACTCACAAAACAAGGGGAAAAGGAATCATGATCCCCTACAAACTCTAGGCACATTTCTATGTAAAGGAAATTACTATATCAGGCAGCTGCTTCTCAATTTGATCACAAATACTGTACAACCCGAGAACACGCAGCAACAGAGTCCTCGACAGGCTGATCGCACTTCTGCAAATCTTGGTCTTCTACGGGCAAGCCTGGTTCTGCACACTTCCTCCTTCTCATTCCACAATTCAGATTTAGTCCGAATGAGCACTCACTAATGGCTACAGGCTAACTTCAGGACCTTACACACGCTTCCTGCATGAACTGCACGCCGCAGTAGCACAGAGCTCCTACTCCCTTCACAGTCAACTCAGAACTGCCCTCCAAGAACAGTTCAGGCATTTCCTTAGGCTCCACACAGGTTTGGTTGGAGGATTCAACTGTCAATCACTGCAGGGCTCCCTCTGTTGGTGATAAAAGGTGCCAAGGTCCAAACTACAGCTCCCAGAAGCACCTGCCATACATTCCCCTTTAAGCAGGCTCCAGGCGAGAGTCCAAGTACTGGTTGGCTCAGGCAGTCTCCATTTTAGAGCTCCTTACCCAATTGGCCCAGATCAGCAGTTCAGGTCCAAAATGGAGAGCAACACACACAGAGTCCCAGCTGCAATAAAGGCAGGTTAGACAAACTGCAATTTTACAAATGCTCTAAATGATTTCAGGAAAACAGTTACCTCTTTCAGATAGGCTCCCTCTGCGCTCTTAAGCGACTGCAGAAGCGGGCGATCAGATGGCAGCTCAGGGTGGGATTCGAGCATTAACTACCCAGTCCCGCTTTTCAGTTAATTTAGCCTGCAAGCAGGCAGCTCTTAAAGAGACAGTACCAGAGGCTCTAAAAGCACTCACAGATAAATGGCTTAAACGCTGAACACCATTCAGGCTGGGAGCACTTAGCCAGCTCCTGGAAGACTTTTGGGAACCCCCATTTTCAGGGGGTTACATACATGATTTTTCATTGGCCAGCTTTCAGTGTGTTAGTTGTTGGGTGAGGTCTGGTGTTTCCCTATGCATTGTAGGGGAGCTGGATCTTTTTCCTTTCCTGGTGATGCAAATGAACTACAAACATGCTGAAATCCTTTTGACCACTAGCTGAGGGGAGGGTGTTCTTCCCATTCAACGTATGGGATGCTGCACCCTTCTCCCCATTTGCTAGTTTAAATATTCTGCAAAGACATCAAACTTCTGCCCCAATGCACTGACTCCTCCTTAGTCAGATGCAGTCCATCAAATTAAAGAACTTTGCTCCCAAAACTGTTGCCAGTTCCCTACAAATTTGGGTCCTTTTCCTGGCACCAGCCCTTGAGCCACATGTTTAGCTCCCTATCTCCCTTCTCTGACCTTCCATCCATCTGCCACCTCTCCCAGACTGGCAGGATCTCAGAGAAGGAGATGCCAGATGAAATGGATGATAGTTTGTCACCCAGCCTGGTCAGGTGTTCCTTGGTCTCCATAACTGACCGCTTGGTGAGATTGTTAGTCCCTATGTGTACCAGGATGTCAATGTTTTCTCCTGCTTCCTGAACAGTTTTAGCAATGCAGTCAGTGACTTTCCACGCTGGTGTACCTGGGAGACATCTAACCATTACCCTTGGCTGGAGATAGGTATCAACTGCCCAAATCATGGAGTCTCCTATGATCAGAAGTTTTTGGATTTCCTTTGCCTTTTGTTTTGGTTCCTGTTTTGGGCAAGTTTTGTTGTGCTAGCTCCTCTCACGAGTGTCCTGCTCTGCAGTGTCCTCTGCCCTTTGTTTGATTTAGGAGATAGAGGCAGATACCGCTTTGTAGTTTTTATATGGTTTGTGGTGGTAATATGTTGGAAAGCACCTGAGGATAGGGCACCAATTTGCCCTTCTAACCACCTGCCAACCTCCCAGACCAACTACCTTCTTGGTTGAGGTGCTTCTGTTGGATGTTGGGGAAATGGGCAGTTCTTATAATATATTTCCTCCTGAATATACAATTTGAGGTACGTAATCTCTGCCCATGCTGCCTGGAGCTGAGCCCTTAGACTGACAATGGCCAGCATGTAGGACAGTGTCCTAAATCCTGTAAAACTGCCCTTCTGAAAGTGTTCCGCAGTACCTGCAGTTAATGATATCCATTCCGGATAAGTTGCTGGGTTTATAACCTGGTCAGAGTAATTAGAAGGAAGAAAATGAAAGCAAAAGTTTGATTTTGCATTTTGTTTGTTTTTGTATAACTTGTTATAACAAGTTAAATTACTAGTGTCCCTGTAAATGAGGTCACTGTGGATACCCTCTGATTCGCCCCTTCCTGCTTTGCCACAGGAAATGTCACGACTGTGCTTCCTATAAAAGGAGTAGTGTGGGTGGTTGGGGATGGGGTGGGTGGCTGGGACCTTCCCTGCTGAAAAGAAGAACCATGGACGAAAGAAACATGGAGGTAAGAGCAGAAACAATCAGCCAGCAACAAATGCAGTAGCCCTGACAGCTTATCTTAATGATAGATAAAACTGTAAAACCTGTAAAGCATCACCTGTAATAATTTCACAGAAGATAAACCCTGTAAGAAACACTTTGCTACAGAGAAAAATAAAGCAGTAACAGAAGATATACCTTGTAAATGACAATTTGAATCAGAAGATTACAGCAGTAATCTGTTAGCATACACCTGTAGGCACACCCTGTAATAATGCAGCAGAAGGTATGCCCGCAACAACAATTTGAAACAGAGAAAATAAAGCAATAAAATGTTAGCAACAAACAGTAACAATCCCTGTGAGTACAAAATAAAATAATAACACACAGTACATCTGCCTAGCCAAAAGAAGCCTTAATCATTTCCTTGCTCTGGTCTAGCACTACCAATGTAACACCTTTTGTGTACACTACAGTACAACGTACTAAAAAACATTAAACCATATAGGAAACTTGCAAGATGGATATAAATGACAATGTCTTGTCACACATGAACACAAACAGCTTTTTAGATGCCTGCTTATGACTTTATTGTCAAAAAGGCAAAATATAATTGGCAGAAAACTTTAAAAATTTTGATCATTTATAACCAAATCCTTTCTTAGACAAGCAGTAGGAATCTAAATGAATAATTCCCAAATGCATTAAAATGTTGCCCAAATTTATCAGTCTTCTTATGTAAAAATATTTAATACTTATTTCCAGATTTAACCCTTTGCTGTACCCAGACTTCTGTAGATGGCCTGCATTCCAATACATTTTAAATCTACTAGCACATTACATGCTGTTCAGATTTAAATAGATACATAGATACATAGAATTTGTCAGCAGATAAGGACTGCCAGGCTCATCTAGCCTGCCCTAATTTCATTCCTTTAACTTACACTGCAGACTGTTGATGATCAAGGCCACTGCTTTTGGTTTTTCCTGAAAACCCAGTAAAATTCCGAATTTGGACTGCCTGAACACCAGTAAAACAAAGATTTAATGGGATCTGGCATTTTATACCAGATAAGTAAAACTGCAAAACGTATTTTTTCTTATAATTGCTTCCTGTACTATTTTCGATTTGCTTTATTTGTTTGCTCTGTATATTAAGCCTTCTTGTATTCTGATTTTTATACACATGCTAAAAGAATGACAGTAGAATCTGTAAAATGCAGAATTAGAGTAACAATCACCGTGCAATTCCGAATCTAAAGTCTTGAAAATGGAGTTTCATTGTTTTAATCACCGTAAATCAGTGGCCTTGTTGATGATCAGCGGTTTTCCTCTCCTCCTGTCTCCAGTTTTCTGTTGTGTTTGTCCCATGCTTTTTTCCAGCATGTATAAGTTGCTGCTCATATGTATATACGTTTCAGTTTTATTAAGTCTGGTACAGATTTATGTTAATAGTTACTAGAAAAGAAAGATTTCTACCTCGTCAGTGAGAATACATTTTGATGGATAAATAGTGTTATTTTTTCATAACATATCTAAAAATGTTTATTTTGATAGTAACTATGTCAAAACAAAATAACACAGGTGGTTATATAAGTCATCATGCTCTGTTTAACCAGTGGGAGAGCAGCTGACATAATGCTTGCTGACATCACTGCAGAACTAGGTAGCATTCCTAATAGATCAGTGAAGTCATTATAGAGTTTGAAAGTGCTTCCAACCAATCAGAGTGATCTTTTCCCTTCAGCTTAGACACTCTTTTCTGTAGAGTGTATCCCTTGCAGATGCCCTGGAACAGGGTTATTCAGAAGAGTTTTTTAATCTAATATATTTTGAATCAGTCTTGATTAATAATATACTGCCATGGGAAACAACTCTTGCATTTATGAGGGTTGTCCAACTTACATTCTTACGTATCAGACCTGTTCACCTTTAGTTTGTGGTTCTCATACCCTAAGAATGTGCATGAGACCACCTGCATAATCATAAGAGAGTTCTCCATTGCTATTAACATACAAAAGAATGCCGGCCCAGTGGTGTAGAGGACTAAGATGCTGGCACCTTACCTCGACCCACGCTGTTGACCTGGGTTCAAGAATGAGCCCGGGCATTGGAGGTCAGCGGGGGAGGGTGGAGCTAGATAGAGCTGCCAACAGGCAAGCTCTCCTCTCTGGAGAGGAAGCACAGCTTCCCTCGGCTGATGGCAACCCTCAGTGGAGGCTGGGGATGCTCTGGCCGGAGGGCACCTAGGCATTAGGCCAGGGGTGGGGAAGGAGGCTGTAACTGGGGCTGTTCAGTGCATGCGTGCCTCCATGTGCATGTGCCCTGACTCCTGGGGCCTCCGGAAGAAAACAGGAGAAAATACCAGTCAGCAGGATGATGACCAACCCCCACAGGCACCGCTCCGGGCCGGGCAAGGTAAGAGCTGGTAGTTCTGGGGGACAGAGCTGGGGGTCAGTCAGATGGGGGCTGATTGGCAGGGAGATAAACAGAGCCATGATTAAAATAAAACATACCAAAATAAATAGTTGTAGCTCAAAAAATGAGCTAATTTAACATTTTATTTCTTTTGAACATGTGTGGTATAAGTCAGACAGGCAATGACCTGACTGTCACACATGAGTTATGGACTTACACCCTTACTCATGCAGATAAATGGCATACTCTAAGTCAGGCAATAGTTTATCACCTGTTATGTTACCTTATAAATGCTGAGGGTCAAGGAAAGGACTCAGGACCCACTAGCAAATGTAATGTTTGGAATTATCTACACCCAATGCTGCCTCTGGAGGATCCAGTTTGCCATCTATACAGCCATTCCAGTAAGATCTCAGCAGGCAGGGGGCTCAGCAGTGAGCTAGCAGCTGAGTATTATGAGGGAGCGGGCTAGAGCATTTAAAACCAGTGTTGCCCTGCAGTGCAAGCACTGTGGCTCAAGCATGAGTAGCACAAGTGCGATTCCAAGAAGAAAGTTTCATTCCAGACCCATTATCTACACAGGTTTGGACTAACTAACAATAATCCTTTGAACTACTTAGTAAGATTGAAAAGTCCTGAACCTTATGTAGAGTGGCAGTGATTTGTGAGTCAACAAGTGTACATCTCTATGCAGGTGAAACCAGTATCAAGAAGAATCTTTTTCTAGCTGGGACACAGAGTATATTTCCTTCAGGTGGACTTCATTTTGATATACAACATGTGCCTGCATTGTTAGGACTGATAGTCACAGTTTGTAATTATTAAATTGTTCTATCCAATTGTATTGGGGTAGTATTTTATTTTACTAATTGTGTTATTTTTTAAGGTTATGTAGGACTGGTTACTACTTCCCACCTGATTGACAGTGCCAGGGCGATGGATTTTTGCACTATTTTCTTGCTCTTAACTGCAGGGGAAGGTATCGTGCTGGTGAGTATGGCCTGGTGATTTCTAAACTGGCAGAGGGTGACAGACTTTGCTGTTTTTTAATGCCAACAGTGCTTTAATTAAATAACTTGCTTTCTGTTATAATGTAAGCTTGTATGTTGGGTGGGTTTATTTTATTTTTATTTTAACCCTGTTGGTCTATTTAATCATTTGGATTATTTTGTTTTCCCTAATGGGTGGCTATGGCACAGCCAGTTTGTTGGGGTAAGAATTTCAATTTTAACCCCTGTAACTGCATTTGCTGCAAAGGTCTTGGTGCATACATTTGACTTGAGATCAGTGGGTAGTGGTAGACTCTTTCTGACTCTGGTACTAGCTACACAAACTAAAAGAAGGGCTGTATATAGCATTATGAAATGTTGTGGATAAAGCGTTTATTATTTTTTACTTTAGTGTTGGGTTTTATAATAAGCTGGTGTGGAGGTTAGAGGGGTTAATACTATGACTGGCGAGGATGTAATACAATCTGATTATCTATATATGATTAGTATCTGTTATGACAATGGTAGTTTTAACAGTTTTAATATTCATCATGTTGGTTATATAACAGAAGGAACTTACAGAGTATGTGCTGGGGGGCTCAGGCTATTCAGACCATTGGTGTTTCTATTGGAGACTTGGTCCACCTAAACAGAGTCAGTACAAGAAGACAGCACATTTTTATGCTACTCCTTTTGTCTGGAGATGTTCAGACAAATCTGGGCCCTTGTTATGATGGGGAAAATTGAGACTCCTTTGTATAAGACAATTGTGATGCTTGCAATTGTACTTGTCAATATTAGAAGCTTGACATCAGAATCTAATTTATTTGCCGCATTGGTAGTTAATAATTTTATTGTGACTGTCTCGAGACTTGGCTTTTTAAAAACAATTTGGATAGATATTGCAATTTTAAATTATTCTCTTTTTAGAAAGGATAGATTAGGAAAAGGGAGGGTTTTAAATTATGCCAGTACAAAACTAACTACTCTATTGGATAATTATTATTGTGAAACAAATTGTAATTTATTTATTTTGGCTATTAAGGTGTTATATGGAGTAAAGCAGCTTTATATAGACATTTTTTATTTTCTTTCTAGTTTTTCAGACAATGCCTCTCTCTAATAACCAGCTCTTGTAGGTCTAAACCAAAACTAAAGAAATTACATTGCTGGGTGATGCAAATATAAATTGGATTAACAAAACAAATTTTAACTTAAAAATAGTGTTGAAAGATTGGGACTGACATAAGTAATTAACGAGACCACACGTATGAACTACAGGACTGGATTTGTTACCCTACTGGACTGGATTGTAACATCCAGACTTGATAGGATTGTTCATTCTGTGTTGCTTTCAGATTCATTAAGTGATCACAGTCCTGTGCTTTTTCTCAAAGGCCTTGGTTACCACCAATCATAATTAGTTCATGCAGCTTTTGAGATTTTAACCTGTCTGAGTTTAAGAATACTATTGCTAGTATTGGGGCCTATGCACCAACGGGTGGAAATACGCACTGAAGGAGCACCACACTTGCAGATGAGTATGAACAGGCCGTATTCACCAATGGCCACCACCTGTCCATGGGCACGCCACCCCAGCGCACAGATCTGGAGTCCCAGACTCAGCCAGGCATCCAATCGGATGCTCGGCATGGGTCCCACAGTGGATCCCTTGCACATTACTGCACGGATCCGGTGCATGAATAGCCTCGAACACACCGGACCCACATACCTATGCCTAGTTAGCCAGAGGACCTGTTCCCAAGCCCAGCAGCACCATGGCCGGGCCACCACACCGTGAACTGGCCCACATCCAATAGCTGCTGCAACCCCAAATGCCTTACAACACCCCTAACACATGCCATCCCTGTTCCCTTGCAGGTAATCACCCTTTCTCACTGTGCCCGGTCTAACCACCCCAAACCCCAATTCCATCACCCCTGCTGAATCATTGGTGGACAGTGAACCCCCACCCACCCATAGCACCAACCCCACCTGATACTCCATACCTGGCCAGTGGTGTGCGCAGTCAGTAATGGCCAACAGCACAACCACTCCACACCCTCCACTGCCGCTGGCCATCGGCATATGCAGGAGCACATCAGCAACATTCCCTTGTATATGACAGATGGGCGGCGGCTGTGGAGGTGTGTGGAGGGCTGCCACTGGTCAATACTGACCGCTGCACCAGCAGGCAGGTGCGGATATGGGATGGGGTTACTGGTGCCATGGGTGGTGAGATCACTGACCACTGGGCTTTGGGATGGGGTCAGGGTTCACTTGGCACCTCTGTGTGTGTTGGGGGTTCTCTCATGCTACCCAGGACAGGTGCCTTCATGTGGTGGGGCTGTGCATATGGGGAGGAGCTGTCATGTGTGGGCAGGGGTATGCAGTGCCACTCGTGGGAGTCTTCTATGTGTGGGAGGCAGGTTGCATGGGCGCTGCAGGGCAGCACTGGGTTGAGGGTTACTGCATCAGGGGACGGGCATCACAGTGTGTGTATATGTGTGTGTATATGTTTCTGCATCGGGTATGGGGTAGGGGATGGTCCATGTCATGTGTGTCAGGGCCCACCAACTGCCTCAGGGACATGCAGGGGTCCAGTGTGTGCAGAGCAGGCCATGTACCTCAGTTATGTCAGGGTTCTCCTGGCATAACGGTGCCCACCAACATGTGCGCAGCACTATGTGCCTTAGTACATAGCACGCTATATACCCCCACCCTCACCGATGTGTTGCTGTCCATGTGGCTGGGGATTATGTAGTGAGGGGCTGCACACCCTATTTTGTGCATCCTGAATGGGGAACAATGGGTGTGGAGTGGCTATGTGCCATGGATCCACAGCATGTAGCCACTCTGCACATTCATGCATAATAATAATAATAAACTTTATTTAATGCGCTTTCAAATATCAAGGTGCAATACACAGTTAAAATAGTTTAAAACAATACTACATCATTATAAAACATACAAAACAATTATAGTCTGTCATCTTCAGCACCATCACCATAAGCCTTATTCCATGAATACATTTTCAATGCTTGTTTAAAGCCCCCATAGTCATGCATTCCCTAATCCAATGGGGTAGAGAATTCCAGAGGGTTGGTGCTATGAACATAAAAGCCTGGGCCCCAGAAGATTTTAAAAACACACTCAGAATCTCTAGCAACCCCTCGTTGGTCGAGCGGAGCTGTCGCTCTGGGAGGTAAGGGACCAAGCTCTTTCAGGTAGTCAGGCCCAGTCCATGTAGGGCTTTACTTGTCAGTAATCCAACTTTGAAGGTGATCCACCACTGAACTGGCAGCCAGTGCAGCTCTCACAGCACTGGTGATGTGGGAAGATCGAGGAGTCCCCATCAACAACCAGGCTGCAGAATTCTGCACCAGCTGCAAGCGCGGGTATCAACCCGGAAGCCCAAAGTAAAGGGAGTTGCAGTACTCTAAACACGAAGTCACAAAGGCATGGCTCAATGTAGGCAGGTCCCCAGACAGAACAAGGTGCTTGATCCTAGCAATGTTTCTCAGATGATAAAAGGATAACTTAGCAACAGCCAATACCTGCAAATGAAGTGTTAGCCCATCGTCAAGAATCACCCCTAGGTCTCGACCTCTTCAGAGGTAGGGAGCTCAGCGTCCCCAAGGAGTAACTCTATGGACTGACCTGCTCCCACCTCCCATCCGGGGACCTGGATCCACAACCATCACTTCTGTCTTCCCAGGTTCAACTTCAACCAGCTGGACTTCATACAACCTTGGATTTTGACGAGGCAGTTATTAAATACCGAGTGCTCCATCCTGGTCTGGTGCGAAGACAGGTAGAGCTGGTATCATTGGCATAGCAATGAAACTTCAGCCCATACCATCTAACAATGTCTCAGAGGGGAAGCATATACACCGCAACAGCATGGGAGACAGCACAGAGCCCTGGGCACCTCTACCTGACAGAAAGATAGGGTCGGAGGAAAAACCCTAACACTACCTTCTGAGTTCTACCAGTGAGGAATGAAGTAAACCATCTGTGGACCAAATCAGAGAGCCCAGATGAATCTCAGGTGCTCAAGCAGAATCCCATGGTCAACGGTGTCAAACGCTTGATGACAGATCAAGAAGTACCAAATGGACTGTTTTTTCTGGTCTCTCGCCATCAGGAGATCATTGAGCACCCAAACCAGCGCAGTCTCTGTACTGTGCCTTTTTGAAGCCAGATTGGAGAGGTTCGTAGATGCTGTAGATGGTCAGATGGTTCTCCAACTGAGCGGCCACTACTTTTCAATCACCTTCTCCACAAAGGGAAGGTTAGAGATTGCCTGTAGTTAGCGAGAGAGTCTGGGTCAAAGCCTTCTTCAACAAAGGTGTCACCACTGCCTCCTTCAGGAAGTAGGGTACTCATCAGAGTCAAGGGAGCACCAGACTATCTGCACCAGAACCAGGCCGATAACATCACCACAGCCCATTATCAGGGATGTAGGACCTGGATCTAAACTACAGCATGTAGTGCACATACCCTGAACAATCCTCATAACATCCACGATTTCCGGCCGCTCAAGGAACTCCAGAAAAAGAGGATAGTGACCAAGCGCTGATCCACAACAACTCCCATAGTGTGCTGCACAGGTCTCCTCCTGATGTTGGCCATCTTATCAGCAAAGAACCAAGCAAGCTCATCACACTGCAATTGTGAAAAGCTTTATGAACCTGTAGACAGGCTGGGTTGCACAGCCTGTCCACAGTTAGAAAGAGCTGAGCTGGTCGTTCTGAGCAGCAGCAATTTTCCCGGACAGGAATTCTGCCTTCACGGGAAATTACTGACTGATAGACTGCTAGAGCATTATCGACTTAAGAAGGTCGGCATCTAAGCTGGATTTCCACCAGCACCACTCTAACCTCGCCCTAGTCACTGCATCTCTCGTCCCCATCAAACCACGGAGACCGAGGGTAGGAAAAGAGGATGCACACGGACTAGAACAATGGAATCCAGTGCTGAGGTAATGGCCTTATTATATGCCAGATCCAAAACCTCTGGATCCATGCTAGCCACAGGAAATTCTGATAGATCAAGTACGCCCAGTTAGACCATCAGGAGTCACATCCTGTAAGGCCGGTATTTGACCATCCCACAGAGGCTGGCTCATTTAAGAGGGGTGCAAAAAAATTGAATCACACAGTGTAATGGTCCAACCATTTGACGGGTTCCATCCCTGTGTCAGAGGTCTTCTTCTCCAGGAGGAAAACCAGGTCAAGGGAATGGCCATGTTCATGAGTGGCAGAGGTAACCACCTGTGTGAGGCCCAATGAAGTCATCAGTTGGAGGAAGAGTAGTCCAAATTGCGAGAGTTTGTCATCGATCCTGGCATTGAAGTCACCCAGGACCATCAGCCTCAGTGACTCAAACACCAGGTCAACCACAGTCCACCACTTCCTTAGGAATAGCTTCTCATCCCCGGTGGACGGTAGATGAGCAAACCTGTAGCCCCACTCGCCACTATGACACATTCAAATGATCTGGTCTCCTCAACTGGGACACTGTGAGATCCAATCTGGTCTTGAAACAGACCACAACCCCTCCCCTGTGATCCAATCTTGGTCAGTGTATCATAGGGCCCATTGACTGGTCATTCTTATCTGCTATCCCTGATACTGATAGTATGTTACACCTAACTTTTGTATTTACAACTGTCTGTGATAAGTTTGCACCTATACAAAAATTAAGAATGAAAATAAAAATCAGAATTGGATTACCTAAACTTGTGCAGATGATGCAAGATAGAGATAAAGCTTAAACTATAGGCTTGTCTCTTTGCTGTCCCCTCTCCAAGGTCCCAGAGAGAGCTGTCTTTGACCAAAGTATTAGTTATTTAGAGCAACATGGCATCTTGTCTATGTTTCAATTTGAATTTAAGACAGAACATAGTACCCTTGCAGCACTTGTGAATTGACCTCCTTTTCATGAGACCTTTGACAGGGATGAACCAGCGGCTGTGATATTTCTTGATTTATCAAAAGTCTTTGACCCATGCACCACGGTCGCCTGCTCTCCAGACTTATGAATATTGGAGTCACGGATGGGGTGGCTTCCTGAGTTAAAAGTTATTTGAGTTGTAGGAACTAAGAGTATTGTTGGATGGTGTTGTGTCTCCTTTAGTAGCGGTTGAAACTGGAGTTCCCTAGGATCAGTTTTGAGCCCATGTTATTTAGCATTTTGTTAACGACTTACCTTAGTTACTTCTGCTTCTAGGATTTTGCTTTATGCAGATAATACCATTTTGTAAAATGGTGGGTCAGACTGTGAGTGTCTTACTTTAGATTTACAGAAAGAATTGCATCTAGTGAATAAGAGGTTGAGTAAAATGGTTTGTTTTAAATGTTTCTAAAACTAAATTTATGTATTTTGGAACAAGGAATCAGTTTTCTGCTATACCTAGTGAACTTGCTATTAAAGATGAATATAATGTTGAAATTGCTTTAAATACTTTGGTTTTCATTTGGATGATTTATTATTGTATAACTTTCAGGTTGATTTTGTAGTTAAAACCATTAATACTCGATTGTGTTTATACTATAGAGATACGGACTGTCTTTCATACATCTCGAGAAGGTATTGATACAATCTTTGGTTTTATCAGTGATTGATTACAAACGTCCAGTATATCCCTCTGCAGCAGAGACTACATTACATACAGTAAAATTGTTTATCATTAGGCGGTCGCTTTGCATTGTCATGTTCCAGACTGACTCACCACTGTATTCTATAGTCTTCATTAGATTGGTTTCATTTCAATATTGTTTTATTATAGACTGCTTTCATTATGGAGATTTTGACATGGTGCAGTTAAACTTACTTTCAAGGATTTAAATTGTTTTGGGAATTCTAGATATGTAACTTGTTCTGCAGCTACATATTGTCTAACATTATTTTTATACAAGTCTTCTTTGACACAATGTTTTTTTATTTACAAGGTTTTAAAGACTGGAATTCCCTCCCATCTGCTTTGCATCAACTCATGTTTTGTACTGCTTTCAAATTCAGTTTAAAACAGTTTTACATTAGCAGCTCTAAATGCAGTTGCCATAGTCAAACTTGATATTTGCTACTTGAATTGTCTACTGAATCATATTTATACTGTATTGTGTGTGTATTGTTTGTAATAATTGTTATATGTACAGGTCCTCCATGAAAACAGCCATTTCATGCTCTTGGAGTTACCCATTACCAAATTTTAAACTAAAAATATCTGGTGGCGGAGGTGCCCTTCATTGGTATGTGCATATACACCTTTGTTGCTCATTATAAATCATTTATATGATTTTGGCCAGTCAGATCCAGAACGGCATGCTAGCTTATTCTACACAGTTGTATTATATAATAGCATGAATGGGAACATTCCACTTCACTCGTGCTAGGGAGAAGTGTTACCTCCCTTTAATACAAAAAATAATTTAAACTTAAAAATCACTTTTGAGACTTGAGTTATTCATTATGATGTTTCTGAGATTTATTAGAGATGTCTCTATTGAATAACAGCACCATCTAATGGTGTTTACTCTGACAAAATGTCTCAGCTTTGATCTGCAGTCTTCTCACCCAAACACTACAAGACGATGCTCTGATTCAGTAATGGGAATGTTTAACAAACCCATGTACTGTACATGTTACCAAAGAAGCTGAAAGGATGTCACCTGAGGCATAGTCATCAGGCCCTTCCAGGGAAAGTAAAGGTACAATCACTGTAGTCTTTACAAAGGGAGGGTGGACAGAAATTCTGGAAGGAAAAGTAGTGCATAAGATAAAGAGACTGGAGAAATATTCTATACCAGTTCCTGCCATGACTTCCTGGCTACTGAGTCCTTAGTGCAAAGTTGGTCTTAAACAACCTACAAATGGAGGGTCACTGGGATAAAAGGCAACAAGACACCTGCACTCCACACAAACCAGTGTTGAGTGTCATCAAACAAATTATCATTTAAAAACACTGTGGTATCTTAATTTGAATAAAATCCTGATCAGTCACTACAATTATGAGAAAATAAGACAAAGGGCTCAATTTTCAAAGCACTCTTAGATCACTGCAATCTCGTGTGCATCAGGGACCATGCACCATATTTGTAAAAGATTAAGGTTCCAATGTCCAAAACCCTAAATTTGCTACATTTCTGTAGGGTTTTGCCAAAGTAATGGCACACCTGTGGGCTATGATGGAGGATCATGACCCCCCCCCACCTGGCTCAACACCAAGGGGCTGTGAAGGTGGGGGAATGCCTGTCAGAGGGACAAGGGGACAGAAGAAGAACGGGTGACCTTGGGGGTGATGGAGGCATGGCACTAATGTGCAGGAGCACCCAAAGTGCACCTAAATAGTATTGAAATCACTGACAAGCAAGAAATCTTAAATGCCTTCAATGATCATTTCACTACAGCTGGCCTAGCTTTCGATTCCTCACCTGCAAACCTAATGAGGTCATCACTAAACTTACATTCTACTGAGGGACAAAAGGCTGCCCACATTCTCCTTCAAATCAATACTCTTAAAAGAAGTAGAACACCTACTATTCCAACTAGATACACCTAAAAGCGCAGGTGCAGACTCCTGGATCCCTACTTTCTAAAAGTAGCATTGCATGCCTTAGCTGCCCCTCACTCACCTCTCAATCTGTCCCTAGCCACTGGTTCTATCCTCAATATGGAAGACAGCTCAAGTTTTCCACTACTTAAGGGTGGTGATCCCATGGACCTCAACAACTATAGGCCCATTTCCATCTTACCAGTACTGTCCAAAATGCTTGAAAAGTTAGTGAACTTTCAGTTAAGTGCCTACCTTGATACCAATAATCTCCTTAACCCAGCTCAATCTGGGTTTAGATCTATACACAGCACCATCTCTGCCTTAGCAAAAGTTACAAATGACTGGCAGACTGCCTTAGACAAAAGAATAACACCTGTGCTGTGTTCCTGGATCTAATCAAAGCCTTTGACACTGTGGACCATGAACTACTAATCTCCTCTCTGAACTCCATAGGCCTTGACTCACTCTCTCTTAAATGGTTCAGATGCTATCTCTCTGGAAGAATACAACTGGTAAAAAATGAAGGTGACCTATCTACCTCTAAACCACTCCTAAGATGTGTATCGCATAGGTTCCATCCTGGGCCCCATCCTCTTTGCCATTTACATCAACAATATTGACTCCAATCTCTCACAATCTAATATTCACCTCTTTGCAGATGATACTGTACTATATGTCAGTAATCCTCACCATCAAAAGCCTGTGAGCTTTTACAGTCTGAGTTCTCCCTCCTACAGCACAACTTACTAGAAAAGAAATTACTACTAAATGCCAAGAAACGAAAGCTATGTTCTTTGCCACCAAGAGCTGCTCTTCCACTGTCCCATCATTCACCCTCCACAATTATCTACTATCCTTGGTGAAAATCTGGAATATGTGGATAAATTCAAATATCTTGGAGTCTGGATTGACAATAAACTTGACTATGCTAGCCACATTGAAGAGCTCCTGAAAAGCTTAGACAAAGACTTGGCCTATTTTATAGGATCAAACACTACCTGACCAGAGATTCCAAACAAAGGCTAATCCTGGCATCATTCCTATCCTTCATTGACTACGCTGACTTCCTTTATGGTCACTGTTCCTCTCCCATTTAAATAAATTAGACACCTTGTATCATAGAGCTATTAGATTCATTACAGATCTTCCTCCAGCACCCATCATTGCTCTCTCTACAATGCAGTCAGTTGAACATCCCTACAACATAGAAGAAACAAAATGCTGCTGTCTGGATCTACAAAGCTCTGACAAACAAACTCCCTTCCTACATCTCAGATTGTTTCAACCAGATCACATCCAGGCCTTACACCCTAAGGATCAATAAACTCATCATGCTGAAGATTCCTATCACCTGCACCCGGTATGGAAGGGCTGCAATCAGCTATTCCCTAGCACTTATCTGGAATTCTCTTCAAAGACCTTGAAATCGGATACCCTCATTCCTTTAACATCCTTCAAAAACTGTACACTAGTCTTTTCCCAGAATCATGCAACTGCTTCCATAAGGCCTAGTCCTCTCACACCCTCCTTCCCTACCCCTTTTATACTACCCCTATTTCTTTATTGTTCTTCTAGCTTGTTCTCCAACCTATCTGCACAAAAATGCCCCCCAAGTCCCATTACCCTAGCTTTATCCCTACAATACTGTTTGTTTATTTCCTTTAATATGATCTAGGTCCAATGTCATTTTGCCTTGTATATATGTAAATATTTGTATATCTGTCTCATTCATAAATCTTTGTATTTGTGTTCATTCAGTACCATGTTTTGTGTAAAATGTGTAACCTTATATTGTTATGACCACTCAGGTCCATCTTGTAAATGAGCTGTGCTCAATGATGTTCGCCTGAATAAATAAAGATTTTGATTGATTGAATAAATAAAGATTTTGATTGATTGATTGATCGATTGAGGTGGCACCCTCAGGGACTGCCCTGTGCTATTCCAGACAAATGATTAGACCAGGACAGGACTGGCAGAAAGGGACCAGGACCCAGCCTCAGGTGGATATAGCCCTGGCATCTGCCTGCAGTCCACTGACCACAACACCATTAGTGGGCAGCAGCCTGCCTACACATGAGAGGCATGGTACCAAGAGAATGCCGTTGTGTCTGGGGACCATTCCCAGTCACCACTTACACCCCACAACCTGCAGCCACTTCTGCTAGCTGACGGTATTGTGGTCAGTGGTACTCTATGGGGCAGTGCCAGGGCTGTATCCTCCTGAGGCCAGGTCCCAGTCCCTTCTGCCAGCCCCTGTCCCAGTCCAATCAGCTGTCTGGAATAGCACGAGTATCCTAGCAGGGTCCAACCTCATCCCCTGCACATTAGTGCTGTGCTCCAGTCAACCCCAAGGTCACCCCCATGCATCTTTCTGCCCCTGTCCCTCCATGCAGCCCCCCAAATTGCCACCCTGCCAGTCAGCAGTGCATGGTCCTAGACCACCTTCTGGTTGGTCTAAAGGCAGCATCCTGTTGCAATCATGATTGGGCTTGTAGAACAGCAAATAAGGATATGCAACCTGCCATGGAGCAACTACTCTGCAACCTGGGCTTTGTCACTTTGTCTCAATGGTTGTGCAATGGCTGCATGGCATCCCTATTTTGTCACAGCCAGCATTTGAAAATTGGGAGTGCCACAGACTATGACATAAGGTGCCACTTAAGCATACACCTTTGGTGTAAGCACCTTATGGCCATCGCTTTTCTTTTGAAAATTAAGTCCAAATCTGTTGAATTATTTTTTTTAACATTTTTCAGCCCATAAGGAACTAGAGGTACAGAATCATTAAGAATTCTGCTTTGTGGATGCTGGCAGGAAAATGTTCCAGCAAGCAGCACTTTTGTCATACATCTACATTACTTTCATTTAGCTACCATTGTCAAAGTGCAGCAACTGTGACCCTCAAAATGCTGTAGTTGTGGCAATTTGATGTAAGGCTGGCACTTCAAAGAGACAATGTCAACACCCCACCCAGCTAAGGATGTTTTAAACACAGAATTGATATCTGTGTTTAGAATCTCTCAGTGAGATCCGATTTCAGACAAATAAATCAATAAAACGGATGACATATTGATGTGGTAACACCAACCTACACTCTTAGAAAGGATATGTTAAATTTGACTACAAATTAGTTAATTTTTAACACAGCAGTTAGTGTGGTTAGGAAAACACAGTGTATGTTAAATTTAACACATGTAACATGTTAAATAAATTTAACACAGTGGTGTGTAAATTGTTCGACACACAAATGTGTAGTTTTTCTAACACTGGTGTGTTGAATTCTTAACACATTTATGTGTTACAATGTCCATAGTAATGTGTTAGTTCAACACTTAAGTGTGTTGAATTCTGAAGCATTTTAATCTTGCATTGAAAGGAAAATATCATTGCTAATCAAAAATTCACAAATCATTATGAATGAATTTTAACTGAGTGTTTATAGACCTCATCATATAACTACAAAGCCAAATGCACAGTAAACCTACACAGGTGCCATGCCCTTGTTAAAGCTCATCAAAATGCTGTATTTGTATCATGATCTAATGCTTGGGAGCCCGGTGTACTATGAGGTCTTACTTTTAAGGTTCTGGGGAGCCCATAGTAGAAGAGAATAGCTACAAAAGATGAGAACCCAGAGCAAATTGCCTGGGACAAAGGTTACCTTGGAAAGGTATTGACCATGCAGCCAAATTTGAAAGAGAAACACAATTGCAAACATCAAATTAAGCAAAGCATCATGAGAAGTATATGCAGATTGACATGAAGGAATTTACACTGGCTCAACTCTAAAAAAGTATGCATTTTAACATGGTATAGAAACATTGTTAAAGCTGTAAAATAAAATAAAATCACAATACTGCTTGCAAAAGCATTTTAATTCATTACTGTAATACAGCACAATATCATTTCTGGGTACAGTTGATCAACTAAACTAAGTGTTATTTTGTTTACACATTTATGAGTTAATATTACACACACTGTGTTAAACTGTTATTCTACACTTACAGTATAAAAATAATACTTACAAAGTGTCATTTTTACACTGTAATTGTGCAAAGCACTGTTTTCATAAATACAACACAATTGTGAGTTATCGTCACACACTGTGTTAAACAGTGATTTATCTTGTTTCCTACTCTCACTATAATATTGTATAGTGCCTGCTATTTGAGTCGTATTGTTCATACCCTGTTGTTCTTTTTTTTTTCCTGATATGCATTGTACCCTGACGTGGAGCCTTGGAAATGAGTCCCTGACTTAAGGTTGTAATCCAATATTCTCAATAAATAAAATAAATAAATAAAATTTACACATTTACAGTGTAAAAAAATAACACTTCATTTCTTAGAGTGTATAGGCAACCCATTAGATTATACTATGATTCTCCCAGCACATAAACAATGCTGGCAGTGTGCTTATTGCCATTTCTAATAAAAGTTGAATTAGGTTAGTTAGTTAGTTAGTGATTTGTGTGAGTGGGTAAGCACACTGAGAAAAAGTCATTTTTTCAGGGTCGAGCCAGGATTAATTACAAAATACAAAATGCAATAGAATGGTACGTGACATGATAAAATACAAACTAAATCTCATTGACAGGTCTTAAAATTGAGTTCACAAATAGGTACTTTGGTACATAGCTTTGATGGGATAAACTAAAATTAGAGCTGTGCTCAAATTTCGTGGAATTTCAGAAATTCTGCCTAATGCAATGGAATTCTGTCAGAAGCAGAAGTCTGAAATTCCAAAAGTAGTATTTGTTTTAAATTGCAGATTAGAATCAGTATTTAGATAAACTGTGGAATAGTGGTCAGTGGTTTAAATAAACCACATATTCATTTCTGCCAACCATGCAATAATATGCCAGATTATGTAACCTCAGAACATTATTGCATGGTGCAATAGAAATGCTGTTTAGAATTCTTCAGAATTAAAAAATAATCCAAAAGCCTTTTAGGAAGTGGAACTGCCTTTCCACATGGATTCTGCTGGTGGAATTCCACATTCCACACAGCTATATGGTAGACCTCAGTGCCCATCTAATTCACCACCCTGCTAACTGGACAGCACTAACCTGAAATCCCTTTTCTTTAGATACAGTAGCTATCAAGCCTAGTCTTACCACTCTGAACACTCACACTAGTAACACAAAGGCAAGCACCAGGAAACAGCTACAGTGCTACTATAAGATTGCAAACAATGTCGGATCAAAGAAATAAAGCACCCACAGCAAAGACTCCACACAGAAACATAACAAATTCTCTTACCATTTATTTTAAAAAAATGCAGTGAAAATCCCAAACCAGCTATGTATGGAAATAAACCACCAGGCGACTATATGATGTCACGGCTGCGCCACTAACTGACATTTCAATTGGGCACTCTCAAGCTTCTCTGAACACCATCTGCACTTATCACCTCCTCTGGCAATCCGTTGTACAACCCTATCACTGTTTGGGTGAAAATGTTGAAGTACATCCCTCCTGGCTGTCTCTTCCTTAGCTTAATCTCATGTTTCCTGGTTCTGCTATCCTGAATTTTGCTGAACAAGTCTGCTCTGGTTTGTTTTTGTTTTGTTTTTGCATTCCTTTTAATATTCTTGAATACCTCAATCATATCACCCCCTCCCATTTCCTTTTCTCTAGGACTGACTTTTGTGCATCTCTCCAAATGACATGCATACTTTAAAGTCCTAGCATCCTTTTACTTATCTCATGTACTGCTCATCCTGCAAACTGCCTCCACAGTATACTCACTCTGAGTGATCTACAGTGAATTTTTTTTCTGTAGGGTTTTCTGTTCCTTTTATGGGTTAATGCTGATACTGTATTTTGAACTTCTCGGTGAGCCTGCACTTAGTATGCAGGCCCGACCTCCAATTACCAGAAATAGAAATGCTTTGGGAACTGTGAGGGTTCTGTTCTAACAATGTTGAAGCAACTAAAATCTAGAGAACACATGCATTTATGCAGATGTTCAGAAATATTTAGTTTATTTCTGCTGTCGGTGATTTAAAACAAATATACAATCTATAAACACAGTGTAAGATATTCTACTTTAAGTAGATAATAGCTACTTCAGTGGCTTTTATGCCTTGAGAAGGAGGGCATATTAGTGTGTGTGTGTGTGTATGTGTGTGTGTGTGTGTGTGTGTGTGTGTCTCCTAAGCTGGAGGGTGCCAGGTGTTTGTGGCCAAAGCAATTTGGCAAATATTTAATCCTCTGTACAGAAATCTCTGATACCTACAGTATTTTTCCATATATTAGTTTTTGTGCACAGACCAGTTATCCCTTCCAGGACCAGCCTCCTCCCAACCCCAATAACCCCTACCTTCACCAGGTATATACATGCAGGGATCCAGTAGGAGCACTGGCCTGAAATTATTGGTACCGTTATTCTGACAACTGCCTTTTCCTCCAGCTTTTTCTTGCAGTCTCTCCTGTTCACCTTCCAAGCACTGGCAGCATAGAAACAAAATATATAGAATTTGTCAGTAGAAAAGGACCACTTGGCCCACCAGTCTGCCTAACTAGCCTCTGGCAACCCTCCCTCCCTACCTATTTATTAATATTCCCTATGTCACCCCATGCGTGCTTGAAGCCCTCAGCTGTGTTTGCTGCCACCCCTTCTGCTAGCAGGCTGTTCCAGACATCTGCAATTCTTTCAATGAAGTAGTACTTACTTAAGTCACTTTAAATTTCAACCCTACCCCCCAGCATCATTGCATGCCCTCTGGTCCTGGAGCTCTTTTTCATTTGAAAGAGACCTCTCTTGTACCTTGTTTACCCCTGTGAGGTACCTGTATGTCTCTATCATGTCCCTTCTCACTCTCCTTTCCTCTAGGGTGTACAAGTTGAGATTCCTCACTCTCTCCTCATAGGGATTTTCGAGCAACCTCTGTACCATTTTACCTGCCTCCTCTGACTGCCTTCACCCTGTGTGTGTCCTTGCTGATGTGTGGGTCTCACCGTGAGCAATGTAGTGACAACACCACCTTCCTGCTCCAAGAAACAGAGAATCTGATGGTAAATAAGGACCAACAGGCCCATCTAGTCTGCCCTGTATCCCTGCCTAGCAAGAATGCCACAGATCCTGCTTCATCTCTGGTTTCATCTTCTTCTCCTGATGGAGATACCGCCCTATGCATCCCAGCATCCCACTGGTGTTACTTACTGCTTTGTCACACTGCTCTGCTACTTTGAGGTAATCAGATATGGTAACACCAAGGTCCCTTTCCTGATTAATGACTGACAGTACCTCTCTCCATCTTATATTCATCTCCTGGGTTCCTGTGACGTAGGTGCAAGATTTTGCACTTTTGGCTTTGAACCCCAACCGCATGCTTTTATTTATTTATTTATTTGAAAATTGGTGACTGGAGGCACACTGAGCTGAAGCTCATTTCCACATGCAACCCCAGGAAAAGGGTTACTGGAGATACAGCAAACAACACACAGTACACTCCATAGTACAGAGTGAAGTGCAAACTCAGTACAATATAAAAAGTTCACAGACATAAAACTTGGTACAGAATTAAAGTGCTATGCTCCAGACAGTAATTCACAACTATACGTGTGCAAATGAATGCTAAATAATACCCATAGTTCGTCAAATATGCCAGTGTTGCAGTGCACTAGAGACCTATTATGTTTAGAAGAACCATACCCTGTACTGCCAGTGTCCCCAGGGAAGGCTATGTATGGGAAACAGGAACAGGTGGGAGAGACAGGAGTTTCAGCTAGTGTCTGAAAGAGCCTGAGGAGGTGGAATGATGGAAAGAAGAAGGCAGCAGGTTCCAGAGTGTTGAAAAGCAATAGGAGAAGGTGGATTGCGAGCAAAGGAATGGGGATAAGGAGGGAGAAGCTTTGCTGGTCCCTGGAGTGAAGGGAGCATGGAGCAGGGGGACTAGAGAGATGTATGAAGATATTCAGGAGGGAAGTGAACCAAACCAGTATTTTGAAATGAAGGAGGTGCAGTATTACTGGTGACATGAAGGTAGGGGAAGGACAGAAAGGGAGAAATAGATGTAACAGTGGTGTGTACAGGGAGAGGGGTTGTAGCGAAGGACAAAAGGCACTGCAGAGGGTGTCCAGTCTGGCAAGGGAAGTGCTGGGGATGGTACTGTAGACCACGCCCACATAGTCAAGAACCGGAGCACCATATTGCTGACCAGCTCCTGTGGACCAGCAGAGGTAGGCAGTCTTTATTGTGGTGCATGGCACCCAGCTTAGGGCAGAGTTTCACATGGATGGCATTGACATGGGCTGAGAAGTGTTGAGCTTGCTATCAAGTCACACGCCAAGGTACTTAAGGACTGCAATGTTTCAAAGGGGAATCATCCAACATAGAGAAGACTGAAGTCTTGAGAGCCTGGCTAGTTCCTGGCTGATGCCAATGTCATAGACACCATCTTTTGGTGTTGACCTGGAGATGGTTGGAGTGGAACCAGCACAGGACATTGTGGAAATCCTCCTGGAGCAGGTCTTCCACAGATGCTGTAGAGGGACTGGAGGTAAAAATAACTGTAGCATCTGCATACATGTGTATATGCGAGTTGGCACAGACAGAGTGAGGTTGTTCAGAAAATGGAGAACAGGATGGGACCCAGGATGGAGCCACACGGGACCCTAGCCTGATGGGAAGAGGTGGTGATAAGATGTCACCAACCTGTAATGAATACGTAGGGTGTTAGCCTCTGTGTCTGTACATGCTGTGCTTCTGTAATAAATAATCTTTAATGAAACTCAGCATTCTGGTGTGTACCCAGTTTTTCAGTTTTCAACCTATAATGACTGTTGACGCCCATAAGGTAGAAACATAGAAACATAGAAACATAGAAACATAGAAACATAGAAACATAGAAACATAGAAACATAGAAGTTGAGCAGATAAGGACCGCAAGGCCCATCCAGTCTGCCCATTTCTTTTCTACCTTATAAATGTGCCATCGGCCTTTGCTCTGTCAGTGACCTATCTATTCATAGTCATTTGTATTGCTCCCTTATGCCTATCCCATGCCTGTTTGAAGCCCTGCACTGTATTCATAGCCACCACTTCTTGGGGTAAGCTATTCCATGCATCTACCACCTTTCTGTGAAAAGAATTTCTCACATTCCCCTTAATCGGCCTCCTCTAATCTCATGCTGTGTCCTCTTGTCCTGCAATTTTTCTTATATTTAAACATGTTAGACTCTTTCACCTTGTTTATGCCCTTAAGGTGTTTAAATGTCTCGATCATATCACCTCTCTCCTCCTTTGCTCAAGGGTATACATATTGAGCTCCGCTAATCTGTCCTCATATGTCTTCTGATGCAGTCCCTGCACCATTTTGGTTGCCCTCTCTGGACTGCCTCAATTTGGTTAGTGTCCTGTGAAGGTGTGGCTCCAATACTGCACGCAGTACTCCAGATGGGGCCTAACCAATGTCTTGTACAGAGGATTATTACCTCCTCTACGACTTGTGATACCCTACTAATACACCCTAACACCCCCTAGCCTTACCTACTGCTTTAGAGGTCTGCTTGATGATTTTAGGTCATCAGTGATGATGATGCCCAAGTCTCTTTCTTCCTTTGTGACTGCTAGCAACTCCCTCCCAGCCTATAAGTGGCTTCAGGGTTTCTCTTCCCTATGTGCATGATTTTGCACTTCTTTGCATTAAATCCCAGTTGCCACTCTTCTGACCATTTTGCTAGTTTATCCAGATCTCTTCTCATTCTGGAACCAGTCAACACAAGGAGCTGAGAGGCCAGCACAGCTCAGCTTAGCCAGGAGGAGCAGGTAAGACACCGAATGGAAGACTTGTGCCAGACTGATAAAATGGCAGCCACGATATGCCCCTAATCCATCCCTGAGAAGATGAAGTCAGTGACACACAGCATGGAGGAGACTCTGGAGTGGTGCTTATGGAAGTCAGAATGGAAGAGGTATAGGAAACTGGAGGTGTGAGGTAGTCTAGCAGTCTTGAGTAGACTAACTTTCTTGCAGCTTAGCGAGTGAGCGAGTAGAGAGATGGGACAGAAGTTGCCAGGGGATGAGGGGTCACGCCCTTTGTGATGTGGGAGAACTTTGGCAATCTTCCAGGACTGAGGAATGGAGTAGAGGAAGAATGAAAGATTGAGCAGTGAGTAAGAGGAGATGCAGTTGCAGGAGCTGAGCGGTGGAGAAGTTTGGGATCAAGCCCGTCAGGGCTGGACTTGACAGGTTGAGGGAGGAAAGGCAAGTAGGATTTCCAAAGCAGTGATTGGGGAAATAGAAACCTGGGGTGGGAAGGGGAGAGGAAGGGGAGCAGGAGGAGAGGGAGGTGAGCCTGGATTAAGGGGAAGGGAGGGCAAGTGGTGAAGAACTCAATGAAGTGAGCAACAACAGAGGAAGGTCAGACATAGGTAAAACATTGACTAGTATGATGGGGAGAGCAGACTAGGCTGGAGGATCAAAAGGAGTGTATTACCTAAGTATTTTGGCTGGGAGTTAATGTTGTTCTGGAAGCTGTCTTGAAATAATGGGATTTTGCAACCTCAACAGCCTTTATACAGTTGTTTCTCAGTGCCCTGTAATGGAGAAGATCTGGAAGGAGGGATAATTAATAGTGGCCCAGGCAAGATCAAGGGACTTGCACTGATTGATGATCTTGGTGGCATCCTGGGGAGATGGGAACATTTGACCCTGGATTTGGTCATGGGGCATTCAAGTCCCAGACTGAAGAGTATTGGGAATGAAAAGGGAGAGGGCCACGCCAGTGTTAGTGGCCAGGGGATGGCTGACCAGTCTGTTACAGCAAGGTCACCAGGAGAGCATTGACATTCAGTGACCAGAGGCACCTAGACTAGATGTATTTTGGAGCTGAGGGGAACACCAGATTCTCATGACCACCCCTCAAGTTTCCCAAGATCACAACACATTTTTCTACTCCTCCAGAGTGTCCACTCTATTACATATTTTGGTGTCCTCTGCAACACGGCAACCTTCCCTTCCAGTTCTTCTGCAATGTCACTTTTAAGACATTGAAGGGATTAGTCACAGTACTGACCCTGCGGCACCGGCTGGACACTCTCCCATCATTAGAGTGAGTGCCATTAACCACCACCCTCTGTCTCCTATCTATTAACCAGTTTCTAACCCAGTTCACTAGTTTGGATCCCACACCTAGACTGCTCAATTTATTTATCAGTTTCCTGTGGGGCACAGTGTTGAAAGCCTTGTTAAAGTCCAGACAGGCCATATCCACTGCCCTTCCCTGATGTATTTCCCTGGTCAGCCAGTCAAAGAAATCCATCAGATAAGTCTGGCATGACCCCTCCCCTTGAATCCATGCTACCTATGGATTTGCAGCCTGTTGGATTCAAGGTACTCTATCAACCTTTCGCTTAACAGGGTTTCCATTAATTTCCCACCATGGAGGTGCGATTGACTGGTGTATAGTTGCTAGCCTCCTTCCTGCTGCCACTTTTATGTTAAGGGACCATGTCTGCTCTCTCCAGTCCTCCCAAACCATGCCTGTTTCCAAAGAGCTGCTGAATAAGGTAATCAGTGGGCAGCTAGCACCTCCCAGAGTTCTTTTGTACCCTTTGGTGGTTCTATGTCATAATAGCTAATCTAAAACAGTGACTTCCTAACAGCACGTGCACATCGCCGAAAACCACAAACAGAGATGTGCACTACTATCACCACTGAAATAACAGCAAGCAGTTGCTAAACTTATGCATCTGTGTCGATGCATATACCAGCTTTTATGCAGGGACTACCCCGTGCACCCCACTTTGTGGGGGCATTGCCCTGCACCCCCAAAATTAATATAACCAACTCTGGGGAGGCACATTTCAAGGAGAGGAGAAATTTGAAAGGGATGTAATGTAGGGAGGGGACAAATGTCAGGAGGGAGAACAGTGGCAGGGGAGGAACAGAGTCGGGGGATGAGACTTCATAAAAAAAAAATTAAAATTTAAACAAACACCCCTAAACAAAACATACAAAACACCCCATGCCAGTTCCAAACCCAGGTCCGCCAACATCAGTGGCAGTAACTCTAGCTGCCACACCACATGAGCAGCTCAGAACTGGCTTGCACAACAACGCCTCATAACCCTACAAATCTGACTCTCCTCACCATACACCACCGCTATTCTCTTTGCCATTCTCCTACACCTTCACTATTTATTAACAGTCTCCTCCCACAGGCACTGAAAATTGAGTTGCTCGGTCGGCCCGGTGGTGCTGACGGTTGAGGTGTTGAACGCCACACCGTGCCACGCCAGTGACCCAGGTTTGTGAATGAGCCAGGCTGCCAGAGGTTGGCAGGGGTGAGAGAGGATTAGCATCTGAAGAACTGCTCTTCTCTCTTGGGGAGGGAGGGATTGTTGTTCCACCCGCTGATCACCCTCTAGCGATGGCTAGAGGGATATGGGTCAGATGGCGTGTCACTGACATTCACCATTGGACGAGGAGTGGGGATGGGCATAAACTTGAAAATGGAGCTGGCAGGCTCAGTTATGGCTCTGACTGCACCTGCGCCAAGCTCTGGGGTCTGGATGTTGGCTACCTGGTGAGGAGAAAACGGCACATCTCATCCCGGCCCTCTCGGGGGGAGGTAACCGAGGGATTTCCCAGGGAGGTTGGTGTGGGAGGTCGGACCAGAGAGATGAGCTCTCCCAAGGGGGAGCCATAGCAGTCTGCCAGCTGCACCAGAAAAAACCTCTATAGAAAAAAAAAAAAATTGAGTCACCCAATTTGAGTCGTCCACATAACGGGATACCTTTGGGTCAGTATATCCCATCTGGTCCCATAGGCTTGTCCACTTTCAGAGCTACAAGTCCCTTTAGGAATCTTTCTTCTGAAAATGAACTTGTGTCCACCTCACCCCTTCTTTGGTCCTGCTGCTCCTGGTGGCCTCTTCCCCACCACTGTGAAGACTGAGCAGAAGTACCAGTTCAGGATATCTGCTTTTTCTTAGTCCTCTTCTGCACAGTTCCTGCTGCTGCCTTCCTTATCCTAACTATCCCTCTCCTTGTCTTCCTCTTCACACTTATGTGCCTGAAGAAAATCTTATCCCCTTTAACTACCGCCTTGGCTATCCTTTCCTCTGTCTAGACCTTTGCTTCCCTCAATGCCTTTCCTGTTTCCTCTGTTTTACTTGGTACACTTCCATGACTTCCTCCTTTGCATTTCCTATATCTCCTGAATGCCACTTTTTTTCCTTCACCACCTTGGCCACTTTCCTTGAGAAGACCATAACAGTCTTTATTTCCTTCTGTTTGTACTGGGAGATATCTAAATTCAAGTACACCGACCCAGTAGGAAGAATACTTTCTCTGTGTTATTTGTGATCTGCTGAACTTTTGGCATCATCATGGGACACAATTAAATTATATTCCTTGGCCACGAATAAAAAACATGTACGGACAAGAAAAAAGAATACATTATCTGTGAGCCATTCAGTGCGCCTGTGGCACATTGGACAGATAAATGTTTTGATGCTGGATCAATTTCTCCTGTGAATTTTAAAATGTCCTGAGACTAAAAGTCAGTAGTTTTTAACGGTTGTTGTATATAGTACCTGATCAACTTATCTTTAACTTTGTTGCTAAAGTTTGTATTTTTCAGCACTTTTGTATTCATTACATGTGATAAAAAGGTTCTGATGTCTTACACAACTGGATGAGATAATATGAGATGATGCTTGTGTAACTTGATTTCCTTTATGGCCTTCCGCCTCTCTATCTGTGGATATACCACCCTGTAGGGTACAATGCAAGGAACCCTAGAGGAGGGTTCCCCCTACAGTTGCGGGAATGAATGTGTCAGCTAAAGATAGGTTAGGAAGAAGCCCATGGGTAAGAGAGATGAGCCACTGGAGGAGGAGGGGTGGATGGTGGGCAACAAAATAATCCTGGCAAGGCCCAGGATGTTGTGACCTTTAAGCCGGATGAGGGAGTGACGCTGTTGCTCCACCCATCGAACCTCGGGCTTAAAGCCCTCCCATTCAATGTGCTTATGCAACTGGATGAGATAATATCAGATGATGCTTGTGTAACTTGATTTGCTTTGTGGCTTTCGCCTCTATCCATGGGATATACCACCCTGTAGGGTACGACGCAAGGAACCCTAGAGGAGGGTCCCTCCAGAGGTGCCAGGAATGAATGCATTACAAAGGAAGGTCAGGAAGAAGCCAAAAAGAAAACCCAAAGAAGTCAAGCTTCAAAGAGGCAAGAATGATGAATGAAAACTTAGAAGAGAAGGGCTGACTTCCTAGGAGAGAGGGAAAGCCGGGGCCACCATCCGCCTCCTCCAACAGCGGAACCTAACTAACTAACTGAAGAAAGCACCAACTCTAACTAATATTATGACCATTGGCACGGAGGAGAGGGAAAACCCTTTGAGGAGAAAACCTCTGGGGATCCAAGGCCTAGGTAGCCTTCCTCCAGGCTGACAACGTTGATTTGAGGATATATGTTGTTAAAGAGAAGCATTTGGTAATGAAAGGGACAGGAGTAGGGAGGATGATGATGGAATAGGAAACACCCCAAAAGAAAGCACGGATTGAATATGGAACATGAGCTGCACACAGATCGAAGGAACATGAGGCAAAGATGAATACTGATGGTGATGATTCTCACAAAAGGTTGGCAGGTCGATGAGGTAGCATAAGATCAAAGGAGAGGTACGCCTGATTGAGCAAGGTGAGGAAGTAAGACAATGAGGCCGATAAGGCATGAATATGGATGTGAACGATTAGACCCTGATGTTGTGGGCGATGAGATATCATAGGATTCAATGGAGTGATGCAAGAAATGAGGCTCCTCGAAAGGAGATATACTCCGAGGCCAAGAAGGCATGTTTGGAACCAGAGGGTATGTGAACTAGAGGGTGGTATGCTAATCAGAGCAATGTGACTAAGTAGACTCCTCAAAAGGAGGTAGTTTCAGAAATGAATAGAGCGATGTGATTAAGTAGGCTCTCGAAAGGAGGTAGATTTGGAAATGAATTTGAAAAAGAACTTGAATGATGGTGGAGAGCCTCCAGCCAGCCTTTAGCAAGGGCGATAGACAGGAAGGCATGGCTCTTGAGTGGAGGTAGAGTCAAATCGAGGTAGCAGGGATAGATGAGGAGGAAGCCAATAGTGGAGTGAATCTGTGATGGCTGGCATGAGCAAAGGCACGAGGAGAGATAGAAGCAGGAGGAGATGGAAGCCATGATTGGAGCAAATCTTTGATGGCTGATGATGGATAGAGGATGATGGAGTGAAGCCATGATTGGAGAGAATCCTTGATGGCTTGTACAAGATAATAAGTGGTGAATGAAGACCAAAGTCATGAACCTGATACATGCTGCAGAAGGCCATGGGTCAATGAGGTGGCATAGAATTAGAGATAGGCAGCCCAGTACAGGATAGGGGAACCCAAAGATGGTACTGGACAAGGAAGGAGGAGAAGACCCACTAGAGGGAGGAATGAAGGAAGGGACTCGGAGTGGCAGATTGAACAAGCCAGCATGAGTCAGGATAGGTACGCCCAAAAGAAATACTGATGGCAGGCCAGACCCGAGTCAGCCAGCATGCTCAAGGATGAGGAAGACTGATGAATGTACAAGACAGAACTGATGAGCAAATAGGCCACCATTTAAACATATGAAAACCACCAGAATGACATGGGCGAGAACTGGAACTGCAGGGACTATGTGGAAAACACCAAAACTAAGCTGAAAAATGGCATAGAGCATGTCAGATGATTGATAGGCAGGGCGAGGGAGCTGCTGTGACAGGGAGAATTAGGGCAGCCAAAATCCATAGGAACCATTGGGAAATAGGCGACAGGTGAGATCACCAGGTAGGCCCCAAGCACAGACAGCGACGCAGAATGAACCGTGCAGCAGCAACAAATAGAGAAACCCAGGAAGCACAATCAGAGGCATTGGCAAGCAGTGAACATAGAGACAGAATGCAATCCAAAGGTCAGGAAAGCAGAGACTCAAGAGAAGGGCTATAAGAACAGGCATGGCAAGGGAAATCCATGAAAAAGCTGCATGTACCTGGAGCCATACCTGATGCTGGAGAGCACAGGGTGCTACAGAATGCACGACTGCCACAGCTGGACTGCATGAGAAGGTAATGGAGGGACAAGCCATACAACTGCAGGAAGAGGGCAGGACTATAGTCAGATGTGAGAAGAATCATGCCGCTCCCATCTGGAAAGGAAACCACCCACTGCACGGTTCCCGACGAGAGATTCAAGACGCTTGAGTCAACGAAATACACCTGGGAGAGCACTGCAAGCACCGGCAAAGGAAGCCAGATGCAGTGAAAGAAGCACCAGAGATAGAACATGGCCAACAAAATGGAAGAGCAGGCCGCCACAGTGGCAGACAGGGAGGGGGCATGGTGGGCTAAGCACAAACAGCAGTGGGTCAGAAACAAACAAGGGAAACAGGAGACAAGGAGGGGACGGAAATTAGCAGTGATCCTAGGAGCTGGATGCAGCTGAAATTCAGCTCTGGGGAGGTTGCAGTGTGGCAGGAGCCGGGCTGCGAGAGTGGGGGATGTGAATGAGCAGAGTGAGAGGAGCACTTGAAAGCGCCCGACAGAGAATGGGCCAGCAGAATGAAGCAGCAGCAGCTGTGGAAGAGATAGAAAGAGGGAAGAGAGAAAGGTATGGCGAAAAGTGCCAAAGAAGGCAAGGAGGAATAAATGGGCAGCCAGAGGCGCTGCAGAGACAATGGGAAAACACAGCAGAAATTGAGATAGGAGGAGGAGGAGAGCAGCGCCCGCTGCAATGAAAAAGAATCCTGGTGAGGACCAGAATGTTGTGACCTTTAAGCTCGATGGGGAGTGATGTTGTTGCTCCACCCATCGAACCTCGGCTTAAAGCCCCTGCCATTACTGTGTCTCTGAGTGCCCTATATTTAAGACATGTGACTTTGCTAATCACCAGCCTTTGAGAAAATGCCAATTGTGTGAAACACATTAGGCTGTGATGTTTCTTGCTCTGGGAGGGATCTTGATGTCCTATGAGTCAGCTGGGACAATGTTTTAGTGTTTTGTACTTTGGATTCACAAGAAATAAAGAAGAATCATGAGTAATTTTGACTCAGATCCTGACTTTCGGATGGCTTGTCTGTGAATGCTTGGTAAGTCTTACATGGGTGACAGTCATCTAATTCCCTCCGTGCATACTTTGTTGGAGGCAGTACACTCCTGGGTGCAGCTCTCCTTTGCTGGATTCTCATTTGCCTTGATTATGCCCTCCTTAATTTTCCCCACTGTACCTCTAGCCCTCCCTGGCAATTCCCCTTTTACAAGGCAGTTTCTGAAGCGGTCTCCCATTTCTTTAAAATCTGCCTACCTAAAGTCCAGGACCCTCGTCTTCATATGGTTTGCCTCTGATCCTGTCTATGTTAAACCACACTGTACAGTGATCACTGGTACTTAGGGACTGCCCACTGTGGCGTGCAATGCCATCCTTGTTTGTAAGCACCAGATCCAGCATTGTCCCATCTCTAATGGGTCCAGTGACTAGCTGCCTGAGAAAAGTCCCTTGTAGGGAGTCAAGGATGGCCCTGTTCCTTGCTGAAGATGCAATTAGATCCATGTCTGGCAGATTGAAGTCACCAACTAGCAGCACCTCCCCTACTTACCATATGCTTTCCCAAGTGCTTTATCCAATTCCTCTCCCTGTGCTGGAGGTGTACATACCACCCTATATGGGCAGCGGCCCCGTGCCTGTCTGTAGGATCACCCACAGTGCCTACAGCCCTTCCTGTTCCTCTGGGTGCCCTGCACTTCTGTGGCCTTGATTCTCTCCCTAACATATAGCACATCCCTCCCTCCTTCCCTGTCTTTCCTGAACAGAGAATAGCCCAGTATGGCAGTATCCCAGTCATAACTGTCAGTGCACCATGAGTCCATTATGGCCACCAAATGTAGGCTAGCCTCTGCCAGGATGGCAGTCAGGTCTGGAATTTTATCTCCCAGACTCCTTGTATTGGCACACATGTCTCCATACCTTATTCCCTCCCTGCCTGCTTCCTTGCTACCCCCACCTGCCTGTGCTGTTCCCTGATGCCTCCTGACCCACCTCTTTCCTTGTTTCCTTCTCCTGCTACCTGTCTCCTTTAGTCCTTCCTTCTTGCTTCCCTGATTTATACCCTCATTGTCCACTGCCTTGTCCCTACCCTGTTTTATTACACCCCCTGCCCCAGGGATTAAATGCCCCAATAAAGGAGCAAGCTCCCAGACCCACTGCAGTGGGAGTTCCAGCAGTGTAACGAGTGCCACCCTCCCCAGGTTGTGAGGCATTGCCAGCAGCAGCATGTTCTATACTTGCATCCAGCCTCCCGAGTTTGCTCATGAACCTGGGTCACCGGTATGTGGAGTGGCCCTAGTACATATATTTTAAACTCACCAGACACCTTGCCACCACTTTGCCTAACATTCAAAGCATTCACTGGTGTAACTTTGTTAAACATTTACTTCACAGTAAAGCATTTGGAGCTATCCATCACATCACATCACCCTTTCTTTCTAAGCACGTACCACTGACTCTACAGCCTTAATATAAAGACTACAAGTCTAAGCTTGATCTCTGCAAGCTTACCCTCCTTAATCTTCCTTACCAGGCAAAGCTGGTGCTGACTTTGTCCTTGTTGCTTTATACTGTAGCACTTAGAAAAGAAACGCCAAGCAAAATTCATGGTCCGAGGTTTCTGAAGTAAAAACGCAAACGAACTTCACGCTGATGCCATCCATTCATCACTTAAGTTCGCACTTCTGACCACAGATTGTCAATGTTTACTCATAGCTACCATATTAAATTTACTGCACTCTGTTTGCCTCTCTCTGCCTATTTGACTCACTCTGCATTACCGATCGTGCACCACTTACTTTGGTCTGCAATCTGACTCGCGCTTCTGACCTCTCTCTGCCCATTTGCTTCGTCATGCACCACTTATTTTGGTCTGCAATCTGGATCCTGCTCTGCTCTCATCCATTATCTTGTCTGTCAGCAATAGCAATGGAAATAAAACACCGCTTACTTTGGCATGCAGTCTGGCTCCCGCTCTGCTCTCAAACAAGCTGCACACAGTTAATGGCACTTATCCAATTACAAAGTGAAGCATACCAGTGGCTACTAGTAGTACATTACTGCATCAGCTCACTGCAGCTCAGCTGCCCTACCACTAAGCTGTTCAGCTATGATTGACAGTTGACAGTAAACTCAATGTCAGCTGTCAGTGCCTAGTTAATCATCCGCGTACATAAGCTGTTGAATAAGCTGGCTCGCCTTCCATTTCAAAAACATTGGCAGTGTGTTTTTCTTGTAAAGTGTGTGTGTATATGTGTAAAAAACATTTGAAATGTCACTTATGCAGTGGTTGCAGCATGGCAGATCGTGAAGCAGGACTGCTCTGTGCCAGAGGAAATAACGCCAGACGATTAAGTGAAGTTGCAGGTATCTCATATAAAACTGCTGATGGCGTTGTATGACAACACAAAACTCTGTACCACCTCAGAAAAACATAGAACTGAGTACTGTATGTTATCTACTCAGCTGAGGTGAGGTTTGAACTTGGTAAGCACGCTGCAGCAAAGGGTTATGAATGCTGTGAGGCACTATCAAGCCAAGTAAGGTAAACTCATCAATGAGAGCACAATCAGAAAATGTAAATCTTATTACCTCAGTACTTGCTGAACACTGTTCCTGACCTCACCTTCTCCCATTTGTCCTCGCTACCAAACCCAGGGGTTGCCCATCTCTGTTACTAGAGGACATTGAAAATGAACTGAAATATAATAAAAAGCCTTAGAGCAGAGGGGCTGTTTTGAATGCCCACGCTTTGTTGCTGTAGTTGTTGGTGTTGCAAAGGCACAAAATCTCTAAATGCTGATTGAATATGGTGGCACCCAAGTTTTTCCAGGCAGTGGGCTTGGTAATTTGTAAATCGTCTGGGCTTTTTTAAAAGGAAGGCACAAAGGCAGGATGCAAGAAACCTCAAGATATTCAGCAATTGAAAGACAGCTACCTGAAATGTATAAGCACGGCAGCTCTGCAGGAGTTTATTCCTGCTGAATTAATCATAAATATCAACGAGACAGGAATAAATCTGGTCCCCTGTTCCCAGTGGACAATAGAGGTAGTAAGGGCAAAACAGGTGGAAGTCACTGGCCTGGGGATAACGCAATTCTGTATGGTGATAGGGTGCACTTTGGCAGGTTACTACCTGCCCTCCTCGATATACCAGGGGAAACCAATAACAGTCACCCCATCTTTTCATTTCCATCTGACTGGCACATGTAGTAGTAGTAGCAGTAAAATGTTTTATTCATATAAAGATTCATACAATTAGGATTAACTTGCTTGAGTTACAACTCATTTGCAACGAGGTCCATAGCATTTTAAAACTTCATTTTAAAACAACATTGTTCCAAGCCAACAAGGCGGAGACACAATACAATATCATACAAAGTACAATAAAATACAGAAAGAACATAAGACAGTGTTCAATGTAAACTTTTTCCTTTATCTATCCTTACACAAAAGTAGGGTACCCTGGCTTAATTCACTGCCTCGGATATCCTAACATTCTAATACAGAATTCTTAATAAGTTGCAGGAAGAGTATGACAGCATAACCCATTCTGATAGCCACTGGGCAAATGAGGGCACCATGCTACAGTATATAGACAGCATTTTACTCTCCTATACCAATCCTTATTGAAATGAATGAACTACCATCTGAACAGAGGGCTGTACTTATAATGAATCTTTACAGAGGACATTCCACCAGTCCAGTTCTGAACAAACGTGGCACACCATCAGATAAAATCAACACTGATCTTCGTATGAGCACGCTAAAGCACAACACGCCCAGTGCTAGTGAAGTCATTTCAGGAAGTTAGCTACTGCTCAAAGGACTGTATCGTGGCTTTGAAGAAGCAGGGATAAAAGCTGCCCTTTGACATGCTTGGATAAGCTTGTGAGCACTGTATCCGTACTAGTGACCCACTGTAAGAAAGTAAAAGAAATACACTAACTCTAAGATGTTCTTTTCAGGTGTCCGAGGTTTCCGTGTGCTGGAGCAGATGGGACTGACTGAAAGTGAACTAGAACTTGAAGGAAGTGGGAAGTAGGCATCCAAAGAACTGCAGATCTTACTTAAACCAGGTTACTTGCTGTAATTCATTACCTTTTTTCTTTTGTAGGTGAATTGTTTGATTGAGTGGGGCCGACAGGAGTCGTAACCTGAATACCAGCAGGCAGGATAGCGAAGTGCTATCTTTTTTGAAGGGCGGGGATCAAGATGGTGGCCAGGCTGGGCTGCTGTCTTCAGCTGCGAAGCAGAGACTCTCTATCAGAGCCATTTTAAGTGTTTTAGAATTTTTAAAGTTTGTTCCTTAAGTTTTTGTTAAGCAGATGGTTTTGCATAGTTTATTTTCGTATTTTCTTTTTACTTTGTGAACTAACTAAATAAATAAACAAATTTTAACTGTATATAAGGAGCTGTGGATCTCCTGGAGGTTGAAGTATGAGGAGATGAACTTCGCCGTGGGTGCTAGGATTTGGCGACAGCCTCCCCCACCCTGTTTTGGAGGACACTTACCGTGGGAAGAATTTGTCCGGGTCTGCCTGTTCAGACAGGAGGTGCTGCAGGAGTTGAAATGGTGCATTGTTTCAGAGGTTCTCTGTGGGAGCTGAAGTGGAATGCTTTCTTGTGTGGACTTGTGTGATCCCAGTGGCCTGCTGTGCTCTCCTGTATTGACAGATTGGTGTCGTTGGGTTGTTGAGTCTACCAGGTCGATTATTGCCATAGCCAGTGGACGGTACATGTTAATGCCTCTTTGGGTTCCAGGCCAACCACTGTTGCTGTGTGATTCTGTGGAGAATTTACCATCAGTCACTGCTGTTGCTGCTTGTCCCACTAGTGACTGGTGGATTGATGCTGTGAGAGACCTGGGCGGTTGGACCGTCCATTGTGAACAAGGGCCCGCTTGAGAGCTGAGACTATTTTGGCACTGTGCAGACTTGCATTGTTTTGCCGACCATACAACTATACCCAAAATTATTACTGGCATCGCCGGAGCATCCGTTCGATCATTGCCATAATCGGTGGGGAGCCTGTACTGTTTCGACAGTGTAGACAATGAGCATTGTGTCTCCTTATACAGTTGAGAAGTATATTGGACATTATTTTGGATATCTTTCATTGTAACAATTTTGGGCTGTGAGAGAGCCTTATTTCTGGTCAAAGAATTGTTTATTCCATCAGTTAAACTGGGATGTGAGAGTCCCGGTCACTGGACAATTTTTTATATGCAAGGATCAAGAAGCCTATGACATTGAATGAAAACAAATTAGTTTTGGATAAATAGTGCACAGTGGATTTTCTTTTTCTTCATTTTTTTTTTTTTTTTAAGTTTGAGCTGTGTGATGTTATTGAAATTGGGTTTATATGGGGTGGATTCCTAGGGAGATACTGATATTATATAAATGGTGTTATTTATGTTTAGAGATAGATGTGTTAATTTCCCTATTTCTAAATGTATTATTTGGGGTGGGTTTAAATTTAAGCTTTTTGATTTACTGGGATTGTAGTGATGGTTATTGGAATAGGAGTCAGTATGTGTTGGGGTTATGGGCCAGGAAGGCGCACCAACTAAGCGACTCAGCTGAGTGTTCTCCACCCTTTTGAGCTTCCACCATTGCCTGCAGAAGCTTATGGCAGATGCAGGGCTCTGGGGATTGCTTAGGGGGGGTCTAGGCGGGGGCTATACAAGTGGGTGCCGGGGAGTCTTTGATTCATGTGGTGGGGTTCAGGAGGCACCCTGGGATGAAGTGGGAATTAGAAAGGGGCCCTCCTGTCTGATTCCCATACCCAAGGCTCCCCTTTTGAGGGGTGGGCAGGAGGCTGTTCCAGCAGTCTTCCCTCATCTTACTTCGGTTGTGTTATGCAACAGAGTGATCAGGAACAAGACCGCAGTAACAGCTGACTTGATTTCCTCAGTAGACCTGGCTTGCATCACAGAGGCTTGGCTGGATGAAAATGCTATGCCCATTTTGGAGGCAGTAGTACCAGTCGAGTACTCTGTGATACACAGCCCGAGGAAGGATTGCAGAGGCGGGGTGTGGCCATCTGCTTTAGAGCCAGCCTGGGACTCATGGTGTTACCAGAGGGTTCTACCAGGTCATTTGAGTGTGTTGCTGTGCGGGGGTCTAGCGGGCTACAGGTCCTCCTGGTCTACCCGCCCCAGGGGATTGTTTCTGAGGGTTCAGAGATTTCATCATAGACCTGGTGTTGGAGTCTCCAGATGGCTAATTCTGGGGATTTCAATGCCTGGGTCAGTGACGGGCTCTCACCATTTGGCCACAATCTCCTGCAGATTATGGAGGCTCTGAGCCTGTTGCAAATTGTCACCTCAGTGACCCACCATGCAGCCGCACTCTGGACCTGAGTGTTCACTCTGGGTTTTGGGGTAGATGACCTCAAGATTGATCTGGTCCTTTGGTCAGATCATAGCATCATGGGGTTCTTGTTTGGGGCCCCAGAAGGTCCTGCCTCTGTGGAGATGGTTCAGTATGGCCCTTTAAGAGGTTTAACACCAGCAGGACTTCAGGCAATGCTGGACCCTATCGAATGTGGAGACTGTGTGTGATCGGGTTGGAGGAAGCTGTGGCAGCTTATAATGGGGTCATCGGGGCAGCTTTCGACTGAATCGCACCTGTCCATGTCTGACCTCTGTCTACTTGCTGAAGGCCCCTGGTTTAATGGGGAGCTTAGGGAGTTAAAGACTAGGGTCGAGACTTAGAACAGCTGGAGTAGTTCCAGCCTGATGGAGGACAAAGTGACCCTAAGGACACATTATGTTGTCTATCAGGGGTCAATCTGCCAAAGAAGGTTGATTTTTTGACTAGGGAGATTGCTGAGGTGGGGAACAGACCAGCTCAGCTGTTCCACACAGTTGATAGGCTATTTTATTTATTTATTTTTATTTATTGAAGGTCTAGGAATTACAACCCTTTGAGTCAGAGACTCATTTGCAAAAGCTCCATGTCTATTACATCTGGCTTGTCTCCATGTGGAGGAGCAGGTTCAAGCACAGAGTGCAATGAGTTTGCTCTGTTCTTCACCGACAAGATGTCCTCTATCAGGGCTGAGATCTCTTCCAGTGTCACCCAAAGGGACTGTGGGGTTCACCCTGGACAGTGTCTGGGCACCCCCTTGTCTGGGCTGAGTTTGATCTGGTTGGAGTGGAGGAGGTGGCAGACATAATCCTGATGCTGCGGCCAACATATTGCAACCTTGTTCCAGTTCCAACCTGTCTTTTGGTGGGATGTGTGGACCTGAAAGGACCTGTGGTTGTTGGGATTGTCTGAAGTTCACTCAAGAGTGGTGTCTTTCCTGGAGCCTTGAAACAGGCATTGGTTAGACCTTTACTGAAAAAACCTTTGATGGACCGGTGCCTCAGCAACTACAGACCAGTCTCAAACCTCCCATTCTTAAGGAAGGATCTAGAAAGTGATGGCCATTCATCTAGGGCTGCATCTTTCCTCCTCCTCCTCCACCTCCACATATGAGTGTTTCCAGTCTGGGTTTAGATCTGGGCATAGCTCCAAGACCACGTTGGTGAGGGTGCTAAATGATCTTCTAATGGTGAGGGATAAGGAAAGCATACCATCTTAGTCCTCTCCAATCTCTGCAGCATTTGACACCATTGATCATGAGGTGTTGCTGGACTGCCTGTGGAACTGGGTTGGACTGACCAGAACAGTCATCAACTGGTTTAAGTCCTTCCTCACGGACGTGGTGCAAAGGGTGATGACAAGGTTAGCCTCATCTAGCCTGATGCCACTGTCTTGTGGTGTTCCACAGTGGTTGGTCCTGGTGTCCTAGCTGTTCACAGTGTACATGCTTCCACTGGGAGACATTATCAGGTAGTATGGACTGGGTTGTCATTGCTATGCCGATGATACTCAGCCATATCTGTCCTGTGCACCCGGAAACCAGATTAGGGACTGGACAATTAACAACTGCCTGGAGGAGATCCAGAACTGGATGAAACACAACTAGCCTCAACTCAGCCCAGACAAGATGGGGATACTAGTGGTGGAGCCAGGCCACCATTGTGATGGAAGGGGACTCAGGGATCTCCTGGTTAGTCCTAGGAGGTGACCCCTGGCTCTCTCCAATTGGGTGAAGGATCTGTCGTGGTCCTTGATGATGGCCTGACATTTGAGGTTCAGGTGTTGGCCATCATAAAGAGTGGTTTCTACCACTTGAGAAATATCTCCTGGATCCGAGCCTTGATACCACCTGCTGACTTGCCCACCCTGGTGCATGCCTTTGTCATGTCCAGGTTAGATTACTGCAATATCCTGTACCTGGAGGTATTTGGAGGCAACCTTCACCAGCTGCAGCTGATGCAGAACATGGCAGCAAGGTTGTTGACTAGTATTTCAAAATTTGACCATGTCACTCCTGTCCTTCTCGCACTGCACTGGTTGCCAGTGAGGAGGAGGATTTTCTTCAAGGTCGGGTTGCTGACCTATAAAGCCCTGCATGGGGGAGACCAGTCTACCTGCAAGAACTCTGATTCCTCATCGGCCATCTCAGGCTCTCTGCTGAGGGTAGCCTCCTGGTGGTTTCAGGGCTAGGCTGTGGCAATCTGGGGACAGGGCATTCTCATTTGCCTCGCTAACCCTGTGGAACTATTTACCTTGTCATCTCCAGGAGGCACCCTCGGTGGAGGCCTTCAACAGGGCTTAAAATGCTGCTCTTTGAGCAGGCGTTTAATTTGATTTGATTTGATTGAATTACTGACTACTATCCTATGCTTACTATAGCTATTATTTTATCAACCTGTTTTTACTGACATATTGTTAAATGATTGTGGGATAGGTAGAACTGTATTAATGCTAGTCTCTGCTTCATAGGCTAATTTTAAGTATGTATGTATGCATGTTGTTACTTTTGTTAAGCCCTCCGAACCTCTGGGGAGGAGTGCTATATAAATAAGGTTCCTATTCTAGCCTATCTGAAGTGCACCTTGCCTGTCTCAGAGTGCCTTGTCTGTCTCAGAGCATTTTTTTTTAATTTTAAATAAACTTTATTTGGCTATATGACTATGTGCTTACCTCATTACTCTGTTACTGAACTACTGGGTACTTTGCACAGAAACACGCAGCAACAGGTAATGAAGTGTGCTGGGGAAGATCTTGTACTGCAGTAGGGATTTTAATGCTAGATATTGTCTGCGCTATTATTAGAATGCATTAATATAAAATGCTGTCAACGTAAGTTCATGGTACTGGAAGGATTGCAAACATAGCGAGCATTTGTTTACAATATAAATTACTCATTCTACAGTATATAAACCATCAAGCTGGAATGTTATTTTCTGCAAGTACTGTGCCTCAGTGTTGCATATGGTGACTAAAGAGGCAATAACCAGAAGCATTTCAGAGTGCCATCTGTGCATACCCTTCATCATTCACATTATATTTTGTAGGACTTAGTAAGCTTGATTTTCAAAGAGCCCTTAGATCACCTCATTTTGTAGCATTCTATGGCTTCAGCAAACTCTGGATGCATCAGAGACCCAGGACACAATTTTAAAATTAGGGGCCCTGTGCAAAGACCCAGGAGTTGCTACAGTTGCAGGGCTGTGCCAAACATTGGGTGCACCTGTGGAGTTTGACGGAAGGATCCTTCAACCCCAGCACAAGCCTACATGACCAGCAGAGGTGGGGGATAACTTTGTCTGGAAAGTGGAGAATGGGGCTACTGAGAAGCATTGAGGGTGCCATAGGGCATGAGGGGGCACAGCAGCAGTTACAGGGGGAGCAGGAGGTAGCTGGAAGAGGTGCCATATGGCATATCGACAGCTGAGGGGACCAGGTAGAGGTTGGCATGGAGAGACTATTATAACATGGTTCAGCAGAAAGCAGCCCTGGTTCCTGCCCCACAGGACTGTGGATTCTGTGGGGCAGATGCCAGAGCTGCTTTCATCTGGGACATTGTCATAATCATCCGCCATGCCAAGCCCTCACCCGTCCCCCAGCTGTCAGATACATGGTAGCACCTCTGGACAGGTGCCTGCTCCACTCTCTGTAACTGCTGCCATGCCCTCCTCATGCCCTATGGCACCTTCACTGTCCTGGCAGTCATGTTCACCACCTTCCCAGTCTCACAGCTCACTCATTGCCCTGCCAAGCAGTGGCTCAGGGCCCTTAGACCACCCCTGGCTGGTCTAATGTGAGCCCCTGTTGTGGCCACAGTGGAGCTGATAGAATCCCAAATAAGAGGATGGTGCAGCTCCACTATGGCACATCCAGCCTTGTGACTTGGAGCACAGGAGCTTTTGCTGCAAGGGTGGTGCAGGGGGCTTGCACACGGCATCCCTATTTTACAGCAGCTGGCATTAGAACATCAGGAATGCAGCAAACTATGATGCAAAGTGCATCATGCGCCATACACCTTTGGAGTAGGCAACTTGCAACATCATTCATCCTTTGAAAATCTAGTCCCTGAATCAGTTATGAACCACCAAAGGTCTGATTAAATCAGAACCAACCTCAGATGAGCTGACCCAACCTGATTTAACCTCCATTTGGAAAATTGTTTTTAAAGAGAGAAAACAATATGAGAAAACCAGTCTTACGGTTTCTGTACCGTACCATAGATTGGAAAAGAAACCTGCTGTGTTTACTGTTGGCACAGCAATAGCTAGAATGAACAAGCAGTTGTCAATGGTGAATGTTGGCTTGCAGGCATTGGCATTGGTAGTGCAGGAATTAGAGTGATGCATAATAGGAATGGTAGTGAAGTATTGAACCAACACCAACCCCCACCCCACCAGAGACTGAAAGGCATTGGGGAGGTGCCTGGTCATCGCCATAAGGCTTACGCCATTCCACCTCACCCCACTCTGCAGGCAACAACAGGTGTCGTGGTGTGCCTTGGGGTCTTTGTCCTTAAACTCACCCCATTCCATAAGGAAATAAGCCGAGATGGATGCAGTACAGAGAATGCGGTGAATGTTAGGTCAAGACCTCAAGACACACCTCAATGCCTGTCAATGGCTACAGGGTGAGGGTGGAATGCTATGAGCATTACAGCCAATGAACCCAAGTCACACCCTGATGCCTGTCAGTCTGTACAGGGTGGGGCATTATGGTTGTAAACCCTAATGTCCCAGGCATTTGTTGGTATTTTCACTCCAGATTTTCAACATGGGTTTTTGGGACCCCATCTCATGAACAGTAGCAGTATAATTTGTTACTCAATACTGAAAGGCGAGTTCGCACAGTGACTGCGCCATTCAGTGCCACAGATGCAGAAACACATTTTGGGCAGGATGTGAAAATGACAGCTGTACTGTTCATGAGGAGGTGTGAAAATGGCAATGTTGAAAATCTGAGGAAAATATGAAAATTGGCAGTTAAGAGCATGCATAGAGACTGCACAACGCACACCCATAACGCAATCATTTTTTGAATTTTCACCAAATTTTCAACATCAGCATTCTGGGACCTCCCTCATGAACAGTGACACTGTGATTGTGTTAATCTGTCCCAAAAGTTGATTTCCCACAACAAGCAGCGCCATTCTGTGCCACAGGTGTGAAAACACATTTTGGGCAGGATGTGAAAATGACAGCTGTACTGTTCATATGACGTGAAAATGCCATTGTTGAAAATCTGAGTGAAATATTAAAAATAGCGAAGTTACAAACGTATGAAACTGCACAACACACACCGTAACACAGTCATTGTTTGGAATATTTTCACCAAATTTACAACATGGGCTTTTGGGACCTCCCTCTTGAACAGTGGCACTGTCATTTTGTTAATGGGTCCTAAAGGTGATTCTGCGCAGTGACCGCAAAATCATCTTTCGGGACTGAGAAATGAAATGGCAGTGCCGAGCAGCTGACAAAGTGGGGTCCCATGAACCCCATGTTGAAAATGGGGCCAAAATTCAAAAAATGGCTGAGATATCAACCTTAGTTGAACCCCAACCCCCACTGAGTCCCATTATACGGCTTACCTTCAATTCTTCATTTTATGTTCGGCTTTGAAGAGTGCAGATTTGTCACAGTGCACAGAAGATAATAATAATAATAATACTTTATTTATAACGTGCCTTTCAGAAAAGCAAGGCACCTTAACAATACTATACAACAAAGAACAATAAAACAATTAAATACAGTCTGTCATAAAATTCAGATTTCAAATAAAATCAAACAGGTAGGCTCGATGCCACAAATGGGTTTTAGGGCCTATTTAAATCCCTCCATGATTGCACACTCCGAAGCTGATGGGGTAGAGAATTACAGGGCTGGGGCTGCATACATAAATGTACTAACTCCAAGATTAAAAAAAACTTGGAATCTCTAGTAACTCCTCGTAGCCAAGCAGAGCGATCACCAGGCAGTAAGGAACCAGAAGCTCTTTTCAGGTAGTCCAGGCCCTGTCCTTGTAGGGCTTTATAAGTCAGAAGTCTGACTTTAAAGGTGATCTGCCACTGCCTAGCAGTCAGTGCAGCTCACGCAGCACCAGAGAGATGTGATAAGACCAGGGAGTTCCGTCAATAACCGCCTGCAGCATTCTGCACCAGCTGTAAGTGGCAGATATCAACCCCAGGTAGCCCTAGGTAAAGGAGTTGCAGTAATCAAGGCATGAGGTCACAAAGGCATGGACCAGCATAGGAAGATCGCCGGAGGGAACTAGGCACTTAACCCTGGAGATGTTCCTCAGATGATAAAGGAGGATTTGGCGACTGTGAGACACCTGCGATCGCAGTGTCAGCCCATCATCAAAAATCACCCCAGATTTCACACCTGTTCAGAGGTGAGGCAGGGAGCCTCAAGGAAAAGTCCCAAAGTCAAACCTGCTCCAAACCCCTCTATCTGGCAACCTGGGTCCATGACCATCACTTCAGTCTTTTCTGAGTTCAACCTCAGCCAGCTCGAATTCATCCAACCCTGGATTTCAGTGAGGCAGTTATTAAATACCAAGAGAGCTCTATCCTGGTCAGGTGCAAAAGACAGGTAGAGCTGGGTATAACCATCATAGTAGTGGAAACCTCAGCCCACACCTTCTTACAATGTCTCTGAGGGGTAGCATGTACACTGTGAACAGCATGGGGACAATACCAACCCTGAGGTACCCCACGTGTCAGAGAGACTGAGTCAGAGAATCAATCCCTGACACCACCCTTGAGTTCTGCCAGTGAGGAAAGATTTAAACCACCTGAGGACTGTGTCAGACATGCCACAGATGAACTTCTGGCATTTGAGAAGAACCCCATGGCCCTCAGTGTCAAATGCTGATGAGAGATCCAGAAGAACCCAGATGGAGCGTTTTTCCGATCTCTCGCCATTAGGAGATCATTGAGCACCCAAACCTCGCAGTCTCGGTACTATGCCTCTTTCAAAAAACAGATTGAGAGGTTCATAGTTGTCATGGATGGTCAAATGGTTCTCCAGTTGTAGGCCACTACTTTCTCAGTCACCTTCCTGCAAAGGGAGGTTAGAGATTGGTCTGTAGTTGGCAGGGCAGTCTGAGTCAGATGACAGCGCCCGACATACGGAGGTAAGTATGGGGTGAGGAGGGTGCAGGGAGGTGGGTGTACAGAGGAGGGTTGGGATGGGGGTAGGAGACAGCGAGACAATGGCGGACCGTTTCCTTTTTACAGGTACAAAAAATAACCATCGAAGGATGGTTTTCTTCTTCATGAGGAAAACTTTTTATTAATGTGGACACACTGGGTGGGCTCCCAGTGTGCCACAATAGTGGCGGGGGCATGCTGACACAGGAATGGGCACCCGATGTTGGCAAATCATTCAGAGGGGTTTGGGGAGGGAACCATCCAACACTGGGTGGGCATCCTGGTGTTGGAAGAAATAAAATATAAATGGCACACTAGGGTGGGCTCCCCAGTGTGCCACATTAATGGGGAGGGATACATGCTGACACAGGGATTGGGCACCCCAATGTAGGCTTTTTGGGAGTGTGTCAGGTGACAGGAGTCGCATATGTTTTGGCACACTGGGGTGAGCTCCCAGTGTGCCATATTTAATGGGGGAATACATGCCAACACGGGATTGGGTACCCTGATGTCGACTTTCAGGACTGTGTGGTGGGCGGCAGGAGTCATCATGTTTTGGCACACTGGGGTGGGCTCCCAGTGTGCCACATTTGTTGCCATTTCATAAGTTGCATGTAACTGTGGCATGTGCATTACTGTGCATTGTAATGCACATGGTCGGGTCTTGTCATCTGCCACTGCAATGACGTAAACTGTACCTGATTGCAGTGGAAGATTTCTTTAAAGTTTTGGCTCTCTTTGAAGTCTAATGTCATCACCAGTATGCTCACTGATTGGCGGCTGTGAACGCACCCACTAAAGCATCCCTGCACTGGCCACAACACTGACACACCTTTGAAATGTGCTACCACAAGATATTTGCTTTAGCATGCGCGCAAGCCAACATAATAAAGCACGTCTCAGAACAAGTATCATAAACAATACAATGCACTTTATTCTGATAAAGCACTCTTTATTCAGAATTTATCACAACACACTTAAAAGTTCAACAGAAGAAAGTGTGGTATGTTTAGGAAACTAAACTGGGAAACAGGAGAGGTGGGTTTGAATCCTACCTCAGCCACTGTCTTACTATGACCTTGAGTGCCTAAAGTGTAACACTGGGTATGAATAGGGCCCCTCAATAACGAAATGTTACTTCTCAGTTGGGTTATCCTGGATAAATAAATTGTAAGTAAAATCTAGCTTGGAGGTAGAGGAGATAGAGTGGAAAAGGAAAGAAAACAGGTGAAAGAAGATCAGTAATGAAGGTGAAGGAAGAGATAATGAGAAGAAGGTACAAGGCTCACAGGTTGAACAATTAATAGCTGAATCCAGGAGAAAATACGTATTTTCACTCTGTATTTGAAAATAGTCAGGAATCTGTGGATCTGAGGCCATGGTGGAGGAGTTCCATTTGATTGGAGAAAGCTCTTTCATCAGCAGAAAAGATGGAAAAAGTGGAAGCACACAATGAGCGAGGCTGCCACTCATGACACTGGAGACCCTGGGTTCAGGAACAGGCCCAGGACATTGGAGCCAGCTGGGGAGGAAGCTGATTATCCCACAGGGCACTTACCTTCTCCAGACAGGAGAAATGATGTGCTACACCACAAGCCCGCCACCTAAATGACCATGGGTGGCAGTGCAATGGAGTGCTCTCGGAATATAAGGGATGTCACCTGTGTGTCATGCTTCAAGTGTGTGCATACATGACTTGATGTCCATGTAGGTAGTGTCCCTCATGTGCTGGCAGCAAAGAGAAAAAAACACCATGACAGAAAATGCTGGCTCCTGCCACAAGCCATACACCATTGGCCATGGCACTTTTCCTCAATGCTGGCTTAGAGTCACCTGAGGGCCTGGCCAGTCCTGATGAGACCTCACCACAGAGCATAAATTATGGGGTCAGAAGGGTGGGGAAAGTTCAGGGGAGGACAGGCAATGGGTCTGAGGGAGCAGGCAGAAGGGGTATAAACAAAGGAAAGAAAAAGTGGAACTGAGGAAGACAGAAATGTGGAATTAAGTAAAGAGCAATAAGAGGAGAGCAGCTCTACAGGATTTGACATGAGAAACAGGCTAGGTCACAGGGAAGCATAACCAGAAAGATCAGTCTAGCTGTTAGAGATGAGGACTGGGTTGAGCAGCTATAATCGATCAGCTTTGCTTTGGGGTCCTCTTGTCCAAACCTTGTTCTTGGAATCTCTGATACCAAAATAGACACCCCATTGAGGCCTCAAATAACTTATAAATATTATAATCCTGTCTCCCTTTAATCTCCTTTTGTTCAGGGTCAATGAAGTAACTAGAGTTTCTAATACTACAGTGTTGTGTATAAAAGACAAAGCTGATGAACTGCATGGAGGATATAGGTTTGCATTTGAGGAAACTTCATTAGCCTAGATGCTGGATTTCAGATTAAGAAATATAGAGTTGGAAAAAGTTTAATGGAAATTCAAAGGGGTGAGATAGAGGTGTCTGTTGTGCTTTTTGCTATTCTCTGTCTTTCTTCTTTGTTGCTCTCTTTCTCTACATGAATACATTAATTAGAAGTCATTTTCCATTTATCACTGCCTCCACCTTCCTGTTTGATCCCTTACCATGATAATCTTTACTTCTTAGTCCTCTTCTAGTGCCTTTACTTTGATACCTGTATTTTTTCAAACTCTGCCTTCTTAGGAGACCAGCAGACACCACCAATTTGATCAACTAATGTACCCTCTCTACACACATGCACATCATACATCATTTGAAAGCACATTACGTCTACTTTAAGATGCGATATGATGTGAAACTGTCAAATAGTGCTGTTACCATACAAATGGGGCTAAACAGTGACACCTTCAACACATTAGAATGACCACTTTGAAATATTTGCATTTGTTTCTGTTAGTTTAATGACACTATGTACTATTTCAAGACATAAACAAGATTTCTTTGCCGCTTCAAAGCATCACAACAACAATCTAAAGGCCAAAACAAAATCTAATAATAAATTTGTACAGGTATCACTGAAATGTAATAACGCTGGTGACATTTCTAGTCAACATCATTATCATCATCTTGTTCATCATCATGATCTTTGTCGAGTGTGTGGGTCATCACAGTCTTCATCGCCTTAGCATGTACACAGTTCTGTGCAGGCAAGATTGTTCTGACTTCAGACACAGTTGATTGTGCAGTGAACTCTACTAGTGCAGGCACAAATAAGGTCTTGTAGAAGCTCAGATGCCATTGGGCCTTTGAAGAATGCAGGAAGTAGTTCATCATCCAAATTTTTCCATCCATGTTGCAATTATGATCCAATATCTGGTATATCTATGTGCAAAGACATCCAAATCTTTGTTTGCCAAAATGCTCTTTTGAGCGTGCCCTTCAAAACTGTCTTCACATGGTGGGAGTTTGGCCAGTGACTTGTCCTTTTGATGGCTAGATTGAGGCATAAGCAATTCAGGTCTCTGTGAGTCTCCTTTTCTTTCTCGCTCTGGTCACACAGCACTGCTACTAACTTCCTTGCTGCAGAAATCATGGCATTTCATCACTCTCTCCCAATTTGGCAAGATCTGTGAAGCAATGTTTCCCAATACCAAACAGGGATGACACAGAGTCACATCCTGTTAATGTGTGTACAGCAGGAAGTATGTTGCAGGAGTCAGGAGTTAGTGTATCACACAATGCGCACAAATATGAAGCGATGCTTGTCAGTTGTGCTGGTAATGTTGCCTGTTTCTATCCACATGTTATCTATGTGTTACATTTTGGAAAAGTAGTTAACAGCAAGGACCAAAACATCTGTATCAGGTGACCTAATTACGATGGTTCCTTTGACACCAAGAGACCCAAAGCCATATTGGCACATACAGCATGGCTGAAGCATCCTTGTGTCCACTTCCTCTTAAGTACTATAAAAGCCTTGGGCTTCATCAACACCTCTACTGGTGATGGACTTTGCTACTTCTCCATTGGAAAAGCCTCCAGCAAGAAGGAGTGTTTGTGTTGGGTGTGCTCCTACACTCTCAGGTGCATTTTGAACCATATATCACACAGAAATTTTGCAAGTGACTGCTTGTTGGATGCTACGTTTAGAAACTTTTTCATGGAGGCACAGGGTGTCTACCAATCACCTGGTATTGCTTGCATCCAACCTTAGATCCCGTCCAGCTGTCTTTCTGCATTTTTCACAGAGTTATTGTTGTCATAGCTGTCAAAGACTTTGACTACAGAATTAGTTTTGTCAAATCCTTTCAGGACCTGCCTCAAGTACTCTGCAGCCAATTCATTGAACATGTGGAATTTGTCTCCAAACATCATTTGAATGACAGATACAGCGGTTGTCCTGGATACAACTAGGTATTGGCACTTGGGTGAGCTGATTGTTTTGTGCAGTGTCGACCAGGCAGCTATTGGCTGAGGAGAAGCATGAGGAGCAGGCTCTTTTCAATGCTTTTTCTATCTACTAAAGGTATGCCATCTATGTTGTGAAAGATAGCTTACCAGATTTTCTTGTGCAAGACACTGTTGCCTCCCCAGTTAAGGCATTCTCTGCTTCTTCCAGGAAGAAGACTGAAGAGGCGGTTGGATTGGGGACACCGAGGAGCCCCTCAGAAAGGCTCAAACACTGACTGGCTGGTGGTAAATTACAACCGAGAAAAGAAGAAGAGAAAAATTACAGATATAGCAGAGATTTTAGAAGATCCCTGCCAAAGAAGGAATTTAGAAATACAAATTATTGCACAGAACTACTATACAGAACTATTACAATTATCATGATCATATCTTTGGATTTATTCCTGAACATATTTTAAACTGAAATATTTCCTGACTGCAAGGCAATATTGTTTTAAGATTTTGCTGTTCATGGTCTAAAATTATTTGTATTAGGATTTATATTTTAAATATTTTTAGCACTAAAGCTCTAATATCACCTAATATTTAGTACATGTTAGTATTAATTTGACAAACCCTGCTAATTGATAATTGATAAATTAGATTCAGCTTAGCAGCACTACAGACACGTGCTTCTAAACCAACTAAGCAAGTGTTGGTATCTGGATCATTCAATTTGGGTTACTGATTTACCTAATTGACCCAACCGACCCGTCTTATACTGAGCATGCATGGCATTTCTGCATTCTGGATCGTCATCTTGTTGCCATACTAAATACATCTTTGGTCTAAAACCTAGCGCGGGGTGCTGTTCTGCTTAAATTGTTGCTGCAGTTGGAGCTAAAGGCTCTGTAAAAGAAATGAAGTGTTTTAGCTGCCATTCTTTTAGCTGATACATTGAGATCTATTCACCTTTTGGGTGACTGACAGATGGCGTTAGAGCACTAATCGTTAGTTCATGGTGCTAATTAAACTCATACCTATAGCCTGCTTTTTGGTGTTGTATCTCACTGTATTTAGAGTACAGGAATTTGATGTCATTTTGCCTTTATTATCTTGCTGCTACCTGAAGTAAGTAACACATTTAACTGTAACCCAACTGTAAGCTGAGATGACTTGTAACTGGATTGGTATCTAACAGAAGCATGGTATTTAAAAGCATTAAAAACAATAGGTGTTTTTGTTAGTTGAATAATCAAATTAATTATATAAACCTGCTCTGTTCTAGATTAGATAGCTTAAAGTCATTAGGATTTTCTTTTAAATAATTTTTGTTAGCCTGTAATCGTAAATTTGTTTGTTATGGTTTGGGCTGAACTGTGATTATCTATCTGATCATTTTTTAGTGGGAAATAGCCTCGCTTCCACTTCTCTAGAAGTCTGCACCAGAAATATTGGAGTCTCCTCGAGTGGTGGCAGAAGCAAGTTTATTGCCCTTTGAATTTCTTCCATATTTTTGTGTCGGTGGGATTACCACACAGACCTTTGCCAGAAAAATTGTGCGATAGAGGTAAAACCACCTGGTAACATCCCACCCATCTCTCAAATTTTTGCATTTGAGGGACTAAAAGGACACTAAATCAGACTTTTCATTAACGATCTAGAGATAGACTGAAGATAATTCTATGAATCAAAGTACTGGACTGCCCCAGATATTTTCAAAGGCTTTGGAGAACTTTTATATACTACGCTTGGCTATTTTGCACTTAATGGTTATTGTCAAAGTTATCCATAGGCTCTGAAGATATAATTTAGCCTGATTTTTATAGATATGCTGTCTAACCTGGGTACTACTAGGGCTAATAGGGCCAGTTATATTTTACATAATTTCTGACTTCTGTATATCTAGTATTGTCAATTGGTCAACTGGTCCTATTTTTATTTATTTGCTTTTGATTACTACACTATTTTAATATTGAAAATGGTTTACACTAAAGCGGCACGCTTACAACTCCAAAGTAAGCTCTAAACGGATTGGGAAGAGAAAAATAAACAAAAAACTAAAAATAAGGAGGCTATTGATGTGGTGGATGGGTTCCCAGAACATGAAAACCTAAGAACAATTTCCCCTCTAAATAAAACAGAGGAATGTACCCTAAATGGTAGTAAAAATTAAAATAACTGACTTTATTAAGCAGTCGACCCAGTGACTTAAAATATTCCTCTGTATATTTAGATGTTCAAGCAAAGGTGATAGGGGATAGTTTATCTGGAACAAGACTTCTGAATCTCCTAACTTGTCACCTCCATTGATGAGAACAACTCCTCCTGAACATCATGGTATAGATGAAATTAGTGCCCTGGAGTCCTCAGAATCATATTCAGACTCTGGGTTTTTGAAAATACAGATATAGCTACTATTTTGATACTATCATATTCAAAGGAGGAGGATCCCTATATAATAGCAGGTCCCAGGATAAGCTAGAGATAACCTTAGTATGATTATCAAAGATATAAACCAGATGATAAAGGTCTTAAGAAATTAGTGACTGAACAAAATTATAGGAATTGCTCAGGAGGTTCCTCACCACAGTATTCAACTTCATTTACTCCTGTATCGCACTCACTGATGTTTTCTCTGGAAACAGAGAGACGTGTACAATCAAAAATGTATGACATGTCTCATGTGAGACAGAGATAATCTATAATAGTGATTTTTGGGGAATAAGGGAGTTTTACATCCTTCTTCACTCTCCAAGCAAGCTTTGAAATTAACAAAATTCCATATTATGCTAATATTATGTTATTGGAGAACTTATGGGTAATTAAGGAGGAAATAGCTAACCTCAGGACTAATATTTTTCACAATAAAACTATATTAGGAAATTACATAGTGAAATACAAAAGTCACACTGGAACCTGATGCCACAATGGAAAATATCTATAAGAAGGAAATATCTACCAAGAATAAGGCTCTCCAGGTTAACCTCCACCCCTTTTATTAAACCCAGTGACCCTTTAGTTCAAGAGGTGAATGTGGTAGGCAGCAACAAGGTAAAAACTAAATCTAGGCAGAATTTAAAACCAAAACAAAAAGAAGGAAAAGGAGCCCTGAACTGAGCCATGATGTTAATAATCATGAGACATCAGATGTAGATATACAAAAGGCTAGTGTAGTAGATCAAACTCCAAAGTGTAAACCTGATGAGAAAGATGGGCAAGTAACTGTGAATGATATGGGAGTAATACAGGAGGTAGAGGTGAGAATGTCATCTAGACAAGAATTGATGGATAATATAGCACAGAATTCTGTGACTGTGTGTCAACAGAATGTGGCTGACCATGGGAGACCAAGGTCCAAATGGGTCCCATGGAACCCTGCACTCCGAACTTAGTAGGAACACACCAAACATTTTCTGAGTGCTTAATTGAGAAATATGGTATCAGGAAGTTATTTCAGGAAACAGCGGTAAAATTAACAGTGTGGATAGCCAGGTTATAGCTTATACCTCTACCGGTGGAGGGATTAGCATCTCCAGGCATAAACAAAGAACACCAGCACTGTGTATTGGTTTATTGCTCTAGCATCATGTTGGCAGAAACACTCTGGCAACAAAAGGAGGATCTAAAGAAAAATATATATATATATATATATATATATATATATATATATATATATATATTCCCTTATGAGGGGCCTATGACCTATGAAGAGCCACATTGTGCTCTTCAGGCACAAGCACAACCCCAAACAGATATAAATGTTATACTAGAGGTTATTTCTGCTATAGCGATTCAAGAACCCAAGTGTGGGAAAAATAAAACACTAACTTTATTTAGATGGCAGGTGTTGTCTAAAACTTCAGTGGGTAAAGTAAAGCATGAGCTAGCTCCTTTTTAGCCAAATTTTGGATTTTCCAATCTATAGGAGTAATATTGAATGACTTAAAATACATGATTCTGATTCTTCCACTCCTCAAATGGACATAACATTTGTAAGCCTAAATATGTAGAGGCAATCCAGAGGAAGTCACAGATCCTTGATATCTTGGGACTACACTTGGTACATCCCAGGGTTTTAAGAGACAGCCAACAAGGAAAGACACCAGCATATTGTATTTGGAAACAAAAATAGTTTTGAGTCATTGCTGGAACTTCCTCTGTATTGACAAACACTGCCACAGGTACAGTTAGGTGACTTATCAGAAGATTATCCTTTTTGGTTCTTTCTTGGGACATTGAGGACTAACTCTTAAACTAGCTGACCCTGAGTATAGGATGTTTCAGGAGATTTATGATTTATTATGCCTCCAGGAGACATGGTGTGGGCAACAGACAATACTTTTAATTTCAGGCTATGCTGGATATTTTAAACCAGCTGCTCGTCCCAGTAAACATGGATGTTATAAAGCTGGATTGGCTATTTATGTCAAAACAGCACTAAATGTTAAAGTGACACAAATAGATTGTAATTTAAATACTGTTTTTCCTATCTTGATTGAGAGTGTTGGTTGTAAAACTGTACTACTCAATATTTATATTCCACCATATTCTAAAAGATGCTAGTTCACATGACTGGGGAAAGTTTATGAATTCTTGGAAGAAATAAGCAACAAATACATATTGCACTCAGTTATAGTGATGGGTGATTTCAATGCAAAATTGGTCACAAACTTATGGCAGAATGTGAAGGTTTTGTTTTGCCTCCTATGTATGTCTTTTCAAACTGTAACCTAAGACTAACAAGGCAGTCAAGGATAGCAAGTCAAATAAACAGGTAGGTCCCTTTTCAAGTTGTGATTGATATGAACTTCTGCCTTATGAATGGCAGAGTGACTGGTGACCTAGAGGAAGCATACACGTATACTGGCCCTTCGGTTCATCTATTGTAGATTTGCATTGGGTAAACACGTATGCAGTAGAAAAAATCAAAACATTGGTATTTGTGACCGTCCAAAATCTGCCCATTTCCCATTATTGCTGGAATATGATATGGCAACAAGGCCTAGGAATTCCAGTGAAAATGTCACCCTGGCAACAGGGTGTGAAATTCGAATTCCGTAGGGATAAAATGTATACCGATCCTGACTAATGCACTTGATAGGGATACTGGAATCTGATAGACTCAAAGATCTGAGGAATAACATCATAGAAATGGATAGTGAAGTGGACCAAAATTTGCTATCAAGTATGATTCTAAATTATATTAAACCGCTTTTGTTCACAATGAATAGACCAAAACAGGGCAGGATCCTGGTTTAACAGTACTTGCAAAAAGGCAAAAAAACTAAATAAAATGGTACATTATGTGAAATATAATCCGACTAGAAATTCAATAAGGCAGTTAAATAAAGCAAGGAAAAATTATAAGATGGTGTTGGAGAATGAAAGGAGCAAATTTCAGACTAGCAATTGGAATAAGTTGAGGCAATCTATCTTTGAAAGGGACAATAAGAAATGTTGGCTGCTAGTTAGTCGAGGATACCAACAGTCCACTATTGGAATAGAAGCTTTGTTACATCTGATACATGGATGATCTATTTTGAAACACTTTTTATTCTGTAAATGAAGAAACGAACTGGACCTATAAAGTTTCTTATTAACTTCCTAGACCATTCTATATTAGCAAAGAGGAAATCTATAGCGCACTATTGTGCCTTAAGGATAATAAGGCACAGGCCCAGATAATATAATGTCAGAGTTGTATATCCAACCCACATTGGTGGATTCCTCTTCTTTATGTTCATTTAACAACACTGTACAGGGAGCAGATATGCCATCAAATTGGAAAGGGAGTATTATATGCCCATATACAAAAACAAAGGAAGTCCAGTTGATCCCTCAATTATAGACCCATCAGTCTTATTGACACATTGCAAAAACATTTTGTTGAATACTTTTAGACAGACTCTAATGTGGGCCAAGGAGGATAGTTTAATGAGTGAATGTCAGAATGGCTTCAGGTCGCACAGGTCGACAGTGCAACACAGTATGCCGTATCCCATATGATCTGGAAATATACAAAGTTTAAAAATCAAGGTTATACTGTTGCTTTGTGGACCAGAAGTCTGCTTTGATGCAATTAGTTGTATACTACTATGGAACAAATTACATTCTTATAATATACATTCTGTTCTTTTGGATATTTTGATCAGATTGCACAAAGACACCTGGCAAAGGTTAAAATTAATCAAAATGGAGATCTTACCCTGAAATAAGAACAAACCCTGGGGTCTGACAGGGTTGCCTTTTAGCCCCTTTCTTATTTAATCTGTACATTAATACAATCATAGTTCAGATGGAACATCCCAATTTTCATTCTCCGCTATTAAAAATAAAACATTTCTTTGCTAGCTTTTGCTAATGACCTTGTGCTCTTGTCAACATCATTTTTGTGGTTGCAAAAGGAAAGTGAGATTATTTTCTACACTTTGTAGTAAAACAAATTAGTGATTAATACAAGTAAAACCAAGATGTTAATATCTGAAACAGACAGAAAAAACACCTGCACTTTTTATTAATAAAGCAAAAATTGAGACAGTAAAAACATATTCTTACTTAGGGTAAATGTCTCTCAGTCTACTTGATGGAATATACATCAAGATTATATCAACATAAAGCAATTATTGCCTTTAGTGCATTTTGCAGATTTTCAGCCCAAATGGGAAATGGAACAGTTAAGGGTCTTCTGAAGGTTGTGGAAGCTAAAAGTTGTGCTATCATACGTTATGTCTCAAAATGTGGCTATAACAGACTTTAAGCAGTTAAAGTCCAACTAAATAAACTTAATAGGTTTATTCTAAAGATACCACAATTTGTTACTGCTGCAATTGCAAGAGCCAAATTAGGACAACTTCCATTGAAGCTTATATTGTGGAAAGGAGAATTATATTTTTGCTTAAGTTGTTTTGTGCCGGGCATAGGATACCTAGGATGTGTCTGGAGGAAGAGATAGAATATACAGCACTAGGGTTTAGATCCCCAAGCACAGGTTGTATAGCAGCCTGCCTTTATCCAATGGGATTGGGACATTTGCTTTTCCAGATATATTGTATTCCTTTCAAAGAAGTAGTGTTTCAAGTGAAGGAAAGAGTCAGAAACATGTACAATAGAAGCAATATGGACCAGATAAAGATATATAAAAATGTCAAGTGGTGCAAAACAATGAAGTCATGTCACAAGTTAGAACCATATCTAACAATACTGGCTTGTCCAGACTTAAGGAGAACAATATCGACGTTTAGGATGGAACGATACAATTGTCAATATGTGTACTATGCAAAAAAGTAGGAGTAGAAAGTGATGTGTGTGTGTGTAATTTAAATATGGTGGATGATTTAAAACATGTCACTTTGATTTGCCCACTATATGAAAACATAGCACATCTGGTTGGGACCTATTTTAACGGACCTTGGTCTCCCACGAATCAGATAATAATGAAGCTGTATACATCTACAAATAAGCAGGTTCTGACAAGATTAGTACATTTTTAAATCCATGAAATTGTAGGATATGTGCAATATAAATCTTTAGAGGAGTAGAGATTGATCAAATTTAAATGTATTAGAAACAGATATATAATTTAGTTTTTATTTGTCAAGTCTAGGATTACAAATACCTTTGAGCCTTGGCTCTTTTACAAAGGTTCCTCATCAGAGAAATACAAATTATGGGGAACATCAAGACAGACATTACAACAATGTGGACATTGCAAACAGAGTACAGATTAATACAATTCATGGGTAGCATTGTAAGCAAAGCAGCCAGTGGCATTTGTCAAAGAAAAATAGACAACAGATAAGAAGTGCCAGAGTCATAGGGAGAGGGAAGAGGGGAGGAAGGAAGGAATGTAGGAAGGGTGGGAGAGGGTGAAAAGTGCAGCATTGGGTATACCAAGATGTGAGGTGTAGAATCCAGTGGGGGGACCACTAGAGCAGGCAGGAAAGTGGAGAAACAAGGTTAAGTCGGGCAGTCACAGAAGTTGTTGGTAGTGAGATAGTCCCGAGCCTAGTTTTAAACATATCAATTGTTGGGGCAGAGGAGAAGGTGGGGCTGAGGCCATTGAACCAGAGTGGTGCTCGATAAGCAAAAGAGCATTGTCCCTGTGAAGTGTGATAGTGGGGACTTTCAGTAGCTGTAGCGTGGATCTCTTAAGGCACCATTTGCTAATTCGGTGTTGTAACAGAGTTGAGACCCCAGAAGGTGCAAGGCCAAGGTAGATTTTTTCACCATGGAGCAGGTGAGAAACTTTAAGAAGTTCAATAGTTGAAGCCAACCGGTCTGAGTGTACAGGTCACATATGTGGGTGAGACGGTGAGCACCAGTGATGAGCCGACATGCCTTATTTAAGGCAGTTGAGAGGCATCTAAGGGTTGTGGTTGTGGCTGAGCCATAAATGATGAGACCATAGTCTATTACAGAGATCACAGAGCTCAGGACTGCAACCTTCAAAGCTTCTGGCATGAGGTGTGGTCTGTGTTTGTAGAGGAGACCAAGCCGTGTATTAGCAGCACTAGCTACATTATCTACATGAGGTCCATAGGAGATTAGGGTCAAGCTGTATCCCTAAGTATTTGAAGGACCCCTCCTGATCTAGAGTGTTCCCTGGGTGGTGGAGATAGCCAAGTGGTGCAGCATGTGTGGGTTATGAGAGCTGCAGAAGAGCATAGATTTGGTTTTCTTGTCATTGAGGACCAGTTTATGATTAAGAAACCATGTCTCCACAGAACTGAAACCAAGTTGAAGGTTGTATTGAAGAGTTGCAGGATCTTTGTGAGCGGAGAATACAACAGCATCATCGGCATATAGTATGATCTGCTCAGAACAGTGGTAAGGAGGAGTTTAAGAAAGGCTAAAAGGAGGGGGCCCAGTATGGATCCTGTGGGGCACCTAGCGAACAGGCAGGGTGTCAGAAGAGCGTCCTAATTTTTATCATGCACATGAAAAGTGTTATGGAAATGTATGATGTATGTTTTATTGTTGATATTGTATTACTATTTATTGTAATGGCTTTAAGCTGAACAAATAAACTATTTGATTTGACAGCCATGGCATCTCTGATGTACACCGTGGCTTCTTTGTTGCATCCTCGTAGCTCATGAATGCTTTCAACTTGAGCTTCCAGCTGATGCCCTATTTCAACTTTGTCTGTTTTTCTCATTGTTCCATCAGCATGGAAGAGGGACATAGACACAGATCCTATCTGGTGACTAAGAACAGTTACCACTGAAACATCATCTCAGTATCTTGCTAAGGACAGGGTTACGTGGAAAACAATTTCTGCACTGATAGCTGCTGTGATTGTCCCTCCCTTGCCAGACTTACATTTGGTCTTCTTGGCCATGTCAGCAAATGTTTTGATGCCAGATTTCTTGATGGGGCTGAAGAAGCTGCGTGTCCTGTCAAAATCAAGTGCACCTCTCACAAATCTCTCCATTTGTTCTTCACCAGCATCTCCTATTTTTAGTAGAGACTCTTGTATTCTGATGTTACATGCAGTCCAGTAGATACGTTGATAAGCACCTCTGGATGTGATTCAGGATCAAATGGGTTTGTTATATTGTTGATAAGAGCTGTAACATGATCTTCATCCCTCTTCAGTGCAGAGGCAAGGACTTGTTTGTGGACTTTGTCTTCACTACTTGTTGATAGACCACTTCTTTCTCTCTTAGTGTGACAGAGTTACCTCTGTCATGGAAGGGTGCCCTAGTATTTGAACCCCCCACGGTTATAATAAATAAATGGAAGCTGTACAGAGTTGCTAAAATGTTTATAGTAAAATAAAATAAATTATTATGTGTGTATAGGAGCCAGCAGAATTATGTATCTTGCTGGTGTTATGTTGAACTATAAGGATAAAGTGACTGGGAACCGCTGTGGTAACTTGGGGCAGACACGCTCTGAGTTTGCAGCCGCCTGTTAGAGAAAATGCTAGAATGTTTTAAAACATGTTTAGGTCTTTTCTGCTGAGAGTATCCCTTTAGTCTCTTGTCTTCAGCTCCTAAAGCACCGTGAGACGAGGAGCTGGAAATACCAAGGGACAGTGTAAGAAGAGGTGGTGCGGCATAAGGAAATATCATCCGCCCGCCAGAAAATGAAAGTGAAGTGCATTCCCTTTGCAAGTCACACTGCAGGTGACTTGTGCAAGAAGGAGCCTTCTGTCTATAGCATCCTGTATTTAACCATAGTATGCTGCTACCAAGATAAAACATGCTATAATAAGCATGCACACAGTCTGAGGCCAGAAAGAAGTGTGTGGCTGGTTGTGATATTTCAAGCCATTGCTCCTACTATGCTGGGAGCGCTATGAGCTCTTCTAATCTCCAGACACTGAAAAGGCTGCAATGACTCAGGAGAATCAGCTTAGAACAGTGTTACATTATGCAGTTGCAATAAAGAATATTTTGTACTCTGTTAAACTGTTCTATAGTTGTCTATGTAGTGCTAGCCATATAAATGAGACTGAGTCATTTTGGGTCAGTGTAGAAGGAAATAAATATAGACATAAACAAGCTTATTGTTTGTTCCAGACTTGTTCTCAGCAGGGCTGCTGCTTTTGTGAGGAATTCTTATGGGGAATTCCCAAGGAGTGAATGCCTCTAATGTCCCTATTTTACAGGACAGTCTGTTTAGGAACTGTCACTCTTCCTGTTACCAAGGTAGCTACCTCAGGGTTGTTAGGTGATTAATGTGCTGGAATTGCTTAATATAGTATGTATAGCATACAACCCAATAAAGGTGAATCCGGTCTGTCACGCTCTCCGAGTTGGACCCCCGAGTTGAGAATCCTTAGTAGGGGGGTCCAGGGGTGCAGCCCCTGTAACAAGAGGTGTGGGAGGTGGAGCATCCCTTACAGAACAGAGACATCATGCCTTATGGCATGAATCGCGCAGCGCAATAGTGCCATGCAGCATTATGTCTTTCGACACAGTGACCCTGTGCCGGTGATTAATAAACCTCATTATCATGTTTTCTGTATATGTCTGGCTACAGGGTGATATAGTAGGATTTTAGTGAGGTACTAAATAAGGTAGAAGGGATTATTGTATGGAGGACTCATGCAGAAGTCCTAAAACACTACCCTGAGTAAAGGAAACAGGCTTTTTATGTTAAGGGTCTGGATCATGTGACCAAGACCCAGGGTATAAATACCCCTCCTGGACATCAGACAATTGAGCCTGGGAAGTGACAAGGAGAGGTCAACTGAGTGAGTAGATACAGAAGTATTGAGAGTTGTAGCAGTTCTACTAATTCAAAGACTGTATTGAATATCTGAAGGTGCAAGAAACCACTGAAGGGACAAGTGGTTGTTATATTGCTAAATAATTTTGTTTTACCTGACTTGAAGGTTATTATTTTGGGTTTCTTATTTTCTGGTTTATTTTCCTCCTTTCTGTGAATAAGTTCTTTGTTAATAAATATCACACAACTGTGTGTTTTAAATCTTAAAACATTGTCCTCTCTGTTTATTTCCACCCCCTGACACATAGCTTTTGCATATTCATTCAGGACATGTCTTGTCAGGGTCCATCTGACAAGGGCTGGCTTCTTTCTTGTCAGTCCTGCAATCCCACTGCTATCCTTTGAGTCCTTAATGACAGTTTTCTCTGTTTCCGTGTCACTTCAAATTCCATTGAAAGAACCAGGAGTCTGAGGCACAGCAAATTCCCAGATTCAAAGACATTGTGTACTTCTTCAGAGAGGTTTAACATATCAAGAATGTAGAGTGGAATCCACCGACATAGTTGGGCCTGTTTGCAGCAAAGAAGCATGGCACACTGTGTGTGTAGGTGAAGTTTCCAATCACCCTCTTGCTCTGCACAGATATTTAGAAGTGGTATCTGCATCACCTGGAGAACATAATCCCAGAACTTGAATGTAAGAGACTGGGCATGCTCTCATGTCTGAAATTCCTCCAGTAGTAATAGCATATGTTGAGTTAGAGCATCATCAAATTCATTAATGACATGTTGTAAGGACTTAATGTCTTCAGACTCAAACACCTTTTGAGTGTCAGCTAACATTCACCAGACCAATGCTGGAACTCCAGGAGTACCTCCTCCCTGCTCACACCATTTAACAAATGAAGAAAGTTTCAGAGCACTCAGGGCTCAGATGCTAGAGTCAAGCCACGTGAGCAGGGTTGAATTGCTTATCAGCAAGCACTTGATCTGCAGTACAAGCTGCATACACATCAGAATTAACAAGAAAGTCTAGCAATCCTGCATCTCACAAAATTTCTCAATACATGCAATAAAACAGCACAGGGTGTGAAAACCACCCAGGTGAATCACACTGGTACCAAGTCCATTTGGGAGAGTCCATTTTACTTGCTGAGAAACAGCATACAGCTGCTGATCCATCATCTGAATGGCATTCTGCTGGCCTAGAGCTGCTGACATTTCCTTACATTTCAACATTGTAGTACAGACTGTGGCCATGTCAGCTGGTTTGGCATTCACAGTAGGTGCTAATGCAACTGCCATGTAGGTGCTCTTCTTTTTGGCAAGCTTGTGGTTGAAACCAGTCCCAAAATGGGATCACCTGAGTGTGAGCAATATCAATGTAATTTGGTATTGGTAGGACATCACAAGGTAGTAGTCTTAAAAACACCAGGAGAGATCTCAGACAGCTTTCACTTGTAGGTGGCAGTTTATATTCTCAGATACTTTCATGGCAAGTGGGTTCTGGACGTGTTCTAGGTTTTTCAAATGCTACACACTGCATAAGAGACTCTGATTGCCTGAGGAGAGTAACTGACTTTTCTTTCCCACGCTTCAGTGATATTTCTTGTGATGCTGGACTTTCTGCAGGCTGTCCTTGAAATACAACTCTAGCCATTGAATGGAAGGTATTCTTTCCATCAATGGTCTCTAATGTTTATATCATCATCTCTTTCATAGATGAGATTTCCACCAGCATGAAGTGGTACAATTCCATTTGGAATGAATACAACTCCTTAGAGTCTTTCTGCTTCAGTTTTTGCAGCACTAGACATGAACCACCTCAGCTCATCATAACTGATGCAGAATTCATGAAGGCGTAGTATGTCAATTAAATTGTGAGACCCAAACTCATGGTGTGTAGCTGTGCAAGAAGGCTTATGTGCACTGGTGTAATAATTTTGGAACTGTTAAATACTTTGCATTCTGCAACTGAGAGGCACCTTCTTTGAATGTCTTCTGAAGGATGATATTCATTGCTGGCTAAATTATATGCATCTTTGGGCCAGATATTCAAACCTTGCCCCGGACTAAAGTAGCTAAATTAGCCCAGAACCAATAGCCGTTACATTCAAAAGGATAGTCAGAGTGCTAAACCTGCTGAATATTGTTTGTTTGTTTGTTTGTTTATTCGCTAACGGGTAAGCACACTGGAAACAAGTTCCTTTTACAGGTGCGCACCCACATATATTACATACAGACAATACATAATCAAACATACATATACAATGCAGCAAATTGCAGACAAAAATGTCTTTGTTACGTATAAAATTCATAAAAAATTCATAAAAACAGTTACAATTAAATTGAGATTCAAATACATCCTTAATGCATCGGCAAACTTTTTGACAGAACACAACCACCTAATATCTTGAGGAATTTCATTCCAAATAAATGGAGCAATATAAGCAAAGGATCTTTGTCCACTTTTAGATTTCATAAAAGGAATCTCGAGAAACCTACTGTCTGACCTATGTCTAGAATAATGACCATCAATATATGGTCTCAAAAACTTTGAAATACTATGTGGAATTCCAGAGTCCATAACTTTATATATGAACTTGGCCACACAGTATTAAATTTAATGAAACCAGTAACCAGCCCATTTCTTTCAAAATCACACAATGATGAGATGACTTAGAACAATTTAAAGCAAACTTAGCTATCAAGTGAAGTAAAGTGGATTTCTTTGAAATCACTGTCACAGAAGCAGTGTCAGTAATCATAGCTGCATAGTTCACAACAGGAAGTAAGCAGCAATTTGAAATAACCAGCCTAGACTCAGGAATAAGAAATGAACGGATTCTGTACAAAGAACCTAATCTATCAATGTATTCTTGAGGTAACCTCAAAAATGAGATTCATACCTTAGATGAGAATCTAGTAATACCCCAAGATATTGAAATGTATCAACATGTCAAACAATAATCCATCAAGAGATTTAACTTCCAAAGTACCAACCTCAGATCTCAGTCTAGGTGAGGTGCAAAACGATCACCTTTGTCTTAGATTTGTTTAAGAGTAATTTACAGGCCATAAGTGAAGACTGAAAATTGCACATTTCCTCTGTTAAAGAAACACCTAGATCTCCAACTGACAAACCCTAAGTGATAAATTACTGCATCGTCAGCATAAAGTGTAAGAGAAGCATTATTAATCACACTTACTAGTTGATCAAAAACAAAGAAAACAAAAGTGGCCCCAAAATAGAACCTTGTGGAACCTCACATAACCATTACAGCACCCCTATATTTAACCCTTTGAAACCTATTTGTTAAATAATCCCTCGTCCAGTCCAAGAAAGACTCACCAACTTCCAATGACTCAAGTCTAGAAATCAACAATTGGTGATCAACTGAGTCGAATGCCTTGGTCAAGTCCACAAACACGGCACCCGTCAGACACCCTTTATCCATGCCATTAAGTACCCGCGTTCATGAACTCGACCAAGGCAGTCTCAGTACTCCTTCCTTTCTAAAACCATGTTGGTTCTAAGACAATAACCCAAAGCGATCCGTGATACCCAATCAACTGATTATAAACTATTCTTTCCTGAACTTTAGCTAAAGCAGACAGGATAGAAATAGGTCTGTAGTTACAAAACTCATGTTGTGAACCAGATTTAAATATAGGAGTGACCAAAGTATGTTTCCATATATTAGGTATAGTACCTGTAACAAAAGACAAGTTGAAAATAATACTAACTGGAAGTGCTATAACTGAGGCAGCATCCGCCAATAAACTAGGACATAAGCCATCAGAACTAGCTAAGCTGTCCCTCTTAATACAACATAACAACTTCTCTACCTCCTTCAGAGTAGTAGTCATAAGTACAGTTTAGGATTAACTGTAAAATCTTCAGTCAATCCCAAGTAGTTCACCTTGGACTGGTCACTAAAGGAAGCAGGCAATGCAGTAAATTTCAAATTAAACTCGTTAGCTATCTTCAATGGACAAGACAACAAGTCACCGTTCAACCTCATTGATCCTGGTTGACAAACATTAGGTCTTATAAAATTGTTAATTGTTTTCCAAAAGTAGTAGCGTTAGATAACCCTTCACATTGTTTATGACGAATATAGTCTGTTTTAGCCTTCCTATCTTAGCCTTACATTGGTTCCATAAAGTCCTATCGCATGATAACCAGAAGCAGAATGGTTCATTTTATACATTTTCCAGGCCTTGTCTCGTTGTCTCATGAGTTTAATCAAAGGAGATGTTAACCACCCATAAGTTTTCCTCGGACCCTTCTTTTAACAAGGGAGCTAACTGGTCCAAAACATGTGTAAACTCAGTAATGAAAAAATGCAATGAATGAATATAGCATGCTAAGGAAGCCGAGCAAACTGGGCTGGGAGTGATGTGCAAAAATAGCCCAGGAATAAGACAGCTCTGAATATAGCAACCAGGAAGTGCAAGCCACAACAGCATCTCAGTTGACAGAGATGTGAAAGAAGGTAAAGGTGAACTATGTGGTCAATGTGTGTGGTAGCAAAGGGTGGAGTCAGTACAGCTGCAAGCAGCAGCGCATGTGAAATTACAGTGTACAAAAATGTACAATGTTGGAAATGTTTGCACTGTGCAGGCAAAACTTTACTATATTCCAAAGTGACATGCAAGTGCGGCTACTTAGGTAGTCTGTGGGCAAACATCCATGTTAGCATCTCATTATGACCGTATTTGCATGCAGTTTGCCCAGTGCTATTTCAGGGTCCTACAGCTCCACCTGTAGGTCAGTCTGGAAGTACAGGGCTGGCTGGGTCTGCCCACAGCTCCACCTGTAGGTCAGTCTGGCAGTGCATGGTGGTAGCTGCAGGCTACATTGTACAGTACAGCATAGAATATTGTGCCTCAGGGGACTACACAGCACAGGCACAGGCGGTGGTGCTGCTTGCAATTGTCAAACTGTAGGTTGTGCTACAGTGCACAGCAGACACTACAGTAGCAAGGGGAACAGTAGTAGTGTGAAGGACACAGCAATGCCTATGGTGTTAGGGCAATGATGACCACTGCACTGTACACAGTGACAGGCCCAACTTGCAGGTGTTTACTGACAGTGGACATTACTGTTATGCTGTTGTGTGACCCACTGATGCTGCACCACTGGCATGGGATTCTCATAGTGATGTATTCCCAGCTGGCTCTGTGTGCTGTGGTGTCTGTACAGATGTGCAGTATGTGGCTGGGGGTACATACCATCAGACAGGCACACTGGTGTTGGGATATTCCAACACTGATTCATGTGCAGCGTGGTTTCTCCCAGCCTTGTGAATGCATCCAGTCTGTGGTGTAGCCTGGCCACTTGTACACCCTCCGTCAACACCCTTCATGCTCACAGTGCTGCACGCGTGTGCTGGCATCTGTTGGTGTCCACTGAAGGGTGGTCTGCAGGTGTGTGCTGTATGGCCACACTGCCATGGTGTCCACTGGGAGACAGGTCACCACTTACTGCCTGGCATGGCTGTGACTGGGGCAGATGATGGCATCATAGGGATGCCATCTGTGAGCAGTATGTTTCCTATCTGTCTGGCTTATTTCTATGTGTCATACTTACTGGTTAGGTGGTGCAAAGCCATGCAAAAGTCATGCAGAGCCACACAAAGCCACAAAGTCATGCAAAGCTGATTTGCCCAGTTAAGACTACCTTTTCCTGGGTGGTAATTCGCACCATGCAAAGTGTTGTGCTAAGTTGAAAAAACAGCTTAGCGTGGTGCTATTCACTGAATATAGGATTGCGCCTGTATTCACGTAGATGCCCCTCAGTTTGCCCTTGCATACATTATAATTTTGCCCCACACTAATGCAGTTTGTGCATGCTATTTGACCTTTTGAATATAGCGGACCAGCGCTAACCCCTGTGCAAACGGTTTGTGCCCATTGCAAAGGTTTGAATATCTGTCCGTTTATCTGCCAACAAAGTACAAACTCCTGCACCATTGGGGCACAAAAGTAGCTGACCTCTATAAACTACAGTCCCCTGGCTTTGATAATATCCTGATGGTTTAATTTTTGATATTTCAGACCAAGGATTAAGGTAGCATTATACTGGGTTTACTGGGTTGGAAGGACAAAATAAGGCTTATGCTAGTCCATCGAGATTGTCCACCCACACTAGTGGGTAAATTGAATCTATGTTCTACCTGATAGTAACAGTTTATCAAAACTCTTTTTAAAACTCTGTAGGGTGTTTATGTCAATTAACTCTTGAGGTAGTTTATTCCAACTTTTAACTGAACATACTGTGAAATAATTATCCCTTTTAGTGGCACTTGCTCAAGGGACTATTAGTTGTTTATTGTGGGATCTTAAGGTATTTCCTCTCAGATGTGAATTTATCTCATATTGGGTTGACAAAGCTGGTGAATAGATGGCTTTATATATATATGTATATCTCCCATGTCTTCTCTCTTGGAGAAAAATAATCCAGTTTCCTTAGTCTATCCTAGTACGGTTTATTTTTAGCTGTGCCATTGAAGGATAATCTGATCATTTTGGTAATATTACTTTGAACCCTCTTGATCATATCAATATCTCCTTTATGGTAAGGGCTCCAAAGGGAGAAGTATAATCTAGGAGAGGACGTACAAAACTCCTGTATAGAGGTAAAGGCATTGCTCAGACCTACAATTAAAGGAGCGTTCAATACATTTATCACGCCATAACCTTTTGTTATTGATTTGCAATGGTCAGAGGAGGTTAAAGTGCTGTTAACCAGAATACCAAGATCTCGGTCTACTTTAGCAGTGTGAATTGGTAAATTGTTTAAACAGTATGAATATTTTTGATTGTTTTACCATAATGAATTACCACACATTTGTCCACATGGAAAGACATACCAGTTATGACCCATTTCTCAATATTCAGTAAGTCATTAACCAAGAGTAGATGGTTTGTTAGAGAATCTACTACTACTCCCAATTTTGTGTCATCAGCAAATATGACAATTTGATTTGTTGATTCAGTCTTAAGATCGCTGACAAAATACCAAATAGCATGGGGCCCAAAACAGATCATTGTGGTATCCACTACTGACTTTACCCCGTGTGATAAATGACCATTTATTCTGACACACTGTCTTCAATGAGATAACCAGTTTATTATCCATCTAATTAGTATATGACTTTTTTCCATTTAACATTTTTTATTGCTATTTAAAAGTACATCCAGGGTCAATCTTACAATAAAACATTACAAAGTACACAAGTTAATCAAAACAATACATATAAAACACATTCAAGCTATACAAGTGCATTTTCCTACATATATATAACCCTACAAGCGTATTTGTTGACAAGAAACAGTTAATTACTTATACAGCTGAAAATGTAGAGAAGGGTTGCCACATAGCATTAAAATAAACTGTTCTATTCAGTATCTGATAACTAATGCATTTATTGTTTGCAACATTACCTATAGGATCTAGAAGCTCTCTCATATCAGGGATCTTAAATGACTTCCAGTTTTGTAGCAGTGACCTTTTGTAAGTCAGACCTATGTAAAGAATCCATAGCTGCAATGGCCTGGGAATATGAGTAATCAGTGAAGTATCTCCTAGAATGAAAATACAGGGGAAAAAGGAATATGTTGCTTCATAATATTCTAACATAATAAGTGTATTTCCTTCCATTTTCCTATACTCTAGGGCAAAACCAGAAAACATGACCCAGTGAGGCCTTTAGGAGTTACATTTCCAGCAACTATACTTTTAGACTTATCTACAGTATTTTGTTTAACCTCAGTGGAAAGTAATAGTACCTATGCAAAATTCTGAACTGAGTGAGCCTCCCATTGACCTCCCTGCTACATTTAAAATTAGTATATGACTGAATCCCATTTCAATTAATTTATTTATAAGAGTGTCATGTGGTACCTTATCAAAGGTCTTTTGGAAATCTGATAAGATGATGTCACATGGCTCACCCTGATCCAGACTGTTACTAACTTTGTCGTAAAGGCCATTATATTAGTTGTACGTCAAAGGCCCTTTTAAACCTATGTTGGGACTTATCTAAATCCAGATTTGATACCTCTATATCCAATCTGAGTTTGATGAGTTTTTCCATTAATTTGCAGCAGATGGAGGTAAGACTGATGGGCCTATATAATTCTTGACTTGGCCTCGACTGCCCTTTTCAAAAATGGGGATCACTAAACCACTTGTTCATTTGAAAGTTGTTAGTCAGGCTCACTAGTCAGAAGGACATCCACAAAACATTTGGATGACTTAAGTTCCTGCTTCAGATTACCAGCAGCTTGGATAGCATCAGTTAATGTTATTGCACTGCACAGAACAATGGCAGACTTGCTTTGTCCATTCTGTGCATGGAATGAATACAGAACCATAGTGTTTTTAAATCTTGCCTGTAATTTGCTACTGGAATAGCTTTCACTTTCTACATCTGAGGGACGGAAGGCTTTATATCTTTGTAGCAGCTTGGACAGGGAAGAGCCTTCTTGTTGTACATAAGATCATTGTCTATCTCTTCAATCAGCTGATAAAATGCATGTCATAAGGTGCCTGTACTGTTGCAGTGGAACTAGATCGTATTGCTTTCAGATTTGTTTTACTCAAGTTGGAAGAAATGCATGTTGAGTGATAAACTGCATCCTTAGCAATCAAGTCTTCCTCAGATATTCTGAACAATGTGTCATCATCTCCTCTTTGAAGTGTTACCTCCTTTGATTGGTTGCTCTCTCAAATGTTTAAATTTTGTGAAGTTTCTTGTCTTTCTTGTGTGTTTTCTCAAGCAAACAATGCAACAGGACCAATTGCCAGAGGGCGTGCTTGCTCTGGTGGCTATAGAACGAGGTGAACATGATGCTGTCTGATCAGAGTCAGAGTCTTTCTTTCCTGGGTTGAATACAACTCTGACATGTGCCAAATTCGACTTGCTTGTGTATTTCTGAAAGCAGCCCTGTTATACAGTACTGGTGGCACATCATGTAAACTAGAAAACTCATCCAGTAGCCACAATGCAATTCATCTCTCCTGGCTTCTGCTGCCAACATCACAGAATTCTGTCCAGCACTGGTGGCTTTTGACAGTTTTGCATTCTGTTGATTTTTGACAAATAACACATTTTCAAAGTATGTGGAAGTCTTTTCTCTTTGATGTAAGCTTTAAGGGGCTTGTCTCCTCCATGTCTTCATATACTGTAACTTCCTGTGGAGGCAAAATTCAAAAAGTAATATTGTTAGCATTACTACCACCACGCCATTTTTCATTTTGTACAAGTATATAGACTTGTGCTAAATTAGATATAAATTACATCTACATGTCAGTATCAAAACAGCCATTTTGTTTAGTGAAGCACTTTGATTGAAGCCCAGTATGAAGCTGCCTATTGTCATCTCTAATACTAATACTGACCTGTGCATAAGTGTGTCTGAATTAAAATGCTAGTTTCTAGACTATTTCAAAGGCTAGTGATGCATGCATAGGCAATTACAGATTAAAACCTTCTACAAGGCAGACTAGATGCTACATTGTATGTACAGAAGCTTACAAATGGAGAAGCATTACATTAGGAATTTATGCACAGTACATTTACTGTAGAACTGTTAATATTAAATGCAGTTCTGATTGGTGCACAAGGAGTGACGATGTTCAAACTGCAAAATAAAGATAGAGCCAATTTAAACAGTTCTACAGGATATCTACCCACTATGCAATACAAATTATGGGCATGCAGTCTGCTGCTACTAGTGCACAACCTTCAGGGTGAGACTCATCTGGGCAGCAAATTTCAATTGAAAATACAGAAAACTGTTATAATCACTTGTGAGATACTTTGACAATTAAGAATCTGAGATGTGAAACATTTCATTTTAGTATATTGCAAAATGTTGATTTTGCTATTTTGGCACATGCAAATCAGCTTCATCATTTCTGAAAAAAATTAGCCAATGCAAAACCAATAAAAATATTTTAATACATTGTCATTCAGCAGCTTTTGCCCAATAAACACCACATTAAGGTGTTGAAATTAACAAACAGCAAAAACTGGAGTCATAGTCATGTTGCAATGTTTCTGGAACTGTGCAAAAATGACACTTTCTCATTTTGGGTACCATTGTTTAACCTCACCTACAGACTTACGGCTCCACTTGACAGCTTCACATCATACCTCATCTAAACATACATAAAATAAGCTTTCAAAGGATGTATGATGTGGGTGTGTGTAGGAGTGGGTACATTAAACTCCAAAAATATGGCCCTTTTGGAGAATGCATACGCCTATCTCAGTTGGCTCTTCCCATTTCTGTACCTTCTTTAAAGTGTCTGCTGTCATTCACACTCCCTTTAAGCAGGTCAGCTGACTGGCTTTCTCACACCTGCTGTAAATTAATCTGTATAATTTGCATAATGCGTCTAACATAAAATAAGAGGTTCTGACTACAATGTTGCTTCACCCTACAGGTTTGTATTCCAAGACCAAGTTTTCAAGACCAAATTTATCTTTCTGTCATAGTTGGCAGTAACATTCAGTTTCAGAAAAATCCAGATACATTTGGCTGAAACTTCTGATTTACATCAGAGCAAGCCACCTTTCCTAGTATTTGTCAATACATTCACAGCATATACCGTACTAGGGCTGTGCAAGTAATTAAACAACGAGGCAATACAGTGTTATGTTAATGTTCAGTTAACCTCTAGGGGTGTAATGTGGGATGAAGCATAGCCAAGGGCTACATGCCCTGTGATTAACTGAACATTAACTTAACCCTAGGAGTGCTTTATTGCTATTATAAAATGTTTTTTTTTCAAAGTAGAGTTGTACCCTGCTTAGGATGTGATTAGACTCTACATGTATGTTTACCTAAGATTAACATAGATCAAACTGAATATTTATAGCCAATCAGGAAGCCTTTTTTGCCAACCATAAAAAATTTGAAAATAAACCTTCCCCATTCTTGCCAGGGCTAGTCCCATTGCCACCCAATCTCATACAGGCATCTGCTGCCTCATGCCCCTCCCTGAACATCTGGTCTCCATAACTATTATTTAGAAAATGGGCTTTGCAAATAAACAAATCTGATTGGCTGGCATGGGTACATTAACTTACAGTGGGAGCCCTGTAAGTAAAAGGTACCAGCCATGCCAACCCTGCCAACCTCATACATTGTATCCTTGTGCCCAGCCTGCTTTGTCATTGGCTAAGAACTGGGCAACAAATTTCAAACTACCACCATTTTTTCTTTGCCATAGCTAGAGGCAGGTGAACCATCTCCCTCCCATACCCAACAGAGCCTTTTTTAAACTGCGGCATGCAGCTCATGGTATAGAACAACACAGCTGACACCCTCCTCATTACTTCCTCATCCTCCCTCCCAACTATAGCCCCACTTTACAGTTTATTTCCCCCAAAATGTTTTTTACTTGCAGCTCCAGCTCTCTCTCTGCAGCTCACACACATTCCCTCTCCTGCCCGTCATCCACTGAACTAGTACTGCCCTCAAAAAGAAAATGGAATAACTTCATTCCATAGTTAAACACACAAAAAAATTATTAAAACCGATGCTACCTCCAGCAGTCCGTGATTGTCATGGATCTTCACTTCCTGGTTCAAGGTAACACGGTCACGTGCCTGACCGCTCGCAAATCCATTTTGCTGTCCAGCAACCAAAAAAATAAAACAGCTTCTCTAGGTAATAAAACTGCCCTACCCCAAAAAAACAAAAACTTTGTTTTAAAAACTACAATCACAGAGATACGGTACTGGAGGTGGTGGAGTAGAGGGGAGGAGCAAAAGAAGATAATGACTGGGGTGAGGGGACAACAGGAGCTGGAACACCACAAAAACAGAGGGACTACTTTACAGTAAAAACACTTCACCTCAATTTTTACTGTATCTTTTAACTTCTTTTTAATCTTATTATTTGCCATAAAAGATGTTACAGGCCATCCATTTTCTAAAGCGCAATAATACCCTCCAGGGTGGGCGGCATGGGCAATACTGGACCTTGAGGGCTATAAGGCCCTCCGGCTTGTGGAGTCGGGCCTCATTATGCCCCTGGGCAGTCTGGTATTGCCCACTGCCCATCCTGGAGGTATTATTGCTTGTGTAGCATCCTGCAAGAACTTCCCCTGCCTGACAGTGTCTTTGTTAACTCACCTGCCTCCCTATCCCAACACCCCACCTAACCCTCTATGACCAAAGATAATAACAGATGTTAGCATGCATTTAAGTTCCCTCCATTTCCACTGCTGGGGCTGGAGCTCACAAAGTAGAGGCAAAGTTGCTAACTCTCCCACCCACCCACGACATTTCAAAGGGAGCATGAAAACCCCTCAAAAGCAGCATGAATTGCACATTGAGCTTTTATACTACTTTTATGGGGTGGTGCAAAACAGAGTCATGTTATAGTGGCCTCCACTTGGTCCATTGCAGGAGCTTCAATAGAACATTACCCTGCAAGGTGGGACTATAGGTGTTTATGAAACAAAAGACAGTCAGGGATAAGGTGATTCCCTGAATCATTGGGTGAGGAGGACCAATGAGTAAGGCAGAGGGACTAGCATAGGGTCTTAATAATTACTTTAGTAACAGTGTTAGGGAATTATAGTGGGGTTGGAAATTATGGAAGAGGTGCAGCAGGACAATGGGCAGTTCTGATCAAACCAGACATAGTAGGTAAGTACAGTGGTTGTTGCATGGTGCAACTGCACCTAGGACAACTAGCTGTGGTCAGTAAAGATATTCAAAAAGCAAAGTGTAGACCGCACCTCTGCTCGGCTTGGAATGAGTGTATCTCTCTAGAACCTACAGACATAAAATAGTTGGTAAACACTCACCGACTCCTGGCTTGCTTTTGTAGTACAAAATAAATCCTCTTGCAAAACAGCAGCTGTAATCCAAGGAGATTCAGTGAAGCACACAAACACGCTCCCTACGCCATGGTCAGCTTCCTGGTTGCGTCCTATGGCACCTGACACATTTAGCTCAGTAGGAGCTTTCTGAAAGGTGTACAGTGCTTATTACAAAAACGTTGACCCGGTACCGCAGTATTTTCCATCAACTCAGAAAAGAAATACCATGGATTTACTGGTGACTGTGGAAAAAACACTGTTATTCAATGCATTTTTCTACGGTAGCTGTAAATCCACAATATTTTCCATGGTTGACAGAAAATATTGCAGTGCCGGTCAACATTTTGTAACTACCGCTGTATGTAGTGGGTGTAAATCCATGAAAATGATATAGTCCAGATGGTACATACCAAGTGTAATAGGGCAGTTAAAAGAGTTTCTGGCTGGGCCCTTGCTGATATACTTCAGGGTTCCTTACTCAAAACAGAGGTAGTTCCAGATCTCTGGAAAACATCCAGTAATGCCTCCTATTTAAGAAGGGAGAAAGGTCAGGCGTGAATGCGTGCAGACCTGTATGTCTTACCTCAATTCTTAGCAAAGTTTTTAAGTCATTCATAAAAGATATGGTGGTTCAGCAATTGAATCTGTTCTCTAGCACAGCATGGCTCCACAAAGGAAAGATTCTGCCAAACTAACCTGATAGCCTTTTTGAGGATGTAACTAAAAAGGCAGTGAAGGGAGGGTGTGGCTTGGACCTGAGAAAGATGGCAGCATAATTCTCTCTCTCTGCCCGGCCTGGCAATATATCTTGTCCGCTCCGCTGGAATGCAGGACTGAATTCTAGCACTAACCATTGGGGATTCCAGCTCTATCCCTAAGGATGCTAGCCTAGCTGTTCTGAAGTGGAAGTCATGCCTCTAGTATAGCAATCCAATCGCGCATATTTCGGAGGCGCCTGAGGAACTAAACCGCATATAGGCCCGGCCTTGAGGAACAGTTGTACTGCAGAGCCTTACCACTAGTGTAGAAGTGCTAAGAATCGCTGAATGCGGTTGCAAGCGTCGGACACCCCAACCACCTGGAGACTCACTGGAAATTGTGATATAGGTTTTCCCTACATTGGTGCTGCAGTAATGGAAGCGAGGATGGAGACCTCGGGAGACAACACATCAGGGCAATCCATACCATCTCCGCATCTTCTACAGGATCAGACCCAAGTCAGAGATGCCCTAGCCAACATAACAAAAATGCTAGAGGTGCTCCTGGTTAGAGGAGATAACATAGGGGCGACCCTGGCGAGAATGTGCAACAGGCGATGCGCAGGCTGGAGGACCATCAGAATGTGCTTGAACAGCGGACAGAGGATCTGAGAGACTGCACCTTACAGTACTACAAAGGGTCAAAGATCATGATGAAAACTCTCTAGGCTGTGACAAAGAGCGGAAGACCAAGAAAACAGGAGCAGGAGAAACAATATTGGGATTCTGGGGTGCGGAGGCTGAGGGCTGAATATGGAGCGTTTTGAATGAATGGCTGCAGGGTTACTTGGCGAAAGATGGAAAGAGCCTGTGGGGGTGGAAAAGAGCGCATCGTGTATTTGGCAGACCTGATGATGCATGGTCCCAAGAATGATCACAGCCTACTTGTTAAAATATTCTATTAAAGAAAAACTCCTACAGGTCACCAGGAGCTTGGAGAGATCACCTGGACAGGCAACATAATTTCTTTTTATCGTGACTTTTCACAAGAGGTGGCAATGAAGCGAAAAGCATATGGACCACTGAAGAAGATTCTTACCACTAACTCCTTCCAGTACAGATTCAGGAGGCTGACTGCCTTGCACTTGTCCAAAGGCGGCAGAACGTTCGTGGTGGATTCACCTAGGGAGGCAGAAACCTGGATCAACAGTCAGTGGCCAGGCCTGTTGCCATGAACTACTCTTCCCAGATGTCTCTGGTCCATGAGAGAACACACACTAAAGGAACTGACAAGAGAGGAACCGATTCCAGGGCGCTACTTCTGATCGGACTGAGTACGGGCATAAGTGAGTCCCTCTGCCCTCCTTCCTCTCACAAAGGTAGATAGATGCTGCAGTGCAGGCTGTCCCTCAAATCGAGATGGGTACCCAGTTAGCGGTGCTGAAGCAAGCGGGCAAACAGATTGGACAACTTTACCAGCACCAGCTCGACAATCACAACAGGCCAGGAGCCCTCGTCCAGCTGACTTCAGATAACTTGGAAGCCTCCCCTGCCAAACCCCTACAGCAGAAGCGGCTGTGGCAGCAACATCTACAGCTTTAGCCTCCTGGGCAGAAGATGCCGAGAGTTCCATGGAAGTCATGGGGTCACTAGACTGGGCCTCTGTGGTGGAAGAAGCGAGCAGAAGCTGCTGCAGGGCGAGTCTCCTGAAGCCTGGACCAAAATCCTATGTGGGCGCTTCCTCTCCTTCAGAATTGCTCAGACCAACGTGCAAGGAGCAATCCACCCACTGGGGACAGACGGCTGAATGGACTATAGACACTTAAGCTGAACAAGCTTGGACTTTTCTTTCCACTTGAGTATTCGGGCCCTCCACTTCTAGGGTCTGAGGGGAATGGGTAGCATCTTGAAGATATCTTCTTTAGCTGTTGCACTCTCTCTCTCCCCGGTGGTGGTGTTCCCATTTCCAGGGTTCAGTTCAGAGAAGCCACCCCCGCTCTCCCTCGTTTTCTCCCAATATCCCCAGTTTATGCATACCTCTTGGCTTATCTACGCATTTGCACAAAGCCCCGTAGAAAATCCAAAAGTGACATATGGGAAAATGGGGCCTTGCCAGATGACTGAGATGCAGCTGTGCACCGATGTCCATCTTCCCTGCAATAATCCTCCTTGGCTTCCTCTAATCTCCCAAGGATCTTACAGTCTAGTGCTAGCATCAGAATCCCCCACCCTCCTTCCTGGTTTGTGCAATGTCCAGAAAATATTCCCCTCCTGATTCTCTTCCCCTTCCTGCTCTCCCTCTCCTCTCCAGTGGATACATACCTTATATATGTCCTACCATCAGGGTAGGTCTTCCTCTCATTCCTGGACCTCTGGATCCCAATTTATTGCAGTGATCCACAAGGCCAGGCTGGGACAGGTTACTTATGTTTTGGTATAACCTCTCCCTTATACCTTGGTGTTTGAAGCAGTGTGGCATGGGCGCCCTGTCACTGGACAGCTCCTTTCACGTGTTCACCTCAACACATTAATTCTTACTTGTTGGTGTGTTATATTGAGCATTAGCTCCATTGTTATATATTAGTGTATTGCAGTTTAAAGTTTTTTATATAACAGTTCTTATTTGCTTGTTTTCTTCCTCTCCTCTCCCCAACCAGGTTGGATTCAGGTGGGATAACAACTGCTCATGCTCCTTTCCTTTTCCTTTGCTCTTGCCTCTGCTACTCTGCATATGGACATCAGACAGGTACTTCCCGACACTCCGCATTTGTTGCCAACTGTCATACGTCTCCTGGGTGGTATCAGGGTGAGTACCCATTTTGTTTTCTCTCACACTGAACCTCAGAGGGATGGCAATGACTGCTGCACCTTCATCAGGGCATGGCTGGAGGTGCATCTCCTGAAATGTCAAGGGACTTACTCATCCAGCTAAGCAGACCAAGGTTCTGCAATATCTTAACTCTATGGGGGCAGATGTGGCCCTTCTCCAGGAGATGTGCCTTACCAGCCGGACAGTACAATGGCTAAGGAAGCGTTGGGTTGGTACAGTAGTTGCCAGCTGTGCCACTACCAAATCCAGAGGGTAGCCATTCTACTAAAGAAATCTGTGCCATGGGTAATAGTGGATAAGTGCACGGACTCCCAAGGGTGATGGATAGTAACTCGGCTGTTGTACCCAGGAGGTAGGGTACTGATTGCCAACGTGTATGCCACAACTCCAATATAGGGGAGGTATATTTGGACCTCAGCCAAGCCTTCTCAGATCTGATGAGTGGCTTCTCTGATATCCCCATTCTGTTAGGAGAGATCACAATTTAGTCTTAGACATCTTTCTTGATAAATCCCTTCCCACCCCACAAACCCACCCACGGCGTTAGCCAGCCTTACTGACCTAATGACAGAATGGAGTCTTTGTGACCCCTGGAGGACAGCCAATCGCAGGCGAGACTATTCTTTTTATTCGCAGTACATCATACGCATAGTAGACTGGATTTTGGCTTACCAATTATGCCTGGCGCGGGAATAATAGACACCTCTATAGGCAGCATATTAATCTCTGACCATGTGCCTATCTCCATTTTGTACTCTCCACGGGTCAGGGTGCTCCTTCCACAAGATGGAGGTGTGATCCGTCCTTGCTGCAAGACAAAACCTTCGAGCCTATATTAAAAGGAAGCCGAGTGTTACTTTGCTTTTAACCCCCTGGGAAACTCGAGCTTCTATTGTATGGGAGGCGTTTAAGGCAGTCCCAAGGGAAAATTATTTCCTTCATGGCACTAAGAATAGGACTAGAACTAAGACTATATCCTCACTGCAAGCAGAGCTTGCAATCCTGGAGAGACAATTCAAAGTGACAACTCAAAACCCGCTTAATTCCCTCTCTTGTCCAATATCCCTGGCTTAAAGTATCAATTAAACACCTTGCTAAATGAAAGGGCTGCTGTGACAATTAATTTGGGCTAAGCATAAGTCCTGGGAGGGAGGGGACAAGGGGGTAAACTTCTTGCGTACTACCTTTGCAAGCAGCAAGCATCCTCCAGGATACTTGCTCTCCAAAAATCTGCAGGGCAAAATAGTGTCTACACCTAAGGCCATAAACGACATGATGCAGGCTTCTATCAGGAGCTCTACCAGTCTCAAACCCAGTTATTAGGCACGGAGCTCTCTACCCAGCTTTCCCAGATGTGTGATGGGGTTTCTCTCCTAAACTGTCCCAGGAGCAGTGTGTGGTCTTAGATGCCTCGGTTCCCGGAACTTCATTCTGCCTTATTCCAGCTGGCCAAAGGGAAGGCACCAGGCCCAGATGGTATGACAGTGGAGTTGTATCAACTCCTTCAGGCAGAAATCACTGTCCCACTTCTACATGCCTTACAAGAAGCCCAGGCTTCACATCTCTCCCTCCACCATGCGGAGGCTCTGATAACTAATTTCTAAAAATCCTCTGGCCTGAATGGAGTGTGCCAGTTTTCAGCCCATCTCCTTGCTGTCAGTGGATATTAAACTGTTAGCCAAAGTCCTCTCGGAATAGGCTAACTTCATTTTTACCAACCTTAATACACTCCTAGCAGGCTGGTTTTCTAAGGGAAGGTCGGGGCAGACAATCTCAATTGGTCCTCATCCTAAAATGGTTAGCTTTGCACTCTGATACACCAGTAGCAGCTCTGGCCATAGTCTTTGCCAAGGCTTTTGACTCTTTTGAGTGGGGATACCTTCAAACAGTGTTGTCCTTATATGGGTTTGGGCCGACGGTTCTGCTCCTGGGTCTCCACTCTTTACCACTTTCCCACAGCTAAAATTGTAACTAATCGAGATATCTCTCAGCCCTTTCCTTTACAGAGGGGCACCAGACAAGGTTGCCCTCTCTCACCTCTTCTTTTTATTCTAGCCCTGGATCCCTTGATATGAAAACTTCTGAGTACCCCAGTCATTACTGGGATTCCAGTGAAAGAACATTGCTTCCTGGTTAATGCCTATGCAGATGATATGTTGCTCACCTTGTCTAATCCAGAGATCTCCATCCCTACCATTCTACAGGTGCTGCAGGAGTTTGCCTCCCTTTCTGGTCTGGTAATTAATCAAAAAGACAATTTTATCTCCCTGAATGCAAAGTGTGGAAGGAATTGCCTCACGGTACAGATATCACCTGGGCACTCCAAGGATTCTCATACCTTGGGATTTGTATTCCCTCCGCCTGGAGAGATCTGGAAAAGGTCAACTTTTCCCCTTGTTAACAACCCTTATGGCTGAAGTCCAGAGATGGAGGAAGCTGCAGCTCTCCTTAATGGATAAAATAGAGGCCATTCGTATGTTTATTTTCTCTAGAGTCTCGCATCTCCTTAACAACTCCCCATCCCTTGTCCCTAAGCCCTTCTTACTATTGGACAAACTGATCTCCTTCTTCCTGAGGGAAGGCAAAATGGCACATTGGGGTCAAGCCAAACTATGGGCACATTGGACTAGGGAGGTTGGGACTCCCATGGTTCATGGGATATCACCTAGCCTTTCAGTATGGCCCAGCTACCAATTGGTTTGCCCTTTCCTTGCCCCCCTCCTCAATGGGTTCGCTTAGAAGCAGCTCTCCTACCCGATAATTCACTCTTCTCTCTGCTCACTAACAAGAAGCCTCAGGAGATCTGCTTACTCCATTATGACTGAAACTTGTAGGGCCTGGCGATGGGCAATGGCCTTCACTGGTACTCTCAGCAGAGAATACCTCCCTCTGATCTCCTACACACCTTTGTGGAACAATCAGCTCATAACAGTGGATCGTAAACCCTTATACTGGCACCATTGGGCTACCAGGGAATTCGGTGGTGAGGGGCCTCCTCCTCCTCGGGTAGTAAGACAGTCATGTCCTTTGAGCAATTGCAAGAGACCTATGGATTGAAAGTACAGGATTTTGGAGATACCTCCAAATTCAGGAGTGCAACTGCCTCCCTTCTAGCTGCCTCAACCGCTACAGGTAAGTGGAGCTAGCTTGCTAGTCTTCACGAGCCTAGAAAAGGCAGGGGTCTGGTTGGAACTTTGTATAAGGTAATTTGGGATGCCCAGCCTAACACTACTTTGTCTAGCCAAACAGCTTGGGAAGCTGAACTCCAATGCCCCTTTCACAGCAGCAATGGTCTGATTGTTTGCAAGCTGCCCATTTTGTGTATGAGGATGCCAAAGTCAATTGATTCAGTTGAAAAGCCTCCTCAGGTGGTACAAGACACCTGCAGTGTTTTATAAACTGAATATAATGAAACATGACAAATGTTGGAGGTGCAATACCTCCCTGCCCATCTACTTCATATCCTGTGGACATGTCCAGCACTTCAGGGTTTTGGCTGCAGGTTTTAAGGATTGCTCTAAGATTATCGGCAAAACCCTGTCGATTGGTCAATCCTCCCTGGTGCTGGGAGGCGCTCTACCCTGGGCTCATTGCCTGTATCAACCAAGGGCTGGGTGATGGTTGCAGTAATGGAGGCTAAGAGATCCATATTGATGAAGTGGAGGTTGTCTACCCTCCCACAATTTCCCATTGGCGGGCTGCAATGGCCCAGCTAGCCACATTTGAAAGACTCTCCATGATCAGGAAGGGCCATCTCTCCAGATTTCACAAGAAATGGGACACATATCTGCACTCGCACATTTAGCAGTCCACCCCTCCCCCAAAACCCACCGCTATTCTGAATCATGGTGCCCCTCTTCCTCTCCCCTATTTTCTTCTTTCTTCTTTATCTGTACCCTTCTCTAGACCGTTGTGGCCCATTGTTAGTACAACATGGATACTTAGCTCACACTGCCCACTCTATCAGTCTTCCTTTACTAGCTCTCTCTTGATTTAGGGTCTCAGATGTCCAACCTGAAGGGTTCAGGTGGACGACTAACAAGAAGAGGTATGAGGATCCTGACCTATGATCATTATGGTTATCCTTTGAGCAGTTAATACTAGAGATCCCCTGTCTGAAGAGGTATTTACCTAGAAACCTAGCGTTATATTTGGATGTGTATAAAACTAGCAAATAAGATATAAGTTCATATTATCTTTAAAAGGGTGGGATGCAATATGTAAACCTTTACTAGCAGTTGTAGCTATGGAATGTTCAAAACATAGTTATGGTGTTCCTGTTTACTTGTATGTTTAGGTGCTTGATTGTTTCTACCATGGGTGGTTGTGCGTGGAAAATCTAATAAAATTTTATATGATAAAAAAAAAAAAAACACGGTGAAGGAATGGGCAATGGACTTCAGTACTATCAACACAGCACAGTGCTATCTGGACTTCATGGAGAAAGTAGCACAATATAGAGTACACAAAGTGTACAGGAAGTGGAAACAAACTGGCTAACAGGTAGAACGTGTTGGTACAATACAAGTCACATCAAAGTGTCCACCAATGAGTTGGTTGAACATTGTTTTACAGTTGGCAATGCATTAGCAACTCATGTTGCATTGTTTTCAGTGTTTAATCAGCTCAGGAACAATGTTTGTAAAGCGTTTTGGAACTCAGTTGGAATGCATCTCAGTCCAGTCACATGCAATGCAAAACTGCATTCTAACTCTTAAGAAATAGTTCATGCTGGGCTTTTTACTGGATCTAGCAACACCTATGCAACTCAGTTATAAATGCTAAAAGCAACTCATCAGAGGAAGAGTTTAATGTGACTTGTACTGAACATGTTCACCATTCAGAGAGGAGGAATGTTCAGAATCAAACACCCCAGAGGTGAAGCTGAGTTAAACTGGTCTTCAACATATTTATTAATGACCTAGAGGAAGGGGTCAGCAGCAGGCTACAGGGGTTAGCTGGCAGTATATCAGCACGAAGAGCAGACATGGTGGACCAGTGGCAGAGGTCAGCAGCCAACACTGGAAAAGAGCAAGCAGCAGAAGTACATAGATGTCCACAAGATGGTGGAGGGCAACAATTTACAATAGAAGCTGCAGAGCACTGATACAAACCGTTGATGGCTTTTCAGGTAATGAAAAGCTTTGCTTACCTTAAAACCCTAATGGTGTTTTTAGTTGTTGGGAGGGGACTGGATTACTGAATATATAAATGAATTTAATAATAGTTGTAGAGCTGTATGTGTGGCATAACTTCCAGCCTCCTGTTTACACTTGTGGTCAATAACCTATTAAATAAGGACCGTTAGTGAACCAATCAGAAAGCAGAACTCCCATGCTCAGTATTCCTAGTGGTTTCTAATAATGGATGGGTTTATTAAGTGTGTGTTTTCACCACTGCTTTTAACTATGCCTTTATTTCTGCATCATAATGATGTTCGGCACAGTGTTTCTTTTGCACCGTCATGCTCAAGGAAAACATAACTCTGTCTTCAACTATTCTCCCATAAACCTTTAGGCAATGCTTTCAGTATCCAGGAACCCTTTTTAAAATGTAGGGCCAGATTTTCAAAGCCCTTAGAATGGTTCAAGGTGCTTGCATCAATACGTTGGATGCAACAGCTGCTGCACAAAATGAGCGCCCCAAGCTATTTCAGCAAGCTGCTTGCACCAAAGTGTGCTAGTGCCAGCCTTGCACCACAAAAGTGGCTGCGGCATGGTGCTGGGGGCTTGCAGCAGACTCTGGCTGCCACAACCCCAACATCCGGATTTTCAAAACCCTCCCCAGGGACAAGGAGCTGAGTACCATTAGACCAGCCAAGGGTTGGTCTAGCAGCTAGAGCAACCCCTGAGAGGGTGTCAGCTGTGTCATGCCACTGTGTGCCATCCCAGCCACAATACCCCAGTACTGTCCAATCCCCCAGCCCTGATGTGCCCTAAATGGTACACCCTTGTGATCGAGGCCCCCCCACCACCACAAACCCCGATCTTCCGTGCCGGGTAACCTAATAATCCCTAGTGCCTCCCCACTCCAATCCCAGTAAATGGTGTGATTTACACAATCCCTGGTGATCTAGTAGCCCCTCACCCTGCCCCAGCAGGTATTGCCAACCACCCCTCCCCTCCCATCCAGACCCCTGATTTGGTGACCAGCACAGCCTTCCACACCACCACCCAGCCACCAAACCAACTGTCAGAGCACATTCAAGCGCATACAGTATGCACTTCTGACAGTTAATTCAGTGGCCAGCCATGGTGGTGTGTGGACGGGCTGTGCTGGTCACTGAATTGGGGTCTGGATGTGGGGGCGGGTGGTTGGCAAGACCTTGCTGGGGTGGGGGGTGGGGCCATTAGATCACCAGAGATTTGTGTGGAATAATAGCATTTACCAGGATCAGAGCGTGGAGGGCACTCAGGTACTGTGAGTTACTGGCACGGGCAGATTGGGGCTTGGTGATTAGGGAATGAGCCACCAAATGCTCCCATCCAAGGGTACAGCTCACACCACATCGCCCCATGGCTGCTGCAGCATTCCTAGTGGGTGTGCTATCTGTTTGGCGCACTGCCACTGTTGCCACAAGCTGCAAGACTTAGGCACTGGGACCCTGCCTGAGTGGAAAATCGGGCACAGGGTCCTGGACACACTGGCACTCAGTGCAAGCTGCCATTATCGCAGCTTGCATCTGAGGTTGAAAATCCGCCCATGGTCATAAGATGCAATTCAGCTTGCATTTCATACCTTTTCTGAATGTATTTCCCCACACTGTTTACTACTGAGGATAGTTCCATGAAAACAGGATCTTTCTTCCCTTAGCCTCTTGATTTAACCTCAGAAAAAATCACAATCCTCCATTTGTTTCATCATAATCATTCCCACAGCACCACGTTTGATGTAACCCTTTAGGGCCTGGAGTTGTTTTTCTGGACTGACAGTTTGGTGCACAGTAATCCTGGAGTCTGAAAAAATGACTCACAGGTATCCCATTTTGATGCCCTAAATCTTAGGGGTGTAATCACATGGTGTTCAGTTCTGCACTTCCCTGATTGATATACAATATGGTCTATGGTTTGGTACTTATGATAACATGGTATGGTGGATGCTGGAATGCAGAACATATAGGATAGTGCATGGGAACAGTTGACAACAAGGGCTATTCTTTCACGAGGAGTTGGCACTATGGCGAAAAATTACGCCGAGGCGCGGCTCAAGAGGTAATCCATCGTCATAGTGCCAACAGTGAAAGATTAGCCTTGTCAACTGTTCCCATGCACTTTTCTTTATAGTGTATGGTGGAACATCGTTTTTGGGAAAAAATCACTACAGCATGTTTCTGCTTCAAAACATTTTACTGGGTTACTAGAAGGAAAAAGAACTTTACATTTTGAGCGTTTAACGCTAAGCGTTAGTACTGCCGACATTGCTGCTTTCGCTATGTGTCCTGTCTATGGAGTGAGCCCTAACTGTCAAATGCTGCTCGAGGGACACAGTGTGTGGCGTGCGCGGTGCAGTAGAACAAAAATTGTTCTGCTGCTGCGAGCGTCACTAGTGTGAGAGAACAACATTTACGACAGCAATGGATTTCGGTGGAGAACGACGTTCCGCCATACACTATAAACAGATATCTCAATGCCATTCTCAAAAGTGCTTAGGCAAATATGCACTTTCACTGAGAAAATGGACAGGCTCCACAGGGTTAAAAGTATTGTAACTTTGTATGAGGCTAAATCAGGAGGAACAGATACAGTATGCATTGCTTTCATGTTCCAGATATCCCTGTAAACAGACTTGTTTCCAGTGGGTCTTTCATGGTTAGCAAAGACTCAAGTCTGATGGACAATTCTCTTAGTTTGCATGCAAATGCCCTCAGTAGAAAATAATCTAAGGTGAGAAATACAGAAAATGAATTAAATATAAGCTGAATTATATTTATTATATTTTCAAAAGTTTTCCCAGATACTGTAAAATCCTTTACATGACAGTTTCAGCTATAACAACAGTCTTAGCATTCACAGCAACAACTTTAATGAACACAGTCAAGGGTTAAATGCATCATCAAGATACAGTACTACCTACAGTACAGTGTATTGGAAATGGTTAGTGAATCATGTCTTTCACAGTCATCCCAACAAGATTAACAAGATGACCGCTGGGCTAGTGCTGTAAGCTGCAAGCTGCAAGTTGTGTTCTGAAAATTGGGTTTTATTTGTTTTTATTCATTTACTCGCTGTTTTTTCATTTTACCGCTTTGTTCACTTGCTCGCTGGTTTTCTGTTTCGTTTGTCTGCTGCTCGAGCCCAAACTTGTCGGTTGGTTGGGGCTTTGCAGTGGGAGGTTGGTTTCCATGTGCAGTTCGGGAGTTTTTGATCCGCCTGAAGCACATTGCGGACGCTTGGATGGCCTGTTTGTCTGGGAAGGGGCTTGTGCTGCTTGGAGCTCCTTGTTGAGACTTGTGTGGGAAACGGATTTGCCATTTTCCTGCTCGCTCCATCAGGACACTCCGAGTTGGGGAGAGGGAGTGAGAGCGAGAAGGAGTGAGTGAGACTTGCTGAGGAATTGGTGTCTTATCACTGAAGTGGAGTCCGTAGAAGGATTTTCACGGTGTGGGCTGCTCGAGTTTCTGCTTCTGGATTGTTGGTGTGGTATAACACTGTATTGGGAGCGGTCTGAATGGTGGGCTTGAACCGGATTTTGGTGGGAGTAGATAGTCGGCATTACAGACATCTAAATAGCGAGTTTGTCAACATCTGGCTAAGCTGTGGCTGGATTTTGCTGCTACGGGGACCAAGCTTTGGGCCAGCTGGGAGCTAGCTGGTGAGCTTGTAGTGTTTCTGGGTTTCTTGGAGGGTTGGCTGCTGTGTGGCCACTCCCAGGAACAAAGTTGCAACGGAATAACTGGCTGCAGCTGTGCGACTGGCGTTTAGGAGTCTGCTCGCTTTTCTGTCGACCTGGAACACTTTTTGGAATAAATAACATCTCCACACAGCGTTCCTGCCCTAGCCATGTTGGATTCTTTCTCGTTCGGACTGCCAGTATTTTACTGATTATTTTTACTATTAAACTCCTTACTTTGCTCCAGAATTGTGGCCAGAGCTGTTTTTTATCTTGGACAGTGATAGTGCTTCTCCATTGGTATCCCAAATGGTGAGAGGACCTGGGTGTTCAAACTTCATTTTATTTATTGACTGGTTGACAGTTCCTGGATTTTTAAACTGTTTTTGATTTATTTTGAGTAGACTATCCCCAGGCTGTGAGAGGGCCGAGGAGACATCAAAATATTACATCTTGCACACTTAGTGAGAGGGGTTGCTGATGTCTGCTTATTCGGTTATTTATTTTGATTTATTTTTCTGATTTAATTTGAGCAGATTATCTCCCAGGCTGTGAAAGGGCCTAGGGGACTTCAAAATTTATGCTGTTGCATACTCAGTGAGAGGGTAGCAGGAGACTTCTTATTTTGTTATTATTTTCTTTTTCTTTCTGGTGATTTTCTGAGAGCTAAGTATTGGACTGTACCATCTATGTAGTGTTAAGTAGGGTTTATCTCAACTTTTATATTATTATTTATTATGGGTGGGTATATAATAGTTAGCAAATTTTAGTGGACTATAATGAATGATTAACCTGGTATTGTAGTCATTAATGTACTTAATATTGTTTTGGGGAATATTATTTTTAGATTGTTTAGTTTTGAGTGTTGGGCCAGGCTGTGGGCGTTTGAGATCGTCCGCCTGTTACCCCATTAAGTCGCTACTCAGCCCTGCTCTTCGCTTCCTCCACCTTTTCATACCCCTCCTTTGGTGTTTCTACCTACCAACAGTGTCGGGGTTTGGGTATTGCCCGCCGGGTGGGGGGTGAACAGTGGAGGCTGGAGGCGGGTTGCTCTTATTAGGATGGTTAAGCCCAGGAGGCGCACTGGGACTAAGTGGAGCTTGGAGCATGGACCATCTTGTTTGGTCCCCATACCCAAGGGTACCATCATTGGTGATGGGCAGGTAGCCAGGAGAGCCCAGGAGTTTTGTCCAACCCGGCGCTGTTATGCAATGCCAGATCAGTCCGGAACAAGACTGCTGTGATTTCAGATCTTGTTGGTTCAACAGATCTGGCTTGCATCACTGAGACCTGGCTGGATGATATCATGGGACCAATAGCGAGGCCGAATTCCAGCTGGGTATTCGGTGATACATCACCAGGTTGGACCATGGGGGTTGCAGTCTGTTTTAAGACTGAATTGGCACTCACTAGTGTTCCAGTAGAGGAGACCATCTCTTTTGAATGTGCTGTTGTGGCAGGTGTGAGGCTATCAAATTGCTCTCATCTACCATCCACCCGGTGATGGGAAGCAATTCCTAAGGAAGTGTCAGACTTCGTCATTGACATGGCTTTTGAGTCTCCCAGGCTGATGGTCCTAGGTGTTTTTAATGCCAGGATCGACTCACGAACTCTCACAATTTGCACAACACTTCCTCCAGTTAATGGATTCACTGGGCCTAACACAGGTGGTTACCACTGCCACACATAAAGGTGGCAACCTCCTGGGGATCAAGGCCTCTGGCGTGGGGTGGAACCAGTCAGTTGGTCCAATCACTACACTGTGAGATTCAATTTTGGCACCCCATCTTGTAGGCCGACCCTGTGAAATGGTCAGGTACCGTCCTTTGCAGAATATTTCTTCCAATGTGGCCTTGCTGCAGTCCTTGACCTATTAAAATTTCCTGTGCATTGCAGTGATCCAGAGACATTGGTGGTGGCTTATAATAATGCCATTACCTCTGCCCTGGATTCTATTGCTCCAATTCATGAGTGTCCTCTCTCCCTTCGACCTAGGGCTCCATGGTTTGATGGAGCCTTGATGGAGTTACAGTGACTTGGATGCAGGTTAGAATGTTGTTGAAGGAAATCTGGCCTGGATGCTGACCATCTTAGACTGTTAGAACATTAGCAATTCTATCAGTCAGAAATGTCTCATAAGAAGGCAGAGTTCCTGTCCAGGAAATTTCTGCCGCTCAGAACCGACCAGCTCATCTGTTCAGAACTGTGGACAGATTGTGCAACAACCTGTCTACAGTTCCGTGAGAGCGTTTTCACAATTACAGTGTGATGAACTTGCTCGGTTCTTTGCTGATAAGGTGATTGACATTAGGTCAGAGATCCTCGACACATTCTATTGGGTTGCTACTGGTCAGGAGTTGGTCACCACCCCTTCGTTTTCCTGGAGTACCTTGACTACCTGGAAATCGTGGATGTTATGTGGATTGTCCAAGGGTTGCACCCTACCTGCTGTAGTTTAGATCCAGGTCCTACCTCCCTAATTTTGGAGTGTGGGAATCTATTCTTCTGGTTCTAGCACAGATAGTCTGGTGCTCCTTGACTCGGGTGAATATCCCTGTTCCTTGAAAAGAGGCAGTGGTGACACCCTTGTTGAAGAAGCTTCTTTGGACCCAGACTGTCTTGCCAACTACAGGCCTATCTCGAACCTCCCTTTGTGGGAAAGCGTCGAAAAAAATAGTGGCTGCCCAGTTGGAGAACCACTTGACCATCCATAGCATCCTGAACCTCTCCAATCAGGTTTTCAAAGAGGCATAGTACCGAGACACGCTGGCTCAGGTGCTCAATGATCTCCTGATGGCGAGAACCAGAGAAAACAATCCATTTGGTACTATTAGATCTGTCATCAGCGTTTGACACCGTTGGCCATGGGGTTCTATTGTAGCACATGAAATGTATTTGTGGGCTTTCTGGGACTGTTCTCAGATGGTTCACTTCATACCTCACCGGAAGAACTCAAAGGGTGGTTTCAGGGTTTTTTCCTCTGATTCCATCTCTCTGTTTTGTGGGGTTCCTCAGGGCTCTATATTGTCCCCATGTTGTTTGTGGTGTCATGCTTCCCTCGGAGACATTGTGAGACGGTGTGGGCTGAGGTTTCATTGTTATGCCGATTAAACCCAGCTATACCTGTCCTTTGTACCCGACCAAGAAGGAGCTGTCTCGGTATTTAACAGCTGCCTCATTGAAATCTAGGATTGGATGAGGTCCAGTTGGTTGAAGTTGAACTCTGAGAAGACAGAGGTGATGGTTTTGGTTTGGATCGCCAGATAGGGGACCTGTGACGAGTCCCCATCTGGATTGTTTTTAGGGATGTCGAGCTACAGGTCTCTGAGCGGTTGTGAGACCTGGGTGATATTAGATGTGGGGCTGACTTTTTGGTCCCAGGTGTCAGCAGTGGTTAAGTCATCTTTCTACCATCTAAGAAACAGCGCCAGGATCAAGCACCTTGTTCTGTCCGATGATCTGCCAACTCTAATCCATGCCTTTGTGACCTCGCGACTAGACTATTGCAACTTGCTTTACTTTGGGCTTCAGGGGTTGATATCCTCCACTTGCAGCTGGTGCAGAATTCCACAGCACAGTTGTGGTGGGTACTCCTAGATCTTCTCACATTACACGGAGCTGCAGGATCTGCACTGGCTCCCAGTTCAGTGGCGGATTACCTTCAAAGTCGGATTACTGACTTTTAAAGCCCTGCACGATCTGGGCCCTGACTACCTGAAAGAACTCCTGATCCCTTACCACCCTGTGAGATTCCTCTGCTCAGCTGACAAGGGGTTGCTAGAGATTCCAAGGGTGACTTTAAAATCTGCTGGGGCCCGATGCTTCTATGTTTACAGCCGTCCCTTTGGAATTCTCTACCACGTCAGATTAAGGAGTGCGACTGTGGGAGTTTTAAACAGGCCTTGAAATCTTTCCTTTGGGAAAAAGCCTTTGGTGATAATGTTTTCTGATTTGATTTGTCTGGTTTTATGATGCTGATTTTTGTATTTATATCTTATTGTAATGCTCCTTGAAATTTGAAAAGCACACAATAAATAAAGTTTATTATTTTATTACTATATTATCCCCAACGTAAAAAAAATTCACCATATATCTGAGCTGAACAGTTCTCTAGAGTTCCTGATTTGTAAACAAACATATTTAAGCAAGCAATATATTTGCTTGCATTAAAGGTCAGATTTCATGATAATCTCTATGACAAAAGCAGTATAAACTGCACTTTGCTGTGACTCCTTTGTGATTGGAATTAATTTGTTACTTGTTTATAACTAGCCACATGCCTGAAAATAACATGAGATGCTGATTTGGCTTTCAGTACGCAGCAAGATTTTAATATCAGAACCTACAGTCATTGTTTTACCCAACTGTATGTATAACTCCCCTGTAATGAATTGAATCTGTTGTTAATGTAATGTAAATTACAGAGTGAGCATTCAGACTCCGTCATTTTGATTGGCTGACTGGTACTTTCAGTTGTGGGTAAATCTCATGACAACCAACAAGAAAAATGCCAGTCAGTCTGGGTGGCAGCAGCAACAAATGAAATCAGTACACTCGCTCCCCAGTTTTTCCAAGTAATGCCGACCAGGAGAAAGTGAAGGGCATCAGTCATGTGCTGGTTCACTGCTTATCCACCACTCCTTCGCAAGTAGCAACCACCAAAAAACAAAAACAAAAAACAAAACAAGAACCCTTAAAATCAGTTTCTGTGCCACAAACCTGGTGCTCAGCATTGTCTCCCAGCTCTCTCTCACTGCTCTCAATCCCTCCACACTCCTACATTTACTGACACTGCCCCTTCAAACCTCACTCGCTCTCTGGACAACAAGCCACTTGGATCCAGGCTCAGTGCTCCAACCCCAGCTGCAGTTCAGTTAAACGTCAGAACTTACCTGAGGAACACTCGCCACAGTTCAATATGGATCCCATACTATCTGACTACAAAAGACATAATAATGATAATTGAAAAAAAGTCTGACCATACCACTGTCTGAGTTCAGGGGCATCTCAATATTCGACCCTAGCCACGCAGAATTATTTTTTTTATGGCAAAACCAATAAAGTCAACAAAGATTATTTTAAATGCAAAAAGTCTATTTTTTTATTTTTGTCACAAAAAAGTAAAGGGAGACATTGCATAATCATAATAATCTACTCAGGGTCCGGGTTATGGTGGGATTTACCCACTTCTGGTGTAGTTTACTCTCCGATCTGAGGCCTTGTGACCAAACCACACCAGGCATGGTAAATCCCATCATAATCTACACCCTGTCATAGATTATTGCTTATAAAATTAGAATGATTACTTAACAGGTATAAACTAAAATCTGCCCTTCTGCAGCACAGTCTAGAATCACCTATATAACCTCTGCATGAAATAACATATATAGCATTATGCATAGAATGTACTAAGTAATGAACGTGTTATATCCATGTACTGTATAGCATGTTTTAAAACCTTCAATGCAAATATTTTACAAAAAAAGATTTTAATATCAGAGGTGTCATTTACACAATGTTGTGGTGAACTGAAATATATATACACTTTTGTGATTTTGAATTTGCCACATCAAGATAGCTTTATTTAGATGCAATGCCTAATTTACAAGACAGCCCCAGGTGGCAGAGCAGCACCACATTCATGGCAGAGTAGAGGAAAACATAGTTGCAAGATTTCAGATTCAAATTCATGAGAATATTGTTTTACAGTATAGAACAGACAGTAAGTTACAGTTTATACAGGTAAGTACAAACAGTGTCTTGAAACAATTCAGAGAGCATTGTTAATATCCGGTCACCTCATATATCCAATCACACCCCATGGCAATTTTTAACCCCAATAAACTACCAAAACAGTTTTGGTTTACTGATATGGACCATTTAGTGCAGAACCTGCCTAAAAGCTTGTTGATTACATCTGCTATCTGCCTACTAGTTCACTAAGACAAACTAGTTAGCTAATCAGTTAACAGAAAAGCACCTGTCAGATTTCAACTACTGCAGCTGATTGTCCTTCAAACTAGCTGTCAGGTGTGCAGGTAGCTGACAGTGACCTGAAATGTAGCTGCCTGCTCTGCAAAAGGTATATTACAATCTATTTTGTTTTTATTACCAGTCTTAAACATTTTACAAGATGTCGATAACACACTTATTGAGCTGTGCAATGTAGGGATAATGCACTCCCAGGGCAGAATGCACACTCCAGGAAGCAAAGACATTCAGCAAACACCTATTCTCTTCTTAGCATCAGGAATGTGTATTTAACCCCTAGACTGTGCATTATCCCACTGTATTGCACAACCTGTCATGTGGTAACTGCCTGAATATAATTACTGGTTAGGTCTAATATCAACCTAAAACCAGCACTCTAGAAATCCCATAATACATGGTTGTGATGTCACAACCATATATTACAAGTTTTCTTCAGAATGGTATGGTTTAAAAACATTATAACATAGAGTAGGAAAAACAGAAAGCCAGTTGGTCAAACAGTATTGCCTGACTGTGGATTAAGTGTTAGCAAATGCATAGAGTTGCTGTGATTCTCCCTGAACCAATATCCTAAGGCATAGCAGCACTTATTATGTGCTGCAAAAATCAAAGCAGAAAGGCAGCCATTGAACATTCCCTGGTCATGTCCACAAGACAGAAGAGAGAGAGAGAGAGAGAGAGACAAGAGAGACAGTCAAAGTCACTGTAATGTACTGACCACAACTTGCATTCCCTGTGCACTGGCCACAAGTGCGTGAGAGACAGAGACACAGAAAAAGGCTGAAGTGGGCGGTCCAGTGCCTAAGCTCATCCGCAGCTGCATTTGCAGGCCCTGACAGCCTATCCTGCCTGTCCCCCTGCAGTGATGTCCGCTCCCCATCCTCCAGAGACTCACAACAGCCTATCCTCCATTGGCTCCCCCAACGATGTCCACACATAGTGTGGAGAAAGAGAGAGAGAGACCAGCAGTTCTCCATGTAGAGAGAGACAGAGACACGTAACAGACATGATCACCTTTCATGCTCCTGACAGCCTCTCCTATGTTGGTTCTCCCCTCCAACAATGTCTGCCCCCATCTTCCATGCAGCTCATCATGTCGTGGGACATCAAGACAGAGAGAGACAATGACAGTGAGACCAGGACATATAATTAAAACATCCTGAAGTGTCTCTCTCTGTCTCCATTAATTATCAAGCATGCGGTCACTATCTTCTACAGTTCAGTTTCTTTTACTCGTGTCTATCCCTTCCAGCAACTGTCTGCATGGTAAGGGAGAGAAGAGAAAGGCACACAGATATCAAGACTGCACCACAGTGCAGACAGAGAGAGAGAGACAGCAACAGTGCAGCTGTGTGTCCCGCACCCCATTCACTGCCCCCGGATGAGCCACAGTATCCGCCTCCTGTCTCCTCACACATGCCAGAGAGAGCAAAGAGACACAGCATAAACAGTGAGAGACAGAGAGAGACAGGGAGAATGTAACTGCTGCATCTTCATAAAACAGATACTCATGTATATGTCATTTATTTGATGAACATGCAAATGTCAGAAATCATTTCACAACTCTATTTGTGACATTTGTATGTTCTAAAATAAATAACACATGCATTACTTATAGGAACTACTTTCCCAGTTAGCAGGATACCATCATATTTTCCATATTCCAACAGGAAGAAAACACTTTTCTGAATTATTTTTTTTTCAAACATAACATATGTTATAATTAATAACCCATGCAAGAGTATGGGTTACTGGATAATCCACACCTCAGGTGCTGTGACGACACTAAGCCTGCAACCTTGTGCCTCACAACCCACCTGAGGTGTGTGGATTAATCCACAAAACCCATGTCCTGCCGTGGGTTACTGTTTACTTAAAATAAAATGCCATAAAATGAGGAGCAGTGCACTGTGACTGAACTCTGTTTATCTCTGTAAATTACTACAAAGGCAGGGCCTAACAAATAAAGTCATTTAATTTAAAATGAGCATTTGTCAATGCCGAACACTGGTTGCTTGTCACTGGGGGTGTTGTGGACGGCAGGAGCCACCAATAAGCCACACCACTGCTCATGTTGAAGCCAGGGGATCAAAGGAATGAGCACCAGGGGTGTCATGGGCAGCAGGAGCTGCCAATATGAAGCCACACACTCGTGCCAATGTTGAAGGCAGAGTGGGGATCAGAGGAGTGAGCACTGAGATGTGTGGTGAGCGCAGGACCCACTAATATGAAAAGTCATGCCGTGGCTCATGTTGAAGGTGGGAGCTAAGCAGAAGATGTAGCATCGGGAGGTGGCGGGTGGCATGAGCCACCAATATGAAAAGTCATGCCACGGCTCGTGTTGAAGTGAGGGATCAGAGGAGTGAGCACCAGGGAGTGTGTTGCAGAAGTCAGGAGCTGCCAATATGAAAAGCCACACCTTGGCTCATGTTGAAGCTGGGTCAGGCAGCAGGAGCCACCAATGTAAAAGCCACCATGGCTCATGGTTGAAGCCAGGGGGATCGAGGAGCGAGCACCATGGAGTGTGTTGTGGGTGGCAGGAGCCGCTAATATGAAGAGCAGCACTCGGCTTATGTTAAAACCAGGGGTGGGGTCAGAGGTGCAAGCACTGGGGGTGTGTGGTGGTCAGCAGGAGCCACCAATATGAAAATCCGTGCCGTGGTTTATGTTGACCACCGGGACAGAGTTTAATGTGGCAGGAGCCGCATAACTTGGCCATGCACATTAGTGTCAACTGTAATGTGCATGGCCAGAGTTACTTATGCCAATCAAGGACTGAAACCCTCTGATTGGAGCCCTTTGGTTCTTTGAAGTGCATGACTATTCAGCCCACCAGCAGTGAGTTGTGTCAGGACCACACTGAGTGGTCTGTTAGTGTAGACAGCTGAGCCCATTGCAAGCCCCTGGTTTGTGTACTGCAATCAGTTCAGAACCAACACCCCAGAATCCCATATTGCAACAATACATTGGTTTTAGCATGCGTGCAACCAATGTAAAAATGTCTGGGTTTGAGAAGCTATACCATGATGTGCACGACTGTGATTGGCGCACCACTGAAAGGGCGACTCAATCACAGTGCATGGCACAGCAGCTACCAGAGAGCTACAATGACCAGACGGGTGGGTTGGTGACCATAGTGACAAGAAGTCGCCACAGGTACACGCTGCAGGGGGGTGGGAGCAAGCACGCCACCGGTACATGCACAGGGGAGCAAGCATGCTCAGCAAGGTGGCAGGGATTTGTAGGGTGGTGCTGCGGTAGGTTGCCAAACTAGACCCATGGTGTAGTGGGTCGCTCATGGCTTTGGTGGCTAGGGTGCTGGGTTCAGGTCTAGGCACAGGTTCATTTTGTTACACTTGGCCGGAATTTATTTTTAATGTTTTGTCCCCTGACGTGCATCCCTGGAGCTGAGAATCCTAAAGTAGGGGTACATGGGGCGCAGCCCCCACATAAACATAAAAATGCAAGTCCCCAGCACCGCTTTTGTTCTGCGCCAGGAGACAAAGTGACTTAAACTGATTTTCGGTGCTCTAACCTCGCTGTAATGGCGATCGCCTTTGACGGTCACTGTTATCACATAGAACCATTTGAGAATAGCATGGAGGACTAGATATATAATTGAATGTTTTGATGGACATTAAAAAACAGGCAGGTGAGGGAGCTATGGCATGGCTGCTTACTTTAATGTTTTTAAAACCAATAGTTATGAGAATTTACAAGATCTCTTCATACACCCTCCGTAGGTGATGTACTGATAAATCACTCAGGCATTGCTCTACTAGTGTATGTGGATATTACACACCTTGGGAGTAAATAAACATTCATAACATAAACCTCACCATATATTATGATATATTAGCAAACAAGGTAAAACATTACATTGTTGAGGTATGTGCTGTTTTGTATTTCTTTGAAACTTGGCTTTATTGCTAATGCCCTTCCAGGGCAACCCTTGCTTCTGTACTTTTGTGATGAGATTCTTTGTCTAAAAGTCCATGTTTACTATGCAGTGGAAACATTATCATGCCTTCTATACATGTTTATGCTGGTTCTACCTATTTCATGAAACCTACATTTAAGACAAACTCAACTTCTCTCTCAGTCTACGTCCTGAAGGAGCTGAGGGTATAGTTCTAGAATGACTGGGTATTGCATAAGTGTGGAGAAGCAACAGAGAGCATTATACCACTCAAGTGCTATGCACTGACAGTGTGGAAATACTTTTATATGACTATTCAGCTGAGTATTCATGTTCAGGGGCGAAATATTCATCCATTCATTATTTCAGCTAAAAGGAGGAAAATGCTTTAAAAGTCTTTCCTTCCCCAGGTAATCAGAGCTTGCCCCATGGCCACAGGAACCCCAGTGCCTTCCTTTCCTGGTCAACACAAATCTAAATAAACTACACAAATAAATAAATAACAGCATTAAGCCAAACAAGGAGTGAGTGGCATCACTGAATAAATCTTGTTCACAAAGGTCCATTTATCTGGGGCCAACCAATCCAGTTCAAAATAGAAGTGCAGTGGTGCTCCGTATGTCATGCTGAAAGAACAAATTTGCACGTTGAATTATACAGCATTGCTTTTTGATGCTGAACATTAGCTGAAGCCTTTTTCTAGATCAGTGAGCCCAATTCATGGGTGGGTAATAACACACACTGAACAATCATTATTTTTACGTCACTTGTCATGCTGTATATCCCTTAATCCCATAAAAGGCATCTAATTTGTTAATGCTTCAGATTAGTATTATTGTACAAGTGTGCATTAAAAGAAAGGATCAGGTCTAGAAGAACTCCAAAATATTTAAAACAATCAGCCAGTGCCAGCTCAGTTCTGTCTAATGATGTAATCAAGAAATGCTCATGTTCTTGATTAACTTTGGTTGTGTACTGAACAGCATAGCAGTGGTCTTGTCTTTCTTCACTAGAAGTCATTTTGTAAGCAGCCCCATCTGCATACTTTCAGAATCCAAATTCAAATTTTCATTTGAGTTAGAGATATCTTAGAACTAGAATAAAGGATAGCATTGTCTGCATAAGATAGTAACATGCTAGGTTTATCCCAGCAGGTCAACATTCCATTAATGAATCATAAGAATAACAGAAAGGGCCCAGGAGAGAGCCCTGGGGACCCCATTTTCTCCAAGCAGGAAGAAGACACAACACCATTTAATGCTACCACCTGTGTACAGCTATTAAGATAGCTACCAAACCAGGCATCAGTAGTCATTCCATGTTCTTTCAGATTTTTAATCAGTAGTTGGTGATTAACCAAGTCAAAATCCTTGGTCAAGTCCACAAAGACGGCACCGTTATCGCCCAGAAACCAAGGCAAAGTATATATTTTTGTGAATTTGACACAGGCAGTCACAGTGCCATGTTTTTTCAAACCACATTATTCATAATAGTAACACAGTAACATACAATGCTGAGGTCAAAAGGACTCTAGGTCTATGTTGTCTGTTCCTGATTCATAAGCAGGCAGAATAAGTATGTTGTGTAAACGCTTACTAACTTATAGAGGTACCTTATCCACTCTATTGCCCAACGATTCAGGGATTCCCTGGCAAAACTTTGTCCAAGCTTACACTGAAGGCCTGCCTTGTTTCATGCCCACTGTAACCACTGGTAGGCTGTTCCATAGGTTCACTACCCTCTGAGAGAGTAGTGCTTCCTACAGTTCCCCTGAATGTGCCACTTCTGAGCTATAGGTTGTGTCCCTGCATCCTGCTGAAGGACACCAGAGTAAATGTCTCTGTCTGATAATTCTTGTCAATACCATTGAGTATGCAGAAAAGTGAGATTATGTCTCCTCCGGATCCCTTTTCTCCATCGTGAGAATCTTAAGGGCCACTAGCTTCTTGTAGAATTTGTCATCCATACTCCTGATCATTTTGGTGCTCTGTGCAATCTTCAGTATATTGCAGCTTTCGTGCACAATTTATTCTTGTACTTTTCCAGAACAAATGGTTTGATACCTTTCATTGGACCAACAAGGATGTTACAAAAAGAACAAAGAGATTTAGCTTTCAGACCAACAAGTCCTTCGTCAGAAGCGTAATGACAGTTATTTAGAAAATCCCATATTATTAACACTTGGAACATGCAGAAAAAACAGAAATAATTTCCATTGGTTCAAAACAGGCCTTCAGAAATAATTAAAGTGACACTGGAGAGCTTGAATACCTAGAGTGATTTCAGCTGAACCAAACTTAAAGGTCAAAGGTTGTTTAAAGATAATAGCAGGCAGAGAGTTACCATGTATCAGTGTAATGGATAAAATAAACTTAAGTTCTCTGCTCACTAAATTACATGTCAAGTGAAGAAAACCTCCCTAAGACACACATTTCACAAGTGAGGCCACAGTACATCACTCTGCTCAGACTAGAACCTTTGATGAGACGACCTTCAAGAAAACATCTGCATGCTAAATGTAACATATAACCAAGTAAAAAATAATAAAAATGAGCCCCAAAATTACAGCATCAGAAATTATCTTACATGGCAAATAGAATAATGAAAATGATGCATACCCAAAGTGAGTAAGTGTATTCCATTGATGAAAGTACAACTGGTTGGAGTATAGTCCCAACATACTCTCAACAAACTATTATGTTAAGACCTTGTTGTAACAAGATTTTATACATGATAATATCAATAATCAGTGTAAGTACCAGATAAAAGAGTGCTAGTCAGGGACCCCCAAGAAATTGAGACTCTGCAGCCTGATATGTACAGATTTCAAGAAATTGTCAGTGTATAATCGAAATAATACATATATAGAAACAGTCCATGGAATCTAAAACAAACATTTTTGGAATTACCCTTTCTCCCGAGTAACTATAAAATATAATTAATAACTTCCTCTTTTTCCATAAGGAAACCGTGGCGTAATTGCCATTATAAAGGGCGTTTATAACGGCAAACACGCACACGAGTTCCTCGCACATGCGCCTGCTCAAACTCTGCTCACTTTTTAGGATGGCAACGGCGTAGGGACTCATTATTGGGCCACGCCAGTAGAGCGGAAGTGAACACGGTTGTTATGGTAAAGAAGCAGAGGAGGGCTCCGAACTAGCAGAGAAGACAGCGATGTCGAGCAAAGAAACAGCTCCGGACTGTCTGCTCAGGTATTTGAATGGGATGGGATGGGAAACAGAGGCGCGACACCCTACCTGAGGCGTCCAGCCCTCATTTGGAGCTCTTTTACTCTTTTACTTCGGAACCGCAAACCCGCTCGCCTTTTTATTTTATATAATTGCTGAGGCAAAAAATAACAATTATATAAAATAAAATATGGAATCTGGTATTAATATTAATAGCAGGTACACACACCCTCGGGTTAGATGCTTCACATAAACCCCTCGGTGTGTGTAAATTCTCGTTACACACCCAGACCCATACTTTATCCTATATGTAATATACGATATGAATCCTAATAACCATCAGCTGCACCCATCACTACAATAGTTACCCCCAAAAAGAATGGCACCTGTCATGAAACCCCAAGTAAATGAGACACGTGTCCTAATATGTACAGAGTGTAAAACATTACAATATATACTCAAATTACAGAACTAGCTGAAGGAAGTAAATATCCACTATCATATGAGTCCAGAGTCCAAGCCACAATGACAACAGAATGTCATGTACCTGAACATATGTTTACATCAATATCCCACAATATTCTTGTACTTTTGCAAGATAAGTACTATTAAAATGGGTCTGTAGTTTCTACCTGTTTTAGATCCCTTCAAAATTGGTCTCAAAATGTGCTTGTTTCAGAGATGAGGGACCCATCCAGTAGTACAATGGCACTTATAGATGTAAGTTTGAAGGGCCACAATCACTGGGTCAGCCATTTACAGAAATTTGGGTTTAACATATCACTCTCAATTCCTTGTCAGTCTGGATGTTATTAAGTTTTTTGTGTACTTACCAAATAATAATCAATTTTAGGAAACCGCTAGGTCTATTTTGTGTAAGACTCTCAAGTACTCAGATTCCATATCATAGGTACATATAAGCTTAAATAGACTTTCATCCTTAGTACTTGCCATTTTAAATCTAAGTTTACATGGTTATATCCATACAGAAAGCATCTAATCTCATTTTAAATGTATCCATAGTCGTACTTCCTACTACCTCTGCAGGGAGGTTATTCCAGAAAGGGATGACCCGTTGACTGAACCATTGCTTCTTTTAAACAAATTCCATCTCCCCATAGAAAGCTGTAATGGTGCCTTCTGCATCCATACATACAGTTCTTTAATACCAAACCAAAATCATCCCTTAGCCTAGCATCCTTTATGGCTATGTACAGCATGCACATATCCCCGCTAAGCCTCCTATAATGTAGGAATAAATAGTTAACCTTCTGAGTCTCTCATCATAAGGTATGTTTTGTAAGTCAGCAACCAATCTTGTTGCTCTCCTCTGTATGCCCTCAATCCTTTGTATATCACCTTTTTATACAGTGACCAGACCTGAGCACAGTACTCCAAATGTGGTCTGACCAGGGATCCATACAGTGGAATCAGCACACTCCTCTCTGAACTTGCTATAAGCCTTAGGATGCAATTTAGATTTTGATTTGCTTTCTTACTATATCACTACAGAGTGAACTAAATTTTAGGTCCGCACTGATCTTGATCGCCAGTTCTCTTTCTTCTGTTGTTAGCAATAGAATTTCACTACCCATCTGATACCTGTGATGCTCATTTCACCTACCCATGTGCATTACAATGCACTTCTTCAGATTTAGTTCCATCTTGTTTATGATGGTCCATCTGTAAATATTATCTACAGCATGCTGCAGTTCTGTACCATCATCAAAGTTATTTACCACTGCCCCTGTTCTACAATCATTGGCAAATTTGGATATCCAAATATTAGGCTGTTCGATTTTTAAGTTTCATAAATATTAAAAGACAAGGACCTAAGACCGAACCTTGGGGACCCACTTGTCACTTGTGCCCAATATGAAAGTATGCCATTTACCGTAACCTCTGCTTTCTTCCCCAAGCCATTCCATAATCTAATTTATTATGTTATTCTCCAGTCTAATTGCTCTTAGGATGTTTATTAATTCCATATGAAGAAGTTTATCAAAGGCCAAAGAAAATCCAGAAAGACAATGTCAACCGAATGACCCTGATCCAATCTTTACTAACTTTTTCATAAAAGACATGCATATTGGTCTGGCGTGACCTAGTTTCTGTAAACCCATGTTGCAACAGGTCTGCTAGGTCATTTGCCTCAAATACAATAGTATACGTTCTTTTAGGATGCCTTCCAATATCTTCCCCATTTGTAGGTCAAGCTCACAGGCCTAAAGTTCTCAAGCTTAGATTTAGGGCACTTTTTCAACAGGGGAACCACTGTAGCTTCTCTCCGCTGTGTACTTCTCCTTTATCCAGAGAGGACTGAAATATAAAAGTAAGCAGAGGAGCTAAGACTTTAATAGTTCTGGAGCACTCTGGGATGTACATGTCCAGCCCTGGTGATTTATTAACTTTCAGTTTGCATGAGTCTATCTAGTACTTCTTTTAGTTTTATTTTAATTTGCCCCAGAGTTGATTTTACATTACTTTTTATAATTAATGGCTTCCCTTTTCCCATACAGAAACCGTGGCATAATTTGTCATTATAAAGGGCGTTTATAATGGCAAACACGCGCATGATTTTCCCCACTCTCATGATGAACTCCTTCCCTAACAGGAAACCTTTCCCTACCACAAACCCACCATGGAAGAGACTGCCATGGACACTGGCAGTAAGTAACTTTAAAATTAACTGAAATCTTCCACATGGCTACCGTATCGACTACCCTGACACTATCTGAAAAAAACTGAAATAAAAAGTGAAAGCCAACCTCGCGCACTGAATCGGACTGCTGCTGCACAGCCTTATTTTATATAATTGCTGAGTGAAAAAGAAAGCCAACAATTATATATAAAATAAAATATGGCTCTGGTGTGTGTAACTAATTTACACACACCCTCAGGGCTGATGCTACGGATAAACCCTTCAGTTGTGTGTAAATTCTCTATACACCCAGACCCATACTTTATTTTATTTGTAATCCTGAGCCGCTGTTATTAAAACCGAACAGAAATAATTATTTTGGATATCGTCCATCTCTTTGCTGTCTGCTATGTGTCCTCCTTATCTGTGAAGGGGCCTATTGTGTTTGACCTCCCTTTTATACCATTTACATAGGCATAGAAAGTTTTGTAGTTATCTTTGGCCTTAGACACCACCAAATCTCGTGCTGTGCTTTAGCTTTTAATCTCCTTTTCACCTCTCTCACCAACTCTCTGTAAACTATATAACCCTCCTTATTGTTATGACTGGAGAAAACTAGCTGTATATTTCAGAAGACTGGTAAGATGAATTTTTTAAAGGATGTAAGCAATGTTATTTACATTATTTTGAATGTAATTGTTAAGAAATGTAAACAGCTTTGTATATGTTCTCTTTAAGTAAAGTGATTTGCTGTCATCAAAGGGTCTGTGTAAACATTTTTGCTAACCATAATGTTAATTCAGACTTATCAGCCAGGTTAGATATCTCCTTGTATTTTCCTTAAATTTCTTTGGATTTTAAAAATTATCTTGTTGCTGCTTTATAGAATAGTTCTCTTTAATTACTGCTTTTTCTTTCCCTAGCCCCAGCCCCTTCAGCTTGGCAACCAACTAGCCCAGTTACCTGCCCCAGACCCCAGAAAGCCACACTTACTTGACAGTGGAAACCCTTCCCATGGTAGGGTGGGTGGGGGAGAGCGACAGTTCCCAACCAGAGTCAAATTCAGTGGCTCAGGGGCTCCTCACGATGGGCAGGCACTGGAAGACCAGACTGTGTGGGGCATCATTAATTTGAGCCAGGAGGCTGTTTCCATTCCTTCTATGTCTGTTCCTCAAGATGCTGAGCTATGAAAGCTTGACTGTGCATGCAACAAGCATGAACACCACAGGGTCCCCTGGGTCTCCCTCCTACTGTTGTCTCTGCTGAACTTATGCTACCTGGGCACCCCAGGATGAGCTCTAATGACATTCATTGGTCTACCTCCCTCACTGGGAGAAGAGCATCCCCTGGGACACTCTAGCCTCCTCTCAGTGACCCAGGCTCACTCCCAAACCCAGGTCACCGCATCATGAGTGGTGTAAGTTTAGTAGTAGAAGCTGTGTATCTGTCAGGCACCCATACAGGGCTTAGAGTGCCAAGAGTTAAGATTCCACAGGTAGCCAGCCCACCAGCACAGTGGCAAGGCATCCACTTCACAGCGCTGACATCCTGGGTTTGGTGATGGACTCAGAAGTTGGAGGGCCAGCCAGGAGAGAAAGATTGAGCATCCGTAGACCACTCTCCTTCTCCAGGGGAAGAGTGTCTGGTGCTATAGGACTCCTGGCAGAGGCTGGGGTACCGCTGTGGCATCACCATAGGGGGCAGGGTGGACACTGGATGTCATTGCATGTCCCCACTCCCAGAGGTCCAACATCCAAGGAAAAAAAGATGGCCCAGGGCATGACACCCTGCTCTGTCACCATCTCCACTGCCACTGATGTCTGCCGGGTGCCCATTTCCGTGGCCCTGACCGGGGAGGTAAGCCGGGACTGCCAACAGTGTCTGTCAGGAGGGTGCCCGCCTGGCAGCCCCACCCAGGGGGCAAGCCTGGGCATGGGGGATGGTAGGCAGGGCAGGGTTGAGGTCCAATAAGGAATGGAGGCTGGCCACCCCCAAAAAATATTGCACAGATGAAAGGGAAGAAAACAATAAAATAATCACACAAAGTCAAGACATTATCAAACAACATATCACACGTCAAATTGTGCTCTGTGGTGCAAAATGCAAATAAAAATACATTGATAGAGCAGTTTATACTTGATTCTATACTTGGAGCACAAGATGAACAAGAGGAGTTAGCTCATGATGTCCATCTCCTGCACTAGCAGGTCAACTGATCCCATATTCCATTAAGAGATGTTTGTCCAGCCTATACTGTATTTAAATGTGCAAAGGTATTGGTCTCAGCTATATCTCCTGGTAGACTGATCCATAGGGAATTATTTTCTGGGTGTTGAAATTTCTCCTTGCATTTCTGTTTGGATATTTTATTTATTTATTTATTGGATTTTGGTAACTGGATAGGCCCACTAAGACAAGACAGTCCCTTTTTCAGTGGCGACCCTGTAAGGTGAGTACGTTGATAGTGCAATAGTTGACACAGGAAACCATACAGGTATGACAATTGCAACAACAAGACCAACTAATATAATTACAGGAACATGTCATAACACAACACAATTCATCATACAAACATTCACAACTAGCATAAAATATGTACAGTTGTGATATGTCAGTTTTAACTGATAGCTGTGGCTTCTAGGGCAATATCTCTACTATTAATTTGAAATTCAAGGCTACTTATCAGTCTACTATCCCTAGAAATTTTATACATTTGAAGTAAGCCACCCTGATACGTCTATGCTCCAAGGGTACATGTTCAAATCCTTCAGCCTCTCCTCATAGGTCATATCCCCCAGGCCATCGATCAATTTGGTCTCCCTTCTCTGCACCCTCTCAAGACCGTTGATGTCATTCCTCAGGTAGGGACTCCACAACGAGGTACCATAGTCCAGATGTGGCCTGACAACTGCTCTATAGAGAGGAATGATGCAAGCTCTATTCCTACTAGTAAAGGCCTTTCTAATGCATCCTATTATTTTACATAGAAACATAGACTTTGACGCAGATAAGGACTGCTTAGCCCATCTAGTCTGCCCATTTCTCACCTACAGGATAGGCTGCAGATCCTAGTTAACCAACAGCCTATTTCTTCCTACCCTTTATTGGCCCTTTTTACTACTTCACTGCATTGTCTACTGAAGCTGAGGTCATTAGTGACTAGTACCTCCAGGTCTTTTTCGCTGTTGACTGTTTTAAGTTAGATCTTGTTCACTCTATAGCTATTTCCTCGTTCCAATCACTGAGGTGCATACCACACACTTACTGTTAAGTGACTTGCCATTTGTAATAGTGCATTCCTCAATAATTCTTAAATCTTCTCTCAAGAGTTTATTTGCTGCTTATTCCCAACATCAGTTCCTATGTTGGTGTCATCAACAAATTTAGTGCAGAAGATTTTGGTATTTGTCATCATATCTAAAATGAAGAGGGTGAATAACACAGGCCCCAACACTGAACCCTGGGGTTCCACTCATCACCGACCCCATACCTGACAAGTGGCCTCTGACTCTTACCTGCTGTGTTCTCTCCATCAGCCAAGACTTAGCCCACTTCACCAATGTTTTATTAATCCCCATAGCATACATTTTGTATATTAATGTTGAGTGTGGTACTTTATCGAAGGCTTTCTTAAAATCTAAGTACACAGCATCAACGGTGTCCTGGTGTCTGACAGCCTGCTTACTTGTTCATAGAACACTAAGTTATTTGTCAGGCATGATCTATGTTGTTTAAAACCGTGTTGTGTTTCATCCTCTTGACTACTTATAAAGATATCTTGCTGGATTCTATCTTAATCAATAATTCTAACAACCCTAGAATTGAAGTCAGGCTTATGGGCCTGTAATTACCCACATCTCCTATCTCCTTTCTTAAAGATTGGGACGACCACAGCTGTTCTCCAGTCTTGAGGACCTCCCTCTATCCAATGGCACACTGTACAGTTTGTGCAGTGGGTCAGCTACCAATACTCACTTTCTTTAAAATTTTGGATGCAATCCATCTGGCCCTGCAGATTTTGAAGTATTAATCCCTTAAGCTTTTTATTATTTCCTCTTTAGTTATTCCAGTAACAGAGACTGTTGGACCTAGTAAGTCTGTGTCATTTCTGGTATTCTGCATGGTGCCCCCTTTCACAAATCAAGCAGAAGTACTCATTAAACATATGAACCTGTGCTGCTGGTTTCTATATCACCATTTTTAATGGGTTGATAGCTCTGTCCATAGTCTTATTATTGAAATAGCAAAAAAAATTTGCTGTTGTCCTTGGTATGGGTTAGTCTGAACTCAATGATCCTTTTTCTATTTTAATAGTCTGTTTACATTCCTTTAAAATCTGGTTGCATTTATTTTTGTTGTAAGGATTATTATCCTTTGTAATGCCCTATAGGTCCTGCTTTTTTTGTTTATTAGGTTTTTAACCTTGCCAGTGTACCATAGTGGACCCTACCCTTTTGTTGTACAAGACCTTATTTGGGATAAATCTGTCTTCCGACTCCAACAGCTTATTTTTGACTTTGGTCCATAAATGCTCAGTTGATAATGTTACCTCTTCCCAGTTCCATTCCCCAATTCTTGTCTGATTTTGTTAAAGTCACCGATTATAATTTTTGGTTATTATTAATACCACTGATTCTCCTAGGATTAGTGTTAGTTTTGAATATAACTATATTATGGTGCAATTAATAAGAGATTCATAAACCCATATGTCTTTAATTCCCTCAGGTTCATCTGTTAATACCAAGTCAAGTATATTAGCATTTCTTGTAGGTTCATTCACCATTTGTTGTAAACCATTCTCTATACATGTCTAGCATTATTTGTTCCTGCTTTGTAACAGCAGTGCCCTTATTCCAGTCAATACCTGGTACATTAAAGTCTCCTAACAGCCAAACCTCTTCATCAGTAGTATGATCACTGATACTATCTATTAAGTCAGTATGGTCTTTCATACCTAGATCCGGGGCTCTATAACATATTCCCACCCAGAGTTTCCTGTGATTTCTTGGTAGTATTTAAACCCATTAGTTCCTTTTGTGTGCTTTCTTCCTTAGCAACGTATCTGCACTGTATGTTATCCTTGACATACAAGGCAATACCACCTCCTTTCCTCCCAATTCTGCCTTCATGAAAGACTTCATCCTGAGAAATGTTGTTGCATACTGTAGTATCTGACCACCAAGTTTCAGTAATTGCTGCAGCATCTATATGTTTCTCTTGCAATATTAATTCAAGCTCGGATCTTTTGATGATATTTAGACTCCTAACATTTGTTAGTAGTACAGTTAAATCTGGCTTGATCCTGCGACATGATTTTCTTAGTCCTAATACACCCATGTTGCATCTTTTTTTGGATTGTGTGTGGTTCTGCTGATCACATTATAGATCATGTTTCCCAGTAACCTTGACACCTTTTTATTTAAGTATAGCCCATCCTTACTAAATGATACTGTCTACACAACCATTCCCAAGGTCACATATGTAATTCCATTTATGAGGCACCATTTCCTTAACCAGTTATTGTAATCTTTAATTTTATTCATTCTTATATTTCCTGTCCTTGGTACTGGGAAAATTTCTGACAGGATGATTTTAGCATTCAGTTGTTTAATAGTGTTACAAGCATTTTGCATGTCCCTTATTGTATCGTGCACACTTTGTTTCCCTAAATCATTTATACCCGTATGTAGTAGGACAGTTTCAGGGCTTTTAATTTCCTGAAGCATATTTGGAGCTTATCGTAGCTATGTCCTTTATTGTTGCCCCACTGTAGCTACAACTAGTGATATTCTCTTTGTTACCCCTTGTTAAAGAGCTGTCCGTACATTTAGTTATTCAGTCTCCCAGAATAAATATTTGCTCAGTTGGGTGTCCTCTGGTATTAGCCTCTTCTTGTACCTCCATTTTAGCCTCAAGATCATGGTAACCCCTATGGCCCTGGCTATCTCCTGCACTGTCCTTTCTTGGTAACACCTCAGTTTTCATTAGCACTGTCTTCCTCCTTGGGTTTCTCTTGAGCAGGTATATATACCACTGAATTACCAATCTGGAATCAGTGCTATACTCAGTGTTGGCAAAATCCAGAATCTCCTGCCTTTGGACTTTTACTGACTCTATCAGATCCATTAAGGGGTGTATCTATTTTCTGTCTTTATACTCTTTCCTATACACCATCTTCCTTTCTTAATTCTTTTCTTGCTGCTAACTTGACTCGGTGCAGGGTCATAATGTCACATGCTTAATAGCGTCGATGTTATAGCTAAACCTCAGCAACACTGTGAGTTACAACAAGTGGTGCAATACCTTGAATACTGCTGTGTGTGGTGCACCACTCAGCTATCAGGCAGAGGATGAGATCTCTGCTGGGATGGGATTCCGTCAAGCAGCTGCCGTGGCTCAATTGACTGAGCCACTGCAGCAAGGAACCCAGGCACTGTGTCTGGGACCGGGTTTGATTCCCAGTCCCAGAAATTTGATTTTCTTTTACTATTTGTGCAGTCTCCAAGTAATCCCTCCCCAGAGTTGAGATCTTTATTGGGGGCTTCGGGGCACAGCCCCCATAACCAGGGGGTGCTGAGGTGGAGCACCCTGCAAAACAAGAACTATGCCACATGCAAGAATCAATCTGTATTGGCAGTGTGATTATTGCACATGCAGCATAATGTCTTGTGACATAATGACTCTGTGTCACTTGACTCCATTCATCGGTCTCATCATCTCCTTTTTATCATGCGTTCTAGGTCTTTTTATACTCATACCCTCACAATTAATGGTCTTGTTTGCAAAATAACAAACAACACATACTACAAGAAAGAGCTAATGAAGGCCTGACACAGCAAGTGCTCTTTAAGTCTTAACTTGATGACTCTTGGTGATGGAACAGCTAGATTTCTGATATTAAAGAACAGAATAGGAGCAGCTACTGTAAATGGGACCTGCATAACTGGTACTGTATACTACAGTGTATGGCAGTTTGGGAACAGGAGGACTGGGGGATAGAGTGTGGAAATCACTGACAGGATGAAGGTGGCCATGGGACTAGCCCTGGCCAACTGGAGTAGCTATGGAATTTATCTGTTATATTTTCACTTTTCTTAAAGTTTGTATTCCCAAATGTAATGCCATGAATTGTGGAATGTTTTCATTATTCAGTCTCAGATAACAAACACCCCAATTATTGGTGGTAGATGGCAGTTATATGCATTACTCACTCACCACTACTTTGCATTAAGAATGGTGCTATACATTTGTATGCCTTACCCTCCTCTGACTCAAGACACATACTCCTTTATCACGTTATGTTAAAATTAAGCAGACTGGATGGACCTCTGGCCATTTTATGCCATCATGGTCTATGTTTCTATGCAACTACTGTAGGACATACAAACTATTAAGAAAAATTAACTTTGAAGACATTCACTAGCACTAAACATTGTGGGCAATGTACATAAAAGAAAAGACAAAAGTCCAGTTAATGTAGTGGCACCCCTTAAGAAAGGGTCTCCATTAACTCAGCTGCAGGGTATTTGCTTTAATGCAGGGAGTGCTTGTGGATTCTGGTTAATAAAATCTGATGCTACCCCTTAAAGAACTCAGCAGTTAAAGGGATGGTGTGAAATGGCCTCTCCTGCTAGGGTAGTACAGAGGTCTCCTCAGTTCAGAATACAAGGACTATTTATAATCTTATTTTGAAAATTATGAATGAACTAGATATTATCAACATATGTTTCAATTGCTACAAGTTTTAATGCTTACTGTTGGAGTGGTAATGAGAGACTGCGACAGGATGAGCAACAATTGAAACAAATTAGGTAATTATCTTAATAGAGTATGTTGAGTAGTGGTAAGCAATGCAAAATCATTAAAATCACCACATGTGGAATTGTTAACTGATGAAAGGAAGAGGAAACTTTACTTCAAACCATATTAAATTGTATTAATCAAAATCCACCTACTGTAAATGTTTTCCTACACCCAACTTTGGACTCTTATTGTAAACACAATTTTAACCAGACCAGGTAGTTTTCCATGTGCTTTAGAACATTCAACTGGACAGAAAAGCCTATGGAATGTGTAGATTTAAGGGATGCAAACAGGATTCAGGAATGCCAAAGGCATATGCAACAATTTCTGAAGGGCCATATATACAGTACCATTTTAATAACATTTAGGTGCTGACCTTTAATTCGGATATAAGTGTGTGTGTGTGTGTGTGTGTGTGTGTGTGTATGTGTGTGTGCATGCATGCATAATTAACATGCAGCTTTGCCTTGACCCACATGACACCTAAGACCTCATCACAACTGAGGACACAGCTGTTAGAAAATTATACGAGGTTAAAACCATGACATGCTATGGTTTGCCTTGAATGTCTGAGTGCAAGCAAACCTCGTAATGCAAAAATGCTTTAGTAAAAGGGTGTTTTAGTTGTTGGAACTGCAGGCCATAGATAATTAGTAGTGTAAAACTATCTTACTACAAGCTGCTTCATAATCTGTTACAATGTGCAGAAATATCCTACAAGGATGACTGTGATACTATACTGCAGAGAAACCAAAGTGTATAACTTTACCTACCAAAACTTTGCAGCCTAGCAGTTTGTGTGTGCATGGTCTTTCCTTTGCCTTAATTATAAATGTTTGAACTACTGTGTTTAAAGAACAACCCTTTGTTTTATCATATTAAAGATGCCCATTGAAGCAGTGTGTTTACCACTGTCCCACTGCATCACATGAATTTACATCAGTCTTATCAAGCAAAGCTGGCAATGACCCCTGTACTCACAGAAGGCAGTACATGCACATCGAACATTAGAATTTGCATTTAAATGGAGATGTTAAAACGTATATTGCCAGTTTTCAAGCAGCAGGGTTTTTATCAGCAGGATATAGTCAGTTTTAATCCATATATAATCCCAAAATTAAAGGAATGCACTCAGGTCACAACCTTATACTTGGCAAAAATAAAATCATTTTAAATTGAGCGGTCATTACTTTAGGCATTATATAGAATACTTATTTTTAAAATAATTTAGCTGAAAGATATTTTAAAAGAAAATGTTTTGAGAACCCTCACATAAATGAGCATTATGTAGCATTCTGTATGGGTATGCAGACATTATCAGCTTGTAAAACAATGCCCAGGTTCACGTTTTCTAAATGTGCTTTGTACAATTTTTTTTAGGGAAAGCTAATTGGGCAGTAATAATTTCACAGATGAAAGCCTGTGCAGGAAAACAGGTAGCACACGCTCATCAAGTCATTGCCTTCTTGTTTTAAAGATGTCTTTTCAGGTCTTAAGGACAAGGACAAGACTAGCTATTATTAGAGCTTTAAGGCAGCATGAGAACTGCACCTGCTCCAGTACAGGTTAAAATAATGGTGTCTCAGCACTGTGTTGCTCTCCAAGGGGCACTTCTTGCTTCTGAGAGGAAGCACAGTGAAATAAACATTGCCTTGTGAGAAACGAAGCCTACAAAGAGGCAGTGCTTTGTCATGTTGTATTCTGTTAACCTTTCTTCAAGACCTTGCTTTAATAGAGCAAAACAACTGACTTAAACAGCTACTACTCACAGTCACCTCTGCAGTGCTGTCAGTATACAGTTTGTTCCATCATTAGATTAGATTTTATTTTATTTTTAGAGTCCCAGGGCCAATTCCTGCCAGCTTCAGCAGGAGAAATTGACAAGTTATCAACTAAAGCCTTTGATGGTGACTTTTTATCTGGTCCGGGGCTACGGAGTAACAACACAATGCTAGAAAAACAAACAAAATTAGTCTGGGGCAAAAATTATTATTTCAGGTTCACGGGTTATCCCATATCAGAGGAGCTCTGAGACTTGACTTTGGGGTGGCAATGAAAGGGCAGCCATCAGCCACAGAGCAGGCCATAGCATAGTGCAAACTGTGCAGTCATACAGGGCCCTAAGTAAAGAGGACCGCCCAAAATCCTCAGATACTCACCTCACTTTTTATGTTTTCTATGTGTTTCTGGCTCATTTTCAGGAATGATTTTGTTAAGTATGTGTATATGTGTATCCTTAATAAGCAAATTCTAGTTCTGGAGATGTGCAAGAGCTGGTAAGAATTCTGCATAAAACTGAAGAGGGAGACATGAGTTGGCAACTGTAGATATAAGGATATTTCTTGAACTCTTTACCCTTGTAATGGCACCCCTTTAAGATTTGCATGAAGCCCAGGGCCCACAAAGGCTGATGCTGCAAAGTCCCCAAAAACATTTATTTTATCCTGCCGCTTGAGTAGTGGGGTGCTTTACATTTGTTAATGTGGCTTGACTGCATTTTCACCAATCCTGCAAAAACACATTCTGTGAAATCCCGGGCACCAAATCTTAGGGACGACTTAGGAATATGAGTACTTCCCTGTGGAAGCTGTTTACTATAGATGTGAAACAGCAAACAATCTGCTCCTTCAGACTATTTACTGATATTAAAAATGACCCTCTCCTTGCCACTATTTCTACCGTAACTTCAGATCAAGAATTTTGTACCTAAATCTCTTCCTATCCACCTAACAGTTTTCTTGTTTGTTTTTTTGTTTTTTGCCAAGCTGTAGTGTGAGTCACCAGGTGTGGATTTTAATGAACCGTGGGTGAACTGGAAGGCACAAGGCCAACAGGGAAGTGCATTTATTCTCAAAAATGCACGTCCTGAAGTGAGTAATTGCACTTTTAAAGTGGAAATTAATTTTAATGGAAAAAGGTTTTATTTTTGTGTAGTTAGGCCGTTGCTAGGTAGATTATGTTAGGCTGGTGACAAACTGTGCATTTACTTGAAATTAATTAATGGTCAGGTGATGTGTTTTCAGCAATGAAGTTGCTTGTATACGAAGAAATTTTAGGAAATTCTGAAGTTAGGTTTTGCTAGGTAGATTAGGTTGGTAGTGAAGTGAGCATCATCTAGGGATTTAATGCATGTTCAGGTGATGCTTTTTAACTAAAAGTTTCTAGAATTTGTTCTGTGATTGAAAGTCTTGCAAAAAACTAAGGTAATGTAGACATTAGGGTTGAGGAGCATAAACAGACAAAATAGGAAATAATCAGTTGTGGGGTGTTTCCTAGGGTTGTCAGTATATATAAATATTATATTCATTGAAAAACTATGAGCAAAAAGAAGAATTCACTAAAATACCACCAACAGCTTAATCTGGTTCAGTTTCAGTTGCTTACCATCTGTACCCCACGGTGCGCCCTGAAAAGGGACTTCTAGCCCAGTGGGCGCACGGGTCAACAAAATTCAACAAACAAACAAACAAATACCATATGCCATAGGAAACAGAACAGATACAAACATTAGGATAAAGGTTAGAGCATGGAGAAAAGCAAACAAAACAGCCAAAGGAGAGGATTGGGACAGATTTAAAAAAAAAACTAAGGAATGATCATAAAAGCAAATTAAAAGGGCAACAGCTATTTTTCAAGAATAAAACGGAAAACACAACCAATGCCTCTATGCACTGGAAAATTATGTTTTGAAGGCCCAAACAGATGCAGGAATGGGTAAATTTCTGAAAAGATGGCACCATTCAAACCCCAAAGATCGTAGAAATCCAATTAAACCAGTACTTTTTATACAGTTCACTTCAGTTTATTGCTTATACTGGAATGGCATGTGAGCAAAACTGCCCGTTTTCATATACATCCAGTTCTGGACAAATACATAGAAGGTTACAACAGTTGGGCAAAACAGCGTTGGATCACAGCTTGGGAAAACACTGACAATTGAGCATAACAAAGTCAAACAAGATTTGTAAAAACATAATCAATAATCGATGATCGATAAGTGTTGTACTGGGTAGAAAAAGACAAGGCGTGCAGGTAGATAAGTGCTTACACTATCATACTGGAGATCCAGTATCTGTATAATTTAAGAGGTAAGGGGTTAGCAACTTGAGGTGAAATTATGATAAATTACACTCCTTGACATAACCCCCAACACTAAAGTAGATGGCTACAATGAGTCTGATTGGACTCTGTATGCAGAAAGCAACAGTTGAAAACAGACCAAGTTTCCACTTCAAAGCAATAAAATATATAGAGAATAATACATATAGGAGTTGATATGGAGTTTTTACACACCCAAGTTGTGTGATAATATGTTTTAATATTATCACTAGCGAGGTGTGTAAAAACACCCATTCATTATGTTTATTTTATATAATAACTGGTACAAAAAATTTATTACAATTTCCACTACGAGAAGACCCGGGGCCCAAGGCTCCTACTTCCTTACTAGTAGGCACCCCTTTGCCGCTGACATCACATAACGTGCAAGCGTGGTAGACGTGCCTACCAGTAAGGAAGTAGAAAAGCGTTGCCATGGTCTCCACGATGCACTACGAGTGCTTTGAATCTGTTTACTGTGGAATGCGAGTGCTGCAGGGCTTCTTGCGCGAGGCTGTAAAGTCGTATCAACCCACGGGTTGATATGACTTTTCTCTGATCAACCTGCAGGTTGATACGACTTTACAGTACTTGAAAACTGGTTGATAACAAGGATCACCAGTTATTATAATGAAATACGAAATGAACTAAGCAAATTAAATGCAAACAAATCCCCAGGGTTAGATAATGTAGAAATAAGGTTCCTAAAATAGTACAGACTACCTATATCCAATCCTGACCAACCTCTTTCATTATCAACATTATTAATTTTATTTGATATAATTATCTTTTCATTGAGATTAAAGGCGCTTTACAAGTGAACAGAATTTTATAAAAACAGTTAAAATTAGCATATAAGACAAATGAACAATAAAATACTTTCCTGGTTAATTAATATTAGGTCAGCTAACTCTAATCAGGTGGAAAGGCATTCCTGAATAAAAATGTCTTGGTTCCCTCTTGAAAGCTTCTAATCTTGTAATCTCTCTCATAGAATGAGAGATGGGAAGTTCAAAGGGTTGGTGCCATATAAGAGAAGTGTGGGCACCAGATGTTGTTCATTACACTTGGAACTTCTAAGAGTCCCTTGTCAGTCATGCAGAGGGGACGGAAGGATAGCAGGGCCATAAGAGGTCTTGCAGGTAGCCAGGCCCCAGACCGTAGGGCTTTATAGGTCAGCAAACTGAACTTGAAGGTTGATCCGCCACCTAACTGGCAGCCAGTGCAGAGAGCACAGCACAGGTATAATGTGATACAATCTCAACAGACCAGTCAACAACCTGGCTGCATTCTGCACAAGCTGCAGGCAGTGAAGATCAACCATGGACAGCCCCAGGAAAGCTCATTGCAGTAATCGAGCAGCGACATCATGAAGGCATGGACTAGTGATGGCAGATCACCTGGGGTATTAGGTGTTTAATCTTGGCGATGTTTCTCAGAAGGTAAAAACATTCTCATCCACAGCCAACATCTGAGATTTAAGTGTCAGGCCACAGTCCAGAACAATGCCAAGATTTCTCACCCGACAGAAGTGAGTAACTGGGAGTCCCCAAGCCTAAGCCGGAGACTCGACCAGATTGCACGCTACCCTTGGGCAGCCAGGTTCCACCACTAGTACTTCAGTCTTATCTGGATTCAATCTCAACCAGTTGGCCCTCATCCAGTCTTGGATCTCAACAAGGCACTAATTAAACACTGAGACCACATCCTGCTGCTTGGGCTCAAAAGACAAATATAGCTGAGTGTCATCCACATAGTAGTGAAAACTCAGCCCATACCATCTTATAATGTCCCCTAGTGGTAGCATATACACTGAGAACAACAAGGGAACAAAATGGAGCCCGCAGGGACCCCACATGGCAAGGGCAGGGATGCCAAGGAAAAATCCCCGACACTACCCACTGCATCCTATCAGTGAGGAATGATTGAAACCAGTTGAGGATTGTACCAGCCAGTCCACAGTAAACCCGTAGGTGCTCCAGCAATACCCATGACCCATGGTGTCAAATGCAGCTGAGAGATCAAGGAGAATAAGGATGGAACATGTTCCTCCATCCCTCACCACCAGAAGATCATTAAGCACCTGAACAAGGGCGCTGTCAGTACTGTGCCTTTTCCTGAAACCCAGTTGGAGAGGGTCATAGATGTCATGAGTTGACAAATGGGTCTCCAGTTGAAGGGCAACTACCTTCTCAATAACCTTTCCCACAAAGGGTTAGCGAGCAATCTGGATCTAGTAAGCTTTCTTTAGGAGTGGTCTTACAACTGCCACCTTCTGGGACCCAGGAAAGACCCCTGTCACTAGGGAACACCAGATTATCCTAGCCAGGACTAGGCCGATGACCTCAACACTGCCTACTAAAAGGTATGTTGGACCTGGGTCCAAACTACAGCAGGTTGGCCTCAGCGCTTGGATTACCTTCACAACATCTGTGACTGCCAACTGGTTGAAGTTGAACCAGACAGACTGAATGCCCACGCTCTCCAGCTTACCATTGCATGCCCCACTAGAGGGTGCTGATCAAATCCCGACCTGATGGAAGCAATCTTATCAGCAAAGAACAGAGTGAACTCTAACAGAAGCCTTATAGAAGGAACATACCGAAGATCTGGAAATGCACCAAAGTGGTCCCATTCTATTAGAGAGGAAGACCAAATGACCCCTCTTACTACAGACCCACAACCTTACTATCCATCAATTCAAAACTGTTTGAAAAGATTGTTTATAAACAATTATCCAGGTACCCGAAAATTACAGCCTACTAATGGTCCACCAGTAAGGATCCAGGATGGGTAGATCCTTTCACAGCTCTTGCAGGCTTCATTGGAGAGGTTAGCAGAGCACTGGATGAAGGGATTTGGTTAAGTGTTGTACATGGACATCTCAAAGGTGCTCAGCATGGTGGACCACAAAATCATTTAGGAAGACTAACGAAAATGGGAGCAGCAGCTGTAGCAACCACCTGGTTTGCATCTTACTTAATAAACCACAGGCAATCAGTGGCCATAGGCAACATGCTATCAGAGGTGAAGTATCTATCCAATGAAGCCCACAGGGATCAATATTGAGTCCCCTAATATTCCTGGTTTCTGTGAATGCCCTCCTGGATACAACACTGTTGCTCAGAATACTTAAAAAACTATGCTGATGACACAGACCTCATAGCAAGAGCAACAGACTTCTCCCAAATGGAGAAAAAAATTAAATTGAACTTTGATATACACAAAAATGGTTTGCACTGCTAAGATGGTACTGAGTGGGAAAAGACCCAGTTCATGATCTTCTGTAAAAGGAACATGAATTAGAGACAGCAGCAAGCTAACAATATGACTCCTAGATGGTACTACTATAAAGAAACAAATGATTGCAAATGCTTGGGAACAGGCATAGAATAATACCTTAAGTTTTGAAAACATATTAAAACTGCTGTCAATAAAGCAAATGCTATGCTGGAAGCCCTCTGCCATAATGCCTATGCCATACCAAACAAGCTCTGGCCAGAGTTGATAGGTTCGTAACTGAGGAATTTGGGTAAAAATATTGAAAATTACCAAAGTTATGAGTCTGCATTTGCAAAATGTAACATAGGCTCATAACTTTGTTGTTTTAATATTTTACCAAATCTCAACATAACCTTCTTATGATCCTACCTCATGAACATCGGCAGAGAAAAATTCAACTCCTGCCTGAAAGGTGATTTCCTGCAGGAACACAAAATCACCTTTCAGAATGTGAAAAAACATTCATGAGGTACTGTAAAGATATGGCTATGTTGTAAATTTGGGGTAAAATAATGAAAATTATCAAAGTTATGAGCCTGCGTTACAAAATTCAACATAGACTCATAACTTTGTTGGTTTTTAAATAATTTTACACCAGATTTTCAACATATAGCCTTTTATGACCCACCTCATGAACAAGGGCAGAGACAATTTTCAACTCCTGCCCAAAGGGATTTCATGCAGGGCCGTAAAATCACCTTTTTGGCAGATTTGCCTAATGACAGTGTAATTGCTCATGAGGCGGGTCCCAAAAAGGTATGCTGAAAATTTGGGCCAAAATATGAAAAAATTGCCAAGTTATGCCACTAAGTTCAAACCACCATTGAAATACATTGAACCGCATACCTATTGTCCCGGACTTCCCCAAGAACTGACATACTCATTACTGGTGGGTGCTCAGATCAGCAATTAATTTATTACTTGATACAACCCATATGTCACATGTTTTCTTTAAGTCATATTTACAATTCAGAAGATGATTGGTCACAAACCTTCCAATCATCTTCCATCTTACTAATTTTTCTACATCCTTTTTATATTTATGTCCATTTTCATTTATACCATAGTTCAAACATTAAGTTATTCTCTTTATTATATAATCAAGTTTCTTTTGTCTTCTCACCCCCAGATGTAGAATCTGGGGGCCATCTCCTTCTTATTGGGAGGTAACAGTGTGAAACCATTACCATTTCTTCTCCTCCATTGTTGTTGTTCTCTATTTGTGCATGTTCTTTCCCCTCCCTTTCCCCTCCCTCTTGCAAGATTTGTATCCTCCTTTCCACCACTAGGTCATCTCCAACTCGCGTTGGATGACTACCTTCCCCCTGAAGGGATCTTCCCCATTATCCTAGTTTTCTTCTCCATTCCTCAATACTCCCATCATTTCTGTGTTAAATAGATCTACCCCTATGTCTGACAAATGTACCCCATTTAGTCTGTAAAATCAATCCTCCTTTTCATCTATGCCTCCCTAATGACCATGTCCCATTGGGTATAAACCATGTACCTATCTTTCTATTTATCTTCCTTCTCACTCTGTCCATTGCAAGTGGCTGAGTATGCCTCCAGACTCTGCAGGGGCACCATATCTGACCAAGTCAGAGTTGCTTGTGGCCACCACCTCTTTATTATACTTACATCATATTTGATTTGTAGATAGATGTCCAGCCATGGTCTGGACCCAATGTCATTCCTCTAAGTGTATAATAATCATGTCCAGCAGCAGTCGTCTCTGTCTCTCATGTCTCTCAACGTCGGGAGCAGTTGGGCCCATTTCATGCCACTGGTGCCCTGCCAGACCACCCAGCATTGTCTGGGGTCTTGATATAACTGCCTGCCCCCTTCTTTTTGGATGTTCTCCTTTCTGCCTAATAAATGTAGGAGTGCCCACATATCCATACCTCCAGTTTCCGCCCTGTACCTGCTGAGATATCAAAGCATGTTTGATTAACATTAGGGCTGTTTTGTTGCCTTATGTCCTACCCTTTGCTCCCCTTAAGTCCTTGTAACCTGCTATCCCCACCCCTCCCATACTTAACCTGTGACTACAACAAGGAAACATGGTTAATCAATTGTTCAAAGGTCTTATATATCGTTTATAGCAATCAGACTTCCAATGCCTGCTCCTTTGTACTTGTTGACTGACCCTCCTGCTGATGCAATTGTGATGCCATCCCAATTCTGAAAGAATGTGAGGAAAAGTTCTTGGGGTTCTCCCCAAAATTGTATGCACTTTTGAGGACTGCTGTTACTAGATAGCCTGTGGCTTTCCTCCAATCCTCATGAATAAAAAGTGTCCTTTTGTGTACTACACACTGTGTCATAGGCCCACAGTGCCCGACTGGGAAAATGGCTGCCTCGTGGATTTTTTCTAGGCTTATCAAGCACCATTGCTGTCCTGATCTGTCTTTGACTTCCTGATCCATATGCTAATTGTGTCCTGCCATGTTATGTCTTCCATTTCTATCCCCCACCTGTGCTGCCCCTGTCGTGTCCCACTACTTCATTCACCCTCAGTGCCCCGTGGTACATTGTTGTAAAGATGGTCTGAAATAGCAAGCTTTCCTTTTCTAATTGACATATTGCCACCGTTGCCTGCCCTAGGCCTCCCATCAGTCTCTGTGACACTGGCTTTCTCTCATCTCTCCCTCTTGTCCCTAACCTTCCCCATCCCTGGGTCATCTGTCTTACCAACATGGTTTTAGTTGGGTCTCTCCATTGTCTTAAATTATAAACTATGCTGATGGCCACTAGGTGGACCCCTATTGTTGCATGTGCCATTCCCTTTTCCACTGGTGCACTATGTACTTTCCTACCTGATCGTCCATCGACTTACCCACTTACTTCCATGTTGTGCTGTTCCCTGAAAGTTTGGAATGCTCCCCATGCCCTTCATGGCTCTGAGTGTCCTGGGGGACCAAGGTTGTGAAACAATACTTGGCACCTTCAACCAACTTCCCAAATGTCCTCTGATATGGGCGTCTTGCACCTCTGCCTTTGGTGCTGAGGCCCAGAACCTGTCCAGCTGAAGACAGGAGGCTGTCAGCTATTGTGTTTTGGATCCCTCATGTGCCTAGCCCTAAATGTCATGTTGAGTTTATCAAGCCCTGCAGTACTAACTGTCTCAGTACCTGTAGCACCAGCCCAGTTGATGTCCCACCTGTTGTTGAGGACATCCACTACTTCCCTGTTATCACACCAGAATGTCACTTTCTGATTCCACAGCTCTGCTCCCAACTAATGCACATGTCCATATTGGTATGATTTCGAGTAAGGTGATGTCTCTGGTCAGCCCCAGTTTCACCCAACTCTCTGGCCATGCATTGAGAACCACTTCCCTGCAATAGCCCCATACCCAGTCCCCAACAGCATCTGTATACAACTCCAGGTCAGTGTTAAATACCCATTTGTCCTGCCAGAATGATGTGCCATTGAATGTTTTCAGAAATACTTCCCATATTCCCAAGTCCTCTCTCATGTCCCTAGTGATGTCCACCCAGTGGTGTGCCTAGTCGCCCCCGTGTGGCATGAGCCAGCTGCCTGGTGAATGCCCTCCCAGGGTTGATGGACTGGCAAGTAAAACTGAGGTGTCCTATCAGTTGCTGTGCCTATTTTAGTTGTTTCTCCATCCTACTCTGTGTTCTTGTAAGACTCCCTCAACCTACTCACCTTTTCTGTAGTAATCCGAAAACTTCCTTCCTTGCATCTATTTCTATGCCTAGGAATTTGATGATCCTGCTGGGACCCTTTGTCTTTTCTGGCACCAAAGGGACACCCAACTCTTTGCAAAGTGCCTGAAACCTCTTGAGCATCCCTTAGTCTTTTCCCTCCACTCCTATGAGTAGGAAATTGTCCAAGTAGTGTAGCACTGTCTTGTGCCCTGACTGCCTCTGAAACATACACTGCAGGTAGGTACTAAACAGCTCAAAGGAGGTGCATGCCATGGAGTAACCCATGGGCATGGCTCTGTCAAATAGTATTCTCCATCTAGCTTAAAACCCAGCAAATCCCAATCTAAGGGAAAACTGGCAGGAGCCTGAATGCTGCCTCGATGTCTGTCTTTGCTAACCACGCCTGTGGTGTGGCCCTGATAATTTGTACTGCTTCCTCCAGAGTGGCATACGTCACTTTGAGTGTTTTTCATCGATGTAATCATTCACCGACTCCCCTTCTGGGAAAGATAGGTGGTGTATCACCCTAAATTCCCCTGTTGTTTCTTAGATACCAAACCTAGGGGAGATACCCTTAGGTTGTCGAGCAGGGGAGCCTGAGAAGGCACCCTCTATCCACCCTGCCTCCTTCTCTTTCTGCAGTTTAAGCTGCAGAATATTCTCTTTTCTTTTACTGATCCTACGTCCTTACTTTCCCAGTATGTCCTAGGACCTTGACAGTGTAGACTGAACCCCCTTTAAACCTCGAGCAGCTTTTCACTGCTTCCTGGTCTGTGTGCCCTTCTAGGGCTCCTTCTCACTTCTGGATGTCGATTGGTGTCCTTGCCATGTCAAATATGTGTCCCTCCTGTTCCAGTCCTTGTAGTTCTTGTATCACAATTTTTGGCCACCCCTCCCAAACCTTCCTCCCTAAAACCTCTGGAACTTGCCTGTCCCCTAAAACCCCTGGTCCCCCAAAAGAGATGGTTGGAAGCACCCTGTAACACATTGAATTGCCCCCTGCCACCCAGTTTGTCCTACATTGTGAAGCTGGGTGGGTCCCCGCATTTAGAGCAAGCATGTTGAAATCTACACTGTGGCCAGGAGCAAAACACTCGACTGAAACCCCAACAACATTTTTGTAACAATGTGGTCTTCTTCACCCCTTCCCCATCTGGTGTGGACTGGTCTGTAACATAGTCTGTCCTCAGATCTAACTGTTTGGTATCCCATCTAACATCTCCGTAGGCAGCCATCCTCTGTCTGAAGAACTCAACATAGTATATCCACCCAAAACTTCCTTTTGCTTTAGCCCTACTTATGATTAGCTGAAAAGTAATCAACGGAATTCAAAGTTCAGGCTTTTCTCCATGACTATTGCTGCATATGTGGCAAAACCCACAGATCAACTATCCCATGTCTTGCCTTTTGTGAATTTGTGTTCCTCTATTTTACCTAGTAGGATTACTGCAGCTGCCATCCCTGCCTTCCGATGCTCTCCTTTTCATCATATTTCATCACTGCTTCCTGCTTGCTAATGCAAAACATCCACATACTCTCCCTTCCATAGCTTCTCTTTTGTTGCCATGGGGACGTGCTCTCCTATTCTCATCCCGGTGACCCTATGTCCCTTGATCCCCCTGGAAGTGTTCCTGCTTCCACTGTGTTCCCAGCCCCTCCCTTCTCCTTTTCCTGATTTGATTACCCTAGTGCTTTTTCCAATTGCCCTAGACCATCCTGCCCCATAGCTGTGATCATTTGCTCCACGTATTCCTTTATGCTGCTGCTCACATTTCCATGAATGTTACCTGGTGATGGGTGTGGCAAGGGGCCTCTGACCTCAGGGCCTGCCCTCCCAATGGGTCTGGCATTTCCAGCATTGGTCCTGGTGGAGTGGGTGTCCCTGGTATTATTGGGGCGGGTGGCACAGGCACAGGCACTGGATCAGGGATTTCAGGAGTCGGTGGAGCAGCTGGCAGAGGTGTGGGGACACTGGCTCCAGCCTGACGGGCTTACTGGTCTGGATAGTGGTCTTTTGGACTAGGTGATTGAGTCGGCCTGTGCCCCCTGCCACTGTTCCCTGCCTTGCCCCTTCCATTTGTCCTTTGACCCCCGGTGTCCATATGCTCCACCAACTCCAATACCTTATTGGCCATCTCCTCCAATTCGATTGCCATATAAGCTTCTTCCTTGGTTGGCTTGTTCTTTTTCAGGGCCATTGTCCCTTTGTTCCTATTGGTAAGAAACTGCTATAAAAGAAATGAACATGTTAATATGCCAGCCCTGTTGACTTCTTGTCCAGTCCGGTATCTGGGTGCCCCCCTTTGGTGAGTCCACCCCCCATCCTTTTCTTTCATTCTCCCGATTTCTTGCTCTCTGTGTCTCCTAATAGCCCTCGTGGCATCTGTGATGCCCACTTGTCTCATGCCCCCCACCTGGTCTGGCTCTCCACTAGCCAATATCCTTGTCCTCCCCCATCCTTCCATTACGCTGGTTGTCACCACAGAGGCATTAACCACATCAAACTAACCAAGGGAATTAGAGGGAGGAAGGCAGGAATTAAAACATAGCCCATCAAGAAAATATATAAATTTCTTTTTGAAAATAATGTAACCAGAAGAAAACCAGGCAAGCAAATAGCATAAGCAAGAAACATTAATAATGTGCAATATCCTGAAACAATTCATATCACCAACCACATGGGAGGCCGTTTTCATAAACTTTTGTTGGCCCCTTCTGTTCCCCCACCTCACGATGGCCTGAATCATTTGGATTATTGTGCCCTTTGGAGTAGAGCCTCAATTTCCTTTGCTTCTCCATCTGCAGCCTTCCCTACTCAACATTCCAGCAATCTGTCCCAAAAACCTCAAGGAACCCCTGATGCCCCTTCCGGCCAAACCACCCCAGGTCCTGCTCGTATGCCTCCTTGGGCCCTGAGGCATGGCGTCATCTAAAATGGCATTGGTGCACTTCCTTGAGCCCAGTACACTTCTTCTCAGTGATTGTCTGCCCTTCCAGCCAAAATATGGGCCTGTGCTTCCAGTTTCCTCTACTCTTTCCTTCCTGTGCTGTCAAAAATGAAGCCTCTGCACCCCTGTCACGTCCTTCCCAAACTTGGAAAATGCCTCCCTCCCCAGCCATGAGGCCACGTGCTGTTGTCCTTAAAACAGGGCCTCTAAGCTCTTTACCACGTGGCTTGGCCTTCTACCTGCAAAGCTTCTGGCCCGCCCTCTCTTGCTTCATGCACTCACTGGCTAATGCCACCTTGCTGTCCCTGCCTTGTAATATCACTATTTCCTTTAATAGCTTATAATTGAAAGGGGCCCAGCAAACATAAGCATTCTTCCTTTTAACAAAACCAGGCCTCTCTGTCCCTGCCACTTCCTTCCTATCTTTATGGAACTGCCACCCCTCCCTTTGGCCACGTGGCATGACCTCACAAGGAAAGCTTCTGGCCTGCCCTCCCATGCGGCCTGTACTACTTGGCACCACTTTTCTCTCTACCTCCCACTAGGATTCCTTTAGTCCTCCTTTTGTCTCTTAGCCACCAATGCTGTTTCTCCCACCACACCTAACTGCAGAGTTTTTCTGCGACTTGAATCTACCCATTCAGCCTCTGGGCTGGCCCCAAACCTGGCAGTGTAAGATCGGAGGGCAGCTGTAATTCAGCATGCACTGCTGCTCAAAACACCCTCCCGCTGCTAAACTAGTCGCCCCTTGCTTGTTGCCTCCAGATCATTTTAAACCTTGCAGCAAAACATTCCTAATGTCACATTGTGCTCAAATCAGTTAAACAACCCCTCCTTCTTCAAGCACAATACCCTCCTTTAGTATTTTATGTGGCCTCCCAACTGCCTTGGGCCTACCTGCCGTGTGGAGCATTACCAGTTGGGTCACTTCTCTGTTCATCCTTCATGAGCTTGACGTAGATCCTTCATTTGGTGAATAACAACTTCTTGGCTAACCAAAGTGCTAGTTAGTTCAGAATATCTTTCAAAATTGTAATAATTAAAAAGTGCCAAATTATTGGCTTATAAAATTGCTAGTTAGCAGAAAGTGTACTACAACATGTAGTAATTCAAAGTATCAATTTAAGTACCAAATGTATATCTTTCAGTAAATTAAATCATTTTAAATTAAATCCTTCAATGCTGATCTGATGTGCTGCTCTCTGTTATAAAAACTGGACAGTAGCAAGCTAAAGAGGCCTCCTAACCCTCTGCAACCCCTTAAGAACCCTGTTTTGCCCCACTTTTTCCTGTCCCATAGACCAATCTGATTGCTCTCCCTCTCCTTTTGTGATGTTCACCACCTCTTTTCCTGCCCTCTTTTCTCTGAGTCACCACCATAACCACCCCCTTTCTTGAGTTCTCTTCCTCTCCACCCCCTCCCTCCCTTTATATCTTATAGACTTTTTCCCAGGTCTTTCTTGGCTGGTCCCCAGGACAATCTGGTCTGCCCCTCAAAGGCAATCTCCATTTCTTCAGTTCATGGTCTGACTTTGAAGAGTAAAGACGTATCTGCGATGACAGCATTGGACCCCTAAGTAAAGGCTTGGTGGGTGTGAGGGGCTACTGAGTGGGAGGGTCGGGTGGGGGGACAGTAATGGTACAAAAGACATTGATGGACGGTTTTCTTTTTGCAGGTTTAAAAGGAAAAAAACAAGGAGGAGTCCAGCTCGTGACATGGGGATTTGGCACCCAGTGTCACTTTTATGCTTCTGGGAGGGTTGCAGGGTGGTGGGTGCTGAGAGGGAGGGTCAGGTGGGGAGGAAACACCAAAGAGTCCAGATTGCGACACTGGGGATTGGGCACCCTCTGTGTCACTCTCATGTTTCTGGGATGGGGTTGGTTGCTGAGAGGAGGGTCAGGTGGGAGAGGGCAATATCTATTAAAAAAAGCAGTATTCCTGATCCTAACACTGGGATTGTGCACCCCAGTGTCACTCATATATTTCTGGTGGGGTGTGGGGTGGTGGGTGTTGGGAGGGTTGGGTGGGGATATCTATAATTAAAACTGTTTTTGGTGGTCACGGTGGAACAAGGCACACTCCACCATGACTGAGATGGATGCTGGACGTTCTTTACATGCACTAGTAGTTACGCATGTGCAGATACAGTTTGTGGCCATCTTGGACACAGAAGAGTATGCGTATTCACCATGACTTCCAAAAATAGTACAGTACACTAGTAATGAACAGAACAGAGTGGAGTGCTTCATGGACACAGAGGTGACTGTGAAGCATTTCCACACTGTTGCTTGTCAGAAAAAACTATTTTCAATAGCAAGAGGTCTGCAGGGCTCCTCACTGCAACCCTAAAAGCAAGACTTGTCCTTGTCACTCAGCTGCTGCTCCCCATTTTAGTGTATAGAAACAGAGCCTTCCCATTCACAAACAAGCAGTTGCTGGTGAGACTTGATAGAACATATTTCAATGTGCAAAATTAATTCTTAGATGGCAATACAGTATGCACTATTGTGTAATGTTTAAAACATAAAAATCTGGGATTCCTCAAACTAAGAAAAAGAAGTCCAGGCAAATATAGCCTACAAAATAGTCAAGTGCCTGACCACTATGTACTAGCGACTAGCAAATAACTTCTCAAATAATAAATACTGCATGCAAGAGGTTACAAACAGAGGCCTCCATAAAACCAGCGCTCGAATTAACTATGGAAAAATGAGCCTAAAATATTTCATTCCATGACCTGGAACTCCTGGATTCCAAATACCAGAGAGTAAGTCTTCTTACTGCTAACAACATGACTGTGTGGTCACTTAATAAGTGCAAACCCTTCCTAATTAACTGCCATGATACCTGTCCAAATGTCCATTGTGTATATCTTGTTCATGTTGTTACTGTAACTGAAGTAACCAACATAACGTACTGTAACTGTTATAACTAATGTAATGTATCAAACACAGGACAGCTTTGAAAGTAGGGATGGATAGATAGATAGATAGATAGATAGATAGATAGATAGATAGATAGATCGATCGATCTAGTCTGGTACTGGGTGACTGCCAGCTGAGGACCTCCAACGGATGCGTAGTTTGGGCGTTATCCTCGATGAGGATTGACCTTGAAGTCCTGGGTGCCACCTGTGGTCAAGACCTCATTCTACCATGTGAGGAATATCGCTTGGATTAGGCACCTGGTTCTGCCCGCAACCTTCCAACTTTGGTCCATGCCTTTGTGACCTCTCACCTGGATTACTGTAATGCCCTCTACCTAGGGCTACCAGGTTTTGATATCCACGCTTGAAGCCAGTGTAGAGCAGGCGAGCCAGGTTACTGGCTGGGCTTTCTCGATCTAGCCACGTTATTCCTGTGCTGCATGTGCACTGGCTGCCAGTCAATGGCGGATCACGTTTAAGGTCGGCTTGTTGACCTACACCCTACATGGACAGAGTCTGAGTTACCTGCAGAGTTTCCTTGCCCTGACCACCCCTCCATCCCTTCATTCTGCCAGTGAGGGATTGCTAGAGGTTCCCAGGGTGCAGTTGAAAACATCTGGTGCTTGTTCATTTGACTTTGTAGTGCCTACCCTGTGGAACACTTTACCTCGTTGTGTTTGAGACTGCCAGACCATGGAGAGTTTCAAAACTGCACTAAATACCCATTTATTTAATCTTGCGTTTGTGAATTATTGAGAATAATCAATTGGTTTGAGTATACTGGATTTTAATCTCTGTTTTAAAGTTTTATGATTTTATAACTGTGCAGCGCTTTGATACCTGAATTGTGCTTGATAAATACAAATTATTATTATTAGATAGCTAGATAGATAGAAAGAAAGACAGACAGACAGATATACATAGATACATAGATACATAGACAGTGTCGGCAGATATGGTAGATTATGCGTGTATATATATCTTTGTAAAACACTTTGTTAATGTTGGGGCTCAGATTAAAGTGATAAAATAGGAAAATGAGGTGTTAAGGTTCCCAACCCTAACACCCCACCCTGAAGCAGCAAAGGAAAAACCACTATGACTTCACTGCTCATGAGTCTTCACAAATCAGGCCTGGGTATTTCTTGGGGTTGTCAACCCAACATTCACACTATTCCTTCAGCAAATAAGCTCAGATGTGCAAAGATTACGAGAATGAGGGTGAGTGTAGGGATGGGCAAAGTCTACCAACTTCTCGATGTGGAGAATTTTGTGAATAATGTGGTATTTGCGAAGTAAACCACATTGCGAAGTAAAATCTTGCCTTTATAACTTTACAAAATCCCCATATTGCAAGCAGCAAAATGCCATTTCGCCTGAGGGGTTTTAACGCCACCATAGTGGTAGATCCTATGGTGAATTTTGCAGTGATTCATGGGATAAGCAGGTCACATGGGCTCTATATCAACTTGCACAGCCTCACTTCAGTGTAGTGTATGTAGTGAAACCTGGGTCTCAATTTTTCAAAGGTGGGCGCAAGGCTTGCAGCAAGCCCTGCATCTGGTGCAATGGAGTTCGCAGATGCACCAAACACCTTGGATGCAGCACAGTCCAATTTTGCAGGGTGTGATGTAGTTTGCGACAGTCAACCCTTTTACTGCACATTGCACCCAGTCTCTGCCACAAAGTCCCATTGAAGAAGTCACCGGGGATGCAAAGTTACAGCTGGGGGAGCTGCTGCAAGGGACTTGCGCTCGGAGTTGCGTCACGATGTTCTAAAATTGCAACTTCCTGGTGTTTGACGCAGTCGCCACTATGCTGAACTCCCAGCCACAAGTCCCTTGTGGCGTCCCAATGGGTTTGAAAATCAGGCCCAGGAGTTAGTTAGCTGACAGAGCTGTGTGTTTTAAACCTTTAAAAACATGTACGTTTGGACTTTTGAGTCCATATTTAGTCCATTCAGTGTCCTATTTCCTTGTGTGTCTGTATCATTGATTATTTATTGATTCTGTGCTAATTTTGTGTCTTAAATTAGTACTTTCGGTGTCTGTATTGAGAGACAGTTCAGAAGTGTCCTTCAGGGGAGGGGAGGATCTGTGCTGGAGCTCCACAGACCACAGTCTGAAAGGCAGTGTTGCCAACTATTGTAGGCTAGTGTGTAGTACTGCTTTGTTCAGTTGTGTGCACACAGTAATACTAATTGTGATTTTATTATTTTGTACTGTCTGCTGTGCATTTGGTACTTTCTTGGTGTTGAACAGTCGGTTCATTGTACTAAAGCATAACATTTTTTTTTTGAGGTACCTTCATTCTATGTATGTGCAGGCAAGGCATAGACAGGTTCTTGCACCAGAGTCAGAGACGTGAGTGTTAATTTTGAAATCCTTGTTGTTTACTGTTGCCTGTTGCTAGCTAGTTACTGCTGTAATCACCCCCAAAGAAGGTAGCGTTGTTCCACTGTTGAATTTCTGAACTGTTTGGTTAAGGTCTGGTGCCTGTGCTGTCTTGCTCAGTTGCCCCTATTTCCATCTTGAAGTCCCTCTTGTGGCTTTGCCTCCACCCACCAAAACAGAATAAATGTAACATTGCTGTTAAGCCTGTCTCTGCTGGCTGTTTAAATTGTTGTCATTGTAGTATGTGTTTCCCAGAGTACCTTAAATTATCTCTGTCCTGTGAGTATTTTAGCGTGCAAATGAAAGAAAAAATAATAAAAAGAAATTATTGCTATATTCTTCCATTGTACTGTCTCATGTATTCCCTTGAAGTTGTTGCTCACCCGCCAAAGGGAAAACATTTTTTGGGGTGGTGTATGTGTTTTTCTTTGGTGACTGTCTGTGTAGAAGAAAATACCCACAAAGAGGCAGTCTTGCAAAGCTGTTTCTGGCTGTGACGATGCTGCCAAGACACTTCTTTATTTGCTTCAAGGGTAGCAGTCCTAGTTGTGATGAGGCAGGTTCATCAGAGGCTAGCCCTGTTAAGGCTCATCATAGTACTAGTAATAAGCAGCATAAGGGAACTGGAGTAGTTCCTGCAAGTACAGGCATTAGTGTGGCTAAGTTTTTCTCTGCCAAATCCATTGGCATCAATGCTGGTGGGTGATGCTGGTGCCCGTAGGGAAGAGAGTGACTGCATGTTGGACAACAGGAGCACTATTGCAACAACCCATGAAAAGTTATCATGTGGGAATGTGGGTGAGTCAGAAGACTTGAGGGTAGTTGATGTCCCCAAAATAGTCAAACAACAGCCTGAGCATGAGTCACAGTGTCATGTTTCTACAGATCCCGATGTTAGAGCATCAAAACAAACACAGGGTGATGAAAAAGTGTGGATGATCGGGGAGGAGGATGTTCTCATATCTCCATAGGATAGCCTCATAAGTGAAGGTGTGGATGATGATGGTAGCGACCGTATAAGGGAACCTGAGAAAAAAAAATGAAGGTGGAAGTAGGGGAACAGGTCATTGGTAAACCATTCCCTCCATCCAAGTTCTTCTGTTGTAGCTGTGTCTGTGGATGACCTCAGAGTCATAGTAATAGACTGTGATGATGAGTCCAAGTCAAAGATTGCATCACACCAGAAGACATGCCTCAGACCTCCCATTTCAACCCCTCAAATATTGCAGTCCCCTATGCAGCACCACCATCATGTGAAATCTAGGGCATCAAAATCCCTGGTTTGGGATTTTTCATTCAAAATTAAAAGGATGAAACAGCAGCTATCTGCTAGCTTTGCCAAGCACGTGTGAGGCATGGGAAAAAGGATAGCCACCTTGGCACTGGGGCCAGCATACTCACCTCAAGACTAGGCAGCTGGCACTCTGAACTCAGCACCAGAGGGAAGCTGATGCTGTAGTGGGGCGTTCTCCTTATCAACATTATTGAGCAAGGTATCCCTTCCCAATTCACTGTAAATAGCAATGAAGATAAAGTTGTGAAGTAACCCCAGAGGATTACTACAGGCATAAGGAGGAGGATGACTTAGAATGTTCAAGTAGTGTTCAGAGTAGCAGTGGTGGTTTCATTATTTCAAGCCAATGTACAGCAGTCATTCTAGTACATAAACCCGGTCCTTAAAATATAAAATAAAATCATTCATTGGCTTATCAGCTGTGCACTCAAAGCTACCCTTCCATGCCAGTTCAAGAGCACAGGCTTTTAATCACGTCCAGGAAAAACCTTAAACAATGCAACCCACTTTGCAGAGCTTGTTCGAGCATCACAGTAAATACCCACCAAATCATGCTGTTGCATATAAACTCAATGCCACTATTGCAGAAATGCTTGCAATTGACCTGTTGCCATTCTCATTTGTAGAGAATGTAGGGTTCCGATGCTTTGTGGCCTGCGCCTGTCCAAAGTGGAAGATACTGTCCAGGACATATTTTGCCACCTGTGCTGTCCCAGAGTTATATAGTACTCTGAGTAAGACATTAAGACATGCCCTTCAGTATTCTGCATCACTGTACATCCACTTCAGTATGGATATGTGGACAAGTGGCAAAACAGTGGGTAGCTTTTATTTATGTATTACAGCCCATTGGGCACAGCTACCTGGGGTAGTCTTTGATGCTGGGATGGGAAAGAACTGTAATAGCAAGGCTGTGGTGACAGTAATCTTCCTGGTATTCCTCCAACCATGCTTGCAATGAGGAGGCAGCAGTGTTGCACACAGGTGAAAACATGTTAGAATTACTCCAGACTGAAATGGATGAGTGGCTGCACCCACTGTCCCTGAAAGCTGGCTTCATAGCAAATGATAATGGTTCAAATGTGTTGAAATATATCAGCAATGGTAGATTCGTGAGGGTTCCTGCATGGCACACTGTCTCACTCTTGTATTACATGAGTTTCTGTACTACCCAGAAATCAAGAAAATGTTAACTGTTGCCGCCGCATCTGCCCACTTTGCCATTTCAGGAAAGGCCCATGACCAGCTTGAAACAGCTGCAGATCCAAAACAACCTCCCTCAGCACCACCTCAAGCCTGAAGTCGTCACAAGATAGAACTCCACTCTGTACATGGCAGAGCACTTGTACAAGCAGTGCGCGTGAGCAATCGCGACGCTACCTTGTGATGCACCCAAGCCATGATACTTTGGAGCATCAATGTCTCTGACCACTGAGCAGTGGCGACTCATGGATTCCATAATCCTTATTCTGAGGCCCTTTGAGCATGCCACACAGTCAGTGAGTGGGGACACTGCCGCTCATAGTCAAGCCATCACACTGCTATGGGTGCTGAGGCAGACCTCGCTGAATCTCCAGCCTAGCCTACACATGGGAATAGATAGGTCAAGCTGTACATTACTCAAACACATGCTTCAAATATTAGACAGCAATAGACACATCTCAAGCATTCAGCAATCTCCCAGATTTAGAATAGCCACAATGCTGGGCCCATGCTACAAATATGGCATGTCATCCATACTTAGAGAGGGGGGCATGATCAGGTTCAAAATCTCACTAATCAGCTGGTCAGATTGGTTCATGGGGCACAGATGTCATGGGCAAAGTCCTGCAAGCCACAGCATATCCAGGATGATGGCCATGGTGTTCACAGTACCTCCATTAAGGTGGCTGAAAAACAAGTCTGAGTCATCAGGACTGTGGGCAGCGCAGAGCATGGTGGAGGCCTAGTTGGCAGAAAACAGGCATATGACCCTACTGGAGGATCCTCTGGTGTACTGGAGTGGCAAGGTGAATGAATGGCCAGCGCTGACATCAATAGCACTAAAATACCCTCAGCTGCCCGCCTCCAGTGTAAGTGCAGAGAGGGTATTCAGTTCAGCGGGAGCCATTGTGAGGGACCAGCATACTAACCTATCACCTAAAATGTGGGGATGCTGACATTTATAAAATGAATGAAGGGCACATTCCACCTAGGACAAGCACATCTGTGTTTCTACCCAGCCATGATGAGGGTGGTACTGATGAGGGAAAGCAGACCATCATGGTGCTAGCGACAAACTGAGTTCCACTGAGACTGAATATGTGCTTGTGGAAAAAGAATTCTAAGTGGGGACAACTCCAGCCTGAGTATCATGCAGGGCTGCTTCCTCACTGATGGGGATGAGGGCGCTGGTGGCAGTGCATAAAGACATTTTCATAAAAGCCCTTCTTCCTCTTCTAATTTTTGTGACATTTCATTATTTTTACCTTCTTTGCTTTTGCCAGCATTTCCCAGAATGTGTTCAGTCATTATTCATACAAATACATCTCACCTTGTAGCCACTGCTGCACGCTTATTGATAGAGAGAGCGAGATCCTGCCATTGTCCGTATAAGACACCACAGTCTGCCAGCCTGATTGCTGAGAGAGAGAACTCCTGCAATTGTCCAGTATAAGACCACAGCCAGCCTGCTTGTTGAGAGATCCTGCCTTTGCCAAATATAAGACACCACACCCCGCCAGCCTTCTTATTGAGAGAGAGATCCTGCCATTGCCAAAAATAAGACACCACAACCTGCCAGCCTGCTTGTAGAGAAAATGAAATGCCACAAACGATGTCCAGCCAGAAAGTAGCTGCATGATTGTTCTGCACGTGCCACTGCAAGAAATGCCTGCCAAGTATCTACTTGTCTCAAAATGCAGCTGCCAGTGTGACAAATACCACCAAGTCTGGATAGTTTTCTGCTTGTACAGCTTCTGCAACTGCAAAGAATCCTTAGCAGACTATTTACTTAGCTACTGGTTACCAGTGCCTCTCGTATATTACAACCATGCACATGAAGTATGTCACAGTCCTGAAGTTTGTGCTGCCACCGTAAGTTCATGTCCATGGAATCAGCAGTATTTATTAGTCTGCCACTAATGTACTACAGTCACGTTGTGAATAAATTTTGTTTTATTACATCATTATCTGTATGTTCATGATAGACTGTCTGCTAAATTTGCACCAACTATTTCAATTGTTTAGTTACAAATACGGTAGTGATAATTAATAATGACTCCTCATCATTAAGGCTGGACTATGTTTTCATATTCTGTACTTAATTTGTTGTGGTCGATGAATTTTGTCACATGTAGTTGCATGATATTTAACACATGACATGAGAAAAAGTAAGAGTAAAGTACTTCTACCACAGTGAGAAATATATTCCAATGTTTGGTCTTTCTGTATTTTCTTTTCCCTGCAGGTGTTTACAACCTGGCTGTCGAGTAAGCATCAATGCAGTATCAGACAGTAAACAGCCTTTACCTCCACAACAACATCGGTAAGTTATTAGTAAGTATCATTCTGATTTTCTGTGTATGTTCCTTGAATTTTGTTGTTACTGTTTGTTTTCCTTTTCCACAGCTGCACAGTATGCCATTATGGGCAAACAGAAGCTACATAATTTCTGTTTTTTCTTCACGGGTGACGGGTGTGCATAGTAAGAAAGAAGGTCTACAAACTCCTTTTGGGTGCATCTACGACAATGTTGTAGTTGGCTACATAATTTATGTTATCTACAGGTAAGTATGCTTATGATTTTCTCTTTATATTCATTTTATTTTATTTTCATGTTTTGTTTTCCTTTTCATAGGTGGAACATATTCAATGGTGGGCAGATACAGGCCACATAATATCTCTTTTTCCTACACAGCTGACGGTGTGATAATTAATAATGATGACTCCCAAGGACATATAAATATACAAAACATGTAAGTAGATCTAAGTCCTTATGAGTAGGATGGTGGTTTCCAATTAGTACTGTAGTTGACTGTCTTATGCTGCATGCAAGGGCATTTAGATAACAATTTCTGTTAGAGGCTGGGCTAGGATTAGTTAATTCTACTTGCTGTGGGAGAGTGGTGTGCAGAGGCTGTATAGGTAGTGTGGACCATGAGTAGGATTGTAAGGTGCAATAGTTGTGGGGCAGCAATGCAGATGAACATGCTGTGGAGGCTGGAAGGGTGTACAATATGCCACAGGCTAAGGAGGCTTGAGGAAGAGGTTCAGTGGCCTGTCAGGGAGCTGGAGAGGTTGAGAGAGGAGGGAAGGCTTGCGTCAGTAGGAGGGCTGACATCTGAGAGTATTGTGGGGCACCACAGAGAAGGAACATTGGGCAAGGGAGAGGTCGGGGGACGCACAGCAGACAGGAAGCCAGTTGATGAAGGGTGGACTCTAGTAGGACCTAGAAAAAGAGGAGCAGCAGTAGACAGAAGGGAGGAGGAAACACACAATAAGGCAAAGGGAGGAGGGAACATGTTTGCTGTACTAGCAACACATGGGAAAGAGGATGCAGGAGGAGATTGCACAAGGAATAGTACTCACAAAGAGAAGGGAGAGGGGCATTACTAGTGGAAAGACTGAGTATGGCATGGCAGGGGAGGGATAATACTCGGAGTGGTGAGGAGGAAGCAGAAGGTTGACAGTCAAACAGGAAGAGGAGAGTAGTCTCAGTTGAGAGGGCAGGAGGAAGACACTGGGATGCACTGTAAAAGCACCATCTTGAGTGGCCCCAGAAATGAGAACCTGGGTGGGGGTGGCGACAGGCACAGAAAAGAGAGGAGGGTGTACTAGTGTTGGGGACTCCATACTCAAGGGGATCAGATGGAGCAGCAAGGGGAGAGGCACAGTCAGATATGGGTGGAGTCCGCACTCAGGATTAAATGCAGACAAGGCAGGACAGGCAATTCTAAGGTGCATAAGGAAGGGTAGGAGGAAACCACACATTCTGGTACATGTGAGGACAAATGGCCTAGCGGAGAAATGGTGGAGGTAACAAAGGAGAGGACTGAGGAAGTGGGAAGGTTGTGTGAGGAGATTGGGGAGTCTGTGGCATTCTCCAAAGTGCTCCCAGTACCCTCCGCAAGCACAGTGGGAAAGGAGAGGATTAGGGAGTTGAACACATGGTTGGTAGAATGGTGTCAAACTAAGGGATATGGGGTTGTGGGTGGCTGAGGCAGTACCTGGGATAATAACAATCTGTTTGCAAGGGATAGGCTGCACCTGAGTGGGGGGGAAGGAGGTATTAAAGCAAAGACTGGGGAAGTGTATTGAGACAAAGGTGGATTTAAACTAGATGGGGAGGCGGCAAGGGACAGCAGGTAGGCAGGTATCTGATAAGTGGAGCCTACCCCAGGCTAGCAGAGAAGGACTCGGGTGGCCAACAAAGGAGGGAGTAGAAGGAAGGAAATGGAGGCCAATGATAGGAAGGGGGCAGGCTGGAGGGTGGTCTCGCTGAATGCAAGAAGCTTAGGCAACAAATCTGCTGAGCTACAGGCAGTCTTAGCAGTGTGGAGGGTGGATGATGCAGCTGTCACAGAAACATGGGCAACTGAGCACCAGGACTGGGATCTGGCAATCCCAGGATACAAAGTATACAGGAAGGACCGTAAGGAAGGAAGGGGCAGTGGGGTGGCAGTCTATGTGAGGGACGGGATCAAATCTCAAGGGACGAGGGGAAGAAAGGAGAAAAGAGGCATTCTGGCTGCAGCTACTAGACTCAAGGGGTAGGAAACTGAGGTTTGGGGTGGTATACAGGCCACCGTCCCAGTCTGAGGAGCTTGACAGGGAATTAGCAGGACAAATCAGAAAGGTATGTAGAAAGGGAAGGTGATCGCTCGTGGGGGATTTCAACTTGCTGGGGTTGACTAGACATTCAGTCACTTCCAATGCTATGGAGCAAGTGCTCCTGGATGCAATCCAGGATGATCTCCCGACACAGTTGGTTAGTGTGCCTACTAGGCTAAAGAACACTTTAGATCTGGTGTTGTTGAATGGGGAGGCAGTAAAGGAAATAAAGGTGGAGGACCCACTAGCTGACAGCGATCACCAAATGATGTGGTTTAATATCATGATGTGTGGGAGCCAGATAAATCAGTTACTCAGGTAGTAAACTTCGGGGCAGACTTTGGGAGGATGCAGGAAGTACTGAAAGGGATACTAGGGCATAAGGCAGGAGATGGATGCAGACCAGAAATGAGATATTATTGGCCGGCCGCTTGATGCAGCAATAGAGACTACCGCTTGGCGCCAGTGACCCCAGGTTCGGGAACGGACTTGGGCAGCTGGAGGGCGGCTGGGGAGGGAGGATTGAGCACCCAGTGGCTGCTCTCCTCCTCCTCCAGGTGGGGTGGGATGCAGGTCCACTGCAATACCACCACCTGGGTGACCACAGGTGGAGGTGCAGCGAGACTGCACACAGAAGGGTGGGAGGGCGTCTGCGGGCTGAAGCATCAAGCACGTCGTAACATGCTCCACCCCTTGGCTTCCCTAAGCGTGTGATGTCCTGTGGGCGGGAAGAAAAATGGAAAAAGCCCTGCATTGGGCTCCTGTAGACAGGACCCGGCTGTCTCGAAAAACCCTTAACCAGGCTCCACAGTCGAGCTTGCAAGGCCTTCTGACACAGTCTCTAGGTGTGAGAGGGGACTATCAGAGGTCCCCCCCGCCCTGGGGGTAACTCCAGCAGGATGGGAAGGCTAGCCAAGCACCCAGAGGGAGGTACCTGGGGCGGGACTACAGGAAGCACAGCCTAGAGTTCCCTGAAGAAAGGAACTCAGCGCAGTGAGGAAGGGGCATAAGAGAAAGTAAAAAAAAAAAGAAAAGAAATGGGATATTATTTAAAGGGGGGATTACAGAGGCAACAGAAGCCTGCACCAAGACACAGAGTAAGAGGAGCAGAGCAAGAAAACCATGCTGGTTGAACAGCGAGGTAGTGGAAGTGGTGAGAGCAAAATGAGAGGTGCACCAGAGGTATAGAAGGACAGGGAAGGAAGTGGACAGAAGGCATCCTTGGGATGGCAGAGAAAGGGAGATACTGCTGATGGGGACCTGAGTGATGCAGATGTTGACTGGAGCACCTTTGCTGCAGCCACATCCAAAAGCAGGGCCATTCTCGATGCCCTACAGGGGCATGCCTCAGATAGCTATTTTGGAACCCACTCAGGAGAGAGCAATCTTAGACCTGGTACTCTCAAATGGGGATGGAGAGAGATTTCTGATCTTGAAGTGGGTAGCCATCTGAAACAAGCGACCACCAAGCAGTGTGGTTCACGATAAACTTAGCTGTAGAGTCAAGTCACACAAAAGTGAAGGTACTGGACTTCAGGAGGGCTGATTTTGTCAAAATGGGAGAGTGCCTCAGAAAAGCACTAGCAAACTGGCAAGAACGTGGGGTGGAGCAACAATGGGGAAACATCAAACCGCCATCACAGAGGCAACAAGTCTTTGTGTGAAAGCAAATAAACAAATCAAAACGAAAAAAAAAACACTATGGTTCTCAAAAGAAGTGGTGGGGAAGGTAAGGGAAAAAGATAGCATTCAGGAAGTATAAGGAAACACAGAAGGAGCAGGACAGAGAACTATGCCAGTTAAAGCAGAAGGAAGTGGGTAAGGCAGTCAGAATAGCAAAGGCCCAAACCAAGGAAAGATAGCCAACTCGGTTAAGAAGGGGATAAAGCCTTTTATTGGTACATTAGGAGCAAAGAAAGACTAAGGCAGGGATACTGAGGCTGAACAAAGAGGAAGGTGGTTGGGCGAGAGTGACAGTGAAAAAGCAGGGATACTGAACGAATACTTCTGCTCAGTATTCACAATGGAAAAGCAGGAAGAAATACCTAATCCAATCAACAGAAGCACTCTGGATGGGGGTTGATATTAGTCTTTCACAGAAGAAAGGGTTCTGAAAGAACTCTAAAACTGAAGGTGGATAAAGCAATGGGGCCTGATGGATTCACCCCAGAATTTTAAAAGAACTAAGGGAAGAACTAGTAACACCACTGACTACCCTTTTAATAAATCATGGGAGGATGGGGTGGTACCTGAGGACTGGAGGAGGGTGGATGTGATTCTCTTCACAAAAGTGGAGCAAGACAGAAGCAGGAAACTACAGACCTGTCAGTTTGACCTCAGTGGTGGGAAAATGATGGAATCACTTCTGAAGGAAAGAATTGTTGAGTACCTAGAGGCCAGTGGGGCTGGGACCCAAGACAGCATGGATTCACAATGGGAAGGTCATGTCAGACAAATCTAATTGATTTCTTTGACTGGGTGACCAAAGCAGTAGACCAGGAGGGGTTGTGGACATGGCCTACCTAGATTTTATTAAGGCATTTGACACAGTCCCGTACAAAGATTAATAAACAAATTAGCCAGCCTGGGAGTGGGTCCTAGGGTGGTAGCCTGGGTAAAACACTGGTTGGACAACAGGACACAGTGGGTAATAGTAAATGGAGTCCACAGTGAAGGAAGGAGGGTTACTAGTGGGGTACCGCTGGGTTCAGTACTGGGGTCAGTCTTTTTAATGTCTTTATAAGTGACATTGCAGAGGGACTGGAAGGAAAGTATGTCCCTTTGCAGATGACACAAAGATCTGCAACAGGGTTGATACACAAGGTGGGGTGGAAAGGATGAAAAGGGACTTGGCAAGGTTGGAGGAATGGTCAAATGTATGGCAGCTTAGATTCAATGCAAAGAAGTGCAAAAGTAATGCACCTGGAAACAAAACCTAGAGGAAGAGCACACAATGGGGGTGAGATATTGACAACAAAAAAAATGGAAAGGGACCTGGGGTAGTCATATCAGATGACCAAAGGTGGGCCAGCAATGTGAGAAGGCAGTAAGGAGGGCTGGAGGGATACTGGGATGCACAGGGAGAGGCATCACCAGTAGAAAACAGGAAGTTATTGGCCCTCTGTACAGACAGTTGGTAAGACCACATCTGAGTACTGTGTACAGTTCTGGAGACCCCAGCTCCACAAAGACATAGACAGGATGGAGGCTGTCCAGAGGAGGGCAACCAAAATGATGCAGGGTTTGCATCAGAAGACATATGAAGAAAGACTAAAGGAACTAAAGATGTATAGCCTCGAGGGAAGGGGGGACATGATAGAAACTTTCAAACACCTCAAGGAATCAACAAAGTCGAAGAGGGTAGCATCTTTCAGAAAAAGAGATGGGCAAAACAAGGGGGCACTATTTGAAGATAGAGGGGTGACGGCTCAGAGGTAATGTGAGGAAGTATTTTTCACAGAGAGGGTTGTGGATACATAGAACAGCCTTCCTGAGGAGGTCATAGAGTCAAAAAATGGGGAATTCAAGATTGCATGGGACAGACATAAGGCAATTCTAGTGGGGGTAGGAGGAAGTAGGTTGGTGGTTAACTAGGATCTGCAGCTTATCCGTTAGGTATGGAAATGGGCAGACTAGGTGGGCCAAGCGGTCCTTATCTGCCAATCAAATTCTATGTTTCTATGAACAGGAGGAAGTGTGTGCAAAGGCGGTCCGGGGAGGTGACCAGGAAAGTGAGAGAAGCCAAGGCCCAGAGGGCTGAGATTAGCGCGGGAATTGACAGGAGAAAAAGACTTTTCAGATACATCGGGAGAAAAGGAAGTGCAAGGAGACACTAGTGAGGATAAAAGGGATGGGGAGTGGATGGAAAGAGGTGAGGAGCAGGCAGAAGCACTGAATGAATACTTTGCTTAGTGTTCACGGAAGAAAGGAGGGACTGCTACCACCATGGGCTGGGAGGTGGGGACAGGGGAGAGGAGACAACAGATGGAAGAATTGAGGCAAGTAGAGTCCTAGAGGACTGAAGGCACTGAAGGTAGACAAAGCACCAGGGCCAGATGGTATCCACCCAGGGTGCTGAGGGAGATGGCAGAGGTGTTGGAGCCGCTGGCAGATCTGTACAGCACCTCACTGGTGTCAGGATGTATGCCACTGGACTGGAGGATGGCACATGTAGTACCATTACACAAGAGCGAACCAAGGGATGAACCGGTAATTACCACTTGATAAGTCTCACCTCCATTGTGTGCAAACTCATGGAGACAATACTAAAGGAAAGACTGGTGTCATACCTGGAGGACAATGGCCTCCAGGATGTGAGGCAGCATGGGTTCGTTTCAGAAGTCTTGTCAAACCAACCTGATACAATATTATGACTGGGTGACAGGTGAGCTGGATAAGGGTCATGCGGTGGATGTTCTTTACTTGGACTTCAACCAAGGCCTTGATTCTGTGCCTCATGGGCGGCAGGAAAACTAACTGGTGTAGGGGTAGGGGCAAAATGATGAACTGGATTACAAGCTGGCTGAGTGGGAGACTGCAATGGGTGGTGGTGAGAAGGAGCTCTCAACTCCAAGGCCGGTGATGAGTGGGGTACCACAGGGCTCAGTGTTGGGGCCAGTATTGTTTGGGCTCTTCATATCAGACTTTGCACATGGGTGCTGAGCAAGATAAGCATGTTCGCTGAGCGACACCAAAAATCAGACAGCGGTGAATGGAGAGGAGGATGGAAGCAGCTGCAGGGAGGACCTAAGCAAGCTAGAGGAGTGGTCAGATAGGTAGCTGCTGGGGCTCAATGCAAAGGTGTAAGGTTATGCACTATGGGGTGAAGAATCCAAGGAGAGAATACTGACTGAGAGGGGTTAAGCTGGGGATCACTGAGGAGGAGAAGGACCTAGGGATAATGGGTAACCCGAGGCGGTCACATGAGGAAGGCACGTCTGTTACAGTGACTCTTCCTGGCACAACCCACTCACAGCGAAGTGGAAAGGTAGGGCGACCGGATGAGGGTGGGCGAACTAGGCGACAGGATGCCTTCTTGGCATGCCATGGGGGGGTGGGAGCAAGCACAGCGAGCATGGGCTGGGAGGGGTGGAGAGGCTGTAGGTGGTGGCACTGTGGTTGCCGGTCAAGCTGCATCAGGGATTGGCTAGTGGCTGGGGTGGCTGAGGTACTGGGTCTGGGTGCTGGTGCAATTTTTATGCGCCTGGCCTGAACCTTTATTTTTTACTGCTTTCAGCCCCCACATGCACCCCCTGGGTTGAGAGTCCTTAAGTAGGAGAGTGCGGGGCAAAGCCCCCATGAGAGGTGGTGTGGGGGGCACAGCCTCCCACAGAAAGCAGTAAAATTGTCCTGGCGCCCATTGTTCTGGTGCGTTGTCAGGAGTGCCAAAATGTGTTCGCACTCTGACTGAGCGATAACGGTGATCGCTTTAGGTATTCGCTGTTATCATAGACCCGGTAAAGATAACAGGGACCATGGATAACACTGCTCAGTGCAGGAGAGCGGGCTGCAAAAGCGAACAAAATGCTAGGGTGCATAGCGGGGTTTTTTGTCCAGGCGAAGAGGTGATCTTGCCCTCTACAGGTCACTGGTAAGGCCACACTTAGTATTGTGTGCAGTTTTGGAGGCCATACCTAAAGCGTGATATAAGGCCACAGGAGGGGTGCAGAGGAGGGCAACAAAGATGATATGTGGAATGGAAGGGACAGACTATGACAGCAGGCTGAGGACCTGAATATGTACACCCTGGAGGATAGAAGGGACAGGAGGGACATGATAGAGACATTCAAGTATCAGAGGAAATCAATAAGGATGGGGCAGATGGGGTCTTTAAGTTAAGGAGGGAGGGTCACCAGGGGCATGCGCTAAGAATAGAGGGGAAGATTTAGGAAGGAAATGAGGAGACACTATTTCACAGAGAAGGTGATAGCAAAATGGAATGCCCTACCAGAATGGGTGGTATCATGTAAATCTGTGAACAGTTTCAAAGGGCATGGGACAGGGAACAGGGAGAGTGAGGGTGGGGAGGTGGGTTTGGCAGTGGGATGACAAATGGGAGGTGGGTGGGCAACTGCAAACTAGGGGTGCTAACTGCACACTCGAGCAGATTTAGATAGACCGGGTGGTCTGTTTCTGCTGGCACATTCTGATGTTTGTATGTTAATAAGGCATGGAGTCTAAAGCGTCTGTTCTGTGAGTGTACCACAGTGGTCCAGTGGGGAAATAATGCCTTTTTCTTCACAGGTGGTTACTAGTCTGATGTGGAGCTGACGGGTGGCTATAACAACAGGCAAGCAGTGCCACACTGGGTACTTGATGAACTCTAAATAATGTCTTCTTCTCTTCATAAGTCACATCAATGTGCTGCAGTCCGCAGTGCAGACTCGTGGGCTGTTAATACATCAATCGGTATCTTACAATTTCCAGATGGACAACATTGCAGATAAAGCGAAGTGATGAAAAGTACCTGAAAGAATGGCAACAGAAAACCGAAACAGCATAATGAAAACTCATTTATCTATTTATTTATTTTATTTATGCTTTTGGTAACCAGGTAAGTACATTAGGCAATAATCCTGCCTATTTTCAAGCACGCCCGGGAGAGTACAGTTTACAAACAATGAACTCATCTCAAAACAGGTACATACAGTTTACAATTGCAGGCTTCCAACATACAGGGTGAGTACAGTCTTATAAGAAATCACAGAATAATTAACTTAACCATGGAATTAACAGTGTTGACCTCAGAGAGGTCATGGTATAACATCGATGATTAGAAGTATAAAACAGTCAGGCATTACAGTAGAGTTAAGAGAAACCAGGGTAGAGCAGGGTATAGATAAGCAGGACGCAGAGTTCAGGGAAGAATTAGGTACAGACACAGGAATCAAGTACATGAAGGTGGGAAAAAGTGCAGATTTAAAGGCAACAACCACCAAAATAAGTACTTACCGTCAATGATCGTAAAATGTGCAGAATTACCCAAGAAGACACAGGCTTGGACCGATGCAGCAGCATGTTTTAAGCACCATGGTGACAACACTTTCAAAGAAAAAATAACATTAAGGAAAAGTGTTTAGAAATGATACACATCGAGCCACAAAAAGAAATACTTACATTCTATGATTTGAAATATGGCCGAATTCACCCAAGGAGACACAGCTGTAACCCATATGCAGCAACATGGTGTCATCACCAGGTGCTGGGGATATGACCTGAAAATGTAAAAGAAAAACAAACAGTACTGAATAATGGTTAGAAATGAATGACCAACCCCACTCCAGAAAAAAGAAAGAAATGTACCTTCCTGTACTAGGCAGCACATCAGTAATGCAAATGAAAAGCATCATGGCCAACACCCTCCAGCAGAAACAGTCAATATGTATGATAATTCCTGCAAGGAAACAGCAAGACAGAATCGTACAATTCAACAACAAACAAGACGCCTTCAAATTTAAATGTCAGTGTCACCAAACATGACATTGAAAATTACAATACCTTACCATTGGAAGTAAGTGTTGTCAGAATTAGTTTGAGAAAAGATTCGAGCCCTCCTCGAACCCTGGTGTTCGAGTTCTAATTTAGAACTCGAACACTAAATGGTTTGCAAAAAGGTTCGAATCATTGAATGAAGCAGCTTACTTTTTACTTTTACTTCTCCTTGGTGCTGTTCTGTCTCTGCAGAGTCTCCGTCCGGCACCAGCTCAGTGGGGGTCCTCACTCCCCACACACCTCCCGACTCTGCCGGTCCTTACAGCTATGGGAGGGGCAGCAATTTTTCACAGACAAGGTTGCGTTGCACATTTGCACTCCAAGGCACCATCACCACCTGACCAGTTGATATGCAGTCAGGTGGTGGTTGTTTCAGGAAAGCCTCATAGGAGCCTGGGAGGTAGAGCAAATTAGTTATACGACTGTGTGGCTAGGGAGGAGAAGGAGCTGTAGCCTGCTAGTGGCAAGCGCTCTAGTCTTGTCTCTTCTCTTGTGCAGCTGTGTGCCTCATTTGTGTGCGAGCTGAGGCTGCAATTTTTGTTGTTTTCTGTTGACTACTAGAAATAAAAATACAAATTGTGGGTGGGGAAAATAAGGAACGGGTGAAGGGGCCGTGGAAAAAGTAGGAACGGTTAGATAATTGACTACCATTGGTAGTACTGCAGCAGTACTGTCTGTAGGCCCTACTGTAGGGGCCAGGGGCTCGGGAGGAAAAAGACAGAAAGGAAAGGATTAAGTTCTTGTAACTTGCTGAGCTGTGTCTGATGAGATTGCTTAGTCTGCTGCACTGCAGCTCTCTAGTTGAATAAATCCTGAATTGACTAATTCATCTCTCGTCTGGTGGGACTGGGAGGGAGAGAGCATGCTGGCTGAGGGAGGAGTGAAGCAACTGAAATTAATTTGATTTTCAGAGCCAACAATGTGAAAAAAATCCTAAGTGACAACAAAAGTAGAATTTGTCAGGATCTGCTGTGCTCAGGAGAATCCTCCTAAACCTCTTTCACCCTAAAAAGAAGTCTTGTCCTCTAATACAAGAGCAGCACAAGGCAATTTTGATGCTTTACTCCTGTGGCGTGGCCAGCCAATCACCCTGCTGGGTTGTTCCCTTTGACTGCACTGTACCCCACCCCAGTGTGTGTGACCGTGTGCAGCCCAGTGACCACTTGTGTGGTAGTGGTGGTGGTGGTGGTGGTAATCCTTAATTATACAATGGGGTATGAAAATCCTGTAACCTCATTGGTCAAAACAGATCACATGACTGTGGTAAATCCTCCAGTATACCCACTGTAAAAGTTTTATATCACTATAAAAACAAAAAACAAGTTGAACATTGTATAATAGCAATATACCATGACAGGAGTGGGTATATGGGTGGATTTACCACTTCTGGTGTGGTTAAGTCACTGCTGCACCTCGTGACTAAACCATACCCAGGCGTGGTAAATCCACCAATATATTCCACTCCCTGTCATGGTATATTGCTTAAATACATGACAGAAGCCTAAAAATATATTTCCCTGTTGGGAGGAGAGACAGAAAAATTTCTTCCCTTGGGTTGTGTGTGTAACTCCATCTCTTGTGGTCAGCCCATCACCCTGCTGCTGTGTGCCCCTTGACTGCACTGTACCTTACCCAGTGTGTGTTACTGTGTGAAGCCCAGTGGCCAGTTTTATGGTGGCATTATCCTTAAATACATGACAGAAGCCTAAAATATATTTCCCTGTTGGGAGGAGAGACAGAAAATCTCTTTCCTTGGGTTGTGTGTGTAACTCCGTCTCTTGTGGTCACCCATCACCCTGCTGCTGCGTGCCCCTTGACTGCACTGTATCTTACCCAGTGTGTGTTTACCATGTGAAGCCCAGTGGCCAGTTTTGTGGTGGAATTATCCTTAAATACATGACAGAAGCCTAAAATATACAGTATTTCCCTGTTGGAAGAAGAGAGAGAGAGAGAGAGAACAGAAAAATCTCTTTTCTTGGGTTGTGTGTGTAACTCCGTCTCTTGTGGTCAGCCCATCACCCCTGCTGCTGTGCCCCTTGACTGCACTGTACCTTACCCAGTGTGTGTTACCGTGTGAAGCCCAGTGGCCAGTTTTGTGGTGGCATTATCCTTAAATACATAACAGAAGCCTAAAATATATTTCCCTGTTGGAAGAAGTGAGAGAAGAGAGAGACAGAAAAATCTCTTTTCTTGGGTTGTGTGTGTAACTCCATCTCTTGTGGTCAGCCCATCACCCTGCTGCTGTGTGCCCCTTGACTGCACTGTACCTTACCCAGTGTGTGTTACCGTGTGAAGCCCAGTGGCCAGTTTTGTGGTGGTTTAGTTGGATTCAGAATTACAATTATTGACCTTAAACCTTGCCCGGCCTGCTATGCGTGATGCCTATGCCCAGCAGCCCAATCATTCTGTAAGCCTTGAACCTGGGATCCTTTTGTTGCAAACCATCATATTCTTCAATTACTTTCAGTCCACTACATCACAGTGTCATACAGCCAAAATCAAATTTTGAGTTGTAGCCAGCGATCACAGATCACATTGCTTTCTTACACAGGAATTGTGTGGGTGTGGGTATGTGCAGTATACTAGTACTGTTATGGCTGACACAAACATAGATGAAGCATCTGGTGCTGGTGTTGTAGCAGGTGTTGGTGGTAGTGGTAATCCTGGTTCTAGCAAAAATAACCAAAATGTTTCACGTGATAAAATTCAACAGCAAAGAGCAACAACGAAGTGTGGTAAAGGGGACCTTTAAGAAAACTGTGCAGCTGCTGGTATCACACGGAGAAGCACCATAAGGTATGCTGTTCATACTGTTAAAATCCCTGTGACTAGCAGTAATAATGCAAGTGACAATGAGTTCCTCTCTGACTCAGACAGTAGCTCTTTTCTCAGTCTGACACTGTTGTGTCTGGTGACGTATCATTACTTCTTCAATGAAGTGAAATGAGCAAGTCTGCTGGCAATAGAATCAGGCAGTGCACTTGTAAATACATCCAGCACTGTTGGCTATGAAAGGACATATCCATTGAATCCAGCACTTCAATGTCAGCCAACAATGAAAACCCATCAAAGTCCCTGCCCAATCTTCTAGCACCAAGGAGCATGTCCCAGGTTCTTAAGGACAGGTGAAAATACACAAACAGTCTTTAGCTATTTTCCTAGCACTGAACAAAATCTATCACATCTGACGTGTGGAATTATTTCTCTGTCAGTTAAAGTGATCCATGCAGAACAATCTGTTCCCTAAACAGAGTGTAAGCCGTAGTAAAAGTTGCGTCATGCCTTGGCACTACAACTCTTAAACGTCATCTGAAAAAACATTCAATTTTGTTTGATAGTCCAAAACCCATGTCCTCCATCTTCCAGACCACATGTGAGAAGGGTCAGGAATCTGAAATGGATACTGAATTGTCTGAACTTGATCGGACAGAACCACTGCCAGCCCTAGGATCACCATTACCACCAGCACCAGCACCATTAGTACCAGTTGCACATACAGTGATGGCACTGAATTTATAAGTACAAGTCCACCATCTCAGCGTCCATCTGACCATCGAAGCACAGTGTATAATAAACTAGCAGGGACATGTTGTAAACAACTAACACTGTCTCAGGCATTTGAAAGGAAGAATACTTTTACCAAAAATCATCCAAAGACCCTTCATCTTAATCACAGAATTGGTAAACTGTTAGCTGGAGCCCTTCCCCATACTCTTTGGTAGATCATGATGATTGTAGGGAGCTCTTGAAACTTGCAGAACCTCGTTACAATGTTCTTCATCGAAAGTACTTTTCCTATGTTGAAATACTAAACATTTCTCAGGCTTTAAAAGTGACAGTGATGCTTGCACTTAAAACTGCAGAGGGTGGGGTTATTCATGTCACAACAGATATGTGGACCAGCACTCAAAACATAGATTACATGTCCCTTACCACTCATTGGGTCATGTTTTCTTGTGCTTCTTCAAAACAAAGACACCCCCAAAAGATGGCGCTGCTGCATATAAAGAAGTTTGGGTAAAATCATACAGCTGCAAACATCTTACAGGAACTAAATGACCTCCTTGACGAATGGGTTTTATTCTCACGGTCTAAAATATGGCTTCATAGTAAGTGACAATGGAGCCACAATCTTGAAAAGTAGTACAGGATGCAGGATTTATGCATGCTTTTGCTTTTACGCATTGCTTACATTTAATTGTCACGGGTTTCTCAGCAATGAGACACAAGTGGATGGTATGATTGCTGTTTGCCAAAATTGTGACTCACTTTTCACACGTTCAACCAAGGCTATATGGACATTGTCAGAACTGCAAAAAAAAAACACAAGCTGCCCAGCAAAGCTGATTCAAAATGTTTCCACTGTTGGAACTCAACACTTTATATGCTGCAGCGCCTCTTGGAACAAAAGCAAGCTGTACATGAATATTGCTCCAGTTACATTATTGGAGATGGCATTAAGCTGTCTGTGCTGCAGTGAAATTAATGGAGACAGTGTGCTGCATCCTAGCTCCTTTTGAGACAGCTACAAGTGACATATCTTCGAAGGCGATCTCTGAGTCAAGTTATCCCACTCATAATGCTGATTTCACATCATCTTAGTGTTCTAACTCTACTGATAGAAAAAGACAGATCTGAAGCTCAGACAACATGTCGTCTGTATCATGGGAATCTCATAAAGAGAATGGAGCACTTCAAAACCAATGACAGATTAGTTGCAATGATGAAATCAAACACTACATCCTTGCGACTCTCTAGATCCCAGGTTCAAGGATAAACATCTTCCAAATAGATGATGTAAGTGCACTACAAATTTATTTCATTTATTTATTAAATTTTGGTGATTGGTAGGCCCACTAGGCCTCGAAAGTCCCTTTTCAGGGTGACCGGGTAGGTTTGCAGAGTTGATTTAACCATACATAGTCATTTACATACATAAAAGTTTACAAGACACAGTCTTCAGACATGTTTTGAGGCATAAACAGTGGTAGAGTAGGTAGCAGTTCTATACATGCTTATAGAGATTAATTCTTCTGTTAGATACAGTTCAGTGCAGATAATGGTTAACATTAAGCATAGTTGTGAGTGAGGGGAAAATGAGGGTTGCCCATTTCCGTGGCAATGCATGAGCTGGCCTCTAGCTGGTAGGCCTTGAGTCTTGTGCGGAATGTTTTGATAAATGGGGCTTCCTGTACAGGAGGTGGGAGTTTGTTCCATAATGATGGAGCAGTGCTGGAAAAGGAGTTGCCACCCCTATTTTAGTCCTCACTCTGGGTTCTTGAGTAGGACTCAAGCCTGAGTCCGAGAGGTTCCGCCTATTGTACTTAGGGGTTATGAGCCCAGAGAGGCTGGTTGGGGGAGGGGCTAAGTAGTTTGTAAGTTTGGCAGAGTAGCGGGTAGTATAGGTGATGGTCCAGTGTAGGCTAGTTTAGAAGTGCTAGGACTTCACAGTGATGGCTTCTGGCATGAGACTGTGTGGTGAAGCATGCCACCTTGTTGTAAAGCACCTGCAGTTGGTTGATCTCATGTTTGGCCAAGCCCTGCAAGACTGGTGTTGCATAGGTCAAGGTGGGGAGGAGGGCACAAGTGGCGATGGCAACCTGGCCTCAGGGATCAGCTGACCCTTTAGTCTGTAAAGGGTTCCTAGTTTAGAGTGAGTGGTTTTGGTTACTTGGTCGATGTGATTCTTTAGAGTGAGGCCTTGGTCAAGCATAAGGCCAAGGTATTTGAGGAAGCCACAACTTCAATGCAGTTCCTTGAGGCCGAGGAGAGTGATAGTGCTTGGGATCTGTCTTGGCCTAGGGATCTAGGTCCAAACAGCATGGCCTTAGTTTTTCCAGTGTTAAGAACCATTATTTTCTCTATCAGCCAGGTCTCTAGCCTTGTAAAGTTGGCTTGGAGATGTGGGCCCAGTTTGATCACTTTGTCCAGGGATCAGTATATTACAGCATCATGTGTGACTGGACCACAGAGCTTCCCCACAGTGGTTACATAGTTCATTGGTGAACAGGGAGAAGAGGAGGGGGCCCAATAGTGACCCTTGTGGTACGCCCTCCTTGAGGGAAGTGGATCAGATAGTGTCTGTTGCTAGATGAGCTGCAGCACTCACAGAGTCAAACACAGACATGCACAGTACCCTCAGGTTGTTATCGCCACAACATGCAGGTTCATCTTCACAAAGGGATACAGATCTGAAAAGTCACCAAACATTAACAGTAGTTGTTCCACAACTGCCACTTCTTCACCCTTAGTAGCAAGCTAAATCTATGGCAAAACCTTTTCCAAATTGCTACCATACCAACTACTCTGATTCCTCTTCTGAACATTCTCTGTCCATCATGGTAGATAATTACTTGCAAGAACTGCCTATTCCTATTGATGCATGTCCCTTTGAATACTGGAGACCAAAATGTCAATTTGGACTGAGCTGTATGATGAAGCCTGTAAATATCTTGGTTGTCCTGCAACAAGTGTCTCTTCAGAACGCATGTTTAGTACAGCTGGCAATATTGCGACAGACACCAGAAATAGGTTGCCGCCAAAAATGTACACACGTTAACTTTATTAAAGTTAATAAGTCAAGATTTCCGTAACCCTACAAGAGTATACAAACTGATCCTGAAGTGACTGATGTTGTGGATGGTGATGGTGATGGCAACTCAAATGGTGGTGGCTGGTAAATATTGTGTGGGACAGAGTCTCTGGACAAAAAGGAAACTTTACAGACTGTGATGAATTGGGTTGTCTCATTTCTTGATCTACTACCTTGGACTGTATACCTCAAAAACTTTCACCATTTCATGGCAAACTGCTTTATAGCTAGGGTATAAAGTCAGCAAGTTTTTATACAGAGCAATTTTAACATCAGTGAACAAGCCCAAATTTGGCATAAAAGGGACACTGTCAACTATTTCTGTGTCATATTATTTATAGTTAAAATGCAAACATGTATTTTTGGATTTACCTTCTGTAAAACTGATTGATTTTGCTGGTTGTGTTTTATTTGCTTCTTTTTAGTAGTAAGTACCACTTTGTCTTACTTACAGCAGCAGTGCAATGGAAAATATTAACACGTCTGGCAGATCTTACCTGGATCAACTCTAATTCCAATTCCAAGCTCTTCAACAATGCAAAGACGCCCCCAAAAGCCACTCATGACACTGTGTCTTCTCTCTCTTTTCCACTGCATCATCATTGGCGACTGTGTGGTGGTATTATTTGCACGCCAGAAAGGTGTAGTTGAAGTTGATCAAGGAGTGTAACAGTCACACTGCTGCAACCAAACGTAGCCTGTGGCTTTGTGGAGCATCAGTATGGGCCGGGCCGGGACCCGGGGTGGTCTATTTTTCAGTTTTAAAGAGGACAAAAAATTAGTTCTAATTGGTAGCTGTTTATGATTTTTCAATTACAGAAATGTTAGCCATACACCAAATAATCCATATGTAACTTTACTGAATAAAAGTGATGGGAAAAACTGTATTTTTATTGTTGTGTTTTTGTGGGCAGCATTCTGTTACAAGTCTCTTCAGGAAACAGTCATCTGAAGTTTTATCTATGTCATGGTTGAGCATATCTGTAAGCATGGGTCTCATACCACAATAGATCATGTTTAACATTGTGTTGTACACAAACCATGACATAATAGTAACAACTCTCAAATTACTGGTTCCATGAAGAGAACTGTACATAATGTTGTCCATAAAAAGAAAGCAATAGAAAGACAGTTTTCACATAAATGTTTCTTAAGGAACAGTTAACCATGGCTCATTGGAGGCAATACTTTCATTTTTCTTATTAAGGACATTACGAACTGCTGCCACCTAGCACAAGTGTCCTGTCCCCTTTAAAAAGAAGAAAGGTAAGGTAAAAGGTAACATTTTATTCATACTAAAATGAATATGGATAACATCCCTGAGCCGAGGCTCATTTACAGTGAGGTCAATAGGCCCAAACCAGTTACTCTTACATTGATTGGACAAATACATTAACCACATTACATTATAACTGGACTTATACAAATAACATTAACACTTACATTTCTAAAATATCATTGTTCAGTCATAACAATCAACAGAAACAACACTCGAAATACAGATAGATACAAATAGTCATTTCTTTTTTCTTTAAATACCCCTTATAACTCTAGACCATTGTTTATGATAATTAATTCCCATTTTCCTACTCACCACTATGTCAATTCCCCTTCTATGTTTGTATGATTAATGTACCACTCTTTTATCAGTTTTATCTGAAATTCTCTATTCACTGGTCTTAAGTTCCAGGTAATTTATTCCACAATTCGGGACCAAGGCATACAAAATGATTTTTTCCCAAACAATTTTTCGTGTTGGTATCACACATTCCAAACTGTTTGCAGAATGTAATTCCCAATTTGTATTTTTAATCGATGCCCTCTCAATATAATCAGGGACCTTCCCAAGATACATTTTGTCATAAATATAATTGTACTTAGGATTCTCCTTTAGGGCAGGGAGACCCAATTTAACTCCCTATACATCTCTAATCTGTGTGTCATTTTAGCACCCCTAATGTAACTCGTATTCAATTTATTGTATGATGTCCAATTTGGACAACTGCTCTTTGTGGCACTCCATATAAACAATATTTCCATATTCAAATATGGGGTAGTACCATTACAGTCTCTCATGTTGTCTAACCTCAAGGGACATATAAATATCAGAAATAAAAGAAAATCTACATCTGCATCAGCAGTTTTACAGAATGTGACCAATCATAAAGTGTTTTTGCTTTACAAGTAGTGATCATTTGATGCATAATGGGATTGACAGACACCATCCCTTAAACATTACATGCCAACTGCTGCAGCTACATTAAATGTTCCTTAAGTTAGTATGTGGTGAAACCACTTTTTATTTATGTGACTGAAATAACATTTTAATTACGTATCAGCTGGAAAGTTGATGCATTATCTTAGAAAGTCGTATGTATTACTCCAATTTTCCAACAAGAATGTTGGTATATGTACACATCATCTTAGAAAATAGCATGCATTATTTGCCAACAACGACTGTCATTTTTTTATTCAAATGTCTTGACTGACTACATTATGACATAATGGGCAGATATTCAAAACTTTGCGCTGGGCAAAATCATTTGCGCCCAGGTTTAGTAGCGGAGATGGCGTGGTCTGCCATATTCAAAAGGCCAAATAGCGGCAAACTGCATTAGTGCCAGGCAAAAAGTATAATGTATGCAGGGCAAACTGACATGAATACAAGCACAATGCTATATTCAGTGGCTAAGCGCCACGCTAAGTGGTTTAGCCCAGCGACCTAGCCCGACAGTTAGTAGCCGGTGTAGATTACCGCCAGAAAAAGCTGGTCTTAATCCTGGGCAATCAGCATTACGCAACATAAATGGCTGCTTGGATTTGCTGGGGTTTAGCGGCCTGGTCGCGACTTAACACATAAATATAACACATAGATAAGGCCAAACATAGTGGAAGCTTGTTGCTAACCAATGGCATCACAATGATGCCATCATCTGCCACCAGTCCCAGCCATGCCAGGCAGTAAGTGGTGACCTGCCGCCAGTGGACAGCATGGCAGTGTAGCCATACAGCACACACCTGCTGACCACACATATCTGTGGACAAAACAGATGCCAGCACACACATGCAGCACTGTGGGCATGGAGGATGTTGAGGGGTGTATGGGTGGCCAGGCTGTGCCACAGACCAGGTGGCCACAAGGCTGGGACTCAGCATGCAGTGCACATGGGCCAGTATTAGGAATACCCCCACCACTAGTGTGCCTTTCGGATACTATATGCCCCCCAGCCACATACCACACAGCTGTACAACTGCCACAACACACAAAGCCAGATATGTACATGTCACTGTGGGCATCACATGCCACAGGTACAGCATCTGTGGTCACACAACAGTGTAACAGTAATGTCGACTGTCAGTAAACACCTGCAGGTTGGGCCTGTCACTGTGTACAGTGCAATCAGCATCACTGCCCTACACACCATAGGCAGTGCTACGTCCCTCACACTACTGTCTCCCTTGCTACTGTAGTGTCTGCTGTGCACACTAGCATGCCCTACAGTGTGACAGTTGCATGCAGCACCACCACCACCTGTGCCTATGCTGTCCTGTCCCTGGGGTACAATATGCTATGCTATGCTATGCTGTACTGTTTACCTGTAGCCTGTAGCTATCATCGGCACTGCCAGACTGACCTACAGATGGAGCTGCGGTTGGACCTTGTCTGCCCTGTACTTCCAGACTGACCTACAGGTGGCTCTATGGGACCCTGCAGTAACGCTAGGCAAACTGTGTGCAAACCAGGGTATAATGAGATGCTAATCCGGTTGTTTGCCCAGAGACTACCTAAGTAGGCTCATTTGCATGGCACTTTTGAATATGGCACATTTTAGCTCCGGCAAGCGTGGTTTGCTCCAGGTTAATAGCTTAGTCCGCTAATGTGTTAGCGCCGGGCGCTAATGGTACGGGAATATTGTAAAGTTTTGATCACTGTTCTTTCTCATCTGCTGCTTCCTGCAACTGTACTGAGTCCATGCATTTGCTGGCACACACTTGGCCACGTAGTTCATCTGTACCTGCCCTCACGTTGCTGTGTACTGTGTTGTTGTTGTGGGTTGCACTTCCTGGTTGTTTTATTCAGTGCTGTCTTATTCCAGGGCAATGTTTGCCCTGCACTCCCAACCCAGTTGCATGGCCTCATTACCATGCTATATTCAGAAGCTGTTTGCCTGGGCTATTCCGTTTGAATATGGCTTGCTTTGTGCTCGGGCTCAGTTTGCCCGCTGGGCAGTGCTAATTTTGCCCCTGGGCAAAGTTTTGAATATCTGGCCAATATGTTTTGCAACAGTTCCCGTGTTGCGGCTGCAGTACATTGACTTTGTTATAAAAGCTTTCTTTTAAACATAGCAACTTTTGATTTATTGATTTAAAACAGAAAGCAGCAAATAGCTGAGATTAGGTAATATCAGTTATTTTTTTGATAATTCATGGTGATGGGTATATATAACTGAATACATAAATGGCTAATGTGCCACTTTTTTCACCAAGGAACTATGATGCAGCTGCAGCAGGAAAACTTTTAACATATGGTGGGTGGGTGGGCCTGTTAGGTAAGCTGTTGGCTTTAGCAAACAGAAGAAACCATAGATAAACCTAGCTGTATTCCTATCAAAGTCACACATGATCATTTCTCTCCCCTTATATTGAACAGTTTGTAGTTATTTCTGTCCTCAATTTCACATGTAATTCATTAGTATCTTTATTATTGGCAGGATGTCCTCAGTTTCCTTCACATGTGTTTTATTACTATCTTCATTACAGGCAGCACAATTAAAAATAGGGTTCGAGTTCTAAAATGTTCTAAAAAGATTAGAACCCTAGAACTTTTTCAAAGTTCTAGACAAGAACTAGAACCCAGAACTTTGAGGGTTCTGACAACCCTAATTGGTAGTATGAATACAGCCACACAGGCAGCATCCATCAGTCACCCTAGCAGCAGACCTTCAGTAGAAATGTTTTTTACTTCAAACTATGACCATCTCATGGTATCACAACGCACTTTACCACGTCAAGAAAGATAGAGAACCTTTCATTATTGGTCACTGTTTGTCCCAGTGTTGTCAGCATCGTCATCATCAGTAGCACAAACACCAGTAATTACGAACTCCAGATGTTGAAGCTTTCATTGAAACCTCTTATTATGGATAGTCAGGTTTCTTCTTTATCAACACAAGATGTTGACTTTTCACTCTTGTCCATTTTTTCCTGTATTTTATCAACAGCAGCACCATCACGAAGAATGTGCATCAAGGCAGTTTTCACTTGGAACAACTATACACATTTGTGTCTCTCTGGCTAAACTTTCAGGAGTACAGCCAGAAATATGTTGCACTTATTGAAATGAACCCCTTGGCCTATCACTGGGGGGTCACTTTGCACACAGCTACAAACATAAAGGCAGGGTTGCCATGCCTTTTGACAGTGGGACAGCTCTTGCAGCAGTCTGACCTATCAGGCATGGAGGTGCCTGGTGGGGGGTCTGCCTGGGGTCAGCTTATGGAGGAGGGGTCAGGAGTGGTACTTATTAGATGGGCAGAGAGGCTCCCAATCTTTATAATATTACATGAAGATACCCTTCACCTCGGATTCCCCACCAGGAGTCCTCCCATTCCCTTTTCTGCTTAGCATTCCAGCCCTGAGCAAAACAGTGTGGGTGGTATACCACCAGCCCACTCTATGTTACTGGGAGCCAGACTTGCAGCAGTCCACTCTGCATTCCTGTGGGCCCGATTTGCAGTGTCTGCACCCAGGCTGAGCCATCCCCACCCTCCCTTAACCACTGGGATAGGTCGAGTGGCCCAGTGGCTTACAGCACTAAGGGAGCATAATTTCTTGTCAGGGCTGCACCAAAGTGCAGGTCTCTGCAATGGACCTACTGGGATTTTTAGGGTGAGGGTTTTTTACCTTCTCCCAGTGCCTGTGCCCTCCCAGATCTTGTGGCCTTCCACTTCTCTCCCATGCCAATGCCCTCCCAGATCACATGGTCTTCCACTGCTCTCAGTGTCTAGTGCCCTCCCAGATTACATGGCCTTCAAGTGGCCACTTGCCCATGGGTCCAGCACAGTTCTCCATGGAGGGTGCCCGATATTTAAAAAAGAAATATATCCTTGGGTGGTGCCCAAGCATACTCTTTCAGTTCCTTGCATGGTTCCCGGACGAATGGTTTAAAAGTTCCATGGTACCTTGTGGTGCTCCTTTGTCACTTGGAGAGACATTCTACTGCAAGAGCACAGTGGGCCCAGTTTTTGAGAGGATGGCTTTCCTGTGCACCAGTGCACTCTGCCATGCTCTGATCACCAGGTGGTCATCTTGTGAGAGCTCCTCATGGCTTGCAGGGTGCATGTGCGCATTCCTGAGCATGTGCAGCAGATCAGGTGTTGCCATCTTGTGCACAGCACCAGGTATTCATTTGAATGGGTAATGTCAAAAAAAATTTAAGAATGATGAACCAACAGAGAAAGATCAATAAATGCATACAAACATGTAATCAGCTTTATACAGGGACGGTCTCAAGGCCAGCACAGCAAACTACATCTGTCAGTGAACTATACATTAACCTCCTATACCCCAATTTTCTTCTAACAGAATAGAGCACACAGTACAATAGGCCAAGGGGCTGCGAATTAAGGGGACATAGTGAGGAGTCGGTTTGGGGCAGATAGGTCACAATAGGAGGAATATGAGGTAAGGCAAAACATTGCATGTAGGTTGATTGGGGGCAGGCCACAAGACAATGGGCCTTGCTACACTGGGGGTTCTGGGAGCAGCATGGTTTAGGACCTCAGTGAATTTGCTATGGGAGGCGGAGGGCTAATAATAATTTTTCTTTCTTTCTTTTCCTTTCACTCTCTTCTTTCATTCTCATTGTTGTTCTCTCTCACTGTCACAGGGGGTTAGATGAAAGGCAGGGCCCTGGAGCATCCTTCCCAAATTTTGGGTACAAACTTATGTGCTTCCTCTTTGTATTAGTTTAGGTTCCACTTTGCCTGGCTACGCCTTGCCCTCTGATTTAGCTTAGGATGGCATCCAAGAGAGTGACTCCCAAGGAAGTAAGCAAAGTCTGATTCTCCCAGTGGGCAGCTGGGGCATGAGGCCATCATCTGAGGGGAATGGATAGGGCCTTGGTGGACACCGTTCAGTGCCTCAAGGAGCTTGGGGTTCCAAATTGGATGCAGGTGATAGTCAAGTTGGAACCTGGCCTCCAGACTGCCTCATGTTCTAATCGTCAGGCAGGGCCAGGCAGGAGGTGGGAGAAGATGCATCAGAACCACCCTGGCATGGACACAGTGTGACAGTCTGCCCAGTGGTGGCACCTCCACTTGCCTTCTGGAGTCCAGAGCCCAGGATAGATCTCAAGGTAGGGGCAGGGTAAGCCAGCCAAGTGTCTAGCACAGACTTCCATTGGAGAGAGAAGAGGCAGGTGACTGAGGAGCCCATGGAAGAGGAGAGAGTGGAACCAGCAGCACCAGACCCACATGGGGAGGAGAGCACCGGACAAACTGGTGAGTGATAGGCACCTCCTGAGCAGCCTATTTCCAGTGAGTATGTTATTGATAGCTCTGAGGATCTCCATCACAGTCGGACGATGAGTCCCATGACATGGAGGAAGATCGGGAGTTGAGACAGTAGTACTACCACCAGACTTTTTGATGCCTCTTCCACCAGCACTCACCATGACACTGCTGGCAGCGATTGCTCACTCGGAAATTCTACTTCAAGTTATCCCAATGCACTTAGCCCATACATATATTCACAAAGCCATCCACAATTCAGGGTACAGTGGTGACTCCTCAACCTGAAGCTGATTGCACTTGTCCTAGATGAAATTCTTGAACCCCTGACAAGATCCTCAACCTCTCTCTAAGACTGGCCCAATTCCCATCTCTGTGGAAACAGGCAACCATTTACCCCTGTACACAAAAAGTGGTGATAGGTCACTGCATACAACTACAGACCCATTTCCACCCCCATCTAAAGCCCTGGAGCGAATCGTATCAGACCAGCTAACTGAGTATCTGGTAAAATATGATATCCAGTGCCCTGAACAACATGATTTTAGAAAAGGGCACAGCACTACCACTGCACTACTGGAATTCTAGGATTCATCCACACACCCTTGTGAAGAAAATTGTGTGGGTGCAATATTCATTGACCTTACGAAGGCACTTGATACCATCGATTATCCACTCCTACTCAGGCAACTGTCAACTATCGGGCTCCCAAGGCTGCCCTGCTCTGGATAACAAGCTACCTTGAGGGAAGGATCCAGTGAGTTAAGATTGCTGATGTCACCGCTGATAAGAAACCAGTCCACTCAGGAATACCACAGGGTCCATCCTTGGACCCTACTCTTAGTCTCTTCCTGAATGGCCTCCTTAGCATCTGCAATCAGAAAATACTTTCACGCAGATGACGAGTCCTTTTATAGCCATCACACACCAAGCATCTAGAAGGGCAGCTACAGTGTGACTTCAAATGCATTGAGGAATGGTTCTACTCATACAAACTTGTCATGAACTACAGCAAGACAAAAGTGATGACTTTCTGCAATGCAAGGAGCAAACATAACCATCTACCTTCATCATCACTAACCATTCTGGGGTTACATTGGAGCAGGTTCCTCCAGTTCAAATACCTCGGCGTTACTCTGGACTGTTTCCCTCTCCCTCACTCAGCACATTGACAATGTTGCAAGGCTGCTAACATATGGATTGGCCTGCTTCACAGGCACAAACGCTGTATGACCACAGAGGCTCTTAGACTGGCTATCTACAGTTTTGTCACTCCATCATAGACTATGGGCTCATCATCTATGACTCACTTCTCCTACAGCCCTCTGCAGGATATCTCTGGCGCTCAGCAAAGCATGCAGACTTCTTACGAGCATTGCCTGCCTAACACATGCTTGTGACTTGTATGCCCAGTCTGGGTGGCTCTCTCATCAGCAGGATCAAATACCAGGCCTGCCTTTTAACCAAAAAGGTTCTCCTTGGGCTCATGCCACTTGGGGTTGAAAAGCTTCTGACTGCCCACTGCAGCACCCAACACAATACGCTAAGTCAAACCTTCCAGGTCCCCAGATGCTGGACCACTATGTGCCAGAGGTCATTCACCCACAGGGACCCCCAGTGGTTTAATTCACTCAACAAGGAATCCTTTTAGCTATTACGCTCAGCCAATTTAAAAGGCAACTATGACTTCACCTCTCTACTACCAGCCAATGTGACTGCTTCTCCTAATTGGTCAACCTCTACACTTATGCCTTGCATCGTGTGGCTCTAAACTCCCTCTGGCCAATTATTCTTGTCTTCCACTTTCCTCCTCTCACCTTACCCCTCCCCATTCCTTCCCTACGCCATCTTTTAGTACTTCAGACTTCTGTCCCTCTACCTTGCACTTCTCATACCAACCCCCAGACAATGGCCCTTCAGCCTGCTCCTCCTTCCTGACCCCCACCCACCTCCCTCCCTACTGGTTGCTCATCTAGCCTTACTATCCTTTGCTGTCTCTCCACTTGAAATATGGTATTTTGTTTTTGAGACTCTGTATTAATGTCTACCTTTGTTTGTATGTAAACCTTCCATCCTTTGATGTGGAACCTTTGTAAACAAGCAGTTCTTGCTCAAATGTATTTGTAATCCTAGAATTTAATAAATAAAAAAAAATGGAGACTGTGGTCTAACATTCACCAGGCCTTGCAAAAGGCTCGATCACAAAGGGAATTGTGGTGGGGATGAGGAGGAATGGATGGGAGGAGTAGGCATATCTCTGACGGGGGCTAGCGAATGGAGGTCACAGTAACCATGCAGTCCGCCCAGGTATGGCCTCTGGTGAGTCTATCCTGGCCTCTCACTGGCAGAAGTCCAGTGGCACTGGCTAGGAAGAACATGGGACATGAGCAGCTCGTGGAATGTTAGGCAGCCCCCACTCACAATGAGCGATCACTTATCCTGGGGAGTCACAACCCAGGCCCATGTACAACAGCCAGAGGGATTTAGAACAGATGGACACTAGCACAGGCAGCAGACAGCATCCACTACCCCAACCTGTGTGGGAAATCGTCCCTTCCACAGATACCATTTTTCCATAGGGCCAATGTGGCCACAGTGGCCTCCAGTATATGGCACCATGCTGCATTCCTGGTGTGGAAGGGGGGTACTGGTAGGACTACATGGGTGGGAGTGGTGTGACCAGCAGCCAATAGGCTGTATACACCAAGAGGGAATGGGGGACCCAGCCAATCTGCCCCATCTACTAATGCATCATCTGCCAGAGAATTGCAGTCCGAGATACATCATCCCTTGGGAACTGGAGTGATGCCCCAACAAACAGGGCTCAGGGGACAGCCAGACAGGTGACTGCTATGGCTGACAACCCAGTGGTTCAGGTGACGATAGCTGAAACACAGCAGTCCAGGTATGGACAGGTATGACATCCATTTCTAACCCAGCAAACATAATTGTGGGAGGGCAGGTTGGCTCGGGGTCACATGCAACACATACAACACCACGGGTATGACTATGGTGCAACAGGTTGCCATGGCTCCTCTTGATTCTGCAGCCCTAGCCACAGCACAGTCGGGAGCGGGAATGAGTACCAGGACCAAGTCTGGGAAGCAGATTGTCCAGGAGAGCACAACAGCCCTACCTGTCTTGGGATCCAGAACTGTAGCAGTGCCTACATCACCCAGCAATCATGGGGCATATGGAGTGGTAGACAACCTGTTGGGGACCATTTGTCGAATGCAGTATGGTAAAAGATAGGGAGGGAGTATATAGATATGTTCGCCTTACTCCATAGGGAGATTCCTGAAGGAATGAGGACAAAAGGAGAAGAAGGAGAGGCCACAAAGACCCAAGGTGCCATTTACCTTGAGAACTGGGCCACGTCTTCGATATTTTTTCTGTCAGTGTATGGCATGAAGCACCCCAAAAACTCATACCCTGCTAAAGTATTGGAATACCATTAAATTCACATCTCTCATTTGAAGGATATGCTTGGCTTAGATATGACAAGCAGTTTTGGCTGAAACTATCTCGCCAGCTGGGTTTAAAATGGGAAAGCATGCACTTGGATTTGTGGTCTCGGTACATGATGTGGGGAAAGCCCAATGTTATTACGTATACAGATAGTGGGCATGTCATTGCATGGCAGGGCTAAGGGAGAACAGAAAGGAACCCAAAAGGTGCTAAGAATGCATGTTATGGTTATAATAAAAGAAAGTGTTTTTGTTCCCACTGTAAGTTCAGCCGCATCTTCAAGAGCTATGGTGGAGGAAACCATGTCACGGATTGCAGGGAAGGCTCATCAGGACATCAAGGGGCAGATTCAGCTGGCCCAGGCAAAACCAAACAAGGGACTGGCAAATCTGGCTAACACACCAGTTTGTCTCGCCACCTTGTCCCATAGCTCTCCCAGTATCCTGACCATCATACAGCAAGAATGTTAATGGATGGTTTCAAAACAGATTTTGCAATCCCCTACAAGGACCTCCTTGTAGCTACTTCTACACATAACCTCAATTCTGCTTTGACCCTACCAGAAATCCTGACACTTAAAGTCCAAAAGGAGGTGCAAGCAGGTCGGTAGCTAGCCCTTCGCCTCCACCTCTTCCCAATCTTAGGGTTCCACCACTGGGAATCATGCCCAAAAAGACACCTGGCAAGTACCGACTGATTCTCCATCTTTCCTACCTGAAGAGTGAATCAGTTAATTTTATTTCACTGGAGAATAGGTCAGTGAAGTATACGTCATTCAACGATGCAGTTGAGATGGTTTGTGGCATAGAGCCTGGTGCCCTAATGTCAAAAGCATCATCAAGTCTGCCTTCCACTTGCTACTGGTTAGGCCATGTGATTATCATCTTTTATGGTTCAAGTTACAAAGGTACTGGTACTATGACATGGTGATGCCAATGGGTTGTTCTGTGAGCTGTTCAGCTTTTGAGACCTTTGCTTCCTTTTTAGAATGGGCAGCCAGGATCCATATGGGTAATGACAGCATTTACATTTTCTAGATGATTTCCTTATTGCAGGTCCACAAGATACAGCTAAGTATGAAAACACACTAGCGGGCTTCTGAGAATTAATGGGGCATTTTGGGGTGCCACTGGCACCAGAGAAAACTGAGGGGCCCAACACTTGCATTGTGTACCTGGTATTGAGCTGGACATGAGGGAATCAGTGTCCAGGTTACCGATGGACAAGGTGGAGACCTTGAGGTGTCTGCTGGGGAGGCAGCGACAGCTAAGAAGGTCACTTCATGACAGTTGCAATCACTGATGGGTCATCTGAATTTTGCATGTTGGGAGATTCACCCAGGAAGGCCTTTCCTCAGGTGATTAGCTGCAGTTACCGCTGGCCCCACCAGGCCACATCACCATATCAGGGTATCAAAGGGGATGACAGCAGATTTCAGTTTGTGGGAGGTATTCCTTCATGAATTCAATAGATTATCCTTTTGGCAGGATAGGGTATGGCTAAGATGGAACTCAAGCTGGTAACCGATGCCTCAGGGGCATAGATTTTGGGACATTTTCCAGGGATCATGGTTTGCAGGACAATGGCCCCCAGAATGGGTAGAGCTGGGGCTGACAAAGAATATCACCTTGCTGGAGCTTTTCCCAATCATGGCAGCAGCCAGGATGTGGGTCATAGACTTGTGAGCCAGCAGATGTTGTTCTACACAGACAACAAAGTGGTAGCAGAGGTAATTAACTCACAAACATCCAGATCTGAGGAGGTGATGCGGTGCTGAAGGTCTTTGTATTATGTTGCTTGCAGCAGAATATCACTTTCAGAGTTTGACATTTGCCAGGCAAGTCAAACATTATCGCTGATGCCTTGTCTCAATTGCAGTTCGATCGATTTAGGCAGTTGGCCCCTAAGGTGGCACGATCACCAACGTGGATTCTGGAAGCGGTATGGCACTTGGGAAGTAGGAAGATTCCAATTGGTTAGAACTCTGTTGCCCTTTGACATGGAAAAAGTATAGAAGTATTTTTGAGGCATTTACCAACTTCTGCAGGCAGGAGGTAAGCAACAATCTGCAGGGTGCTCAGAGTCAGGTGCAGGACTATGTTCTACACTTGGTACACTCGAACAGAACTCAAGTCGCAATCAGGGCCCATTTGGCAGGGATAGCCTTTATAGAGGAAGGCGTAGGGCTTTCCTGACCCAACTATATCATTTGTAATGAAAAGATGGTTTAGGGTTGGGCTAGATCATGGGGAAGAGACAGGACAGCAGAAGCCAATCGGCCTTTCTGACCTGGAGGAATTGTTGCAGGCAACAAATACGGTTTCCGCCTCCAGAATGAGGCTAAGCTGTTTAGGGCACTCTTCTCCTGCACATCTTTTAGGGCATTTTACATTTTAAAACTAGTGCTGGACTCCCACAGGCCAGAGAGGAGGTGAATATCCAGTTAAGTGATGTGACACGGTTGTCAGATAGAGTGTGCCTACGGCTCTGTAAGTCCAAAACTAATCAATGTGGGCCACCTTGCACCATCACACTATACAGAATGGAGGTCAGTGACATTTGCCCTTGGACTCTTATTCAAGACTATATGGCTGGCAGACCCAAGGGGAGGGTCATTTTCATGCACAGGGGTTGGAAGCCCATCACAAGGTGTCAATTTTGTCAGTTTTAAGGAAGGATTTATGGTTTACTGGAAAGGATACAAGATACTTTGGTACACACTCTTTCAGGATTGGGGTAGCCACAGAAGCTTCCAGGTAGGGTATGAACGGTGAACAGATCAAACAGGTTGGGAGATGGGCATCACATGCATTTAAAGGTTATATTAGACTGCAGCAGGAAAAGGATGCCAGATTGAGATAGGGAAATAAGGAGGGTTTAAAAATGGGATATACATGCATGATATGTGACAGTCATTCACACTGTGTTTGTTTGATTGCAGGTGCCAGCACCACCCTCAGAAATATGGATCATAGGGCATTCCTATGTGTGGGAGGCTCAGATCAGAACAGCAATCCACCCAAATGGCATGCAACTGGGAATTTTGGAAGAGTGGGCTTCTTTAAATGGGCAGGGAAGGGGGTCTAGGTGGAGCCAACCGAAGGATTAGTGCATGGTTTATGTCCCATAAGAACCCACCACTGTGTATGGTCTTGCATTTGGGGAGCAACGTCTTGGTGCCTCAGAGTGCCAAAAAGTTGATTGCGGGGATCAAGATGGGTTTAGTCTGTCTGCAGTCTCTTCTCCCCAGACACGCATCACATTGTCATGCATCATACCGCAACAGAGGTGGAAGCACACAACTTTCAAGCAATGGATAAAGCCTGCAGGGAAGTCAACCGGTTGTTTCTCAGTTCGCTCCCTCCTGCGGAATTGAGATAATCAGACTTATTTATACTAATTAGAGGAGGATGGCCTCCATAGGGTGGATAAGTACACTTGTCTGATATTGGGAATGATATTTTCATTTCTTTGTTGCAGGATTTTATGAAGCCGTACTTTGTGACCAGGACCAGACCCCTGGGACATTAGTGGGATAACGTGATATCACATTTGATTGCATAAAATTCATGGCTTGCTGAGAAAACAAAGTGAATGGTGCAGAAGAATATGGCATTGGATGACCAAGGGCCAGAGGCATGACCCTGGGGCAGGTACCCTTCCCAGATTGAGGGTCACTCATGTGCAATATTGGCAATGAAATGTGGCGGGGAGGGGCATGATTCCAAGGTGGAAGCGTGGCCCTGCGCGGGCATGTTCCTTGTTAGGGTCATGTCTCCTGAAATCGGGAAACGGGGGACTGTCCAAGGAGAGGCATGGCCCTGGATGGGTCTGCCTGAGCCATGGGCCTAAGAGTTCCTCCAAAATTCGGATGGATGATTAGGATTCTACAAGTTGGTCGGACCACCTGAATTTGCTGACCGAGGGGTCTACTTTGTTATGCAATCATGGTATGTATATATATATACTGTGTATATATATATATATATATATATATATATATTATAAAAGTCAGTTGTAAAATGTATTATTGTTTGAGTAAAGCTGCAGCCTTACTATCACCAGAAGTGGGTGTGGTGTCTTTATTATTATACTGTGGGTCCATTTGGGCAATAAACCCTCTTGACCTAGGGGTCACTTTGCACATGGACTACAGACAGAAGGGCAGAGTTGCCATGCCTTTTGGCAGGGAGCACCCTGTGGCAGTCTGACCTATCAGGCATGGAGGTGCCTGGTTGGGGATCCACCTGGGGTCAGCATATGATGGAGGTGTCAGGAGTGGTACTTATTGGATGGACAGAGAGGGCTCACCCTCTTTCAAACCTCCACCAGCTGCATTTCCCACCCACCCATCCTGGAAGTATTGGGCCGTGGACAGATATCTCTAGTTTGAACTTGTCGCAGCTGCAAGATGTGTTGGGGTGGGGCATAAAATTCATGGCTGGCGAGAAAACAAAGTGGGCGGTGCAGAAGAATATGGCACTGGGTGACTGAGGGCCAGAGGGTAACATGGGCAGGCATGCTTCCCGGATTGAGGGTAATTCATGCTTAATATTGGCAATGGAATGCAGCAGGGAGGGCATGATTCCAAGGTGGGAGGTGCAGCCCTATGGAACATTCCTTGTTAGGATTATGTCTCTCCTGGAGTCTGGAACAGGAGGGGACTGTCAAGGAAGGCATGATCCTGGACAAATCTGACTGAGCTGTGGGCCAGAGTTCCCCAAAATTCAGATGGATGATTAGGTTTCTGCAAGTTGGTCAGGCCACCTAAATTTGCTGCCCCAGGGGTCTAATTTGTTATGCAATCGTGTGTGTGTATATATATATATATATATATACATGCATATATAAGTGTGTGTTTCATTTTTATAAATGTCAATTGTAAAATGTATTGTTGTTTGAGTAAAAGCTGTGGCTTTATTATCACCAGAAGTGGGTGTGGTGTCTTTATTATGATACTGTGGGTCCATTTGGCAAAACTATTTCATGTGTTTATTCTCGACTTTCTCTGGACAGTTGCACACAGCAGCAAGGCAGTTTTTCACTTGGGACAATTATACACATTTGTGTCTCTCTGGGTAAACTTTCAGGAGTACAGCCAGAAATATGTAACGTAAAGTAAAACTTTATTCATATAGTGCCTTTCCAAAACCAAGGCGCTACATTTAAAATACAATAAACAAACATAAAAATGTTATCAGTAAAACAATAAATATATCTATAAATTAAAATTCATCCAGGAAAATTAAAGTAAAAGATATGTCTTCAACATAGACTAAAACTATCAACGGTCAGGCATTGTCTTAACTGACGGTAGAGAATTCCACAGGGAGGGTGCTACAAAGAAAGCACGGGCACCAGAAGATTTTCAGCGAACCCTGGGAATCTCTAGCAATTCCTCATCAGTGGATCGGAGAGGGCGAAGGGGGGCAGTAGAGTCAGGAGAACTTTCAGGTAGCAGGGTCCCTGTTTGTGTAGGGCTTTAAAGGTTAGCAAACCAACCTTAAAGGTGATCCACCACTGAACAGGCAGCCAGTGCAGTCCAGCACCTTAGGTGTAATATGACTGGTCCTTGATGTACCAGTCAAAAGCCTGGACACAACGTCAGCACTAGCTGCAATTGGTGGATATCAACCCCAGGAAGCCCTAGCTAGAGGGCATTGCAGTAGTTAAGGCGGGTGGTAATGAAGGCATGGACCAGTGTTGGAAGGTCATCTGGAGGAACCAGGTGTTTCACCCAAGCGATATTCCTCAGATGGTAAAATGAGGATTTAACCATGGCCGACCCCTGAGATGTCAGGGTCAGACCATCATCAAAATAATGCCCAGGTTATGCACCGGTCTGAGGTGGTGAGCTGAACACCATCAACCATAGGCCTGATGCCTGCCCAGCCCCCAAACCCACCCCCCATCCACTACCAACACTTCAGTCTTGTCTGGATTCAGTCTCAGCAAGCTGGTGCTCATACAATCCTTGATTTCAGTGAGGCAGTTGTTTAGCACAGAGACTGCATCAACCTGTCTGGGCAGAAAGGACATATACAGCTGAGTATCATCTGCATAGCAGTGACAACTCAAACTGTATCACCTGACAATATCTCCCAATGGCAGCATATACTGCAAACAACATGGGCACCAGTATGGAGCCCTCGGCCCCACAGGACAGGGAGGATGTCAGAGGAATAAATTCTAGTGACCACCCTTTGAGACCTGTCAGTGTGGGAGGATCTAAACCATTCGAGGACTGTACCCGACAGCACACAAAGTACTAAGGACTCCAACAGCACACCATGGTCTACAGTGTCAAATACTGTGGAGAGATCAAGAAGGACCAAGATGGTGTGAGCCTTTTGATCTCTCACTATTGGAGGTCATTCAATACTCGGACAAATGCAGTCTCAGTGCTATGCCTCTTCCTAAATCCAGACTGGAGAGCTTATTAGACATTGTGGGTCACAGGTGATCATCCAGTTGCAATGCAACCACCTTCTCAATAACCTTACCCACAAAAGGCAGGTTAGAGACAGGCCAGTAGTTAGCTGGACAGTTGGGATCAAGGAGGGTTTTTAAGGGTGGTCATATGACCACCTCCTTGAGGAATTAGGAAGACCCCTCTCCGAGGAACTCCAGACAATTTCAGCTAGGATCGGGCAGATAACATCTACACAACCCACTAAAGGGGTAGGGCCGGATCCAAACTACAACTGGTTGGGTGCAAAGTCTGGATGATCTTCACAATGTCCATGAATTCTGGCCAGCTGAAGTCCATCCACACAGACCAAATGCTCCCCACCTCCCTCCAACCTCTGCAATCACTTGTAGGGAGGCGGGGCCGATACTGGACCAGATGCTGGCAGCCTTATCTGCGAAAGAATCAGAGCAAGCTCCTCCCATTTAGTCTGAAAAAGGCTCCTCCAGACTGAAGACAGATTGGATTGCACAATCTGTCAACAGTCCAGAAGAGCTGAGCCAGTCAATTCTGCACAGCAGAAATCTTCCTGGACAGGAATTCTGCCTTCTTATGGGTGATTTCTGATTGATAGCCCTTATAATGTTCCATCAATCTAAGCCTGTCAGCATCCAGGCCGGTGTGACCTCCTACAAGGGTAGTGGAGGAACCACCTGTGTAAGGCCCAGCATTGTCATTAGCTGGAGGAGCATTTGACCAAATTGTGAGAGTTCATCATTGACCCAGGCATTGAAGTCCCCAGAACTATCCATCTGGGGACTCCAGTATCATGTCCATGATGAAGTCTGCTATTTCCTGCAGAATTCTCCACCATCACCTGGTGGATGGTAAATGAGGAGTATCCTGCAACCTACACCCTCCCAAGATACACTCAAAGGATCTGGTGGGTCCCACTGGAACATCCACAAGGCCCAGTTCAGTCTTAAAAATAATGGCTACACCCCCACCCCTACGATCCAACCTCGGGCGGTATCACTGAGAACCCAGCCAGAACAGCAGAGGCCAATACAGGGCCTGCATTTTCATCCAGCTAGGTCTCGGTGATGCACGCCAGATCCACCATTCAACAAGATCAGCTATAATAGCCATCTTGTTCCCAACAGATCTGGCATTGCATAACACCGCCTAAGTAGGATGGGATGATGAGGAAGACCTCAACTCCTGCCCACTAACTGTGGAGCCCTTGGGTATGGGGACAAGACAAGGAGTACTTCTGTCCTGGCACCATTTCATCCCAGGGTGTCTCCTGGTCCCCTACCTCAATTCACCATCCCTTTCCCTTCCCTAGACCCAGTTCTCCCTTTCTTCTTTGCCTCCTAACAATACCTAAGGCTTGACACCTTATATAGGTCTCTGTTGGTAAATAGGGGCATTCAAAGGATGCAGTTCCCTGAGTCTAGTGGAGGAATACTGCCTGATCATCTTTAAACCTTCCCAGAACATTCTCTAATACTGTAAAGGGTAGCACAGCAGATCATAAAATTTACACACACGTAATACTTTCCACCCAGTTACAACCCAACTAACCTAAACAAATAAAATATACAACTCTGTAGTTGTAGCAGAGTATGAAGCTATTAATAGCAAATAGAGTAGATCCTAAAATCTATTAATAACAAATTTAGGCACTGCAGGCTCTTAAAATCTTATAGTAGCATGAGAATAAACAGAGTAAAGAGGCGAGTCACAATAAGCTCTGCAATGAGTTTTATAAACCCGTAGAGCTCCCACTTCTTTGGGAATGACCCCAAACCTTTATCAAGTCCAACCTCTCACATTAGGCTTGAGAAAGAACAGAAATTAAGTGAACATCAATTCAAGCAGGCACTCTCACTGCCTGAATCAGTTACTGATGAAGTCAAAAAATCTAATCAGACTTAGAAATTAGGAGTTATCACTCACAGGGATCCTGTTACAGTCTAATAAATGTTCCAGAGTCTCCTCTTATTGTGCTTTTTCACACAAAAGACAGCAAGGCACCAACCAAGGGTTGTATTTAAGAGCTTCTAGCATCAGACCTGGTAAAACAGACACTCCAGGAGATGATGCTGACACTACGATATCTGGGACTAGGCTGACCCCCGGCCGACCTCCTAGATTATCTAGGACAGTCCCCAGCAATTTTGTCCACCCTCAGGCAAACCTACTACAGAACCTCCTGTCGGCGGCAAATCCAGAATGAACGACACCAGTTGAGGCAGAGAAACCCCCAACACCAATCCCCAGAGCCGGGTTCAAAAGTCCCCTGCCTCTCGAGCTCTCCACAGCATCATCCAGTTCGAGTAACAGGCCAATGATTTTCCAGTGGAAGTCCAATGTCCCCACACCCCAATTGGGCAATTTCCAAATCAGCAAATCCTCTAGTCCTCCTCTATGATCCTCCCGAGTGAAAAGTCGGCACTCTCCTCCCTTGCCGCCAACTGACACGGCCGAAAAAACAACAATAGTCAGACAGCCCAAATGCTCCAATACTGTAGGCAAAACTGGCAGGTAGGACACTGCTCACTGGACTAAAATATGTTTTATCCCAGCACAGTTTGGCAATCGCTGGGACTTAAATGGACTTATGACTTGTGACTTGTAACATAACTTTTGTATGGGTTTACATCTGGCTATCCGAAGACACTGGCTAACTAACTAACTAACTCACTTAAATTCCCTGACTGACCTGTGACTAAATCTAAACTCAGCATACAACAAGTTAAAATAAAACAAACAATACAAGCAAACAGTACAAATTATTAAAAGAAAACGAACAAAATAAATGATACTGCTGCTGCTGCAACTGGCTAGCCCAAGCATAGCCACCATCTTTTCTGTTGCACTTATTGGAAAACTTTTTCATGTGGTTATTCTCGACTTTTCTGGACAGTTGCACACAGCAGCGGCAAGGCATTTTTCACTTGGGACAATTATACACATTTGTCTCTCTGGGTAAACTTTCAAGAGTATGGCCAGAAATATGTTGCACTGATTTGAAAACTTTTTGGTAAAAATGTCCCTTTGCAATGATATTATTATATATCATTTTGTTTATTTAGATCCTCTCTCTCTCCCAAGCACCAGTGGTAACCTTTATAGGTTTCAGCCACATGCCAGTCAATCTTAACCCATCTGTCTCTGGAAATGAAGAGTGGGTCTGTCTGTGAATAGTATAATATCCAGCACTACCACTTACTTTAAAAGCATATTAGTTGATTATGTACAGAAGCCATCCTATGGGAATTTTCATTGTTTTACTTTTTAGGGTTTTTATATGGCCCTAATGCTTTTTGGGGTATGATATGTTAGTCTTGTAGTACTCATTAAGACCTTTGTTTTGATATATAGATTGACCATTAACTGCAAATACTTGGGAAGTTATAGCTTCTTAAAGCTGAAATGTAGAAAATAGACTAAGTCCAAACTCTTTTTTTGTAAGAAGGATGTGAGAATTAAACAATGTACAAAAAGAATCCTTAAAATGAAAAGAATGTAAAAAATTAAGTTCAACTTCTTTTTAGTATAAAGCATTCTTTTTGTGAGTACAACCCAGTGTCCCAACAAAGAATCCTTTATACAAAAAAGAACTGTAAGAAAAACTAAGTCAAATTCTTTTATCATATGAAGGCATCTTTTTGTGTGATTGTATCATACTCACGAAAAAGAATGCTTCATATGAAAAAATAATTTGACTGCGCCCGATTCTTTGCATATGAAAGATTCTTCTTTATGAGATTGTGTCTTTACTCACAAAAAAATGCTTCATATGAAAAAAATTGGGGAAAAACAAAATCAAATCCTTTTTTGCATGAAGTCAATCCTGCTTCATATGGTCCCATTCTTTTTCATATGGCCATATGAAAAAATAAAATCAAGTCGCAAAAATGGTTTTAAAAGTGTTAAAAACACATTTGTAGGTCATTTTCCAAAAAGTAAATGCAGAATCCACCTAATGGGGTCTGAATTAGCAAGATACATGTGTTGGTGTCTTTGTGTACCATTTTATGGTTTTGAAATAAAAAAAACTGAAACAAGATGGTGGCCATACAAAAATAGTGTTCCTCATGAAAAAAAAGAATCTTTTTCATATGGGTCAAATATTTTTGTTCCAAACAGCTATCCAAAAGATGTCAGCCTGTGAGTTTGGGGACGCGATTGCGCCTACTGAAACAACAATCAATCACGGTGCCTTACACCACAGCAACGAGGGAGGAGGGTGACTGGATGGGGGTGCATGAATATGCAACATCCTGTCACTACATGTATATGCATGCAGGGAGGAGCAAGCACACTGCACATGGGTAGGACAGGCAGGAGAGATTGTGAGAGGTGGTGATGAGCTGCAGAGCTGCCCCTGTAGTGTCGTGGGTGGATTCAGGGCTGGGGCGTATATGGTGCTGGGTTTGGGTTGTTCGCCTGGCCTGCAAATGTGTTTGTGGGTTTTCACCCCGACATGCACCCCTGGAACTGAGAATCTTTACATAGGGGGTGTGGGGCATAGCCCTCCATATTTACATGTAAAAGTTAAGTCCCCAGTGCCCCTTTAACATGCGCCGGGACTGCATCCGCTGAAACATTTTTTCAGTGATGTTGTCATCACCCTAACAGCAATCACCCATCAGCGATCACCGTTATCACATAAACCCCAAAAGACCATACTGATCATGCTCAGAACCAACATTTTAAATCCTTGTAACTTTGGAACAGATTAATATTTTTTTCACCAAACTGGCAAAAGCACTACTCTGAGCCAAGCCCTGTGTACCCTGAACATTTCAGAGAAAAATTTCAAACTGTCTGGGTGCTACGTGATAACAAAAAAGAGCAAAAACGTGATTTCTTTTTCACTTCTTTCATTTTTGGATCTCCGATTCCATAAATCCAACCAGCGCAAAACTTGGCACATCAAGAAAGTTTACCCTGAGACCGCACAAGCTAAATTTTGTGCACATCCATTGAAGGGTTGCAAAGTTAATAAAGTGCAAATTTGGGGTTTAACATACAAAACCCCATCATCATCATAATTTATCAGCGCACTTTCTTATTGTAACTCAAGGTGCTTTACACAGCAAAATAAAATGCAAGATTATAACATACAATCGTACCAACATATAATACAAGTATTATAAAGTTAAAATGGGTTAACTAACTACCCACTATAAATGCCTGATTAAACAGAAATGTTTTTAATTGTTGCTTAAACATTTCTAAGGAAGGGCTTAACCTAACTGTAGTGGCACTACCACAACAGTATAATACAGAAAATGTATTGCAAAAACTTTGTAAATGCACCAGTTAGGATTAAACTGACAAAAATAGGAAATGTGGTGTTGGGTTTCCAACCTAATACCTCACCCCACCCTGCAAGCAGCAAAAAAAAAAATAATTATGGTTTTAGCTGTCCTGAGTTTTGGCAAATTAGGCCTGGGATCTTCCTTGTGGTTATCAACCCTAATGCTCCCCTATTCCATTAGCCAATAAGCTCAGATGTGCAGACTATATGAGAATGGGGTGACCGTTAGGATTGATAACAGCGAGGAAGACCCAAGGTCTGATTTACCAAGAAACCCTAACACCTAATTTTCCCTATGTTTGTCAGTTAAACCCCAAATAGTGCACTAACAAAGTTTTATAGAAGGTTGTATTCACGTTCTGTTTATTTTGCTATTTCCTATTAAGAAAAATCAGCAAAAATAAACAGAAAGTAAAATAATTAAGGTTAACAAAAGACTGTGCTGAGCATGTTCAGAACCCAACACTTTAAATTTAAATAACTTTGGAAGGGATTCATATTTTTCACCAGTCCAGTGAAAGGCACTTCTGTGGCTCAACCTTTGTACCCAGAAACTTTCAGACCAAAATTCCAAAAGTCTAGGCACAGCGTGATGACAAAACAAAATCACAAAAAGGTGAATTTTAACATTTTGGACTATTCACAGATTGAAATCCACAAATCCTACCAAAATGAAAATTGGAACGTCAAGTGATCTACCACACAAGACTGCACACATAAAACTTTGTGCAAATCTATGGAACAACTGCAAAGTTATTAAAGTGCAAAATTTGAGGTTTAACATTATAGAAACATAGAAACATAGAATTTGACAGCAGATAAGGACCGCTTGGCCCACCCAGTCTGCCCATTTCCTACCTGATGGATAAGCTGCAGATCCTAGTTAACCAGCAGCCTACTTCTTCCTACCCCCACCCCTAGAATTGCCTTATGACTGTCCCATGCATGCTTGAATTCCACCACTGTTTGTGACTCCACAACCTCCTCTGGAGGCCGTTCCATACATCCATCACCCTCTCTGTGAAAAAATACTTCCTTAAATTACCTCTGAGCCGCCCCCTTCTATCTTCAAATTGTGCCCCTTGTTCTTGCACACCTCTTTTTTTGAAAGATGCTACCCTCTTGGACTTTGTTGATTCCTTGAGGTACTTGAAAGTTTCTATCATGTCCCCCTCTCCCTCCTTTCCTCGAGGCTATACATATTAAGCTCCTTAAGTCTCTCTTCATATGTCTTCTGGTGCAGACCCTGCACCATTTTAGTTGCCCTCCTCTGGACAGCTTCCATCCTGTCTATGTCTTTGGGAGATTGGGTCTCCAGAACTGCACGCAGTACTCAGATGGGGTCTCACTAGCTGTCTGTACAGAGGGATAATAACTTCCTGTTTTCTACTGGTGATGCCTCTCCCTATGCATCCCAGTATCCCCAACCCTCCTTGCTGCCCTTTCACATTGCTTGCCCACCTTTGGGTCATCTGATATGACTACCCCCAGGTCCCTTTCCATTTTGTTGTTGTTAGTATCTCACCCCCCATTGTGTACTCTTCCCTGGGTTTTTGTTTCCCAGGTGCATTACCTTGCACTTCTTAGCATTGAATCTAAGCTGCCATACATTTGACCATTCCTCTAACCTTGCCAAGTCCTTCTCATCCTTTCCACCCCACCCTGTGCATCAACTCTGTTGCAGATCTTTGTGTCATCTGCAAAGAGACATACTTTTCCTTCCAGTCCCTCTGCAATGTCACTTATAAAGACATTGAAGAGGACTGATCCTAATACTGAACCCTGCGGTACCCACTACTACCCCCTTTTTCAGAGTGGACTCCATTTACTGTTACTCTCTGTGTCCTATTCTCCAGCCAATTCTTTACCCAGGCTGTCATCTTGGGACCCACTCCCAGGCTGGCTAACTTGTATATTAATCTTTTGTGTGGGACTGTGTCAAATGTCTTGCTAAAGTCTAGGTAGGCCATGTCTACAGCCCCTCCTGATCAACTACTTTGGTCACCCAGTCAAAGAAATCTATCAGATTTGTCTGGCATGACCTTCCGCTGTGAATCCATGCTGCCTTGGGTCCTGTCACCTCTGGCCTCTAGATATTTAACAATTCTTTCCTTCAGAGTGATTCCATCATTTTCCCTACCACTGAGGTTAAACTAACAGGTCTGTAGTTTCCTGCTTCTGCCTTGCTCCCACTTTTGTGAAGGGAATCACATCTGCCCTCCTCCAGTCCTTGGGTACCACCCCATCCTCCCATGATTTGTTAAAGAGGGTAGTCAGTGGTGTCACTAGTTCTACCCTTAGTTCTTTTGAAATTCTGGGATGAATCCCATCAGGCCCCATTGCTTTGTCACCTTCAGTTTTAAGAGTTCTTTCAGAACCCTTTCTTCTGTAAATGGGCTGGTATCAACTTCTGTATCCAGAGTGTTTCTACTGTTTGTTTTAGGTACCTCCCTCTTCCTTTGTAAATACTGAGCAAAAATATTTGTTTAGTATCTCTGCCTTTCACAGTCACCCTCTGCCCACCCTCCTTCCCTTTATTAAGCCTCACTATCCCTCATGGTCTTCTTCGCTCCTGATGTACCTATAAAGGTTTTATCCCCCTTCTTAACTGAGTTAGCTATCTTTCCTCAGTTTGGGCCTTTGCTGATCTGACTGCCTTCCCAGCCTCATTTTGCTTTAACTGATATAGTTCTCTGTCCTGTTCCTTCTGTGATTCTTGTACTTCCTGAATGCTTTCTTTTCTCTTGAACCTTCACTGCCACTTCCTTTGAGAACCATAGTGGTTTCTTACCTTATTCGTTTTGTTTATTTGCTTTACACAAGGCTTGATACCTCTGTGATGGCAGTTTTATTATTCCCCATTGTTCTTCCACCTCCTTCCTGCCCATTTGCTAGTGCATTCCTTAGGCACTCACCCATTTGACAAAGTCAGCCCTCCTAAAATTCAATCGTTTGTCTTTGTATGGCTTGACTCTATTGCTGTGTTTATTGTGAACCATACTGTTCGATGGTCGCTAGTTTCCAGATGGCTACCCACTTCTACATCTGTGATCCTCTCTTCATCTCCATTTGAGAGAACCAGGTCTAAGATTGCTCCCTCTCGAGTGGGCTCCAATACTGTTGTCTCAAGGCATGCCCCTGTAGCATCTAGAATAACCCCACTCTTAGAAGTGGCTGCTGCAACTGCACTCCAGTTAACATCTGGCATATTCAGATCTCCCATCAGCAATATCTCCCTTTTTCTGCCATTCAAGTATACTTTCTATCATTTCCTTGTCCATTTCCTCCCCTGAGAGAGTCCGTATCTAACCCCTGTGCATATTGTGGTGCCATTGCTGGTCTCCAAATTTACCCACAGTGCTTCTTCTCCTCCCTGTTTACCCTTTTGTTCTGTTGCTTTGATTCCTTCCCTTATGTAAGAGCTACTCCTCCTCCTCTTTTACCCTCCCTGTCCCTCCTGTAGATAGTGTATCCTGGTATGTTTTCATCCCAGTCATGGTTTATGTGTACCATGTTTCTGTGACTGCACGATATCCAGATGTTCCTCCTCCATCAAGGCCACTAATTCAGGAAGCTTGTTGCTCAGACTACGGGCATTGGTACTCATTCTTTCCATTTTTTGATGGCTTTACCTTCTGTTGCAGCATCCCCACTGACCTTTCTACCTTGGTCTTTTCTCATTTAGTACCCTGTTTTGTAGGGGAGCGGGATTTTCCTGCTGCTTATCAGTGCCTCCCCCTTGACTAGTTTAAAAGCTTGCCAATGAAGCATTTAAACTGATTGCTCAAAAGACTTGTTCCTTCCTCGACAGATGCAGACCATCCTGCCAGTATAGGCTGGTGTCCTCAGGTGGAACCCCAGTCCCCAATGAAGCCAAACCCTGTGCTCCACACCACTTTTTCAACCATTCGTTAAACTGCATGGTGCAAAGTACCCTCGTCTCACTCATGCCATTGACAGGCAGCACCTCTGAGAAGGATACTGTGTGTGCTACTTGTCTTAGGCCCTCCCCAGTTCTACAAAGTCCTTCTGCACTGCTCTAATCTCATGATGAGCCAAGTCATTTGTCCCTATGTGGACAATGGCGTCCAGCTCGAGACTCCGTGCAGCTGTTCCGTGATCCTGAGGATGCTTCCTGTCCCTCAAGCCATGGCACCAGGCAGGCACCTTACTTCAGTTTTCCCTGCTCCCCCAGTTCTATCCCCTAATAATTGAGTCCCCACCAGGAGCTGCTTCCTTTCCTTGTGGTGTCCTCTGTCTCCTTCCTGTGGGCCTCCCTTGTGACAGCTGTCCTCAGCCTCCTTAGTCACCTCTGTGGGTGCATCCATAGGGGAGCTATGCTCCCCCAGAATGGTGTATGGATTGTGGGTGGAACAACTGACTGGGTGTGCCTCTGTTCCACCATCCTCACCCTTCCTGAGCCCACTGTGGTCCAACTGCTGTGTTTTCTTTGCAACCTCTGAGGTAGTGGTGGTGGCTCTGGTGCTCCCTGGATGGGGAGGTTCCTTCCTACCATCCAGTGTGGCCTGGGGAAGGTTCCTTTACTACTGTCCAGCATGGCCTGAAGATGGGCAACTTCCTCCCTCAGGGCAGAGAGTTGTCTGCAAATAGAGCATCTCAGCCTCCAGAAAGACTCCCGGAAGACTGCTGCCCCACAGCCATTACATTGTACTACTCCCACATGTTTATCTACTTTTTCTGTGTGTGTGTGATGGTTTGTTATATAGAAACATATATATTATACAATGTGTATGCTTATATTGTCAGTGCAGTGTGCTAGAGAGGATATGACAATGATATGCACCTTGCACTCTTGAGAAATGATGTCAGAACCCCAGGTATAAAGGAACTATTTCCAGGGTGGGTGGGGTGAGGGGTGGGAAGGGGTTGGGCCTAAACTGTGCCCTCGCAAAATAATCAGCTAAAAGCTCTGACCCAGCACTGCGATGAGTGCCTTCCTGTCAGCAAGATGCCCTACACAACAATTTGACAGAGAAAGTAACCTGCTAATCAAACAGAGAAAAATCCAGACATCCAACTCAGACACAGGTAACCCTCCCCAGCCCCAAAACAGCCTGGTGGTTTGTGCTCTGAAAGCGTCAGCCCCAAAATAAGTCAGCTGTGCTTACACTCTTCCTGCTGAAAATCTTAAGAATTAAGCCAACTGATTGACTAGTGACACCTGTGATGTAAGCAGGCCTTTCACTGTAGGCAGGCTGCTGTCTGATTCAATACACAAAATCTTTCAGTGAAACCAGGGATATAAACTTAACTACTCAGCCAGCAGGACACTTTTAAAATGTTGCAAAATATCCTCTAAATCCTAAGTCTCAACCCCAACTATCAAGCAAATTCAGTTGTATCTCACTCCCTCTGGTTATAAAATTACTACACTTTTAATGGAATCCTGCAATTCTCTGCTTAATGCCAATAAGGAGAAAAAAAAAATGAAACTCTTTGTAGAAAGCGTAGCTCCCTGTTTTACAATATTATGCCTTACCAAGTTTCCAGCTCCTAAATGAAGTTACAGTTTGTTCTTTGCAGTGTTGCAAGGCTCTCAGCTTCAGACAAATCAAAAGTCAGACTGACTCCTACCAATCCTACCAAAATGAAAATTGGAGCGTCAAGTGATCTACCACACAGACTGCACACATAAAACTTTGTGCAAATCTATGGAACAACTGCAAAGTTATTAAAGTGCAAAATTTGAGGTTTAACATTATAGAAACGTTAGGATTGATAACAGTGAGGAAGACCCAAGGTCTGATTTACCAAGAAACCCTAACACCTCATTTTCCCTATGTTTGTCAGTTAAACCCCAAATAGTGCACTAACAAAGTTTTATAGAAGGTTGTATTCACGTTCTGTTTATTTTGCTATTTCCTATTAAGAAAAATCAGCAAAAATAAACAGAAAATAAATATTAAGGTTAACAAAGACTGTGCTGAGCATGTTCAGAACCCAACACTTTAAATTTAAATAACTTTGGAAAGGATTCATATTTTTCACCAGTCCAGTGAAAGGCACTTCTGTGGCTCAACCTTTGTACCCAGAAACTTTCAGACCAAAATTCCAAAAGTCTAGGCACAGCGTGATGACAAAACAAAATCACAAAAGGTGAATTTTAACATTTTGGACTATTCACGAATTGAAATCCACAAATCCTACCAAAATGAAAATTGGAATGTCAAGTAATCTACCACACAAGACTGCACACATAAAACTTTGTGCAAATCTATGGAACAACTGCAAAGTTATTAAAAGTGCAAAATTTGAGGTTTAACATTATAGTGTATTATAGGGGTGCAGTAGCACCTATAGTTAGGGTTGAGCAGGGCTTTCTATGTTAAACCTCAAATTATTCACTTTAATGACTTTGCAACTGTTCAATGGATTTGCTATGAAACTTTGCATGTGCTGTCTTGTGTGGTAGATCTCTTGGCGTGCCAAGTTATATTTTTGAGTCGGATTGGCAGATTCCAAGCTGTGCATAGTGCTAAAATGTGAAAATTGCCTTTTTGAGCTTTTTGTCACTGTACTGCACCCAGTCAGTTTGGGATTTTGATATATGCAAATTTTCAGGGGTAGAAAGGGTTTGCCCCACAGAAGTGCCTTTACGCTGGTTTGGTGAACAAATATTAATCAGTTCCAAAGTTATTTAATGGTAAAGTTTGGGTTCTGAGCATGTTCAGTACAGTCTTTGACAGCTTTCTGGAACGAAAAAGGCATTTGGTGTCACAGAAAGGATTCTTTTTCATGAGGGACCAGTCCTTTTTGTGAGCTGCCATCTTGTTTTCTGTTTTTTAAAGAAGAACCTTTCATAACTCTGCAGGTGATGTCTTCCACAAACACCAAAGCATGTATCTTGCTCATCGTACTTTCTTACTGTTACAATGCCACCAGAATGTTCTTTTTTTATTAATTAAATCCTTTTCCATGACTCACTAATATGTTTTATCATGAATCCTTTTCGTTCTCACAAAAGGATTGCATCTCAAAAAGTATTAAAAGTCAGAAATCATTTTTTGTAACGCGAGGATCCTTTTGTAAAACAAAAAGGATTCACAAAAAGATCCTTTCTTACGATAAAGGATTCAAAAATCAACTGTCCAAAACCCTTTTTCATGAGACAGGATCCTTTTGTGGAAACAAAATGATTCTAAGAAAGGATCCTTGCTTACGAAAAGGATAAAAAAAAACAACCAAGTCAAAACCCTTTTGCATGACAACAGATCATTTTTGAGTGAATGAAAAATCATGTCGAAAAAGGATTTAGTGCCATGCAAAAGGATTTTACCCTTCTTTCCCAGTCAGATATCCTATTTATGTTGGTGTCCAGTGGCACCCCACCCTCCAATTGTACTCCAGTCCCCATTACTTTTATGTTTATTGCCCTGGTGTCTTGTGGCACCCCCACCCTCCTATTTTCAGATCTTTTCTTTTGTATTATATTCTTTTGATATCCACTGGTACCCCCACCCACCCATATCCCTTGTAACTTGTAAATAAAAAACAGTCCTTTAATGTCTGGTGTTTTTTTCCAATATGATAAAAAAAATGTCACTAGTGATGGCACCCACCTCCACCCAGCCTCTGCACCCAGTACCCCACCCCCCAGGCCACCCACATAACCTCAGTCATCTGAAGTGCTCCCACTGTGAAGATCCACTCTCCAATCAAAGACACATCTTGCTGCTGGAACCGACAACTGCTGTATGACAAATAAGGTAACTGTGGTTCATTTTGATCAAAGTTACCTTGTTTGTCATACAGCTGTCACCGTTCAACAGCGTATGTCTTTTGATCAGAAATGGATCTTCACAGTGAACTATTCAGGTGAGTGAGGGTGGGAGGATCTAGGGTGCAGGGTGGTGGGTGCACAGTGGAGGTCAGGTGGGTGTGTGAGTGTGCTCACTGGTGGATTTTACAGATGTGTAAGTTACGTTCCCACCCCCACCCCACCCTCATAAATCACTTTAAAATGTTAAATCTCACTGTTTGAGGTGTCTGTTTATGCTGAGACTGATCCAAATTCTAGCACAAAGTTTTACAACACCTTCATGTTCAGTTTCAATTGTAGTCTAACTGTACTTATTTGGAAGTCATAATTTGTTGTGGCTAACACATTTTTATATATTTTAACTTCTCATGATAAATTATGCTATGCATTGATCTGAGAAAAATGGCCTGTCAGGAAAGACAGATTAGCTGGTCTTCCACTGCTGATGAATATTTTATGCTGTCACTCGAGTCAGTGTTACTTGAGCTGTATTTGTTTGTGTTTTATAGGTCTAGATCGAAACTAGTTTTAATATAATATAGGATTTCATACATTTGTATTTATGTAGAGCATCTGACCATTCCATCTGTATTTTAATTCAAACTGGTGATCCTGTCAGCCATTAGAGACACTAAGCTTGTGTAATCACACCTCACAAGTTTACTTTGACTGCTATGTGTTCACAGACATACAGACAAGCTCCGACATCACCGCTTGAGTGAAAACTCCTGTTATTGCATCCCTAACTTCCAGGTTCCCCATTTCCCACTATCTCCCCATCTCTGCTGTACTCCCTCACATCCTGACAACGCCTCCTGTTTAGTCCCAACACCTTCCTATGCCTCACTCCCTCTCCCTTCCTCTCCTTTTCTTCCACCCCCTTTTCCCCTTGCCTACCCTATTGCGACCTTGACAATGCCTTTGGCTGCTTCCTTCTGTTCCTTGGACTAAGAACTCCCTCCCTTCCTCACATAATTTCTTCTCTACTTCTCTTATGTAATGTTGCTGTTGATTCAAGATGTATTTTAAAGATGATAACAGTTAAGTATTTTTGTATTTTAAAGATAACAGTTGTTGCTTATGTATTTTGTAACTCGTCTGTTTATCCTATATCTGCTTGTTACCCCTCCTGCTGACATGGAATCTTTGTAAATGAGCTGCTTGGTGCTCAAAGGTACTTGTAATCCTAGATTTAATAAATAAATAAAATAAGACATGGAAAAACACTAAAAGAATGTGTTGTATTGTTCGTTGTTTTACATAGAACCTCAAGAAACTACCTCTAACTGCATATTCTGTAATTGTTTAGCTGGATGATTTGAAAATGCACATAATGTAACTTTTATCACAACTGGAATACAAAAATGTGGATCAGACCTGAATGTCTGTATCAATTGTAACTCTTTTTATCTTGCACTGTTTCCTTTCCTAGTACAGACTGCATGCATGTGTGCTTCATTTTCTTTGGTTGCATACCCAGAAACCAAAATGATACAATGCATTTAAAACAACAGTGATTGCATTTTGCATTAATTGAATCATCATCTAATATTCAACATAAGTGCTATAAAAATAATCAAGCACATAAAGGGATGTCTGGACAGACTCGATGCTATACTGACATCGTTCTTCTAAATAAAATGCAGTATGCATTTTTTTGCAGTTCAACAATCACTGTTTTAGGGAAAAATTAACATCTCTCTTTTACAAATACAGCTTGCAATCAATGTCTCTACAACAGTGAATAAATGAAGTTATACAATATTTAGACATACAGCAGATGTCAGCATTTCTGTCAGAAATTAGGGCCTGACACTAAATGTGATAAGAACTGCAGCTCCTAGTGGAACAGTATGTGTATGATGTACAGTAATACTGAAATACCAAAAAGAAAATATTTGCTGTAAATGAATACTGCTATACTGACATGTAATTTATTATTACACATTTTCTGTTAATACACACACCAGCCTTTTGCACCGTGCTGGTCATATGCATCAATCTTGCAGAGTGAAACTGTAAGCTTCAGTCAGGCGGCTTATCACTGTGCTATGCTGCATATGAAAAATGAAGCAGCACCAAATATGTGATCTTCAAACAATCAGAATGGAAATGAAATTTGATGAGAACAAGGTCTAAATGAAAAATAAAATACAACACCCTCTGAACAAAACTGAATGCCCAAAATCAGTATTACCTTGTGCCCTGTTACAGCAACTGCCTAAGGTGGGAAAACAGGATTTGTTCAATCACAAAGAAAAACAAATAACAAATCTGCAGTCTTTTCATTTATACATTTGTTTAGGGTGTTATTTATTATACAGCTCAATCTGGTTCAAGGTCAGTAGGCATTCATCTGTATTCCCCTCCCTGGGTCGTGCCTGAACATAGGCAGGATTTGTCTAGTGCACTTTCCCAGTCAACAAAAACTAAATAAATAAAAAATATATATTTTAATCAGAGTTTTTATTACATTTTCTAATAGCAAAATTGATTTCAGGATGTTATGATTTTAAATCATACATGTGAACAGGCTGTCTTTCCCTGGGTTGGCTGTCACAGAGGTTGCAAAGGTGCGTGCTAATTGTAGCTCAGCTGTGAGTTGAGGCAGCAATTGTAAAGCTTCATTTGACATTCAAAATATGAAAATGATAAAAGAACATTTATGGACACAACAAATGAGACTGTAATATCTGTATACCTACATGTTCCATGGTTATCCTCACATTCACGAGCTAGGAGTATTTAACATTTCACTTTTAAAGAAGGACAAACTTGATATTTGTTGTGTTCCTTGTGTGGAAATCAATAATACAGCAATAAGTCCTTAACTCCCCACCCCAATTTATGCACAGAGACAGTGAAGTCTGGAGTGTTGTTTTGTGAATAATGAGAGCCTTGTTTGTGAATGGAAATGGTTGTCTGGAGTTGTATTTATGAATTACAAAAATGGAGACTGGTGAGTCCAGAGCATTGTTGTTAATATGTGGGTTGGATATCCTTCATATTGAAGACTTTGGGTCTGAGTTTGAATTTCCTTTGTTATCTCCTTTGCTGTGTGTTGTTACTGACTTTTTACCTATAACTCTAGTCAGCTCACCAGGAAGTGAAACACATCCCCAGTAGCACCCACCTACTTCACACTCTCTCTCTCTCTCTGTGTGTATATTATATATATATATATATATATATATATATATATATATATATATAAAATATTGAGCACTTAATAGTTGCACATTGTGTTATGTTGCACAGGTTAGATGACATGTGAGTTTATAATCAGTTCCAGTGGGACCTTGCTTTTATGGCTGTGGGTGGAGCTTACAGCCATCTTGCTAAGCTAAAAAATGGCATACCATGGAACACATTTTTGGACTTTTCAGTGTATCCTTCCATTAGCGCAAATCACTATGGCAGTTAAAAAATACTCCCTTCTTTCTGTTTAGAATGTTGGACACAGAACTCCAAGCTGCTTTTTCTGAGAGCAAATGTGCGCACACTCCAAACAAATCTGAATATCTTTAAAACTATTCAAGGTGCACAAAAACAACCACCATGAAGGTTGTTCAGGACAAAAGACCTTTCACATGAGGGTAGTCACTAATCTGAATTCTTTATATTTCGTAAAATATGGTCTAACAAACAACCTCAATTTTTTCTCTCTGAGTGAACACAGTAGGAGTCATGCCAAACAACTGTAAATATCTCAGAAAATATACAAGTTACCAATGCACAACCAACATGAAAGTTGTTCAGGACAAAGCAGCCTTTCAAATCAGGGTAGTCACTAATCTGAATTCATTAGATTTGTATAAATATAGCCATCCAAAAGGTGACAATTGTGAAGCAAAATGAAAATTCAGGTGATCAAATGGCCATAGTTTAAACAATATAATTAGTGCAGCTTAATGAATAGGCTCATTTGAAAGTTCTTTTTGTCCTGAACAACTTCCATACTGGTTGTTATGTGTAACTCATATACTTTTAGAGATATTTGCATTTGTTTAGCATAACTCTGTGCATTTCTAAAAAGCCTCTTTGCAAACCACTAAGCCAGATAAGTAACATACTAGAGCACCTTGTTTATCTCTTGTCATGCCTAATTTAACAGCAGATCCTGACACTGACCAGATAGGGGAAGAAGCAAGACAGAGATGAAAATAATGCTCACACACAGAAGGAAGACCTGGTGCACAAACAAGGCTGTCTGTGAAACTTTTAGGCATCTATGCTGCAGCACTGATTTTTTTTTATTGTGCCCTCTTTGGCAATTTCTATTATTAAAACACATTAAATGTATAGTTTACTAAATCTTGACCTTGGGATAACTCTTGAATGACTCCCAAATAAGTTTTAAGCCATTTTCTTTATGGGAGGTCAAGACCTGTGCAAAAGGTTGTATTTTTCATATTTTTTACAAATTTCCAAAGTAATAGTGTGGAGAAATATAAAAGTATGAACAACTAATCTCCTATGCATTTTCAACTCGGAAAGAAGTTAATATTTGTGCAAAATCAAACTCAAGGTTTATACAGTTTTATTCTAAAGTTATTTTATTCTAAATCTTATTGGACTATTGATGAACTAAGAAAAGAAATGCTTAGATAAAAAAATTGGTGACTCCAGGATTGGGGGTCATTAAAATTGTAAAAGGTCAAATTATGAAACCTTAAATTAACTCATTAAGACCATTCTTCTTAGTGTGTAATTATAATGAATTAAGGACATTTGAAAGGATAGTGACAAAAGGTACATTTGTTATGAATATAGACCTACAATTATGCAACCATTGTGATACATATTTTTGGATCAGAGGAACAGTGCAAGGCTGCGAAATCGTGGTGATCTCACTGCTTCAGTGTGTGTGGATCAAACCAGAAAGAGCCATAATAAAAGCGTCTATCTTCTCAAAAAACAATTATATTTTATTATATTTTATTTAACCTGAAAATAAAATATAGCAATAAGGAAATAAAACAATCAAGATGAGAATTTAGCATTCTCCAACCATACACTGAAGCAGAGCCATACTAAAGGCTTCTATCTTCTTTAAAGCAATTATATTTATTTTTGATATATTTCATATTCTGTATCTAAGTAGACACTAGAAGAAAAGTGTATTTGATGTTTGGAAAAGGCAAATACAACCAGACACAGGAGGAAGTCAAAAGAAAGTATCAGTTGCAGTGGCTAGAAACAAGTCGAGCTCACTTCACCACTCCAACAGGGGCCACCCACTGAACTACTGACCATTGGTGGGCACCAGTAGCAGAGGAGGAACTGGGCAACTGCTGCAAGCAGTCAGTGTAGGAGGAGGAGGCAGATGGCAGGCTGTCTGCCACAGTCCAGCTCTTGTTTTAAATCCCTAGAGGTGCCTGACTGGCTGTAGCACTCATCTTTGCAGCAGCCCTCCATCTGTAGGGATTAGGGGACTCAGTTTAGCTGTCCTAGTGTATTCAGGCAGGCTCAAGCTCCATTGGACTCATCCCGACACACCTCTGAAATGTGGTTCTACCACAAGATGGTTCTTGCGCATGTGCAAGAAACATAAAAACTATAAAGAATTTAGATCAGTGACTACCCTCATTTGAAAGGGCCCCAAGTGGGTGTAATAAGAAACTGTAATGTCCAGTTTGTGGGCACCTCCCAAGTGGGTGTAATAAGAAACTGGACAATTACAGTCATTGCTTTTATCAGAGAGTAACTGGTCAGATCCTTCATAGGCAAAAACAGGCCCGTACACTCTCTCTCTCTCCATTGGAACAGAGGCTATACAAACACTGAAATTAAATCACAACATTGTCATTAAAAAGCAGATAAAAGGGCCGGCTCGGTGGCGCTGAGGTTGAGCTGGGCGCCACACCTCGCCTTCGCCGGTGACCGGGAGTTCGAGGCGGACTCGGGTTGCCGAGGGTCAGTGGGGAGAGGAGGATTGAGCATCCCAATGGATGCTCTCCTCCCTCAGGGGGTGGGAGCCATGAGCAGCGTTCCCGTTCTGCATCACTCTCACGGCCGGTGGAAGCACCGCCAAGAAGGACGGAGGCAGCTCCGCTCATTGGAGCTGGGGAGGGGACATCGGCTCGCATGAGGGGCTTGGTGTGCGTCAGCACCCGCCCTCGGGGCAGCATACATCTGCAGACGTCTCAGAGGGTGGGGAAACCAGGGAAGAAAAGCAGAGAAAACCCTCTCGGCAGCCCAAGATGATAGCCTCTCAGTACCATCCGGACCACCGATAAGAGGACAGACCCCACTGTGCAGGAGGGAGGAAAGGAGGCACTCTAGGGCAGATCCACGGAGGTGGAATGGAGGAGTTGAGAGGAAGGAAGGAGTGGGCTCCGGGAGGAGAGAAGGAGGCATAAAGAATAAAGTTAAAAAAAAAAGCAGATAAAGACTCTGCAGTGGTGATATGAAACTCAGAGGACTATATTAATGAAGCTAACAGACAGCTAACTGACCATACCTACTACAGAGAACTGGAAAGTGACCCCACCACAGAGTATAAAACAGAACTACAGGACTTAGTTAGATCATTTCCTAACCATGTCCAAGGCAGACTAATAGACCTTATCCCTGTTGAACCCAAGCCAGGGACATTCTACATACTGCCTAATAAACCTGGCAAACCTGGGAGACCCATAGTCTCTGGCAATGGTACACTGACTGAGGAGATCTCAGGATTTGTAGAAACCATTTTAAAACTGCTAATTATAGAAAGGGACAGTTACATCAGGACACCACACACTTCCTGTTAAACTTTCTGGTTATAAGGACTTACCACCTAATACCATTTTAGTAACGGTGGCTGTAACATCCTCTACACTAACATTCCACAAAAGGATGGCATTTCAGCCTGCCTTAAGTATCTACATGAGAAAGTATTAGACCAAAATATTGACCCTGAAGTGGTGGGGAAATGTACTGAATTCATTCTGACACATAACAACTTCAGCTTCAATAGTAAACATTATGTTCAAACTATGGGAACAGCAATGGGCACCAGAATGGCTCCACAGTATGCTAATTTCATTATGGCAAATTTAGAAGGACTTTTATAGGCACTGTCCTCACAATCTACCTGCTTATTTCTGTTACATTGATGATTTGTATATCATTTGGACAGAGGCACTGACACACTTAAAGCTTTTCATCAATAACTTAGTAACCTCCACCTACCATAAAGCATACCCTAGAATATTCTGCCACCCGCACCCTCTGCCCATGGTCTCCTGGATCTATTGCAGGAAGCTGAATTTCTCAACAGAGATAGAGATAACTTCTGTGACATTGCGGTGGCCATCGGTTACATACAGAACACTCAGAGCCTTATTTCTGGGAAGAGACATACGAGTCACTGTTGACAGAGACTGTGTTTTTCATGTATGAGAGTGGAAAAGCATGTAATATTTTATCATTACAAAATGCTGGCACTACAGATGATTTACAGGAGAATGGTGATGTCCCAGTTGAGCAACATAAAGCTAGACATGCTCTGTGGGTTTGTGATGACTTGTGCAACATAAGCAAATATCTTTTGATGAGGTAAGAAGTTCATTAACCTCTTTGTCATCACAAAGAGGTCCAAATGGTATGAATTGTTTGAAGACATTGATCACTGTGACATTTGTCCATATACTGGACTTATGGGTCATTCTCTAGCCTGTTTGCAGACTGGCCTGTGTGATAGTGTTCTTCATCATATATGTATGATTGCAGTGTATAATACAGCTATGCATACATTTGTTTCCAAAGTGTACCAGGTGAGACATGCAGTGAAGATGTTTACTGGAGTTAGCTCGCTTATTGACAGAAGGTGATATGGAAGGTGCATCTGTACTGATAAAAAGTTCAGAGAGAGACACTTTCTCAAGTTTTTCTACTTGTGCACAGATTCAGAGGAAGCAGATGCTCCTGTTGATGAATCTGAAGTTATTAAAAGTTTGGCAATCAGATTGCAAAGTTTGAGTTGGCTAAAGAGAAACATTTGAACATATTTGTGTTTCTTGCCAATGTCTATTTACCAAAGGAAGGTTGTGGAGGTTGATCCGGAGAAGATCCAGACATTAAATGATATGTGGTGTTGTTTGGTAGCTTATTTGTTACTGCGGTCAGACTTTAATTTGCCAAGCATAGTCCTGTGTCTTTACTGCTTGGCAAGATTAAGTCAAATGTCTTGCCACCAAAGTCCATACTCAATAATATGGAACCAGACTTAACATCTTCAGAGTGCCAAACTTAATGTGTTTGAGCAGATTCTGATACAAACAACAAAACTGTTTCAATTTTGCATCTTAACACTAAGATAAAGAACATGCCACAAAAGAACTTGTCAAATCTCTAAAGGGTACTGTTATGTACCTATCGCTTGCTGTACAGGAAAATCTTGACATCACTTCATGTAAGAGTAGTTTTGTTATCTTAGTGAAAATCTAAGTGATTTTGGCTGGATGTTGTCAATGTTTTTTTTTCAATTTAAAAGTTTTATTAGATTTGTTTTAAATAACAATCAAGAATCAGCATTATTTTAAAATCATTACAACACAAATAACTCAACAACACAATGCAAGTGTAATAACTGAGAACAATAACAAATGCATCACCCTTCAGTTAGTACCCTACTAGCTTTCTTGATGAAGAACAAAACAAACAAAAAAGTATGTGTGTGTGTATATATATATATATATATATATATACACACACACTATAACACACACTAAGAAAGCTGAATATGAAAGAAAAGGCTGCCAGATATCATTAAATGATTCTACTCTATTAAGTAACTGATAACTAATACATTCATTGCTTGCAACATTACCCAAGGAATCCATTAACTCTCTCCTGCCAGGAACCTTATGCATCTTCCAATGTTGTAGCGATAACCATTTAAAAGTAAGAGCTGTAGAAAGAATACATAACTGTAAATGCCTAAGAATATGAGTGATCAACGAGGTATCCCTAGAATGAAAATACTGGGAGAAAAGGAATCTGTTCACTTGGGATGTTCTGGCATACATGTATCTCTTTCCACTTTTCCTGCACTTTCGGACAGAACCAGAATGAATGACCCAGAGCAGCATTTAAGGAATTGCACTTCCAGCAACCATGTTGTTTGGATTTATCTATTTTGCTTAACCTTGCTGGAGATTAATAATACCTATGTAATATTTTAAACTGGGTAATCATCCCATTAACCTCCCTGCTACATTTATAACATTTTCCACATGCTTTCCAGTTCTACTCCATAATTCTAACATTAAGATCTTGTTTCCATGCCACTTTTGCTCAGAAAGTAATGCCTACTGTATGTCACAGTCAGATATAAATTTATATAGAAGGCTACACCCATTTCCTAGTAGAGCAATCCTCAAAATCTGAGATCAATGGGAATAGATCATGAACACCAAGTCAGAGTCAGCAGTGTATTGGTTAACCTTATCCCTCAGTTGCAGGTAAAGCCAGAATTGAAGTCTGGATATATGAAAGGTTTCCTTAACTTGCTAAAAGACATCAACACTCTGGAATCTTTATTCAGCAAATCCCCACCTGACAGATACCTACCTTTCTCAGCAAGTGCTCCTGAACTGTTTGCCATTATACTTAAGATTTGGGTTGTCCCAAATTGGAGCTATTTCTAATGGCAAAGGGCCTAGCTGAGGTTTTAGCAAGATTTTTAAAAGCCATACTGTAGCACACAAAGTGTGGTATGTTTTAAAACAAGCGTAAAGGCATAAACAAAAAAACATTAGTTTACATGGGTATGCTATTTCTTTTCTGTGAGCAGCTACAAAGGAAGGCGTTCAGTGTCATAATTAGAAAGTCATAATGCAGCCTGTTTTAACAGAAATGCCCAGGAGTATCCTTGCCACCACCCACTTTCCAAGGTGCCCTTATTTTATTTATGTTTAGCCTGCGAGGTTTGTTGTCCCAGAGGAATTTAGTAAAGATTCTATCAAGTTTTTATATCAGTCATTATAGACATTCGCTGGAATGTTGTTTAAGACATAACAATCTTGAGGGCTAAAATCATTTTATCGAGCTGATTTTACCCCAAAGTGACAAATTCAATTTGGACCATTTTCCTAATTCTTTACTAAAGTACCTATATGCTCCCAAAGATTATACTGGATAATTCTGGGGATCGAGTTAAACACATGCATGCCCAGATAGCGAATTCCTTTGTCTACCCAAGGAAAGTTAAAGGCCTTGGTCAATTTATCTTTCTCCTGACACGAGTCCTGCAAGCATTATGCCTTCTGACTCACTCCAGTTAACTGACAAGCCTGACAATGAGGCAACCCTATCCAGTAATGGGATTAATGCATTAAGTGAAAGAAAGGAAATGACGGGTAAGCAACAAGTCGTCTGTAAATGCAAAGGTGTTGTTTTCCATCTTCCCCACCTTAATGCCATGGATCTGATTAAAATGTTGCCAGTGGAGCACAGTAGTACTGGAGAGTATAAGAATTTACATATAATACAGCAGTGAGTCTGAGGCACATGTTTCAGAAAATCGTCTTCTCATCATTGATAAGATTAGTATGGTGTCAAATATGATGGTTGCTTGCATTCACCTTAGCTACAGAAATTATGGGTACAAATGATGGCATTCCTTTTGGAGGTAAGAATGTTGTTGTTTTGGAGACCTGTTACAGCATCCCCGTGAAAGGTGTGCATGTGTTCTCTGTCTGACATCTCCACACTCTACAGAACTGTGAGAACTGTGTTTTTGCTTAAAACATCTTGCGCCATTGCTCCTGTGTTATCTGGTTACCAACAGCATTGAGACCTGCTGTGAAGGGGCAGGTACTGGAGAAGCAACATCAACCTGCTGGGAGGCGGACTGCAGTTTAAATCTTCGCTGGGAGTCCAGCTGAAGAGCGTGACATCTCCACACTCTACAGAACTGTGAGAACTGTGGGTTTTTGCTAAAACATCTTGCACCATTGCCCTTGTGTTCTCCAGTTACTGACAGCACTGAGACCTGCTTTGAAGGAGGTGGGTACTGGAGAAGCAACATCAACCTGCTGGAAGGGTGGACTGCAGTCTAAATCTCGCACTGATACTGTGACGTGAGTGGCCGAGTGCCACTCAGTATTAAAACAACAAGGTAAATTTAACATCCATGGTAAAGTGCTTAAGGATTGGCTAGTGTTTACATTTTAAAATATTGATGTTTAGTAAGTTAATGTGATTTTAAATATTTGTTGTTAAAATTATAGATACCAATACAGTGAGAAGTACTAGAGAATAGTTTGGTAAAGAGGTTCCTGACACATTGTTAACCTTTAACATGGATCTATTATGTAGTTACTAGTACAAGCATGTATAATATTACTACTAAATGGAAAGTTTGCAACCCGTGTCAAATTGAAGTAACTAGCTCCTTAGCAGTTGAGATTGAGGTTGCTACAAGATTAGGACAATCCCAGTTGGTAGGGAATTGGAAGTTAAAGGAGGTAGAAACTCCTTTTCCAAAATTAGAATCCAGTTAAATAATAAATTGTTTGTAACAAGTGTATTGGGGCATGGACAAATTAAATCTAGAAATTGCCTGTTGATTTCATTACTAATGGGGGTGATACAGAATCTAATCCTGGTCCTGGTGGAAATGGAGAAATTAAAGTTATGTATGATAATGCTAGGAGCCTAAGAAAGAAAATTGATCTAATGAAATCCTGGATAAATACAGAGACCCCAGAAATAGTGGCGTTAACAGAGATGTGTCTAAATAAAATATAGATACTAAAGAACTTGTGCCACCATTTAGATAGGGTTGGACGGAAAGGTGGGGAGTTATTTTATTTACTAATTGGGAGCTTGGTCAAACTTCAACATTATATGCAGATCAAATAGGATTAGTTGATTGCCTATTAATAAAGGTCCATAAATTGGAACTAATTATAGGTGTTATTTATGCCCCCAGGACTCCTATAGGAATTTGAAAATCTAGCATCAGTGATACAGAGTTTTTCGATGGGCTATGAATTAATTTTGATTGGTGACTTTAACGCTGCCTGGGGAAAACTGTGAGGTCTGGCTTTGGAAAATAGTTTTAAAGCTTTAGAGGTACAGCAACAAATTATTGGTCCTACAAGGAAAACTACACAACTTAGTGTAGGAAGCATACTGGATCTAAACTTTGTTACAGCCAAAATTTGATTAAATCAATGGAAGTGAAACAGCCATTAATGGGGACCATAGTTCAATAAGTTGTGTATTTGAAATTGAGGGCAAAAATGTAACTATATTGGAAATTCTTCCTAGAAGATAAATGTGGAATTTCAAAATTATAATAAAGAAGCATTTGTAGCAAAATTGATGTCAGTTAGGTGGGATAGACAGTTTCCAATACCATCTGTGAATGTAGCGATTCAGGAATTTTCAAAATGGTTCTTGGATATATGTAATGAAATGGCCCTTACGAATATGTATGCAAAGAAAGTCCCATGTCCCTTGGATATCAGAAAATTAAAAAACTAATACGTGGAAAGGATCGATTATGGGCAGGTAAGACTCTGAAAACAGAAGATTGGAAAAATACAAAAAGCTAGAAATCATTTGAAATTTCAAATAAAAAATCAGAACAAATTATTTTGAGGAGAAAACTAAACAAACTACGGATAATAAAAAATTCTGGTCTTTAATATAATCTTTTGAATCACCACAAACTTATCCCCCCATACAAATGTTGAGTAGGGTGTTTCCCAGAATGCTAGGCGATCAGCAAACATCCTGAATGATTATTTTGTGAGTTTGCCTGATCTAGATTTCTCAACATAGTTGTTAAAGACAGAGTTAAAGAGAAGATTAACATAGATGTCCCAAAGTTTAGATTTAAAATAATTTCTTGTAAGCAGGTAAAAGCTGAGATTAAAGTTAAAATCAAAAAGGCTTTTTGGCTTGGATTATATTGAAAATCGCTTCCTTAAAGATTCCATTCAAGTGATTGCTCCAGTGTTAACTATAAATTATTTAACTGGATTCTTACTGAAGGTATTTTCCTAATAGCTGGAGCATACAAAATTATACCTATATATAAAGGACTGGGGACCCATTTCAACCCACAAATTATAGGCCTATAGTTCTGTTATCTGGGTTATCCAAGATTTTGGAAATATTAGTTCAGGTACAACTTACTGCTCATTTAGAAAAATATTCTTTGTTAACAAAACAACAATCGGGTTTTCATAAAGGATACTCCCGCGGCACCGCACTCACTGATATGGTAGACATTATAGCCTCAAAGTTGGAGGAAGACCGCTCGGTGGGTGCGGTGTTCATGGATTTATCCAAAGCCTTTGATACAGGGAACCACAGGCTCTTAGGGAATGACTGGCTGAAACTGGATTAGCTGAAGAATCATGTAGCTGGTTTATGTCCTTCCTTTCGAATAGAACACAGCAAGTTTATATAAATGGAGTGTTATCTGATATAGTAAGTGGGCAGAGAGAGTGCCCCAGGGTTCTATCTTGGGCCAACATTTTAGATTTATATAAATAATATTGTGGATAGTATAAAATAGTCGAATATTAGTATTTACACAGATGACACTCTCTTAATTGCCAGTGGTAGAACTTATTGTGAAATGGAGAAGAACTTACAGGCAGATTTTGCAGGGCTATGTAAATGGTTGACGAATCTGGTTTAATACTTATTAGCAAAAAACAAAACTTATGGTTTTGGTAAAAAAACATACATATTCAAGTAATTGTAAAGAAACAGTAATTATAAAAACATTACAAAATGAAGTATTATCACAGGTGTCGGAATATAGATACCTGGGGTATGGATTGATGCTACCTTAAATTTGATTATCATATACTAAATACTGTATTAAAGGTAAATAAAAGGCTGGGAGCTTTTAGGCATTCTGGCTTTTGTATGAACAGGTCCATGAGGAAAGTGTTATAAACAACTTCTCCTTCCAGTATTGGAATATGTAGTCATGTTTATGGCTTGCAACAAAAAGCCTGTTATTAAAATTGATCAAATATACTATAGGATGGCAAGATTTTAAAAACAAAAGATTATAAAACATATCACTGTGAATTGCTTAATGAACTAGGATGGCTTACACAGGATAGCAAGCCAGATCATTTGGGCAACTCAGATCTATAAAGTGGTAATACAGGAACAGCCCAAATATCTTTGTGATAAATTAGAAGTGAAAAACATGTTTGCAACCTACGAGATATTAATTTAAGGAATTTTATATTCCTAAAATTAAAATACATATAGTAATCTGCAGTTTCCAGTAATTGTTAATAGGATATGGAAAGTCCTAAAACCAGTAACTACAATCAAATTCAAGATGAAAACACTCTCAACTAGTCTAAAGATAGAACTAAGAGTACAATGTTAATGTTATGGTGAGGAAAAGGACCATTTCACTGGATTTAATGGAGAATATAATACATGTATAAATTAGTGTCTGTTTTAATGAGTATATGTTACATTGATATTTTGAAATGAATGATGTATTGGAATCCTACACTGTACGGAATTAAATTTATATTTGACTGTCTTGTGATCTATATGTAGTCTATCTGTTTTACCCAAAATTTAACAGGACCATCTTGTAAATAGGTCTATGTCCTAATGATGTGTTATACCATCTAAACTCCTGTCTAAAAATAAAGGTTTTAACTAACTAACTAACTTACTAACTTATCTGCTCAGCAAGCAAAAAGACAATTGGATGTATTGATAGTACCAGCTTATGATAGTTGTTTACCTATGTTGAATTGTTTGAAAGCATGAGACAGAGTGGTGATACTGCCTATAAAGCCTTACTTGATGAGGCTTGAATTGGAAAGCTTGACACCATCTAATGTTTCTTTGATAAAGAGCTGAATTATTAATACAGCTGGATCTTGTACAGTATGTCTGCTGCTTATGATGTGTTCAACAAAATCTACTGCAGTACTTCACATGGCGTGTGTTTCATGCCACATCTAAACAATGTACTGAATTCAGTGGAATTATGTTGCAGAAAGAAGCAGCTTCCCAGTGGCACTGAGGGTTGAGGTGCTGGGCGCACACCTCATGCCACACCGTTGACCTGTGTTTGGGAATGGATCCGAGCTATCAGAGGTCAGCAGGGAAGGAGAGGACTGAGCATCTGGAGGACTGCCCTCCTCTCCTGGGAAGGAAGAGGATCAACCAGTGCTGCTAGCGGCACCTGGTGGAGACCGAGGTGCACTGCAGGTGCAGGGACCAGGCAAGGGAACATGATGGGCAGCTGCCTTCAGAACATGAGCACAAGCACTCACGTAATGGGCTGGGTGGCATTGCATGTCCCACGATGCGGGGAAGAAAAAGTAAAAACCCTCATGCCGGTGGTAGGTGATGGCGTGGCAGAGGTCATGACCCCCACATCATCACCAGGCATTGTGGTAGCTCAATCTAGCCCTCTCCTGACTGGCAGCCCTCAATACTGTAGACAGAGCACCAGAGGAGCAGGCGGTCCCTCCCTGGAGGACTTAGATCTGGGGGTTGGGTTGGCCAGTCTGAGGTGGGGAGATGGCACTGGAGAGGTGCCCAGGCTTCAGGCAGATGGGAAAAATTGCAGCACCGGAGCCCACACTGAAGAGAGGCCACTGGAGGTGAGGCGAGAAATAAAGTTCTAAAAAAATGTACAGTAAGAAGGCAATCAACTTGTTACTCTGCATTGTGTGGACTCTGCTGATGGAATTTGCTTAAGTCAGAAGATAGTTCAGAAGGTGACTGAATGTCTAGGTGAACTTACGTCTGATGTGTCACGTACGGCTAGCTTGGAAGCTGTTTTGAGTGTCTGTAAAATGCACGTGTGATGCTGCATAGGAATCTTGATGTTAAACATGGTCTAGTTAATGGTATTATGGGACACATTGTTAGCTTTCAGTACAATGTTGAAAAACATTTGTGGAAGCTCTTGTTTTTAAATTTGACAATCTGGAAGTTTCACAGTCCATCCAGAGACGTACTGTGAAGTTTCAGCTGATAAAAGCTATCTATGTAACCAGGAAGCAGTGTCCTCTATGTGTTGCATATGCTGTGTCTATACACAAGAGTCAAGGTTTAAGTCTCGATGCAGCAATGATTGATATAGGTCATGCAGTCTTTAAAGATGGCATGAGCTGTGTTGCAGTATCATGTGTCATGAGTCTTCCTGGATTGTACATCTTAAATTTTGTGGCAGACAAGTTGCAGCTAAGAGATGCATAATTGGGTACAATCATTTGCAGACTCTGTTTCAACCTCAACTGCCTCTGATTCCTGTGCCAGCATACATAGAAAGATGCAAAATATCTGTACAGCCACAACATGTAGGAAAGAGGAAATGGGGTGACACAGATGTGTGTGCTGCTGTGACTAATGATAAACTGCAGACTGGAACTGATGTAGCTAAATCACCGCTGGCTAAGAGAGTGCATGGTTTGAGCCTTGTGCCAAAGTTTGACAACAGTGCTGACAACTGTTATGCAACCTCTGCAATGCAGGCATTCTTGCATATGCCTCACTTTGTTCAGAGGATACATACTTCCCATAATACAGTGTTGTGTAAGGTGGTCAGTGATGTTGTGCATCAGGTAGAACAACATGATAATCTTGTCATTTCTTTGACCCCATTACTGTACATGTTACTGTGGAAGTTATCCTGGCCAAGGGACATTGCACAGAACATGCAAGATGTGACGGAGTTTATGATGGCAATTATTAATACTCTGCAGGATGACAATATCCCAGTACAGCAGTACTTTAGAAACATAGAAACATAGACTTTGATGGCAGATAAGGACCACTTGGTCCACCTAGTCTGCACATTCCCTACCTACAGGATAGGCTGCAGATCCTTGTTAATCAACAGCATATTTCTTCCTACCCCCACAACAACTGCCTTATGTCTGTCCCATGCATTCTTGAATTCTCCCACAGTTTTAGACCCCACAACCTCCTCAGGAAGGCTGTTCCATGCATCCACTACCCACTCGTGAAAAATACTTCCTCACTTTGCTCCGAACCGCCCCCATCTTTAAATTGTGTCCCCTTGTTCTTGCCCGTCTCTTTTTCTGAAAGATGCTATCCTCTTGGACTTTGTTGATATGACTGAGGTACTTAAAAGTTTCTATCATGTCCCCCTCTCCCTTCTTTCCTCAAGGGTATACATATTAAGCCCCATTAGTCTCTCTTGATACGGCTTCTCTTGCAGACCCTACACCATCTTAGTTGCCCTCTCTGGACTGCCTCTATCCTGTTTATGTCCTCGCGGAGATGGGGTCTCAGAACTGGACACAGTACTCCAGATGGGGTCTCACCAACTGTCTGTACAGAGGGATAACAACTTCCTGTTTTCTACTGGTGATGACTCTCCCTATGCATCCCAGTATCCCCTCAGCCTTCCCTACTGCCTTCTCACATTGCTTGCTAACTTTAAGGTTACATCTGTACATACATTTGCAGTTCATGTGGTCATTCTCAGACAGAAACTACTGAAGACATGTTGTCGATTTCTTTGTATGTTCCTCATGCTACATCTGTTAACTTCAGGGGTAGCTCTTTAGCCATGCATAATGTGGTCAAGTGTGTAATAGGTGTGGTGGGTAGGACACTCAGTCAGTACTATTAAGGAACTCATTTCAGTACCTTATGGTTGTGCTGCAATGGTTTGACTCAAGGGAGTAAGAGTAGTTACACCAGTCACAAACTACATTGCAGGTAGGGTTGTGTTTGGACACCGTGTGTATGACACACGCTGTGATATTCCATCATGGAGTGTCTGTACATTCTGGTCATTATATATCTTGGCTGAGGTATAGCACTGGTTGGGTGGAGTGTAACTACTCTGTGTGCACCTTCAGACAGAGGTTACCTCAGAATCTGAAGGATGCTTATGTTTTGGTCCCGAAGAATTATAATGAACTACAGGGATCAGAGCAGTAGTCTTGCCAAATGTTGCCTATTTCTGGAAAGACTGTGGCATGAACAGAACTGTACCAGACTGTATGGTATTGCTGTTCTTTGTGTGTTTCAACATTTTTTTGCAACAAAAGAAAACTGTTATGTACACTGTTCAATATGTTTTACTTACTTCAAGTTATCAACATGGTAGAACACAGACATATCTGTGATTCATTATAATATGTACAGTTTAAGTGGGCCCGGACATCGACACAAATTGTGATTGTGATCACATCAGATGATATGCTGTGTCATGTGTTCCGCTGACTGCTACTAATCATGTTAGCAAATATATAGCGTGCTGCATGTTATAGGTTGTTTCACAAAAACACCTCATTTATGTGGTGTGTGTGCAATAGCTATGTCTTTTGATGTGAACCATTTGCCATGGTGGTGCTCTGTGTTCTTAGGACATAGTAAAGTGCATTGCCACATACTGTGTTGCCTCTGTGGCACATAGGTGTTGTAAGTTCACTTCTGAAATGACTAAACTATAGGCTTTTCTGTGACATGGCTTAATATTATTATACATGTTGTATATATGTTACAAGTGTTTATTTGTCTACATATAATAGCATGGGTAAGAACAGCACATTTGTATAATAATGTTAACAATACTGTTGTATTGTATAATAGTGTTCTGTATGTATGTTCTCATAATTATTTGTTTAAAAATACTCTTTGCTGATATTATTCATTCAGTATTATACTGTTTTGTTTGATAAGTATGCATATGTCTATTGACTTGTTTGTGCATGCTGTTTTAATAGTTCATATAGACTGTGTTTTAGTTGTGTAGTTGTTGACAAGTTGTATTAAAACATTTATTTGATATCCCATGATAGGTTTATATATATCTATACCTTGTCTGTTTAGTTATAGAAATGGTAGAGTTCCTTATTTGCATGCATATATTACCATAGTTAAGAAGACAAGTATTACAATAAAAGTAGAAAATTGTTTGTTTGTACTTTTATAGATTTTATGCATATATATTCTTGTAATGAGTTGTTTTGCAAAACAAATTCTGTTTTTGTGATGCTGTTTATTTATTGTTATGCTGTTGTGATTCTTTACTGTAAGTATTTTTAATGTTTTGTTTTGCATGCTGTTTCAGTAGTTCCTGTGTACAGTGTATCAATGACTTTAATATCTGGGTCTTTGTTGTAATATTGTGTTTGAGAAGTTATTTGACACTGTATGATACATTCTGTGCGTGTATGTTTCTAGATATATATAATAGTGTTCTGTAAACAAGATACCCAGGTTTTATCTGGTTTCTTGTGAGTTTCTCTGTTTCATAGGATCGTCTTACTTTAGAGGTCAGTGTGGAATTTTCCAACTACAAACAAATGGTAATATTTTTATTGTATTCAGATTTTTCAATTATAACATTTTGTAGTCTGTTAGATGTAGTCATAGAGATATTTGTGAGCAATGTGACTGCTATTTGTGTCATGATTACTTTGATGTTACCTTTTTTTTTTTGCAGTAGTGGTTTTCACCCACCCTAGGAACTCTGTCTACTTTTATTCATTTTAATTGGCTTTTTTAAATATAAGGGTTTACACCCAAATGAAATCACTGGTGCTGTGTGTCTTTATTTCATTTTAGAACAGTAAGATGTGGTACAGTTTAATAAATGTCTTATATTTGGTTTCTCATAGTCAGCGTAACTTTTCTTGTTATTGCAAAGTGTCATGTATTGTTCAGAGTCAATGGATGTTTGTTATGTCATAATATGAAGATGTCATGGTTCTGGAGGGTGAGTTCAAAGGGAGGAAATTCATTGCAAAAACTTCATTAATGCATCAGTCAGAGTTGAAAGTAAAGCAATGAAAGTAGGGAAATATGTAATTAGGGATTCCAACCCTAACTCTGCATTTGCCTCCACACACACACACGCTAAGCAGGGGAAGGAGCAAGGCAATGCAACCAATTAGAGACAGCTGGGAGCGCAGGGTCCAAAGGCCCTTCACTACCAGATCATGTAACAGTGATGTTTTAGTGGGAGCACTGGGTCTGGAGGACAGTGTGGTGGTGCATAGTAGCAAATGTAGGTTTGCTTTGTAGTATAGGGTCTGTGGCCACTGCATCCACAGCGCCATAATCTTCTCCACAGAGATGTGGGATCACAGGGTCCATATGACTGTGTGCTGCCACATCATGTAATGGTGATGTTTTAAAGGCAGTTCAGGGTCCATAGGAACTTGTGCTGTTATATAGTAGCAAAATTATGTTTCCTTTGGAGTATAGTATGTGTGTCCACTGCATGCACTGAACCCCAGCTTCTCCATAGAGATTTGGGAGCACAGAGTCCTAATGATCACATGCTGCCACGTCACGTAATAGTGATGTTCAGCTGGCAGTGCAGGGTCCAGAGAACCCTGCGCTACTGTATAGTACCATTAGGTTTCTTTTGGAGTATTGTGTATGTGGCATCTTGCACACTGACTGTAAGGTAAAAGGATGTTTGTCTACCAGTGCAGACTCTTTAGGACACTCTACTTCTGTAGCAGAGGAAACTATATATCTTACTGAAAGTAAAGGCTTTACATGTACCTGTGTCTGTATACAACAAAAAGAAATTGCTTGTACAGACTTTAACAACATGGGAAAAGTTATGATTGCATTGGCCAGTATGGTGTAGATGACATTGTAGTCAAACAGTATATAACAATTATATTTTCATGTGAGTGTACAGTTTGAAGGAGGCTGCAGCTGCACTGCATAGAAAAATTACATGTGAGTCAGCACAATGTGTAGGGCATTGTATGGATACATACATACAAACAAAAAATGAAAACTATAGCTGGTACTGCACATTCCAGCTCATTGTGCATCAGTACTACAAAGAAGAATTATGTTGGTAGAGGGAAACACAGAGTGTAAACCACCTCTAGTCCCACACTGTAGAACAAATATGTTTGTGTGGGAGTGCAGGGTCCTCTGGAGGTTGCAGTTCTACACCGTATAAAAATTATGTCTCTATGTAACAAGACAATCTAGGGTAGCATGTGATTTCAAAGTATAGACAACTTTTGTGAGGATGGTAGCATAGGGCACAGATTAAGCTATGTTCTCATGGGATATGGATATTAATATGACAAATGACTGGAACTACAGTGCACAGTAAAGGCACAGTCACACAGTATAGGAACAATTATGTTATGGTGGGAACCCAAGGTCAGAAAACTTGGTGCTGCCACCCATACATACACTATTTTGTATCCATGTGTATACAGCTTGAAAGTAATACTTTTTACATGTCTGTATGAAAAAAGTCTGGAGTGTACTGTATGTATTGGGCTGCCCCTATGGTTGCACAGCATGTGGGCTTACCTACCGAAACAGTTGGATTACAGCAGAACTCATACAGTTGGTGAACCATGATGATGGACATGTCTTGTGCTATGTTTAGAGCTTTGTATGTTCTTTCTGTTACCTGATGATGGCTGTCTCTAATTGGTTGTATTGCCGTGTCCCTTCTCCAGCTTACATGTGAGTGCGTGGGGGATGGGGCAAATGCAGAGTTAGGATTGGAAACCCTAATGACACAATTCCCTACTTTTGCAGCTTTACTTTCAACCCTAGATTCAGCATATCCAAAGAAAAACTATAAAAATAAAGAATTAAAGAATTATATAAAACATACAAACAAACAAAAAAAATTTATATTTATTATGGTAGCATGGTAGTGCTACCATAGTTAGGAGTTGAGTACCCATTCAATGTTAAATGGTGAAACTTTGCACCTTAATAACTTTGCCACCGTTCAACAGATTTGCCTGAAATTTGGCAGGCATGGGGCATAATTATAGAGCTTGGGATCTGCCAACTTCGTAATGGTCAGATGTACAGCTGTGGAGTTATTATGCAACATTCTGGGCACATTACGTTGTCTTGCACATTTTTGCTCACACCTACAGGTCGCATGGTTTGTGCGACTGCTCCAAAACTTTAGGAACATGCAGCCAGGGTTCCTGATGTGCCTTTTGAAGATTTTGTGGGAAAATATTGAGCGGTTCAAAGTTATTCAAAAACAAATTCTCATTATAAGTCAATGGGAAAAGTTAACAAAAATTTGATACTTTTGCAAATGCACTTTTAGTGTCACAAATGACCCTAGTAGTGTCGCAAATCCACCATTTTGTTTTCAGTTACTGATCAGAAAAATGCTTGGCATTTAAAATTGGACCCTCTAGGAACACAATTATTTTTGTGTTCACCTAGTCAGACACTCAGAATGCTAGCCATTTCTATATTTTGGGGTTAAACATCCAAGAAATATGTTTTCCAAATGTTTGAGAAAAGTAGTGTCGCACTTGTGACACTTTACATAGGCCCCTGCGAAAAGTGTATGAAATAAGACACTACTTTCTAGACTCTGGACAAAATGAAGGAATTCTTTGCCACCCTGCTGCAAAAGAACAGTTTGTTCTTTTGGCCTGAAATTGGAGGAAGGCAGCCAACATCTCACAGATGTGCGTTTTCATGGTTTGGTGAAAAATATTGCACAGATGCAAAGTTATGGTACTCAAAGTTGATGTTTTTCGCAGACTAACATGGTGGCATCCACCACGCCTTCGGGGTTCGTATCTCGGAAAGCAGTGCAAGATAAATTTTAAGTCACAAATATGCTAACACTTTTAGTGAAAACATAGCCAGAAATGCATGAATCATGTGAAATTTTAATTTTTTTCTACGTCGTGCGGTTACTGAGATATTAGCAATTTAGTATTACAACTCTTCGTTTTCTCCTCCGAGGCCCATTATTATGCATACATTCTTTGTTTTCACTGTGTTTCTCAATGGAACTTTTGGGGAAAAATAGGCTGTGTGCTCCACTTACTATTACTTCTAGGCTTTACACTTCTCTTCCTGCCTGTTTGCATTAGTGTTCCCATATCGCCACCATGTGCGTTACCCTTTCCGTTCCGCTTGTGCTTGCATTTGTGTTACTGTTACCATTTGTGTCTCCACTACTGTTTGTGTTTGTGTTTCACTTAGCATCACTGTGTGCATTACCATTTCTGTTGGTGGCTGCCCTTCCATTTCTGTTTGCGTTTGTCTTTCACTTTGCGTCATCGTTGTTCTTACCAGTACCATTTGCATTTCCAATTGCGTTCCTGTGTGTGTTACAGTTTGCATTTCCATACGCATTTGCATTTCTGTTTCCTTTGGCATTATTATTGCTGTTACCATTAGCATTTCCATTTAAATGCGCTACCGTGACACTAATAGCATTCACGGTTTACGTTTCTGTATCTGCGCTTGCGTTTCGTTTCTATCTATTTCCTTTTGCATTAATGTTCCTGTCACACTTATCATTTGTGTTTACAATAGCAGTACCATGGCTGTGCACATAACCAGTTGCGTTTACATATCGCTTGCATCTCCATTTGCGTCACTTTTTGCTTTGGTGTCACTTTGAACCTGCATTTCATTAACGCTTGCTTTACATTTCGTTTGCATCACCATGTGCGTAACTGCTACCGCTTGCATTTGCATTGCTGTTACTGTTACTATGTCACAAAAATCACTGGTGGGAGCGTAAAGGCCAAAGGGCCCTCGCTCCACCACAACATTCCATTCACTATTTGTAGTCCTCATTCTCAAAAAGGGACATTAGAGGCAAAAAACTCCATTTAATGCATCACTTATGGTTTGTGCCACAGTGACAAAAGTGAGAAATTTGGTGTTAGGGTTGAAATCCCCCTTGCACCCCTCAGCCTGCCCCACCCAACTGGCATCGGGAGTGTGCGTTGGGTCGTCGGTCTAACTCTCACCTCATTCTCCTATGCCTCAGCTTGTTCACGCATGTGATGAGGCGGAGAGTTAGGACCGATGACCCCAATGCGGTTGGGTGGGGTGGGCTGAGGGGTGCAAGGGGTTTTTCAACCCTAACACCAAATTTCCTCACTTTTGTCGTGGTGGAACAACCCTAACTGATGCATTAAATGGATTTTTTGTCTCTAAATATATATATATATATATATATATATATATATAAAAGACTGGGTGGGGTGCCACTAGACACCAGGGATACATATAAAAAATAAAGAAATGAAAAAAAAAACCTAAAGCCACACAGAAAAGGATCCTTTTCACCAGGTGGAATCCTTTTCTGCTAGGTGAAATCCTTCTCCGCCAGTACTTTCCTGTGTTGGTGGGACAGGATTCCATCTGGCAAAAGGATCCTTTCTGACCAGATGGTTATGGTTTTGATGACCAGAAGGTCCTAGCAAAATCCTTTTTCTGGCAAAAGGACTCCCATCTGGTTGAGTAAGTTCTATGGTAGTGAATGAAGAAATTGTGGTCTTCTACCCTAGAAGGAAAACACAGGCTGAAGTGAATACTTCCTAAATGTCTTTTATTCCTTAATATGGATGCTTCTTCTCTCAATTCTCAATTTTTTAATATACAGGCTCCCATCTATATTTTCACAAATTAAGTAACGTTTCAGGACCTGTTTGTCCCTTCATCAGCCTACAATGAGCTGCCCAAGCAGAAAATTGAGCTTCCATATATCTACAATAATGCAAACAAAAATAAAATTATTTTAGCTTCCTGTGTATTAAGTCCCCTCATCAAATTAAATATTGACTGAAAATGATTACTTAAAAGGCTGGAACAAACCTTTTCTCTAAAATCTCAGAAACTGACAGATTCTCTGGGTTGTCAGCCACTGCTCTGGCTTCTGTGAAGGCAAAAACAAATACTCTCAATTTTCAATCTTTTCTAAGTATCTTAACTGCATTATTATTATTATTATGCAAATACACTTCATTATACAATTCAATATTTATTTTAGTAAACAAAGTGAGTGTTGGCTTCTCAAAGGCCAGAATTCTTGAGTCCTGTAAAGTATAGCATTTTTCTTGTTTAAAGCCCACTCTCTTTTCCAATTATTATTCAAACATTTAAAGGGGGTAACTACTTTAACTATCACAAGCTGCTTTAAAAGAGTATCTTCATTAAACTTACTTTTAACTGGTTTCACACTTGGCTTGATGCTGTGATAAAATAATCCAGAAAAGGCACAAATTATCCGTGTTTATAGTAAAAGCCAGGACACGCTTTTCACTGACTGAGCAGTCCAGCAACCCAGTTGGCATTTTTCAAACTCCGGTTCTACCGTGTCATTACTAGGCATGCCTCTAAAAGATCTCTAGTCTGCCTACTTCATCAAGAAGGGAAAGGGGCTGGGCAACTCAGGGCACATGCTGAAGCATGTTTACATCACTGTAAGTGACGTGCATCCTTTCCTGCCCAGTCCTAAAAGAACCACCTTCCAACCTATATAAGGTTAGATAAGGCCCCCCTTCACTATAAATTTAAACAATTTGGCAGTGGTAGATGGTTTATTCAGTATAACTGGAAAACATAAGACTCAGACCAACTTTCTCATATCCTTTTGAATAGATTAATCATCCATCAGATCAATAGAGTGTCTATTCTTGAGAGGTCATCTAGGTTGCAAAGGTTACTAGTTCTTCGTTTTATTTTTATATTCAAATTCATAGATCTACCCTAAGAGATATCTATCAAAGTATGTGGAGTGAAACACAATAAACAGAATAGGTCAAGCAATGAGGTTCACCTTTAAAAACTGCTCCTAATAATTATATACAGAAACAGTTTTAATATGAAATCAGTAGTTCATGGTCAATCAACACTACTTTCATAATCTATTATATTGTGGGCCTCTGTCCTATTATATTTCAGTACAAAAATTAATAATGGTTTCCCTGTGGCCATCACCCTTATATATATTCTTCCAAAGGAAAGTTTCTATCTACACTCTGTGCTCTATACACATATTCTATATTCTCTTAACAGTGTTCTTTTCACAAAAGTAAAATAAAGTAAGTAGTCTAACTTAATACACAAATACTTGTGATAAATGGCAGGTTATGTTATACCAGGGAATGTATTCTATTGTATTCCAAACCATAACCTAGACTAATATTAGTACCCCAGCTATATGGGACCCTATAATTAACCTGCTTATATTAATTACAGTTCACACCAAAACAATACATAATGGTTTTGATATCTCTTTATTTGAAACCCTTCCCAAAACTTCTGTTTAATATTCAAAAGTCCAAAGGACAATGTGAAGTTTATTTTATTTAAAGGTGGACCACAACAGATTCTCATTCAATCAATCCATGTTTTTCTTGTAAGTTTGTAGAGGTGTAAATCCACCATGTCGCTCTTCTGTTTAATATCATATCTCTGTCCCCCCTTGGTATTCCACAATTTTCTCAATACCAAAAACCTTTAAAGTGGAGACCGGGGCGGATATTCAAGGTTTGCCCCTAGGCTAAATTAGCACTGCCTGGTGTACAAACTTAGCCTGGAGCACAAAACAAGCTATATTCAAAAGGAATAGCCCAGGGCAAATAGCTTCTGAATATAGCATGGGAATGAGCCGTGCAAACTGGGCTGGGAGTGCAGGCAAGCGTAGCCCTGGAATAAGACAGCACTGAATACAGCAACCAGGAAGTGCAAACCACAACAACAACACAGTGCACAGAGACATGAGGGTAGGCAGAGAGGAACTATGTGGCCAATGTGTGTTCTGGCAAATGCAGGGACCCATTACAGCTGCAGGCAGCAGCACACATGAAAAACAGTGATCAAAACTGTATAATATTCCCCAAACTGTTAGCTCCGTGCTAACACGTTAGCACGACTTTAGCAGAGCTAAGCGGTTTGCTCAGTGCAAACACGTTAACCCAGCACTAAACTTTGCCATATTCAAAGTGACATGCAAATGAGCCTACTTAGATAGTCTGTGGGCAAACAGCCACATTAGCATCTCATTATGCCCTGATTTGCATGCAGTTTGCACAACATTACTGCAGGGTCCCACAGCTCCACTTGTAGGTCAGTCTGGAGGTACAGGGGCTGGCCAGGTCCGACCGCAGCTCCACCTGTAGGTCAGTCAGGCAGTGCATGATGATAGCTGCAGGCTTCATGTAAACAGTACAGCATAGCATAGCATATCATACCCCAGGGGACAACACAGCATAGGCACAGGTGGTGGTAGTGCTGCATGCAACCTTCACACTGTAAGTCATGCTACAGTGCACAGCAGACACTACAGTAGCAAGAGGGTTGGTAGTGTGAGGGACATGATGACCACTGCACTGTACACAGTGCCAGGCATAGCTTGCAGGTAATTACTGACAGTGGACAGTACTATCACGCTGTTGTGTATCCACAGATCCTGTGACATGGGATGCACACAGTGTCATGTACATGGCTGGCAGTGTGTGCTGTGACATCTGTACAGTTGTGTGGTAGGTGGCTCGGGGGCATGTAGGATCTGACAGGCACACAGGTGGTGGCGTAATCCCACTACTGGCCCATGTGCACTGAGTGATGTGTCCCGGCCTTGTGGCCACATGGGCTGTGGTGAGGTCTGGCCACCATGCCCACAGTGCTGCATGTGTGTGCTGGCATCTGTTACACACCACAGGCGCATGGTCTGCAGGTGTGTGTGCTATATGGCCACACTACCATGCTGTCCCTGTGGGTCAGATCACCCATCACTGTCTGTGCTTGGCTGGACTGGTGGCACCTGATGGCATCATGGTGGTGCCATCAGTGAGCAGCATGTGTCCTCCATGTCTGGCAGTTTCTTAGTGTCATACTGATATGTTAGGGCCACGCTAATGATGAGATAGCACTGTGCAAAGCTGTTTGCCCAGGGTTAAGACCAGCTTTTCCTGGGTGGTAATTTGTACCACGCTATGGGTCACTAAGTTGCGCTAAACAACTAGTGCGGGCGCCTAGTCGCTGAATATCTCATTGCACCTGTATTCCTGTTCACTTTGCCCTTGCATATAATTATTGTTTGCCTTGTGCTAATGCAGTTTGCCTGCACTATTCAGCCTTTTGAATATAGCAGACCCGCGCTAATCCGCACTAAACCCCATAGCGTTTTTTGCCTTGCGCAAAGCTTTGAATATCTGGCCCGGGTGTTTTAAAGATTTGAAATTTCTCACAACTGGAGATTTCTCATCCTCTTTCCTTATACAGCTTTTGTGTTCCATAATCCTCTGTTTGAGAGGTCTAGTTGTTTATGCTATATAGTACATGGAGCAGGTAATTTTAATGATTGTAGTTTTAAGTCCATTATTGCAGTGGATGCAGTTACCACATGGGGAAAAAACCCTCCACATCTCTTTGTAGCTAGGTGGAGGGAGTGGAGGTGGTGTCCAATGATGTGTTCTTACTAATTTCTGTTTAATAGTGGCAGTTTCTTTGGCTGTTAACCAAGGTTTGTTTTAAAAATAGTATTTCCATGATCCGTGGTTTGTAGTATTCTCCAATTATTTAAAATAACATTTTAAATTTTGCCAAAACATTATGAACACTGCATTGACGTGGTGATTTTAGATCCTTCTGTTTCCCTTTGTGGTGTATTTTGTAAAATCTCCTCTCTTGCTTTCTCGTTGCATCTTTGTTCTGCCTGGTTCAATGTATGGATAGAATAATCTCTCTGTAGAAACCTTTGTTTCATGTCTTGAATATTATGTAGGTACCTAACTTCTGTACCACTGTTTCTTTTTAATCTTAACATTTGGTTGAAAGGTATGCTTTGTTTTAGTTTCGAGGCTGAAAACTGCATCCATGTAAAATAGTGTTTTATCTGATTCCTTCTGATAAAGATCAGTTACAACCTTAGAGTCTTCCTTAATAATTAAGAGGTCCAAATATGGAATTGTGTCTGTTTGGTAATTTAGAGTGAAGTCCAGATAGGTGGTTGCTTCATTGATATACTTGAAGAATTCGGGCAGATCTCCTTCTGTGCCATCCAAAAATCAATATACAGTATCGTCTATAAATCTTTTATATAACTTCAAATGATTCTTACATTTATTCTGATCAGAGTAAATGAATGTCTCTTCAAATGTGACATAAAGAGATTTGCATATGTAGGAGCTAATGTTGCACCATTGCTGTACCCATGATTTGTTTATAACTATTAGCTTCAAATTTAAAATAATTATTCTTTAATACAAAATTCAGTTACAGTTAACAGAAAATTGGTATCAAGTTTGTTAGTCTGTCTCTGTTCCAAAGCCCATCTCAGGACAAGCAGACCCTTCTGATGGGGATAGAGGTATATAGACTTTTGACATCGAATGTAACGAGAATAAAGTTCTCTATACTATGTTCTTGATTCATCTGTTCTAGGTTCTGGATACAGTGTGTGCTATCTTTAATATATGATTGCATCTTTGGTACTAACTCTTTGCAATGATGATCAACAAAGATGGAAAGTGGTTTGGTAATCAAATCTATTCCAGATATTATAGGTTGACCAGGAGGTCTGTTCACATCTTTGTGTATCTTGGGCGAGCGATAGAATAAAGGGATCTTCGGGTGCTCATTAATCAGTTCCTTTGCTAGCCAGTCTTCTATTGGGCTCCTATCTATGGCTTCAGTGATACTCTCCTTGATAGACTGTTTTAGCTGAGCAAAGGGAATTCTGTTCATTTTCATAAGTATTGATGTTATTTAGCTATCTCAGACATTCAGATTGATAGTCTATGTAAGCTTGTATTACCACAGCCCCTCCTTTATCAGCTGGTTTTATAATAATTGTTGTGTCCTGTGACAATGAATCCAGTGCTTTCTCTCTTCTCAAGTTGTAATGTATCCTCTGTTTGTTGTTATTTTTCACAATATTATCAACTTCCTATTAACTTTTCAATACATGAACTGATGTTGGGAGGAGTAAATCCAACCGGATCAAAAGTAGAAGTGGTGCCTAATGTCTGCTTTAATCTATATTTCTCTCTTTCCTTCTCAGGGTCTATCACATTTGTTTCTTTTAATGAAAATAAATGCTTTAGTCTCAATTTCCTATAGAATCTTTCCAGATCCAGTTTCAGTTCAAATGGTTTAATATTTTCTGTTAAACTAAAAGAAAGTCCTTTATTGAGTAATTCAATTTTTATGGGTGTTAATATTCTCTTGGAACGATTATACACTATTAACTCAGTCCTGTATTGCTCCTTGTTTCGTGTACTTTGCCACCTCTGATGTTTCCTTCTCCTGAATCTTTTCCTTTTCTTTTTCTTTCCATCTTCCCCTGATGTGGAAGGTTCTTGGTGATCCATCTCTCTGTGAAAATCCTGCTCTGATGTTCTGTCTCCTCTATACCAATGTTGATAGTAAGGGTCAGCATATTCGTCTCTATAATTAATTGAATGTAATGATTTCTATAAGGTGTGTATTGTCTGAGGTAAGATCTATGGCTCTGGAATCTTCTGAAATTCCTTCAGAAATACCTTTTGGGTCTAGTGTCCCTTGTGGGTCTATTGTCTTGATTATCAGAATCTGAAGTTAAACCAGATGTTTCCATGTCTTCCAGATCATATATGGTAGTCTGATATTCCGATCTTTTCCAGGAGTACATTCTCCTCTTTATAGTCTATTATGTCTCTTCTAAATTTTCGTAACTTAATACTCTTGATATGGTTGTCATTTTCTTGTAGAGATTTTTCTACTCGCTCCATCAATAATTTAAGTTGAGCTGTTTCTATAGTTTCCTTCATCTATGAGTCTAAAGATGAAATTTCTTCCAAAACCTTACTCTGTTCAGTGGTAAGGGTCTCAATCAAAAATATCATAAAATTAAACAAGCATTTGGTCCTGATGCCATCCCATTTTGGCTGGAAACCAGCCAGTGAAAAGCAAGTGTGATTCAACTAGGACACTAAAGGCCTCTATGTATCCTCTTCTGTTTAATATACTCAAGTAGTGTTACCACGTGCCAATCCAGGCATATTTCTCTTTTCTTTAGGGATTGTAGCTTATTAACCAATGCTTTTGGTATTTCCGCATTGTCAGTTTGCCTTTTACTCTTAACTAGGCACAAAATGCAGGGTGCTTCTTCCTGGTTAATACTTAGGCCGTAGACCTGGCAGCAGTCATGTCTCCCAACTCACTGAAATTTGCCATCTTAAGTTGCACTAGTGACACAAACGATATAACAGTTTCATTTTTAAAGAATTTCTGTTATGGTTAAATTAATAAATTTAAGAAGACACGCACTCTCATCCAAGAGGTAAGATCACAGCATCAAGCCAAGGGTGAAACCAGCTAAAAGTAAGTTTAATGAAGATACTCTTTAAAGCAGCTTGTGATATTTAAAAGTAGTTGCCTCCTTTAAATGTCTGAATAATAATTGAAAAAGAGTGGACTTTAAACAAAAAATGCTATACTTTTACAGGATGCTGAAGATTCTGGCCTTGTGAGAAACCAAAATTCACTTTGTTTACTAAAATAAATATTGAATTGTATAGGTACTGAAAGTTTATTTGCATAATAATAATAATGCAGTTAAGATAGTTCAGACAATTAGAAAAGATTAAAATTGAGAGTGTTTGGTTTTGCCTTCACAGAAGCTAGAGCAGTGGCTGACAACCCAGAGAATTTGGCAGTTTCTGAGATGTTAGAGAAAGGTTTGTTCCACCTTTTAAGTAATCATTTTAGTCAATATTTAATTTGATGAGGAGGACTTACTACACAGGAAGCTAAAATAATTTTATTTTTGTTTGCATTATTGTAGATATATGGAAGCTCAATTTTCTGCTTGGGCAGCTCATTGTAATCTGATGAAGGGACAAAACAGGTCCTGAAACGTTACTTAATTTGTGAAAATAATCATGGGAGTCTCCACTCTATATAGCATTGAAATATTGAAAATTGAGAACTGAGAGAGGAAGCATCCATATTAAGGAATAAAGACATTTAAGAAGTATTCATTTTAGCTCATGTTTTCCTTCTCGGGGTAGAGGACCACAATTTCTTCATTCACTAACGCTTATCCAACAGTGGTTCTCCTCCTCCACCACCATCATACTTGTAAGAAAGGAACCATGGGAGATACAGATTGATTTTAGTTGAGAAAATTCCACAGCTAGGTGGCCATACTGGAATCCTTGTTACTTGGCTGATTCCTTTTCACCATGGTGTAAAGGAAATTGATTGAGAAAATTTGGGTCAGAATTATGTTGCATGGCACTATTATGATTATTTGTCACAATTTCGCTATGCCTGCTCATAACTCTGGGAATTTTAAATATTTTGAGCCCAAACGTTCAACATAGCCTTCTTATTATACCACCTCATTTATGTCACAGCTGTCATTTTTCATATCCTGTCTATAATGTGTTTTTGCACCTGCACTGTGGATTGGCATTGCGCTTGTGTGGAGCTATGTTTTGGTGGGATTGAAAAGGTTTCTGCACCAGGAATATTAGGCGAGGTAAGAACATGGCTATGGTGACAATTTGGAGACTGTTGTGCTATGACTGGAAGCGTAGGGACTAAAGGTCCCTGTGCTTCTACAGCTACATACATATACACATCTATAGAGGGATGGGAGTGCAGGGTCTGAAGGACCCTGTGCTGCCACTGCAAAATAAGGACACTATTATACTATCTCAAAAGTAGGGAAATAAATTGCAAAAATGTTGTTAATGCACCATTATGGTTGAAGCATCAAAGTAGGGAAATATGACCTTAGGGTTTGTAAGCCTAAGACCCCACCCCCTCACCTTCTAGCCCTAAGACCCACTTCCACCCTTGCTTCCAACCCTAAGACTGCACGACCATTCTGCATGCAGGGACAGGTGTGAGAGGTGTGCCTTGGGGTTGCAAACCCTAATGTTCACCCCATTCTCTTATAATGTACCCATCGTATCATACTTACTCATGGAATGGTGTTAGAATTAGGTTCACAACCCCAAGGCAGACCCTCACACCTGTCCATGATGCATACACTATCCTTTTAGTCATGGTGAAAAAGAATCAACTGGCAACAAGGATTTCATCTGCCATCTGGTCATTAAAATTTCATGACCAGATGGCCAGACTGGGAATCATTGTTTGTCAGCCAATTCCTTTTGACCATGAAAAAAGGAATGGCAAAAAGGAAGTTAGCAGTGATGAAAAAGATTTAAAATTATAAAAAAATTTCTAGGGGCAATTCCTTTTTGTGAGGTGTCAAGATCCCTTTTCACATTGCAAAAGGATTAGAACTTATGAGACCAGAGCGGCCTATCCTTAATCCCTTTTTTGAGATGAATTCCTTTTCACAAGCTGTCAAAATCCTTTTTGCATCGCGAAAAGGTTTTGACTTCCTCACTAGAGGATTTTAAAGTTTATTGTTTCTTTGTCTCGTCACTACAAAGAAACAGGATTTTAGGCTGACATTTTTAGGTAGAAAGGGCAGGCCCCACAGAGGTGACTTTTTCTGGTTTGGTGATAAAATTTACACCGCTCCATGCGTATAACATTTCAAAGTTTAGAAATTTACCATAGGATGGCATTGCAGTGGACGTAATCCTTTCAGCACCTATATTTCGAAAACTGTTTGAGATACAGATTTTTGTTAAACGCCACTAAGCAACGATGCAGGTTGCCAGGCCATGATTGCAACTGTGGTGGAATTTGTTTTAGTGTTCCTACGTTACTGAGATATTGTGACATTTTCAGCACAAGGGTTACTTAGAATGTCCACAATTATGGGTAGATGGGCAGCAGGGGCTGGAGCCTGTGCTCCCATATATAGATACCATTATGCAGTAATGGGATTGCAGGAGCCCTCCATTATGCAGCAGTGAGTGCAGGGCCCAGAGGGCCCTTCCCTCCTACAGGGACATGACAGTTCATTACAATGTCTCTACACTTATGGATAGATGGGCTTTGTGTGCCCACAAATGGATACCATTATGGAGTGATGAGGCGTGATGGGGTCCTGCTTTCCACAGGGAGATGAAGGTTAATTACAATGTCTATACACTTATGGTTACATAAGAGGCAGGGCCAGAGGGCCTTGAGCTTAGGGCCCCTGCAACCACAACACACTATAGACTCCCACAAACATATAAGGGTATGATTACACTTTCTCCAGAAGTAAGAAATTAATTACAAAAAGCTTTGTTAATGCATCAGTTAGGGTTAAAGCAACAAAAGTAGGAAAAAGAGGCATTAGGGTTTCCAGCCCTAACACCCCCACCCACCACCCCACCCCTACCACCTACCCCACCCCACCCTCCACACCAACAGACATCGGGTGTGCCTTGGGATCATCAGGCCTAACTCTCACATTCTCTTTTCTGTACCATCTCAGCTTCCTTACATATGGAATGGGGTGAGAGTTAGGGCAAATGGCCCCAGGGCACACCCTGATCCCTGTTGGTGGGTGGAGGGTGGGGTGGAGTGGGTGTGTAGGTAAAAGAAGAAACCCTAAAACTTCATTTCCCTACTTTTGTTGCTTCAACCCTAGCTGATGTATTAACAAAGTTTTCAATATGTATATATATATATATATATATACACACACACACACACACACCTTATGACAAGTGTGAGAATGAGACAGCAGAAATATCTCCATGAGCTGGCATTGAACTCTTGACATCCTAGGAGTGTGAAACCATGAATGGGATATCTAGAGTTCAGTGACAGCAAGTGGAGTTATTTATATTATATTACTCTCACCCATGTCATATTCGATTTGTACAAGTGTGGGTCTCTATTTTTCTATTTAAAATTATTTACATTTGTTTGTTGCAAAAGGGAAAAAATTGAATTTTATGTTGTTTTTGCTAATTATAAAGAAACTAAAAGTATCTGTAAGTGAAACACTGCGCATTTTGCAGATCTTTTTTGTTGCACAAATGTCATGCTCACAGTACCATGCCATCATTTTTCATTTTAAAGTTATTCACATTTGTTTGTCGAAAAATGAAAACAAAATTGAATTTTCTGCTGGTTTTTTGCCCATTATAAAAAATAAAAGGTGTCTGTAAATGAAACATCACTCATTTTGTAGATATTTTTGTTGAACAAATTTTGCGCTGCAGTATCATGCTATCATTTTTCGTTTTTAAAATTGTTTGCATTTGTTTGTTGAAAAAGTGAAAAAAATTAATTGATGTTCTGCTTTTCTTTGCTAATTATGAAAAAATAAAGGTAGCTATAAATGAAACACCACTCATTGTGTAGGTATGTTTGTGCTGAACAACTTTCATGCTCATAGTACCATGCTAGTATTTTTATTTTAAATTTGCTTGCATTTGAATACGGTTAGTATGCTACTGAAGCCAAACATTCTAAATGAGCTCTGAACGTTTGTGACATATCCAACATGAAAATATATCCATTGTGACATACAAGCTTGAAGAGGCAGTGCTGTCTCACATGTGATGTATGAGATATCTCTTTTATCTTCCTGAACAGAGACCCACATGTGTTGTATAACTATATTTATAAAATGGGAAAGAAAAATCAATGAAAATCCAGTATCCTGATTGGCTGAAACATGTTACATGACCATGCATTATTCCACAATGACTGCACACCTCACAGTATGACCACACACCTGAACTACTCTGCAGACCTTTTCCAATGCTCAGAACCTTCTCACCAGTATTGAGATCACTCCACACATGGCACAGACAGGCTGCCACACACACACCTGGCACAGACCTGCCACACACATAGACTGGCACCAACAGCCTTAATGGTGAAACTGCAGGATCAACCAGATACAGTTTGTAATCAATGTTTATTTAAAAACCAAGGCAGGCTCAACCAGATAAATATCACCTATAACTTAAAACCTGTCACAGTTATGGCAGGCTCAACCAGATCACTTACTGTAAATTAAATATTTATTTGTATAAACAGGTAATACTTCAGCCCCTCTACACACAGTATTTGTGTCCATTTTATAAGATAGATAACCCACTACAGGGCATTCGTTCATGCTCTGATATACACCTGCTTGGGTGGTTGAACGCACACAAAAGCATGCATATAACAGGACACAACCACACACCCTGTAGAGGGTATACCCCTTGAGGAAAGAAGGAGAGAGGGTTCATGATAGAAACTTTCAAGTACCTCAAGGGAATTGACAAAATCCAAGAGGGTAGCATCTTTCAGAAAAAGAGATGTGCAAGAACAAGGGGCACAATTTGAAAATAGAGGGGATGGCTCAGAGGTAATGTGAGGAAGTATTTTTCACAGAGAGGGTTGTGGATGCATGGAACAGTCTCCCTGAGGAGGTCATGGAGTCAAGAACAGTGGGGAATTCAAGAATGCATGGGACAGATATAAGGCAGTCCTAGTGGGGTAGGAGGAAGTAAGCTGTTGGTTAACTAGGATCTGCAGCTTATCTGGTAGGTGGAAAATGGGCAGACTAGGTGGGCCAAGCGGTCCTTATCTGCCATCAAATTCTATGTTTCTATATATAGAGAGTCTCTGCAAAAAGGTACATTAATGCACCATCAAGGTTAAAACATCAAAGATAGGGAAATGTAACCTTAGGGTTCCCAAGTCTAAGACCCCACCCCACCCTGTATGCAGGAACAGGCCTGAGGGTGTGTCTTGAGTTGTGAACCTTAATGCTCACCCATTCCATCAGCAAATAAGGTAAGACAAGTGCAGTATAGATGAATGGGGTGAGCATTAAGTTCATAACCCCAAGGCACATCCCTTGGACCTGTTCCTGCATCCCATAGTGTGTACAGCCAAAAACACCTGACATTTATATGTTACCCTAAAGAAAACACAGGGAAATCCCAAACTTGTGTAACTCAAAACCAAAATAATATATTTTCATGAAACCAGCATAAGGCATGTCGGTGGGCAAAGCCCTATGTGCCCTGAAAATTTAAAATAAAACTGCAAACCATTTCTTCACAGCCAAATGACAAAGAAATGACTGGGCAAACTTTATTACAATGTTATCCTTTGGGAAATTAAGCAAAATTTAAACCCACAGAATTGCACAGCCAAGTAATATATTTTCACCAAACCAGCAAAAGGCACATCTGTGGGGCAAGCACTTTGTACCCTGAAAATTTCAGTCCAAATTCCAAACAGTTTCTTTGGTATAACGTGTCAAAGAAACAGCTATATAAAAATCCTTTTTACACAAATTGCGAAAAGATCCTTTCCCAAGCTTCCTTTTCACAATTTGCGGTAAAAGAAAAATCATTTTTGCAGATAGCAGAAAAGGATCCTGTTTTATGTAAAAGAGAATCTTTTCACAAATTATGGAAAAGAATTCTGTTTGCAGTAAAAGATTTCTGCAATTTGTAGTAAAAGATTTTCCATGGATAAAATAAACACATTTCTGAGCATTGTTTTAAAAACTAGCCCCAGAATCTATTGGTGTTACCAGATCACTCTATTATTTTTAAATGTAAGTTTGTTTGTCTTGCTAATCCAAAACAAAATGGTGGCAGCATTAACTAGGATTCTGCATGTACGATCAAGAATCCTAGTTCGAGTCTGACACCTAACTTTTCCATAGGAAATAATGGGAAACTTTAAAATTGAATAACTTTTGAACAGATTAATATTCTTTCACCAAACCTTCAAAGGCACCACTGTGACCCAATACCTATATACCCTAAAACTTTTAAGACCAAAATTCTACACAGTTTTGTGCAACATGTTGACAAAGAATTTGACAAAAGTGGTAATTTACATGTTTTTGACACTCTGTCTCTGCATCCACACATCCAACCAGTCCATAACTTGCCAGGTGAAGAGACCATGCGTCCCTCATGGTGCTTGCCAAATGCATGCTAATCCCTGAGCAGTTGCAAAGTTATTTAAGTCCCACATTTTCTGTTTAACATAGATGTGAAGATTTAACCCTACTGTGCCCATAATATATATATATATATATATGTGTGTGTGTGTGTGTGTGCCTTTGACTCAAAGGTTATATTCCAATGTTTTTAATAAATAAATAAAATATAATATACTCTGTTTTTAATGTGCCATTAGGGTTAAAACATCAAATGTAGGAACTGCAACCATAGGGTTCCTGACCATAACACCTCACCCCACCCTGCATGCAGGAACAAGTGTGAGGGAGGTGTATTGGGAGTTACAAACCCTAATGCTCACCATATTCCCTTTATAAGTAAGCTAAGATGGCAACAGTACAGGACAATGGGCTTCAGGAAGTAGCATTCTGCAGTCTCCTCCTGTTTCAAGTCACTGACCACATCCAGTCTGCAATGGACAAAGGCCAAGTCACTGCTGCCATTTTGTGGACCTGGCAAAGGCCTTTGACTCCATTTCCCACCTCCTTCTTATTCAAAGGCTCCATTCCTCCAGCCTGGCTCATCCGCATAAACTGGTTCTGGTCCTGTCTCCATGACAGACAACAACCTGTTCAAGTCAGAAATATTATCTCCCTCCCTATCCAAACTTACATCCCTCAAGGTTCAATTCTTGGCCCTATTCTATTTTATTTATTCATAAATGACCTCCCATCTGTTTGCTCCTATTCCCAAATCTATATATCGTGGACAACATTGTGATTTACCTCTGGTCCAACCTCTGCCCGAGTGACTGCCCCCTGCAGCACGACTTCATATAGTACAGCACTAGTTTTGGCAAACCAGCTCAAACTTAATTCCAAAAAATGTATCTGTGTTCTTGGTTGTAGGCAAAGACTTTAGAAATCTACAACTACCCCACATTCACAGTCCTTGAAGGCTCTCCTTGGACACAGTCAACTCCTTCAAGTACCTAAGAGTCTGGTTGGACAGCAGCCCTGACCTCTCTGTCCACATTGATTCTATTTGCACCAAACTTCATCCTAAATTCAGTGCTCTCTAGTGCCACAAATACTGCTTCCCTTTACCAATCCACCATGATCTGGTCACCAAGACTATATTACCAGTATGCAACTATGCTGATATTGTCTCACGGCTCTGCTCTTGCAACCTCCCTTGCCAGATTCAACATTTTACTAAACTCTTTCTGTTGCCTTGCCACCTCCCTCCTCACTCATCACTGTTTCTCTACTCCTCCCTATCCCTTATCCCTCTGCCTGCTAGGTGTCAGGTCCATAGCCTCTCCTTCATTGCCAAATTCTGGTTTGAAACCTCCGTCCTTACCTCAGCTCCTGCCTATCCCCTGCAAACTCGTCCATGTATTCCCTTCAATCTGTGGATGCTCATACTTTCTCCCTTCCCCACCCACACTTAGGTCAGGCAGCTTTCTCCTACCATCTCCTCTCCTTGAATCAGCTTTCCTCTAATATTTGTCACCTCCTCCTCTCCTGCTGCCCTGAAATCTCAAGTCCAAACATACCTCCCACTATTTGCTCTTATCATCCCCATCCTCCGTCCCCTTCTGTACCCCCTTAGCCAACCCTACTATCTCTATTGCACACTACTCCATTCTCCATACTAGGAGACCTAGGCCCCTGATCTATCCTCCTGTAACCTAGCTCTCTGTCTTATACCAACATAACCCCTCACTGTCTGCTTGCAATTGTATGAATCAGAGTTTTTCCATGCCCAACCTGCACTACGCTGCACTTTATTGTCTAGTTTATTTGTATTTAGTCCTTGCTACTGTAAATTATTTATCGCTAACTAATCTTGAACTGTGATGCATACCACTGTATTAATTCCCTTTGAAATTGTATATACTCTTGCAATACTGTCTTCAATTTTTTTGTGTACAAAATCTGCTTTTCTGTACCTTATCCAATTGTTTTATTGCCTTGTAATTTGTATAGCATATTGTGTCTCTCACCGGGTCACACCTGAAAATGAGCTTCAGCTCAGTGTGCTCTTCCGGTTACCAATTTTAAATAAATACATAAAAAGCCTAATAATAAAAGGGAGAATCCCTCTGTGATTAACTGGAGCAGTGAAGAAACAAATCAAAGCAAAAGACACACAAAAGATAAAAATATAGAGGATAATGAATGGTCTTGGTTAATAACCGTGTTGTAAACACTTCAGAGGTTGCCATGACATCATTGTAAACCTCAGGAGCGCAGCTCAAGAGGTTTTCAGATGTCATGGCAACCTCAAGAAGTGTTTGCAGCAGGGTTGTTAACCAAAGACCATTCATTATGTACATAGGATAATGCCTGATGTCAGGTGATAACCATGGTCTGATCACCTCGAGTGATTACTAGGGCATCAGTAAACCCCGAGAGCGCAGCTTGAGAGGTTTACCATTGCCACAGCATCCATGCAAGAGGTGATTACACCATGGTTATCACCTGTATATCAGGCATTGTCATTTATAGTGTACTGTATGGGACTCGACATGAGAAGTTACCCCCCAACACAAGTAATTTAGACTTACCTTATTAATGAATCTGCACTACGGCCACATGATTGTGTAGGAAAACAATTTATTAGGATAACGACTGAATGACAGCGGGCAAACAGCCCCTGACTTAAAATCTCTTATCAGACATAGTATCGCTTAGACTCAGTAACAGTAAACTGTGACAATTGGAATGTTATTTGAACACTGTACTGGGACTAACAATCACATTCCGAGTGTGTAGAATACTAAATAACACTGGCATTCCATTTTGTAAACCCACTGCTATGACGCAGATGAGAGGAGTTTATAAGGTTCTGACATCACAACAGTGAGATTACAAGGTTGTAAACAGTTTGCTTTCAGTGGGTAATAAGGGCTACCCATACATTATAAAGCATTCTGTGCTTATGTCAACAGCAAAAAGAACTTAACACATAAACTGGGTCCAATGATCATGAATAGCATCACAATAACAGAAGAAAGTAAATTGCTCAGGTCTTCAACAATTACCTCCGTTCTGTTTTCAGCCCCAAACCTATCACCTGGGCAATCATGGTGAAGTGTCAAGCATCATCCCCTTTACCATGGAGGAAATTATGAAAGTCATTAAAAAACTTAGGGTAAACTCATCAGCTGGACCAGATAACATAAGCCCGAGATTAATAACTGAGGCAAAAAAGTCTGCTACAACCTATCGCTTTAATATTTAATAAATCAATACATGGAAACATAGAAATTGACGCAGAAGGAGACCTCTAGGTCCATCTAGTCTGCCCATTTGTTTTAGACCTATTTTGACACTCTAGTTGCCCTTTGTAGTCAGGGCTCCTTGTGTCTATCCCATGCATTCTCGACCCCCCACACACACACACAGTGTTCCTCTATACAGAACTAACATCAGGTCAGGTCCCTAGAGACTGGAGAACATCTGTAGTGGTCCAATATTTAAGAAGGAGAAAGAGAGAATGTGGCCAACTATAGACCAGTCAGCCTGACATCTCTTCATAGTAAAACAATGGAACAACTGGTAAAGAACAGAACTGAACAGAAGTTAGTATCACTTGACTATTCTGATAACTGTCAATGTGGATTCACAAGAGGAAGCCTTGTACAACAAACTTGATCACCTTTTACAACAACGTTGGAGTCAGTTTAGACAACAAAACCCCAGTCAATGTAATCCTTTTAGATTTCGGTAAGGTCTTCAATAAAGTCCTTCATTTGGAATTAATAGGTCAACTCACAAGAACAGGGTTAAGCAAACCATTGGTAAGTTGGATTAACAACTGGCTTACAGGAGAACTCAGCAGGTGAGGGTTGGTGGCCACCATTCCATCGTTGGGAGAGGTGAGCAGCGGCATTCCTAAGGACCAGGCCTTGGACTAATCATGCTCAATATTTTTGTTAGTGACATCAATGAAAACATCAAGAACCATTTAGCTAAATTTGCTGACAACACAAAATTGGAGGAGAGATCGACACATTAGAAAAACATTTATCCCTAGTTAAAGATCTTGAGGAAATAGAATTTTGCACCAAAGAAAACAAAATGCCCCTAAATTTAAATAAATGCATAGTACTGCACATGGGGAAAAATAACGCTCAGTTTAACTACATCGACATTAACAAAACGCTTACAGCAGTAACAAAAGAGAGGGACCTAGGATAATCATAAGCAACTCTTTTCATCTAGCTAGCATTGTAAAAAAAATCACACAAACATTAAACAGGATTTTAAACTGTATTAAGTGCTCCTTTATCACTAAAGTGAATATTGTATCGTTCCTCTACACAGAACTTACATCAGTCCCCATTTGGATTTCTGCTCTCCTTTCTGAATTCCCTATCTTAAATGGTACATTAACCTTTTGAGCAAGTCCAGCATAGGGTTACAAAACTAATTCCTAATCTAATGCACCTTTCACACAGTGAGAGGCTGTCCAAATCTGGATTGGACAATCTCAAGGAAAGAAGATAGTGGGTGACTTACTACAACTTTACAGGATCATACAATACCCAGTCCTCACATCTCAATGTGGACTCCAGTTCACATATCCTTCCTACTCTTCTTCCTAAATGCCACCTCCTGTCAGTACTCACCAAATGGCTGCCTCTTCCACATCCTGCTATCCTAACCTGGTAGCACAGCTCTCTCCCCTGTGCAGGCCAATACATGACACCCTTCTATTTCCCTGATATTCACCTATATACCTATACTCCATCCTTTACCCATGTGACCTGATCTAATCATACAGTTCAACCCTCCCTCTCTGCATGCCAGTCTCTATCTCTCTTGCTCCCTTCATGATTCCTTTCCTAGTATGCACCCACCCTCTTCTATGCTGGCACCAGCACCTACCTTCTATAAGACCTGTTCAGTTATAGGTCAGCACTTACTACCTACCCACTGCCACACTTATTGCCTTCTCATTGTCAATATGTAGTTGCTCTTGTAACTCAGATAATTGAAATTTGTTGTTATTTCACTTACACACTATGCATGTAACTGTATACATTATTCAGATATGTACTAGTGGTATTGTTCCTACAACCTTTGCATCATTGTATGACTCTTGCATTTTTGTACGATCTTGCATTATTGTATGAGTTTGTATATTTCTGTGTATCCACCCAGGCCCATCTTGTAAATGAGTATTTACTCAAAGGTGAACACCTGATTAAATAAAGATTGATTGAATGATTGATACTGTAGTGCAAACCTGAGAAGCCATAAGATGCAGTTAGCTATTCCAAAAGCCAACACACAAAAATGAGAGCTACTTCCTATCAGAGCAGCAAAATTATGGAACACACTCCCACATCAAGTAGTCAAAGCTGAGAACTTTAATGTTTTCAAAGACAGAGTAGACAAGCACTTGAAGTGGGGCATGGATGCAACTAGTATGCCCACATAGTTGTGGAGATATTCACGTGGGCTCTGGCCTTCTTATGTCTTGTCTACCTAAAACCTAGTAACCTAGTAAAGCAGCAGTATTTTATTAGCAAAAATGTCATAATATTGTTTTTAGCAAAATGTATTTTTCCTTCCTTAGATTCATCCTCAGTGTATTTTAGTTTTCTCAGATATTGATAAAACAACTTTAATAGTTAATTTTGTAATTAATGACTCACACCTTTAAAGATGGCCACCACTCACAGTTTTTAAAATGTATTCTGCTGAGGTTACCTGTTGAGTGTACATGCTATATTCACAATGCGGATGCATTAGGATGGTGTTACTGTGCAGCATGTTCCAGATAGTAAACAGCACAGCACGGTACCGTGATATTTAATTTCTTCATGGCACGTATGGCACTGGTGGGAACTTTTACAAACTTCAAACTCCTGTATCTTGGTTCAGGAATAAAGAAAATTAAAACAAAACTGAGTATCTTGATATTTTTGCCAAACATGCATTACTGCTGAAACAACTGTATGGCATCTAAAAATACTGCGTATTAAGTTTGAAAAATATTGTAAACCGACTTATAAAATGGGCAGAAAAATCCTGGTCACTGATTGACTGAGCACCCCATCTAGGGGTCCATTTATGTGCCACCAGAGACAAGATAGAAACAGGAACTAGTGTTACCTGCTTTAGTGCCAGCTAGTATCACTGAGCCCCACAGAATGTTCAAAAACTAAACTGCAGCCATTTTTCCCTGTAGGTTTAACAAGTGAGCCCCTCCCTCCTTCACAAACACATCTGAAATATAGCCCAATACAGAAGACTTCCCTCTCAATCTATAAGCAGTCTTCTGCCCACACCCACTAAAACACCTACCAGTTGCTTTTTTTTCCTGCTGCAGCACTAATGCCGAACTGCCATGCCTCCAACCAACTGCAGTCCTGACAGTCAATGCTCCAGTCAGCAGTTCTACCCACTCAGCCCTGGCTCCCCTATTTAATTTTAATAAGAAAGCAGCCATCAGTGTGAGAAATCCTTCTTTTTTAATTAGCATTGCTGTAAACTCTATCTTCTCAGTTCTTACTCCTGGTCTACATTATGGCTCCCTGCCACCCTGACTGCACTCGAGTCACTCCCAGTCTTACATTACAACTGCTCTGTCACCCTGACCACAATCACTATAGTCCTTACTAACCACATGTACCATTGTGTACCAGTCATGAGCTAACAGAATGACTGCAAAACAAACTAATCTGAACTAAAACAAAACAGCTCGACACAATGCACTTCTACTGGGAGGAGGGCTTGTTGCAGAACAAAGCACAAAATGAAAAAGGCTCCCAAACACAGCAGCACAGTCTACAGGTAATTTTACCAGTAGGGAGACTACTTTATAAGCAACACTTTTTATTTATTTTTATTCATTGTTTTTATTTATTTTCATTATATTAAACATTTAAATAAACATTTAAACAAATTCACATTTTCTATGCACAGTAATACCATCCAGGGTGGGCAGTAAGGGCAGTGCCAAAATTAGCATGCTTAAACCTTTTATGTTGTTCACACATGGAGCTTAAAGTAAATATAGACATTTTGGCAGTGGAAAGTTTAAATATGCCATGTTGTGTGTGGGGAGGATGCTCTGGAATCTTTGGATTGTCTATTGTGTGCTTCAACCCAGTAGCACCCTTTAGAAAAAATGTGAATTCTATTGTGTGAAGCAATATAAAGGTTTGAGCATGCTAATTTTGGATTTGTTTGAGTTTTAGGAGTCTGTGATACTCCTTCTTAGTATGTTCCTTTGAACACCTGTGTAAAATCCTTGATGGGTGCACAGTGTATGAAAGGAGCCAATTAGTCACATTAGCCATTGAGGCACTGGAAAGTTAGGGGCTAAATCAAGGGTCCCACCTTGATGATGGTGATTTAGTTTACTCACACTGGAATTCCAGTCTGAAACTAAGGGACCCACTCTCACATGGAGCTTAAAGTAAATATAGCATGTTTGGCAATGGAAAGTTTAAATATGCTATGCTGTGTGCAGGGGTGCACTGGTATCTTTGGATTGTCAGTATGGGTAGCGTCAGTGGCTCAGCAGGTAACACACTCACCTCTGAGGCCAGAAGATCAGAAGGTGGTGGGTTCTAGCCCACTCCAGGAATGTGGGATAAATCCAATACTGACACTGTAGTGCATCATGAGGGGGTGCTGCACTCCAGAGGTACCGTCTTCGGTGAGATGTTAAACAGAGGTCCAATCTGCCTGTTCTGGTGGTTGTTCAGGTGGACGTTAAAGATCCCATGGCACTTCTCAACAAGAGATGGGGAATTTGTTTTATAGAAAATCATCAAAGTACACATACAAACCATAAATCAAAACATCAGAAGGATTAAACAATCAAAAGTTAACATGGTTCATAATGCTTTGTGTAAAGAAAATCAATTAAGTAACACGACTTCAGAATCTGTAATCCAAGGTAAATTCCTCCATATTCTCAATATATACTGTTTAGTCTGAGAAGCCTTTTCAGCATAATAAATAGACTGTAACTCTTTGGTAATTTCTGTCAGTAATTCGATACTGAAAAATCTGTTTTTGTTGCAGGATAAAGAGACAGCGGGCATTCCAAATATACCATTTAAAACAGAAAAGATTAACATTTAAGGTACTTTTCTCATCTACCCACCCAGTGTGAAACACTGCATAAATTAAACTATGACGGAGACCTGAGGAAATATGGCAACACCCTCAAAATTGTTACATAATCCCCAAACCCCTCAATATAAGAGCAAGTAAAAACAAACGGTTCATTGTTTCTAATTCCACCGTACAATGCAGTACTGAACAAATTTGTTCTTCTGTCTTCTTATGTTTGTGGTTTGCTTTTACATTTAAATGCTCATGGCAGCACAATCACCCAACATCCTGAAACTCCTGTGGCACTCTTTGTTCTACAATTAAGGCCTGCAAGGCTGGTAAACATTCTCCCAGGCACTATGGGAAAGTTTCTGTTTCAGTGAAATGAAGGCACAAAACTTGATGATAAATCTGTTTCTTAGTTTTAGTAGTGAGATCTAAGCTAGTGATATGTCACTGCTTTAATTTTGCAAAAGTATCCTGTAAATATTGTGGGGCATATGCTACAGACTTAAAGACCTTCTGCATTATGCAACCCACCCCTGATACCATGATGATATTGTATGCTAAATTAAGCTTGACCAAAATTTCCTTCTTGAGCATATAGGGTAGGGAATTTCCCCAGTGACCTGGCCAAATTTCTCCCATTCACTAAAAAATACCACCAACAGCTTAATCTGGTTCTATAAGTCAGTTTACATCTGTACACATATTCCCTTTCCTTGCCCTGGGTCACACCTGGAAATGAGGAGGTGCCTCTTCCTGCTACAAACTTTCAAAATAAAAATAAGGACATTAGAGGGACTATAAGAGCTCCACATGTGACGTTGAATCTCATTACACCCTGGCTAGTCCAGTATTGCCCAATAACACCCACCCAGTTGGGTATTATCACTTACTTAGCTCTGGGAGTTCCTCACAAACACAGCCGCTCTGCTTCTGCCAAAATTCTAGAATCTAGAAATATATGTTAAAGAATAGTCTAATATCACTCTCAAACAAGTGAATTTATCAACTATTTCAAGCATGTTTCCATCTAAGGTAGTTATTTTAAAATCCCCATCCTGATCTATCTTTAAGTATTTTTAAAGATAATTTTTAGGTTTTTTTTTCATTTAAAGAAAGATGGAGATCTATTAGCCACTTTTGCAACGCATAAAAGCTTTTGTAAATCCTGATTTAAAATTTCAGGATTATTGCCCTTGAATTCAGAATGGCACCATCTTCATAAAGTAGTAGGTTAGCCGGAGCACAAACTGTGGGAAGGAATTTGAAAATACACTAAATGAGAAGGTCCCGATGAAGCCCTGGGGTACACCCAAATTATTAATTAAAAGGGGGAGTAACAGTCTCCAATCCTTACCTTCTGCTGGTGAACAAAGAGATAGTTCCCAAACCAATCACATACATCAGCTGACAAACCCAGTTTCCTCACTGCCTATAACAATAGCTCAAGGTTTACTAGGTCAAAGGCCCTGGAGAGGTCCACAAAGACTTGCAACAAACATGTTTGAATACAGGCCCAAGAGCAAAGCCAAAACAAAGACACTAAATTGTGTGTTCTTCACAAATTATAACCCCAACTGGCCAAAGAGTGGTATGGTCTAATTTTAAAGATAGGGGGCGGATTTTCAAAAGGCCCCAAATGCTGCAAGCCCCAGTAGCGCTAAACATATAGCGCACGCAGGGCTGCGGCATTCTCCTGGCGGAGAGTGGATTTTCATCCCATGCACTAATTGCCACAAGTTAGACCAACTTTTTCTGGTCTAGCATGCGTATTCCGGTACACTTTTACGAGGCTTGTGACAAATATTTGGTGCAAGCAGCTGTAAATCTTGCAAAGTATTATAACGGGCCTGACCTACTAAAAATCAGGTGCAGTTGTGACAAAGGGATTTGGCGCACCACCAGCACACATAAGTGTTGTGTGTAGGACTTGGCACAAGCCATGTGCCATGCTTTGAAAATCCGACCCAGGGCTTCCAGGGAGGAAATTGAGTTAGAGCATCCCAAACCTGTTAGTGCTTTTGCACTAAACTTATATTTTCTAGGTCCCATGCAAATTACCTCTTTGCCCATGCAGGAAAAAAGAGGTAATCTGCATCTTATTACAGCCTCATTACAATGTGAAACACAATTGTTTGCTCCTTGGATTGCATGCAAGCTGTGGGCTCTATAATGCAGCCTGTGGTCAGCAGTGGTGCTGCATAAAAAAGTATAATATCCCCCTCAGTCAGTCCCTGTAGGTAATGAAAATAGCCTTGGTGTCCAGTGGCACACCTCCACATCCTTGCTGTATCCCCATAATACTTCATTACCTGTGTCCCTTGGTTCACCCCTACCATCACCCTATTCCCAAATAAATTAATTCCTGGTGTCAAGTGATTGCTCTGTCTTCTGGTAGTCTGCAGTAAACTTCCAACAATGCTAACCTGCCCCCTACAACCCTGAGATGGAAACAAGCACTTACCTCCTCTCTCCTCCTGGTGACTGCCACGCACAAGGCCTTTATCACTATATCTATAGCGATGCAGGACTTATAGGAAAAATCTAAATCTGTTTAAAACTGTATCATGCATGTGCAAAGACTTAGATATTTGCTAACAGAACTGAGGTGATCTCACAGACTACCGTGCTCACGACCTCATTAGTGATGACTGGTAACTCCACTCAAAATTGGTGTTCTGGGCAACCGCTGAATACTCATTTGGGTGGGAGTTAGTGAAGGAGGGTCCATAAGACATCATTCAAGTTTGGTACAAAATACTTGGCAAATGACAAAGTTATTAATAAATTACTAATTTTGTGGACAAAAACTTAGTCCGTCGCATAGGGTACAGAATCAGAGGGTAACTGGCACCTACTCAAGGCCACTAAAATATTAGTTTGTTCTTGAATTAGCCACAGAGAGACATTCACTCAGCCTTTGATAAAGCACTATCATCGTGAAACATGCCAGGTGATGTGAAGAAAAGTTCCTTTGAGGAGGTGGGTTAGCCACCACGCCAGCTGGCATTGTTACAAAAATGAATTACCATCTCAAGTGTTTCAAGCAATGTACTTCTTCCTTCTGTGTAGATTTTAATGGATGTGTTTGCATTTGCACTTGTAAAGATGTGACATCACTTTAATAAAGGAACTGTGTTCACAGGTAAACTAACAGCTGTGAAAGTACATGTTTCTCTGTGGTCAATTCAAGAATATGTTAATCTTTTAGTGGCCTTGAGCCCCCTCCATTGTTTGTACATATGGGCCCGATATTCAAATTGCACCTGGCAATGGGCATGAAGTAGTGGCGCTTAGCGCAACTGGAATTACATACGCTGAACTAAGGGATATATTCAAAAGAGATGTGCCCCAAACCTGAAACTGCCCCCATGCTATTACACACAAAAGTGCAGAATGAATATTGCTATAAATTAAGTGCGGTGATGCAACAGTACTCAGTGTTCCATGGAGTGTGAGGGACCTCTTGACTCCAAAACAAAAAGTTACATAAGGCATTGTCTAGTGTAAATGCAAATAAGTGCAATCACAGTGAGAGCCAGCTCGTTTAAGCAGCAAGGAAGCTGTTGACAATTGCTCAGCAACTGTAAACTCACACAACACCTTGAGAACTTGAGTGATGACATCACTCATGGCGCTCACGAGCAGGCTCAAGAGGAAGGGAGTGGTACCAGGGCATCACTTGTAGAGCTGAAAATGCCAAGATGCCATTAGGCAGCAGCTACCTCCATTTTCATTCCATACAGGTAAAACCTTGTAAAGAGTATGGTTTTCAACAAATACCTGCTCACTCTGAGAGCTTTGAAGGCAACGTTAGTAACAGCAGGACATATTTACTTTTAACAGAACATTAGAAATACTGGAATACCAATGTATTCGCAAGTTTGGATTAGCATCTAAAGAGAATGCTAGAGGTGACCATGTTTTTCCAAATTATGCAGCAATTTGAGCACTGTAAAGATGAACGTGACCTTTTCAACAAATAAATGTTTTTTCTTTATCTAGACAGCACAGTAAATAAGGAATGGAAATCAAGCCAGCATGAGCTGCTGTATTAACAAATAACAAAAGCGGGTAGACCAGGTAAAAATAAAAATGCCTACTACAGAATTTCAATATATACATGATGCAAGAACAAGAAACCAGTAGGTCTGTATATGTTTATTTTGCAGAATATGACAATATGGGGATGATTTTATAGAAAAGTCTATGAAAGACAGGAATCATTATAGGAAAAGAGAAACTCTGAGGTATGTAGACCGCTTTTGGCTATAAGCATTCACAGGCCTAGGCAGGAGACACAACAAGTGCTTGTTCCAAATTATAAAGTGTCTTTATTTTTCCATTTGTTTTTGTCTAGTGTGAACAATGAATACCATTGTGTGGCTTGAAACAACATAGAATATATATATGTATTTAAGAACATTGTTTAAATTATAAAAGAAAAGTGAGGTTCTGGGCGATTCCAGAATGCAGCACGGGACCCTGCACCATATTCCAAGACAGGCGGGGTCACGGCACCTACATCCTGTGACTTGCGGCAGCCACAGGCTAGTGCCACAGGGTGGCATAATGGACCTGGGCACCGCAAGTCACTGCCTGCAGAGAATCAGTCTCTGGAGCCCCCTGCCCTGAACACTGCAGCATGCACCAGAGGGCATGGGGAAGCTGGCCAGGTAACATTGGCATTTGGGGCACTTGGTGAAATGGACCCGGGGTCCCCGACAGTCAGGGGTGGGGGCATGTCTGTGATGGGGAGATATGCTGAGTTGGGCAATGTTCATGCCGCGGCACTGCAGAGTGGGCATCTATCTACTGGCATGGGCGGATGCCCTTAGACCATCTCCCTTTGGTCTAACTCCACTGCGCCATTGTAGCTTTTGGAATAGTGTACATGGGTTATGGTAGCCGCCCTCTTGGAATAGGGTGCAGTTGCTGCCATAACCCACCCTGCGCCATGCTGCTGCGGGCTGCAGGTGTAGTGGGTGGCGTAGCCACCTTTGATGCAACCCGCATATGGCATGGCACAGGTCACATCTTGGAATCATGCTTGCATAATGCATGGCGCAAGTTTTGATTTTCACCATGGGGTTTTGTGTAAATCGTCTTGCTCTATGCATAGCGCATCTTGGAATCAGGCCTCCTGTGTCTATGAATAAATCTGCAGACAAATGATGAATTATTTAATAATGATGGCAATATGTATACTCTTCTTAGAAACTAAGAAACCGTTTGAAAAAGATTTGTTTGTAGAATTGAAATGTCAGAGCAGAATCAAACTACAATAAAAAAGTTTGTGGAACTTTGTGCAAAAGACTCCATTCTTATATGATTAAGAAGCTTTGGGATCCTTACTAAGGACTTTTTGGACACTGACTTTTTGCACCTCAAGGACCCCATCGCATTAAGCAACATCTCATTTCCCATGGATATTTGTGCAACAGTAACTTACTCATAACCTGAGTTTTATAAATTATAACAATAATCTGGCACTTCAAAGCAGTAGTGTTCTAAAAAGGTATTTACGTCCACTTTTTCCAGAATATTGACTTGCATTCTTTCTTTTAGTGATACCTAGCATTATAAGTATTGATCACAACATTACTTTACATGTCCTTTAGTATCTTATCAAGAGATGCAGGTTTAAATTTGGATGTGCTGCTCAAACAGAGAACTGCTGAGTTGTGGTGAAAGGCACTCACAGAAGAGATTATGTGTCTGGCATTCTGTTAATAAATTAAGGTATAACAAGACATCCAGTGGTGTCTGTATCCTATCTAAATTTTGAACAACAGGTCTTTAAAGGAGACCAGCATTGAATTTGTGAAAAACTTTTGTCTTGTAAAAACTGTTCTTCAAACACTGTGTCTAATTCTGTTATTATTTCATCTTTGAGGGCCTTTTAGTAAACTGAATGGGTGTTTCTGATGAGAAGCACCATTTTAGAACTGTATGATGTAGTTATGTCCTTTACAAACACAAAGTTCTATAGTGGATTACAGATGCATTCTGACAACAATAGAAGACATACCAAGGATGCTAAACTGTAGTATACAGTTGTAAACTGGCCTACTACTTGAGCCCTTACCTCACCTGGAGCACGTTTGACACCAGTGAGGCCCCACCTGAGTACAGTGTACAGTTCTGAGACCATACCTATGTAAGGACATAGACAGGGTAGAGAAGGTTCAGAGGAGGGCAACAAAGATGGTGCATGGGTTGCATCACAAGTCCTATGAAGACAGGTTGAAGGAACTGAACATGTACTCCCTGGAGGAGAGGAGGGAGAGGGGATATGATAGAGACATACAAGTATCTTACAGGGAGGAACAGGGTGCAGGAAAACACTATTTTAGCGAAAAAGATGTTTCAGGACTAGAGGGCATGGGATGAAGTTGGAGGAAGGACGATTCAGAGGAAACATGAGAAAGAATTTCTTCACAGAACAGGTGGTGGAAAGTGGAACACCCTGCCAGAGGAAGTGGGTGGGCTGAAACAATCACGGGATTTAAGAATGCATGGGATAGACATAAAGGAATTCTAGAGGCAGGGGTCAGGGAAACAGACTTCTGGAAAACAAACTGAACTTACAAGCTCAAATGGGCAGACTAGGTGGTCCATAGGCTCTTATCTGCCGACACTGTCTATGTATCTATGTACTAAGTGTGCAGATCATAAACACCGATTCACTTTACTGAAAGGCTAGTTTAGACTGGACAATAGGATCAGCATTTGAAAATAGCTTCTACAGAAAATCCAGGCTTGCAAGCTAAAAGCCATTCTTTTTTGAGGTAATAAGGCACAAACTGTTGGATAAGTGGAACATGCAGGCCCATTAAACACTCTGAAAGCAAGAAGACCAGATATAAACTAAGTTCTGTGGAAAATAAGAATTAAGAGCAGCAGTATAGCGCAGTGGTTTAAGGCTCTGAGCTGTAAATCTGGAGGCCTGAGTTTGAATCCCACAGCCCCACTTGCATACTGTGTGACCCTGAGCAAGTCACTTAAATTCCCTGTGCTCCCAGGTCACACCTGTAAACAAGCTTTCAGCTTAGTGTGTCTCACCTGGTTAAACAATTGAAAAAAAAATATGGTCAGGTTTGCACTTCACGTCCAGAAGACAGGTAGTAGCATTTGGAGCTGTTGGAGTTTTGCCATATAACTTAGTACACTAGATTGATGAGTAGGGAGTTGAAGTAATCAAACAGAGAAAAGGAAAGTGCAAATCAATGTCTGGGCAGGCAAGAAATCAAGACAAGAATGAAAACAAGAGAGGCTGTTAAGGTAGAAAATAGCTTAGGGGTTATGCAATGATTTCATTTCATTTTATTTTTATACTGAAAAGGCATGTGACAAACTTGCCGGTTTCACAAGTGTCCAGTTACAGTTACATTACACCAAATAAATATATACATTACACCAAAAGAAAATTATACAGGATAGTTAAACATAATTAAAGATGCGAGGCAAACAGGCTACATGGAATAATACAATCAAGGTATCCTAAGAATATGAATGGATAATGAGCGACAAAAAGATAAGTGAAAGATAATCATGAGGAGAGAAAACAACAGTTACAGAAATAGCAGGAGAGACAAAAGGATAGGTGAAGAAGACCTGGAAAGAGGTAGGAAAGAAGACAGAGGAAGAGACAGACAAGGAAAAAGATGAGATTAAACTAGGTGTGATTACAGGAGAAGTAATCCAAGAGGAATTTTTAACGCTGGTTTTAAAGGAGGAAAGAGATGGGCAAGGGCCAGGCAGGGGAAGACTGTTGAAAAGTCTGGCCCCTTGAAGGAAAGGAGTGTTGATCGTGGAAGTGTGACAGAGGGAGGCAATGTAAGAGCAAGTGGAGCATCGGGCGGTCGAGAGATGATTGGTTTCTGCCAGATGTTGGCAACACTGCTGGGAAGGAGGACCCAGACGGCCTTGTAGAAAAAAAGAGAATCTTGAAGTGGAATCAATCTTCCAGTGAGAGCCAGCTTGCTGCCTGGTATAGCTCGCAGTGGTGGTGTGTATTCCTGGGGAGGCCAGAGACAAACCAGATCATGTTATGGTAGGTGGTCTCAGCCTTCCAAGAATTTTAGGGAGAGGAAGTGTGTGTTTATATCAGGGATCCATAGTCAAGAACAGGAGCAGGAAACTGTTGGCGGAAGGGCTCTGGTGGCTGGGATGAGGTATTGTTTTACCCTGTATAGGGTGCCAAGCCTCTGATGAACTTTCTTAATTAGAAGGTTTGTATACTGTTCGAATGTCCGTGGCTGACAAGGTTAATGCCAAGGTATTTAAACTCAGATACCACTCAATTTGATTGCCAAGGTTATCCTTGAGGGTGTAAAACAAAGTCTGTAGATTTTATGAGGCCAGAAAAATCATTGTCTTAGTTTTTAAAAATTGAGGATGAGGCTATGGGAGGTGAACCAGTAGAGTAGCCTGTTAAAATTTGCTTGGAGCTTCTCTAGGAGGATGGAAGAGTTTCTGTCCATGCAGAAAGTGCAGCATCGTCTGAGTAGAGGATGAGATCAGTGGACTGCAAATTTCCTAGAGGGCGTTGACAGCCAGGGAGAAGAGCAGGGGCCAAGAATGTGACTCTGTGGGACTCCATACTTGATGGGGCAGAGATCAGAGTAGGAACCACAGATGACGGTTTTATGTGAGCAGTCACTGAGATTGTCCTTATACCATTTGACTACATCCACTGAGAAGTTCAGGGAGGAAAGGAAGAGAGGAGGATGTTTTGGTCGGCCAGATCAAAGGCCTTTGTAAGGTCAACAAAAACTGCACCAGTATAGAGACCTTCATCATTTGTCTTAACCACAGCGTTGATGAAACTGTCAAGGGCAGTCTCAGTGTTGTGTCCAGCCCGAACTCATGTTGTGAGTCAGTAAACAGATTGTACTTATCAAGGAAAACCCTAGTCTGATCAAGAACAATTTTTTCAAGGAGAGTGAGGAAAGAATAGAAATGGGAGAATAGTTAGCAACATCATTTTGGGACTACATTTGTGCAAGGGCTTTATGATGGTATTCTTCCAAATGCTAGGAAAGACACCAGTTCAGAGAGAGAAATTAAATATGTTTGTGAGGGGGATGGCGATGGAGGCAATGGCGAGTTTTAGGACATGGAAAGCAACTCCATCAGGGCCAAGGCAGGGTCTTGGATTGTTTTACAGATATAGGTGGAGATTCTTGGGGAAAGGAGGCAGAAGTAGAATTTGGGGATGCTTGGGGAAGAGTCAAGGGAGAAGGGGATGGAGGAGTATGATCAGTAGGGTTCCCAGGTAGTGGGGAGACATCAGGCTTGTACTGATCCAGGTCACCAAAGTGGGTGTTGAAAAATTAATAATTTTCCAGGTCTTGCAGATGAGTCTGCCATTCTAGACAGGGAAATTTGGTCATCTTTCCTGTTCCTGCCTAACAGGTTATTAAAAGTCTGCCAGGTGAGTTTTGGGTCATGGTCACTGTGAAGTTGCCTTTCCTAATGAGGTTAGTTTTAGTGCTATGGACAGCTGATTAGCACCTGTTGCAAAGAGTTTTAAAGCCTTGAAGGAGATTGGGTAGCCTAAGTTTTCAGTATTTAGCCCAGGCCTTGTCCCTTAGTCCCAATAAGCTTCAGGAGGCCAGGAGTGAGCAATTCATTTCTCTGACCCCTGACCCTGAGCTTCTTAATGGTGATGAAAGAGTCACATATGGCAAGGAAAGACTTACAGAAAGTGTAAAAGCTTCATCAGTGTTGGTGATGTGCTCATTAAATGACCAGTCCACCATGTGTAGAGCCTATGAAAACTCTAGGTTAAGTTTGTTCAGGTGCCTGGTGAGGATATATTTTGGATCACATTTCAGGCCCCTTAGCAAACTAATAGCAAAACCAGCACAGGAGTCTCTTAGAAGGTCTGGGAGGGATACCAGAGGCAAACACCTGGGAGGTTGAGACTATGATCCAGTTGAGGGTGGATCTTCTGCACTGGTCCTGTAGTTAATGCATGTTTTCTGTGTGATGATTTGATGTAAATCAGTCCCGCGAAGGCCTCTCTGCCTTCATTTGCCTGGTCAGACTGCCAGTTCTTGTTAACGCTGCTCATGAAGATTCACACCTGACTGTTTGGGAGGGAGTTCTTTAGGTCAAGAAATGGAAGGAACCTGGGAGGGAGTGTCAGGTGGGAGGTATACAGTACTAAGGGTGATTGTTTTGTTTTCCCTAGGATGAGGTTAATAGTAAGGGATTCAAGGGAGGCTCCAATGATGACTTCTTTGTGCTTAAAATGCTAGTTCTAGGTCAACGTGGACTCTAAGCTTTCTGACATCATATCACATGTTAAGGAGCAAGCTCAACAGTGAGATGGGGTTGCTCCTGAACATGCCTTTATTCTTCTGAAGCAGAATCTTATTTGGAAGAAGTTAAGCTGGAAGTAGTAGACTTTTTGTCAAGTAGTGATTAGGTTACAAAAGTGGAACGCACAGCGGTAGAATTATGTTTGAAAGAATCAAAGGGGACATAAAGACTCAGAATACAACTGTAAACCCAGGCTGAATTCTGAGATCATCCAGCTCTGACTACTTCTGTTGTTATTTTCATTATAATGTTCCAGAAAGTCTCCACATATTATGGAAAGTACAGATCTGATGGCACCTTTTAAACATTGTCTCACATTTTTAAAGTTTCTACCCTCATATTTGTACTAATTTTTCCTCTCTGAAACCTGGATAAGATCCAGTTGAGACCAATAATACCTGCTGAAATCTGATTTGTTAATGGGCCAAATTAACTGCCTGCCATGTGTTCAGAAGCAGGCAGACTTCTATTATGTTACTAAACAACCTCAACCCTAACTTACAGGGTCTTAAGTTACTGGGGTGAATAAATAACTAATTTGGCATTCCCATTGGAGCGTGGCCATTTTTGTGATGGGTTGAACTGACTGTTTTTATTACATCAATCTGATATGGCTGTCATTTTTATATTGTAGCAAACTTTTTACCTCTAGAGCACTTGTTCAGCATTGTAATAATTTAGTACCAAATCCAGTATGTGAATGAACTGCAAAAAGTTGTTCCATTTCTCATTATGTTGATACAAACTCAGAGTCTAGCTCGATGAAAGAAATAATTTTCTCCATGGCAATATTTTTGTGCTATATATTTATTTATTTATTTGTATTTGTTTTACCAGGAAAGGTGCAGTGAACTGTGACAGCTCATTTCCAGCAGTATCCTGGGGATGGGTTACACTGACCTGTTTTTTGATGGGGGATGTTGATCAGGACACTTGGGAAATTCCTGCTCTTCCAGTAGGGAGAACCCATTTTGGAGTGAGGAGGATACCAGGAGTCAGTCTCAGGAGGTGAACAGAGAGGATGGATGCTGGAGAGGCTGGGGAGCGGGTCTCTCCCTACCTCGGAGACACTAGAGACCAACCCAACAGAAAAGATTACTGGACTGGAGGAGATGTTTGCAAAAAGAAGAGAAATGAAAGACTCTGATGTCAGTAAGGGAGATATAAATGCGCTTGTAGAAGCGGCAATGCTGACAAAACGAGTAGAAGGAACAAGGAGTCAGATGCTAAATTGCAAGAAGAGGAACAAAGGCATAATGAGGAGAAAATGAAACTTCAAAGTGCAATTGACAAACTAAAACAAAAACAACTGCTGGAAACAGAGCACCAGTGCCTGACAGCCAGGCCCAGCTGATGCCTGATGACGCAGCAGCATCAAAGGGAGCGCTAAGGAAGATGATTCATTGGAGAAGCACTTGCTGGCACTGGAAGAAGCTAAAAATGGCAACCAAAGAAAACAAGAGCTCTGAATCAAGTAGGAGTGGTGCCCCAAAGGGAATGGTACTTATGGGCCACAAGAGGCTTGGCCTAAAATGGGCACCTCTCATGGAACAGACGGAGCTGGTCGGGTATTAAACTTGAAGAGAAACATGCACGGCAAGCAAACCAAGAGGAGCACAAAAGACAGACGAGTCAAACATCGGAAATGGGGGCTCAAGTTCAAACACCTACTGATATGGAAATGGCTTTACCAGGAGATGCACATCAAGTTAAAGCTAGAGATGGGCCAGAGATTGCTTTTCCGGACACACTGGACTGGGTGCCTGAGATGCTTGAAATAGTGGGATGGAAACAGATGCGGATGGGAGTGTCTGGGATCCTAACTGCCCTGGTACTTCACTGGGGACAAAACTTCTAAATGCACAGCAAGAAAATAATAATGGGCCTGGTGCCACATCTGGTAAGGAAGATTTTAATAAAGATTTACCAAGTCAAGACTTTATGAATCAGGATGTTTCTGATAACAGCGAGCAGCCAGCTATTGAGATAATAGAGGGGAGGAAGAAGCACAGAATGATACAAAAAACTGGAGGGCACTTAGAAAATAAAGAAGATGAAATGAGTCCTCAGTAGATGTGAAACACCAGACTATTCAGTCTAAGTAAGAGCAAAGTGATTCTGATAGAACGAAAAGTCACAGCCTGAGTCAGTATGAGGAAAGAAATGTGAGAAAGTTTTTTCCTGAACATTTGAAAACTGCATCTGAATCAGCAAAGAGAAGAAATGCTGTAAGGCTGAAATGCAAAGGAATGCTCCCAGAAATACCAGATAGGCTGTACGTGGAAGAAAACTTATCAAGGACAGTATGAGATACAATGCTTATGAAGTGTGCACTAATACATACACCTGGAGACACAATACATGACATTAGCTTTAAGCATCCTGTTGGCCTAGAAAGGTTCTGGAAGCAGTATTATCAATTAAAGGAAACACCTCACGAAATCTTTTGTGGCCATTCCTGACTAAGCCTGCATACACAATGGGCACAGTATTATTTAAAATGAAGGCATAAATGTAGCTGATATTTCCTTCTGATTAAAGCAAAGGTGTGCGGTGCGGTATCCTGACCCTATATGGGATGCAGAACACTTTTGGACTGGTGGCTGGAGGTATAAGGTCAAACTTAAACAGATAAATGGTGATACACAGCATTCGCTGTTTTTGTTGTTTTTAGAAAGAGGCAGGGGTAGTTTTTATGCTGGGCAGCCTCGAGCTTGTTACAGATGTGGGGACAAAGGACATTGTAACAATATTTGTGAGTAAATTAAATGTGCGCTGAGTGGTACATTGGATCACCATAGTGAGATATGTAAAATCCCATGAGATGTAACCTTTACGAACATACATTTCATAATTGCCTATGGGCATCACATAACAGCCCAGATCCTGAGGAGCAGGCTGAACAAGTGACCCTTGCACAAAAAGAAAGGCTTTTAAGGACAACCAACCTGTAATTGAGGGCAACCAGCAGGTGCGAGATACAAGAGTACAAAGGAAGGCTGTGGATAATGCACCTATGGATCCTCCCTCCCCCATGTGAGAAACAGGAAATACAAAATGGAACAAAGCAAGGAATAAAGGGGAAAATCAGAGAAAACATGAAAGAACCAAAGAAAACACAAGAAATGCAGGGAAAGACATAGAAGACCAAAAGGAAGAAGAATTAGATGCGAGGCAATGCCACCGCTAGTGACTCCAGTGGGAGGGGCCCATCAAATCGCACCAGATCTGGGAGAAGTTTAAAGCCACCCAAGACCAAATAAAGATGGATTCTGGCAAGATAACTTCTAAAATTAATGTACTGTTTTACAAGAAAAGGATTGGACAGACTCTAAAGGGGAATCAGATACCTCATCTGTAACATCTCCCCAGCCTTAACAATTATCCGAGTAAAAATCAACGGACACTCAAACTTCAAAAAAGAAAAGCAAAATTGAAGCATACATGGAAATGAGTACCTAACAATACAACAAATATAATGGCTACTATCAACTTTGTGTCCTGTAATGTAAATAGTATAAAAATAAGAATACGAGGGCTGTTACCTTTTCAATTTTAAAAGACTGGAGGGAGATGTTATTTACTTGCAGGACACAAGGCTGCATACATTAAAAGAGATTAAACAAGCCCAGCAGGAATGGAAATGGGGCCCTTCACTATGGTCCATTGAAGAAGAAGCTTGCACAGGATTAGGCATGTTGTTTACCACTTTAGATGTGCAAGTATTACAAGTGGTGGATATTAATCCAGGGAGAACATTAACGGTGGATATTCTTAGAAATATGTCTTTCAGATTGATTAATAGATATAATCCTCCATCTAAGGTTGCCAGGAATACATTAGTGCAACAGATAGAACCATACCTACACGCCTCAAAATTGTGATATGGGGGTGATTTTAATTGTGGGCTGGCTAAAAGAGATTGGGGCAGGAAAACAGAAAATGTTTTTGGTGATACAAAACATTAAGGACAATTTTAAATAGGTCAGGGTTGGAGGATGCATATAGCATAAAACAAAGATTCAATTACCCTTTTTAAGGAATTTTCCACAAGAATAGACTTTTGGTTTGTTTAAAAAGGATTACAATTAATGATGTTACTGTTATACCATTGAGTTATCAGATCACATGGAAATACAACTAAAGATTGAGGCACATGGAATTTGAAAATAGGAAGAGGTATTACAAAATTAATTTGGACTTTGCTTCAGGATGAAGGCACAAACAGGAGGCATTGGAGTTTTAGATGCAAGACAATCAGTAAAGTGTCTTTATGATAATTTATTAGACTGGTGGGAAGACACAAAACAAGATTTGAATCAGTATATGATCACAGAATCAAAAACAGGAGGGGACAAGGTGCAGTAGATACCTGGGAATGAGAGCTAAACTGCGCGCCAGCTCGCCACTCACCCCCCACCCACCCGCCCTATCTGGACACTTTCTTATATAGTGTTCAGGGTCACATGCCTTCCCATAATTTACTAAGTGTCTGATCTCCCATCTGCATCCTATACGCCACCACAAGGGGTGCATAACTACCTCATCTACAGATCTGGCTTGCATCACGAGACCTGGCTGGATAATAATGCGGACCAATTTCGGAGGCCGCAATTCCAGCCGGTATACGGTGATACATCGCCCAGGCTGGACCATGGGGGGTTGCGGTCTGTTTTAAGACCAATTGCTCTCATTAGTGTTCCAGTTGAGGAGATCACCTCTTTTGAATGTGCTGTTGTAGCAGGTGTAGGCTATCGGTGCTCTCATCTACACGTCCACCAGGAGATGAGAAGCAGTTCCTTAAAATGGCCAGTTTTGTTGTCGATCTGGCCTTTGAGTCTGCCAGGCTGATGGTCCTGGGCGACTTTAATGCATGGGTCGATGACGAACTCTTGCATTTAGGACAACACTTCCTCCAGTTAATAGATTCACTGGGCCTTACACAGGCAATTACCACTGCTACACATAAAGGTGGCCATTCTCTTGATTTGGTCTTCCTCCTGGGGATCGAGGCCTCTGATGTGGGGTGGAACCAGTCAGTTGGTCAGATCACTACACTGTGATATTCAATTTTGGCACCCTCCTTGTAGGCTGACCCCTGTGGAGATGGTCAAATACCCCTTTGCGGAATATTTCTTCTAATGGACTTGTGGTGGCTCTTGACCTATCACTACTTCCTGTGCATTGCAATGATCCAGAGGCGCTAGTTATGGCTTATAATACCGCTCATTACTTCTGCCCTGGATTCTATTGCTCAGTTCATGTACGTCCCTCTCCTGTGACCTCGGGCCCCATGGTTTGATGGAGTCTTGAGGGAGTTGCAGCGACTTCGGACGCGGGTTAGAACATTGTTGGTGGAGGTCTGGCCTGGATGCCACCACCTTAAACTGTTAGAACATTATCAATTTATCAGTCAGAAATCTCCTGTAAGAAGGCAGAGTTCCTGTCCGGGAAATTTCTGCCGCTCAGAACTGACCTGCTCAGCTATTCAGAACTGTGGACAGATTGTGCAAACCAACCTGTCTACAGCTCCATAGAGCATTTTCATAACTACAGTGTGATGAGATTGCTCGGTTCTTTGCTGATAAGGTGGCTGACATTAGGTCAGACATCTGTTTGACACGCTTCTATGCTAGTTGCAACTGGCAAGGATCGGGTCACTACCCCTCGTTCTCCTGGAGTACCTTACTGTCTGGAAACGTGGATGTTATGCGGATTGTCCAGGGCTGCGCCTTACCTCCTGTAGTTTAGATCCAGGTCCCACTCCTAATTTTAGGGTGTGGAAAGCCCATCCTACTGGCTCTAGCACAGATAGTCTGGTCTTCCCTTGACTTGAATGAATATCCCCATTCCTTGAAAGAGGCAGTGGTGACACCCTTGTTGAAGAAATCATCTTTGGACCCAGACTGTCTTGCTAACTACAGACCTATCTCGAACCTTCCCTTTGCAGGAAGGTGATCGAGAAGGTGGTAGTAGCCAGTTGGAGAACCATTTGACCATCCGTAGCATCTAGAACCTTCCAATCAGGTTTCCATAAGAGGCATAGTACCGAGACTGCACTGGTTTGGGTGCTCAATGATCTCCTGATGGCGAGAGACCAGAGAAAATAGTCCATTTTGGTTCTATTGGATCTGTCATCAGCATTTGACATCATCAACCATGGGGTACTACTGGAGTGCCTGAGATGTATTTGTGGACTCTCTGGGATTGTGCTCAGATGGTTCACATCATACCTCATCAGAAGAACTCAGAGGGTGGTGTCAGTGGTCTTTTCCTCTGATCCCATCTCTCTATTTTGTGGGGTTCCTCAGGGCTCTATATTGTCCCCCATGTTGTTTGTGGTGTACATGCTTCCTCAGAGACATTGTGAGATGGTATGGGTTGGGATTTCACTGTTATGCAGATGGTACCCAACTGTACCTGTCTTTTGCACCGACCAGGAAGGAGCTATCTGGGTATTTAATAGTTGCCTAAATGAAATCCAGGATTGGATGAGGTTCAGTTGGTTGAAGTTGAATTCTGAGATGTCCGAGGTGTTGGTATTGGATCCGGATCACGGATAGGGGACCTGTGGCAGGCTCCCCATCTGGGGTGTTTGTGGCAATGTCGGGCTACTGGTCTCTGAACATGTGTGAGATCTGGTGGTGATCTTGAGATGGGCTGACTCTTGATCTCAGGTGTCAGCAGTGGTAAAATCTTCCTTTATCATCTGAGAAACATCACCAGAATCAAGCACTGTTCCGTCCGGCGATCTGCCAACTCTGATCCATGTCTTTGTGACCTCACGCCTGACTACTGCAACTCGCTTGCCTTGGACTTCCAGGGGTTGATATCTGCTCCTGCAGCTGGTGCAGAATTCTGCAGCCTCGAGTACTTACAGGTACCCCAGATCTTCTCATATTACTCCGGTGCTAGTGGAACTGCACTGGCTGCCAATTCAGTGGCGATCACCTTCAAAGTCGGATTACTGACTTTTAAAGCCCTGCATGATCTGGGCCCTGACTACCTGGAAGAACTCCTGATTCCTTACCACCCTGTGAGGCAGCTCGCTCAGCTGATGAGGGTTTGCTAGAATTCCTAGGGTTACATTAAAATCAGCTGGGGCCTGGGCTTTTATGTCGTGGCCCACTCCCTTTGGAATTCTCTACCCCGTCGGATAAGGGAGTGTATGACCGGGAAGTTTTAAACCTTTTATGGGAAAGGGCCTGTGGTGGTTCTGATTAATTGCTGTATCTGTTTTAATAGTTTTTGTATTACTGTTACGTATATCTTGTCCGATTATATTTTACTGGAATGCACCTTGGTATTCGAAAGGCACAATACAAATAAAAATATTATTATTATTATTATTACTATTCTGATAACTGGATCCATTCAAAATATCCGCCCCTACTTGTATCAGCAGCCTAGACCCATAATCTTTGAAAATAACCCTATTAATCCGAGCAGTAACTGCTGCCTTACCCCTACCAATTGCATTACCTCGCCAAGCAAAGTACCCGACAATGCCACCCCAGCCATCAGGATCATACAGGGCATCATCCTACTCTATCATATTTGCCTCCTGGGACACCTGTGTACTGCATTCAACCAAAATGGTCATTTCTACCACCTGAGGGTAGTGCTAAATGCCTATGGATCCGTGACCTCATCCTATCACATGGAGACCAGCTACAGTCAGCAAAACCCTTCACACTCTGGAAGCGATCACTGACCCTCCTATAGTTCCTTTCCTCCACGGATATGTTACTCACTTTGGATCCACAATATCAAGACTACTGAGCAAGAGATCATGATCCCGAACTAACAAACTTCTTCTGGACCATCTCACTTGACTGCTTCTTCTCCTACTGTTACTATCGAGCAACATACACCTGAACACGTGTCCTCCCCATGGTTTGAGTGCACAGCCACAAAATCAGCTGGGCTTAGGTTGGCCTCAATAAACATCTGTAGCATTCTTCCCAAGATGGACAACCTGAAGGTGTGGGTATCTCAACATAACTTGATGTGCTATCCATAGTGGAATCCTGGCTTTCCCTAAGATACCAGATATAGCGCTACCTGTTTAGGCAGGACCACCTCTCAAAAATAGGCAGTGACTGTGTCATATACACCAACGACTATCTGCAGGAACATGGCCTGCCTCCCCACCCCCAGCATGAATGACAACCTACAAGCACTGGCCATCAAACTTATCCTAGGTGCACACAATAGAGTGCTCACCCTGCTCTCAGTATACATCCCAACTAAACAGACAGCAGCTGGCACCAGCAACCTTATGGACTATATCAGTACCCTCAGCCTCAACATAGAAATTATACTTCTAGGTGATTTCAACATCAACCAGCTCTCCCATCATCTGCCAGTATCAAGGACACCTTGTCTGCCATCCACATCTCCCAAATGATAGAATGTCCAACAAGATTCAGTTACAAACTGGCACCAGCACCCTGCTGGATTGATACTCACTCTGTCCTGCACATATCAACATTACTGTACTCCCAGACACTCTGAGTGACCATTCCTGTCACATGCACCTGGAATAACAAGTACAGCAACCTCCTGCCAGAAATATATCAAGCGTGTTCTCCTAAAAGGGCCATCTACAACAACTCACAAATCACCATCCTAGTGCCCTCTGTTGCCACAATCCTTTCTCTTTAGCCCCTAAAACAGCCCCAGCTACCTATTACCCTCAGCCAGCTTCCTAACGCTATCCATCCCCCATTTCTTTCTTTTGCCAGCTGTTGACAAGCCTCCTGGCTACTTCCTTCATGGTAACCTAGCACTTAGTAACAAAACTGCACCAAATTAGTAACTTTACTAAATATTTCCTATAGTCAGCATATATTTGTATTAGAATAGTACTGAATCCTTTCTGACAGTTTAATTTTGTGTAACCACTGATCGCCCTGTATCTGCTAGTATGTTATAGGTATTATGCTTCTTGTCTGTACTGACTTGTACTGTGTTTCACTGACATGGAACCTTGTAAAAGAGTCATTCTGGCTCAAAGGTATTCATTCCAAAACTATAAATAAATAAATACACTCAAAACAAACCTCAATTACCAAGATTAGTCTGACCTGTATGAAGCCAAGTATGTGGATGTGGCCTTGACCTCTTCATAACTAAATTAAATTCTGTCTGTGACAAGCACGCCGTGATAAAACAAGATTGATCAAAGGGCACTACAACCCTCTAGGTTACTCCAGATCTATTAGAGCAGCTCTCCTCAAGAGATCATCTCTGGCAAGTGGCACGAGCACATGGCTCAGCAGCAAACATCCAAAGGTACAAACAACACAAATGACTGCACAAAAGCCATCCATCATGCAAAAGCACCTACTACAAAGAAGCCCTCACCAGTTCATGAAATAGCAGCAAATCCTTTTGGGACAACCTCAATGACATCACTGGGAAAGACCCAAAAATGCGCCAGCTATGCTCACAAATCAATGGGGTGTCGTCCTTAGACCCTCTTCTCATTGCCAACTCCTGAATAATGCCTTCATGGACCTAAGCAGCGTGTTCCTGCTAACTTCTTCAATCCCCATCACCACAAATGACCCACAAGGGCAATGATTGCCTCCACATGACCAACCACTATTTCACTTCAAAGTAGTCTCTGAAGTTGATGCCAGAAAATACCTGGAAAAGGTACTAGGGAAGTCAAGATGCAGCGGGACTCCTAGACCTAAAATTTGTTAGCTTGGCACTTGAGGAAGTTTTTAGCCTGCTGATGCAAATTATAAACCTCTCACTCTGTCACTCACAATTCCCTCAATGCTGGAAATCTGTGATAGTTACCCTGGTGCATAAAAGTGGTGATCGGACTCTGCACAACAACTATAGACCAATTTTGATACTCCCCTGCTCTCAAGGCCCTAGATGGATCGTGGCGATCAACTTGTAAGTACCTCAACCACCATAAACTACTATATGTCCTGAACAGCACGGATTCAGGTGGCCACAGCACCATCATGGCCTTGCTAGAATTTATGGGATACGTCCCACCACACATTAGACCAAGGCCTCCTGCTAGGAGCCTCATTCATTGATCTATCAAAGACATTTGATACAGTGCACCATGGGTTCCTCCTCAAACAACTGGCTGACATTGGGCTCTTCTTGGAAACTTTGAGCTGTTTCACTAGCTACCTGAGCAACCACTATCAGCAGGTTAGGATCAGGGATGTGATCTCTGCCAGCAGACCTGTCATATCTGGTGTACTGTAAGGATCCATATTAGGACTGCTGCTGTTGAGCTTGTTCTTAAATAACCTCCTGGCCTCTAGCTCATGTCAAATGCTCTTTACAAAGTTGATGTGGTCTTATTCACCAGCAGCCAACACCCTGAACATCTGGAGGCGGATCTACAAAGTGGCTTTGCTTCCGCGGAACAGTGGTTTAAGGACCATAGACTGGTCTTGAATTATAAAAGACCAAGACCATGATGTTCTCTGCCCCACAAAGCAAACACAGAGCTTCCCCTTGCAATTATGAATGTTGGGTGCCACTCTGAACTAGTTTGCATTTCAAAACCTAGGCATCACTATCGATTCCACCCTATCATATGCCGAGCACATCGCTCTCACTGCAAGGGCCATTAATACCAGAATCAGGGTCCTGTATTGGCACAGGCACTGTCTCACACGTGAAACCCTGAGCACTGCCATCAATAGCTCAATTGTCTCACTCATTGATTATGGGCAGGTGATTTATGGATCTGCAATAGTCACAACCCTCCACCACATCTCAACTGCACTGAATAAAGCCTTCACATCTCCTCACAGGTGCTAGTAGACCCACGCACACCTGTGATCTCTATACCATGGCTGGCTGGCTACAGCTCAGTGGAAGAATCAGATACCAAACATGCCCCTTGCCAAAATGCCTCCTTAAACCTTCTACCACCAAGAGTACTAAACCTACTGACCCTCCCAAAGCACAAAGCAAACCAGAAACACCACCTCTCAAGACAGACATGCCAAGGTACCTCTACCACCTTGGCTCAGTGGGGTTTCATACCGGCCCCTCTGGAAAAATGCGCTGCCTCAGGACATCTATGATGCAGCAACGACTGGCTCTTTTAAACACAAACTGCGCCAACACCTTCTCGCCTGTGGGTACCTGTGCCTCACCCCCAACTAAATCCCACCTCAAGTCAGTAATCCCATTGCCATAGTCTGTACTTACCCACTAGCACTTCTAACCCTGTCACTGTTCCACTAGGTAGCCCAGATCTTGCACTTTTACTGACCCCCTATCCTCCCATGGTGTGTTGCCACACCCCACCCCACCCCACCTCTTACCTACCCCTCCACCTCCTACCCCACCCACCCCTTCCTCTGTACATCCCTCCATCTTCTCCCCTCTCCTCCCTCTGCCTACTCTACTGATTTTGTCTCTCCTTGATGTGGGTATACATTGTACAATGCCTCAGTATAGTGTAACCTTGTACTTTATCTGTATTGTTGTACTGTAGCATGTATTTATATATTTGCCACTGAACCACTATGTATCTGAATGTTTATGTATCACTCTGTACCTGTTAACTGACGTGGAACCAATTAGCGAGCATCCGCTCACTGGTGTTATCCAAGATTTCAAAATAAATAAAAACAAAATAAATAAAACTTTAAGGCTCTTAACCCAATAAAAGAAAGTAATTGTGATGTGTCTGACCGAATACAGTAAGTAAAACAAAATATGTTTAATTTTCAGTATAATAGGGCAAACTTGCTTATTATGGAAACAAAAAGTGGGACCCAAGGAAATAAGTACTAGGTAAAGCCCTATTATAGTAGTAAGGAAAGAATACAGAACAGGGTTATGGTTGAACCTCTGACAAAAATGGAAATAAGTGTATGGAGACAAAGGGAATCAAATTAATTGTACAAGAGCATGTAAACGCTAGATTTCGGGGAAAAGACAGATGGGGGTAGTAGATTCTAGGATCATGTAACAGTTAAAAACATTCCAGAAATAGATAAGCAAATAATGAAAGAAACTATACAAGAAAGGAGATAAGGGAAGCTTTATGCTCTTTAACAAATAAGACAGCCCCAGGATAGATGGAATCCCCTAATGAGTTCTATGAGATGTTTCAAGAAGAATTATTACCAATGTTAAAAGAGGTATATAATTACATATATTCACAATGGACAGTTTGGTAATAGCATGAGGCAAGGGATTATGGTGTTTATTAATAAAAAGGGATAGGGCTGATGTTATGAATTGGAGGCCAATTAGTTTATTCACAACAGGTCATAAAATTTTGGCAAAAATACCAACAAAAGGTTAGCAGTAGTTGCACAAAATATAGTACTAGACACCAAACATGTGTAATACCTGACAGGAATATCAAACAAAACTAAATTTATATCAGGGAAACAGTGGACAAAGGAACAAAGATGAAATTAGATGGGTTCATAGCTGTCCCATCGGCGCAGCGGTTGGATTTCCGCCACGACACCGGTGACCTGGGTTCGAATGGACCTGGGTCGCTGGAGGGCTGGCCGGGGTAGATGGATGGAGTGTCCTCCGGACTGCTCTCCTCTCTCTGGGGAGAGGGGACAAACGTCCAGTGCATTATGGACCCCTGGTGGAGGCTAGGGCTCCACTGCAGCCAGCATCTGGACATCTTGGGGAGGTGGGGTGGACTCAGGACATCATTGCACATCCCGCCCCGAGGAAAAACGTCCTTTCAGGGACAGAAGAATCCCCAGCAAGTGCCTCCATGATGCCCTCCTCGCCGCCCTCTGATGTGCTCCCAGGCTGGATCCCTGACCCAAACTGACGCTCACAACACCAGTAAGTGCCGCAACCCCGACCTGGGGGTAAGCCAGGGGCATGGGGGGAGCATGGCTCATGTGGGAGCAGGGGCAGCAGGGCCGTGATCAGGACTGAGTTCTGGCACAAGGCTGGGACAAAAAGCATACTAAAAAAAAAAAAAAGAAATTAGATGGGTTCATATATGCATTGATCAAGAGACAGCCTCCAATGCTGTGCACCATGAATATATTTCGCAGCTTTGAAACTATATGAGATTCCTGCTGAATTTATAAGGTTAATTAAAATGCTACATAATGAAGCTCAAGTCCTTCCTATAGTTAATGGACATATGGGCATTCCAGTTTATGTAACTAAAGGGTCAGACAAGGATGCCCCTGAGTCCACTACTATATGTATTATATTTAGACAATACGTTAAGAATGATTGAAATGCAAGAAAATGTTAGACAAGTTAAGATAGCAAATGGTGAAAATAAAAAAACTTGCATATGCAGATGATTGTATCCTAGTTGTAGCAGATATGGAATCGGAAATCAGGCACTACAGTGCTTTGAAAACCTGAATACTTACACTGGGATTAAAACAAACAAAGTAAAGGGTAAAATCCTGGCTGTAGGGAGAGTTCGATTGATGAGACCAGTACTATACTAGTAACAAAGGGAATGTTAAAATTTTGGGGATAATGTTTGGCCTAATGATGTAATACAGGAGAACTGGGAAGAAAAATATGAGATTGCACAGGTGAAGATCACAAGATGGAGGTCTTGGAATATAACTAAAGAGAATAGAATTTATTTGCTAAAAAGCTTTATAGTTCCTATTTTCTTGTACTTATCACATATACAGTATTTCCTATCCCATTTGGCATGCAAACAAAAATACTTGGTTTATTTTTTCAACTACTATGGGAAGTAGGTTGAACCCAGTTATGAGAAGTCATACATACAGGCGAAAGAAAGAAGAGGGGTTGGATATGATAGACCCAATAGTGTTTTATCAGAGTATTTTTTAAACAAATATTACATCTTTAGTGAAACAGAAAACACATATGATTTCCACTAGTAGAAGACTGGGGAAAGCAGTTCTGGTCACAATGGGGTACAAAGGTTAAACGAAAGATGAAAACAGATTAACTGGAGTATATCACTATATGCCAGCAATATATAATACAGTGGAAATTGTAGATGGACCTATTCTAGATAAAAACAGGAAACAGATTTATAAAGAAATAGGGCCCGATTTTCAAAGCTCTACATTGGACGTAAGGTGCCTGCACCAAACGGATATGGTGCAAGCTGCACCTTGAATTCATGAATCCTCTCCATGTGATTCACAAAGGCAGCCTGCATCAAATGCAGGCTGCCTGCCCCAATGGGCCATGCGCCATCTCTGCACCCAGACATGGGCTCGACACAGCGCTAGGGGCCCTACAGCAGATGCAAGCTGCCACAGCCAAGAATGTGATTCACATACCTCACCCAGAGGGAGAAATTGGCACCTTAGACCAGCCAGGGCTGGACTCAGGGACTTTAAAATAACTCCCTGGAAGAAATGCCGGAATCAAGAGTGCCATGAGGTCACCTCCCCAATTCCCGATGTACCCCACAGGTATACATATTGTATGGGGCTCCCCCTCAAACCCTAATGTCACTGTCTATTTTATAATGGTAATACCCTCTTTGGTGGTCCAGTGCCCTCAACGCCCCCACCCCAGCCAGTAGTGCCCCAACACCCTCGATCCCCAGACAGCTGGGGACTGGCGCAGCCCTCTACACACCGCCACAGCCAGTCCCCAACTGAACTGTCATGGAGCATGTTCTGTAATGTGTCCACACTCCTACACAGTGCACAGGACAGTTCAGTATGGGGCCAGAAGTGGAGGTGTGAGGGGTTGCCAGCCCCCAGTACTTTCTGGGTATGGGGGTGTTGGGGGCACTACTGGCTGGGGTGGGGGTTGAGGGCAGTGGACCACCAATGAGGGGCATTAACATACAGACGGTGACATTAGGGTTCAGGGTGGGGTGTCTATCAGTATGGGACTAGTGAGGCACATAGGGCCTCTGTAGGGGCATCTAATTTGGGTCCCATACATGGGGCACTTCCATACCAGCATGGGGCACAATAGTTAGGAGTCCCACAAAGGACCTGTGACAACCCCTTTCCATGCATCATGCATTTGCCACAAGAGTGGGGTTGCCGCAGGCATGGGGACTAGATGCCAGGATCCCTCACATACATGAATCAAGTGCAGGGTCTCTGGTGCATGGGGCTTTGGCAATAAACTGCTTTTGCCTCAGCTTGCGCCAGATGTAGGCCCCTTCGAGAATCGGGCCCATAGTGTCTAAAAACTATTATGAAGAACTGATATTCAGAGTAGGGACTGAAGTGGACCAGGTATTATTACTAGAAGCAACCTTAGAAAGGAGAATCCCCCAAAATGAAAGAAACCATTTGGATGTATAACCATGGTAAACTTAATGTGAGGGATGATCATAAGCACAAAGCAACTGATGAAAGAATGTGTATTGATGAGAAGTGCATAGGACAGAAACACTGTGGCATTTGTACTTTAAATGTGAATTTATGAAAACTGTATGGTGAAAGCTGTCAAGAATGTGGCAAACAGATTGTTTCAGTAATGTGAACTATGACATTTTGATACATGGGCAGCTTTGAAAGCAATGGAGTCAGTGGGAAAACAAAAATACAATACATGTGATATTAGCTTGTCTGAGATGGGTAATATGGCAAGTTAGGTGCCAGAAAATTTTGCAAGGACAAACCTAACATTGTAATATTTAATCTTTAAAAGTCAAACTGAACTGGATGCTGTCTATCAGTATGAAATGAATACCTTTGGAGAAGAAAAGGTAGATCATTATGGAAAAATGCACACTGGGTAGGGTGATAGTATAGATGAACTGTAAACAGAAATATTGAAAGTACTATAAGTGTATGTTGTAATAGCAATATGATGATATGATGTAAATTTTTTTTGTTTTTCATAAAAATTCCCTGCTCTTCAATGGGGGTACCAGCTTCCTGTCTGGAGAAGCATGGATTCCGAGAGCAGAGTAAGCTGGATACCTGAGTGGAGATGCCTGTCTTCCTCTCCACTCAGAATTGTGAGGAGGTAACCCCAAAAAATGCATCCATGGATCTGAACCAAATGCTGCATAGCAAGCTGTCTCCACTATGGTGGTAGCAACCACAGAGCAAGCTGTAATGTCTGTGGCTTTGACTAAGCGGAACATTTAAAAGCTGAATGTTTAGTCAAGAAAACTTTTGTGTAAACATCTTGTGAAAGAGGAAGAAAATTAGCCCAGAAAAAGCAAAATTACAGTCTGAACATAGTTCTGTAGGAAAAATACACCAGCCTGCAAACGTCCTTGTTATGGTTGCGGTTTAGATCCCCATGCATACTGCAGTCAGCAGCCGCCGGTGGTGAGAGAGAGGGCTGAGCTGGTCACCGCGCCAACCTAGTCGGTGTATAGGAGAACGGGCGGTGCACTTCCGGTGGGGGGGCCCACAAGACCATTAGGTATTGCTGTCTTGTCAGGGCTACCGGGGTCGGGATCATGCTTGGGGGTTGGAGACCACTAGAACACCTGGGCAATTATTTGATTACCATGGCTACGGGGGTCGGGATCGTGCTGGGGTGGGGGACCACTAGCACACCAGGGATTACTGTGCTTATTGGGGCTATTGGGCTGAGGATCATGCTGGGGGCCCTGCATTACCGCCAGCTTTTTGTCAGCAGTATTTAGTACGCGCTACAGGTCGGCTAATGGCTGTAGCTCGGTGCTATACATTTAGATATCCTGTGCAGCCAGCATTCATGGCACCTCCCTAACTCCCACTCCCACTTTTAGCGCCAGAGCTATCACACAGCACTGGCACTATTAGGGCTTCTGAATATTGCAGTGTGGCACAACCAGCACTATTCCAGTGCTACGGCTTTTGCGCCAGGCACAATGCTTTGACTTTCTGGCCCTATATGTTTTGTCACAAATTCTGTACTTAGAACCCATCATTGTACTGTATGTACAATTGTTGGATGGTCATATCTAACTAAAAGGAGACTTAATAATCTTTATATGTGGATCTATAAAACATTAACAAATAATCTCCTGGTTAAATTTCTGAATTCATCATATGGTCCCATAGTAGTTATGCACTAAGAAAAATAAGTACATCCTTGTAGATACTCTGAAGTATGCCACCCACTATGGAAAAACAGCTATCAGTTGTGTCATCCCTATGGTATGGAATAAATTAAAAATACCCTTAAACTTACCAGTCTTGTAAGCATTGGTGATTCAAAACCCTCCTAAAAAGTTATGCAAAGAAATATGTTCCTGTAAATGCCAAGTTATATGATTGCTGATGTAGTATAAGAATTTATGTCTATAATTCTGTGCTCATGGCTTCCTGTCTTGGATTGAATTATATATTTTTGTTAAATCAAACTAAATGATCACTTATATGCATTCCACTGTGTGCAATTGATTGTGAGACTGCTTATATTTATAATTACTCTATGATAATTAGAAGGCATTGCTATGTAATTCTTATCTGTGCTCGTGGTTTCTGTCTTGGATTGAATTATAGATCTTTGTTAAATTGAACCAAATAATCACCCTTATACATTCTACTGTGAGCAATTATTTGTGAGACTGTTTTATATTTATAATTATTCTATGATAATTAGTTAGGTATTGCTACGTGATTCTTACCTGTTAGTTCCTGATCTCAGTTGTGCTATATATGTTTATATCAGCTGTACTGTAACTTATTAGTACTGTATTATCTACTACTGTATTTATATGTTTTATTGTATGCTGTCCTACCCAGGACCTCCTTGTGAATGAGCTTGCTCAATGGAGTCTCTTCCTGGTGAAATAAATAAAATAAAAATAAGAGCTGCTTTCCCAGGATATTATTTCTCAAGACCAAGTCTTACAAACCATTCAGGCTCTGGAAGGTGACACTGCATTCCCTAACATGCATTTTGACTAATAATATCTCTAATACAAAAGAAAGTATCATCTGTTGCACCTACTGAGAACAGTATCATAAATCCTGACATTGAGGAAGATGAAATGCAACTAGAACCCTATAACTTCTTCTGAAACACACACAATGAATGTAGCATGCCAATTGGGACAGAAACAACCTCAGACATGCCAGTGAACCCAAATTTCCCTGCTGCTCCACCCTACAAGCTAAACCTCAAGCAGAGGGTACAATGGACACTGTAGAAGGTTTAAATACAGGTCAAGGACATATTCCCCAGGACACTTCCAGCTGTTTAACTATGGGAGGGTGCGTGGGACCCAAGACCAGGACCTCGCCATTTTTCTGATTTCTTCAGGCAAGCTCCTGAACCTGGCAAATGCCACAACGCAGCGTGGTTAAATTATTGAGGTGGACTTGCAGAACCACCTGATAGAGTTTTTGTGGCCAGGCAGTTGCTAAAGGAGAGTATGCATTTTATGCCTATGAGATTTATGCCCTTATTCATTCTTCAGGGACACAGTTTTGATGTAAGTTTTGAACAACCTGCAGGTCTGGAATGTTTCTGGAAAACAAATACAATGAACTACAGACTACACCTCTTTGGGTTCCTTTCATTGCAATCCCCTGACTAAACCTTGTTTCAGGAAAGTTACAGTTCTGTTTAAAATGAGGAGTGAAAGCGGCTGATATTTACTGGCTTTAGTAATGATGCAGGATAATTGGCCACCTGACCCCATCCTGGACACTGAGCATATTTGTGCTGGGGTGGCACTTAAGGTCACTTTAAAAGAAACAGCAGACAGTATCTCCCACCTCCCAAACTACTTCTTTTGGGAAGACACCATGGTGTGATCTTTTATGTAGGCCAACACAAAGCTTGTTACCATTGTGGTACAAAACTCATCTCAGTAACACTTGTGACTCTCTTCTTGGCCACTCAAGTTTACAGCATTGAATAAAACAAATTGTAATCCATGCAAGATACAGATCATACTTATTGAAATTGTCCCTGGGCCTCACAGAATAGCCCAGATCCCACACAGCAGGTTACTCATGATCATTATGTCTTCTTAGCCCAAAAAGCCAGACAAAGGGAAGAACAAAGAGCAGCAACTGAGACTAGTATAGCTGCAACCCCCCTCCGAGATACATCAGCTTCTGTGGAAGTCACTACGGTTGACCCAGAGCACTGTGAGCAGCATGTCCAACCTGCCAAGATCCCACCAATGCACACCTCGAGGACCAGGAGACAGAATTCCCACAGAGCAGGCACAACCTACTCAAACTGGTGGACAATCTCAGCAACCCCAGGAGCAAATGCAAGTGGACACAAGTGTATGACATGCTGATCAGATGCATGTTCAAGTACAGTCCAAATTAGCTCAAGAGAAGCATGGTCAGATTCCCGCCCAACTCCAGTCCCAGACTCCTTTTGTATTGTCACAAGATCAAAAAGAACTGGAGGGCAACCTAAGACCAAGCAAAGCAAAATAGACAGTTTACCCCTAGACAATCATTTTCAGGCCTTTCAACATAGACTGGGCAGACGCTGCAGAGGAGTCTGATGCATCTTCCATTGTCTCCACCCAACTTGAACCTTTTTCTGAAACAGAATGCACACAGCCAGATCTGTCAGATTCTCCAAGACTGAAAAGAGGAAAACAAGGTATAAACTTGGAAGTTCTGGAAAGAAGAAATTATGTTTTCAGGGTCTCACCTTTTTCCCCTTGAAAATGCTTGATACTATAGCCTTTAGCACCAGCAATGTGAATAGTACACAGAACAAGAAAAATGTCTAACAACTTGTTCTGTTTCGCAGTATCTACAGGGTACTGTATGTTTTTACAAGATACTAGATCATATACTTTAGAGGATATAAATAATGTCAAGAAAAATTTAAAAGAACCTTTTTTGGACGATTGGGGAGGATACCTGCTCAGGTATTGCTATTCTGTTTTCCCTACAAATGTTAACCTTAGGCTGCCGAAAGAATTAGAACATCTAGGAATTCAATCTGATATATCAGTCTGTGGCACAGCAAGGGTTAAAGTTACTCAACTTATTGATTTAGTCCCAGGAAGGGTTTTAATTTTGAATATCCTTTTGTAGGAAAGCTTTCAGTCTGATTAACATATGCCCCACAATCTAAATCAGACAGAATAGACATTTTAAACTCGTCCAACCATATTTATATACATCTAAGGGAATCATTTTTGTGGGATTTCAATTGTGGATTTCCGAAAGACTGGGGCAGGAAAACAGAAACAAAATATTTTGTGACACCACTTTTTTTAAAATTTGTAGCAAAGTCAGGATTGCAGGAGGTTTATGACCATGTAAAGAAAACTCCTGAACATACATTTTAAGGGTCCCATTTCCTTCAGAATTGATTTTCGGTTTCTGTCTCCTTCATTCTAATACAGGCAGTGGATACCCTTCCTTTAGAAACATCAGACCACAAATTGGTAAAGTGGTTTTAGGCAGTCAGTTGGGACAGACTACAGGCCCGGTTTCTGGAGAATGAACCTCTTCTCTCACAGATAAGGATTTCCATGGGGCATCCTCAATTTACTTTATGCTAAAAATCAGTGTATGGTTTTTATGATGACCCAACAGAGTGGTGGGAGGATACCAAATTGAAATTAGACACTTAGCGCAATATTTTGTGAAACAGAGAATTCTAAATATGCAGTATAACTTATTTAGGTCATAGAGCACATTTACTTAAATTATTGTCATTAGCTAAACATTCTGGTATAGACTTATCAGACCAGATCAAAAGTACCAAGGAAGAAACATGCAAATTCCATTATGACCATGCAAAATCCTGTTTATAGAACAAAAATATGAAACATAAGGAATTAAATTACAGGTCAACACTTATGACAGATTGAGTTAAACACCAAGTTTTCTCTATGATACAAGATGAGACTGGTAGGATACATGTAGACAAAAGAGATGTTACAAACAGTTTCTGAATATATAAGTAAAACTTTTGGTAAACATTTACATAATGGAAATAAGAACTGGGAATTTTTGTCTTTCCTGCAGTTGCCAAAGATAGTAGAATCAAACAAAACCTTCTTAGCAGCAGATATCACAGAAGCAGAGGTTACTAGTTATTAATTCACTATCAGTCAGTACTGCCCTTGGACCTGATGGCACATGTAGCTAATTTTATAAACAGTTTTCACAGCACCTTCTCCCATACTTACAGTACTGCTCAACATCATGATATATTTGGGACATCTTAGTTATAGTATGTGTCAGGGAACCATGTTTTTATATATAAAAAGGTGACAAGTCAGATTTGCCAAATTGGCAGCCCTTAAGCCTGCTAAACCTTGACTTTAAAATATTATCAAAGTTTTGTGCAAAAGGCTTGCTAAGGTGCCACAATATTTAATAACCCCATGCAAACCTGTTCAATTCCAGGACAGATGATTCAGAAAACTTATTATATAACCCAGGAAGTCATTGAAAGAGGGGTCTATATGAGGTTAGATTGCATTGTAGTAGCATTGGATCAAAAGAAGGCTTTTGATTCTGTGAGGCATGCATACCTTACGAGGTACTTAAGATATATGGAATACCAGAAACATATCTTAATATGATTCAGTTACTATACTAGAATGCTGAGTTGCTACCTCTGGTTAATGGGTGGAGAGGACCCCTGTTTATTATTTATTTATTTAGTTATTTATTTATTGAGTGCTAGGATTACGAAGACCTTTGAACCAGAGGTTCTGCTTCAAAGGTTCTATGCTCAAAATGGGTACAACAAAAATGGGTGCATACAAAGTGGTAGCAAACACTTGAATAACAATGCTAACATGATGAGACAACAATGCAGTTATAATGAAGCAGTCTAAATAAGACCTAGTCAAGAAAGTGCTGGAGAGGAGTAGCAAGTGCTGGCAATATGCAAGAGAAAGGGTGAGGAGATGGGAGAAGGAGGGTGGAGTGAGGAGGAGGGAGCAAACTACTTAGTGACAGGAAGGAGGGTAAAATGAAGGTGGGGACAGGTGATGAGAGAAACACAGTAAAGCAGAGTGTCTGCCAGGTTGCCCATTAAGCCCATCATTGTATGTTTTTGCTTAGATCCAGTTCTTAGACTGCTAGAGAAAGCAACAGACATTACCCCAATCGCTATGGCAGCAGGTCACACTATAATAAAGGTATCTTCCTATGCAGATGACATGGTCCTTCCGGAGAAAAAGCAGCATCTATGATAGACTCCTTACTCCAAAATGGATATTAAAATTAATAAAGGGAACAGTAAGGCGTTAGCTTTAGGAACAATTTCTGAAACTGATATATCAAGTATTAAGGTTACAAAATGAGATAGAAATCCTGAGATTTCTTTTGGATATGAAGACATGGATGTTAAAACTGGCAACTTAAATTAGATATTGCAGAACATAAAATTCATGTATAGAAATCATGGCAAATGACAAGGAAGAAGATGGGTTTTTGTTTTTTAATAAAACCTTTATAGTTCCCATTTTTTATGCTTCTTTATATTATTCCTGTACCTATTAATTTACAGACTAGACTTTTTTGCCTCTTATTTTTTTTTGTTGTTGTTATTATGGGGTAGTCAATTGAATCCAGTAAAGTGTTGTCACACATACCGACTGGTTAAGGAGGGTGCTTAGGAAGAGTAAATCCTGTGGTCTTTTTTAATACTAATATTAGTCCCATTCTAATAAAGGCTCCTTTGCCATGTGTCCCTTGGTTCAGAGAAAGGTGCGCCCCTTACTTCATTGTGGTAACAAGGAGCAATAAGATTTACTCAAGCTTCAACGCCCACCCCACCCCAGCTTTATCAAAAGCTGTTTCTATAGGATAAGGCAATGGAATTTGACTCAAACACAGATTCAGTCCCTGACTAGAAAACAGCTCTATGCGTTGATTTTACAAGACCATTTTTTGAAGAGCCCATCTTTCCAGGAATTACTCAAGTCCCTAAGGACAGTATATTAATGATTACTATAGTTAGGCGTATCTCAGAGAAATGAAGGATGTTGTCTGGCTTTACAGCCATGAAAAACCAAATGTAGAGATGACCAGAGACATAAACTTTTAATGATAGGGTATGTTTACAACCCAACTGTGTCATGTAACAAGAAACAATGCAACATTGCTTTTTGTTGGGTTTTTTGACTGTTCTTACATATCAAACTTCTGGGGCAAGACTCACAAAAATCACAAAGCAAAGCACAAAAGCTTGCATTGCATGTTGTGATTGCCTAAGTCGAAAGGTTGCTCTTCACAGTTGGATAACACACTGCTGTCTGACTGTGAATAGGAACAGGATGAGTCAACGCTAACCCCATTACCGCTACCTCTAACCCCACTAGTGCCACCCCAATATGCAGCCAGGAGATGAGACTGCAATGAATAATGCAGGTGCATTATTTGGAAGTCACAAAAGCAGCCATGTAGATGAATCCATTGGGCATGCAAGGTGCTATGTCGCCATTTGCATGCCCATTATGGGCCCATTTCTATAGGCTGTGCCAGAGTTTAGAATGCCCCCAGCCCATGCCCATAGTAGCCCTGACTCTCTAGTGTCCATTGGTCCCTCCACCCACCCACCTGATGCCTGACTGAGCTGACATATATGTATTCCCTGGTTTCTAGTGGTCCTTTCCCCACCCGCACCCATGCCAGAACTATAAATAATATTTCCTGGTGCTAGTGGTCTCCCTTGAGATCACCAACTGCCGACCTGATATTGAAAATAAAAGGTTTTCCTTGGGGCTAGGAGTCCCCCGTGAATGCCAGTCGCCTGCCTGAGTATAAAAAAATAAGTTTACTTGATGTCCAATTGTCCCTCCCTCACCCACACCCATGCCTGATCTATAGATAATATTTATCTGGTGCTAGTGGTCCCCCCACGTGATCACCAATTGTCGACTGGAGAATGAAAAATATGTTTCCATGGTGCTAGTGGCCCCTCCCACTGATCACCAGTCCACTGTTATAAATCAATCTTGTCCCTGGTGGTGTCCAGTGGTCCCTCCTCCCATCTGATCACCCACCCAATGAGACATATATTTCTCCTGGTGTCCAGTGGTCCAACATTGACAGCATATGCCGTGGTGTCAGTGTAACCCCATCCCAATTCCTGTATAGTAAATGTAAACTGTTTCCTGGTGTCTAGTGGACCTTACTCACTATCCCGATCCCTGTATAGTGAATTTAAACCTTTCCTGCTGTCTAACAGACCCCACTTCCCCGCTCTAGCAGGTAGTGTCAATGTTGGGTGGGCAATTGGGTGGAGGAGGGACCACTGACACCAGGAAGAACTATATGTCTCATCAGGTGGATGATCAGGTGGGGGACAGAGACCACTGGACGCTACCAGGAACAGATTTATTTATAAAATTAGACCGCCATTGGTGGGGAGTGACCACTAGCACAAGGGAAACATTTTTCATACTCTGGCCAGCAATTGGTGATTGTGTGGGGTGACCACTGGCACCAGGGAAATGTTATTTATAGATCAGGCATGGGTGTGGGTGGCGAGGACCACTGACGCCAGGGAAAATGATTTTTATACTCGAGCCAGAGATTGTTGGGGTGGACCACTAGCACCAGCTAAAATTAGATTTTTCATATTGGGCCAGCGATCGTGCCGGGGACCCACTAGCACCAGGGAACACTTCTGTTCCTCATATCAGGATGGCAATCGGTGGGGTGGGGGCCATTCCCACTAGGAAAATTACATTTTAACATCAGGCCAGCAATCAGCTGAGGGGGCTGCAGCAGTATCTCTGCCAGCCACTGGGATTGCAGGATAAGATAAGGTCTCAGTCGGCGGTATTTGCTCAGCGCAAGAGGCCACATAAGAGGCCCTTGTTGGAGCAAATACTTACTAAATCAAACAGTACTAATATTCATGTCCCCACCCTCATTCACATTGGGGCCCCTTCCACACTTTGCCCCAGCGCAAACTCGGTTTGAGTGCACAAACTGAGCTTTTGTGAATACCAGCTTGGTGTAAAACCTCGCTTGCTCACACAAAACCAGGTTTGCGCCAGGGCAAAGTTAAGTGAATCCTGGCACTGGACTTTAGAAGCCCATACATGGAAAGAACCCTGTTTTTCTTATATCACTTATGATACTTTGAGTTTAGGGAAACTAGATAACTCATGGCATAAATAGAATAGCAGCATGGCATATATATTTGCATGTATAAAGTGGGCCATGGCAAGTTCACTGCAAATTTATGCTCCAGCAGTAGACTTTTATGCTAACAGAGCTGCTTTATAAAATTCAGTATGAGATAGATAATGTATACCACCAGGAATTTTCATATTTGGAAAGGTCACAGTTTCAGTCTTTCTAGAAAGATGCTTATTGGGTGGATAGGGGTATGTAGCCTTGATTTTGTTTTTCAAATGGATTTTACTTCTGTTTTTTTTTTGCACTTGATTTGTTACATTTGATTGTATTGCATTGTTTCTTTAAGTTCTTTTGCTGTTTTTGGTTTTGCCAATAAAAATTCCTTGCTCCTATTATAAGCGCTAGGAGATGGAGATCTTTAACCTTCTCCTAGATAGCAACATACTGTAGATGAGCCAAAGAACCTCATAATAACATCTCATCCGAAGGGACGGTGCAGTAACATTGCAGCCCCCACCAGTGCTGCACTACAGTGTCAGTACTTGATATTAGCCCAAATTCCTGGTTTAGGACTATGTCACAGCGTGTGGCAATAAACTTCAGATAAGGCAAATTCATAGGTTTAAAACACACCTTGGTGTGATATTTATTTTCAAAAGCTTGAAAAATAATAAATGAAAACAAAATAATTGCAAAGAAATCACTACTTAACATCAGTAGTTTCTCCCATAATAACAGTCCTGGATCTTAGAGCTCCTAAAACCCTTCTCATCTGCATTCAACAGCTTGTCTACAGAAGCAGTAGAATCTCTCTCTCTCTCAGGGCAGAGCCCCACTGGGCTGAACTGAAGTGAACTCACTGAAGAGGTATTTATATCTTTGTGGGATCACCTGACTGAGCCTCTTCTAGTTACAAGTTTGGGCATGTTGTTTCATATCTGGATATGTTATTTCAAAACCAATGGGTGTGGGGTTATTTCAGGGATTTCCTGGTTCAGTTAAAGGTACAGTGTATATCTTCACAGATACTGGCTCTCTATATCTCTGATCCACAGTGACTAAGCTCTTTATACATAGAACATTATACAGTAACAGGTTTATAGTGTGATTTATGAAAATACCTTAAGGATTTCTTATAACTGTACTAATCATGAAATTATTATTGTTTTATATGGCTTCTGAATCCTTTTTCTTTAAAAGGCTTTATTAACTGTATGTATTCCTATTTAAAATAGCCTTCAGGTTTTTTTGTACACAAAATGCACTTATGCACTTTACACAACACCTCTCCGGTGTTTGGCATCATTCTAGAGACTGGATGGGTGGAAATGGAAAAGAATGAAAAGAGAGAACTAGTAAGAAGTTTAGTAGGGACAGTAAAGGGCTACGCTGGGTGGCCAACCTAGAGTAGGGGGAGAAGAGCATTAACTGTTGCTAGGAAATAAGGAGATAGAAATGTAGTCCATCAGTCAAGGGCTGAGGGTGTAGCCTAACTCCGCACAGACTAGAACCCATGACTTTCTGATCTTTTGGTCACAGAGATGAGCATGCAACCTGCTGAGCCACAGATAATACTATGCCCTTGGCATAGCATATTTTCATCTTACTCTATCTCCTTGTGTATTTTCTGCATCTTTACTTTCACTGTATCTCTTCTTATTTCACTAATACCTTCATTATCAAATAGGCACTACATCTTATCCTCAGCTGTATACTTCCTCCCTCAGCTGAAACTGCTCGTACTGCTATTTTGCTTCTATCATCATTGCTGCACACCGCCTCCTATTATTTTGTCTTGAAACCTACCCTTGTTGGTCTTTTCATAGTCTATTTTGCTACAACCTTCCTATCTTCTATCCTCTTCTCCCTTCCTTCCCTTTCCTTTGCCTTTCTCTCTAATAGCTCCACCTTGCTGTTCATGTGTTTCTATTTCTCAGCCTTTCCAGATTCTCTTAAGAAAGCCTCATTGCTCTCAACCACATCTATTAGGATCTTGATATCCTCTGCTTTCCATTGTGGCTGTCAGACCAGTTATTGTCAGCTAAACCCCTTCCATCTCCCTGCCTTAAGTTGCTCTTCCCACCAACCACTCCTTTCCTATTCCCAGCAACTCCGTTCCCAGACTTCTCCTAATGATATCTACTTCATCTCTTTCCTCACCTTGCTACCCAGCTATCATCCTCTCCATCAAACCTTCACTACTCCCTTTACTTCTACTTTCTCTCAGATTTGCCCTTTTCAACATCCCTCATCTCATCTGTGACCATGCTAACAACATCTTCAGTCTCCCTGAGACCTGTTCTCCCATCCCTAGACTTGTTTCTCTCATCGAAGCCATCCTCCTGGCTATACTCTCCTGAACAACTAAAACATTGCAGACATGCTGGTTGTGTTGCTGTCATTGCTACACTAGGTTCAAGTTACCCTCCTTCACCTCTGAGACTTCATCCTTTCTTAGGCACTTCTCCCTCTTTCTTTCTCCTCCATCCATCCACAAGCTCTATGTTATATGTCGCCCATCCAAGCCTACTCTATCCTTCTGTTTCTCATTTATGAATCTCTTTTCACTTATTAGCCTTTACTGCTCTGATCTTATAATTGTTGCTTATCTCATTTGGTTTGCTAATGTCCCAAGTAACTTTCTTGCTTCCACATTTCTCCCCATCCTTAAGTCTTACTCCCACCAATCTGTGAACTCTCCTACACATTTCATGGCCACACCCTTGATTCCATATCCAACTCCTCTGTACCTCTTCCATCCTTTGTTCTGTATTTTCTTCTCTCTAATCACTCCCAGGCTGTGTTGGACTTTTACACATTGTTTATTTGTTCAAGCTGTCACCCACTCCTGCCAACTACTCAAATACCTTGCCCCCACCAAACTCTCCACTCTGATCTACTCAATTGACGGCTCATTCTCTGACCTCCCTTCCCATCAGTTAAGTCCTACAGTGTTGTTCTGCCAACACTTTCAGAAGTAGTTGTGTGCATCCTGGCTCACAGATCATCTAGAAAAGCAGAACTCTTACCTGATTCACTACAGAAATGCTCTTAGTTGTGCAAAATCCAAACAATTTGGATTTCTAAAAGATGGTACCCTGCATGTTTTAAGCAACATTGATTTTTTCTTCACCCACCTACGCCACACAGTCCCCTACCAATGTGAAGAAATGGCTTCTTTGTTTCATTCAAAGATTGACCTCATTCACTTTAACATCACCTCATCATCTCCTCCAGCGTTTCCTGTCATAATCAACTTTACTGTAATCTGCAAGGGTCCCCAAGGGAAATCACCGATGTGTTATTGATAGGTTTTAATTCTTAGTTCATGGAGCTGGCACAATTTTCGATGAAGAAACCAGGAAAAAGTTTGTTTTGGCCTGCTCAGGCAAAAAACTCATAACACTCAATAATATATTCCATTCTTTTATTGTTTTTCAAGTCCCAACATTTTGTCTCTTAATTTGGCTTCATCTGAGAAACTGTATATAGAACAAAACATTTTTTTTAATTCAAACAATTGTAATTACTAACATTTTTCAGGCTAATAGCCCAATCTTAATACCTTAAATACTGAAACAGATTGATTTTAGTCAAACAATTCATTATATCATTTTCATGTTAATCATCTCAAATCAGTGATTTTTTATGTGAAACTTATTATCCCCATATCCCCATAGTGACAGCCACCATTATTTTACAATCAGTGTATAGATAGATAGATAGATAGATAGATAGATAGATAGATACATACATACATATATACATAGATAGATAGATAGATAGATAGATAGATAGATAGATAGATAGATAGATAGATAGATAGACAGACAGATATAGACATTAGCTACTGTATAACATAGCCTATTCGCTCCTGGACTGCTGAAAAAGTTTCTTTTTCAGATTGTCTTTTAGAATACTAATTTAAATAAAACATTACATTTTGTTTGTGGTCTCGTGTACATTTGTTAAGTCACTGTCTTCATAAAGTTATAAAATTCATTTTAATTATTATTCATTCACCTGTTTATACATGACAAAAATGTTTGGATAGCTATCTCATTCTTAAGTAGCATCTGAAAATAAATGTTTACATCTAAGTGGTGTAAAATTCATGTACAGTATATACTTTTAGGTGATCTCATATTCTTAAGTTCTTTTCTTGCTTTATATGAAGCTATCAACCATAGATCTATAAATGATTAAATATTTAAAATCAATTTACAAAGCCCTTGACACACAATAGCAGTCTTTTACTTAGTTGCAACTGCTTTCACAAGCTAACCATTCTGTTTAGTTAACATACAAATTTTCATGTTTTAGCTCCTGCCAACTACTCAGATACCTTGCCCCTACCAAACTCTCTACTCTGATCTACTCAATTGACTGCTCATTCTCTGACCTCCCTTCCCATTGGTTAAGTCCTACAATGTTGTTCTGCCAACACTTTTAAAAGTAATTGTGTGTCTCCTGCTCACGGATCATCTAGAAATGCATAACTCTTACCTGATTCACTACAGGAATGCTTTTAAGTGTGCAAAATCCAAACACTGTTGATTTCTAAAAGATGGTACCCCGCATGTTTTATGCAATACTGATTTTTTTTTTTCTCCCGCCTATTCCACACAGTCCCCCTACCAATGTGAAGAAATGGCTTCATTTTTTTCATTCAGAATTTGACCTCATTCAATTTAACATCACCTCATCATCTCTTCCAGTGTTTCCTGTCATAATCAACTTTACCCCATCCTCTCCTCATCCTCCTTCTCCTCCTTTTGTCCTCTGTTCTCCTCATCCTCTTTCTCCTCCTTTTGTCCTCTCTTCTCCTCCACAACTCTACTGAAGACATTAACAGTATCATCCATTCTATGAAAAGACTTTTCCTACTGTTAACCATATGCCTTCCTTTTGGGTTCTCATCTCTACCTACTAGTGTTGCTCATATAGTATCCTACAAATTGGGATATCATCGGATACCATCATTTTGGTCAGATATTGGATAGCCTCAGATGTAGACATCTGACCAAGGATCTGACCTCCCAGGATCCACTGTAAGTATCTGAGGTATCCAATGGATCTGACCAGGGATCCAATGGATCTGACCATTGGATCCAACTATTCGAGGTGGGATCCAATGGATCTGACCACCAGATTCAGCTATCTGTTGTTGGAACTGATAGATCTGACCACCAGATCCATTTGCCAGATCCTAGGTTGGATACCAGCACTATCCGATGAAGGATAGTTGGATCCACAAAAGCACTATCCAACAACACTACTGCCTACTCTTTCCACTTATAGTACATCAGTTGTTGTCCTCTTTCTGGTACTTTTACTGTTGCTCTAAAATCTGTCTCTGTCACACCTCTATTAGAAAGCCTCTCTTGATTATGCTTGCTCTCTAACTACTGTCCTGTTTACAACCTCCCTATCCTCAGCAGTCCCTGAAAAGGTGACCTTCTCTCCCTTTCTGCCATCTCTTACACTATAACTTTATGAATCTCTTTCAAGTCTGGTTTTCATCCTGGCCAAAGCATGGAAACCACATTTTACCATGTTATTAATGATCTTCTTACCTCATTGGACAATGGATCTCTTTCCTTTCTTATCCTTCTATATCTTAATCTGGATTTTAGCACTGTTGCTCACGCTATCCTCTTCAGTTGCTTCAACCATTATGCTGTTACTGCTGATTTCTTACTCTCCAGGATCCACTCCTATCTTTCTGGCAGCTCCTATTTTGCCTCTTGCCCAAAGAGTACCTTTTTACTTGCCCTCTTTTATAAGGCATTCTCAGGGCTTTATGCTTGGTCCTCTCCACTTTATGACATTTCATCCCTTTGGGACAACTCATTTCATCTTTTAAATTCAGCTACTATTTCAGTGCAAATGACTCCCAGCTCTGCATTTTCTTTAACTTTAGCGTCATCTATTCCATTCTCTTCTTATTCTAACTTGACCACATTAATGCCTGGCTCCCACTAAATGTTTTGCAGAGAAATATGGATAAACTGAGGCCCTTCTCTTGGGAAAGAAGACCTCTTTGAATTCCAACCCAGTCTCCAGCATCTCCTCTTTAATTTTGAACTAACTGGTATACAGGCACTTCTAAAATTTCTAGATATCAATCACCCTCTCATAACCTCCTCTGCTGAGATCCTCATCCATGCTTTTGTGTCCTCTTGCCTTGATTACTGCAATCCTTCTCTTCTGCCTGTCTAAATATCAACTGTCACTACTTTAGTATGTCCAGAATGCTGCTCCTGCCTGCTCACATATACCAAGAAGAATGATCATATCACTCATGTACTCCATGACCTCCATCTAATCCTCATCCCTTTCAGGATCCAGATCAACATTGATTTCCTTGTCTTTAAAATTCTCCATGGTTTTTCTGATGCATATCTCTTTGGTCTTTGCTCCTGTTAGTCTCCAGCTCACTCCTTTACTCTTTCTCTGCAGCTCTCCTCTCTGTTCTTTCCCACACACTGACAACTGTCAGTGACTGGGAATAGCCTTCTGCCCTCTCTCCACTTCACTGACTCTCTTCCTATTGTCAAACTTCCTCTCAAAACTTATCTCTTTTCCCATGTTTTCCTTTTCTAAGCTAGCTACACAGTCTTGTTATCACCTGGTTTATGAACCTTTCATTGTAATACAGCTGATGCAAATAATCAATTAATTAATTAGTTAGTTAAACAAATAATTCTTTGTATTTATTTATTGTTAGTTTGTGTTTACCTGTATTTGTTGTACTTGCTCTTCCCTTTGTAAACCCACTTCCTGTGGTCAAACCTGAAATTAGTTTTGACTCAGTGTGCCTCTCCATCTCACCAATTTTCAAATAAATAATGTCACTGTCTTTTCTGTTTAATTCTTTTGCAAATCTGCAAAGCATTTACATACCGTGGCCTCCTGCATCACACACACAGCTTCTGTGTGTCCTTTTTCTGTCAAGGTGCCCCCACATCTCTGAACCTGTACCCCATGGTGGAAAAATATCTGCCCTGCATGATATCCAGCCATAGGGTTCTATATCCTGTGGCTTGTCCTGTCCCTGAGGTCCAACTGCTCTTTCTGTTTAGATTTGAACTGTCTAATCAGCATGACGGACTTCTTGAATGTGATATTGTTGTTGAGCTACATACATTCAGATCTGGTCCTGGATCAGTTTATTTCATAGAACCCTATAGCTACAGTGCTCCACTACAACATACAATGCAATAATTAACTCATTGATGGGTCCTCCTCCATCCTGTTTGTGCAAATTAAATTTGGCCCTTTTGTAGATAATGTTTCCACAGCCAGTGAAATATTCATTTAATTTTGCCTGGACCTTGACATAGTTTTTTTTTTTTTTTTGCTGCAAGTCTATCATTGCCATCCCACTAAGGATGTTGTCTGCTTTGCCACCCATACAATAGATAATGGTATTTGCCTGATTCTCATTTGCAGATTATGTTGGGTCACTTACTAGTGAAAACCTTTCAAAGCATCTGAGCCATTTCAGGAACTCATCTAGGTTGGGTAAATCAATTGGATAGTTGCTGCCATTGCCATGACACCCTTTTACCACGTTACTATAAAGTAATTACTAAGATTATCTCTTTTCCCCATAGAGGTTTGTCTCCCTAGCTACATCCATCTTTTTCATATATACCCTGGTCCCAGAAATGTACCCTGTTTGGGCTTGCTAGCTGATAAGTTTGTGACTGCATTTTTGTAATTGGTTGTGTCTGAACTTTAAGTGCAGGCATCATATTATAGGGATTAGTATAGTTTGAATGTAAGATCTTAACTGCCATGTCAGTGTGCTTCTTCATTTAGCTTGGGCAGGATTGAGGTATTCTAACTGGTGAGTCTGTGACTGTATGTATTTGAAATTGAATTTGAGGTATTTTCTTAACTGATATTTCAGTGTGTGTTTCCATTTAGTTTGGGCAGAATTGAGGATTCTAGTTGATAAGTTTGTGACTGTGTATTTGTAATTAGCTGTGTCTGAACTTTAAGTGTGGGCATCATATTACAGGGATTAGTGTAGTCTGGAATGTGAGGTCTTAACTGCCATTTCAGTGTGCTTCTTCATTTAGCTTGGGCAGGATTGAGGATTCTAGCTGATGAGTTTGTGACTGTGTGTTTGAAATTACATTTGAGATATTTTCTTAACTGCCATTTCAGTGTGCTTTTCCTTTAGTTTGGACAGGATTGAGGATTCTAGCTGATAAGTTTGTGACTGTGTGTTTGTAATCAGATGTGTCTGGAACACAGTGAGTGTAGTGATAAGCCACTGCCAGAGGACTCCTTGGCTGATTGTTTTGGACACAGCCTGTGGTGTAGTCCCACCTTCCCACCCCACAACCCACCCACCCCAGGGCTAGCCCTACGTTTATAGGGTGGGTCCCATAGGGCCTTGCAACATCCTGCATCCATAGAGGAAATAATGAAGAGAGAAAGTACAACAAAACAAAAGAAAAATATTTGGGAGACAACAAATAGCCATCTTAAGCAGGCAGTAGACTGAGCAGGAAACGGACATGATGGGAGTGGTGAGTGCAGTGGCTGTGGAGCAGCTGTCTTCAGGGAGATGCTCTGGAGGCTGTGATTCTTGCTCTATCTGCAGACACCTCTGGGCTGAAGGAGGAGGTTGCCTGTCTCTGAGCAGAGTTGGCCAAGCTGAAGGTGGCATCCACTCCCACCCAGAGACCACTGGTCCACAACTTGTTCCTCAAAGGATGTCCTGGAAGAGGAGGGATTGGACTACAGCAGGCTCAGGGAAGGTGAGGGGTCAAAAGCATATTCCTCAACAGGTCCCACTTAGTAACTCCTACACTGTTTTGGAGGAACTGGAAAGCCCCAGTCATGAACCTGAGGCTGGGACCAGGAAGGATGGGAGGGTTCTCCAGGATGGAGCCCCAGGAAAGAGAGGCAGGGGACCCCAGAGGAGGGAGAAGCTTCTCTAGTAGGGGACTCTATTGTCAGGGAAGTGGAGTTAGGGACACCTAGCAGGGAAGAGAGGAGGTCAAGTGCCTCCCAGGAAGCACTGCATGGAGGGATGGGAAGTGGATCCATAGGATCATAGCGATAGCTAGGAGGGAGAAGCTGGATGTCATTGTCCACCTGGGGACCAATGACCTTGCCAGGAGAAGGTGCAGTTAGCCTGAGTACAGGAGGATTTGGAGGATTTCAGGAAGCTGCGGAGAACCTGAAACAGCACACTCTGTCTCATTCTCAGAGGTGCTACCTGTCCAGGGCACAGGTGAAGCTAGGGCACTCACATCCATACCTTCAACTCCTGGTTGAAGGATTAGTGTGGAAGGGAGGATTTGGCTTATAGGGGACTGGGTCCTGACCTGGGCAGATGCAAGTTTATATAAAGAGGACAGCCTGCATCTGTCTGAGAAGGGACCTTGGTCCTTTAGGAGAAGTTTAAATGCTTCAGCTGTGAGCATTTAAACTGGCCAAGAGGGTCAGGAGGCTTAGGAACACTCCCCATGGGAACATGCAGGAACATAAGTTGACTACAGGAACAGCTAAAGCAGGCAGGAAGGGCTAGGCAGGCAAAGAATGCATAATGAGTGATATGGGGTGGTGAGAGCACATAGGAAAGGAAACCAGGGTGGGGAAGATGCTGGAGGGAGAACAAGAGCAGAGGGAGGGCAGACTGTAAAACATGGAAGGTCATGCTAAGAATGCCCATAGCCTAGGAAATAAGGTTCCAGACCTGGAGGCCTTGTTGGCAGATGCAGACCTTGATGTAGCAGAAATAATGGAGATGTGGTACTCTGCTAATCATGGCTGGTAAATCAGTGTACCAGACTATACATTGTTCAGGAGGATCAGGGAGGGTAAAAGGGTGGGGTAGTGGCCCCATACATCAGAGATGGTATGAAGGCTACAGAAGTTTGGGAAAACAGGGGGTCAAGGTAATGTGGGTCACCCTGGAGCCAGGGAATGAAGCAGCAATATGCATGGGGTGATCAACAGACCTCTGGCACAGAGGGAGGAAGCAGACAGGGAACTAGTGGAGAACATATACAACATGGCAGCTAAAGCGAAATCCTGCCTGGAGAATTTCAATATGACGTGGTTAGGGCCACCCAGGTGGCTACTTCACAGAAACAGCTATCCTAGAATCCCTGCAGGGGATGGACTCCAGGCAGCTGGTGCATGAGCCAACCAGGGACAAGACAATTCTGTACCTGGTATGGACCAATGGGAACAGAGTCAAAGAAATACAGGCGGAAAGGCAGCTGGGGTCCAGTGACCACCACATGGTGTGGTTCAGCACGAAGACATGGACTCAATTAAGCCACACAAGGGCAAGAGTATTAGATTTCAAGAGGGTGGATTTCACTGAAATGGGTAGATGTATACAAGCAGTCCTGGGGAAAGGAGGGGTAATAGAGGAGGAAGAACAATGGGAAAACTGAAAGGAACCATAGTTGAGATAACAAACTAATGTGATAGGATAGTGGCAAAAGGCAAAAGAAGAAGGAAACCACTATGGTTCTCCAAAGAGATGGGGACAAAGTCAAGGCCTTTCCTGCTCCCTCCTCCACCTCCTCCCTCCCCACACCTCTACTCACTTCTCAAACCCCATTATCAAATTCCCGGTACTAGACACTCTCCCTCTCCCTCCCACTGACAGCGGCCCCTCAGCCTGCCTGCTTCTTTCTCTCCCCTCTTACCCAGTTGCAAGCTTATAGTCCGATTGCTTCTTATTCTCTTACTCTGTTACCTCAGCTAGCTGCTTACTTAAGTTACTCTCAGTAATGTCTTTTATTTCTAAAGTGTGTTGTAACTGTAAAATTGCCAACCTTTGTATGTGTTATGATTGTACACCATTGACAACCTTTGTATGTATTTTTCCCCATCCTCTGACGTGGAACCTTTGTAAATGGGCAGTTCCTGCTCAAAGGTATTTGTAATCCTAGAGTTTAATAAATAAATAAATAAAAATAAAGGCTGAGTTCCAGAAAATATAAGGGAATAAAAGGAGGAGGACAGGAGGTATACTTTGAATGTCTAAGAGAAGCAGGGAAGGCTGTTAGGTGGGCGAAGGCACAGACAGAAGAGGGTTTAGCATGGTCTGTAAACAAAGGGACAAGGCATTTTATAGGTATATCAGTGAAAGAAGAAAACCAAGGGGGATTGTGAGGCTCAAAGTGGAGAAGGAGAGTGTAAGGAGGGGATCTGGACAAGGCAGAAATACTGAACAAAAACGTCTGCTCAGTATTCACTAGGGAGGGGAGGATCAAGGACCACAGTTGAGTTGTAGAGACAATGGGGGTAGAGAAGTGGACACCAGTCCATTCACAGTGGAGAGAGAGTTCTGGAAGAACTCACAAAGCTGAAGGTGGATAAGACCATGGGGCCAGACGCATCCACCCAAGCATATTAAAGGAGCTACGAAGGGAACTAGCAGTGTCTCTGGAGGCCTTGTTCACACAGTCACCAACACAGGTGTCATTCCAGAGGACTAGAAGAGGGCACATGTGTCCCACTGCACAAAAGTGGTAGTCAGGAGGAGGTGGGGAATGACAGGCCAGCCAGCCTCACCTCAGTGGTGGGAAAGATCATGGAGACACTGCTGAAAGAAAGGATAGTTGCACATATGGAATTCAGAGGTGCTCAGGATCTGAGGCAACACAGATTCACAGCAGAAATGTCATGTCAAATGAATCTAATAGATTTTTTGATTGGGTGACTAGGGAAATAAATCAGGAGGGTGGTAGACGCCGCCTACCCAGATTTCAGCAAAGTCTTCGACACCATCCCACATAGAAGGCTGATTAACAAAATGGGTAGTCTGGACATGGACAAGGTGGTGAACTGGATTAGGAACTGGTTAACAGACAGGAGACAGAGGGTGGTGGTAAATTGGGTACAATCTGGGAGAGGAGGTGACCAGTTGGGTACCACAGGGATCAGTATTAGGACCAGTCCTGTTCAATGTCTTCACTAGTGACATTGCAGAAGGGTAGGAAGGAAAGGTCTGCCTGTTTGCAGATGACACCAAGATCTGCCATAGGGTGGATAGTCCAGAAAGGGTGCAGAAAATTAAGAGGGATCTGGAGAAGCTTGAAAGATGGTTGGAGATGTGGCAACTGAGGTTCAATGCAAAGAAGTGCAAAATAATGCACCTGGGTAGAGGGAACCCTGGGAAAACTCATGTTGGGGGCTGACTGTCACCAAAGAGGAAAGGGACCTAGGGGTTATTATCTCTGATGACCTTAAGGTATCAAAGCAGTGCACAAGGCAGCAGGAGGGCCAGTGGCATGCTGGGGTGCATAAGCAGGGATATCACTAGCAGGAGGCGGGAGGTGGTGATGCCATTGTAGAAAACATTGGTAGGCCTCACCTGGAGTACTGCGTGCAGTTCTGGAGGCCACACCTGTGCAAGGACATAGATAACATGGAGACTATCCAGAGAAGGGCAAAAAGATGATGCAGGGCTTGCACCACAAAACATATGAGGAGGGACTAAGGGACCTCAATATGTACTCACTGGAGGAGAGGCGATAGGCGGGGACATGATTGAAACTTTCAAGTACCTTAAGGGCATAAACAAGGTGCAGGTGGGGACTTTATAAAATGTAGAAAAAGTACTAGAACATGGGGGCACAATATGAAATTGGAAGGGGTAGATTAAGAGGTAATGTGAGACAGTTGTTCTCACAGAAAGGGTAGTCAATGCTTGGAATAGTCTGCCACAGGAGGGAGTAGGGGCAAGCACAGTGGAGGAGTTTAAGCATGCCTGGGACAGGCACAAGGGAAGCTTGAAAGGGAAGGAAGTGATGAAAAGCCATTGATCACATAGGGTCAGTGGCCACATACAATGTATAGGGCCTACAGGCAGACTGGATGGGCCTAGTAGTCCTTATCCGCTGACAATTTCTGTTTCTATGTTTCTTGCATCTCCAGTCTACTCGGCCCCAGCAGCCCCTCAGCTACCCAATAGCTCTTCCTTCCATGGCAGGAGCTCCAGGGAAGGACCATATGCCCCAAGTGCAGTCCACCATGTAGACTAGGATCTAGTGACAGTAGGCACTAGGACCCAGTAGAACCAGGGACCACAGACTTATTCTGATGGCTGTGGGTTTTCTCCCATTTTTCTGGTCCCTCCCACCTCCTGACCTGAAAGTAGGCTCTATCAGCTTCAGATGCAGTTAGCACATCCACTGCAGTGCTACAACTACAGAGGTTACTGTCATGCGAGCTGCTCACAAAAACCCTCCCCAGCTGTGGCACACACTCAGTGCAACCACTGTGATGCACTACTGGTGAGCCATTGGGGCAGTTGATTATCTCTTGTTAAATTTGAATAATGAATGGGCCACATTACCTTTGTAGTAGTTAGTTGCCCATAAAATTAGATTTGTAATACAGTGACCCTGGGAGGAAAGGATCATATTTTGACCTCATGAAGGCAGCCAGTCTATCCCTTCCACTTCCTAATATGCCAACCCCATCCCGTGCTCAGACACATTATGACATGTAGGCAGGGAAAGTGCGGTTCTTGTTAGTCAAGCAGTGGCATTGATTGTTTTGGAAATATACTCCAGCTTATAAGAAAAGCAAATTAAAATGACTCGATTCACCAAAATGGAGTGTGTCCCCATGATCTCCCTAAGCTTACATAAAGCCAGCAGTGGCCGTCTGTTAGGGTAGGCTTGGAAACACTGGGAAGAGCCAAGTTTCTTCCTGTCATATGGTCCCAGTGTCTTTCTCAACCATGCCTCATAGTCACAGAGGTAGACTTGGGGCTCTTTCAGAGAGCAACAAATTGGCACCTAGGAGACCTTTCATTTCAAGGATCTAAATGATCCTAGACTTGGTCCACATGCAAATCCAAGAAATAATAGCCTACAATGATGCCCCTCAGTGCATCCAGATATAGTGTGGGACATGGTGAAGGTTATTCTGATAGGCCAGCTCATCAGCTGTACAGCACAGAAGGAAAAAGAGTGTAGAGTGCACCAGGCAGACCTCCTAGGCACACTTACCTTCCCTGCAACAACAGCACCAGCAGGGATCCTCACAGACCCTATACTGCTTACCAAGACTAAGAAACAATTTAGAAGATCTCGCCTGAATAAATGGAAAAGCCTTGTGATACCACAGGCAAACATATTATGATGGTGGCCCCAGAGCAGCATGACTTCTTGCTCATTGAGTGAGAGGATTTTGACAGAGAGCAATAATAATGGAAATCAGGCATTCTGAGACACATAATTTAACTAGAGACATTGGCTCCATAGCAGAAGCCTTCACTGCTTATTATATAAAATTGTACACATTGGATCCTGTCCCAGACCAGATCGACCTCCAGGTTTCTCTGACCAACGCTCACCTCCTCCAACTCAGTGAAGATGCTAAAGCGTTAGTAGCTCCCATGTCAGGCCTGGTGGTGAAGAAGCATTCAGGCATCTGAAGACTGAGAAATGCCTGAGCCAGTACAGTTATCTGACAGAGTTTCTCAAAACCTTCTCCCAGGAGCTCTCCTCTCTTTCTCAGAGTAGATAATTCACTGGTGGGTGGGGACACCTCCACTATTATGGAGTTATCCCCAAGGCAGGGAAGACCCCTGATTGCTGCGAGTTTTATAGGCCGATATTGGTATTAAAGACTGACTACTGTATAAGCTCTTATGTCTATACTTCCAAAAGGTTAGATGCCCTTCTACCCCAACTGAGTCACCCTGATCAGACAGGATTTGTTAGATCATGGCAAACAATGCATGGCATTAAGAGGTCACTCTCCATCCTTCACCATGCTGCAGTGACTGGCTCTCCTCCTTGCTCTCAGTCTCGAGCAATGTCCTCTCATAGTCCTCTCATAGCCCTTTGCTACACAGCACCTCCGACGGGGTCTACATGCCTCCACGGTGAGAAGAGCCTGCTGCCACACTCCCTGAGCCCTTGCTTGCAGGCATTCTCTCATAGCCCTTTGGGATAACAGTGCCTCCAATGGGGTCTACGCCTCACGGTGAGAAGAGCCTGCTGCCACACTCTCCGAGCCCTTGCTTGCAGGCATCCTCTCACCCCTTTGGCTAACAGCGCCTCCGACGGGGTCTACATGCTCCACGGTGAGAAGAGCCTGCTGCCACACTCCCTAAGCCCTTGCTTGCAGGCATCCTCTCACAGCCCTTTGGGCTAACAGTGCCTCGACAGGGGTCTACACGCCTCCATAGTGAGAAGAGCCTGCTGCCACACCCCTGAGCCCTTGCTTGCAGGTGTCCTCTCATAGCCCTTGGCTAGCAGCCCGATGGGGGTCTACATGCCTCCACGAAGAGCCTGCTGCCACACTCGAGCCCTTGCTTGCTGGTGCGGCCTGGACAGCATTCCAGGAACTCAAGGCTGTGTGGCTGTCTCTGTAAATTTTCTAAGGACAATTGCCTTTCTCTTGGGACAGCTCTTATTGGTCACCCTGGACCATGAGCTCCTTGTTTGGTTCTCATCTTGAAACGCATTTTCAAAATCCTCCTGCCTGGACTATGTCACTACCATCTGCCAGTTTAACCTTTTTCCCTAATCCAGTATTGCCTCTGATTTCTGGACTGTTTTAATACTCAGTGCTGAATTTCTTCAGTTTAAACTGTAATTTTACCTGTACTTTTATGTGTGTGAACTTGGAATTTTGGGCGTAGACTGTATACCTAATTCTGTAACAGAACTTGAACAGTTCTGAGCATCTGCTACCACATTGGGTATTTCTGTGAAAGTCTACTTTTCCATTTGCAGATTATACAGTAAAGCCACTAGAGGGCAACACGACGTGTAGGTTGCATTCCTCTTCCTACTGCTCTCCCTAACACTTCTAGTCCTGGGTCATTCATACCTAAAGCAAATTATCTACGTCCTAACATTCAGTGGTGTGATCTGAATCTGTAAGTCTGTACAAAGCCTGTACTACCCTACCCAGAATGGTTTCCATCTCCTCCTGCTCACACCCTTCCTGGTTCTTAGCCTTATCCCAGTCTCCCCTCTACACCTATTGCCACTTCTTTCTCCACTTCCCTTCCAGATACCTCCTTCATCCTGTCAATCACCCCACAGCTCCTCTTGTAAACAGACCCCACTTTCCCTACTACCCCCAGCCTCTCTGTTTTCCTTCACTTTGCCTTTCTTTGTTTCCTTATCTCCTTCTCCACTCCTTCCTCTTCCCCTCCCTCCTGTATTTCCTACTCTAATTACAAAAGTCCTAAACTTTACTATTTCATCCTTGCCTCCTCCTTCTTTCATCAGGAACATCCACCCCAACCTTGGCCCTATTTCTTCTCCTACCCTGGCTCCTTACCCAAACAACATGTTTCCAAACCCCACTCCCACTACAACCCTTCCTAACGGGTTGAAGCTCCTCCACCTGAACATCTGCAGCCTGCTATTTAAAATTGACCTTCTACAAACTCTTATGATTTCACACACCTGACATACTAATTATTACGAGACATGGCTCCAGAAAAGCATCCTGACAATGCCATTGCTATCCTTGGGTATTCCTCTCCAAACAAGATCGATCGGTCGCATGAAGGGAGTGGCCATGTATATCCTGTCCTCACTGCAGTTTACTACCACCCTATCTACCTCCATCCCAGCTACCTACAAAGCCCTTGTCACCCGCATTACCCTTCCTTTCTCAATCCCTATCTTTTTGGCTGGCATCTATTGCCGCCCAAGCATTCAACCCTCAGTCACGGCTGAACTCAGCCAACATCCTCCTCTCACAATCTGGTGAACTGTTCATAATGGGTGGCGTGAATCTAAATTGGTTGTCTCCCAAGTTAAACAAGCTACACAATGATGTCACTGCTCTAAACCTCACTCAGCTTATACTTGAGCCCACACACTAATCCCAAAACACAAAACCACATCCTGCCTGACTGGGCACTCACAACTCACCCACACTGCATCATTAAATCTGGTCTCCTCCTGATGCCCTTAGTGATCACAACCCCATTTTCATTGTAACGAAGGTCCATCACCCCAAACCTCCCCTAAAATCATACAGCTCCAGTCCTTTAAATCCTTAGACCTTACCCACTCAGCTCTGCACTTGCTTCCATCAACTGGACCCCCATCCACTTCCATTTCTGTCGCCCAAGCCCATGACTATTTTAAGGATAAATTCATTACCACCTGGAATGCCTTTGCTCCTTTCAGAAGGACCAGAGTCCTTGGGCTTCACCTGCCCTGGATCATCCCCAAACTACTGGCCTGCTTTAGGAGCGTGACCGCGCCTGGAGAAAACACAAATCTACTGAACATCCAAACGACTACATCAGCACAGAATGCTACGCAATTCATGTACTAAAGCTACTAGACTGGCTAAGTCCGATTATTTCAACTCCTCATTCCTGACTAACATTAACTCTCCATCTAAATTCTTGAGGGTAGTTCATGCCTATTCTCTCCCCACCCCTCCAGTTCTCAAAATAAATAACTCCCTAGTTTCTGACCTTGACTCCATGGCCAATGAATTTAATGCCTACTACACCTCATGCACCACGTCTCTTCTAAATTCCTCTCCCTTGCCACCTACTAACTTCAGCCCTTTGCCTCAGCCAGTGCCTACTCCTCCCCTCCCCCTCCCTTTTTTATTTTCTACTATCTCCTCTGACTAAGCTCTTAGTGCCCTCCTATCTCTCAACCTCTAAAGGCTCCTCACCAGATGAGCTTGATCCTAAACTTCTCTACCTTTCTGCTCCTGTAATTGCTTATCCTATCTCCCTAATCCTTAATCTCCTTTATTTCTGCCCAAGTGCCCTCATCCTGGAAACATGCTGTAGTCCTTCCTCTCCCCAAGGGTGGTGACACATCCACTCCTGGCAACTATCGCTCCATTTCCTTCGTTCCTACCCTTGCCAAACTTCAAGAACATTTAGTTCTCTCTCAACTATCACCCTTCCTTTCTGATTACTCCTTGTTCACCCCTTCCAATCTGGTTTCTGGAAGAACCACTCAATAACCACCTCCTCTTCAGGCTTACTGTCTCCATCCTTGCCTGATCACCTCGGCCATCTTTGTCGACCTAGCCAAAGCTTTCAATACTGTTTCCCATCCCTGCTTCTTGATTCCTTCTCCTCAGCCTTGCTCCGTCAGCCACCAACTGGTTTAAATCTTACCTCATTGGCAGGACCCAATCGGTGAGAATCCTTGACTCCATCTCCCCTCCACTCCCCATCAACACGGTGCCTCAGGGCTCAGTGCTTGGTCCCCTACTCTTCTCCATTTTCTTAATGATCTTCCCAGCCTGCTCATCATCTATTCACATGCAATGCAGACGATACTGTTTTATACAGTTCTGGCAAAACCCTGCTGCTGTGGGAAACCAGCTACAGCATGACTTCAACCAAGTTCAGTTCTGGTTTGCTTCTCACCAGCTTTTTCTAAATGCCAATAAGACAGTTTCAATGACCTTTGCAACAGGCAGAGACTCTCTAGGCTCCCAGCCCTATTCACCTTCCACACCCTTAATGGGACTGTCCTGGAGGACACCTCCTCATTTAGATATCTGGGGTTTGGCCTGACCAGCACCTCAACTTCTCTGTGCATATCGATGCTATCCTGAAGAAACTGCACCCCAAGCATGATGCTCTGTACAGGAATCGTAGTTGCATCCGCTGACTGTGAGGCTGAAATTGTCCAGAAGATGATACCCCATCTTTGACTACTGTGACGTAGTCTATGGTGCTGCTCCCAAATCTTCCTGACCAAGTTGGGCACTCTTAACTCCTTCTGCTGCTTTGCTCTTGACTCCCTTCCCGCCTCCCACCACTGTGAACTTTATCACTCTCTAACCTTCCTTCCACTATCTCACAGATGCATCTCACACTGTACCAAACTAACCTCAAATTCTGGTTCTGAGTGCTCCCTCCTATCTCTCATCTCTCTCTCTCTCTCTCCTCCTCCTCCCCCACCCACTGTCTCAGATCTAATGACACCTGCACCTTGATGGTCCCTCGCCACTCCACCCTCAATGGTCAGACTGGTTTCACCATTGCTTCCCTAAAATCTGGAATTCCTCCCCTGAAATCGACACTCCTCCTCCAAGTACTCCTTACCTCTGCCCTACACAATTACCTCTCCCTCAGCTGTTCCTGCTTTAACCCTCCTTAAATACCTATTCCACGTTTCTGCCTTCCTACCCCTGACCCCACCAGGAGGCTTCTCAACATCCTGAAGGGGGAATCAGGAAATAGCTACCTTCTCCTCATATTCAGTTTGCCTCTCCCCTCTCTTCTCCACCTGCCCTTCTGGATCACCCATGTGCACAACAAACCCATTCTTTTACTCCAACAGCACTTACATACCTCGAGCCTGCTCCTGGTACACTCATACACTAAAATGGTTCTTTTGCATAATTACTGTTTTGTATATTTATATGTTCTTTTGTACAATTTTGGACATTTATTGTAATTTACCCAATGTTCCACTACTGTTTATTGTACAATACCTTGTGTTCCAACTGTTGCATAATCTTACAATGTAGTATTGTTTGTACTACCCACATACTATTGTAACTGATCATCCTTCACAACCCTATGTAACCCCCTCCCCAGGTCACACATGAAGATGAGCAACTTGTTGTTCAGTGTGCCCTCCTGGTGAAACATTTCAATAAATGAAATGTGTTTTGGACCTTTTTCCACACCGCCTGGTGTAGTTTGTCTCCCTCCTTCATAGACCTGGTGTTCTATATTTATAATGCACCACAGGCACGAGGTCCCTGCTAATGGCCACCTATCACCATAGTTCAAGCTACAGAGTGGCACCCATCAGGGTTGTCCTCTCTCACCTCTTCTTTTGTCATTTATATTAAGCCCTGGTGCAGGATATCAAGTAACATGGCACTATACAGGGATATCAAGAGTAGGATGGGGCAGACCACTGCACTGCATTGTATGTGGACGATTTCCTGTCATACCTTTCCACCCCTGATACAGACCTCACAGTCATCTGGTCTCTTCTGAAGTCCTATGGGACTCTGTCAGCTACAAACTTAATGAGAAAGAGATGGAGGCCCTAGCAAACTATTGCCCCTCGGCCACCCAGAGACCCAGTTTCCTTCCATAGGGACTCCAATGAATAAAGTACCTGGAAATCAGTATTGGCTGATTTCTACACTTCTGCCAGACAAGAACCTGTCTCTTTAAATCCACCAGTCTCAAACAGCTATGTTTTGCAGGCGGTTTCAGCTTCAAAGGTTTGTTCAGTTTTTTCCCTTTTGTCCTGCTTGCCAAGTAAAACTTAGGGTTCACTTTAGGTGGGCCCAGATGACCTGCTAAAACTGCAGTGTTAGCTTTCTGTTGTCTCATAGTACTTTTTCCCTTCGACCCTTAGTTGGCCTTTTTCAAACTGGGTAGTGGATTTTGTTTCACAGCAGGCTTGTACTGGCCTGCCAGTTCCATGGTCATCTCTCGAGGAGGAATGGAAGAGGAGAATTTACAGTGGATCTACCATGCTCTACACAGGCAGCAGGGAGGAAAGAAATGAGAGCAATCTTACCAGGCTTCAGCAGGTGGCTTCAATGATGTGTATACTTACACTTTCAACCCCAAGCTGCGGGCTCACTCTCGCATGCAGTGTATCTTCTGCTCCCTGGTGCTCCTTTCGCACGTTTCATGCTACTGCTCCCAGTCCCAATGGCAGGATTTCTCTCACTGGCTCTGGCTTCTGCAGCTCTCACGCCACCATACCACCAATGTTGCTTCACTCAGATGGACACAGGGTTTGTAATAAAATAATAAAATTCACACCTGCAGGCATGGATGGACTCCCCAGTGACACTACTCAATAAGCGGAGGGCAAGGATCACAGTCAGATGCTGGTCAGCACTTCTGATACCATGTCGTGTGTGCTGTAAGGACCAGGAGCAAACCAGGCTGAGTAAAGATGGCAACTGCCTTTATTACAGGATGTTCATCTGGGTAAGCATGTCCAGAGGTCACATGGTTATGTAGTTAGGTTGACAAGGTTACAGCATCACCTATCAACACAGGCATATGCTGCACAATGCACCACTGAAAGTCTGAAAATCCAGGCAGGGCTAGGAAGGGGAATCCAGTGGACACCAGGGAGTGTAATTAACACAAATATATTTATCAAAGAACTGCCTAGGACTGAAAAATAACAGAAGACACAGCCCATAGGCAGTCCTTAAGACATGGGCATGGGGTGGGGATGAATGTGATGCTAGCTCCAGTAAATGAAGGCTTTGGGCATTGCATAACACCATGCCACTGATGTTCTGTCATGAACAGATTCCTGGGCCTGTTGACTTCCACCACGTTAGGTATGCAAACCCCATTGTGACATCTAACATCTGGAACATCAAATTTGCTTAACACTGCCGAGTGACACTGCCAAAGGGTCATGCCACTACCTGCCCAGTGCTTGACAGCATTGTGTATGGCCCAAGTGTGTGGTTGTAGAATGGGAAGGCTTTCATACTCAATATTGTGTCATTTGACTTTGCAACTGTGTATCAGGCCCTTGATCTTTCTTGTTGTTCTGAACATACTTTAGGAATAGGTACCTTTTTGTGGTTCAGTTTGGAATGCAAAATGTTTTAAAAGGGTCCTGTTTTCAACCTCTTTTCATGTCTCGAATTTGCATATATTTGTTTAATACGTACATGCCAATTGCATGCTAATGACTAAAGTGCATTTTGAACCGCCAGAATTGCTTTTAATGGAGGGTTTCTTTGCTTTCAAATATTACAATCAGACAGATTATTGTGGGTTCTTTTCTTTAGAATGGTTCTTCCTATCCCTAAAGGAAATGACGTATTTGTTCACTTCTGTTTATGAAAATCTATGGTATTATAGAATGAAACAATATGTATTTTCCCCAAATTTCTGTGTAAACTCTGAGTGTGTCTTCTGCCATATTAATCTGGAGATTATAGAGTGTTTTAGTTAGTTAGTCAGTCAGTTGGTTAGTTGTCTAAACATATTTCACAAAGTTACCAAAGCAGAGCCTGGGAGACTTGTTTCCTGTTGCAATCGGGAGGGAGCAACAAAGCATATTATAAGACTACATGCAACAAGCAATTATCACACTATAGGCAACAAGGAGCAAATAAAACAATCTTCCTGGGTTGTCTGGGAATATGTCTGTGAAAGACGGGGCAAAGGCAGAATTCTAATCCATGTGTGTTTGGTAATCCTGGAGACTGGGGCGGCAGAAAGTACACCATGAATTGTAAACCAAGTTCATTGAATCACTGAGCCCAGACCGAAATCACTTTGCAATTCAGGTTGTCTCAAAGAAGAATCCCTTTGCCTTGAGATGTGCATGTCAAGGTGAAGAAACAATAGGATGATAATGTCACAATTCCGGAAGGCAGTCTGTAAAAGATACTAATTGCATTTCACTGAAGGCACTCAGAAACACTCAGCAACACTAAAGCTGAGAAGAATTCTGATGCAGCTCTTGAGAGGCAAGACAATTTTTTTCTATTTTTCAATCTGTCACCAAAGTAAAAATACAATGGGCAACTGCCAATCCTTTTGGTTCAGGGCGTGCTTTGTTTTGCTTTTTTCTATTTGTGAACCAAACTGTTATTATTGTCATTTAATATAGTTCTCTTTGGTGACACTCTGACTCTGGGTGGGTTTATTTTCCACCAATAATTAGCATGACCCCATAAAGAAAATATATATTAAATCTGGAGGGTCATCACAAGAAAAAACAGGGCTTTCATGCCACCATATGCAGGTGACTTAAATTATCTCTGTGATTCTATAAGGCAAATGATTGGGGAGGGTTATGTGATGACCCTCTAGTTTTCCATATACATGATCCACTTGCTTGGCCACTTAAATGGTTATATAACAGAGAAGGAGCATTCTCAGACAGGGACATTGGCTCAGGGATCCTTAGCAGGGTAAGTTGAGTTTCCCTATCCTGTCTTTCTTTTGCCATTTTCCAATTTTAATATCCTAGTCTGCATTCTCTTTTGCTGTTGTGGTTGCACCTTAAAACCTTAGTCTTTGCAGCCAACACCATGTCTGCCCCCGTCTGAGTATATTATTTCCACAACACAGCTCAAACTCCACCAGTCAAAGGTTTTATGCTTAAAACAGCAGTGCATGTTACGTGAAAATTTTGACCTATACTTTTTTATTCCGCTTTAGGTTGCCCTTCCCTCCTGTCTTGTATGATACCCTTCTTTCCTCATTTTGAGTCTACTTTAGCACTTCTTCTACATTTGAAATAATAAAAGGACTGTTCCTTTTAATATGGCTTGAGCCAGGATTTAATCAGTATTCTCAGCTGTTTTGTATACCTATTCTCCCATGATGTCAGCACTGTCTGCTGCATGCAATACTGTTGTCGAGACAGCCGCTGCAAGCAGCATGGCTCTGCAGGTCCCAGACTTCAAAATGGCTATCAAAGACTCAGCCAAAAAAGGAAGCAAAATCCAGTCCGTGTTGATTGCAGAACAGTCTTTATCGTCTGAATTGTGAACATGCAAAATATACAGCTACCATCAAAGCAAGAGGCATACTGGAGGGAGCCCACTGGAGCCAACCTTTCACACCTAAGCTGCCGGCTGACAAAAACCACCCAGGAGCTGTAAGCACAAATGTTAAGGCCAGTGGCCCTCCTGTCTGCACTTTGATTTGGATGGTAGCTGTATCTTCTGTGTATTTACTATTCAGACAATAAAGTCTGTTTGCAATCAACATGGAGAGCATCTTGTCTCTTTTCATCTGAGTGCTGGGTCTTTCAGTTAATCGTTTTACTGAATTTAAAACACAGTAACATACAACATTATTGCATGAAGGATTAAAAGGACATATAAACCGCTGGAAGCTATGCATTATAGATCATTTGATAGCATCAGTTGCACAGTTAAGCTCACCAAGTTCCCACCCTCTGGAGGACATGGCTATAGCATACAGAGTAAGGCTCTTGAGAGGGAGTGTAGGAGAGTAGCTGAGAGAGTGCTGATCTGAAGTGCCCCTCGACTGTGAGTTTTGCTGCCCCCCATCCCTGTACTCTGTGACCAATAATGAATCCTCTGGAAGTCTTAATTCTGGGTTGGTTGGCAGTATTACGTGAGGAGAGACAGGGTCCTCAGATCTATTGGTGTTTCTCACAGTACTGCATTCAGTTGGCTCACTGCCATGAGCCTTTCTGCAAATGAGGGAATATCTGGGGACTGCCATTTGCACAGAAACAGCCTCTTTGCTACTACACTTACTGCTGTCACCCCACTTTAATATGGGGAGAATCTCAGTTGAGTCGGATGAATAAATCCCAGGAAAGATATCCTATTCCCATTATTAGATGATTATCTAATCATATTGTCTGAACAGTAAGATAAGATGATAGTGTGTGTGTGTGTGTGTGTGTGTGTGTGTGTGTGTGTGTATGTCTTTGCAGAACTCTGTCAGAAGCTCAACCACTCCTGTCCCTTTACAGACAAATTGGGTTTTAACCCTTGTTCCTATGGGCATTTATTGGGATCTGAGACCATTTTCTTCTGTTTTTATATTTTTTTTCTGTTCAACCTTTGTATATTTGCTATCCAGTGCTTGTGAAAGGTGGGGCTTACAACACCTCTGTTTATCCAGAGAATCGGTTCACTGCTGACTTTTCCATGCTGATGTATTTAATGCTCATAAAAGGTACAGCTCAGACAGCACTGGCCAGTATACTAAAGCTCTTTGTTTATCCACAAGGACAGGGACAGGCCCTCCACCCCCACCCACTGTGATGAATTTCATGCTGATAAAATGTGGATAAAGCCCTCAGTTTATCCACAGGTACCATTGGGGCAGGCTCAGTAAACTTACCCACGCTGTGATGGATTTAGTGCTGGTAAGAGGTGAGGGCTAACATCACTTGAGCTTTAAACCCTCTTGTAATCTAAAGAGACAGCTACAGTGTGGGGGCAGGGTCAGTGTTTGGATTCCACACTGTCTGCATTTGGTCATGTGAATGGGTGAGAGACTGCCAGAAGTGGGGACTAGAGCCTTTTGTTTATGTACAGTGTGTGACTGGTGAACAGTAAGGGACTGGCACCACTGGAGATTGAAGCCCTCTATAAATCCACTAGGCAAATGCAGTGTAGAACAGACATGTCTCCACACTGTGATAAATATAGTCCTGATGAAAGGTGGCAGACTGACAGCACTAGAGGCTGAAGCCCTCTGTTTATCCACATGGGTCTGTACAGCATGGGGCAGAGACAATGCAGGGTTCTCACACTGATGGTTTCAGTGCTGGCAAAGCTAAGGGATGGGCAACACTGGGGAGTACTCTACTGTCTTCATGTCCACAGTATCTATTGGCAGGTCATTTTAAACGGTCACCACCTTCTGGGACAAAAATATGCTTCCTAATGTTACCCCTAAACTTGCTATCTCAGACCTTCAGAGCATGTCGATGTGCTCTGCTGGAGAACATATCCATACTGTATGTACAATCCTGTCAATACCCCTGAGAATGGGAAGACTGAGATCATGTCCCATCTCAGCCTGCTATTCTACAGGAGAAGACAGTAACAACTACTAGTAAACAGAAATGGGATATTATCTGTTTGATCCTTCCAGGTATTCCTGTTTTGAAAATGTGGCTTCTTCTTAACAGTGATATCTAAACAGAAAGCCCACCAGCAAATTTGTTTTTATTTTTAGTACTGAACACATTCTCTTTACTGCTGCAGTAAATGTAAACACTGGAGGAAATATGAAGAAACTGATAGGGAAAGCTTACAAAGGGTGTCGGTATGCATTTTATGCAACCGCATAGATATAAAAATGAAAAATGCTACATAAATTCACTGCCACTAAGCAAGTGGCAGACGGGGGGAGGAAATTTGTCAACACAAAAGAGGGCTTGGTCTGCACTCAGAGAGAGTGAGAAGGTAAGTTTTCCTATATGGGACAGTGACCCACAGGGTGTAAAAGTTGGTTTGAAAATTTGATGGATCATAACGGTCTACAGAGCCCATTTTCTTAAAGCAGCAGTTTTGTCATCAAGGAACAAAAAGGTGGGTCGGAATTGACAACCATCTGACATTTCTCACAATCCCCACTCAAAATGAATACCGACACAATTTAATTTGCTGTAGTATAAGACCGCACCAAAGAATTCAGCATCTATGCCAAGCTTGGCGTTTCTCTGCTTGACATACGTGTTACATTCTTTCAGCAGGGTCTTTATAGAGTACAGTACCACAATACATTTTCTTGACCTCCTCATTTCCATCCGAGTGCACGCTTAACCCCTTTCTGCCATGATATCATGACATGTAGGGCTTGAGTAAGTAAAGCTGTATCCAAATTTCCTCCCGTGGACCAAGTAAAACTTTTCAATGCCAAAAGACTAGCAATGCATTCCTGGCCTGGAATAAATTTAATATGGGGTGGTATTATACTTTGCACATTCTTGTGTTCTATGATTCTAATATGTTCACCTATTAAGTTATGAGGCTATGTTGAATTTTGCAAATGCAGGCTCATAACTTTGGTAATATTCAATATTTTTATCGTAAATTTTCAACACAGCCATTTCAGTACAGCAACTCATGAATGTGACAGCTGTCATGTTTCAACTGCTGCCCAAAATGTGTGTTTGCAGCATAAAGTTGATTTTGCAGTCCCTGCATGACATCACCTTTAGGCCAGAAGTTGATCATTTTATCTGCCCTTCTTTATGAGGCAGGGTCATAACAAGGCTGTGTTGAAAATTTGGTGTAAAAATATTAAAAAAAAAACTATTTTCAATATTTTTAACCCAGATTCCTCTCCTGCAGCCCTATCGGCTCTGGCCAGAATTTGTTGTGGCTGCTATAAGTGATGAAAATGACAGAATCCCTTATAAAAACAGGGCATTTGTCAATGCCGAATGTTATCTTGCTGGCATTGTCATTGGTAGTGCAAGAGTTAGAGAAATGCATAGTAGGAATGGCAGTGAAGTATGGAACTGCCGCCAACCCCACCCACCCTGCAGAGACTGACAGGCATTGAGGTGTGCCTCTGGGTCATCGGCCATAATGCTCATACCATTTCACCTCACCCTACCCTACAGACTCTGAAAAGCATTGGTGTGCCTTCAGGTCATCGGGCCTTACGCTCACCCCATTCCATAAGGAAATAAGTTGAGATGGGTGCAGTATAGGAGAATGGGGTGAACTTTGGGGATGAAGAGTTCAAGGCACACCTTGATGCCTGTCACTGGCTGCAAGGTGGGGTGGGGTGGAATGGCATGAGCATCACAGCTGACAAGCCAAAGTTACACCCTGGTGCCTGTCAGTCTCTACACGGTGGACGTTACGTTAGAAACCCTAACCCCAGGGTGTTTGTTGGTATTTGCACTCCATATTTTCAACATGGGCTTTTGTGACCCCACCTCATGAAAGCATTTGGGACCTCCACTCATGAACAGTGGCACTGTAATTTCGTTAATCTGTCCCGAACGTTGATTTCCCACAGCGACCACGCCATTCTGCGCCAGATGTGCAAAACACATTTGGGCAAGATGTCAAAATGACTGCTGCACCATTCATAAGGAGGTATGAAGAAATGGCAATGCTGAAAATCTGGAATGAAACTATTAAAAATTCTCAAGTTACAAGTGTGTTTGAAACTGCGCAACGCGCTCAGAACAGTCATTTTTGGAATTTTTCACAAAATTTTCAACATAGGCATTTTGGGACCTCTGTTCATGAATAGTGTCATTGTGATTTTCTTAATCTGTCCCGAACATTGATTTCCACAGCGATCACAGGCCATTGTTTGTCAGATGTGTGAAACAATTTTGGGCAGGGAAGTAAAAATGACAGCTGTACTGTTCATAAGGAGATGTGAAAAATGGCAATGTTGAAAATCTGGAGTGAAAATATTAAAAGTTCTCAGCGTTATGAGTGTCTGTGGATACTGCATAATGCACACTTGTAACACAGTCATTTCTGGGAATTTTGTTTACTAAATTTGCAACATAGGCTTTTGAGAGCCCACCTCATGACAGTGGCACTGTCATTTTGTTAATCAGTCCCGAAAGGTGATTCCGTGCAGTGACCACAAAATCACCTTTAGGACGAATAACGAAATGACAGTGACTGATTTCATGAGGTGGGGTCCCAAGAACTCCATGTTGAAAGATTGGAGCTAAAAGTAAAAAAATGGCTGAGATTTCCACTTAAGTTGAAACCCCCATTGATGCCATTATACAGCTTACCGTCATTCCTACAGTTTACAGTCAGTTTTGAAGACGGCAGGCGTGTTCCGCTCCAATGAAGATCAGCGCTGGACCTCCGGAGGTAAGCAGGGGTGAGAGGGCATGTGGGAGGTGGGTGACAGAGGGTGGTGCGGGTTGAGGGAGGGGTGCTCGGACTCAATGACAGACCGTTTTCTTTTTCAGGAACAGACATTGTGGGAAGGTTTTCTTTATTTACAGGTGAAATAAAACAACTGTTGGGCACACTGGGGTGGGCTCCCAGTGTGCCCATGGCTTTGGGGTTATGTTGGCCACACTTGGCGGGCTCCCAGTGTGGACACAATGGGTGTGGGGTAGGGCGGGGCAGGAACATGCCGACACAGTCTGCTTGGAACACACAAAGCACACTGTTGTGGGTCCCAGTGTGCCACCCAGTCTTGGAAGTTATAAGCGTGCTGAGAGCTGGGGATTGGGCACCCCCATAGTCAGCTTTCTGGAGATGCGAGAGACAGAAGGTGACAGCCACTGCCATGTTTATTTAAATGTTTCAGCAGGCAAGCCGCCCTGCAATGATGCAGCGCTCCCTCATTGCAGCGGTGAATTTCTTTCAAGTTGGTGGCACGCTTCTCAACTGCTGTCATAGACAGCTGGCTCACTCATTGGTGCCACACAGACGAGCCCAAAAAGCAGTGGCAACACTGGCCACAACTGCGCACCTCCACGACCTGCTACTCCAGCAAGTTGTTCCACAAAATGTTGCTTGAGCTGCGCCGCAAAGGCAACATAATAAATTGCCCACAAAAGTGGGTAGTAGTTACATCATTTTGACAGAAATGTACTAGAAAACATTTGCTGCAAACATACTGCACCTGATTGAAAATGGGATTTTCTCAGTTAACTAATTGACAGTCTACTGATTTCTTAACAATGCAACCTATAAAAGAATCATCCTTGGCCCAAACTCTAACTAACTTGACAGTTTCAGATTTCAACGTGACATTTTGACTACATGTACATTTTTATGGATTTTCAGCCTTCTAGAACTTTCAGACTGCCCATCTGACCATCACCAAATTTGTAAGATCCAGCGATCCTGCTGCTGACAATGCACACAACAAATTATAAATTATTCAATTAATGGACGGAGAGTATTAAGAAGCAAAAATTAAGATTAACATTGAAGTGCATAATTAAGCTTAATAATAGCAGTGCTACAATGTCACGATAACTTATATCTCTGTTTTATTGTAACGTCTATGTTTATTGATACACCAATTTTGTGCATCAACTTTCACATATTTTTTATTGTTTTGTAATAATTAAAGCTGCAACAAATGCTAACACTAAAACAATCTCTCTGTCAGTGTACATGGAAACATTTTTTACTTAAAGTTCAAATAATAATTATTAATGGGCAGACACACATAGTGGACATTTCAGACTATGAAGCCCTTCCTCTGAATGTGCAGAGGATAGGTATAATAGTTAAAAATTAAATTCCAAAAAGTTAATAGCAGTGTAGGGATTATACTTTATGAGAGCTGGGAGCTATGGAGGTCCCTGAGGGTTTACGTTCTAATTGAACTTGCCCCCCCACCACCACCACCACCACACACACACTTCCTATTGTATGTAAATGGCTGTGGTGCATGACCTACCTCAGCTAACATCAGAACTATGGGGCTGAGCCCATCATCCTCCCCCATTCCAACAATGGTCAATGGACTGTTTGTGCCATGATATAGGAATTATTTCTTTTGCTTAGTGGCACCTGGACTAGCCTTTAAACAAGCATTTGTCAATGCCAAGCATTGGTTGGTTGCTTGTTATACAATTTGTTGTTTTTCCAAAAGGGCCAACAGCGAGTCTAGTCTGCATACCCACAAGACTTCCCATGTAGCAGCACCACCCCAGGTGTGGCCTCACCATTGATCTATATAGGGTAACACTACCTCCTTCTTCTGCTGGTGATATCCCTCCCTGTGCACACCAGCATCCTACTAGCCTTTTCTGCTGCCTCATCACACTGCTTTACTAGAGGCTGAAACATAGAAATTGTCATCAGATAAGGACCACTAGGCCAATCCAGTCTCACCATAAGTCATGTACTTGACTACTGCTTCTGACCCTCCTCAGCTGTGCCACTATGGTTAACCCATGCCTGTCCCAAGCATGTTTAACTCCCGCCACTGTATTCGCTCCCACCACCTCTGGCGGCAGACCATTCCATGTGACCACCACCTCTCTGTGAAGAAAAGCATCCTTATATTCCCTTTTAGCCTGCCATCTTCCAATTTCATATCCTGACCCCTCATTCTTGTACTCCTCCTGTATTGGAAGATGTCTTTCCCTGCTCCTTGTTTATACCGAGGTACTTGAACGCCTCTATCATGTCTCCTGGCTACTTCCTCTTCTCCAGTGAGTACATGTTAGTGTCCCTTAATCTCTGCTCATTTGTTTTGTGGTGCAAGCTCTGTACCATCTTAATCGCCTTCTCTGGATCATCTCCAGCCTGTTTATACCCTTCTGAAGGTGTGGCTTCCAGAACTGCACACAGTATTCCATGTAAGGCCTGACCAGGGTTTTATATAACGTCATCACTACCTCCCTCCTTCTGCTGGTGATACCCTGCTTATGCACCCCAGCATGCCACTGGCCCTCCCCCTGCTTTTGTAGTCTGCTTTGATATTTTCAAGTGAAATTATAATCCCCAGGTCCCTTTGGTTCTTTGTGACTGTCAGCAACTGCGCCCTCCCATTCTGTAGCTCTCCCAGGGTTTAAATGACCCAGCTGCATAAATTTGCACTTCTTTGATTTAAACCTTAGTTGCCACTCCTCAGACTATTTCTCAAGCCTGCCTAGGTCCTTTCTCATTTTCTCTACCCTTCCAGAGTATCCACACTGTTGCAGATCTTGGTGTCATCTGCAAACAGGCAGACCTTTCCTTCCAGCCCTCTGCGATGTCACTAATGAAGACATTGAACAGGACTGTCCCAAGGACTGATTCTTGCAGTACCCCGCTGGTCACCCCACATCCCCAGATTGTACCCTATTTACCACCACCTCTATCTCCTGTCTGTTAGCCAGTTACTAACCCAGTTCACCACCTTGTCTACCATGACCAGACTACCAATCTTGTTAACAAGCCTCTCATGTGAGATGGTGTTAAAGACCTTGCTTAAACTGAGGTAGGCAACGTACATGCTCCCTCGATTAACTTCCTTCATCACCCAGTCAAAGAAATCTATCAGATTTGTCTGACATGACCTACCCGCTGTTAGACATGACCAGGATTTTATATAATGGCATCACTACCTCTCCTCCTGCTGGTGACACCCCTGCCTATGCACCCTTGTCATTTTTTCACATTTTGACCTCAAATTTTCAACATAGTCTTCTTTATCACCATACCTCATAAACCACATAGGTGAAAATTTCAGTAATCCATGGCAAAAGCCGATTCTGCCACAGGTGCATAAACTTGTTTGGGGCAGGATGTGAAATGACAGCTGTACTGTTCATGAGGTTGTGTGAAGAAATGGCTAGGCTGAAAATTTGGAGTCAAAATATAAAAATTGGCAAAGATACACACGTGTAGGAAAATTTCAACAAGTGTGCATAATTCTGTCTTTTGTTGGTTTTGCTCCAGATTTTCAACCTGGGCTTTTTGGGCCCTGCCTCATGAACAGTGGTGCTATTATTTTGTTACTCAATCCTGAAAGGTGGTTTCATGCTGAGACTGCTCCATTCCATGCCACAGGTGCGAGAACATGTTTTAGGCAAGATGAGAAATGACAGTTATACTGTTCATGAGGCAGTGTAGTAAAAAGGCTATGTTGAAAATTTGCAGTGGTTATATAAAAATTGACCAAGTTACGCTTAGTGCGTAGGGAAAATTTAAATGAGCGCATATAACTGGGGTGTTTGTAGGTATTTTGCTCTGAAATTTCAGCATGGGTTTTTGGGACCCTACCTCATGAGCAGTGGCACTATCATTCAGTGCTCTATCCCAAAAGGTGATTTGTGCACGATTACAGTCATTATGCGCCACAGGTGCAAAATACATTTCAGGCAGGAATGAAAAATGACAGCTTTACTGTTCATGAGGTGGTATGAAACAATGGCTATGTTGAAAATTTGGAGTCAAAATATTAAAATAGCCAAAGTTATGTGCGTGTATATAAAACTTTCACCGAGCGCACATAATTTGGCCATTTTCTGGTCTTCTTACGCAAATTTTCAACATGGGCTTTGGGACCTCACCTCATGAACAGTCACACTGTCATTTTGTTAACTGGTCCCAAAGGTGATTCTGTGCAGCACCTGTGAAATCACCTTCGAGATCGAGTAACAAAATGACAGTAACAATGTTTGTGAGTTGGGGTCCCAAGAACCCCATGTTGAAAATCTAGTGAAAAAATCTCAAAAAATGGCTGAGACAGCAACATAAGTTGAAACCGCCATTGACAGCCATTATACAGTGCCAACCTTGATTTTCAGTTCGAGATTCGGCTTTGAAGAGTGCAGACATGTCCCGTCCAGAGAAGATGACAACACTTGACCTCTAGTGGTAAGTATGGGGTAAGGGAGGTAGATGCACAGAGGGAGGGTCAGGATGGGGAAGGGGATGGGGAGACAACGGGGACTGTTTTCTTTACAGTGTTAAAAATAACAAAGATGTTTCAGCTTTACTGTTATGCTCCACCAGACCCCCAATCAAGGCCAACAGATAACAGAACCAGCAGGGCACTCAGCAGCCACCCTTGCCAGGGCCACGTGGGGGTAATGATGCAACAGACAACGATGGACTTTTTTTTATGATCAAAAAAAAAAAAATATGAGGGGCAGTTTCTTTCTTTCAGGGAGAGCTTGCTGTATAATTGAGGATACAGGGGACTGGGCACCCCAGTGTCAGTATCTTATGTTTGGGGAGGTGTAGGGTGTTGGGTGCTTACAGGGATGGTTGTGTGGGGAATTACATAATAAAATGAGGGGCAGTTTTCAGCAATGCGCGAGGACAGAGAGGAGGTGAGGAGCCAACTGCAGCAGCTCATACATTGAGCTGCGTGATGATCAACAACCCGATGCTGCATGCAGCTTTACTGTTACACTCTGTCAGACACCCAATCAAGGCCAACAGATAATGGGGCTGGCAGGAGCACTCGTGGCTACCCAGGACCGGGAGCAAGATGGCACACAAATCATGCAGTGTCTTGTGGGCTAAATGGTCATGCAAATCAAAGGGACAAAGCCCTCTCAGATTAGAGTGGCTTCAGTCCCTTGAAGTGCATGACCTTTCAGCCCACTGAACAGAAAGTTGCATCAGGACCACACCAAGTGATCATTGGGGTAGACTGCTGAGCCCCTGGTTCTGTGAACTGCAATGGCTCGGCAGTGACAGCCCTCCCCGAAATCCCAGATATAATATTGGTTTGCACAAGTGCAACCAACGTAAAATATGGTACTGCACAATGACTAGACTTAAATTAATGGGTACTAGAGAGAAACAGGCATGTGTGCAGGCTCAATACTAATGTAGTTATTACAGGTCTTTCTTTAATTTCATTAACAAAACACTGTCTAAATGAGTTTTTCAACATTTGAATTTCCTAATCCTGTGTATCCAGAAAAGGGTGTGTGTGTGTGTGTGTATATACGCATGCACGGTGTGTATGCATGTGTCTGTGTGTGTTCACTGAGGTGATATCCAGTCACAATAACTTCCATTATTGGTCAGCTGCTATCAATCTGTGTCTAATGCACCCAAAAAATTGCTGACAATAGGAAACTCTTACTATGTCAATTTTGTTTTCAGTGGTCAGTATTGGGCAGCTAAGTTGAGACAGTCTCACTCTTCAATGAAAAGGCAGGAGTTTGCAATATCATGTTTAGCCTGCCTCAGCAGACTTTAATCCTCCTCTAACATGATGTATTCCATGAAAAACACAACTCACCAGCTGATGATGTCCTCGCAGTTTGTTCCAAGTGATAGTTGGAGGGTCTGTATACTGATGAGACACTACTGCAATTGTCAGGCCCTCATTATTTCCAGTGAGACTTGACAGTTGCAGGTTAAAGCTGGCTGCTGCCAAGTGTCAAACAAAAGCCCAGCAGAACAAAAATGACCTACTTTAAAAAAAGAGGTTTTGGCAAAATGACAACTAAACCCATTTCTGCCCTTGCCTCCAAAGCTTCAGCTCAAGGAAGAAACATCTATACTACTACTGCAGCTTGCTGCTTGAAACTGAATCCATACACGGCATTTTAAAACAGTCAACCAACACATTTCTATGGAAGAAATTAAACAGAGAAAGGCTAACTCTCATTACTAATCATTCAAAAATCAATTTATACTCTGTTCTTGCATTGAGCATCAAGAGTAATAAAGCAATAAAAACATGACAGCTCTTAATAAAGGGTTAGAACACAGAGGTTGAAGATGCAGTTTTGTTTTCCCAGCAATAAGGACACAAATTCACCATCCCCAATAGCGTAAAATAAAATACTGTGCTTAATTCAAACTGTGTAATGAATGCTACATTTACCTGTTTACAGGTTTGTGTTTTCCAGCCTCTGTGCTTTAGCTGAGGGCTTGTAATTTTATTAGATACTGGTACAAACCTGTAAAGGGAGGAGCTCTGTGGTGCTCTGCTGTGTGCTCCAGCTAGCAGACATTGGTTAAGCGTGTCCCAATTAATAACCCTCGCTACCTCAAAACTGGCAGGCACTGGGAGGCTGCTGCCTTCTTCCATCTCATCAGGCAATTGCTGATAGAGGCGGCACTGCAGTGGCCTCGCGTGCATGCTCCAAAGATCTTCTGGAGTGGCATGAAAGATTCATGAGGGCAAAGTATTTGCATGTGCGCAGACTGTGTAATAGCCTAGGCTGGGACTGCTCTTCTCAATGTCTGCGTTGAGAAGGAGAGGAGGCACACAATAGGAGACTTGGCAGACTCAACTTGAAAAGACCAACCACAATAGCAAAATACATCAGATTCCTCCCCATTATTTAAAGGTCGTACCATCAATAAAATCAGGTTTAGATTTTAGATATCTGGTAATATCTACATTCAGTAATCTGTACCATATCATTTTCCCACTAACAAAAAAATCTTTCTACAAGTTGTGATCTATTTTTTTTAATAGCTTTAGAAATTTAGCTCTTTTATTTTATTATTTACTAGGAGAAACTCCCAACAGATAATAACTTCTTGCAAAATTATTATTACCATCAGTTCTTCCACTAAAGGGATTGTCTCATGTTTTCAGAGTGTGCTACTGGTCACATTCGATTTCTACCTGCCATTTCCTGGTACTGGTATTCCCAGGATAATAAAGCAAAGACAGGTTTTGATATGTAACTGTGCCAACCCCCGAAATATGTTTACAGTATCAATGTCTCAGTAAGGCTGCATGATCACCTATGAGGCTGGAAGATCAAAAAGTCATGGGTTCTAATCCCATATCAGGTTCTTGGACTGATCCCCAGTACTGATGCTGTACTACAGCACTAGGGTGGTGCTACCCTGTTATGGTTCTGCTGTTTGTAGGAGACATTAAACTGAGGTCCTTGCTGCCCATCTCTGGGGGCTATCCAGGTGGAATTGAAGTTCCCATGACATTTATTGTAAGCATTGGTGATTCACCCCAGTCTCCTGGCCAACAGTCCCCAGTCACAGATTCAAGCAACTCATCCACCACCACCAGGACTCACATGAAAATGAGCTGCCATAGCTCAGTGTGCCTTTCCCAGTCAAAATTACAAATACAATAAATAATAATGTCCTCTAAGCACACACAAATGGGTACATCTTTGTCCTTGTATTGTCATTTTCCTTCTGATACTTACCATAAGTGGCATCATGCAGGCACATATTTCAGAGGGCACAAAATTCAAACCTTTCTAAGGGGTCTGGGACATGCCCCTCCACCACCCGTAAAAATTTTGAAACATTGAAGCCAAATGGTGCATTTTGGTGGCTTTTAGATTCCATGAAGTTGCCCCACAACCTGTTAAATGTCTGAAGATTGATAAGGAGATTCTAGCTACATGATTGTCTGGGCCTTTGAGACTCTCCTGGGTCCTAGTGCCTGGTTGCAATGGATCCTAGTTCAGATGGTGCACTGGCTCAGGGGGCAGAAGAGGGTATATCCCTGGAAAGACACAGGTGGAGGGAGAAAACCTTTATATGAAAAGAAAAGAGTAACTAAATTAAAATTTGCCAACCCAGTCGGCACTGGTAGCCTGGGCATGCATGTCCTCTGGGTGGCAGAGCATCATACTGTTCACCATCGGTGGAGAACTCTGTGTGGTACTGTCCACACCACATCACCATAGTCCTTTTGCACCTCTTAATTAATAATCACACTGTAAATGTATTAATTTGTGGATGCCGTGCTGGTTCAGACAGCTCCCTCAGCCCAGCAACTGCAAAACATAATAAATAAAACTTTAAAACTGTGTCTCTTCTGCCAGCAGCCTGCCTTACATTGCAATGAAGATTATTTAGAGAATAAAAATTTAAATACATTTGTCAGATAAATCTGAAGGAATCAGTGTTTGGTGGATGGTTATTCGATGTCGTCATCTCTGTACCTCCCTCCCACGCCCCCAATCCTTGACTCATCACTACCCCCAGGCTCTTCTGTTCAACATACTGCAATGCTGTTTTCATCTCCTGTCTCTCTCTCTCTCTCTCTCTCTTCTCACCTCCTCCCAGCTCTGAGTACCTGCCTGCTGCTGCCTTGGCTCCAACAGTTAACAAGGCTCCATGCTTTCTCCCTTAGTCCTGGGCGGCCTTCTCAGGCTTCAAATTTCAAATGCAACCTGTAGGCCCAAACTGCTAGAGGTTTGCTCTTTCTCTTTCCACTTAGGCAGGCCTCTTTAACCCAGGAGGACTTCCAGGATCCCTTTCTATCTGCTGCATCCAGCCCTCTTTGTGTGGCCTTGTTCACTACCTACTGCCAGCTGATGCTGGCTGGTGAGCTCCTGCCACTACACCACCAGGTCTGCTCTGCCTACTGCTATCATGCCTCATGGACAGACTATCCACCAGACACACAATGGCATGGTGCAGTGGGGACACTCTCTCAACTCTGAGTCCTGACCGTGACTGTCTACCCTCTCCTGCACCCAGTTCACTGCCTCCTCCTTAAACAGTCATCAGCAGCATGGTGGGTCTGGTGCAATAATGAGGAAATAAATACTGACAGACGGTCTTTGCAGTCAATTTATTTCTTTATTTGCTTGTTTTTGGTAACTGGGTAAGTGCACTAGACATAGAAAATGCCTATTTTCAGGCATGACCAAAGAAAGTACAAACAAAATACAGTTACAGTCAAAAATACAGTTACAGTCAAAATACAGTCACAGTCAAAATACAGTTACAGTCAAAATACAGTTACAGTCAAAATACAGGGTTAGGACTGTGCACTATGTCAGCAGCCCTCAGCAGTAGCACTGGAATCATGGGCTGCAGTCAGTTCACTCAGTGCAGAAGATTGCCTAGTGGCAGGCCCAAATTAACCCACATCTTACCAGACATCATCATTACCTGATTAACTCAATAAGAAAAATAAACAGTCAGTCATACAGGTTGGAAACGGGTGTAGTTTAAATATTTTATTAACGGATGTGGTATGATTATGAACTAGTTTTCTCAGTTGACCTTCACCCGCTCCACTCCCAAAAATATGTAAACAAAAAGGCGCAATGAATTATTCTACAGACAAAAACAGTGCCCAAAAAGGAGAAGTAATTATTGTGTTCTGAATTTTGGGGTGCACATGCCCTTCTCCTTGCCCTATGGGAATGACAACACTGCTTACCATAAATGTCCAAACAAACCAAAGGAGAAAGACATAAGTGCCTCAGCTGGGTTTGAACCAGACCGCCCGAATACCATTCTGGTTGCACTACCAGCTGTGCCAACAAGGCAACTGGCAATCTGGGACTCCCAGGAGCACATTACTCTTTCTGTAATGCACAACTTGGTGCTGCACAGATAGCTATAGTTTCATAAACAAGGGTGCAGTGTGCACATCTATGGAATCAAACTAGGTGGAAAGATATAAGTGCCTCAGCCAAGATTTGAACCTAGGCTGCCTGGAACACAATTCCAGGTGCACCACCAGTTGCACCACCAAGGCACTGGAAACCTGGGACTCCCAGTAGCAACTTATTGTTTCCATAATGCATCACCTGGTGCTGCACAGATAATTACACTTTCATACACAAGGGTGCAGTGTGCACGATATGGAACCCAAACAAACAGAAGAGAGGAAGAAATAAGTGCCTCAGCTGGGTGCAGTGATACCCACAGATTGTGGCAGAGCTACGGCACCACATTTTGCTCCATTGAAATGCAAGCCAGAATTCTATCTAGATCTGCCATCACTGAGTCACTTATAGTTGCCCACTTCTTAATGAAATGCACATCTGGCTTGTTAAGATCTTATGAATTGTTTCAAATGACTGTTTTGCAGTTTGTTTTGATCTTCTCCTGCTTGGAAAATCTGAATAGCCTGACACAAAGCAGTGGCAGAATGCATGCTCAGGCATTAGAAGAGTCCAATATGGCTGAGGTGCAATTTTATAGCCCTGTAGACATGTGACAACTTGGACAATATAACACTAAAGAGGCAGGTCACACAGAAAAGACAATAGGACAGATTTATAAGCTGCTTGTTCTCTGCAAGCTCTCTGGATGTGGTGCACACTCTAGCTTGTGGCACTTTCCAAGCTTATGAATTGCCAAAGTTGTGGCACCATTACTACCCATTTAAGCCAAGCAGCCACAAATGGGGAATCGACTGCAAACTGAAGCAATGCTATAAAATTGCACCAAAAATGTCAGACATCGTTATACTATGCTGACCCCTTCCAGCAAGGGAGCACTACAGACCTTACAAAATCTTGGTTTATTTATCCAAAGCAGCTATCAAATAATGAATTATTGTAATGTTTTCTGATCTGGATATCAGACTTGGTTTAGATAATCCATTATCTGATCCTGGTATCCAGACAGACAGGTCAGATATTTCACTGTTCAATCTGATTAATAAACACCCATATCGTATAGTGCACTACCCAAGCAACTCTTGACCAAATGTGACATACAGACTCTTCACTTCTTATCCATTACTATGCAGATTCTTTGCAAAACAAACAAACAAAAAAACTGTGCTAAAGCAACAGTTAGAGATGGACTTAATGTCCCAAAAGTAAGAATATGCGAATTAGGATAGAAAAAATCCCTGAGCATTAGTGAATCTGTGCCATGATGTTTTGTGGGCTTTGAACAATTGTACAGCACAACATTGGTATTGTCCTAATGTCAGCACTGTCTTCCAGGCACAAAAATTGTCACACGCCAGTGCTGACAGAAAGGGTACCAAAGTTCGGACGATGCCAACACTGCACTACACAACTGGTCAAAGCCCTGCCCTACTTGTCCCTGAAAAGGAGTGCCTACATCTTGTAGTTCCCCCCAGCCACAATCTGTTGTCCATCCTGTGTAACTTGCCTCTCAATGCCTATGTACTCTTGACAGTATTGTCGACTTTACCTGTAGGCATTTGTCGTCCATGCCGGTACCACACAGTTATCTACCTCTTGGCGTACTCTATGAGCCTGATGCTCTTCTATGTACCTAGCTAGCTTAACGTCTGTTGTTATGCACCTTTGTTATACTCCCCATGCCTGTACTAAGTTGCTGTTCTATTTCTCATTCTAATCACTGTTTCTGTTGCTCTTGTATGCGCCCTGTCTGCCTGATGCTCTTGTATGTACAATTGTAATCCTCCCGGTCGCACCTGAAAATAGGCACTTGGCTGTCTAGTGTGATTACCTGGTTAAGAAAAGCAAATAAATAAATAAATAAAATACATGCCACAGATTCACCAAGGCTTTGAGAATTTTTTTCACCCTAAGATCAAATTTTACTTGCTTTTATGATATTAAGATTCAGTCCTAACTGGTGCCCTGATGCAATTTTTGCAATTAATTTCCTTATATTTTAAAAGGAAATTTAATAACAGATACTCTCCACTTTGTACTGACAATGGTGACTGAATACCTTGAATGGCAAGCAGTATCCAGTCACAGTGCCACTCCCCACCCTTACCTCCCCAGCCAAACATTGCCAGTAATACAAAGCTCACCATCATCACACCCCACTACCAAGTAGACCCTGATGTCCACTGATACCCCTCCTCATCCCACCTCTATACCAAGCAGTGTTTTGTGTCTATTGTTACCTCAGTTCATTAACCTGCCCTGACAACAAATCCCTGGTGCCTAGTGATACCTCCTCACATACTCTGCCCTGAAAACAAATCGCTTGTGTCCATTGGCACCCTCTCCCACATATTGCCTCAATCCAAGCATCCCTGGTATTCAGTGCAACCACCTCCCAAACTCTGCCCCATGCCATGTACCCCTGGCATCTGGTGGTAATCCCTGCCCTATTTCAAGCATCTCTGGTATCCAATGGTATCCCCCACATGCACACCCTCTGCCCCATTCCAAGTATCATTGGCATCCAGTACCACCCCTCCCATACCTTGCCCTCTTCCAAATATCCCTGACATCCACAAGCACCCCTCCCCATGCCCTGTCTTATTCCAAGTATCACAATGTCCAGTGGTATCTCCCACCACACACACACATACCCTGCCCCATTCAACCATCCCTGACATCTAGTAGTACCCTCACTCACCTTGTACCACTCATTACCCCTGGTGTCCAGTGGTTCCCCTCAATGCCACCCCCAGATATCAGAAACCCTTCACTCATCTCAGCCAGCCCTCATCTGAATACATCACAAATGTGATTTAAGAAATTACATACATAGTGTATATTTCTATAAATCCCAGTTGCCTACAAACCAGGATTATAGCAAACTGAGATTTATGTAATAACCACTTAGTGTGTACAGTGAAACAAGATTAATTTAGACAGTCTTAAGCTAGACATTGATTTGGACAAAACCTGAAAACCAAACACTGTTTCCATAGAGCCCCTGTTTAAAATTTGACTGTTGCAGCGAACAGCAGGCACCATCTATGACAGACATGTTTTCACTGTCATCTGCCCTTTGCCCTCTTGATTGTTGTGTGTTAGTTGACCTCCTCTTGCTCAAAACCAAGTAAAGCAGCATCCTGCTCTACCCTCTCAGGTGAAGAAGAAGGAGTCACGGAAGGAGGATAGCAGGAGAGCACCAGCCTTTCAAGCAGCTTAGCCATTGCGGAGGTGAAGCTGATACAGCAGACTAGTAATTACCAAGAGCAGAGGGATCACCACCTTTATGCAGCGAGGAGAACTTTGGTCCTCTCCTATATGCCTAAAACATTGCCAGTGAGATAAGAAAGGTTGAAAAGGCAAATTAAAAAGGGAAATACAGTTGTAGAGTAATAATTTGCAGGCATATCTAAATACAGTATACAGTGCACTCCACTTAAGCCATACACAGCTATTGCAGACAATCATGTGACCCAGACAAAACATGCCATCCCAAACTGCCGCAACTGAAATCCCATTTTTTATTCCAGACATAGCAGATACTGCTGTTTTTAAGGTGGACAGAGGAGGCTTGTTACAGGGCTATGTCTGGCTTGTTAGCATCTTAGTCAGGTGTTAATTAGTTGGCTATAAGAAGTCACACAACTGTGCTGGCCCAGTGGCATGGAGTGCTGACATTGAATAACTTTCTTCCTGCTGTTGGTGACCTGTATTCAGAAGTGAACACAGGTTGCGGGAGTTGGCAGGGTGGAGAGGACTGAGTGTCCCAAGGACAGCTCTCTCTCACCAGGCAAAGGTGGCAGCTGTACCAGCCTTTGATTGCCACCAGGTGGAGGCCTGATGATAGAGCAAGTAATGAGCGACTCGGAAGGGATGAGGATCTGTGGGACATGCGCCTCCACGATATGTCCTGCTGTGTATGCCATGGCAGGGGCTTGGGAAACAGAAATGGAAAAGGGGATCCAATGGCTGGATGAAGCCCTGCACATCTCCCTAGACCCACACTGTACCCCATCCAGACACCTGGAGCTAAACTGGATCTGTGTACTGGGGGGTAGATGGCCATAGCTTCCTACAACCCCACCATGGGGGGCAGTCTGTGGAGAACAAACTCAGAGGCAAGTCCAAGGATGTGGGTGCCAGTGAAGGGAGGTGGTGGCAGGAGCTGAAGGGCTCACCTGCAAAGTAAAAGCTATATGTAAAAAGGAAAAGAAGTCACACAGCTCACATCTACCTTAGTCTCTGTAAATGCCCACTGCTGGCAGCAATACAATGTCTTTTGTTACACTCGGCTCTCTCATTTTCAAAAAGTAGGAATCCTTTAGAGATCAATGCTCTTCCCAAAAGAGCATAGGGATTTATCAGCACACATGGGTCTGCCAAAAGTAATGGATTCAGATGTGATTAAAGCAAGGAGTCTTTGTTTTTATATGATAACATTTTATTGAAAAAATAATGATAAGAAACAATAACTATGAATCCATATATGAATACTCAATACAATAGAAAGTAAATATGATATTATGCCAGATTTCCCAAACTTGTCCATGACTTACAAAGTATATAAAAGAGAAAGAAAAAGAAACTAATCTGGCAAAACAATTAACGAAAACAGGCAGCCGCACAGATACAACAAATTTAAAATATCAATGTAATGCATTAAGTACAATTGCGAATCATAAGACAAATTGAATAATGAGAAGTATAACAGGGAAAAAATAAGAGAGGAAAGAGAAAAGGCAGGAGTGGACACAAGAACATAGTGACCAAAACTAACATGTTAATTTCTCATACGGCACTAATTATCAGTTACAATGCTATTTAAGACAAACATATGTTAACCATATTAAGGAACAAAGCTGGGATCAGAGAAAGTTTATAAAAACAAAATATTGTCTCCAGATCTCTCAAAGGTTGTGGGATGATTTAAATACAAATACAGTGAAGCTCGCTTAGATGAAACCCACTTACAGCATTCTGCAGTATGCTGCAGCAGAGTTACTGCAGTAAACAATGTAATTTCAATGGGAATTAATCCTTTTGTCATGCAGGAAATGTGATACTGCCAGGATGAAGTGAATGTCACAGTTTCCTGCATGACAAAAGGGACTAATTGCCATTGAAATTACATTATTTTCCATTAGTAACCCTGCTGTAGCATACTGCAGAGTGCTGCAAATGCTGCAGAATTGGTTTCATCCTGCGCGCTTCACTGTAACTACACTTTTCAATACGCTTAAATCAAATCAACAGTAGCTATCCAGTGAGAGAGCTGAGGAGGATGCTGTTTAAGCTTACAATTTAGTGATAGTTTTCTTTAGTGCAGATCAAACAGTTAATAACAAATTAAATTGCCAACCACAGATTAAGGAACTGACTGGGGAATATGCAATAAAACCAGTGGGGAAAGTGAAAGTGAGATATTGAATAATTGGGCAATCACTTGCAAGACAGATGTTCAGAACAACTGTAATATAGGACATGTCAAAAATGTGCATGATCATCCAAAGGCTCGCCAGAAGCCCGCCAGCAGATGCCTGCATGAGGACCCATGTATGAAGCAATACGGGCCAGAGACCTAAAAAGCATCCTGCATTTGCAGGCAAACTCCATAAGACAGAGTGTTATCAAGCTTTATAAGTAACTAAAGAATATTTCTCCCGTCAACTGGGTCACATTTTATTTGCAAATCAGTTAACCATTAGGTTAAATAAAGGACGTGGACTCCATTGACTGAGAGCAAAGGATAGCATAATTTATATTTATTAAATGATCTTGGGAGCCACCTGTTTGGTGAGAAACAAGGAGTATTTTCTCATGGAGTGGCACACCAACCAAAATCCTGAGAGGAAGAGAAAACTCTGCAGATGTAAAATCGCACTTCCATTGGACAACTTTAGTGGCCACCCCAACATGCCAGGACTGAGAAACATCAGGGTGGTTTTCCTCCTCCCCATACAAAATTGTAAGTCAGCCTCTTGATCAGGGTAATTTATTCTTTAAGCACCACTGTGGTCATGCCATTAGGAGAGAGGGTGCTACAGGGATGGATGGTGTTACAGGAGCAGAACTTTAGGCCACAGAATCTAGGTAGAGTATAAACTTGTTGGATGCAATCGTTGATGAAGGCAGCTTGGAATAATATAAGCCAAGAAATAGTTGTTCACTGTTTTAGAAAGTGGTGCTTAGCAGAGAAACTCTGAAAGAAGAGCCTGCTGAAACTGAAAACATCCTCCTCCTGTTGGCGTTAGAGACTGAATTTGGCACACTATCATTTAGGAAACAGGGATCTGGAGTCAGTGGTAAAGACATTGCTGGAGTGTTTGAGTCCATGAGAGAACCCAAAGCACAGGCCTGACAAGACCAGCCAGATCAGCCCGAGAGAACTGTCACAGGCTCTGATGTATGAGAGGCACTTCCACACCTCGGATGGCTATGGATCAACAGCTGGATATTTTCCCAGTTGGAGCATTCTGCCATGCACTGAAAAGACTGGCTTCTATACACAAAGTCCAATAGGTCCAGAAAATGACTGATTTCTGCACAAAGATGAGAAATGAACAAAACGTAAAAGAAAAAGTTAAAGCATACACACTCAAGCACAAACCCATTGCTGTCACAGCCATCCACTACCCAGCCTATCATAGCCTTTATCCATTCATGCTTTCAAAAAGATATACAGAAATAAAGAATACATTTTTAGCTGTTAAACCTTGTACCCTGAACACCGAACCCCAGATGAACCATTTACATACCGACAAATACTGTACCAGAGTGCACTAGTGTATCGCACAAGCATGTGACTTTTAAAAACATCTTTCTTTTTCTCATGCTGCATATTTCAGACATTGGTTATGGTAACCAATATGAGCAAACAACAACCAGTCCACTATAACTAGCTTTGATTTAACCGTATCCAGCTTTATAAAGATATATTATAGGGTGCAGTCGCACCCTATAGTTAGGGTTCAACAGCCACATCTATGTTAAACTCAAAATTTTGCATTTTAATAACTTCACAACTATTCAAGTATAACCCCTTGTTCCCAGAGGGTTACTAGAATCCCAGTTAGAACCAGTGGCAGGCAAGGAAAGGAAGCTAGTGAAATGCCAGTTAAATGGATTTCACACTGTCAAGCTCTAGTGTCAGTCTCAGTTGAGCTAGAGGGTGATATAATCTTAGAACTCTCGCAGTGGCATAAGTCACACTTGAGCTAGCAGCTGGGAAAATAGCTTTAGAATGCTGAGTCAGTCCTGAGTAGGAATTCCAGGAGGAGGCTGCAGCTTGCTGTGTAGCTCCTCAGACAGCTCTGACAGACAGCTACCACTGTGTTTTGGGTAGTTTTGTTCTCACCCTAGAAGAAGAACATAGAAGACAGTGACTGAAGTGGTGGAGACCTTGCCAAGTGGGTTTTCTTTGCCCCATCCCAGGAGGGATGGGGCGATCTTCAGGGTTCAGGTGAAATCCTCACCCAGTCCATCTGGTGAAGCTGCCTGTGACAACTTCAGAAACTGTGGGTACTTTTGTGTCAGCCCAGGAGGGGCACCTGCAAATCTTAGGTGAATTTTCTCTGACAACAGGGACCCTGTCACCTAGTCTGTTTTCTGTTTAAAAGTATCTGCCTACTATGGAGTCTAGAGAGTGACAGTCCAAGTACAGAACTTTTAGTCATGTAGTATGTTAAATGAGAAAAACATTTCAAGATAGTGTCTACAAGATTTCTGTGAGGGTGTCATTAACCAGATGAATGGCCAAGTACAAACTGGAAGCAAAAGGTGGAGACCCCCAATCTGGAGTAACCAGTTTACCTCTCCTGTTTCAGTTTGGGCAGCAGTTCAATTTTCAGTCAGTGCATTTGACCAGTGCCTGATGGAAATAGTTACCCAGACATGGATTTTGGATTCTCTGTGAGCGTAGTATGTGCTCTTTGGTGGTCATAGATGCCACTAGTATTCCTCATGAAATATGGAAAAAGTGTCCTAGTACTGCCCTGTGTGCCTAATCAATGGAAAGTGTCCTAGTATTGGCTGTGTGTGCCTAGTTGATGGGAAAGTGTCCTAGTACTGGCCATGTGTACCTAGTCAATGGGAAAGTATCCTAGTACTGGCCATGTGTGCCTAGTTGAGAGGAAATGCACCAGTAACTGGCCGTGTGTGCCAATCTCCATTTCAGAACCTAAGAGTTTGCTGTGTGTGTTAGTATGCCAATGTTAAATATAAAGTTCAGGAATGTCTGCACCTCAGTAATCTGCATTACCAGTATGAGTAACCCTGTGGGGTCCATCTTCACTTTGTGATTATTCTCTGTGTATGTAAATAAAAGCCACACTCTAGAATCCCAACCTGGTTTGGACAGTACTGTTATTGCTTCCACTGTGTCTGGATTTACTTGAGTGCCCTTTCCAGAAGTACAAACCTAGCACGATTGTGAGCAAACATTTTCTCCCAGGGACCTGGGTCGCTGGCCATGGTAAATGGTCCCACCAGGTGTGTACCAAGTAGTTACTGCACTTGGTTGCCTGTGTTGTGATAGCAGGCTCAGAGAAATGTGTGTACAATGTTCTGTAAACCCCACTCCTCTAGTTTGCCCTAGATGCTATGTGGCGAGAGGAGCAGCCCTGCTAAGTTAAACAAGGGGTCAGTGGGGGTTACACAAGCAATTTACATCAAATTTACATGCACCATCAGAGACCAAAGATCTCTTGATGTGGGAAGCTTCCTTCCGGTCAGATGTGTGGGTGCAGTGATACGGAGTTTCAAAAATGAGAAAATGACCATGTTTTGTCAAATTCTTGTCATGCTGCTGCACAGAAATGGTGTGGAATTGTGGTCTAAAATTTTCAGGATAAACACGCTTTGTATCACAGATGTGCTTTTTGAATACTTGGTGAAAAATATTAATACATTCAAACGTTTTAAATTTTAAAGTTCCCATTATTTTCAATGGGAGAGTTAGATGTCCCATGCAAAAGGATCCTTTATCCCAAATGGGTAATCCTTTGCCGCTGCAAATTAGTAATCCTTTATTGTAAATGGGCAATCTTTTTCATGCGGGCGCTATTTTGTATTACAGTTAGCAAGGGAAAAATATAATAATTCAAAAAATTACATCTTTATTTGTAACCAACATATGTAGCTTGCTTATCTGGACCCCGTAGCTGGATTCTGCAGTTAACTGGTGGACAAATGGCTTTCAATATTTTTTTCCACATAATACATCTTTTTTCATGACTCGAATACCAAAAAATATTATTTTTCTTTCCAAGAGTCATGAAAAGGATCCTTTTGTGATTGGAAATATTATTATTCTGGTGTCTAGTGGCACCCCACCCTTCTCGACTGCTATCCCTTTCTCAGTATACTGGGTCAGAAACTGTAAGTGACCCATATGTTGTTTCCTTGGTGTCTAGTGGCACCCCCACCCTCCGATTGCTAGCCCTTTTGAGCATTTTGTTTCCCTGGTGTCTAGTAGCACCCTCACCCTCGGATTTATGCCCCTCTTTCCATTTTCTTTTTTCCTGGTGTCTAGTGACACACCCCACCCACCGATAGGTTTCCCACCTGTAAAAAGAAGATGGTCCTGTATGTTTTTTCCCCTAACACAAGAAAATGGTTCTTCGCCAATCAGACACCCCACCTCCCACTCAGCACCCACCACTCCACACACCCAATACACCCCCACACACCCTCACTCACCTGAGCAGGTCCCAGGTTCGAGATCCACTTTTCTGATAGAAGACACGCCTTACTGCTGAAACCGCGTCTGCAATATGAGAAACTAAGGTAAATGTAGTTCAATGTATTTTAATGGGATTTCCAACTTTGATGCATATCTTGGCCATTTTTGTATATTTTGACACCAAATTTTGAACATGGCCTTTAGGGACCCCACCTCAAGGGCAATTCAGTGGAATTTAGAGAATCATCCCAAAAGGTGATTTCGAGTCACTTGGTGAAATCGCCTTTGAGCATGATTTCAAAATTTCTCTGCCTTTGTTCATCAGCTGGAGTGATAAGAATGTTATGTTAAATATTTGGGTAAAAATATGTAACAAGCAAGCAATAATATCCGACAGGGTGGGCGGTATTGGGCTATACGCCCGCTCAGGGGCTAATGAGGCCCGACGCCGCAGGCGGAGGGCCTTTATAGCCCTGGAAGGACAGGTATAGCCCATACCGCCCATCCTGGAGGGTATTATTGCACTTAGAAAATGGGCTACCTGTGGCATTTTATGAGACTTAAATAAATTAATAAAGAAATTACAAAAAATGAGAGCTATTAAGTTAAAGACTTTATGTTGTAAAGTAGTCCTCTTTGTGCTGTTCTGTGTCTTAATGCCCCTGACACAGCTATTCTGTTTTCTCCCCTTACCACATTGAGAACAAAATAGAAGTTTGTTTTACATTTTTCTACCGTTGTTTGAAAAAGAAATAGCTTTGCCAGAGTCCCCCAGCAGTTGCAAATTTGAGCTACCCTGCCATACAAAAGCATGAAGTGCAGAGCAAGAAGTTCAATGGTAGGGCAGTATAGAGTGCCGGTGTTGCTCTTTAAAATTATAAATACAATATTATGAGTATAAATGCGGCTGTTGCGAGTGTTATATATGACAAGCACTGATGTACTGACTGTAAACTAAATCAGTGTTGGAATTCCACCCGTGAGCACCAACTGTATCAGCAAACATTGAAACAGCTACAGCATCTCCTTAGTGTACCATCTGTTTGTGCTCTGATATGCAGTTCAAAAGACACGGTTTGATAGTCAAACTCATACAATCATGTATGACCGACAATGTCAGAAAACGACATGCTTAAATTCAGAAAAGTGCACCAACATCCACATCCTTCTTTCGCTTCTCACGCATCTCACACATTTTGATATTCTGACCTTGACAGTTACGGTGCCTGGTTTGCAAATGTAAAAGCTGCTCTTATGACCGAGAAACCTCTTGTCTTTCTTTACAGCTACAGGAAAATAAGTGATAATCGCTTGACTCTAACGATTAACTTAAAGAAAACACTTTCACATTGCTAACAGCTAACCAGAAACGAGGATTTGTGACCGAATTTTTTTTTTTTTTTTATCGCTGAGCATCGCAATGAAGGGTGGCTGGTAGTTTTCAGTCTGAGTGTAGTTGGATAGTCCAGAGCATACGGCGAGATAAAGGTGAGCAGAAACTAACGGCTGCAGCAGTCGCGAAAACAAATGTTTTTTTTTTTTTGGATTGTAGACTTATTGGCCCTGGCTGCACATTGCTACCCCCTCCCCCAGCTACCCTCACCATGTTGAGTCTTTTGAAGAACAAGGGCACAATACAGCGCTGACGATCTGTCCCTTGAGCAGCAACAACAGCATTATAGATACTTGAGGAGCTTGCTTAACTTTCCTTCTTTTTCTTTTATACTATAAGTTGGAAAGCGGGTGACCATGTGCAGGAGGAGGGCACGAGATATGAAGACTGTTTGTGTGGGTGGCAATGAAACTGCCATTTCAGTGGTGGGCAGGGTTCTGCTGTATTTGTCGGTTGCAGCCAGTCAGTGTTTCATCAGTGTTACCCAGCGGAGAAAATAGCAGTGTGTGTCAAACTGCCTTAGGATACAGGATGAGGAAAAAAATATGTCGGCTTGTAGCAGTAGGTTATATATGTCGGCTTGTAGCGGTATATGGGAGGGGATGGTTGCATGACCAAGGCTGGGTGTGAGTCTCGCTAAGCAAGAGAGAAAAATGCGGCATTTGAAAATTAAATGAGGGGTTTAGCCAATCAGGGAGCAGCGTGGGGAACAGGATCCTGGTGATGGGGCTGGCCGGGCTGGTACTTTTAATAGCCAGGCATCTATTGTCTGATAAATGCCCAGCTAGAGAAGTACCTCAGCCAATCAGGGCCTCAATTACTTTTACCCATTTTCTAATGGCAAAGTTATGCACATGTGTATATATTTAACTAGGCTTGCTCATAGCTAATGATCATTTTCCATATTTTCTCCCCAGTTTTCATCATAGTCACTTTTTCCATCACCTCATGAGTGTGGCAGCTGTCATTTTTCAAATCCTGGCCAAAATGTCTTTCTCTCTTCTCTTCTTCTCTCTCTTCTCTTCTTTCTTCTCTTCTTCTCTGGCATGGAAAGACATTGCAGTGGTGAGGAAGGATGTTTGTGGGGATCTGATACTCAGACCAGCTCAGAGGTGGGCTCAAGAAGTATAGGCTATGCTGACAATTGGTTGCCATTTTGGCTGAAGTGCATCCACGTCAACGTGCATGTATGCATCTATGGAGGGATGGCACATGCAAATAAGGATACAATTATGGATTGTTGGGAGTGCATGATCTGAGGGTCCTGTGCTCTCATAGGGCATAAGGACATGACTACACTATTTCACAAATTATGGATGGATAGCCAGCAAATAAGAATACGATCCTACTGTCTCAAAAAGTACAGAAATTCTTGGCAAAAAAGACTTTATTAATGCATCAGTTAGGTTTACAGTAAAGTTTGAAAATGTGTTGTTAGGGTTTCCGACTCTAACACCTCACCCCACCATGCAGGCAGCAACAGGCATGGGAAGGGTATGTTTAGGGTTGTCAACCCTAATGCTCTCCCCATTCTCCTATACTGTAACCATCTCAGCTACTTACACATGGAATGGGGTAACCGTTAGGGTTGACATCCCATGGCACACACCCACACCTGTTGCTACCTGCATGGTGGGGGTTGGTGTTGGAAACCCTAGCACATTTCCAAAGTGGAATAATGAACCAATCAGAGAGCAGCTTTCACAATGCTGATGATCACAATACCTCAGCTTAATAGGCATGATTACTATATTTAGGGTGTTCCCTGTCAGCAGGAAGTCCCAACCTGCCCAGGAGTTTTAACAAATAACGTGTAAACTGAACAACTCTTCCAGGTGGTTCTTCTGTGCTGCAACTGTTGTAGTGGTACAGCTGAAACTGGGTGAATTCAGCTGGAATGTACCATGTCCCTGGGGGTCTGTGCTGAGGTCACAGCTTTGAGCTATACCACTACCCAGTGGGGAGCACATTACCCTTATTTATTAACTACCTTCTCCTTGACAACATGGAGTGATACAGAAAAACAACAAAGTCTTCAAACAAACTACAGATTTAAAAGCTATAGCCTGTCAACTATTTTATATATATATGAATATACATATTGCTTGACTCAAAATATGCAATTTGTCATCATTTTGAGTGGGCAGGATCTTTATAACTCACTCATGGCTCTGCCACTTGTGAGTTATAGTCCTGCCCTCACACCTGAAGATAAATTGCATATTTTGAGTCAGTATATTGCATATCTCCTCTCGTCCTCCCCCCTCCTACCCTCCGAACACTGCTTTCCATTCCTTCCCTCCCCCATGAAAATATCAGTGGGTAGGCTGCCATCTTGTATCATTTTCCTAAGCTCTGGTCCCTCCCTGTCTATCCACTCAGCCTCATCCTTTTCTCCCTCAAATCTCTTCTTTAGGTGTTTTACACACAGGTTTGTAAACGAAATAAAGGTTACCTGTGTGGCACCATTGTACTCTGTTACGCTCGGGTTTCTTTTACACCCTCAGAGTATTCTGCCTAATCCCACCTCCATTTGTTTCGGCTCTCCCAGAGTTTACTGCTCTAATGGCAGTTTCTGCAGTGATACCAGAATGGCTGTTTTACACAGCCAGATCCAAAGCAAGGCTGCGTTCGTGCAAACCGCCAAAGCAGAGATTGCGGTTTGGACAAACGTTACAAAGGAATAAAACAATGCTTTTTACACACAAGGGATGTAACAGAATACCGCTTCCATAACAGTTGTTCCGTTACATAGACCTGTGTGTAAAAGCGCCTTTTGTGACTTTGCTACAGCCTCCTGCAACTGCTCCTGATCCCTGATCCTTGTATTCCCACCTGTACTGTTGATGTCCCTTTGCCTCCCCACAGGCTGAGTAACTAGTATGCCCTTAGGCTAACTGCACTTAAATCAGTTACTATTACGTGGTAATATTCTGCTCCTGAGCCTACATCCTGCTCTGACTTTGACAGCTCACATTTAGCAGTCTGGATGGTGGTAATCTGCTGCTATCAGGCATTGCTTCCTGCACCCTCAGGGCCTCTGCTGCTGATTTCCTTATTGAATGGCTCAGAAATTGAAACCTTGTTTGTTAAGATGCTATTTGGTAACACAAAACCACTTTACTTGGGTTATGTTTACATCCCCTCGAGTTTCAACTTCTACCTTTGATATCCTTACAAAGGTGCTTTCCAAGCATTTGCCCGGCAAAATGATAATATTGCACTATGGACTTCAACCAAAACTGGATGTCTGGCACTAAAACTGGACTACAGACCCCTCATCTTGATGCTAACCCCACGAAGTAATAAATTAGCCCACCAGACTCAACACCAAATCTGGGAACCATACTGTCCTTGATTGGGTATTAGTTACCATTCCTACTAAAATTGTGCTGCTGGAATCTTTTCCAATTCCTCAAGTAACCACTTGCCTATATTCTGTATATGGAGGAACAAAATACCCAGACTCCCCAAGAACCTTTATGGCTAGGGACTATTCCAATTTCTTACCTGAGTCCTTCATTTCAAGCTCTCAAAAATTAATTGGTACCCTATCCCATATCTCCCTAGCATAGATGAGGCCCTTAAATACTTTGTAAATAGCTTCCTTTCTGCAGCCAACTTACATGCCCACTGTCCCACCATGAGCCTTAGTTTGCTTTATTTGTTGTCCCTCAACTACTGCCCCCATGTATTGCCAAATGTAACAACTGTAACCTTTCACTATGTATTACCTGCTCTTGTTATATTCTTGTTATTCTGATGTTTCTACTCTGTGCCACCTTATGTTACACCTACATTAGGACATAGACAGGATGGAGAAGGTTCAGAGGAAGGCAACAAAGATGGTGCATGGATTGCATCACAAGTCCTGTGAAGACAGGTTGAAGGAACTGAACATGTACTCCTGGAGGAAAGGAGGGAGAGAGGGATATGATAGAGACATACAAGTATCTTACAGGGAGGAACAGGGTGCAGGAATACACTATTTTAAGCGAAAAGATGTTCCAGGACTAGAGGGCATGGGATGAAGTTGAGGGAGGATGATTCAGAGGAAACGGAGGAAGAATTTCTTCACAGAACGGTGGTGGACAAGTGGAACACCCTGCCAGAGGAAGTGGTGGGGGCTGAAACAATCATGGTATTTAAGAATGCATGTGATAGACATAAAGGAATTCTGGAGGTCAGGGTAAGGGAAAACATAAACTGAACTTAAAAGCTCAAATGGGCAGACTGGGTGGGCCATAGGCCCTTATCTGCCGACACTGTCTATGTATCTATGTGCCTGAAAATGGTCCCTGGATCAGTGCACGTACTGGTTAACAAAATCATAAATAATAAAAATTCCCCGCAGGAAGCTTCGGTGAAGGGCAAATGTCAAAATGGTGTAACCCTGAACTCAAAAACTAATGGCTATAACAGATAAGGCCTGGGATCTCTTTAAGAAACTGACTTGAAAGCTAATTGAGAAAAGTATAGAGATCTGATAAACAGGTGTAAAAAGGAGCTAAAATAGCCAAAAGTCACTGCTTGAGAGGTCTGCAAGAAAACATCTATCCGATCCCAAAAGGTTCTGGTGCCATATAAATTCTTACTGAAAGAAAGTGCCAGCACTTGGTAGCACAATTGTGGGCAACAATCAGGTTGTTAATGACCCCTTGGTATAGCCAATAAGGCAATACACTCAACAGTTTCTTTACAGAGCTAGCTAAATACAATCCCAAAACCTCCTAGTTACCCTTCCCTCAGCACTCTGGTGCAACTGAAAACCACCACCTTCAATTTCACCTTCAGCTGGTCAGAAAGGATGAGGTTTTGGCCCTACTGAAATGAAAGAAATCAGGTGTCTCTCCTGCTTCGACCAGCTTGAACCTAAACTACTTGAAGAAGCTGCCCAACTGTTATACACTGATGACACTGTGCTATATTGGAGTGATGCAGATGCCAGTTCCATTGCCTCCAGACACTCTACTAGTTTAAATGTACTTGAGAAATGGTTTCTCCAGTATGCTGGTGATGAACAAAAGGAAAACTAAAGCAGCCTTATTTGGGCCTAAACAATTAGACACAAATAGGCAAAGCATGCTCCTGATATCCTCTGCCTCTGGGTCCCTGATCGAGGTGGCTGACAAAGTAAAATATTGTGGTGTTTACCTTGATCAAGAGCTTACGCTTAAACCTCATGTTGACTTTGTCACTAAAACAGTTTACCAGAAACATGGCCTCTTCAACTGGCTAGGAAACTCTCTGTCTGCCAAATCCAGGCTTGCCATAGCACGTGGTGCCCTACTCCCTACGCTGGTTCATGGAGCCCTGTTACTACAGCTCCTCAGGAACTCAGAAACCCGCAAACTTACTGTCTTGTCTAACAAGATTATTCATTTTGCATCTGGGTCTACCCTCGGAGGCATCACCGTGAGGTACTCTCCTTGTTGAACTGGCCTACCTTGCAAGACAGATGCATTCATCTCCTCCTTTGCCTACCTTCAAACTTACAAACGTCTATCACCTAGTCTTATTGTGCTAGTGACCCTTAAGCCCTTGAGGTGGACTCTATGTTCCTCAAATGGCAACCTAATTGAAATCTCTGAGTGCAGACCAACTCTGGCAAACGGTCCTTACCCACTCACCATATTACTGGAACTCCCTTTCTGAAAAGCTACTTAATTCCACCTCACTTGAATGCTTTTAAAACAGGGCTTGAAGCCTGTCTATTAGAACTTAGCCTTATTTGTCTATTTTGCAGTGTCAGTGGCTCAGTAGGTAGCACACTCGCCTCTGAGGCCGGGAGATCAGAGGGCTGTGGGTTCAGTTCCCACATCTGGCACTTGGGTTAATATCCCAGTACTGACACTGTAATGCAGCATGAGAGGGGTGCTGCATTTCTGAGGTGCCGCCTTCGGATGAGACGTTAAACCGAGGTCCCATCTGCCTGGATTGGTGGTAGTTCAGGTGGATGTTAAAGATCCCATGGCACTTATCGAAAGAGTAGGAATTTCCCCGGTGCCCTGGCCAAATTTCCTCATTCACTAAAAATACCACCAACAGCTTAATCTGGTTCAAGGTCAGTTGGCATTCATCTGTATACCCTCCCGGGTCGTGCCTGAAAATAGGCAGGATTTGTCTAGTGTAATTTACCCGTCAACAAAAAGCTAACCAAATAAATAAATAAACAGAACGCTGTCGATGCAGCAGCTATCGCGAATCCTCTTTTCCTCCCTTACTCCATCTAGCTAATATATTGTTACCTCCTCTCACTATCAAGTCAGTGTATGGTATATTGTCTGCTGATGAATTATTGTATTTCCCAATTATTTTATATGTATTTATGACTGATATATGTACTGCATTATTTATAAGCTATCATCTTTACAAGATACTATGCAATTACTGTTTGTAACTAAATCTAACTGTCCTTGTATGCTATTGTACTATTGTCATTGTCGTGTGGTAGAGTATTTGCTTGTATCCAATGCTTGTAACTAATTCCAGGTCGCCCTGAAAAAGGACTCTTGGTTTCAGTGGGCTTACACAGTTACCAAAATTCCATACAAAAATAAACTGTAGAGCATGTGTACCTTAGTTTGCATTAGAAAATGGCAAGAATGGATTCTCAGTCCTGATTGGCTGACATGACCTCCAAGCTGGGCATTTATTTTCAATAGATGCCCAGCAAAAATAAGTACTAGTCTAAGAGACACCCCGCCACATACTCTTCCACGGGTGCCCAGCCTGCTTTGTCATTAGCTGAAAGCACACAATTAAATTTGAAATCCCTCATTTGTTTTTCTCTCACTTAGTGAGAGCTACTGGTACCCCTAAGATGCCTTACTTCAGTATCAGCTGTCTCTTAATAAAAATAAAAACTTGCACCGGTTATTTTGTGGTCAGAAAGAGTGACAAAAGAAAAGCTTTCACAGTCGCACTCTCCTGACTGTGCTGTTACAGTATCGCGCTAAACAGAAAGAAAATTAAGTTGTCGATCCGATCAGCTTCTTGGTGGGAAGCAGAGTTTTGAAAACAGTACCAAGCAACTCGTTCACAGCACAATGCCCCCACAGTTAGTTAAGCTGCTGATTTAAAATAAACAAATCATTTCCCTCGGGCAGTCCTTCATGGCAGATGCAGGTATTATCCACTTTCATTGGGGTCATGCAAGGTCACACACTTACCAGACACAACTTCCAACTGCAACCAAATTAAAACAAAAGATCTTGCAGAAAGGGAACAGAACTTAAAAGGATGCCCAGAGACTGCTAGGGGGATGTTTTCTACACTCCTTTTCTTGTTCAGGTGGATGTGTATGTGTGCATGTGTGCGGGGGAGAATCGATCAGAATGCGGCCTCATTACGCCTCCTGGGCAGTCCGATATTTCCCAGTAATGAACACCCTGTCATTGTTCATCTTTATTTTGCATTGCCTTGAATATTCTGCCTGTACATCATGACTGTGCACTGTTTGTATTTTACTTTTTCCTAGTATATGGATTTTTTCCTACCGCACTTTACATTATGTACTATGTATTTCACTTGCACATCATGTATTATATTCTCCCATCCCCCAGGATGCATCTGAAACCAGCTGTTGCAAGATCAGTATGTCTTTCCTGGTGAAACTTTCAAAATAAATAAATATACAACCAGAGTGGGGATAAAAATGACAAAATAAAATAAATCTTGGCTAGTGTTATTAATAACAGCAACATATCAGAAATGTGTTATAGTATATGAATAGCTTTCGTTGGATATAAAATCAGCCTACTCAGAATGTTTGCTGTGCATATCTAAACTGTTGTGGTGTACATTCTGAACAGTTGTTCAGCACATTTCAAAGGTCGTTATTTTTAAATTCCTTATTCATCCTACACCCAGCTGCTTACTGACCAAGTACCCAAAGTGATACTTTTAACGTGTAAAAGTCTGTAAATTTAATTTCAATCGTAGCATGGAATAAAGAAATGGCAAGTTTCTACTTGTGGGAGCACTTCTGTGCTGTGACTCCTATGTAAAATAATATATATATATATATACATTTATATATATGTACTCGTATAAAATAAAATATGGGCAACCACACATAACTGTTCATGTGTTTCCATCTCAACGCTGAGAAGACAGCATGGATTTTCAAGCTTCGCTTCTAGTTTAACATGATGTCATCTCAGCCCTCAATAAAAACACAGTCTTGTGTAAGATTGACCATACATTATTATGGCTGCAATGGGCAGAGCCTGAAACCTTCTTGCAGTAGCTCGAAAAACAAGCCACCAGACTGACACCATGGAAAGCTTCCTTTCTGGAGCTGGGAATGATCATTCTGCAATTCCAAAATAGTCTGCTCACTCCCCACCGCAGGTGCACTATTTCAGCTGCCTGTTGTCCACCATGAGCAAGTGTGCAAGATGGCCACTGATGTTCACTGCACATGCAGGTGTAGTTGCACACGCATGACTGCACAATGGTCATCTTGGGCACAGCAAACTGTTTCACCATGAGCTCAGCGAGCACGGCTGCAGCCATGTGGTCTCTAGCCAGATTTTCTTCTATGTTGTTACTGTTGTCACAATGAATGTTTTAAGGTTACTGTCATCACAGTGGAATGCTGATGTAGTTTGTTCTTAGTCAAACCTGATCAGCTGGTCAGGTTTTACTAGGAGTAAAGATGTCAGCACTCATTCATTCCAGGCCTGTTACTGAGATAGGCCTCAACACAGCTGATGCTGTGCACCGGGAACTGTTTTCTTTATTACAGGTGACATACAACTTATTTTTTCTGGGTGACAGTGAGGAAAGGAGGGTGGCAGGGGCCAGAGGAAGCATTGGTTATGGGTGTTCTATTAGTCACAGAACTGGTGGTAGGACTCAGATGCAGGGACAGTGTTTTGGTGCATGGGTGGGGGAAGGATGTATACTGAAATTAAATAATTGGTTCAATATACACGCCTCAGTAAAGTTCTTTGATACTGACAGTCTGAGCTGAAATTCACCAGGGCAGAGTGGTTGGAGAAGGAAGAAGTGTGCCAGCAGGGAATGAGAGAGGGATATATGACTATAAAGTATTTTGGTGGTGGGAGGGGTGAAATTACATCACAGTGGGTGGGGAAGTGTTTTATTGCAGTTTCAGGGTTTCAGAAGACAGCAGTGCATATCGCTTTTGCCAGCAAATTGCACAAATTCATGTGGTGAATTACACAAAACTTTGGCAACATAATTGGCAATTTGCATAGTTTTGCCAAACAAATTTGACCAATTCACCAGGTCAGAAACTATGCAAATTGTGGTTGTCGGGTGAAGCAAAGTCACACAATTTGTGAATTAGCCCATCTCTAATTCCAGATTGCTGACAGTAGTCAGTGCCTCTAGCACAGATCCCAAACTGCCGACAGCAGTGAGTGATTTGGTAAGCTATATCTTACACTGCTGTCAGAAATCAGTGACATGGAAAACTGTATCTCATACTGCTGATAGCAGTCAGTAACATGGTAGGCTGTATCCCACACTATGGACAGCACTCTGTGACTTGGTAGACTGTATCCCACACTGCTGATAGCCATCTGTCATGGTAAGCTGTGTCCCACACTATGTACAGCACTCTGTGACTTGGTAGGCTGTATCCCACACTATGTACAGGACTCTGTGACTTGGTAGGCTGTATCCCACACTATGTACAGACTCTGTGACATGGTGGGCTGTATCCCACACTATGGACAGCACTCTGTGACTTGGTAGACTGTATCCCACACTGCTGATAGCCATCTGTCATGGTAAGCTGTGTCCCACTCATGTACAGCACTCTGTGACTTAGGCTATATCCCACACTATGTACAACACTCTGTGATTTGGTAGGCTGTATCCCACACTATGTACTGCACTCTGTGACTTAGGGCTATATCCCACACTATGTACAGGACTCTGTGACATGGTAGGCTGCATCCCACACTCATGTACAGCACTCTGTGACATGGTAGGCTGTATCCCACACTATTCACAGCACTCTGAGACATGGTAGGCTGTATCCCACACTATGTACAACACTCTGTGACATGGTAGGCTGTATCCCACACTATGTACAGCACTCTGTGACATGGTAGGCGGTATCCCACACTATGTACAGCACTCTGTGACATGGTAGGCTGTATTCCACACTATGTACAACACTCTGTGACATGGTAGGCTGTATCCCACACTATGTACAACACTCTGTGACATGGTAGGCTGTATCCCACACTATGTACAGGACTCTGTGACATGGTAGGCTGTATCCCACACTATGTACAACACTCTGTGACATGGTAGGCTGTATCCCACACTATGGACAGCACTCTGTGACTTGGTAGACTGTATCCCACACTGCTGATAGCCATCTGTCATGGTAGCTGTGTCCCACACTATGTACAGCACTCTGTGACTTAGGCTATATCCTACACTATGTACAACACTCTGTGATTTGGTAGGCTGTATCCCACACTATGTACTGCACTCTGTGACTTAGGCTATATCCCACACTATGTACAGGACTCTGTGACATGGTAGGCTGTATCCCACACTATGTACAGCACTCTGTGACATGGTAGGCTGTATCCCACACTATGTACAACACTCTGTGACATGGTAGGCTGTATCCCACACTATGTACAACACTCTGTGACATGGTGGGCTGTATCCCACACTATGTACAGGACTCTGTGACATGGTAGGCTGTATCCCACACTATGTACAGCACTCTGTGACATGGTAGGCTGTATCCCACACTATGTACAACACTCTGTGATTTGTAGGCTGTATCCCACACTATGTACTGCACTCTGTGACTTAGGCTATATCCCACACTATGTACAGGACTCTGTGACTTAGTAGGCTGTATCCCACACTATGGACAGCACTCTGTGACTTAGTAGGCTGTATCCCACACTATGGACAGCACTCTGTGACTTGGTAGACTGTATCCCACACTGCTGATAGCCATCTGTCATGGTAAGCTGTGTCCCACACTATGTACAGCACTCTGTGACTTGGTAGGCTGTATCCCACACTCATGTACAGGACTCTGTGACTTGGTAGGCTGTATCCCACACTATGTACAGGACTCTGTGACATGGTGGGCTGTATCCCACACTATGGACAGCACTCTGTGACTTGGTAGACTGTATCCCACACTGCTGATAGCCATCTGTCATGGTAAGCTGTGTCCCACACTATGTACAGCACTCTGTGACTTAGGCTATATCCCACACTATGTACAACACTCTGTGATTTGGTAGGCTGTATCCCACACTATGTACTGCACTCTGTGACTTAGGCTATATCCCACACTATGTACAGGACTCTGTGACATGGTAGGCTGCATCCCACACTATGTACAGCACTCTGTGACATGGTAGGCTGTATCCCACACTATCCACAGCACTCTGAGACATGGTAGGCTGTATCCCACACTATGTACAGCACTCTGTGACATGGTAGGCTGTATCCCACACTATGTACAGCACTCTGTGACATGGTAGGCGGTATCCCACACTATGTACAGCACTCTGTGACATGGTAGGCTGTATCCCACACTATGTACAACACTCTGTGACATGGTAGGCTGTATCCCCACTATGTACAACACTCTGTGACATGGTAGGCTGTATCCCACACTATGTACAACACTCTGTGACATGGTAGGCTGTATCCCACACTATGGACAGCACTCTGTGACTTGGTAGACTGTATCCCACACTGCTGATAGCCATCTGTCATGGTAAGCTGTGTCCCACACTATGTACAGCACTCTGTGACTTAGGCTATATCCTACACTATGTACAACACTCTGTGATTTGGTAGGCTGTATCCCACACTTGTACTGCACTCTGTGACTTAGGCTATATCCCACACTATGTGCAGGACTCTGTGACATGGTAGGCTGTATCCCACACTATGTACAGCACTCTGTGACATGGTAGGCTGTATCCCACACTATGTACAACACTCTGTGACATGGTAGGCTGTATCCCACACTATGTACAACACTCTGTGACATGGTAGGCTGTATCCCACACTATGTACAGGACTCTGTGACATGGTAGGCTGTATCCCACACTATGTACAGCACTCTGTGACATGGTAGGCTGTATCCCACACTATGTACAACACTCTGTGATTTGGTAGGCTGTATCCCACACTATGTACTGCACTCTGTGACTTAGGCTATATCCCACACTATGTACAGGACTCTGTGACTTAGTAGGCTGTATCCCACACTATGGACAGCACTCTGTGACTTAGTAGGCTGTATCCCACACTATGGACAGCACTCTGTGATATGGTAGGCTGTATCCCACACTATGTACAGCACTCTGTGACATGGTAGGCTGTATCCCACACTATGTACAGCAGTCTGTGACATGGTAGGCTGTATCCCACACTATGTACAGGACTCTGTGACATGGTAGGCTGTATCCCACACTATGGACAGCACTCTGTGACTTGGTAGACTGTATCCCACACTGCTGATAGCCATCTGTCATGGTAAGCTGTGTCCCACACTATGTACTGCACTCTGTGACTTAGGCTATATCCCACACTATGTACAGCACTCTGTGATTTGGTAGGCTGTATCCCACACTATGTACTGCACTCTGTGACTTAGGCTATATCCCACACTATGTACAGGACTCTGTGACATGGTAGGCTGTATCCCACACTATGTACAGCACTCTGTGACATGGTAGGCTGTATCCCACACTATGTACAGCACTCTGTGACATGGTAGGCTGTATCCCACACTATGTACAACACTCTGTGACATGGTAGGCTGTATCCCACACTATGTACAGCACTCTGTGACATGGTAGGCTGTATCCCACACTATGTACAGCACTCTGTGACATGGTAGGCTGTATCCCACACAATGTACAGCACTCTGTGACATGGTAGGCTGTATCCCACACTATGTACAGCACTCTGTGACATGGTAGGCTGTATCTCACACTATGGACAGCACTCTGTGACTTGGTAGACTGTATCCCACACTGCTGATAGCCATCTGTCATGGTAAGCTGTGTCCCACACTATGTACTGCACTCTGTGACTTAGGCTATATCCCACACTATGTACAACACTCTGTGATTTGGTAGGCTGTATCCCACACTATGTACTGCACTCTGTGACTTAGGCTATATCCCACACTATGTACAGGACTCTGTGACATGGTAGGCTGTATCCCACACTATGTACAGCACTCTGTGACATGGTAGGCTGTATCCCACACTATGTACAACACTCTGTGACATGGTAGGCTGTATCCCACACTATGGACAGCACTCTGTGACTTGGTAGGCTGTATCCCACACTATGTACAGCACTCTGTGACATGGTAGGCTGTATCCCACACTATGTACAGCACTCTGTGACTTAGTAGGCTGTATCCCATACTATGGACAGCACTCTGTGATTTGGTAGGCTGTATCCCACACAATGTACAGCACTCTGTGACTTAGTAGGCTGTATCCCACACTATGGACAGCACTCTGTGATTTGGTAGGCTGTATCCCATACTATGTACAGCACTCTGTGACTTGGTGGGCTGTATCCCATACTATGTACAACACTCTGTGACTTGGTAGGCTGCATCCCACACTGCTGATAGCCATCTGTCATCATAGGTTATATCCCACACTATGTACAGTACTCTGTGACTTGGTATCCCACACTGCTGATAGTCATCTGTCATGGTGGGCTGTATCCTCACTGTAGACAGCAGTCTGTGACTTGGCAGGCTGTATCCTGCACTGCTGAGAGCCATCTGTCATGGAAGGCTACATCCCATACTGTGGCAGCAGTCTGTGACTTGGTAGGCTATATCCCACACTGCTGAGAACCATCTGACAAGGAAGGCTGTATTCCACACTGTGGACAGTAATCTGTGACTTGGAGGACTGTATCCCACATTACTGACAGCCATCTGACATGAAAGGCTGTATCCCAAACTGCTGACAGCTGTGTGTCAAGGAATGCTGTATCCCGATTGCTCAGCAGCCAGTGACATGGAAGGCTGCATACTACACTGCTGCCAACAAACTGTGATGTGGTAGTCTGTATCCCACATGCTGCCAGCAATCCTTGACAAGATAAGCTGTATCCCAAACTGTTGTCAGCAGTCTATGATATGGTAGGCTTTATCCCACACTGCTGACAGTCATCTGTGACATGGTAGGATGAATCCCACACTGCTGCCAGCCATAGAGACATGATAGGCTGTACCCACACTGTCGACAGTCGTCTGTGACATGGTAGGCTGCATCCCACCTGCTGTCAGCCATAGGGACATGGTAGGCTGTATTCCACACTACTGACAGTCATCTGTGACATGGTAGAATGAATCCCACACTGCTGCCAGCCAGAGACATGGTAGTCTGTATCCCACACTGCTGACAGTCATCTGTGAAATGATAAGCTGCATCCCACCTGCTATCAGCCATAGAGACATTGTAGGCTGTATTCCACACTGCTGACAGTTGTCTGTGACATGGTAGGCTGATCCCACCTGCTGTCAGCCATAGAGGCATGGTAGGCTGTATCCACACTGCTGACAGTCATCTATGACATGGTAGACTGCATCCCACCTGCTGTCAGCCATAGAGACATGGTAGGCTGTATCCCACACTGGTGACAATCATCTGTGACATGGTAAGCTGCATCCCACCTGCTGTCAGCCATAGAGACATGGTAGACTGTATCCCACACTGCTGACAGTCGTCTGTGACATGGTATACTGCATTCCACCTGCTGTCAGCCATAGAGACATGGTAGGCTGTATCTCACACTGATGACAGTCGCCTCAGACATGGTAGGCTGCATCATACCTGCTGTCAGCAAGAGACATGGTAGGCTGTATCCCACACTGCTGACAGTCACCTGAGACATGGTAGGTTGCATCCCACCTGCTGGCAGCCTAGAGACATGGTAGGCTGTATCCCACACTGCTGACAGTCATCTGTGACATGGTAGTGCCACTTTGTCACCTTGGAGTTCTGCCATCATTTTGTTAACTTGTGTTCTCTGACTACTCAGTGCCATCAAATACAGACTGTGTAACATCTTATTTAATAACCCTCTCAGACTCATTTTAAAAATGTCTGAATACATCCTAGCTGTGACAAATACATCTCTTCCCATACTGATAAAAGTTGTTCTTTAGGATAAGGTAGTGTCAAGCTTGGAAAGTCAGGCTCCACCTTAAAAGAATGGAGCAAGCCATCTAATGAAATGGCCTAATGGTAAACTTTGGAGTTGACCATGCTGACAACCCTGGGTTCGTGTCCACTTCCAGTGCTGTCACACATCAGGAGGCTGAGGCTGTATTAATAGTCCATTTTAAACATCGTCTGGCTCAGTGAGGGATGGTGGCTCCTGCCATTACACAGTTCCCTCTGGTAGTCTGAGACAGGGAGTGTATAGAGGAATAATACACAGCACTAGATGGGGATGGGGGATCTTTACACAGAAGCATACACAGGACATGGTGGAACAACAGTGGAGCTCAGGTGGAGGATGCTGCCGCTAGCTCTGGTATCCAGGCCTTTGTGTCTTCTCTCTTGTGAAGTTTCTGGCCAGCCCTCCTACCAGATGACCAGCCTCATGTGAAGGGACAGAAACATAGAAAACAGAATTGCTGGCAGAAAAGGACCATTAGGCCCATGTAGTCTGCTCTATTTTCCTTGCCTATTACTACATTATGGACTCTATTTGGTTTCAGGTGTCCCTCCGTCTCCTTTCCTCTTCTTATTATGCCCATCCCACACATGCTTGAAGCTCCTCACTGTCTTCGCCCCCACCACCTCTTCTTGCAGCCTGCCTGCCACCTCTTCTTGCAGGCTGTTACAGGTGTCGACCACACTTTCTGTGAAGTATTTTTCACATCCCTCTTAAGCTTCCCTGCTTAACTGCATGCCCCTGTATGCTGGTGCTTCTCATCCTCTGAAAGATACCTCCTCCTGCACCTTGTTTATTCCTGTGAGGTACTTATAGGTCTCAATCATATCCTGTCTCACTCTCCTTCCTCCAGGAAGTACATGTTGTACTCCCACAGCCTCTAATCATATGGTTTCTCATGCAACCCCCACACCATTTTGGTAGCCCTCCTTTTACCGTGTCCACCTTGTCAATGTCCTTGTAGAGGTGCAGCCACCAGAACTGGACAGGGATTCTAGGCGGGTCTCACTAGAGAGCAATTCCAGTGGCAACTCACTCCCTTCCCCTGCTAGAAATCCCTCCTATACACCCAAGCATCCCACTAGCATTGCCTACTGCTTTGTCACACAGCCTCGCTACCTTGAGATCATCAGCTATAATTACACCAAGGTCCCTCTCTTGCTTGGTTACTATAAGTACTTCCCCATCTTATACACAGCCTTCAGGTTTCCCTGCCCAGGTGCATGATTTTGCCCTTTTGGCATTGAAACTCAGCTGCCACACCCTAGATCAATCCTCTGGTTTCTTCAGATCTCTTTCTACTCCCTCCACCCTTTCCTGGGTGTCCACCCTGTTGCAGATCTTTGTGTCATCTGCAAAGAGACACATCTTCCTCCAGTTCCTCAGTAATGTCACTTATGAAAACATTGAAGAGGACAGGACCCAGTACCGAACCCTGCTGCATTCCACTGGTCAATCTCTCATCCCATGAGTGACTACAGTTTACCACCACCTCTGCCTATCCTTTAACCAGTTTGATACCCAGTTTTTGCCTTTTTCCCAGATCCCAGGTAGCTAAGTTTCTTTATCAGCCTCCTGTATGGTCAAGTGTCAAAGGCCTTACTGAAGTCCAGATTGGCCACATCTACTGCCTTCCCCAATGCACCTCCCTAGTCACCCATCAAAGAAATCTATAAAATTTGAGTGACATGACCTCCTCCTGAGAAACTATGCTGCCAATGGTCCTGCAGACCATTTGCCTCCAAGTATTCCATCAGCCCTCCTTCGGCAGGATCTCTATTAATTTTCCCACCATTAATGTGGAGACTGACTGGATGGTAATGTTAGCCTCCTCCCAGTTGCCCCTCTTGTGCACAGAAACCACATTAGCCCTACTCCAGCCCTCTGGAACTTCCCGTCTCCAATGAGGCGCTGAAGAGTGTTGCCAGATGGATGGCTAGCACCGTGCACCATTCTTTAATACCCTTGGTGAATCCATTGGCCCCATCGCCTTTTGTTTCCTTTAGTGCTTCAATCCCTTCAGACTCTGTCCTCGAAAATGGGCTTGTGTAGAATCCCACGGTGCCTGCTGATACATATTGGTCTTTCCTCCTCCTCTACTGAGGAGACTGATCAGAAGGGTTCCATGTGAAATGGGTGACTCAGAAAGAGAGCCCCAAAACAGCGACTACAAGAACGGTGAGGTACATGTTGGCGATTGCGAAATGGCGATAAATGCTTTTCTGTGGGGCTTTGCCCTCACACCTTAATAAAATAACCAACTTCAAGGTCGTAGCACCTCAGGGAGGAAAAGCATTTGTCGCTGTTTCAGCTTATCGCGGCATGTACCTCACCATTTCTGTAGTCACTGAATTGCCGTTGCTGTTTTTGGGCTCGCTCTTTTGGAGTTGCCTATATCACGGGCTACCAGTAGGGTTACTCATTTAAAATTTTAGCTTTTCTTGATCTTCTTCTGCACAATCCCCTCCCTGCTCTCCTGATCCCTCACTATCCTACCCTTGCTGTCCTCTTTTCACTTATATACCGGAAGAAAGTCTTATCCCTTTTTGACCTCTGCTATGATCCTTTCCTCTGTTTGGGCCTTAGCCTCACCCTCCTTCCTGCCTCCATTTGTTTATCTAGACATAACTCCCTGTCCCTCTGCCTGGGTCCTTTTGTACTACCTATAAACTGTTTTTTTATCTGTAACCACCTTAGCCCCTCCTTTGAGAACCATAGTGGCCTCTTCCTCCTCCTACCCTTGCTTACTTCCTTTAAACAGCTTACCATTGCCTTAGTTATTCCTCCTTGATCTTTTGCAATTGCACTTCCACCCTGTCCCCCAGCCATCCACCTTCAAACCTGAGCCATTCCTCTCTTCTCCCCTGCATCTTACCCTTCTGACCAGGCCTCTGCCTACAGAAGTGGCGCTGCCTGATAACCAGCCCCTTCCTAATCCCTCCCTCACTCTCCCAGACTGCCCACCCACTTAGCCTAATCCTCTTTGTTCTACTCTCCCAGACTCCTCTGGCTGTCTGCTGCCAGTCCACGCCCAACTGCTCCCAGCCCACTCTATTTTTTTCCCTCTTCTCACATCCCTCCCCAGATCTAGTAGGCCCCCTGGGTGCTACTGCAATGCAGCCACCCGCTACTGCTGCCACTTTCACTGAAGAAGGAAGCCTCAACCTTGCCCCCCAGGACTATGCCACCACCTGCAAGAAGCCATCTGGGCGCCTGTAGCATGCTGCCCACAGTGTCTGCCACTGCTCCCCGCTAGCTCATGGGGAAGCCCTGACTCGGCTACCCCAGACAAGGACTACTCAGTCTATTGTTCCCACCGCACTGTGCACTGGCCCCCACCTGCCTGCCTTATTGGAACTCATTCTTATATAACTCCCCATGATCACATGACTGGGCAAACTTACTAAGTGCCTGCTTTCCCATCTGCTCCTTATATGGACCTACCGCTAGAGGGATTCGGAAGAGTGAGCAATTTCACTTTGTATGAGTGGCACTACCTCCTCTTGAGTGACTTATCGCACGCTAGGTTGGAATGAACCATTATAAACAACCTGCAGACGAACCAGTAATGGAACCTACAACTACGCTCTTCGAAACCTGGGATTTTATTGTGCTTTGTCTCACCTCGCACTGATATCCCCACAGAGCCCCATGCTGCAAGCTGCTTCCAGCTGCCCTAACTCACCCCAAGGTGACTGTACTCAATCCATATTGCATGGCCACTTCTCCCGACACCTGGAAAAGTTCATACTCTACAAAAGGGCACCCGATGCATTGTCCCCAGGACCACAGGCCTAAATATCCTTCCTTCGTCTGACACATCCATGGATTTCTTCCCCACTACAGCTCCTCTAAAATGCTGATATCAGGGACAAGGCAACACTCAAGAAGCTACAAACTCTTTCTGAACCACATTACTGGCCTACTACTGCTACTACTAATGCTATTAGGTAACATACACCCCAACCTGGCCCTCCTCACTCTCCAGACTAGCCTGCAACAAAATCTTCAGGACTCACCCTTGCTGCCTTAAACATCTGCAGTCTGTTGCCCACACTGGACAATCTAAAAGTATGGGTTACCAAACACAACCCAAATATCCTCTCGATTGTGGAAACGTGGCTATCGCCCAAGGTACCGGACTCTGCCATTGTGCTGCCTGGATACACCCTTTTAGGCAGGACCATATCTCAAAGAAAGGAGGGGTTGTGTAGTCTATGTAATGGACACACTTCAAGGGCATATCCTTCCCTCCCCAACAGAAACACCAACCTGCAAATCCTACCCATCAAAATCCTGCTGGGAGCTCACGACAACGTGCTTACAATTCTCAAAGTCTACATCCCACCCAAAACAATAATTCCCAGTGCTAGTGACCTCATGAACTTATTGGCACCCCGCCTTAACTCTGAGATAATTTTTCTTGGGGATTTCAACATCAATTGGCCTTCGCACGCAGCTGCTACAGTGAGACACGCCTAGCTTACTCATCCACTTTTCCCAGATGGTGGCAACCCCAACAAGGGTCAGTTACAAACTGGTACTAGCACACTACTGGACTGGATCCTCTCAAACCGACCAGCCCACATCACCAACGCCACTGTCCTCCCTGACTCACTGAGTAATCATTCACCCGTTACCTGCACCTGGCAAAACAACTTCAGCAAGCCACCACCCAGAACCATAACCAGCCATGTACTCCTAAAAGGGCACCTACCACAACTCAAAGCAGACCTTCAAGGCCTAGACTGGTCTGACCTACATGAAACAAATGACATAGACATCGCACTCGGCCACTTCATCACAAAATTTAATGCCACTTGTGATAAACATGCCTCCCTGAAAACAAGAAAATCTAAAGCTCCCTGCAACCCCTAGATAATGCCAGAACTCCTGCTACAACTCAGTGCTCGAACCAACTCTGGATAAAGGCACATGCACATGGTACAGCTGCCAATATCCGACTATATAAAATCACTAGAAATAAGTGCACAAAGGCTATCCACCTAGCAAAATGCTCCTACTATAAGAAGCTCTCTCCAACTCCTGGAACTGCAGCAAATCCATCTGGGCCAACCTCAGTGATATTACTGGCAAGGATCCCAAACAGCCCCTCCATGCTCCTGGTCATTGATGTACCCACAGTGGATCCACTGCAAATGGCAAATGCCCTAAATACTGCCTTCACTGACCTAAGTGAGTGCCCAGTGGACTACTTAACCTCCAGTCCAGAAGCACCCAGTAGGTGATCAATCCTCATGGGGAACCATTTGCTTTTTACTTTAAAGAAGTCAGTACTCGAGGCTAGAAAGTACCTTAAGAAAGTGCTGGGCAAATCGAGGCACATTGAGACACCCTGGACCTTAAGTTTGTCACTATGTCACTTGAGGAAGTACTAAGCCCCTGACCCCATCATCAACCTATCCCTCTGCCACTCTCAGTTCCCCAGCTCTGGAAGTCGGCTTCTGTAACACCAGTTCACAAAAGTGGAGACCCGGTACTACAGAACAACTACAGACCAATTCCATACTCCGCCACTCTCCAAAGCACTCGAATGTATAGCGGTGGATCAGCTTGTGGAATACCTGAACATGCACCAACTCCTATGCCCAGAACAACATGGGTTCCAAGCAGGTCACAGTACTATCACAGCCCTGTATGAATTCACTGGTTATATCCACCAAGCCTGGATCAAGGACAGCTAGTGGGGCTCCTTCATGCTAGGTAGGGACCGAGGGTAGGTTTTATCTTGGTCAACCCGGCCTGTTACAAATGTGCTGCTAGGACCCACTTATCCAGTTCTTGTGATAAACTCGTGCAATAACTGGGCGGGTAAAATAGGTCACATTACATTGCATGTGCCAGTCACACCAGGTGTGACTTGTGAGGAGTTTGGTCATATCTTTGCAGAATGCCCTCGGCAGCAAAAATAAGGCCACCTGTATCAGTCCAGAGTTGCTGATCCAGCAGGCAGAGGACACTGCTTCTGTGCAAGAACCCAAACCTTCCAAACCTACTATCCTGCTCCCTCAAACCCATCAATCCCAGTTACTCCCATACCAGAAGAAAAATCCGCCCCCTCCCTCCCCTCAGCAAGGACTTACTTCCAGCATCTCATCGAACCCTTGACCCTGGTCCCGTGTGTTATGAGGATCCTGAGGAACCTGAAATCAAACCAGTTAAACCCCTGCCCCTTCTACTCTACCTAGGAGACGCATCTTCTCAAAACAGAAACCAAAATCCCTCCACCCCCAGTAAACTTTGAATCTGAAAACTCCTATGCTGCTTTAACTAAGCACTGAGGGAATCAGATGGAACAAGGAGACTGTGACCCACAACCACCCACCACTGACCATACCTACCAAGACCGGGAATAGTGGAATATGGGGGGACGCTAAACTACAAATACCCTAATTCTGATTTCTTTAAAGGTTGGCTCATTAAACGTTCACAGCATACTGAATGCTGTGAAACAGCAGATGGTGTTTAATTACATACATGAAGCTAAAGTAGATATATGCTTTATCCAGGAACCCTAGATGACTTCCAGTGACCAAGTTCGATTCTATAAGGAGAAATGGTGGTGGGGACCTTCATATTGGTCCTTTGGGTCGGAGAGTGCAGATGGGTGGGTATTCTGTTTAATTCCTATGACTTCATACTAATCAAACTTATTGACTTGATCCCAGGGAGGGTCTTAATAATGGATGGTTCTGTGAAAAGATTTAGACTGTTGATTCATTAATGTTTATGGCCCACAAACCAAAGCAGATAGAGTGATACTCTTAAACACCATATAACCATATTTGGTCACATCCTATAAAATATGTTTTGTTGAGACTTCAATTGTGATGTACAGAAAGGGGAAAGACTCAACCAGTGGGGAAAAATGTACTGCACTCTAATGCCTTATCCAGAATAATAGATACAGCAGACATTAAATTGTAGTGTACACCTCAAAACAGGGCCCAGGTTCACCTATAAATGGAGTAAATATATCACTACTATAGACCACATTTTTATTTGTAAAAATCTGCCTAAATTCATATTTCACATAACACCTGTTGAGTTTTCTGACCATCTGGCTCTTATACTTGAATTTACAGACCCTATAGTGGAACTAAAACGTGCAAATAGGTGGAGATTAAATCTTCAGTGCTAACAGACCCCAAATTGAGAACTGGCCTGTTAGAGTTGATTTAAGCTAGGACCTCTGTCAGTTTTTATATACAGACTTGGGGAATGGTGGGAAGACAATAAAGCTGATTTTAAGTATTGGCTGATTAAATACGGAAATGGAAAGAAAATGATAAATTCCTTTAATACTTACAACTCTGGAAACAGCTGCAAAAACTATGTACTCTGGCTCATTCCTCCAGATATGATTATTCTCACCAAATAAATGTAATAAATGAAGAGATGAAGCTATTTCAATATGACAGGGCAAATACTATAAAAGCTATGCTACAAAATGGGACTCAGAAACCCCCATAGGTGGCCCCTTTGAAGCATGTAAGAAAATAAAATAATCTATGAACACAGAGGTTTTACTTGATCAAAATGGAGGACAGCCTCCACAACAGAGGGTATTCATAAGGTTATTGAGGAATTTATTAATTCCTATATCCCATCTAAGGCCCCTTCAGAAAATGAAATTAAAACTTTCCTACAGGATATAAATATTCCTAAATTGCCTGAAGAAACATATGACATGCAAAACCACATAAATATAATGGAAATAGAAATGGCAATAAAATCTCTTAGAAACGGACCTCTCCTGGGTCTGATTGGCTCCCCAAAGAATTTTATAACACTTTCCTGAGGGAATTGTCTGAATGTCTCGTACTTGTTTTTCAATATTTTTGTACACAAAATGTTATAAGGCCCTCCTTTTCAGAAGGCTTACTCATTTTCTTATTCAAATCAGGAGATAGGACTAGAATCCAAAATTGGAGACCTATTATTATACTTAATACTGACTATAAAATATTAACCCACATCATGAATAATAGGTTAAAGCGATATGCTAGTTTGGTCATCTCCCACACCAATATTAGGATTACCTAATAGAAAAATCCAGCATGCCTTAATGATTATCACGAGATTTAATTGACCACCTCACATTAACTGGACAATCAGGATGCATAGTTTCTTAGATCAGAAAAGCTTTTGACAGGGTTTATCATCCTTATTTGTTTGCCACACTGGCAGCATATGATATACCCCCTGTAACATTAAGAGACCTAAACTACTCTACAGCTTTGCAGTGGTCCATCCTATAATTAAACGACAAATCACAGAAGGGTTTCATATTACCACAGGGGTTAGACAGGGTTGCCCTTAAGCCCCCTTCTGTATATATTTCGCATTGGATCCCTTCCTTAGAAAATGGACTGAGCACCCAAGATGGATTGGGATTCAAGGGACAGGGATAAGAGACCCTCTTAGAATTCAAGCCTATGAGGATGATATTTGTTTATTTTCTCTGACCACCAGCAGTTATCCTCTTTCCTACAAAACATGACCGAATACATATTTTTCAAACTCTAAACTTAACATTGATAAATGTCAAGGCTTGTTTATAGGCTCTGGACACCCTAACTCCACGCAAACAGAAGGTATCAAGTTTTCCTTAGAACCCCTTAAAATACTAGGAATCCTGTTTGGGTCCCTGAATATGCCCCTAGGAAACTGGAATAAAGCTATGCAAAAGGTAGAGCCAAGGATCCAAAGATGGAGGCATTGGAAAATGTCAAAATTAAAAGGATCCAAATCCTAAAACAGTTTATTATCCCCAGTATGCAATATGTTGCCATGTTATTCTCCACCCACTGTAATGGACACAAGGATATATAGCCTATTTTTCCAAATGTTTGGGGCAACAACTTAAACCCCATAAAAAGAAGTTACACCTACCTTCCCAAAGAGAAAGGGGACTGGGCATGATTGATCCAATTGTACTTTTTCACACTCTTTTTACACAGATGGTTAAAAGTGGCCTAGTATCTCCTGAAGCTACTCATCACAAATGGATTACATTAAATTTCAATAGATATTTTCAGGCATGGAATATTGTTCCCCAAGAATAACTAGCCATCTCCACATTACAAAGTACTTTAAATCAGCGGCTCAGAAGAGTTATAAATGGGGCCTATCAAAACTTCATATACAACAGTGAATAGGGCCAAAACTTTACCACATACAAATGGGGCTTGTATATCCTGGAGAACCCAGTTTCAAAAACTGTCCTCCCAACAATAATCCTTTAGTACTGAAACAGCTGACAACAGAATCCCACCCCCAGATGTGGGAAACCTTATGGCTATCAGTCTATGGGAAATTGAATATTAGGGAATCTAAGCATAAAGTGTTGGAAGAAAGAACTGTCCTTAGCCCACTTGCATAAATCAGGAAGAAACAATGGAGCACTTTTTGCACTGCTCATATTCAAAACTATTATGGGACTTCCTAGCAGTAAAGTGGAATATAGGGTGGCTTAGACAGCTGACATACAACATTTTAGTATTGAGACATTTCACCCAAGGCCTGCCTCAGTACCATCAGGACACTTGAACTGTCTTTATGCTTTGCTTAAAATTCTATTTGTGGCAAGTTAGGTGCCAGTGGGTCATATATCAACGGAATATGTCTTATAATGTTGTATGCACCTTGACCCAACAAGCCATGGGGAAAGTCTATATTAAAGATGTAGCATTACACTCTTCCCTAGAAGTAAAAAGGTGATGGAGAGAATTCTCTATCTTTATAAAATTCAAATAAAGGACAAAAGGGAAAACAAGAAATAAACATTTGGTTTCAAACATGTGAATAAACATATGGGAACCACTAGTGGTGTTTAATATAAGGTGATTTTTTTAATTTTCTGTTTTATAGTAGTTAAATTGTTAATATAAAATTTTCTGTGTTTTTTACTTTTGTTGTTATGGAAACCTGTGATCTATGTATGTATGATGTTATTTTTCAATAAAAACTCCCTACTCTTCGTTAGGGGCACTGCGACTGGTACGGAATGGCCAGTCCCTCTGAATCCTTGAAGAGAATGGATATTGATGGGGCCGAGGAGCCGGTTTCCTCCCCGCCTCTATACCATTAGAGACCTCACCTGGATTGGATTTAGGCAACGAGGAGGCTTTTGTGTTGGCGAAGAAGAATTTGGAAACCAGACTCACCAATGCAAGGATGTACAAATGGAGTGGGGCCAGTGATGCAGCACAGTATGTCCACAGCAGAAGAAATTGAGCGTAATGAAATGAGAGGAACGACAGTACCCGGAGTGAAGACATGCACTAGAGCAGGCTTTGCTGCTAAGGAAGTACAGGGATGGAAACAGGGATTGATGAGGTAGTTCATCCTCAGGAAATATCCATGAGGAAATGCTTATGGAGGATCTAATGAGCAGCAAGTGACTGGGTAGCTGGATCAGGAGCATCTGCAGGACAAAGTGAGTTTCTGATGATACAGGTACATTTTTTCAATATTGTACATGAATCAGATGGGAGTGAGAATACGATGTTAGAGAATGTGAATATGGAAGTAGGCAGTGGTGATGGCAATCAGGTGGAGGGACATAAAGGGCTTGAAGAGATTTTAACCATGCCTGTAGAGACTGTGTCTATTTTAGATCGAAAGCAGATCAGATTTACGATTGGGATCAACTCAGGTGGTGTTGTAAAAAGATAACTACCTAAAGACATGATTACCAAAGGGAAGAAAGGGCGAGTCATGCCTAAAGAAGGAGTTACTGGTAGCCAGACAAGTCTGTTAAGGCAGGCCCTTCCACAAAGCCACCAACAGTTACCCCGGAATGGGTGACGCCTGCTTTATTGAATGCAGATTGGACTAAAATCTAGACAGGGTGGGTTGGGATGCTAATCTCCCCACAACCTTTGGAGGCACCAATGGGGTATGATAGACAATGCACAGATAACAGTGATTCAGAAGGAAGCAAGGATGTGGTGTCTCAAATTACCACAGGTCAAAATGTAATGAGGATGAACAGCCTTTGATGCATGAAGGACAAAATGAAGTAATGAATGTGATTAGTGTCTTGAAGAGGGCACAAAACACTCAGTGGTGCAGAATATAGAAGAGGAGGCTCCTGCAGGATAATCCCCACCCCACCATCTCCTAAATCATCTAGAGACACTTCCAGTACAAGAAAGTTGCTGGACAAGAGAGAGGAAAGGGGTTTACCTGTTAGGGCTAATGAAGGACAACAGACTCATAGAACAGTTTGGGAATCTAATGTTAGAGAGTGTTTATTCCCAGACAATCGAAGAAATGCAGCTGAACCTGCAAAAGATGCAATGCTGTGCATCTTAGATACAGAGGGACATGGAGGATATACCAGATTGGCAATTTGTGGGTAGGGCACTACCAAGAATAGCATGAAGTATTCTGCGTATGAGATATACACCTTGATCCATATGCCATATAGACATTAGTTTCAAACATCCAGCTGGCTTAGAACGGTTTTGGAAGCAGTACCAGACTCAAAACTCGGCATTAGGGAAGCCCTTTTCAGCAATACCATTGATCGCTTCCATGTACAAAAAATAACAATCTTATTTCACAATGAGGGTGTCAATGTGCTGACATCACATATTGGTTGAATCAACATTGCACTGTGAATGGGTATCCTGAAGCCATCTTGGATGACGAGAACCTGTGGACAGGAGGGTGGCACTATAAGATTACTCTGAAACAGGACAATGGCATAACAAAACATCTTCCAAACTGTTTTTTTTAGGTAGAGATAGAGGAGTTTTGTTCTATCCAGGTCAGCCTAGGGGCATGTTACAGGTGTGGGATGTCGGGCATTTGAGCAATGTCTGTGAAAACAGATGTGGCTGTGTGGGAAATAGGCCCATCTGGAAATCTGGACACTCATTTCAGAATTGTGCTTTGGCATCACATAATAGCTTAGACCTGACACTACGAGCGGAACAAGATGTGTACATGGCTACTGCACAAAAAGAAAACAATAAGGAGCCAAGAACTTATGTCTCAAATATCACCAGCCGAACCACTCCCCCAAAGGATTTCTTCATCTAGGAGAGCAGTGAGATTGGACGAAGGGCTCAAGATAACCAATAGGAACTGGTTCCTGTTATTCCAACAGGGCCACCCAGTGATAGTCAAGACATGTTTTGAAGTTGTGGGAGATGAGGTGACCTTTGGGTCAAGTGCTAAGGGGCAGGATGATATTCCTGTTGCACAGGGTGGTATAGCCACTCCTGAATTTCAGTTAACAATGTAAAAGTATTACCGTTGGAAACATCTGATCATTTAGGTGTGAAAGTGGAAATAGGACTCACTCATAAAATAACTCTTGGTAGAGGATTCTTGAAATGTAATACAACTATATTACAGATTGACAATTATGTAGTTAAAATCCAGAATCTGATAGATATTAGACTGGATACAGTATTTTTGTATGATAGCTATGTTGAATGGCGGGAGGACACTAAGAGGACTTGAAGGATTTTTAAATTGTGCTCACCAGTTGGATAGCAAAACGAAATACATACAGTACTTAGGACATAGATCTCATTACCTAAAAATTATTAATCGGTTGAGGCACACTGGGAAAAATTTGAATTTACAATTGCAAAATATAAAGGACAAAATGTATGACTGTCAGAAAGAGAGGAAGAGGAGTTTAGCAATCAGCCAGCAATTTAAAACAAGAGGGACTAAGGAACAGGTGAATCCATATAATGAAGAAGGAAAGCCTTCAAAAACATGTTTTTTACATCTCTAATTAAAGAATAAGGGTTGAAAGTAGATGCCAGCGTAACTATACAGCAAGTTATTCAGAAACACTTGTGTGACACATTTCAAAGGGAGGGAAAGAGACAGGTTAGGCTATTTCAAGGGCCTCTAGACATGCCCCAACTCACAGAAGAAGAAAAGGAGGGTTTAGGTCAGGATATTACGGTAGAAGAAATAAAACAAGTCATTCATAAATTACCTTCACGCATCACCCTTGGGGAGGATGGGATACCCAATGATTTTTATTTAAAAATTTGTCGATGTTTTAGCTTCCATACTCCAGAAGGTATACACAGTGATTCAAGCAGAAGGTAGGATAGAGAAAAGTATGAAGGAAGGGATAATGATTTTTATACAGAAAAGATGATCCATAAATAATTAAAAACTGAGGCCTTTTGCCTGCTTAATACAGACTATAAAATACTAAGATATTGACTGTTAGATTGGCTAGAGTAGCAAAATCAGTTATACTAGAGTAACAAACATGTGTAGTGCCAGGAGGACTATTAACCAGAATGTATTATTTATCAGAGAGATAGCTGAACAAGTGTTATTGATGGAGCTAAAAGGATACATTTTAATGATTGATCAAGAATTGGCTTTTGATTCTGTAAGGCAAGAATATATCTGGTAAGTATTACGGGCATATGGGGTACCTGTAGATATGATCAAATTATTGGTTTTACTATATGAGGAAGCACAGGTAACACCACTGATTAATGGGCATTTGGGAATCCTACATATCTGAAGAGTGGAGTTAGCAGGGGTGTCCTATGAGTCCCCTCCTATATGTCTTTGGTCTAGATCCTATTATGAGGGTGATAGGGGAAAAAACACAGAAATTGAGCCTATTAAAATAAAGATGGAAGAAGTTATAATGTCTCAGCCTCTGCAGATGATTTTTCTATCATGGTAGTGAACTTGGAGTCAGGACAAAATACTCTAAGGTTATTAGAAGCAGTGGCCAAGGAAACAGGTATTAGAATAAATTATGCAAAAAGTGTAGTTCTTGTAGGGACAGCCCCAATAGATACGGAATTTGATATTCCAATTACAAAAATATGACTAAAATATTAAGATTGTATTTCGATCACAGGAGGCTGAGCAGAGGAATTGGGATTTAGCATTTCAAGCAGCACATCAAAAGGTAGAGCAATGGAAGTCATGGAAAATGACAAGGAAAAACTTTTTTTTTTTTTAATTTATTGTACTTTTTCCCCACTGCCATCAGCCCAGTACCTCTGCCTGGTCATGGACCTTGGCCTTCACCTCCAGTTAGGACTGCGACCTCAGATACCCCTGGCTTGCCCCCAGTGTGGGTTGTGATACCAACCCCATTAACAGTGCTGCACGATGGGGATTAGGTCCGAGGGTCTGTCCTGGAGGATAATCAAGGCTGAGGCAGGCGCCATGGAGGGCGGATGGCAGGAATCATTTTGGTGTGTGTTTTTGGGGGCGGGACATGCAATGATGTCCTGCATCCGCCCACCCCTGAATCATTCAAATGCCATTTGCTGCAGTACCCCCGCCTCCGCTAGGGGGCCAATGAGCCGGACATTCTCCCCTTCCTCCCAGAGCAGGAGAGCAGTCCTTTGGATGTCCGTCCTTCTACCCTGGCTGGCTCTCCGACAACCCAGATCCGTCTCCGGAACCAAAGTCATGAGTGTACGTAAGCTGAAATCCAACACGTGGCGCCGACAGGCTGGCCCCAAAATGTTTTTTTTTTTTTTTTTTTAAAGGCTTATATTGCACCCCTATTCTTATATGTCTCATATATATCCACTACCACATGACATGCACACTAAAGTAATGAGTCTATTTTTCTCCTTTATGGGGAGTCAGTTGAATCCGATTAAGAAAGTCCATATGTATAGAGCCTGGAAAGACGGGGAGTACACATGCTTCAACCATTAGTATATCTATTTTCTATACTAACATCAGGCCTCTATTATTAGGGAAGCAAGCAATAGGTAACAATTGTATGCAACATTGGAGTGAGGGATTTTTAGACTTTGAGCTAAGGGAAGTGGCATGTGTTGAAAAACTGCTACCAAAACATGTACAGACTACAATAAAATATATTAGGATGTGGAAAATTGAGCTGAAATGGTTAATGGATGTCAACAGAGAACAATTCTATACTACTACAGTGGATAAATGTTATTTTGAGGAGCCAGTTTTCAAAGTTGGGAAATGATTAATTGTGTGACCTTATTAGAAAGCATTACAGAACCTAGGATACCTCTGAAAATGTAGGATGTAGTATGGCTCTGTGCACATGAGAAATGAAACACCAGAGGGAATCAGAAAAATAAAACTCTTGCAGAGATCTTGTTTGGAAGGAGGCTGTCAAGATCAAGTGGAAACATTACGCCATTTATTTTTGGATGCATATGTATACAAAGTCTATGGAATGATATAGCAGGGTTATGGCATGAAGATATTTTCAGTACTATTACATATGAAATGTTAGTTTTAGGATGGCCAACAGACTACTGGAGGAAGTGGAAAAGAGTACTGTATGTATGATTTGTGCATGCTTAAAGTGGGTCATATGGCAAAATAGATGTCAAAGGGTTTTGCAGAATAGGGATGTGCAGATCCAAGATGTACTATTTAAGATACAAGCAGAGCTTGACAAAATATATGAATATGAGAAAACAGCGTTAGGGGAGGTGGTATGCTAGTCCCTATGGGAAGGAATAGCTTGGGTGGGTTAGAGAAGGGGTATTGGTGGACTAAGAAGTTTGATGTAGTAATTTTTGTTTGTTTTGTTTCACAATAGAAAATCATCTGATTTGGGGCTTTGATTCATGGGGAGGAAGTAAGAGTGTTTTTTTTTGTATAGATGATTGGGTAAGTAGTTTTAATATGGTTGAGGGGAGGTGAGAAGTTGGGTATATAGAGGTGGTGACTGGGTATGTTTTGAGTTATTGGTTTTAACTGTTTATGTTCCTTATGTATTTTATGATTTCAGCACTGTATAATGTAGGTGTACTTTTCATTCTTGTTTTTGAATCTCAGTAAAATTTCCCCTCTTTTCAAGAAGTGCCATGGGATCTTAACATCCACCTGAACTACCACCAGAAGAGGCAGATGGGACCTCTATTTAATGTCTCATCTGAAAGACGGCACCTCAGGAGTGCAGCACTCCCTCATGCTGCACTACATGTCAGCATTGGGATTTTAACCCAAGTGTCTGGTGTAGGGATAGAACTCACAGCCTTCTGATCTCCAGCCTCCTCCTTATCCCTATGCCCTCTACTCCTAGGGAATTTATTTCTCCTGGGCTCCTCATCTCTGTTGCTCCATTTTCTGGGGGCATTCACTGTCTTCCTTGTTTTTTCTGCCTCCCGCCTTAGCTAGTTTAAATGCCCATCAAGTAGTATTTAAACTTTCCACCCAGGACTGCTGTTCCTCCTGGAGTGATGGAGGCCATCTGCTTTGAACAGGACTATATCCCCTAGGTAGGACCCCAGTCCAGATGCAGCTAAACCCTCCCCCACCATACATCAACCCATTATCAAAGACCCTGGTGCTGTGTTCCTTATCCTCCTCCCAACCATATAGAGGTAGTACCTCATTAAAGGCCACCATGCCAGCTACCTGCTTCAGGCTCCTCCCCAGTTCCCATAAGCTATCCTGCACCACCCCTACTGCATCCCTTGCCAGGTCATTAGTCCACATATAGACAATGACATCCAGCTCCCTCTCCTGTCCCGCCTCCCTAGCAATCCTAAGGATATATTTTCCATCCTTCTGTTCAGAGACACAAGGTAAGCACCTCACCTTCCTCTTTGCCTTGAATCCTGCTCCCAAATCTATCCCTTAATGACTGAGTCCCCTACCAGAAGTTGCTTCCTCTTCTGCTGGAGTCCTCTGCCACCTACCTTGGGGCCTCCCCTATGGAGGACCCTCACATCCTCCCTTCCACTACCCAAGGTGCCTCCTTTGGCAGTCCAGTCCTGCCAGAGTGGCAACAGTGTGTGTAGTGCCACCAGCTGAGGAATAGTGCCTCGACCCACCACCCCCACCCCACCACAGTCCAGCTGGCTCTACTCCTTGGCACCCTCTGAGACAACAGTGGTGGAGCTGTAGCCCCAGGGTGGGGAATAGGTCCCCTGAATCCTAGCCAACCTATTTTGAAGTCTAGTGGCCTCCTCCCAGACCAGAGAGGCACACATAGATAGGGCAGCACCACAGACCCAAAAGGTCTCCCTGAAAACTGCCACCCACAGCCACTGCATTGCACTACTCCCAACATGCCAAGAACTTGTGCCCTTACCCCAGATAAGGCATTTCTAGGTTTCCTTTTTTGTTTGGTAAATCTCTTTGTTACTATATCCTAGATAGGGTTTGCTTTAGGTTTACTCCTTTTGCCCTTAATAAAACTTGTCTAACTTTTCCTTTTTGTTTAGCTTCTTTCTTTGTCACTGACCCTAGATAGGGTTTTTAAGTTTATTTTTTCCTTCCCTGTTTACGTTACACTAGATAGGGTGATATATTAATAACTGCTTTAACAAGTGCTTAACACAGGTGGTAGCAAGTATGCAGGTAGTCTACCCTACCTTACAGGATAAGTCCTGGAATGTATACAGGGGCATAAACAGTAGGTCACCGGGGACCAGAGGTGACCAGTTTAGTAATAACGTGGTATGCCAGGCTCATCAACAGGCTGAAAGAGAGCCACATCTACCAGGTAAGGAAGGAAAACAAAAAGTAAAAACAAAAAGCACATGTTTGTAGAACAGTATGCTTTTTTTAAATGTCAAGTTTATTGCAATAAAAGGCACATACAGTACATTGCATATCAATCACATGTAACCCCTTGTTCCCCGGGTTACAAGAATCCAATTAGAGTTAGTGGTAGACAGGAAGGCAGCTAGTGATTTGCCAGCAAATGGATTTCACTCTGTCTCTCGTTGTTGTCAGCCTCAGCTGAGAGCTGGAGAGGTGATGTCATTTTAGAACTCTTTAGCTGCATACCCCACACAGCCAGTTGCTGTGAGTGGGGAACTTAGAGTTCTGTAGTCAGTTGGTGGCTGGAGTCTGCAGTTCCAGCAGCAGCTCTGATATAGAGCTGCAGTGTTCCTGTTTGTTTCCTTTCTCACCCTAGTGGAGTACAACATCTTCCAGCTTTAAGTGGTGGAAACCGTCTCCAGGGATTTTCCAGTGTTTCATTCTAGGAGGGATGGAGCAGGCTGCCAGAATGTTAGGCAATCCCTGATCCTACCAGGACATTGGTGAAGCTGCCTTGTGTGACAACTTCTGTGAGGATGTTGTTTTGTTGAGACTGCCCAGGAGTACCTGCATTTCTTGGGTGAATTCTCTGACAAAGGGACCCTGTTACTTAAAACAGTTTAAGTGTTGGCTGTCCTCAGTGGAGTACAGTATGTGGTCATCCATGTGAACAGAACTTTTACCTTTGACACCCCCATGGTGTTCTTTGCTGATGTTAAGTGTGATATACATTTTGCAAAAGCATCAACAGTAACTTTTGGTACAGTGTGAGGTGTATTTTCCAGAGGGATGGCTGAGTATGAACTTGAAACACAAGGTGGGATACCCCAATCTGGAGTGACTAGTTTAGCACTCTGGGTTCTGAAGGGCACCTGTCTCTTCTGTCAGTGCATGTGGCCAATGCCTGAAGAAAGTTCTACCCCTGTGAGTCGGTTTTTCTCCAGTTTTACCCCCAGTGAGTGGGTTTTCTCCAGTTTTATCCCAGTGAGTGGGTTCTCCAGTTTTGCCCCAGTGAGTGGGTTTTCCAGTTTACCCCTTGTATGTGGGTTCTGCAAGTCTTGAGCTTCTTGTGCTCCATTGTGGTTGTGTGCCACAACTTATCCTATGCAATATGGGAAGTGTCCAAGTACCGCCGTGGTGTGCCTAGTCAAGGGAAATTGTTTGTGTGTGTTCTACAGGTGGCTAGTGCACAATTTCTACAGTCATCCTGTGCTATATGGGAGGTTTTGAGTTCTGTACTCAGATATCTGCATTTACCATGTGTGTAACCCTTGGGGTCCATCTTCGCTTTATGTGTTCCTACTTTGTTACAGAATAAAGCCTTATTCTAGAATCCCAATCTGGTATGGACATGTATATTATTGCTTCCTGTGTGTGTAGTTGCTTGGGTACCCCTGTCCAGAAGTGCAAACCTAGCATAGCCCTGAGCAAATGTTTTCTCCCGGGACTTGGGTTGTGGCCATGGTATTGGTCCCACCAGGGTGTGTGTGCCATGTGGTGGCCACACTTGGTTTGTGTTTTATAATGTCTACTCCATCTGCATATCCCACCTTGTCTATGGCGGCACAATGTAACCCCACCCTCTCTTTTCCCTAGACTATGGGAGATGTGTCTGCTAGTTAAATAAGGGGCCAGTGGGGCTTACACACATGGCACATCTCAAATGGCTATTCATACTATTTGCCCATGGACATATTTTGGAGGCAGAAACCATGTTTCTTATTGCTAAGTTCATGTAATTCTTTACTATAAATTGTACAAGAGTTATGCCTCTTACTCATACCTTTGTCCAGTGTTTTGTCAGTTGATCGGAATACTTCATGAAACATTGGGCCCTATTCAAATGCGGTCAACAGCATTGTGCACAGAATAGTGCAGCATGCTAATTAGCAGAGCACTGCATGTATGAATGAGCTGAGCGACAGGACACAGAGGGTGGTGGTGAATGGAGTTCAATCCGAAGAGAGGAGGGTGACCAGCAGGGTCCTGTAGGGCTCAGTGCATGGACCAGTCCTCTTTAATGTCTTCTAAAGCAACATTGCAGAAGGTCTGGAAGGGAAGGTGTGTCTTTTGCAGATGACACAAAGATTTGCAACAGGATTGACACTCCAGGAGTGGTAGAGAAAATGTGAAGGGACCTAAGCAAGCTTGAGGATTGGTCAAGGGTGTGGCAGCTAAGATTCAATGCAAAGAAGTACAAGATCATGCACTTGGGGCACAGAAATGCGGGGAGGAGCACATCATGGAAGGGGGGTACTGATGGCCACATAACAGGAAAGAGACCTGTGAGTAATCATATCTGATGATCTAAAGGTTATCAAACAATGTGAGAAGGCTGTGAAGAAAGCCAGTGGAATGCTGGGGTGCAGAGGAGAGGTATCTCCAGCAGAAGGAAGGAGGTGGTGATGCCACTGTATAGAACATTGGTGAGACCTCATCTAGAGTACTGTGTCCAGTTCTGCAGGCCACATCTCCAGAAGGACATAGACAGAGTAGAAGTCGTTCAAAGATGGGCAACAAAATGGTGCAGGGGCTGCACCAAAAGTCATATGACAGGAGACTGAAGGATCTCAATATGTATTCCCTGGAGGAGAGGAGAGAGGGGATATGATACATACATGTGATAATAATATATAACTGTGTGAGAGGGAGATTTTGTGGACGTTAGGAGGGAGATTGGCCTTTTAAGAGGCAGAATGTGTAAATGCACCAAATTGGCCATTAAGTAATGTAAAAATATATATATATATATATATACTGTGTATATATATATATATATATATATGTATTACAGTGGCGTGGTCACGCCACTATAGTTAGGGTTCAGCAGTCACTTACATACTAAAGTCAAAAGTTTGGGCATTAATAACTTTGGATCCATTCAATGGATTTGCCTGAAATTTGAAATGTGTGGTGGGGCATGGTAGATCTCTTGAACTGCCAGATTGTGTTTTGGTCGGACTTACAGACTTTGCATATGAAAACACTGAAAAATGCAAAATTATCCATTTTTGAGGCAGCTGGATTTTGGACATGGGTCTGCATAGCTCATGTGGTGTGTTGCTGTGCAACATGGCTTGTTTGAAAGAGCTTCACTGGCGAACATGCCACTTTTCATTTGATGAAAAATATTGAAGCATTCAAAAGTTATAGCACTTTTAAGTTCCCATTATAACTCAATGGGAAAATCCATATGGTTATTTTACGAACAAAGAATGGGGTTTTGGCCATCTGGTCCCTCTTCACGATCAAAGAATTTACAGGCTCACAATCAAAGATTCTTTGATCCCGAGGGAGGGACTAGATGGCCAGATTTGAGGGACCAGATAGCCCAATTTTAACAACTTTAAAATCAAATATCTCAGAAACGGTTTGGTCTTTTAACTTGAAATTTGGAGAGTGTTGAGGTATGTCCTGTAGATGTGAATTATGGTGCTCAGGTGTCAGAAAATACATTCATTGCAGAGATATGGCGAAGCACAGTTTACATTTGTGGACAACGTTTTGCATTGTGGTAGTAGCTTGAAATTTATAGGGTAGCTAGCCTTACTGCCATGGATGTACTTTTCAGTCATTAGGTGTGTAAAATGTAAACAGGTGCGAATTCTGGCCTCGACCAATGAAAATCTCAAACTGTAAAATGTTATATCTCAGACAAGGTTTGGTCTTTAAATTGAAATTTGCAGGGTATTGAGGGATGTCATGTACATGTGAATTATGGTATTCAGGTGTTGGAAAATTAGGGTTGCTACAGAGATATTGCGTGATGTACTTTACATTTTGTGTATAGAGTTTTGCATTGTGGTAGGCACTTTAATGTTAAACCTCACATTTTGCACATTAATAACATTGCCACCATTCAACATATTTGCACAAGGTTTGGAATGCATAGTCTGGTGTGGCACCTAGGTGATCTAGCCATTGGAAAAAGACTTGACATTGTAGAGTCAGCCTGCAGTGGAATTTTGTTTGTCGTTACACGGTTCATGAGATATTGTGAAAGTACTGTCACAAGGGTTGAAAGAGTGCCTGTCCAGTGCTTTTTGGTGCCCATAGCTGGAAACGATGTGAGATATGGGTACGGTCTTTGCAACGTTGTGTGACGTATTTACTGTCACGAATACAATGATGCTAGAATTTTTTCTAGCTCTTACGGTTCCCAAGATATGTACAAATTACTGTTACAAGGGGTTGGTGCCCTATAGTGCTGCTGCATGGCTCCGTAGCTTTGCATTAGTGAGGCGTGGGCCCAGATGCATATTGTTATGCAAAATTGGCAACTTGGTGGGAGCTGGGCTCTGCACTCCCACCAATACGTGTTTTACTACTGATATTACATTTTTTCAAAAAGTAAGGAAATTATATGCAAAAACTGTGTTAGTGCTTCATTTAGGGTTAAAGCAAAAAGTCAGGAAATTAGACATTAGGGTTGAACCCCAACATCCTCACACACACCACCCCAATCCTCCGCAGTCTGACAGATGCCTTGGTGTGTCATTTGGGTCATGAGGCCTAAATCTTCCCCATTCTCCTTTACTGTAGCATGTCAGCATGCTCAGTTGTGGAATATATTATAGGGGTGCGGTCACACCCTATATTCACGTTATGAAGCCTTTTCTATGTTAAACGAAGTTTTGATCTAATAACTTTGGACCCTTTCAATGGATTTGCATGAAATTTGGTATGCCTGGTGGGGCATGGTAGATCTCGTGATTTGCCAAGATTCATTTCGGTTGGACTTACAGTTTTGCACACCAAAATGCGGAAAATGCACTTTTCGCCAGTTATGTGGGCAGCTTTTTGATTTTGTCCATGGCGCTATGCAGCCGCGTGTGCCATGCTGCTTCCAACTTTGCCCAGCTGAAAGAGCTTAGGTCAAGGAATATGCCACTTTTCATTTGGTGAAAAATATTAACCCATTCAAAGTTATTGAAGTTTTAATTTCCCATTATAATTTAATGAAGATTCTATGGTTATTTTGTGAAAGAAGAGTGGAGTTTTGGCATCTAGTCCCACCTCATGATCAAAGAATTTGCAGGCTTGTGATCAAAGAATCTTAGATCACGAGGAATTCTTTGATCATGATGCCACATCTTTCATCATATTTTCAGAGCGCCTTTTTGCATTAAGCGCTCATAATGCAGACAGTCAGCGACTGGCCGTGGAGGTGAGAGGTGGGCTGTGCCAGTCGCCGGCTGGGAAGGGTGGGGTGCTGGGTGGGCTGGCATGGCTGGGTGGGGGTGGGGGCCACTAGACTACCAGGACATGGAACATCCTTATTTATTTTATTATGATGGGGGGCCCACTAGACTACCGAGGATATGAATAATAATGAAATACAGATTGGGGGCCACTAGACTACCAGGAATATGAAAAGAAATATAAATAAACACACATGGGGGCCCACTAGACTACCATGGATAAAAAGAGACATATTAATAAAATACTCATTGAGGGCCACTAGACTACCAGGGATACAGGGATCATTATGTACATTATTATGATGGGGAGGGGCCGCTAGACTACCAGGGATAATGAAAAGTAATGTTTTTTATTCAGATGGGCAGAACGAGCTCTGAGCAAAACCCACCCTTATATAACTTTGTAGGGCACCCTGGGCTACAAAAACTATTTTGAATTTGGCTATCTCATCCCTCGCTCTTTGTTTGCCAGCGAGCAATTTCTTTGATTGCAAGCCTGCAAATTCTTTGATCACGAGATTCTTTGATTGCAATCGGCATCGAGAGTGAGGGATGAGATGGCCAGATAAAAAAATCTATTTTCTCAACTCAGGGCATCCTAGGAAGACAAATGAGGTGAGTTTTACTCAGAGGGCTTCATTCTGATGAACCATTGTGATGGTTTACTGCAATTCTTTGAATTTTGTAAATTACACAAGTTTTTATTCTTTGGTCATGACCCTGCAAATTCTTTGATCGCGAGATTCTTTGATCACGATCGTGCATCGTGAGGGAGGATGAGATGGCCGCATTAAAAATCTATTTTCTCAGCCCAGGGTGCCTAGAAAGTCAAATGAGGTTAGTTATGCTCACGGGCTTCGTTCTGTCGAACCATGGCGGTGGTTACTTAATTCTTTCAATTTTGTAAATTACAAAAGTTTTAATTCTTTGTTAGTGAGAATGCAAATTCTTTGATCATGAGCCTGCAAATTATTTGACCGTGAGAGTCTTTGATTGCCATCTTTGATCGTGAGGGCAGGACAAGATGGCCAGATTTTTATAATGGAATAGATAGGAAATGTTACCAAATTTTAAGATTGAATATCTCGAAATGGTTTGGCCTTTTACTTGAAATTTGGAGGGTGTTTACGGCTTGTCCTGTGCATGTAAATGACACTGATTATGTGCTGGGAAAAATCTGTTTGCCGGCGATATGGTGTGGCACAGTTTACGCTCTGTGGACAGTGTTTTGCATGTGATGGTGCCTTGAAATTGATAGGATACCTAGCCTTAGTGTCATGGATGTAGCTGCCAGTTGTTGTGTACATTAAATGTCAACAGGTGTGGAACTGTGCCAGTCTGATAATTGAAAATATCAAACTGTAACATGTTATATCTCGGAGACGGTTCGGTCTTTTCACTTGAAATTTGGAGAATGTTGATAAGATGTTCTGTAGATGTGAATTATGGTGCTTAGGTGTCAGACAATTTATTTTTGCAGAAATATTGCGTGGCGCTTAATATTTTTTGGACAGCATTTTCTATTATTCTACTACATTCATATTTGTTTAGTGGCTGGTTGTGCTGTTGTCACTGTACTTTCTAGTCATCAGCTGTGTAATGTGGCCCAACACTTACAAGCTGTGTCCCCACTCCCACCAATTTGCGCACTTTCTAGTTTTATTCTTTCTTAAAAAGTAAGGAAATTCTATGCAAAAACTTCATTAATGCATCAGTTAGGGTTTTCTATGGTGATAAAAGTGAGGAAATTTGATTTTAGGGTTTCCACCCTTGCACCCACCCCCAGCCAACAGGCATCGGGTGTGCATTGGCGTCATTGGCCCTAACTCTCACCCTATTCTCCTACACTGCACCACCTCAGCTTGTTAACACATGGGATGGGGTGAGAGTTAGGGCCAATGACCCTAATGCACACCCCAATGCCTGTTGGTGGGGGCAGGCTGGGGTGGAGTGCAAGGGATGGGAACTCTAAAATTGAATTTCCTCACTTTTTGCTGTAGAAAACCCTAACTGATGCATTAATGAAGTTTTCTGCATAGAATATATACAGGTATATAGTATACATATAAATGCACTTTTTAATTCAATTAGAACAAACTATACATAAATAAATGCAAACTGTAAAATCCACACTGATATATCATTAATAAATACTTTCTAATTTCACAAACTCGCCTGGTGGAATGTACAAGTAAGTGAGTTCTCTCCTTTCAACCAGGCAGCAGTTTGCAGCGATTTGTTTTCGGTCATGCTTTATGTGTGTGTGGAGCCAGCAGCGCTCTTACCTCATCCAATGCAGCTTGCAAGCAACTGTGTGTCTTCAATTCCCGCTATTTTTGGAGTGGGGAAACCAGAATTAAGGGTGAGAGGAGCAACATGCTGGACGTTAAGAGGAAGGAGTTTCCTCCCCTTCGCAGTTCTCTCAGAATGAAAATATTACAGAGGAAAGCAATCCTCGTGGTGATCCTTCTGCTGCTCATCCTAACCATGCTGAACCTGGTGGACTACAAATGTACTAAGGAGCCCCAGCAGTGCAGCACCAGCCGCGCCATACTCCACCATACCAGACACGCTCAGCCATCCACTATCAGTATCGGACCTCGCCCGCTGCTCACAGTAGAAATTTTCTGAAAGAGGCAGCTGGTGTACGTGTTAATGACCTGGAGGTCAGGCTCATTCTTTTGGGGAGTTTTTCAACCAGAACCCCAGCGTCTTTATCCTCCATGAGACCATGTGGCACATCTGGCAGAAGCTCTGACGGACCGCGAAATCGGAGATTTGATTTCCCGCATGGGGGGCGGAGGAGTAGTTAAAAACGTGACTCTCCGGCAAAATGGGAGACATCACATGTCTGACAATAGAAACTTTCAAATACCTCAAGGGTGTAAATAAGGTACAAGAGGGTAGCAACTTTTACAAAAAAATGATTCAAGAACAAGGGGCCATGATATGAAAATAGAGGGAGGTAGACTTAGGAATAACATGAGAAAGTATTTTCTCATGGAAAGGGTGGTGGATCCATGGGACAGCCTCCAGCAGAGGTTGTAGGGCAAAACTGGTAGGGGAATTCAAAAATACATGGGACAGACATAAAGGAACTCTAGCAATAGGAAAGAGAGGGTAAACCACAGATCGTTTGGGGTCTGCAGTATATGAAACAGGTAGGAAATGGGCAGACTAGGTGGGCCAAGCGGTCCTTACCTGCCATCAAAATCTATGTTTCTATGTAACGCCATGCAAAGTGCAGAGCACACCACAGTCCCCTGCTGGCAAAAGACACACAAGAGCAAAGGCAATAATGTCCCAAATAGATTGGTACCTTTGTTCCAGGCTGCTATATTCAAATGTCAGTATGATAATGACCACATAAGGCATGCAAAGTGCTAAGAGGCTATTTGAATGCAATTATGTGGCCATTAGCAGTTCTGCTAAATGCCTCTGCATGCTTATGTGAGGATACATTGCACAGAGAGGCATTCTGTGCCCTCCTGCTCCTGAACCCCATACCAATCATAATGAGTTGAACATACAACTTTGGTACTGTAGTGGCCCTGTCACCTGTTCCACATTTGCTACGTGAGAGTAATACCTGGTGTCCAGTTGTACCCCTTCTTCACCTAATTCCTGTTTGCTATGTTACAGTGATACCTGGTATCCAGTGATATCCCCTTCTCTACCCAATCCCTGTTTGCTGGTTAGAACCAGAAAATAATGTGTTTGTTCTTTGACAGAACAACCACTAGTATCTTCTGACCATTTCAAAAGTAATCTTTTATTATATTTTATAATGCTTGAAATTATATTTTGAAAACTGTAATATTTGAACTGCTAATCATGAAAACGTATTTTTTTTTTATGAAAGCTTGGAGTCCAGTCAACATATATTGATCCTAACAATATACTTCTCCTCTTTCACTGCATGTCTAAACTTGTCAATATGATATAATATATTGTTAAAAATTATAGGACTTTAAAATGTAATGAATTGTTTTATTTTGTTTAAAACAATATGAAATATTTTATTTTTTTATATCAATATACGACTGCTGTATTAATATTTTAGTAATGAATCTACCAAGCTGAATCAAAGGTTTCATTTAAAAGCCCTAGCAGTTCCAAAGTTATCACATTTGAAAGAAACTGGGTCCTATTCATAAAGCTCCCCTGAATGGTGCAAGGGCTTGGGCCAACAAGAATGGTGCAAGGTAGCTTTTGCCACAAGATGCCAGAAGCAATTCACAAAAGCTAAATGTAGGCTGTGTGTGCTAAAGGGGCTTGGACCAGCCTTTGTGCTGCAGAATGGCTGCAGCATGGCATGGCGCTATGGGCCTTGCAGCAGAAGCAAACTTCCATATCTCCTAAACTGGGATTCACAAAACCCTCCCAGAAGGAGAAATTGTAAGTCACTTCCTGGTGGTCTAGCCCCCAGCCCTGATCCCCTGTTATTAACATAATTATATCCCTAGTGGTCTAGCATTCTCCTGCAGCCCCAATCCCCTGTTATTAAAATAATTATAGCCCTGGTTGTCTAGCAGACACCCCACCCCAGCCTCGATCCCCTGTTATTAATATAATTACTATATAGCAGTTTAAATTCATGCCTGTTATAGTTAGCGCCCAAGCACACCCAGCCTGTTCATGTCCTCTTATTTTCACTGGTGGAACACTAGTGCTGCTATTGTATGGTGATTCACCTAATATTCACTGTCTTTTATTTCCATGCTAATATGGAACCAGCGAAAATAGCAAAAATAAAACTCAGTGTGTATTCCTTGCTAAAGAGTATAGCCCTGGTGGTTTAGCAAATCCTCCTCCAGCCCCTGATCCCTTGTCTTAAAATACTCACATCCCTGGTGGTCTAGCGGACCCTCCCTATCCCTGATCAGCCCATAAAGCATAAATATATATTTCCTGGTGGTCTAGTGGACCTCACCCCAGCAGGCAGTGCCCCACCATTTGCTGCCCCATCCCCAAACCCAACTGGCACAGCCTCCACACTCCACCACGCCAGCCACAGACTGAACTGTCAAGGAGTGCATACTGTATACAGTATGCTCTCATTGATTAACGGTTGGGCTGGGGGCTCAAGCTGACCACCAGGGATGTGAGTATTTTAAGACAAGGGGCTCGGGATGGTGAAAGGATCTCAGATTTAGAACTGGGAGCCATCTGGGAACAAGCGACCACCAAACAGTTTGGTTCACAATAAACACAGCCATAGAGTCAAGCCATACAAAAGCAAGAGTATTGGACTTTAGGAGGGCTGACTTTGGGAAAATGAGAGTGCCTCAGAAAAGCACTAGCAAATGGGCAAGAAGGAGGGGTGGATGAAAATGGAGAATAATCAAAACAGCCATCACAGAGGCAACAAGCCTTTGTGAAGCGAATTAACAAAACAAAACGAAGGAAAACCACTATGATTCTCAAAAGAGGTGGCAGGAAGGTAAATGAGCAAGGACAGCATTCACGAAATATAAGGGAACACAGAAGAAGCAGAACAGAGAACTTTATCAGTTAAGGCAGAAGGAGGCAGGGAAGGCAGTTAGAATAGCCAAGGTCAAAACCAAGGAAAAGATAGCCAACTCAGTTAGGAAGGGGATAAACCTTTTATATGTACATTAGGGAATGAAGAAAGATCAAGGGAGGGATACTGAGGCTTAATATAGAGGAGAAAATGTGGGCAGAGGGCAACAGTGAAAAGCAGGATACTGAACAGATATTTCTGCTCAGTATTCAAATGGAAGAGGAGGGGAGGTACATCAACCAAACGTGACACACTCTGGATAGGGGTCGATACCAGTCCATTTACAGAAGAAAGGATTTTGAAAGAACTCTTGAAACTTAGGGTGGACAGAGCAATGGGGTCTGATGGGATTCACCCCAGAATTCTAAAAGAACTAAGGGTAGAACTAGTGACACCACTGACTACTCTCTTTAACAAATTATGGGAGGATGGGATGGTACCTGAGGACTGGAGGAGGGTGGATATGATTCCACTTCACAAAAGTTCAAACAGGGCAGAGGCAGGAAACTACAGACCAGTTAGTTTGACCTCAGTGGTAGGGAAAATGATGGAATCACTTTGAAGGAAAGAATTGTTGAGTACCTAGAGGCCAGTGGGGCACATGACCCAAGGCAGCATGGATTCACAGTGGGAAGGTCATGTCAGATGAATCTAATAGATATCTTTGACTGGGTGACCAAAGTAGTAGACCAGGCAGGGCTGTGGATATGGCCTACCTAGATTTTAGCAAGGCACTTGACACAGTCTCACACAAAAGATTAATAAACAAGTTAGCCAGCCTTGGTGTGGGTCCCAAGGTGATAGCCTGATAAAAATTGGCTGGACAATAGGATGCAAAGGGTAATAGTAAATGGAGTCCACAGTGAGGAAAGGAGGGTAACTAGTGGGGTACCGCAGGGTTAGTACCGGACCGGTCTTCTTTAATGTCTTTATAAGTGACATTGAGAGCACCTGGAAGGAAAGTATGTCTCTGCAGATGACATAAAGATCTGCAACAGGGTTGATCACAAGGTGGGGTGGAAAGGATGAAAAGGAACTTGGCAGGTTGGAGGAATGGTTAAATGTATGGCAGCTCAGATTCAATGCAAGAAGGTAAGGTAATCAAGAAACATAGAAACATAGAAACATAGACTTTGACGGCAGATAAGGACTGCTTGGCCCATCTAGTCTGCCCATTTCCCTACCTACAGGATAGGCCGAGATCCTAGTTAACCAACAGCCTATTTCTTCCTACCCCCACAAGAATTGCCTTATGTCTGTCCCATGCATTCTTGAATTCTCCCACAGTTTTAGACCCCACAACCTCCTCAGGAAGGCTGTTCCATGCATCCACTACCCTCTCTGTGAAAAATACTTCCTCACATTGCCCCTGAACCACCCTCCTCTATCTTTAAATTGTGTCCCCTTGTTCTTGCAAGTCTCTTTTCTAAAAGATGCTACCCTCTTGGACTTTGTTGATTCCACTGAGGTACTTAAAAGTTTCTATCATGTCCCCTCTCCTTCTTACCTCAAGGGTATACATATTAAGCTCCCTAGTCTCCTCATACGGCTTCTCCTGCAGACCCTGCACCATTTTAGTTGCCTCCTCTGACTACCTCTATCCTGTCTATGTCCTTGGTGATGGGGTCTCCAGAACTGGACACAGTACTCCAGATGGGGTCTCACCAACTGTCTGTACAGAGGGATAACAACTTCCTGTTTTCTGCTGCTGATGCCTCCCTATACATCCCAGTATACCCCAGCCCTCCCTACTGCCTTCTCACATTGCTTGCTAACCTTAAGGTCATCTGATATGATTACCTCCAGGTCCCTTCCTTTTTGTTGTTGTTACTACCTCCCCACCCATTGTGTATTCTTCCCTGGGTTCTTGTTTCCCAGGTGCATTATTTTGCACTTTTGCATTGAATCCTAGCTGCCATACTTCTGACCATTCCTCCAACCTTGCCAAGTCCCTTTTCATCCTTTCCACACCTCTTGTGTATCAACCCTGTTGCAGATCTTTGTGTCATCTGCAAAAGGCATACATTTCCTTCCAGTCCCTCTGCAATGTCACTAATGAAGACATTAAAAAGGACTGACCCAATACTGAACCCTGCGGTACCCCACTAGTAACCTCTCTTTCTTCAGAGGACTTCAATCAGGTAATGCACCTGGGAAACAAAACCCAGAGTACACAGGGGTGAGATATTGAAAGTGACCTGGGAGTAATTATATCAGATCACCTAAAGGTGGGCAAGCAATGTGAGAAGGCAGTAAGGAGGGCTGGGGATACTGGGATGCATAGGGAGAGGCATCAACAGTCGAAAACAGGAAGTTGTTATCCTCTGTACAGACAGTTGGTGAGACCCCATCTGAAGTAATGCATGCAGTTCTGGAGACCCCATCTCCACAAAGACATAGACAGAGTGGAGGCTGTTCAGAGAAGGGTAACAAAATGGTGCAGGATCTGCACCAGAAGACATATGAAGAGAGACTAAAGCAGCTAAATATGTATACCCCGAGGAAAGGAGGTAGAGGGGGACATGATAGAAACTTTCAACTACCTCAAGGGAATTAACTAAGTCCAAGAGGGTAGCACTTTCAGAAAAGAGATGTGCAAGAACAAGGGACAGAATTTGAAGATAGAGGGGAGCATCTCAGAGGTAATGTTAGAAAGTATTTTTCACAGAGAGGGTTGTGTTTGCATGGAACAGCCTTTCTGAGGAGGTCGTGGAGCCAGGAACAGTGGGAGAATCTAAGAATGCATGGGACAGACATAAGGCAATTCTAGTGGGGGTAGGAGGAAGTAAGCTGTTGGTTAACTAGGATCTGCAGCTTATCCATCAGGTAGGGAAATGGGTAGACTAGGTGGGCCAAGTGGTCCTTATCTGCTGTCAAATTCTATGTTTCTATGTTTCTTTACTAAAAGGATCAGGGCTGGAGGGTCCACTAGACCACCAATTAAATAATTATTTTAAAAATAGGGATCCAGGCTAAGGCACTCCAATAATAGGGACTTGTGTCCATGGTGCTATTGTTGCACAGCCACCCCATGTCTTGCAGCACACCTTCTAGATGCATTGTCTATTTGGCACAGGGCCACAGTTGCCGCAAACCATGGACTTTACCACCAGGACCCTACTCGATAGTGAATCGGTGCAGGTTCCCACACCGGCGATCGGCACAGCTTACACGGGCCTTTGTGAATTGGGCCCATTATCTTTTGAAATGTCTAACTTTGGAACTGTTGTGCAAGAAACTTAATTTGTTTTAAATGAAAGCTTGGAGTCCAGCCATTAAGACTTAGCTCATTCAATATTGTTTTTATGTGTTGATACTATTGTATATGTATTGATACTATTCGACATGCTTTTTCAGAATATTATGGATACATGTTTTTAGCTAAGACACAGACAAAAAATAGCAAATATGTAGTGCTGATGCTAATCTTTCATAACAATAGATTGTATTTATACTATTGGCTGCTATGTATGAATGGGCACAGGTTACGCTAAAGGCACATAACCCGCCTGTTCAGCTCCGCACCTGTTGATTGGTGCACACCAGGGTATGCACAACAGATGAGCACTTGTCCATGGTCCTGCCCCCGGTGTACAGAACTCCGCAGGGTGGCCGAGGGCAAAGTCAGATCTGGCCGGGCATCCAATCAGATGCCCATCCTGGACAGAAAGTGGATCCCTTGCATGGATAGGCGCTGGTCCAGGTGTATGAATGTCCACCACAGGCACCTGTACCCGTGCACACATGCCCCTGTGTCAGGCCATTGGATGGTGGCCCCACCCACCCACCACACTGCAGGGCCACTTCCTGTACCAGCAATCCACACCCCATATCCAGGACCACAGCAGCCCAACAATAACCTGGCCCTCCTGTCGGTGACCACAACTGCCCACGGTCATCCCAACAGGCAAGTCAGCTGGCCGCCCACCCCATGGCACCAACCCTCACATGGCACCACACACCCACCCCCATACATGTATGTCTGTGCCACCTCCGAGACAGCCAGCAGCACAGCTCTCCACCACCGCCACAGCTGCTGGATGTCTGACATACGCAGGGAGTGCAGTTGATGCAGCCCCATATGGCAGATGGCCAGCAGCCATTGTGATGAGTGGAGGGCTGTGCCACTGGCCATCTCGGGCCGGCACCAACAGAAGTACGAGGGTAGGGTGTGTGGTGCTGGGGCAGGAGGCACACATACTGGCAATGGGGGCAGGGGTATGCTGGGTGGGGAGACTGCAGTATGTGCCAGCCCATGCTGGATGACACTTGAATGGGCGAGTGTGATGGTGTGCCTGTGTGTGTGGGGGTCCTGGGACATTTCTGAGGGTGGATGCCAACTCAGTATTGGGGTGCAGTGTCTCAGGGGGTTGTCTGTGTCCCAGGTGTCTGACCTGAGCAAGACCCACTGGCACTGTGCCCTAAACTACGGGCTTCCACCAGTTCTGCCACCCCAGTAGCCTACAGGGCTGGGGAAACATGGCAGTACACCAACAATGCACACCGTGACCAGTGGAACATGTATGAGGGGCATGCAGTGGGTTGCAACAGGATCCAGGCGGCCCATAACCTCGCGCTCCTCCACACTCCCGCGGGCAGCTCTACACACCTTGAGCATGGTGCGAGTGCTGCCATGCCTGCCCCACTCCCAGCATGTTACTCTGTGCACGGCCAGGAATCAGGCATGAATCATGTTTTATGCACCAACAGTGCATGCCGCGTAGGCTCCACTCCCCAGGTTTTGTGTTGTGATGCCAACATGCCCAGTTTACGTGGCACATTGGCATCGTGCATAGGCCCATTAATTGCATTGGTACATAAACTACATGATGGTTTAAAAACATTTAATAAAAAACGTTTTCATCTTTTTCTGAATTTTGGCATCAGTACACGTAATTTACTTTGTAACTGTGTAGTTTTAAACTTAATTTTCATTCCTCTTATGACCTTAATCATGTTGTGAACATTTCGTCTCCCCCAGCAGTATGAAATCTCCCTCACTTTCACAATCTTTGCCCAGAAAGCATCAGCATATAATAATGCCTGTGTCCAGTGGTACCCTCTGTCTCACTCAATCCCCATTGGCATGTTACAATATGTGGTGTCCAGTATAAATCCCATTCTTACCCATTTCCTGTTAGCATGTTAGAATAATGCCTTATATGTAGTGTTACCTCCCAACCTGATCCCCACTGGCATGTTAGAATAATGTCCGTATTAGTGGCACCCCATCCTCACCCAATCTCTGTTGGCATGTTAGAATAATATCTGGTGTCCAGTGGTACCACTGTCCCTCACCCGATACCCATTGGCCTCTAGAATAATATCTGGTCTCCAGCGGCATCCCTCCCTCTCCCAATTCCTTCTGGCATATTAGAAAAATATCCAGTGTCCAATGGTACCCCTCCTCACTTGATCCCCATTAGCATGCTAGAATAATATCTGGTTTCTAGGGTCTCTTGCCATTGCCCACTGAACACCCACTGTGGGTGGGAGTAATGTGTCACTACTAATATGGTCATGAGGAGGGGTTCAAAGCTCACCCAAGTTTGGTGAAAAAAAAGCTGGGCGATTCCAAATTTCGGATAAGAGAAGTAACTTTGGTGAAAATGTACTAAGTCCACACACATGCACAGTGCCGCCTAGTGGACTTAGTTGACTTTGAATCACAAGCCCTGTATCAATGTATAGCTTCATATAGTGATCCAAGATGTGTGCAGGGCAGATCGTAGCTGGCCAGAGAGGTGAACGGAGGTAAGTGCTGGCTGCCATCTGTGCAAAGGAGTTACCATTGGGAGAAGGAGGGGCAGGAGGCTACCGGGGTGGCAATGGACACTAGCTATTATTCTAACATCATAACGGGATTGGGTGAGGAGGGAGTTCCTCCACAGGTTACCTTGTTCAGTTTAATAGAGTTCTCCACTACTTCTTCTAGCCTCCTGAATTAAAATGCAATCATTAAGAACCCAGATATGCATCAACTAACAATACATTCTCTAGAAAACTATACAGAGAGACAGGGAAATTGAGGAACATTTGTGGTCAGCTGGACATCTGGAGATTCTTGGGCCATCTTATGCAACTATTCAGTTTGTGCCATGTTAATGTAGACTTTGAGTATAATAATAGGCACATTTACTATAGTACCTAGCTTTTGTAATTCACTGTGTCTGCCTAATTGTGATTAAAGAAGGAATTACACTTTCGCATCTAGGATTACTGTACATTGTCAAATAAATGAAAGGTAAAATGTGGGTATCATTTGGGAATGATAGTGGCATTACAGAAAAGCCATTTCAGTTTTGTTTCAGTGAAAGATCAGTATGTCAGGTCCACTATCAGTACTAACTGGTATTTAAAAAGAGGCTAGAAATATACCGCAGCTCAACACGGCTCTAGAAAATGTAGCTTACTGATGTGATGTGGCAGGTAAACCAGATGCCATTAACACAATGTAGGATTATGAAGGGGCAAGCTGCTAGGGCGACAGGCCATTGTTTGAAATGTGAAATTTATTATAGCAGTCGACACGCAACCTAAATTAGGCACTCCAAAAAGTGCCTCTTATATGTATGCAAAGCTTGTCATATCAAGTAATGTAGTGTAATAGGCTGAACCAGGCAGTAATGGGTTGTTCAGTCTTTTTAAATGCCACTTTAATGGGTTTTCTTTAAACAGATGCTTGAGTAGTCACAAAGTGTCGGCCAATGATAAAAAAAAAAAAAAAATAAAAAATAAAGAGCGAAGATTGGCAGAAACCATTTTCCCAGAGAAAAGGGCTAGAGTGCGCCTGTCAGCTCATGAAAAAGTTTAATAAATTCCATGTCATTCTAAAGACCAGCTGTACAGAGTTGCCCAAGGCCAATAAAACTCGATAAACCTTTGATAGGGTGACACAGTGCACTCACTCATATGATTGCTTTCAAACCTTTTAAAATAAGAAAGACTACTCTTTGAAATGATGAAAGAGGAGAGATACCAATCCTTTTTTTAATCTTTTCCCTGCTATGGTAAATCCACTTACAGAGTTAAGTCTGTTTATCACTAACTGACTGGTGCCTACAGTTGAACAGGCATGGCATTGAAAAAATCTAATTAATTAACATTTCTTGGAGCACTTTCCCAAAATAATAGTGCACGTTAAGCCTGCACAGTTACAGTTCATCTGCATGTATTTACTTGCTACCTTATCCCTTTCATTGCTGAATAAAATCGGAATTTTTCATGGAAATCAGGCACTGCGTCATTAAGGGGTAGCATTCCAAAGAGGTAGTTTGCTAGAAGAGGAGGTGCATTTAGGATCCAGAAAAAGATGTTAGAAGGGAAAAAATGCTTTGGGTACTGCAAGCTAAACACAGTCACACCTGAAGGATTTCATTTTATTAATAGTTTGTATTGTTATTATTATTAGGACTTAAAAATAAGGAAATTCAGTTTTAGCATTGCAATTTCTGGACAGTGCTGAAAATAAAAACAACAAAACACTTCAAACAGTCTACCTCATTCAGTGCAATAAATGCAACTTTAGTATGGGGGATGGAAGCATGCTCCCTTATAAGATTTATATTTTACACTGTATTATGTGTGGTTTTGTCATTTTTTTCATTGGAGCTTTTTGTCCAGCATGGTGCAGTCAGTCACCAGGCCCATCCTCACCTTCTCCAACAGGCAAACACCTCCTCGGAACTTACCTCACCCCCGAGTTCCTTTACAGATTACCCCATGGTGAGGTCAAGAGAGGGAGGGCCATCCCCGACTATACATATCCAGAAGTGTGAGTGGGGGTGCTTGTCTCGGAGGTGGCATGGATCAGAGGCAGACAGGAGGGGCTTGAAGAGGCCAGCGCCATCATTTCTATTTTCTCCCATGTCTCCTTGCCACAGCACAGACAAGACATGCCATATGAAGGCACACACATCGTGCATCAACGGTGTCACCCTCCCTACTGCATTGCCAATGTTTGCTCTTCCCAAGCCTTCACTCATTGGCAGTTGACAACAAGATGGCATGTCACCCTCCTCTAGAAGAAGCTATCCTCCAGATGCTTGATTCTCTCCCCTGGCTGACCCCCTACTCCAAAACACGGGTCCCTGGGTAGCAGCATGTGAGGCATCCTGTGCCTTAGCCCTACACGGCACTGGGCCAGCTGTGTGGTTTAATACATCGACAGTAAGGGCCTACTTGGATTACTATGTGTAGTTCTGGTCATGTAAGCAAAGTACCAATGGTGCCCAGCTTTAGTCACTAGGTGTTTCTCCCTCCTCTAATGGCTGCAGATACTAGGAATAGATTGATAGCTCAAACCAGGGCACCCTTGGATCTGGCAAGCAACCAGTGTCTGCACAGGAATCCAGTGGTCAGAAAGGAGCAACCACTAGGAGGATATGAAGGAGATGAGGACCAGGGCGGTGAAGGAGATAAAATAAGGTGAAAAACTACTGGGAAAAGTTTTGCATTTTCTGTAGGGCAGTAGAACTATGGGGTATACCCTACACATAAGAGGGTGGTGTAGAGTTAGGGTATTAGGAGGAAATTTTTTTTCAATTAGAGTAGCAAACCTACAGGACAAGCTCCCAAAGCAAGCAGTGCAAGTGGGAGGGCTGACTCTTTCAAAGCCAAGTTTGATCAGTTCCCCATACCTCATATAGAATAACATTGGGGAAGGAAGCATTTCTAGGGTTGAAAAGGTCACACATTTGGTCTTAGGGTATCAGAACTATTTACCTTTAGTTTTCAGTTCTGATACCCTAGGAAAGTGCATGGGACCACACGTAGGCATTTTCTTGCCTAGTGCACCTACCTGGGTAACAAAAACAAATTAATACAAAATCACACATGCCCACACAATGCAAAGCATCATGGGCTGCATATGCAAATCACCACAGAATGTTATGCTGGTTCAGCTTTAAGCAGAATTGCATGGTGCCGAAGGTCTCTCACACAGTTTGCAAAGGGTGCTAACAGATGACATAGACACGTGTTTCATCCTACCAGGACTCATCAGTATGTCTCGCCTGTTTGACACCCCAGTGGAATGAACCAGCTACCCTAAAAACAAATTAACTAACTAACTAGCTAAATAATTCTAAGTGCAGTTTCTAAGGATGTATGAACATACAGAAAGGATCTTAAAGACAAATGGTTATCAGACATGGAGAATGCACAAACCCAGTTTGCATAAGGCAAACAGCAGTTTTATCATGCAGTTTTAGTTTGCATAAGCAAACCATATTTAATGTGAGCTGTGGTGCAGCTTAGGTTGTTGGTGGTGGGGCAGCATCATGCGAAAAGAGGTGTCCACCTAATTTCAGTTTGGCATTGAAATAGAAGTGTTCTAGGCTGTGGGGATGTTTGTCTACAGGAAGCAGTTGGTATCCAGTGAACAAGGCAACCAAATTGGGCCTACAAAATTGGCGACTCAGTTATGGCACCTGTGTTCACGGCTACCTAGCAGGAGGCGACTGGATACTGGGGTGAGCGAATATAGCAACAGGAAGTACGTGCGTAAACATGTGGGCACACATGCGCGAGGGTGGGAGAGGCAGGAGAGGAATGGTATGGGGAGGGCTGTGGTGGGCAGCTACGAGCTTGTCCACTAGCGTGGTGGGAGGGTGGTCAGCTGGGAGGTGCAGGGTTTGGGTGTGGCGAGTGCTGTTTTCTTTTCCTGCAGGTGGCATTCAATTTTGTAAGTTTTTCACCCCACCCGACATGCACCCCTCTGGAGTTGAAACTATAAGTGGGGCACAGCCCCCGCATTAAAAAGTAAACCCATAGGCCTTGGGCACCCTTTTGTCATCACCATAGCACTGAAGGCAACCCCAGCCCAGAAGTTAAGAAGCATTGGCCTGTTTTGGCCACAAACAACAATTGAAGAGACTTTTGTTTTCAAGACTACATTGGAGAGGTAAGTTGTGGGGAAAACTAGTTGAAGTAGTGTTTTAATTATTGTCTGTAGTGTAAATTGAAAGCAGCCACAGTAATCTGTATTTAAGGGCCATATTAAAGAGCATTGTCTTGCTCTGTGGTTTGGGGATGGGTGAGAATTGTCTGGCCTGGGGCCTCTGAGCTAGGTGGTAATGGAGGAGGGGCTGTCAGATTTCTGTTTGGAGATTGTTTTTTTCTTGTTACAGTATATAAGGACTCACCCTACAGGCTGCTGTCTTAAAGAAGAGTTCTACCTATTTTGGTCATAGACAAAATTGAACAGTCTCTGACCACGACAGCTCCAGCATCCAATCATCTGCACAGCCATTACTAGCCCTTAAAAGGCAGTTACCACTAATGGCTCCTCTGCCTGCAGTCCTCCGTGCAAAGGACTGAGTGCAAATGACATCACAGTAGTCAGCCAGGAGACAGCCAGCAGCCAAGAACTCTGCCCATCTCATCCCAGGTAAAACTATATATGCACAGTTAACAGTGAAATTTGTGGGATTATTGTATGGGGTCCTGGCTATAATATATTGAGGGTACTACAGGTCATTGCAAAGTTTATTTGCAGAACAGTGTTTTGATGCTATAGCTAGTGAACTTTTCATTTGCAAGGTTGAGTTTGTCCCCATAATGGTGGTTATTGTATGCAAAATAGTAACATAGAGTCACAATTACAGTTATAGTTGACAATTTGAAATAATATCACAAAGAAAATAAAGTACATTAGGTATAACTGGCAATCAACAAGAGCCTACTACTCCTAAATTCCTGAAACAGATCTACAGAATATGGCAGTAAATAGCATAAGATTATAAAGGAATAATGCATGACAGGGTGTGTGTTGTGCTGGGATGACACCACGCCTGGATGGGTTGGGCACAAGGCCGCAGGCCGAAAGTGCTCCTCCATCGCCCCAGGCGCAATTATCCCAAACGACACACCCTGGAGTGCATTATTCCTATTATACAATGGCTCGTTGTTATACAGAATAAAAATAATAATTTTAAAGATGTTTTGTGTGTGGAAACATATTTTGTTTCTTAGAGAAGATGAAACAATCAATCAAATGCTCATCTACAGGTTCACAGTGAGGCTGAAACTAGACCTGTGGCAACGTGTGGATAACGCCATGGGTCCAGCCCCAAACTGACCAATCAAAGTCCAAGATTCTTTCTTGCCATTGTATAATATAGAATAATACAACTCTTAAGGAAGCTGGAATGAATGGAACATCTTAATATTATATAGAGGCTACAGTAATGGGTAGTAAAAGTGCATTTCTACTGGTATTTCAGTTGGAAGAAAGGACCACATACATCATTGAAACTGTCAGTGGCTCAGTAGCTGGCAGTGTCAGTGGCTCAGTAGGTGGCAGTGTCAGTGGCTCAGTAGGTAGCACACTCGCCCTGAGGCTGGGAGATCAGAGGGCTGTGGGTTCAGTTCCCACATCTGGCACTTGGGTTACTATCCCAGTACTAACACTGTAGTGCAGCATGAGAGGGTGCTGCACTTTGAGGTGCCGCCTTTGGATGAGATGTTAAACCGAGGTCCCATCTGCCTGGATTGGTGGTAGTTCAGGTGGATGTTAAAGATCCCATGGCACTTATCGAAAAGAGATGGGAATTTCCCGGTGTCCTGGCCAAATTTCTCATTCACTAAAAATACCACCAACAGCTTAATCTGGTTCAAGATCAGTTGGCATTCATCTGTATCCTTCCGGTCGTGCCTGAAAATAGGCAGGATTTGTCTAGTGCACTTACCCGGTCAACAAAAATAAATCAATAAAATAAAAAGAGAGAGCATAAGCAATTCTCATTGTTTCCTATACAACTTAGTTGGTTAAACCATTCAGTTAGGGAGGACACCTGGGGACTTTTCCAGTACTTGAGAATAAGGCGCTAGCTACCAGAGCTGCAACAGACAGCCAGAGTTCCTGATGATGGAGAGGCTGGTGAGGGCTGTAAAGATTCCCATGATGTACATACTGGGAGAAAAGGCAAAGGGCTTACAAAACAGTATTACAAATCTCATGGATGGACGTTAAACCACAATCTACTTAAAGGGGCAGCTCCAATGCATGTGGGATAGGTCAGCACCTACCTGATGACATTTCCAACCTGAACTATCCTTTGCAAGGCCCAGTTCTAGCAGCTTACTGGGAGGAAGGTAGAAATAGTGCAGTGTTTTGTACTGGATTAGCCTACCTTGGAGTTCTCCTGTTGGACTTGTATGCACATCTCCAGGCAGCGCCCATTCCTGGTCAGAGATATGAATCGCAATCAGCTTCCCACTGCCTTAGCTGAAGAGGTCAGGGATGGAGATGAGAGGGAGTTTGCAGGGTTGTTTTGAGCTATAGTTAAATCTACAGCTACATCCTACCTGGGTGAGCACTACAAGATAGTTTAACTCTAGTTTTCCATGCTATAGTTAAGCCTACAGCCACACCCTCTCTGAGCACTACAAGGTAGTTTTAACTGCTATGTTGTGCCATAACTAAGCCTGCAGCTACACTTATACAGATGACCACTATAAGGTAGTTTTGATTTATCCCTGTTTTATGTGCTATAGCTGAGCCTTACACCTGGATCCAAAGCAAGATCTATGACTTAAATCAGACATCTGCTTAGTATAGGTCTTTGTACGGATGGGGTTTAGAGATGAGGCAGTCAGTTGGGTCTCCTGTGGAGTGCTCTTCTCTAGGGATATGTTCTGGAGGAGGGTACTGCCCCATCTACAGGACCACAGCAGAGCTCCAGGCTCAGCTCATGGCAGTAAGGGTAGAAATATCTCAGCGGCATAATCAGCTCAGCAGGCACCACTCTTTATACCCCCACTCCCCAGAGACCCACTGGTCCGGGGCTGAAGAGTGGTGGGAGGGGACTGGGAGGAAGTAGGGTAGCCACAAGGAGTGTTGTTCAGCCCCGCCATCCAAACAGTGAATAGGTTTGCACCCCTAAAGGAGGTTCAGGCACCTGACGCTGTGGGGGCACGGGTCTTCAAGACAGTCGATGGGGAAAGGGTAAGGCAATGTGTTGGCACCCAAGGGGAACAGGTCTGCCGGGAGATTCTTAGTGATGGGTGACTTTATGATTGGGGTTAGAGAAGGTGGTGGAAGGGATGGATGGATGGGAGGGGATGGTCCGTGCCTTCCTGGGGCATCTACCATCCGGATTTAAACAGAATATGGAGGATGGTGGAGAGGAGGAGGAGGAGCTGGGGTGCTGGTACAGCTGAGTACCAATTATATAGTGAACTAGTCGGTAGAGATGGCTAAGCAGAACTGTCATAGACTGGGAGACAGATTGAGCACACTCAGCCTCCCTTACCTTTTTCAAGCCCTCCTGTGAGTGACAGGGAGGGAAGGGATAGGATAAGGAGGGAGGTAACGGAGGAGTTTGACGATGGCTTAAGGGATGGTGTGAGGATAAGGGTGCCAGTTTGGGGACTGGGAGACTCCTGGGACAGGAGGCTTTTTCGAGGGTGATGGACTCAGGTGACAAGAGAGGCGCCTGTGCACTGGGGCAGATGTTTGACATCTATATTGCACATTGAAACTGATCATGGGGAGATGGGATCTAAGTCAACCCCAATGGCACGGGAGAGGAAGGGGATCCTAGCTGGTACTTCCCACTCTGGGGGCCTTGGAGCAAATAACAGGTACAAAGAAAGTCAGGCCCATACTAGACTGGGTGAAGGGACTTTGAGAGGGAGAACACAAAGGGTACAAGCACCAAGGAGATAAGACGACATACAAAGTTCAAGGGTAGTAGAAAAGCAGGATCAAGGGTCAGATGGACGGGGATATGCCTCAATGCCAGGAGCCTAGGTAATAAAATCACTAAGCTCCAGCTGCTGATGGCAGACACTGAGGTGGGCATTGTGGCCACAACAGAAACATGGGCTTCATAAAATAACAACTGGGAACTGATGGTCCCTGGGTACTCTATGTTCAGGAGCAATAGAGGAACAAGTAGAGGGGGAGTAGTAGTCCTTATGTCAAGTGAGCAGAGAGGTGATGGAAGATGGGTGCATTGGGATAATAATGTGGAGACTGAGTCACTGCGGATAGAAATCACGGCAGCCTCAGGCAAGAAACTGATCTTGAGGTTGATCTATAGACCACCAGGCAAGGAGAGGAGAGGGACAGGGGCTCGGGAAGAACTGGAAAGAGGGATAGCTAAGGAAGAAGGAATGGTGGTGGGTGACCTGAACCTGCTGGACATCGTTTGGGATGTTCCAGTGGCCAGGAACACCAGAAGCCAGGTTTTGCTGCATGGGTTCTAGAACCGCCTGCTGATATACATGGACATACAAATATATGAAGAAGCCAGCAGAAGAAGGCCATTTGGTCTATCTAGTCTGCTCATATTGCAGGGTCCACGGCTTTAGCTACTGTCCCTGCCCCCCTACCTCCCATCCTCCCTACCCATGATCCTTACCTTCCCCATGCCTATCCCAGCTCTCTTGAAGCTGGCCATTGTCTTCAACGAGGCCACCTCTTCTGGCTGTGCATTCTAAGTGTTCACCACCTCTCTGTGAAGAAGTGCTTCCTGATCTCCCTCCTAAACCTCCCCAGCTTAAGACTGTGCTCTTCACATTATGGTTGCCACTCAGCTTAAAGAGACCCTCCTTAATCCTTATCCACTTATATATCCCTTTCAAGTACTTGAAGGTTCCAATCATGTCCCCTCTCTCTCCTGTCCTCCAGGGAGTACATGTTCAGTGCCCTCAACCTCTCCTCATATGCCTTATCCTATTGACCCCCTATCATCTTTGTAGCCCTCCTCTGGACCTTCTCAAGCAGGCTAATGTCCTTTTGAGGTGTGGCCACCAGTACTGAACTCCATACTCTAGATGTGGCCTCAGCAGTGACCTGTACAAAGGCAGTATAACCTCTCTCTACTACTACTGATCCCCTAGCTATGCATCCCAGCATCTTGTTTGCCCTTGCTGCTGCTTTCTTGCACTGCATGGAGTGCTTCAGGTCACTAGTGATCATCATTCCCAGATCCTTCTCCTCCTCCTCCTCTGACACAGCTACTTGGACTCCACCCAGGTAGTACTGTGTCCTGGGATTCTTGGCTCCAATGTGCATAACTATGCATTTCTTGGCATTGAAGCCAAGCTGCCAGATCCCGACCACCTCCCAGCTTTTCCAGATCATCCTATAGGTCCTGTATCCCTTCAGCTGTGTCCACTCTCCCACAGAGCTTGGTGTCATCCATGAATAGGCACATTTTGCCCTTAATGCCATCCCCAATGTCATTGATGAAGACACTGAATAACACCGGCCCCAGCACCGAGCCCTGCAGGACCCCACTGGTGACTTCTCTGGTGCCAGATAACTCTCCCCACAGTTAGATAAGGAGCCCACCAGGCAGACTGCAATCTCAATGTGGTGTTCACTAACTCAGAGGTGGTAGGAGCTGTGTGAGTATGGAGTCATTAGTGGACAGTGACAATAACTCTGTTTCATTCAAACTGGCCCTTGGGTCTGGTAAACAGCAACTGAGAGCTGAGGTCCTTGATTTTAGCAGGGCAGATTTAATAGGCTAAAGGAGCTGTCAGGGATAAGTTAGTATGGGTGGACAACACAGATGGGGTGGAAGAGGATGGGGCAAATAAGGGGCCATTCTCAGGGCATCTAAGGTATGCATGAGAATGGTAACCAAAACAACAGTTCCAAGAGACCACTATGATTCTCAGCAAGGGTCAGTGATGGGTGTTGGCCAAGAAAAAGGCCATCTACAAATTTAAAGAAATGCAGGGGAGAAAAATGGGATGAATATTTGCGAAAATAGGGAGGCAAAGAGGCAGTTAGGAGTCAAAAGCAGATACAGAGCTGCGTATTGTGGAGGGGTCAAGAGGGAAAAACAGTTCTTCAGGTGTATTAGTGAAACAAGGAAGAAAGGAGTATGAATTGTGAGTCTAACGACTCCACTGTCACTTCCTTGTGGGCCATCTCTATGTAACAAAGGAGCCTAAACAACAACTGCTGCAAGCATTTATTTAGTTTTACCCCCACAAAAAGCAATTTGTCACTTTATCCATATGTTTTTGTTTTATTCTTTTATATGTTGAATTTCTTGTTATTTCTTGTTATACCTAGAATTTCTTGTTATTTCTTTCTATACCTTGAATTCTTACGATTTCTTGTTATTTCTTATTTATGAAAACACAGGTCTCTATAGATGGGCATGCATGGCCTTGGTGTGTCGTGGGTGGCTTGGAATGCCAGGCAGTCACGGAGGTGGGCTTTAGGTGGATAGGAGGAGGTGCACAAAGAAAGTTAAAAAAGACAATAAAAGATTTTGAAACATTAGTATTTTGGTATTATTTAGCAACTGACATTGTGGTATACAGTACTCAGTACAACAGACTACTCACAGACAGTCCCTTGGTGCACCAGTAGAGCTACTGCTTGTGGTGCCAGTGACCCAGGTTTGTAGCCTCTCTAACCCAGCCAGGGCGCAAGACCGAGGGGCAGACATGGGCAGGTTAGTACTGGAGGACACCAGGAAATTGGGGCTGGGGTAGTTGGGGAAGGAGGGCCAGTCAGATGAGGAGAAAAGAAAGACTAACTAAAACAACAGACCCTGCATGCTTACCTTTCTGAGAAGTCGCAAAGTAGTGGAGTGACAGATTTCTAAAATTATTTTAATCAGGTTTGAATGTGTCACTTTCGGTGAAAGAAAGGACACTACAATTCTGTAACAATGGAGAAACACATCGTGTGTGAGCAGTGAGAGAGATTCCACTTCCCTTTTGAAACTGCTTTTGAGTGTTTTGATTGCAGTATTCTGCTAACAGGAAAAGTAATCTACTTTTTTTTTAGCTATTCTGTATTATGGCTTATTAGAGTTTAGGCGCCAGTTTGGAGCATTATATCTATGACTACAAGCTTGAATACACATAGGTATCCTAGTGCCAGTGAAGAAAAAGCACTTTCTCAAAATTTTGATTCTCTGGATCTTTCTTTCAACTTCAGTGAATTATATTTTTTCCCATCAGAGTACAATAGTTCAAAATTCAAATTCATAGCATTATAAATATTATGGATGTAAAAATATTTCATGATCCCTTTCTACTAGGAATTCAAACTCCTGTTTCTCAAAATTTCCATTTTACTGTTCTCTTCTGGGCAGGCCTCTTTCCTCTATAGGCTTTCCAATGTCTGAAATAGTACCCATACACACTCCTCAACCCTTTCTTTCCTGTCTGAAACCCAACTCTGCAAGCTCACAACTCTTGCACTTAGCCCATTCTTTCTCTGGTGCCTGCCACATGTGTACCTCATTCACTCGGTTGTCTTCTGGCACTCTGCTGCCTCCTGACCTGCACCAGGTGCCTGCCTCTCTGTGAACAGATACTGCATATCCGACTACTGTACTGATGCTTATTACAAATAGAATAACACATTTAAATCTATCTGTTTGTACAGGGCTATAACCATCGAGGCATTCCATGATGTCATAAACCTTGAAAGTGGAGCCGGAGGGTTTATGACTTCGTGGAATCCCCAAATGGTGTTACAGCCCCAGAACAGAGAGATCCAAATGTGTTGTTTGTTTGTAATACAGGAGAATCTTTCTGAACTGCCTTTTTAAATCCTTTTTGTTTTAGATGTTTTCGCATACAGCACATACTCTCACTCTAACATTATGACAGGTCCATGGCAACGATGCCCATCACTAGGCAACGGCCATGGGAACAAGCTAATCAGCCACTGTGGTTGGGAAGTTCTGGGCGCCTTTGGAAACAACTGAGTTCGTGCACCTTTTAAGAGAGTTTGAAGTCATAATATTATCAATCTGACATCAGATCGATGCTATTACGACTTTTGAACCATGGAGCCCAGTGGTATTACAAATTCTGATGTGGGATCGTTTGTATATGAAAACAATCGTCCCATGTATTACAATTCCTTCTGTTCCCTGCCCTGTTTATTACCTTCCAATGTTTTTACAGGCATGTAAGAAGATTTTGGGGTTACCTAAGGAAACATTAAGATTTTATGTGATGCACATGGAAACTCATTTTCATAACATAAATCATACCTGTATTATCTAATTTCTTTTCAGTAAAAGCCTGTGAAAATAAGGAAGAGTATGGGTTGCAAGACGGGCAGGGAAATGTTCACAGCATGATTAAGGGCATAAGACAAGTGAAAATTCAGTTGCAAACTTCACAGTTTCTTATTAAATAATGCAAAAGGCAATCAAACCAAGTAGACAGGCAATCATGTGCCTTGATAAAACTGGAAACAACTCCAAGAGGCCTGTGGAAAGTGAAGGCATTTACCAGATTACCTGAAGCAAACAGCATCCTGAGATTACACAAGATTCAGCCCCTGCATATAAAAAAATTCTCCTCCCAGCACCCCACAGAAAATTGGATATCATCTTAAATGAAGTGGCCTAAATTATAGTTAATAAATATATAATGTATGGTGAACCCATATTACTGCTAAAAAGTGGCAAAATTATTTCTTGATAATCCCATTGCTATGATGTAAGTGATTATAAACCTCTAGAGTGCGTCATAGCGATGGGATTACAATCGAACCCTTCTGCACAAGCGTAGCTTTTATCTTGCACACCGACTGCCTTTCTGAAACTAGCGAAGCGCAAGACAAGGACCCAGAACATTCATGGCGGTGCCAAAATAAGGCGCTTTCATTTTTCTGCCAGTTTATGGGGACCATGCACTATAAAATATAATGTATGGTCCCTCTATCGTTAACCAGTTTGTGTAACTTCTCTATGGCGACATAAACCTGTCGAGCTTCACCGAGGTTTACATGGTCACCCTGGCAACCTCTGATGAGTTAATAAACCGGTTAATGATAAAGGACCATACATTAACCTCTATATAAACAAGACAACTAAGGGCCACAACAATCATGATCATGGTGCAATCAGTAAACCACAACAGTAGAGAACAAACAAGTGGTGCTTTTCACCAATACAGAGAATGATACTGGGCTTGAATTCTGCAGTTGCATATGGTTTATTGAGAATTTGGTTGCATGGTAACAATGAGACAGGCTAGAGTGAGAGGCGTACAGTGATGTCCTGATGTTTTGTGTACATGCACTTTAATGAGAGCATGCGCTAACATCGGGATATCACTGCATGCCTCTTTCACTCTAGCCTGTCTTGCATGGTCATGCTCTGCATTGTTGAGTAGAGCCAGTTTTTTTTTCTCAAATATATGTTAAACAACCTATTACCACTTATTAAGATTTTAAAAGTTTTTATAAGGCAGCAATACCTTTACTATGGAAGTAACTGGTAGTCAATTGTGCATTTAATAAGTTTATATAAAGGCACTTAGTCTTACTTTTCAACAATCAATAATGTTTAATAAGCATCCAGAAATATGTATGCATATATATATATACGCAATGGGTGGACATAAATGCAGTGTGATAAATCTCTTTATATGAGTAACTTGTGGATAAATTTCATTTATCACACACAGTTACTCATTTATCCACACAGTTCCTATTTATCCACACAGTGCTGCACTCACGTCCTACTTTGACACACTTTCACTTCCCTCTGTCACATACAGTAGTTCATCTCACACTATCTTACCCCTGCACACCCACCACAAATAAAACCGCTGCTGCCACCAAGAAACACCTGCCTACATTGAATGCTAATACTGCAATGTTCAATCATGTTTTACCTTATTTCTTCTAAATCTGCATCAATCACAAGCTGCTTCAGCTTACTGCACAATCTGTTTAGCTCAGCTCTACTCCGCTCACTGCCCCCGTCCCAGTGACTTCTACAAAATCCTGTCCCATTATGACAAGTATCCAAAGAAAGAATACCTTTTTTAAATATTTCACATCTGCCACCCCCGATTATCTCTGTTCTTCATTCTCCAACCGCCGCAGTTATACCATCTTGCCGAGCTATCTCTCTCCACCGCCTTCGCCCACAGTGCTACCATCTTGCCGAGCTCACTCCACCATCTTCTCTTCCTTTCATGGGACCGAAAAATAAAAACAATCCAATGGAACATCACCTATTTTTATTATTTTATTTATTTTATTTTATTAAACTCTAGGTACAGATACCTTTGAGCAAGAACTGCTCGTTTACAAAGGTTCCACATCAGAGGATGAAGGGTAACATACATACAAAGGCAGACACCGCTACAGTCTAACACTAATTACAGTTTCAGTCATATTTGTTGCTAAAATACAGAGGCAACTTAAATAAAGTTTCAGGGTAACACAAAAAGAAGCACTCAGAGGACAGTTTGGGTGTGCAGGGTAGTGGGGAAACCGGAAGAGGTAGGCAGGCAGAGGTGCCTCTGTCGGAGTGTGGGTGGTTGGAAGTAGTGAAAGCAGTTTTGGAGAAGGGGGCAGATGCTTGAGAGTGCATAGGTGGAGGGAGGTAGTGTGAAAGAAGGAGGGGCAGGAGTGAGGCAGTGGGGGGAGTGCATGAATAGGGTAGGAAGCAGATGCCATAGGAAGGTTAGCTGTTAAGGGTTACAGGTCACAGGTAAGAAATGACCAGGGGGACGGAGAGCCAGTTACTTAGGAGAAGCAGTCACAATGCGTGCTTGAGATGAGATAGAGTCGGATTCCTTTGAAGGATCCAAGCAAAGTAGAAGAAAGTGCTTCCTTGTTGAGGGTGTTGTACCACCGAGGTGCCCTGTATAAATGCCCGCTGGTCCATTGTAGTCCTGCACCTGGGAACCTGAAGATTATCTGTTGGGAACTGTGTATGCTGAGTACTGTTATGGGCTGTAAGGAGCTTTTCAACCCCTGGGGGATGGAGCCTGAGGAGTACCTTTTGGGATAACAGGCAGGTTTGGCATTGTATTCAACTGTGTAAGGGAAGCCAACCCACCTGGGCATACAGATCACAGGTGTGTGTGTATGACTGGCAGTGCCTGTTTGTAGCCTGCAGGCTTTGTTGAGCGACACTGAGATCCTACGGAGGGCAGTAGTGTTGGCAGACCCATAGATGGCAAGACTGTAGTCAATGACAGAAATGACAGAGCTGTAAATAGCCAATCTAAGGGCATCCATGGTCATGTAGTGCTTGTGCTTGTGGAGTATGCCAGTTCACATGTTGGCAGCCTTAGCTACATTGTCAATGTGCTGAGCATATGAGAGGGTACTGTCCAAAGTGATGCCAAGGTACTTGAACTCAGTGACATGTTCAAGTGAAGTCCCATGTGGTTCTTGATGGAAAGGGCATAGATTTAAACTTGCTCCTTGCACGACAGAATGTCATGACTTTAGTTTTGCTGTGGTTCAGGACGAGTTTATGTGAACTCAGCCAATCTTCAACATGCTTAAAATCGAGCTGCAGTGGGTATTCCAGGAGTTTGGCGTCATGGTGGCTTGTGAACAGGACTGCATCATCCACGAGAGTAGTATTTTTGCTGGCAGAAGCTAGGAGGTTGCTCAGAAAAGGGAGAAGTGTAGGGGCCCATGTATTGACCCCTGCGGGACTCCAGAGAGGACTGGCTTTACATCTGAGGTGACACCGCATCCTTATGCAATCCTACAGAAAAAATAGAAAATGCAGGCTCAACCACCTATTTAAAATTACTCAGTAACTGCTAAAATAAAATAAAATAATACCACAGACCAACCCAATAACAAGTTTTGCTAAGCTTAAAAAACGACGCCATGTTTTCAAAATGTATGACCCGCCCAAATAAACACAACAACAAATCAAAATGTACACACTTAATCTTGCAATCTTGCCTGCATATCAGTCATACCACCTTCAAGCAACAAGCTTTCAAATGCGCACTAACACAGACAACACCATAAATAAAACCACTTAGTTTATTAATAAAAACAAAATTAAAATAAAAAAATAAAACCTCCATAAATGTAGTATCCCTATTTATAAATGGAACATGCAATGGGGACCAGTTAAGAATAAATGTTTTCTCTACTCGAGCAGTTTGACCTCGGACACACCACCATGGCTTACGCCACTGTGAGGTTACTCAAGGTCAAACCGCGTTTTCAGATAAATTATTATTCCACTGGTCTCCATTGCATATCATATATATATATATATATATATATATATATATATATATATAGGATACATGATGGGCAGGAGGTGATATGGAAATATCTTCACTCTGCAGAGTAGGCTCTGGATACTCACGGTAGAGAGAGTATTCAGAGCTCATGATGCAGGAGTGAAGATATTTCATAGCACATGATCTGCACATTATGTGTTTGATTATACAACAGGGTATGGAGTTTCAAGTATTGTCATGATTTTTGTGTTCTGTTGCTGTTTCTGTGTTTGCTGTTTCTGTGTGTGAGATTTTCTGAATGGGCTGGCAGTGTTACAAACTGTGGGAAAAGCTGAGTGTGTTTTGCAGTGCTAAGTAAGTTAGCTTCAGGCAGCAGTGAGAAAGACTGTTTTTGAAGCTATGTGTTTTAAAGCTCAGGATGCAGTCAAGCTGAGAGCATCACAGCAATGGGTTGGGAGTGAGAGAGTATAGGAAACACCTGAGAATGTTTGCCATGGTAACTAGTTGGCTGTAGGCAGCAGTGAGAATGAAATTGTTTTGTGAAGCTGTCTGCTTTAGAATTCTGGCTGCAGTGAAGCTGAGAGCGTCACAGCAATGGGTTGGGAGTGAGAGAGTATAGGAAACACCTGAGAATGTTTTGCCATGGTAAATCAGTTGGCTGCGAGCAGCAGTGCAATATCTCTCACAGTGGTGATGTCACAACATGATTTATCACTAGTTGTGATGTCACCAGAGTGAGAATACATGTTTTTATCTCACTTGTATCACTCACCCCTATTGTATACATATATATATATATATATATATATATATATATATATTTGACATTTAAAGTGTAGTGATTTCCAATGTTTTACCTTTACTACCTTTGCTGACATGTGGGAGACCAGGATTTGCATCAAACGTTTAGGCTTTTCACAGGTTACATGAAGTTCAGTAGTCAGGTGACCAATAACTACTAAAATGTACTAGTGGTTCCATGAATGATCCCTGTGGTACTCACTAGTGTGAAAGCACCATTCCTCCAGTATGCAATTGTGCAATTGAGAAAGTAATCAGCATTCTGCAGCAAACCCTCAGATGGTATGAAGGAGCAGGTGTCACTAGGAAATACAGAAGGGGGAGAAAAAATGTTAAACAGACTTATATGTCTCAACTAGAAAACAGCAGAGAAGCACACTTCAGCCTCTTAAAGGTGCTACAGCCAAAACAACTCATAGCAAACAACAAACAAAGCTGCTTACACAAGACTGAGGATAGAAAGGTTTTATTCAGTTACAATGCGTGGCAGACACACTAGACCAACACCCCTATGTACTGACCCAGTCACATGGGCCTTCCTCAGGGGGTCTGGCAAGACCCATGTGACTGGGTCAGATATATAGGGTGTTAGCTCAAAGTGTCTGCCATGCATTGTAACTGAATAAAACCTTTCTTAGTCTCAGTCCTATGTGCCCAGATTTCTTTGTTTTTGCTATATGGCTCAACTGAGTGAGGAGCAGGAAGCAGATGAGGTGGCCCAGGGGTCCATCTGGTTGGTGGGAGGTCACTTGTAGAGTACCACAGAGGCTGGTTATGGGACCACCCTGTTTAACATCTTTATAAATGTCTTGGATAAATGAGTCCTAAGTAGGGGTCTAAATCTGAAGATGAAGAAAGTGACACAAAGATGATGAGAAAGGTGGACTCTGAAGCTGAAGGTGAAGTTCTGTAAACGGCCCTTGACAGACTGATTCTATAACCCCCAGAATGCAATATCCTCCAAAATGGTCACTCTTTTGATTGGGGTGGATCTTGATCGTCAGATGATGTTATGGTTATGTGACTAGTTTCAGAAGTTAAGGAGTGTGAAAATCCACATTTTCCATGGATTTGAACATGCCTGAACAGTTATTAAGTATGTAGATGTATACTGGAGAATCCAAACATAGAACCTAGAATTTAAAGGCCAAAAAGACGGTTGGTCCATCGCTTTGCCCGACCTCTCTCCTCTCTATTCTGAGATTTAATAAACGATAAGCTGCTGATACTTTCTATTGTGTGAAGATAGCCTCGCAGTGTACAAACCAGTATAGTTCGGTTCTACTGACTGACGTCCAGAAAACAATTATTGCCAAACGCTAAACAAAGAGGAGAATAGCCTTGATGCAGCTTCATGGGTGCCAGCATCACTGTTTACTTGAGAAAACTATGTGCTGTTTCATTTGCTTGAACACTTTTAAATTTCTTTGTTTTGAAATGTTGTCCTGAAGAGAATATGCACAACTGTAAACTGCTTGACTCCAGCCATGTCCTGAGGGAGGATGAATGGAAAGAACAGAACAAACTACAAAGAACAGTAATTTAACAGCAAAGAAACAAAACAGAAGAACATGTGCATACAAATAGGGAACAGTGTTAATGTGAGTGCTGCAGAGCTTCTCTGTACTCACGCTTGCTGCATGACACTCTTGAGTGAAGCGTGCTGCTCCTAATAGTGAAGTTTAAAAATATTAAGTCATGCACTGGTAACATGATATTTGCAAATGTGGATTTTATTAAAACTGTGTTTTTATTTCTTAGTTAACATGTGATTACGTTTAGTGTTTTTGTTGTTTTTTCAGGTAATTTGCTTTACAATATGCTTGCACTTCGATACATTTGTTATACCCAATCTATCTCACATTTCTGTATGGTACTTTTATTTTATCTTTCTGATGCTTTCATAACCTCTCCCCATATGTGTCCTGTTTACCTCTCCCTCATAGAAGTTTATCCCTGGTGCAGTCCCCATGTATCATTCTTGAACCTTCATAGCTAACTTCCTCTATGGTGAGCACTCAGGGTAGCCAATCTGGAAGGAAGTCATGATATGTCAGCTCGGACATGGAGAAGGAGCAGCTGCCAGAGCAGTCATGCCTGATACCATACAGTGAAACACGTATGTGTAGCTAGTGCCCTGCCACAGTTTGGGGGAGAGGATGATGTAAAGAAGAGTTTGTTAAAATGGGTTCACACACACCGACTCCTATGCCACTACGGTCAGACATATTTTATAATGACATGTCATTCTGCCCTCCCGGAGGCATTGCACATCCTAGAAATGGCATCACGCCTCCAAGCAGTCCAACTGGGATTCCTAGATCTGGATACCCTATATGAATGAACATGCTCCCCACCAGGCAGCTACATGGCCCACGCCCACGCAGTTCTAATGTTTTTCCCACATTCTATACATGTACACTTTTCATAATCTGCAAACAGCTTATGCTCTGCCCACATTCAATGTATATGTTTTATTCTTTGCACATTCTGCATTTTTATCTTTCAGTTATTGTGCTTAAATAATCAGCAAATGGGTTAGAAAATGATATCATGTTTATTCACTTACAACATTAAAACGTTATGGAAATGATGACTTGCTGGAAATGGCATTCACATAACTGTAAACCGTAGCTATTACATTAAATATAAATACTCTCTACATAGCACCTAAGAGTTATAAGTAATACCCTGGCATGGAGTTGCTATAATGGGACTTTTTTGCACATTTGTTTTAACTTTGACAGAACTAAAAAATAAATAAGTTTAAAGCAATATAAAACACTCAGTTGCCAGATGCCTGAAACATGGAAGGGGTAGAAGAACTATGACATTCCACCTCTGTTTTGTGGGTCCTTCCTATTGTAGGCATTGCTAAGAGGGCAATAAGCTGCTTAACAAGTAAGGTAAAATATTTATTTTAAAATAATGGGGAGTTTACACATAAATGTTGATGGTTACTGCTTATTAGTATAACTCCATTCCGTTTAAGAAGGAGGGAGCTGAGAGCATGAGGTTGTAGGAAAGGATGCCTGAGATGGAAAGAGTTAAAGGAATCTGCATACTGGCTCTGGCAAAAAGAAATGGAATCTGATTGACTATTATATTTATTATATGATAAATGTTTTGATGTACTTCATTCCCTATATAATGTAATATATTTTTCCATAGAGTTTATAATGCTATCCCTTGCTCTTATTTATGTTATTTCTGACTATCGCCTCATCTCGTCATTATGCACTTTGGATGTCATTTTGAACTGCATCAGAAGACTAGTACATTTGACTGTAGCTCCACTGTGGACATTAAAATGTGTTTTAACAAAATGCTTTGTTAATGAAACTGGTCATATGAACCTTTGTTAAATAATTTGATCATATGACCCAAGTGAGATTATAAAATATGCTGCAATACCCCTTGACTACACCCCTGACAAAGCTCCTTTTTGGGCAAAGCGCGGAGTTAGGGCAGTGGCTGTGGGGAGGTAATCTGTGTATTTTGTGCTAAATACAAAAGTTTTGGATGAAATTTATCAGAATGACTTGAACTGTCATTGATTTGCACTGGTGTTGTGTCAAGACCACGAGCGTAAATATGCGCAGTTAAAAAAACGTGGTCATAACAGCAATGCATGGTCCCGGAGATGGCATATATAATCTGTGCAGTTTTGTACTAACTGGGCATACGCTGTTGTTAACTGTGTAGTTTGTGATGTCGCTGTCTTGACATAGCACCATTTGAACTTTAACATTACACCTTATGATATCTCATTATAATCTACACCCACTAAAAACTGAATTTGTGTATAAAATAGTTGTATTCATTTTTGTGTGTCCACCTGTAAGTCTGTGTTCCTGTTCCTGTACACATCTGCTTGTGTGCACAGGTGGTACATGCTGGCTGTACAAGTACATTGGTTCCATAGAAACACAGAAACAGAATTTGCTGGCCGATAAGGACTGCTTGGCCCACCTAGTCTGCCCAGTTTTCCTGCCTGTAGTATCACTGCTGATCCTACTTGATCTCCAGTCCATTCACCCCCTTTCCATTTCCCTAAGATTCCCTTATGCCTATCCAATGTATTCTTGAGCCACAGCACTGTTTTTCCCCACCACCTCTGCTGAAAGACTGGTTCGGAATCCACTACTCTGTCTGTGAAGAAGTACTCACATAGTTCCTGAATCTACCCCCACCCATAGTATCTTATCGTGCTCTCTGTCAATGAGCATGTTTTTTCTGATAAATAGTTCCCTCTTGAACCTTGTTTACTCATAAGGTATTTAAAGGTCACTATCATACCCCCTCCCTCTTCCAAGATGTACATATTTAAGTCCTTTAAACTCTCCTCATAGGACTTCTGATGTAGACCCGCACCATTTTACTTGCCCTCCTCTTGGCCGTCGCCTGTGTATGTCCTTTCTGACAGTACTTTAGGTGGGGCTGTACCTGTATATATATATATATATATATATATATATATAATATACATACATATCTATCTACCTAGCTATCTATCTGCAATGGGTGTGAGGCAGCCATTTTCTTGGGGACCATGTGGAGGGTGTGCGGTGTGTAGTCAGATCGGCCAACTTAGGCAGGAAATAGGAAGGTTGCAATGGGAGCTGGGGAGGAGAAGTTAGAATGATTGGGGTGGGCAATGGAGGCTAATAAAACAAGGAAGGCTTGTCCACATAATACACTGGGCAGTCACAGGTCAGAATGGGAAGGGCAGAAAAGGTCCAGGAGCATTAACTCCTCAAGGACCAGGGTGCACTGGGTTGGGAATTAGGCAGGTGGTAGGAAATGGGAAGAGGGAGGGAGGATGGGGACAAAACCAGGAGGCAGAGGCAGGACAAGGTAAAGGGACTGCTCGGGCAGATGACGAGGACTAAGAATTGGCTCTCAGTGCTGGCTAGTTTGGGGAGTAGGAGGATAGGGGAAGCATAAAACAAGTGATGGGAAAGGGGAACAAAAGGGAAGAGGGCAGTGAACAAGGAAGGGAAAGGCGTAGGGTAGGAAGTGGGGGAGGCAGGAAAGCAGGGGTGTTGTCTAGACACCACTAACTAGAAGGAGCAGTGGGGCAAATAGAGCAGTTGGGGTGGAGGATGGACTTAAGAATGGAGCAGAGAGGGGTCAATTCAGTATAGGGAAGGGATGGGTTGGGTAGAAACATGGAAGGGTTGCAGGGTAAGATCAGAGGAGGTAGTACAGACAGGAAGAAACAGGAAATGAAGGGCAGGGGAATGGGAGGGACTCAGTTCAGGGGCCCGAGGAGGGCACAACACGGAGTAGGGCAGGTATTAGGAAAGGGCAGTCATTCTGGGTGATTCAATTCTGAAAGGAGTGAGATGGGGTAAGGGAGTGAGAAAAAGACGTGCTTGGTGAAGGATTTGCCAGGTATCATGGCAGGGAGGGTGGGTCAGTTCATTCAGAAATGTGTGGAGAAGGAGGATAAACCTCACATCATGGTGCACCTAGGTAAAATGACCTGGAGTTGAGTAGGGTGGAGGAGGTGCAAGAGAGATTCAAGGAGGCTGGAAGAATCTGCACTGAGGTGGGTAGATTGGTGGCATTCTTGAGGTTCTCCCAGTACCTAGGGCAAGCTCCGCTAGTAAGCACAGAATTGAAGAGTTTAACAATTGGTGTGGAGGGGTGCGAAACCATGGGGTACAGAGTAGTAGGAGGTGGGGCAGGGCGAGGATAAGAAGGAACTCCATAGGCTGCACCTGAGCAAAGAGGGCATGATAACTTTGAAACAGAGGCTAGAAGATTACATTACTGCTAAAATAACTTTAAACTGAGGAAGGTGGGGCCAGAGAGACTGCAAAGTGAAGTCACCAATGAGGGAGACCGGGAGACCCCCACAATGGGCAGGAGAGGATATCCCATGAGGTGGGTGCATGAGGAAAGGTGCCATCCATAAAGGCGACCTTTACTGGTGCAATCCTTCACGGCAATGGGAAGGGGGTGACTGTATAAGGGGTGGGCAAACTGGGCGACAGGATGTGGGTATGTGTACACGCCGCAGGGGCAAGCATGGCAAGCGAGGCTGGGAGAGGGCAGAGGGTCTGTGGGGTGGTGCTGCGGTGTTGGCCGAGCTGCATCATGGTGTCAGGGTTGGCTAGTGGTTGGGATGTGTAATTGCTGGGTTCGGGTATGAGTGCTAGTGCGATTTTATTAGCCCAGCTCGAAGGCTTTATTTTTATTGCTTTCACCCTGACATGCACCCCCTGGGTTGAGAATCATAAGTAGGGGTGGAGGTGAGGAAGCCCCTGCGCGAGGGGCTGGGGGTTGCAGCCCCCCACAGAAAGCATCAAAAACTCTCCTGGCACCATTGTCCTGTGGACCGAGGTTGTCAGAGTGCCAAAATGTTTTCGACACTTGACTGTGCGATAACAGTGATCGCCTTTAGGCATTCGCTGTTATCACATAGACCCACAGGAGAGGAGGGAACTCTATCAGGAACGGAAGCATGGGGAGGGACTGGGAAAAGAGGGCAGGGGACACGGTGGAAAGTAGTATCCATGAATACCAGGAGCTTGGCAAATAAGGTAGCAGAATTCCAGGCGATGATGGTGGAAGGGGTAGTAGATATTGCAGCCATCACAGAAATCTGGGCCACCCAATACCACGACTGGGATCGCATGATCCCTGGATACAGGTGTACCACAAAGACAGGGGGAGGGAGGAAGGAGAGGTAGCAATTAATTTTAGGGATGGGATACTATGCATCAGGAGGAGGGGAAGAGGGAAGCCAGAAGCCATATGGGTACAACTCCAAAACTCCAAGGATAGGAAGGTTAGGCTAGGGGTGGTGTACAGGCCAGCCCACCCTCAGAAGATGAGGGAAATGACAGGAACTGGAGGAGCAAATCAGAAAGGTCAGTGGCAGAGGGAGTATGGTCATAGTGGATGACCTCAGTCTCCTGGGATTGACTGAAGAACCATGACCACCATGAATGCCAGGGAACAGGTACTGCTGGAGGCTATCCAAGGCAGCTACATAGTGCAGGGAGTAACAGAGCCCACCAGGGAGGGTAACAATACTGGATCTTGTGTTAGCAAATGAGGACCAAGTCCAGGATGTAGTAGTACAGGACTCTAGTAGGCAGCGATGCGACACACAGTGTGGTTCTTCTTCCACATGGGTAGGGAGTCAGCCAGGACCAGGACAAGAGTGGTAGGCTTTAGGAAGGTAGATTTTGCCAGGATGGGCAGCATCCTAGGGATGGCATCTTGCTGAAATTGCCCAGGGATGGATGCAGAACAGAAATGGTCCATCATAAAGAGGGGTCTGACAGAGGCCACTAACACGTGTTCCAAGACACAGAGTAAGCAATCCAGGTCTAAAAAATCTAGCTGGCTCAGTAGGAAAGTAGCAGGGAATGCGAGGAGAAGAGAGGGCCTTTAACAGGTACAAGAAATCTAGGCATGGGGAGAACAAGGAGGAGTACTCAAAGAAATCAACTGAAATGACTAGAGCAGTCAGGGCAGCAAAAGTGGCAAGGGAGCTGAGATTGGCTCAGCGGATCAGAAAGGGAAAGGATTTCCAAGTACATAAGAGTGAAGAGGAGCCATAGGATGAGACTGTCAGGATCAAGAGAGAGGGGTGGGCAGAAATGAGGAAGACCAGGCTTCTGCTTGGTGTTCATTAGAGAAAAGATGGACCAATACCACAAGGGAAAGGAGGGATGGGCAGGGAGGGGCAGAGGTAACGGATGGGGTCATCCAGCATGATAGGGTTCTACATAACCTTAAAGCCTTGCAGGTAGACAAGGCCCCAGGACCTGATGGAGTACATCCAAGAGTCCTGAAGGAGTTGGCAGAGGTATTGCAGGCCTCTGGCAGACCTGTTTAATACCTCATCGGAGACAGGGAGCTTTTCTGTGGACTGGAGGATGGCTCACATGGTACCCTCCACAAGAGTGGTCCCAGGGATGAACCGGGCAGTTATAGGCCAGTAAGCTTGACTTCCATCATGGGGAAGCTAATGGAGACCATGCTAAAGGAGAGACTGATAATTTTCCTGGAAAGTAATGGTCTCCAAGATGAAAGACAGCATGGGTTTGTCTCGGAAGATCATGCCAGACTATCCTAATTGATTTCTTCGATTGGTTCACAAGGGGCGGTTGACGGGGGCCATGCTGTGGATGTCCTGTATCTGGACTGCAGCAAGGCCTTCAACTCGTGCCACAGGGAGGGCTATTGGGCAAGTTGAGGAACCTGGGGCAGAGGAGAAACAAGTGGGTGGGTTAGGAGCTGGCTGCAAAATAGACAGCAGAGGGTAATTGTAAACAGGAGACCCTCTAAGCCAAGACCTGTAACTAGTGGGGTACCACACAGCTCAGTGCTAGACCCAGTTTTATTCAACATCTTTATCGGTGACATTGCAGAAGGGATATAGAGTAAGTTCAGCCTGTTCGCCAATGACAAAAGATATGTGCAACAGTGGACAGTGAAGAAGGGAGGAAGGAACTCAGGAGAATCTAGCAAAACTCGAGCATTGGTCACGTAAAGGCAGTTGGGGTTTAATGCTATGAAGTGCAAGTTCATGCACCCCAGAGCCAGAAATCCCAGGACTGGCTATTGACTGGGGGGAGAGTAGGCATCAATTTCAGAAGAAGAGAAGGACCTAGAGGTACTAGTCACAGGGGATATGAGGGCATCAGCACAATGCCAGAGGGTGGCAGCAAGGGCCAATCAGATGCTGGGTGCATTGCCAGAGCTATCACCTCAAAAGAGAGGTTATCCTGCCCTTGTAGAGATCACTGTTGAGACCACACTTGGAGTACTGTGTGCAGTACTGGTGCCCTTACCTAAACAAGCATTTGCCAATGCCGAATGTTTGCTTGCTGGTATTAGCACTGCAAATGCAGGAGTTAGACAGATGCAGAATAGGAATGGCAGTGAAGTATTGAACTTACACCAACCCCACCTCCACCCTGCAGAGATGGACAGCCATTTGGGTTGTCGCCCTATAACGCTCATGCCATTTCACCTCACCCTATCCTGCAGACACTGACACATGCTGAGGTGTGCCTTGGAGTGCTCAGCTTTACAGTAACAGTGTTCCATAAGGACATACGCTGAAATGGGTGCATTATAGGAGAATGGGGTGAACTCTGGGGCTGAAGAGTCCAAGGCTCATCTCGATGCCTGTCACTGCCTGCAGGGTGGGGGTGGGGTGAATGGCATGAGCATTACAGTCAGCAATCCAGCAGCACAGGTGGACGTTATGGTTAGAAACCCTCACGCCCAGGCGCTTGTTGGTATTTGCACTACAAATTTGCAACATGGCCTTTTGTGATCCCCCACCTCATGAAAGCATTTGGGACCTCTTCTCATGAACAGTGGCGCTGTGATTTTATTAATGTGTCCCAAACTTTGAGTTCCTACAGCGATCAGGCCATTCTGCGCCAGATGTATGAAAACAGATCAGGCAGGATGTGAAGAATGACAGCTGTACCATTCATAGGGAGGTGTGAAGACTTGGTTTGCTGGCCAAGGCACCTAGCTTCACCTGAGCTCTTTCCTTCTAAGACTGCTTGAAAGGCAGAGTAGAGAAACTTACCAGAGCAAGGAGAAGGATTAAGACTTAGTTTGGCTAAGCAGATTTACTGTGTGGTGGTGTTTTTATTTTTACTCACAGGGATTGCTACTGTTTGTTGCTAACATTTCATTGCTTTTATTTTTTCTCTGATTCAAATTGTTGTTGCTGGTATACCTTCTCTGATTATTACAAGGTGTGCCTACAGGTGTGTGCTAACAGATTACTGCTGTAATCTTCTGATTCAAATTGTCTTTGCAAGGTATATCTTCTGTTACTGCTTTATTTTCTCTGGAGCAAAGTGTTTTACAGGGTATATCTTCTCTGAAATTACTGTATTACAGGTGGAGCTTACATTTTGTGACTTTTTATCATCGGGCTAAGCAAAATTACTGTTTGACACTGTGTTTTATTTTATTCTTGTTTGTTGAAAAGGTTTGTTGGCTCAGAGGTGTTTCAGTCTCCTTCTCACATTGAAGGAGCTAATTGCTTTTCCTCCCACAGCTCTTCCAAAGGATTAGGTGTGTATGTGGGGGTGGAGCTGGCAAATTGTCAGTAATTTCCAACAGAAAGAAGGGTTAAAAGTCAGGTTAGTTGATATCTTGGAGGTAGAAGACTTGGTTTGCTGGCCAAGGCACCTAGCTTCACCTGAGTTTTCCTTCTAAGACTGCTTGAAAGGCAGAGTAGAGAAACTTACCAGAGCAAGGGAGAAGGATTAAGACTTAGTTTGGCTAAGCAGATTTACTGTGTGGTGGTGCTTTTTATTTTTACTCACAGGGATTGCTACTGTTTGTTGCTAACATTTCATTGCTTTATTTTTTTCTGATTCAAATTGTTGTTGCTGGTATACCTTCTTCTGCATTATTACAAGGTGTGCCTACAGGTGTGTGCTAACAGATTACTGCTGTAATCTTCTGATTCAAATTGTCTTTTGCAAGGTATATCTTCTGTTACTGCTTTATTTTTTCTGGAGCAAAGTGTTTCTTACAGGGTATATCTTCTCTGAAATTACTGTATTACAGGTGGAGCTTACATTTTGTGACTTTTTATCATCGGGCTAAGCAAAATTACTGTTTGACACTGTGTTTTATTTTATTCTTGTTTGTTGAAAAGGTTTGTTGTCTCAGAGGTGTTTCAGTCTCCTCTCACATTGAAGGAGCTAATTGCTTTTCCTCCACAGCTCTTCCAAAGGATTAGGTGTGTATGTGGGGTGGAGCTGGCAAACTGTCAGTAATTTCCAACAGAAAGAAGGGTTAAAAGTCAGGTTAGTTGATATCTTGGAGGTAGAAGACTTGGTTTGCTGGCCAAGGCACCTAGCTTCACCTGAGCTCTTTCCTTCTAAGACTGCTTGAAAGGCAGAGTAGAGAAACTTACCAGAGCAAGGGAGAAGGATTAAGACTTAGTTTGGCTAAGCAGATTTACTGTGTGGTGGTGTTTTTTATTTTTACTCACAGGGATTGCTACTGTTTGTTGCTAACATTTCATTGCTTTATTTTTTCTCTGATTCAAATTGTTGTTGCTGGTATACCTTCTTCTGCATTATTACAAGGTGTGCCTACAGGTGTGTGCTAACAGATTACTGCTGTAATCTTCTGATTCAAATTGTCTTTTGCAAGGTATATCTTCTGTTACTGCTTTATTTTTCTCTGGAGCAAAGTGTTTCTTACAGGGTATATCTTCTCTGAAATTACTGTATTACAGGTGGAGCTTACATTTTGTGACTTTTTATCATTGGGCTAAGCAAAATTACTGTTTGACACTGTGTTTTATTTTATTCTTGTTTGTTGAAAAGGTTTGTTGGCTCAGAGGTGTTTCAGTCTCTTCTCACATTGAAGGAGCTAATTGCTTTCCTCCCACAGCTCTTCCAAAGGATTAGGTGTGTATGTGGGTGGAGCTGGCAAACTGTCAGTAATTTCCAACAGAAAGAAGGGTTAAAAGTCAGGTTAGTTGATATCTTGGAGGTAGAAGACTTGGTTTGCTGGCCAAGGCACCTAGCTTCACCTGAGCTCTTTCCTTCTAAGACTGCTTGAAAGGCAGAGTAGAAACTTACCAGAGCAAGGGAGAAGGATTAAGACTTAGTTTGGCTAAGCAGATTTACTGTGTGGTAGTGTTTTTATTTTTTACTACAGGGATTGCTACTGTTTGTTGCTAACATTTCATTGCTTTATTTTTTCTCTGATTCAAATTGTTGTTGCTGGTATACCTTCTTCTGCATTATTACAAGGTGTGCCTACAGGTGTGTGCTAACAGATTACTGCTGTAATCTTCTGATTCAAATTGTCTTTTGCAAGGTATATCTTCTGTTACTGCTTTATTTTTCTCTGGAGCAAAGTGTTTCTTACAGGGTATATCTTCTCTGAAATTACTGTATTACAGGTGGAGCTTACATTTTGTGACTTTTTTATCATTGGGCTAAGCAAAATTACTGTTTGACACTGTGTTTTATTTTATTCTTGTTTGTTGAAAAGGTTTGTTGGCTCAGAGGTGTTTCAGTCTCCTTCTCACATTGAAGGAGCTAATTGCTTTTCCTCCACAGCTCTTCCAAAGGATTAGGTGTGTATGTGGGGGTGGAGCTGGCAAACTGTCAGTAATTTCCAACAGAAAGAAGGGTTAAAAAGTCAGGTTAGTTGATATCTTGGAGGTAGAAGACTTGGTTTGCTGGCCAAGGCACCTAGCTTCACCTGAGCTCTTTCCTTCTAAGACTGCTTAAAAGGCAGAGTAGAGAAACTTACCAGAGCAAGGGAGAAGGATTAAGACTTAGTTTGGCTAAGCAGATTTACTGTGTGGTGGTGTTTTTTTTTTACTCACAGGGATTGCTACTGTTTGTTGCTAACATTTCATTGCTTTATTTTTCTCTGATTCAAATTGTTGTTGCTGGTATACCTTCTTCTGCATTATTACAAGGTGTGCCTACAGGTGTGCTAACAGATTACTGCTGTAATCTTCTGATTCAAATTGTCTTTTGCAAGGTATATCTTCTGTTACTGCTTTATTTTTCTCTGGAGCAAAGTGTTTCTTACAGGGTATATCTTTCTGAAATTACTGTATTACAGGTGGAGCTTACATTTTTGTGACTTTTTATCATTGGACTAAGCAAAATTACTGTTTGACACTGTGTTTTATTTTATTCTTGTTTGTTGAAAAGGTTTGTTGGCTCAGAGGTGTTTCAGTCTCCTTCTCACATTGAAGGAGCTAATTGCTTTTCCTCCCACAGCTCTTCCAAAGGATTAGGTGTGTATGTGGGGTGGAGCTGGCAAACTGTCAGTAATTTCCAACAGAAAGAAGGTTAAAAGTCAGGTTAGTTGATATCTTGGAGGTAGAAGACTTGGTTTGCTGGCCAAGGCACCTAGCTTCACCTGAGCTCTTTCCTTCTAAGACTGCTTGAAAGGCAGAGTAGAGAAACTTACCAGAGCAAGGGAGAAGGATTAAGACTTAGTTTGGCTAAGCAGATTTACTGTGTGGTGGTGTTTTATTTTTTACTCACAGGATTGCTACTGTTTGTTGCTAACATTTCATTGCTTTATTTTTCTCTGATTCAAATTGTTGTTGCTGGTATACCTTCTTCTGCATTATTACAAGGTGTGCCTACAGGTGTAGCTAACAGATTACTGCTGTAATCTTCTGATTCAAATTGTCTTTGCAAGGTATATCTTCTGTTACTGCTTTATTTTCTCTGGAGCAAAGTGTTTCTACAGGGTATATCTTCTCTGAAATTACTGTATTACAGGTGGAGCTTACATTTTGTGACTTTTTATCATTGGGCTAAGCAAAATTACTGTTTGACACTGTGTTTTATTTTATTCTTGTTTGTTGAAAAGGTTTGTTGGCTCAGAGGTGTTTCAGTCTCTCTCACATTGAAGGAGCTAATTGCTTTTCCTCCCACAGCTCTTCCAAAGGATTAGGTGTGTATGTGGGGTGGAGCTGGCAAACTGTCAGTAATTTCCAACAGAAAGAAGGGTTAAAAAGTCAGGTTAGTTGATATCTTGGAGGTAGAAGACTTGGTTTGCTGGCCAAGGCACCTAGCTTCACCTGAGCTCTTTCCTTCTAAGACTGCTTGAAAGGCAGAGTAGAGAAACTTACCAGAGCAAGGAGAAGGATTAAGACTTAGTTTGGCTAAGCAGATTTACTGTGTGGTGGTGTTTTTATTTTTTACTCACAGGGATTGCTACTGTTTGTTGCTAACATTTCATTGCTTTATTTTTTCTCTGATTCAAATTGTTGTTGCTGGTATACCTTCTTCTGCATTATTACAAGGTGTGCCTACAGGTGTGTGCTAACAGATTACTGCTGTATTCTTCTGATTCAAATTGTCTTTTGCAAGGTATATCTTCTGTTACTGCTTTATTTTCTCTGGAGCAAAGTGTTTCTTACAGGGTATATCTTCTCTGAAATTACTGTATTACAGGTGGAGCTTACATTTTTGTGACTTTTTATCATTGGACTAAGCAAAATTACTGTTTGACACTGTGTTTTATTTTATTCTTGTTTGTTGAAAAGGTTTGTTGGCTCAGAGGTGTTTCAGTCTCCTTCTCACATTGAAGGAGCTAATTGCTTTTCCTCCCACAGCTCTTCCAAAGGATTAGTGTGTATGTGGGGTGGAGCTGGCAAACTGTCAGTAATTTCAACAGAAAGAAGGGTTAAAAAGTCAGGTTAGTTGATATCTTGAGGTAGAAGACTTGGTTTGCTGGCCAAGGCACCTAGCTTCACCTGAGCTCTTTCCTTCTAAGACTGCTTGAAAGGCAGAGTAGAGAAACTTACCAGAGCAAGGGAGAAGGATTAAGACTTAGTTTGGCTAAGCAGATTTACTGTGTGGTGGTGTTTTTATTTTTTACTCACAGGGATTGCTACTGTTTGTTGCTAACATTTCATTGCTTTATTTTTCTCTGATTCAAATTGTTGTTGCTGGTATACCTTCTTCTGCATTATTACAAGGTGTGCCTACAGTTGTGTGCTAACAGATTACTGCTGTAATCTTCTGATTCAAATTGTCTTTGCAAGGTATATCTTCTGTTACTGCTTTATTTTTCTCTGAGCAAAGTGTTTCTTACAGGGTATATCTTCTGAAATTACTGTATTACAGGTGGAGCTTACATTTTTGTGACTTTTTATCATTGGGCTAAGCAAAATTACTGTTTGACACTGTGTTTTATTTTATTCTTGTTTGTTGAAAAGGTTTGTTGGCTCAGAGGTGTTTCAGTCTCCTTCTCACATTGAAGGAGCTAATTGCTTTTCCTCCCACAGCTCTTCCAAAGGATTAGGTGTGTGTGTGGGGTGGAGCTGGCAAACTGTCAGTAATTTCCAACAGAAAGAAGGGTTAAAAAGTCAGGTTAGTTGATATCTTGGAGGTAGAAGACTTGGTTTGCTGGCCAAGGCACCTAGCTTCTCACCTGAGCTCTTTCCTTCTAAGACTGCTTAAAAAGGCAGAGTAGAGAAACTTACCAGAGCAAGGGAGAAGGATTAAGACTTAGTTTGGCTAAGCAGATTTACTGTGTGGTGGTGTTTTTATTTTTTACTCACAGGGATTGCTACTGTTTGTTGCTAACATTTCATTGCTTTATTTTTCTCTGATTCAAATTGTTGTTGCTGGTATACCTTCTTCTGCATTATTACAAGGTGTGCCTACAGGTGTGTGCTAACAGATTACTGCTGTAATCTTCTGATTCAAATTGTCTTTTGCAAGGTATATCTTCTGTTACTGCTTTATTTTCTCTGGAGCAAAGTGTTTTACAGGGTATATCCTCTCTGAAATTATTACAGGTGGTGCTTTACAGATTTTACAGTTTTATCTAACATTAGGATAAGCTTTCAGGGTTACTGCATTTGTTGTTGACTGATTGTTTCTGCTCTTACCTCCTTGTTCTTTGGTCGTGGTTCTTCTTTTAGGCAGGGGAAGGGCCCAGCCACCCACCCCAATCCCCAACCACCCCACGCTACACTCCTTTTATAGGGTACCACAGTTGTGACATTTCCTGTGGCAGAGCAGGAAGGGGCGGATCAGTGGGGCCTCCACAAGGTGATCTCATTTACAGGGGCACTAGTAATTTAACTTGTTATAACAAGTTAAACAAAGCACAATTAAACCATTACTTGCATTTTTTTTCTTTTTTTTTCCTTCTAATTACTCTGACTAGGTTACAAACCCAGCAACTTATTTGGAATGGATTTTATTAACTGCAGGTACTGTGGAACAATTTTCAGAAGGACAGTCTTACAGGATTTAGGACACTGTCCTACATGCTGAGCCTTTGGAGATCTTAGGTCTCAGCTCCGGGCAGCATGGGCAGAGATTGCACGCCTCAAATTTCATATTGAAGAGGAAATACATTATAAGAACCACCCGCCATTTCCCCAGCATCCAACAGAAAAACCTCGACCGCAGAGGGTAGTTGGTCCAGGAGGTTGGCAGGTGGTTAGGAGGAAGCAAATCAGGTGCCCCATCACTCTCTGCTCTCCAACACATTACCTCCAAAACCATATAAACACTACAAACCGGTATCTGCCTCTATCTCTGAAATCAAATAAAGAGGCAGAAGACACTGCAGAGCAGGACACTGCGGCACAGGAGCTAGCACAACAATACTCACCAAATCAGGAACCAAAACTAAACAAGCACAAAGGAAATCCAAAAACTTCTGATCATAGGAGACTCCATGATTCGGGAGTTGATACCCATCTCCAGCCAGGGTGATGGTCAGATGTCTCCCAGGTACATCAGCATGGAGAGACACTGACCGCTTTGCTAAAATTGTTCACAAAGCAGGAGAAAACATTGATGTCCTAGTACACATAGGGACTAATGATCTCGCCAGCCGGTCAGTTGTAGAGACCAAGGAACACCTGACTAAGCTGGGTGACAAACTATCATCTATTTATCGGCATCTCCTTCTCTGAGATCCTGCCAGTCTGGGAGAAGGGAGCAGATGGATGGAAGGTCAGAGAAGAGGAGATAGGGAGCTAAACACGTGGCTCAAGGACTGGTGCCAGGAAAAGGACACAGATTTGTAGGAACTGGCAACAGTTCTGGGAGCGAAAGTTCTTTAAATTTGATGGACTGCATCTGACTAAGAGGAGTCAGTGCATTGGGGCAGAAGTTTGACATCTTTGCAGAATATTTAAACTAGCAAATGGGGAGAGGGTGCAGCACCCACATCGTCAAATGGGAAGAACACCTCCCCTCAGCTAGTGGTCAAACAGGAATTCAAGCGTGTTTGCCGTTCATTTGCATCACCAGGTAAGAAAAAGGTTTGTCTCCCCATACGATGCACAGGGTAATGCCAACTTCACCCAACAACTAACACACCAAAATCTGGCCAATGGAAAATCATGTACACAAATGCTCACAGCCTGGGAAATAAGATCCCAGACCTGCAGGCAATAATGTCAGAGGCTAAACTGGACATAGTAGCAATTAGTGAGACGTGGTTTACCAGTAACCACACTTGGGAGACTTCAGTACCTGGCTATGTATTGTTCAGAAGAGACCGAGGTGCAAAAGGGGGAGGAGTGGCCCTGTATGTTAATGAAAATATCAAAGCTACAGAAATTCAGAATGCACATAAGGAGCCAGAAGAACTGTGGGTCACCCTGGAAACAGGAAATGGGGCAGCCATAAGAACTGGGGTTGTCTACAGGCCCCAGACCAGAGGGAGGACATAGACACATTACTGTTAGAAGATATACAAAACATGACAGCTAAAGGGAGGTTCTGATAATGGGAGACTTCAACATGCCAGATACAGATTGGTCAATACCAGCAGGAACATCTGCCAGAACTAGACTCATAGTGGATTCCTGCAGGAGAGGGCCTCAAACAACTGGTACAGAAACCCACAAGAGACAGGGCTATCCTAGATCTAGTACTGACTAACAAAGAAGGGATCACAGATCTCAGGTAGAAGGTCACCTGGGGCAGTGACCATCACATGGTATGGTTCAATTTGGCTACTACATCTAAATCATCCCATTCCAAGGCAAAAATATGGGACTTCAGAGGCTGACTTTGATAAGATGGCCAACAGAGTTAAGCTAGCCCTGGCAAAAGAAACACAGGTGAGGAGGTACAGGCAAAGTGGGCAAGCATTAAGGATACAATACTTGAAGCAACATCCCATTGTGTTAGACAGAAAAGGAAGTGCAAAGAGAAGGAAACCACTTTGGTTCTCAAATACAGTAGCAGAAAGGTCAGAGCCAAAGGCTGGCCTTCAGGAAATATAAGGGAACACAGCGGGATGAAGATAGGGAGGCATACCAAACTGCCCTAAGGGAAGCAGGTAAGGCAGTAAGGCAGGCAAAGTCTCAAACCAAGGAAACACTAGCACCTAACAGTAAAAGAAGGTGACAAGACTTTCTATAGATACATTAGTGAAAGGAGAAAGTCCCGAGGGGTATTGCTAAGCTTAATGGAGAAAAAGGGAGCATGTGAGGAGGAGGACCCTGTAAAGGCATCTATCCTAAATAGATACTTTTGCTCAGTATTTACTGAAGAGTAGGTAGGGCAGGGCCCACAGCTCAGCATCATGGACACAGGGGAGGGAGGTGAGCACTACTCCCTTCACAAAGAAAGGGTCCTACAAGAGCTTGCTAAGCTCAGGTGGATAAGGCAATGGGACCTGATGGCATACATCCCAGGGTACTTAAGAGCTAAAGGAGGAACTAGCAGAGCCATTAGCAGAATTGTTTAGTGAGTCTCTGAGCACAGGAGAGGTCCCAGAAGACTGGAGAAGGGCTCATGTGATCCCGCTCCACAAGAGTGGTAGCAGGGAGGAGGCGGGGAACTACAGACCAGTCAGTCTTACCTCAGTAGTGGGCAAGATTATGGAGGCATCCTTAAGAAAGGATAGTGCAACACCTGGAATCCATAGGGCACAGGATCCAAGACAGCATGGGTTTACAAAGGAAGGTCCTGTCAAACTAATCTCATAGATTTCTTTGACTGGGTAACCAGAGTGGTGGACCAAGGGGAGCAGTTGATGTCGCCACCTTGACTTCAGCCAAGCTTTTGACACTGTTCCACATAGAAGATTGATAAATAAGCTAGGTAGGCTCGGGTGGGTCAGAAGTTGGTCAACTGGGTGGCAAACTGGTTGACTGGCAGAAAACAGAGAGTGGTGGTAAATGGTATACAGTCAGAAGAGATGCAAGTCACAAGTGGGTACCTCAGGGATCAGTCCTGGGGCCAGTCCTATTCAACATCTTCATTAGTGACCTCGGATGGACTAGAGGGTAAGGCTTGTCTGTTTGCAGATGACACCAAGATCTGCAACAGAGTAGATGATCCAGATGGGTGGGCAGAATGAGAAGAGATCTGGATAAACTAGCAAAATGGTCAGAAGAGTGGCAACTGGGATTTAATGCAAAGAAGTGCAAAATCATGCACATAGGGAAGAGAAACCCTGAAGCCACTTATAGGCTGGGAGGGTAGTTGCTAGCAGTCACAAAGGAAGAAAGAGACTTGGGCATCATCATCACTGATGACCTAAAATCATCAAGCAGACCTCTAAAGCAGTAGGTAAGGCTAGGGGGTGTTAGGGTGTATTAGTAGGGTATCACAAGTCGTAAGAGGGAGGTAATAATCCCTCTGTACAAGACATTGGTTAGGTCCCATCTGGAGTACTGCGTGCAGTATTGGAGCCACACCTTCACAAGGACATTAACCAAATTGAGGCAGTCCAGAGAAGGGCAACCAAAATGGTGCAGGGACTGCATCAGAAGACATATGAGGACAGATTAATGGAGCTCAATATGTATACCCTTGAGCAAAGGAGGAGAGAGGTGATATGATCGAGACATTTAAACACCTTAAGGGCATAAACAAGGTGAAAGAGTCTAACATGTTTAAATATAAGAAAAATAGCAGGACAAGAGGACACAGCATGAGATTAGAGGAGGCCGATTAAGGGGAATGTGAGGAAATTCTTTTCACAGAAAAGGGTGGTAGATGCATGGAATAGCTTACCACAAGAAGTGAGTGGCTATGAATACAGTGCAGGGCTTCAAACAGGCATGGGATAGGCATAAGGGAGCAATACAAATGACTATGAATAGATAGGTCACTGACACAGCAAAAGGCCGATGGCACATTTATAAGGTAGAAAAGAAATGGGCAGACTGGATGGGCTTATGCGGTCCTTATCTGCCGTCAACTTCTATGTTTCTATGTTTCTATGTTTCTATGTGTGTAGAGATGGCAATGTTGAAAATCTGTAGTGAAAATATTAAAATGCTCGAACTTATAGCGTATTTGAAACTGCGCAAACATCATAACACAGTCATTTAGTGGAATTATTTCACCAAATTTTCAACATAGGCATTTTGTGACCTCTGCTCATGAACTCTGTCACTATGATTTTCCTTAATCTGTTCCAAACATTGATTTCCCACAGTGACCGTGCTATTCTCGCCATATGTGTAGCGCATATTTCAGGCAGGATATGAAAATGACAGCTGTACTGTTCATAAAGAGGTGTGAAAAATGCCAAAGTTGAAAATCTGGGTGAAAATATTACAAATGCAAGAAATTACGAGGGTGCATGAAACTGCTCAACGTACACTCGTAACACAGTAATTTTATGGACTTTGTCTCTAAATTTTCAACATAAGCATTTGCTTCCAGCTCATGAACAGTGTCACTGTGATTTTTTAATCTGTCCCAAACACTGACTTCCACAGTGACTGAGCTATTGTGTGCTGGAAGTGAAAACACATCTCGGCCAGGATGTAAAAAATGACAGCTGTACTGTTCATAAGGAGGTCTGAAAAAATGCCAATGTTGAACATATGGAGTGCAAATACTACAAATTTGCGAAGTTGCAAGGTGCGTGAAACTGCCCAACATATGCTCGTAACACAATCATTTTATAGACGTTTGTCACCAGATTTTCAGCATAGGCATTTTAGGACCTCTGCTCATGAACAGAGTCACTGTGATTTTCTTAATCTGTCCCAAATACTGAGTTCCCAAGCGACCATGCTATTCTGCACGGAAGTAGAAAACACATTTCAGCCAGGATGTGAACAATGACAGCTGTACTGTTCATAAGGAGGTGTGGAAAAATGCCAATGTTGAAAATCTGGAGTGAAAACATTATAAATTTCGAAGTTACACAGGTGCATGGAAACTGCTCAACGTATGCTCATAACACAGTCATTTTATGGACTTTCATCACCAAATTTTCAACATAGGCATTTTGGACCTCTGCTCATGAACAGTGTCACTGTGATTTTCTTAATGTGTCCCAAACACTGATTTCCCACAGCGACTGCGCTATTCTGCATGATAAGTGCGAAAACAATTTCAGCCAGTATGTGAAAAATGACAGCTGTACTGTTCATAAGGAGTGTGGAAAAATGGCAGTGTTGAAAACCTAGGATGAAAATATTACAAATTCCGAGTTACGAGTGTGCATGGAAACTGTGCAACATACACTCATAAAACAGTCATTTTTTGGATTTTTTCATCAAATTTGCAACATAGGCTTTTTGAGAGCCCACCTCATGAACAGTGGCACTGTCATTTCTTTAATCAGTCCTGAAAGGTGATTCCATGCAGTGACCACAAAATCACCTTTCAGGACGAATAACACCATAACAGTGATTGAATTCATGAGGAGGAGTCTCAATAACCTCATGTTGAAAATTTGGTGCCAAATGTCCAAAAATGGCCGAGATATCTACATAAGTTGAAAATACCCTATTTATGCCATTATACAGCTTACCAGCATTTCTTCAGTTCACGGTCGACTTTGAAGAGTGCAGACGAGTTCCCAGTCCACCAAAGATCATCATGCGGGCTCGGAGGTAAGTATGGGGCGAGGGGGTGTGGGAGGTGAGATGCGCAGAGGAGGGCACAGGTTGGGGAGAGAGCACCAGACACAATGTGGGACTCTTTTCTACTTTTCATGTTAAAAGTAAATTGAAACCATCGCGGAAAGGTTTTCCTTTTGCAGGTAGATTTGGCAGCTGGGGTGGGCTCCCAGTGTGCCACCTGCATATTTTTTGAGGGCACTGAAGCCGATGGGGATTGTGGCTCCCCATTGGCAAAGTAAGAAGGATCTGTGTTTGGGGGAGATATGATGCCTAGGGGATTGGGCACCCTCCTCTGCAAGCAAAATGTATAGGAGGGTTTTATGCCGACGGGGAGTGAGCTCCCCATCAGCAAATAATCTAGGGAGAGGGCATGCCGGCAGAGGATTAGGCACCCCATTGACTTTTATGGGGACTCTGAGGTGGAGACAGACACCACCATGTAACTAGAAATGTTACACCAGGCAAGGCACCGCCCTGCAATGAGGTCACTCCCTCATTGCAGCGAGAGTAGCTGATGCTGCAATGACTAGGTGGCCCCTCATTGCAGCAGCCAAATTGTTTCAAGTTGGTGGCATTTTGCAGAACTAGTGTCATCAGGACACTGGGCCTGCACTGGGTGAACAGTGCCAAACTCACAAATGCAGTGCAAGCTTTGGCTGCCACAGTGTTGCACCTCTACAACTCGCTCTCCTTCCAGTTGCCACATAATGTTTCCTGCACATGCACGCAAGCAAACATAAAAGGGGTGCAGCATAGGGTGACAAAGATGATCCTATGTCTAGGGATAAACCCTATGAGGAAAGATTGAGGGAGCTCAACACGTGTTCCCTGGGAGATAGAAGGGGGCATGATAGAAACCTTCAATTACTTAAAGAGCATAAACAGGGTCAAAGCAGAAAGATTGTTCTGCTAAACGGAGAAGCATCATGAGGGGCACAGTCTGAAGTTGGAAGGGGTAGATTTAAGAGGAGATGAGGAGGCACTACTTCATGGACAGGGTGATGGCAGGGTGGAACACACTACTGGAGGAGTTGATCACACTGAAGGCAGTGGACAGTTTTAAAGGGGATGGGATAGAGTCAAAGAGAGGGTAAGTACAGATAGGAACAAAATGGGGGAATAACCTGGGGTACTGGAAAGGGACCAGGAGAGAGAAACTGCAAGAAAAGTAAACTGCGAGCTGCACACTGAGGTAGACTTGATAGACCTATGGGCCTTTTTCTGCTGTCACTTTTGTATGTTTGTATCTTTCTATCATTATATATTATAGGGGCAAGGTAGTGCCACTATAGTTAGGAGATGTACCGCAGTTCAATGTCAAACCCCAATTTTGCAGTTTAATAACTTTGCAATTGTTCAACAGATTTGCATGAAATCAAGCATGTGCAGTCTCATGGGGTAGGTCTTTTGATGTGCCAAGTTTCATGCTGGTCATATATGTGGATTCCGAAGATATGAGTAGTGCAAAAGTGAATTTGGGGATTTTTCTCCCATTGGTTTTGCTAGGATTTCTTTCAACTTGGCTAGCACCAGACAGTTTGGAATTTGGGCCTGCAATTTTCAGGGTAGAAAGGGACTGGCCACAGATGTGCCTTTTGCTTGCTTGGTGGAAAAATATCAATTAGTTCCAAGGTTATTTAATTTTGAAATTTTGAATAATTGGTTCTGAAAATGCTCAGTAAGCACTTAAAATAGCTGTCTGGAATGAAAACAGAATTCTTTTTCATATTGACATCATTCTTTTCTTGAGGGAAAATCCTTTTTGTTTGCTACCATCTTGCTTCTTCTTTTCCATAAAATTTCACATTTTAAACACCCCAAAATTACATTCTGGAGAGCTACCAACACATGTAGCTTGCTTATAGTGACCTCTTAGCTGGATTCTGCACTTAACTGTGGGGATGTCAACCTAATGCTCACCCCTCCCCATGTGGGCCCTGCTTGAAGAAAGAAGACCATGTGTGATGTTGTTTGTTCACAGAATGCGGTGGGCATTAGGTTGACAGCCCAAGAAAGACTCCACCACTGAGTCACCAAGACACGGAGACCCAAAACCCTTATGTTTTCCCTTTTGGTGCTTTGGCAGGTGGGGGGCCTTAGGGTGGGAAACCCTAATGCCATATTTTTCAACTTTTGTGGCATTAAGTTACCCTAACTGGTGCATTAACACATTTTTGCAAATTATATATTCTTTGCAAAAATCTGCATTAATGCAACATTTAAGGTTCAGGCTAAAGCTAAAAAAGTAGGGACATGTGGTTTTAGGGTTTCCAACCCTACAACCCTTCCCCACACTGAAAACAAATTGGGGTGCAGTCTTCCTTTGGGTTGTCAACCCAAAGCTCACCCCATTATATACACTCCAGAAACATACACACCAAATGGGTGAGATTTACATTGAACCACACTTATCTTACTTTCCATATAACAGTCACTGGTTCCAGCAGCAAGACATGTCTTCGATTGGAAGTGGATCTTCAACCTGGGAGCTGTTCAGGTGAGTGAGGTGTCGGGGTGCAGAGTGGGGGTGCTCAGTGGGAGGTCGGGGTGGGGGTTGGATTGGCAAGGGACCATTTTTTTTACAGGTTTAAAAAGACCTCAAGGACTGTCTTCTTTATTTCAGACCTGACGGTGATCAGAGGTCGGGGTGCCACTAGACACCAGGGAAACACTTACAATTATGGAAACAGCAATCAGAGAGTGGGGAGCACTACTAGACAACAAGGAAAATAATATAATTACAGGGACGGTGATCAGAGGGTGGGAGCACCACCAGACACCAGAAAAAATAATATAATTACAGGGACAGTGATCAGAGGGTGGTGGCACCACCAGCCACCAGAAAAAAATAATATAATTAGAGGGACGTTGATCAGAGGTAGGAGCACCACGAGACACCAGAGAATAATAATATAATTATGGAGATGGCAATCAAAGGGTGGGGGTGCCACTAGACACCAGGAAAAACTTCATAATTACAGGGACAGTGATCAGAGAGTGGGGCACCACTATATATCAGGGAAAAATAATATAATTATGGGGACAGTGACTTGAGGGTGGGGTGCCACTAGACACCAGGGAATGACTTTATAATTACAGAGACAGGGATGGGGAGATGCCACTAGACACCAGGGAAAATAATATAATTATGGAGATGGCAATCGGAGGGTGGGATGCCACTAGACAGCAGGGAAAGACTTCATAAAATTATGGGGATGGTGATTGGAGGATTGGGACTCCACTAGACACCAGGAAAAATAATATAATTATGGGATGGCAATCAGAGGTGGGAAGCACCACTAGACACCAGGACAAATTAAATAATTACAGGGACACTAATCAGAGGGTGGGGTGCCACTAGACACCATGGTAAAATTAAATAATTCAGGGGACAGTGATTGGAGGGTGGGGATGTCAATAAGCACCAGGGAAAAATAAAAATTATATAGGGAAGGTGATTGGAGGGTGGGGGTACCACTGGACACCAGGGAAAAATTAAAAATTAGTGGGATGGCATGCAAAATCCTTTTTGTTTGCAGAAATCTTTTTCTGTTTCAAACAAAAGAAACAAAAAGTATCCTTCAAATGAAAAAGAATTGCAAAAAGTCCAAAATGTTTTCCATATGGAGGATCCTTTTCACTCAAACAGAAAAGGTCATATGGAAAAAGTGCAAAAAAAACTAAGCCCAAAATCTTTTCTCCGTATGAGGGGATCCTTTCCGTATGAACGAAGAAGGCCATACTGGACATGCGGATGTGATTCACAAAAGGATTGAAAATGAAAAAAAACTACATTTGGGGCATTTTTCCAACAGTTAAGGTTAGAATCCACCTAACAGAGTGACAATGAGCAAAATACATGTCTTGGTCTCTATGCAGGATGTCATTTTGGGGGTTTGGAAATTTTTTTTTTTTTTAAATGGAAATAAGATGACAGCAAACGAAAAAGGATTTTTCAAATGAAAAGTTGGACCCATATGAAACAGAATCCTTTTCATATGGATCAAATTTTTTTTTCGAACATCTATCCTGAAGTGCTTACTGAGCGTGCTCACAAACCAAAATTTTAAAATTGAATAACTTTGCAACTGATTAATATTTTTCACCAAACCAGTGAACAGTACATCCGTAGGCCAAGCTCTTTCTATTCTGAACATTTCAGACCAAAATTCCAAACCATCTGAGAGGAAGACAATGACAAAAAAAAAGGTGATTTTTTTTAATGTTTTAGCTATCCGCATCTAGAATCCACACATCCGACCAGAACAAAACTTGGTACCTAAAGAGATCTACCTGATGAAACTGTGCATGCAAACTTTTGGGCAAATCTGTTGAATGATTGTGATGATATTAAAGTGCCAAATTTGAGATTTAACATGCTCAACCCTAAATATAGTGGCGCTGACTGTTTCTAGGCCAAAATAAGGGCTATTGTTTCAGCAGTTATTCATTATAGAGTTTAAAAGCAAAAGTAATGGAAGCTGATCAAGCATACATATTCTTTGTTTGTGATGGATCACCCTCCATCACAGCTGTTTATTTACAAAATCTATGCATGTGGCAGCTATTAAGGGAATAGGTTCTCTATGCCAGCTCATAGAGATAAATACAGGCAGGGTTCCCTGTAGGCATCATAAGGAGTGTCCCTGCCTCCATTTCATGAGCTGCATGTTTGCTATGAGGAAAAGGTGTTCTTTTCAGTTGCTAAACTTTTTTTCTAAATTATATTTTAATAAGCAGCTGACACCTTCAGGAGAGCTTTGAAAACCTAATATTTTCACACAATTCAGATTATGTTTCACATTAGTTTTGTATTTCTCATCCCCATGATTTATTGCTGAGGTACTTTTCGAAAGCAGGATCTTTGTTCCTAAGGATTCATCGATTCTAGTTTCACTAGTACTCTGCTTGTGACATCCAGTAGTACACAATGCAATAAATTGTGATGTCACAGCAGAGGATTATGACTTCAAATGGGGAGCGAGCTGCTGGGACAGCTGTGCTGTAACAATGGCCTTGTTCTCCACAGCACTTCAATCTTAATATTAAGCTCTAGGTCTCTCAAGGTTCTGTGACAGTATTTGCCCATTCCTACAGAATGAAGTATTAATACAAACATAGAATCTCTGGGCAGTTAAGGACCGCTTGGCCTACACAGTCTTCACATTTTTCCCCTGCCTGTACTGTCACAGCAGACCCTTTCTGATCTCCAGCTACTCCTCCCCCACTTTGCTTTCCTACCAAGATTCCTTTGTGCCTATCCCATGCATGCTTGAAGCTCACCACTGTTTCTGCCCCACCACACCTCCACTGGAAGACTGTTCCAGCTGTCCACTTCCCTCTCATTGAAGAAGTGCTTTTTACATACCTCATAAACTCCCTTTTCAGCTTCATTACATGCCCTCTTGTTCTCGCACCTTCTCTTCTGAAAATACTTCTCTCCTGTACTTTATTCACCCCATAAGCATTTATGGGGCACTGTCATTCCTCCCTCTCCTTCCTTCCTCCCAGGGTGCACTGACAAAGCTCAATGAACAAACTGCTGAGCTCAGGTAAGCTGGTGGTATAGGTGAAAGTAACTTGTTTGGAACATAGCCCCATAGTTGGTAGACTTAGCAGTTTTGCACCTTATATTTTGACTGGATTTTTGCGGCATTATAGCCCCAAGGATCAAAGATGTTTTTTGCACAGCTTGGGTTCACATACTGCCTCCTTCATGAATTGTAATAATAAATTATTACTGAACTAAAGTTGATACTTGTGACTCATTCTGTTGTGCAATACCCCACCTTTGCAGAAAGCGATTATGTTTTTTATGGTGCAAAATTTGATAGGTAATATCTGAGTGCATTTCTCCTTTTCTGTTGCATTTATGATGCAGCCCTGCACCATTTTAATTACCGTTCTCTGTACAACCTCTACCCTGCCTATATCCTTCCTGAGATGTGGTCTCTAGAACTGGACTGAGTACTCCAGGTGGGGTCTTACCAATGATCAATACAATGGTAACACCATCTCTCTACTTCTGCTGGTGATACCTCCCTATGCACCCCAGCATCCCACTGGGTCTGCCTACTAGCTTCTCACACTGCCTCACCACCTTGAGGTCATCAAATATGATAACCCAAGGTCCCTTTCCTGTTTAGTGTCTGTAAATACTTTCTCCCTATTCTATGCATCGCCTCTAGGTTTCTGTGCCCTAGGTGCATGATTTGAGCACTTTTACATTGAAACCCAGCTGCCATACCCATGACCACGCCTTGAGTTTTCTCAGGTCTCAACTAATTTTCTCCAACCTCTCCAGAGTATCTATCCTATGGTAGATTTTGCTGTCATCTGCAAAGAAGCATAACATCCTTTCCAGCTCTTCTCGATGTCACTTGTAAAGAAATTGAAGAGGACTGTTCCCAGTACTGAGCCCTAAGGTACCCTGCTGGTCACTCTCCCTCATTAGCGTGAGTACCATTTACCACCACCCTCTGTCATCTATCAACCAATTCTGCCAGTTTACCACCTTGGGTCCCACTCCCAAGCTCTCCAGTTTTCATATAAGCCTTCTATGTGGAATAGTGTCAAAGTCTTTGCTATAGTCTAAGTAGGTCACATCCACCGGCCCACCTTGATCAATTTCCCTGGTCACCCGTTGAAGAAATCGATCAGTTTCATCTGACATAACCTCCCCCATGAATCTGCTGCGCTCGGGTCTTGTAACCCACTGGATTCGAGATACTTCACTGGCCTTTCTTTTAAAAGTGTCTCCATTAACTTCCCCACAACTGATGTTAGAGTGACCAGCCTATAGTTGCCAGCCTTCTTCCTTCTGTCACTTTCATGAAGCGGGACTACATCTGCCCTCCTCCAATCCACTGGAACCATCATCATCATCATCACAGATGGAGCATAGAGGAGGGGCTTCAGGATAGACAAGAGGGAAGGGAGCCAAGCACTATGAAAAACTACATATTTAACGAAAAATCTCAAAGACCAATGAATTCCTGGCACTCCATACTGTATAGTCTGTGGCATGATGTAAGTTCTGAGGAATATTCCACAGCAATGGAAATGCAAAATTCTGAGGGCTTGACTCTAAGTGATAAATATCTTTTGCTTATAAATTCCTCAGTAATAAATAATGGGGGGCAATAGAATTTAAAATGAAATACAAGCTGAATTGTATCTAAATAGTATGATTCTGAAAGTTTCCTGAGGTATCAGTACTGCCTTCTGCCAAATAGGTGTATTAGGCTGTTGGGTACTGCTAAATAGTAGCTGTCCATCTAATTTACAATCCGGTATACTAGGCCTTTGTGGTCACTTGACACTTATCCTGCTGCATAACGGATCAGTAATTACATTATAATAGTCAGTGAAGCAGCAATTCTGTTGTGGCAGGGAGGGAAATAGCAACAAATGCATAAGCTTTGAAGTAAAGGGGTGATCAACTATCCTCGTATTCTACTCTCAAGAAGAATGTTCCTGCCTGAAGAAAAAGTGACAGTATTTCAGAAATAACAATTCTTAAAAAATCAAGGGTGTTAAGACTGAACTTGCACTTTAAGAAAACTTGTCAACTAGTTTGCATATTGTCAGGACATTGTGCTGCTCCCTGAGAGAGTGGGGCTAACATGCAAGCCCTGGAAGCCCCATGCTACAGCAGAATGGGTGACAGACATATCATGAAGGTCAGGCTTCTGGGAGAAAATGGTGTAGCCCTTGGTGATCACTATATATTAATATGTATAATTGGGAGTTGTTTCTTACAGCATAAGAATATTATCTGCTGTTGTGCAGGCAAGGATCATGAAGCCAAGCTATGGTGCTGCTGTACCAACAGCATGAGATAGTTTGTGCTGTAAGAAACAATTCTAACCTGTACATGTTAATATATTATGAAGCACTCCAAGATTTTATTTTTATGAAGAAAGACACTGAAACAATGTCGAGAGTGTTTGATTTTTTAATAGTGTTCTTCCCACTCCACTTACAACAACCAATGATACAGTTCCAGGCACTCTGAATGCTCGTTATGATGGAGGCTGAAAGTTTGCTGTTGAAAACATTTTTTGGGGGCATGCTTTTTATGTTTTGAAACTATTTAAGAAACTAGATTAATGGTGTTACAGGAGCAAAACAGGAGGTAAACTGTGACACTTGTCACAGAGCAGTTGAATGACAGTCTGTGAGAAACACGAGTGAGAGATGGCAGCGGAGCAGGGAACAGTGTGCACGAGGTAGCATCTGTATGCTGAAGAAGAGGTACTACCATTCTGATCTCTGATTTGTGGAAAAGCTTTGAGTGCTTTATACTCACCCCTTGAACCTGACCAAAGAGCTACATTGATATCTTCTGTGAAGACAGCCTCCCACCCACCTTCCCAGAAGGGTGCGACTGAGGCAGTCCTGGTAGTCGAGGTTAACACATGCAGTAAAAGGCAGGATAAACCTTAAGAAATTAAGAAAGCTTGCAAAATTTCTTCTGGATTTTTGAAGGTTTTTTTTCCATGATCTGTTTCTGCACCCTAGTCAAGGCATGCTTGGACTCTGTCCCTCCTGCCCCACCAGCCCCACTGTCCACCGCATCCCAGGCTTACCTGACTGATCCAGTACCCCATGGATTGCTCCCTGTGGTGGGGTCAGGAGGAGGAGGAGGCCATCCCCACCAAAGTCATAATCCAGTGTGGCCATCAGGTACTAAGAACAAAACACAGCTGGCACTCACAGTCTACTGAAAGGTGCAACTGCAGGGTTGGCTACTCAATTAACTTCTTAACACAGGCAAGAGAGTAGTGTACACTATGAAAAACACACAAGGCATTCAAAGCTTGAAAATGCAAACACAGATGTATTGAGAATATATCTACCTATATATAGAATAGATTTTTGAAGTTTTAAGAAATTATTTCTCATTCCAGTTTCTGACTCAGATATAACACAAAACTTGCTAAACATAAACTCTAGATACAAACCTAGGTTTGCAAGTAGATAAAAAAGATTGTTTTCATTTGGCACTGGAAAAACACTGAACTGTGTTGGGAACAGTCTCCTCATAAAAGATTCAGAATAGCTCTAACCTCTAGGCTTCTTCCTGTTATATCTGGAGCTGCTGACAGTCCACAGACAAAACTGATATCTGTACCTTTAGCTGCATGAGTCAATTCAGTGGTTGTGAGACACTCAATTATTTGTGCTGTCTGTATTTTGTCCTCGTCCCATGAGACAAACATTTCAACAAGTAATTGCATCACCCCAACATAAAAAGCAACACATCAAAATACAGCAAGACACTGCATTAACACCATTTTAAGTCCCAATTAATTATGACAGTGTTTAAATTTGACCAAACCAAGTATAGTAGGATAAACACATCAAAAGCTGTATAGCCACTTTTGTTATTTTGGACCTTTTCCGTGCTTTAAATTTCTTTTGCCCTCCTGCTTAAATCAGCCACAATTTCAGCTGCACCATATCCCCAGATGGGCTGGTAGGGTAGAACAGGAAGCTGACACCCAGCTGTTGTCAATGTTCGTCCTTAGTCAGTAGGATGTGCCTATGCATCAAGCCTCTGATGCAGTCTTCTCAAGACCATACATATCGCCTCTTCATAAGTCCACTTTCAAACTTGTAACCCTCAAATCCATAATGCAGTATATAGTACCATTTATTTATTTATTTAGCTTTTGTTGACCGGTAAGTGCACTAGACAAATCCTGCCTATTTTCAGGCACGACCGGGGAGGAATACAGATGAATGCCAACTGACCTTGAACCAGATTAAGCTGTTGGTGGTATTTTTAGTGAATGAGGAAATTTGGCCAGGACACTGGGAAATTCTACTCTTTTCTCGATAAGTGCCATGGGATCTTTAACATCCACCTGAACTACCACCAATCCAGGCAGATGGGACCTCGGTTTAACGCTCATCCGAAAGACGGCACCTCAGAAGTGCAGCACCCTCTCATGCTGCACTACAGTGTCAGTACTGGGATATTAACCAAGTGCCAGATGTGGGAACTGAACCCACAGCCCTCTGATCTCCCGGCCTCAGAGGCGAGTGTCTACCTACTGAGCCACTGACACTGAGCCACTGACACTGACATTTAAGGCATTACTAAATGAAATATGATGCTTATTCAGTTGTAGCTAGTACAGTACAGTTAAGATAGTGCTTCTAGGAATTTTATTATCGTTTGATATCAGATCCATTCATAAATGCTTAGACACTGCCTTGATTGATAACTGGTTTAGGATCGCTGGCCTGCTTGAAAGTATGCTCATTATTTTGCCTTAACTTAGTCCCTCTGAGGTGGCCATTTTGTATCAAGGTTAACGATCACCTTTACCAATCAGACTGCAAAACTCTCAACAGAGCCTTATCTCCCAGTGAGTCAGACACCTGCTGGCAATCCACCATTTTCCAATGTCACGATTGGGTCACCCACATTAGGGTAGATTTTCAGGGTGCAGTAAATCAGGTGGATGAACTATGTCAGGAAGAAAGAGAGTGTCCGCAACTTTGTCTCCCTCAGACATGAGCACAATAATTGTGGAAGCAGTAGTGTCTGCAGTGTCCCTGAGTTTATGCATGTGGCAACCCCACCCCAACACGCTCTGAGGACACTCCGAAATCCTGGTAGCCCTTATTCCTCCCAACATCATTCATCCGCCCTATTTCCTGTGCCCTAGCTTGCACCCCATTGCCAGGATACCATTGAGATTTCAGAGTGAAGGATCATACATTGGCTCTATGGACTTGAGGCCTGATCGTTCTACTTCCATTTGTGAGCCACACCCCAGCTCATACATTTTGTGATGTAACCATCTGAAGAGTACAAGAGTGAGCTCCAAAGACTTGACTAGGGAGGCATTTTTCTACTTTTTACACTTTAGATGGCCATTTTAAAAAACATTAAAGTCACTGCTCAACTGATAAGGCCCTGATTTAATCTCAGTTACTGAAGTTTTACAAAGGGTTCAGTTTGTCACACTGGTGTCAGTACATGTCTTGACGTGTTGTTGTTGACTCTAGCCACAAGGCTCCAGAAGACTTCACCCCAACTCCTCCTTTCTCAATACTGTTTCAGATGATAGAGCCACACCCTGCCAAAACATTGACCAATGCCAGGAGACTATTGACTCTTCAGTCCCTCCTTCCCATGTAAGGAGTGCCAGTGCTCTTTGAAAACCCATGAATCCAGCATGCTTGTTCTTGATTACTCTGCACATTGGAGCAGATTTCAAATGACACAATTCAACTCTTTCTTTTCCAACTGCAGTAGACAGTCTCTTGCAACACATAGCACACATACGTCAGTCCTCCTTCTCTCTCAAATCCCAGATGTGGAGTCCCCATGTGTAATCCCTCTCCCCAGTCTAGACAATTTCTGGTGATGGTACATGGCTATCAGGGAGGAGCGACACCACAAACATTTTTATTGCCTAATCGCCTCACAGGTCTGAGAGTGGGAGGAACTCATCAAATGCTGAGTTGCAGCCATATCATCACTCTGATACGTCTTCTTGTAGTCTTTCCTCCACAAGTGGCTATTTTATCTTCAGTTTGGCTGCAGGTGGCTGCCATGATTCCATCAGTCCTGGTCCCAGGATGCAAACCTCACTGTGAAAAACATATTACCTCAGGCAACACTTAGTGCAGTCCCTCAAAGAGCAGGTCAGACATGAATGACTGGGTGCATCAATGGTTCTTTATTGTCTCTGGTTCAAAAGCATTTTACTACATGCATGGCACACCATTCCACACTTACAGCAATTCTCTTCCAGGACCTGAAGTTCCCATCATTATTCTATCAGTTAGGTCAGATTCATTCAAAAGCGCTCTCTATCCTATTCAATTTTTTTCAATTCAAATCTTTATTCATTCAGGTGAGCATCATTGAGCAAGGCTCATTTACAAGATGGACCTGATAAGGTCAAAGGTTCGATAGTTGGTACACAACATAATACATCAATGCACTAATATATGCATAACAGATACGAGAAAAAGCACTTATAAATACAATGATCAAAAGTAAGAAGTTGATTCAGGCATACCTGACAAAGGTAGGTTACAGGAACATTATACAAAAGATAAAGTATTTACATATCCAATATAGGAGTCAAGGCAACACACAGCATAATGTAATACTACGATGAATGGGGAGCATTTAGGAATAATGTAAGGGCCAGTGGTTAGTGGGAGAAGGATTAGGTAGGTAGTAGGTAGTTAGGTAGAATTAAATGGAACTGGGGTACTATAAAAGGGTGGCTGCCGGGAGGAGAACTGTGGAACAAAAATATGCCATATATGGTGGCTGTCTGGAAGGGGTTGTGAAATGGCAAGTCTAGCTGTTGTGGTAGCAGTTGCATTTCTCTGCAAAAAGCTTGTGCAAAGCTGTTTAAAGGATGCTATACGTATAAGATTGGACAGCTTTAGGGATTTCTGTAGAGTGTTCCAAGCCATAGCTAGAGAATAGCTGATTGCCTCCCTCCCTAGCGGGTATTGACCTTAGGTATTTTGAGCATGATGAGGTTGTTGCTTCTTAGGGCATAGGAGCTAGCTATGGCCTGGGTGAAGCAGTCTAGAATATAGTTTGGAAGTTTTTAGACAATACTCTATAGATCCATAGTGCTGCATTTCTGTTCCTTCTGAGATGTAGAAACCCATCCAACTGCAGCATAGAGAGAGCAATGATGAGTGTTAGCTGGAAGATCTGTTATGAATCTTATTGCTCTATGGTACAGGGTATCCAGCATGCTTAGGTAGGAGATGGGGCAGTGACTATAAAGGAAGTCAGCATAGTCAACAACTGAAAGAAAAGTGGCCTGGACTAACCTCATCTTTGAGTCTCTTGTTAGGAAATGTTTAATTCTATAGAATAGGAGAAGCCTTTGGCGAAGTTTTTCAGCAGTTCTTCAATATGATGTGTGAAGTCAAGTCTGTTATCAATCCACACACCTAAGTATTTGAATTTTCTACATACTCCAGATTTTCTCCAAGGATAGTGCATAGCTGGGGATACTGCTTAGTAGGGAGGTGCTGGTGGAGCTTTGATTGCAGAAAAGCATTGCTTTTTTTTTTGCATTTAAAAGAAGCTTTTCTCAAGTAGTTGATATTGCAGCAAGGAGAATTCTGCCTGTAAGATTTCATGGGCAACTGCAGGTGATGGGTTGCTGACATACAAAACAGTGTCATCAGCAAAGAGGTGGACAGTGGCTTTGGTGAGATTTGAATCAATATTATTAATGTAGATAGCAAAAGGATAGGGCCCAGGATAGATCCTGCGGGACTCCTCTTAGCAGTGGAGTTTAAAGGGATAGATCACCTTCAGCTTTCACCTGCTGTGACCTATCCATAAGGTAACACCTGAACCATTTCAGGGAGGGTGGATCTAGGCCAGTGGAATACAAGGAAGAGAGTAGCAGCTCGTGGTCCACAGTGTCGAATGCCTTACTTAGGTCAAGAAATACTGCACAGACACTATTCTTTTATCTAATTCGGTTTGCCAGTCATTTGTAACTTTGGCCAGTGCAGGGATAGTGCTGTGCCTGGCCCTAAACCCAGACTGAGCTGGATTCAAGAGGTTAGCATCATCAAGGTACTCTCTTAGCTGGATGCTCACTATTTTCTCTAGTATCTTGGATAGCACTGGAAGAATGGAAATGGACCTGTAGTTGTTAAGGTCCATAGGGTCCCCTGATTTTAGAAGGGAACCACTTGGGCTGTCTTCCACACTGTAGGAATAGAACCAAAGGTTAAAGATAGGTTAAAGAGATGTGTTAGGGGAACTGCAAGTACATGAAATGCAATCTTTAGAAAGTAGGGTCAAGAGAGTCTGCCCTGCGCTTTTTTAATATCCAACTGCCATAAAAGATCCTCTACTTGCTTCAACAGGACGGGTTTGAAGGAGAAGGAAGAATCAGCTCTCTAGGCACCAATGTACTGGGAGCTTAGTTGTGCCACGCAGCAGATTAGCTGGGGAGGTGTCAAAGGCAAGGCCAGCAGTTGTGAAGTGGTTATTGAAGGCATCCAGAACTTCCATTTGCCAGAGATAGAACCATTATTGTGGTGCAATTGAGTTGGTAGAGAGGTGCCAGAATTCTGCCCTACAATACCATTGATGGTGCCCCAGAACCTAGCAGGATTGTGATAGGAGGAGTCAAGTTCAGCCAAGTAAAAGGCAGCCTTTGCATCCCATACTTTCTTGGTGCAGCTATTCCTGGCTTTCCTAAATAACACCCAGTCATTTGGGTTCTTGGTTTTTCTTGCCATCTTCCATAATTTGTCTCTCTCCAACAGTGCAGATTTGAGGTCAGCTGAAAACCAGCAGCAAGATTTGTTTTTATTCGGACACTAGTGATTGGGGCATGGGTATTAAGGGCACTTAGTATTATGCTGCTTAGCACCTGATGTCTTTTTCCACAGAGTTTGCAAGACAGAACTCTTGCCAGCTTGGAGAGTGAGCTAGATCATGCAGATATCCTTCAATATTGAGGTTTTTCTTGGCTCTCCTCATTAGAAATGTTGCTGGAGTTGTTGGTTTGCTGGAAGATCTTACTCCTGTAATGAGGCAGTGATCACTTATATCACTGAAAAGCACTCCAGTGTGTGTGAATAGATGGGGTTTGTTCACCAGCAAGATATCAAGTAGTGTGCTGTTGTTTCTATTCTTTGAGTTTATTCTTGTTAGCTCATTTATCAGTTGTGTGAGCCCATGTGTATCACAGAATGATACCAAAGGTGCAGCTGCCTTGGAAAGCCAGTTTAGCTTCAGATCACCCAGGATAATGACTTCTTCAAAGCCTGGTTTGAGTAGATTCCCCAGCTGGGATAAAAAGCTGGGTCAGCGGGGGCCTGTAGCAGCCTACTAGCTGAAAGCTGCTGTATTAGGGAGAGAGACTTTGAGGATATACATTCAAACTCTTTGGGCATCGAGGTTGCAGTAAAGCAGGATACAGGTATACTGGACTTTACATATATAGCTACTCCACCGCCCTTGTTAGCGATCCACTCTGAATAACTGATAATTGGGTAGAATTAACATCCCTATCTGCTGTGGTGGGTTTGAGCCATGTCTCAGATACCATGAGAAAGTCTGGCAAGGTATGGACAACCCAGCCTTGTATCAGTGTAAGTTTTTTCAGGAGGCTGCATGCATTAATATGTAGAAAACTGAGGCCTTTGATAGAGGTTAGGTCTGCTGGTGAGGTGATACACTCAGGGGGCCTGGGTTGATTTTCACATTTCCAATACAGAGAGTAGAAGAATAGGAGTTTCATAAGGGCTGCAAGAGATAGGAAGAGGGGCTGTCTTTGGTCCTCCTTTTTCTTGTTCGTCGCACTCTTTTGGGGTGCTCCAGAAGGGCTATGATACCGTGTCGAGACACCGAGCAGCAGTTTGGTAGTCAGGCATAAGGGGATCTGTATATGCAGTAATGGAGCACTGATCGGAATACATACATGTTGATTTGCATCCCTTTATGGCAGTCACCCCATGGATACTGATGCAGCAATGGTAGGGCATATATGAGGGTCTGAACTTTATTCACTGAGGATGAGACAGAGGGCTAGGCGGATTGGTCACCATATTTTGTGTGATATGGACATCCTCCTTAAGGAACCCAATGCATGACAGAGAGAAGTAGCAGAAGGAGTCTCCCCATTGTGAAAGTGGTATTGATGGTTAACTACCGGAGAACAGTAGGAAAGGATTGCTGATTAGTGGTACAGCAGGGCAATGATGAAGTTTATTGGCTAGAATAGTGCTGAGGCGGGAAGAGTTTTCGGAGGAAGATGCCTATAAAAATAACACACAAGGAGGGGAAGAGGCGGGTGGGTAAAAACTTTACCTTTCCCGTGCCTTTCCTCAGTGTCACCTCGACCTCATGGTCCCGGGTCAGCTTAGCTGATGCGCCGACCACCCACTGGCAGAGCGTAGCCTGGCGCTCAACTGGGTGCTGTGGGCAGGAAAACAGACTGAGAGAGACAGAGGAAGGAGCAATAATTAGTAGAAAACAGAAACAAGTGTTTCTGCTGGTCAAAGTGACTAAAATTTGCACAACAAAAGGCTGTGGGGGGCTGTGGCGCGTAGCATCTGGCCCACTTTAAATTACCAAAAAGGGCTTGTAATCACAATTTACACAGAATTTAACATTTTCCTCTACCTTTGCAAAAAACAAGTAAAGCAGCTCTTTTTGAAGTTTTCAGCAAAAATTCCAAGTCCCAGAACAGCTTCAGGTAATGCAAGTTCAGTCAATGCAATTCAATGGGGCAGGAGGACCAATCGGCTGCTCTGCCTTGACTCACTTACCGATTGGCATGACTTTCCGTGCCTTTCACCGGTGTCCCTCCATTTCGTGTGGTCCCCTGGGTCGGCTTAGGTGTCACCAACCGCCCGCTGGGGAGCGTAGCCCCAGCACTCAACTGGGTGCTGTGGGCAGGAAAACAGACTTTGCAAAAAAAACAAGTAAAGCAGCTCTTTTGAAGTTTTCAGCAAAAATTCCAAGTCCCAGAACAGCTTCAGGTAATGCAAGTTCAGTCAATGCAATTCAATGGGGCAGGAGGACCAATCGGCTGCTCTGCCTTGAAACCGCTACACACCGATTGTGCAGGCTTTCCGTGCCTTTCCTCGTGTCCCTCGGCCTCGCGGTCCCTGGTCGGCTTAGCAGTCACCGACGCACCACTGGTGGAATGTGCCCGGCACTCAACTGGGTGCTGTGGGCAGGAAATCAGATGATTGGCCGTGGCTTTCCCATGCCTTTCCTCGGTGTCCCTCCGGCCTCGTGGTCCCTAGGTCAGCTTAGCAGTTGCCGACCGCCCACTGGCGGATCGTGAACCAGCGCTCAACTGGGTGCTGTGGGCAGGAAAACAGACTTAGTAGTTCTTAATACAATTCTCTTCTGTGGCTCAAATATCTGGAAGTCATTCCAGTTATGGTGGAGGGGATCTCTACACTGAGATCGTCATCTGTTCAAGGGCTGCCTCCCAGATTTCTTTCCCTGTAGACATTCAGGTGCAGGATAAGGTCACCTTCTTTCTAGGACACTATGTTGCTTTAGCTCATTGACAAACACCTTGGCTTCCCACTAAGGATAAGTCATGGCATGGTCTCATCTGAGTCCACGGAGAAGACCCTTGGGCAAGGACCACCCAGGGACCAATTTATTCTCCTAAGCCTCTGCTACCAAGCAATAATAGCTATTAACCCTGAAGGATCTAACTATTCACAAGTCCTTCAGTGGATCAGTAACTGACCCTCAAGTGGGCAAAGAAGGCATTACACAGGCATGGTAGTGGGGCACCGCAGGGTTCAGTATTAGGACCAGTCCTCTTCAATGTCTTTATAAGCGACATTGCAGAGGGACTGGAAGAAAATATGTCTCTTTGCAGATGACACAAAGATCTGCAACAGAGTTGATGCACAAGGTGGGGTGGAAAGGATGAGAAGGGACTTGGCAAGGTTAGAGGAATGGTCAAATGTATGGCAGCTTAGACTCAATGCTAAGAAGTGCAAGGTAATGCACCTGGGAAACAAAACCCAGGGAAGAGTACACAATGGGAGTGAGATACTAACAACAACAAAAATGGAAAGGGACCTGGGAGTAGTCATATCAGATGACCTAAAGGTGGGCAAGCAATGTGAGAGGGCAGTAAGGAGGCTGGGGATACTGGGATGCATAGGGAGGCATCACCAGTAGAAAACAGGAAGTTATTATCCCTCTGTACAGACAGCTGGTCAGACCCCATCTGGAGTACTGCGTGGCAGTTCTGGAGACCCAATCTCCATAAAGACATAGACAGGATGGAAGCTGTCCAGAGGAGGGCAACTAAAATGGTGCAGGGTCTGCACGGAAGACATATGAAGAGAGACTTAAGGAGCTTAATATGTATAGCCTCGAGGAAAGGAGGAGAGGGGACATGATAGAAACTTTCAAGTACCTCAAGGGAATCAACAAAGTCCAAGAGGGTAGCATCTTTCAAAAAGAGGTGTGCAAGAACAAGGGGCACAATTTGAAGATGGGAGGGCTCAGAGGTAATTTGAAAGTATTTTTCACAGAGAGGGTTGTGGATGCATGGAACGGGCCTTCCGGAGGAGGTTGTGAGTCAAAACAGTGGTGGAATTCAAGCATGCATGGGACAGTCATAAGGCAATTCTAGGGGTGGGGGCAGGAAGAAGTAGGCTGCTGGTTAACTAGGATCTGCAGCTTATCCATTAGGTAGGGAAATGGGCAGACAGGGTGGGCCAAGCGTCCTTATCTGCCGTCAGATTCTATGTTTTCTATGGTATATAGCCACCCTCCCATCTCAACATTGTAGGAGCAACAACTAATGATATCATTGGTTGCAATCACTCTGTGGCTCCTAATGCTGATACTTCTACTTGCATAAGTTGCTACATAAATGAAAGTTAAGCGCATTGAGTGAATGCTACATATTCATTAATTTAGTAACTTATGCAACCAACAGTGTTAGCATCAGGCATTACTGACTGATGACAACTGATGATGTCACTGACTGGAGCACCTGTAACGCTGCAGTTAAAGACTTCATGCTGTGTGGGTTCTGATTCTTGGTCAATAAGGACTGCTGCTAAGTAGTCTTAGAACCATTAGTGACAGTTGCAACTTTGTAATTCCATTGTGCCATGCATAACAAAGGTCTCTGCCTTCCACTTACAGTTGCTAATGAAGTTGCATCTTGTGACAATGTGCAGAAGTGAGCTGGGTCATTATGCTAACCATATGTAAAGCATGGTGACCCTTGCATGGTCATCACATAGCTATGCAACAACATTTACTTTTAGAACTACAAAAGGCAGTTGGTAGGGGTGTTGTAAACTTGTGACCACCATAGTGGGGACATAGACTGTCAAAGGTTTGAGTATGTCAACAGTAACACGAGGGCATGGGGCCAGGGAAGGAGATCCACCATGGAATGATCCAGGATGAGGTGGGAGACAATGAACCATCACAGAATACTGAAAACACACAGAAAAGGATTCCCAACAGCCCACAAGTTGGCCTAGGGTAGGTATGGGAAGAATCTTTGGCAGTAGTACCATTCCCCGTGTACTGTACATGGCATAGCCAGTCAAAGGTTTTAGCAGATTCAAACCCTTTTGTGCCTATTAATATTTGGAAGACTCATTTGCATTGTGACTTAATCACAAGAGGGACTTCTCCCACAACTGTGAATGAAAACACCTTTTGTATGTAACCTCATAATGGAGAGGCACCACAGGGAGGTGTTACAGCACTGTTACATGCCTCCACATATTTCGACTGTGAATTGGAGCCTTGCTTTTACAAACCAGAGACAGCAATCATAAAAGAATTATATACTGTATACAGAAATGGAACCTAGATAAGTAATGTGAGCTTGAAATGCTGCATTGTTTCCCTTCCCTTTATTATAGTTTTCCTTTGTAGTGGAAGTTCCTTTGTGGGTTTTTATACAAATAATCATTTTACATATCACATGCATTAGATTGATGATGCCAGCTCAATTTGACCTGCAGCTTGCAGCTGGCAACATTGGTCCAGAGGATTAATGACACTGCCTGCAAACAGCAGCCAGAATCTACATTTACATCTCTGTCAAAATACTACACAGTTCCCCTAGTATAAACATTAAAGTAAGTATAAACAATGGAATATTTCAGCAAATTACAGTTTGCTTATTCTCATTGCAGACAATATTGCAGTATTCAAATATCAGGCATGTCCATATACAGAAATAAATACTTTTAGATGGCAACTTTCATTGTACAAACTTTAACAGGATTTTCAAGACTAGTTTTTCTGAGTTACTGTATACAAAATCAAATCCTGCCTAGTTAATGCGTTAAGTCAGTATCAATGTGGAATGATTATTCAATTTTAACGATATTTTTAGTTTGACTAGCAAATGATGTTCGCTTCTATCATACTAAATTCATGATTAGTTATCCTAAAAATGGTTGAGTTACTAATTTTGACTTGGGTTGGGAAACTACTACAGTTACTTCCTCTTGGTTTTGGCTCCTTTAACATTCATCATGTTGATTAGCTCTTTGCTATTTGTAACAAACCATTTCTGACAGTACAGTCAGCATTAAACTGTAATTGTAGTGAGATACTATCTCACTGTTTAATATGTTGCATTTTGGTTGTTTTATATTTTAACTATGAGTTTGTAAAGGTTGAATGTATATTAATGCAATCTGAAATGTTATTAAGGTATATCAGGACACAATTTGATGCAAAGAGGCTAACAATGTATATCTACTTTACCAGGAAAAAAATCACTGAAATTCATAGTTCATATTCATTGCTTTTGAGTTTAGACAATGGATTATTAACTCAATAGCAATGAGGTTGCTTTAAAGTTCAATACTGACTGTACTGCAGTTATTGTTTGAGTGAATAGAATAGTTAATTGCTAATATTAGGTGCTATTTTAGAAGTAAGGATTTGTCTAAAATAATATGTCATTGTCTTTTTGCACAATCAATAACTGATATTTTTAATTTTATGTCAGTTTATGTAGTTTATGCACTTTGTAAAGATCACTTTGTAATAGATCTGCAGATCCCTTTAGTTGGTATTGATAATATTTTGCAAGGTGTTTGGTTGTTCAGACTTGATAATGCTAAATAAGTCACACAAATAAGTCATACAATGGGTACTCATGTTCCGAGTCTGGGATTGATTTTCAAAATCTTTATAACCAGTGATGTACTAATTATTTATTGGAACAACCAGTATTTAACCCTTAGGCTGCCAACAGAATTAGACTGTATAGGAATTCTGAACTGATATATCAGCATATGTCAGCTTTGCAGGGTTAAAACCGTTCACTTTGCTACTGGCTTTTAAAATGGTTATGTGTACTCAGATGAAACTGGTTAATTTATGACAGCCTGTTATTTTATCTGAATTCCATTATGTGTCTTTGGCAATGAACCTGTATGAAAAGCATGTAGTCAGTTATCCTACAAGAATAGACCAATGTGGTCCGAAGTGCCCAGGTTCCTTTTCCCATCCGTGGTTGCTAATGTAAAATAAAACTAACTATCGCTATTCATCTACCTTACAGCTCTCAGTTTTTTAGTGCACCATTAATTATTGTCTCTTTGAACTAATACATATGTATATATACTCAAACTTAAATGTCTCCTATAATTTATTGTTATTTTTAAGATAGCCGACACACATATATTTTGATACAGACTAAAACCAAATTTATTTATTTATTTAGTTAGTTTTGTTGACGGGTAAGTGCACTAAACAAATCCTGCCTATTTTCAGGCATGACCCAGGAGGAGGATACAGATGAATGCCAACTGACCTTGAACCAGATAAAGCTGTTGGTGGTATTTTTAGTGAATGAGGAAATTTGGCCAGGACACCAGGAAATTCCTTACTCTTTGGAGGAACCTTTGGTGGACGGACGCAAGATGGCCACTCCTGCTCAAGCATCGGAGTATGGAGGTGGTGGAGACAGGGAGTGGGCCTCCTCCCTGCTCCAGTGGAATTAGAGGCTGAAAGTATGGTTACAGTTCTACAGGATGCTTGTTTGCCTATAGAGTTTTCAACTTGAATGAGGAAGTACGATTTGAAATTTCTAGCACTCCTGCCTCGCTTTGATACTCAGTTGGAATCGGAAGATGTACTTACTCAAAAGGAACGCCAGCTTCAGGAAGTGCTTTCAGAAGCTGAACACTGCGCTTATCGAAACTGCAGCTGGTGAACGAAATTTCTGCTTTGCGATGGTTTCTCCTGGTGTGACCGCTTCAGCTACCCATACTTCTGGGTCGTGATCGAGTGCGCGAGCACTACAGCTCTGCCATGCCCTTCTACTCCTAGGCAGCAGTCTGTTTCATCTCTGCAGCCTCCGTTATCTCCTGCTGTTTTTGGATCCTGTTTTGGAACTTGGAGGTAGGACTGAAGTAGCGACGGATCCCGAGGTCTGGTTCCTTCTGCTGCACCGCTTTCAATTAAGCGGATGGGTATAACAAATGTGGTGCTACATGGCGATGTTCTACAGTCTGACTTAACTAATTTGCTGCAGGGCACAGGACAGAGGTGTGGGTACTGGAAATGCTGACCATGGCCTGGGAACTCCTACTACTACTCCTGTTTCTCCTATGTCCTCTGAACTTGTACATTCCCAAACTGTTTTGCGTACAAAACCCATAGGGCTACTATTGACTCTTCAGGTTGGTCACCTGAGTCTGCCATAGCAGCTGCAGGATGGCTGAAACATCCGATGGTAGCTGGGTGCGAATCCTGCAGATGTTACTGTGCAGCGTTATCATTCCCCTGTTAATGCCACTGTTGCTTCTTGTTCCTCGACTGCTGCTGCCACAGTTTCATTATCTGTACAGCAGATACCTTCCTTGGTCCCTATTGTTCCGTTTCTGCACCAGTTAATCCCTCTACTACTATTAGTATAACGCCTGAGACAAAGGTCCCAGATTCTGAGCAGTCTATGGAGGACCTCCCCAATTTAAACTTTCAGACCTTTTTTCTAATAAGGGTGAACCAGCTCCCGAAGGAATGCAGTGCGATTGATTTATAAAGGTGGCTTGGAAGATCTGCCTGACAGACTCTATATTGCTAAGGTTTGCTAAAGGTTCAATGAAATTTTTGTCTGCTGATATCTATGCACTAATTCATTTGGAAACTCTAATTTTGATGTAAGCTTTAAAACTCCTTCAGGTTTAGAGCGGTTTTGGACTATGTTCCAGATTGTTAAGAACTCTCCTCTCTGGATACCTTTTTGCAGTGCCCCTTACTAAACCGTCTGTAAAATTGATTACCATTTTGTTTAGAAATGAAGGGGTACACATTGAGGACATTCTTTTTGGTTACGTCGGAGATGTGAAGTTTTAGATAAACCAGTACCAATTTTGGATAGTGAGCAGATTTGGAGCAGGGGTTGGAAATTAAGGGTTAAATTGTTTGCCTCCAGTAATGGCCCTCAACATTTGCCCAACAGTTTCTTTTGGGAAGGGATAGAGAAGTTTGTTTATGTGGGTCAGCCAAAGTCGTGTTTTAAATGTGGTTCACATACTCACCTTAATACAGCTTGTGATACACCTCGATGTTCCCATTGTTTTGAATTTGGGCATTTGGCTACTAAGTGTCTAAATTTGTTTAAATGCAATTTATGTGAACAGACCCGGACATGGATGCATGGAAATGTCCTTGGGCATCCCATAATAGGGATGATTGTCCTTCCCATGAGGATTTGATTATGGTTGCTCAGCAAACAGGCAGTGTTCCGCCTCCACCCCTTCTCCTGGACTTTCACTCCATGATCGCCACTCCTAGTATTTCTTCTCATTCAGGTGCAAATGTAGGGCAGTGTGCTTCTGTACCGTGGATGGGCCGGATACAAAGTCTCAGCCTCCCTCGGTGGCAGTTTCCTCTGTAGTCTCCTTACCCACTCAGTCTGCTCTTCCTGTAGCTGACAAGTTGGATAAGACGGAGATGCCTCCTCCTCCATCTCAAGCCCCACCTTTTAAAAAGTTACCACAAAAACGACATAGATCAGGAGCCAGTTCCAACTCATCAAGTACCTAAGGCCTCTACCAGTGGTGTTTCTTCTGAGTCATGGAAACAAGGCAACAGCTTTGCTGTTTTGGGATCAAAGGATGACTCTGATGGTAACGACTCAGATCTTTCTTCTAGAGCTTCTGTGGTTACTGACAATTTTTCGAGGGGATGATGGAGACATGATGCAGGTGGAGGGTCTTCCTAGACGCTCTCAATGTAGGCGAGTCTCTAAAGTCCCCTGATTACTAGTTTCTAGGTATGGGTACTAGTTCTCCGTAATGTCTCTTTATCTCTATTTTATTATGGCTTCTTTGGCGTTTACCTCTATCAATGTTAATAGCATAAAGAGTCATAAAAGATGGTTACTACTTTGTCCTGTTTGCAACACTTACAAAGTGATGTTATTTGTCTCCAGGATACAAGGTTGAAAACTCTTTGTGAGGTGCAGCGTGCTCGTAACTTATGGTCTGCAGGACCGTCCTTTTAGTCAAATGGGGAAACCCTGTGTGATGGGGTGAGAGTGTTATTTAAAAATTTGGTATTAAAGGTTTCTAGGATGGTGGATATTTGTCTAGGATGTGCATTATTGCTTGATCTAAATTTTGGGGGTGAAAGATTTCGCCTAATTAATATTTATGCTCCCACAGACAAAAGCACTCCGTGTTGCACTTCTGAATGAAGTTCATCCCTATTTGTATACTTCACGTTTAATTGTTTGGGCGGGTGACTTTAATTGTGCACTTAGTGTAGTTGATAGAGGTATGAAGGCGTCAAAATTATTTTGTGACTCACAAAGTTGCTGCAAATTTTGGATCTTCTCAACAGGATGCTGTGTCGCTTATCCATCCTACTGGTGGTAGGATGTTTTTTAAAAAGTACGTTATCTTTAAGGATTGATTTTGTTTTCTTTCCGCCTTTGCAAGTTACCAAAGTTGATTTACGGGTATGGGAATTTTCCGACCACAAATCTCTCTCGGTAACCTTAACGTGGATGGTTCTCCACGATGTAAAAAGAATTTGTGGAGGTTGAATTCCTCATTGTTGTCGGATGAATCTCTCAACGAGCTTGGAAGTCAGAATTATATGCTAGGCCTTCAGTTATCGATTTTTATGACGATGTGGCTTCCTGGTGGGATGATTCTAAACAGGATTGAAATCCTTTCTTCAGAATTATTCTCGTTCTAGAATTAATGCACGATATCTTGAATATTTAAGTCTCAGGGCACAATTACAGAAATTGATTTCTTTACTGAAACTGAAGGGTGGGATTATAGTACTCAAATTAGAAAAAATAAAACAACAGATGTTGGAATATAAATATGATAGGGCTAGGTCTCTAGACCATGAACACCGTTTTGGTTTGAAGTTACACAAGGGCGTTGGATCCTTCCAAGATTATAAAAACGGGTTGGTAAGCGTGTTATTAATGAATTGGCGACTGACTCCGGCGACTTAGTAAAGACTCCTACAGCTTTGCTAGAAGTTGTTGGATGTTATTTAAGTAACTTATATCAGAAGGATGATGATGTACAGAGTGGATTGATAGACTTTGACAAGTTACAGATTCCTCAATTGAGTGTTGCAGACAACCAACATCTGTTACAAGATATATCAGACTCAAAGTGAGGGAAGCTATTTTTCATTGAATGTGGATTCTACACCTGAATACGGATGGTTTAGGCGTGACCTTTTATTGGACTTTTCAGGAAGAGTTGGTTCCGCTATTGTCTAAGTTGTATAACCTTATGTTGACATCGGCAAGGTTGGCCCCATCGATGAATCAAGCATTGGTTGTCTTGCTTTATAAAAAGGTCGAAAACTGATTTACATAATTGGAGGACTTTGAGTTTGTTGAATACAGTTTAAAATTTTTAGCAAAATTTTACTGTGTAGATTAACGGTGGTAGTGGACAGGTGATAAGCCCACATCAATCTTGTTCCATACTGGGTAGAACACAATATGATAACTTATTGTTACTTCTGAGCTTTTCCACGTGATCCGGTTTTCTGGAAGTTTATTTGTTAGTCTTGATCAGAAAAAGCATTTGATCGTGTTTCCCATGCTTTTCTATTCTCGGTGTTGCACGCTTATGGTGTACCACAAGGTTTTATAGATTGGATATGGTTGTTATATCACTCTGCTTATCTTATTCCAAATGTAAATGGCTGGCTTGGTACTCCAGTGGCTGTACAGAGAGGGGTTCGCAAGGTTGTCCTTTAAGTCCACTGTTGTATGTGTTTTTATTGATGTATTTATTCGTATGGTTAGTGTTCATGATGGTCTGGCAGGGGTTCATCTCGCAGATAATGTCTTGCCAATCAAAATTCTTGCATATGCAGATGACCTGGTTGTTTGTCTTTCTGAGATTTCGGAAGGGCCTATTATTAGTGCTGAATTGGATTTGTTCTCCAAGGTTTCCGGTTCCAAGATTAATTATGGGAAGTGTAGAGGCTTTCCTTTTGGCTCCTCTCCGGTCCCAGACTCTGGTACTATTGCTGGTGTTGTTATTTCTAAGGCTCAATTTCTATTTTAGGGATTGAATTTAGTGATGGTGATGTGATGTATGCAAATTGGCTTCATAAGCTAACTGCTGCCAGTCGCTATTAGCAAGATGGAGGGGTAAACAAATAGCCAAAAGAAAATGTGTATTATTTATTAAAACTTTGTTACCGATTTTTTGTATATTAGTTATGTGTTTCCCACTGATGTCTCTTTTCACGCCCTTATATAGTATATTTTTCAAGCCTTTTGGGGAACAGACTGAATCCAATTAAAGGGTTTCACTTATAGAGATATCGACAGGGTGGTGTTGGTATGGTCCACCCAGTAGCCTTTTCTGAGTATTTTCTTTCTTATAATTTCTGTCCTTTGCTTCGACAGGGTATGAAGGTTTGGTTTCCCTGTGTTAGGTTATGGTTTGTGTTGGGTTTACCATTATGGAAGCATGGCAAATCTTCCGCTTTGGCTAGGATTCCCAGGTTTCCTGGTTATGGTATTGTGGCTTTGTTTTGTTGAAATGGAAACTTACAGTTTCACATTTGGAAACCATGTCAAGAAAGCAATTATATAATTTAATTGTTTTAGTTGATTTTCCAGATACCTTAACTTTTCCAGATTGTCCTCCCAGTCTCAGGACAGGATTCTGATGCTGCTCTCACAGAAACGTCTACCTGATTTTCTATGGGATAGTGTTTGGCTGAGTTCTTATGGTAGATTACGGTAGGTAGCAAGCATAAACATAAGCAATTCAGTGATAGATGGTGTACTAGAGAGACTTGCGTCTCTTTGGTAGAAACACAAGAACACCTTTTTTAGATTGTCCCTATATAAGACCTTTTTGGGTTTGGTTGGCAAATAGATGGAAAGAACCTTTATTTTCATCACTTTCCTATAGTACTTTGATGTACAGGTACAAATAGGATGAATGGCCTATGTATCCTGCAGACACTTTATTGTTAATTTTCTTTGTTATTCATTTTATATTTGGCAATCCAGATGTTTATGGTCTACTCAACAGCGTACTGTTTCCTTTGATGATCTCTTTTTAATATAACCACTACTATGCAGAATATTTATGCCTCTGATATGAAGACTTATGGTCAAGTGAAATGTTTCCTTTTATGGGTAAATTGTGTCCGATGGCTGAGTTGATTGGGAGAATTCTGTTTATATTGTGTATGTTATGAGGTTATTTGCTCCTTTTTGTATGCTCTTGTTTTATTGTTCTTTTGTGATGCTTGTCTGAGTCCTCCTTTCAATAAAAGTTCCCTACTCTTTTCGATAAGTACCATGGGATCTTTAACATCCACCTGAACTACCACCAATCCAGGCAGATGGGACCTTGGTTTAATGCTCTCATCCGAAAGACAGCACCTCAAAGTGCAGCAACCCTCTCATGCTGCACTGCAGTGTCAGTACTGGGAGATTAACTCAAGTGCCAGATGTGGGAACTGAACCCACAGCCCTCTGATCTCCGGCTTCAGAAAGCGAATGTGCTACCTACTGAGCCACTGACACTCAAATGAAATTTTATGTTTTTGAGTTGTTTCATTTCTTGCCCTAGTTATTTTTAATGTGTTTTAAGGAAACTTCTGGTCTTTTTTTTTTTGGCTTACTTTATTACTGTAACTTTAAAACAGCTGGATAGAGTTTTATAAAATTTTTAATTTGATGTCTTTCAGCTGGACTCAAACTTTTCACATATCTTATCTTAGTAATTCATTTAAAGAAACGTGACATATTAAAAGTGCAAAATGTAGATTTTATAAAATCAAGCTTTTCTCCACCATTGCTTGTCCTCCCATTCCTCAGCCCAGTGTGTCAGGTGACCTCACACCTGATAACTGCTACCCCAGCATGGGAGGGGTCAATGTTGCATGTGTGTACAAGAGTGCCAGCAGCCATCATCATCTAGACAGTGACATAGGTTTTTCACCAGTTTCTACCCTGGTCCCTTGCACCTCATTCATTAAGCTTCACCATGCACGCTGAGTGGCTTTATAAGTCATAGCTTCCTCCTGTGGTTGAAGGGTAACCCCAACTTGGACTGCTACAGGGTTACAGACTGGAGGCCACAGAATGTGGAATCATCGAACTCCTGACTTCCCAGTCAGCAGTGTTTCAGGCTCACCCTGAACTCCCATCACCAAAATTGAGTATGCTGCACCCTCCTAGGCCACTAGACAACCTCTAAATTAAGATCTTTATAGAAAAAATCTAAGTTGAACACAAGGTATACAGGAAAATACTATAGGTACATTATCTGCAGCAGAGTTTCTAGTGAGGTGATGATTGGATAGCCATTTTGTGTTTTTTTTTAATTTGTTGAAATTTATTTTATCAGGTGAGTAATATGGAGAATCATACAAGTCTCATTTATTGATGTGATGTGGAGGAGGAATAAGGGTAGAGGTAGAGGATGGAGAATACTGAGAAATAGGAGCAGTAAATTAATTATATTAGCACAGCAAAATGCTCAATCAAGAAATACATAACAGTGTCACGGTATACAGTAAGATGATATACTATACATGATTATGGGCATTGAGAGACAGAAATCAATTAAATCAATTAAACTGGACAGTTGCAGGAACTGACAAAGTAATGCTTCAGTTTTAGCGTATATGTGTTTAAATTTGGGGAGCAAGGTTTGTTAGGTGTGCTATTCCAGGTTTTGTTCAGGTTAAAATTGATTACTACTTGACCAGATTGCTTTTAAGCTGGGGAATCTGCAACATTTTCTCCAGCTGTGTTCTTAGCATGTAGAGGGATGGAGGCAGGGTTAAACAGATTGCAAAAGTACTCAAGGAGTTTACCAACCCAGCATTTTGCACCTAGGAGGGTCATGTTGCTCATTCACCTGAGGTACAAACTCATCCAGCCTTTGGTTATCATTCATGGTGCAGTGATGAGTATGGGAGCACACTTCAAGATGAAGCTACACATGTATTATATAGACAGCCAAACTTGGAGAGAGAGAGAAGTTTGGGGGCTGTGGTATAAATGTACATTTCTATAAACAGTGTTATTGCCACTTTCACTTTTCAGCAAATTAGAGTTCCACCAATATTAAACAACACTGACAGTTGTTTTATTAATGGCAACATGTTTACTTCCACTGTGTGCAGTTTGTGGTATAGGGTAAGCATACATCTCTTTCAAAATATTCACATCATCAAATTTGAAAATCTGTCTCTTTAATTCACTCAGAGTTTATAAACATGCCTTTTAGTCAACTCAATGATTCATAACTCATTATATGATTAAATGTATACAGCTATTAGTATCTATCACTAAACACCTACTATTCTTGTTAGCCTGTCTTGTTGATGCATTGTAGAATTGGTGTTTTCTCACTGTTTGTTTTTGTACAAGGGAGTGAAGATGTAATTCCTATAAGACTATAGCCCTAGAAACCAAGGATATGAAAGAATTGTTGTAAAATGTGCTCAAAGTGAACTGTACCACTGGTGGAAGCAGATATGCAAAAGAAAAACACATTGGTGGAATTTTCAAAAGGCCCCATCCAGAATTTATTCATTTGTGTTTTCAGAAGTAGAACTCCATGTGCATTTATTAGATGGCCGTCAATAACTGCAGAAAAGAAAAATGGACATGTTCATTTTGTGCCTACTAACAACATTATCTAAAATATATATTTTTTTCCATATTGTGCTTTAATAGCAGGCCTGGTGGTGCTGAGGCTGAGGCTTCTGCCTTACCTCATGCCACACTGGTTATCTGGGTTCAGAAGTGAATTCGGGTTGCTGGGGTTGGCCAAGGAGAAGAAGAATGAGCATCCAGAGGACTGCTCTCCCTTCTGGGAGGGGTGGGTTGTGGATCCCTGGCATCCAGTGGCTCTCAGTGGAGACTGGGAGTGCTGCAGCTGGGGACACTCAGGAATGGGTAGAAAGTGACAGCAGATGTCCTGCAGGTGAGCATGGGAGCATGCCTGTCATGCACTGGACATCATTGCATATTCACGCCTCTGGGGATTCACCAAACAGAAAACCCTCTGCATGAGTACAAGGATGCCCAGTGGATATCCACTCTCCCAGCCCAAAAAGCCTGGTCTGTCAGGGCGGGGCTCATGGTGATCTCAGCCTCCTACCCTGTCCCTCCCAGGGAGGCCCTCTGTGGGGGCAAGCCATGGTCCTCCCTGTCCTCTCACAGTCATGGTGGGAGGCTGGGTCAGGGAAGCTGAGAGGCTGCATACAGGGCTGAAAGGGAAAAATCCTCACCGCACAGAGGTGCACAAACAGAGTTGAAAAAAAAAGAATGGGTTAATGCACAATCTGAGATAACATATGACTTCAGTAGATCTTCACATCTGCAAAAGGTGACTGTGCCTGTTTCCATCATAGTCATCCTATTGTCCTGCTATTATTTGCCATCAAAGAAGTATTGCATTCACTATATATACAATGCCATGTACTCAAATCCAGAGTCAGCTTGAGAACTCCGTAGCAACAAAGGTGAAAGTATTTATATAATGAATGCTAATGACAAGCAATAGCATGTTTATTGTTCACAGTGAGATGGCAGAGAGGATTTGGGCAATAAAATAATTTTAGCATAGGAAGCAATTTGTGTCTTAATTTGCATATTTACTCTGTGAATACCGAACATGACTTCATGTCCAAACACTCACTTGGTTCTAGTGGCACTTTGCAGCAACTAGCATTTTCTTTGGGACATCTTGTTCACTCAGTACACAGACCATGTTATACAATGTGTCTGTATTTTCCAAATAGCTGTGTATAGTGTTCCCATGGCATGCTCACATATTTGCACTCCAAACTGCCACTTTCAGGACTTTGCACATATTGGGCCCCATATTTCTGGACAAATATGGAAAACAGGCAAATCTTACAAAACCAGTGTCTTGACACCAGATACTAAGATGTTCACAGAATCATTCCCATTCCTGGTCAGACTTTAATGGTAATGAGAAACTATAGGATGAGTCAAGATGAATGAGATATGATCTTTAGATATCATCATTGTGCTGTATGGCTTCCTGAAAGAGTCAAAATTATGCTAAGAGTCTTTGTCTTTCAGAATCCAAATGAATCCACATCTAGGGGTCATAAGAAATGTTTAAAAAGTTAAATATTTAGATAAGACAGAAGGAAATATTGTTTATCACAGAAAGTGCTGGGACTTCAGAACTTACTTCCAAGCAATGTACAAACTCAACTCCTGTGGGCTCAGTATTATTGCCTTTTGGACTCTACGTCTTAGCATTAGGTATAGCATTTTAACGTTGTAGATGGCTATTTTGATTTATAACTGCTGTTTTGTTCTTTGTTTCTGGGGCAAGTCCATCATTTACACAGACTGACACATCCTGTAACGCCTACCAGTGCCTCTATTTATTTTATCATATGAGTTTTTAGTTCTTTTATAGTTATAATTTTACATTTCTAATTTTGTTTTATTTTTCTAAAATGGAGCTTCAAGGTTTGTACTGAGGCATTTATATTGTTTAGTGATTTAAAGTTTTGATACATGTACAGTATTTCATTACGTATTAACACCTCAGAAGAACACTGTATTAGTGACCACAAAATCATGTTACAATGAATCTTGATAACAGGCTTTATCTAGGTCTAATTCCCCATAGCTATGGCAAGAAATTAGGTCTTTATGAATGTTACCTTAAAATGCAAAGGTTATTTTCACTGGATGATAATTCTCATTCTCCTTGTGTTATTATAAGAAGATGCTGAGTGCAGGACTGGCCCTCAATTGTTCAATGGGTGCCTAAAACAGTGGTATTTGGGTGGGAAACAGGCTTACATTTTATGCATTTGAATGCTTGCAGCTTGCTCCTTAACTGCCTGAAACTGAAATTTTAATTGAGACACATACCCACATGTTTTAGCCATTAGGAAAAGCTGGTTAAAGCCTGGCATTCTTGATAGTGAAAATGCAATTGTTAATTATTCAGTGTTTGGAAAGGACAGGCCTAATAAAGAAAGGGAGGGGCTATGTTTTGTGTTCAAGATAATTTGAATGCTTCAGTTTGTTCAATTAACTATACAAGCACAACTACTTGTGAATAGCTTGTTCTAAAGTTAATGATTGGCCCAAACAAATGTTATGTGTGTTGCATTTATAATCCCTTGTTGTTGGTATTGAGGGACTCAGGATCTGACCTCTATATGGTTTTATTTTTAAATGGGAGAAGTCATAGTCATGGGGATGTCAGTCTGGATTTGTTATTAAATATGGTGAATTTGAGCATTATTTTGGATGATGTTGGTTTAAAACAGTTACTGACCATTCCAACAAGAATTAATAAATCAAAAAGAAAACATTATGTGATTGGATATTGGTGCAATGCCCTAGGAGAATTAAAACCTTTGGGCCATTATCTGATAGTGTAAGTGACCATGCAGCCATCTTTTGTCACTGGCACAATGGTGTAACAGAGGGACATGATCCATTTTTTTCCAGGTAAGTTTGAGTCGCTTTGTATTGGATTTGATGAATGTAGATCAGTCATTTTGGATACAGTTCCGATGCAAATTTCACATTGAATTTTTTAGTTCTGAATTTTGAGGATTAAACAGAAGCACATCCCATTAACTAGGAGATGCTTTGAGGGTAAAACTTCAAATGGATGAGCACAGAACTGTTCAAACTAATTAAACTCAGAAAGAATGGATGGTCAGATTTTATAGTTACTAAATATCTGCATAATTAGACAATTTACAGGCAGTATTGTAATCTTTTAAAAAAGAAATTAGAAAAAAAACAACTAGGCAATTTTTCAGATCCAAAACAATTCAAAGTGCCTAAAGAATTTGTTATGCCCATCCACAGTAAAACTAATCTGAATATTGAATTGGATGGTCAACACCTTCAAATAATCAAGTTATAGCTAATATTTTCAATAACTATTTTCATTTCGACAAACATAGATCAAAGTCTGTATTTAAAATTGCCCTAAGTTTTATTCATTCAAATCTTTTTCAAATCAACTTAAGTTCTACATTGAAAGAGTTACAAGTTCCCAAGTGTTTAAATTATTAACCAGTTTAAAATCTAATAAATTATCTAGAGCAGATAACCTTGTTCCAGCATTTTTGAAACTGGCAGTCCCAGTCATTGCTTATCTTGTGTCAAAATATTGAACTTGCCTTTTGAATCACAACATGTCCCTAATATATGGAAATTGGCCAGTGTGACCCCTTACATAGAAAGGGTTCTAGGTCAACCGTTGATAATTATAGGCCAATATCTATTGTGCCAACGCTTTCAAAATATGGAAGAAAATTGTCCATGTGCACTTGACTGATTGTCTTGAACAGTACAGACTGCTGTACAATGAACAACATGGTTTTGCAGGGAAATGGTACAGACACTGCCTTGGTCAGTTTCATGAACACTGTATATGAGGCACTAAATTTTGGTATCATGACAGGAGCAGTGTTCATGGACCTGAACAAGGCATTTGGTCTTGTTGACCATGAATTTTTTTGCAAAACTTAAAATTACTTGGATTTGGTATGTCTTCTTTAAATTGGATTCTGACTACTTGCATGATAGAACACAAATTGCAAAATTGGGCTCTGTTCTTTCAAACAAGTTAATGTTTCCTTGTGGTGTTCAGTAGAGATCCATTTTATGGTCATTGATCTTTTCATTGTTTCTAATGTTGACACAAAGACCTGTTCATTGGCAAATATATGCCAATGACACAGTTCTTTATGTTCAGTCAAAAATATTGATGAAATTAATACTACACTTCAAAAAATTTCACGGTTTACATGAATGGTTCAGGATGAATAAACAGGTGCTTAACACAACAAGTACAGAATCAATAATGTTTGGTATAAGTACTAAACTGAAGAAATATTCTAAATATTTTTCAATAAATACAGCTGATGGAGATTTGCTTGAATCAAAGTGTTTAAGTACCTTGAGTACACCTTGACTCAGGGCTGACCTTTGTTGCACACCTAATAATATAACCACAAGAGTTCATCAAAAATTGGGTCAATTATATTGTGTTAGAAAATATTTGACTTATGGATCTCATTTAAAGATTGCATTTGTAATCTAATACTGATTATTGGCTATGGATCACTAACCATTGATGCTGCCACAAAAATCTAATTTAGAAAGAAAGAGATTTATATATCATAAGACAACTTACTTTTCTGTTCACTGGAATCAGAGTACATTACTGTCTACATACTACTAAACTGGATTAACTTTGATTTGAATACAAATTTCAATTGATGTTGGCAAATTTCATTTTCAAGATTTTACAAAATAGGTATCTTCTTGTTTGGCCAGTTTACTTAACTATCAAAATAGTAACTATAATTCTCATTCTAAATCAAAGGATCATCTTCAGATTCCTCATGATATACTGAAGTGTGACACAATGCTTTGAGCTACTGGGCATCTTGTTTGTAGAATGCAATACCTGTGTCTATTAGATCTTCATCTTCATTTTCCAGCTTTAATAACACATTGAAAAATCATTTTCAGAATTTAAGTGTTTATAAATGCTTTGCATACACTGATATCATGTACTGTATATATTTTGTAATATATAATAGCTTGCTGGTATATATTTACTGTATTTTATATGCTTATGTAATGCTGTTGTAATGTAAATTTTTTGTACTGAAGTGTCTGGATCATGCCTGAAAAAGGTGTTTTGCACCAGTGCATCCATTTGGTTAACAAAATAAAACTAAACTAATGAAGTAAATTCAGACAGGATAGACACAATTTGAGAAAGGGCTGGATATATATTTAAGGAAACAAATGTAACATGATATTACCACTAACAGCTGTGTGTGTAGGAGGAGGCGGTCTGCTGAGAAGCCTTCCCTCGTCCTTCTTTTCCTATGTTTGCATGTTCATTAGGGTTGGGCAAAATTTTGTTTCATGTGTTAAATTCATGTGAAACCCTGTTTTTGTATTATACAGTTTTATTATAAACATCCTCTGCAAGCCAGTCCCTTTTATCTGCTTCCATGCTCTCTAAAACAACCTCCTTCTCCTCCACTAAACTCTCATCATCCTCTTTCCTCAAACCCTCCCACTGTCTCAGTTCTATCAATCCTGCTCTTGTGACTAGCTGTATCCCCTGTTCCTTTCCTTTATTGCTTTTTGCAGTATCGCTGCCTCCAGATATGGCATTTGTAATTTATTTTTGTTATGTGCCAGTACTCTGTCTTCATCACTTACATGTACATAATTGTGGCTTTGTATACTTTTTTATGTTCTTTGCACTTGGGTTCTTTGCATTTGTTTGCACTTCCCCTTGTTACCTCTTCACCAGGGTCTGATTTGGAAAATATTTCCTGCTCAGTATGCCTTTCCCAGTCATCAAATATTTTAATGAATTAAATAGATAATTAAATGAATTCATAAATAAATACTGGAAGGAATTTTTTGTTTTCATACATCTGTGAACTCACACAAAATCCCTATTTTCAAGTGAAATTACTATTTTGTGTACAAAAAATCATTTGTTTTCAACAAACTGCAGCAATTTCATGAAAACTGAGATTTTCAATTAAATGATACTTTTTATAGTGAGGTTTGTTATTTTACAAAAATTCTTCACAAACATGCATGTCACCCAGCCACTAAGCTTTATAATGCTGCTTAATCCTGTACTTTATGTGGTTAAAGTGGAAGGAAAGGGGCTAATGAGCAAATGGATCTTTTGTTTATTACATCCATGGATAACAGTGGGCAGAAAGTTCATGGAAGTTCATGCTAACGGTGCTTAGCAAAAGAGTTTGATTCTTGGACTCTGGATGACTGGAAGTCATTCTGCAGGAGGAAGTGTTACATCAGATGTCAGTGAAGTATCAAATTCTGCTTCAGAGCTATTTTAATAGTCTATTTAATTGGAATTGCCAAGCCCATGCCATATTGTTACATTTGTCAGACAATATGGGTAGTATATTGGAGGCGCCTCACAAACACAAGCATAAAGTGGAGACAGTGTTCATTAGGTAGTGTGTAACAGGTAAAGAAGGTACTGTATACTCAAACAGCCAATGATCATTGTGAGTGCAAAATAGTTTCAATGTGTCCCCTGCACAAGAGGCTAAAACAGAGCACACTCAGTATCAAGTCCATTCACAAAGCTACCACATAATCACACACACATACATATACACACACACACACACACACACACACACACACACACACACACACACACACAAGTGACCTGACAGTAGCCTCCCCATCCCCACTGGGAACACAAAACAGACAGAGAACACAAACACTCCCTTTTAAAATCCCCAAAACAGTCCTCTATATTGCAAGCATGTATGCAACAATAAAAGCACCCACTGACAAATGTGATTGATTGAAGGGATACAAGAACTGGTTAAAAGCACACTAGTGACAATGGTGACAAGACACACAACATGTTGGTGCCTCACAAACAGCTTTGTGCCTCAACAGAAATTCCTCATGTTGGAATACAAAATGCAAAAGGTTAGGGAAAAGCTGCATCCTGATTGGCCAAGAGATTCAAACCCAGGTGGTTGTGGAGGGACAACCCTTCAACCATCAGAAACGCAGCACATTTTGATATCGCTGTCTCCCAGAATCTTTTGAAAGACATTTATGGCAGTGATGATTATAAGTTAAAATCTTAACAATTACAAAGTTCCTGTGGGAAATCACTCAGTGCTCTTCTACAGTTCAGTGGAGCTGCCCCATATGGTTACTGGACTGTAATTTTCAGTGGGCCTCTCTAGACAGAGTTACCACACAAAAATTCATTAGTACAGATTTTTGTTGCTTTACAATCCCAACATTTCACCTTAAAAGGCTTCTTCAGGAAACTGTGAATAAATTAAAATGCATTTTTAGCAAATAATCTTTTATACATGCACTAGCAAAATTCAGCCACTTTCTGGATACTCTTTAGTAACAGTTCACTTTCCCATTCCTTGAAACATAGAAACACAGAATTTGATGGCAGATAAAGACCGCTTGGCCCACCCAGTCTGCCCATTCCCTACATAATGGATAAGCTGCAGATCCTAGTTAACCAGCAGCCTACTTCTTTCTACCCCACCCCTACAATTGCCTTATGACTGTCCCATGCATGCTTGAATTCAACCACTGTTTTGACTCCACAACCTCCTCCAGAAGGCTGTTCCATGCATCCACAACCCTCACTGTGAAAAATACTTCCTTACATTACCTCTAGCTGCCCCCTCTATCTTCAAATTGGCCTCCTTGTACTTGCATACCTCTTTTTGAAAGATGCTACCCTCTTGGACTTTGTTGGTTCCCTTGAGGTACTTGAAAATTTCTATCATGTCCCCCTCTCCCTCCTTTCCTCGAGGCTATACATATTAAGCTCCTTTAGTCTCTCTTCATATGTCTTCTGGTGCAGACACTGCACCATTTTAGTTGCCTTCCCTGGACAGCTTCCATCTTGTCTATGTCCTTGCAGAGATTGGATCTCTAGAACTGCACACAGTACTCCAGATGGGGTCTTACCAGCTGTCTGTACAGATGGATAGCAACTTCCTGTTTTCTACTGGTGATGCCTCTCCCTATGCATCCCAGTATCCCCAACCCTCCTTACTGCCCTCTCACATTGCTTGCCCACCTTTAAGTCATCTGATATGACTACTCCCAGTTCCCTTTCCATTTTGTTGTTGCTAGTATCTCACCCCCCATTGTGTACTCTTCCCTGGGTTTTGTTTCTCAAGTGCATTACCTTGCACTTCTTAGTATTGAATCTAAGCTGCCATACATTTGACCATTCCTCTAACCTTGCCAAGTCCCTTCTCATCCTTTCCACTCCACCTTGTGCATCAACTCTGTTGCAGATCTTTGTGTCATCTGCAAAGAGACATACTTTTCCTTCTAGTCCCTCTGCAATTTCAAGCTTATAAAGACATTGAAGAGGACCAGTCCTAATACTGAACTCGCGGCACCCCACCAGTAACCCCCTTTCTTCAGAGTGACTCCATTTATTACCATTTACTATTATCCTCTGTGTCCTATTCTCCAGCCAAGTCACCTATTCTACCATTTCCTGTGAGAATTCTGTGATTTTCTCTTTAATCTTTAGTAATGGATTCCTTTCCAATTCTACATAATTTTGGGGCACTGATAGAGCAGCTGGTAAAACTAATGGTAGCCATCTATTTGAGCACATGTTAAAAACAGTATGCTGGTGTGGTAGCGGTATTAACCATAATATCTGAGTAAATACATGTGCAGTTAATGAATGTTCACATATGCATTTGCAGATAATTTGAAGAAAAGAAAGAGCAGCCATAAGTGTAAATTCGTGAATTTAGATATATTTAGTACTGGTATGTCACAGTGAGTTTAATTGTAACATCAGTGCTTGGATTTTAATAAGTGTATGTATAAATATTATTTGTTTTAACCCTTCGACTGCCAACAAATTTGGAACGTATTGGCATTCTGGACTGATATATCAGTCTGTGGCACAGCAAGGGTTAAAATGCATTTTAATTTATTCACAGTTCCCTGAAGAAGACTTTTAAGGTGAAACACTGAGGTTGTAAAATAATAAAAAGCAGTAATAAAGAACTTTTGTGTGCTGGCCTTTCTGGCCAGAGCAGCCCACTGAAAGTCACATTCTAAAAACCTTAACACCCATGACTTGCCAAAAACAACATTTTATCAAAATATTAAAAAACAACCACAGCCCCAGCCTAACAAACACCTACCATACTAAAGCAACCCTTTTAAACCCACCAACTAACTTGTTCTTATATTTTTTGTCTGGTCTCATATATAGGCCTCAGTCCTTGGTCTTCATTTTCTGCTATGTGCAGACATAGCTGCTATACTGCTCCATCATTCACCCCCACTCTCCTTCTTGCTCCATTAAACTCCCTCCTATCCTGTCTCAGGTTCATATTATCCCCCCCGCCTCTCACTCCATAAACTCCCACCTTCTCTCCTGCTCAGTTCATCCCCCAGCTCTCAGTAGATACACCCCACCCACATGTTCAACCAGCTGAAACTCAGCAATGCTGATTCTCTTCTTTACCTTTCCCATTCATGTTCTGCTACAGTCCTCAGGGCTTAAATGGTGAAGATTCTGGATATTTTCCAAAACAACAAAGCGCTACAATTTATTTGCCTTTAGCCCCTACTGAACAGTGAGCAGTTACTGTACCTAGTGCTACCAAGTGGCCCGCTCCATCTTCCCAACTCTCAACCACATAATCTCAACTACTGACCAGCTCTGTTCATTGTGTGCTGTCCAGGGGCTTGTGTCATCACACAACAGCAGACACCTCTGTCAGTGTGCATTGCCATGCTAGCAGCATTTCTAGTAAATGTCTTTCTCTCTCTCTCTCTCTCTCTCTCTCCTTTTCTTTCGTGATTAACTGCTATCTACTAAAACCCAGGAGCTAGTGCCCAAAATATATAAAAAACTAAAACAATTCTGGTTTAAAAACTCTCAAACAATTGTGCCATATAGTGACATACTGACACTAAAGCATCACACTGTCGTCTGTGATAGGGACAATTTTTGTACTAAAATAATGTGGGTTCTTTTCACTAGTTTTTAAACTGTTTTAAATATTCAAATGTTTTTTATTCATGGGCTCCATTTTATCAGCACAATAAGATGGTCAGGGTCAGTGATGGTCATGGGTAAACACCCTTCCAGGTGCTGAAGGCCCTCAGTGCAATCCCTTGGGCCTCACAACTCACCTGGGCAGGTGTTTATCCCACAAACACCACCTCCCATCATGTGTTATTGCTTACATGAATCCACTTATCATCAAAGTCACAAACAGGGTTTTACATCTTCTTGACTATAATGTACACATGTTTAACATCAGATTGAAGGGCACCATCCCCCAATGATGTCTGAAGGTTGTGTGCTATATAGAGAAATAGACTAAAGAACAATAATGTGGAGCTGCAGTACTGCAGGTACAAGGAAACTGTTGCATCATAGTGTTTATGCCACCACTGGCCAGGTAGCAGTTTGATAATCATGTATGTTCATGGTTACCAATAACTACTGTATGTACAAGAAGCCACAGAGCCAACATGGTGCAGTAGTCCCAAGTGAAAAGTACAAAGCCGGCTACTGAAACAGCACAGGACCAGAGCTCAAACAAAAAAGAGAATTACTCACAACTTGCAGGCAATTCATCTACACATCTCCAAATCCTCACATGAAGTTATACTCTAACAAATGGTGGCATGATAAAGAAGGCACTTTATTTTCCAACAAGACGCCAGTAAGACAAACAACTCACCAGCGATATAAACCACCGCCTTTCCCTCAGACAAAGCAGCCAGATCTTTTTGTGTGTAACTTGCTCCTTCTCAAGACTGAGTTTGTTTGTCTTACTGGTGTCTTACAAGAAAATAAAGTGCCTTGTTTGTCCTGACACCATTTGTTAGAGTATATTTTCATGAGAATCTGGAGACCATGTAGTCAAACTGCCTGCAAGTTGCAACATGGCTACATTAGGGAAGTCCATTACCTGCTCAAGGTCACACAGTGAGTGTTTTCTATAGTAGGGATTGCACCTGATATCTCCATTTCCATTAGTCCACAATGCCTCTGTAAAGTGCTATAGTAGGTGAGGATGTATGTATGCAAAGTTCATACACATGCCATGTGTGGGGAAGACTGCTTGCAAATGCCCTGCAGTCATTTATGAGTGGTTAAAACTGGCTGTCAGCACTCCTTATTTTAAAAAGCACAAACAGGTAATTTCAACATGTACATTTGCATCCAGTACTACTCTGTTCCATGTATTAGGGATGCAACTCTCATTTTGCATCTGCTCAGTGCTAACTTTGCAAATAGATGTAAACAGCATTTTACTTGCAAATGGAAGGCTCCCAATATTTATTTAAGAATGTATTTATTATTTATTTTAAATTTGGTGACGGGATAAGCCTGCTGAGATGGAGCTTATTTCCAGGTGTGACCCAGCGGAGGGGTGACAGGAGGACCAATAGCATGAACCTTGCAGAATGATCACTTTGCATTAGCAAAAACAGCTTGTAAAGTCAAAACACACGTTCGCCTTGCAAACCATTTCAATATTGTGCCCTTAATCTTCTTGTCTACATCCAGATTGAAACAGAAAACCTCCAGAACATCTGAACTTATAAAATGACTGTGTGTCTATATTTGTACACTGTATCTCAGTTATACATTGCCATTACAGCTGTGTGACATCAATACTTTTCTTTGCAATACAAATACTATTCAGGACAAATACTGCAATTTTACAAATACAAGTCTTACTCTTAAATATTTGTACTAGGATTAGACCATGTAACATATTATTCAACCTTGCCTGAAATCAGTTGGAAACAGATCGGCAAGGCAACTTTATTTCTATAGCGCTCTTTCCTGAAGGCTCAGGGTGCTGTACAATAAAACAACTACAGGTAAGGCAATTAAACGGACAACATAAAATTGAAATAAAATAATTAAATTAATTAAAATTCATGGAAGGCCTCAGTGAATAGAAAAGTTTTCAGACTAGATTTAAAAACCTCTTAAAATATTATTACTACTACTGCTCTTAACATAAATGCATATTTTATTAATAATGTTGAGACACTTGGTCTTGTGCCATCTTGTTTTTGTTTTGTCTTGTTTTGTTGGGGTTTTTGTACTTTTGACCAGAAAAGGCACAGCTGACAGACTTGACAGACCACTGGTCTTTTCTCTGCCTGAAGAATTCCATGTTTCTATATTTCTATGAGCTGTAACAGCTTATGCTCAGGTGTGTCCTGGGGTGGGTTACATGGGACTGTTTTATTGATGGAAGGGGATTTTGGCCTGGATACCAGAAACTCCTCTACTCTTACAGTAAGTGTCGAGAATTTTTACTTCTACCTGTGCAGCAACCAGAGATAAGTAGAAGGGACCTTGGTTTAGTCTCTCATCCAAAGGATGGCACCTGAACAGTGTAGATCCCACCACCAGCACCACCTATGCTGCACTAAAGTGTCATTAGAATTTGCCCAAGCATCTGGTGTTGGAGAAGAACTTGCAATCTGCCAAACCCGAAGAGAGCTTACTACCTATTGAGCCACTTATACTAACAACAGGAACAAGTCTTAAATGCAAAGTTATATATCCTAGTAAACATGAAGCAAATTCCAAAATAAGCCTGATGCACAACCCTAATTCACAGATTTGTACTAAAATACAGACTTGCATACTTCCTTCAAAGGTCTTGTGGAGGAGGTTTAGTGTCTTACTTTCAGGGTAACAAGGAGGAAAACATTCTGAATACTTGATTATTTATTCGCATGGAGCATTTAATTTGGTTATACCTGATTGGTGAACATTTGTGTCTACAAAAATGAATGCCATGTATGCAAAATAAATTTGTTAATGCCAGGTTGCTTTCTGCTGACAGAGAGACAGCTGGGGGAAAGAAAAAAGGAAAGAGAAATGTGAGCTGTGAATTCAGAAGTCCCATAATCAGTTTAATGTAATTATTTTGCAGTTTCTTTGTCTAGTTATTCCAGTACAAAAATTATTGTATTTTAAAAGAATCTGAACAGATGTTATCTTTCAAATCCACAAGACATGACAATTTGATGTTTAATAAGTGCTTTGGAACGTCCTTATAAACACAGTCATAAATTTGTTTAGCTTACAGCATTTGTCAGTGGTCCATAATTACCTCAATTTCTCATAGCAAATAATGAAAACACCTTTTCCTCTGGAAGACAAAGAGTTAAAAAATACTGCTCCTTTATTGCTAAGGGATCCACATGCTCACAGGGCACTAGCAATATTAGCAAAAAATACATACAGAAGCATTTTAAATGTGTGTCAGTGAAGGTAGCAGCTTTTTCAGGCTTGTGGTATCAACATTTTCAGCACAATGTTCTTTTTTACTGCAAAAGATGCACAGTTATCCTAATCTGCAGGGATAAAGAAGCCAAGAGTGCCTTTCAAATGCACTGCAGAGTGCAGATTTGGGAATGCATTTGCCTTACTGACAGCCACATTCCACAATTGAACATTACATTAGAGTGGCCTCGATTACATTTCAGATTACAGACTGTTCCAAGAGATAGTCTTATGAGGAGTAAATTATACAATCATTTCCCACTGGTGTCGCGGGAAGTAGGAGAAGCTCTTTCTAGTATTTATGTGACCTCAGGGGTCATTTAAAGAAAAGCGGCATTAATCAAAATGACACCTGAGAAGGAAGCTACACCAGCCTCAGATGTGCTCTGTGAAATTTTCCAACCTTTAGTTGCTTTTTTTTTTGCTAGAATCACTCCATACATCTAAAGCAGTCCTAACACTGAAGTGCACATCCTTTTATCAGTTGTCATTAAAATCTATTACTTTCTTAATCCACCTACAACATAGGGTTGTTCGCTTTTAAGGAATTAGAAATAGGGACGTTTGGGCAGTGGGGGCACAGTATCATGGCACTGTGAGCTCTGCTACATTCAATCCTGAGCTCTGGGTTCATTTCCACAAACTAGCAGCACAGAGTATGCTTAATACATTACTGCCACAAGGATTCTCTTTGTTCAGATGGGAAAATAAGGGACATTTCAAGATTGCCTTCTATGTTCAGGAATATCTCCAAGCATAATGTTTATACAAAATTCTAATTCCTGAAAAATGTAATTGGTTTGTATTTTCTTTTCCATTACTGATAGCTTGTTCTAACCAGCTATAAAATACTATTGTGTCTGAACTGGATAACCTGTCTTATTTAGTGGAGTAGTGGATTGGAGGTGCCAGGATTTGAACCCCTCTTCTTAATTATCACCCCTACTGCCAGAGTGCACCAATCTAAAGTGTGTTCTCTAGGTTCAGTTTCTGGAGGGAGTGGTGGGACCACCTGATGCTGAGAACCCCTCCCAGCATGCCACATGTGCACTGCAATCGTTTGTTGATGCAGCCTTGTGCACACCCTCTTGGCTGGGAGAAATGGGCTCACTCCTGTCCCAAATGATAAGGAAAGAAGACACAAAATAAGGAACTATTGGAAAAGGAGAAAAACTTACGATTTACTGTGCAGCACCTGCTGCCTAATTACACTTGCATTGAAAACCTGAGAACTCGGCTGCTCAGTCATGAGTTGTACAACATAATAGATCACTGCTTTGCTTGTCACATACTATAACTAGCTTAACATGATACTTTTGAAGTGACACCCAAAGTTCTGAGTTTTCAGTGAGACTTATGAATGAGATTGGTGGTTTCAGTTTAGTCTGAAAGGGAACATTCTGAACAAATGCCCTTCATAGTCTGAAATCTGATGAAATGCTCTTTTAAATTAGGTAGTGGTCTTAGCTGTAGATAACAGATGTACTGTGGCATTAACGACTAAGTCTGCCTTGTACAAATAGTACATCGTCACCATTTTAGAACCTTGTGATGTTACTGTGGGCAAATCTTTGGCTAATTACCTTGTAGTCTCACCCAACAACCTGCCCTCACTAATCCTTGTCTTTGTAACCTCTAAACTTGACTATTGCAATGCCTTGTGCCTGAAGCTAGGTATAGGAGCCTACATCATCTGCAGCAAGTGCAGAACACAGTGGCTAGACTGTTAGCAGGCCTCTCTAGGTCCTGCCATATAACACTGGTCCTACACAATCTGCATTGGCTGCCAGCAAAGTGATGGATCTCCTTCAAGGTTGTTCTACTAACCTATAAAGCCCTACATGGATTGGAGCCTTGACTACTACAACAACACCTTATACCTGGGGCTAAGTAAGAGTCTTACGTCACCTGCAGCTAGCACAGAACACAGTGGGCAGACTGTTAGCAGGCCTCCCTAGGTCTTGCCATATAACACCAGTCCTATGCAATCTGCATTGGCTGCTGGTGAAGTGGCAGATCTCTTCAGGGTTGGTCTACTGACCTATAAAGCCTACATGGATTGGGGCCTAGCAACCTGTGTAACATTCTGTCTCCATACTAACCTTCATGGCCTCTCCATTCCTCTGAAGAAGGCCTCCTAGCAGTTCCAGGGTCCAGTTGAAGTAATCTGGGGAATGTGCCTTTTCAGTAGCAGCTCCAACTCTGTGGAACTCACTCCCAAGGTCCTTGAGGGAGGACCCCTCTCTGGAAGCCTTTAAGAAAGGGCTGAAGTCCCACCTGTTCAAGGAAGCTTTCTCTCCTTGTACTAACCCAGATGGCTACTTATAATCAGGGCCCCTAGTTCTCTGCGGCAGAATTTTCTGATTTCTACGGCAGGGCTCCTTGGTTTCTGTGGCAGCATTTTCTGATTTCTGCGGCATGATTTATTCATTTATCTGGCAGAACACAGTCCTGCCATTGGTTAAATATGATGTGATGTCATCAATGACATCATATGCGAGACATAGAGGAGGGGCTTCAGTATAAACAAGATGGGAAAGAAAGCATAAAACTATGGAAAACAGTATATTTGAAAAAAATTCACCAAAACAGTGAATTCTGTGGCACTATGTACATTCTGCAGCATGATGCAAATTCTATGAAAGTTCCGCAACCACAGAATCGCAGAATTCCAGGGGCCTAGCTTATAATCTCTTAGTCACTTAGTTTACTACTGGTACACTGTTATTCATCTGATCTATTTTAACTAGTTTATCTAATTCTTCTTATTTTTGCTTGATTTAATTTACGTGTCATTGTTCGGGCCTAGAGCCTCCAGGGATGGGCACTAAGAAATAAAATGTTGCTTCCTTGCTTGCTAGTTGGGCACAGCATCACCCTCAGTGATGTCACAATGTTCTAAAGAATGGTGACAATGTAGCATTACTAAATGATGGACTAAACCATTTATGTCTCTGTACTGCTGTCAGCAATAGGCAAGCCCAATACTTCTTTTAAAAGAGCTTCTCATTTGCTCTCAAACAGCGATAAGCCACTGTTCAGAAATATTCCCCATTAGGTTTGTACTGTATGTGCTCTGCACAATGTCTTTCTGAGTATGAGAGTCATCTCATGTAGCCTGGGTGACAGAACCACAAAGTGAAGCTGAGTGTCTGCCCAAACTGTGTAAGATTATGCCATTAAACCATTAGCGACATCTCATACAGCACAAATAAACTTACATAAATCATTTAAGTTGGCTAGCATGATTTATAATAAGTTTTATATTCAGTTTTAAAACAGTTGTGCAATGAAATTGGGCCAAAAACTGACCCTACCTCTTTTCATTATAACAAATTCAGACACCTTCCAGTTTTATTTGATGGTAAAATTTTTATTACACTAGAATTTAAGTATTTTACAAATGTTTAAATTTAGTCCCCCAGAAAAAAGATAGCCACCCTTTAGCTTAGGAATAGCACTGTAGGCCTGGCAAGGGTTAGGATCGAGAAACAAAAACATGGTGCACAGCAAAAGAGGTATTTCAAAAAGTAGATATGACAGGTGTGCTAACATTTTATTAACTGTAGCAAAACTAACTTTTGGAAAAGCACGTTATATTGTACTGCTGCTTTAATTTACAGAAAAGCTTATATAATGCTCCTCTCCCTGCCTCCTGAAGAGGATTGCTCCACTTAAATGTTTTCACATAAGACAACAAATTCACGGATGATAAGAAGATCTGACTTATAATAGTCTTTATCACCATCCGTGCCTTTTCTCAAAAGGAGCCTAGCATGATATATTAAACAACAGAACACTGCATGGGCATGGGGCAATACATTTATAAGGGTTGCTGCTGGAATTAATCCACAAAGAAAGTAAACTAGCTAACTGGCAGCCATTAGCAATCCAAATAGTCTAAAGATCCTGTGCCAGCGCAACCAACGCCTACAAAACACAACGTGCTAGGGTCAAGAAAGTTTCTCAATATGCAAACAAAAGATTTAAATTTCAGTCTAATCTGACTAACAGACTTTTTTTAACTTTGTTATCTCAACCCAGGAGAACTCCTTCCAGCAACCTCAGGGGCTCCCAGCCTCTACCTCCCTCCGTGACCACTCCTCTCCCTCGTGTCACCAAGCACCACCTGAACCCTCTGGAGGTAGGGTCACCCTATCCACCCAGGGTGCTCTATCTTTATAGCCCAGCACACGAGTCTGGCCGTGGAGAGGAGTTAGCCTGGAATTGGGAGTGCGGGCTGGAAGGTCGAGGTGCCTTCATCTATCCCCAGGATTGGGGTTTTTCTCTTATTTTTCATTCCCCCTTCCCTTGGAGCCTGGGAGCAAGGCGACATGTTGTCATAGCTCTGCCCACCCATGGCATATGCGCGCTCTTTCAGTTGGCAATCCTCCAGCCACCACCAGAGGTCGCTCCATGGTGAGTGCATCTCAGCCCTCCCCAGGAAGAGAGAGCAGTCCTCGGATGCTCGATCTCTTCCCCATGCAGACCCCAAGCTTGTTCACGAACCGGGTGCTCGTGGCACGAGTGTGGTGTCCAGCACCTCAACCCTCAGTGCCACCAGGATGAGCCTGACTAACAGACTTGAAGACCAAGAACCAAAAGTGGAATATCTCAAAATGTTATATTCCTATCTTAAATATCAACAAAATTGATCAATTAGCAGTGGAGCTGGGAGCTGTGCTGATTGCCTGGGTGATGCATGTGTAAGAACTGAGATCCTAAGGGATGGCCATGAGGTGAGAGGGCTCGGAGTTTGACCTTTTAGTCACATCTGCATGCTTAGCCTAGCAGATGAACACAACCCTGTCAGTGAAGAGTTTTGGGGTGCCATAAAGAGATGCAAAGTGCAAGTCTTTATCCCCATCAATACCTTTTCTCAGAAGGAGCCTACAGTATGATTCAATGTTTAGTTAATGTTTATGGATACTGAATTGCCCCACCAGAGTAACGTAGTATTTGTAAATTGGAAGAGATTCTAGATCCATCCTCCATAATCTAACCATTAGCTCTATCACTACCCAGCTCCTCTCGAGCTTTTGTACTTCCGCTATAGGCATATGCATTTTATAATAACACCACCACATCTCTATGTAGTTTCTGTTTTATATGCATTTCTTTATTTAGCATTTAATCAAGTTATTTCTTTCTTTAGCATTTAACCAAGTAAACCTCACTGGGAATTTAATCTTTGTTTGTAGGCGTGACCAGGAATGACCTGAAACATTGAACATTGACTGAAACATACATTGATACATACAAACATGATCTTAAATCATTCAAAATAATCCATATAATGGCATTGGCAAAGCTATAACTAGATAACAAGCATTAGATTCTAAAACGAATGAAGGTAAGTAATTTTCAGCTTATTCTTTAAAAATATCTGAGATTCTAAATTTCTTATATCTGGAAGGATATTATTTCAAATGTTTGTCATCTGATAGCTAGCTAGCTATTTCATCATATTTTACCCTCCTGTCAGCCAGCCAGGCCCCTCCAACCTCTAAGGATGACCTCTTAGTTCCAACAACCAGTTGATCAGTCTGTGGTTCTTCCATGAACCCCACCCAAGGTGAGGATGTTAAGTGGGCAGTCCCCACCCACAAGCACAATCTAGTCATCTAGTCAGGTCAGAGGTGGCATGAGGCCTTAGAGCACCAATCCATCATCCTCCAAAAGCATGGCATTTTTCTCTCCTGTTTTTTCCCCAGGTAACCCTCCCTCCTTCCCACTGTGGTGCCCAAAGCCTCACAATGGAGAGCCAAGCTCCCTGGCCCAGTCATCAGGGGGTCACCATAGTGGCAAAATGCACCACCAACCTTCTGCAGGCTGGTACTGTATGTACTGCCTTAGGCAGCACTTCTGCAAAGTCGACTGCCTGATTGCCAGTGTCCCAGGTCTGCTCCTGAATTATGATCACTGATATGGCAGTGCAAGGAATTGCTGATCCTGCATCACGCAGAGAGGAGGCTGGTAAACTACAGGCTGGTCAGCCTGATCTGGGTGGAGGAAATTAGTGGGATCACTACAGAAGGAAAGGATTGTGGAATATCTTGAATCCAGTGGCTTGCAAGATCTAAGCAGCATGGATTCACAAGGGAGAGGTCATGGTCAAGCAAATCTGATAGATTTCTTCAACTGGGTGACCAGGAAAGTCGATCAGGGTGGAGCAGTGGAAGTAGCCTACCTAGATTTCAGTAAGGTCTTCACACACCGTTCCTCATAGGAGACTCATAAATAAGCTGAGAAACCCAGGGATGGGTCCAAAGGTGGTAAACTGGGTGAAAAATAGGTTGGGGATAGGAGACAGAAGGTGGTGGTAAATGGAGTTCACTCCAAGGAAGGGGGTGACCAGCAGGGTGCCACAAGGAACAGTACTGGACTGGTCCTTTTAATATTTTATTAATGACATTGCAGAGGGACTAGAAGGAAGGTGTGCCTTTTGCAGAGGACACTAAGATCTGTAATAGGATAGACACTCCAGGGAGGTGGAAAAATGAAGAGGGATCTATAAAAGCTACAGAGTAGTCAAGAGTGGGGCAACTGAATTTCAATGAGAAGAAGTACAAAATCACGCACTGGGGCACAGAAACAAAGGGCAGAGTATAAAATGGGGAGAGGTACAGGTGACCACCAAACAGGACAGAGACCTGGGGTAATCATATCTGATGACCCAAAGGTGACCAAACAGTGTGACGAGGCAGTGGGGAGAGCCAGTGGGATGCTAGGATGAACTGGGAAGGATATTACTAGCAGAAAGAGGGAAGTGGTGATACCGCTGCATAAATCACTGGTGAGACCTCACTCTAGAGTACTGTGTCCAGTTCTGAGATCACATCTCAGAAAGGACATACACAGAGTAGAGGCAGTCCAGAGGAGAGCTACTAAATGGTGAAAGTTCTACATCAAAAGCCCTATGAAGAAAGACTGAAGGACCTCAATATGTACACCCTGGAAGAAAAAGAGGGGATATGATAGAGACTTTCAAATACCTCACGGGTATAAATAAGGTTCAAGAAGAAAGCCTTTTTCAGAGTAAAAGATGTTCAAGAACAAGGGACCATGCAATGAAGCTGGTGGGGTAGACTCGGGAGAGATGTAAGGAGTATTTCTTCACAGAAAGAGTGATGGATACCTCGAACAACCTCTCCCAGCGGAGGCGTAGAGGCAAAACTGTAATGGATTCAAGAAGGCATCTTAGTAGGCATAAGGAACCTTAGTGGCAGGGAAGGAGGGTAAAGCCAGAGATCAAGTTGGGTCTGTGGTGTTACAGTAGGCAGGAAAAGGACAGACTAGGTGGGTCAGGCAGTCCTTATCTTCGTCAAATTCTATGTTTTATGTGGCCATTTACCTGGCATTCCTGAGCACTGGGCTGGGTGCCCCATGTCCTTGACATTTATTTATTTATTATTTTATTTGGAAAATGTTTAACCAGGAAAGACAACATGAGCTGTAAACAGCTAATTTCCAGAAGTGTCCTGGGTGGGGGGTGGGGTACAAGAATGGAAGAACAGGCAAACACGTAGCAATAACAGAGCAATACAAGTACAGTTACTGAAACAAAACAGTGTAGCACAATTACAGAGCAGAAATAACCCAGACCAACTGGCTAGGGTAAACAAAACCATGTTTGGATATAATGTACATTGCAACAACCCAAGAGCAGGTGATCCAGTAGGGTAAAGGTTAGAGGATGGATAACATTTGAAGTGCTAGAAGTAGTAGGCTGAGCACATGATTCAAGTGGTATTGTATACCCAAGGGAGGGCAGTTATAAGACAAGTGGGGAAGTGGCCAGGTGAGGGGTAGAAGGTGGGGATGGAAGAGGGAGAGAGAGGAACAGCCAAGATGTAAGCCCTTCTGGATGCTGAGAACCCTGCAAGGGGGACAAGACCAGGCAGAAAGGGAGGAGAGAAGGAGTGGGGAGGTAAAGAAGAGAGGCAGAGGAACAGGAGGGAGGAGAGGATACGGAAGTAGGGAGGTAGGTAGGTGATGGATTTGAAAGTGGAGGGAAAGGGAGAGGGGGAAAGAGAGACAATCTATACCACTTCAGGATGCAGAGAACCCTGCAAGTGGCCAGGATTAGAAAGTGGGGAAAGGAAGAGGGGTAGAAGAGAGGAGCCAGGATCTATACCACTTCAGGATGACAGAGAACCCTGCAGGGGGGACAGGACCAGGCAGAAAAGGAAAAGACAGAAGGGGAGCAGTGAGGAGGAGTGAAATGTGGTGAATGACTGGAGGAGGAGATGGATACGGATTCAGAAGCTGAAGAAAATAGGGGTAAACTAGGAATGGAAAAAGGAGAGCATCAGTGGGGAGGGGTAGTGGGGGCAGGGACAGCAGTAGAGTGTTGAAATAGCGCAGTAGGTTATGGATGGTAGTAGAGAGTCAAAATGACACAGTAGGTTGTGGTAGGGGTGGGAGGGTATAATAGGTGGTAGCATGTGAGGAAGTATTCAGAGGAAGGGTTCAGTTAGAAGACAGGAGGTAAGTCAGGGACAGAGGAGTAGGGGATAGTGTGCAAAGGTGGGAGGGTTGTGAAGGGGCTAGTGACAAGTACAGTTAGGAGAACAGAAGTAAAGTAGAGCTAAAGGATAATGCACCAGGTTGGGAGGATTGAAGGGGGCTAAAACAAGTGCAGTTAGGGAAATAGAGATTGGAAGGGCTTAAGGAGATTGAAAATGGGAAAGAAGAAAGTCTGATAGGAGGTGCCAGTGAGCTCCAAAGCTTTGGGCAGCTAGGAGAAAGCTTTCTGGCCTGTGGAGGTAGAGCGACGAGGAATAGCTAGAGTGTGTCAGTGGATCTGAGAGGGAAGGAGGAGGAGGTGGAGCAGAGAGTAAGGAGGAGAGGTAAGAGTCCCAAACCAGAATTTAGAAGTGAACTTGGTGCAGTGAGAGAGACTCCTGCATGCAAGGGAGGGGAAAGCTAGAGAATGATACAAGGTGCAGTGATGTGTGGGAGGGGTGTCAAGAGCAAAGCGACAGAAAGCATTGAAGACAGTATACAACCTGGTAAGGAAGACTTAGAGCAGCACTGTAGACTATGCCACAATAGTCAAAAATAGGGAGTATCATTTTCTGAACAAGATCACGCTCTAATCAGTAGTAGTAAGAAACCACGGCTCCTGTAAAGGGCGCTGAACTTGGGGGCACAGTTTTTTCAGGATGGTGTCGAGTATGTACAAAAAGTTAAGGTGCTGGTCAAATGAGACACCCAGGTATTTGAAAGAAATGGTGTTTTCTAGTGTTGTCCTGTCTAGGTGTGTGGAAGGAGGCAAGGGGGCAGCCTTGAGAGTCTCTGATCTAGTACCAAAGGTCATGGAGACTGTCTTCTTGACGTTGAGGAAGAGTTGATGTTAGCTTAGCCAGAGTTGAACATTGTTATAATCAAGCTGTAATCTGGAAGTCACATCGGAGGGCAATTGGCCAGAGGTGAACAAGACTGTGTTGTCAGCGTACATATGGAAAGAGGATGAGGAGCATACTGACGGTAGGTCATTTAGAAAATTGAGAATAAGAGGGCCAAGCACGGAGCCTTGAGGCACACCAGTAGAGATGGGTAGTGGAGGGACGTAGAGCCAGCTACTTTAACAGATTGAGTTCTACCTACCAGGTAGGCTCTGAACCAGTTGCAGGCAGACAGAGACAAGCCAGCTGATGAGAAAGTCTCGAGGAGGAGAGAGGAGAGAGACTGTTGAAAGCCTTGGCAAGGTCAACAAAGATAGCAGAAGTAATGTGACCTCTATCCATGGCAGAATGCATTGAGTCAGTGAGTCTAAGACATGCTACAGGTTTTCCTCCCCCACTGATTTAGCATCCTGAATCTCCTTTCCCACAATTCACTTAGCATATTGATTGCCACCCCACCCCTATTGGGTGTGCTGATTTAACAAAGAATTTTCACCCGAGAGTAGCCAGCTCAGCCCTCTTCACACCACCTTGTCTGGATGCTATGTGAATGAATGAGAGTGAAAGCTCTCTCAAATTCTATTACTGTGTATGTGCTCTCATTGAATCATTCAGACAGTGGCCTGCTGAGATAGTGTTTGAAGGCTGCTTCAGTCATCATATTCAGCAAAAGTCTTTATTTTTTAAGTCAGCACATCTTAGGCCCTGTCACACTGGGACATTTAAACCATTTTAACAGAGTTAAAACAGTATGAAAGATTTGCTTTCCATATTGTAGCATGGTTAAATAGTGCTACAGTCCATGTTACAAAACCGGCTAAAACCCCGCTCAGAGCAAGGCTTTAGCACAGTTTAACCTTAACACTGTTGCCTTAAACCATGTCAACAACAGTATGAATGGGATCCATGTTGTAAGTCAGTTTAAAGCAGCAGTGCAACGCAAAAATGTTTTTCCAAAAATTCTAGTTTCAGCTACAACTAAGAAAAATATTAGCATACCTGTCAAATGTACTTGTCTCAGTATCTCTTATGCTGTTGTCCTATTCAGTTGAGGCATTCAAAGCCTCCTCAAGACCTATGTATTCAATCAGGCCTTCCAGACATAGTCTTCTAATGACAGTTATCTGTCTCGCAGGCAACTGCTTTATTCTTGTCATAGGCCTGCTGTTTTATCATATTTTATTTAAGTTATTTATATCTATGTAGGTTTTTGTATTTGTTTTATTACCTTTATATTTTGTATTTAGATTTGCATGGCTTCAGAGCCTCCGGATTGGGCGCCTTTAAAATAACATTTTCCTTGGCTTTTGCCTGTGTACCATTAGTCTTTTTTTTTTTTCGATCCTAACCCTTTACAGGTCTACACTGCTATTTCTTTACAGAATGTGACAGATATCTTTTTCTTGAGAAATTAAATTAAACATTTATTTATTTATTGAAATGTTTCACCAGGAAGGCATGTTGAGCAACAGGTTGCTCATCTCCTGGTGCGACCTGAGGGAAGCGGTACAATAGGAATGAGACATTTTACATTCAAGTTACAAAGATCAACATAGCATACAATTAATTAAGGTAGTTGTTTAAACAGTGTTGCATACATATGTAATTTGTGAGAACAATTAATAAGTGCAATGGTAATAAGTGAACAAGTGCTATCGTGGAAATAAGGGGTGAAGGAGAGAGGATGAGATGTCAGATAGCAGAGCTGTGTCCCAGTGAGACCCCTTCAGGATGCAGAAACCTTGCAAGGGGTCAGGGGACTGGAGTAGGGATTAGAGAAGGAGAGGGAGAGAGAGAGAGAGAGAGAGAGAGAGAGGGAGGAGGCATGATTAACACCTAGGAGGGAGAAGGCCTGACCCAAAAGAGAACCATTGAGGATGTGATGAATCCTGCAAGGGGCAGGGAAGTTTATGTGATTATAAACCCTCCTGTGGTTAGGCGCCAGTAGTCATAGAGGGATACTGAGAGGGAGGGATGAGAAATAACACCTGGGAGGGGATGAGGCCTGATCCAAGGAACCTCCAGGATGCTGGAAACCCTTCAAGGGACCTGAAAGGCCAAGGATAGGTAGATGGGGAAGAAAAGGTGACAAGTCTAGGTACTATAGGACCCCTTCAGGATGCTGAGAACCCTGCAAGGGGAGTGAAATCTAGGGAAAATGGGAGAGAGTAGGGAAGGGAGAAAGGTATGAGAACTAGCACTAGCAGGGCTAGGGGCAGTAGAGGCAGTAGAGTTGATAGAGGCATTGGGTAAATTCCAAAGGGAACAAACTGTAAGGAGCAAGATGAAGGAAATTAAGGTGGGTCATAACAGGAACAGTTAGGTGCAAGATAGTTGGAGAGGGCAGTGTTGATGGAATAGAGGAAGGAGGAGGTCGGATTTGGGGAGGTAGTGAATTCCATATTTTAGGTAAGCAGTGAGAGTACGCAGACTGGCGTGAGGGTGGAGCAGCAGGGACAGTTAGTGTGAGTGATCAATAGATCTGAGGGTGGGAAGGAAGAGGGGTGTATAAATGAGGGGAGAGGTAGGAAGGGAGTTCACCCAGAGATCGCTTAGCAGTGAATTTAGCGCAGTGTGAGAGACGCCTATTTGTAAGGAGGGGAAGGAAAGGGCTCGAGAGAGGTCACAGTGGTGGGTGCCAGAGGGAGCATCAAGGGCAAATGGCAGAAGGAGTTGAAGAGAGTGTCCAATTTGGTCAGGGATGACTTAGCAGCAGCACCTTAGACTACGTCACGGTAGTCAAAAATGGGAGGATCATCTTCTGGGCAAGCTCATGCTCAGCCACAGGAGGGATGCAACTCATGGTTCCTGAACAAGGCACCCAGCATGGGATGCAATTTTTTCTGATGGCATCAATGTGTCCAGAGAAGTTGAGGTGTTGGTCTAACCAAACCCCAAGGTATTTGAAGGATGAGTTGTCCTCAAGTAAAGTCCTGTGATGAGTACAGAAAGTGGGCAGGGAAGGAAGCCTAGAGTCTCTGCCTTGTGCCAAAGGTCATGGAGACTGTCTTCTTGGTGTTGAGGAATAATTGATGGTTTGCAAACCAAAGTTGGACCTTGCTGAGGTCATGCTGCAAGCTGGATGTAACCTCAGCTGGGCATGAGTCAGATGCATACAGGACAGTATCATCAGCATACATGTGTATGGCAGAGGAGGGGAGCAGACAGGTAGCAGGTCATTAAGGAAGATGGAGACTAAAGGGGACCAAGCACAGAGTCTTGAGAGATGCCAGTGCAGATCAGGAGGGTGGCAAGATGGCATCTGCAATCTTAACTGATGTGTTCTACCAGTAAGGTAGGCCTTAAACCAGTTAGTGGCAGAAGGGGTTAGACCGGCAGATGTGTCAAAAGCCTTGGCAAGGCTCGACAAATATGGCTGAGGTGATTTATATTGTCCATCCTGGAGAGGATGGAGTCAGTGAGCCAAGTAGGGAGGTGGTGGTAGAGTGTTTTTCTTAAACCAGATTGGAACGGGTGAAGAAGGAGGTATCAGATAGAAGGAGGTGAGCTGAGAGAGGACTAGATGTTCTTGTAGTTTGGCTAGGTAGGAGAAGCGAGATGGGGTGATAGTTGCCAGGGGATGAGGGGTCTCCACCTTTAGGTAGGGGAGGACCACTGCGGTTTCCATGTGGTAGGAACATCGGAGGTTGAGAAGGAGAGATTTAAGATTAAGGAGAGGGAGGCAAGGGCTGGGAGAGAGAGGTTTGGTGTCAAGGTTATCTGGGAAGATCCTTTGAAGGGTTGATGGTGAGGAGAGCATTTAGCGTATCAGTGGGGGAGACTGAAGAGAATGAGAAGGAGGGATGTGGGGAAATAGGAAGTGGAGCAGTTTTTGGGGAGGAGGATAGAGGGCAGCCGTGACATTTTAGGGAGATGGGGAGGGCAATTAGGAGGGACTTCAGCAGTTTGCTGCACAGGAGGTATAATAGGAGTTAAATTCTGCAGCTATGGCATGGGAGTCGCTATAAGATTGCCATTTACCTTTAGCACTGGGGAAGGGGGGTGGGACTGAGGGTAAAGACGGTGATGAACCACCTTCCAAAACTTGGAAGGAGAATTTTTGCTAGTGAGGAAAGCATTTTTGAAATAATCAGACTTAGCTAGCCTTGTTGCCTCTGGCACAGGTGTTTTGGAGCTTATGGAAGTCCCTGAGGTCACTAGGAAGCTGGGTGGATTTGTGAGCTTCAGGCATGATCTCTGGCCCTAAGACAGGCTAAGAGTTCTGGACTAATCCACAGAAGGTGGTTACCTTAACCCTGATTTGTTTGAGAGGGTCAAAGACCTGGGTTTGAATCCCACAGCTCCACTTGCATACGTGTGACCCTGAGCAAGTCATTAACCTCCTTGTGCTCCCAGGTCGCTCCTGTAAAAAAGCTTTCAGCTTAGTGTGCTATACCTGGTTAAACAACTAAAAAAAAAAAAAAAAAGATGTTCCAGTTTGCAAGGAATATTTCTTTGAAGTAGGCTAGAGTCTCATCAACTGAGAGGGAGGAGACTAAGGGAGACCAGTCAGAGAGAGAGAGAGATAGGTTGCACAGGAGAGGTTCAAGTTGTAGGGATTTGAAGGAGTGAAGTTGCAAGGTTTTATGCAGAGATTTTGGTCTGTGGATTTTCCTGACAACGCATATTGGGTTGTGGTTGCTGAGAGCATCTGGGAGGATGCCAGAGCTAATTACTCTGTGGGGTGGGTGGTAACAGCCCAGTCAATCAGGGAGGGATTTTGTGTCTTATGATTAGGGCAGGTGGGTTCCAAGATCAATTAGTAGAGGTTCAGAGCTCCAAGATCATTACATATTTTGGATGTCTTGGGAGACAGCCAGTTTAGTTAAGGTCACCTAAGATGTATAGTTCACAAGAACGAGGAAGGGCTGCAATGGAGGTTATGAGGTTGAGAACAATAGAGGGTTGGACATTTGGGTGGCAGTAAATGCCAGCTATAAAGATGGGGAGGGTGAAGGGCAGAGTTAAATGAGTAGCCAGTGCATTGTGGATGCTGGGCTAGTGGATGAATAAATAATAGAATACTGGGGACGGTAAGAACATACATGGCAACGCCACCATCTCTACTTGCTCAGTCTTGCCTCAGGAGGTAGTAGCCAGGAATGGAGACTGAGAGATTCGGATCGTGCTCTTTAGCCAAGAGTTTCATTGATGATCAGTATGTCAGGTTTTAGAGTGGCCTATGATTTGTAGAAGGTAAATTTTTGCAAAAAACTACATATATTTAGATGAAGGATCTTGAAACCCTTCAGGAGGACAGTGGGAGCAATAGAAAGGGCCACGGTAGACAATGGAGCATTCAGGGCATGAGTCGGAAACAGATCAGGGTTGGGGTGGATATCTCACGAGAAGAGCAAGAGTAGAGCTAAGATGAGGAAGTGAAGCTTGGAGCATTTAGAGTTAGATGATGAGGAACCAGTGAAGCTGGCCTCATCCCTTTTCACCACAGGAGCAGCTCTGTCAACCTCTGAATTTTTCAGCCCTTGTCTATGCCCTCTTACTGACCTCAGTACCACTCGAGCACTACTGCACTATGCTGTTCTACCTCTGTCGCTGTCCATGATATGCTTCTTCATATAGCGCGCTTCTTACATGCGCTGTAAGTGATGCACTGTTCTGACTGGCTACTGTCATACATTGTGTAACTAAAGCCAGAACCTCACTGAACTAGCCTGCATACAGCAGATCTCTTCCGTTAATCTGAGTAGCACCCAAATCCTAAACCTTAATTTCTGTTTCAGTTAGGGAATATCAAATAACAGAGTAAGTTTCACTCCCCAAAATAAGAAATAATGGAAAAGAGGAACTAATTTGCAAAGTTGGATTCATGCACTGGCCTTTTCCATGGGTCACTATGGTTTAATCAAGGTTAAACCACAGGAAAGCTCAGTTTCCAGTGGATTGCACCTGTAACACAAAACCACATGCAATTCCATGGGACAATAATGGTTCATATCATGGATTTCAAAAAAGGAAGGATTCATAACATTTACTCATGAGCATGGATTAACAGTTGCTATCTTCCTGTGCTCTTTAGCACAGCAAACCAGAATGCCTGAATGGAAGTAGCAAATTGCACGTCATATTTGCTTAAGATATTCCTTTCTTGATGTGTTGTACTATTTTGTATATCATACCTCCTTGCTGTGAGATGCTCCCCACCACGGTGCCACAATGTTATTTACGTGTTGCTTTGTGTGGTGCCATGATGTTCATAGTACTGTACATGCTTAAATAAATAGGAAAAAGGACCTTTGATCCATTGAGTTTTACTTCGTCAACTCACTGTGACAATGAGTTTACAATCTATGGTTCTCTTTAGGTACTTATCTAGCTTTAATTCAAAGAAGTTGATGGCTTTGGCTGATACTACATTACCTTAAATGGAAGTCTGTTCTCCAAATCAATTGCTCTTTATTTGAAATAATATTTCTAAATATTCTTTCTAAATATTCTTCTCTTAATTGCTTGCTTAAGTCCCCTACATCAGTATCAAATGGGCATCTCATAGTCCAGACAGGGCAACTTTAGGTGCACGAGTACCTTACTTTGAATTTGCATTAAGTATTTGGTCTTGGTACCCAGAGATGTTATGGACTCTATAGTCCATCAAAATTAAAACTCTATCCTCCCAGATGGCCAGGGCTACTTTCTTGGCAACCCCTCCCCAACTCTAGTTATTTCTCACCTCCACCCTTACCCATCTTGCAAGGTCATCCTTCTCGATCCCACCACCAAAATTCTCAAAGGTACCTGGCAGCAGTAGTCATTCCAGAGCTAGCCCAGTTGTTTCCGTGCAGCATGCTGTCACCCTCTAGGTAGTATCAGTGTAATACAGCAGCAGGAGGTGCATATGACCAGGAGAACAGTTGACGAGAGTGGTCTGCCTCTTTGATGAAGCAAAGCAGACTGATGACATGTTGTGGGAGAAGGGACAACTGAGTGGTCCTGGAATGACTATTGTGATGGTCTAAGGTCTAAAAGCGGTGCTCTGTTGAAGATGTTATGAGGCACCAAGGTCCGAATTATGTGGATAGGATAACTGCTATCCAGACAAGGAGAGGCAGGAGTCATCTTAGTATTTCGATGCCATAGGGTATTTATTTGGTACCAGGGTAGACAGACAAAGTCACAAGAAGGAGGAGGGGTTGCACAAGAACAATAGGGCAATGGAACAGGGAAATACTTTTATCTACCACTTTTATGGTTATTACTACAAGCATAAACTTTAGACCTACTGCCACTCTTATTCTGATACTAGTCTATACTGTACTTCTATACTCTAAACGAGAATCCAGTTACATAGGCTACTCAGCACTGCATTAGGGTGATCAGCATCACACATTTCCATAAGAGTCCAGATATTACAAGAGTCCAGAGATCCGCGCCTTCGTGTACACCGTCGTTTTCTGGTAGCTACAAGAGAAATAAAACAGAACTGTAGAACCCTAATCTCAATTCCCAGCAAGGACCTAGATAAGGCCACTGGGGTGGTGAGAGGTTTGGTAAACAGACCATATATCTTCGCAAAAGTCCACTCTCTCCCGAGGTTGCCGGAATGTAGAACCAAAGCAACTGGTTCCTGAAATAACACACTGAAGCAAGAGGTTCCTTGGCCAAAACCCACTTCTAGGGTTGCCAAGGATGGCGTTAGATCAAGATCTGCGTGGCGATGAATCCAATGGAGGACTACCACGACCTGACTGATGCTGCTGCACTCGAGGCCAGCTGAACTCGAAGGAACTCTGACAGGACCAGGAACCATAAGAATCTGAAGAGATGATGGTTGACTCTGCAATCCTAGGATCAGGAACTAACACAAAACAAAGAAGCGGCGGATCGCCCGACTGGGCTTCGACAGACTCGACGACCGCTAATCCACCAGGTGGGGCGCAGGAACAGGTTCTCCAGGATGAGCTCTCTTCTGTAGAGGGCGACCAACTTTGGGACATCTGGAACAGGAACCATACAGAACGACACTGGCACTGCTGTCGTGATGCATTTTGGCGGATGTACTTTCAAGCTGTGAAAACAAGAAAGCGGCGGGTACGACTTGTACAACTGACGACGGACTCGACTCGTGGATGACACAAACGGATGGGATGGGATGAGCTGATGGATGATCTCCCAGAATGAAGAATGCTGTAAGGACATCTTCTTCTGAGTAGAGACAGATTCTGAGCACGTGGTGTTACAGACCACACTAGGAGACTGCAGTGTGGTAGAAGATTGATACTGTCTTCGTACAGTAGTAAACATATAGCTGAAGAATGCCCAAAGAACTGTGAAATGATACAATAATTTGTCTAGGAAGGCAAATTACAACTTCAGGGGTAATTGTTACTGATAAGGGCCAATGTCCATGTCCTTAGAGCAATAGTTCAGGTACTTAGAACAATAGTTCAGGTACTTAGGACAATAGTTCAGGTACTTCGGTAATAGTTCAGGTACTTAGGGCAATAGTTCAGGTACTTAGGGCAATAGTACAGGTACTTAGAACAATAGTTCAGGTACTTTGGACAATAGTTCAGCATAAGCAGTACAGTAATCACAGTAGTTTCACAGTATAGGCAAATTGAACACTCTCAAATGAACCCTGTTTCTATAAGTAGGGTATTCTGGAATAGGATCTCTTACTGTACGTTGTGGCTAGGGAATCCTTTAGTACCACTAGGCTGGCTTGCCCTATTCCACTAGGCTGGGGCCTCCCTTTAGTACCACTAGGCTGGCTTGCCCTATTCTGCAAGGCGGAGCTCCCTATAGTACCACTAGGCTGGCTTGCCCTATTCCGCTAGACCAGGCTTTACCTCGGGCCTAATGCCCTACCTTTACCTCAGGCCTGATGCCCTACATTAGCTTGGGCCTAGTGCCCCACCTTAGATTGAGCCTGGTGCCCCACTTCACAATGGGCCTGGTGCCCTCAAAATACTGGGCCTGGTGCCCCACTTTGTAATGGGCCTAGTGCCCCCATTGCTTTGGGCCTGGTGCCCACCTTAGATTGGGCCTGGTGCCCTAACTTATAATGGGCCCAATGCCTGTCTAAACTTTGGGACTGGTGACCCACTTTATACTGGGCCTAATGCCCTATTTTATATCTGGGCCTGAATTGCCCTTTTAAATGCATTGCCCTTTTAAATCTTTCAGGCTCCCTGAGCCTGCTGTCACTTATGTAGCGAAAACCCGCTTTAGCCCCGCCCATTATGAATATTTATAGGCCTTTAACCTGGCCTTAATACACTGGCCCTCCCCATGGGCCGCTAGCCCCGCCTCCCTAATACACATTAAAATCAAGGGTCCTAATGACCCGATGCCCTGTGGCACTCGGCTTCTTCTAAGCGCTTACTACGCTTTTTCACACAAATGCAGTCCCCTTACAACAACAGGTGGTCAGCACATGCGTGTTGCCGCCGACTCACCGCTCTGCGGTTTCGGGAGTTCGTGGCTGTCACTGGAAGGTGGGAGGAGAGCTGGCAGTGGGAGGGAAGATCAGGCAGCGAGGGAATGGCTCAGGGGCCTCGATGCCCGAAATGATGCGGCGTTGGCTTGCTGCTGCTGACGTGGGACTGGAGAAAACTTGGGAAACACCTCGGGAGGCAAAATAAATAAACAGAGGCATAAAAGCCCTTAAATCATGCGGGAAATGGCATTGCTTCTGTGGTGCCCCGATGGCACCACCGACCACAGCACTACAGCAGGAGGGATCTTCAGGCAGTGGAGGCAGAGCAGGCACACAGCTAAGTCCTCAGGGATGGCTTCAACCCCAGGTAAGCCTCTTTCTTATCCCTTGACTTGCTGTGTCCGCTTTCCTCAACAGCTGCCCAGGAACTGCCCAACTGACTAACTAACTGTTATAGAATTGTATTTTAAAGTTACACCTGCCTGTTCTAGAATGGCTGGATTGGAATGCTGTGCATGAGCCACTCAGCAGAACATTCCATCCAGACCATTATGACATATAATGCTTGTACATCTGTCTTTTGACCAGCTGTAAGTGCACAGGGCACTTTTCTATTATTTACAGTGTTTTCTGTGTATCAGAGGTTGACTCTTTTATGTCTAGGGGCCCCTTAGCACAGTACCCTGCTGCCTACACCTGCAGCAGGTACCCTGAGCACCTGTGTACTCTGTGTTTATTTATTTATTTTATTTTTTCTGGAATGACCAACTTTGGGGCATTACACTACTATAGCCCACAATTGTGGATCAGGAGTTACAGGAGACCATCGTTCAGACACTGTATCTTTGGGGGCTGGGCTAGGGAGAGGAAATGACTTTACAAAACAGTGTCAGCTCCAAAGTATTAGGAGCTGTCGATTTTGAAAGCAATCACTATGGGAGGGCAGCAAATGACTGGATGGGAAGTGGCATCCAGGGACTAGCTCTGGACACTTGGAGGAGGAGAGGTGTTTTTAATGCATCTTAATATTGTTTCCTGAATAGTTAAAATACTTGGTACTCAGATCTAAATACTGAGTACTTTATTATTAGGAGTTAATATCCATTTCTCGCTACAGACCTAGTGAAGACTGAGGATAAATACAGAAAGAGAGAAATAAAAATAAGGGCCCCTTATGTGTACCGTGATAGCTTCCCTGTAGAATGTTCCACCAGATATATACAGTCCTGTTATCTGTGCCATATTTATTACAAAGTTGTGTTCTGAATACACCATTTGGATGGATAAACCTACAGACTGTTTAACATGCAGTTCAACAAATAACCATGCTAACCCACCGGCGGATGCAGTGAAAGAATTCACTTAAGATCCTCTTAGACGAAGCATGCCGGTAGAAACATTGGGGCATCCAGCTGCACTCTACTGTGTTACTACAACTATGCTTTTGCTCTAGCTAGCCCATCCCTGTGAACAAGCTCCCGAGTCTCTGGGAGGCCCCTCAGTGGAAGTCTTTCAGAGGGCCCAAAGTCCTTTCTTTTCCAGGAGGCTTTTAGCTCTCTTTAACAAATTGTCCTTGTGTCTGGTGCCACCCATTTTTGCTGCTTTTACTGTTTTAATATATATATATTTTTTTTAGTCTTTGGTAACCAGGTAAGGCCCACTAGGCAGAATTGCCTGTTTTCAGGGGCAACCTGGGAGCACAGGAGTCAAGTGACTTGCTCAGAGTCACACAGTATGCAAGTGAAGGTTGTGAGAATCAAACCAAGGTCTGGTCTGCTGAATGTAGCAAACACATTCACAGCTCATTACTCTAACCTCTAGGCTATACTGCCAGCCCAAATATTATATTTCTGGTTGTTACTTTGATCTACGTTATTTAATTTATTTATAGTCACTGTACTTTAAAAAGTGCACTGAGCCCAGAGAAGGGTACTTGGTAAATAAAGCTTACTACCATTACTGCTAATATGCTGTTCATTTTTTGTATACTAGAAAATAAAGTAAGCACCTTAGCATAACTGTATCCAGTATCCTGGCCATCCTTTCACTGCAAGCTTCAGTGGGGTAGTGTGGTTGTTTGTTGGACTACTGAGCGACTGTACCACAGCTCCATGTTGCCAAGCAGAATGGCCCTGCCTGTTCTTAGACTGTTATATATCTAATTTCCCATGGAAGCAGTAATGTGACTGAAGCCACAAGCTTATAAACTATTCATGTAATAAATAGAAACTTACAAGGAAAATGTGGGCACTGCAACCATTCAGTGATGCACATAGAAATAACTGGGGATTCTGGGACACTGCAGAGCCTAGGCAGGATCGAATTTCTTCTTTGAAGTCACATGTGCAATCATCATCTGTCTATCAGGTGGATATAACCCAGTCTATAAGAAAGTGGAGTGCTGTAGAGATTACACCCAATGTGGGCACCACAACCATTCAGTGGCCAAAACTGTAAATCTCCTTAAATTAGATGCTCCCTTGCCATTGCTTTGCAACAGGAGGCATCTGAATTGATGAGGGAGGTATTACCGACAGTAATGTATATAAACACAGTAGGGAATGCAAGAGACACAAACAAACTTGGTTTTAAGGTGTCCAAAAACATTGAAAGGCGCTAATGAAATGTGTTACTGCCATTGCATTGTACCATAGTCATGCAACTCTGCCAAGATGTCTTGAATAAATGTTCCCCACCGCCACAAGCATAGCTTCCATGAAGGACGCCTGGGCCACATCTGAGAGACAGTAGTCAATAGTGACAGAGGTCGATACGTTTCTCTACTTTCAGTCTTGGCTCCTGTATGTTGATGGTACCCCATGCAAGCACAACTACTATATGTATCACTATAGTGTGACTGTAGCTCCGACTGCTTTGATTTTCAGTGCTATGTAGCCTTTTGTACTACATCAAGTGTATTAACTCAGATCACCTTAGTTACAATACTTAACATAGATCATTCCTAAACTGATCTTGAATACTGGCAGCAAATCAATTGGCAGTTACGTTGGCATGATGGGATGTACTGCATATTGCCATAACCATGTATATTGTCTTCGACCATGTGTTTATCCCTTAGGGATGTGCGAATACCATTATTTGAATATTCAGGCTGTTAATATTCAGGACCACAACATTCAGAAATTCATTATTTGTGGTAACTACAGGGGCACTAGCACCACTATAGTTAGGTGCGGCAATTCCATGTAAAAGCATTATTTTTCAATCATTTATAGCTCAACTATCTTTTGACAAAGGAACCTGACCACTGGCATGCAACACATTTGTGCCAGGAGCTCTGATTTCTGACAATCTGGCAAAATTCTGCTTGGCTGTGTTAAAGTTCTAGAACATTAAAAATATTGCAAGCTATAGTTTTAAGATCCTTTTGCTCCCCTAAAACTAAAAGGAGGCTTAGGTTTGAAACCTGAAACTTTCAGGAGCATTTGAATGTGGCCCAAAGGTGTCCCTTTCAGCATTTTAAGATGTCAAATGTTAAATACAAAAGTGGGGACTTTCAAAAGAGCTGGATGCTGACACAAATGAAAGTTGCAGCTGCATCTGTGTCCACCCATTTGCAGCCAGGCAGCCTTGGCATTGTTTTAGAAGTTGAATCTGTTTATAGCGGTTCTATGTGATAACAGCCAAGCGTAAAGCGTCGCTGTTATCAGCATGATCAAGTGCCGAAAACATTTTCGGCTCTCTGACACCCTTAGGCCACAGGACAACGTGCTGGGACATACATTTAATGCTTTCTGTGGGGGGCTGTACTTCCCCACACCCCCGCACCTCCTACTACAAAGGATTCTCAACTCCAGGGGTGCATGTTGGGGGTTAAAACTCATAAAATTAAAGGTTCAGGCTGGGAGCAATAAAATCACACCAGCGCCCGGACCCGAACCGGTACTCACCCACCCCAACCACAGGCTAACCCCGATGCCACAACACAGCTCAGCAACCCACTGCAGCGCCACCCCCTTGGCTCCTCTGCCCCCCAGCCCACCGCCGTGCTCACTCCCCTCCCACGCACATACATATAGCCATATCCTGTAGCCCATTTCGCCCACCCCCATCCGGTCACTCTACCCTCCCATCGCCATGAGGGATTTTGGGTGAATGACTTTACATTACGGACAGCACCGCTCCTTATGCGTCCACCTCACAGGATACCATTTATGACATAAAGTCACAATTTGCATCAGAAAATGGATGCAGTTACGAGTTGTGTCCAATCTGGATGCCCGCCTGTCTGTTTTTGGATGCAAAATTTGGATTCTGCTAGGTCATCTAATAGATAGTCTAACAGGTTCGGACACATTTATGCTTTGAAGCTGGGGCAGTCACATCACGGGCAGATTCTTTTGAAAATCCTGCCCACTGTCTGAGCTACGCTCAGTACAGTTTAATAGGGCTTTTCTGATATGGGATTTTCATGCACACCTCCACAATGTTGTGAGTAGAAAATTGGTTGTGAAACTGTGATCGTGAGTCAAAACTGTGGTTGATAAGTCTCAAGAAGGCATGAGTTTTAAGACACTTTTGTTCACCTATAGCTAAAAAATGGATGTATTTTAAAACCTGAAACATTCAGGGTTATGAAAGTCTCCCTTTCAGAATTATTGAGGAAAATAATAAGTTAAAAGTTAGAAATGAAATAAAATTTTATTGTCTGAGCGTGCTCAGTACAGTTTTATAGTTTTTGTTTTGAAAAGTGGTTTTCATGCACCACTCAGAAAATGTTGTCACAAGTATTTTTTATGCAAGGAAATTCACTCCAAAAAACTATGTAAATACATAAGTTATGGTTTAAGTACAAGGCATCAAAAATAGGTTAATGTGATGTTAGAGTACAAATTCTCCTGAGCCTTGGTAAATCAGTAATGTAGGTTTCATTTGGGTTTGAACAATTGCAAGACACAGATTGTTATTGTTTTAACTTCAGCCCCTTCTCTCAAGGCATTGATGCATAATATTTTTATCTATTCCTGGTTTATAGGACTTACTGGCAAGGCTGCTACTACAACAGCTGATGACAGTCAACAGGGCTGGACTTATTAAAGGGTGATTGCATTCTATGTGCTCTCCTAATAGCTACCAATCTGTAATTCACCAGGCCATTCAGTCGTCTGCTTGTTACTGCTTCAGCTGCTTGTGCATTACCCTGCTGGTCTTATCATTTGTACATTAGAGCTGGTTGCTGCCATTGTACCTTATTACTTGTAGTGAGTGTTCGCCTAAGGGTCACCGTCATATGCCCTAATGTTAGTTTATTATTACTACTGCAGCTAACTGATACCCTTACTCCCAATTTATTTCTGACTGCTTCCTTAGGGGTGTACTCTCTTGAAATTATTTATGTTGTGTTGCTTATTCTGTCCGACCTGTGATAATAGCATGTGGTTACTCTTGTTATTTCCTGATGCCTAATATCTCTGACTTACAATAGCTATGGAGGAGTTTTCACTACTGCACAGATTCAGCTCCTTCACAGTTAGAGACCCCTGACCGGGTGCGCTCCTCTGCGGTGCAGCTTCTTCCAGCCACCACCTGTCTCACCTCCAAAGCCACAAGGAACATCAGGTACAGCCCAATCCCTGGATTTCCTCATCAAACTTTGGCACCACCACCTGCTACCTGCGGTAGGCGCTAACTCAAGCTCCTCCTGATTGGCTCCTGAATGAGCTGGAAGGGTCTCAGCAATTTCTCCTGTTTCTGTGTGTTGTAAGGACTTGCTGCCTTCCTCTCACTGTATTATTTTGCTCTCAGCACTTGTATTTTTTACTGCTCTGCCATTTTCCATCCTAATCTAATGCTAATGTAGTTGAACTTTGCTGACAATATTTAATCTGTTGAAAGCATTCAGTTTTACTGCTGTATTGCTGCAACCTAATGCTATGTACTGCTGAATTTTACTGTTAAATCCTTTACTGCTGAATTTGTGCTGACAAATCTTTGTTCTCCCACTACCTCCCTTGTTCTCTCCTCTACCCACCCCCACCCCCCGAGCTTGGTGCTGACCTGCCCTGCCCACTCAGCTCTTTTCGTCTCTCCTGCTACTGTTCTGATCCCTGCCCCTGATTAAGTTAATCCTCCTTTTGTTCAGACGACTCTGCTCTCCTGCTGTTCACCAGTCTCTGCCTACCCCAACCCCCCTATCCCCAAGTTCCAACACTATTTACCTAACCTTTTGCTCTCTTTCTCTCTTCACAACTAGAGCCCTCTGACCAGGTGTGGTCCCCTCTGGTTTGGCTTCTTCAGCAGCCACTGCCCGCCTCACCTCCCAAGCAGCAAGGAACATCAGGTACAGCCCGAACCCAGGATTTCCTTGTCAAACTTTGGTGCCCACTACTTACTACCTGCCGATTGGCCACTTAACTCAAGAGCCTCCTGATTGGCTCCTGAATGAGCTGGAAGGCCTCTAGCAATTTTTCCTGTTTCTGTGTGCCATAAGGACTTCGCTGCCTTCCTCTCTCTGTATTATTTTGTGCCACCCACCTCCCCAACCCCAGCCTCTATTAAATAACACCTAAACTCCTCCCTTCATACTTCCCACACCTATTGGCTGGGTTACACACCAAATCATAAGTCCCAAGGACCTAATGCCTGCCCTCTTTGGCTGGGTTACAAGCCAAGTCTCCAAACAATAACCTGTAGCTAACAAACTTCTTCACCATTTTCTCCATTTAGAGTACTGCCACTTCCAGGCTATCCTTTGTTGCAACCATACCTAATTACAAAATGATCCAGAGGGCATATACCACTCAGCTTTTCCTACTGGTCTGTGCTCTACTGCTGGGCAATAACCAGCATGCCACAGACCTTCCCAACTTATTGTAGGCCCTCCCAACAATACAAATGATTTTGCCTCAGTGTCTAGTGCCTATATCTCACAACTGTACTTAGTTTCTTTGGATACTATCCCCTATCAAGCAAGTCATCCATTACAACCTCTTTCCAGCCTTACCACAACCACAGCTCACTTCTCCTAGCCACCAGGGTGATTCTCATACTTCCTCTATCACCTATCATCAGCCTGCCCCTGACCTGTCCTGTGCCACCCCACCCCTAACAAAGAGGGAAGGGCCCTAGTCTCCAGGTTATTACTCAACTCCTCTAAAAACTACTTTTTATTCTGCTAATTTGCTCTGGTAATGTTGAACTAAACCCAGGACCCCAAGCACCTGTTATAACCCCTTTGACTTAGTGAACTTAAAAGGCATGTGTTTTATCCACATTAATGCTTGCAGTTTGCTCAGAAAACTTGACTCCATCCAGTCTTGGATTTGTCATACCAAACCCAATGTGCTGGTCATTTCAGAAACCTGGCTAAAACACGTTATAAAATAACAAAAATAGAGTGGCTCCAAATTTAAGTCGTGCCTGTGTGGTGGAACAATATATTAAACAAGAAAAACACGGCACCAACACTTCACACAATATAGACTGTATTATGACATACAAAACAGAAATTGCACAACATGTCAAATGCAGTAGCGCCATGCAAGGCAAGATCAGCTCAAGACAAAGGAGAGGCGCTGTTTTGGCGTGAAATCGGTCGGACGTGTTTTTGTCTTGAGCTGATCTTGCCTTGCATGGCGCTACTGCATTTGACATGTTGTGCAATTTCTGTTTGTAAGTCATAATACAGTCTATATTGTGTGAAGTGTTGGTGCCGTTTTTTTCTTGTTTAATATAAAACACGTTATTCCAGATCATGAAATAAATTTCCTCTTACAACGCTTACAGAGCGGATAGGCAAACTGGGGGATGGGTCGTGATTCTACATCAAAGACAGATTCACGATCTCCCTTGTCTATTCCACCACTGTTCCCAAGCAATTTGAATGACTCTCACTAAAGATACACCTCTCATCCTCTGAGTCATTGATTATTACCGATGCTACAGACCCCCATCGGGGACTCGACCTGCTGAACCACCTTCACAGCCTGACAGAAACTCAGTCATCTGAAGTGATCATCATGGGGGCGTAAACCTCGACTGCTGACCCCAGCTCAATCACTGAAAGACCTGGTGGCAGTATGCTTCTCCCAGCTCATCTCGAACCTACCGCCCTAATGACAAGAACCCGTTAACACTGTAAAATAAACTAGTTATTTTCACACAAAGTAAATTTAGCGCAAACTCAAATGCAACCACAATCGTGAAATTTATTTTAGTGCTAAGTCACAATCACCACATTCACTATAATGAAAAAATACTTAAGTGCTAGTTAGCATAAATTTATTTTCACTGCAAGTTGGTGCTTCAGCGAAAATAGTGAAATTATTTGACAGTGAAAATGTGAAGTTCTACAGTAGTACACACCTTGATTTAGTCTTCAGAAACAAACCTCACAATGTCTCACACACTGCTGTGTTCTTCAAGGATGTAAGTGACCACACACCATAGCTTGCATATAGACCATGTCTAAATTCACTCAACCTCCAAATAGCTATACAAAAGAAACCATAGGAACTTCAACAGTAGTAGATTTCTTATGGATCTATGCAATATAAGATGGTTAGATTTCTACTCACAAGCGGTGTCAGAGGCCTGTGCCTTATTCCAAGACCTTGTTATCACAGGTAATAAATAAAATGCTCTCTTAACCCAAGTTAAAACCAAGAAAAGGTCTTGCCATGATTCAACAATGCCATTAAATCTGCCCTCCTAATTAGGGACCACCTCTGAAGCGCCCCGAAATCTAGAACACCTACTCACTGGGCAGCCTTCAGAACAGCAAGGAACCAGTGTACCAAATTAATTAGGGCTGAGAAATCTAAATTCTTCAGATCTGAACTGGGCTTCCTCTACCAGCCCTGCCCTTTTCTGGAAAATGCTAAGAAGGAATTGAAGGGGCATCGCCCCTCCTCCCTCCCTCCCCACTAAAATTATCACTGGTGACATAACTACCTTGGATAAGCTTAACATATTGGACTTACTTAACCATTTTTCCATACAGCCGGTCTTGCCTTTGACACCATGCCTGCTAATAAACTACTCCCAAACATTGCATTACAGAGTTGGGAGACCAGGTAACAAAGTCCATTCCTCGATGATAAATTCAGCTTCAGCCCGACATCCTCCAAAGAAGTCGAGGATCTGTTATTAGCCCTCGATACTAAAAAGTGCTGGAGCAGATCAAATTGATCATTTCTTATTAAAGTTAGGATACTGAGCACTCACTGCTCCCATCACTCACTTATTCAACCTGTCCTTCTCATGAGGCTCTCTCCCGATCTTTGGAAAATAAGCGCATGTTGTACCACTCTTCAAGTCAGGTGACCCATGTAACCTCAATAATTATAGACCCATATCCCTCCTACCTATACTTTCTAAACTCCTTGAAAAAAATCATTAACACACAACTGCGAAACTGCCTAGAATCCTTCAATAAGCTCATCCCTGTCCAGTCAGGTTTTGGCCTAACCATAGTACTGTAACCTCACTAGCCAATGTGACCAATGCATGGCAACTAGCACTGGACTGAAAAACATGTGGGTACCGTATTCCTCGATTTGAGCAAGGCCTTCAATATGGTAGACCGTGACCTGCTACTAACTGAGCTATTCAACATTGGCCTGGATGAGTCAGCCCTGAAATGGTTCCAATGCTATTTGACTGGTCATCAGCAACAAACTAGAGCTCAAGGAGACCTATCCACTCTTAAACCTCTACTGAGGGAGTCTCATGAGGGTCCATACTGGGCCCACTCCTTTTCGTGATTTACATCAACAACCTCAATGCCAGTATAAAGACTGCAAGTGTTCATCTCTTTGCAGATGACACAGTGATCTATGTTGCCAAGTCCACCTTCGAACAAACCAGTACCTGCACTGCAGCATGAATTCAACATATTGCAGCATAACCTACTGCAAGCTGCACTCACCCTCCCTTTCAGGAAATGAACTCAACACTTCGTTGCCTTCGATGTATTTATTCAGCCATTCTTGCGTGACAAAAGAGTCCGTGGAGCTCCCCAAGCACCACCCTTACATTTCACATATAAAACGTGCTTCCCCAGAGGTATACAGACATTGTGAGACAGGTTACTTAAATAATACAAATCCACCGATCACAGTATGTTTCCTTGTTATAATGTCATTACTTGGTTACATCACCTAGCTGCATCACAATCATCTATAATAACTATTAACATAGATAGATAGATAGATAGATAGATAGATAGATAGATAGATAGATATATATAATTGTGTTTTATAAAAGGCTAATAGAGAAGTAAAAGAATAAAGCAGCTGGATTTGTGAAACCTAAGGAAACTGAGTATTCATAAATGACCTGAATGGATTGAATGTATCTTTTTCTGTATATGAAATTAACTCACTAGGATCTGCACATAGTTATATCCTTTCTTTTCACTTCACTATTAGCCTTTTTTATAAAACACAGGTTATATACATATATGTATTATGGTAGCACGGTAGTGCTACCATAGTTAGGGTTGAGTAGCCTTTAAGGTTAAATGGTGAAACTTTGCAACCTAAATAACTTTGCCACTGTTCAACAGATTTGTCTGAAATGTGGCAAGCACAGGGCGTAACCATAGATCTTGGGATCTGGTAAGTTTTGCACCAGTCGGATATATGGCTGTGGAGTTATATACAAAATCTGCACGCAATTATGTTTTTTGTGCATTCTTTGCTCATGCCTACAGGTTGCACAGTTTGTAATTGGTCCAAAAACTTCAGGGAACATGTGGCCAGCATCCCAATGTGCCTCGTGAAAAATATTGAACGCTTCAAAAGTTATTCAAAAACAAGTTCCCATTATAAGTCAATGGGAAAGTTAACAAAAGTTTGACGCTTTCAGAATGCAGTTTTAGTGAAAAATGGCCCTTAGTAGTGTCACAATTCCACCATTTTGTTTTCAGTTACTGATCACAGAAATGCTTGATATTTAAAATTGGGACCATCTAGGGACAAAATTTTTGTATTCACCTAGTCGGACCCTCAGGATGCTAGCCATGTCTTTATTTTGGGGTAAAGCACCTGAAATATGTTTTCAAATTTGTGGGAAAAGTAGTGTCGCACTTGCTGCACTTTCATAAATTTTTATAAAGGTGTCGCAAATCACGACACTACTTTTCTAGACTATGGCAAAATGACAGGAATTCTTTGCCACCTGCTGCAAAAGAACGGTTTGGTCTTTTGGGCTAAAATTTGGAAGGAAGGCAGCCAACATCTCACAGGTGTGCCTTTTGGTGGGTTGGTGACAAAATAGTGCATGGATGCAAAGTTACGGTACTCTGAAGTTGACACTTTTCCCATAGACTAACATACAGTGGCATCCGCACCTTTCGGGGCTCAGATCTCAGAAACGGTGCGTAGATACAGAATTTTCTTCACAAAATGCATATAGCCCCATTCAGTGAAAACGTAGTCAGGAAAGTCATGAATCATGTGACATTTTAGTTTTTTTTCTACGCTATATGGTTACTGAGATATTAGCAATTTAGTATTACAACTGTTCTTTTCCTGCTACGAGTTCCATTATTATGCATACATTCTTTGTTGTCACTGTGTTTCTCAATGGAGTTTTGGGAAAAATAGGTGTGCACTCCACTTATTGTTACACATAATCTTTACACTTTTTTCCGTGCTCCATTTACGTTATAGCGTTCCCATGTACGCCACCGTGTGCATTACCCTTTGCATTTTTATTTGCTATTGCGTTTGTGCTACTGTTACCATTTGCATCTCCACTACTGTTTGTCTTTGCCTTTTGGTTTGCGTCATCATCGCATTGCAATTTGCGTTTCTGTCCGCCTTCCATTTGCATTTCTATTTTGTTTAGCGTCATCATTGCTGTCACCGTTACCATTTGCGTTTCCAATTGCGTTACACCATGTCCGTGCGCATCACGGTTTGCGTTTTCCGTATGCACTTGCATTTTGTTCTGTTTTCCTTTGGCGTTGCTGTTGCTCTTACCGTTATCATTTGCATTTCGTATTGCGGTACCATGGCCATCCACATTACGGTTTGTATTTCCTTCTATACGCGTTCTGCTTATGCTTTCTGTTCTCTTTGGCATTATTTTGCTGTTACTATTACCATTTGTGTTTCCAATTGCAGTATCATGACCGTGGGCGCCACCACTTGCATTCTGTACACAATTATGCTTGCATCTCTGTTTATGTTACTGTTCGTTTTGGCGTCACTTTGCACTTGTGTTTCTGTTACTGTTTGTGTTATGATTTATGTTTCCATCACCATGTGTGTTACTGTTTGCACTTATGCTTTCCTTTGTGATTACAGTTACTATTTCACTACAAATCACGTGGTCCACCACCACTTCTCATTCACTATTTATAGTCCTCATTCTCAAAAGAAAGGAAATTCATGGCAAAAAACTCAGTTTAATGCATCAGTTAGGGTTGTTCCACAGCGACAAAGTGAGAAAATTCGATGTTAAGCGTTGGAAAAACTGCCCTTGAACCTGCCCCCAACCGGCATCGGGGTGTGCGTTGGGGTCATTGGTCCAACTCTCACCCCATTCTCCTATAGTTCACCACCTCAGCTTGTTTACAATGTGATGGGGTGAGAGTTAGGCCGATGACCCCAACGCACACCCCAATGCCAGCTGAGGGGTGGGGTGGGTCCAAGGAGGTCATCTATGACTGCACATTAAGACAAACACACTTGGTATTACTGTTGTGTACTGCACCCATGTACAGTGTACAGTTGTGAAAATAGTGGGATGTACATTTAAATGTCCCATCCATGAACCAGTGCTGGATATCCTTCATTTAACGAAGGGTTTTTGGATGGCAAAAGTAGGAGTCTGTCGTTGTCAGGAGCATCACTATCAAACAGTAGAAATTCATCACCAAGGTCTGTTATGGCATACTGTCTCGGGGCTGAAGATCAGCAACAGCGATAGGTAATACAGGAGCAATAGCTGCAGTTTGCCTGGCCGCTGTGTTGTTCTTTTTAAACAGGAAAAAGATGGAAGTTTTCCAGCAGTAACCTGGTCAATTTTGCTTGTTGCCAGCAGCAATTTGATGAGTTGCCTCCAGAACACGCTGCCTTGATTTCACTTCATGCACAATTTGTCTGATCTTTATTGCTCCTGCATCTGGAACATGGTTGTGCTCATACAAAATGTTATTATGTTGTCCTAGGTGGCTGCACCCATAGCTGTACACCTAGTGCTGTCATATAATGAGCATTTCCAGTATATTTTGCTCCATATACACTCCTTCCAGTAAAGAAAGCCTGCATGAGAAAGCATCTGCTGCCAACATGTACTGGACACAAATTCTAGTGGTATTGTTTTATAATGAAAGACAAACCGTGGAAGAGCAGAGCTTATATCAGGTGTTGCATCCAGCTGCATTGGCTTCCCTTGTTAACTGAGACCTGTGAATCACTGTGCATCAGGGTGCCAGGTGATTCTATATAACTTCACTGTTGCGCCACAGAAAATCAAATACCTTTGTGAGGAACAGCATCATGATGGGAATACATTGCAAGCAGATTGCTTGCCATTAAATGTTCATGCTTGAAATTACCACGCAGTAATTTCTTGCACTGAGATGACATGGAACCATCCTGACAGCAGATCTATACAGAGAGTTGACTGACCTCCCTCACAGAATTTTACCTTTAATAAGGCAACTCCTGCTCCAAATTCTACAGTCCTATACAAATGCTTTAGATCAGATTCTGAATCTGTTTAAAACTTTTTCCAGGCATAGATTTCAGACAGGGCTCACCCAAATGAGTGAGCTGCAGAAAGCATTTCTGTACTCTGTCTCAAGAAAATCTGAAAGAAAAAAATCTGACTGAGCTTCGGCACTGAGACATCCTGTTTTCGCTCTCAGTGTCTACTGGATGTTGTATCATTGGGGGTCCTTCATTGGCTCCCAGTCTGCACCCCATCCCATAAAATATTCAATTGCCCACAGCCCTTCACTGCAGGGTGTTCTTTTCATATTTCACTGGCATGAAATGAGGTGTATCCTAGCTGGCTCCCTTAGCTCTGGTCTATGATGTGACCTCCTGGCCCTTCCTACAGTGCCATGGGCAGGGTGAACAAAGATTACTGTGCCTATGTCTTTGGACAGGTTTTATTTTAACAGTTTGGTCACTTGTGGTGGTGTTCTGCAGTGTTTGGCTGCCTCATAGCATAGTTACACACAATTCTTGACACTTCTTGAGTACCCAGTCCTTCTGCTGGTCTGTAGTGGGTGAGGAGGTGTTGAGGGAGTGTCTTGAGCACCTCTGAAACTTCCATTCCAAGTGTAACATCTATTAGTGGTGCTCCCAGCTGGCTCCTTGGCAGGGAGCAAAGTATCTTTATTTTCCAGTTGATTTTCATGGCATGGCTTCCAGTTGTCTCTGTGTCCCTTGCTGGTCACACTACTGTGGTTCTGGCTGTGATGGTGATGTGCACCAACAGTTGCAGCCATCAAGAAGGAGAAGCTGTCGTGTTCCCCGGTCTCACAGCTGCAGTCTCTTGGCACTGGGAGTGTTGAAGAGTTCAGGCTGTGACCCTAGCAGTGGAAAGGAGGTGGCTGCTCCCAGGTAGGAATCAAAGGTAAGTCCCTTTGGGACAACACCACTATGTGGATTGTATCATTAGTGCCCTGTCCCTCAAAAGATACCTTTAAAATGAAAAGAAATCTTTAACTTTCTGTATTTGTGGGTGATTCTTGCTTGCTACATCTCTTGTGCTTCCACCACTCTGCTACAGATTTCTGATAGTTTGAAAGAGGAACATTCTAGGAGTAAAAGAATTAGAACTGCAGTATTTTGTACTACTTCAGAGTGCAATGCAACAAGAAGAAAAAATGTCAGGATCTAAAGTCAGTATCCTCCTGCACAGTAATGCATTACAGTTTTCCTATTTCCTGGCAGAGATTCCTGGCTCTCTTCCATGATGCCTTCCTGTTTCTGCTGAGCCCATTATTTCCTATGGAGTCTGCCAGCACAGAATCTGGTTCTTCCGGAGTACGTCTCTAACTTTAGACATGGATACAGACCTCCAAACAAGGTTTGTTAAATACAAAATGCACAGATTAATGTGGAAATAAGGCATTTCTGAAACTGAACATTTTAAGAGGAATCTAAAAGGACAAAGAACCTCCGCATGAAAGCAATGAGCCAACAGTAATCTAGAAAGGGCATTGGCAAGAAAGCCAGGTTCCAAGGAAATACAAAATCAGATATACTCCAATATTACAAAGCATCATGGGACGTACATGAAAATCACTACCAAAGAATTTAGACTGGTTCAGCTTTAAGCAGGAGTACTTAGTGCCAAATGGTCTCTCATATACACCACAAAGATTGAAAACAGAAGGCACAGACGTGTTTCATCCTTCTGAGGACTCAGAAATGTACTTCTGCATCTCATCACAGTAGAAAATGAACCAGCCCTTATGATGGTCTTACAGGCCTGGGTCATGGTGAGTCCAAAATAGGAGAGCAGTCTAAGAAGACAAAGAAACTCAGCAGAAAAGTACTAAGGCAAGGGTTACCCAGAAATAGCATTAGCAGCAAAGCCAGATTCCAAAGCAAGATGTTCACATGCCACTTCTCCAGACCAGCTACCCAGGACTGTTTTGGAGCCAGAGTGCCATGCTCCCCACCTATTGCCAACCAGCCATCTGATATGGCATGGAGCGTTGTTGGTAAGTTTTTGTTTGTTTGTTTGTTTGTTTTTAATAAATAAAAAAATTCTCTAAGAGGATACAGCAGTCCTGGCACTGCCACATCCCATATTTCCATGCTCCTCCAGGGATCCATTCTCTAGCAGACCCAGGCATCCTATTGGAAGCTGAGTGTCCATCCCAGCTCTGCCCCTGGAACATGTCCTGTCCGCACACAGACCTCCACACCCACAAATCAAGATAGCTGGGGACTGAAGATTCAGCCCATTGCAGAATAGGATCTGGGAAGCATTTACACAGGGTGGCAACCTACAGATTGTGTGTATCCTGACCCTGCTGTGGATTCAGGCCCTTAGTATTCTACTCTGACTAACATGGCAATACAACCCTGCACTGTATTACTCCTTGAAACTACTGTAAAACTAGTTATTTCTACACAAAGCAATTTTAGTACAAACACAAATACAACCATAAGTGCGTAAATTAAATTTAGTGTTAAGTCACCAGCAGTAACCACTTGCCCATCCAATGTGGTTGGACAGCCCATCACCAAAAGACCCCTCCAAAACCATCATCAGCAAAATTCTATGGAAAGGCTCAGCTTGTGCCTTCAAGGCACACTTGACTCAGGTAGACTGGAGCTATGAGGATGCCATTCCAGACGTAAATACTATGCTTGAGTACCTTATAAGTCAATTTACAGATGCCTGCAACAACAGGGACCTCAGCTGCATGGGTGACCCGGCACTTTAGAAAAAATGGTGAAAGGGATAATCTCTGAATCGCATAAGGACACTGGATCACCTGTAGACCTACAAAAATATAAAGAAGCCCGCAATAAGTGCACCAGGAGGTTAGACAAGCTAAAGTGACATTCTACAAAGACCAGCAAACTAAAAACTGGAGCAATGGAAAGAAATTTTGAGATAACCTACAAAACCTCCTTGGAAATCAGGACAAATCACCCCTGACAATGCTTAATGGGGCAATCACCACTATGCCAGCTGGATTAGCGAACACCTTCAACACAGCCTTCTCAGACCTGAGTTCTGTCTCACCTCCCAACATGGTGCCCATAGCCGATGATGGCTGCACTGGTCAACCCAACCAGCATGGCCATGACCAGGACCTCCCAGACTTCCACAAATTCTACTTTAAACATGTCACCATAAAGCAAACTCTTAGCTATGTAAAAGAGTCCTGGGAAAACAAGAGCGTGGAGAGGATAAGATAGACATGAAGTTATCGGCCCTAGTGCTTGAAGAACTAGCTATTTCACTAACAAAGATTTACAACTTTTCACTACAATGTTCCCAGTTACCTGACATATGGAAAGCAGCAATAGTAACTCCAGTTCACAAAAGTGGGGACCGCACTAAGGTATCCAACTATAGACAAATTTCCATCCTCTCTCCAAGGCCCTGGAAAGGATAGCCTCAAACCAGTTCATCTCCTACTTGAGTAGATACAATCTGATGTGCAAACAGCAGCATGGCTTCAGGAAGCTCCACAGCATTGAACGGCCCTAATAGAGTACACCAGCCATCTGCATAACGCCTCTAGATAATGGTTACCTAGTTGGTGCCACCTCTATAGATACTACAAAAGCCTTCTGACCTTGTAAATCACCCACTCTTGCTTGATTTGCTTCCTCACTGGGCCTTTCCACAGAAACATTAACCTGGTTTCACTGCTACCTCACAGGATGGTCACAGCAGGTAAAGGTTGATGGCGCATTCTTGAATGCTTTGAGTGTATCTGCTGGGGTCCCACAAGGGTCAATACTTGCTCCCTCCTTTCTGGCCTGTTTATAAACAGACTCCCAGAAACCTACCCTCTCAAAGATGCTCCTCTATGCTGATGATGCAGTAATCATGAACAGCAGTTCACAACATGGGAAACTCTCCAGTGACCTTCAGAGCAGCTTCAAGTCCCTAGAAGAGCGTTTGATGCAATAAACTTACATTTAATTACAAAAGACAAAGACAATGTTGTTCGCTGGTCCACACTTAAAGAAAAAGGTTGCTCCCTTGTTATCAGAAATGCACTGGGAGCTACCCTAGAATGAGTTGAATCATTCAAGTACCTGGGTGTCACCTTGATGATACCGTTTACTTGTAGCACACATTGACAACATATCAAATCTTGCCAACAGAAAGATAGGAGCACTCTTCAGGCAATGACTGAACCTCACCAGGGAAGCTAGACACCTGGCAGTCTCCGTATGGTCCTCCCACTCCTCAACTATGGACTCCCAGTATATGGGTGGCAAGTGACTCGGTTCTCAATAGAGTAAGGATGTCACTCATCAAAGCCTATCACTTTGCCAGTGGGGCTGACAGGCTCACACACAGCTGCTCCCTGTATGCCCTTACCAACTGGTTACCCCTACAGGACAGGCTACAATACCAATCCTGCCTAATGGCATAAAAAGCCTTGTTAGGTTTCACTCCCACTAGAATTCGTGATCTCTTCTGCCCAGACAACAACCAATACTCCACTAGGAGGTGACTAGGCAAGCCCTGGAAGTCCCCTTCTATAAAACAAGCCTGGGAAGGTGCTCATTTGTTATTTAAGTGGCCCAATGGCTCAATGGGCTATCGGAATCTCCTAGTGGACTACCCAAAATTTGTAATTTAAGAAATCCCTAAAAATAAGGATCACACTGAAGTTAGCTTGTTGTTGTTATAAATGACTAAAACCAATTTATTGCGTTGTTCCTAGACTAACTGCTTGCATCTTGCCACTGGTTATACACTCATGCTACCAGAAAGGCCCTCCATCAGTGTCAGTCCTTTCTGCAGAATATGTCAGCTTGGATCATCAATATGATTGTCTTGCTGATTTAGGCAAAACATGGCAGATGTGTCCAAATCTGGATGCATGCTGCTGTAAACTGTGCCCAATTGTGACAATTAAACAAGGGTTTGAAAATCATGCCTGCTGCATCCAAGTGAGCAACTGATGCAGTGGGGACCCACTAATGCTGGAGCATCCCAGACAGACATCTGTGTCTGATGGTTCAGGGCTTGGAAAATCCCAGCCTAGGAGTATCTTTCCCAAATATAATGATTTAGAGACCTAGGTCTCTCATAACAGGGCAGCTGTGACTGACATTTCTGAGAACTGGCTAAATGATAAAAAGTCTGATCAATTCATATCTTTGACAGGTTGCTCACTTTTCTGGCAATATTGCTTCACATACAGATGTAGCTGCAGTTTATACAGAATGTGACTGCAATGTAAAGTTTATAGCATCTTCATGCCTGGTGCTTATCTTTGTTCTTGCTGCCTTTCCAGTTAATCTCATTACCATAAGGTGTCCAGAAGCGCACAAGTAAAAGGGCAAGTCTTTCCAAGGGTAACACCAATAAAACTTTATAAACAGCTGACAGGAGAGACCATCTTCATGGAGTATTTAAGGACATTTCAAGGATTTGCATTTGGACTAGCCTGTTACCTTACACAGGCGCTAGTCCTTTCCACCATAAAATTTAATTTTTTCAAAGTCCACTCTGGCAGAGAGGGGATTGTAAATCAGGTCAAACTGACAGCCAACTTGATCCTTCCACTTCCTGGTCCACCAACCATGCCCTGTGCTCAGATGATTTATGATGTCAAACCAGGCCAAGGCGATGCATCCCATTCTCATCTATGGCGGCTTTTTCAAAATGTTTTTATATTAAAGCAACAATTTATGTAAATTAAAGCCACCACTCAACTAATAGGCTTGTATTCATTGAGCAGTAGCTTCGTTATGTAAAATATTGCTTTAACATATAACAAATGTTTTGAAATGCCCCCATAGATTACTAATGCTCATTCTCATGCTTTCCTGGTTAGACTTTTATAAAAATATGCTGGTGTGTGGCATGGCGGTGGACTGGGAAGTGAAGGGACTGGCTGGCCATTGCCTGAGCCTGTCTATCTAACCCTTCCCTACTGGAATGGACTTTTGAAAAAAAATTACAATTTATGGTGGAAATGACTAGTGTTACATTAAGGTAATGGGCTATAAAGGCCATATGCAGTTCACACAAAGTTGGAACTTTACTTTAAATAGTAACAAAGCAAAGAGAGCACAAACTACAATCCATAATGGATGGATTCTCACTGCTAATAACAGTCCCACAGTTGTCAAAAAGTCTAATAACAATTTGGGACTGCTTGTTGTATCAAATGTAACCCCCATACACACATATGCACACACATACACATATTCACACACACACACTCATACTTTTGTGAGGCTCAATTGTGTGCTCTACCTTGCTTAATTTATTTATTTGAATTTTGATGACCAGGTAGGCCCACTGAGATACTCATATCCCTTTTCAGGGCTTACTGGGAAATACAATTCCAATAACATAGGAATAAGTGTGAGACAGGATGAGAGTTACAGAGAACATTAAATTCTGACAATTGTTGATAGATGGTTCAACAGAACCACGGGAATTAATTCATGCATAACTAGGATAGGTATTATAAAACAATAAATGAGATATATTGCATAAATACATACGTATATACAGACATAGAATATCATGAACCAAATTAACTATAGTTGTAAAAGAAGTGTTTACAATGGGATATGTGAAAACTGATAGACAGCAGTGGTATTGGAATAGGGAGGAGGAAGTGCAGGATTAGGTAGAGGGGGACAAGAGGAGAGGGTAGAGTTAGAAGCAGGTGCATATGGGTGGGGAAAGAAGAGTTCTCAAAGCACTGTTTGAATTGGGGAAGGATAAGCAGGAGAGCAATCCATGGGAGATTATTCCATTTGTGGGTGCTATGTAGGTGAAGGATTTCTTGCTATGGCTAGCTGTGTCTTGGGGAGACTTAGTAATGGGAGGTGAAAGGAGCATAGGAACCTAGAGATGGGTTTTAAAGTGAGCATGTTACTAAGGATAGGTGGGGAAGAAAGGTGGTGAGCTTGAAAGTAGGGCAGAGTCGGGGAAGTCAAGCTTTGCCTCAAAGGACGGCCACCCTAAGGACTTGAGGACGCCACAGTGGTGTGTGCAAGCTGGAGCCATTGCGCCAAGTGCATGAGTCTGTGATAGGATGGTTTTAATTTGGTCAGGGTTGATGATTTTGCAGAATGAAGTAAAGGGACTTCAGAGAAGAGACCAGGGAGAAGAGTTGCTGAGGTGATGGTTCTCTGTGATTGGGGGCCAGGTAAGGGCAATTTGATAAAGTAGGCCTAGTTGTTGATGTGTAGACTGAATAATTTTATGAAAGTGAGTATCAAAGGTTATATTATCATCCAGGGTAATCCCCGACATTTGAAGGAGTCCACTCCTGAATTATGAAAGGTTGCTGGGTGGACCCGCAAAAGAGGTGTGATGGAACAGCATTGATTTAGTTTTTTGGTATTGAGGACCAATAGATTTTGCCTAAACCAGGCTTCAAGTTGCCAAAAGTAATTTTCAAGGCCTGATTGAATGGAGATGTTTCTATCAGATCTATATAGAATAGCATCATCTGCATAAAGTTGGACTGATGCACCTCCACAGTTAAGGGTAGATAATTAAAGAAGATGGAGAATAACAGACCCAAGATAGATCCCTCAGGGACCCCATCCATGATGTGTGCAAGGGAGGAGGTAGCTCCTGCCCTCTTGACACATTGCAGCAGATTGGACAGGTAGTTATTAAACAATGAGAGGGTATGGGAGTCAAGACTGAGTTTGTTGAGTTTGATTAGGAGGAGACGGTGATTAACCAGATCAAACACTTTTGTGAGATTCACAAATACCACCCCAGTAGCACATCGCTGACCCATGGCTTGATGGATATCTCGCGGTGACCCATAGAAGAGCAGTTTCAGTCCCATGCAATTTCCAAAACTGTGCTGTGAGATGGTAATGGCATTTGTCCATTTAAAGAAGGAGTCTAGTTGATTATACAGTATTCTTTCTTGAATTTTGGCTAGGGGACACAGTATGGATATGGGTCTATAGTTTTCAAAGGTTTGGCAGGCCGCTTTGTGTAATAGAGACCACTATTGCTATTTTCCATTTGTCAGGAATGGTGTGCAAGAGGAAGGATCTATTAATTAGTTAAGCAACTGGGTGAACAATAGCAGAGGCACCAATCTTTAGGAATTTAGTGGAAGGGAGTCAGATCTTAGTGATCCATCGGGGTCTAGTCTATTTAGAGCTTGAGCACCTCAGTGCACGAGGTGAGTTTCAGGTGGAAGGAGTGGTGTCAGGACTGTAGTCATTGGGGTGTAGTGGGCATTAGGTAGGTCTTACTTATATCTGTCTAGGTCAGTGAAAAAGTGATTTATGCCAGATGCGATTTCCAGGGTGACAGAGCCATACCATTATTGATCATTGTCTGGGGATGGTACATTCCTAGCCTTTAAGGAGGGTATTGACTTGTACCCAGAAGGTTTTAGGGTTTGCAAGATGGTTAATTGCAGGGACTCTAAGTGGTCTCACTTGGACTTTGCAATCTTTGCTTTGGTAGCATTTCTTAATTGTCGGTATGTCTGCCAGTCAGAGCTGAGCCCAGACTTTTGTAGATATGCCAGGCCCATTACAGAGTGCATTAAACACCGCAGCTCCTGGGTGAGCCAGGGTGAGTGGAAGTCTTGGCCTGTCTTTGCTTGAGTGGGGCATGAGTCAAAAATGGAGGAGAGGTGCTAATAAAATAGTCCAGGGCTAAATTAATATCTGGGAGGGAAGTGATACGATCCCAGTTCACAGAATTCAGACTTCTAGGAAAGCATTCTATATTGAAGTTAGTGAGGTCTCTGGATTTTATAGTTCTTCGGGTGTGCAGTTGTTCTTCCAGACGCAGAAGGTGGGGGAGTGGTCACTTATGGCATCAGGGAAGATTCCTGCTGATTTGATGTGGTGTTTGTTGTTAGTTAATAACCAGTCATATTAGGCTGTGCTTGCCCATCTTCCTATTGAGTCATGTGGGTTGGTCAAGGACTTGCTCTAGATTGGCATCTGAGAGTGCAGCTAGGTACTGGGTTTTGCATGCCTCTAGCCAATCGAGATTGAGGTCACCATATAGGATAATGTCCGATGTGGCTGGGTATCTAAATTGAGAAGAGTTCATGGTAGGAGGAGGATGCAATGCAGAGAGGTAGATAGACACAACCTACTATTAGCTTCTTGACTTGCCCTAGGGTGACTGAGAGGAAGAGATGCTCTATTGCTGTTTCAAATTTATCTCTGGCAGTTCACAGGCTGCTCTCTCAGCCCTGGTATAAATCAGAACTCACCCACCCTTCTTTGAGGTCCAATCTTTCCTGAAGGTGGAGAAGCCAGGAGGGCAATTTCATGGGACTGAACTGAGGGCTAGCCAAGTTTCAGTAATGCAGAGGATACCTGGCTTGTAGTGCTGGACCCATGTGTCGAGCTCAGCCATTTTATTCCTGATGCTCTGAATGTTCATGGGCTACTTGAAGCCTTTTACATATGACTAAGAGCTGCATGAAGAATGAAGCAAAGTCACTGCCCCTTTTATGGGCCCTGGGTTCAGTCTAATGTCATCAGACAGGAGCAATAGGCATGTGAGTGAATGGGGAGGAAAGGCCTCTTGGAGAGTTTCTCACTGGGGTGCGAAGGATGGTTTTATTATGTTGAGTCTGAATCCAGCACAAAAGAGGGAGCTCAGATTGGATGGGGTGTAGGCTGCATAGTGAGCAGGGGTTGCAGTGACAGGCCAGTGGGCGAGGGAGGCATGGTTGTTTGGTCAGGTATTGCACATCACGCTGAGATACAGTATGAGGGAACAGCTTGTAAGCAGAATTTTTAAAAGATGAAATGAGAACATTGTGAGGAATTATGGAGAGTTGTCAGGCAATGTGAGAAGTTATAGCAGAGGCTGACACTTGTACTTACCTAGGTGATTGAGTTGCATGCGCTTATATTCCTAACTAACTTACTGGGAGAGTGAGCTTCATACGCTTGTTGGGGAGGAAAGATTCCATCAGATAGAAAGTATTAGATAGACCAGGTGATAAAGTTTAGTGCAGAGCATTGCTGTAGGCTTATAGGAGGTTGGCATATATTAATTTAGTATAAGTGATAATCCTGAGTGATTCAGGGATAAGTTTCACCTAGTAAGGTAGGGGTGAAATAGGCTGGTTTTGTAAATGGAGCTGGTGCAGGTCCCACTGACACTGCAAACCTTTGAGGGCAAGGCAGGGGAGAAGGCAGTCCAGCTGAGCAGACAGCCTCCCTCTCAGTCAGCTACCAGTTGTGGTAGTAGGAGGTGGAGCTTCAGTGGATTTGATAGAAAGAGGAGTCGGTGTGTGGGTGGGCCAAAAACTGTCTATGTTAAGCAGCTGTAAGCAGCAGTTCCACAGGAGTCAGCATGAAAATTAATTCTCAGAGCTCTTGCAGCTGCTGAAGGTGTCAAAATTCAAATCTGGAGCTGAATTCAAACAGTGGAGCTTTCCTCTGTACCTCAGACTGCTGTAGTTTCTTAACTTTTCTTGTGGTGGTGGCAGGAACAGTGGGGAGCTGTGGGGTGGCACAGACACAAATGAGCCCACCAGACCCTGGACAAAGGAAAATAAAGGTGATTACAATGGAGACTCTTTACAGTGTCCTAAGGCACAAAAAGTCTACAGGGCAGGGGAGAGAAGAAGATTTAAATCTAGAGGGTGGCTAATGAGAGAGGAAAGGAAACAAAAGATGCTAAATGAGGGGATGGATGGTGGCAGGTGAAACAGTAGCCATGGAGGGAGGGGCTGCAGTACAGAACCGAAGGAGAGAAATATGAAAGGAAGAGAAAAAACAAAGTTAAATGGAGAGAGCAAGATAGAATTAAAAGACTTTAAGACTTTAGCTAAATTCTGTGTAGTGGATTTCAGCACAGTGCATATTAACAGGGTACAGAAGTTCTGTGTTTTGTTCAACTGCAGGACTGACAACCTGATTGTCTGTATATAGGCTCCAGAATGTACATATCAATCCTAGGGCAGACAGTGCTGATGTGGAACATATTTTGTGCAACCATATCTGTTTCTAGAGACAGTGTGAAAATGTAAACAAACCCCTTGGAACAGTCATGTTAGGCCCATTATGTACCTGTAACCCTTATGACTCCTTGGGGTTCCAAATGTTTACTATGCTGTCCCCACAACTTAGCATTAAATTGTTGACTCCCTATGTCACTGTGTCATGTAATATGGGAGCTGGTGTGAGGAGGGCTTGCTGCAGTAAGCGTAACCAGTCCAATGCTTCAAAAGCTAGTTTGTCTGAGAAGAAAAGAGAGAGAAGAAGAGGTGGGAATGCCCCAGAGAAGGTGTATTACCTGCACAATCTTTATGTTCTGTAGACACATTTTTCTCTGAGGTATGAAATGTCAAGTACCAGAAGTGAAGTGTTGGCAGCTATTCCTTCAGCGATATTCCTTGATGGGAGTAATGGCAAATACAGTGCCATCCACCAGGATCAAGCACTCTGTGTGACATTTCACAGTTTACTGCATGACAGTTTGGAGTAACTGCCACTGTATTACATTGAGTTCCTGTAGCATCCTTCAAAATGTACTATGCTTTATACTACGTATTTATGATGGGAAGTAGGTCATGAGTCCAGTATGACCACACTCACTTCTATCAGTGATCATTTCTAATTTGAAAACTCAACCTTAAAAACATCTAATCTGATTTTAAAACTATTGAAAGTACTGGCACTCAACTACACTTTCTGGTCAGTCATTCCAGACCCTCACTATCCAATGCATATATAGAATCTTTTAATTTGCATTCTGAATGTTCTACTGTTTATTTATTCATTTATTCTTATTGTTTCCTAAAGTAAACATACAGAGGAAAAAAGCATAATCTCATTTACAGATGCAACCTGGAGGAGGAGGGAGAGAGAAACAAGTGAAAAATGCAGAAATAACATATTGACAATATCTGTGCATGGTTACAATAAATTACAAGCATGATCAGCAAGGAGAGGAACAACAATTGCAGCTGGTTAGTATTTTCAAAAATATATAACAGTGATGCCAAGTACAGTCACAGTATGACATAATTATAGTTTTGATTAACTGAGTGGTTGAGGCAATGTTGGTGTGTGGGCTGTTACCCAGGGCAAGGTTCTTACAGACATGTGGATTTTATGACTACAAACAGGTGTGCAGAATTCTGTGTATGCCATGGAACAAGGAATCTAGTTTTGGAGTGGAGGAAAGTGGTGGGTGGACAGAGCAGCAGTGGTAAGCAGGGCACTCAAGTAATTAGGAAGCTTATTTAGCCAGTAAAGTATCATGAATCTGAAGCCATGAACAATTTTGTTGCCTCCTCTGGCTTCTTCACACTTTACCACACACCCTGCAAGTAAAAACTCAATAGTGCACATAAGGGTGTACATAGGACAGTAGAATTAGAACACTTGCTGATCTATTTATGAATGCCCACCTTATACAACCCAATATTTTATTTACTTTGCCATGACTTTTTCTCTTTGGATATGTTATTCAAAATTGTTACTAATAATTATGCCACAAATCATTTCTGAGGATATTTTAGTAAGCTGGACACCATGCAAGTTTACATTTATTTAATTTGTTTGACTTCAAATGTATAAAATTACAGTAAGAGCAAAATGAAAAATGTAGACAATTAATAGTTAAAATGCTGAAGGTTGAATAAAAACCTTATTACTTTTTAATAACAGTTAATTTGTAAATGTTTACAAAGATAGCAGCTAAGATATCCAACAGAAAAGTTAAAATTCCATATTTGTAGTCACCAAATCATTCAATTGTATATACAAATGTGCATTACTTTGGTTTTTGATATCTTACTACATTTAGTACCCCATTCACATTATTCCTCCATATTGGTAACTGCATTGATAATTGCATTTTAAAGACTTTTATACAATTGATTTATTTTATTTTCCATGGCTTCTTGGTGTTTTGTCCATTTTAGTCAATAGTCATAATTATCCCCAATTAATCATATGTTTGAACAACAGTTAGAATTTGCTTGCTCAGGAACCATATCTTTTTATTTAGACTCACCAAAAGCATGACCTGTGTTTTTGATATATTTACTATGAGTTTGAGTGACTCACAGAGTGAGGCAAATTTATCCAGCTGCCTCTGCAGTCCAATAGGATCATAGAAATTAAAATAACATTAGCTGTGTATAGTAAATTCTATATCCGGACTCTTGGATTTCTGGTGAATAGTAATCTTGTTTTTCAACTCTAAAAATAAATTGTTAATATAGAAGTTAAGCAATATTGGGGCTAAAATGCAGTCTGCTTTACCCCAATATTTGTCTTAAGCATTTTAGTGACGTCACCATTTAGCAAATATCTAATTTTGTCCATGTGTTATTATATAATTCAATTAAAATTGCTTGGATGTTTAGATTTGTTTGTAGATATTTTAGGATTGGCCATATGTTTTATCCTTTATAGTGTCAAATGCATATTTCCATCTACAAATGCAATGTATAGTTTTAGTTTGTTTGTTTTGTTTTGTTTGTTTTTGAATACACAGTAGTTTTCAACAAGGTGTGTTAGGGTAAAGCAGTAATCTACTGTATATCTAGTTCTACAACATTTTGCCTGTGTCTCTACTAGTATAATTTTCTCCTTCAATCCATTTTTCAGTGTTGTCTAAAATTATTTTAAATACAATGTTTTAAATATTATCAATTGGACTGATTGGATAGTTCATTAAATGATCTGTTGGAAACCCGCTTTGTGTAGAGGAACTATTACATTGCCCTTCCATAATTCTGTGAAAATTATGTAATATGGAAAAATCAGAAATAAAACCATTAGTTCCCATCACTGAGGGTCAGCCTTATATATAGCTCCTGGGATATTGTCAGCCTAGGGACTTTATTGGCTTTAAAGCTGTTAATTGCTCTTACAACTTTAGATTCTGTTATATTAATTTGAAGATAAAATGATTTTTCTATTGTATCAATTGTGTGCTTTGGTAATAAATTTTCGTCCTTCTATAAAATAGTGTTTTATAATGTTGACCCTATATATCAGGAGGAATTGGTGCTATCATATTGTTATCTGGATTTTTTATCATATTCCAGAATTTTCTTGTATTATTTGTCCTTACTGCTTCCTTTATATTTTCCCAAAGAAACTGTTGGTGTTTTCACTTTTCACTATATAAATTTTATTTTTATGCATTTTTGTTCATTCGACTCTCTTATAGTTAAAGGTTCTTTTCTTAAGCAAAGGTGCAGGTCTTGGGAGAAATACTGCTTACCAAATTCATCTATTTATTCACCACTATTTTAAAAGGAACCAGATAAATTCAGTGTTCCACAGATTAATTTCTCACGGCCTCATTGGGGAAATTGTTGGTTTCTATGTTTAAATAGAATTTATTTCTTTAATTGCATTCCTTCATCCAATATGTTTCTTAATTCAAACATTCCATATAGTTAACTAATTCATATGTTTTAAAAAGAAAGTATAGTCTTATGAACTCTTTTGCCATTAATACATATAATTTTTGTGGGGTATTCACACAAATGTTTTCATGTCTCTTTCACTTTTTGCAAAGCCAAGCATTTCCTTTTTTCCTTACATCAGTGACCTATAATTAAAGTTCTGCATGAGAATATCAAGTATTAAAACTGAATACAGATTGTTGGAGAATTATGAGTTTAATAGAACTGTTTGTCAGATATTTTGGAATTTTAGTTTGCAGTTAAATATATATGGTCTCTCACTGATCTCTTGTTGATATCCCAACATGCAGTGTATGCTTTATCTCTAATTATTGGACCAGATTTATTATTGTTATCTTAGTTTTATTTAAAAGACAATTAGGTTGGAATACTATTGGTGTTTGATTGTTATCAGGGTGCATGAGCACTCTTAAATTCTTGACTGTATAATTACAATCAGCATATTGAAAATAATCTATCATAGAGACACTGTCTGGTCCAATAACAGTCAGTTATCTTCTGTCATCATCATTTGTTCTTTCACTGATGACTAGATAAGAGTTTCTATATATTTAGAATGTTGGTACCATTGTTATTCAATTTTTATCTTTCATGCTTCTATCTGCCATTACATCTGTTATATCTGTATTAGCAAAAAATCATCCAGTATATTAGTGTTCTCATAGTTATGTGTACCAATCCTAGCATTAAGGTTGCTAGTGATATATACTGTATGGCATATATTAGGTATTGTTTTTCTAACTCTAGTATTGTTTTATTAATTTCAACTCAGATATTTTCTTTCTTGTATCTGTTGTCAATTGAGGAACATATATGTTTATGGTAAAAGCCTTTTTTAACTTGATGCCATTACTACTGCCAACATGTTGTTAGAAACTGTGTCTGTTTGACTAAAGAAAATTTCATTATCTAATTTGCAATAATATTGCTGGACCACTCCATTGGCTTTGTTCCTTTCCATGTTAGTGTTCGAAAAATGCAGGTCACAAACCACTCACAATTGTGCACGTAGGCACTAATGACATAAATAATTCACATATACAGGACATCAAGAACAAGTTTATCCTACTAAAGAAATGTTAGATGAGTGAAAAGTGAGATCTGCTTCTCAGAAATTATCCCAATCCCAAGAGGAGGGTATTACCAAAGTAAAAAGTGAAATCAATCAATGAATGGCTCAGGAAATGAAAGTGCATAAAATAGCATAAAATGCCTGATGCACTGGGAAGCATTTGAAGGGAATTGCATTCTGTACAGCCATGATGGACTACACCTAATAGGAAGAGTAGCACTTTGGAAGAAAAATTTCAAACTATGTCTCCTAGAGTTTAAACAAATAAAGGGGAAAGGGATACATGGCCCCACCAAAAACAAACACTATGAGCACTAAAGTCAAAAACAATATTAATACAAAACAGGTAATAACATCAAGAGGGAAATTAATAAAGAAATCTGATCTAAATATCCTCACAACTAATGCAAGAAGCCTCAGCATAATAAAGAAAACCAAGTTGGAAATCTTGCTCAAAGAAAAAATATTTACCTTGCAGGCATCACCAAAACTTGGTGGAACAACAACAATCTATGGAATAGGGATATTAAAGGACAAGACTGCTCCATGAGGGTAGAACTAACAGAAGAGGAGGGGCATGGCAGTTTATATTAGGGAGGACATCTAGCACATGGAGATACTATGCAAGGATCAACAGGAAAGTCCACTAGAAATCTTATGGATAGAGATTTTCAGGAAAGAAAGCAAACAAATGACAGCAGCAATCTGCTATAGATCTCCTGATACCAGGGACAACAATATCAAGAACTGCTTAACAATATCTCTAAATGGCACTAAAGAGTGATATTGTTCTAATGGGATACCTTAATTTGCCAGATATTAACTGGAGTAATTTATCAGCCTCAAATCAAATGGAGCAAATGTTCATTAATACACTGATAGAAAATGGCCTACAACAGGTAGTAAGAGAACCAGCTAGGAACAACAATATACTAGATATAGTATTAACAGACATAACAGCATACAGAACATAAGATTACTGGGACCACTTTACAATAGTGACCATGAGGTAATTGCATTCAACATGAATACCCAAATGAAGACATAAAGGGTAATACAGTGGTGACGTAATTATGCAAGAGCAGACTTTAACTCTATTATTAACCTCTTGAAAGAGTGGAATTGGGAGATAACATGCAATATAACTAATGTAAACTCATTCTGACAGATATAAAAAATAAATTGCTAGGCTTAGAACAATGCTATGTCCCTAATAAAAAAAATTATAATAAAAAGGAAAAGTTCCTCAGTGGTTCACGGCAAATAAAAAAACTGAGAAAAAAGATCTGCATATAACGAATTAAGCATGATAACAATACATACAACAAGAACATACATAAAAAGAATTGATCATCAGTGAAAGACTAATTAAAAAATAAAAAAATAAAGCTAGAATTTAATATATCCCACACAAAGGACAATGGGAAGTCTTTTTTGCCTATGTGAATAATAAAACTGTAGACAGGTCAGTTTGGGCCACTAAAAATGGTTCTGAGGTAATATCTGAACAAAAAAAATGGCTGATGTTTTCAACAATTTATATTTTTGCTCTGTGTACAATAGGAAGACATTATATCATACAATAAAGAAGAGCTAAAAAAACTATACATGCAATATTCAGGAAACTACAATTACACTAAAATTAGTATACTGGATGTCAAACTTCAACTTGAAAAGATAAACACAACAAAATCAGCAGGACTAGATGATCTTCAACCATTGCTAATGAAGGAAGTTAGAGAATGGATAGCAGCACCACTGGCTTTTTGTTTAATATGTCAGTTAAGACTGGAGAGGTTCCTGATGACTGAAAAGGGCAACAGCAGTGCCAATACATAAAAAGGAGACAAATCAAACCCGCCTAACTACAGACCTATAAGTCTCACATGGCTGGTATGTAAAAATTTTGGAAACATTAGTAAAAAGCATAATATAATTAGATTTAAAAAGGAAAACATAACTGATGTCAAGTCAATACAGGTTCAAAAAATAGATCATGTACCACTAACCTTCTTGCTTTTTATGAAAAAGCTAACTGGCATTGACTAAGAAAGAACCAATGGGCATAATATACCTAGAAGGCATTCGGCAAGGTGCCACCTAATGTATTGATAAGGAAACTATTCAAACTGGGTATCGACAAAACAATAATACACTGGACCTTGAAATGGCTCCATAACAGAACACAGGCCATCAGAATTAGAGGGAACATGTCCGAACAGGAGAAGTGACAAGTGGGTACCTCAGGGTTAAATGCTGGGCCCTGCCCTATTCAGCCTATTTATCTCTGCTCTAGAATACAGAACTAAAAACTGGACTGCAAAATTTGCCAATGATTCAAAGTTGGGAGCAGTGGTAAAGAATACAAAGCAGGTGATTAGTTTAAAAGGAGATTTAAAAAAATAGAAAATTTGGCACAAATTAACTTCATGAGTTTTAAACCCCAACACATGTGTTGTTCTACATCTGGGTAACAACACCCATAACTTCAATAGCTTAATGTGAACTACTCTCAAGCACGTGGAAAATTAGCATGATCTGAGGGTCCTGATTAACAGAGATCTTAGCTTCAGTAACCATTGCAATAAAGTAATCAAAAATATAATTCAGTTCTTCAATGCAGTAAGAATGCTTTCATATCTAGGGATAAAAACTGTATTCATACATTATATACACATACATAAGGCCCCACTTAGATTACTGTTCTCCTGACTGGAGCCCCTACCTAAAAATACTTTAATAAATAGAGAGTGCAACACTGGGCTGGTGGCATGGTTAAGGGTAAGATCTACAAGGAAAGGTTAGGAGAGCTGGGTTTATATACACTGGAGATGAGATGTAGGCATGGGGATATGCTACAAATGCATAAAATTTGAAAAGATAAAGAATTAATAGACAGTCTCGGTCTAATCATGCACAATAACAAAAACAACCTAAGATGCCATAATCAACAATTACTAATCCAACATACTACAAAGAATACAAGAAGAGGCTTTTACATACCTGGCAGTGCAATATTGGAACAAACTACTAGTGAGGTGGTTTCTGCAGGTTCTGTAGAGATATTCAGAAAATGACTTGATAGTCATTACTTGAATCTTAGGAATTAATAGCCCCTGCTATGGCAGAAGACAGGCCCTGCTGGGCTAACACCTTCTCCTCTCTTATTAACTCAGTATAGAACTTAGTACAGTATAGATTGAAATGTGAAAACTAAATGTTATTTCTTTCCCACCACATCTTGTGCCATAGTATAATATAGTATTTTAGCCATAAATGTGTTGTCAATAACCTTATCCTCTTTTCCTGCTACCTACTATGATATGATTTTTAATGTCAAAATATTTGTCCCAAGACTAGTGTTAGCAGTTTGGTTATTTTGTCATGTATTTTTATCTACAAAGGTTAATAATCTATTGGTCTATTTTATTACCATTGTCTCATTTCTGCTATTATCTATATGGTTATTATTCATGTTATCTTCACCTAGTATTAATTCTGTCTATGGTAATAGATTGAGATGATGCTGTTCTGTATGTTTGGTTAGTTCATTTACATTCACTATCAAGATTCCAGTATCAGCAAATGTTTACGCTCTCATGATATTGTTTTTGCAAAGTGTTTCTAATTGTTATAGCAATGTGTCCTATATTTTCATCCCATTGTTACTTTCTACCCATTTGATACCGCTTCCATAGACAGATACCAGGCATGGTTTTTAAATAAACTGCAGATTATTTTGAGGAGTTATATATGTACTTTTCTTGAAGACTTAGTCATTCCAAAACTGAGATAATTTTTTACTCATCACTATTCATCTGTAGACTGTTTTTATTATAATATTGTCAGTTCTGCTCAGTAGTGTTCAGTTTTTTTAATTAAATCTTCTAATGTTTGTCTTTGTAACTAGAATCTCGACCTCATATGTTTTTGGATAAATAATTTATATTAAATAGTTTGTCTAAAGATACCTCTAGTGGTTCAAGCTCTTCTTTCTTCTCCCACATGCTCCATGAAGCTTCAGCTGTTTTGGTAATGATTGTGTCCTACCCTTATTTATTTGCAATTGTGTGTCTATGTATTAATTTAATGTCTGATTTATTTATGTGTAGTACTAGCACTGATTGATTAAAATATTACCAATTTCCCAAAAAATTACTTGTTTATGGTTGTTTTTAAAGATTCTATTTAGGTTATTGCTCCTTCTTCTCCTTAGATTTGGAAAATGTGTTTACTATTTTACATTTCATTTCCTTTATTATTACTGCAGTCTGTCTCAAGTCCCTTATTATTCCTATCATTAGTTTCCTTTTCTGTACTGCTCATCAGTTTGTGCTTCTGTAGTTCCAATACTACTTTAGGACCAATAACTACATTTTGTTTATCCTCACAACTTTTATTGTGGTCTCTATTTTGTTTGCCATGCTATACGCACCTTCATATTTTTGGTATTCATATTTTAATTGTTTTTCCATTTACTGTACTTGGTTTTGTATTTCTTTTTACTGGTACTTTTTTTTCTTTTTATTTACTTTTCATTGATTTTTTCTTCTGTGTGGTGGTTGTATTGTTTTATGAAAGCATTTCCTATACTCTTCTTCTTTGCAGTTTGCATAAAGAGTTATCTGATATATTTATATTGGTTTGATTGTCATTGCCTTTAATTTTTTTGCAGATCTCTCAATAGATTTTCATTGTATAACACAGTTTTCCTAACTAGAGCTAATCATCTCTTACATGTATTAGTTGTTCCATTAACAGAATAGTATATTTACAATATGCTGATTTTTCAAAATGTCAATTAGGATGTTCCTAAGAAGGATTGGATGATTTGACGTTGGCTCCTTGTGGGTCATATTCAATGTTGGGCTCTGATTTGACATAGTAGGGTCTTTGTTTGGTTAAATGGTACCAATCCTATTCACTTTGTGTGTTTTCATTAATATTGGTGTTGTGGTTAGTCCATTAGCTGACTGAGAATAATTGTTTACATCATCAAGACATTCAAGGCTTTAAATTCATATATAGTTCTTTTAGTACATTTTCCAATTGTTTAACCAGGTGAGACACACTGAGCTGAAAGCTTGTTTACAGGTGCAACCTGGAAGCACAGGAAGTTAAGTGACTTGCTCAGGGTCACACAGTATGCAAGTGGGTGCTGTTCGATTCAAACCAAGGTCTCCAGATTTGCAGCTCAGAGCCTTAAACCACTGCGCTATACTGCATGTTGAATCTACATAAAGTATTTTCCAGCTATTCTGTCTGGACTTTGTATCCATTATAACTGTCTCATAGTCTATTTCTGGTTGAGATCCTAATTCAGATTCTGTTTGTACTGTCTCTACTAGGGAAGTAATTGTTTTGCAGTTAGCTGATTTATCTTCATTATATGCCATAGATCACGTCAATTTATTAATGTATCATTCTATATTTTAATAATAATTTTATTGGTTTTATTTATCATACAGTTACTTGCTTTACTTCTGTTAACACTACCAGTAATTCCTGTAAGTTGCAAGATCTTTATCTATATTATCATTGGAAATATTTTATCTTTAATTTCTACATGGTGTTAACATTTTAGAATATACCATAAAGTATGTCATTTTAATTTAATTATTGTTAGAAGTGGTCCTTTCCTTCATTTGTACCCTACATTTTTCCATTATATTTCCATGTACAAATAAATGTAGACTTCGATAGCAAATATACTTTGAGATAGTTTATTTAGACATGATTAAATACAAAGTTGATGTAAGTGTAACATTTGGCTAATAGATTAGAATTTAAGAGTTACAATAAATTATTTCCTATGCTTGCCTATCAGTATAAACATGGTTCTGCTACACAAGGATGGGGACATGAAAGTGGCGAGTAACTTCAAGCCTGTCTGCCTGATGTTGGTGGTGGAGAAGATAATGGAGTCTCTTAAAGGAGTGTATAATGTGCTACCTTGAGGGAGAGGGCTGGCTGATACCAGGCAGCATGGATTTGCCAGAAGATGATCCTGCCAAGCAAACTTAATAGAGTTTTCAATTGGGTGATGGGGTGGTGAACCACAGAGGAAAGGTGGACATGTCCTATCTGGTCTTCAGAAAAGCTTTCAGCACTGTTCCTCATAAAAGGCTATTGAACAAACAGGTCAGTTTTGGGGTGATACCAGCCATAGTTAAGTGGATTGAAGACTAGCTTTCAGGTAGGACCCAGATGGTGATGGTAAATAGGGTACTCTCTAGTGAGGAGAAGGTGACAAGTGGGGTACCACAGGGGTTGGTCTTGGGCCTAGTCCTATTCAATGTCTTCACTGGAGACATTGCAGTAGGGCTGAAGGGGAAGGTGGGCTTATTTGCTGATGACACAAAGATTTGTAACAGAGTGATATGCCAGAGGGAGTTGGCAGGATGAGGGAGGCCATTAAAAGCTTGAACAGTGGTCCAAGGTGTGGAGACTGGTGTTCAATGTGGGAAGTGTAAAATCATGCACTTGGAACATAGGAACCCTAGGGGAAAATATGTGCTCAAAGGGTAGAAGTAGAAATAGAAGTCACAGAGGAGGTTAGGGACTCAGTGTCATCATCACAGCTGACCTCAAGGTGACTAGACAATGTCAGAAAACAGTAGTGAATGCCAGCAGAATGATGGGATGATAGGGTGGGGTGTTGCTAGCAGAAGGATGGAGGTCATTGTGCCCTGTATAAGATGTTGGACAGGCCTCACCTTAAGTACTGCATCCAGTACTGGAGACCACATCTGAAAAAGGATGTTGAGAGTGGAGGCTGTCCAAAGGAGGACCACCAGAATGATTCAGAGGTTGTATGGAAGGGCATGAGGACAGACTGAGGGATCAAAATATGTACTCCTGGAGGAAAGGAGGAGAGGGTGAACATGATTGAGACCTTGAAATATCTAAAGGGGTTAAATAGGGTGCAGGAGGAAGCTTATTTCAAAGGAAAAAGAGCTCAGCAACTAGGAATCATGGCATGAGGCTGGAGGGAGGTAAATTTAGGGGAAATACAAGAAAGTACTTTTTATGGAGAGGGGGTGGATGCCTGGAAAGGGCTGTGAGATGAGGTGGTAGGGCTGAAACTGTCTCTGGTTTTAAGCATGCATGAAACAGGTACAGGGGATCCTGAGAGTACAGGGAGGGTCGGACTTATCGTGGGGTAAAGGTGATATCAGGAAGCAATCAGAGGAGGCAAGGATATTCAATACATAAAGTGCATGTTGGGCAGACTATGTGAGCCATGTTGGTCCTTATCTGCTGGCAATTGTATGTATGTACAGTATATATGTACATATGTGGGGTATTTTTCTTTTGCTAATTACTTTTCCTTAGTTATTTCTTTGTGTCATGTGGAAAATGGTCTTAGACTTCCTTTCCACTTCTTGTCAACACCATAACAGAAAAGGGGAAACGAATATTGGGTTATAATTTTCTAGTTTTCAAGAGGTTAGCTTTTAATGTGCTCAATATAATGAAATCTACTTTAGGTCACAAAAGATTGCCACATACTGTATAATAAATGTAGACTTTGATAACAAACACACTTTGAGATAGTTTCTTTAGAGTTGGTTAAATAAAAGTTGATGTAAGTGTAAAATTTGGCTAATAGATTAGAATTTGAGAACTACAATATATTATTTCCTATGCTCGCTATCAGTGTAAAATATCAGAACCAACCTCTTTAATTTGGAGTAGTGCTATCAGTAAAGTTCCTTAAAATAAACTTGAGCAGTACATCAACAGTATGTTGCAGTTGTGTGTTGCAGTTCTTCATCAACATTTATGCTTTCTGTCTGGATAGTCACTTTCTGCATTTATCATCTTTTCTGCTGGTGTCTGCTATTAGTAGTTATAAAAGTTTGAAGGTAGCTTGTCTCCTAGTCTTCTGTATTTGCAGTGCAGTCTTTTCCTCTTTGCCTTCCATTTCCTCTTCAAGTCCTCTTCTTTCATTGCATATCTTTTCTTTGTATTTCCACTCAACAGTTGCAAGCCAAAATAATATATGATATTATATCTGATTGGATTAGCTACATATGCTGTATATATATATATATATATATATGTATATATATCTATACATATATATATATATATATATATATATATATATATATATAGTGTATATATATATATATATATATATATATATATATTTATGCAATAGAGGAGGACATACTGTATATGCAGTGTGATAAATGCATTTATCTGAGTCACTGTTATGTATAAATAAATTTATACATACAGTGATCATTTATACATACAGTGCCGGACTACTTTCTAAACCCCCAACCTAAACAAAAAAGGTGATCCAGCTTCATTGCCACTCACTACCCTCACCTTAGATGTCACCTGAAGACAGCAACACAGCCAGCCAACCAGCTAGCCAGCCCCCCAACCAAACTTTAACAAAGTACAAACACCAAAACTGCAATAAAACATTTGTAGTTTCTTTTTTAAACTTGCCTCACATCTTTACAGCACCTTTGTCTTCCTATGTTCACAAAATTAGCTGCCTCCAGATTCTGCACCTGCGACTGCCCAATCCCACTTGCTCCATTCAAACTGTTCTTTGTCCCTCATTCCACTCACCTCCATCACAGTCCACGATCTCCTCCCCATTCAAGAAATCATGAAGGAAAAACACCACCACTGGATCCACATTTCAAATAAGCTACGGCTTTCTCCTGATTGTGCCGAAATCATAAACCGTGATGACGGATGCTGTACAAACCACGCGGCAGCTTTACTTCCAACTCAAATTATAAAAAAGCAAAAACATAAGAACTACTTCAGCCTCCGACTTCAGCAAATACAAAAAAATACAAAATACCACAGCAAATTCGACTCATTCACACCACGCTCTCACTCAAAGAGCTACCACATCCTCGTTAAGGAAAAAAACAGCTGCCATTTAAAAAATCATCAGCCAACCCACAAACAAAATAACAGCCAATGAAATTGCATGCTACAAATGTACTCACATGTTAATCACTCTTTGCTGTGCAGCGATAAAAGGCAGAGTACAAAAATCCCTATATTTCACACACAAAAAGCTAAACAAATATAAAACAAAATAAAAACTCTGAACAAGCAACTATAATCCTATTTCATAAGTGGAATATGCAATTGAAACTCATTAAATAATTATATATGTGCACTTGAGTAGTTTAATCTTGGACACCTCACTGTGGCTTATGCCACTTGTGAGGTTACCCGAGATCAAACTGCTCTTGTGCACATAAATCATTTATTTAACTCATACCTCTGCATATCCCATATATGTATATAATTATATTATTTTATCCTATATCATATCATATTATGTCATATTGTACTATGTTCTTATATATCATATAATATCATATTATTTTATCATATATTATATAATAGATTATATCATAGATCATATTAGATTTATAATCTTCTCAAATATCATATGATACCAGATTATATTATTTCATAACATGTAATATATCACTGGTTATAGTACAGAATATCAGGTTATAGCATCTGCTCATATATTATACATCCAGTTACATTACCTTCTCACATATCTAATCATTTTATAATATATAGTATCACACTACATTATTTTATCATATATCAGATTAAAGTATCAATCAATCAATCAATTAACCAAAATCTTTATTTATCCAGGCGGGCACCATTGAACAAGGCTCATTTGCAAGGTGGACCTGGTCATGAATACATCAAAGTACAGTACAGTACAGAAGTGGGTATACCAAAAGCAATAATATACAATAAAGAAAAAGTATATACAGTGTATACAGTACAGTACAAGGTTGAAATAAAAAAGCATTATTTTGCAATAGAAGAAGTCAGCTGATGTACAATCAACCATAGGCATATAGGGGTTGTAAGCAGAGATCTTTTGAGTGAGGCAGCCACCAACTACACATATAGGGGAAAGAGGCCATGTATGGCGTGGCAGGTTAGAGAGGTAAAGAAGAGGAGGGATATATTACTGACGACTGGGGAAAAAATTGAGCTAAGACCACAGAGAGTGACAATGGCTGTCGGTGCTTGTCAATTATGATAATGGCGGAGGAGGGGTAGATAATTGGGACACTGCTATGGATGGGGTGGACTTTAGGCAGGCTGGAGTGGACAGGGAAGGGTGGGTGCAGCAGGAAGAGTTAATAGGGAAAGAGTGAGAGCCAGGGTAAAAACATGGTGAGTGTCAGGATGGAAAGGGAGTTGCGGAATTAGTAGGCTAGAGATGAGGAAAACATTTGCAAGGTGCTTTCATGTAGCGATCGTGGGCGCTTTGAAGATATTCAGTCTAACAGGGCAGCTCAGCTTCAAGTTCCTTTGTAAACCGTTCCACAATGTAGGTAAAGAGAAGCTTAGAGCAGCTTTGCTGAAATGAGTTTGACCCTTGGAACTTGGAGGGCAATTAGGGAATAGCTCCTTAGAGCATAGGTGCCTAACACACCTGGGAATACAATCTGAGACATATGAGGGAGCTTATTGGTCACCACTCTGAAGGCCCATACGGTGGCTTTCTATTCCTTCTATAGTGAAGGGAAGTCCAGCCTAATGAAGAGTACAGAGAGCAGTGGCATGTGGAAAGCAGAAGGCCAGTAATGAACCTGATAGCTCTGTGGTAGAGGGTGTCCAACTTAGCCAGTGCAGAGGCAGTGCAGTGGCTGTAGAACAGGTCCAGTAATCTATTAAAGATAGGAAGGTAGCTTGAACCAGTTGAATCTTGGCCTCCTTTGTGATCAGGTGGTTAATTCTGTAGAATAGTCCTAATCTTTGCCTTAGTTTCTTCTGTAGTTCTTCAAGATGGTCAGCGAAGGAAAGTTTATTATAGCGAAACTCCTAGATATTTGAATTTAGCTACATACTCTAGTGTTTCTCCAAGAACTGTGGTGATTTGGGATAGCTCCCCAGCAGGAATTGCTGTATACAAGGAGGGAGAGAAGAGCATGGCTTTTGACTTTTCACATTGAGCAAAAGCTTTTGTTTATGAGCTGGTATTGTAAAGGTTAAATTCAGCTTGGAGGTCTTCATAGGCTGCTTCCGGTGTGGGATACTCAAGTACAGTACAGTGTCGTCCGTGAATAAGTGAATGTTGGCTTTTGATGGGGTCATTGATGTTGTTAATGTAGACTGCAAGAGGAGGGACCAAGGATAGAGCCCTGGGCATGCCCCTCAGCATAGGTTTTAATGGAGAAAGATCACCTCTGCTTTAACCTGCTGTTTCCGGACTCGGGTAGTCTGCAAACCAACACATAGATTTATGGTCCAGGCCTGAGGTGCTTAGGGAGGAAAGAGGCAGGCTGTGATCAACTGTGTCGAATGCCTTACTGAGTTCCAAGAAAACAGCACAGACATGCTTCTTGTTGTCAAGGTCTAGGAGTCAATCATTGGTCACCTTAGCTAGGGCTGTTATGGTGTTGTGCTTTGCTCTGAATCCAGACTAAACCGAGTTTAATAGGCTTCTGGATTCTAAGTATACCCCTAGCTGGCCACACACTATTTTTCTAGTAATTTAGATAGGATGGGGAGGAGGGGTATATTATCACGAATCATATATATTATATAAGATTAAAGTATATTATCATGAATCATATCATATAATGTCAGATTATATTATCTGCTTATATTACATATCATATTATTGTGTTTTATTGGCATATAAAGTGCTAAGTTAATAACGACTAACAATAATTACTTTATAATGAAGACCATATAAGTCAATTTGTTCAGAAAACAACACATGGGGCCTGATTTTCAAAGGTTAATGTAATGCTTACGCCAAGCCCTGCATCAACCCGTTGTTTGGCTCAACTGCATCAAACTCCTTTGACACAACTGTGCCCAATTTTGGTACATTGGGTGCAGTTACGACAACTTCACACTTTATGGCAGCTTGCATCAAATATTGGTGCAATCCCCATAAAAAGGTCCCCAAATGGTGCAAGTTAGATGGGGGTGAGGAGCTGGTCTAACTTGTGGCATTTGGTGCACAGGACTGAAAACCGATCAGCACCAAGAAAATGTTGCAAGCCCCTGCGCCATTTGTTCAGTGCATCAAGGGCTTGCGGTACCCTCATGGGTTTTGAAAATTGGGCCCATGGTCTTCATCATTCCCCTCCCTCTATTATAAATCTTGTTTTCTTTGTCATGCATCACTGAGGTGTGGCTACACCACCTACTTACCTGCTTGCACGCTGAATAGAGATGATACAGTAATACTGGTATCTATCCCAATAGAGGTGATACAATGCACTGTGGGAAGGACAATAGCCTGCTTGCCATGAGACACTATAATGCTATTAATTATCTTTTTATGACTGATCATGGGTTTATTATGAATAGCGTGACACCAGCTTCCAGTGCTAGTTCCACCACATTCACATGCACCACGGATACAGACAATTGTCTGTCCCTTGAGCTCTATACATAGTGCTATTTATTTTATAAACTTTCTTTTACTAAAGCTTTTCCAAAATAGAACACACATCAATAACATTCCAATTTACATAAGAATGTTATACAGAGATTTCAAGAAAACATATGTACAGTGACCGCTGAGCAGGCAGAACACCATAAAAGATATCATTCTTACCTGTATATAGTGTCCTAAATCAAATATAGTATTTGAGACCACCACTTGGTAGGTGTTAGGGAAACAGTTGGGATTATCCACCAAAACTATAAAGCATATTCATTAATTCAATAACAAAACATTCACAATCCACAATGCACCCTATGCACCCCATGTACTCATATATACTGTACCAAACAACTGAAGGGGTAACTACAGATCAATAATTATTGGAAAAAATAAGCTATACGTCCCAAGTAGAAACTAATAACACTATACAACTAGTTATTATCATTTTATGACTCATCACCTTTTCATTCATCTTTTCATTCAGAAATCATGTTTTTTTGTCATATAAATAAAATACATTAAAATATTAACAATATTATATGGGGCATGGTAGCACCCTATAGTTACGGTTGAGTAGGGTGTTCAATGTTAAATTGCTAACTTTGCACCTTAATGACTTTACAGCATTTGACAAAATCATCTGTAATTTTGCATGTGTTGTCTAGGAGGTAAGGTCTAAATCTGTAGAAAGTGCTGTGATGGCAGTTTGTTCAGTTTCTGAGATCTGCATATGTAATTTTTCTGTACATCTCTATTTTTTCCTATACTTAACATGGATTTTTGGGGGCTCTCACCACGGGCTACCCAATAAATTGCTAAATAAAAGACAGCGCTGTCAAAAACGCACATGGAAATCAGCTAAATGAAAATTCACTCTATGTAAAATGCTACAAGGCACATATAGCACAAACACTGGGAAACGCAGCTCAAGTGGGGAAGATTAAGTATTCCAAATCTGGGGAGGGACGAACTGGGCAGGAGACAGTCGGGGGACATTTACTCTTCAACCCAGGGGGGATGCAACTCCAGGGGGATATGATGGAAAATAAGGAAGCCATCAGGATCAAACCCAGATCTGCTGGATGTAGCTAGTCCATTCACAGCTCGTGACTCTAACCTCTACACCACGCTGTCAGCATGGTTGGGCAGCACACACACTCATGGACTTAAACTACATAGCATGAGTGAAATCAGTTACATGTACACCAGCACTATAATATCACTGTTACTGTCCATGTAGCTGTTTTCAGTCATGCTATTTTGTTAGCTGAATTTCACTACACTGCAATCCCAACACAATCTTGATGGAATTCCTCACCTACAGCCTACATGGAAAGGAATTTTTCCCAAACTTTCAGGGTACAGGAATGATGTCCTAAGGTAGTGCCTTTGAAAGGCTTTGTGAGCAAATATTAAATAGTTCCAAAGTTATAAGATTTTAAAGTTTTGTGTTTTCTGTTCTGACCATGCTCAGTAGCGTTCTTGGGATAATGTTCTGATACAACACCAAAATTATGTGTCACAAAACCATCTTTGGTTTCTCATCACTTGTTTCTCACAGCATAAAACATTTTTTGTGCTGTGAGAGCTGCTATTTGTTACTTTTCCTCTCAAAATAAAAATATGCACAATACATAAAAGGTGTAATTTTATAAAACAAGCACGGAACTTAGTTAAACAAGACCTGTTTAGCTAGATCTTGGTGTTTGTTTGTTTTTAAAAATTGCTGGAATCACATTTACTGGGCACACCAAATCCAGGGTGCCCAGCTTAGTGAAAGTAGCCATTCACCCATGTTCTCTGTTTGAGAACAAGCAACTTTGTTGAGTTCTGCCGATGCAGCAGAAGTCTTGCTGGGGGCTGCAGTGAGAGGAGTGAGCCGCCAATCCCTGTTCTGTCTGTTTTCATCTGTCTGTCTGTCTATCTATCTATTTGTTTCTTTTATTAAATGGACCAGGGTGTAAATCCTGGTATCACTTTCTTTTCTCCCCTTCCTCCAGGTGTCCCACTTCGCTCTTCCTAATATTAATGTTTATTAATTTTTTAATAAATGTAAGTGGACCAGGGTGCTCAGACTAGTTCTTCTAAACAGAAAATATTTATCACACATCATGTCTTGTCATACAAATAAAAATTGCATAAAAACTAATAATAAACAGATCTATTTAACACTATCATTGTATTACTATGTATTATCTAATATACAAAACACATAACATAAAAATAATGCAAGTGCTAATATCAAACAATAATTCTTATATAAAAATATCATTGTAAAATTTATATCATTGCAAGGGAGAATATAGTAATTGGCATGAGGTAAAGAAAAGGTCTGAGACTATGGAGTATACACCTTGAGGTCAGATCAACAATGAATACTAACTATTAGTGTAGCTGATACTGGGACATGGTGGTCTTAGTGAGTGTTTGCTAACTCTGGCACATCACCACAAACACTAATCCAAAGCAAATGCATGCCAACAGTACCTGCTCTAAATAAGTGACAGTACTTCATATTCATCACTGACTTCAAGGTTTCTCCCCATTCATAATCAGTTTTACCTTATGCCTGTTACTGCATTGGGAGCAGAAGTGTTCCACTGATTGATGAAGGCAATCAGGTCTTATTATTTTTGTCAATAAAAGTTTATTTCATTTTGCAAACATAAAAGACACAGACAATAGACCAAAACTCAAAAGTACAAAAATACAGAGGGTGGATAAAAATACAGAGTGATGGCATAAATGTCAAATTGATAGGTCTAGTAGTAATGTTGAAATCTATAAACCAAATCAAAAATGATATAACAGACACAACTAACAACCTAGGTTACAATATCCTAATTTTAAGAATACATCTCCACAGCAGATACAATTTGGTTTAACCTAGAGAAGGATTATTCAGGAAGGGGTTATAACCCTTCCTCCATGATGCCTTGAGCACCATCCTCAAATAGTGAAGCTATGTGTGATCTCTAGTTATGTGTGTTAATCCTCCCTGGATGTCATCTATGTCCAACTTAGCTAATTGACTCGGTGCAAGAGTGCCCTGATCTAGATTCCAGAAAGTGCATGAAAGGCACCATCTGGTAACATCTTTTCTTTAGCCAACCTAAGGTGCACCGTGATGGCTTTCAATCGCTTACTGCTGCTTACAGGTCCGTAACCACATATCAAAGTTCATGGTGATTCCTGTAACCAGCAGCAAGTAATGGATTTGCTGCGGTGCTAACACGAATGTTGAAAAGGTGATTTTTGCATTTGCCTCTCATTCCCATAGTCAGGAGACCAAACGCCAAGTACTGAAACAATTTAGGAAGTGGTTTCTGAAATATTTGGTCACTCGCTTCCATTACCTCACCATAAAATTGCCCAGTTTAGGGCACTCACAGAAAATATGGGTATGATGAGCTACCTGCCCACAAGATCTCCAACACAGGTCCATCAAGCATGCCCCAAAGTGTTTAGTGACAGCAGTAACATAGAAACATAGACTTTGATGGCAGATAAGGACTGCTTGGACTACCAGTCTGCACATTTCCTACCTACTGGATAAGCTGCAGATCCTAGTTAACCAACATCCTACTTCTTCCTACCCTCCACCAGAATTACCCTATGTCTGACCCATGCATTGTTGAATTCTCCCACTGTTTTGACCCCTACCTCCTCAGGAAGGCCATTCCTATGTGTCCACCACCCTCTCCATGAAAAATACTTCCTCACATTGCCCTTGAGCTGTCCCCTCTATCTTCAGATTGTGCCCCTTGTTCTTACACATCTCTTTTTCTGTAAGATGCTACCCTCCTGGACTTTGTTGATTTCCTTGAGGTACTTGAAAGTTTCTATCATGCCCCCTCCCTCCTTTCCTCAAGGGTATACATATTAAGCTCTTTTAGTCTCTCTTTGTATGGCTTCTGCTGCAGACTCTACAGCATTTTTGTTGCCCTCCTCTGGACTGCCTCCATCCTGTCCATGTTCTTGAGGAAATTGGGTCTCCAGAACTGCATGCAGTACTCAGATGGGGTCTCACTAACTGTCTGTACAGAGGGATAAAACTTCCTGTTTTCTACTGGTGATGCCTCTTCCTATACATCCCAGTATCTCCCCAGCCCTCCCTACTGCCTTCTCACATTGCTTACTTACCTTTGGGTCATCTGATAAGACTACCCCAGGTCCCTTCCATTTCTGTTATTGTTAGCACCTCCCCAATTGTACTCTTCCCTGGGTTTTGTTTCCAGGTGCATTACTTTGCACTTCTTTGCATTGAATCTAAGCTGCCATACTTTTAACCATTCCTCCAACCTTGCCAAGTCCCTTCTCATCCTTTCCACCCCCTCCATGTATCAACCCAGTTGCAGATCTTGTGTCATCTGCAAAGAGGCATACTTTTCCTTCCAGTCCCTCTGCAATTTCAATTATCAAGACATTAAAAAGGACTGGACCCAGTTCTGAACCCTGCGGTATCCCACTAGCAACCCCTTTCTTCAAAGTGGAATCCATTTACTATTACCTCAGTGTCTTGTTATCCAGCTAATTTTACCCAGGCTGGCTAATTTGTTTATTAATCTTTTGTGTGGGACTGGGTCAAATGCCTTGCTAAAGTCTAGGTAGGCCATGTCCACAACCCTCCCTGGTCTACTACTTTGGTCACCCAGTCAAAGAAATCTATTAGATTCATCTAACATGACCTTCCCATTGTAAATCCATGCTGCCTTGGGTCCTGTGCCCTGCTGGCCTCTAGGTACTCAACAATTCTTTCTTTCAGAAGTGATTCCATCATTTTCCTACCACTGAAGTCAAACTAACAGGTCTGTAGTTTCCTGCTTTGCTCCACTTTTGTGAAGGGAATCACATCCACCCTCCTCCAGTCCTTAGGTACCACACCATCCTCCCATGATTTGTTAAAAGGATAGTCACTGGCATCACTAATTCTCCCATTAGTTCTTTTAGAATTCTAGGGTAAATCCCATCAGGGCCCATTGCTTTGTCCACCTTTAGTTTTAGGAGTTCTTTCTGAACCCTTTCTTCTGTGAATGGACTGGTATCAACCCCTTATCCAGAGTGCTTCTATTGATTGGATTAGGTACCTCCCCTCTTCTTTTGTGCATACTGAGCAGAAGTATTTGTCCAGTGTCCCTGCTTTTCACTATCACCCTCCACCACTCACCCTCCCCTTTATTAAGCCTCACTATCCCTCCTTTGGTCTTTCTTCACTCCCTAATGTACCTATAAAATGTTTTATCCCCTTCTTAACCGAGTTGGCTATCTTTTCCTCAGTTTGGGCCTTTGCTATTCTGACTGCCTTCCCGCTTCCTTCTGTTTTAACTGGTACAGTTCTCTGTCCTGTTCCTTCTGTGTTTCCTTATACTTCCTGAATGCTATCTTTTCTCACTAACCATCCTCGCCACCTCTTTTGAAAACCCCAGTGTTTTTTCCTTCGTTTTGATTTATTTGCTTCACACAAAGGCTTGTTGCCTGTGTGATGGCAGTTGATGTTTGCAAACAGATGGGAGAAATTAGACCCACTCACGGTAATTGTTTTACTAAACAGAACAATACTGTTTTTGCAGTTGTTTTATGAAGAAATTTGTTACTACTATGACATTTCACAGTTATACACAGAGCTTCTTCAGACATCTAATACAAAAATAAACATGTTACAGTTTTAATCTAGCTCTTATCACCACCTTCGTGAGATGCACAGCAATATTTAATTCTTAGGTTTGATTTCATTTTAAATGTTATGCATAATGAATAAGCCATTACGTAAATGTCATAGAGAAGGCTAATTTCCTTTTAGTTACTTATTTGTAATCCACACAGAGCTAAAGAGAAGTGCCATCTAACATTTGATGTTCAGTATAAACATAAACAATATAAAAATAGATATAAATAAATATTTCCCACCTGAATAATGGATATGTTGCTTGTTTGTTTACAGCTTTTTATTCTTTGCACACATCATGTGTCATTTGTTCACCTAGTTTAAAATGAATATTTATTCTTGATTTCTATAGTACACCTTATTTACAATATTAAGTTCTTTATTTAGACTGGATTTACCTTTTAAATCATCAGGAACACTTTGTGTTTCTCTGTTTAGATTGTAGTCTCAAAAGCAACTATTCAGTTTAGTACTCTGTGGATAAATGTTACAACACAAACTTATTTTTAAAACATTTCATTCGCTGCCCTTTGTTAATCATAGTTTCTATGTAAATTTTAAGTTCATTCACCTTTGAAGCCCAATTTGCAAAGCGCAAGTTTTTTCTATTTTTCTGTATGAACTCCTTGTTTCTTTTGCTTTCGGCATGTCAGAACAAAGCTCCCTTAATTATAACTTTGTATTGCAAACAAACTCCCTATAAAGTTTTGCTAATAAGGTTTCTTACTAGCTTTTGGTTTCATTACTTTTCCCTTCACAAATGTAAATATAGACTCACAGTCTTGCTTTTTTCCAACTCCACATTACACTTGGTAAGGTACAGTCTCATCATTATCTTTGTTGCAATAGCTCTAAAAACACATTTTGTTGTTAAATTCTAGCTCCATAACTTGGTTACTTAACACTTACTCACCTTTGTGTGGGTGCTCATGCTCCTCTCAAGTCTCAGTGTCTCTGTAGGCACCATTGCTGTAGCGCATCACTTTTTAAAGCCTAGTTACCTCCCTTCCTTCCAGAACACTCTATTTCATTGGCTATTTCACAGTTCAAGACTTTGGGTTTAAAAGTAGGTGTGGTTGATCTCTATTTCTTGTGTCATGTGCAGTAGGGCTATTTTAACTCTTAAACTACAGTCTAAACAGAGAAACATGAAGTGTTCTGACGATGTAAAAGGTAAATCCAGTCTAAATAAAGGACTTAATAAGGTGTACTATAGAAATCAAGAATAAATATTCATTTTAAAACTAGGTGAACAAATAAGACATGAAGAGTTTGTGCAAAGAATAAAAGCTGTAAACAAAAAGCAACATACCTGTTATTCAGGTGGGAAATATTTATTTATATCTATATTTACATTGTTTATGTTTATACTGAACATCAAACTTTAGATGGCACTTATCTTTAGCTCTATGTGGATTACAAATAAGTAACTAAAAGGAAATTAGCCTTCTCTATGACATTCGTAATGGCTTATTCATCATGCATAACATTAAAAATTAAATCAAACCTAAGAATTAAATATTGCTGTGCATCTTACAAAGGTGGTGATAAGAGCTAGATTAAAACTGTAACATGTTTATTTTTGTATTAGATACCTAAAGAAGTAGTGTGTATAACTGCAAAACGTCAGAGTAGTAACAAATTTCTTCATAAAACAACTGCAAAACATTATTGTTCCATTTATTAAAATAATAACCGTGAGTGAGTCTAATTTCTCCAAATCTGTTTGCATTGCTTTGGGGTTATTTGGAGATAGATCCTCCTGATGAATTGATTTCTCTCTACTCCTACAGACACCAAGTGAACCACACTGCCTACCTGTGGTTTCCTTGAGTTTTGATGTTTCTCCATGGTTCCTCCACCCCTCTTTCTTACCCGTTTGCTAGTACTTTTCTGAGACAGTCTCCCATTTTCATAAAGTCAGCCTCCTAAAGTCCAGTACCCTCAGTTTTGTATTGCTTGACTCTATGGCTATGTTTATCGTGAATCACACTGCTTGGTGGTCACTTGTTCCCAGATGGCTACCCACTTCTAAATTTGAGATCCTGTCTCCATCCCATTTAAAAGTACCAGGTCTAAAATTGCTCCCTCCTGAGTGGGTTCCAACATTAGCTGTCTGAGGCATGCCCCTGTAGGGCATCAAGAATGACCCTGCTCTTGGATGTGGCTGCAGCAAAGATGTTCCAGCTAACACCTGGCATACTCAGGTCCCCATTAACAATATCTCCCCTTTTCTGACATCTTAAGGATGTCTTCTATCTTCCTTGTCCATTCCCCCGAGATGGGGTTGTGTACAACACCCGTGCTGGATTGTGTGCCATTTCCTGTCTCCAGGGTGACCCACAGTGCTTCCTCTCCTCTCCTCTCTGTTTACCCTTCAGTTGCATTGCTTTGATCTCTTCCCTTACATGAAGCTTCTCCTCCTCCTCCTCTTCTACCCTCCCTCTCCCTCCTATAGACAGTGTAACCTGGTATGTTGACATCCCAGTCATGGTTCTCTGTGTACCATGTTTCTGTGACTGCCACAATATCCAGGTGTCTCACTTTCATCAAGGCCACTAGTTCAGGAGCTTGTTACCCAGACTATGGGCCTTGGTACTCATGCCCTCCATTTTGTGATGGCCTTACCCTTTAGCCCCATCCCTGTCCTTACTGCCTTTGCCTATTTCTCTATTTACCCCGTCCATCTCCCTATTGACTTCTCTATCTTGGTGTTTACCTCCCTAGCTACCCTGTTTTGGGGGCTGGGATTTCCTCTCCCTTTCATTGCCCCTTGGCTGGTTTAAATGCTTGCCAATGAAGCATTTAAACCTATCAGCTAGGATTTTGGTTCCCCTCCTGGACAGATGCAGACCATCATGCCAGTCTAGGCCTGTATCCTCCAGGCTGACCTCCAGTCTCCAGTGAAGCCAAAACCCTGAGCTCTGCACAAGATTTTCAACCATTGATTAAATCCCGTGGTGCAGAGCACCCTAGTCCCACCCATGCCATAGACAGGCAGCACCTCTGAGAAGGTTACGTGCATGCTACTTGTCCAAGGCCCGCCCCAACTCCACCTCCTCCTGTACTGCTCTGATCCCATTCTCAGCCTGGTTATTTGTCCCTAGGTGGACAATGACATCCAGCTCCTCCCACATGTAGCAGTTCCCACAATCCTGAGGATTTTCTCCCTGTCCCTCCAAGCCATGGTGCTAGGCAGGCACCTTACCTCCCTCTCCCTCCCTCCCTCCCAGTTCTAACCCCTAACAATTGAAACCCCCACCAGGAGTTGTTTCCTTCCCTTTGGGGTTCTGTGCCACCCTCCTGTGGGCCTCCTTTGTGGAGGTTCCCAGCATCCTCCTTGGTCTCCACTGTGGGTGCCTTCATAGAGGAACCATGTTCTGCCAGAATGGCATACAAATTGAGGAGAGGTATAACTGGAGGGATGCATCTCTGTTCTCCACGCTCACCCTCCCTGAACTCACCATGGTCCAACCACTCCTCTTTCTTGGCAACCTCTGAGGTAGAGGCATTGGCCCAGGTGGTCCCTGGGTGGGAGAGGAGATCCCCTGAAGCCTGGTCAACTCAGCCTGGAGACAAGCAACCTCCTCCCTCAGCCCAGAAAGGTGCCTTCAAATGGGACAACACTGCATCTTCCAGAACATCTCCCAGAAGACTGCTGCTCCACAGCCACTGCACTGCACCACTCCCATTATGTCTTATTTGTGGCCACTCGACTGTTGTTTTGTATGCTTAATCTTTCCTCTCTGTTTACTTTTTTATTTTGTTTTTCTCCCTACTTTCCTACTAGCCCCATGACTTTACAGTTCCTGCAATTCCTGTTTTGGGACAGGAAGTTCCAGTATTCCTCAGTAGTCTCCTTCTTACTTGCTCAGAGACAGACCTCCAGCAGCTAGGGGGTGAAGGAGAGCTATTCTTTCCTTCTAGGATGGTGCGTCTTTTGTGCCTCTGTGATCACTCCTTCCTTTTCCCAAACAGGAAGTTCCTGTTGTCAGTCAAATCCAGTGCCTATAAAAGTGGAACTAGCTAAGGTTGTGTGGGTGGATGGGAGGGAAGGAGGGCTATATAGTCCCAGTAGAGGAGTTCTAGCAGCTGCCTCCTTCCTCTTGCTGCTCTTTGTCAAAAGCTAACTAGGGACGTTTTTAAATACAGACACCTGGCTTTCTGTTGCATAAGCCACACACCCTAATTTACAGCTCTTCTCTTCACCTAGCTAACAGCACAGATAACAGTTCCCTTCCCCAACTCAGACAAGCACACCAACTCTTGTTTTTTGTTTTGTTTTTACCCTAATTGAAGGCCCCAGTAATAGAGTTCTAGTTGTTTAGTCCCAGTAGGCGAGGTCTAGCAGCTGCCTCCTTTTTCTTGCTGCTCACTGCCAAAAGCTAACTAGATGTCCTAAAGAATCAGAAGCACCTTCCATCTGTGCTTCCTCCACTCATAGGATGCAGTAGTAGTTGCTGCCCTCACCCATATTTTCTCCAGTTCTTTTCTGTAAGATGGATTGTGACTATAGCTTCCCACTTATTTAGAATAACTTCCCTCTTGCTGAGGTGTGGTGGAGACAAGACCTATATAACAGACATATCACATGTCCCAGCCTTGGGGTATTCCTTGTTATCTTGTAAACTACTGTAGGGAGTCCAGGGATGTGCTTATCATCAGTATTCATGGTTCTGTCCCTAGATAATTATGCAGCTGGTGATAACAACAGAACACACACTGAGACAACCACAACTCACCTACTAAATGGAGGAAGGAAAGAAAGGAAGTGGATGGGAGGTGAGGGAAATTGTTTAACCAGAAAAGGCACACTAAGTGGAAGCTTACTTCCAGGTGTGACCTCGGAGTACAAGGAAGTTAAGTGAATTGCTCAGGGTTGCAGAGTATGCAAGGGTGCTGTAAGTCTCACGTTTGAAGCTCAGTGTCCTAAACCATAGCAGTATACTGCCTCCACCTGCCCTTGGGAGAGGAACTCTCCAAGAAAACTGAGGCCACTCCTGGCTCAGCAGATAAATGTATGGTCCCCAATACCTGGGATGAAGTCTCTGCAGGTCCATTGTGGGACTGCTTCTTAGATACCGTTATTCCCTTTATGAGTTTAACAGCTTGGAGAATGCCTTCACAGTGTGTTTTGCCCATGGGTTGTGAATTTGGCTAATAGTGTTATGGTCCACTGGGCCAAAGGTAGGCCCTACACTACCCTCCCCATCTGCCAATTCCATAGAAACCCAGAATGGTGAGGCGGCCCAGTAGTGCTGAGGGTTGAGGTGCTGGATGCCACACCTCACGCTATGCTGGCAACCCGGGTTTGGGAACAACCTTGGGTCATTGGGGTGCCAGCATGGGGGTGGTAGGATTAGATACAGCATGCTGTTAGGTTGCTGTCATCTCCTGGGGGTGGTGGGAGTGGGTTGTCAACCCTCCGCTGTTCCATTCCCCACCAGGTGTAGGTCTGGTGGGTTAGCGTGGAGTGGGCAGTGCGGCAGTATGGGTGGATGAAGGGGCTGAGCCTGGCTTCCGGTGTGTGTGCTTGCCTCCCATGTGGCATGTGCGGCCATGTGCTGGGGCTCCATGAGGAATGGGAAGAAACCCAAGAAAACCCAGAAAAGTTTAAAAAAAGAAAGAAATCCAGAATGGCATATCCACTGTCTGGAGGTGGGCTAAGATATACTAGATTTGGCAAGTTAAACAATAATTTTAAAAGTTGGGAACTCCTAAGCCCCTTTTTGCTCTGTCAAGTTGCAGGAGTTCCCAGCACAGGCAGGGCCTTTGCCACCCTACACAAACTTTGAGACCAGATATTACTGCTAGGATAGGTGACACTCATCGTCTCATTCCTAGTCAGACACTGAAAAGAGAAGACACTTGCTCAACTGCAGGATGGTTTTCTTCTTTATAGATCTAGACAGGTGAAACTGGGGTTTTGAGGGTCTGAGGAGAGATATTTACTGGCAAAGACTGGGAAAGGAAGAGAGTTTCTTCCACCATATAATGGGGATGAGGAGGGGGAAGTTAGTGGCATTTTCTTTGTGGGAGAGGGAAGGTAATAAATTCAAATGTGGTTCCATTTAAAACTTACAAGGTATGAGGAAGAGGAAGTGTGGGCTAGTGGGGGTACAGGTGGAGGGATATATTAAAAAGCAGATGGTGTGCTAGGAATGGATAGGTGTCAATAACCCAAAGAGTGAGGGGTGCTTTTTTTTGAAGAGTTTTAATTAAAGAAAACACTAGCAAGAGGTTGTGCAGGTGGGGGAACTTTGCAAAGTTCCCAGCTTTGCTAACTTCACCAACAAATTTAAAATTCTCAACGTCTCTAGTCCTGATAGCCAAAGTGGAAACATTTGCAACCCTACAAATTGCTAGGCTTCTCTAAGGAGAATCATTCCCTTTTCAGTGGGTTTCCCCTTTTCCATGAACAAACAGTAACTACTGTACAGCTCCTGTTGACATTGGTTGACTTAAACCTATCTGTGCATATGCAAATGTATGTTCACAATTGTTGACACATACATATATGATGCTGTTTCTGATTTCTTTGCTGAATACAATATGGTTTTAAAAAGAAATTTTATACAAAACCAAAGAAAAATAATGCATATCAATTTAGAAATTTACAATAAGAAAAATTTGTACTGAAAATACTTTAAATGAGACAATAACAATGAATCTAGACTACTATAGAAATGCAAAAGATTAATAACCACTTAATTATCATTCAAACTAAAGGAACAACTATTTTATAGTGTTTCAGAATAAAAAGAAATGTGAAACTCTTACTGCCTTTATCTTCTGTGCTGTCAATATTGCTCTTACATCCAATTTTTCATGTTTCATAATCAATAATATCTGCAGACTAGAGGTACAACTATGGGGACCACTATGGCCCCCTCTGACATCAACATTTTCTTGGGATGGTGGTGGGAAGGGATAATTCTGGATCCCAAGCTAACCCCTATTTTGAAAAATTGTATATTGAGTCACTTCATTGATGATGTCCTGATAATGTGGAGGATATCCCATAAATCTCTGAAGATTTTGTGGGCTTTGTTAACAACAATTATTTAAATCTAAGCTTCACCTATTCTTGTAATAAGGCTGATATTGTATTCTTGGACCTCTGCCTCATGGCCAGGGTGAAGCAAATAATAAAATGACAACATACAGAAAACCAATGGATGGCAATACACCATTTAAGGTGGATAGTGTACATCCTTTAAACTTAAAAGAGCATTCTGGATCTTCCAGTTCGAGTGGCAACCAGCACAACCACTTAGTAAAAAGCTCTTACTCCCTGTGATTGAAATCCAGTGGCATCTGGACGGAACAAGTGCAATCCAATGACCTAAGCAGAAAAAAGGGCTGTGTGATAGCATGGAAATGGGGCTCCCAAAACAGCAACTTCCTGAGCTGGCATAGAAAAGGGTTACTAGAGGTAGGCCAAATGCTAGAAGGTGCCTTCTTCAAGTAACTGGTCATGGAACCAACTCGGCAGAAGGCAATACTGGACCTTGTGTTCACAAACAGGGACAGTGTGATGGGGGTAACAGTGGGGAGCACTGGAGAACAGTGACCACCAGTCATTGTGGTTTGAAATCACAGAAGAGAGCAGAACCAAACCACACAAAACACATATCCTGGATTTTAGGGGAAGACTTTGGGAAAATGGGGAGATACTTGAAAGAGGCATTAAGGGAATGGGACAGGAATCAGGGGTTGAGGAACAGTAGGTAGTATTTAAAATGGGATTACAAGAACAACAGAATTATGCATTAAGCAGGTTAGCAAGAGGAAAGGAAGAGAGACCATTATGGTTTCCAAAGAGGTAGCAAAGAAAGTGAAAGCCAAAAGATTGCATTCAGGCACAAATGACAGGCAGAAGGGATAGGAGAAGTACCAGGAGAAGCAAAGGGAGGCAGGGAGGTCAGTAAGGGAAGCCAAAGCTCAGACAGAAGAACACATTGCAAAATCAGTGGGTAGAGGGGACAAACCTTTACAGGTACATAAGTGAAAAAGAAAGACAAAAGGAGGGAGTGAGACTGAAGGGGAGGATGGGGCCGTGTGGAGGATGACAACAGTAAAGCTGACATATTGAACAGGTATTTCTGTTCAGTCTTTACTGAGGAAGAGGAGGGTAATGGGTCTGAAGGGAGTACAAGGGGAGAATGGTGCAGAATGGACACAAGTCCCTTTACACAAGAAAGGGTCCTGAAGGAACTGGAAGTAATAAGAGTTGATAAAGCAATGGGGCGATGGGTGCACCCCAGGGTCCTTAAAGAACTAAGAGAGGTGGTGGCTGAACCTCTGGCTATCCTGTTTAGCGATCACTGGAAACATGGGAGGTACCCAAAGACTGGAGGACAGCAGATGTAGTCCCTTATACAAAAGTGGGAACAAAGAGGAAGCAGAGAACTACAGACCAGTCAGCCTCACCGGTAGTGGGGAAGATCATGGAAGCACTACTGAAGGAGAGATTGGTGGAACATCTGGTTGTCAATGGACTACAGGACCCAAGGCAGCATGGTTTCACCAGGGAGGTCATGTCAGACCAACCTCGTTTAATTTTTGACTGGGTGACTAGGGAGGAGGATCAGGGAGGGCAGTGGACATGGCCTATCTGGACTAGCAAGGCCTTTGACACTGTGCCATAGAAGACTAATTACACAAACTGGGGAATATGGGTGTGGGCAGGACAGTAGTGCGGTGGGTAGGTAACTGGCTGGGTGGCAGGACACAGAGGGTGGTGGTAAATGGCTGTCACTCCACGGAGGGAAGAGTGACCAGTGGGGTAACACAGGGATCAGTGCTGGGACCGGTCCTATTCAACATCTTCATCAGTGACATTGTGCAGGACCTAGAAGGCAGAATTTCACTGTTGCTGATGACACAAAGCTCTGTAACAGAGTAGACACACAGAGGGTGTAGATAGAATGAGAAGGGACCTGCAGAAACTTGAAGAATGGTCAGGGTTTGGCAGTTGAAATTCAATGCAAAGAAGTGCAAGATAATGCATATGGGGCACAAAAACCCTGGCACAATATATTAGTTGGGGTGAGGATATAGCATGCACCAAGCTGGAAAGGGATCTTGGGGTTATCATCTCTGATGACCTCAAGGTGAGGAAACAGTGTGACAAGGCAGCAGGTAAAGCAAATAGGATGCTGGGATGTATAGGCAGGGCATCACCAGCAGGAAAGGGAGGTAATAATTCCACTATACAAGACACTAGTGAGGCCCCACCTGGAGTACAGTGTACAGTTCTGGAGACCATACCTACATAAGGACATAGACAGGGTAGAGAAGGTTCAGAGGAGGGCAACAAAGATGGTGCATGGATTGCATCACAAGTCCTATGAAGACAGGTTGAAGGAACTGAACATGTACTCCCTGGAGGAGAGGAGGAGAGAGGGATATGATAGAGACATACCAGTATCTTACAGGGAGGAACAGGGTGCAGGAATACACTATTTTTAAGCGAAAAAGATGTTCCAGGACTAGAGGGCATGGGATGAAGTTGGAGGAGGATGATTCAGAGGAAACATGAGGGAAGAATTTCTTCACAGAACGGGTGGTGGACAAGTGGAACACCCTGCCAGAGGAAGTGGTGGGGGCTGAAACAATCACAGGATTTAAGAATGCGTGGGATAGACATAAAGGAATTCTAGAGGTCAGGGGTAAGGGGCAACAGACTTCTAGGAAAACATAAACTGAACTTACAAGCTCAAATGGGCAGACTGGGTGGACCATAGGCCCTTATCTGCCAACACTGTCTTATGTATCTATGTATCTATGTATCTATGTGCTGGTGTTAAACTGTCCAACAATTGTGCACCAAATATGACCTTGTAAGGCAGGCTCAATTTAGATACTTTCATCTAAGACATTATATAAACACAGAACCACGTCTGCCAGCTCTGCAGCTGGAAGAGAACCCAGTTAGACAGACCTTCCATGATCTAATATGACAGGGGACCCCTAATTACTAATTTGTGTATTGTACTTGACCTTTAAGGGCTAGAACGTGACCATATAGAACACATCAAAGAGAAATGGAGGGTGGAGATGGGAGGTACTCTCAGGACTGGAGTGGCATATCATTTGGGCTCCACCCTCCATTTCTCTTTGATGTGTTCGATATGGTCCCTCTAGTGGCAAACTTATGGAAACACTACTTAAGGAATGTCTGTGAAACACTTAACAGAAACTGGGCAGCTGGACACAAACAACACAGATTCACAGCAGGACAATCATGTCAGACAAACATGATTGAATTCTTTGACTGGGTCACAAGAATAGTAGACCAGGGAGGGCGGTGGATGTAGTATATTTTGATTTCAGTAAAGCTTTTAACTCAGTCCCCACAGAAGACTGACTAACAAACTGGAACACATAGGCATAGAGCAAAAAATGGTTAGGTGGGTTTACACCTGGCTTCAAGGAAGGACCCAGAGAGTCATAGTCAATGGAACTATGTCTAGGGAAGGAAAGGTAACCAGTGGGGTACCACAGGGATTGGTCCTAGGACCAGTCCTCTTTCAACGTGTTCATCAGCAACATAGCTGAGGGCCTACAGAAGAAGGTTTGCCTTTTAGCAGACAACACAAAGATCTGCAACAGGGTGGACACATTAGAGGGGCAGCAACAATGGAAGAGGATCTAAGACACTTGGAGGCATAGTTTAGGAACTGGCAGTTGAATTCAATTCCAAAAGTGCAAAGTCATGCACATAAGAAAGAGAAACCTGAACAAATCATAGACACTGAACGGAGAACAATTGACAGTAACAAAACTTGAATGGGACCTCGGAGTACTGATTTCTGATAACTTAAAAGTAGGAAGGCAATGTGAAAGGCTGCACAAAAGCCAGTGGCATCCTCGGATTGTATAGGCAGGGCATTTCAACTAGAAAACAAGAGGTGGTAATGCCACTCTAGGACTATTGGTAAGGCCACATCTCGGGTACTGTGTACAGTTCTGGAGGCTGCACCTCAGAAAGGACATTGATCACCTGGAGGCAGTGCAGCGGAGGGCCAAGAAAATGAGGCACGCTTACACCACGAACAATACGAAGCTAGACTGAGGCACCTGCAACTATACTCCCTTGAACAGAAAAGAAATGGGGATATGATAGAAACCTTTAAATACATGAAAGGGATAAATCAGGTAAAATGGGAATAGCCTATTCCAGAAAACAAATCATCACAAACATGAGGACACAACATGCCTCATGGAGGTAGATTCAAATCCAACCATAGAAGGTCCTTCTTCACAGAGCAACTAGTGGGACCTTGGAGTAGTCTTCCACAGCAGTAGTAGAATCTAAGACTGTCACAGCATTCGAGTTAGCGTGGGACAAGTACTGTGGTAATCTAGGAAAATTATAGGTGGAGTTAGTCAAAATGGGAAGACTAGATGGATCTCACAGTCCCCTTCTGCCATCACATTCTTATGTTCTTAATACACAAAGCCACAGCCTCCCTGAACTGGCACAAATTCTGCCAGCAGGTTATTGTGTGGTACATTAAAACACCTGTGATCTTGGAGCTCTATGGAAAGTACAAGTCAGACAGGTGCTGGAGAGGTTGTGAGGAACAAGGGACCACACACACATCTTTTGGGGGCTGCCCACTGAGAAAGAATTATTGTCAGGATGTAGGACACATTATAGGTCAAATCTGTGAAATTGCCACCCCAACACTTTCAAAATCTAGTACTGGTTAAAACCAAAGGAAGTGAAAGGAAAGAACAAAAAAATACATGTATAACACCCTAGTCACCGTGGCCATTAAAACTATCACCCAGAGATGGCTAACATCCACTCCACCAGACACTGAATGTTGACTTCAAAACTGCAATATCATCCAGGACATGGAAAGGGTCACCTCCTGGCTACGACACAGCCAGGAGAAGCATAACAAACAGTGGTATCCATTCACTGGATGTTTGCAAACAAGAAAAGAGATGACATCCTGGAAGCCTTGGCAATCTAACTTCTGGGCACTATCGATGTAGGTTATATGAAACACCTGGGTCAAAATGGCCCCCTAATTCTCCACAATATGGTTCAGAAGCTTCTACCCATCCACCCCCCAAAAGAGATTCCTAAAGTTATGTATTGATAGGAATGCCTTCACCCCAGCACTTGGGTAGGATAAATCTGAAATAAACTACTTCACCGAATGAACTGTAGGTGAGAATTGCATACTAAATGAATTGACACTTTGTACTGTACCCTAGTTTTGTTTATTCTTATTTATTTTGTGTAAGTTGCTGTATATTTTTGTACTGTGGTTGAATTGTTATTGTTGTGGTTATTATTTGTATCAGAAAAAACCTTTAAAAAAGTGATTACAAAAAGAGGCATTATGTTTGGCCAATTTATACCACTGTTTTTCAATGGAATTATCTGTACAACAAGCTGAGGACCTCAAAACATGTTTTTAATAAGAGGATATGAGGCTGGTCACCTAGAGGATAACTGCAATAGAGCATAACTAAAAGACAGGAATTACTAATTTATCCCTAAAAGAAGAGACAGTGACCTGGATATCCAAAGAGGTTGCACCCAGCACAACAGAGTTACACTGGCGCAACCCGCATTGCACCAGTGGAGGATATTGAAAGGGCTGCCAGGTGCAGTGCAAATCCCGATATGCCGGGCACAATGTAATTGTATGCGGTGCAGATGCAGGGGCATGCCCATGCATATGTGGCACATCCCGATATTCAGCCGGGATGTGCAGCAAATATGCTGGCACAACCCTGGTAGTGTGCACGCATAGGGAACTCAAAGTTGAGCCCGGAAAAGATGGAACAAATCCCGGCCATCCACAGTAGGCTGCTGTAGTGCATGGCACAACACAGCAACACATGGATGTCAGGTGGCCATCCACTTCACCAGAACACCGTCGGCAAGCACCCGCAAACCCCTAATGGTCTAGTGGTCCCCAACCCGATCCCAGAAATGAAAAGACGGCGTCCCTGGTGATCTAGTGGACCCCGCCCATTGCCACAATCGCGGTACAGCTCCGTCAAAGAAATCCATGATGATCCAGTGGCACCCCCCACCCTCACCAGACCCCTTCCCACCCGCTCCTCCCCTGTCATTGGCTGGTGGCTGTAACCCACCTGAATACTGCCTGGCCACCCGCCAAATGACAGGTACAATATAGGCTGTAAGCCCATTGGTCTATTTGGACCAATGGGCTTGCAGAGACATACTAGTACTGAATAATCCCAAATATGTGAATGAAGTCATTCACATATTTGGGACTATCCAATACAGTATGCCCTGCAACCCATTAGTCCCCACTGAGACCAATCATTTCCAGCCATCTATTACCTGTCAGTGACCAGGCGGCGAACGTATCTTGAGAGGGTTGCAGCCGCAAGCATGATGTGAGAGCCCGGAGTGAGCAGGTCAGTGAGTGGGAGGAGTGAGGCTGCCACTGGATCACCATGGAGTTCTATGATGAACTGTGCCACGATATGGCAGGGCAGGGGTTCATGAACCACCAGGGGCGATCTTCCCACTATCGGAGCAAACAAGATTCCACTAGACTCCTGAGATGGTCTTTTATACATATCTCGGGGAATTGGGTGGGGGATAACTAGACCAGCAGGGATGGTCTTTTAAACATATCTCGGGGAATTGGTGGGGGGCCACTAGACTAGCAGGGATTTCTATGTGTTACATATCAGCGTGAGGCTATGGGGCTGGGGATGCCCTGGGATTCCCCACTGCATACATCATGTTGTGTAGGGCGCCAGGCGTGAGTCGCTGGCTGCCTGCACAAGGCATGCAAATGGGACATAATGACATGCAACTGCCCCATTTGCACCTTGCATATATTATGGCCTCATTTGCATGTCCCCTGCTGAATATCACAGGTGATACACCTAGCGCAACTGCACTTGTGCTGGCGCATCCACATGCTCTAACTGTGGCTTGCGCGGTGCAGAGGCCATTGCACCCTGTGCAGTATGTGTGCTGACCTTGCCATATTCAATGGTGCTGCGCCATGGTGCATCACCATTGAATATCACCAGCCTGGCCCTGGCCCCGTGCATCCCAGTTGTGCTGCGCCAGGTTTGTGCCACTGCCTGGCACAGTCTGAATATCCTGGCCAGTGTCTTTACCAATGTCACTTTTGTCAATGAATTTAACTGTATCCCATCCCTTAGAAGCCAAATTGTGAGCAAACATTGGCTCATTTTTAGCAGTAACCCCCAGCTTGCACCCAATATTGGACATCCCTGTCAGAGAGGAAACAACATTAAAGATCCTTTGATCATCAGCCCAGTGGAGGAGCAGTTGTACTTCTCCCTCCACACTGATGACCCGGCTTGGGAATGGATGCAGGTCACTCGGTGGGCTGGCAGGGTGAAGCAGGATCAAGAGCCGGTGGTGGCTCTCCTTCCTGGGGGAGGGACACAATTTTCCACTGCAGGGACTGCCACCTGCCAGAGGCTGGGTGGCAGTGCAGTGGGAGTGAACAAGGGACAGGGCTGGGTGTGACATGTTGGAGCACATGTCCTGATGCTCCAGTCCAGAGGAGAAATCCTGGAGAAAATGGGTGCTGGGCTGCTCCTAGCTGGCACCCCCTACAGGCTCTCTTGGGACTGACACGGCAGGTCATCAAGCAAATGGGTTCTGTGCAAGTGGTAGATAACCAGTAAGTCTGTGAGAAGGTTGGTGACTAGGCTGGGGGGTGCGATCAGCAGACACGGGAGGGGAGTGAAACAGAAGATTAAAAAAAAGACCCTTTGGTCAGCAGCCATTATGTGCTACCTTCACCAGATACACAGTTTTCTTATTACCTTAACCAATGGGAACCACTGCAGCAGAAATTGCAACCCTGCAAATTTTTATATAGGGGAAAGAATTAATTTACCCAAATGGGCACCTGTGTGTTGAAATTAGAAATGTATTAATTGTCAGGCTGCATTTGTAGTCTGTGTTATCATTGCTCCTGTCCCTTAACCTATTTCTCAGACAAAATAAAACCCTCACCCTCACTACCCTATCTCCCCCAGGAACCCCTCCTCAACCTGGAGTCCTTCTAGCCGTCAAACACTCCCTCCCTCTTAACAGGGAGTGAGTTCTTCTCAGGGACTTCAACATAAAATGGGTCTCCAGCAAAGCCAACACTGCCAAATCCTGCATCACCAGCCTCAGCCTTCACCAGCTTATCTCATACCCACGAGGTCAAAGTATAAGATGGGGACTCAATACTAATCAACTGGGTCATCGTCTCCAACCCCTCCACTCACCGACTCCAGGTATTGCCAGACTGCATCAGTGATCACTATGCCACCTACTGTCTATGGTCAGCCCAGTGCCCCAACCCCCTCCCCCACACACACACCAAGTTCATCTTCTCTAGAAGCTGGACAAATAACTCCATCGAAAATATAACACACAATCTCAGCTTAGTCAACTGGTCATTCACGGCTGTGCCAGGTAACCTCGACTCTATCCTTGACAGATTCTCTACCATCCTCAGCAGTGTATGTGACAAATAGCCCCTCTCAAAAAAATGAGGGTTAGGGGATGTGTTAATGAATGGGTATCACCCAACATCATTAAACTGATGAGGACCAGAGACAAGGCCTGGGCCGTTACACCAACACAGAGACCTGACCAGCTCTCCCTCTGCAAAGCACTCAGAAACAAGTGCAAATCAGTCATCAGAAAAGCCAAAATTGACTTTTCCATAATAAACAACTTGAAACATCAATCCCCATCAACTTTGGGTTACACTCAACTCACTACTCAGAAACACAAGAATACAGAACCAATCACTCTGATCCAAGGTGGCAAAGCAGACTAATGACCCCTCAGTAGCAAACATTTTCAAATCATTCTTTGGTGACCTCAATAAATATAAACCTCCCCTTCACTCCCCTCCCTCATCTACTCCTACCCCCCTGCCCAGTACTACATCCAGAGCCAGCCCCAGGTTCTATTTTAGGGTCCTAAAACCCTCAGACACCATAAAGCTCATCGAGTATCAACCTAAACCCAGCAAGGGCAGATGGAATCAACTTTAAAATCCTTAAACTTGCCATTTATTCAGTAGTGACCCCCATCACCAACATACTAAACTACTCACTCTGCTCTGGCTATTTCTCTGGCACCTGGAAAACCACCACCCGTCAAACTATTATTTCAAGCCAGGGTCAAGGAATGAAGTAGGGAATTATCGATCTGTCTCCCTCCTTGCTCTCCTCTCCAAAATTATTTAAAAGTTGATCATACCCAGCTCACCACTTTCCTCGACCACAATAACTTGCTCTCTGTTGCCCAGCATGTTTCAGATGAGAACATAGCACTGAAACTGCCCTGGTCAGGTTCACCAGTGATATCCTCAAGGCAGCGATAAGGGCCAGTACACAGGCTCTGTCTTCGTGGACCTGACCATGCGTTGACCTAGTCGACCATGGCCTTCTCCTGGACACCCTCAAGGGCTTGCACATATCTGAAAACACTGTTAGATGGGTCAGAAGCTACCTGTCTGGCAGATGTCGGAAAACTAATATCAATGGTCATTTTCTGCTGAATGTCCAATTAAATATGGGTAGCACAGGGCTCATCCTTAGCCCGCTCCTGTTCTCGCTCTTCATCGATAACATCCCTTCCATCTGCCAAACCACCCAACTAGTCCTTTATGCTAACGGTGCAGCCCTCGACTGCAGTGACACTAACTTGGACACAATGTTCAGTAATCTGCAGGCTAACTTCAGCAAGCTACACACTTGGTTCTCTGCCAAAGGCACAGTTCTCAACTCCAAGAAGACCAAGTTTATGATCTTCTCTGACCCAAGAAAAGCCCCAGTCATGGGCTGATCCCTCTCAGACAATCTTGGTAACATCCTAGAAAAGTCTATGAATTCAATTACCTTGGACTGTACTTAGACCCTCACCTGACCTACAATATCCATATTACCAACCTCATCATGAAAATCCATATGAGGCTAGGTCTCTTATACCGAATCAGGAAGTTCCTTATCCCCATCTCAGACTATGCCTTGCTAGCAACCTTCTCCTGCCCTCCTTGATTATGGCTCCATTGTCTACCCCCCACTAACACATCCCACCTTGTCTCCAAACTCAGGACTACATAAAATAATATGGCACGCTTCGTGACTGGCCTCCCCTAGATGACCCATCACTGTATCCTCTATGCCTCCCTCAGCTGGCTCACTCTTGAAGCAGGTTCCAATTTAAAATGCTCTCTTTCCTACACAAAGTTCACTGTAACACGTTGCCTATCAGCATTAACTCTCTTTTCCCCTCATCGGTTCCCAAAGCGCAGTTCAAGAGGGCTGCCTGTCATATCTTTGACACCTTTTTACTATACCATACATGCACAGAACTCCATCACAACAAGGGCCCTATGTTTTACAATAAACTGCCCCTGAACTACAGGCCTGTAGCTCAATTGGCTCTTTCACCTCCTCCCTCAGGACCACCTCCAGTCCACCACTTGTGCCTGCCCTGGTAGGCAACCGCCCTGAATGTCCGCCAACCCCTTGAGTTACATTAGAGTTTATATGTATCTGTATATAGGCTCTATTGTTGTGTGTTCTGTATTTTTTAATCTAGATGATCCTGTCATATAAACTGTTGCTTATTGTAAATATCGTAAAATATTGCAAATATAGTTTTTACCTTTTCTCTGTTATTATCAAATTTATGTACCACTGGACATTTGTGAAAGCAGGCATTTTGCTCACGTACTTTCCAGTATAAAAACAAAATCGAAATTGAAATATTGTGTCTTCAAGGCTATACTGCCAGCCCCATAAATGTGGTACTGAGTTACCTATGTTCATGCATAATAGGTTTCTTGTGATTGGTTGTCATTGAGCTGCTATTACATCAATAACATTTTTATTAACAGCTACTTTTTACTTCATGCATTATAAATTTATTTTACTCTGAAGTGCTGATTTTGCATAAATTGTGACTTTGTTCAACAAAGCCCTCCCCCATGAAGCATCATCATTTGAGACATGAAATGCTAGGGTTTACCTATGCTTCATTCTCTGTGTATATACAAAAACTAATTAAAACACTTTAAAAGTTTTAATTTTAGCTTGGTAATTCCTTTGAGTGCTTCATTTGTGTGGCTATTCAAGAGATGGGACTTCTGCCCCTTTAAATTTCTTCTTTCATAAGGAACCCCACCATGAATTGACCCTGTGTGAGGTGCTCAGCAGAAAAGGTATTTGCAGGGTTTCAACCGGATGTGACAGCAGAACAGTGGAATAATATGGACTATTTGCACTAGCTCTCTGTGTTATATACAATAAGTGGTGTCTTTTGTCATTTATTTATTTATTAGCTTTTGGTGACCAGGTAAGTACATTAGGCAATAACCCTGCCTATTTCAGGTATGACCCAGGAAGTACAAAGTACAGCCAGTAGCAAACAGACAACAGAAACCAGTACAATAACATAATTTACAGCAACAGGCAGTTATCCACGCTGGGATATTTGAGAAAAATATACATGCAACTTGAATAGCATCCACACAGGGATGAGAAAATCTAGATCTTGGCAAGCCCTGAGGAGAGCCTAGAGAAACTGAGAGACAGGTGTCCAAGCTAAAAAGAGCAACAGAGGAAGGCAGCGGCAGATTAGTTACATTATCTGAAGTGATTACATTCTGCTATGACTCAGAGTTGTTACAGTCTTTATTTCTGTACATCCACTGTTATCTCTCGTCAGCTTGTCTGCCCTATTTTACCTAGTTACAACTATCTTTCCATAGTGAGTTTACCTGCTATGCACTGGTACAGCTGCTTGTATTTCTCTGCTAAATTTGCTTTTCAAATTGCTGTTTAAATGACACTACAGTGATGCTGAAAAAGTTTTATGAACTGTTTATGGCCTGTATCCCACCCACCCACCCACTCACCCAGCCCTGCTCCCTTGTTCTATAATCAGCATATAGTCTCCTCCTGGCTGTGCCTGACTCCATCCCCTCTAGTACCCCTACTTATTACCTCTTTAGCCACTTTCACTTCTTTATCTAGTACCCAGATTTTCTCTTCCCTACTCATGCTGAATACTGACATTATTATCAAATCCTGTCTCTCCCAAGACCAGAGATGGGAGCGTCTCCTTTCCTATAGATGTGGTACCCAGACAGGACCATGGCATGAGGTGGGGTAGTATGTCTATGTGTTAATCTCAGCCTTCAGGTCAAGGCAGTGCATAGCTCTTCTCGCCTCTCCTCACTCGAGGCTAATCTTGGGAGAACTCAACTTCTTCTGCTCTCCAAATTTTCATCGGATGGTGTGTGGCTGCTAGTTCAAAGAAAGTACACTGTCCTAGGAATACTTTTCTGCTGCTCCATTGCTTCCTCCAGTGAACTCCTAGTTCTAGGTGACTTCATCGCCAACAGGACTTACCCCTTCACCAAAATGCTTATTTAGCAGATTACAGCCAATACAAATTGAACTTGAGTGCCTCAGCAGACCTCAGTCTCACCTCGATACTGATCAACTTTTGTCGACTACCACTATAGGTCATCCACCTTTTGCAACACATCCAAGAGCTTAACCTGTCCATGTCTAACTACTTCATTATTGAACAGGTTCTCACCTTCCACTCTCAAAACAACAAAACAGGTGCCAACACTCCAGAGTCAGGTTTAAAGTCATAAACTCCAGTGAAGAACTCTGACAAAGCCACTACGTGCTGGCCAGGAGCAGTCTAGTTAAAACGGACCCGTCCTGTGTCTTGCATTGGGGAATTTTCCTTGAATAAAATCACCATTCTGAGCACTTAAATCAAGTGGAGCTCCTTCATTGGAGTTTGAATTTTAAACTCTTAGCTCTGGAGTGCTGGCACCTGTTTTGTTGTTTTGATTCACGCGGCGGGGAGCCCTGTACCAACACCCTGCCTGGCTGTAGAGCACAGCACATACCTGAATTTGCACATCTCACTTTCCATTCTCACTGTATTCTGGAAGATGATGTCCTCCCAGGTGTACTCAGTGACCAGTTAATTGTCTACTGTGTGCAAAGCCACTGCTCCAAAGCCCCACTAAGGTCATCCTACTTCAGTCATTCAGGTTCCTTAATCTGTCTTTCTTGATGATTGACCTCAACAACATACACTGGTCCTCCATTTCTGCAGCCTCAGATGTTGACAATGCACTTCAGTGCTTCAGTACAAATTCATAGTAGCCAGAGATCAACATGCCCCTTATCTGGGTTTAGGGTAAATGGCCCCACCTTTCCTGAGTCTCAGCTGAGCTAACTGCTAGTGTAACCCTAGGAGGTGCTATCCCTAAGGTTATTACCCTTGCCTGTATTTCTGTGTACAGATTGAAGGGCCTGGATTCAGTATTTAGGTGCCTTCACCCAGAGTAACAGTATTAGGGGTGTCTGTCTAACCTGTTATAGCCCTCTGGAAGCTACAACCACCCACCAACCCTCTAGCAGCTTTGGATCTTTAGCAGCAGTAGCTAACACAGTCAGTAAATAGCAGTAATAATATGCACACCCCTTCACACTTACCACGGCGCGGCGTGGCGTGACTCGAGCAGGCAGAATGTTGAAGCTTGACTAGTAGGCCCTCTGGCAGCTTCCCTCTTCTGGGGCATCCAGCATCAGGATCTTATTCTTGACGACTTTCCGTATTACGTATTTGCCACTAACGGTACACTGGGCGTGGGTGGCAATACAAGTAGTGCTGCATCCTTCTTCCATACAACTCCCACTGGCTCATCCTTGTAGACCTCTTTGGCTTGCTTCTGTAGGTCATACGCTCTATGCACCACGGCAGGGATGTGTAAGGCCAGCCAGTTTTCTTGACTAGTGTCTCCTGGCACAGCTGGGCTAGTCAGCTGAACATGTGGGCATTAATGCCGATTAACAAAGGGATATCATCGTAAAGTCCAGTCAGTGGGCATACCAAGCCAAGGTCTCTACTGATTCATCCACGCCAGCCATAGTGGTAGGAAATGATAGCCACAGTCGCACATAACCCAGGTGCGGGTAGGATTTGTTGCTTAAACCCATATATGAAGTCCTTTAAGGGGCTGCAGTGGGACATCAGACAAGTGCTGATTATGCCAATCTTTAAACACAATAGTAACCTGAGATCGCTGTCCAACACGGCCTGGGTTAAAATGCCATTGATGTTTACTGCAGTCTCCATTGAAGAGCCCACTATTTCTGACCAGTCCAGAGGTGCAGACTTAGCAGGTTTATCCACAGTGGTCTTAGAGGAAAAAGATTTTCGTGATGGCCCCAGCTGCGGTTTTATGTTGCTTTGGTGAACCTGGTTGAGCAAACTAGCTGTGACCTGTCGGAGGTTTTCTGGAGCCTCACAGTTCGTTTGGTGTGCCCATCCTCTCACACCAATAACAAAACATTTTAGTTCTAAGTTCACCAGGACTGGGTGAGTCTTTGTGGGACCTGTAGTGGTCGGGAGCAGGAGGCCTACTCTCATCCTTCAGCTTGGGTTTAGGCTCAGCTCCTCCATAGCTCTTCCAGGGGTGAGACGGTCGTGCAGCATAAATGAATCTCACCATAGTGCACAACTCCTCATTTCTTCTACTATGTTATTGTCAGATAGGGACTCAGCAGTATGGGCATTGACTCCCATACAGACAGGTTGGATTTCAAAGTGGTCTCAGTATTAGTGGGCAAAGACCAGGAGTTTTAGCCAGATCAGCCGCACCTTGCCTGCTGGCTTCCAGTTCCTTCAACTCCTTCAACAGCTCAGTGATTTGCTGCTACTCCAAAGTGCTCTCTTTCTCACTGGGCCTATCTGGGGTCAGGCCAGTCCATGCAACCCCAGCGTGGGGTCCCAACCATCATCTTCGTTCTCCGCTTTCCTAATTTCTTTCATTAACCAACAGTATTCGGGAAGATGGGTCTTGCAATCTTGCAATTTTAACTTCAACATGAGCACATTTGAATAGAAGACAAACTTAAGGATGTGTTCTAATCTTGCTCAATTTAGCTCACTAGCCAGGATGCCCCTTTCCAGTGTGCCTTTGCAAGGCCCACTCTAGACAAGTTACAAAAGCAGACAGTCCCTCATTTTCCACTGCTTTGTAGACTTAAACTTCCACATTAAATCCTCTCCTGACTTGGTGCTGCAAATATTCCTTTAATGCAGATAAGTACTCTGCAGCTGAGGCCTCAGGTTGGCGGCCCAGAGGAACCAGATGGCATCCAGTGCAGGACCCTTAAGCGTTCCATAAGTCTTTTACATTTTTCCCCTCACAGCATTGCCACAATAGGACCAGTGGGGTGGCATAGTCCATCCAGGTTTCCAATCATCTTCCCCACAGGAACAGGGATGGCCCTGAGAACAACCTGAGCCTGCAATAAGAGTCCAGGTGCACAGAGGGCACTACTATATGGGTTGCTGCAATGGGGAAGACCTGGTCAAATGTGGGAAGGCTGGGGAGAGTGTACAAGCATGACCTCCTCAGAATTCCCCAAAGCCCTTTACAAGTCCTTGACAGTCTGTCCTTCAGTAGTTAATAACTTTTCAATTCTCCCCAAATCCTTGCACCTTGGGATACCCCCAGGAGAAGATGGGCCACTATGTACATGAATGACCCTCCACCTCATCTGGGATCCTCAGATATAATCATAGGGGTACTGTCTCTGGGTCTATAGGGATGCTACATGAAATGAAGGCCATTAGGGTCTGTTCAAACAGGTCAGTGTCCCGCCCTCACACTGAAACTTTACACAAGCACTTAATCTTCCCAGAGTTTCCCCTATGGTAGCATTGGTGGTCCCCATGGGATATCTAGCAACAATAAAGTGTGATGGGGATTAGCCCTTCAGCCTCCTCCGCCCTATCATGCACTGCATGACCAGTTTATGTGGGGAATATTCAGCTTAGCTGTAGTGAGGCTCTTCATTTCAGATATAACACAAAATTTATAACTGACTGAAATTTTATATTCTGGCTACTAGCAGGGCACTAATCCCAGTGGTGCCTCCAAGATGTAACCCTAGGCATGCCATCCCTAAGGTTACTACCCTGCCTGTATTTCTAAGCACAGGTTGAGGGGCCTGGATTCAGTATTTAGGTGCCTCCACCCAGAGTAACAGTATTGGGGTGTCTGTCTAGCCTGTTATAGCCCTCTGGGAAGTTACAACCACCACCAACCCTCCTAGTGGCTTTGAACCTTTCAGCAGTAGCTAACACACAGTCAGTAAATGGCAGTAACAATATGCACACACCCTTCTCATTTACCACCAGGGTTGGACCTTCAGCAATATCCTGGAGATCCCTGCAAAACAAGGTTAGCAAAACAGCAGCACACTTTCAACACTGTAACCCAACCAATAATATGCACATAAGCCAGGTTAAACATGAAAAAAGACAATCATATTTATTTAGGGAATGTGAACAAGGAAGGGCATGAATCTAGTTCAATGATTGGTAATAATGGAAAGGAACCAGGGGTAATCATATCAGATGACCTTAAGGTTAGCAAGCAATGTGGAGAGCAGTAGGAAGGGCTGGGGGATATTGGGATGTATAGGAGAGGCATCACCAGCAGAAAGCAGGAAGTTGTTATCCCTCTGTACAGACAGTTGGTGAGACCCCATCTGAGTACTGCATCCAGTTCTGGAGACCCCATCTCTGCAAGGACATAGACAGGATGGAGGCGGTCCAGAGGAAAGCAACTAAAATGGTGAAGGGTCTGCAAGAAAAGCCATAGGAGGAGAGACTAAAGGAGCTTAATATGTATACCCTTGAGGAAAGGAGGGAGAGGGGACATGATTAAAACTTTTAAGCACCTCAGTGGAATTAACAAAGTCCAAGAGGGTAGCATCTTTCAGAAAAGAGATGTGCAAGAATAAGGGTACACAATTTGAAGATAGGGGCAATGAGGAAGTATTTTTTCACAGAGAGGGTGGTGGACACATTTAGCCACCTTCCTGAGGAGGTTGTGGGGTCTGAAACTGTGGAGAATTCAAGAATGCATGGGACAGACATAAGGCAACTCTTGTGGGGATAGGAAGAAATAGGCTGTTGGTTAACTAGGATCTGCAGCTTATCCAGTAGGTAGAGATATGGGCAGACTAGGTGGGCCAGGCAGTCCTTATCTGCTGTCATAGTCTATGTTTCTATGTCTCTATGGTATTCTGATTTGATCCATTTTTTTGGCATGTATTTTAAGTTCCAATTGTATAGTTTACAACACTGGGTATCCAGGATGGAAAGCTGGCTAGCCAGAGCATTGCCGGGGGTGGCTGGCATTGCAGTTGATGTCGGGCCTTGATGGAAAGAAAAGGCAGTTAGCATGCACAACCACAAGGTGATTATTTATAATCCTGGCCAGTTGGCCCAGTCTCATGAAACCAAGAATTTGCAAAGAAACCAGATGGTACCACAGATAATTAAATGGCTCGTTGCAGGAGCTACCCTGATTGTACTCTTGCTACCAGTTAGCTGTAGTATTGCAGGCAATATGGAGAACTTGTGGTGTTCACTGATGAGCATGGGAAAGCAGGGCTGACACACACCTCCTCTTCACGGCCTTTGCCTCCAGGTGCCAGCAACCTGCGAGTTGTTTCTGCGCGAGGGGCTGGATCCCAAAACCAGTCTCTCACTAAGGACAGTCTCTGCAAGCAATCGGTCTAGGCCAAGATGGCAAAGGCCCAGGCGTGAGGAGCACATTGGCAAAATTCTGGGGATCGCTGTACAGGGTGTGCTGTACATTGGTGGGATGGGGTGGCACTGGTGGCAGTTCCTCCTTGTGTTGTGGTCACTGCTTGTCAGGAGGGTGTGCTGGAGCACCATGCCCGGCTGTGGATTCGGTGCTGGTGTTCATGGGCTGGTGGTCCATCCAGCTCACCACTGGTTGTGCAGTTCGTGGGGTGTGGGGTGCTGTCTGGCCTGCTGTGTGCTCCTCCGCCCATGGCTTCCATGGGTGGTACACCACATCCTGTCCCTGTCCCTGTGCATCCCTGGTTGTGCTACTAGCGCTACCCTGCTCCACTCGCATCCCTGGTTGTGCTACTGCGCATCAGCCCTGCTCCACTACGCATCCCTGGTGCATCCATGGCACAGTTAGCCACGATATTCAGCTGTGTTAGCAACACGTTTGGCCTGTGCTGTGTTTGAATATCGTGCGTGCTGCACAGGGCACACTGCACTTGTGCCTGCCCTGCTATTGCACTTTTTGTGGCGCAGTCTGAATATCTGGCCCGTAGTAGATCTGTCGCAATCACTCTGGAACTCATTTAGAATGTTCAGCCTCAGTACCAGTACTAACTATATTCAAATGCAAATAACTTTAAAATGAAAAAGATAGTAGTGCTGTGAGCATGAAAGTTGTGCAGCACAAAATTATCTACAAAATGAGTGATATTTAATTTATAGATACCTTATAGATTTTTTATAATTGGCAAAAAGAGCAGAAAATGCAATTTTTGTTCACTTTTTGACAAGCATATAAAAAAAGATAAACAATCAAAAACAAATGTCCCTTCACTGACAGAAAGCATCCCTATTGCATAAATGAAATATACACTGGTGAGCTGTCAGATAAATGATTAATCTACACTCATGCTGTTTGACCTCAGACATCTCACTCGTGGCTTGTGCCACTTGTGAGGTTACCAAGGTCAAACTGCACTTGTGTAGATGAATTCTAAAATTATTTATAATTACTGATGAGCCCATTTGTTGACTGAACTAACGCCACTTTTGAATGCCATAATAACCAGGTTCCATTTCATAATAACCAGCCAGTCATTATGACATGGGTATCGGACTGTCAAACTGAAAATGAAAGCTGCCACCAAGTCAGGTTCACAGAAAAAAATGCCACAAAAGCACAATAGCCATTTTTTTGTTTGTTTGTTTACCACACAGAAGTAAACCAATCAGCAATTATATAAAATGAAGCATGGGGAGTTAGTTATTTTTTTACATACCTTTGGTGTCTAATACAAGCACAAACCACTCATGCTTTATGAGATATTACATACCTCGGTGTGTAAAAACTCATAACAATGATCTTCTGATAGCGAGAGATCGGAGAAATCATTCTATCTTGGTTCTCCTTGATCTCTCCCTCAGCTTTTGACACTGTAGACCGTGGTTTTGCTTGAGCCTAAGGACCATCTGTGGATTGTCTGGTACAGTCTTCAGATGGTTTGCATCTTTTATCTGGGAGAACACAGAGAGTTGTGTCGGGTTTTTCCTCTGACCCTTTCTCTCTGCAGTGTGGGGTTCCCCAGGGCTCAGGCTCTCCCCATGTTGTTTGCAGTGTATATGCTGCCCTTGGAGACATTGTTAGATGTATGGGCTGAGATTTCACTGCTATGCTGATGATACCAGCTCTACCTGTCTTTCGCACCCGACCAGGATAGTGCTTTCTCGGTATTTAATAACTGCCTCACTGAAATCCATGACTGGATGAATTCAAGCTGGCTAAAGTTGAACACTGGTAAGACCGAGGGTTATGGTTTGTGGACCGGTGTGCAGGATAGAGGTTGAGGTCTGATCTGCCTTCTGGTTTATTCCTGGGGGAGATCAGCTCTTTACCTCTGAAGGAGTGCGTAACTTGGGAATTGTACTTGATGACGGGCTGACCCTTTATCATCAGGTGTCAGCAGTCATTAAGTCTGCATTTTACCATCTTAGAAATATTGACAGGTGAAGCACTTTGTTCAAGTCCTCGACTTATCTATGTTGGTCCGCGCCTTTGTGACCTCTAGCCTTGACTACTGCAACTCTCACCTGGGGCTTCCTGGGTTAATATCCACCACTTGCAGCTAGTGCAGAACACTGCTGCAGGGTTGTTGACATGGGTATCAAGAAGGATGCATATTACCCCTGTTTTACGAGAGCTGCACTGGCTGCCAATACAGTGGTGGATCACCTTTAAGTAGGTCTTTTGACCTTCAAAGCCCTGCATGGACTTGGCCCTGACTACTTGAAAGAGCTTCTCATTCCTTATACCCCTGCACGACAGCTCTGTTCAGCTGACGAGGTGTTGCTGGAGGTTCTGAGGGTTACTTTAAAATCTTCTGGGGTCTGGCTTTTATGTTCGCTGCCCCAACCGTCTGGAATTCTCTGCCTTGCCAGCTTTGGGAATGCATGACCATGGAGATCTTCAAGCATGAACTTAAGACCCATCTTTGGACCCAAGCTTTTGTCACTTCAGATTGTTGCTTTCTGATTTTATATATTGTATATTATTTTTGTTTTATTGCTAATACCTAAGACTGTTGTGATTCTGATTTTATATTTTTTTTGTTTTATTGTTCAGTACTGCACCTTGGTGTCTGAAAGGTGCTTAATAAATAAAGTTTTATTATTATTATTTATAACGTATAACATGCTAGCCATTATTCTCTATATAAAATTCAGACAAGATACTATCATTACCTGGAACAATACCATTTTTTCTAAACTCTTTTTGCTAACCTCTCCTCCATTAGCCTCTCTCCAGCATGGGCTCTCAGTGCTGGGACTTCTCCTGTCTGCCTGAAGCATTGGCCACCCATCTTCCAGTGGGGACACCCCTCCATACTGGCAAGCCCAACCCCAGATCTGAGTCCCCGAGGAGGGACTGCCATGCTCTTCTGGTGCTCTATCTACAGTGTTGAAGGCTTGCCATTTTGAGGGACTGGATTGAGCATCCTGATGCCCAGCAGTGATATGGGGTCATGACCTCTGGCCCTGCCATCGCTTACCAATGGCAAGAGGTTTTTTCTGCTTTTCTTCCCACCTCAATGTGGAACATGCAATGCCACCCAGCCTGTTACATGGCGCTCCTGCTCACATCCAGAAGGAGGCTGCCCAATGTGTTCCTTCCTTGCATGATCCCTGCATCTATAGTGCAGTCTCCACTGGGTGCCACTAACCCTCACAGGACCATCCCCCTCCTTCCTAGGAGAGAGCAGTCCTCTGGATGCTCAATCCTCTCCTACCCCTGCTGACCCCTGACAGCCTGAGTCCGTTCCTGAACCTCGGTCGCTGGTGTGGCATCCAGCGCTTCAACTCAGTGCCACTGGGCCAACCCGAACAATATAATTTATCAATGAGTGGTTAGCAAAATACCACTTTATCTAATGCTATCAGGAGGTCAAAGAAACACAGGCCTCTGCAGGCAGGAGTTGAACCAACAGTCCCTCCAGAAATTGAGTAATTGGAGCAGGAAGAAAGATGTACCAGAGAAAGACTAGAGATGGTGTTCTACCACTCTAACATCAGAGTATCATCTATATGAAGAACACCAATTGCTGGATTGCAAGTTATTAAATACCCTCTGCTTCTCCCTTTCATGATAACTGCCACAAGCATCAAAGAGCAGCTGTTCCCCGAATACCAAATCTGTGCTCCTCCTGTAAAGTGGTGCCTTATCATATTGTAAAGACTATGTTTCTTGTTTCATAGCTATAAATTGGACTCCAAAATCACCAACACCCTTATTCAGCTTAGCAATTAATTTATATAGCTGAGCCGAAGGCTATATGATACTTGTGATAAGAATTTCTGGTTATGTCAGCCCTTTAATTCTGGAAAAATTTCCTAAAATCAGGTTATGTGTCTTCCAACCACTGTATGATGCCACTGTATAAGCAGAGGACAGATCACTAGACCAAAAATAATTTCAACCCAGTGTTGCTTAGATCATAAGAGATGGAGATTTTCCCTGATGTCCTGGCCAACTTACCCTGTCAATAAAATTGGTCCACGAAACCTACCCCTCATGGTACACCTGAAAATGAGCTGCTCAATCTGCCTTTTCCAGTCAAACAATTTACAAATACATAAATGCTGCCCATCAGCACAGAATAGTGAAGTCTCTTTCCCTTTCCTATGATGCGGGTCTGGCATGAGTAGAGTGCCTTGCTCATCGTCTTTTAAATAATATTTGCACCTACAGAATAGTCATTTTGCAGATAAAAATGCTGCACAAATGTTTTGAACAATTAGGTCCTTTATTGCAAATTCTTGAATCCTCTTTTCCATGGAAATTAAATTCTAGTTCAGGAAAAGTGCAAGAATCTGTAAGAAACTTGAAGTAATCTTTATTTTAAGACAGGAGAAAAGGCAAAAGAGGAGATGGTTGTTTGCTGGGGTTTCTCACTCCCATTATGAGGTGGGAGCAGTATGAAGTTTCTGCCCCAAATGAGTTGGTCCAGTTCATCTTAATACTGTAATACAAAATCACACATGCCCACCAATGCAAAGCATCATGGGCTGCATATGCAAATCACCTCAGAATATTATGCTGGTTCAACTTTAAGCTGAATTGCATGGTGCCGAAGGCCTCTCACACAGTTTGCAAAGGGTGCTAACAGAAGACAGACATGTGTTTCGTCCTCCAGGACTCATCAGTATACCTCATCTGTTTGACACCCCAGTGGAATGAACCAGCTACCGTAAGATGGTCTGTCTGGGTTATGTTGTGGTGAACCCATTAAAACAAAAACTATTTAAAAGACAAAGAACCTCTGTGCACAAGCACTGAGGCAATGGTTAATACTGTAATGTCCCTTTCATAGGAGGTCATGGGAACTAGGTATTATTTGAAACACTCCAATATTATGTCTGACCCTCTACTTGAGCAGCTACACCTCCAGCCTTTGCTAGAAGTCAAACCTGGGAACCCGAGTCCTAAATGCAGCAGCTCTAATTATTCAGCTAAAGAGCAGCTTGTATTAACTGGGAGGCTAAAGGTCTGCCTTGAATTTATACATTGCAATCTTACTGACCACCAACAGAGGGTTTTGCACGTAAACTCCTATCATTCACAGCTCTTACTTCTAGATAGCACTGCTTTTCAGGTACTGCTATTTCTTTTGTACAGTATACAACACCCAGTGCCTACACTTTTATTTTCCAATATTCCCAGGTCTAAGTTGAAATGGTTACAATAATCATTATGGGCTCTGTGATATGAACTGCAAGATGTGATGCTTGCAATTAAATTAAAAAATCTGATCTGGAATTTGCATAAGGTATGAAATAGATTGTGTCTGTTGTGACTTCATTCTATTTCAGTTATCATAATGTAATTATAAACTCTATATTTTGTAGCCAGAGTGACACTTTGCAGTATAATTTCCATGACCAGTGCAACTTGGGCCCAGAAGATAATTTAGAAATTCATTTTCTGGTTGTATCTACTGAGGTGCAATCCAGCTTTAGCATGTATAGTATAATACCTTTACTGAATGTTTTCCAGAGTTTATAAAGCTGAATCAAGACACTACCACCACACCTAGCCTGCACTTACGTTGAGAGTCAACAATATGTACTTTAAATGCTAAGATCTACATAACAGTAGTATTCTAAATTATCAAAATAAATCCAACTTTAGAAAGTTCAAAGAATGCCCCATCATTTTCTGAAAGCTTCTTCAAAAATATTACTAACTAAAGGCCCACTTTCCAGGCTCTCTTTCCCGTTCTTGTGTTATTGCAATTCATGCACTGTCACATGAAATTAATGTTGTTCCATGAATGTTAACATTCATGGAAAGTATAACACAGTAGTTTAAGGCTCTAAGCTGCAAATCTGGTGACATCAGCAGACCAGACCTGGGTTTGAATCCCACAGCTTCCACGTGCATACTGTGTGACCCTGAGCAAGTCACTTAACTCCCTGTGCTCCCAGGTCACTCCTGTAAAAAGTTTTCAGCTTTGTGTGCTACTCCTGGTTAAAAAAAAATATGATGTGACATGGGATATCAGTCTAGAAATGGGAACCATCCTGGTGGGTGGTGCTACAGCATTATCGATGTCGACTAAATTCAGAAGAGCTGTAATAAGCATTATGTATTTGAAGGAAAGTATCGTGTGTAGGTAAACCCTAGGTCTAGCAAGTGAACATAATCAGACTTAGTAGCCCACCACAATAACTGGTGATCCACATGGATTACAAATTCCACAGTTCAGTGAAGAAAAGTAGATTTTGTGGCACTGCTTGAAGACATTAATGGTCAGATCAGGCAGCAGATGCTGGAGTACTCTTCTGGTATAGTCACTTTGAAGTTGTCTTTTTTTTTTTGTGACGAAAGACTGTTAGTCCTGCAGATCAAAAGTATTGTTAACCTGTTGGTGCAGATGGTCTGTCCATAAAATATTCACAATCCCTTTTTCCTTGGGAAAGAACTTATGAAATATTAAGAGAGTAAAATCTTTTAGATAAAAACATGCTAGACATGTTCACAGACAGTCTCTTGGCCCGATCATAAAATGCTAGCCCCACAGACATGTTGAAACAGGGAGAGCACAGTAGAGCATTTTACAGATTCTCACTGATCCAAGGCTATTTAGAGTAAATCATGATTAGACAGGGCAGTACCTGAGAGATGTAAATGTGTACATGAGGCATGAGGTGAGATTTGAATACCAGCTATGCAGAGATAGGTAAAAGGAGGCATCCAGACTAAAATTGGAAGGGTTTAATGTAGTTCTGCTGCCGATACAGTTACGGTGCACATATATATTTATTTATTATCTTTCTATGTTTTTATAGGCAAAGCCTGCAAAGCAATGAAGGTCAGAGGTTACTGGAAGGGTGAGTAAAATGTTTGATATGCAACTGAGGGCATAATGTGAATGCACAGGAGCTTGCAAACTACACAGTTCCTGAGATATGGTGTATTATCAAAATTAAAAAAAGCTTACCAAATTATTTCTAAAGTTGTTTCAATAAAAAGTGTTGTGTTTTATGTATTGATATATTAAAATTAAATTGATATATCAGTCAATACAAAAAGATATTCAGAATATGTGTTTTATGTTCTTTGACTTTTACCAATGAAAATGTATTGATAATACTGTACTGGCTTGAAACAGTAGCAATATACATAGAGTTGTATCGCCACATAAAAACTGTATCAATAGGACCTAGTCTTATCAATCTGACTCCATGCTTTCATTTAAAAATTAAAAAATACATTTCTAGACCTTATTGTTCCAAAGTCAGAACATTTCAACAGTAATTTACTTAAAAGGTTTAACTTTTGAACTGTTAGGAAAGAAACTTTTGTTTCTTAATGAAACTTGGAGTCAGGTTGATCAAGATATTGTTGATGCATGATTTCAATACACTTTCAAATATAGAGATTTCAAAATATAGGCTGCTAGATTGTCAAAGGAAGTGATGCAGACACAATTCCCAATTTCAGGTACAGCCTGCATCACAAGAAAACTGTCAAAATGCTTGCAGGCTATTTACAAACATTCAATGCATCTGCAACATGTTTTAGTCATTATGGCAAACAAATGACGCATGCATTGTTTTCTGATGCATGCATCATTTCTGCTATGCAGCTTGCAGCATAAACATAGACCACATTTTCTGTCAGTTAACAGTCATGTCACAAATAGTGCAGTCATGCAACAAACATGGCCATAAATCTTTAAAATCCTTTCCAAGTTCTTTACAAATTAAAAAAAAGTTACATTTTTATGATTATGTAACTTTCACGGTCAGAAGATACTAGTGGTTGCTCCATTAGAAACATAAGTGTTTCTAGTTTGTTTTAATTGTTGCATTAAACAGATGGCAGGATGAGTCCATGAGACAGGATATCTCTTTTTTCTGGGTGCCCTTGATACAGCAGTATACAACATATAAAATAATGCATTGTCAATCATGCAGAACAAGGCTGTGTTTCCATTAGGAGGTTCTGATGACATTATTGGGACCTCAGGAGTGAAACCTGTGCCCATGCTATTTTGTATAGTACATTTCATTTTAAAAGTGAAAAGAGCCTTGTGTTTGTTTCCTTCCCAAACAAAAAAATATATTTTATCAGTCTAAAAACAGAAATCCTCCATTCCATTTTTTTTAACTAATAAAAATGAAAAAATGTTCTGCTCAGGAGGTGGCCAGTTCAGTTGGGGGAGGCAGATGAAATAAAGTGAAAAAAATAGCAAGTGGCCTGCATTTCTATTTTAATTAAAAAGCTTTTTACCACATAAAGGTACAACAGCCTTTTAGCTAGGATGGAAAGCCATGCACAACAGAGCCAGACTAACCACATTCTATAAGCATATGCACATGATGTTAGTTTGTGTTAAGCTGGTTTTAAACATTTTGGTAGGCTGCTCAAGACTGCAGTAAAGCACCAAATCTTCATTGAAATCATTATGGAAAGACTTCCAAAAACTTTATTCTACTGTAGGGCTGCTTTTGTTTAGCACTGTCTGTGCTCTGCACACACTGAACAGGTCAATAGCTCCCCAGGCTCTATATAAATAGAGGTTTTGATTTAGTTCACTTTGTCCCAATCTCTGTGAAAAGGCTTTTCAATATCTTTGCCTCTGGTGCTGCTGCATATTAATTGCAGCTGTTTCTGGTCTACCTGCCCAGATACTGGAATGCTAAACAATCAGAAACAAGGGATGTGGAAACATATGACTCTGCTCAGCGTGGTCATTCAACCACAGAACAACTTGCAAATTGTTAGCAATGTTACTTTTGTGGCTAGTTTCATACTACCACAACAAACCATGGGTGACAGTCCCTGTGGATTTATTATGAGGCTGGTTATGCTGTAGCATAAGTTTATTCTCTTCATTGTGGTTTCCCACTCCCTGTTCAACCAATACTGTCAGCAGTGACCTATAGGAATCCAATTTTACAGTTATGGTTCAGTAGTTCAGTCCTGGACCTTTTAATGCTTTCTGAGTGAAAGATGTACATGAGCAGGGACAGTAATAAAATGCATACCCTCCAACTACCAAGCTAACAGTCATTCACCGTCTAAAAGAATTAGCCCAGACAGGGCTTGCTAGTAGGAATCTGTGATAAGATGAGGTAACATTCTTATAGCCTATTTCAGAGAAAGATCAAAAACTGGGACAATTTGTTCATGGCAGATTTGTTGCGATGCATTCTGTTGGATATTAGGTTCACTGACCTATGCAGCCAGAATAGTTTTATGCTTGTGCAACTGTGTTAGTTTGGTTTGTGCCATTCACACTGTCCCTGTAGGGGTATGACAGCAAGGAACTCTCTGAGAGGTTCCACCCCTAGAGGTGCCATGGGACAGTTCCGACTAAAGGTACCTTAGAATCCCCAAGGAGAGTGTACTACCACTGAAGGAGAAGGCGGGAGGATGGTGGGGCAAAGAAAAATGCTTCATAGTGAGGCTTAGAGGAACTGCTTATATAGCTCAGGAAGTGAGGTGGCTGGCTGCTTGACCTATGCAGCCAGTATAGTGTTATACTTGTGCAACTGTGTTAGTTTGGTTTTGGCCATTCGCACTCTATTCCAGAGGAATTACCACCCTGTTGGGTATGACAGCAAGGAACTCTCAGAGAGGTTCCACCCTAGAATGCCACAGGACAGTTCCCATGTCTAAAGGCACCTTAGGAATCCCCCCAAAATGTAGTACCATCCCAAAAGGAGACAACATGAAGCATTATGCAAGCAGTAACAGTGATGTAGAAGCAGTAACTGTAACGTAGTAAGTAGACAAGCATAGGCAGTTTGATAATGCAATGATATGCTTAGTTGTCATAGTAACTGCCCAAGTTTGCATAGCATGACTGATGGCTTTCTTTGAGAGTAAGGGATCCCCTAAGAGAGAGAGAATGGCAAGACATCCTCTACCCCATCCAACATCGGAATCTACCTCAAGAAACTAGGAAAACAACTATGCTAACTAAGATTTATGACCTGAGGCAACGGAGGAGAAAAAACCCTATGAGGAGGAAATCTCTGGGATCCAAGGCCTAGGTCGCCTTCCCTCCAGGCTTGGGAAAATGTATTTAGTAGCGGCTCTGCAGCTGCAATTTCAAAACCCAATGAAAGGGAGGTGGAAAATATTCCAATTTGGAGGAAGGCTCTCACTCATACCCTCTAGGAGGAACACCGTGGAAGGTTGATAGAAAAATCTGCAACAATACATGCATCCAAGGCACAGGAGGAGAGCAACAACTGCCGAGACACTCACCTGGCCTACCCACCCTAGATCAAACCAGGTGAACCAGAGGCAGTCATGGAGAGAATGCAGTGAAGGTGCCTTGCTAGGGAACCCACTAAAGTCAATGGCCAACCGTTATAGTGGAACAGTAGAGCCAAAGGAGATCATCATAACCACTCTTCACTGCTACTCTTAAATTCTACACCAGGGGCTGCTGTCACATAGCAGGCAGATAAAGCCAAGCCGGGTGAGAACATTCCCAGCTATGGGCCAGGTGAGAAGGATCCACCCAAGTTGGACATGCTCAATGATGCAGACAAAATGCAGAAGCGAGACAGTCGGCTGCAGGAACCCTGCACCAGAACGGAATGGCTGGCATGCCTCAGAATTGAAAGCAGGGGAGCTGAATGAGCATGGCATGCTGAGATCATAATGAGCATTGAGTGCTGAGACCTTGCGAGGTCGAATGCATATTGAGTGCAGTAGAATCCCAGGCCAAAGCTGAGGGGATGGCAGTAGGCATGAAGCAATGGTTTGTGCAAGCAAGGAACAGCTTGCGTAAAGCAAGTGTGGACCTGATAGGTCAGTAAGCAGTAGTAGTAATAGGTGGACCTGCATAACAACTGTATAGGAAGTAAACAGCACCGAATTAGGGCAAGCCAGCCAGCCAGTTCAAAGCAAAATCAAGGTGACAGACTGAGGAGTTTCAGCAGTGAAGCAAGATTTAACAAGCTATATTAACAGCCTCAGCAGGAGCTTAGTTGGCTGACCTCAGAGTTATAACTGCAATGAAATATGGAGACAAATGCTTCAAAGCAGGTGTAGCCAGGCAGTGCAGTGAAGCTCAGGTAGAATGAGAGCAGGAATGAGCAGCACAGCTAGGGTCAGAGTAAACTGTGTCAGGTGAAAAGAATTAAGTATGCAACATGGAAGCAGCTATGGTTGCGCTGAAACACACAGATAATAATAGCAGTTGCACTGCAGCAGTTTGAGCATGGTGAGCATAGTGTAAAAACACAAGCACTGGATACAATAGTGGTAAAGTAAACAGCAGTGGCTGCAATTGTAGGTAACTGAAAGCAGTAGCATGAGCTCTGAGTAGGTTTGCAGTTGCAATGTAAGTAATCTGAGAGTTGTAACTGAAGCAAGCAGTATGAGCTCTGTAGTAGCAGTACACTAGGGCCTGGATATTCAAACTGCGCTGAAAACTGGCGCAACAGTAGGAACAGCGCAAACCAGTTCGCAAATGTGCAACAGGTGCGATATTCAAACATGGAGCAGAGCAAATGCGCCAAGCAACCAACGCCTCAATATCGCATACTGCGCCATCACAACCAGGAAGGAGAAGTTGAGCTAAATGTTGCGCTTATGGCGCAACCATGGAAGCTCAGCTGAGCATTCCAAAGCTGCCATAGCGCAAGCACAGCCCCCCAGAGCAATGGAACTGCACATCCAGGAGGCAGGCTGGGGCCCACCGCCAGCCATGCCACACATGGGCACAGGAACACACTGCAGAACCCACACCACACCGGCACACCCAAGCACAGCATCACTGGGGTGGGACGGATGATCCACGTGCCCATGGGGACAAGCCAACAATGCATAGCAGAGCCATGACACCCCAGCACAACCACTGGCAGGCAGAGAGTGCCACACAAGGGGGTTGACAACCACAGTGCACATCAGCCCCCTGCACGCACAGCACACTCGTGCACCGTGACCCCAAGACACCGCCATGTGCAGTGACTGGCACTGCAGGAAACACCATGCATCCCCCTGCCACACGCCAACCCCATGCTGCAGAGAAGCATACCAGCCAGACCCACCCTGTGCACCCAGCAGTGGGTGGCAGCAGACGGCAAGACCAACAGAAAGTCAATGCCATGCTGGTGATACCTCCCCATGGACACACACACACATATACCCAGGACCATACCAGCCCAGATGGCATGTACACCTGCAACGGAGCACCCATAGCCAGTTGCAAATCAGAGACCAACACAGCAGTCGATCAAAATAGAAATGTATATTTAAAGATCAACATATAAACATAAACAGGTGAAACTATGTACAAGTGGGGGATGGGTAAAAGGCAGGGTGTTCAAGGGGAGGGAATAAAACCTGGAGAGGAAGGCAGGGTGATAGGGATGGGAGAAGTGGGAAGGGAATGTGGCCTATGGCTCAGCTGGCTGCCGGTCTTCCCCTGCTGGTGTCCCGTCCTGTGCCTCCGCCTCCTGGAACCATGGCACTGTGTGGCCTGCAGTATCGCCTGGTTCTCCTGTGACACCTGGGTGAGGTGCGAATACCTCCTCAATCCTCCTGAGTACCTCGAGGCCTAGGAAATGGGAACACAGTCAATGGCTGAGACTGACCACAACCCTGAACACCACCCAACCTGCAAGCCATATAACCCAATGTCCCGCACCTGTGATGGCATGCACCCCACAGTGAACATGCACATGGCCATCACAAACAGGCGGCACCAGCTATGCACCACGCCCCCACACACTGCCCACGTCAATCTGCAGTACAAACTAGGCTGGCAAGTGATGTGGCGAACTGCGATGCCAATGTTACACAGCTATGTGCCCAGTGCATGCCTGGACCACCTGTGATGCATACACAGACGTGCCGTGATGCTGCACTGTGATGCAGGTCACCTGTGTCATGCCTACATACATGGATACATAGACAGTGTCGGCAGATAAGGGCCTATGGGACACCCAGTCTGTCCATTTGACCTTGTACGTTCACTCTGTTGTCCTATAAGTCCGCTCCCCTGACCCTGACCTCCAGAATTCTTTTTATGGCTAACCCATGCATTCATAAACCCGTGACCAAGTCAGCCCCACCACTTCCTCTGGCAGGGTGTTCACTTGTCCACCACCCATCCTGTGAAGAAATACTTTCTCATGTTTCTCTAAACGAGCCCCTCCAACTGCATCCCATGCCCTCTAGTCGTGGAACATCCTTACGCTTATAAATATTGTTTTCCTGCACTCTGTTCCCCTAGGATACTTGTATGTCCCCATCATATCCCCACACCCTCCTCCCTCCAGGAGTACATGTTCAGTTCCGTCCAACCTGTCTGCATAGGACTTGTGATGCAATCCATGCACCATCCATGTCACCCTCCTCTGAACCCTCTCCACCCAGTCCATGTCCATCAGGTATGGTCTCGAACTGTACACTGTACTCCAGTGTGGGGACTCACTAGTGTTTTTATAGTAGAACTATGACCTCCCCTTTGGTTGTGTCCCGCATGGCTGGTGGTCTTGCCCCCCAGCATGCAATAGCATCCATGAAGTAATGATACTACACTCCCTCCAGCAGCTGGGTCTGACGCTGCTGCTGCTGCTGCTGTGGCACAACACCCCCTGGCACCGGGGCCCTGGCATGGCCCACATCACCCTGGGTCCTGTGTCCTCACAATCCGACCTGTGGGAGACATATGTTGAGACAAACATCAGTGTGACTCAAAAGCAGAGTTCCCCTGCCCCAGTGAGAGTGCCTGCCCACACAGCCATAACCATCCATCGCACAGCTGCACACACTGACACACCTATGCACAGCCACCCAAGCACACACACACCCCTACAGAGAATATAGGTGCATAGATGGTACACTCACCTGGCCTAGGCACCACGCCCGCCTGGCACGTGAGCGCAGCCACGTCAACAGTTCGGCTCCCTCCGGTGGAGGTCACTGTGCGGTGCTGGCACTGCTCAGCAGACCGGCCCGACCAGTGACCTCCACCAGGTCAGTGGCCACTTGCTGCCACACATGGGTCCTAGGCATGGTGAGGGTACTCACCATACAGTGCCTCACAGTGGGGCTCCACCAGGGCCACCAGGTTGGCCACTTCAAGCTGGCTCCAGGACACCGCCCTCCTCCTAGCCATGGCACCAACTTTACAGCAGGCAATATGGCGCTGCACCCGTAACCCACGTGGAGTTGTTGCGGAAAGACCAGCACAGGCTCCAATCACGCTGTTCGAACAGCGCCGTCACTTACATGGCGCTGTCACCAGACAGCGCAGCGATATACATGGCATGCCAACAGCGCCAGGGGTCAGAGGGCATACACAAGGTCATGGCACTGCGCGAAGGCTACGCACAAGCGCCATAGGACGTATAGGCATCCTCGCGCGACTGCCAAACAGGCACCAGTGCCACAGTGGACTGATCGGCGCAGAAGTGCCACAGCGCCATATAGTGCCCAGTGCTGTAGCACCACTGGCACAATGGTGGTCATGGCCTGAATAGCCTGTCACGCTCAGCAGGTCTGCAGCGATCGGCATGTGTAACCTGTCTGGGCATGCTGTCTGCATGTAACCGCAGCCACAAACATCGCCATCGGCTCGAGCGGGACCTTCCGTATTGGCGCTAGCGAAATACCGCGATATTCAACCGACATATGCAAATCATTCGATCAGCCATTCAAAGGCACAGTGGTGCGATTAGCATGTCATTAAAGTTGCGCCACACCTCATTTGCATGTGTTGCGCTATGAAAATTCGACAGTGGGTTGTGCCGGCCAGATTTGGTTGCTGCAGGTGAGAGGTGAGTTACATGCTGTGTGATGCTCAGGACAATGCTCATGGGCAGGGGTGCGGAGGATGATAAAGGTTGAGGGGCTGAGCATGAAAGGGCACTTAGAAAGGGACAAAGAGCCCTTTCTATCAGTATCTGCCATGCGGAGAGGAAATGGGAGGGCTTCTGCCCCCTGGGCGGCAACTATGCTCATGGGAAATGCTGTGGACTGCACAGTGACAGGTGTCCACTTCCACCCATACAGATCACCATGACTGATCAGAGGCCAGGCTGAGGTTGTGGACGGCGGGCGTGGGAGGAGCCCGAACTTCTGCAGCAGAGACCGAGGCCCTCTTCCAGGCCTACCTGGAGGATGAGCCAGTATTGAGTGGGCGGAGGGGGCACCCTCAGGAGGCGTGCAGCTGCATGGGAGGGGTAGCAGGCCGTCAACCTGCCGCGGAAGCCACCAGGCTCCGTGCAGGAATGCCGAAGAAGATGGGGACTGACCGCAGGAGGCTGAAGGAGAAGGTGGCAGCCTTCAGGGTGGCAGATGCTGGCACTGGTGGGGGCCCACCAGTGGTGTTGCAGCTGACCCCTACAGAGGAGACACTGGTCATGGCCATGCAGCTGAGTGCCATTGCGAGGCGTTCCAGGCGGAGGATTCCAGACAGGTGAAGCCCATCACTGCACGGTATGACATGGTGATGTTGTTGGGGGCTGTTGTTCACATGCACTCACATGTCTCTCTCTGTTACAGATCCTGTTCGTCTGCAGGAGACAGTGGTGGTGGTGGGTCCAGACAGTGAGGCAGACCTGCTGGACGTGGAGGAGGGACCATCCACCTCCGACCAGCCTGCAGGCACTGAAGCAGCATGCAGGCTGGGCCAACAACTCAGGCGTCAGTGATACGGGTGCAGGGTGCACAGCCTGTGTCACAGCAGTCTGGCATGCAGGTATGCCAGCATGCTGTGCCTATGGCAGTGGCACGCACCTGCACCATTGATGATAGCAGGCCTGCAATGGCCAATGATAAGTGTGTGTCCCACGGACGGACACATGGCAGGCCAAGCACGTGCCCCTGGGCCTTCCTGGTTCACACCTGTGTACCAGCATGCTGGCACAGTCCCAGGCTGTGCCTGTCAGCACCGGTGGGGCAGCATCGGTGGCTGTGCAGGTGTCTGGCACTGTTGACAGCATGGAGGTGGAACAGGTGGACCTGGGGGCTCCAGCAGTTGGAGCGGCAGCAGCGGTTGCACACCAGGTCTGGGGGACAGTGTCAAGCAGTGGCACATGTCCACCGCCTTGATCCGCCCATACCTGGTCCTGGCGGAACAGCGCCCACCCTCAAAGGGTGCTGTGCACCAGAACCATCCACACCCTGGGGGTGACGATGCCATTGGGGCACAGTACCCATTGAATGGCGCACACCCACCTGCTGCAGAGTCGGTACAGCTGCAGGAGGCGGGTTGCAAGGTCCGTGGAGGCACTGTCTGTGTCCGTGGGTGGCATAGCGGGGGTGTGCTCGGGACCGAGCGAGCTGGTCCTATCTGGGACGGATGTGACCACTGCCATTGACAGGCTGACCCAGGCAGTGGTCTCTGTGGTGAACGCAGTGGCCACACTGTCAGGTGCCCCTGTACCACACACCCCACACAGTGCGCACTCCCTCCCGTTCCGGCGTCATGCGACACCAGGCCTGTCGGCGCGGGTTCTGCTGTGGGCATCCGAGCACCCCTGGTGCAAGTTTGTTTGGCAGGATGCAGACCCCTGTGCGGGCAAGGTCGTGGTCGCGCACTGGGACCCCTGGTGGTGCACCAGCGCCACCCGATGTACCCCTGCTCAGCCTGCCAGTGCTGCTAGGCCACGGCGGGGCTGCCCACGCATCCGTGGTGGCGTGGGACAGTGCTACCTGACTGAGCTGTCTCCCAATGCAGGCCCTGTCTGGTGCTGCCCTGTGCTGTGTGTGTCATGGTGGGCAGTGCACTGCTGGGTGCTCTGCTCACAAGCTGACACACGGACCACCTGCACACTCTCCCAACTGCTGTCCACAGGTGCGTGTGCATGATGATGCCTGCATTGCACTGTACACCAAGGTGCAAGGTTGCCCAGGTCCTGACCACACGTCGTGGACAGTCCAGGTGGTGGGGGTGGTTGGTGGTGCTGTGTGTTGGCAATGTCATTTCTGCAGTGCTGTGCTGCTGCCCCTGTATGCTGCCTGGTGTGTGTGTGTGTCCATATGAGTGCTCACCCCTCTCTGATGGTGTGTTGGCATGCCTGGACCCTTCAACTCCTGACCTTCATGCAGTGTGTTCCCTGTGGGCCTGTGGTTTGCGCATGGACAGTGTGCCTGCACATGTCCCCTTGACTTACCTGTGTTGGGCGTAGTGCTCTTCTGCAATGGTGTCCCGGTGCAGCTGGGCCTGCTGGGTCAGTTGGGGTCCCTCCATCCTAGGGGAGCTGCTCATCACCCATCACCGGCACCACTGGCGTCCCCATCGCTGTCCCCCCTCTTGGACCTGTACGGCTATCCCATGGTCTTTGGCCATGTTGTGCAGGATGCAACAGGCCAGGAATATCCCACAGGCCTTTTGGGGCTGTACTGTAGGAGCTCCGTCCGGGTGTCCAGGCATCGAGCGTGCCTTGAGCATCCCAAACACCCGCTCTATGATGTTACTGTTGCGGCATGTGCCTCATTGAAACCGAGCTGCGCTGGGGTCGTGGGCGCCCGGTATGGTGTGAGCAGCCAGGGACAGAGTGGTATCTGCAGTCACCTGTGTGGAGATAGTGGAGATCAGTGTCATGTCAGGTCCATATTGCCCATATCCTTGTGTGCCACTACCATGGCACCTGTGTCATTCCACCCTTGCACAGAGTTTGCATTCCATACATGTGTACTCACCCACTAGATGACCCGTGGGGATGTTCCACTCTGAATCGATGGCACAGTGCAGACTGGTGCCATATGAAGGCATCATGTGCTCCGGGCATGTGTGGCACAGACATTGATGATGCGCCCAGTGGCATCACACACCACCTGGCAGTTGACACTGGAAAAGCCCTTTCGGTTCCGATAAGCATGGCCGTCGGGGGCCAGGTGGCATCGCGAATGGCCACATGGGTGCAGTCTATGGCCCCTAGCACGCCAGGCATATGTGCTACCCTGTGGAACTCCTGCATGTTTGTTATCGCTCTGCTGCGGTGCTGGGGAAATGGATGTACTCGCAGCATGAGGCAGCATGCGCTGAGGAATTGGGTGAGGATGCGTGACATGGCCGACTGTGTAATGCCTGTGGTGTCCCCTGTCGGCCTCTGGAAGGTGCCCGTGGCGAGCAGGCACATGCAGGCTGTCACCTTGGTCTCCACGGACAGAGCATGACTCCGTCGTGGAGGTGCCTGCATCACAACACTGCACAGCTCGCTGAGCCGTCTCAGTATTGCCCTGTTCAGGCGGTGCGGGCCACAATCTCGATGTCTGTGTACAGCTCGAAGCTGATCTGCGGCGCGATACCGCCTGTCTGGGGCATACCGCCCGACGGGCCCCTCCGCGGCCACGTCCCCCTGCGGCATGGTGTCTCACCCCTCATGTGGAAGCTGACACTGTCCATCTCCTGGCTTCTCCCCCAGCTGCTGTTCCTGTGTTACCCCGCTGCCCCCACTGCTGCTTCCACTGCACGGGCACCCCACTGGCCTCTCTGTCCTCCTGGACCCACTGTCCCTCTCTGCCCTTCCAGCTCCTGTCTCTCTCTCTCTCTCTCTCTCTCTCTCTCTGTCTCTCTCCCCCACTCTGCGGCCTGCTAGGGTTCTTGTGCGCTTCCTTGAGCCTTTTATTTTTGGCTCAAATCCGGTACTGCGCCAACTTCCGGCTCAGCCACTCTTGCGCATTGCGCAAGTGTTCGGATATCGCATGCGCACTTTATGCATGGAACGCCCCCTTAGGTTGCGCATGCCTTCATTTCCATTGCGCTGTTGCTCAGCATGTTTTCGATGGCGTAACTGGCCCCTTCTGAATATTGCAGAATGGCGCATTTTGGAGTTGTGCCGCGCAACCCTGTTGCGCTTGGCAACCCTTTGAATATCTGGGCCTAGGAGTTTAGAAAACAAAGCCCCCAAAAAAGACTAAACCAAAACACAGCAAAACAGAAAACAGGAAAGGCCCAAAACAAGAAACAAAACACAGGGAAGCACACAGCCAGAGGAAGATACAAACCAGAAGCAGAAAAACAAAGTCCAGCAGAGACACACAAACAGCAGACTGGAGGGGAGAGCAGGCCCCAAACAGCTCAGAGGAAAAATCAACATAGCCTCCGGCCACAAGAAAAAATGCTTCACAGTGAGGCTTAGAGGAGCGGCATATAGCTCAGGAAGTGGGGTGGCTGGCTGCTTGGCCACTGAACTCCAGGCATAGCCTTACATATAGACCAAGCAGAGGTTCTGAATTTCAGTGCATTTGGATGCTAAGTAGAATTCTAATCAGTTCTCTCCCTTATGAAAGTATTGTGCATATTGTACTACAGAAACCACCATCTTTTACTCTAATGGAACAAAAACATAAAGGCACACATATTCAAAGGGTTGGCATGGAACAGTGTGCCTCATCGCCAGCCACTGATGCGCCTGGCACGATATTCCAATGGGAATTGTGCCTGGCACAAATCCGATGCGCCGGGCGCATCAGTAATATGTGGCGCGGGTGGGGGCGTGCCAATGCATACTCTGCATATCCCGATATTCAGCCGGGATGTGCTAGTCCATCATCGCAACCCCTACTTGCACCGCACAAAGTTGATCAAAAAAAGAGGAACAATGGCTGGCCACCCACAGGTGAGCTGCTGTATTGCAGGGCACAACACGGCAGCTGCCACCTGTGGGTGGCCACCAGCTCTGGCTGCACCTGGCAGCACCCCCATGCCCGATCGCTAGCATGTGTAAAAATAAAAATTCCTATATCCTGGTGGTCCAGTGGACCGCTGTCAGCCTGATTGCGGGCATGTGTAAAATGCAAGATTCCAATATCCCTGGTGGTCCAGTGGGCCACTCTCAGCCGATCGCGGGCATGTGTAAAATGAAAAGATTACAATATCCCTGGTGGTCCAGTGGACGCTGTCTGCCTGATTGCAGGCATTTGTATAATAAATGTCGTCCACTATCACTGGTGGTCCAGCGGACCCCTCCCCACCAGCCCACTGATCCCCACGCCCCTCCCCGGTCAGCGGGCAGCAGCACCCACCCGCCTGCTGCCCGCGCCCTCGACTGACACTGTAAGGTAGGGCTGTCGCCCATTGGTCCACAGTGTGAGCCAATGGGCGTGCAGCCGTGCCGTACTACACATTCAGATATGTGAATGGATCCATTCACATATCTGGAATATGTAATCGATACAGGCTACGCCATTGGCTCATGCTGTGGTCCAATGGGCGTGAAATACTATGGTGTCAGTCAGTGGAAGCGGCGGATGGCAGGTGGGTGGTTGCTGCCCCCACCGCTGACCGGGGAATGGGGCAGTGGGATCAGTGGGTGGGTGGGGAGGGTCCACTGGACCACCAGGGATAGTGGGCGTGCATTTTTATACACATGCCCGCATTGAGCTGACAGCGATCCACTGGACCAGCAAGGATATTGGAATCTTTTCATTTACACATGCCCGATCAGGCTGAGCGATCCACTTGACCACCAGGGATAGTTGGAATCTTTTCATTTTACACATGCCCGCTGATCAGGTTGACAGCGTCCACTGGACCACCAGGGATATAGGACGCTATTCTATATTTACTGAAGCCTGCAATCGGGCTGTGGGGCACATTGCCATGCTGCAGGGAGCTCAAGTCGCCGGGATCAGCACACCTGCATGCAAATGGGGGCCATAATGACATGTGAATGGACCCATTTGCCTTGCATACATTATGACTCCATTTGCATGTGCACTTTTAAATATCGTGGTTTGCTGTGCATAGCGCCAACAGAACTTGCGCTATCATCCCCTGCTCCACTCTGGCCACTGGCACAGTGCCACTGCGCCATCACACTGCGGGTGGCCAGGGTGCGATATTCAACTATGCTGTGTCATGGTGCAGCTCCGTTGAATATTGCCCAGTCAATGCTCCTCGCAGCCAAGTTGCGCTGTGCCCAGGCTTGCGCCACAGCCTGGTGCAGTTTGAATATCTGGGCCAGTGAATACAATTTGCATTGTGACTTCGATGTCATGTCACTTGGCTGCACTGTTGTTTTCCTGGGTTTCAGTCTATGCCATCTACAGACAGTTTTGACTGTTCACTCACATATTGTATATAACTTATAACTTACTACTGAGCCCGGTCATAAATGTCCATGAGTTACATTTACTTGGATGTCATACCTTTGACCTTTAACTTATATATTGGCAAGGGTTTTGACTTTTGACCTACTGTAATAGGTAAGGGTTGTTCATTCTGTTTGCATTGTGCTGAGCAATGTCTGATGTCACCATTAAATTTCTTATGCAGTTACAGTACAGAGTAAAAATTAAAGCGGATTGTTAAGCCTTATTCTACCATGGGCTGTAATAATTCTGAAATACAACGCTATAGCTGGGCAAGTCACATGGTCCTTTGAACATTCCAAATCAGGTTGTTTTTGCTGCAGTGGCATTATATAAACCCAGGTATTTTCTGTCCCAAGAACTCAAAATAGCACTATGCTGAGTAAATTAAGCTAAACTATGATAAAATAATAGTAAATGTCTTTTCTTCACTGTCTTTAGGTCAACCCCATGTGTTCAGATCCTCTAGTTAGGCAGTGTCCTGCATTTTAATCAGTCCACTTAGCTGTGGAATTTTTTTGTAATCTGTAATTTCTTTTACCAAAAAGCATAATAAACTGTGATAGCTCCTTCCATGTATGTCCAGGGGTTGGGTCGATATTCCTGTTTTATCGATGGAAGCGGAATGTTAGCTATGACACTGGGGAGTCTCCTCTGCTCTTTTGCAATAAGTTTTGTGGGGTCTTAACGCCCACCTGAACAGTGACCAAAGATGGGCAGAAAGGATTCTGGTTTAATGTCTAATGCAAATGATGGTGCCTCAACAGTGCAGCAACCCCTCATACTGCACTACAGTGTCAGTTATGCATATTACCCCAAGTACCTGGTGTGGGGCTAGAACTTATGACCTTCTTGAGTACTGTACTTTCCTCATAGTCTTCCTTCAAGTTAGGGATTGTCCTTACCTTGACTAGTGGCTGCCCAGCTTATGTAATGATTCTTGTAAGAGGATGTGTCATGATCTGTCCCAGATCTCCTTACCTCCTTCCCCACATTCACCTGCTGACAGACATGCTCTCAGCTTGACACAGCACTGTAGTGTTTTGACTGATCTTGCCATCTGATCTGTATGCTCTCTCCAAAGTGGTGTTATGTGTGCAAGCTATTTAAATCCCTTTCTTCCATCTTCCATCTTCCACATCACATAAGGGGTCATGAGCCAAGCTAGGCACCCATGTACAAAGACCAACCTTGGGCAGTCACAGTACAGAAGGAGGCCGCAACCCACTTCTGAGTAATTGTTTCAGCAAGGTTACGGTGATCAAGCTGAGCTATGGGTTTCTAACAGAGAACTTAGGTACTGCCCACAAAGACCAGCTTCACTAACTCCACTCAACAGCATCTGGGTTACACTGCAATAGGGATTTCACTGGTCCTGCTGGGCACTGCCACGTCATGATATCAGACACAGTTCTGGAAACAAAGTTTTTAAATGTGAGTACTGTACTTGCTAGACCTGTGCAGACAGGAGAGCTAGTGTCATATTTAAATATTTTCAGATACAAAATCACCCACTTCTGGTGGCTATTTGATCCATTTATGATCCGCCAGATTTTGATAACAGCTGCTTTCCTTGTCTTTTCATAATGTGTCATACAGAGCATGCTTTCTGGAAAGCATTCGTCTAAAATCAGCTGGGTGTTCTTAAAGAAATGGAAAAAATGAAACTTTTAAAACCTTAAAACTGTAGAAAATGTGCAGACTTCTTTATTTGAGTAAACTGCAGTATAACAACATTGACAATCCACTTTACAGGAGGAAGGTGTCGGGAGGAAGTAAGTGGAGTGGAAGATAGATGATGTGAAACAAAGTAGTGGTACCGTGGAACAAAATAGTGGTACATCTGCCTGGCATATCCTATTTAAACTGTTTTGCAGATGTGCTCCAGAGAGGATTTGTACACACACACACACACACACACACTCATACACACTTAGACAGCTCCTTGTGTACCAGCACCAGTAATTTCATTCATTTTGCATAACCTTCAAAAAGTGTATGTTGCATTCATAACCAAATAGATACCATGACTTGGTGACTGATTTGTATTTCAATAAACACATATCTAGCCATTCTCCATGTATCCCTTTGACTGACCAACAGTTTCAGAACACCTAGAAGAGTTTTAAAGTTTCCAAAGCTCCAAGAAGAAAAAATATTAAATAAATATAACTGAACGAAAGCTCAACAGTTCTCCAAAGGTTTTGCATTATGTAAAGCAGGTGCTAGGGCAGAATTTAGATTAATACCTAGATAAGAGTTGGCATATTGTTAAAGACATGATTGAACTGAGAAAAGAAATATCATTCAGTTCATTCAGACCCCATGCACTCGTGGTAATTCATGCACAATCATAATTCAGTGTAACTAACCCTGCAAATCAGATTACATAGCTGATTATATCTTTGGTCGTACCTGTGATTAAGTAATTAGAAAGAAGGAAGATGGAGCACTTGTTCCAACAAGAATAAATGATTTATATACTGACTGAGTCTTAAGTTCTAGTCTTATTTTGGTCTTGAATCACACAGAACGATATTTTAGTTATCATTAATGGGGTCTTTAGAAGAAAATTGGGCTTAAGTTGGAACCAACTGAAACATTTAATTCTAAAGCAATCTAAGGCAGATAGTAGTTAAAACAGAAAAGAGAAGTGCAGAGATGACAAGGCAAAGTTCAGAATAGGCAAAAACAGTGCAAAAAATGTACTGCCAAAACCAAAAAGCAGCTCATTGCCCTATACGCCAGTGCTTCACCTGGCTCTGAGGCTTTGCCAGCATTTACCAAGGAACATAATATTTTGCAACATCATACAAGGCAAACATGAACTTTTGTTTGCTTGCCACTGCCTTTCTCTTGGCATCATTAAATCATTTTACAGTCTTCTTGTCTAGATATGCTTCCTTGTATAAAGAGGGCTGGGACAAGAAGGATTAACAGGAGTCATTTTGTATTAAGTTTACTCCCCCTTCTCAGATGCCATGTTTTCAAATGGTTGTCCTGACCTAGTTAACTTGGAATCTGGAATTGCAGGAATGCTGACAGAAGAGTATAGAGCTGACATGTTTCTAGAATCTTAGCATGAACTATCCATCACTGTGGGAACAGTTACAACTCTGTCACATCCCTCTTGCAACCAGTGGGCATTGGTGTGGGTAATAGTATATGAAGAGCTCTGTGGACAACCTGCAGTCTTACTTAGCAGCCTTTGTGGGTCAGACCATATGGTCTACAGGGTCCATGAAAACACTGTCTCCGCAGCCTGTTTTATAAACATCTTTGTAACATCTTACTCACGATCTCCCACACTTATTTCTCACCCACCCCTTTGCACATTTATTATAAAAAACAAACCTAGCACTTCAGCCATTCTGCTGTACAAACCCTGCCTCTTGCTTAGCAGCACAATAAGTAATACTTTAATTTTAATTATACAATGGCAAGAAAATTTCCTGGACTCTGATTGGTCAGTGTGTGCCTGAGACAGTGATGATATTACACAATAACACACTGTGCTGATTTTATGGAGCCTGAGCCTGAGCATTTTTTTCCAGAAACAAAGATATACTGCCTCACTAAAATATTTTTATTTTTATTTTGGTTTTTATAACATCGAGCCATTTGTATAATTGTAATAAGAGCACTCCAAGGTGTGTGTTATCTTGTGTAATAACGTCACTCCTGGGGTGGTGGAAACACTCGGCTTCACCTGGGTGCTTCCACACCCACCCCAGGAGTGACGTTATACAACAACACACAACCTTGTCATGCCTTATTGCTTAATTGTACTTTGGATTCCTGGCTATTTGCCTCCCACGTCCAGTACAACTATTACAGTATGAAACCTAAACTCAGACATTTCTGCTGAGTGGAATTTAGGCCCTCTACCAAAGTCGGAAACATGGAGTGCCAAGGAGCCTGGGGTAGGAGCAGCAGCTCTGAAGACAGTTACTTGCAAATTACTTACTACTAATTATGGTACTCGGAAGGGATAGCGATAGTTCAGCAGGTTGTTGTTGGTAGGGACGTTATTTTACAAACAAAAGGCTGGGAAGGGAAAGTATTTACAGAGACATTGGTGAACTGGTCTGCAAATGTCCATCAATTGTTCAACTACCTCCTCCCAAAATGACATTGCATTGGTACTGACAGAAGAAGGGTAAGCCTATCAAGTCACGCCTTCCATTCTGTCAATTGATGTTATCTGTGGATATCCTTCTCTGAGAAATATGTATCAAACCACTATTGAGGTTTTTGATGTTCTGATTTGACAACTGAGTTAAGAAGTGAATTGCATACTCTTGTTATCCTGTTGTTACTTGGTAAAAGATTTTCTTTCATTCAGCCTGTAGAGCTCTTGACTCAGCTCCAAAATCCAACTGGTCTACAGAACACTGTACACAGAAATCTTACTGGTCCAATCTCTTTCTTGACCTCAGTTGTATTTCTACAAGAGGCCACTATAGCAGAGGATGGACTAGACTTAGTGGCTGTGATGGAAACTTGGTTCACAGGAAGCCATGGATGGTACATGACCATTCCTGGATTCAACATGTACAGGAGGGACAGAGGGAAAAGGAAGGGGGTAGCATTGTACATCCGGGAGGAAATAAAAACCACAGAAATCCAGGGACCCTAGGTGACACTGAGGCACTGTGGGCAACAGCTGAGATGGGGGCAGGGTAGCCATTAGGTTAGGAGTTATCTATAGGCCCCATCACAGGGGAAGATAAGGACAAAGAAACATTGGAGATGATACATAAAATGTCAGACAAAGAGCAAGTAATTATAGTAGGGGACTTTAACTACAGATATTAACTGGGGTTCTCAGACAACATTGACCAAGAGACAGGGAATTTAGTAATGGCCCAGGGCTGAAGCAACTTTTTGATTCACCAACCAGAGGTGAAGTTGTCTTGGACTTGGTTCTGACCAAAAGTGATGGGGTAGTAAGGGTCAAGGTAGGGTTCCATCTTGGCAACAGTGATCATCGTATGGTCAGTTTCCAAATCAACACAACATAGGATACCAGCCATTCCAAGATCAGAGTTCAGAAAGGCAGACTTTTCCAAAATGAGAACCAGCCTAGCAGAGAAACTCAGTCACAGGGGGATGAAATGTGGGAGAACCTCAAGGAGCTATCTTTTCTTTCCATCATAAGTTTTTGTTTATTTTGGATTAAAGATATAATACATAGTTTACAGAAAAATCAGGTTCTATACAACTATCAATTGTTAATAAAATATCATAGAGTTACAACTGCATAACTTCATTATCTCTAGATAAAACAGTATCTAGCAATATAAGTTGTCTGCTCTGTTTCACAGTATTACAATCACAATCAGTAGAATAAGCTCTTAAGCATTACATAAATCATTATAGAGTAGCCAGGAGTATATGGTCACCTAAGGTTAAAAGGGTCCCAGATTTTATGAAAGAACTCTAGCCTGTCCATAACCAGGTAACTAATCCTCTCATTGTTTGCTTATGAGCTCATTTGGTTGAACCATTTGCCTAAAGTGGGAATGTGTTTGGTTTTCCAGTTCCTCAGGATAATCCTTTTAAGGTTTAGAAACAAGTTTAACCCAAACCCTTTATAGAAATCAAGTCAATGATCTTCTGGATGGACACCTAGTATATATAGAGTTGAGGAGAAACAAAGTTTATAATTACATACTCGGGACAAACTTGATGGACTTCTTTCCATATTTCTGTTAATTGAGGACAGCTCCATAAATGTGCTAACCCCAATTTTGAAGGCCACAACGCCAACATGTTTTGTCATTCAAGTAACCCATCTTAAATAATTTATCTGGGGACAAATAGTAACCATGCAAGATCTTAAACTGAATGAGCATACCTTGTACTTCCTTAAAACTGACACAGGCAATTTTCCACGTACCTTCCCAATTGGAGTCAGGTATGGTAGTGTGGAGTTCTGATTCCCAGTACTCTTTAGCTTTAGTGGTGACAGGTATAGATGAAATAGATTCTGTTAATAATTTATAAAGTATGCTAGCACTCCTCCTTATTGTTCCCCTTGTCAGGATTTACCCCATTCATCATTTTTAGGCATCACGGTCTGTAGTTAAAACCTCTTAGCAAGCAGATCTCACAATTGTAATACTGGTAGAAATGTAATCTGCTTATTCCAAATTTCCTCTGTAAGTCTGTAAATCAAAGTAGAATTCCCGTACTTTGGTCAATTACATCTTTGATTCTTAAAATCCCGCCTTTGACCATGAGACCAACACAGAAGGGATGTTTCAGATGAGAAGGGAGAGACATGAGAGGGCATGGACTGTGATTCGAGGAGGGAAGATTCAAGAGGGAGATGAGGAGACATTTTTCATGGAAAGAGTGGTGGACAAATGGAACACCTTACCAGATGAGATAGTGTCCTGTAAGATGGGGAGGGCAGTTTCAAGAGGGTTTGGGACAGGGTAAGGGTAAGGGATACTAGGAAGGGGGTGGAAGGGGCAGCTGCATGATGAGGGCTAGCTGTACACTCAAGCAGAATTGATAGACCATGAGTCCTGTTTCTGCTGGCAATTTTGTATGTTCATATGTTTGTATCGAGGGGTTAGATAGTGGTTTATTATTATATCTAAGTGTCACGTTTGACCACAGAAGCATGCTGGTAAGTGGGGTCTTATTTGAATTTAGAATAGCATTAACATTTTAATGGAATTAATAGAAATTGTTAGACATGGATTGTCCCTTAGGTTTGCGGATATAGGTATATACAGAGAAGTCCATAGTATAATTTGGTTAAATAAGTTGTTCCTGCAAGTCGAGCCATAGCGGTTTGTATGTCATGCAGTTAGGGGTTTCCTGTACATGTACTAGAGTCTGCCTCAGAGAAAAAGCCAGGTGATATCTCTCCCACCATAGAAGTGCCAATCCACCCATTTCTTCGGTGCTCTCAGTTTGTTAATATGGAGTCTAGGTGGCTTGCCATCCCAAATAAATTTCCTAGTAATTGTATCTAAATTGTGGAAGAATTTCATGTCTAGAGGGACTGGAAAGTTTTGGAAAATGTGAAAATCTGGAGTGCTGCCATTATTTCGATAGCATTAATCCTGTCCCTTAAGAATTCATTTAGTTTAGCCCAATGTTCTAGGTCTAATTCAAATCTCTGTAAAAAGGAAGTATAGTTATTCTTTTTATATCTGTTAACATTACAGTAATCTTGATTCTCAGATATGTAATGGAATCTGTAAACCATTTTGGGTCCATATTATTATGCAGGGCTGTCTTATCTTGACTAGAAATAAAGTTGCTCAGTATTTGTGTTTTCTTCCAGTTTATTACTAGTCCAGACACCCTTCAAAACTGTCTAGTGTTTCTTGAACTCTTTTGCTTGATATAACTGGGTTAGTAATCATCAAGAGGAGGTCATCCATAACTGGCAGGGCCTTATGTTCATGCTTTCCTACTACAATACCCTTAATCTTTGTGTTTATTAATGGTTTGAATGAGGGTTCAAAGGCAAGGATAAACAGATATGGTGACAGGGATACCCTGTCTAGTGCCACAATGTAGTTTAAATGAAGACAACTACATCTGAAGGTGCTGCTGTAATTAACAACAAGATGCTGTGCTTTATTTCATGCCTGCAGTTGGTTGGGGAGTCTCCTGTTACATCTATCCATTGCCAGACTTTGTGCCCTGATTTCTCGGCAAGCAGTGTGCCACTTTATCATCTGTTTCCGGTTTTGGTAGAGGGGCTACCGGGCGGGCGAGTGTGGCTGAACAGCTGATTGAGGGCAGAGACTGCACTTTAAAAGCACTTTGATTCCTGCACTGCTTAAACTACATCTGAAGGTGTTGCTGTCATTAACAACAAGACGCTGCACTCTGTGCTTTATTTCATGCCTGCAGTTGGTTGGGGAGTCTCCTGTTACATCTATCCATTGCCAGACTTTGTGCCCTGATTTCTCAGCAAGCAATGTGCTGCTTTATCATGTTTCCGGTTTCGATGCGAGGGGGCTACCAGGTGGGCGAGTGCAGCTGAACAGCTGATTGAGGGCAGAGACTCTAAATTGATTCCTATATATTTGTAACATCATTAGCTCTCCAGCGGGTATTACGCATGAGTGGAAGTATGCAGGAGTGGTGGAGTCACTATCAGAGTCAACAGAGGGAGACTGCATGTAATTTATGCACTGTTACTGTATATTAGGTAATCTAGCAAGAATCTCTATAGGTCATTTGTTGATTATTTGGTTAGCTAACATGTGGGGCTTAAAGATATTCATGTGTTGTTGCATGGGATTAATCTTGTTTGATCAAGGTGTAATGTATACCATCGATCCAATTATGCTAACAAATGTTCAAATTTATTCACTTACCGATTATACATTTTCAAATTCACTAAAGGCCTCTACCTTCTGTTTTTCCTTAACTGTTAGGAACTTGGGTAGTCTTAACAAGAGGAATATATATGAGATGGGGCTTTTCTTCTACATCTAGTGTAAAGTTTTCATTTGTTTCCCTGTTGTTTGGTACTATGTGGTATATCCTACTTTTATCTGGTGATGTGGAAACAAACCCTGGGCCTTTAATTCCAGATACACTAATTTATGATAATTATTGGCAAACTAAAGGTTTAAGAATAGTCCATCTAAATGTTAGAAGTTTTATGTCTAAACAAGCTGAAATTGAGGCCTGGGTCACTAATTATGACCTAGACATATTCAGTGTGACTGACACCTGGTTGAAACCTTCAGTTTTAGATAACCTTGTTGCTCTTGAGGGTTATAATATAATACAGAAAGATAGGAATAGAAAAAGAAGGAGGGGGTATAATGGTATACTATAAACCTGAATTAAAATTAGTTGAGATTTCTCCTGGATATAAACATACTTCTGACTTTGAATGGCTGTTGTTGGAACTGAAGTTGGATGGTTGCCAAAAACTGAGATATTGTACAGTTTATAATCCCCCAAAACTGCTAAAAAAGGGTTAGATGATATTTTGAAGTTTGTAACAACCATTCAATCAGGTAGTGATCTTTGATTACTGGATTTCAGTATTCATTGGGACCCTATAAATGATCCTTCTATAGAGACGTTATTGGCCAATGTTGGTTTGTCTCAGCTCATTAACTCATTTACTCATATGAATATGAGTAGTCAGAACCACACAATTTTAGATTGGGTTCTTGTTAATAAACGGTAAACATTTCTGGTGTTGGTGTATTCCGATGTAATAAGTGACCATTTGGCCACTTATTGTATAGGAGATCTAAAAGGCCTAAATTGCCTCCTAGGTTCATTTCATACCGTAGGTTTGTTAATGAGGTGAGTGGTGATTTTCTTGTTGATCTACAGAATATTGATTGGACCTTTTGGATGCAATCCTGACGTAAATATTGCTGTTGATTATTTTACTTCCACTCTTCTGGAATTACAAAACAAATATTTTCCTAAAGTGGTTAGGCGAGTCAGAGGTTCCTTGAATAAATGGATTACTGCCCCTTGTTACATTTGGTGAAACTGAGAGATGCTGCTTGGAAATTGTATAAGGTAACTAAATTAATGAGAGATTTTAATAGTTATAGGAAGCTTAGAAATGAATGTAAAATAAAAGTTAGGCAAAGAAAATCTAGTTATGTTCAGAACTTACAAACTTCTAGTTTAAATAATCCAAAAAGTTTTGGTCTTCTGTAAATGCTTCAATTAATCCATCTAGGAAAGAATCTATTGGGGCTTTCAGTAGGGATGGTCAAGTGATTTCTGATGTTCAGGTTATTCGTGATTCTTTTTGGATAAATTTTTGATTTGTCCAGATATACACAGGCCTTTAATCAGGATCTGTGTGTAGATGAACAATCTCATGTTATTTCTGAATCTGGTTCATTTTATTTTTCACTTATTGAACCCTATCGGGTTTACAATCTCTTGAAATATATGCCAATTTGTTCAAGTGCATGTGAACCTGCGACTAGGTTCTTAAAATTGATTTCTGAATATACTGTATTACTTATCCACTTACTTCTGTTTTCAATTTATCTTTGCTTACTGGATCTTTCCTGATAAATGGAAACAGACAGTAATCAAACCCATTTATAAATCAGGTGACAGAATGGATATGGACAATTATCATCCTATTTCCTCTTGCCACCTTTGGGTAAGATTTTGAGAGACTTGTGAATGAGTAGTTTTCTGCCTACTTACAAGATAATAATCTTAGAACTCCTGATCAGCATGGGTTTCAAAAATTCCATGGGACGGGGACAGCCTTGGCCATGTTCATGAACCACACCAGTGTTGCTATGGATGAGGGTTTGCTCACTGGTGCTGTGTTCATGGACCTGTCCAAGGTCTTTGATTTAGTGAGTCATCCCTTGCTGATCAGGAGCCCGAAGCTATGGTATGGTGGAGATTGCTGTTGACTGGTTTCATAGTTATTTGTCCAAATGCCCACTTAGAGTAGGATTAAATGGAGCATTCTCTTCTAGTAGATTCTTATTACAGGGGTGCCCCAGGGATCCGTTCTGGGCATACTTTTGTTTACTGTGTTTGTAGATATTGTTCCATCCTTATTGAAAGACACATTGTCTGATTTATGCAGATGACATTATTTTGTACAAAAGTTCGATTTCAGTGGAACTTTTAATAAGTCTTTAAATAAGGACTTTGCTATACTTTGTAGGTGGTTAAATGGGAATTGTTTGGCATTGAATAAAACAAAACAAAATGTATGCTTTTTGGATCTAGAATTAGACTTAATAGATCTCAGAATTTGTCCATCTCTGATTCATTTGGGTAATGGGATGGAGCAGGTAAAACAGTTTAAATATCTTGGAGTCCTCTTGGACCAATACTTAAAATTTTCTGATCATGTAAATTTTATTTCTCATCAAATAAATCAGAGGTTGGGTGTTCTATTTAATTTTCAATTGTTGTTGACTTTACCAGCAAGGCATGCAATAGCTGAGGGTGTATTACTACCTCAGTTAAACTATAATACATTTCTTTTTCTAATTTGTCTAATAAAGAGTTATCTCTTCTTACTAATGTGTTTCATGGTATTTGTAGATTTACTTTTAAGCTGCCTTATTCTACACATCATTGTGAACTGTACAGACTATCTGCCTGGCTTCCACCTAGGCTGGGTTGTTTATACAGTTTATGTTCATTAACGGATAAAGTTCTCCATCAAGGTACAGATTCTCCATTGTATTCATTATTACATATTAAAATAAATTCATGGGAACTTCATTCAGATTATCAAATTAAGTTAAATGTTCCCAAGACCAAGACTAAAATGGGTGATGGTTGTTTTCTTATTCTGCTGCTAAAAATTGGAATGAACTTCCTATTATTTTATATGAGAATGTTTGTCATCAAACTTTTAAAATTAGGCTAAGAAATTATTTTCTTGATAAATTGCATTGTTGTTGTTTTCAATGAGTATTTTTTATTATATTTCCTTTATTTATTATTGTAGTGAAATTGTGTGATGTATGTCTTTAAATGTTGTATTGTATTGTGGTGTGAGTTTTGTTAATTGTAAACATCTTGACTGTATATGTATTTGGTCCCTGAGTCATACATGAAAATGGGCCTTGGCTCATTGTACTTACCAGTAAACAAAGGTTTAAAATAAAAATAAAAAAAATTCCATTTGTGATCACTTGGGCGAGGGGTTACCATAGATCATATGAACCCATGACATGAAGCCTTCACTGACACCAAATTCTTCAGGGTTTTAAATAAATATTCCCATTGTAGGGAATCAAATGCCTTGAAGATGTCTAATGATAATAGAACATATGGTAATTTCTGTTTATTTGACCACCAAATTAAATTTAGCAGATGACGAATGCAGTCAGTACTGGATCTATTCTTCACAAAGCCCACTTGCTCTTTACCAAGCAGTTTGTTAATCACTGTCTGGATACGCCTTGCTAGCACTGTGCTAATAATCTTATAATCTGAATTCAAAAGGGATATGGGTCTGTAAGTAGTACATTCTAGTGGGTCTTTATCTTTTTGGGAATGAGTGTAATAAAGGCTTCTTGCAATGAACCTGTTATTTTGCCTGCCTCCTAAATGCACAAATGACTTGATGAAGTTTTGGGGCGAGTGTAGTGGAGAAGACTTTGTAGAATTCACCAGGAAGCCCATCTGGTCCTGGTGTTTTGCCAGTGGATAATGACTTGAAAGCATGTTCAATCTCATGTAAAGATATCTTTTGATCTAGAAGTTCTTTATCCTGAGACAACAGTTGGAGTAATTCTGGTCTATTAGGAAGGATTCTGTTTTGGGAGTATGGGCTCCCCTTCAGCAGCATAAATTTTCTAACAGAATTCCATAAATCCCTCATGTATTTCTTCATTGGGAGTCAGTATTTGATCAGTCTCATTTTAATACCAGGTATTAGGTTTTGTTGTTGAATATTCTTTAAACGGGAAGCTAATAATTTATTGTTTCTCTCAGTTTCCCATACCTCTGTTTTGTGCAAAATAATGCATATTCTGCTTTTCCTGACAATATTTTATTAATTTCTTACTTGAGAGTTGTTAGTTTATGTAAAATCTTTCCTGTCGGAATTCTACCTGTTTGGATTCCTTCTCTAACTTCCTAAGTTCCTCCTCCTTCTTATGAATTATTATTCTCTCTTTCCTTTTTCTTTTGGCTGCAAATGCAATAATCACTCCCTTACATAAGGCTTGTATGCCTCCCCTACTGTGGACTAGGCACTTCTCCATTATTGTTTAGCTTGAAAAGTTCTTCTGTTTTAGATTCTATTTGCTTAACAAATCCTTATCTTGCAGTAGGTTAGTATTAAGTCTCCACCTATGCTATTTCTGCCTTGAACCTCCCATTCAATATTTGTTGTGACCATGACATGATCAGAGATTATTATATCCCCAATTTTGACTCCACTAATGGCATTTGTAATATTATTGGATACAAAACATAGTCAATTCTGCTATATGAATGGTGTTTCTCTGAAAAGAATGTGAAGTATTTTTCTGGGGATGGTCCAGTCTCCAGCTATCAGTTAATTTTAAATCTTCAAGTAACTTTTTGAGTGCTGTTCTGGCTCTAGTATCCATTGGGATGGGCCTGTGGGAGGACCTGTCTAATACAGGATCTAAAATTAGGTTAAAGTCCCTCCCATGATAATCTCATATTCAGGATAAATATTCAGACTCAGAACAGAGAGATAAAAAGTTTTCCTTATTATTGTTAGGGGCATACACATTACATAAAGCAATTTTCCTGCCATCAAGGGTTCCTAAAACTATTTGGAACCTGCCCTCTTGATCTGATATGCTTCTATGTTTCACAAAATTGACCCTTTTCTTATTAAAATTGACATGCCTCTTTTCTTCCTAGTGTAGCAACTGTGTTCCTCTTGCCCCACCCAACCCCTCTGTAATTTAATGGCTTTGTCATACAGCAAATTAGTCTCCTGAATGAAAGCAATGCCTATCCTGGATTTGTTCAAGAAGGTTAACACCTTATTCCTCTTAATGGAGATCCCAGTCCCTTGATGTTCCAAGATGTGATCGTTAAATTAACCATATTAGACTTAACACTGTATGTAAAGAATCAATAACTAAATACAACAGATCTATACATATAACACTCTATACCAGAAATATTAGCTACTAAAACAGCTATGTTCTTAGAATCAAAATGTGAAACGACTATTAAAACAGTATTACATTAAACTCCGATTTCACGAACTCTGATTAACTGAATCTCCAGTTAATCCGAATTCCTTTTATATCCCAGCTGATAATTGCCACATTTCCACTTAACCAGCTGAAGCAGCCACATGGTTAAGTGTTCAGTGTAGTTTAGTGGTGAAACTCACGAAACTCGTTTAACTCCTGTTTGCCATAATTATGCCGTAATTATGTGTTAATTGTAGTGCTAGATAAGCACCTTAACTTGCAAAGCAGTAACACATCTCATTGTTTGCAGTCTTTCAACAATGGTGAAATGTAGCGATCAGCAATTGACATCTCCCAAAAGCTTCATATCTTGCGATGGTTGGAGAGTGGGAGAAAGCTGTGGATGTTGCCCAAAAGTTTGGCATAGGCAACTCCACAGTCTGTGACATCAAGAAAGTGAAGGGAAGATCAGAGACTTTGCCATAGTGCTCAACTCAAATGACTCCCAAAGCAGCACAAAACTATGAAGGGCTGTAGAGATGACCAATTTTGATCGGCACTCTACCTCTGGTTCATGCAGAACTGTACCAGAGGAACTCCTATCTTGAGGCCCATATTAAGACAGAAGGCTCTTCAATTTCATTGAAGCCTGAATGGAGGATGACTGCTTCAATGCCAGTGAGGGCTGGCTAAATCACTTAAGCAGCATCATGGCATCAGACAGGTGTCTGTTGCCAGTGAGCGCCTGTCATCTGCCAATGAATCGATAGCCCCATTTAGAATTTGTATCATAACAATAATGAAAAATTAGGGATTGTCAGCATCCCAGATTTACAATACTGATGAGCAAGTATTTTTGGAAGCTCCTACCAGAAAGATATTGGCTGCCAGCAGTGAAAATTTTGCCCCAGGCTTCAAAAAAAATAAGAACAGGCCGACGTGCTAGGATGCACTAATACATCTTGGAGTCTCAAATTGAAACTTTTAGTGATAGGTAAATCACTCAAGTTGAGGTGTTTTAAGCATATTAACCTTGAACAACTGCTTGTAATCTACCGTGCACAGTCCAGCACCTGGATGTCAACTTCAATCTTTAAAAATTGTTTTTTCGAGGGCGTTGTCCTGGCAGTGCACACAGAACTAAGATCTCTTAAATTCCTACCTTAGGCTATCCTGCTCCTGGACAATGCTGGAGCTCACCCCTGATAGTGAGCAGCTAAAACAAGAGACTGTAGTATCCAGTGTGTGTTCCTACCAGCCAACACCACAGCTAAGTTACAACCAATGGACCAGGGTATTCTGGTTATGTTAAAGTGTATCTACTGTGGCAAGCTTCTCTCTTCTGTGCTAACCAAGGAGAACATTGAACTGCCACTTCAAGACCTGATAAAGAAAATCTCAGTTAAGGATGCCTGTTACATCATGGATCAGTCCTGGTCTGAGGTATGCTCAGAAACAATTGAGCATGTTGGCAGAAATCAGCTGTTCTTGCACACCCTCCACCCATGATGACCCAACTGTGCCACAGCATGATGAAGCCACAATGATTGTCCAGGAATTGATTTCCCATTAAACATGCCTCAGCCAATGGTGGAGGACTGGATGGCATGCAACGATAATGATGAGGGTACGGAGATCTCACTGATGAGGATATTGTATCCATAGCAATGCAGGAATTGACACTCCAGGATGATGTGAGCCATGACCCCGATGATTACGAGGATGACAGTGAAGAGGTCAAGCTCCGACTGCAGCTGAAGCTGTAAGCTCGTTCAATCAGTGTCCTTATTGGTTGAAGAGCCAGCCTGACACTGATTATCTCCACATGCTCTTATTGAGGCAACTTCATTTAAAGGCTGTAAAGAAAATGAGCGAATCTAAAAGACAGAGTATCACTGACTTTTTCAAGTAGCTCACATTACGCTTTTGCTTTGAGCTCTTTGACTGCCTCTTTTGACTGTCTCAATATTGGATTGCACTACAGTACTGTATTTTGTTTTGTTTTATTTTATACTGCATTAAATAGAGCGTAAATCAATGATTTTTGTTTTGCTGTGCATAACTATTGTTTGCTGTGTCAACCTTGGTATAACTAGCTGTCAACCGTCTGATTTCAATACTACCCCAATTTCTGAACACCCGATTCCAATGCTTTTGGTGTCCCCTAATACATTTGTAAAATTGGGAGTTTACTGCATATAAAGTCTACAAACTAAAAGATTCCATTATACAATAAGCCAAAAAAAAAAAGGAAAAAGGATTTCTCAGTAACCAACTTTAGGTAAGTTGGTTTCTACCTTCAAACCTATATTCTGCTAGACCTACTGTATAGTCCAAAGCAGTAGGTTTTAAAAGATCACAGATGGCATACAGAGGCTGCTAGACATCATCCTAAAACAAGAATAAACAACCTACTTTTAATATATTATAAATATAAATCATCAAGCGATGGTAACGTTCATGATATGACTGTATAATATAACTACTTCCACTTATGGACATTTAAAAAAAAAAAACATATTTCTGTCTTATTGTGCATATTAGAGATGACCAGCTGAACTGAACTGACTTAGGACAGGAATACATATGTAACCGGTCACATTAAGAATCCCTACCCTTGCTGATACCTTCATTGTTACATGGCGTGATTCCAAGCTGCTATAATAATCCTCACCCAGCACAGCAACCTCTACAGACATATGGTGCCAGAGAATTAGAAGCTGCAGTTAGAGTGACATCAGCAATGACATGTTATGAGCCATGTGTCTATTATTCCTGAAGAGATCCCATAAACAAGCCAAGCAAACTGGAAAAACATATTTTTTGTGCCAGTCTAGATGAGGGACTGATGAGGAGAAGAACAAGACCAGCTGGTAACTCTGAACAAGCACATAAGCTGCAAAATCTGACAAAGCTGAGCCATCTGCCTGGTTCCTGTTATTCTTGTCAGCTGCTTTTCCTTAACTCATTCTCTCCTGGTGACCATTTTGGGTCGGACTCAGCAATAGGTGGTTCTGATGCCATATGGCAGAATGAGAAGTGACCTGCAGAAACTTGAAGAATGGTCAGGGGTTTGGCAGTTGAGAATTCAATGCAAAGAAGTGCAAGATAATGCATATGGGGCACAAAAACCCTGGCACAATATATCAGTTGGGGTGAGGATATAGCATACAAGCGGGAAAGGATCTTGGGGTTATCATCTCTGATGACCTCAAGGTAGGAAACAGTGTGACAAGGCAGCAGGTAAAGCAAATAGGATGCTGGGATGTATAGGCAGGGCATCACCAGCAGGAAAAGGAGGTCATAATTCCAGCTATACAAGACACTAGTGAGGCCCCACCTGGAGTACAGTGTACAGTTCTGGAGACCATACCTACGTAAGGACATAGACAGGGTAGAGAAGGTTCAGAGGAGGGCAACAAAGATGGTGCATGGATTGCATCACAAGTCCTATGAAGACAGGTTGAAGGAACTGAACATGTACTCCCTGGAGGAGAGGAGGAGAGAGGGATATGATAGAGACATACAAGTATCTTACAGGGAGGAACAGGGTGCAGGAAAACACTATTTTTAAGCGAAAAGATGTTCCAGGACTAGAGGCATGGGATGAAGTTGGAGGGAGGGACGATTCAGAGGAAACATGAGAAAGAATTTCTTCACAGAACGGGTGGTGGACAAGTGGAACACCCTGCCAGAGGAAGTGGTGGGGCTGAAACAATCATGGGATTTAAGAATGCATGGGATAGACATAAAGGAATTCTGGAGGTCAAGGGTAAGGGCAACAGACTTCTAGGAAAACAAACTGAACTTACAAGCTCAAATGGGCAGACTGGGTGGGCCATGGGCCCTTATCTGTCACACTGTCTATGTATCTATGTATCTATGTATCTATGGAGAGTTTAACAGGTTGCACCAGCTTGCATTTTGTGACAATGACGTGTTTATGAATACTAGTGAAATCTGCCATAGGCAACTGCCAACCAGCTGTCTCTGACACTTTTTCACCATTGTATTATTAATTGGTTATTTGTTAACATACTTGTGATGGAAACAACTCAAGCTTTCATAGAAACACTCTTGAGTCTTGTCATCCATTACGCTCCATTTTCATAAATAGCCAAACATCAAGAGAGCTAGACTGTGACAGAAAACCCTATCCACTCTTTGTCTTCCTCATGTAACAAGAAACGGTATTACCAGCATGCTAGGAGAAAATAAAATCCACCCCAAAAAAAATATTCCTGCTCCTTTCCTCAGTTCCTCCATCAATCTCCTGCTGTTATTTTAACCTTTTCAGTTGTCAGATCAGACTGAATTATAAATAGACCTATAATGAGAACTGTATACATGTAAGAAACATTTCTACCCCTCACATAATGACAGATTCCATATCTCAGGTTTTAAACTCTACATCCTTGTTTTAAAATATTTGTCATAACTACCAGTCTACTTATGCCTCAGTCATTGAGACCCATAATACTCTGTTGTTCATTCTGTTCTCACTGTCCCTAGATCCATTAGCACTGGAAAGGTCATGGAATACCTAGCTCTGGTCATTTTCTAACATACCACATTGTTTCTCCTAGTACCGGAAGTGTAGACTAGCCAGTGCTCTCGTGAAGTAAGTAAAATAAGTAAGTAAACTTTTATTTATATTAAGCACCCTTCCCAAGCTCAGGCGCTTTACAATAAGTCAAATCAGTAAAATCACATTTTAAAACAATAAATCAGACAACCACACACTATACTTAATTATTATGTACCAGCAAATGCTCGGGCAAAAGGAAAGTTTTAGTTGTTTTAAAACTTTCAACGTAAGGCATTCTTGTATCTGACGAGGTAGAGAATTCCACAGGGTTGGTGCCATATAGGCAAAGATCTACCTCCAGAAATCTTTAGACGACTGGGAATCTCTAGCAATCCCTCATCAGAGGAGCGAAGAGAACGGGCAGGACAGTAAGGCACCAAGAGTTCTTTCAGGTAGTGAGGTCCCAAATCATGTAGGGCCTTAAAGGTCAATAATGACCTTTGAAGGTGATCCACACTGTATTATAGCAGTGCAGATCACGCAGCACAGGGTGTCATATGGCTAGATCGTGAAACTCCCATCAACAACCTGGCCGTGCATTCTGCACAAGCTGCAAGCAGCGGATATCCACCCGGCAGCCCTAGATAGAGGCACTGCAGTAATCAAAACAGCTGGTGACAAAGGCGTGGACCAATATGGGAAGATCTTCCCGTGGAACCAAGTGTTTCATCGGCAATGTTCCTCAGATGAAAAAGAGCAGATTTGACTACAGCCGACACCTGCATCTTCATAGTCAGGCTTTCGTCAAAAATCACGCCAAGGTTACTTACTTGGCCAGAGGCAAGGGGCCCCAAGATATAAACCTGAGGGTTTTACAGTCCAAGCCCCCTGCTGTCCTCCCTCCAGGGTCCACAACCAACACCTCAGTTTCCCTGAATTCAACCTAAGCCAGCTAGCACTCATCCAATCCTGAATCTCCAGGAGGCAGTTGTTAAACATCATGATGGAATCCGACTCCTGATCAGGCATAAAAGACAGGTAGAGCTGAGAATCATCAGCATAACAATGAAACCTCTGCCCATACCATCTTGTAATGTCCCCAATGGAAGCATATACACTGCAAATAACATAGGGGACAGCACCGACCCTCAAGGTACCCACAGGGCAGCCAATGAGGGGCCGAGGTGTAAATTCCAGACACCACTCTCTGAGATCTGCCTCCAAAAAGATCAAAACCAGCTGTGGACTGCTCCCTTCAGACCACAGAAAGACCATAGGTGGTCGAGCAGTACCCATGATCCATGGTGTCAAATGCTGCTGAGAGATCCAGGGAACCAAGATGGAACAGGTCCTCCAATCTCTTGCCATCAGGAGATCATTCAATACCTGAACAAGAGCCATCTCTGTTCTATGCCTTTTCCTGAAGCCGGATTGAGAGGGTCATAGATATTGTGGTTGGACAAATGATCCTCCAGTTGCAGAGCGACCACCTTCTCAATAACCTTCCCCACAAAAGGAAGGTTAGAGACTGGTCTATAATTTGCTGGGCAGTCAGGGTCAAGAGAGGCTTTTTCAACAGAGGCGTACTACACGCCTCCTTTAAGGGATCCATAAAGATCCTCTCTCTAATGACACCACCACTATCCCAGCCAGGACTGGGCCGCTAACATCTACACACCCCACCACTAGGTGAGTAGGGCCTGGATCCAACTTAAGGTAGGTAGGTCACAGAGTCTGGATGATCCTCACTATATCTATTACTGCTGGTAGTCTAAAGGTAGACCAGTACAACTGGGCATTAGTACCACCCGATTGATCAGTGGCAATGTCCAATAGAAGGACACTGGCGGATCTCATCCCTGATGGTGGATACCTTGTCAGCAAAGAATTTCGCAACTCCTCACACTGTAGCTATGATAATGCTCTACCAATCTGGAGACATACTGGATTGCACAGTCTGTCCACAGTCCGGAACAGCTGGGATGGTCTATTCCTTGCTTGTAGCAATTTCCTGGACAGGAACTCTGCCTTCTATGGGAAATTGCTGATTGGTAGAATTTGTAATGTTCTAACAATTCAAGTCTATCCACCTACAGTTGAGTTTTCCGCCAGTGTCTTTCCAATCTCAGTCCCTTCCTCTTCCACTCACGGACCTCCCCATCAAACCAGGGAGCCCTAAGGAAGAGTACAGGACGAACACGAATTGAGCAATGGCATCCAGGGCCCCAGTCACAACCTTATTATAGGCTAAGACCAAAGGCCCTGGATCCATGCTATCCTTGGAAAATCAGTAGCAGTGTAACATGTCCCTGTGGAAACTGCTTCCCTCTAGTGCTATCAAGGAGGTAACCAGGCAGTGTGCTGGGAGGATCAGCAAGGCAAATAAGAAGGAAACTCCTCTAGTTCTCCCAAGGGTGGCTACTATAGTAAAGGGAGAAATGAAAGGCCTACAAGGCATATAAGGCATCAAGCAAGGATGAAGACAGGGAAACTTGCATAGTCGCACAGAGGGAAGTGGAAAGTAATAAGAAAAGCTACAGTTCACACCAAGCTAAGGATAGCACAGGGTGTTAGAGGAGACAAAACCTTTTTAGGTACATAAGAGAAAGGAGAAAGACTAAAGGAGGAATAGGCTAGCAGTTTCAGGAGGGGACTAGTTGAGAAGAACAGTGAGAAGGCAGAAGTTCTAAATAAATATTTCTGTTCTGAGTTCACTAGGGAGAATGCTGGGATGGCCCAAACCTGCAAAGCAGTTGCACCTAGGGACCAGGGGTAGACTGAGCCCCTTCACAGAGGGACAAGTCTTGGAAGCCCTAAATAAATTAAAGGTGGACAAGGCCATGGGGCCAGATGAGGTTCACCCAAGAGTTCTCAAGGAACTGGGGAGTGTAATAGCAGCGCCTCTGGCAGAGCTCTTCACCAAATCACTGGAAAGCAGGACAGTGCCTGAAGACTGGAGCGGGTGACAGTGGTCACACTTCAGAAATCAGGAGGAGCCTGGAAATTACCATCCAGTGAGCTTCACAGCGTGGTAGGGAAAACTGATGGAGACACTGCTCAAGCAAAGAACAGTAGCACATCTGGAATCCAGCGGGCAACAGGACCCAAAACAGCATGGTTTCATGGCTGGAAGGTCATGCCAGACAAATCTGGTCATCTTATTTGACTGGGTACGAAGACAGTGGACCAAGGGGGGCGGTGGATGGTCTGTCTGGACTTTAGTAAGATATTTAACTTGGTTCCACACAGAAGGCTAGTAAAGAAGCTGGGCCACATTCTGTATAGGTAAGAAGTGGTGGGTTGGGTGAGCAACTGGCTGAAGGAAGAAAACAATGGGTGCAGGTAAGTAGTGATATTCACTACACCTCATGCCACGCTGGGGCCCAGGTTCTGGAATGAGCCGGGCCACTGGGGGTCAGCAGGGGAGAGAGAGGATTGAGCATCCGGAGCACTGTTCTCCTCTCTTGGGAGGAGGAAGACTTGTCATCCCACTCACTGACTGCCCTCTGACGGCAGCCAGAGGAAAGTACTGATCAGGAGGCACGCTCCGACATGTCTACATTGGTGAAGAGGGAGGGAGAAAGTAGAGGAAAGAAAGCCTGGCAGTGCTCAATGATGGCCGCCACACTTGAGGCTGACCCCTGCTTCTGGATTGGGTCTCGGGTGTGAAGGCTGCCTCCCTTTCTAGCTCTACCGTGAGGGAAATCTGCAGGGGAATATCAGGTCGACCAGTGCAGGTGTGGTCAGGTCCAGCGAGAGAGTCCCTCCTTAGGAGGGCCGAAGCCACCTGCCAGGGCTCTAGGAGGATAAAACCATGTATAGAAAAAAATTTTAAAAATAAAAATGGAGTGGTATCAACAGAGGAAGTGACTAGTGGAGTGCCTCAGGGGTCAGTGCTGGGCCCCACTCTTCAATGTGTTCATAGCCGACATCAGTAATGGATTGGAAGGAAGGTGTCTGTTTACAGATGACACCAAGATCTGCAACAAGTGGACACTCAGAAGGAGTCAAGAGCATGGAATCAGACCTGAGGAAACTTGAGAAGTGGTCAGATTCCTGGCAGTAAAAGTTCAATGCCAAAGTGGAAGGTCATGCACTTAGGCAAGGGAAACCCCAAGGTGGGATACTACCTGGGAGGGAGCAGATGGCATGCACCAACCAGTAGAGAACTAGGAGTCATTATATTAGCTGACTAAGGTGGGGAAGCAGTGTGAAAGGGTGGCACTAAAGGCCAGTGGTATGCTTGGCTGCATAGGGAGGGAATCATGAATCGCAGAAGGGAGTTGGGCCTGCCACTTTACAGGGCGCTGGTGTACCCACCTGAATACTGCGTGACAGTTCTGGAGGCCACACCTTAGAAAAGACATCGATGGGATTGAGACAGTGCAGAGGAGAGCCACAAAAACGATTCAGGGTCTGCATCAAATGGCATATGAGGACAGGTTGTGCGAAGCTCAACATGTGCTCCCTGGAGCAGAGGAGGAGAGGGGGACATGATTGAGACATTCAGGTATATCAAGGGCATAAATAGGGTAGGGGTACAGGAGCTTCTTCAGGAAGAAAAGCATCAGAACTAGAGGACATGCCTATGAGGCTCAAGGGTGGGCAATTCAGGAGCAATGTTAGGAAGTTCTTCTTCACTGAGAAGTGGTGGTTGACCCACGGAATTGCCTGCCCCAGGAAGTGGTGGAGGCAAAAATTGCAACGGGTTCAAAAATGCCTGGGACAGGCACAAAGATATAATTTCACAGAAAGGATAGAAGGGAGGAGTAGTTACCATATCGGGCAGACTAGTTGGATCTTGTAGTCCCTTCTGCCACCAATTTCTATGTTTCTATGCTAGGCGGCTGGGTTGCTGGAGTCAATATTTATACAGAAGAAAACAGGAAAAAGATCTTTATTGCCATAGTATCTTATCAATATTCAAAAATGTTCTTGAGCCATGTTTACTAAAAGAAATGTTTGTTGCACTACAAATATATATATATATATATATATATATATATATATATATATATATATATCACAGTAATTGTTTGCTCCTGAGAAGCAGATGAAGTTTATTGTATTTAATGTGATTTTGTAAATGTACATTATTGGCACCCAGGACTTTCCCTGAAATAAACTTCTGCACAAGGAATTTTCCTGGTAAAATAAATAAATGAAATTAAATGAAAATAGCATATTATCTTTACAGTGCATTCGTCATGTTGTTAACTTGGCTAAATAACAACTAGTGCTGTTGATCTGCAGATTTTTCTAAACTTGACAGACACATCCTTTAAATGAATATACCTCATATCCTGAAACTGAGTTACTGTAACCTCTGACCTGGAGTCCAGGAATCAAACTAATATCCTCTGTATTCTCTCAATAGGTTTGCATTCAGTCCATTTTCAAATGAAATATACCTTGGGTGGTTCATAAGACACACAATAAAAGACACTGCAATCTTTGAATAATATCACTAGCAGACTAAAGGTCTACGGTTACATCATTCTTTTGATTTTTCAACACTTCATTTCATTACTGGTTAAAATCTGGAAGATCTCTCAGTGACTATGTACAGACTATGGCATAGCTAAACAAACATGGGGTTGTTCCAAAGAAGTAAATGTGACTATAACACAGCCGTCTACTTCCATCTCCAGTTCCTTCAGCTTGTAATTCTTCCCTAGCCTGATTTACTCTCTCCAATTCCTACTCCCTGTCCTTGACATCTAGTACTGATTTCCAGTGGCAAGTAAGAATGCCACTGAGAATACCACCCTAGTGATGCTAGTCAGCTCCGTGGGTTGAGACTCTTCTTCCTAACTGATTATGCTGATCTTTTTTTTTATATTGTCTTTTGCTCCGGTCATGGTCCTAGAAGCCTCTCTGGCATCCAACTTGTGTCCTGCCCTGCCTGAAGTTCACCTGTCCCATACCTTCCTAACCCGCCCTGCCCTCACAGCTGGAACCCTGAGCTTAACCCCTCCGGGGTGGGCCGCCTCTCCTAACTTGGGTGCTCTTCAAACTATAGACTCCAGCTGCAGGCGTGGGCCCGGGTGGAGGATCTATGAAGGTCAGCAAGGTCGGACCTGGCAGTGGGCATGGGGTTGGTGCGTCATCTACCCTAGGACTGGGTTTCTCCATGCTCTGTCCTTCCCGTGGTGGACCGCCCGATGCTTCTGGCGCGTAGCAGCCCTGCCCTGCGTTGGCCACGCCCAAATGCGTGCCTGTCTGGCTTGCTGCAGTACCCTGGTCTCCACCGGGGTCTCTGGCTCACCAGGCCATCCATCACCTCGATCCAGTGAGGAGAGCACCACATGGGCGCTCAGTCCTCAACCCTTTCCTGCCGACCCCCATCGCCCGAGTCCGTTCCTGAACCCGGTCGGCTGGCGCAGCGCAGGTGGATTATGCTGATCTTAACAAGATGCTTTGTCAATCTGGTAGTTCAAAAGTCATTTTATAGTACTATTTTATTTTATGCTCCTGCCTTTTCACAGTGCATTTGCATCATATGCCCTTAATCTCCACAGATACTAAGCCTTGGCTGTGTTCCTCTGTGCCCCTCTCCCCACACACACAGTAGGGACCACTGCCAGGGTGCAATAGCAGGACCAGGATCCACTTAGGCCAAGACCAGCAGCTTAAACCAGTCTAAAATATATTGGAATCACTAATTGTCAAGAAATAAGACACAGAAAATAATATATTTATCCTTATACCTCTTTTACTTGTTTTTTCCTTTTCCCATTACTCCCCAGGTCACAGCCTCCAGTGGCTACCTCATTTATCACCCACTTTTCTGCTCATCTCCTATGAGTCTTCATGACTTTCAGACTGAAATGGAGCTCCAGCGTGTCAGCAATTCCAGAAGAGAGACCAGTATCCATCTAATAATTAGAGACATACTGATATTCAGGCCACTTCATTAAATGTTGGCTGAAAGAGCTGGATATGGTCTGCCTACACTGCACATGTCAGCACCCCAGCTATGTCAGGGATTGGCTAAGGAAAGTAATGTACAATACATAATTGCTTCCTCTGGGCAACTGTGGATAGTCATAAAACAGCAGGTGCTGCAGACCAACTCAGAGGCACCAATATCCCCGGAACAGTGCTCAGCATCTGTAAGCTCAAAGTGGATCCCAGGCTTAGGATATGAAGGCAGATGTTCTCACTACTGTTCCATTGGGATAGCTTCCAAAATTAATTCTTCATGGGAAGAATTCCCACTGAGGTGAATAAAGGCTTTATAAGTCAGGAGGGCCATAGAGTCCATTTAAGTGCCAGCAATATTGTCTCAGCAGTTCTGTCCCATAGTACTGTGAACCAGAGTTCCAATTTAAGTATCTCATTCATATGCGAAGCAGGTTCCTAATCAGTGCCAATACCTCAGAGAATGGAGGATGTGTTGGTCTTTTCAACTCAAGCATGCACTTCAGAATTCTGAAATTTGAGGTGCCTCTTGAGTGCTTTTCGTCATCAGTTGAGAGGCTTCATTAACCAGTCAAGTCTACTAATTACATTACCATATTGTGAATCTTGTCTGTGCATGGTGTGTCCCATGTTATGGTATTCTGTAAACTTAAAGCTAACTTGGTGTATTCAGATGTTTGAAAAGGTAGAGCAAAGTTCATCATGAATTTATGAATAAATGGACAGTTTCTATTTTGACAAAGTGTATAGCACAATTTAAAATATGTCCTAACATATGAATAAGTGTTCTAGATGTTAGGAACTTGACTGACAGCACCACCAAGATGAATCAACATATACTACACCCTCAGACTCTATGCAATATGCAGTACAGGAATCTGTGGCTGCATTACACTGTACTGCTTTTTCAACCCTGAAACTGTGGAACATGTTCATGGGGTAAAGGCAATTTTGAAAACCCTTGAAATAGATGCTTACCTTTTTGTGCTCGTGTACAGCTGGTTCAAAACCCTTAGATTCAGAGGGTTTGCATCCATTTGCAATCCCTCCTAAATCCCTCCCAGTTGCTCTTACTATTTGATTAAGCTACAGATTTCATTCAGCTCTGATCAGAGAACCCTCTGAGTGTAGCCTCTGAAACCATAAATGACAGCCCTAAAGGATTCTGTCGAAGATGTAAAGCTGCGGGCAGGCTTTACCAGCATAAATACACGGCATCCATTTGTGACTTGCAATCTTGTTGGTCAGAACCAAGTTCTTTGTTCAATATTACCATTCTCACACTGCAGCCCCTGAAGCCAATTCTTCAGATTGTAGCCCTGTGGTACTGAAGGTTTAGCTTCTCAGTGGATCTTAATTTCTTTCAAGAATTGGCTCATATGGTGCCTGATGACACACCAGTAGCACTACCACTGGCAATGCTGCAACCTGAGCTCGGAAAAGCCTGGATAGCCAGACGGTTAGTAGGGGAGGCGATCTGAACATCCTGTAGGATGCTTACTGCCTCAGAGTGGGGTTCCCATCTCTCACTGTTAGAATGCTCCTGGGGAATACAGGGAATAGAGCATGCAGGGTGGCAATGTTGCACGGTGAGACAACCCAGCCATAGCTTTGTGAATGCCTGTTGTGTGCTTATGCATAGAGTAGTTGCCAGTGTCTCGAGATGTGGAGAACATGGGAAAACAGCCAGCCCTGACAGGATGATTTTCCTCCTCCCAGCATGTTTGGGCCCACAGTAACCATCCACCCAGCATGACAGACTGATGCCTACACCAAATTTGGATACAAGAAGGAAGTGCGATCCCAAAGGCCCTTGCCATGAAGTGTCAATCATGTCAGCAGCAGGTAGATTGGTCTCTACTGTATGGGATGGCTGACGGGTGGAGCATAGTCAGAAGGAAGGCACAGATGGGGGTTGGGCTGGAAGGGAAGGGAAGAAACACTAATTTAAAAAATGAAATGGTTCCTGTTTTATATGGATAGGGAGCAGGGTGGAAGCTATATATCAAACCCCTATGTTACAAGAAAAGTGTGAGCCCTGTACTGTTATCCTACTAGGCCTCACCTTAGACTTCAGTATCAGCTAGATAACCAGACAACCCTTTTCCTACAAACAAGAAATATTTTAGAGATGAATTCCTGTGCCAGACTGGCCATCAAGTAGATTATGAGGCTACCACCTACCTATGAGGTTGTAGGCCCAGACATGCAACTTGGGCCCAGATTGATCTTGAATTTTAGACACATAGGCCTTGAAAAGCAGCTTGTGTTACAACATGGCCAGATCCTTAGGCTACAAGGGCGATGTGTTCCAGGGATCATTGATTGGTGGATAGTACTGGAGGTCAGAATGAGTGGGCAGATGCATGGGCTGGTAGATGCCATCAGACCTTCTTTTCATATCTACCACTGTCTGGAGCTAGTGTACAGATCACATGAACTGTCCAGCTAGGGAGGAACTTTTCATTATTGTCTTCATTATTGATTATAACTGTCATTTGTGTGCCAAATTATTCCCCTTCAAGAAACAGAGAAACATAGAAATTGTTGGTAGATAAGGACCACTAGGCCCATCCAGTCTGCCCGTAGGCCATATACCCTGGGCATCCAGTGCCTCCTGTAACAACAGGCATGTTATTTTCAGGACATACCAGACATCCTCCTGCCAAGAACTGAAAGGTCAAGTCTTCTTCAGAGTCTCCTGGTGGCAACTGCTGATTCAGTACATTATTGGGTAATCCCAAGCACAGTGTTTTGATCCTTAGCATAGACTGCACCCAGTTGTCTAGGGTTTATGATGTTTACTGGAGATCTTTGGTATCAAGAATGTTCTTCCTGCCACGGGTTTCCACATTTCACACACTCCTGTCTGTTTGGGCAAGAGTACAGTATAAATTTGAATAAATTAAGCAGGGCTCTCAAGAGCCTGCTATGCATCAGATTAAACAGGATAGACAGTTCAGAACTTCTTAGGTAACAGGTTCCTCATCCTCCCGCATGTCAGCTGTATCAGGCAACTTGGGAAGGATAATGATATCTCAGTTTTGCCTGTAACAAAAGCGAATCTGTCTCCCACAACAGCAGCAATGCTGCCTTCCATTCAGAAAACTTGTGTTCCCATCCTAAAACAAAGACTGCCACAAAGAGCAAGCGGATGTTGGAGAAGTATCTGAGAGAATGTTCTTCTCAGGGTGAATGATGAAGTAAGGACAGTTACCCAGGAGAACAAATAAGAGCATAGCCTTGCAGGACAGGGTGACTCTGCACATGCCTGTTATTGTATGATCATGAATGAAGTCAGTGTGGAATGCTTCCTGTGTGGGTGAAGTTTCATACATGGGACCAAAATGAAACCCTTTGGAACAATAACAGAGTTGGCTCTTTCCAACCTCCTCCCCCAAACAGTGGATTTCATGGGACTTTGAGAGGGGGCTTCTGTTGCAAAGGAAGAGCCACTGGCTAATGGTGAGTGGGGAAGTGAGTACCACAGCCCCAAACCTAAGGAAGCAGGGAGTCTGTCATTTCTGTGTCCAAAAGGGTTATAGTTGCACAGTTCTTTTATTGAATGGGGTCTCCCAGCCCATGATTCAACAAAACAAGTGAATAAGCTACAAGCCCAGTAGCCATTGTTTGTGTTTCCATCTATTAGAATGACTACCATACTAAGGAGCCATGTCCTTGTCACAGTCCACTGGTCAGGTACCCCATTATCAATTCCTGGTGTCCAACAGAAAGGACCTTTGTACTATTTACAGAGCCCTGCTATCTGATGGGCTTGTACAATGGTATAACCATTTGAATGAGTACTTACCCTGCTGACATGTGACAGGCCACCTCTTACAGTATGCCACTGTGATGACCAAATACTCACAAGTGGCTTCCAATCCAGTGGCATTAGTGTGCACTAATGGTTTATGCCCATTAAACAGGGTCTCAAGCTTCTTTTAGCAGGTGCACAATTTTCACCTTTCATACACTGGGCCCTTAGTTCTCATGCTCAGTACCAGTTCCCTTACAAGGTGGTAACTCTGTCAGTACTGGCTTACAAGTAACTATAGATAACATGAGATATAGATTAGCGTTTTCATTTATCTCTAAACTATGACAAAAAAGTAAAAGTAACCCCAGAATATCTTGTAATTTGGGAAATACTGCCTTGAAAACAATCAAGGAGGGAAGGGATTTAGGCATTATTGTGTCTAGTGATATGTCTTTTACATCACATTGCCATAAGATAGTCCAAGAGGAGACAGAATACTGAATTGTTTTCTTAGACGTATAACCTCAAAGTAGGGCTGTCATGTTACCACTGTATACATCCCTGTTAGACCAATCTTGGAATACGGTGTACAGGTTTGGGCACCTTACAAAAACAAGATATAGTATTGCTGGAGAGAATACAAAAGAGAGCCACCAGGGCACTTCATGATATGGCTGGTAAAATCATCAGACCCGACTGTTTGAGTTAAATATGTACTCCCTGGAGGACAGATGAAAGAGGGGTGATATGTGTTTGGTACATAAGGCATGGAACAATGAGGATCTTTGGAATATTACAGGTCTTGAAATAAATACAAGTACATATAATACTAGGTCCCACCCATGCAACTAACAGCACCACATAGAAGGAAAGTCGTAGTACATGGTGGTTTAACCAAAGAGTTGTGCACGACTAGAATATGCTACCCTTGGAGGTTGTGGCTAGTCCAACAACCGCAACATTTAAACTGAGATAGGATGCACATACAAATAAAATTAGAGTTTAAAAATTTAGATGGCGAGAATATAAGGTGCAAGTCCATTAGCTCTGTATCCTTCCTATGATTCCTACTATACAACCACGTTTTGCATATTTTGCTAGGCGTCCTTTGTTATTGGATCCATACTGAGTACTTTATGCATCAAGTCAACACTTTTCTGCTACTTTGTCAGAGTGGACTCACGGTTGGCTTGCAGGCATGAATAGGTGCATTAAACATGCCCTGCTGTCTCCATGGTTTTGTATCCTGAGGGAGCAGCTCAGGCTGCAGTCATTTCCGCCATGTAGCATAGAGTCAGCAAGCATGCTGCTATGCATCCAAACACTCTGTCTCCATTGAGCATGAAGAGTTATGGGATAGCGAACAAATCTTATAGCAGCCAGAGCCTATGCAAAATATTACTTTTGATTGATGTGAGATTTATATGGGCAAATGTTGTTCTTTTACTGCCTACATGCCCACTAGCAGTCACATACAGTAAGCAGTAAAAATAGTAACTGAGCAATCATGTGGCTGCCAACACAGAACTTGGGTGACAGAGTTTTAAAGAAAGTTAACCTTGGTACTATAGCACAGTTAGAGTGCAAAGTATTGGCTAACATGACTGACACTACCATACTGCAGCTGACTGCTGGGTAGCCATGCTTGGTCAGGCATTTTAGCAGCAATGGACCATAGATGAGGACAATGAAGCAGACGTCACCAACAAAATCTTAAAGATAAGAACCAGCCTCAAGTTAATTGATTTGTCTGATGTGGCAGGCATAACTGTGGAATGGCTGATAGAAGATAATACTGTTCAGATGCAGAAACAGTTATCTGACACCGAGATGGGTTGCACCATTATGCAAGCTGAAATGGGAGGATAATGAACCTGTTCCCTCCAACAGTGGGAAATCCATGGGCTAGAACTAGGACTTATTTGGCTCGAGTGTTAAGAAACTAACCAGTCTGTGTAATCCAGCTGAAACAGTGGATATCCTTTGCAAAAGACATCCCAGCACAAAGGAAAGGAAAACTGGCAAACATGTTAGACTACACAAAGCCACAGAACTAAAACATTTTAAATCACAAGACACACAAGCTTAGGAGCAAAATTAAAATATTTAATTCTCTCTATTACCAGTTTTGAGTTTAGCATGGGCTGCAAGCTCCTTGGGATAGTGATTTTTGAGGCGTGGCACTGTCTGTCCAATGCAGAGTGCTCTACAAGGGGCTCGACAGTATCACACCAATCATCAGCCAGGCTGGTCCTGACACTGTTTTGCCTGAAGTGGTCTGCACTTGAAAGAAAAGCCACACCAATCATGTGGCAGCTTTCTTCTTTCATTTGCAGGTCACATGAAACAAACAGCTGTTTGCATCATGATGTTCCGCCCCTCCCCTCCACCCCACCAGTCCCTTCCTGAAAGGTGGGAGGGAGGCACTTTACTCGCCTGCTTCCTCCCTCGGCCCGCTGTCTCATTTCCTTATTTTCTCCCACCAGTGTGGAGCAGGCCACAGCCTGAGCTCTGTCTGGACTAGAAGTATTCCGTGTCTGAAGGCACTTTTACTCTAAGCCGCGATCGATCGCACTAGCGCATCCCTCCCCGCCTGCTGACATCAGGGTGCTCAATCCCCATGTCCAGCATGTATCTCCCCTACAATGTGGCACACTGGGAGCCCACCCCAGTGTGCCAAAACTACCTGTGGTGTTTCTGACACCAGATGCCCACTTCATGGTGTCGGATGTGCCCCCATGTCCCTATATCCTCCAACCTCAGAATGCACCAATCCCCGGTTCGCATTGATCCCCACTCAATACTCTGGCACACTAGGAGCCCATCCCAGTGTTCCAAAATCCATAAATAGTTTTCCTGTAAAAAGAAAACAGACCCATGACTTCTTTTTTTTAGACCTAAAAAGAAAACAGTCCCTCGTCATTCCCTTGGCCCCCTCCCCCAACCCGCACCTTCCCTCTGCACTCCACCTCCTGCACCCCCTCACCCATACTTACCTCCAGAGGTCAAGAGCAGTGATCTTTTGTGGACTGGGAACACGTCTGCACTCTTCAAAAGCTGACTGCAAATTGAAGAAAATCACGGTAAGCCCTATAATGGCAATCAAAGGGGTTTCAACTAGGTTGATATCTCAGCCACTTTTTGGAGTTTTGGTCCCACATTTTCAACATGGGGTTCTTGGGACCACACCTCATGAGCACAGTTACTTTCATTTCGTTTCTCAGTCCCAAAAGGTAATTTTATGTTGCTGCAAGGAATAACCTTTTGGGACCAATTAATGAAATGACAGTGCCACTATTGATGAGGTGGGGTCCCAAAAGCCCTTGCTGCAAATTTGGTGAAAAAACTCCCAAAAATGACTGCGTTATGAGCGTCCATTGTGCAGTTTCAATGCACACTTGTAACATTATCAATTTTACGATTTTCACTCCAAATGTCCAACATTGCCATTTTCACACCCCTTATGAACAGTATAGCTGTCATTTTTGCATCCTTCCCAAAATGTGTTTTTGCACCTGTGGCAAAAATGGCATGGTCACTTTGCAAAATCAACTTTCAGGACAGATTAACAAAATTCCAGTGCCACTGCTCATGAGGAGGGTTCAAAAGGCCATGTTGAAAGTTTGGTGAAACATTTCAAAAATGACTGTATTACTGCGTGCATTGCACAGTTTCTCACACTCATAACTCTGCCACTTTTCATATTTTCACTCCAGATTTTCAACATTGCCATTCTTCACACCTCCTCATGAACAGTACAGCTGTCATTTTTCACATCCTGCCCAAAATGTGTTATGCACCTGTGGCGCTGAATGGCACACTCGCTGTGTGAAATCACCTTTTGGGATTGAGCAGCGAAATGATACTGCCATTGTTCATGAGGGAGGGTCCCAAAAGCTCATGTTGAAAATTTAGAACAAAAATACCAACAAACACCCAGGGCATTAGGGTTTCCAACCATAACGCCCACCCTGCTTCTAAGACTGACAGGTGTCGGCGGGTGTGACTTGGGGTTCAGCCGACTGAGAAATGCTCACCCCATTCCACCCCACCCTGCAGCCACTGACAAGCATCAAGGTGTGCCATGGGTCTTCGCCCTAATGTTCACCCATTCTCCTATACTGCACCCATCTCAGCTTATTTCCTTATGGAATGGGGTGAGCATAATGGCAAAGACCTCAAGGCACACTGTGACACCGGTCAGTGTATGCAGGATTGGGTGAGGTGGAATGGCGTGAGTGTTATGGGCCGATGACCCAAAGGCACACCCCCAACGCCTGTCAGTCTCTGCAGGGTGAGGGTGGGGTTAGCGTTACTCAATACTCTCACCACCATTCCTATTATGCATCTCTAACTCCTGCACTACCAATGGCAATACCAGCAAGCAAACATCCGGCATTGACAAATGCTTGTTTTCTAAGTGAAGTAAACCAGTGCTGGAAGAACATAAGAAATTTGTGTTGAAAGTGATGCCTTAAAATGCAAGGCAGATGAATATACACAGAAAAGATGGGAGGCATGTACAACAGCAATACAAACAGCGACCTATCAGCATTGACAAAGGCTTGTTTTGTTAAGAGAGAGCAAAGCACAACCCTGCAACACAATAATGAAAGACACATCCTTAATCACAAGATCCCAGCCCCATTAGCACCCTTGTTTTAACTGATAGTATACTATAATGAGCAGCAGACTTGGTACTGAATCTGTTTGTTATAATGAGGGACTGCTGTAATTTCGTTTTATATACTATATATTTATTTCAAGGTTTTACCAGGAAAGGCATACTGAGCTGGTAGCCTCTCATTTCCTGATGTATAATTACAAATAAAAAGTTCCTGATTAATCCATAAAAATAACAACAGACTTTAATGAACTCAAGTGTGCTTCCTAAGGCATGACAAAAAACAGAGATAAAAAGTCCAGAAAACTACTGAAAATAGAGACATGGCACTTTGGTTTTTTTCATTTCATGTGTTTCTATGGAACTGTAAAACAGTAATGAAAAATTTTCTATGTCCTACACAAATAAAATGTTTAAAGTTGCAAAACAAAAAAACAGTCAAGAACATACCAGAAAAAAGTTGTGTAGATTTTATACTACAATTTTGTTTTGTTAAAATGTTTATTAAGGATCTGCAGCAGTATGGTACAAACTGTCAAGCATTGCAGATAATGATACATTAGAGGAGTCAACAACATTTCACATAGAGTTACCCACCCTCCTTAGTCCACAATGAGTATATTCCACTGGAAGTTGGGGCTCCCTCTTGCATGTAGCATGGGGGAACCTGTCCACTCCTCTATATTAAATAATTTTCTTAGAGTGAGTCTGTGTGCCAAAGTTCTCTTGTACCAGGCTCCCAGATGGACGAAGTTAGGGGTGAGGTGGGGGATGACCTGGTGAGGAACAGAACCAGCAACTCTGCATTTGGATTTAGATACCTGGCCCCTTGAGCAGGGTTTGTCACCAGAGGCAGGTCCCATGAGATATTTAAACCCAGTCATTCCCTTGGCTTAATCACCCCTTCCACCAAACTATGCATTTCCCTGCAGTTCAGGGTTCAAAATGTGGATCCCTTCCATCATATATGCAGGAGCCATGCATTTCAGTGGGAATTAAAAGCTCTTTGCAGTCATTGAGGGAGTGGGTTGTCTTCTCCATCTTGTAACTCTGGCAAACTATACCTCTCTACAATACGAGGTCTAGCAGTTGCTGTGTGAGCCACAGCTTGTGGGTTGCTTTCTCAGCTGCTGTGATCAGGATATATAGTAGGTATTTACACATGAGTACTGAAAACCCCTGGGGAATTGCAGCAGCAGTTATAATTCAGGTGGCAGGGAGAAAGGTTTTGAGTAGTGATTCCAGATCTGCCTCTAGGGTCATCCAGAATGTCTGTAATGCTGGGCAACTCCATATCACATGTGTGTGGTCTACCCTGATCTCTCCACAGCATCTCCAGCAGAAGAGGTCATCCTGGATGGAGTAGTGTGCTGTGATTACTAGAGTCTGGAAGAACCTGATCAGTTGCTTCTGGGTGTACTCCTCCAGCTATGTGAACTGGTAACTTGAGAGGTTGCTTGGCAGGCTGGCGTCCAGGTTTCTGCTGTTATGGGAGAACCTTTCTTCTCCACCCATCATTCTGTGGCTTCTTGTGTGGAAACCCTCATTGAGACTATCAAAGCTCTATATATCTGTGAAATTATGTGCGTAGTGTTGCAGAACCACAAAATAGAATAAAAAGGATATTATAGCAGGATATGAGTCTGTGTAGTGTAGTACCTGAAGGTACATAAAAAATTAGGTCTGATGTAAGCCATACTCGTTTACAGTTCTACAAATACCTTGAGTGTGGGGCCCTTTAACAGCTGGTGTAGGTAATGGAGTCCATACTGTTCTCAGCTACAGTGACCAGGGTCCAGCCAAGCAGGTTAGAAGTTATCCAGGAGCAGCAGAGGACAGAACAGGGCTAAGAAGGGGTAAGATGGAATTGTTTTCTAATCTTTGCCCAAACCTGCAGTTGTGCCCCAAGCCAGTTGAAGAGGGAGTGTTGAGCAGCATTGAGGTTGTCCAGTAAAGGAGGCTCCTGGGTTTAAACGGAGCCTAGAGAGAGGCCAAACGTGTTTAGACTCTGTACCCAAGGTTCCCACCGGACCGAGTGGGCAGGTACAGAGGACTGTCCACTTCTCTAATTCTCTTCAGGCAGTGCTATGCAATGCCAGGTCAAACAAGAACAAGACCACTATTTTTGCAGACTTGATTTCCTCTGTCGACCTGGCTTGCATTATGGAGACTCTAGCTGGGTGATGATGCTGGCCGGTTCTAGAAGCTGCCGTCCTTCCAGTTATTCTGTAGTGCACTGCCTGAGAAAGGGATCATGGGGTGGGGTGGCCATCATATTTAGAGCCAGTCTGGGCTTCACCGTGCGCAATTGGTAATAGCTGATCATTTGAATTTGTCACCATACATGGGGGTTCAGGGGCAGGTTGCAGGATTCTCCTCATTTACCACCCTCCTGGGTCGGAAGAATTCCTGCAGGAGGTGGTGGACTTCATTGTCGACCAGGTGTCAGAGTCCCCAGATGTTTAATCTTGGGGACTTCAATGCATGGATCATCATCATCACTGATGACCTGAAATCATCAAGCAGACCACTAAAGCAGTAGGTACTGTAAGGTTAGGGGGATGCTAGGGTGTATTAATAGGGTATCACAAGTCGGAAGAGGAGATAATAATCCCCCTTTACAAGACACTGGTTAGGCCCCATCTGGAGTACTGTATGCAGTACTGAAGGCCGCACCTTCACAAGGACATTATCCAAATTGAGGCAGTCCAGAGAAGGTCAACAAAATGGTGCAGGGACTGCATCAGAAAACACGAGGACAGATTAACGGAGCTCAATATGTATACCCTAGAGCAAAGGAGGGAGAGAGTGATATGATCAAAACATTCAAACACCTTAAGGGCATTAACAAGGTGAAAGAGTCTAACATGTTTCAATATAAGAAAAACAGCAGGACAAGAGGACACAGCATAAGATTACAGGAGGCCGATTAAGAAGTAATGTGAGGAAGTTCTTTTTCAAAAAATGGTGGTGGATGCATGGAATGGCCTACCTCAGGAAGTGGGGGATATGAATACAGTGCAGGGCTTCAGACAGGCATAGGATAGGCATAAGGGAGCAATACAGATGAGTCTGAAGAGATAGGCCATTGACAGAGCAAAGGCTGATGGCACATTCATAAGGTAGAAAAGAAATGGGCAGACTGGATGGGCCTTGCGGTCCTTATCTGCCATCAACTTCTATGTTTCTATGTTTCTATCGTGATAAATCCTCATGTTTCAGTTATGACCTCCTCCAGTTGATGTCTTCACTGGGTCTGACAAGTTGTTGCTTCTGCAATCCATCAGCATGGCCACATACTCGATCTGGTGTTCCAGCTGGGTCTCGGTATTGATAACCTCAAGACTGATCACATCTCTTGGTCTGATCACTGCACTGTGGGTTTCACGCTTGGAGCCCCCTGAAAGTCCCTCCCTGTGGAGATGTTCAGCTACCACCCGTAAAGGGTTTTCACCCAATGGGACTACTGGGCTGGCTGACCTATCTAGAGTTGAGGCGGCATGTGATTGGTACCAGTGTGGCGGTGCCACCTATAACAGGGTGGTTTCTGGAAGCTCTCAATGTCATCACTCCAGTCCATATACAACCAGATCCTCACTTGAGATCCCCTTGGTTTGATGGGGATCTCAAGACAATGAATCAAGGGTCAGAAGTTGAAGCATTGCTGGTGGAAGACCTGGCTGGAGGCCAACAGGCTGGCCTCACGTGCCCACTGTGGTGAGTACCTGGGGCGATCTTCCATAAGAAGGCAGAATTCCTATCCAGGGAGATTGCTGCAGTGAAAACATACCTTCTCAGCTTTTTCAGACTGTGGACAGGCTTCTCCATCCTGCCTGTCTACAGCTGAGGAAGACTTTTCATCCACCTTGTGTGAAGAATTTGCTCTGTTTTTCTCAACAGAGTGTCTACCATCCAGTCAGGGATTCCGTCAGAGAGACAACAGCCTCACAGTGGTGGGGCCGGGAGGGTCAGAAGCACTCCATCTGTCTGGGAAGAGTTTAGGCCAGTGGAGGTGTCTGAAGTGACTAAGGTGATCTTAGAGCTGAAGCACACTTATTGCAAACTGGACCAGCACCGACACATTTCTTAATGGGATGCACTGAGGCTGTTGGCCCAGTGTTCACCAGGATTGTCAGGTGCTCAGTGGTGGAGAGGCGTTCCCAGCGGCTTTGAAAGAAGCACTGGTGAAACCCCTCCTTAAAACAACTTCCCTTGACCCAGACATCCTGACAAATTACCGTCTGATCTCCACCCTGCCTTTTTGAGCAAGGTTGTTGAGAAGTTAGCGACCCAACAGCTTGAAGATTGCCTGGTGTCCTTGGACATCTATGAGCCATTTCAGTTGGGTTTTCAGGCCAGACACAGCACAGAAACAGCTCTAGTTAGAGTGCATAATGATCTGCTCAGGGCTAGAGATACAGGAGACAGGTCAGTTCTTGTGTTCCTCGATCTCTCTCTTCAGCATTTGACACTGTGGACCATGTCATGCTTCTTGATTGGCCAGTGAGTTTTGTGGACTCGCCGAGTACTGTCATCAGGTGATTTGAGTCCTATCTCTCAGATAGAGTGTAGCGGGTAGTGATGTGGAATTTCTCCTCCTCCCCAATGCCTCTTTCTTGTGGAGTACCACAGGGTTGGATCTTGTCTCCGATGTTGTTCGCAGTGTACATGCTGCCCCTGGGCAAGATCATTCAACAATACAGTGTGGAGTTTCATTGCTATGCAGATGATACCCAACTGTATTTGTCTTTGTACCAGAACACCTGGAGCTGTCGATGTGCTGAACAACTGTCTGGCTAAAATCAGCGACTGGATGGCTTCCAGCTGGCTGAGACTTAACCCAGATAAGATGGAGGCATTGGTGATCGAACCTGGTTGTAGGAATGATGGGTTGCCACTAGGGCTAACACAGGCTTGGTCCTGGATCTGCCCATTGGTGGCTTCCGAGGATGCAAAATCTAGGCATGATCCTGGACAGCAGACGGACCTTTGAAGATCAGGTGTCATCTGTTGCTAAAAGTGGTTTTACCGCTTGTGGAACATTGCCAGGATTAAGCTCCTCATTCTGCCGCTGACCTGCCAACACTGGTACATGCTTTTGTGACCTCCAGGCTTGACTACTGCAACTCTCCATACTTGGGGTCATGGGAAGGACCCTCCACAGACTGCAAAAGTGCAGAATCTAGGCCCGGTTTGCTGACAGGCCTCTCAAGGTCCAGTCATACAACTCCAGTCCTGCGTGGCTGCCTGTCAGGTGGAGGATCTTTTCAAGGTGGGCTTGCTCACCTATAAGGCCCTATACAGACTGGGTCCTGGCTACCTGTCAGAGCTCCCTGACACCAGTGACCTCTGCTCATGCTCTCCGTTCCTCGTCGAGGGCCTCCTGGATGTTCCCAGGGTTCAGCTCTGGACTTTGGGCAACCGCATTTAGTGTCACAGGGCCAACCCTGTGGAACTCGCTTTCATCTGCAGTCCAGGGGCTCCCTTGATTGAGGTGTTCAAGCTGAGGCTGAAAGCTCACCTCTTCCACCAGACCTTTGAAGCTGATTGATCTGTGTTCTGACAGTTAGTTTAGTTTCCCCAGTAACCTAGAAGCACACCATTTTAGGGTTATGTTAATCCTATTGAATTTTATTGTGTAATTTTATTGTATTCTGATATTTTTTTTCTTTTACTGTGTTTTGTATGTTAGGTGCCCTGAGCCTCAGGAATGGGCCATACAAATAAAATTGCCTTGCCTTGCCATGGATTCTGGGTGACCACCCAAAGGAGTGGTGGGGCTGCATGGTACAGTTGTGTTGCCCAGAAGTATAGCTTCAAGTTTGGCAATGCCAATCCTACAGAATGTTGTGGGGAGTCAGGATCCACTGCTTGACTCTTGGGCACTGTCCTGACCAAATATAATGGGATATCTCTTGGATCCAAGTCTTCCAATTGACCTGCAGCAGGTCTATTGAATATTTTGAAATGGTACACTGCCGTGGCAGGTGACCATTTTCTCCAAATCATCTAAGCATGAGGCTCAGTGAGAGGCCCTTCTTTGGAAGTCCTGCTGCATCTGTGCTGTGAAAGGAACATAGTTATTATCAAAGGACAAGGCATGGAGTGGCCTGATGAATGCCTAGATATTTTAACCTTTTCAGGTCCCAGCAAAGGGAATGAGTCCCCTTATGTGCAAGGCATTCTGTACTACTAATTAAAGTCATGCACAAACAAATTATTTAAAATTATGATTCCTCTCCTACCAAGCAAGTTATGACTGTACTTTCTCAAAAATAAAAGAAATTCATTGCCATAAACTACATTGTTGCATTTTAAGGGTTCCAAAGTTACAGAAGGAGGAAATGTAGCAGATGGATTTTTCAACCCTAACAACCCCTCCCTTCCCTATCCTCATGATCCAAAGCCAAGCAACAGGTCCATACCCATGCCCCACCAGTCTGTTGCTTCAATCTACTGGTCTGGGGCCCTAAATAAACAAGTGTGCGTGTGTGTGTGTGTATGTGGGTGTGTGTGTGTGTGTGTGTGTGTGTGTGTTGTGTGTGTCTGTGTGTTCTGTGTTTGTGTGCATGATCTTGCTTCATTTATGGCCATTTGTGCCCCTTACCAAAGGCATGACAGCAGTTGCAAGAGCTAATAATAAAATAATGACCTGCTTCAGCATTGCATGGAGCAAGAAGTGGTCACATGGTGGAACATGACCCTGTATATGATTTAGTATATGTATCAACAGTACATGATACTTTCGGACAATAAGCCCATTCACACCACCATCATTATATCTCAGGAGGTTTCATGTGCCTAACCCAGTGGAGCAGTAGTGTCTCATGGATGGCTTGATTCTCATCTTACAGCCTTTTGAGCATGCCACCCAAGCCATTAGTGACAACACTGTATCAATAACCTAAACAGTCACACTCTTGTGTATGCTAAGACAGGCATTGTGCAATGTGCACTGGCAATGGAAAATAAGTGATGATGCTGATTATAAAATGGCTCGAGTTTTCTGTGTCCTGATTGGTCAGAGCCATGTCCCCATAGGACAGCAACCCTGAAGGTGGCACTTTTTAGGCAAGCTGGACACAGCACAGCCTACATATCAATGCCTGTCATAAACATTTGGAAAAAGTACTGTAAAATATAGTACATGACCTAGCATTCAGAAAGAGTATTTGGAAGCCTTTTAAAAAAACTGCCCCTACATCAAAAGTATAAACACAAATAACTGAGAGATTGAAACAACTGTCTGAATATCAGTTTGTTTTGTTTTAAAGAAAAAAATTCTGGTAGGCCTGTTATTGTTGTCTCCCCAGCTGATCGCACTCATTTCAAGTCAGTTCAGCTTCTTGAAAGCCCTCCCCATACTGTATTCCAGTTTGTGCAGTCACTTTCTGCTCCTACCAGGAAAGGTAACATATTGATATTGTGTTAGCAAATGGGGACCAAGTCCAGGATGTAGTCAGTACAGGACTTTCTAGCGAAAGTGATCACAGTACAGTTTGGTTCTTCCTCCACATTTGCCAGGATGGGCAGCATCCTAGGGGGGTATCTTGCTGAAATTTGCCCAGGGATGGATGCTGAACAGAAATGGTCCATCATAAAGAGGGTCTGACAGAGACCATGAACATATGTGCCAAGACACAGAGTAAACAATCCAAGTCTAAAAACCTGGCTGACTCAGCAAGGATAAGGCAGGCAAAGTGAGGGAGAAGCAAGAGGCCTTCAACAGGTATAAGAAATCTGGGTGGGAGGAGGACAAGGAGGAGTACCAAAGAAATCTAGGAAGTGAGTAGGGCAGTCAGGGCAGCAAAAGCAGGAAGGGAGCTGAGATTGATCAGGAGATCAGAGAGAGGGAAACGACTTCTTCAAGTACATAAGGGAGAAGAGGAGCTGTAGGGATGAGATTGTCAGAATCAAGTGGGAGGGATGGGCAGAAAAGGGGAAGATCAGGCAGAGGCACTCAACAAGTACTTCTGCTCTGCATTTACTAAAGAAAGGATGGGCAATACCCAAGGGAAGGAGGGGGCAGAGGTAATGGATGGGGTCCTCCAGATGGATAGGGATTCTAAAGGCCTTAAAGCCTTGCGGGTGGACAAGGCACCGGAATTAATGGAGCACATCCAAGAGGCCTGATTTGAATTGGCAGAGGTATTGGCAGGCACACTGGCAGACCTGTTTAACACCTCTTTGGAGACAGGAAGCATGACAATGGCCTGGAGAATGGTTCACGTGGTACCCCTCAGCGGAGTGGTCCCAGGGATGAGCCAGGCAATTATAGACTGGTAAACTTGACTTCCATCATGGGAAGACATATGAAGAAAGACTAAAGGAGCTTAAGATCTATAGCCTCGAGGAAAGGAGGAAGGGGACATGATAGAAACTTTCAAATACCTCAAAGCAATCAACAAAGTCCAAGAGGGTAGCATCTTTCAGAAAAGAGATGTGCAAAAACAAGGGGCACAATTTGAAGATAGAGGGGAACGGCTCAGAGGTAATGTGAGGATGTGTTTCTTCACAGAAAGGGTTGTAAATGCATGGAACAGCCTTCCTGAAGAGGTCATAGAGTCAAAAACAGTGGGGAATTCAAGAATACATGGGACAGGCATAAGGCAATTCTAGTGGGGGTAGGAGGAAGTAGGCTGTTGGTTAACTAGGATCTGCAGCTTATCTGTTAGGTGGGGAAATGGGCAGACTAGGTGGGCCAAGTGGTCCTTTTCTGCCATCAGATTCTATGTTTCTATGTTACCCTGAAGAGAGGAGAGCAACAGGAGACATGATAGAGACCAACGCCTATCTCACAGAACAAGGTCACATCTCTGTTGCCACGGACTAAAGAAGAGTTTGCATTCAAAGTCCTACCTGAGCCGACCAGAGAGTGCTGCAGCAGCACTTCCACTCGCCACTCTGGCCACCTGAGTTTGGGAACAGAGCAACAATGCAAGGGCCAGCCAGGGAAGGAGTAGAGGAGCATCCTCAAGACAACCATCCTCCTTTAGGAGGGTGTATGTCATCCTCTGTTGTTTGCCTGCCCAGGAGAGGCTGGGTAGCAGCACAGCAGAGGGAGACGAGGGGTGGGCATGCTACCTGATGCCACTACGGTCTGCATGCCAATGCATGCGTGCATCATTGAATGCCAGCAACCATCAAGGAAAAATGAAGGAAAAACCAAGACGGCAAGATGATGTTTAACCCTCTGCGGCCCTGCACCACTGACCAGGCACTACCTCCTGCACTGAATCCTCACCTTGTAAGGACAAGTTGCACTCTTGGAAAACCATGCCATGAAGCATGCAATGGGAGGATAAAAACAGAGCATGCACAGCAACTGAAAACAACGATGGTCAAGCAAAGGGTGGGCTCAAATCCGTAGAAATTCTGACCACTAAAATACCACCAACAGCTTAACCTGTTGCAAGTTTAGTTGGCATTCATCTGTATCCCCCACCCCCAGGTCCGGTCTGAAAATAGGCAGAATGCGCTCAGTGCACTTGCCCGGTCAACAAAAATAAATAAAAGGAGACGGATAAGTACATGGGGAAGACAGGAGATGGGGCAGAGGAGGCCAGTCAGAGGAGAGGACTCCTAACTGTAAGGAGATAAAGGATTGAAAGGAAATGGAGTCCTTTGTGAATTCACATCTAGTTCCAGTGAATAAGGGGAGGATCAAGAGGATTCCATTATGAAGACCTAGATCAAAAGATGAATGGGTGATGATGATGGCTCTCCCTAGAGGGACATCACAAAACGTCTCAGGGTGGGGCAAAACAGGAGATCAGAAAGTGGAAGGGATCGCATAGCTAGCCCCTGGGGGCAAATTACAATCCATTCCCTTCTTTAGGAGGCATTTAACATTTTTAAAACAACCACAGAGGAACTCCAGAGCAGGTAAGGGAATTGTCTCTTTCTTGAAAAAGAGCAGAAAGGTCCTCTTTATGTCACGTTATTATGAAACGTTTTTGCTATATTCATCATAGAGTAAAAGTCAATTATCCTTTAAGCTGAAGTGGCTGATAAGTAAGCTGTATATTTTCCTTCTCTATTTTGGGGCTCCCGGATGGAAGTAACTTTGGAGCTATTGCTCCTGTGTTTCCCAATCCACTTTCTGTGGCAAGATTGGGGTGAGAGCTTCATCTTGGTCTGTTTGTATTCTGCAGTTGAGAGCTGTAGAGTCAGCCCCAGGTACTGTTAGTGACAGAATCGCAGCTATTAAAGAGTTCATCTCTATAAATTGAGTTACTCCATAATATTCATTAACCTCTTTTAGACACTCAGTGCTGGACTGTGATGTGCTGGACTAAGTCCCCAAATTGCCTTTGGTGCAACACTGTGCTATTTTAATTGTTAATTTATGTATGGTTTATTGCTGGAGTGATTTGGGGTGTGTAGGTTGAGAGAGTGGATGAGATGCTTATGTGGTTGAAGTTGTGTGGTTGTAGCTTGTTGTTCATGTGTAGGGAATCATGGGTGGGTAGTGCTGTGAGGGTGGTGGGTTGGACGACTGTTGGGAAATAAGCTGGTGTAGGGGTAGTGGGGAAGTTTTTAAATTATCTTTTATTTTATTTTTTAGTTAGCTGGGATATGTCACCTGCAACAGACCCCAAGGCTCAGCTGCTCCCCATCCTTGCTTCATGGCCTGCTCTCCTTCCGCACACCCCTCACCAAGTGCTGCATATTAGGTGCAGGAAGTGGTGATCAGGAGGAGGTGGGGGAGCAGATGACTTGCTGTTAGGTTGTGAAGACCAGAAAACATTCTGGGGCAAATGGGGCTGAGAGAGGCCAGACTTATTTAGTCCCCATAGCCAGGGATCCCACTGGACCAAGTGGGCAGATAGCTGAGTGTCCAGCTGCCACCATTCATCCATCCACTGTGAGCAGTGTTGTGCAATGCTAGAAATATGAGGTGTAATTATGGCGGTTCTTATTTCCTTGGTTGATCTGGCTTGCATTAAGGAGACCAGGCTGGTGGATAATTCTTGCCCAGTCCTGGAGTTCTCAGTCCCAGCTGGGTTTTCTGTACTGCACTGCCTGAGGAAGGATCATGGGGTGGGGGTCATCTCTTTTAGATCTAAGTTGAACCTGGTGGTCCACCCAGTGGGGATACCTCATTGTGTAATGCGTGGCTGTGCATGGCAGTCAGGGTGCATGTTGTAGAATCCTCCTTGTGTACCGAGCTCTGTGGCATGAGGGGAATTTCTTCAGGAAATAGTGGACTTGGTCACTGACAGAGTGTTGGAGTCACCAAGATGGCTTATTCTTGCTAACTTCAATGCTTGGGTCAATGACAAACAATCACATTTAGATCATGATTTCCTCCAAGGTATGGTAGTCTCCAGATTGATCTGGTCAGTTGGTCAGATCACTACACCATCAGGTTCACTTTCAGGGCCCTCCCATGTAGTCCACCCGTGTGAGAGGGTTCCAGCCAGAGGGACTCTTGGCAGTTCAGAACACGTTGGATGTGTTGAAAGCATGCTCCAGGGGTCTGGAGGAAGCTGTGGCAGCCTATAATATGGCTGTGATGGTAGCTTTTGATCTTGTGGTGCCAGTTCATGTACACCTTCTGGTTTCATGCCTCCGCTTTCTGTGGTCTGACAGTGAGCTAAAGGAGCTGAAAACAAAGGGGTGGAGGTTGAAACATTGTTGGAGATCCAGGGCCCAGGAGAACAGACTGGCCTCTGATGTCTCACTACAGGAGTATCAGAGGGCACCTAGACAAAGGCAGAGTTTTTGTCTAGGGAGACTGCTGCTGGGAGGAACCGACTGCTCATCTCTTCTAGACTGTGGCTAGGGCTTCTCCATCTGGCATGTCTGGAGCCTGTGAGAGCATTGTCAGTCACAAAATGTGAGGAGCTCACTCAGTTCTTCTTGGATAAGGTGTCTACTGTTAGGGCTGGGATCCTTCCAAGTGGGCCCTTACAGCCCAGCAGCATTAAGTCTGTGAGTCTGGGATGCATTTAGTGGTCTTGGGGAGAGTTTCAACAAGTGAAAATGGAAGAGGTGACTGGAGTGATCTGATCTCTGAGCTGCAGCCAGCATTTTGTAATCTAGAACCAGGCCTGACATGTCTACTGGTGAGCTGTGTTGGACAAATGGGCCTGGTATTCACTGAAATTGTCCAGTGCTCCTGCCATAGGGGTGTTCTAGTGGCATTGAAAATCCTGGTGAATTACAACCTATTTCTAACCTTCCTCCTTTTAGGAAAAGTTATTGAGAAGGTGGCTGCACTTCAGCTTGAGGCACACCTCACTGCTTTTGAGATCCATGAGCACGTATAGTCTGGTTTTAGTTCCAGGCATAGCACAGAGAATTAGGTCCAGGCATAGCAAAGAGATCACACTAGTTAGGGTGCATAATGATCTGCTCAGGGTAGAGATAGAGGAGAATGGTAATTTCTCATCCTCCTTGATCTCTCTTCAGCGTTTTACACTGTGAACCATGGACTGTTATTGGACCGCCCAGGGAGTTTGTAAGATTCACTGACAAAGACATCTACTGGTTTGAGTCCTAGCTCAGTGGCAGGACTCAGAGGTTAGTATTGGGAAAGTTTTCCTCACTTCCAAAGGTTCTATCTGTGGCTTACCCTAGAGCTTAGTTCTTTCCCTGTGCTGTTCATGAGGTATATGCTACTCCTAGATAAGATCATTGAGGAATGTGGGCTTGGGTTTCACTGCTATGCTGATGATACCCAGCTTGACATATCCTTTGCACCTGGGACAATGGATGCGACTGATGTGCTTAATAAGTGGCTGGCGAGATCCAAGAATTAATGTCATTGAGCTGGTTACGACTTAACCAAAGAAAACTGAAGTACTAATGATAGAGCCGGGTGCGGGGGAAGTGGCAGCTATCAAGAGGGAGATGGGGCTTGGTTCATCCCCTGTATGCTCTTGGCTGCCACAAAGATGAAAACTCCAGGAGTCATTCAGGATGAGGTGCTGACATTTGAGGCTCAGGTGTCAGCAGTAGTCTGGAGTAGCTTTACCATCTGCGGAATATCAACCAGATTAAATCCCTTATAGCCCTGGTAATCTATCCACACTGGTGAATGTGTTTGTGACTTCTAGGCTTGACTGCTGCCATGCTGTATACCTTGGGGTCAATAAAGGTACACTGTGGCATCTGCAGTTGCTGCAGAACGACTGCTCAGTTGCCGACCTACATTCCTAGGTTGTGTTGTTTCTTTCCAGCACTGAGTAATCTACACTGGCTGCCATTTCAGTGGTGTATCTCCTTTGAAGTTGAACTTCTAAGGCCCTGCACAGGCTGGGCCGGGCTGTCTGAATGAGTTATTGCACCCTCATGTACCCTTGTGCCCTCTTTGCTCTGCTGAGAAGGCCTCCTGTTAGTTCCAAGGGCAAGGTTGAAGACCTTGGGGGACCAGGCCTTTGAGGTGGAGTCCAATCTCTCTGGAATCTTTTGCCAAGGACCTTGAGGGATGCCCTCAGTGGAGGTTTTAAGTGGGTCTGAAGACCTCTTATTTATTCAGGCATTTGAGCCCAACCCTCCTCATAGTTGTGCTATCCGGTTTTCAAGTATCAAATGATTTATTTATGAACTTATTTATTGGGAATGCAATATGATATTTTAAATAATTTTAGTTCTTGAGTATTTCTTTTATGTTTTCTGAATTAACTTGCTGCTACTGCTTGATGTTGTAATAGCACCCTGACCCTCTGGGGAAGGGGCCACATAAAAATAAAGACTACTAATAAAGACTACTTTAACATCAATTGTATTTTGATCTACTACAGATATTATAATTGATCTGATTAATTTTCTGGATGTGGAACTTCTAATAATATTTGTTTTTCTGAAAGTAATTAAACACAGGAGACTTTATATGTGTAATGACAATTCTATAACTGAATTTTAATTTGTGAAAATTTGAACTGCAGTAGTAAGGAGTTTCTACAGTGGTAGGGAGTTGCCTTTTATTCTAGCGTGCATAATTTTTTATTAATGTTTTACATTTTTGCAGTACTTATAATGACTTCAGATGAGTTGATCAATACAGTGATTACCTACCACCAAATTAAGAGCATTGCAACCCTCTCCTCCTCAGGGGCCTACTCCAGTGTGTCTAAATTTAACCACTCCAAGACTTCTCTTCCTTCATCTCCTCTTCCTACTCCAGTGAACCTAGCTTCAGTCACTCCAAGCTTCCTCCTCCTCCTTCATATCCTCACAGAACTGCTCAGTGTGCCTAGCTTCAGTCACTCCAAGCCTCCTCCTCTTGGGGCTAACCCAGTATGCCTAGCTTCAGTAATTCCAAGCCTCCTGCTCTTCAGGGGCTTACTCCAGTATGCCTAGCTTCAGTCCTCCAAGCCTCTTCCACCTCCTCCTCCTCCTCCTCCTCCTCCTCTTCAGGGGCCTAACCCAGTATGCATAGCTTTAGTCACTTCCAGCCTCTTCCTCTTCAGGGGCCTAACCCAGTGCCTAGATTCAGTCAATGCCAAGCCTCTTTATATGTCAGATAGACATAATGTTTTAAAACAGTGGCAGCATATCCAATGAACTGCTGTACTTGCCATTCTGCCAGCAACAAAATGCTGCTACTGAATGTCAGACAGGCTCACTTTTAGACAGTGGTGCCACCCTTGAAGGTTGCTTATATGCCTACATCACCCTTTCAGGAAAACTGTGAGTCCCCTCTCCACCTCCACTCCACTTTACTTATGTCACAGCTACCAGCACTGAGATCCCATACTCAGTATTTGTAAAACATATGTGCTAAAATGTTTTTTAACACAGCTCACTTCCAACCACTGATCAGGGCACTGAAAGTAAGCACAATATAACTGCATAAATGTCTAGGACTAACAACTTTGTTATAGCCACCCCAGTGGTGTGGAGGGCTGAGACACTGATGCCTCACCTGCTGCTATGCCTGCAACCTGGGTTCAAGAATGGACAAAGGTCGCTCAGTGGTCAGCCAGGGGAGGAGGAGGAGGATTAAACATCCCACAGGACACGCTCCTTCTCCAAGGCAGGAGGGTTGTCAGCTCCACTGTGACACTCACACCTGGGTGACCACAGGTGGCAGAGCACATGGAAGCCATGGCACAGGGTGGGAAGCACCTTCTGACTGTGATGTACCCACTTCCATGCATTCCACCAGTCATAGCTCGCTGGGGCACCTGAGTGGAGGAGCAAAAACCAGGCAAAAACTGAGGCCGAGCAAGATGACGCCGCACTCCCTTACAGGCTCTGCACCGTCTTCTAGGCTTCCTGCTGCTACATCACACACCGGTCTCCTCCTAGGATAAGGGGCCAGCTGAGAAGGAGCAAAAAAAACATTTTTATAAAACACAGCTCACTTCCAATCACAACTAGAGCACTCCAAACACAAACTATGAGAAACCTGCTTCACAAAACTCAATTTTTCTGTTTCTTGTGATCTTCATCACAATAGAACTGAGACACATCCTACCCATCCCTTAACTGTCTAGGACTGTACACTGTGAAAGTGGATCACCCAGTTATCATTACATTCTGTGACTTCCTGTAGCAATGTATCCATGTGATCGGCCTTTTGACCTGTTCAGTTATTTCCCTTTGTTAAAAGCAGCACTTACTTGCGACTCTCCCACATAGTTTTGCCAAGTGCACAATACGCCTAATACATTATGGGAAGTGAGGCACCTCCTGAGCTCTTCATGATGGTTGAAGTTCATCACTTTGCCACATCTTTGCAGATGAAGACAAAATTTACATTTCTAGTAAGTGTAACCAATCAAGCATAATGTCTTCTGAGATAAGTCATTTTAAGTTTTAGCTACTGTACCAAGAAAGGCTGCTGGCAGTCCCTCTGGTGGCTTTATTTAGTGTTTTGGATTTGCTGTGTCCAGAGTATAGAGACTCAATCTATTTTAGTACACTGATATAGTGTAAATGTTCATATATTATATTGATATACTAATAATAATGCACTTTAACTATATTAATACAGTTTAAATATATGTGTACAGTATCAGTATAATTATAATGCACTTCTATATCAACCGAATATATATTTACAAACACATTTGCAAAACGCTTTCTAAATATGTTTAGATTTTTAGTTCATATACAGGCATAATAAATAGCAATAGTGTGTTTTTACATAAAATGTGTTTCCTATAGGATCTAATCACGTTTCATAAAATCCTCTTTTCAGTCTGACAACCCAGCTCTGCTGTTAGTTTCATGGGCACTGCCAGTAAACCATTGTGAGATAATAATGCAAAAGAGTAGCAGGTGACTAAGGCTGATCTTGTATCCAATTGAAATATGGATATTATTGTTGCTGAAGATACCGCACCTATTAAAGCAGCAGTATATGTTAGTTACCATGTAATTTGTTTTAGCAATAATGATTTTCTGGCAAAACATTAATATATTCATTTACATTTTGCTTTCTTTCATTAATGGACTAAGATGTGAGATTTAGAAACTTTAAAAAATGCCAGCCCCTCGCGACATGCCCATCATGAAAAAATTAAATACAGTATCTTGGTACAGTGTGTCACTGTAGCGTTGTGGAAAAATTACAGTTAGTAAATTATCAATTACAGATATTTAGAAAGGAGACAAATGGAGGCGAGACTGAAGAGGAAGAATTTAATGATTATAACAATAATCACAGCGAGAGATTACAAGTGGTACATTCTTCAAAATAACAGTGTGTGCTGGCTTGCTTATATAGTGGAAGACAGCATCATCATTTCCTATGGTTTTCTATGATTGGTTTAAAACAAGCACTAACATCAACCTACAAGGCAATACTCCTTTGGTATATGTATGAGCTGATCCTTGGTCAGCATCAAGTATAGATAGTGTACATTCTATTATTATATATGGCTAGCAACAGCTGTCACTACCAGTTACCAAGGTCTAGGAGGAAGAAATAGGTTTGGACTTAGGAATGTGCATACAAGCATTTTGGCTTGTCCTGATAAGAACAAACACTAGAGATAGTCAGAAGGATAATTTGGACACTATCCTGTATTCCTGTCTTGCAGACACATAAGACAGCTGTTTGCTATTACTCACATGGTCAGCACAAATGTCAAAAGGCACTTTAATATTGCAACTTGTGGCTTAGTTTGTCCTGTGGCTTCACAAGTTTTATATGATTCAATTATATAGGTCAACATTTGTTACACAGACACATGGGCCCAGATATTCAAAGGGTTAGCCATGCGTGCGCAACTCAAAAATGCGCCATTCTGCGATATTCAGAAGGGCCAGTTCAGCCACCGAAAACATGCTGAGCAACAGCGCAATGGAAATGAAGGCATGCGCAACCCGAAGGGGTGGATCCATGCATAAAGTGCGCAATGCGATATCGAACACTTGAGCAATGCATGCAGAGTGGCTCAGCGGAAGTTCATGAGTACGGATTTGAGCCAAAATAAAAGGCTCAAGGAAGCGGCGTAAGAACCCTAGCAGGCCACAAACTGGGGAGAGAGACAGAGAGAGAGAGAGAGAGACAGGAGCTGGAAGGGCAGAGGGACAGTGGGTCCAGGAGGACAGAGAGGCCAGTGGGGGTGCCGGTGCAGTGGAAGCAGCAGTGGGGGCAGCGGGGTAACACAGGAACAGCAGCTGGAGGCAGAAGCCAGGGAGATGGACAGTGTCAGCTTCCACATGGAAGCTGTAATAGGGGGTGAGACACCATGCTGCAGGGGGCGTGGCGGAGGGGCCTTCGGCGGTATGCCCCCGACAGGCGTATCGTGCCGCATCAGCTTCGAGCTGTACACAGACATCGAGATTGTGGGCCAGTACCGCCTGAACAGGGCACATTGAGACAGCTCTGCGAGCTGTGCAGTGATGTGATGCAGGCACCACGACGGAGTCATGCTCTGTCCGTGGAGACCAAGGTGACAGCCTGCATGTGCCTGCTCACCACGGGCACCTTCCAGAGGCCAACAGGGGACACCACAGGCATTACACAGTCGGCCATGTCACGCATCCTCACCCAATTCCTCAGCACACTGCTGCCTCATGCTCGGAGTACATCCATTCCCCAGCACCTGCCAGAGCGTACAACAAACATGCAGGAGTTCCACAGGGTAGCACGATGCCTGGCATGCTAGGGGCCATAGACTGCACCCATGTGGCCATTCGCACGCCACCTGGCCCCGACGGCCAGGCTTATCGGAAACGAAGGGCTTTTCCAGTGTCAACTGCCAGGTGGTGTGTGATGCCACTGGGCGATTATCAATGTCTGTGCCACACACCCTGGTGGAGCACATGATGTCTTCTCATATGGCACCAGTCTGCACTGTGCCATCGATTCAGAGTGGAACATCCCCACGGGTCATCTAGTGGGTGAGTACACATGTATGGAATGCAAACTCTGTGCAAGGGTGAATGGACACAGGTGCCATGGTAGTGGCACACAAGGATATGGGCAATATGGACCTGACATGACACTGATCTCCACTATCTCCACACAGGTGACTGCGGATACCCACTCTGTCCCTGGCTGCTCACACTGTACCAGCACCCCACGACCCCAGCGCAGCTATGTTTCAATGAGGCACATGCCGCAACATGAACATCATAGAGCGGTGTTTGGGCTGCTCAAGGCACGCTCTGATGCCTGGACACCTCCGCAGAGCTCTCACAGTACAGCCCCCAAAAGGCCTGTGGGATATTCCTGGCCTGTTGCATCCTGCACAACATGGCCAAAGACCATGGATAGCCATACAGGTCCAAGAGGGGGACAGCGATGGGGGCGCCAGTGGTGCGGTGATGTGGGTGATGAGCAGCCCCCAGGATGGAGGGACCGCCGACTGACCCGGCAGGCCCAGCTGCACCAGGATACCATTGCAGAAGAGCACTATGCCCAACACAGGTAAGTCAAGGGACATGTGCAGGCAACACTGTCCATCGCAAACCACAGGCACACAGGGAACACACCGTGCATGAAGGTCAGGGAGTTGACGGTTCAGGCATACTAACACACCATCAGAGAGGGTGAGCACTCATATGGACACACACACACCAGGCAGCGTACATGGGCAGCAGCACAGCACTGCGAAATGACATTGCCAACACACACCACAACCACCCCCACCACCTGGACTGTCCCATACATGTGTCAGGACCTGGGCAACGTGCACCTTGGTATACAGTGCAATGCAGGCATCATGCACACGCACCCTGGACAGCAGTTGGGAGAGTGTGCAGGTGGTCCGTGTGTCAGCGTGGTGAGCAGAGCACCCAGCAGTGCACTGCCCATCAGACACACATTGCACACAGGGGCAGCACCAGACAGGGCCTGCACTGGGAGACAGCTCAGTCAGGTAGCACTGTTCCACAGCCACCACGGATGCATGGGTGGCCCTGCCGTGTCTCAGCAGCACTGGCAGGCTGAGCAGGGCCACATCGGGTGGCGCTGGTGCACCACCAGGGGTCCCACTGCGTGAACAGCGACTGCCCGCACGAGGTCTGCATCCTGCCAAACAAACTTGCACCAGGGTGCTCGGGATGCCCACAGCAGAACCCGGTGTCGACAGGCCTGGTGTCGCGCGACACCAGGAATGGGGAGTGGAGAGCGCACTGTGTGGAGTGTGTGGTACAGGGGCACCTGACAGTGTGGCCAATGTGTCCGCCACAGAGACCACTGCCTGGGTCAGCCCGTCAATGGCAGCGGTCACATCTGTCCGCATAAGGACCAGCTCGGCCCGGTCCGAGCACACTCCCTGCTATGCCACTCCACGGACACAGACAGTGCCTCCACGGACCTTGCAACCCACCCCTGCAGCTGTACTCGAGTCCTGCAGCAGGTGGGTGTCTGCGTCAATGGGTACTCTGCCCCAATGGCCTCATGACCCCAGGGTGTGGATGGTCCTGGTGCAGCACTCCTGAGGGTGGGCGCTGTTCACCAGGACCAGGTATGGGTGGATCAATGAGCAGTGGACATGTGCCACTGATTGACACTGTACCCCCAGACCTGGTGTGCTACTGCTGCTGCCGCCCTCAACTGCTGAACCCCCAGGTCCACCTGTTCCACCTCCATGCTGACAACAGTGCCAGACACCTGCACAGCCACTGGTGCTGCCCCCGGTGCTGACAGGCACAGCCTGGGACTGTGCCAGCATGCTGGTACACAGGTGTGAACCAGGAAGGCCCAGGAGCACGTGCTGGCCTGCCATGTGTCCGTCATGGGACACACACCTATCACTGCCCATTGCAGGGCTGCTATCATTAATGGTGCAGGTGCGTGCCACTGCCATAGGCACAGCATGCTGGCATACCTGCATGCCAGACTGCTGTGACACAGGCTGTGCACCCCTGCACCCGTATCACTGACACGGAGTTGTAGGCCCAGCGTGCATGCTGCTGCAGTGCCTGCAGGCTGGTGGTGGAGGTGGATGGTCCCTCCTCCACGTCCAGCAGGTCTGCCTCACTGTCTGGACCCACCACCACCATCTCCTGCAGATGAACAGGATCTGTAGCAGAAAGAGAGTACATGTGAGTGCATGTGAACAACAGCCCCCAACACACCACCATGTCATACCGTTGCAGTGATGGGCTTCACCTGTCTGGAATCCTCCGCCTGGTATGCCCGCAATGGCACTCAGCTGCATGGCGTGACCAGTGTCTCCTCTGTAGGGGTCAGCTGCAACACCACTGGTGGGCCCCACCAGTGCCAGCATGTCTTCGCCCCTGAAGGCTGCCACCTTCTCCTTCAGCCTCCTGCGGTCAGTCCCCATCTTCTTCCTGCATTCCTGCATGGGCGCTGGTGGCTTCCATGCAGGTTGACGGCCCCGAGCTACCCTCCCATGCAGCTGCACGCCCTGAGGGTGCCTCCGTCCACTCAATAGTGGCTCATCCTCCAGGTAGGCCTGGAAGAGGCCTCTGTCTCTGCAGCGGTGAAGTTCGGCCTCCTCCTACACCGCCGTCCACACCCTCAGCTTGGCTCTGGTCAGTCATGGTGATCTGTATGGGTGGAAGTGGACACCTGTCACTGTGCAGTCGACAGCATTTCCCCATGAGCATAGCTGCCGGCCCGGGGTGGAAGCCCCGCTTCCCCTCTGCATGGCAGATACTGATAGAAAGGGTGCCCTTTGTCCCTTTCTAAGTGCCTTTTCATGCTCAGCCCCTCAGCCTTTATCATCCTCCAGCACCCCTGCCCATGAGCATTGTCCTGAGCATCACACAGCATGTAACTCACCTCTCACCTGCAGTAACCAAATCTGGCCAGCACAACCCACTGTCGCATTTTTATAGCGCAACACATGCAAATGAGGTGTGGCGCTACTTTAATGATGCTAATCGCGCCACTCGCCTTTGAATGGCTGATCGAATGATTTGCATATGTCGGCTGAATATCAGCGTATTTGCGCTTAGCCTTATCTGGAAGGTCGGCTGAGCCAATGGCGCAGGTTTGTGGCTGCGTGCTACTGCATTGCTCATGCCCAGACAGCTTATGCATGCGACTATCGCGCTGCAGACCTGCTGAGTGCGATAGGCGATTCAGGCCATGGCCACCATTGTGCCAGTGGCGCCACAGCACTGGGCACTATATGGCGCTCTATGGCACTACTGCGCGATAGTCCACTGTGGCACTGGTGCTCAACTGGCAGTCGCGGGATGCCTATCGTCCTATGGCGCTGTCGTAGCCTAGCGTCATTGCCGTGACCTTTAGCCCTATGCCCTCTGCCCTCTGGCGCTGTTCGCATGCCATGTGTATGTCCCTATTGCGCTGTCTGGTGACAGCACCATGTAAGTGATGGCGCTGTTCGAACAGCGCGATTGGAGCCTGTGGTGGTCTATTGCGCAACAACTCCACGTGGGGTCACGGCAGCAGGCGCCATATTGCCTGCTGTAAAGTTGGTGCCATGGCTGGGAGGAGGCGGTGTCCTGAGCCAGCTTGAAGTGGCCAACCTGGTGGCCCTGGTGGAGCCCCACTGTGAGGCACTGTATGGTGAGGCCCCCTCACCATGCCTAGGGACCCATGTGGCAGCAAGTGGCCACTGACCTGGTGGAGGTCACTGGCCAGGGCCGGTCTGCTGAACAGTGCGGCACCGATACGGTGACCTCCGCCGGAGGAGATCGGAACTCTTGTGGCTGCGTGCATTCCCATGCCAGGCAGGGCATGGTGCCTAGGCCAGGTGATGTACCATCTATGCACCTATATTCTCTGTAGGGGTGTGTGTTAGGTGGCTGTGCATAGGTGCCGGCTCGGACACGGTTGGCTGTGTCAGTGTGTGCAGCTGTGCGATGGATGGTTATGACTGTGTGGGGCAGGCACTCTCACTGGGGCAGGGGAACTCTGCTTTTGAGTCACACTGATGTTTGTCTCAACATATGTCTCCCACAGGCGGATTTTGAGGACGCCGGGTGAGGGTGAGGTGGGCCGTGCCAGGGCCCGGTGCCAGGGGTGTTGTGCCCCAACCGCAGCAGCAGCAGCATCAGCAGCAGCGGCAGACCCAGCTGCTGGAGAGTGTGAGTATCATTACTTCATGGATGCTATTGCATGCTGGGGGCAAGACCACCAGCCATGCACAACACAACCAAAGGGAGGTCATAATTCCACTATACAAGACACTAGTGAGGGCCCCACACTGAAGTACAGTGTACAGTTCAGGAGACCATACCTCATTATGGACATGGACTGGGTAGAGAGAGTTCAGAGGAGGGCAACACGGATGGTGCATGGATTGCATCACAAGTCCTATGAAGACAGGTTGAAGGAACTGAACATGTACTCCCTGGAGGAGGGAGGGAGAGAGGGATATGATGGGGACATACAAGTATCTTACAGGGGAACAGAGTGCAGGACAATACTATTTTCAGCATAAAAGATGTTCCAGGACTAGAGGGCATGGGATGAAGTTGGAGGGGTACGATTCAGAGGAAACATGAGAAAGAATTTCTTCACAGAACGGGTGGTGGACAAGTGGAACACCCTGCCAGAGGAAGTGGTGGGGCTGACTTGGTCATGGGATTTAAGAATGCATGGGATAGCCATACAGGAATTCTGGAGGTCAGGGTAGGTGCAACAGACTTATAGGAAAACAGAGTGAACTTACAAGGTCAAATGGCCAGACTGGGTGGCCCATAGGCCCTTATCTACCGACACTGTCTATGTATCCATGTATGCAGGCACGACACAGGTGACATGCATCACAGTGCAGTATCACAGCACGTCTGTGTATGCATCACTGGTGGTCAGGCATGCACTGGGCACATAGCTGTGTAACTGGCATCGCCCGCGTTGCCACATCACTTGCCAGCCTAGTTGGTACTGTGATTGGCGTGGGCAGTGTGTGGGCGGTGGTGTGCATAGCTGGTGCCGCCTGTTTGTGATGGCCATGTGCATGTTCACTGTGGGTGGGTGCATGCCATCACAGGTGCGGGACATTGGGCCATATGGCTTGCAGGTTGGGTGGTGTTCAGGGTTGTGGTCAGTCACAGCCATTGACTGTGTTCCCATTTTCCTAGGTCTCGAGGTACTCCAGCGCATGTCCAGGGATGTCCAGGCCATCAGACAGATGGTCAGTGATGACCAGGCCATCCTGAGGTCCATACACCGCCATGGCCTGCGGAGGAGGCGGCATGGAACTGGCAGACAGCAGGCGGAGGGACGGGCATCCGGTGGAACACTGATTTTCTTCCCTTCCACTTCTCCCATCCCTACCACCCTGCCTTCCCTCTCCAAGTTTTAATCCTCCCTTGAACACCCCTTCCTTGTACCCGTCCCCCTTGTAAATAGTTTCTATTGTTGTTGTTATTTAATGTTCAATATACATTTCTATTTTGATATATGAATACTGTGTTGGTCTCTGATTTGCAGCTGGCTATGGGTGCTCAGTTGCAGGTGTGTACATGCCATCTGGGGTAGTCTGGTCCTGGGTGTGTGTGCGTGCGTGTGTGTGTGTGTGCATGTGTGTGCATGGAGAGGTATCACCAGCATGGCATTGACTTTCTGTTGGTCTTGCCATCTGCTGCACCACTGCTGGAGTGCACAGAGGTGTGTCTGGCCTTGAGCTTCTGTTGCATGGGCTGGCGGTACTGGGGACTGCATGGTTTCCTGCAGTGCCAGTCACTGCACATGGGTGGTGTCTTGGGGTCACAGTGCAGGGGTGTGCTGTGCATATGGGAGGCTGATGTGCACTGTGGTTGTCAACCCCTGTGTGTGGCACTCTCAGCCTGCCAGTGGTTGTGCTGGGGTGTCATGGCTCTGCTATGCTTTGTTGGCTTGTCCCCATGGGCAGGTAGATCATCTGTCCCACCCCAGTGATGCTGTTCTTGGGGTGTGCAGGTGTGGTGTGGGTTCTGCAGTGTGTTCCTGTGCCCATGTGTGGCATGGCTGGTGGTGGGCCCCAGCCTGCCTCCCTGGATATGCAGTTCCATTGCTCTGGGGAGTTGTGCTTGCACTATGGCAGCTCTGGACTGCTCAGCTGAGCTTCCTGGTTGCGCCATAGCGCAACATTTTTAGCTCAACTTCTCCTTCCTGGTTGCGCTGAGAGTATGTGCGATATTCAGACGCTTGGTTGCTTGTGCAATTTGCTCTGCTCCATGTTTGAATATCGCACCTGCTGCGCATTTGCAACTGGTTTGTGCTTGCTCCTGCTGTTGTGCCAGTTTTGAGCGCAGTTTGAATATCTGGGCCATTATGTTTTAGACCAAAATGAGGTTAGGCTGAAATATAGGGACAAACTTCTTTATCCCTTGTTACAGTCACAAATGCACTCGCAAGTCAGGCCCTTTACTCCCACAGTGCCAACCTCAGAGCTCAATAGTGTGAACAGGTAACAGACAGGATAACCCTCCCATCTGCTTTGAGTCGAATCACATTTTAGCCTCAAGTTCTAGGAGGATTCAAACTGTGAACTCTATGCTAGCATACCCAATTACAGGCTCAGATATGTACCCTCTTCAGGACTACAGTACAATCTTTTGCCAGGGCACCAAGCCAGATTTTCAAAATGAACCCATAAAACTCTGTAAGAGACCTTAGGTATATTCTTACCTTTTCCAAGCTCAGTAACACCATCAAGCTGTTGAACAGTTGTCAGACTTTAACCACCTATATGTCACATGCAAAAGGACTAACAGACACCCAGGCAGTCTTTCAAAGAAAATGTTCTTTACTAAAAATTGTAAAACAAGTAAGATAAAATACAGAACAAATATCAAAGAGTGTACAATCATTTAAAATAAACAGGAAGTTACAGACAAAACACTTCCCACAAAAGACGTAACTGCTTTCTAACTACTACCTTCTAAGTGTTCTTTTAGTTAGAGAGAACTTTGTTTCTTCAGAGCCCAAGATGATATCAACCCTATTTCCCCAGATACTGGATCATTTTCAGGGGCATCTCCCTCCTTCCCCTTCTGTGAGGTTGGTTAGACCCTCCCTTAGTGTTAGTTCATATATTTCTACCAGGAGATATTTTAATAAATGTGAACATCAGCAAAAGTCATTTCCTACATATGACAGTCTTTAATCAAACATTTCTTTGAACTGATTGTGGTTCCTGTTCCCAAGGCAGATCAAAGGTTTTATGACTTTAACACAATGTTGTTATCAATAGAGTTCCTCTAGGAAATCATAAAATTATGAGGCTTATCCTCTGGTAGATGGCCAGAGTCTTAATTAAGAACAGAACAGGAAACTCTAGCTTTTCCCTTCACTAGTCAATTTCACACATCTTCTGGTCAGTTTACATATCCTGCAACTTCACTGAAACCTGTGTGGGGTGGGGCACCCATGGAAGCACAGACTGACTTATGTGAGACAATCACATACTATATTTTTTATATTACAAATATCATACATAATCATAAGCAAGGGGCATAGCATCACACTGTGCGGTGTTGTTTACCATCAGAAACATGTGGTAGCATCATTTTAATATATCTACAGGAAGAATCTAGTGCGTAGGTTTAATAGGTAACCTCAATGGAAGAGACTGGTGGTTATCTTTAATGACAGGAAACTGGATTAGTTCACTGGGAGAGGGGAATATTGTCCTTCTCCTCCTGGCTCTACCTTGGGGTGCAATCCATAGGGTACATGACCAACAAAAATTGGGGAGGCAGGTGTCAAACAAGAGTGGGTGGGGCTGGGGGTCAGCACAAGGTGAGAAATATCAATATGGAAAAAAAAAAAGAGTTTGCCTCTGTGACAGAAAGAAATACATAACAGCACTGAGGGACTGCAAGACTGGAATTTAGAAAGCCATTGATGGACTGGAAGTCAGGATAATAGTAAAGCTGTAAACAACACTAAATCCTTTTTTCTGTACATACTGTATAGTTACAGTCAAAGACATGGCAGATATTTCCTGAAATTTCTGTGATATCTCTAGAGAAATTCCTTACCTGGCTGCAGTAACACTGGGGCCACTGGACAGAATCTCTAGATATATCACAAAATACTGTGTCTGGAAATATATGAAGGTATCTATGGCTGCAACTGTAAATGGATGTAGGAATTTGAAAGAGGTGATTGGTCCCTGAAAACAGGGAAGCAAGTGAAGAACCAGTGAGAGAGCCAGGAATGATGGATAAGATTCTGAATGCATACTTTGCTTTGGTGTTCACTAAAGAGCTCCATGAGTAGGGTGCTTATTGGCAAGATCTTTGGTGATAGGAGAAGCTATGATGGAGCCTGTGGATATCACACTGTCAGCACGTACAAAGTGGCCATATGGGATTCACCCAGAACAATGGTGGATCTATGGAATTATTACTGAGGCAGCTTTCAGTAATCTTTCTTGACTCTGTCTAGTCAGCTGTGGCACCAAGGGAATGGAAAGTGGCCAGTGTGGTTCCGTCTGCAAAAGGTGGTAAGGTAAGACTTAAGTAACTACAAGCTGGTAAGGCTGACATCAGTGGTGGTAAGATCCTGCAAATCATTATTAAAGACAGAATGATGGAGTAGTTGGTTAAGGCCAAGGTTCTTGTCATCTTTCACATGATTTTATAAGGGCAGAGCATGCCAACCCAACCTGATCACCTTCTTTGAGGGTTCACCAGGGATGTGGGTGGACAGCCATACACATAACCTGGACTTCAGAAAGTCCTTGACATTTCACACATGACAAGCTTGTGGGCAAAGTACACCAGTGCATGAGTCATTCACAACAGAGGTTCCTGTCTGACTTGAGGTCAGAAAGCATTAGGTGGTAGTTGAGGAGCGGCACTGCGTGGAGTTGGTACTCAGCAGTATCCCCAGTGACTAGTGCTGGAGCTGCTACATTTCAACATTTTAACATTTTCATCAACTATCTGAAATAAGGGGTTTCCAAAAGGTGGCCTAAGTTCATCAATAAACTAAGCTGACCAGAGTGGTGGACTTCAAGACAAACTTCAGCAGGGCCTGAACAATCTGGACACATTGGTCTGAATCTTAGAGTTTCAGATTTCAGTGGAGCAGAATACTAGATGGTACATGTGGCAAAAAAGAAGAACTGCACTCCAGAAAAGTAACCAGGATACTTGTATCTGCTTAACAAATTTTATTATGCTCCCAGAGTGGAAGACACCCATGTCCTGGCGCTTCAACCAAAACAGGTTTTCACTTAGGCGTTGCTACATGCGGGATGAAACACAGTGTGGTCACCTTGCTGCAGTGGAAGAGGAAAAAGATCTAGGGATTATAACAGAAAAGTGGACAAAGCATCACAAGCAGTGTGTGGCATCAAAGGCAAGTAACCATCTGAGCAGAGGAAGTGACTCCACCACTTTACAAGGCCCTTATCAGGCCCCACCTGATGAACAACTGCATGCAGTTCTGGGCTCCTCAATACAATAGAGACTGAGGCAGACAAGAGGGTGCAAAGCAAGACCACCAAATATATCAGGGATTTGGGGACAACATACAGTTTGAGGAGAGTGGTGGCCCTAAGCATGTTCACCATGAAGAAAAGGAGACCAACAAGGGACATGATCTTAGTCTTCTGCATACTCAGGACTGACAAGATCAAACATACAGAGATGTTTGATTCTGTGTCCTTCAGCAGGATGCAGGAGACTCCTAAAGCTCCAGTAGTTGTAAAGTAACAATAGTAGGCACTTCTTCCTAGAGGGTGATGAACTTATGGAACAGTCTACCAGCAAAGATCGTGGATATGAAGACACGACACACGATGAATTTTTGCTTACCAAGTGAGTCACAGGATATGCTGGGAAACAGAGGAGTAGGAATCCCCATCAATTATTATATTCTTTAACATCATACTTATTCCTCCCTCCTTAAATGCAGAGGGCAGACACATTAGACCTGAATATTTTCTTACCTTAAGTTACAGTGTTACTGTTGTTACTAATTTCTTTAGTATTGTACATTCATGTTTTCAACCAACAGTGCGTGTTTTATTTTTGAGGACTCGCTATATTTCCCAGTCATGGTCCTGATTTGATAATCTAAAACAACACCATGTTTAATCATGGGTGGTGAAACAGCGTAATCTGGTCAGCAGATACCCAAAAGAGATGGGCACCTTTTTCCTTTTCGCACCTCCAGGGAATGATTGTTACAGGGATCTGTGAATTCAGTCAGGGAGTGCTGCAAGTGCCATACAAATTCTGTCCCATCTCACAGATCATACATGGCTTGCAAAGAAATCTCGTAGAATGTTTTAGAAGTGTTAATGCAAATTAATTTGGGGACAGTTTTTTTTAACCACTTTCCTCCAAATGTAGAAGACATAAAACAGAGAATTTTGTGGCAGATAAGGATCGCTTAGCCCACCTAGTCTGTCCATTTTCTCTACCTGTTTCACATACCTCAGATCCTACGTAATCTGCAGCTTACTCTCTCTTTCCTATCACTAGAGTTCCTTATGTCTCGCCCCATGCATTTTTGAATTCTCTTACCATTTTGCCCCTACAACCTCTGTCGGGAGGCTGTTTCATGGATCCACCACCCTTTCAATGAAATAATACTTTCTCATATTACTAAGTCTTTCCCTCTATCTTCATAACATGGCCGCTTGTTCTTGAACATCTTTTTGTAATATGCTACCCTCTTGTACCTTATTTACACCCTTGAGGTATTTGAAAGTCTCTATCATATCTCCCTCTCTCCTCTCCTCCAGGGAATGCATATTGAGATCCTCCAGTCTTCCTTCATAATGACTTTTGAATTGCAACACCTACACCATTTTTGTCACCCTTCTCTGAAGTGCTTCTACTCTGTCTATATCCTTCTAGAGAAGCAGCCTCCGAACTAGACACAGTACTCTAGAAGAGGTCTTACTAATATTCTATACTGTGGCATCACCACCTCCTTTCTCTCTGCTGGAGATACCTCTCCTATGCACCCCAGCATTTCATTGCCTCTCCTCACAGCCTTCTCACCTTGTTTGGTAACCTTTAGATCATTAGCTATGATTACTCCCAGGTCCCTTTCCTGTTTGGTGGCTGTCAGTACTGCCCTCCATCATGTACTCCTTCCCAGCATTTCTGTGCCAAGTGCATGAACTTGCACTTCATTGCACTGGAATCTTAGCTGTCACATCCTTGATCACTCCTCTAACTTGCTTAGGTCCTTCTCATTTCTCTACCCTCCTGGAGTCTCAACCCTGTTGCAGATGCTTTGTGTCATCTGCAAAGAGACACACTTTCCTTCCAGCCCCTCTGCAATGTCACTGACGAAGACATTAAGAGAGGACTGGTTCAAGCACTAATCCCTGCAGGAACCCGCTTAGTCACCCCCCCTTGGATTAAAACCTGCTCACCAGACTGTGTGTCCCATCACTCAGCCAATCATTGACCCAGTTTACCACCCTGGGACCCACTCCCAGGCTGCCCAGCAGTTTATCAGCCTCCCATGTGGGACGGTGTTGAAGGCCCCTGCTGAAATCCAGGTAGTCCACATCTACTGCCCCTCCCTGATCCACCTCCCTAGTCACCCAGTCAAAGAAATCCATCAGATTTGTTTCACAAGATATTCCCACTGTGACTCCATGCTGCCTTGGATCCTGTGCTCTGTTGGATACAAGATATATCACAAACCTTTATTTTAGTAGTGATTCCATTAGTTTCCCACCACCAAGATCAGACTGACTGGCCTGTAATTGCCAGCTTCCTCCGGCTCCCACTTTTGTGGAAAGGGACTACATTCACCCTCCTCTAGTCCTTTGGTACCACACCTGTTTCCAGCGAACTGTTGAACAGGGCTGTCAGTGGTGTTGCCAGCACCTCCTGAGTTCTCTTAATACTCTGGATGTGTCCTATCTGGCCCAACTGCCTTGTCCACTTTCAGATTAGAGAGTTCCTTTAAGTCTCTCTCCTCCTAAATGGACTGCTGTCCACCTCCTCCCTCCCAGTGGTACTTATTCAAGACATTAGCATGTACAGCAACTCTTATAATCCTATGAGGTAAATTTGAAGTCCAAGAGGTCCTGCTTAGTACTAGCTATTTGGAGTAGCAGAAGTATGTGCTTATACAAGATGTAGGTTGCTATATAGCTTCTTTATTCTGGATGATTTGGGTAAGAGCTTATCTAGACTGTAGTCACAGATGGTGATTGATTATTTGCCTTAGATCCCTAGGTTAATGGTTTTATAATTACTGGCCAGCAATTTTTTCCATAGGCTGACCGAGTTATAATTTGCCAATATAACCCACGGGTTATAACGGCAAACACGCCACGTCAATCGAGAACAGCCACCCCTGATTGGCTATTAATGTCCCACTGGGCGGCTTCCACTCTGAGCAAACATGGTGCATCCTACTCCGATAACGAGGAGCCGCTGAGCTAGACCGAAAGTACTAACGCCTTTTTAAAAAAAAAATTAAACAGTCATTTAAAAATCTGGTTGATCATGCCATTCGAAAAGTCAGATGACAACATGAACGGCTCATACCTTGCTCCTTGAGGTAAGACGAGATCTCGATTTCCACACAGAACTTTGACAAAGATAAAAAAAAAAAAAAAAGCAATGATTAAAAACAAACGGAAAAAAAAGACGACTGGAAAGACAGACAGGCTGTGTGTGTGTGTCTGTGTGTGTGTGTGTGTATGTGAGACATAGAGTCAGAGGTGTGTGTGTGTGGAGAGAGATTCAGACACAGGGCTGGAAAAATTGCTGTCCAGAAATTATAAAAATAAAATAAGGGTAGTGTGAAACTCGGATTTTACACACCCTCATTATGGGATGCAGTTTATAAACCCCGAGGGCTAAGTAGCATCCCACATCTAGGTGTAAATTGCTACACATACACCACCCCATATATTATTCTCTATGTAATGTCATTGAAAGAGTAAGCAGTCTCACTAGGTGATCGTAAATGCAACCTATTAATAGTTGCATAGGTTTTCAAAGTTTTATGTTTAGGAATAATGATTCAAAGGGGCTTTGAGTGTAGAAATTCTGGGTGTAACAGTGTAGGTTCCAGAGGAATGAAATGTTTGTCATCCCTAATAACAAGCAAGAATAATGTAAGACATGTATACGATTGCACACTTAAAACACAGTTTTAGAGTGGTACAGTCTAGGTAGTAAAACAATCTTTGCAGGTTTATAAATAACAAATGGTTATAACTTTAAGCATATGAATGGCAACTAGTAACACACAGAAAATGTTAAATAGCATATTTCATTTACATACTGTGATGCAGTTATGTAGCATACATGATTACAAACTGCAAACTGAGAGACAACACTAAGTGCTGTAAGCAGAAACTAATAGATAATCTACAGTTAAAACTGAAGAACTGTGCTTAGGCAAGTTACAGATACTGTAAATGCCTAACAGTATCAGGCACTGTGTGTAGTCCGAAAGCTTAAGCACCTGTTTTCTTTTGTAACATCTATGTTGGTACAATAAAAGGTATCACATCATTTTTTTTTTCTGGATAACAGTAGCAGGATCACTTAATATATTGAACATCAGTTTCAAGAAGGGTATCCCTTCTGCAACCACAGTACTAGCCTCAGCTACCGTATATCACACACACACACACACACACACACACACTCCTGTCTCCATCCTCAGCAGCCCTACCTTGTCCCCTCACTGTCATTGTCTCTTATATAACTGAAAAATCTGTTATCCTTAATATCCACTGCGAAACTAATTTCAGACTCATGTTTAGCCTCCACTTATTCTTTACTTCTTTGTACAGTGAACTACCGTGTTGCCCTTTGTACTGTGTTCTTCTTACACTTTCAATGCTATCATCCTCCCTTTTATGTTTTCCAGCTGCTTTATTCATTAACACTGTGTATTTTTTCCACCCTTATTACTCCTGATAACCCTTAACCTTACTATCTCCCTTATGCCTACTTTAAAAGAGTTCTATAGTTAATCTTCCCTAGCCCTTTGTTTACCTTATCCGACTCCTTTCTGACCATAGCCCTCATATTCTCAAAGTTAGCCCAATTAAAGATGTGGTTTTGGTTTGAATCCTTCTCTTCTTATCTCTGTCTCTGCTGTGATCACCAGTTCCAGGCTGCTTCACCACCTCCGTGCTTGTCACCAGGAAGGATTAGAAACCCTACAGCAGGTCAAACATCCATTCTAGACCAAGTGAAGAGACAGAAGATGACTTGTGGCTGAAACACATTTTATATATATTAAACCTCGACACTGACTTGTAAATTGTTTAACCAGTGTTTTTTTTTTTACCAATTATTTTACCAGGTGAGACACACTAAGCTGAAAGCTTGTTTGCAAGTGCAACCTGGGAGCACGAGGAAGTTAAGTGACTTGCTCAGGGTCCACAGTATGCATGCACCTTTGGGGCTGTGGGATTCAAACCCAGGTCTCCAGATTTGCAGCTCAGAGCCTTAACCCACTGCGCCATACTGCCTCCTTGTATATAATTACTTCAATTAAGAAAGATTTTTATAACTGCTCTGTGGACAGGTGACCCCTCCTAACTGCAGGAGCACATGACAGCATAAATGGTTAAGGTTTGCAAAGCTAGGCAGAGGGTAACAGAAGTCCTTAATGTGAAGTAGGAGCGTTACTGTAGAGTGGAGCTTCCATTTGTTTTGTTCAAAGCAGAGAAACTGCTGAGAGGCAGAAAATCAAGGGGTCACAGTTATAATGAGGTATCAGTATATGCTGGGGTAGTGGCAGTAAAACCAGAGGGAGGCAAAGGTGAAAACACTGCAGTGACAGTAATAAATGACTTGAGTTCTCCTCTCAGAGTTTATGATGTCACCATAACCCTCCATGGAATCAATGGCTCTTAATATGCAGCTGTCTGTCTATTGTTCTGCATATCACCTTGTTACTTCATAGATTAACAAAGCCTTCAAGTAAATGTAAATCACAGTGTAATGACCTCAAAATTATGTAGTAATTACAAATCTCTAACCCACTAGTAATTATTATCTTTCAAAGCTTGTGCATGCAGAATGCATAAGCAAGAACGAGTAAAGATAAGGAATAAAGGAAGTGAAATACTGGTACAATTAAAGACATGAAAAGGAATAAGTAGATTAGAGACAGTTTCTAGATGCTAGATTAGTCAAACATTCATATACCTCCACTAGAGAGGAGTCTGTCTATATGAGAGCTTAGGTGGTAAGGCACAACAGCAGGTTATGTGACAATTCAAGTTAAGACATTCGAACAAGAGAGAGGGAGTAATATGCATGATTTAACTGTTATTCTAAGCAAAATAAATCTCAGTACAACACAAGCGTTTTAAGCATGGACGTGGCTGCTTTGGTCTAGAACAGAATGCATGTGCGTGCCACGCATTTATTATCCGTAACCATACTGTGCCAACTAATACAGTCAATGGACTTCCAGCTACAGTTTGATAATTGCTTTTCTTTTTTGCCATAGAGGTTTTTTCTTCCATACTTATTGGGAAGGGTAATGAGCCCTGTACCCATCTTGCCGAACTGGCAACTACCTCCCCTGGTGCAGCCTGGTCTGGGTCCCCACAGATTTCCAGCCCTGGTGGAGCCAGAGGGAGAAGGCAACCCCAAGACAAAACATTCAGAGTGAACCAGGCAGTCCTGGGTGACAGTGCAGATCCAGGGCTTTAAGGCAGGGCTTCACAAGGCCCCAGCCACCATTTTCATTTCTCCCTTCTCCTGCCACAGCCAAACACAGAAGCATGCCTCTGGAGGTGCCCACATATCACGTAACTGCGGCTCCTCCCTTCATGCCCCTCACAACCTGCCCTACCACCAGACCTCAAGTCAGAGGCCAATCTAATGAGCCTCCTTGCTGGGAGAGGAGAGCTGTCCCTCAGACGCTTGATCCTCTCCTTCCCGGCTGCCCCTAACAGTCTAAGTTCAGTCCTGAGCCCAGGTCCCCGATGTGGCAGCAAGTAATGTCTCCTGTGCCTCAGCCCTCTGCACCAAGGGGACAGCTCTCAATTCACGAGTTTTAAAAGAAAAAGCTGAAGTACTATGACACTGTAGTGACAGGCAGATCAGTGTGGTCTTCATCAAGGGAGAGGACTATGACATTATTAGGATAACTGGGAAAACAGGAAAGTTATGTCCAAACCTACCATAGCATATGCTGTGCAGGGATATAATTTTTCTTCTAGTGTTTTATTATGTGAATGCTGCCTAATGTATTTTTAGTACATGCTGTACAGTAAGTCACAATTCTATATTTTTACCATGGCTTGAAAACATATGGTTCTACTGGACAAAAGTAGGTCATGACAACCAATGTGAGTAAACCCCAGTCAAAACAAATATTATAAACAAGGCAAGTGAAACTCCTGCAGTCTGATATATTAGTTTGGATCTTAACCCATGGATAAATCCTGCAGTGTTTCAAAGGTTAAAGTCCTCAGCACAGCGGTAATGTTACTAGCAACCATATTCTGGAATGAGCCCAGGATGTCAGAGGTCTGCTGGGGGTGAAGCATCCAACAGGGTGCTTTTCTCCAGGGAGGGCAGGCAGCATTCTCTGCATCAATTATGTATTTATTTTTATGTATCCATTTCAAAAGCTGTACCAGTAAGGGCATACTAAGCAGGTAACATCTCATTTCAGATGTGTCCTGGGAAGAAAGTAGGGATAACAGTACATAAAAGCATTAATACATCAATACATAATTTCAATACCGCCACCTAGGTGACCACAGATGGTGGTTCAAACAGAGGCGCTTGGTGGGAGGATGCATCCTGGCTCCAGACTGCAGTCACACAGTGCATGTGCACATGCACCATGAAGCCCTCATTGACTGCATTATTGAGCTGCAAGAAACTAAGTGGGAAAATCTTGGAAGTATGGTAGCATGACACTGATACACTTGGGCCCCACCACTCTGACTGGCTTCTATCCTCCACGCATCATGGGTTGTAGGATACACTTCTCTGTCAGGCCCCTGATGGAATACACCACAAAGTAGAAATGCTCCATGAACTGCATTAGGATAGGTAAGTGGCAGGGATGCTGCAGAACAGGGCTGGGTTATAGCCAGACAGAGGTGGGCAGCACCAGTGACAATGGGATCAAAAAAGATCCAGATGACCTCTTCACACTGCCTCCACTGAAGAATTTCCACACCAAACTAATACAATTTTAAAAGTCACATAGTGGCCATATTTTGCCATATCAATGTAACGTGCTGTACTGACACCAGTTTCTGGCAAGTATTGAAAAACACATTTAAATAATAGACTAGTTTAAAATATAAACTAAATGTAATCAATGGTGATCATGTTGACTATACTGTAAAAATGTAATCCTTACCTTGTGGGTCCAATATACTGATCCCCAGCCCCTGTTATGTAAAATGTCTTGTACTGTAGCATCTTGTTTGTTTTAAGTTATTTGTTAATAAATAACTATATTCTTATTAAAGTTTATCTCCGAGGTCCTGTGTATTCTACACACACACACACACACACACACACATATGTCGATAACTGAAGAGAGACTTGTTTCTCATGTGCATCCCGGTTATGAAAACAAACTTTTCACTGGGCTGATCTCTGCAGAGTAAGATCCACCTCCTCCCAATCCCACCTGTTGCCTCAAATAACACTCACCCTTCCAAAACGCGAGTTTTTTTTGTTTGGTTTTTATTTTACTCTGTATTTACCCAAGAAAGCCCAGCTGAGATGCAACAGTTCATTTTCAGTGGGGTCCTGTTTCCACCATTTCCACACCTAGGTGGGCTAGAGCACTGGGAAGTTAAGTAACATGCCCAAAGTCACCGAGTATTTGGGTCTAGAGTTGTTTAAACCTGTGATCTCCAAATTCCAAACCCAGTGCTCTAACCATTAGACCACAATGCTGAAGTTAACTTAAAGTAAGGATGCCAAAACTGCACTTCTTGGTTTTTTTGTTTGGTTGTTTGTTTGGGGTTGTCTGAAAAGGCAAGGCAATTTTATTTATAAGGTGCCCTTTTCCAAAGGGCTCAGGACACTGTACATTTTTAGGAGCAGCAATAGTCCAGAATAAAAACAGTCTAAAATAACAACAAATACAGTGTTCATTTCACTATCTAACAAGCATTTGTCAATGCCGAATGTTTGCTTGCTGGCATTGGCATTGGTAGTGTAGAAGTTACAGAGCTGCATAATAGAAATGGCAGTGAAGTATTGAACTGAAGCCAACCCCACCACAACCCTGAACAGAGTGACGGGCATTGGGGTGTGCCTTTGGAGTCGTCAGGCATATGACCATGCCATTTCACTACACCCCTACCCTGCAGACACTGACAAGTGTCACAGTGTGCCTTGGGGTCTTTGGTCCCATGCTCACCCATTCCATCAGGAAATACAGTGAGACAGGTGCGGTACAGGAGAATGGGGTGAACTTTGGGGCCGAAGAGTCCAAGGCATACCTTGATGCCTCTCACGGCTGCAGGATGTGGAATGGTATGAGCATTACAGGCAAGAATCCCAAGTCACACCCCTGATGTCTGTCATTCTCTACAGGGTGGGGCATTATGGATGGAAACCCTATCACCTCAGGCATTCGCTGGTATTTTCACCCAAATTTTCAATGTTTTTTTGTGACCCCACCTCATGAACAGTGGCAATATCAGTTTGTTAGTGAAAGCTGCTTATGCACAGCGATTACGGGCATTTAGCACCACAGGTGCAAAAACACATTCAACAGGATGTGAAAATGACAGCTGTACTGTTATGGGGAGGTGTAAAAATGGCAATGTTGCAAATCTACAGTAAAATATAAAAAACTAGTGAAGTCACAAGCTGCATAGAAACTGTGCAATGCACACCGTAATGTAATTAGGTTGGGATTTTTACAGCAGATTGTTAACACAGGCATTTTGGGACCTCCAATCATGAACAGTGTCAGTGTGATTTTCTTTATCTGTCCCAAACAATGATTTCCCAGCGACCACGCACCTCTGCGCTGAAAGTGTGAAAACACATTTCTGCCATGTTGTGAAAATGACAGCTGTACTGTTCATAAGGAAGTGTGGAAAATGCCAGTGGTGAAAATCTGGACTGAAAATATTACAAAGTCATGAACTGACGAGGGTGCGTGGAAACTGCACAATGCTCATTAGTAACACAGTCATTTTATGGACTTTTGTCACCAAATTTTCAACATAGCCATTTTAAGACCTCTGCTCATGAACAGTGTAACTGTGATTTTCTTAATCTGTCCCAAACATTACTTTTTGCACACCGACTGCGCCACTATGCGCTACATGTGCAGAAACACATTTGAGGCGACATGTGAAAATGGCGGCTGTACTGTTCATAAGGAAGTGTGGAAAATGCCAGTGGTGAAAATCTGACTGAAAATATTACAAAGTCATGAACTGGCGAGGGTGCGTGGAAACTGCACAATGCTCACTCGTAATACAGTCATTTTATGGACTTTTGTCACAAATTTTCAACATAGCCATTTTAAGACCTCTGCTCATGAACAGTGTCACTGTGATTCTCTTAATGTGTCCCATACATTGATTTCGCACACCGACTGCGCCATTGTGCTACATGGCAGAAACATGTTTTGGGCAAGATGTGAAAATGACAGCTGTATTGCTCATAAGGAGGTGTGGTAAAACGGCAATGTTGAAAATCTGGAGTGAAAATATTGAAAATTCGCGAACTTATGAGCATATGTAGGACTGCGCAATGCAGCTAGTAAAACAGTCATTTAGATGCTTCCACCAAATTTCAACATAGGTTTTTTGAGAGCCCACCTTATGAACAGTGGCAGTGTCGTTTCATTATTTTGGTCCCGAAGGTGATTTTGCACAGTGACTGAAATCACCCTTCGGGCCTGATTAACACCATGACAGTGAGAGCATTCATGAGAAGGGTCCCAAAACACCATGTTGAAAATTTGGTGCAAAAATTCAAAAAATGGCTGAGATATGCAGCAAAGTTGAAAAACCCTGTCTATCCCATTATACAGCTTACGGCATTTCCTTAGTTCGCGGTCGGCTTTGAAGAGTGCAGACGTGTTCCCGTCCACGAATCGTCGCCGAAGTCCGGAGGTCAGTATGGAGTGAGGGTGGGGAGGAGGGTGCGCAGTGGGTGGCGCGGGTGGGGGCAGAGACAACGAGGACCATTTTTAAGTTTCAGGGTTTTTTTTTTTTAAATGACGATGCGGGACATTTGCCACACTGGGGTGGGCTCCCAGCATGGCACAAGAACGTCTGGTGGGGGGCATGGAGCCAGCAGGATTGTAGTCACCCCGTCAGCAATAGCATCTGTTGCCACGCTGGGGTGGGCTCCAGCATGGCACATTGTACTCGGGGTGGGGGAACAGTGGAGCCGACGGGGAGTTGGGCACCCAAGCCGGCTATGTCGATGTGCAGCCATGCTGGGGTGGGCACCCAGTGTGGCATATGTAACTCTGCTTTGGGGGCAGCACAGCAGACGGGATTGACACCCTGGCTGCTACTCAGTGTGCGTGAGTAGCACAGTAGCGTGTGTGTGTGTGTGTGTGTGTGTGTGTGTGTGTGTGTGTGTATGTGTGTGTGTGTGTGTGTGTGTGTGTGTGGGGGCGCGCGCATGAGCAGGCGATATCTTATCGCTGCTCACTGAAACATGCTCCCTTTCAACTGTCACGCCACTGCATTTTGGAGCTGTCAGAGACAGCTCCAGCAGGCATTGGGAACTGCAGCCGCGCTTGTAAACACACTTACTGAGTTGGAAGAGGGCTGCCACACCTCAAACACTCGGATGATGGCACTATGTTTCTTGCACATGCGTGCAAGCAAACATAAAATGGCTAACTAGGAAGGCTTGCTTAAATAGAGGTATGTTTTCAGTAGGCTTTTAAAATCTCCACTGTGCCCAACAAACAAATACTTCCTGGAAGAATTCCATAACAGAGGGCGTAACCCCAAAGCTTTGTCTCCAGATTGTTTAAATGGGATGGGGACCACCCATAGGCCAACATCAATGGAGTGGAGGGTCTGGTTGGGGGTATAAAACCAGATCTTTTAAGTAGCCAGCTCCAAACCATGCAGGGCCTTGTATGTTAACAAGTGTGTCTTGAAGATTATGCACCACTGCAAAGGCATCCAGTGCAGTGCTCACAGCACCAGTGTGATGTGGTCCCTCAGACAAGTTCCCAGCACCAGTCAATCTGCATCATTGGGACCAGCTACAGGCTAACAATAAACCTCCAGACAACCCCAAGTATACAAGGGTACAGTAGTCCAACCTAAAAGTAGCAGCATGGCCAGTCATTGCCAGGTCAGCAGGAGCTAGATGTGGTCTGATCCTGACAATGTTACAGAGATGGTAAAGCCAGATTGGACCACTGCTGACACCTGCTGGTCTAGTGTCAGCCTGTGGTCTAAAATGACCCCCAAGAATGTTAACCGCATCACAGCGCAGCGAGAGGTTGGCCACCAACACAAGGAGGGCTTCCATCACCCGTCACCATTGAGCTCCATCGACTTGGCTCAATCACCATGACCTCCATCTTCCCTTGGTTGAACCATAACCAGTTTGAGGCCATCTGGTCATGAAAATGAAAGGTGACAATCAGCTGACATGTGATGTGGCAGATTAATTGATTATCAATGAACTATATTTTTATTAGTAGAGGAATATACCTCTTGTTAAAGGAAAACTACACCCTCATATCTTGTCAATTTTGTTTCCATGTCAACAAACAACTCTTTCCATGTAGCTGTTAGAGATATATGTGATTGCTTTAGTTTGTTTTCACTGTTCATGACAATCCCTGTAATTATACTACTATCTCCATTTTTGTTGTTAAAATCTCACTGTCCTTGAGAGCATCATTAGCATATGAGAACATGATGTGTCAGCACCCTTAGACTCCACAGTAGACCTGTCTGCTAAATTAGAATTTAACAAAACAAGCTGCAGCAAGGTATGAATACCACATTTACTATCAGTTAGCTTTGCAAAGGCTGTGTAAATTGTAATGCATGGCTTTCCCTTTCAATGGAATTCAATTTGTGTGTTTCCAAAGAGTTTTGTCAGGATATTGGTATTTTCAGCATTAAGATATGTGGTATAAATGGGTGATGTGACATCATATTCTCATATGTTAATACATCTCTTGTGGACAGTGAGAGTTCAACAACCATGACATGGAGACCCCCAGGATAATTACAGGGACTAGCATGAACAGTGAAAACAAGCTAAAGCAAACACGTATATCCCCAACAGCCATGGGAAAAGGGTTGTCTGTTTACATGGAAACAAATTACATTTATAAGATATGAGGGCATAGTTTCCTTTAAATGAAAGACCAGTAGAACAAACAGGTTAACACAACTGATTCCAAGAGATATAATTCATGCTTTAGATGCCAAATTACAGAGCAAAAGATACAAAGTTGGATTTCTCAGCATAGCATGCATCAAGTCTTTGTACTTAATGTCAGTTTTGAGAAAACATTGTAAAACAATATTTAGATACAATTTATCTTATGATATTATGCAATGGCACTGTAAATAAAGGTTACAAACACCAATTATTTGTCCTGGTCAAGCACCTATAGTATGAAGATATTTTATTTTATTTATTGAATGTTGTTGACCGGTAGGCCCACTGAGACTAGAAGTCTCTTTTCAGGGGTCACCTGGGGTGGCACACAGATGGGAACCTACAGATACTGAACCAGATTTAGCTGTTGGTGGTCTTTTTAGTGAATGGGGAAATTTGGCCAGGGCACTGAGGAAATTTCCTACTCACCTGCAGGGTGCTGTCACTTCCTGTGGACAGGATGGAGGGACCCAGTTTGCAGCCGGACACAGGAGGAGGAGGAAGTGCTGAGGTGGCAGGGGGCAGGTTGTGCTGCAAGGAGGAGGCCCGTTCAAGGCCTACATTCTCTTCAGCCAGAATGGGGAGATAGAGGAGGAGCAGGACGTTTTGCTTGTGAGAGAACCTGAAGGTGATCAAGCTATCTTCCCAAGGTTAGTAGATGCTGAATTTTCATTGGATACCTTAAATTTGGATGATTTGGATCCAGCCAGCTAGATCCTGAGACCAGTATTGTTTTCCAAAAGACAACCAACGGAACATTGTGAGTAGTGTTAACTCTTCTACCTGGAATGTTGCTCTGAAAAGAAGCGCCTGTTATTACTGGAAAATGAAAAATTCTGGCACAAGCAAAGGCTTTAGATGCTGAACTGCAACAACTGTCTGATTCGAAGCTGCTACACTTCCGACAGCGGCTATCAGTAAACGCTGAGTCCTTTCGGCGTCTGACGTGCAGTCAGCTGTTGTGTCAGGTTCAGAGCACAATGTACAAACAAGCGCTGCACTAAAACAAGCAACTTAGCAGGCTGGCAGTAAAAGGTCCTAAAACTTGTGCCAACAGCCTTAGAAACTGTACCAGAATCTCCAGGTTCTAATAATGAAGTCAAGACTCAAAACAGTAAATCTCGGCTGGGTATGGGTAAAATGAAGAAACAGCTAAAGAAAACAAATGTTGGTTCTATAACCATGGAAAAATAATTTTCCTTTAAAACAGGCGTCCGGCAAAAGATTGGGGCACCAGAGTTGATGAATCTGCTACAGGAAAGGGCCTTGAAATTGACTTTCTACCTGGACTCCTGATTCTGCATTAACTAAAGCTGGATGGGCCCAGAATAAATCTGGGCAATGGGTCCCTGACTCAAAGATTCCAATGGATCAAGAGCATGCTAGTTCAACTTCTGCTGCAGCGCCACTCGGGAAAAACTACAATGAGCTCCAACTCACCCGGGTAAAAATTCTACTATATTATTAGACACTGTGGTCAATAATGTTTCTGTTTGGAATATGTCAAGTTTAAATCAGGAAAACTCTGAATCAGATATATTATTAGAAGCTATACCTGATAGAAGGGTTTGATAACATTCATCTAGGCCCTAGTGAAGCAGACTTAAACAGGGACCCTGCAGGCCTACTCTAGCTCCAATATTTAAGCTTTCATATCTCTTTGCTAATAGGGAAGAGCCAGCCCCAAGATGCAATGCAGTCCATTTACTATATAAAGGGGTTAGAAAACCCTCCTGACAGAATTTATATTACAAAATATTATTGAAAATGTCAATTACATTTTTTCCTCCGAGATTTTTGTGTTAATAGGGTTGGGTAATGGGAATTACGATGTCAGCTTCAAGGCAGTATTAAGCCTGGACAGGTTTTGGGCCCATAGATACATAGATACATAGACAGTGTTGGCAGATAAGGGCCTATGGCCCACCAGTCTGCCATTTGAGCTTGTAAGTTCAGTTTGTTTTACTAAGTCTGTTGCCCTTACCCCTGACCTCCAGAATTCTTTATGTCTATCCCATGCATTCTTAAATCCGTGATTGTTTCAGCCCCACCACTTCCTCTGGCAGGGTGTTCCACTTGACCACCACCCGTTCTGTGAAGAAATTCTTTCTTATGTTTCCCTGAATCGTCCTCCCTCAACTTCATCCCATGCCCTCTAGTCCTGGGAACATCTTTTACGCTAAAAATAGTGTTTTCCTGCACCTGTTCCTCCCTGTAAGATATTTGTATGTCTCTATCATATCCCTCTCTCCTTCTCTCCTCCAGGAGTACATGTTCAGTTCCTTCAACCTGTCTTCATAGGACTTGTGATGCAATCCATGCACCATCTTTGTTGCCCTCCTCTGAACCTTCTCTACCCTGTCTATGTCCTTACGTAGGTATGGTCTCAGAACCGTACACTATACTCCAGGTGGGGCCTCACTAGTGTCTTGTATAGCGGAATTATGACCTCCCTTTTCCTGCTGGTGATGCCCTGCCTATACATCCCAGCATCTTATTTGCTTTACCTGCTGCCTTGTCACACTGTTTCCCTACCTTGAGGTCATCTGAGATGATAACCCCAAGATCCCTTTCCTGCTTGGTGCATGCTATATCCTCACCCCCAACTGATATATTGTGCCAGGGTTTTTGTGCCCCATATGCATTATCTTGCACTTCTTTGCATTGAATTTCAACTGCCAAATATCAGACTTTGAAAAATAAGCCAGTTTGGATTCCATTTTATGTTGTACCATTAACAAAACCCTTGGTTAAAACAATTACAGTTGTTTTAGACATGAAGGGGTGAATATAGAGGACATTATGTTCTGGCTTAGACAACGCTGTGAGATTTTAGGAAACCTTTTCCAAATTTAGACAATGAACAGATTTGGGATGGCAGTTGGGAAATTAATGTAAGTTATTTTCAACAAACACAGGACCTGTACATCTGCCAAGTGTCTTTTTGGGGGAAGTTCGAGGTGCCATTTTTTATATAGAGCGACCCAAATCGTGTTTTAAATGCGGTTCTAGATTGCATTTAGTTCTGCATGTGATTCATAGGTGCAGTCGCTGTCTTGACTTTGGGCATAAAACTTCAGAGCGTGTTAACCTATTTAAATGCAATCTGTGTGAACCAACGGGCCACGGTTATGGGAGGTGCCCTTGGGCCTCTCCTAATAAAGATGACTGATCCTTCGCATGAAGACCTGATCAATACTACCCAACACCAACAGGCAAAAAGAATTGCAGGCCATGAAAATGGGATTCACTTAATCAAAACCCAGCTCAGGAGGCAGAGAAAGACACACCCCAGGAACCCACTGAAAGGCCTAGAACTTCAGCAACAGCAACACAGGCTGAGATGGGAGTGGTACAAAGTAACTACTGAGGTAATGGAGAATGATATGCCTTCCCCGCTGCACCCCAAGCTCAGATTCACCCTTTATCAAAGGCACTTCCAAAAAAGAAATAGGGTAAATCTGTGCAGGTAAAGGTATCTGATTTAGGAATAATTACAACAGGAAATAAATTTACTGTTTTATCCTCTGAGGTACCGATGGAGAGTCTGAAGAGGAAGGACAGACACATCTTCAATTATTTCCACCACAGATACAGAAGGTGGAGGAGCAGATCCTATATCTAAAAGGACAAGACAACGTAGGCCATCCAAGCATTCTTGAAAAGTTAGAGACTAAATAATTGTTCTTTTCTAGGAACTTTCCTTCTTATGCACTCCTTACAATAGCATCTTTAAATATAAACAGCATTAAGAGTGATAGGAAGCGTATGGGAGTGTTTTATCACCTTAATAGCTTAAAATGTTATTTGTTTACAGGATATTAGGTTAAAGACACAATATGAGTTGTAACAGACTTCCCAGGGCTGGAAAAATGGGCCTACTTTCTGGTCCATTGGACCAGATATTCGCGATGGGGTAGGTATATTTTTTCTAACCCTTTACTTAGAGTATCTAGGCTGACTGAGATTAACCCAGGACAGGCCTTAATGCTGGATTTTTCTTATCTTTCTGATACGTTTCACCTAATTGTGATATATGCACCACAAACAAAAGCTCAAAGGTATCCTTATTTAAAGAGGTACAGCTTATTCACACACCTCAGGCTAGTGGTATGGTTGGATGATTTTATTTGCGGATTGTCCACAAAAGACAGAGGTTTGCAAACTGAAAAACTGTTCTGTGATTCACAAATCCTTAGACAGATCACTCAGGCAGCCAGTTTAAAAGATACATATAGAACACACTTTCCTGATGGGGCTTTACATACTACAAAGGTACCCTTAAAACAAGAATCAATTTATTTTCTCCTCCCAGACACTTGAGGTCCTTAAAGTAGGCACTTCTCCTAATGAATTTTCTGACAGTGTTATCATAGTAGCTCATTTTCATGGGAAAACAGCCACAGATGCAAAACAAATAAATGGAGGCTAAATGAGAAACTTTTAGATAATCCAAATTTACAAAAAGTGGAAGAGGAATGGACTGCACGTCTTTCTGTATTAGATTTTTATGATAATATTATCGATTGGTGGAGGATAATAGAAAGGGATAGCAAGAAGTTTTCAAAATAGAGCTCAGCATACAACCCAGAAGGATTATCTTATATATTTAAAACTTAGACATCAATTACAAAACTTTATTTCACAAGCTGCACAAACTTCTCATGATTATAGCACTCAGATACAGAATATTAAGCAACAGATGAGAAACATGGAATATAGTAGAAGCACAGTCACTTAATCAAGAGATGAAGTTTGCGACACAGATACAAAAAGGGTCCATGGACCCTTATAAAAATGTAAAAAAAAGAGTAGAAAATAAACTTATTACAGAGCTCTTTTCTCTCTCTGGGGATTTAGTTTCATCACCTCATGACCTACTACATAATGTAGAAAATTACATTAAGGAACAGTTTGGATCTGACTCAATCACTGAGGATGCCCAAAATTGTTAAGTTCACTAAACCTTCCCAAAGTTACAGAAGAAGATGCACTGATGTTAAGTGCAAAGATAACATTAACTGAGGTTAAATAAGTCATCTCTAGATTAGCAGCCAATACAGCTCCAGATTCAGATGGGTTAAGTACTGTATTTTATAAAACCTTTTGAGGATCTGGCCCCTGCTCTAGTGCATGTATATAATGCCATATTAGATCTTACCAGGTATGGGACTACTATGCAAGAAGCAGTTTTAATGTTACTATATAAGAAAGGCGATAGGAAAGATATCAAAAACTGGCGTCCTCTAAGCTTACTAAACACTGATTTTAAAATTTTAAGTAAAATATTATTGGACAGATTAACAAAAGTTGCTCAGTATTTAATCCACCCAGCACAGACTTGTGCTGTTCTGGAGAAAACAAGATAACTTGATTCTGTTAAGGAATTATTCTATAAAGCGAATCTGGAAATATCAAAGGCTTTTGTTAGCTTTAGACCAGGAAAAAGGCCTTGACCGGCTACCACACAGATATTTCTTTGCAGTGTTAAAAGCGTTTGGGTACCAGATACCTTTGTAAATTGGGTCACACAGACGTATAGACAGGCAGTACTGATACCCAATGTAAATGGGTGGTTGGGGGTAAGATCTCAGTTCAGAGGGGTGTCAGGCAGGGTGTTTATTGAGCTCACTACTATATGTTTTGCCATAGATATTCTGATAAGGCAGACTGATAAGAACCCTAATTTTTTGGCATAAGGTCATTCAAAATTCCCCAGAGATTAAGATCTTATCTTATCACGAATGACATGGTACTTATAGTGCCACCTATAGTCTCAGAAACAATTCGACACACACCTTTAACACCTTCTCTAGTGCATCAGGGTCAAGAACAAACTTAGGGAAAATTAAAGGTGTGGCAATAGGAAATACTCCCATCCCCTCACAGGTAATTTTTTATTTTGGGCCAGGTGACATAGCCCTCACATAACTGGGATAAAGGAATAGCTAAAGCTACAAGATCGGTAAATTCCTGGAAAGGGCAGCAATCATCTAAGAAAAGAAGGATGGTAATGATCAAAACCTTATTATTGCCTGTTTTCTATATTTCAGTTATATTTACCCCCCGTTCTAAGCATACGAGTCTGTTTAGCAATTTTTTCAAGCTTTTTGGGGTCTAGACTGAACCCTATTAAAAGGAACATGTTTATCATTCAACAGACAAAGGGGAGTGGGGATGGAAACCCTGTTGCTTTTATACAAGTTTATTTGTTGCATATAATTTTAGTCAGACACTTAGGCCTGTTTTTTACCTGGAAACACCTAGTAGAATCATGGCTAAGACCATGCCTTTAATTTTGGGAAAATAGACAAACACGTCTCATCACTAGGCAGCATATTCCTCAATATGGTTTGGACATTTGAAAAGTCTCATAAAATGGAGTATTGCTCCTATGCAAATACAAGTTAATGAAAGAAAATCATTTTATTCTTTGATTTTACAAGCAGAAAGTAAAGCAGAGTTAGAATTTCCAGGTTGTCCTGAGACAAGGTTGAAAAAGTCCTCCAGTACCTGACAGATAAAGAATACCACCATATGCATGGGATTGTGTTTGGTTATGTAAGTACAGTAGACTAAATGTAAAAAGCAATAGTAAACATAAACAGTTAACAGAAAGAATTGCCCTAGGGATTCGTGTTCACAAATACTAGAAACACAGCAGCATTTATTTTTGACATGTGCATATATTTGGTCTTTGTGGCAACTAATAGCAGAGAAATGGAAGGAACCAACATTTTAACTAGAGATTACCTATGGGCCAGCAGATAATTCTTTTCTTAGATATCATGCGGACACTATTTATATTCAGATCCCCAAGTACTCTCAGGCAGAATTTCCTAATTTCTGTGTCAGGGTCCTTAGCTTCTCTGGCAGCATTTCTGATTTCTGCGGCATGATTTATTCATTTCTCTGACAGAACACAGTCCTGCCATTGGCTAAATATGTTGTGATGTCATTGATGACATCATTTGCTGAGCATAGAGGAGGGGCTTCAGGATAAGCGTGATGGGAAAGAAAGCCTGACACTATGGAAAAACAGGTCTGGTATGATTGCCCGACTGCTACTTTCCTGATGCACTTTTCCCCACCTCCGTTTTCCCAAATTGCGGTTGCCCGACTATGTATGTTTACTGAGTGCTGTTTACCTGACCGTTAGCTTAGCCTAGCCTGCCCGTTCCATCTTAGCTCATTGAACATTCATAAAGAAATGGAAGAGCTCTGAGTAAGACAGGGGAGAACACCCTGTGAAAGTTAAATCTCACTTGCCAGACAAAATGACATGCATGAAAAAATTCTAGAAAGACGTTTTATACCACAGTTGTTATCCTTGTGAATCTCTTATGGCTAACATTTCAGTATAGTAAGGCAGGGGAACAAGTAGCCTATTAATGGCAAACTGATACCGTATAGGATGGGGACCCTTCGTAGCTGATCCATCTGAGGTGGTGGAACAGTGAAACAGTCCATATGAAGAAATTCAGGTCCCTGCAGCAGCAGCCACCTCTGCAAGCGATCTGACTCTTGGAGTGACACAGGGTAGTACAGGAGCAGTTACGTTCATATCGGTCGCTCAGACTGTCAGATCTGCCCAGAATTGGGGGCAGGGTGTACCATCTCTCGGTGGTGCGGCTGGGGGTCAAGATTTTTTTGTTATGCTGTGGGAGGTGGCACTTCAGTTATAAAGGTGTGTTGCGCTCTGCTCTCACCAGCTGGTATTCAATGGAACAGTAATACATTTACTGGCGGTCTATTCTACCTCAAAGGACTTAATATAAGTAGGATCCAAACAGAAATCCTGTCATAACTAAAAATGATCAAAACACATCTTGCACATACCCTAAACACTTCATTAGGATTAATACATTTTGTCTTGTCGGCAAAAGTGCATTGCGGGATTTTAATTGTCGGTAAAATGAACCTGACGTAAACGGGTGCCAGCCAACTTTCTGTCAGGCAAATGGATGTCAGGAAACCATATGGATCCCAGAAAAACAGTATATTTGAATGAAAATTCACCAAAACCAATGAATTCTGTGGCACTATATATATTCTGTGGCATGATGCAAATTCTGCGGAAAATTCCATAACCAGAGAATCGCAGAATTCCAGGGGCCTTGTTCATATTGTTTTTGTGTTAATCAAATATTTCATTTGGCAATCCAGGTGTTTATGGGTCTCACAGCAAAAGTCACACATTGAGGTGTTTCAGAATGTAAAATGTGCTTTAAAAACAACTATGCAATTAGGTATGGATAGAGTTCCACCTGAGAAAGTGAAACATTTATGACTAAATTGTACAGAATGGTGCAACTAATTGACATTATTGTTCTTTTTGCTTTGTTATGCTCATCATTAAATGTTTTCTTACTTTAACTTGTAAGTGATGTATAGCATTATTTTCTTTGAATGATATGTAATGAAATCCAATTTTTAATAAAAATTCCCTACTGAACTGTAGGGGAACATCTGAGTCGGCAAGATGGCCGACAGTCCTATGGAAGGTGAAGCTGGAGGTGGTGGAGTTGTGAGAAAATGCTTCCACTCTCTGATAAAGTATTATTCATTAGTTCTATGGACATTCCAATGTTTTTCTCATACTACTGAAGATATGGACACTGCTCCTACTGAAAGCAGTTGTATGGACACTGCAGTCCTGTTTCAGCTCATCCGGTAAGATCAGCAGCTGGAATTGTTGCTCTGGATACCTTGGAGGTATGTTTGCCTGCTGAGGAAGCAGTCTGACAGGCGAGGCGCACCACAGAGTTCATCAGAGGACCCATTAGACTTCAGGACAACAATTGCTCCAGAGGACACTACAGACCAGCAAGAGAGTCCACTGTTAAATGCACCTTGGTCACCTGACAGGAGCTTCATGCTGCTGGTTGGACTCTTGCTCCAGATGGGGTACACTGGTTGCCTGGAGATGCCCCAACTGCTGCTGAGATACAGGATCAATTTCTCCTACTCAACAACAGGTTGAAGCACAGAATCAGACTAAGGGTTCCAAACAAGGTGGGGTGGCCCAGGGTGAATCTTCCATGGCTACTAGATCCACTCCTGGTAATTTTCAAAACATGGAACAGGACATTCCTACTACAAGTACTGTGAACCTTGATGTTGATGCAAATATACAAATACCTACTGTGGCTGTTACTTCTAACTCCGTGGGAAACATAAATGACTCCTCAACCCCTGTATTGTAAGTAATGCCAGGACCCTGAAACTGTATCAGTGAAGGGTGGCACTCCCAGACAGCCGGCCATTCCCTCTGCCTTATGGGCTGAAACTATGGAACAAAATTAGAGAGCGGAGGCGGAGAATCCGTGGAGAACAGATCACGCCCTGGCTCATGCCCTGCACCCCCTTCTAACTCACACAGACAGTACTCTAACCGTAGAGGTTCAAATGTCATATTTATTTGCAAACCTTGACTCAGCGGAATGCCATACATTTGAAATATAAGGTGGTTTGGACTTTCCCCGATAGAGTGTTTGTGGCTGGAAAACTTCTGAAAGAATCAATGAACTTTTGCTAAGATGTCTTTGCACTTATCCACATTTCTGGTGACACCATTTTGACATCAGCTTCAATACCCCAGTACAGCTTGAGAAATTCTGGACTAAATATGCCTATCTTAAACAGTCGCCCTTATGGTCACCTTTTATTTCTATTCCTCTCACCAGACCCTCTGTGAAAAATATAACTATTCTGTTTCGTAATGAAAATGTCCATGTCTCAGATATCTTACATTGGGTTAAACAGAAAGCTGATGTGCTGAGAGACCTGTTCTGATACTGGATAGTGAAAATGTGTGGACTGGGGTCTAGAAGCTCAAGGTAGGTTGCAGATCTTGGTTTGGACAGGGCTTTGTTTCTATCCCAGACAGCCTAAAACATGTTACAGGTGTGCTGTTTTTCCCATCCAAGCAACGCCTGTGAGGCCCTCATTTGCAACTTTTGTCTACAGATTGGCCACCCAAGTAACCAGTGCAGAAATCCACCTAAATGCAACCTGTGCAATGAACATGGCCACCTTTTCATACAGAGTCCCTGGGCAGTGCATAACCATGGTAGTTACTGGAACCAGGATGATATTGTTCATGCTGCACAGGAAAGGCAAGCTACACTGTCACTGACTAGGCACAATCCTTGGCTTCACTATTAGTGCAGAACCCCCCACCAATGGCACCAGCAGAATCTCCTGAGGACACAGAAGAAACTCTCACAGACTATTCACTGTCTACTCAGGAGCAGTGCTCTGACATGTGGGATCAGGCTTCTGTGGTAGCGGAGGATGAGGTACAAGTGGGATCTTCCTTAGACCTCAACCTGAATCTTCTATGCCTATGCCCCCCCCCATGGATGATTACCAGGTGGTATGGGGAAGCGTAGATCTGCCAGAAATATTCTGAAGTCCAAACTACCAATGAAGGACTCCCTGCCTGACCTGAATAAATATACAGTCCTTCAAGCTCACTCAGCAGAGGAAGATAAGAATTCAGAAAATTCCTCTGTTGCTTCCTCTCAAAAGAGACCTCAGACGTGGAAGGGGATGACACTATCAGACCTAAACTTCAGAAGAAAACTAAGAAAAATCATAAGGTCTTAGGTGCTACCTGCTGATTGCATATGGCTCTTCCTCCTGACAAAATTACTGTAACATCTTAAAATGTGAACAGTATTAAAATTTTAAACGGAGATGTATCACTTTCTAAGCTCTGCATGATTCTACTTCCCACATATGTCTGTTACAAGACAGTCAACTACGATCCGAAGCAGATATTTATCAGGCACAGAAAGCTTGGGATTGGGGTACATCTGTTTGGTCCCTGGAGGAAGAAGTATGTTCTGGGTTGAGATTTTATTATCAGGAACTGTTAAAATAATTAAGCTGATGGATATTGCTCCAGGGAGGGCATTATTCCTAGATGCCCAATATCAGCAGCAAGATATCAGGATAGGATTAATTTATGTCTGCCAGACTAAGACAGCTAGAATAGACCTATTTAAACTCCTGCAACCCTATCTGCATACCCATCATAAATGAATTTGGGAGGGACTTCAACTGCCCCTGGAACATATAGATAAAACTGGCTTGACCACCAAACTTTTCTGTGATACCAATACTCTGAAACAAGTCATGGCTACTGCACAGATCATTGGACACCTATAGAGTATTACATACCTCAGCGGACATACATACCATAGGATATCTGAGTTAACATGCTTAACCATGAGGCTACATCTAAATTGATGGAACCTATACAGTCAGTGGAAATTATGGAGCTATTACTAAATTAAAATTAAACACAGCTCCAGAGCCAGATGGCCTAAGCCCCAATTTTTATAAAACCTTTCAGGAGACGTTGACACCTTTATTACTAGAGATGTTTAATGATATCCTCTGTAATCTGGATATGCCTAATCAGATGGCTATGGCCCTGCTTATTTTACTATATAAGAAAGGAGATAAAATTGATATCATTAACTGGAGGCCGATATCTTTATTAAATGTCGATTTTAAACTTCTTTCGATTATTTTGTGTAGCAGACTAAATACTATAGCCAAGAAGGTAATTTCCCTCTTTCAAACCTGTGTTATTACTGGATGGAATATGAGGATAATCTGTTTTACTACGGAAGTCTTTTCCAGGGGACACTTAGGGACTGTACAGGGTTTTGTAGTGGCTCTTGACCAGGAAAAGACCTTTGAACAGATATCCCATCCAGCCTTATTCTATATTTTGTCTTTTATGGGGTTCCAAGACAGTTTGTGACATGGATTCACCTTTTATATGCCCAAGCTCTATTTCACCCTTTAATAAATGGGAACATTGGAGACAGGGTTGAGATTCAAAGGGGGTATGACAGAGGTGCCCTCTAAGTTCCTTGCTGTATGCCTTTTGTATTGATATTCTTATCTACAAATTACATAATACTACCGTATAGGGCATACCCTCTCTTTGACCACTCCTCCCTTGAAAGTGTTAGTGTATGCTGATGACTTGTGTTTATTTTTAGGTATACATTCAGAAGGTGTGATAGCTTCAAGCATACTGACTGCATACTCAGGAGCAAGTGGTGCCAGAATTAACTTTACTAAGAGTAAAGCACTGGTGGTTGGAAAGACAGATGAGCAGTTTGTGGCTAGTATTGGTGGAGTACTTGATACCGAGACTGAGATCCTTGGGATTAAAGTTGGCCCCAGAATATGGACCAGATAAACTGGGAACTAAAACTGGCTGCCTGTGAGAGCGTATTAGATCCTGGCAAAACTTGCACATTTCTAAACTTAAAGGGTGTATCTTATTAAGACTTTTATCATTCCATTATTATTATTTGTAGATCTGTGTCCCCCATTAGCCTTAGACTCTAGAATTTATGTTTTCTTTCGTATGATTTGGGGCAGTAGACTAAACTCCATTAAGCAGATTACCACTTATAGATCAGTCACCCAGGAGGGATTGGCATGTTCCAGCCTCTAGTTTTCTTTTACACTTTATTTTGGACCCTCCGTCTAGTGCCCATATTACAGAATACTCAATTTCTTTGGGTTAATTTGGGGAAAGGCTGGTTCAGAGATTTTTCCTGTGTGGTCCCAGAATAAATGGACTTTTAAACTGCAGAAGTTGGACATACCCTTAAGTTGTGTATACTTTTCAGAAAGTCAGGGCTTGGAACGTCACTATGGAGAATCTTACACATCTGTCAGGCGTTTATTATACATTCAGATTATCTCCAATTGCTTTACAGAAATCATTACCTTTCCAGAGGCACTATCAAACTACCTCAATAACAACAAAACAATTGACAGACTCCAGAATTCCCAGATTTATTTGGGATACTACATAGCTGGCTAGTCACAGCAGATTGAGCGTGAAAAATAATTTAAAGCATAAGAAAGAGGAGGAAAGATATTGCCCCAGAGTCTTGTGTAACATGGTTTTAGAGACCCAGAACATTTGTTTTAAGTGCCCTTTATACGCACCTTCTGGAGAATGCTTGCTGCACAAATTCAGGATCAAAATTTCAAGAACATGACTTATGATGTATTCATTCTGGGAATTTACACTGCTGTATGGCGAAATACACCTTTAGTACTTTAAGACTCATTTGTGGTGTGTTGAAATATCATATCTGGCAAGCAAGATGCCACTGGACTTACGTCAGACTTATCTTTCCCAACAGGAGCTTGTCTGAATTGTTTTAGAACAAATTAAGCAAGCCTATGAAAATGATACCAAAGCGGAACCTGAACATATAGTTTAAAACTACAGAAACACTGTGTGAGGTGGATAAAATGAGGGAAAAAAAAAGAAAAGGGGACATAAATAAAAACAACACAAAAACCTAGAAAAAGGGGGATGTATATTTGTACATAGGTATGGGATTCATTACTTTTATGATATTTATGCTTTTGTCTAAGTTACTGTGCTAAGAATTCCTTTTAAGTGTTTTGCTTTATACTGATCTTTCTATAGCCCTGTGAGGCATGTCTTGTTAGTCCTTTGATGTATACTGCACTTAGTATTGTTGAATTTATCACAATACCAAATGTCCCTACATACTCATTATTTTGAAACACTCTCTTTTGGGACCAGGCCTCAAAGGGAGGTCGGTATTAGTGTCTGATATGTTGCTCTGTACACATGTCCCATCTCATATGTGGGATTTTATGTGGCTCTGTGTTCATGGGAGGTTGGGAGTATAGGGCAATTTTAAGCATAAGGAGGTCTCTGAACATGTTTGCCCTAGATCTGATACTTGTACTGGGTTAATTGAAACCATGAATCATTTGTTTTTGGATTGTCCGTATGCTTCCTCTTCTTGGATGTATTTATGGAAAGTTTGGATTCAATCACCATTTTCTTTCTTGACCCCAGATATGCTATTTTAGGGATTTCCCTTCTTGGAGACTGTATAATGTGAATACTATGCAGTTACTTTTTCTGAGCATTAAATTCCAGTTGTGGCATGCTCGCTGCGCCCTAACATTGAGGAAACATTTTTAACTGTGGATCACATTTTATATAATGTTAATGTGATATTCAGAGATTTCAGTCTACTGATAGGTATTTTCTCCACCTCATTTGTATAGACGCTGGTGGAGGAACATGGATTGGTTAGATACAGGATAACTATACTCTAGGCTTCTTTTTGTAGGGGCAGATCTCTTCCTTGGGTTTCCTATGTTATTTTACTGTTTTCCCATGATTTTCTTTATTTTTTCCCTCCCTGTCTGCTGGTATGTTCTTGCTTTCAGTTTTCCAGTTTTCAGTTTGATTTGGGGATAAGTATACTGCAATACTGTATTTTGTTTTGCAGTTTACTTTTTCTTTCATAACCTAAGACATTGTGTTTTATTATGTTTGGTTGTTCTGTTTATATTTCTTTTGTGTGACTCAACCCTGTATGTTATTATTTGTTTTGTAATTCTAATAAAACAATGTCCCTACTTTTGTGGTAGGGGCACTACATTTCCATTTGGAGAGTCATCTCAGCAGTAGATGGAATTGCATCCCAGGTGGAGAAGCAGGCTTCTCTCCCCACCTGGATGAAGGTGGAAGCTGAATTGGTGAGCTCGGTCCAGAATATGAAGACTATGTAGACCAAGCAACAAGCAGAGCTGGAATAGTCACAGGAGGCGACAACTGTTCCACAATTTGTCTATCAAGGTGTACTTACTTATTGTTGCTCTTTAATACAGCATATTTAATGTGAAAAAACTTGCAGGAGGCACGGAATGTGTCTGTTACTGAATCAAATGAAGCTTGTGTGGCCGAGCTACGAGTGAAGCTGGAGAAAGTTACCAGGAGGCATGGACAGTGCCAGTGACAAAAACTGAAGAAGAGCACCAAAGGAGGACAACATGCCTACTAGATTTGCTGGAGGCTGAAGACCGGCAATATCAGGGCATAACACAAGCAGCTGTTATGCAGTGGGAGAACAGGAAATCCCGATAATGAAAGATACTCCAAATACAAGTGTAAATCAAGGTACTGATGTCTTGGGATCTGAATATAGTGAGACTGTGCAAAATAATATTTCCAGTGTGATGGTAGTGAGAAAGGTCAGACAGGAATACCGCTCACTCGAGGACAATAGTGAGGAGAATGGGAGAGCAAATGCCTGAGAAGAACATGGTGGAGAATACATGAGCTGAAACTGTGTCAGAGCCACTGGCAGCTTTGAATATGATGGCTTTGATTACAAACTCTAACTGCATGGACATGGAACAGCAAACAGCTGTTCAGGGAAATGGGAAGGTAGTGCCTCTCCTTGCCTAGCTATGACAAAAATGTATCAGCTTCTGGCTTAACCATTGAAGAAGCCTTACTGAGTGCAGGTTGGAGCAGGATAGATATAAATGCACCCTGGACGTCTCCAGGGCATGTGAGTTCAGCACCTGATGCAGATGACATTGCAAATGGTGCTCCCTTGAACCTGCCATCAACATTTGAAATGACTCAGAATCCAATCTTAAAGCCCATTTTGGGACAACAGCAGGTTGAAGCAAAGGCATAAATGCAGGGTGATACAAATATGGAGGGCATGGATTGCACACCTCTACTTCCACTGCTGGTACAGCAGTAGGCCTTATTTTATGCCCCCAACCAGCCCCCCAACCATACCAGAACAGATAACAACACTACCTCTGTCCCCAGTGAGTCAATTCTGGTCATTACAAACTGTACATATGCTGGGCTGTTTCATACACCCCAGAACCAGTCAAATGAAGAAATGCAGTCAGGTTAAAATATAGAGGGGTCTTGAGGCGTACCCCAACAGGCTCTATGTGAGCCATCAGTCAATTAATGAGAACATGTTTTTTTGCCAACGGAACTGTATGCCTTAATACACACTCAGGTGACCCTAATTTTGATCCTAGTTTTACAACAGCAGCTGGTCTGGAAACCTTTTGGCAATGAGATCAGGCTGTTAGGTATACTCCCTATGGTTCCCTTTCATTGCCATACCATTAATGAAACATGCATTTAGAACTATAACAGCTCTCTACAAAAACTTTTGTGTTTTGTCACACTCCTCAGTGGTTTGGAGCTGACTTGCTGCTCTCTCCATCCCTCGGAGGTCCATGTTTGACAATCTGAGAGTGCTCCAGGAAGTGTATGAGAGTTCTATGACCCAAAAGTATGTTCTCAGTTTAGATCAAACCAAAGCTTTGATTTAGCACCCATGACTACTTATTTACAGTTTTATATCATTATGGTGTTCAAGCAGGTTTAATACAATGGATTCAACAGGTATATCAAAATAATAATAATAATTTTATTTATATGGGCCTTTCAATTATCAAAGTACTGTACATAAATAACAGTTAAAATGGGTAAAATCATTAGAAAAATGTCAGCCAGACCAAGACAATTAAACCAATCAATATTCTGAAAATGCATTTTCCCCAGAAAGGTCACTACCAGTCCAATTACTATTGGATATATTGGAAGCATGTTCCAATCAGATGTGGGTAGAGGCAGGGGTGCCCTTAAGCCCCCGCTGTAATTGTTTGATATTGACCCTTTACTAAGAAAACTTAACATGGATGGGAATATTGGTCATATGGTAGGCCCAATGGACACTGTGTTTCCACTGTTTTAGCTTACGCAGATGATGTACACCTATTAGTGGCAGACCAAGAATCTGGAGAAAGGGCCTAGAAGTAGTATAGACCTTTCTCAATTATCTTGTTCTTCTGTGAATAAAACCAAAGGAAAGGGTATGGCAGTGGCGTGCCATAGGCAGTTAATTACAGAGATTGCTGGTATCCAGATAAAACAAGAACCTTTATGGATCATTGGGACAACTTTTGGGAGCACAGACCTGGCAGAAACAAACTGGTTAGACAAAATAAATATGGCAGAAATGAAAGTAAACTCCTGGAAATCATACCCTATGTCCCAGAAAAAGAATCTATATGATTAAGACCTTTCTTATTTCAGTTTTCTTAACAATTAGTTACATTTTCCTATATCACTAAAATTTGAATCCAGAATATACAACCTGTTTTCCAGTTATTATAGGGCAGCAGGTTAAATCCTGTTAAAAGATCGGTCAGGCACTGGCCTAGTAATAAGGGAGGGTTAAATATGGTTAACCCCATAGTTTTCTTTCTACACAATATTTTTATACTCAAATCTGTCACCAGTTATACAGGGTTGGCAAAGCAGTTTGGGCCCGATATTCCAGGCAAGAGGGCTTACTTTTCAGATATGGGAGATCCTGGTGTGGGGGCATTTAGGGCAGTCCCACTGGATTCTGCTACATACTTATTAGAGGTGTTTAAGAAACTTAAACAATGGAAGATTACCAGACAGGAGGTGTTATACAATCCAGGAAGGAGATGTACCAATCGTCCTTGATACAATGTTTTTGATTACTCCATGTATTACTTGTCCAGAGGATATAGAAGAGAAGGATATTTTGAGACAATTAAGTGAGGCTAGAATACCACAAAAATGTGGGACACATTGTGGATGTGCTGCCACAACAAACTTAATGTTAGAAGTAATCACCACCACAAGTCTGTACAAGAAAGGATTTGTGTGTGAGAATCATGTATAAACATACTAGTTCCATACTACAGTAGTACTAGTACAATGAATCATTTATTCTTTGAATGTTCATATATACTACTTTTGGGCATCCCTGACACATCAGTGGCACTGCCACAGTCCGTGACAATGTCATATGAAACCCTAATCTTTAGTAAATATGGTAATAATTGGGCACTCTTTTACCGGGCATCCTACTTAGTACTATTGGCAGTCATAAAATGATCCCTATGTCAAATCTGGTGTCAATATACACTGCAACAAAATTCATCTCAGTTACTGGACTCATAGAAAAGTTACAAAGGAATTAGGAAAAATTTATATAAAAGAAAAACTTCTTTACTGGGTCCAGTAATGCTCAGCTGGTGGAGAGGGATGCCCATCAGTGTGTTTGATGACATGGATTAAATGCAGTAGGAAATGTTAGAGCTCAAAATAACCAGGAGGTTTACTGTAGAATAGTATGTGGAATGTGGTACATTTTAATAAATAGTGTAGGAAGGGATACCCATTAGGGAAACCGGGATGAAATAGAGATAAGAAAGGTTTGATTTGTTTCAGTTTTTATGGAGACACGTGATGAGGTTTGTTTGCTTGGAATGGGTTGCACAGGATTCTTATGATTTATGTATATTGTATTGCTGCTATATTATCTCTATAATGAAAAATTCCCTTCTCTTTTTGAGAAGTACCATGGGATCTTTAACATCCACCTGAACAACCACCAGAACAGGCAGACAGGACCTCAGTTTAATGTCTCATCTGAAAGACAGCACCCCAAGAGTGCAGCATCCTCCTCATGATGCACTACAGTGTCAGTATTGGGATTTACCAAAAGTGCCTTGTGTGAGGCTAGAACCCACAACCTTTCAATCTTCCAGCCTCAGGGTGAGTATGCAATCTGCTGAGCCACTGACAGTGATATTAGAAATAAGACACAATGAGGTGTGCATTGTGCTCAAACAAACGTTTCCAATGGGTCAGGTGCAGCACAAGGCCACAGACCACGTGCCTTTAGCCCTGGAAATGCATTTATCTCAGTATAATGCAGACCCTGGAGTAGCTTATTCTGCTGAGAAAAGGGTGACCAGGACACTAAAAATAAATTAAGAAAGTATATTATAAATATAAAACAGTTAAGCTGTTTATAAACTATGTAACTATTTCATCTGCCAATGGGTGAGACTAGGTGGCACTGGAAGATGTGACATGTTGTCTTTGTTGTACCAACCACCACCAGCCCAACATTCAATTTTTCTATTAATTTTGTTTTATTTTGCATTTCGCCTTTTTACCTGCTGAGTGTGTGTTTGAGAAACAGTCTGCCATAGATCAGTGAGAGGCTGGCTTGCATACTGTGAGACATGAAAAGCTTGAAGGTGGTTCCCTCATTAGTACCTTGTAAGTGAGCTGTGGTGGGAGTGAGACCACATTTAAAAAATTCAAACAGGGAAGGGCAGTGACTTATGTGGAGGTATACACTGGCTTTCTGGGCCATCTTCAGCTCTGAGAGCTGCTAGTAGCTGTTATCCCTCTCGAATGGAGCAGTCCTCAGCCTGAGCTCCATCCTGGATGGGAGGTAACAGTGTCTGCAATTGCACTAACACCTGGTTGCAGCTATACCACTTGTCAGTGATTTAGATTTGTGGTGTCACCACTAGCCCCTATAATGGACGACATCTTCTCTGAACAGGTAAGACAGAAAAAGTGAAATACATAAAACAGAAGATGGTAAAAAGTTGTGCGACATTGGAAATAAAAGTGGGATTTGTACTGCTTATGAATGTACAGTGTAACTTGTTTGTTTGTTGGAAACAAAATGCGCCTGATGGAATTTAAAAATTCTAAGTGCGGCAGAGTGATTACTGCAGGAATGGGGCAGCCTGGAACTAGTATTTTTAGCTGTGCTCAGTACTGAAATAAAAGCAAGGATGCCAGGCTGCCTCAGCCAATCAAAGGCCAGGATTTACTCTACCTAAACATTATATAATGTATATGAAATGTAAATATAGGTTAGAATCACAAGAATTCTAATTTTGTATTTACTTTTCTGAACATGTCACCAGGCAATTCTGCTTACCTGGCTATGTCACCCTGTGACTCTGCTCTCCTGGCAGTGTCTCTGGGGGCAGATGTTGTCGACAAAGCAGAAGTGCTTGTTATTTCTGTGTTGTTTTTTTTTGGGGGGTTGTTTTCAGGTAGCACCAGTACAGACAGCATTGACTGCACAATTTGAACCCACCTGACATTATATATAACACCAGCTGTGGAAACATGTGGGACGATTGGAATAATTAATTCTTGTTTCTTCCTTGAGAGACATAATCTGCAGATTATGAACTACATAAAACTCAAATGAACTATAGCCTGGTTCCACATACTTCCACAGTGGTTATCATCTGTTACTCAATGGTTAATGTCCATGATCATATTAGATTGGCTAACAGTTCTTGTGTAAAAAATAAGAAATGCATTTGTGCTCTGTGTGGTCTCTTAGTAGTCCCTCGGGATCTCTTCAAGGTGCCTTATAGCAGGGAAAGTACATAGAACAAGATAAATCCTTCAACCACTAGAAGGTCAAGCAATGTCTGTAGGCACTTCTTGAAAAATAGGCAGGAGACAAACAGCTAATCTTATCATACCCGTCTTTACTTGACATAAGGCCAGTCACATGACTGTGCAAAACTAAAACGCAAACACTTCTTTGCAACTAGTCATCAGTCCAAGCATATTCTTCTTGGCTCAGTTGCCTGAATCCCAATCAGTCTTGAGAAAAAAAATTCCAATAGTTTCACAGTCGCTGACAATTCAGGGCAGCTTTTGGTCAAAGCCACAGTGAAGTTAAAGAGGAACTGTTATCTACAGGATTTCTTAATGTCTGAAAGCCCATAAAAGCTTATTTGAGTGAGCTATTGTGTTTATCTGTGAGTCTTTGCAGTCCAGAGTTATTCATATTGTAAATCAGCCTGTAATTAAGGGCTGGGGCAGCCATATGTTTTGGGCTCCTAACAGGAAATTATGTCATTAAGGGTCTTGGTCCTCCTTTGACTGTATTTAATCCAACAGGTTAAATAGGAATTCAACTGTTTTATTAAGTGTGTTTTAAAGTGTTATTACAACATTTTCTACATCTATAATAATAGTTTTGCATGTGCATTGAAACTAGTGAGTTATCACCTTTACATTTCAAACTGTTAATAAAAATAATCCATCTTCAGGATTGCTTTAACCTCTAGGATATACTGCCAGCTGAACATGTCAGTACAGATTTCTGGGGCTGCCACAGCACCAACTTCTGTCTTTTTCATTCCTCTCTTACAGCCTTTTCTCTTACAATTTTGGGTGTGAACTCAAGTCTACAAAATGCAAATGTGGCTACGTACCTACTGGCCTGGCATCATGGCCTCGCTGTGCTCCCACAACACACCTGGGAACAAGCTGTTGCTCAGTGTGCCTTTCCTGGACAAAAACAGTAAAACAATCTGAGCATGTGTTATGATTCTGAAAATACTCTGCTCCTTCTATCGAGATTTGACTTGAAAGAAAAAATAGGACACAATTACTTGTTTATTATTGGTGAGATACTGACAACAACAAAATGGAAAGGGACCTGTGGGTAGTCATATCAGATGACCTAAAGGTGGGCAAGCAATGTGAGAAGGCAGTAAGGAGGGCTGGGGATACTGGGATGCATAGGAGAGGCATCACCAGTAGAAAGCAGGAAGTTGTTGTCCCTCTGTACAGACAGTTGGTAAGACCACATCTGGAGAAATGTGTACAGTTTGGAGACCCTATCTCTGCAAAGACATAGACAGGGTGGAGGCTGTCCAGAGGAGGGCAACCAAAATGGTGCAGGGTCTACACCAGAAGACATATGAAAAAGACTAAAGGAGCTTAAGATGTATAGCCTCAAGGAAAGGAGGGAGAGAGGGACATGATAGAAACTTTCAAATACCTCAAGGGAATCAACAAAGTCCAAGAGGGTAGCATCTTTCAGAAAAAGATGTGCAAGAACAAGGGGCACAATTTGAAGCTAGAGGGTGCGGCTCAGCGGTAATATGAGGAAATGTTTCTTCACAGAGAGGTTCTAGATGCATGGAACAGCCTTCCTGAGGAGGTCATGGAGTCAAAAATAGTAGAGAATTCAAGGATGCATGATACAGACACAAGGCAAATCTAGTGGGGGTAGGAGGAAGTAGGCTGTTGGTTAAATAGGATCTGCAGCTTATCCATTAGGTAGGGAAATGGGCAGACTAGGTAGCCCAAGCAGTCCTTATTTGCCATCAGATTCTATGTTTCTATGTTTATTATTGCAAAACACATAGACGGACAACATTGTTAAAACATGCATAATCTAAAATGCTTTATTAAAAAGTATTTTACTTCTTTTGATGAAGTTAAAAGTATAACAGTTTCTTACTGAAATACTTTGGATGGAATGAAGTTTGTAATTACAACACTTTCTTCATTTATAATAATTGTTTTGTATGCGCATTGAAACTAGTGAGTTGCCACCTTTACATTTCAAATTGTTAGTAAAATAATCCAATAGAATTCTGGCATTGTTGCAGTAGAAAATCCCATTCCATTCAAAGTATTTCAGTAAGAAACTGTTACACTTTTAACTTCATTAAAAAGTAAAATACTCTTTAATTAATGGTGATCATTTTTACATACAGATAAAGACACTTCTATCTCTAGTTACAACCTCCTGGTTAATATTTTTGGTTACAACTGGGAGGTTGTAATCATCACCTGTCAATCAAGCATCACCACAGAAAGTTAACTGATGCGTAGCTTCACTGTGGGTGGGCTGAACATCTTGCCCAGCCTGGTAGCTGTGTTACCTAGCAGCACTCAAGCTTTGCCACACACTGTTAAGACAAGTAAGATTTAAATATTTTAAATATCTATCTAGTTGATCCTGCCTTGAAAATGAAAAAAATCAATCTGGTTGATCCTGCCACTCATACCCTTCAAGCGCATCTTACACTATGCAGATATGCTGAAAGACTGTGACTTTCCAGAATGTTATTACCACTGTAATGTAAAAAGAAAAAACACAAATAAAAAACAAAAGAGAGACAGGTGATATATGTGTGTGTGTGTGTGTGTGTGTGTGTGTGTGTGTGTGTGTGTGTGTGTGTGTGTGTGTGTGTTGTCTATCTCTTACAGAAGTGCTGCACTAACTGACCTGTGCTGAAAGGTGGAAAATGATCATTAATTAAATAAAATAATACATATGTGTGTGTGTGTGTGTGTGTGTGTGTGTGTGTGTGTGTGTGTGTATGTGTAAAAAACAAATTTTACATACACACTCAGTGTAGGATACTTTCATAAACCCTTCGGCTTCACCCTCTGGTTTATAGCATCCCACACCTCAGGTGTGTATTTTTAATAATGCATTTCAGGTTATGCATGTTTTAACAATGTAGTCCATCTATGTGTTTTGCATTTAATAAACAAGTAATTGTGCCCTACTTTTTTTTCCAAGTACAATCTGGATAGAAAGAGTATGATATTTTCAGAATCTTAATACATGCTCAAAATCCATTCTGCTGGATGAACAAAACTTGTGCAAAGCTCTTTGCTTTAACCTCTAGGCTGTATTGCCAGCTGATAATCAGAAGCTACACATTTCAAGGCTGGCCCCATGATGCCAAGACAATAGGTATGTCACCACATTTGCAGTTTGTAGACCTGCTTTCACACCTGAAATTGTAAGAGAAAAGGCTGCAAAACAGGGAACAGAAAAAGACAGAAGTTGGTGCTATGGCAGTCCCAGAAATCTGTACTGACATGAACACAGCCAGGGATTTGAAATGCTGATATGGGGCTAGCTGTTGGCACCACAGAGCCAGCCTTGAAATGTGTGGTTTTGATGATTAGTTAGCAGTACAGCTTAGAGTTAAAGTAATCCTGAAGATGGATTATTTTACTAACAGATTGAAATGTACGGTGATAACTCACTAGTTTCAATGCACATACAAAACAATTATAAATGTAGAAAGTGTTGTAATAACACCTTCAAACACTTAATAAAACAGATGATCTCCTATTTAATCTGCTGGATTAAAAACAGTCAAAGAAGGATCAAACCCTTGGTGACATCATGTCCTGTCAGGAGCCCAAAACATATGGCTGCCACCAGTCCTTAATTACAGAGTGATTTATATATGAATAACTTGGACTTCAAAGACTCACAGATAAACACAATGGCTCATTCAAATTACCTTTTATGAGCTTTGGACATTAAAATCCTGCAGATGACCATTCCTTTAATGTTGTGCCACTGCTTTTTAATTTTCCTGTGTGTGTGTCGCTATGGGCCATTTGTAGTGTAGTCACACCAGGAGATCCAGACGTGAGCATGCAACAGGTGCACACGCTTACGTGTCCACTGATGTTTCGGTGTCATGACATCTTCCTCAGAGCTGCCAAAAGCTATCCAAATTGTCAGCGGCTAGGAAAATGTTGTTGTTTTTCACTCGAGACTAATTGGGATTGAGGCAATTGAGCCAAGAAGAACATGCTTGGACTAATGACTAGTTGCAAAGAAGTGTTTGTGTTTTAGTTTTGCACAGTCATGTGACTGGCCTTTATGTCAAGTACAGATGGGGTATGATAAGATTAGTTTTTGTCTGCTGCCTATTTTTCAAGAAATGCCTATAGACATTGCTTGACCTTTTAGTGGATGAAGCACCTCTCTTGTTCTAGATTGGCTAACAGCCATGGGGTCATTCCACCAAGTGTGGCACAATTGAACAGTGGGGAACCAAATCACAACCCACTAGCAGCATACAGCACATTTATAGTAAAGCAATCACCATACCACAAAGCAGATAGCAGTCTGGCAGCAATATCAGTGTCACTAAACAAAACCAGGAGTTCTGTGGTGAATGAATGTCCTGACAGGCCGATCGCATACAGCAAATCTTGTCTTCTTTAGGTTCAGGTCTGGTCACAGTTCAGTGGCTTTGTCACACTCAAATTCAGATATAATTCAGTTTCTTCAAAGGCTCCTTCTTGAGGGACAGCAGGCAGATAAGCCAAACTCAGCCTTTCCACCAGTTTCCCACTCTACTACGCAGGGGCAGCTGCTTGAATCACTCGAGCTGTTCAGTCTCCAAACTCTACCTCCAGATTGACTTCTGCTGCAGGCAGCACGGGACTTCCTCAGAAATCCAAAAGGTTCAGTTGGCTGATCCATCTGTCTGTCACGGCTAGAGCTCCCCTCCAGATCCATTTAGGCTAATGTGCCAAAACTACAATTCCTACAGAAATTCACTCCCACAAGACTCCTGGGGACAGATACCATTTTAAGGTCCCCAAAAATACTGATTGGCTCAAACTTCCAGTCCAGAACCAAGATGGTGGTGCAATACAGAAATGTCCATGCTGCAAAGGAAGGCAGGTTAGACAAACTACAATATTATTATTATTAAAACAGGCAAACAGTAAACAGTCACAGTTCTAACAGGGCTCCTCTGATCAAATAAGCGTGTCAGAATAGACAACACTGCAACCCAGGGACTCAAGCTGAAACTACTACGTATACCAGATTAATTTTACACCACAAAAGGCAGCTCTTAAAGAGACAGGCATGGAGGCTTACAGGGCACTCACATGCAAACACTTTTAAATCGCTAGGACACAGAACACCATCCTGGCAGTGGGCATTTAGGCAAGCCCAAGAAGGTTTTCAGCAACCCCCATTTGTAGGGGTTACATGTATATTATATAAAGATCAATATGGTAATACAAGGAAATAAGAACCATTCAAATGCTAATTTGCTTGTTAAATTCCCTATGATTTCCATTTAGAAACAAAATTGGAAATTCTACAGATGTAGCCTTAATAGATGTTGTGAAGGTATTAGAACTGACTGATAGAAACGTCATAATAAACAAATGATTTATTTGAACGTTGACTCAATATTAATAAGATATGTATGTTTCTTGGGTGAAAGAAGACAAAGGCTAAGGCTGGGTGATGTGGTGCCTGACTGGGAGACAAACTGGGGGTCATCCCCAGGGCACCAAACTGGTCACTTGGTTTTCTTAATTTTGATCAGCGATGATGAAAACTGATTGGTATATTGTAGTGTCATCTACATAAAACATAGTCTCAAAAGGAAGAACAAAGTGAATTACTTAAAAGTTTGAATGAAGTGGTTCATTGCACAAATTCAAATAATATGAAACTTAATGAAAAGAAAACTCATGTTCTAAGAGTGAATATTCCAAAGAGATTATGAATCACAATTTTAAAGTGAATGGAGTAGGAACAGAAACAATCAATACAGTAAAATGGGTGGGGTCATAGCATCAGAGACTTTAATATAGAAATAATTTGTAGATCTGAGGGCCCAGATTTTCAATTGGCCAAATATGGCAATAGGACTAAGTCCGTGCCACAGTCTGTTGATGCAAAACAGTCTCGGCACTAGTGGTCAGTCCTTTTCAGCCGTGCTCTATACAGGCAGCAGGTACAGCTGCAGAGGATGTCACGCCTGGTCCAACCAGGTTACAACATTTGCGCATCTGTGCCAGAAAACAGCCGCAAGCTGCCATAAACCATGGAGCCGGATGTAAATGTCTCGATCTTTGAAATTCAGTGCACGAGGAAAAACTGTGGCTCTGCAAGTTAAGGTCCATTTGTGCAAGTTTCACCTGCATCTAAGACAATTTCTGTGATTTTTGAAAATCCGGCCCTTGATGTTGAGACAAAGTAACCAATGTGTGTATTTTATTATGACCTTAAAAAGAGCTTGGTTGGGTGGTAAACAACTACTAACAGTGTATAAATCAGTCATTAGTCCTTTTCTAGAATGTGCCAACCTGGTATAATACTCAAGCCGCACTGTTGAAGCAGCACCGAGAAGAAAGGCTGTACAAAAATAAATGGAGTTTGAAGAATAATACAATGGGATGCACATTAACAGACTTTCCTCCAGGAATGGGATTTAAACACATTGGAAAAGAGGTATAAAGATGTGCAAATTTTTATTTTTATTTTGTGATAAATCCAGATTATGATTGGTTGGGCATCCATGGCACTCCAGACATTACCTCATGGGTTTTAGCCCACCTGATAGGCTAGTGATGCACATGACCCCAGATCAAATTTCTAGTATATCCAGGACCCAGAAACCCCTGCTCTCAGTTTCAAATTGTGCATCTGATCAGGCAACAAGTACACCAGGAATCCTGTTGCTCCACTAAAATATGCCCTTGAATTCAAGGGTATATTTTAATTATGCTAACTCAGGAAGAAAGGCACAATGCATTAAGATTATAATTACCTGGAACCTTACTAAAGAGTTGCTATATTGCCAGGAATAAGCCTATCCTAAGCTAGTCCTCTGGCTCTGAATCACCAGCTCATGTGCTTTCCAGCCTTATTGGGCTGTATCGCTAAACAATTGCACTGTTTTTGCATGGTATAGGATTAAATGATACAATTGTTTGTTTGTATGGATCTTGCTTGCAAAATAACCACGTGGCGTTAGTACGCTATCCTGCCTGTCACGCCTCCTCGGCGCATGGCTCTAGCAAGCGCTATGGTGGCCTGGTGGCTCCACACAGTTAGCAGAGAGGTCCCTAGGGCAGAGTATCTCAGGGCTGGCTGGCAGGCCTTGTCCTAGCCGCAATGACGCGTGTCTCTCTGCCCCTCTCCCTCCCTCCTCACCTCTCTCACCTTCCTATGGCCTCGGTTCCCCGGAGGCCTGTAAAGTCCGCTCCCTACTGCGCCCACGCAGCCCTAGGCCCTAGCTGCGGGCCGTCCTTGCCCTCCCATGCGCCTCAGGCGCATCCTCCTAGTAGGCCTCTGCTTGGGCCTACTGCGGCCGTGCAACACTCCTCTTCTCGCTGGCTGCCCTAGGGAAAGTTCCCCTCCCTTGCTGCAGCATCCTCTCCTCCCCGCTAGGCTGGTGCTCGTTTGAGGTGCCTCTCTCTCTCTCTCTCTCTGGCGGCCTAGCCTGGGGGTAACATGGTATTTTGGCTACTGGCTTGGGAGGGAGCTGAACATGCAGGGTTCGCACCCAGGGAGAGCGCCTCCTCCTCTCGCCCTAGCGTGGCCAGCCTTTCCCTGGGGCTCTGTCTCCATGCTTGCCTCCTTAGGCCACTCACAGAGGAGTGTGGAGACCTGCAGAACCACCCCTTGTCTTCCTTGTCTCCCAGAGTCAGCGTGGCCTCCCCTACAAGGCTCCCTTGAATCCGCCTCCACAGAGGGGATATTCCTCGAGAATGGTCTGGGGGTGCAGCGCGAGGTTGCCTGAAAAAAAAAACAAAATAGAAAATTCTGATTGGGCCCAACAGCAGATTCCTGGGACTCCCCTTCTCCATAGGGTCCCTCCCATAGCGACCCTCCAGTAGAGGCACCCATGATAGAGAATGAGCCCATCCAGGGGAACACTCTTTTCTTTGGCCTTGCTCATTTGCTCATCCTGGCTCTCAGGTCCTCCCACAGTGACCCGAGAAGGTAGGCCTTGTCTCCCGGACCTTCTCTTGGCCATGCCATGGCTCCCTCCCATAGCAGCCATGTGCTCCTGGCCTCTATGGCCCCCAGGCCACTTATCCCACCATGGACCATGTTGCAGGGGTCCTCCCACAGCACCCCACAACTCTCATACAGTGTGGTGGCATGCTATGCAGACCTCGAGCACTCCTATCTAGAAGTGTAGGGGGTGAGGAGCCCCAGGGCATAAATCTACAGCTCCGATCTAAGGCCTGCCTTCTTCTCTCCCAGATGGTGAAAGCAAAGAAATGCTCCTCATGCAGCGCTACCCTCCTGCCCCAAACTCTGGGTCCCTCTCGCAGCCTGCCTCCTTGATGGCGCAGTTCCTCCCTGGAACAAACACCGCCCATGGGCCCCAGCAACCCGAGACCCAGCAACCCTATGTGGATGGACCGAGGCTCCCCTCCTAATCCAAAACCAGCAGGCCGCGGTAGCCATGATGGAAAGCCAGCAGAACTTTATGCTCAAAATCATGGAAAAGCTGGAATTCCTCACTCAGCACAGAGCAAAACCATTGAGTCCGAGCCTGACAAGGCGGAGGGCAACTGAGGAACTTCGAACCATGAGGACACCCTTCCAGATGTCCCACGCCAAGACGTGCATGAGGACAAGGAGAAAGACGATGCAGAGGAAGAGGATGAGGCGAATCAGACAAAGAGGATATGGAGCTTCCAGCAACGCCTTCTCTGACCTCAAAATTGTGCTCTTTTGACGATCCCAGGCTTATGAAGATCATCAAGGCCACCGTGGGTTTCGACACTGAGGAGTAGGCGAGTCAAGCTCGACCCCATGATACAGCTGAGCCGTCGAACATGGAGACTTTCCCAGTATGCCCTGCTTTTGAGGACATCTTCAATAAAGTGGCAATCTCGGAACTGGGCAGAATGCAAACAGAAAGAACCTGGACAAAATGTACCCGGTTCAAAGGAAAAATCAGATATCTGGTGCAAGGCCCCACCATTGACCCTCAGGTGGCAGCTCTTAGCAAAAAACTGTGCTACCATGCAGTATAATCACCCTCAAGGACCCTAGAGACAAGAAAGTAGAAGGTATGCTCAAAGGGCATTCGAGATCGAGGACACCGCTGCAAAAGCAACCCACGGCCATCTATACGGCACGAGCACAGATCTGCTGGCTCGAAGAGCTCCAGGAGCAGGCCATCCCTAAGTCCAGGGAGGCAGAACTGTTGGAATGTACTCTAGATGCAGCTAAATACCTAGCTGACATGGCGGTAGACACCTTGCATCTTCACGCCAGGGCTACTGTCATCACCAACCATGCTCGGAGGGCACTGTGGCTAAAACTGTGGGATGCAGATAATGAGTCAAAAACTCTGCTACAAAACTTACCACTACGGGAAAATATGTATTTGGGGAGGGTCTGCAGATTATTTGAAGCAAAGGAGGAGGGCAGAGACCTCCTTAAGAATAAGTCCAGGTATTCCTATCTCCCCTCTCCGAGGTGGAGGTTTAGGGTGGAACAGACTGCACCAACCCTGAGGGACACACCACAACAAAGCCACTCCTTTTGAGGCAGGGCACCTCTCACAGCTTCCGTGTCCCGTACTCTCATACCTATCAGTCCTCCTCATTCAGAGCCCGGGACAAAGAACCGGAGGACGAGGTAGAGGCTACAGGGAAAGCAACAGTGACTACGATCTCACAACCAGACAGGGCCAGGATCCCTACCCACCAGTACGACAAAGACTGACCTCATTCACCCATCAGCTGGCTCCACACAACCTCGGACAGGTGGGTCCAAGGCGTGGTAACCAGGAGATACTCCATAGAGCTATCCCGCTCATATTCCCCAAAGATTCGTATCCTCCCCATAGCCAAAAGAAGACATCCCCTCATCAGGTCCAACAAATCTTGTCGGAACTGATTGGAACAAAGCCATTCAACCCGTACCAGCACCAGAACAGAACCTAGGGGTTTACTCCATATTCTTCCTGGTGCCCAGGAAATCAGGGGCTCCGTCCCATCCTGGACCTAAAGCACCTCAACCGCCACGTGGTGTTGCACGATTCAAAATGGAGACCATCCGATCAATTCTACGAGTGTCCGGGTAGGCGATTTCCTGACGTCCATAGACTTACAGGACGCATACCTCCATATTCCCATCATTCAGAAACACAGACAATTCCTTCAGTTTCACATCCTAGGCCATCACTTCCAGTACCAGGCCTTGCCGTTCGACTCTCCCCGCCCAAGAGTGTTCACCAAGGTCTCCATAACCCTGGTGGCCAGACTCAGGGAACAGGGACTGGACATCATTCCTTACTTAGACGACTGGCTCATCGGGCCCGGTCCAAGAATCAGGCTCGGCTACACATGGAAACAGCCTTACAGGCACTCAAAACCACGGCTGGGTGGTAAATCGGAAAAGAGCCACCCGTCCCCACACAACAGATCGAGCATCTGGGAGCACTGATCAACTCGGCCCAAGGATGGCAAAACCATCCTCCTCGAGTACACAACTTCATAAGCCTGGCCCATCAAATGAAGGCCCGCCACCAGACAACTATGGGAAGGATTGCCCAGTTGTTGGGCTGCATGGCTTCATGCATAGACCTCGTGCCCTGGGCCAGGTGGCACATGCGTCCACTCCAAACATACGTCCTGACTCGGGGCACGAGCGAACACAACCTACAGGTCATAGTACCACTACCACCAGCAGTGAGACTCTCATTGACATGGTGGACGGTGGAGTCGAACTTGACCAAGGGAGTCCCTCTAGAGGCCTCAGACACAACCGCAATAGAAATGGACGAAGTCTCTCCGGGTTGGGTTTGCCTGGGAGATGCAATGGCCCAGGGCCCATGGTCTCCAGCAGAGTCAGAACTCTCCATCAATGTCCTGGAGATAAAAGCCATGTTCCATGCCCTCAAAGCATTCAAGCACCGGGTATGCAGTCAGTCGGTCCTGATCCGCTCCGACAACCGGGTCACGGGTGGCCTACATAGCCAAGCAAGGAACCAGGAGCAGGGCCATGCTGAGGAGGCTATGGCAGTCCTCAACTGGGCCCAATCCAAGCTCAGACACTTGGGCGTGGTTCACTTGGCAGGAAAGCTGAAAGTCCATGCAGATTGGCTCAGCAGGCAACAGGTGCACCCAGGAGAATGGCAGTTGCACCGGATCTCTTTCAGATGATCCAAGCGACATGGGGACCTGTAACCATAGATCTCATGGTGACACGGAGAATGCTCAGGTCAGGGACTACTACTCATGGTTCAGGGACAGTCTCTCCCAGGGAACAGATGCCTATCCCAACCATGGTGTCGGGAGGCATGTTATGTCTTCCCACCTCTTCCCCTGATTCCACGTACTAACCAAGGTACAGGCATCACGTTGCACAGTCATCCTGGTGGCCCCTACTGGCCATGCAGGGCGTGGTTTGCCGCTGTTCGAGATGTCCCTAGCCAGCTTCAAGATACCCTACCGAACAGACATGCTCTCACATGGCCCAGTAGTCCATCCGACCCACGGACTCTGAAGCTCACAGCCTGGCTCCTGAAAGGAGGAGACTAAGGAGGTGGGCTACCATGACACCGTCATTAGCACCTTACTCCAGTCAGACAGACTTCCACCACTTCCACCTACGGTAGACAATGGTCTATATTCTCTCAGTGGTGCTTGAGCAGGGCAAGGTCCCGAGCAGACTGACATGGCTACCATCCCTGTTCCTCCAACAGGGAGTGGACAAGGACTGGCCGCTCTTCTCTCAGGGTACAACTGTCAGCCATAGGGCGGCTACGGACCCATCGGAGGTACAACCGGGAGCTCACCCCTGGCGCATTACGTTTTTAAAGGCGGTGAGATCCTCCGTCCAAAAACTCGACCGACCATCGCACCTTGGGATCTCCACTAGTCCTCAATTCCCTCAGCTCGGCACCTTATAGGCCCCTCCTCGAGGCGGATCTGTTCTGGGTCGGCCTCAAGACATGCTTCTTGGTGGCAATCTGCTCGGCCAGAAGGATCGGAGAACTAGGGGCACTATCCTGTGCAGAACCTTATCGGTATTCACCCCACTAGGGGTCCGCCTGAGAAGTGTACCAGCCTTTCAGCCAAAGGTATCCACCGTTTTCACAGGAGCAGCCCATCGACTGCCCATCTTCCGGAAGGGCTCCAGCAGGGCACCAGTGAGGTCCCACATCATCTAGATGTTGATTCTGCCCTCTACGTGTACTTAGCCAGAACGCATCCCATACAAAAACAGAAAGATTGTTTATCATTGCTAAGGGACAAAGGCAAGGTAGAGCCACCTCCAAGGCCACCATTGCTGGGTGGCTAGGAGAGCTCATCCAGAATGCCTATGTAGCAAATAGGATGACTCCACCTCAGGGATCAAGGCTCACTCCACCAGGGCGGTCGCCACCTCTTGGATGGAAAGGGCCAATGTGTCCTCAGAGGACATATGTAGGGCAGCCACATGGAGCTCCCTCCACACATTCACCAGACACTACAGGCTTGAACAGTTACAGGTCGTACAGCCCATTCACCACTCAGGTCTTTGCAGCATCTTCAACCCCTCACTCTTAGACCACTCTGTTTCCCTCCCTTGGGTACTACACTGCTTCTTATCTACCCATGAGGTAATGTCTGGAGTGCCATGGATGCCCAACCAATCACAGTGGGCATTTACTCACCTGGTAAAGGTGATTGTGTTGGTTGGCATCCATGGCACTCCAAGGCCCTCCTTCAGAGTGCTCAGAGTGACAGGGACTGAACAAGGGTCTTCAACTCACAGAAGGCTTACAAGGGGATAAGCGTCAATATTGTTTCATAATGATAAACTACTAGTCGGGCCTTCAGGACTGAGACTAAAGTGTAAATAGTAGGAAAATAAAACCGGCCTATGGGCCACTGATACTACATCGTAGCCAGCATCATTTTTGTCTCTGATCATATCTTATATTGCCTTTGCTTGGTTGTGTCTACATTGTATGTTTCTTCTCTCGTACTGACTAACCTTGATTTCAGCTATGGAAGATTTGAACTGAGAGCAGGGGTTTCTGGGACCTGGATATACTAGAAATTTGATCTGAGGTCATGTGCATCACTAGCCTATCAGGTGGGCTAAAACCCATGAGGTAATGTCTGGAGTGCCATGGATGCGAACCAACACAATCACCTTTACCAGGTGAGTAAACACCCATTATAAACTGAATAATTTAATTTAGATAAATAATCAATTAAGGTATCAAATGGCCATCCCAGTGATGCTGAGGGTTGAGGGCTGGATGCCACATCTCCACCATGCCAGCGACCGGGTTTGGGAGCAAGCTCAGGCTGCCAGAGGTCAGCCGAGGGGTGAGGAGCTGGATTGAGCAGCTGAAGGCAGCTCTCCTCTCAGGGAGGCGAGAGTTTCCCTGGCTCTTAACTGCCACTCGGTGGAGGCTAGGTGGCAATGCCAAGCCACAAGGAAACCTGGCAACAGGCCGGATGGGTGGAAGGGCCATCACCAGAGCCTTGGACTGCATCGCGCCTCCACGAGCATGCATGATCATGATCTGAGGTCCCAGGGTAATGTTGATAAAACTACAAAACAAAAATGCATATGTCTCCAGTTGCCAGCTAAGGCAGGAGGGGTAATGGGAGCAAAAAGCTATATGAAAATAAATAAAGGTATCAACTTAGATTTAAGAAGACATATGCTGTACACACAGTGGTTATTTTATTTATTTATTTATTGAATTTTATTGACCCAGTAAGCCCACTGGGCCTAGAAGTCCCTTTTCAGGGCGACCGAGGGAGGGAATACAGGTGGTAAGCAACTAAAATTGAACCAGATTAAGCTGTTGGTGGTATTTTAGTAAATGGGAGAAATTTGGCCAGGACACTGGGGAAATTGCCCTACTCTTTTGATAAGTGCCATGGGATCTTTAGCATCCACCTGAACTACCACCAATCTAGGAAGATGGGACCTCGTTTAACGTCTCATCCAAAGGCGGCACCTCAGAAGTGCAGCACCCCCTCATGCTGCACTACAGTGTCAGTATTGGGATATTAACCCAAGTGCCAGATGTGGGAACTGAACCCACAGCTCTCCGATCTCCCAGCCTCAGAGGTGAGTGTGCTACCTACTGAGCCACTGACACTGACCAGGAGGTGTATTAAATTTTTGTCACATGCCTGGTGCAAGTGTCTGGATAGGACTGTGACCTAGGGAACAGCAGGAATAGCAGTTACTAATAGCTACATCTTTGTCTCTGTGATAATAGGTAAATTAAGATGTGTTGGATTAAAGACTGAATTCAGTGTCCTTATAGGGAGGAACTGTATAATTAATCTTTAACTGTGTATAAAAAGAAGGGAAAAAGAAATGTCCTTTAATATCGACAAATGCAGTATTATGCACTTTGGAAAAAGAATAAGTTCTACAAATACTATTTGGGTGGAGAGAATTAAAGAGCACAGATACCAAGAGATCTTGATGTAAATATCAGTAATGATCTAACCTTTCAACAGTATACTATAGAAGTAACCAAAGAGCAAATAGAATGTTAAACTGCATATTAAAAACATTCATAGTAGAGACAGTACAGTGCTGATGCTGCTCTACGGGTCAATGGATTCGACCACTAATGGAGTATGGTGCTCACTTCTGAAGCCTGCACAATGGGGTGCCATGCACTATTCGGACACAGGTATGTGAAAAAAACACATACCCACCTGCACAGCTACACACCCGCAAACAGGTGCGCCCATGCCAGGATGCACAAATGTGTTTGTTTATTTGTTTATTTTTTATCTTGTATGACCAGTGAGCATAAAATGCCCATTTTCACTGGTGCCTAGTCATAACTATATTTACAACACCATATATAATACAAAAACATACAAAATCATACAATAAATGTATCAACTAAAACAATGGCATTTTGCTTCATTAGACATAAATGTTGCTAAAAGCTCTTAAATAGTGAGATGGTTACAGACTTTGTAATATTACAAAGCAAATTATTGTATAATTTAACTGCATAATATTGAAGTGAATTTTGAGCCATTGTACTTTATAGAAAGGAATTTGAAATTTATAGCTAACCTGTGACCTTGTCCTAACAGAATTAAACAATCTTGGAAACATCTTACAAATAATACCTGGTAAAAATCCTAGACGTATCTTTTGCAGAAATACTGCAGCATGCATTCTAAATCTATCAACAAAGGACAGACACCTAAAGTACTATAAAGAAAACAATGATGAGTTTTTTCAGTCTGACCAATGACAAATTGAATATTATGATAAGTTCTTGTAAGCTTTGTTAGCATCCTATCTGAAGAAAAATATATATTAATAACCCATAACCAATAACTGAAAACAACAAACTATGTGCCAGTATTGCCCTAGTCTCATATGTTAGATATCTTATTAGTCGATACAACATTCCTAATCTTTGATGTATCTTACTAATTAATTTCTGTATGTGTAATTCAAAAGGTAAGTAACAGTCTATAGTTAAACCCAAGTAACATATTTCAGAAACCCTTTAGATTTTATTATCATAATTATCATTCAAGGACAGCTCAAAATTTACTTTAGATCTAGGATTTTTGAAAACCATGCATTTTGTTTTAACATGATTCAACACTAAATTATGCCCAATAAACTAATTATGCAGTAGGCTAAAATCCTTTTGCAAATGCTGTTGTACAGATTGGCAGGAATCTCAATTCATAATAAAACTGCATCATCTGCAAATAAAATAAGCTCAGTGTGATTACATCGTTAAGCAAAGAATTTAAAAAAAAAAAATAACAAAGGGCCCAAAGGACCCTTGTGGGATACCGCACATCAAATTATCCTCATCAGACATTACACCATTAATAAAAGTTTTCTTCACCCTTCCAGATAAATAATTATTAATCCAATATATCACTTCATTAGAAAAATTCACCTAAGTAATCTCAACAATAGTTTCCTATGGTCAACAAGGTTGAATGCCTCATTGAAGTCCACAAACCAAGCGGCCACTGTTTTGCCCTCATCTAAGGCTTTATATGCCTGACCTGTGAACCTCACCAAGGCAGTCTCCGTGTTGTGTCCAGGTGAAAACCATGCTGAGATGGGGACCAAAGCTGAAACTTATCTAGATGCCCCTTGATCTGATCTGAAACAACCCTCTCTAACAATTTAGATAATGGAGCTAACAATGTTATCAGTCTATAGTTATTTACATTTAACAAACTACCAGATTTAAATATGGGTTTAACAATACCACATTTCCATTGTGTGGAAAAATATTATTACTTAAGGAAAATTTTAAATTTTAGTCAACATTGGGGCAATTAAAGTACCAGATTTTTAAGGATCCTATAATCTATTCCATCTACCCTATATAAGGTCTGGGATCCATCTTTGATAAATAAGTCAAAATGCCCTCTTCAGTCAATGTCCGAAAAATAGAATCTTGGAACTCCTCCTATCTGTTCCTCATTATCCACTTTGACCAATGTCTCCTTTAATTTGATATTTGATACCCGCCCTGTATTTTAAACTTCTTCAAATTAGTAAAATGAGAGTTAAACCCATTTACCACTTTGATCGAATCATTAACTAATTGCCCATCAAGCTGAATGGAGATATTCTCTGATTTTTACTCTTACCATTAAAATATTTAGTATTTTCAAAAGGCCTTAGTATTACCAGATCCAGTACCTAGTTTCTTCTTAAGATAATCACTTTTAGCTTTCCTTACCTTAGATTTACAAAAGTTACGTAATCTCTGTATTCTTATTGAAATCCAGTTGTTTTGTGTTTCCTAAATCTATTCCAAGCCCTATTTCTATCCTTTGTAATCTTTCTCAATTCTTGATCAAACCATATTTTTAATCAGTTCTTATTTTAACAACATTAACTGGTAATAACTTATCACAGATATTAATAAAGTGACAACAAAATGTATCAAAGCTTCATCAATATCCTTAATGACATCTAGGAATGACCAATCAATTAGATGAACTTCATCAGAATAGAACTGCAGATGAAAATCAGTGACTTTACGATACTGAATAATTCCAGCCACCTTTCCACCCTCTGGCATGCAGGACTTGTAGGGCAGCCAGGGAGGAGTCGTATCCTTGGCTGGTATCCAATGGGATGCCCGCTGGGCCTCAAGTGGATCCTTACATAGGGAGGTGCGGGTCGGGGCTGTGCATGCAAATTGCAGGCACCCGGAATCACACAGCACCATCCCGTCCCAGTGCCGCGCTCCTGTCCAGTGACAGGCACATGCCCTTTCAGTTACCCCTGCCATCTTTTTTTAAACCAGGAGAGACACACTAAGCTAAAAGCTTGATTATATGTGCAACCTGGTAGCACAAGGAAGTTAAGTGACTTGCTTAGGGTCACACAGTATGCAAGTGGGGCTGTGAGGTTCAAACCCAGGTCACCAGGTTTGCAGCTCAGAGCCTTAAACCACTGTGCTATATTGCCTCCTACTGCAGGGCAGCATGGCGAGCCTGTCCTGGTCCCCTGGCAACAAGCAGCGGTGTCCATGGGGCTACACAGTGAGTTATGGCAGGGTTCCTCTACCATAACCTGTGCCTGCTCCACACCTATGCAGCCAGTACTGCAGGTTCATGCATACAAGTAGTGCTGGCACCTCCTGGAATGTCCCCACCTGCCCCCAGCACATTGCTGTCTGCACGGCCAAGGATTGGGCATGTAACCCTGTGCACCCATGCCATGAATGCCACATGGCCACCACTCTGCAGCATTCACACACAAAATGCCAATGCACCCGGTTTAGCGGGCACATCGGCATCATGCATAGGAGCCTCATATGAGGGACATAAGATGATTGGAGCGAGTACAATGGAAAGTAACAAGAAATGTATACAAACTTAAAATCTTAGCTATGAAAATAGATTACAAGAACTGGGCATGTTTAGTCTAGAACACTGTAGACTACGAGATAGTTTGTGTAAGTATACTTGGCCCTAGAAATGGTGATCTGTGGGAATCGTAGGATTAAAATCTAGATACACCAATAGGACAAACAGAGCTCACAAATATCAGCCCAGGGTGAAATCTACAGGTCATATTAAAGAGGTTCATGCATAAACCAGAGGTGGTTAGTCACTGGAATGCTTTACAGATTATGTGGTTTCCTCTGATAACATGTATACCTTTAAAACAAGACTGGATAAGTAAATGAGAGGTACTGTAACCCATTGAATTATGGCGAGTCACATTGGCACAAGCTATAGACTTGCGCTGATGTAGCCAGCCTGGTTTATCCTTGCTCTTCCTCCTCCTGTCTCTGGATTCTTAGTTCAAGAGGAGCACTGGAGTTGTTACATGTTTGAAAATGAACTGTGTATAAATATCTGACCCATACCTTCTTTTATATCTGCTGTATTAACCTCAGTATATTTTTGTACTTGATTGCAATAAATAAATAAATAATGGTCATTAAAAAAATGGGCAGGAAAATCATGCCATCTGATTGGTCAGCTAGGTCTTTACCTGTGAGTAAATCCTGTAATTACCCATGGCAAAAGTACAAGTCAGCCTCATTTCTCATGTTGAAATACTTAGATCCATCTCTCAGAACTTTCACATATTAAAAACTTTGAAGTGGCAGCCATTTTCACCCTCACTGAAACCTTCAACTAGGCCTTAAAAATGTCTTTAAATTAAAAACTAAAACAAATTCATTAAATATTATAGAAACATAGAATTTAACGGCAGATAAAGACCGCTTGGCCCACCCAGTCTGCCCATTTCCCTATCTAATGGATAAGCTGCAGATCCTAGTTAACCAGCAGCCTACTTCTTCCTACCCCCACCCCTAGAATTGCCTTATGACTGTCCCATGCATGCTTGAATTTCACCACTGTTTTTAACTCCACAACCTCCTCCAGAAGGCCGTTCCATGCATCCACAACCCTCTCTGTGAAAAAATACTTCCTTAAATTACCTCCGAGCTGCCCCCCATCTTCAAATTGCTCCCCTTGTTCTTGCACACCTCTTTTATTACCAGTTCCTTTATTATCTCCTAAAGAGACACATACAAAGTTTTTTTAAAGTTAAGTACTACTCGGTTTTAATTTCTAGCATTCTTTTGCTTACTGTAACCCGCCCCATTCATTCTTACCTGCTTACCAGGGAAATCTCTGCTTACTCTGCTAAAGAACTGCTGTCCTGGCTCCTTATGAGACCTTCTGTTGTGAGAGCATGTATGGGAAGGAGTAAACATTCTGCATTCAGAATGATTCTGAATTTTGAAGTCTTGTATTCCATGGTGAACAATCATTCCAAACATTAACTATGGAGAAAGACAGAAAAGAAATAGGGCGGGAATGGAAGAAATAATATAAGAAAGAGGCGATGGAGAACCAAGTAAATGGGCAGAGGCAACTCAAAGTGCTTAAAAACGTTCCTATATTTCTTAAAGGTACAACAGAATCATGGCTTGGAGAACCTCTTCAGGAAACTCTACAACTTACCACCACCAACCTGGTGAGTTCAACAGTTTTGAAAAAATGTATGGACTGAGAACAGGGCACCATCTCTCAGTGAGTGTAAGCAGGAAATATTAGAATCTCTAAAATTAGAGAGTGGGTCATGATCCCAATCACAATAATAAAGAATTTTACCATAAATAGAAGATACGTTACAGCTAGAGTATATAATCATTTTAACAACATAAAACATTTTGATAAATATAAGTTTCAAGAATCTACACTGGTTCATATGCAGTTCATTGTTATCATCTTTAGTACTTGTATTCTCTTTATTCTATTGCATTTAATGGAAGCACCATAATGTGATATAGTAATATGTCTAATCAGTTTAGTAGGAAATATGTATATATTTGATCATACTGTAAGTAACTTGTATGAGTTTTCTCATAGCTGAAAGGATCTTTTTCTTCACTGTGTTTGCACAGAATTTTCATACTTGACATTTATTATAAGTTATTATTGAATGTATATTTTGGTATTTCAGAATAAACATTTTTAATGACAAAAAGTAACAACTGTTTCTATTTACATATAAAAGTGCCTTTCCCTTTTTCCTACTTAGAACCTGACAGTAGTAGGTGTGATGTAAAAATGTGTACTCTACCTCCAGAGTGGCATATCTAGTTCTATTCCTCCATACCTCCTCAGCACTATGACCTCAGTCACTGTGACATCACACTGACCAAAAATAGCCACTCATCTCCTGCCAGGTTGGTCACTTGTGATGTCACAACACTGATGAGGTATGAAGAGGAATAGAACTAGATAGGTTTTGTACCTGGCAGTATTAGATGGGATGTAAAGAGTAGTACGTTAGCCAGATGCACCTGAAAGTGCATTAACTCATGACAGCCAACACCCTATAGTATCATATTGCACTTATGAAATGGACTCCCATGTAAAACATTGGAATATACAGAATAAAATACAATACATTTGGGAACAAAAAAAACACATCTTTGAAAACACAACAAAATAGTTCCTGTTGCAGTTTGCTGGCGCTGCTGTACCACTGTGTGGAACCGTTGTGTGTAAAGCACTGGTAGGTTACTTTCACCACAGTATTTTGGCCCTGTTAGTTAGATTTGTTTCTATTTACACATTTAGTTCCTTTACTTTATTTAATTTCAGACTGTAATAAAGGCAGAGAGAAGCGAGCTGTGCAATTGTCAGATCGCATGGACAGATTAGAGAGAGAGAGAGAGTACCAGGAAAGCCCTCTGTGGTTGTTTTCATATTTTTCCCTTTTAGATTTGTTTATATTTAGGAGCCATCAATAAATAAAGAGTGAGTGAGCTGTGTGGTCATCGATAAGTCGAAAGAAGCACTGTGCATCCGTTTTCTGACAGTAACCATAACTTGAGAGAGCAGGCCACTATGCGTGCTGCTATGGCTACAGGCCACAATAGTGACTCAAGCACCCATAGCTGCAATCCAGAAAGTTGTCAAAAGTTTCAAAATGATTATAGTCTCTGTCTCTACAGGACAGTGGATTAAACAGACTACCAAATGAGTGAGGTGGAAGGGCAACCAAGCTAGAAATGTTATTAGCAGTTCAGGCAGGGGGTGCTGTGACCAGCACTGCTGTGGACTTCTCTGGTACACTACAGAGGAGAACTGAGATTGAGGATTGCAGGTCTGCAACAGAAAAATAACAATATGTTGCCTTACATGTCCTGCTTGATCATCCGACCTGAAGCTGAAACAAGCTGTACAAAATGTGCTAGCGGAAAGGTTTAACATCTTCATGATCATGCAGTAATCATCGCATGATCATGAAGGAGCAGACATGGTCAGCTTGCATATTTGTGCAGTTAGTGTCAGCTTCAGGCTGCATGTCACAGCAGACTTGTTTAGTGGCAGTGGGCAATAATTCAAATGTTTAACCTTTTAACACTTTGGTGCCACATTTTCTTTTTATCGTGTACTTTTTACCACTTCCCTGGACAGCTGCTGGTTAACTACCCCAGCCCCATCACCCAGAATTACCAAGACTTACATTACACCCAGCCGGGGAGCAGAGCCTGCGGGAGTGATCACCATTCTGCCACTGGCAGAGATTTTCTCCTCCATATTACACCCAGGGGCCCCAGCAGTGGGTTCACATGTGTGGGAGGCATGCATAGTCCCACGGCCCGGTAACAGCCCTTTCCTACCAGCCCATTGGCCTAGTGCCTGGCTCCTCCTCGGCCCATGCTGTCCCCAGCCTCCACCAGGTGGCAGCCATCAACCGGAGGAAGCCTATACATCTCTAGTATTCTTTTGCTTACGTAGCCCCCACATTCATTCGTACCTGCTTACCAGGGGAAATCTCTGCTGCACTCTGCTAAGGACAGTGTCCTGGTTCCTTATGAGACCTTCTGTTGTGAGTGCATGTATGGGGAAGGGAGTAAACATTCTGCATTCAGAATGATTCTGAATTTTGAAGTCTTGTATTCCACAGTAAACAATCATTCCAAACATTAACTAAGGAGAAAGACAGAGAAAAGATTGGGTGGGAATGGAAGAAATAATATAAAGAAGGGGCAATGGGGAACCAAGTAAATGGGCAGAGGCAACTCAAAGTGCTTAAAAACGTTCCTATATTTCTTAAAGGTACAACAGAATCATGGCTTGGAGAACCTCTTCAGGAAAATCTACAGCTCACCACCACAGAGTTTAAAAAATGATTATAGTCTCTACAGGGCAGTGGATTAAGCAGACTACCAAATGAGTGAGGTGGAAGGGCAACCAAGCTAGAAATGTTATTAGCAGTTCAGGCAGGGGTGCTGCTGTGGCCAGCACTGCTGTGGACTTCTCTGGTACACTATAGAGGAGAACTGCCATGGGAGAGAAGTTTATGGAGGAGCATGACTTGCTGCTGCACTGGGGATTAGCGCCTACTACTTTAAAAGACTAATGAGAAACTGAAAATGTGTTACTAAACAATAAATAGGAATGAAAATGACAATGAGGCATTGTCTACTGTTATTTTAGTTATGATATGAAATATGTATTATTTGTGATGTTACGACTTATGGCAGTTTAGGGTGTTTGACAGTTTTACTACACAAAATGTGTTCCTGACATTCTTTTAAGGATACAAAAGAATTAATGCCAATGTGCACTGCGTACTGGTTGCCAAAAGGATTCCAATCCAGTGGTTGTTGCTCCTTATAGTACTAGATTCTGAACCTTCTCGACTAATCAGAATGAAGCAAATTCCTACCCATTTTATAAGTAATGGTTGACTACTATTGAACATTAATGTCAGTCAGTATATCAGCTCTTTAAGAAAATGTTCTGAATGTCCCAGATATTTGTAATAGAATAAGGAACCCCTTTAACACTCTAGTTTATCAGGAGGTAATATAGCATTCTGTCGAGTCCTTACTTTTCCAAACCCACAGCCAGTCCAGTGGCACATTGGCACCACTTTGCTGTCAGCTGGGAGACCAAGGTTTGATGAGATTCACAGAATCCCATGTAGGAGCTAGTGAGTGGGCAAGCACATTATGAAGGTTAGATGCTTGGCTCATGGGGAAGAGTGGGGCAGGATGCTCAGGATTGCCACCCCTGTTGGCCAGCTTTGGAACAGCACTGGTGACAGCAGTGGCGGTAGTCACCCTGCTCCTCAACCCTTACAGGAGGAAGGGTGCAGCTGTAGCAGCCCCCAGTGTTTGGGGAGGGGAGGGAGGGGATGGGGAAACGAGAGGTAGAAAACTGAATGGAGTGACTGTTGACACTGACTCATAAAAACAGTAGTTGATATTTTGTAGTAAATCTTGTCTGCAATCATACCAGTTCTCAATGCAAGAAGATGCTGCCTTTCATTTATCAGTGGCAATGCCTCCTCACCTAACGCTCTTTACCAGTGTAAACATGTTTTAACTATCTATATGGCTCTTTTCTATGGAGCTATCCTATCTGTGCAAGTGGTGATGTTGATGTTGTATTGACCAGGTGCTTGTTATGTTGAAACCTTGCTCTAAACTCTTTTGAATCAGCATTTAGAATTTACCCAAATAAACACACAGAATATTACAAAATTACTTTTCCAAAGCTAAATATCACATTATTTTTCTTGGTTTGATGTGGTAGAACATCACTGTATTTGGTAGATTCTGTTTTGTGACATCAAAATTGTATCACACTTCATGTTATACCACACGGTGCGTGATTGCTCAATGATGTTTACCCACACTGACTGTGGAGAGAAGTCAGAATGCATTTCAGACATGCAGAGAGCAAACACGTGGGCAGCTTTGCTTTTGTGGAATGGCTCACTCATCCCCATTTTGTGGACATACTGTATAGTGTTGTAGAAACGACCAAGCTGAATTTGTCTGGGAGTTTTGTTTGAGGCTTCTTGAACTACTGTCTATATGTCAGTATTGTTTTCGATTTCCAGTGTAATTTTGTTCATGCTTGGGCACTGTGAGATCCTAATGAGAGACAGATAACCGAGAACCCCATCACAAGGATATCACACTGGGAACGATGTATTCACATATTGATTTAAATTCACATCACTGAGAGCTCCACAAAGAGAAATGAGCAGTCAGGCAGTTCATGAATGAACTTGTTTTCCCAAGTTGTTAAAATGTTTTCATTCATTTACTTTCTCAAGCACTATCCGTCCAATTTTAGTTAGGGAGAAAATACACATTATAGTACTAGCCTACACAACTAAATGCAGATTTTGTAAGAATGCATAATGCTGAGCGTTTTGAGAAAAATAGACATTTCCTTCCTGGAAATCTCGGTTGAAAGGTGATCCAATTCTCTGAGAGTAGAGGGACAATAAATAGAATTATAGCTGGGCAACAATGTATAGCAAAGCTGTGTGTTTTCCCATTGAGGGGATCCTTGTGACATCTAAATTATGGGAGAGATGCTTGAATACACTATTGTTGCAAGGATCCCTGAAATGGAAAAGCCACCTTGTTCTATGTTGTGGCCATATTTTTTTGTATAGGCGAAGAACAATATCTGTTTCTGTCACTGTGCACTAATTGTAGTCTGTGAAAATGACAGTTAAAGAGTTGTGTTAGAAGATAGGTACATGTTTGTCTAGTGCATTTACCTAGTAAATAAAACAAAACTCCACCTTCAGTACATGCCTTCATAACTATGATGCTATAGCTATTACTATTTAATAGAGGATGGCTTTTTAATTTTCAGTTTTCCTTTCCAGTGATTATAACACATCTTTGTAGCCTACCCAAAGCATGTATAAAAACATTTGCATGTCCCCAACTGATCTCCTAGTGCCTTTCTTTATAACATTATACTACTCACCATGACAACAGGCTATAGTGCTGCAAAGGAAAAGTAAAGCAGAGGTGGAGATGAGAATAGCAGAGGGATCTAGAGGAGAGAAAACCTTCTTTGGGTACATTAGTGTAGGTCTCTTCCCACTCGCTATGCCACTAGGTAGCCATTGGTGTTACGGTGACTACCCTGCCTGTGAGCTCAACAAGACTGAGGGGCCTGGATCCTTTCAACATTTGACTGAGGAGTTCATATCTAGGTTAGAATGAAACAGCATGGTGCCTCCACCCAGATAAAGGTTTAAATTGGCTTGGTGTAAGTGCAGTACCACCTACTAGGATGCAGTACCTACCCATCTACCCACAGGATCAGCCCACCTATGAGTCAGCTCAGTGCAGTGATAGTCCCCACAAAGCATGCAACTTTTACTTTAAGACTAATTGCACATGGGCTGGCCTGCCAGTGCAGTGGTAGCGCTACCTCAGACGGCAACGATCTGGGTTTGGGAACGAGGCTGGATTGCTGGAGGGCCGGCTGGGGGTGAAGGATTGAGTGTCCCAAGGATGCTCTCCTCTGGGAGGGAGGGATGCCACTCCTGCTGCAACACTGCCACCTGGGTGCACACTGGTGGAGGTGCAGCTGGGTACCTCGTGAGAGGGAGGATGTCGGCAGGGGTCTGGAGTGGCGTCACACTCAGCATGTACCATCTCCTCGGATCCCACTGCACACTGCTGTTCTCGGGAGGGAGGAAAAATGGAGAAAAGGCAACATAGCCCTGCTCCCTTGCCTGGTGCTGGTGCCCAGACACAGAGCAGCCCAACACCAGAGTTGATTGGTGGGGAGGAATGAGCCTCCCCTTCCCACCCAGGGGCCAAACTGCAGCAGGATGGGGTAGCTTCGTCCAGGTGGCGGATGGGAGTAGAGATAAAAGGAGGCTTGAGCATTAAAAAGAAAAGAGTAACTGCACACAGGCAATGATTAGAAACAACCAACAGAGATTTTATTTAGGGCTAGGCATTAGGTCCCAAATGGAAGAAGGGGTGAACAGTGGGAGGTAACTTTGTATATCTATTTCCAGTTAGTTCTTCTATGCCTTTCAGGCCTCAGCCTACTTCACGTCAGCTGCTTCCAGTGCCCTCCTTGGCACAGCTAAAAAAACAATTCAGGGCTGTGCTTCATGTGCTCTTCCAAGTTCAGCACTAAAGTGCCCACCCTCAATGCATATGCACAGTACAGTTGCTTTTCACTTACCCTTTCTGTACTAGGGCACCAACTCTCTTCCCGCTTAGTATAACATAAACCCTGTAACACTATGGGAGCTCCAGGTGCTTCACTGGTTACAAGCCAAGGAAACAGTTTAGGCCTGATGATGTTACACATGGCTGACCAGTGGTGGTGCACTGAAAAAATAATTAGCTATGCTTAGCACCTTAATTCCCCAAACCTAAATGCTCTTAAAACCCACACAGGATATTTGTTACTCCAGGCCAGACTGACTAGTCCATTAAATGCTTTTCCAACTATGATACAGAATAAGCAGGTACAAGGTACTCAAGGTTCCCAAAGCAGGAATCCTCCTTCATTACACAGGGAGGATGGCACAGTTTGCAGTGAGTCCCTTTCTGGCAAGTTTACATCTTCTCTTCTGCCAGTGATGGCTTCTAGTGTTAGCTGGTAGACTGGCTGTTTCCTGGTCCAAGTCTGGCTTCTCCTGACTTTAGCATTTAGAAAATGGTTATCTAGTGCATAGAGCAGCTCTGCCTCTGAAAACCTGATCCTATCCACCCACACACCCACGTCCTGGCATCTAGTCACTTGGGTGTGGCGAAAGCAGGTCTGAGGCTGTGGCACTGGGTGGGCAGCTTCCTAGATGAGCTGCAGTTTATGTCAAGGTCTCTGGCTGCAGCACAGTAAATGTCTCTAATCAGTTACTGCAACATTCAGCCTTATTTTTGTTCAGTGCTTAATACCCAATTACCTCCTTGTTTCTACCACATCAGGAGTTCTGCTTCTCATTCTCACTTTTCAATGGCTGATGCACAGTCTGCCTCTGCAGCACAACAACACAACCGGATGCTCAAAGCGGCACATAGACCTCTCTCTCTCTTTAAGGTCTCATGCAGATCAGAAGTTTGTCTTGCATAGCCCTTGTTGTTCATGGGGAACTGTAGGTCATGACTGGCAGTTTAGAGCTGCCAATCAAAGTTAGCTGTCCAAGACTTTAGTCATTCAGCAGGAAATTGGTTACTGAAAATGTTGAGAACAGCTTTTCAGACTGCATCACTGTAAATGTGCCTGAAATAACTGGTTCCATTTCAAGTCTACAAGCTCTTGAGGCTTCGCCTCAGGCAATCTGATCCTGAGTGGTCACCTAGTCACCCTCTGACATCATCACTATGCTAGTACAGGTCAGAGGTGATGAAGATAATGACTGATTTGTAGTCCAAATCCAGTCATTCAAAACTGCTCATAGTTACACAATATTCTGCAGTGCCCAGTACTGTGGGCCCTGAGCCAGTCCTGTGAAGAGGTGCTTTGTTGTCCAGTTCTATAGGAGCAATGATCAGGAAGGTCTCAGTCCAGTTGGGAGTACTGAGTTGGCAACTCCATTGGCAGCAGCTGGTAACTTTGATGTGTGAGAGCAAGGGAACCTTATAAGTAAAACCTCCACGGAGGTTACACTCTCCCCTGCTAAGTAATTGACATCTGCATTAATTGCAACAGGAAAGTCCAAATTCTGTACATATGTATACAACAACCTTTAGGCTGTCTATGCACCTAATTTATAGCTAGGCACTGGTAAATGGCATATATCCAACCATTCTACCTAGACAAATAATTCCTGTCTAAGCCATCTTAGCAAACACTTTCCACACTATTAATAACCATTGACTATTGGTCATGGAGATATCTGTAAACAATATATGGGGCAATAATGTGGGTGTTACATATATAAGTTTGTGTACTATCTGCATGGGAGGATTAGTAGAGCACAAGTGGTATCATATGTCAGGCTGGTTAAGGATGTGGCTGGGCTTTCATAGCAGCACAATATGCTTAATACTTCTTCCTATGAATTTGAGGCCATGACTCCTGTCTCTTTGTCCCATAAAGGAGTATCTTCAGTCAAAGTCAGCTCCACTGTGTCTTCTGGTTCTGGGTGGTCTCCATCCTCTTCTACATTGTTCCACTGCTCAGGTACTGACCTGGTATCTGACTGGGTACCGGGTCACTATAGCGTGGAGAAAACTGCACATGAAATAACATGCTGTAAGAAGCGTGAATGGCTCTACAGCAACAGGGGTTCTTTAAGAGTACAGCAAGAACCACTACCCCTGTCACTGTAGGCCACAATGCTTGTGCCTGATGGACACTGTCAGGGGGTACTTGGCCAAGCTGCTCCATGGTAGAGTGGCTACAGCACCTGCCTCTCTGGCATTGGGGACCAAGGGCTGCAGTTCTGTTCTCCCAGGTCCCACTGTATGACGACGCGTTATTTAAAAACAAAAAGATCCCAACTTTCCTCACCCCCAAAGTCCATGACCCCTGAGTTATTCAGAGTCCAACGCATGCACTCCCTAGTTCATGTCAGGATTTTGTCCTGCCGCTGTTAGAGTGCACACTGTTGTGTAAACACTGTTGTTGTTTACACAGTTTGAACCATGACATTATGATCTAATGCCTCCGAAAGCATGAAAGGTTCTGCTTGGGATCCAAGTGGGTTCCAGATTGATTGAGTCCTCCCTAGATATAACTTCCTGAATAAAACTGGGAATGTCTATGGTTGAATAACACTATACTAGTTCAATTTCTTCATCTGATTAATCACTGTCCATTACTCCGTGGTAACATGGGTGTTTCTTTAACTGTGATTTTTTTTCTGCATGCAGGAGATCTGGTTTGCAGCCACTAAGGTACTTCAGGTTCTTCAGGCATAACACAAGTATCCATTTGTCCAATAGGCAGCAAGTGATTTCTGTGAATTTTCTGGGTCCCACTTGACTCTCCTTCTGGATGTATTCTGTAAACAAGTATGTCCTGTACTTTCTCCTCCACAACATAAGGAGTGTTTCCCCCTCTTCCCATAATCTTGTGCTTTCCGAGCTGCCTTAGTATTGCCTCCATCTGTCTGCAATACTTTGGTCTCTAGTGAGTCCAAGATTCTATCACAACACTCTGTCACCAGGCAACAATTGATTTGCCTTTACGTTTTGATGCACCAAGCTTTGTTTGCTCTGTTCCAGTTTTCTGTTATTTCTCAGGCAAACTGGTAGGCTATATTTTACCGATCTTTGAGACATTATGCATACTGGAGATAGGTTTCTGTCTGGGCTCCATCAGCAGACACTCCAAAGTACAAATTTATTAGTAACCTTTCTTCCTTGCAAAATACTAAGTGGTAAGAAGAGTACCCGTAGCATTGCTTTTATGCTTTCATACAATTGTACCCACAGTGACTTATCACCTGTGTATGTTATTTAAATGAGTTATTTTAAGTTTTGATTTGTACAGGTTTATGTGCATGCTTTGATGTATTTTTTTATTATTAATTGTATTTTACTTTAACCAGCCTAGTTTGCAAAATTTGGTTGTAATAAATCTAATCTAAAATCTAATTTACAAGTGCACTCACTTGTTGCCTTAGCTTGATCATGTCTTTAGGGTCGAACTTTATCCTTATCCAAATTAAAAGATTCCTGTAGCTGCTACTAATGCCTCACTCACCTATAGGTTAGTGCCCGATATTACGTACTGTTTATATTTAGGCCCTACGTGTGACCTTTGTACATAAGACTTGTAACTACTAAACTATTTGAATGAATTTGTTTAGCTGAACATGTTGTTAATGTTAGTCTCTATTTCTGTCTTAAATGGTTCCTCTGTGACTTTCACTGTATTCTGTAAGTAATTGACTTATATTCTTATTAAAATGATACCTGTATGTATTGTCCTTATGTCTATGTATGCGTACCAGGACCTCCTTGTGAATGAGGCTTGCTCAATGGAGTATTTTCCTGCAATAAACTTGAACTTAAACATGCCTAATATATTTAACAAAGTCCACTTAAATCTGTCCATTTGAGGATCATCTGGAGAATTATATGGCATGGTACAGGATTTACACAGCTCTCACAGGGACAACAGTTATTTTACAAGTCTGTGCTCAAAATCTTCACCCTAATCATCTTTGGCATTCTGTATTGGAATATAAACTTAGCCACCATAATTTTGGTGACCAGTGGCCTTTTTGGCTCTTAAGCCTGGGCATGCCTTGAAAATGGTCAGTTACTAGAAGGATGTTGGCAACATTTCTTGAATCGGGCTCTAGACTGAGATAGTCAATACATACCAGCTTCAGGGGTGCACTGGTAAAACTTTCACAAGAGGAATAGCCTTCCTCGACAAGGTGTTTCTCTGCACACCTGCTGCACTACCTGCAGTAGTGCTCCATGTCACTTTCAATAAGTAGTCAATAAAGAGAGCTCATACTACGTCCAGCATCCTCTCATTCTTCATGTGCCACATCTCATCATGCGAGGCATATGTTATTGCACTTGAATGTCTAGGCCATACCAATTGCAGTTTCAGAAAAACCTGTAATCCTTGTGTGTCTCAGTACAGCAAATCATTTTTCAGTTTTAGCCTGGGCCACTCCCTCAGCAACAACTGTGGAACTCCATATCTGGATACCTACCACCTGGTTTGCATCAAATCCTTCTGTAGCATAACGTGATATCCTGGAAAGTGAGGTCCAGTCTCTGTTCATGCTGTAAGTTGTGCTGACTTAACTGAGGCAATGCCTTTTTGATCCAGAGCAGTAAAGCTTTACTAGGCAGTGGGGAGACATTCACTAGTGGCTCTTAAACTATCTACAAGATAATGAGGATTGGCAGGTGCTAACTTCTCATCTGTCTCAAACTTCTTACTTTTCCTGTGGTCTCTGGAATCCAAATCCATTCCTAGTCCTCTTTAGTGGAACTTGTTGAGTATTACAGCAACACATTGCATTAACACAATCAAGCCCGTCTCTATTCTACAAAAATTTATAACCTATACAGTGCTGATAGCTATCTATGCCCAGCAGCGTCCAGATTCAGTGTGGTTCTTGCATATGTGATCGGGGTTGTTAACAGTCTTCACCATCAGGTGTGCTCCATAGGTACTCAAGAAACCGGGCCATGATGGCCCATTTAAGTGCCAGAAACTCTGAATTATGAATAGTATAGTTCCATTCTGATGGTGTCAAGCTTCCACTGGCAAAGGCCTCCAGGTCTCAGCCCTTCAGAGTACAGTAGGCTTGGTAGAAGATTGATTCAAGTCCACTGAGGCTGGTGTTCATATGCAGAGTGTAGGCGTTGCTGTATCTGCATACACCAACACAGATGCATTTGTCAACTGGTGAATTATTTCTCAGAACACTCTTTAACATAAAGCATCCCACTAACACAAAAGGTTCGTAGACCATAAAGCAGATCTTGCTATCATCCTTCACAGAGGCAGTTTTGGATTTGTAAGCCAGCAGGTATCTCTAAATTAGGTTCAGAAGTGGTCTCTCTCTTCACTTGGGTATAGTCCTTGATAAATCACCTGTAATACCCACAAAATCTATAGAACCAATGCAGATCTGCAGATCTTTCAGGTTCTGAGGTCCAGGCCAAGTGGTTAGGACTTTGACCATGCTGGTGGCAATTTGGATATCTCTTCCAGATACAATGTGTCCCACATATTTAACAGAACTCTGGACAAATTGGCACTTGTCAATGAAGGGCTTGAGCCTGAACTCCTCCAATCTATCACACATTGATCAAGTACGTTTCTATATTCCTCTAGGGTCTTTCTGATCATGATGACATCCTTGAGATAGACCAGGCATTCCAGAAAATTATATCTCCCATGACATGTTCCATTAGGCATTGAAATGTGGCCAGGGCACCAGCGATATGATGGGGAATCTGTAAGAATTTCCAGACTCCAAGAGGACAGATGAAAGCATTTTCCTGTCTCTGTGGACTATGGTATTTGGTAACCCTCCTCAGATCCAATATGGAGAACCAGCAACTTCTATTCAGGCAATCCAAGGCATCTTGAATCCTTGGCAATGCGTACTAATCTGTTACCATTCTCTTGCTGAGTGTTCTGTAGGCCACGGAACATGATGACGGCTCTATTCATTTTTCTGAAGACTGCTATGGGTGACACATGTGGGTTTCTCAAATCCTGGATGATTCCAGCCATTAAAAGCTCTTGCAGGTGTATTGTTACATCATCAGTGTCGGCTGGTGCCAGATGTAGAAAGAGTGATGGTCATGCAGGCAGAAATGATGCCCTTCCCAGGTCACACATCCAACATACTAGTCACTTAAGAGCTACTGACACCTCAGAAAACCTTGAAAACCACAATAATTAGGTCAGTTCTGCTTGCATTCCATATATATTCTATATATTTTCCTCCCCATTATTTATAACTAAGAAATTTGCATGAATGCATGATCTTCATCCCTTAGAGTTCATCTGCCTCTATAAGCGTACTCCCTACTTCAAGTCATAATCCTCTGTTGTGACATCACAATCTGTTGCCATGGGAGTAACTGTGATGTCACAAGTGGTCACATATGACCTCCGGTGGGAGAAAGCAACAGGAAAGATGAACTCTTCAGAAGCAAAGATCCTGTTTTCATGCAGATGACCTCAGTAATAAATAACGGGAGAAGTAATACAGAACTAATGTGAAATACAAGCTGAACTGTGTCTAAATATTATGTTTGTTAAGGTTCTCCTGAAGGTGTCAGCTGCTCTTTAATAAGAACTTGTTTGTCCATTTGGCCAACTTGTAATTTACCCTTATTCTCTGTTTTTAGGTAGAGATAAGTTTCCAAAATAAGCCGCTAAAATTGAATTATTTATCATTGGTGTATTACATAAATCTCATACCAGGGCCTAAAGGTGGTGGACGAGGTTCTACAATGTCCTCCTGCACTGGATGTGCTGTAGCACCATATCATTCTCTGTAGATCCAAATGGCCACCACCTGCTTCTCCCTCTGCCTCTGTCTTCTTCTCAGCCTCTCCTGATTAACTAACAGCTGCAGGCTCACAAGAGAAAGTTCTCATCAACAAGAAATTGGTAATGACTGTTTCTCAATACTTCAACAAAAAGGCAGTTTCCACATTCAGTCAGTTTTGTGCAGGTAACTGGGCTGCCTGGACTAAGCTGGGACGTGTGCCATGGATGCATGGCAGACCTACCAAAGAGGTAAGATGGAGTGTCAAAGGTACACAGGTTTTCCTTCTCGTAATTGGTCCACTGATTGATGGCTACTAATGGGTGTCATGGGAAGGTTGGTGAGAACAAAACTGAGGAAAACATCTGAGTAACCTTCAAACAAGTCTTTCACTGTGAGTAACCACTATACACATGAATGGTAGTGTTTATCATGGCTAGGACTGGGGAGTGTCTGCAAAGCACAGAGTTAAGTCCATGGACTGGGTCAGTGTTAGGTCATGGAGTAAAAGCTGTAATATAAAACAATACTGTTGAGCTCAGACTGTGGATGTAGAACATGACAGAAAGAAAGCCAGAGACCAAGCTCAGACCTATGCCATCACAACCATGCCATTGAAAGTAATGCACAGTACACAACATGGTATACAGTTGGACTATGGTGACTCAGACAGATGAAACAGCAACTGAAGATCATAAGAGAGATTCAAATAACTTGCCTCAGTGGCTAAAAATAATGGAGAGACAGCACTAGAACATAGCCTGCCAGCTGCCAACAATTGCACATAGCTAGCTGCTACATCAAGAAGAAGAATCAGCATTTATATAATGCTTTTCATACACATTGTGTCCCAAAGTGCTTTACAAGCCATGAGACTGGTAGTGAAGTGACTAAGTGTTTAGTGGCAGCCATTTTGCACACTGACATCCACACACAGCCTTGACAATTGTGTGACCTGGTTTTATGAGAAGTGGAATGTTGGCCAGGAGACCGGAAAAATCCCTAGTTCTTGGAAAGGGGATGCTGCCTACCTCATTTAAAGATGGAGGAGTCTGGTGGTGGAGAAGGATGAGAGCTGCTGCTGGCTGGGTGTTTACCCTCATTCCCAGCCAGTGGTTTGCTTGTGGGACTTAACATCATTATGGCATTGTTGGCTGTTACTGTTGAGAATAATGAAGCTAATGTTATGAAAGAGATGGACACTTAATCCATACAGACTTTAACTATAATTGCAGATATCAGGGCAGCTGAGCAACAACTACAGTCCAAACTATCCAAGAAGAAAACCCTACTACAAATGTTGGCTGATGATGAAAAAAGATACACAAAAAGGAAAAGCTTGCCTGAAATCTCATTTGCTCTTGCTCGTATCCAAAGTTCTAAAGAAGCTGCAACTAGTTTTTCTGCAGGTGAAAGTGCCAGCCAGTGTTCTGATGCTTGGCAGAGCTCAAAAGATCAAAGTGGCAAAACTGGGTGTGAGCCTCTGACAGCACGGAGATGTGTGACTACTGCCTTCTGTTTGAAAAGTGACAAGGAATTACAGAAGAATTGGTCCCCAGAGAAAATCTTAGTTTGGGCAGGCAGGATGGGGAATGAGGCCAGGATATGGGTACTGGACCCAGAGTGGGATTTGGTAAGCTAGGACGTCAAGCAGACACCGAATATGGCATCTGTGGAATCAGGACACTCAAGCACATAGAATGTAGTTGGCTCACTAGCAGGCATTTCCGAGACTGATCAAGTGAATGCTGCTCCCATTATTAGTCCTCCTGAGATTAGGTCAGGCTTGTATAAACACTCCATTGATAACATGGGCTATAACATTGCTAAGGGTCAAATAGGGGATGTTACTGATAATGACACTGTAACAAAGTCATCAGGCAAATGTGGCAGTTCTGGCTGAAGAGGTTCATTTAAAAAATCCAGTGTCTGCATCTATTGAACTGGTGCAGTCTGGAGTAACCTCAAAAACTCAAATTGGGGGACCTTCTGTTTTGCCACAACCAACTGAACTACTGCATGGGGATACTGCTGCATTAACAAGGAATGATCTGAATGCAGGGGTAATGCGAACACAGGGGAGCAAACCACCCAAGACCAGCAGCAGTCTGATTCTGAGCCAGGTCCCTCTGGTTTCCAATGGCCAGGTATGGGGCTTGGATTTATTGATTTGCTCAGGAAAGAACAGAACAAGCACCCCCAGAATGCAGTTTGCCTTAAATAGAAAGGTAACTTGGAGGAACACCCTGACTGAGCTTGTGTTGGGAAAAAATTACTAAAAGAGTTCATGTGATTTTTTTTCCTCAGAGATATACACTTAATTCATGGTTCTGGGAAGGCACAATTGATGTTAAGTTACAGAGCACCTCAAACCCTAGAAAGGTTCTGGGTGAAATACCAACTGCTGAAATTTTCTCCACAATGGGCTCCATTTATTGCCATACCCCTGACAAAGCCCCTAATGAAAACTATTACCCTTCTTTCCAGAAATGACTGAGTACATGCTAATGCATCTATTTTGGCTCCCAGAGATGTGATGTTATGAGGCCTCCCTCACCCATACTGCACATGGAAAACTTGTGGAATGGGAGCTGAAATTCCAAATGAAGCTAAAGCAGACCAAACTGGAGATACCTCCACCTTCCCAAACGTTTTTTATCAGAAGAGATGGGGGTCTGATTTTATGCAGGACAACCAAAGCTTGTCATAAATGTGGGGCCAGAATGCATCTGAGCAGTACATGTGATAAACTAAAATGTGGGTTATGTGGAGAGAGAGAGAGAGGTTGCATGCTCTAAGCTGTTGAGGATGGATGCTTAACTACACCATTCCTGTCAAGACTGTCTTTAAATTAATTAAAAATACAGGTGAACTAGAATGTGGAGCTGAATATCTGCATACTTCATTAGATAAAAATATTCTGAAATTAATTATCTATAAAACACCAGACTTTAAAGAGTAATATTTACTGGTTGATATTGTTTATCACCCACTGGCAGTGACTGGCAAACTCTGTTATTCACGTGTGAATAATGAACTGTGAATAACGGAGTTTGCCTAAGCACCTTTCACTGCCAGCGGGTGATAAAAATATCAACTAGTAAATAAAAGAAAAGTCCAATTGCCATGGTGCTGTGAGGGAGAGAGGATTCAGGTCAATAAGAGTACTTAACAGCTTACCTGTGGTCCACCTCGCATCCCTCGCGCGGCGGTCCAAAAGTGGTGCGCGTGTTCCTGCTTCCTCTGGTACACGGTGTGGGCTCTTCCTCTTTTGTTATTTTAGTGCTCTTTTTTTTAAGTCAAACTTTTCAGTCCCCAGCGGCAGCAGCTGCTGAAGAGCCACGTCTGTGGAAGCGTTAGTCCGGAAGAGTGCGCCAGAGTTTTGGGCCTTCAGGTCCCTTTTTCCATCTGGTCCCTTGCTTGCAAGTCCCTCCATCTGCCATCACCTCCCACCTCACTAAGCAGTCTCCTTCACCCCAGGTCAGAGGGCTGAGCTGGCGGCAGCACAGGAAGAGTGCTGTCCGCCTGCAACTTTTAAAGAAATAAAGATTTTTTATTAGCTAAGAATCACTAAATATTTACTTCTCCTTACCTCCCTCACCCCACCATATGTCAATCTGCTGTAAACAATATCAACCAGTAAATATATAAAATAAAACATGGGAAGTGTGTTTAAATAAAGATTTTATGCACACCTCAGTGTGCATAAAATCCTCATTAACATACTTTCCCATGCATTATTCTATATTTTTGTTTTATTTACAAAATAGACCTGCAGCACTGCATGATGGATCCACCTGGAGTGAGATACTCTGAGAATGGAAAGAGCTCCAGCAACAATACCGCAACACACACCCAATCATAGTAAATCTGAACTGTCCCATGGTAAGGAGATGTTGTCAGGATTAAAACTGGACATTGGGATCTCAAAAGCACTACAGACAAGTTACAGATAGACTTCAAGGAGGCAGTGGGAGGGTAGACAAACAGGAAAACAGAATTTCAGGGTTGAGGACATTGTCTGTATTCTGGAGGAGAAAACAGAAGACCAGGATGGAGAATACAGTATCTCATAAGTAAAATGGATGATACAGATAACTGGGAGATAGAACATCATCTGCATAATAGGCATATCAGAAGGGGTTGAGGCCGACAATATCATAGCATTTCTGCAGCAAGGATTACCTGAGATTTGAGGTTATCATTATCAGTGGCTTTGGCCCTTGGAGACTGAGAGGAAACATTAATCTCTTGGACCCCAACCACAAAAGGTGTAAGATGCAGGCCAATAATTGCATGTTTCCTTGGATATTCTGTTAAATAGTGACCTCCTAGTTGTACTAGCTACATTGCTTCCCTTTTTAATGTGACAGTCTCTATAGCCCCATCTCTTCTCCCAAGTTTCACATTTTGCACCCACAAAATTTTAACTTGTGATTCTTGGGGTCTAAATCAGAGTTACCATGTGCACTTGAGGCACCCCCACAAAATTTAAATTTGTGATTCTCGGAGCTGATTCAGAGTTACCATGTGCACCTAAGGGTACCCCATGACATTTAATTTTGTGATTCTGGGGTCTGATTGGGAGTTAACGTGCACCTAGGGCATTAGTCTCATCCTTTTCTGGAAAGTCCTAATATGTTCTCCCATTCAAGTCCTGAAAGTGCCATTAGTTTTACCTACAGTACCTAGAATGCTCCACACAGGCAACTGGCTAGATATACAATGTTACAGGAGTCACAATTAATAAAATGCTTCATTTCAAATGTTTTAGTGGTGTTGACTGATGTAAAATGCTTATTTTCTTTATTACAAAACAGTACTTGCATCTCCATAAGTAAAATTACCATTGGATAACTGGCAAGAACGTATGCTGTGTGCCACCTATGGTAGAATATAGACTGTGTGTCACTCTGTCAGACAAGTTAGACCCTAAGAATTACATTTGAATTTTGTGGGGTGAAAAAGTGAAAACTGGGAGAACAGGTGGAACTATAGAGACTCTCACATTAAAAGGAAGCAATGTGAATAATATAGCTAGCAGGTCACTGTTTACCAGGGCTTAATGACAGGATTGGAATAATGTCATTGATCAGGTAAACATGAAAGTGTTGCTGTTTCTGAGATACTGTAAATATATATATATATATATATATATTTATAAAATGGTAACATAAAGATCATGGACTGCTGCAATCACAGTGCACAAACACCATCACATGACCGTAAGTATATCAGGCGTGACTGCACACCTGCACTTTTAACCCCTCAAAACAATTTTGACATTTTATAAGATAGATAAATCACTCTGAGGTGTGTGGTCACCCTCTGATATCATACGCCTTGGGCGGCTGGCGCTACACCAAGGTGTGCGTATATCAAGCGACGACTCAGCCTCAAGTGGTATATCTATTATATATATATATATGGGATATGCAATGGCCCCATCAAAGATATCTCTGATATTTTCCCGGAGTGCAGTTTGACCTTTGACATCGCGGTGGCTAAGCCACGAGTGACGCCATAGGTCAAACTGCTCGAGGGGAAAATATCTGAAATATTTTCAATGGGGCATTGTATATTCCATTTATGCAATGGGCCACATTTTTATCGGTCTCATTTTCATTTTTAAAATAGGCATGTCTTTATTTATTGTTGTTTCAGATGACTGAGCATTGTGTTCTGTAAAACTGAACTTTTACGTCAGGACACTGTGCCGTTGTGCTGCTGGGGAGAGTGGTAAGAGTAAAAAAGAGAGCTGGTTGCTTTTTGTGTGCTGGGGTTGAAGGAAGGTAATGTTTTTGTGAGGCTAAAGGTTTTATTTAATATTTAAGCGAAAGAACGTGGGGTGGGAGACAATGAAAATAATTCAGTATGTTTTGTCTGGTATTTTGGACCTTTAGGAGAAATGATAATTAACATTGTGTGAAGCTGAAAGTTATTTTTTAAGTAAGTTACAGTGAAAGAACAGGGGAGAAAATGAAACTGTTCTGTGTGCTGCTGGAAAGAGATGAAACTGCCAGTGGGAGCTGGAAAGCAAGTGAGCAGGTACATTCTGATTGTGCTGCTCATGCTGCCAGCTCCCACCAATCAAACTTAGTGAACAGTTGTGCTGAAGTGCAGCTAGTACCTGGTTATTACCTACAGTGAGGATAAATGACCTACAGTGAGGATAAATGCGATATTCTCACTGGGGTCTGACTCAACCAAAAATACTGCTGTCATTTGCCCTTTTTATCCTCACCCCATTGCAAATAGAATACATGATGGGCATGGTGTGTTGTGGCATGTTAGGTGATGATAGTCTACCATGCCTTCTCGCACTCGTGAGATATCCAGAGCTCACTCTGCAGGAGTGACAATATTTGCCATAGCACACATATGCACATCATGTATTCGATATATACAATAGGGAAAAGAGTTTCAGAAGTTTTGTTATGCTGTCTTGTGTTCTGTTCCTGTTAATGTGTTTGCTCATTCTGTGTGTGAGCTTTTCTGAATGGCTGGCAGTGTTATAAACTCTGAGATACACATGAGTGTGTTTTGCAATGCTAAATGAGTTAGTTTTAGATAGAATGAGAAACATACTTTTGTGAAGCTGTATTGTTTAGCAGTCTGGCTGCAGTGAAGTTCAAAGCATCACAGTAATTGTACTGAACTGAGAGGCAGAGTGTCAGAACAGCTGATACTGTTTTCAGTGGTAATTAAGTTAGCTGCAGGCAGAGTGCAGAGTGTTCTGTGAAATTGTGCTCTTTAGGATTCTGGCTGCAGTGAAGTTGAAATTGTCACTGTAATTGTAATGGGTGAGAATCAGAGTTTGAGGAACAAGTGAGAGTGTGTTTCAGTGGTAGTTGAGTTAGCTGCAGGCAGTAGTTTAGACTGTTCTGTGAAGCTGTGCTGTTTAGAATTCTGGCTGCAGTCAAGCTGACAGTATCACAGTAACGAGCTAGAAGTTGGAGGGGATAGGTGTGTTTTGTAATGCTCACTGAGTTAGCTGTAGGCAGCAGTGAGACCTCTCAGGTAGTTCTGCATTTGTGTCTATGGTAACAGCACAGGTGTTTCTTTCATGCTGAGGGAAAGCTGCCTAGGTGATGATATCAGTCACCTTTTGTGACCTGTGTGTGTAAATGTCTCGTATCATCACAGTAGAGCAGAGGGTAAAATATCACACTGCAGTAGATGATACACTGTTTTATCTCACTCATTTACCACTCACCCTATTGTATGTATATATATATAGTAACTTTTCTCCTTTCTCATTTTCTTGTTTTTTACATATGGTCCTCTAATCAGAGTGGTCTAAGTCTTTTGACTAACACATCAGTAATCATTTAGCCATCCCCGAGTGTGGGAGCAGTATTAGAAGCTGAATGTTAGCATTCTAGATGTTAACACTTGGGGAGGGACTACTGAAAGAGCCTACATGTGCCTTAATGTATTTTATACAGGGTACTTGAAATAACAAGCTCCTAATGAATTCACTGTATGGCAGTGTCATGATACGTTGGGACCGACTCCTTTAGGAGTATGATATGTTTTTAAATGTGTGCTGCACCTTTGAGGAGATAGCTTAAAAGGTACTGATATCAACTATCGGGTACCCTTGATAAAGCAACTAGTGAAACCAGGTCGGGTCCATCTCAACGCTTTTTAGCAAGCCACCATCCACAGAGTTATGACTGCTTGTATCTTTTGTATTCACAGTTTTGTGTGCATTTCAACTTATATGTAATAAAACTTAGGTTTCGTGCACATTCCTGTAGCTCAGTGCCACTCTTTTTGCTGACTGGACTTTCAGCAACTGTCTGAACACAATTCAAGTCTGCCCAACATTCCAGCTCGGCTCAAGCTGATGCTCTTCAAAAGCCAGAGGACAGGGACTATGGAAATGATACTGAAGGGCATAATAATAGTTCTCAGAAGCAAGTACCCAATGTGAACCCTGACAAAGTGGACGCCCTCACATCACCCTGTTATGTTGCAGTTGCACAAAGTGCTTCACAATCCCTCTACTGTCCAGATCAAGACTCAACAGAGAAAGCAAACCACCAACCTGTATTTTCTCTACTTACCCCAGAGCAAAACCCCAATGAAACCTGAAAAAAGAGGTAGGAATAGAAGCAGAGACAGTCGAGGGACCTTGGGTCTGTTTCTCCTACATCACTTGGTAGCAGTTCAAAAGATAACTGTGCCCCCAGAAGAAATTAATTCCTGAGTAAGCCAGATATAATTGTACCACTTTATTTCCACTTTACTGGTACCACATGACTCCGCACTGTGAACCTCCCAGGGCATCCAACGCTCATTTAGGAAATAATTATTATAACGTTGCTGTCATGTTACATTTTCTTTTTCTCCGTTTCATCTGCCTTTAATATTCTACTGTACATCTGAATAAACAATGCTTTTGATTCGAACCTAAGCACAGGGGAAGACCAAGCGCTTTCATGTCACCAAAATGGTAAGTCAGATCCTCCTTCTACATGGATGCATCTTAATTTTGCAGGAGTCCCAACATGTGGTAATTAACTGTTTCTTGAAGTGCTTAATCTGGTTCACATTATTAATGTTTGTTTTGTTTGTATTTTTGACTACTGTAGATGGTATTCTGTGGTATATTCAATTCATTTTAAAGTATTTCTTAACTTGATTGCTAGCTAATATCATAACTTTTCTTCTTCTGCTCAATACTGCATACAGATTACATAACTGAGGTTTGCTGGTGGTCTAGTGTGATGTGGTAAGGGAGAGAGTATCACTATTACGTGTGTAATAAACATTGTTTAGCCACTCTAGTACTATTTTAAACCCTGGGGATTCTGCTGTATGTCTGCTAATATAATCCCCAGGTTGCACCATGAGACAAGCAACTTGTTGTTCAGTGTGCCCTCCTGGTGAAACATTTCAATAAATAAATAAATATTTCATTCACTATGCAGGATGTAAGTAAGCTATATGCTCTATGGTAAAAATGCCTGGGCTACTTGAGTTTTTGTAATGATTGTATGCCTGTCAGTTGCACAAACACACCCAATACCAAATGAGGCAGAGCTATCCAGTACTTATAACTTGTTGTAGGGTATATCCCAATGCAGCCACATGCTGAGATGCCTTGAGAAGGAATTGAGTACCATGGACATCCTCCCAAACCATCCTGAACGCTGTTGCTCCAGCATCAAGAGGACAGCAAGAATTAGCATTTGGTGCTATACACACAAGACTCTGAAGGCTAGTGGATTAAAGATGTTAATCATACAGGGTGACATGGAACACCTCATGATATTAGTCTATACAGTACCATGACAACTGTTTTTAAGGAGGTATCCCCTCACCAGTGCCACGATACTAAACCTCTGCTAGTTCACTCTGGGGTTCCAGAAAGTAGGATAAAGCTAATGTATACTTACAGACCAGATATAGTCTCCTAAATTATAAGGGTATGTGGCGCCTCTATAGTTAGGGTTGAGTAGCGTGTTCAATGTTAAACCATTAATTTTGCACCTTAATAGCTTTGGCAGTGTTTGACAAAATCAGATGACATTTGCATGTGTTGTCTGGCAGATAGGATCTACATCTCTGGAAAGTGTTGTGATGGCAGCTTGTTCAGTTTCTGAGATATGTATATGTCATTTTCTTTTTTTTAATTTTCTTCTTCATTCCGCCTATGACTGCTGAGTCATCTGCCCAGTCACGGGACCCTGGACCCCCACCTCCATAATGGCTGTGACTCTGACACCCCAGCTTTCCCCTCGGGTAGGGTTGCGTGCACTTAGGCCCTTAGTGCCGCAAACGTGGTACTAGAGTCCGAGCCAGCCTGGAGGCTGATTAGGGCCAGGGGCAGGCATCATTGATGGCGGTCATGAAGCAGGAATTTTTCCTGTATCCCCAGGAGCAGGGACATGCAATGACATCCAGTGTCAGCCGTGCCCCTCTGAGCATTTGGATGCTGGAGTTAGCGAGTGCTTCAGCCTCTGCTAGGAGTCCTATGCACTGGCATTCTCCCAACCCTCCCCTGAGAAGGCGAGCAGGCCCTAGGGGTGCTCAATGTATATGTCATTTTTCTGTAGATGTCTAATATTTTTCCTATACTTAACATGGTATTTTCTTGCTGTCAGCTACAGCCTACAAGAGTGGAATTTTTCCCAAAACTTTCAGAGTAGAGGCGTGATGTCGAAGGCAGTGCCTTTGAAAGGTTTCGTGAAAAATATTAAATAGTTCCAGAGTTATAAGCCTTTAAATTAAAGTTTTGTGTTTTCTGTTCTGAGCATGCTCAGTAGGGTTCTTAGGATAATGTCTGATAGGACACCAAACATTCTGTGTCGCAAGACCCTTTCTGGTTTCTCACCACTTGCTTCTCAGCTCAGGGTCATAATGTTGCAAACACAAACAGTGAAGCAATATACCATGCTGTCAATACAGTGGGTACATTGACAGCACTCAGTGATAACACTAAAAGAAACACCAACACTGCAAAAACATACAGTATATCCTTGAGTTTTACACTATGCCCTGACCCTCCTCCTATTTACATAATCAACTCGGGGGTAGGCAACACCAGGATGGGGGAGAAACATGGGCGGGAGAAAACCATGACTCTCCAAGACTTAAAAAAATACAGCACAAAAAATCACACCAGTAGTCTGGGACCAGGATTCAAGCCCTGGTCCACAGAGCACGCTTCCTCCACTGCCTGCAGCTCATCCTCTGAGCCACGGCAGCTGCTCAGCAGAACACCCCACAGCAGAGGTCTTATCCTCTGCATCGCTGCTCTCAGCTATTAGCTACAGGGTACATACCCATCTGCACCATTTCGCCCTTACAGCATCTTTGTACCCTGTAGCTATTTTCCTAACGTTTTTCTGCTGCGCAGTTTTGACTGCACCATTATTTAAACAACATATTGACCAGTGCCTTGCTTCTCACAGCACAAAATATTTTTTTTTTTTTTTGTGAGAGCCACCATTTTGTTTCTTTTCTCCTTGAACTAATAAGTATGTAAAATACATAAGAATGCCATCGTTTTGAAACAAAACACCAGAACCTAGCAAAACTGGGCAAATTTAGATAGCTTCTGATGTTTGTTTCTTAAATTAATGGCCAGAAATACCTTTTCTTGGCATCCCAAAATCCTGGGTGCCCAGTTTAGCGAGAGGAGCCATTGACCCACATTCTCTGTATGAGAACAGCGTGACTTTTCTTGAGTCTCTGCAGCTGCAGCTGGAACTCATGCTGCGGGCTGGTCTGAGAGCAGTGAGCACCATTTCCCTAGTGTCTAGTAGCACTTCTACCCTCTGAACACTGTCCCCTACTGTATATTGTGTTTCCTTGGTGTCTAGTGGCACCACTCACCCTCTGATTACTGTTTCCTCCTGTATATATATATACAATATATAGCTAATGTGTTATTATCTTGTGTATTATTATGTCAGCTGCTAGGCCCTATTCCATGTATATCCTGAAGCTGCTGACTTTGTTCTTTGTTCTTGGTTGCTCACGTATATACAGGTATGCTGTTCTTCCCATGTGTATTATTTAAATGTCTATTGATTATGTGTACTTGTCCCTTACCTCTGCCCTGGTCACACCTGGAAATGAGCCTCAGCACAGTGTGCCTTTCCTGGTTATCAACTTTTAAATAAATAAATAAATAAATATTATGTTTCCCAAGTGTCTAGTGGCACCCACCTCTGATCATCATCCCTGCATTAATGTTAGCTGTAGTAAAGAAAACCTTCCCGCTGGGTTTTGTTTTACCTGTAAAAGAAAACAGTCCTTCACCGATCTGACCCTGCCGCCTGATCTCCCACTAGTACTCACCACCCAACACACACACACGCACACACACACACACACTCACTCACCTGAACAGGTCCCAGGTCAAAGATCCACTCACCGATCTAAGATATGCTTTCCTGCTGGAAACATCGACTGTAATATAAGAAACTAAGGTAAGCGTGGTTCAATGTATTTCAATGGAGTTTTCAACTTTGATGCATAACTTTGTTATTTTTATATATTTTCATCCAAAATTTCCAACATGGCCTTTTTGGGAGCCCACCCATGATCAATGGTGGCGAATTATGACAATAAGCCCGAAAGGTGATTGTGCAGTCATTTGGCAAATCACCTTTCTGGCAGGACTTGAACATATTCACTGCCATTGCTCATGAGGAGGGTCACACAAAGCTATGTTGAAAATTTTGGGAAATTATGAAAATATGGTGAAGTTATGAGCATACATTGAAATTTGTCTACGCCCTTGTAACTCGGTAATTTTAAATATTTTGACCCAAGATTTCAACAGAGCCATTTTTTTTTCCACAGCACCTCATGAACAGTACAACTGTCATTTTCAAATCCCAGCCAAAATGTGTTTTCATACCTGTGGCGTGGAATGATGTTTTGGTGATGTGGAATCACCGTTCAGTGGGGACTTGGAAACTTTCACCTACTGGATTCTTGAGGTAGGGTAACAAAAGGATATGATGACATTTTGATATACAAATATGGTAAATGCCCAGGTTATGACTGAACGTTGCAGTATTTCAACATTCACTCATAACTTTGCTAATTTTCAATATTTTGACTCCAAAATTTCAACATAGCCATTTTCCACACTACCTCATAAACATGACAGGTATTATCTGCAAAATCCTGGATGTGACGTCATTCTGCACTTCTGGTGCCAAATTACATTTCAGCCAATATACTATAAATGCTATATGTCATGTTTATAAGGGCAGTCATAAATGACTATCTTAAACATTTGTGGCCAAATTAAAAAAAATAAAAAGTGAATGTGTGAAGGGTGAATGTGTTAAAAGTGAATGTGTAGAGTAAATGAGTAAAGAATGAATGTGCCAGGCCCTGTACTTCTGTAGGCAGATGGATTTGTCCACAATGCAGGGACAAAGGGCCCTGCACATCTGCACCTAATCATGTAGGTCCCAAAGGGACCTGCATGACTGAATCTGATCTCAAAAGGAAGGAAATAATTTGAAAAAAAATGTTGTTAATGCACCAGTTAGGGTAACAACACCACAAAGTAAAATGTGGCACTATGGTTTCTAACCCCTAACTCCCCACTTCCACCCCAAGCAGCAAAAGAAAAAAATAATTACAGTTTTGGCTGACCTAAGTTTTGGCAAATCAGGTGTGGGGTCTTCCTTGGGGATTTCAACCCTAAGGCTCCTCCATTCCGTGAGAAAATGAGGTCAGATGTGATCTGTTTTCTTCAGGCAGGAGACACAGTTATGTACATTTAAACACTATATTAGACTGGGGTGAATGTAGGATTGAAAACCCCAAGAAAAACCCACCCTGATTTGCCAAGACTCAGGTCAGCAAAACCATAATGATGGTTCCTTTTGCTGCTTGTGGGTGGGTGGGGAGTTAGATTGAGAACCCTAATGCCACATTTTCCTACTTTTTGTGGCATTAAGTTACCCTAACCGCACTAACAAAGTTTTTTTGCAAAGCATATAAGAGAATCAACAGTACTAGCTAATATATCTGCAGCAAGGTTAACCACTGACAACTTGAAGACTGTTGGTACCTTGGAACTTCCATCCTGGTACTCACAGCAGTACAATCCACAGGACTGTTCCTGACCTGTATACCCTATACCCTTCCTTATTTCACAACCATGGGGTTTGAAATATTTTATTTTGTCCTTCCATCTATTAACTAATGGCTTTACTTGTAATTTTCCCTTTTCATTTTAGCAAGGAGATTTTTTGGCCAGTACGTTGTTTACTGAGTGATTTGCTGTACAAAAGTATTGATTCTTGTTTAACTTCATGATGACAGTCTTTCTGTATTTGTTCAGTTAGTTATTTGGTGTTCTTAAAGATTAAGGAACCTTAGAATAATACTATTTATAGTTGGACTAGATATAGTATATTGATAATACCAAAGCAGCTTACAGCTGTGATGCTATCTAATCATTTGCCTTAGTTATATTCATATCAGTGATTTACTGTAATTAATAGTTTCATTCTATATATTACTACCCAATGTTAGTCTTTTATTGAAACCTAGAACAATTTTGAAGCTTTGAATCCATGGTTGCAATCTTTGGAAACACAGAGAAAATGAATGTTTACAAAATTGCTACTTGGAATGTAAACAGGCTTGGCTCGCTCTATAAAAAGAAAATGGGTTTTAGGGTATATTTAAAAAATGCTAAATTGACATTGCCTTTTATAGAAAATGCTCTTGCTGGGCCCAGAGGTAGATAAACTATGCCAGAAATGGGTGGATCAAGTAGAACATAACTATTACACATAAAAAGGGGAACTGCAAAAGGGGTTAATTTTATAAAGCACAAACACTAGACTGACTCTGAAGGAGAACACAGATTTTAAGGGGCATCTTAGATGGTGTGATGGTATGTTTCTACAACATTTATGCCCCTAACTCTCATCAAGCAGATTTTGTTGATACCCCATCAATGCAGTTAAATGCCACTCAAGAATACAAACTACCATTGGGGAGATATTAGTGAAGTCATGGACCCAGTCTTGGGCAGGAATAACTGGAACCCTAAACTGGAAATGATGAAAGCCAGAGCCTTGTTTATACAAATGTCTCAAGCTTTAGGGCTATTAAACTCCTGACATATAGCACATCCTAATGATAGGGATTCTACCTTCTACTCAGATAGACTCTGCTCATTTAGTAGGCTAGATCACACATATATATATATATATATATATATATATATATATATATGTCAAAAATCTAGTCAAGATTGGTATAGACCCTGTAGTCATCTCAGACTATAGTTTGTGTGTTTCACTAATCCTCCATAAAGAAAATAGTACACCCTTTAGGTGGAAGTATAATATTTTGCTTATGTTGGACTCATTATTTAAAACATGGCTGTGCAAGGAAACTGTGGATTTTTCCCAAACGAATGATAAGGAGATACTTCTGATACATGTTTATGGGAAACTTTCAAAGCTTACATTAGGGAAAAGAATAATTGGTTTCTCTTCTAAGAAAAAGAGATTCTGCAAAAGCAGTAGTAGTAGTAGTAAAATTGTATTCATTTTCAAGTAATGAATAGGATACTCATCTGAGACAAGCTCATTTCCAGTGAGGTCCTTAGTGCACAATAACAAATAACTAAAAATGTCATAGCATTAATAATTGAGATCACAAATTACAGGGACACAAGACAATATGAAATTATTAAACATTCTTATGAGACAAACCTCCTAATGCATTTAAAGTGCAAATTAATTGTCACAGTTGAAAGAACATTTACAGAGTAGTGCAATTTATGCAACACCCCACATAATTAATGCAGCTCTTGGCAACATCTTAAATTATGATATGCCCATTGCATACACCACTTTTTATGGCCCAAAAGTGAAATTTTGAATGTAGTGGTCTAAATATTAGGGGTATAGAATTCCATATCTGTGGACCCATATAGAAAAAATGTGACCTTCCTACTTCTAATCTGCACATTGGTAAGGAACATTCCAATCCTTCTGCTAATCCAAGACTTTTTTTTTATTTCTGACATGGATTTTGTCCAATATATATATTCCGGTCCTCTGGATTTATGACATTTAAACATATGCGGCAGTATATATGAGGCAGTATAGTGCAGTGGGTTAAGGCTCTGAGCTGCAGATCTGGAGACCTGGTTTGAATCCACAGCCACCTAGGTGCATGCTGTGTGATGCTGAGCAAGTCACTTAACTTCCTTGTGCTCCCCAGGTCTCATCTGGAAACAACGTTACTTAGTGTGCTACTCCTGGTTAAACAATGTTCCTTTCCAATATATGTAGGGCTCATCTATCATTACGATGTTGCCAGTTGAGGATTTTGTATAATGAACATCTATGCAGTTTTCTAGGTACGTCTACAACAAACCATGCCAATCTAATGTACTTAGTATCCAGTTTCAAAGTTCCTTTGCTGTTGCCCTGCAAAAATAAATCTCCATAATCTAACAATGGTTAGATGGATTTATGGAACTAGAAGGCCCTAAAAAATCTAGAAAATCAGTACAAGACAAACCCTAATAATAAGTTAGTGCTTGGTGGAATTACAAAAGTCAAATATGACATTAAAGGGACACTGTCAACCTGTTTTCATCATATTATTTCTAGTTGAAACCTTATATTTTATGATTGCTTACCCTCTCTAAAATTCACTGATGTTGCTGTTTGTTTTGTCTGTCTCCTTGTTTAGAAGAACTGAAATGCATGGCAGTGTATATTTATAAACAACCTTGTTTTGGTTTACAATCCTAGTTCTGTTCTTACTGCATACTTCCTGGGCATTAGAAACACACCCAAACAGTTCAGTCACTCATAAGACAGTACCCTCCTAAACTCCCTTAGCATCATGAGGTGCTAGAATGTTTTGTGGGTGTTCCCAAGTCCAGGAAAGATGTATTTGGAGCTGATTAAGGAATGTAAACAAACCTGTTTTGGTGTGATAATACTAGCATGTTAGGCAGTCTGTTTTTACTTTCGAAAAGAAAATATGAGTTTAAATCAAACTACCAGCTACATCAACAATCTTTACAGAATGTTGGCAATCATAAAATATGTTTTTAAACTAGGGACATTTTGAGACCTAAGGGGTTGACAGTGTCCCTTTAATAAAACTTATTCAACTAAAACAGGGTATACACTGTTTTGCACAAAGCAGAAATACTTGGGAGTCAGGAGAAAAGGCAAGCAAATTATTGCCACATAGATTGAAGAGCAGACAATCCTAAAACATAATCCCAGCCATTAGCAATAAAAAGGGACTACAATTAGGTAATAAGGACATTAATAAAGCACATGCTTATGTAAGCATATCTATCCGAAAAACAAGTAGCACTTAAGATAGAGACATTGACACATTATTTACTGAAATCAAGTTACCAACATTGTCAAATCAGGATAAGCCAGGCTAGTGCATGCAGTATATATCGAAGCAGTTAAGACCCTATCAAATGGAAAAACTCTGGGTGCTGATGGTCTAACAGGAGAGCTCTATACATTTCTGAACCCTGATATACTTACTTAGGAGCCTTACAAAATCTGTAGACAAAGGCAAATTACCACCTACAATGTCCTCAGCTTACATATCACTTATTCTCAAAATGGGAAAGATGCCACAGAATGTTTGAATTATAGGCTGATATCTCTGTTAAATAATGATTACAAGATTCTCACTAAAACATTAACAACAAGGCTTCAAACTGTCATCAAGAATCTCATTGGTAAAGAGCAGGCCTAGACTTTCCAAATAACTGGAAAGGAGTATAATTTTCCATATATTCAAAAGGGTGATTCCTCAGATCCAAAGATGTATATGCCGATTAGTCTGACAGATTCATCTCAAAACTCTTTGCCAGGGTAATATTGCAGAAATTACAGAAATGGATTGATGAGAAAGAACTACTTAGTGAACTACAAAATGGATTTAGGCGTGGTCAATCAACTATCCAACACTGTTTTGTATTATCACACCTGACACGTAAGTATGTGGGGTTAAGAAAGCTAAACTATTTTGCTGCTTTGTAGATTTAATCGGCTGCTTTCAATAGCATAAGCAGAAATCTTCTGCGGCATAAATTAATGAAGTACAACATTGATCCCTCATTATTGGATGTCTTGATAAGATTACACCAAGGTCCTTGGACTCAAGTACAATTCAGCTATAAAGGACTCTTAACCCTACTATTCTTACTAATAGAGGGGTTAGGCAAGGTATCTTATCCCCACTTTGTTTAATCTTTACATTAATACAGGGTTTTATTTAACTCTAAAAATTGATTAGCGTTTTGCTCATAAAAGTTCTAAAACTTTGTGAAAATGCATAGCTTGCCTCATTGTGTTTAACAAACATAATACTTCTAGAAAACCTATATAAATGCTTTCTGTACAGTTAGTATTGTCCCAAGAAAAAAACCGCTAATCAATTATTTAAAACCCTGTAATACAATAATAGTACAATTAAAGCATACAGATTTTCATTCTCCAAAAACCTTGGATAAAAGGAAATCATGTTTGGTGTATGCTGATGACTTAGTGTTGCTATCAACTTCTCTTTGGGGCCTTCAGAGGAAGATTAATTTATTCACAGACCTTTGTAACATCAACAAATTGTCTAATGATTTGCAGAAGACAAAAATAATTGTTTTCAGTAATAGATCAAGGAGACCATTATGTCTTTATAATAATCATAAAAGGTTGATAATGAGAAATATTATGATTATCAGGGTATACGATTTGTGCAAAATCTATCATGGCATAACCATCTAACTCTTCTTCAAATGAGATGTAAAATGCCTTCAATGCCTTTTGGATATTTAATGCTAAATTGGGCAAGGATCAATAATGGACCCTCTGAGAATGATAAATATAAAAATAAAACTAGCGTTCTTTACGTGGCCACAATTTAGGCAATATCTAATGTAAATCCTTAGAGATTATGATAAACAAAATCTATCATTATCTATTAATAGTTCCTCAATCAGTACCAGCAGAAATTCTGAGATTAGAACTTGTTCAATTTCTATCGTAACTCTGGCATTGGAGAGGCAATTACAATTTCTTCTTAAAGGTTTCTTAATGCCCAATTCACATATCCCTAGATGGTGTTTGGAAGAACAAATAATGTATTCTGACAGAGGATTATCTTTCCCATTAATGTCGCTAGTAAAAAGAAACTCTTTTCATATGGACTGGGAACTTGCTGTGTGAGATTTATGTTCAACCCATGGATGATATGAAAATACAGATTAAAGGAGAGCAAGGAAGAATCAGGGATATAGCTATAACTAACGATTTTAACAGACTTACCACACTTAAACATTACAGATGGTATAAGAAAATTAAATAAGCACATAGTTTAGAACCTTATTTAATATTTATTTCTTTTATTTATTTGTATTTCGGATGACACCTTCTCTCAATATTTCTCTCAATCCAGAGTCAAGAAGATTGATAACTAGATTTCAGTTTGAATTGTATGCGCCAATTATATTCTTTTTCACCAGTCCAGAGAAGGCATTTAGGCCCCTACTATCACTGTAATTTACAGTATGAGGATGATTTTTAAAACATGTTACCCTATTATGTTCAAGATATGTGGAAAAAGGAAAGAAATGGTTAGGAGAAGTCCTGGGGACTTTTAGTTTGCCTATTGATCAGTTAGTGATAGCTCTAGTTTTAGCCTCAGATTGTGGAGTCTTACACAGATTAACTAGCTATTTAAAACCTTGGATCTGTAAAATTCCATTTGGCCTGTCAGTATGTTGATGAACCTATTACACAGAAGCTAAACTATTGTACAGAAATGTTTGAATGGTGTCTAGGAGCCTATATTGATCTTTCCTGATAAATTGTACTTTATCTTGGTATTTGTTATATAAGCTTGTACTAAAATGATTTTAATACGGTTGGAATCTAGACCAGGTATTTTAACTGATCATGACTGTTTTAAAATTGTAAGACGTTTGTCCAACAATAAAAATCTTTGTACTTGGTACTAGTGGGATTTGTTAAAGGAAGATCGGGGCAGATAATTTAGAAGGCTATTCAATGTTATCTGGCACTCATAGTTCAATGATTCCAGTGCTCTGTTTCACTGGATATGCTGAAAACATTTGATTCCTTAAACTGGAAAGCATTTAATTCCTTAAATTGGGATTGTATGTATAAAGCACTTTGGCAATATGATTTTTGATGAGGGTTTTCTTGGTTGGATAACAGCCTTATACAGTAACCCTTCAGCTGAACTCATCTCAAGTGGTTATGTATCTCTCTCCTTCTGTCTGTTCTGTGGCATGAGGCAATGTTGCCCTATCTCCCATACCTATTTATCTAATTAATTAAACCCCTAATTAGGCTAATGCAATTAATACCTCAATACATTGCATCAAAATGGGCAATATCTGCAACAAAGTATTTGCATTTGGAGTGCCATTCTCCTCACTTTGAGCAAACCCTTTGAATCTCTAACAAGAATTAAACAAATACTTCAGAACTTAAGCAATATATCTGGTTAAATACTAATTGGAGCAAAACATATGCAATGCCACTACTTTGCCCTGAAATCCTTAAAGCCTTGTTGACATCCCAGTTTGCATCAGGGTTTTAAAAAAGAAATATCATATTTGGAATTAAGTATTTCTAATACAACAGACAGGGACCTTGAGCAAAACCTTATACCTATATCAAAGGAAATACAGCTAGAATGTAATAAATGGTGGAAGCTGAATCTTTCCTATGGGTAAAAATTAATGATGTTAGGATGGCCACAGCACCTGTGTTATTTTATGTCCTACAAAATATACCAATTATAGTGAACAGAAAACTAATAAACAAAATTGATACATTAATAAAGTAATTTATCTGGTAAGGTAAGTCCCCAAGATTAACTATTTAAAAATTGAGTGCCCCAGTTAAACTTGGGGTTTTGCTCTTCCATGGTGGGAGAAGTATAACCGCCATCATTGTGAAACAAGCAGTTTGCACCTGCATAATCAGAATCATGCTGACAACCTCCTCTTGTTGGAAATAGAAAGCACTCATTGCAAAGGAATAGGCTAACAGACTTTCTTTCTATACAGTTGCCAGGTACTATTAAAGCACATGGTTGTATAAGGAGCTCTGTTAAAGCAATTTATGAAATCATAAATTTATGCGAGGCTAGAGTAAAACCATGGAACTGATGTGAAATTACAGAAATATTGTTAGTAATCATAAAACTATCTCTGACCCAGGATGGCAAAAACTTGGAATCAACAGAATTAGTGACATAACTGACCACAACACAAGAATTCTACTGTTGTTCCATAATCTCAGATCAAAATTTAAGATCCCAAGATACCATTTCTGCTTCTATCTTCAACTTAGAGATGTTCTCAAGATTATCATTCTACAGCTAGATTTGTCACTACCCCAAACTCTCGACTGAGATAGTCTGTAAATTTGCTCCTATGAAAAAAAGTGCCAGTGTTGTTTACAAAGTGACTACCAACAATGCACACTGTTTAACAGAGCCTACTAAACTAAATGGGGAAAATAATTAAGTATACAGATTTCTAATAAATAATGGGGGTATGGGAAATGTAGCTAGAAGCAGCAGAGAAGTTATGGGCAGGTTACTACAATTAAAAATATTACACTCTTACTACCATGCACCACAGAAACTAGAAGAGATGGGGTTCCTTCAAAGAGATCACTGTTGACGACTTAACACACCTCATGCTAATATGGTTCATATGTTGTGGAATGTCCTAAGATAGCCAAATTGTGACAGGAAATACACAATCTATGTTCAGAACATACCCAAACTTGAATCCCCAAAACACCGGAATTGTTTATTCTTGAATCTTACCATGTAATTTTAATTTTTCATATCTCCAAAAGATATGGCTACTTTGCAGCTTCACTGGGTATTCAATGGCTATCATTAAGGAATTGAAAATCTGAAAGAATACCATTACTGGATGACTGTTTTGATCTTACAAGCACTACTGCTAATAATGGAAGGATTAGTCACCAACTATTAGACAAAACTGACATGCTTAATGCTATTTGGATACCTTTCTTTAAGAAAGTAGCAGGAAGAAGACCGATCATATCACTCAAAACTGTTTTGATTTTATTTTCCTTTTTAGATTTAGCAGCTAAAAGTATAATATACTAAGAATGTTAATAAACACATGACATTATATAAAGTAAATACAAGTATTTATGTATGTTGATATTATTGTCTAATGTAGTGTAAAATAATTGTTTTTAATAAAATAAAACTTTTTAATCGTTATGTGGGAGACTGGCCACATTAGCATGATATGCAGAAATTCACAAAGATGCAACCTAGGTGACTAACATGTTTCATGATTGTCCCGGACCTATAGGAATGGGACTGGTGGGTATGACCAGGGTACTCTTCTAGAAAAGGCTCAACATGGCACTGAAGATACCCACAGAATGAGAGACCTACAGCAAGAGACCTCAGCAGCTCCACAGTAGAGAATCTCACCCCAAATTTATACTCTGTGGAACACCCCTGAAGCTACCCGACACTAATATTCCTGAGGGAAACAATAGACCCCATGAGCCTGTCATAGAGAATGTTGGTACAGATGATGCTTCACCAGCCCACAGTCCTGTACAGCAGGAAGAGATGAACCCTGTGCCCTCTCTAAAGGCATGACTGTGGTAACTAGGAGGAGGACAAGGGCCACTGTTAGAAAAATGCAGGCTGCACCCATGAACTTGCAAAATAAGTTTGAAGCCCTAGCCACACTGAAAAACTGGGGTCACTCTGATCCTGACAAGACAGAGTCAGATCCTTCTACTACTTCTTCTGACAAATCAAGATTTTTTTATACTTTACCTTCCTCAGAGATGGAAGAAGATGGCTCTAAAACTTCAAACAGCCAAGGAAAAAAAAGACAAGACAAGATCTAAAAAGGGTGTTACTTAATGTTATGACTGGCTGGTGTTCTCGGTACACTATGTTGATATTTCATTTCCTTTCTCTCAGCTACTGTGGAGTCCTTGGGAATAGTTTCTCTGAATGTCTGCAGTTTGAAATCACCTAAGAAAAATGATTTTTTTATATCATGCCAACTATGACATAATTTTTACAGGAAACCAGATTTGGTTCCCTTTCTGAGGTATCTCAGACTAAAAGAACATGGCGTGGGGCCTCATCTTGGACTTATGGTGAAGACCTAGCTGATGGTGTAGGGATCCTTTTCAGAGTACTAGCTTCACAATTTCCAGGTTAGTGGATATACACCCAGGAGGGCTTTGCTATTAGATACAGGCCATAAATCTGAAAACTTTAGGTTCCTAAGTATCTATGCACCTCAAGTGAAAACTGCACACATAGCACTACTGAATGAAATAACCCCATATCTACGTAATGGGAAATAGATCATTTTTAGAGGGATTTGAACTCCCAACTGGACAGCAGGGATAATAGTTCAGTAGGAAACAAGGTTTACAGTGATGTACATGTCCTCCCTAGAATGAAAACTATGGCTAGATTTTTATTTATTTAGTTTTGTTGACCAGGTAAGTGCACTAGACAAATCCTGCCTATTTTCAGGCACGACCCGGAGGGGAAGCAGATGAATGCCAACTGACCTTGAACCAGATTAAGCTGTTGGTGGTATTTTAGTGAATGAGGAAATTTGGCCAGGACACGGGAAATTCCCTACTCTTTCGATAAATGCCATAGGATCTTTAACATCCACCTGAATTACCACCAATCCAGGCAGATGGGACCTCGGTTTAACATCTCATCCGAAGACAGCACCTCAGAAGTGCAGCACCCTCTCATGCTGCACTACAGTGTCAGTACTGGGATATCAACCCAAGTGCCAGATGTGGGAACTGAACCTACAGCCCTCTGATCTCCCAGCCTCAGAGGCGAGTGTGCTACCTACTGAGCCACTGACACTGACAGCAGATTACATGACGCCTACCGGGAGTCCATCAGAAAGGGGTGACACATATTTCCACAGCAATTTTATCCACAGGGCTAGATTTTTTCTCTCCAACACTCCATTGGGAGACCCTTTTATTTAGTGCATGTAGAGTTCTCTGATAATGTCTCTCCTAAAGATTTGGAAGCTGTATATCAACATTTGCCCACCAGGCATTCTGTATTTGTCTGTTACGATTGTCCCTAATCTGGTGGGAGGTGTCAAAAAGGATACCCAGGCTTTGTTTTAAAAATTTGGAGAAAGAAAGCACAACCAGATTATTTGCAGTATTTAAAACTGAAGGATAAATTATACAGACTGCTTAACAAAACTAAAACATGTTTTCAATTTTTTATGCCACTCAAGCATCGGGCAGGGATGTACCCCTCTATCAGCGCCTGGACCTGCCACCCAGCATCCCCTCCTGGCTACCCAATCTGGGAGGCCCATAGCTTCCGTCTCCAAGAGGAAAGTCCAAGATCCACCTGAGGTCCCAACTGAGGCTTACACCTGGGGTAACATTTGGGTGGAGGTCCAGGGCTTCATTATGCTGCAGACCCAAGGATTTTAGTTTGAGTTTCTCCAGGATGTATGGACATACAGTGATGTCAGTGTGGGTCATGTGTGCTTCCCAGACAACCCACAGGCATCCCCCATCACCTGTGTCTACTGTGTGTGGTCCTGGCTGGTGTACACCCAGCCTCCACTGGGTGTCACTGGCATGCCGGAAACCACAACCCTCCCCCGGAGGAGGAGAGCTCTCCATGGAACATTCATCCTACCTCCCCTGCCCACGCTCATGATGCTCTGTGCTTGTTCCCGAACACGGATTATCAGTACCACAAGCGGTAGCCCTACCACTGCACCAGCAGGTTGGCGAACAAAACTAGTATAAGTACTGAAAATACTAGAGAACAAATTGCAGCCATTATAGCTGAAATGTTAACTTTTAGAACAACTATGTGCACTCTCTAAGAATGGAACACAAGTTCGGCACAAAGCAGGCTCCCTTTAGCTACCCATACGCTGCCTGTAAGCATAGGATAGAGCATGCCTTATTTTCCAGGATGCCAGGTTTGGATGGGTCCCTAGTAGCAAAACATAACAGAAAACTGAACAATAGTGGAGAACTTTGCACAGAATATGTTTAGTAAATGCCCTGGGTACACAAACTCAGTAGCAGATTTTCTTCCATTGACCCTCATGGAGTTAACTGCACAGGAGAGTAAATTTATGTTGGCCCCAGTCTCAGTGACAGAGATTAGGCAGATTATTGTTGAATTAAACAGTGGGTCATCTGCTGAAATGGGCAGGCTTTCTAATGAATTCTATAAAACATATCTGGATCTTCTTCTTTTGTCTGCAACAAGTATTTCAGTGCATGATGGATTCTGTTAGCTTGTCCCCATCATTTGGTACTGTACTCTTAATTTTTGTATTCAAGAAGGAAATTCAGCCTTTCTGAGTATTTTGAGATCTATTAGTCTTCTTAATTCAGATCTAAGAATATATTCAAAACTGTTGTGTAGAAGACTACAAGTGGTGGCATTCAGAATTATGTGGAATTGGGCAGGAAATTCCAAAATGCAGTTCAGAAGTGGAATTGCCATTCTGCTGATATTTCACTGGCAGAATTCTGCATTCATCACAGCTCTAATAAGATGAAACACAGAAACATATTATTATTATTACTGCTACTACTGCTTCACAGTTCACTGGTAAGGACTCACCTGGAGTACTGTGCCCATTTCTGGAGTCCTCACTTGGGGAAAGACTGGGATAGGCTGGAGAAAGGGCAACATAGCATAATAAAATGATTTATGACCTGCAGAACAGGTACTAGAGAATCGGCTTAGGGCAATGAATATGTACTTGCTGGAGGCCAATAGGGAGAGGAAAAATATGATGTAGAATTTCAAGTTCCTGAAAGGAATGAACAAGATAAACTTCAAGGAACTATTCAACAAGAATAGGAAATCTAGAACATGCAGATACGAGAGGAAGCTGGCAGGAGGGAAATTCAGGAGGGACTTCAGGAAGCTCTTTTTACGGAGAGTGGTTTAGCCGTGGAACATCCTGTTGGCCAAGGTGGTGGGTTCCAAGACTATTAACAACTTCAAACATGGCTGGGACAGAGTTAAGGGCTTAATAGTCACCTAGAGGTAGCAGCAAGGCAGGGAACATGGGGGGCAGGTAGTGTGGGCATAAACCTACGTCTCAGTAATAAGATAGAGGATAATGCATACCTAACTATTTATAACAAGCATGTGGATTCATTGAGCAGTCGCCATGGCAACCGTTTGAACCTCAAGAGTGCAGCTCGAGAGATTCAAGAGGAATCCACGCAGCTTGTTATAAATAGTTAGGAATACATTGTCTTTATAGTGTATAATGTCCTATCTGCATTTAAAACAAGAAAGATATTCCCACTGAGTCAGAATTGTTTGTCCTTACTTTAGTGCTTATCTGTGCGACACTCTCCTTCGCTCTAGCTCTCACTGCCGTGGTCACTCTTAAAAGGGGACGTTCACATATAGTGCCTCGTGACCCCATTCTATGTTGTTATGCTGCATTATACAATTGCAAGAAAATTTCCTGGACTCTGATTGGTCAGTAGGTGCCTGAGACAGTGATGATATTACACAATAACATCACTGTGTTGATTTTTGAGGATTATATGGATTTTTTTCAGAAACAAAGATATACTGCCTCACTAAAACTCTACTAAAAACATTTTTATCTTTATTTTTGTTCTCTATAACATCGAGCCATTGTATAATTGCGATAAGGCACTCCAAGGTGTGTGTTATTGTGTATCGTGCTTCAACACACCCAGGGAGTGACGTTATTACATGATAACACACACCTTGTGCGTGCCTTATTGCTTAATTCAGCTATGTAGCTAGTGCAGCATAACAAATTAGCTGACATAGCTAGTGCAGCATAACATAGAGGATAATGTATGGTCCTCTATCGGTAACGATATGTTAACCGTCAAGAGGGTGCCAGGATGACTGTGTAAACCTCGAAGCTAGCTCGAGAGGTTACGTCACCATGGCAACCTCGAGACAGTCTAACATTAACTGGTTGCAGATAGAAGACCGTACATTGTTTTTTATAGTGTATGGTCCCAAGAAAAAGGGAAAACGGCTCCTTACTTTTCAAAACAGAGTCACTGCCGTGGCCATTCAGTCCTTCGCTTACCGCTGTGTGCATCTGTCAGTTCCTGAGTGTAAAAAAGGTGTGCACATCGCGCAGACCAATCCTCGGTTAACCTATCAATGTGGCGTAGCATTGATAGGTTAACAACATTACTACGCCACATTGATGAACAACCTTAGGAAATGATGATTTCCTAAGGTTAACAACATTCTACCATATATTATAAAGTCTTAAAAGGGATGGAGTTCAGCACATAACAACGTTCCATCATACACTATAAAGAGTATTATGGGCAGACTAAATGGATTCATGGTCTTTTTCTGCCATCATCTTCTATGTTTCTATTTAGTTATGTTGACCAAGAAAGGAGGACTGGAAATATTGCCTATTTTGAGCCTTGTCCGGGGATTAAGATGCAAACCAATTGAAATTGAACCAGATTAAGCTGATGGTGATATTTTAGTGAACTGAGGAAATTAGGCTCATACACCAGTGAAATTTACCTACTCTTTTTGAGAAGTGCCATGGGGTCTTTAACATCTACCTGAACAATCACCAGAAAATGCAGACAGTACTTTAACATCTTATTCAAAGGACCACACACCTCGACAGTACAGCGTCCACTTAGTACTGCACTCAGGTACCAGTGTTTATGGCATGAGCCCAATCCTGGAATGGGACTAGAACCCACAACCTTTGGCCCAGAGGCGGATGTGCTACTGCTGAGTCCTGGCTTCCTTTTGCATTACTAAAATATGCACTTCTATAATAGGATGGTCACTTAATCGGGACAGGCCAGTGACAGCACTTTCATACTGATTAAACAACTGTCGCTATTATCAGATATGCATATTTTAGTAATGCAAAAGGATTCTCCATGTGTGGGATCACATAATTCATAAGCCAGTCATCTGTACTGCACTGTAGTTATTTTTAAACCCTTCTGTCTGAAATGAGATGTACAGCTTTGTTCCCGCTCTGGCAGAAAGTCAGAAATAAATCTTCACAAACCCTTACCATTACCCGAGTATGGAAATGCTGGTAGTGTACAGAAACACTAGAAACACTAAAGTCAAGAGAGATGTGTAAGCTCCATTTTTTGTTTGTGAGAAACTGAAGCAGCACAAGACATGGAATGGTGTTCAGCAGGCAGAGCTGGAAGGAGCATGGTTGATGTTATTTTCCTTACGACAGAAAGCCAGAAATGAATCAGTCATTTAACATGACCCAAGGCACAGAAATGCTGGCAAGAGCAGCTCAAGACAGAGAATGGTGTTCAGTGCAATGCTGGGTCACATCACAACTGCATCTTTTATTTGTTATTTTGGCAAAGTTAGGTAAAAGTCTGAAGTACAAAGAAAAGTATGGTACAGTACAGTACCATACTTTTCTTGTATTTCAGTCTTTTACCAAACGCTTGCCAAAATAACAAATACAAGATGCAGTTGTGAGGCGCCCCAGCATACCCCTGAACTTGAAGAAATGATGAGACCCAGATTTTAGCCCTGAGATTTTAGTCATTTAACGTGACCAGAGGCACAGAAGTACTGCAAAGAGCAGCACACACGCAAGAGAGAGAGAGAGAGAGAATGGTGTTCAGCATAATGCTGGATCACAACACAACTGCAAAAAGGTAGTACCAGTCTGTCTATTGCATTTGCAGTTTAAGCTTTGTGAGTAGAAAACGTGGCACTATATACAGCACTATAAAAGATGTAAAGATACATAAGCTTTATTGCATTTTGGAGTTACCCAACTCACATTCACAGTTGTAAACTGCAGTGTCTGATGACGTTAACCTTTTCTGGAGTGCGACTGAAACATATGTCAGCAATAGGCTGAAACGAGCCTACTCATATCACTCTATTCAGGTCAGGGACTACACCATATATAGAATAGTGGATGAGGGACGCCGATGTCATTAATTCCTAGATGGAAAAACGGCTATAGTTGTGGATGGTCACCCATCCACTATTTATATAGTACTGTATATGCTTCCTGGATTATTTTTGTGATTTTGTCTTGTTTGTTACCTTTTGTATTATTGGGTGCCACGTCCCTTGCTCTGGCTTGTCCTACTTCTCCCATCGAGAACTCTTTTGTGCCATCAGGACCATCTGTGGCCACACAGTTTCTTTTAAAATGGAAAAAAGTAGTTCACTTTTGTGACAGGGAGTCGCTTGTGGCTCCTTGTGTCTGTAATAGTTGGTTCTGGCGCTCAGCACTCACTAAACCACTCCGCCATGTTTGCGCTGATTTTACCCATCAGACCCATGTTGAGTCAGTCAATCAGGTGGCAAGACAAGGCTGGAAAGTTGTTGTACTATCAATGTGATCTCAGAACAATAGTACAACAACTTTTCTGACCTTTGAACTGTCTTACAACATTCAGAAAGCACCGCTTTCCATTGACAACAAGCCCTAATCATATACTATAGTAAGAATAAGAATAATGAGGGACAGGTTACACAATGAATGGGGTGTACTTGAAGATGTGGCATTTTATTTTCAGTAATAATATAAAACATCAATTAAGGTTTCGTTTTTGAGAAGTGGAAAATGGAAAGGGAGAGAGGGTGGGGAAGTATGGTATTGTACCATACTTTTCTTGTGGTTCAGACTTTTACCAAATTTTTGCCAAAATAACAGATATGAAATGTGACCCAGCACATCCACTCTGGCCTCAAAGGAATTATGAGAACCAGACTTTTAGCCCTGACCCTCCCACCCCTTTGTAGCCAAAAGCCCTCAGCCATTTGTGGGCAGTTGGTGAGCCATTTTCGACAGTTTCATTTGTTGCACTGAATCCTTATTGAGGTGTCCATAAATAAAGATATCTGGTAAGACTGTTCCTGTGTTTTGATACTAATTTGCCATGCTGACGCTGCATCCATTGAGTGGGATTGCTGTTTTAAACAGCTGGCAATTCTGCATGATAGCAATTGAAGCGCCCTGATGCCACAAGATTTTTTTTTTTTTAATTAACTGGCTATAACGTAACTCATATCAAATCCAACCTCCAACTGAATGGTTGTCTGCTATTTTTAATGGTACTAGGACTTCAGGGACAAACCCTACCAACCTAAACCTCAGCCCCCACCTCTCTCTCTCTTTCTATTTCCCTTTTCTCAAAAGGAAATCTCAATCAATGTTTTACATTATTACTAAAAATAAAATGCTACGTCTTCATGTGCAACCCCACTTTCATCGTAACCTGCCATTCATGATTATTATTATTATTATTATCGTCATGTAGTCCATGACCTGGCTGGAGTGATGTGAGTAAGCTCGTTTCAGCCTGTTGCTGAGATGTGTTTCTGTGACATTCCAGAACAGATTAATGTCATCAGATAATGCAATTTACAACTGTGAATGTGAGTTGGGTAACTCAAAATACAATAAAGCTTATGTATCTTTTAATCTTTTATAGTGCTGGTTATAGTATCATGCTACTTACTCACAAAACTCAAGCTGCAAAAGAAATAGAGACTGTTACTGCCTTTTTTTCAAGGGGCAATGCTATCCTATCCTCTGACTGCTGTTTCATAAAGCCATATGGACATCAATAGTGATTTAAATCACAGACTGGCATTGCAACCTAACATGCATAAAATACACGTATGCCACACTCGTGATCAACATTCTGGTCATGCTAAATATGCTTCCATTTTGCTAAAAATTCTGCTTTTGTTCAAGCAGACTTTACATGTAGTTATGACTATCAAACAGCCAATTAGAAAATAGGGCACTTGATAAACTAGAAGTAATTTAATTAAACTGTACCAATATAGTATTAACTTTATTAGACCAGTTGTAGTCTGCAGAGAATTAAAAATATTAATGTATTCTAAAATAGATTAAATTTCATTTGTTGAGAACCCCCAGTTGGTCATCAGAGCAAAGTGCACTTACACATACATACACCATACGCCCACATACACACGCACACACACACATACACCGCGCACACAATTTGACATTTTGTAGGTAAGTGTGTGCTTTGGGAGGAGAGATCGCTGCACAGAGTAACAGGAAAACCTCTAATCCTGTACCTTCTGGGACAGTAAAACAAGTGCACAACGCACACTGCAGCACATCTGTCCTGCCCTGACTCAAGAATTTCTTGGTTGGATCGTGTAATTGTTTTTTATTTATATTTTGTGTCCACTCCCTAAAGATCCAGGCATGTCCACCTGTGGTCACAGCAGACAGTGATTTAAATGTACATATGATTAAGGCATGCTCTTCAGTTCAACAACATTGGATTTGTTCTGGGGGTATAATTGTGAGGTAAACATCATGCATCCCCCATCAGTGCTGTTAATATGAGAGGTGCCCAGTATGAAGAAAGGGTATTTGATCTGGCAGCATCAACTGGACAAAGGGTACCCACCTTAATGTACACTAAAAGAAGTTAAAAGTTCAGAGTTTGCATGTTGTGTGGGGTATGTTTATTGTCAGGTGTGTGTGTGTGTGTGTGTGTGTGTGTGCGTGTGTCTGTGTCTGTGTGTGTGTGTGTGTGTGTGTCTGTGTCTGTGTGTGTTTGTACTGTGTATCATCTACATGTACATTGTTTAATATATATGTATTTTACTATAAAAAAATTGCACATATATAACATGGCACCACTCAGTACTGCTATACTTTTGATTTTCTTATTCAAAGGAGCTTTTTTCTTCACAGGTTTCTCCTTAGGTATTCACACAGCATGTGGACGCTTATTATTAAAGTCCTTACTTCCCTTTATCTTTCACTGAGCCTCTTATAACTACCATTACGAGGCAGATAATTGGAAAATACAATACAAGAAGACCCTAGAGATACACCAATAAAATCAGCCACATGATAGCTATTCATTAATACTTGCAGATACAATGTTAGAGCTGGTAATTCAGAGAAAAATTCCAAGCTCCAAATTCAATAGAATAAATTAATAAACAAACTTGATAAAACACAATTCTGTTAGTAAGCTTAAATATATGTGTCACCACAAATATTCAGGATCAGTTCATCATATCTTAAAATGTACAGGAATCTTAAATCATCCTATCATCTGCTGGGCTGGTGGCACTTTGTTACTTCCAGTTCTTTTCTGTGCTCCTGCTTTTTCCACTTTGTAGAAGTTTCTTTTTGTATTCCTTCTGCTTCTTCTTCCAGTTACCAACAATTTTTCATCCAAAATAAGAAAAAGCAGACCCCCAGGCTGACTTTGCCACATGAATATAAGTAAGTAAAACTGAGTTTGATGTTTATTCCTTTTAGCAGATTTTCTCCAATGTTTCCCGTAGTCTGATCAGTTTCAGTTTCTCTTTAATCCTTGACTTAACCTTCTGTTGGTCTTGCTATTAGTCCATGAACTCTGGCTGCTTGTTCTCTTTTTTACTCTCCTCCCAACAGCACACATGGGTCCTCTGTCAGGATAGACCTGGAGGAAGGGGCTGAAGACACTCCTTTTGATGTTATCTGACTTTAGCCCCGTGCCACCTGTTCTACCATCTGTCCATTGTTGGTGACCTCACATCCCAGCCCCATCTGCTGCTCCCCACCCATCAAGACCAGTGCAGATCCACACAGTGTTAGGCCCAAGAGTACCATCAGCTGTCATATTAGCAATATGGGAGACATAGAGGTTTTCTTGATTTTTCCCAGGTCCTTGAAGCCCTTTCACCTCTTTGATGATAGGCAGATGCCCTTACAAGCCATGCGCACATGCAGTGATGTCCTGGGCAGGAGGCAAGCTCCTGACCCATCACAGCCATCCCTGTGGGCGTGGAGCCACAGCAATAACCCTCCCCAGCTGGAAGCATTGCCATGGGGCAGTATCACCCCAGCCCCTCAACTTGCCAAACCAACTCTTAGCTCCACTCCTGAACCTGGGTCACCAGTGCAGAAGCATGGCATGCTACCTGCTAGGTCATCGGGTGGTCAAAAGACTCCCTTTTAGTAGTTGACCCCAGTCAATGAGTGCATCCTTGAGCTTCTCCTTTATATGTGGGTGTCATTAGTCTCAGGCCCATTCCACAAAAGGCAGGGATACATGCTGATTCACAGGTATCCCTACCATGGAGTCCCACACACTGATGGCCTTCTGCACCAGGTGGCATCCACAGCCCCTGCTTGCTTGACTGCAAGTGCAGAGTTTTGCTTGGAGGAAGGTGGTGTCACATAGGATGGAGCTGTGGCAGACACCAGGAATCAAGTTGGATGTCTGGTCTGGTTTGTAGTAGACACCTTGAAATGATTGGCATGTAGGATTATGGGATGCAGCAGTCCTCCAAGGACTGGCATATTCCTTAACAGGTGCAATAATAATTATACTTTTCAAACAGTGACAGTGGCCCCAGTCTGCAATGCTGGCTAAGAGGCCTGGGGGTATCCTGTGGCAGAGCTCAAGGAGCCCTAGTAAGGCACAGCAGTGACACAGTGCACCTCCATGCAGGGCAAGCAGGCCTTACAGCAGCCTCCAAGAGGACATACCACCCCATGTATGCACACAGTCCAGGGCCAGATTTACACTAACACCAACTAAGCTCAGGTGTAAGGCCTGGGGCCCTTTCTCAGCTGGTTTTCCATGTGCACATGCACAGCATTGTTTTTCTGGGCTACCTGGAGGAAGAGGACAGACTCATCTCCGCTGTCAGATGTCTGGCGGGTCAGTCATCTGAGGTGCCACCGCCACTGCAGATATGACGCAGATCAGTGCTACTCACATTGACCACTAATGCAGTGCATGCACCCCTCACCCCTGCACTGTGATTCCACTTGCAGCGCCACCATGCACATCTGGCACAGGGACTGACAGCAATAGGCTAGTTAAGGGTTAACAAAACAGACAGCTGTGAGGCAGGCAGAAAGTGAATGATCGGCATAAAAACTGGGGTCAGCAGGGTGTGCAAGCAACCGAGAAAACAGGCTGCTGTTGCATTTGGTGCCATTCATCTGCCTGCCTGCAGCCTGGTGAAAACGCATATGCAAGCAAGTCACGCTGTTGGATCATGACTCGAAACCCCGCCTCCCCATTCATTGCTACTCCATGTCAAGGCTGTCAGGTCGGACACTACATGCCATCCAGACAATAGCTGGGTGATGACAGTAACAAAGGTGTGAGGCAAAACTCACTTCAAGTCAGGAGGACAGAGAAGAATGAGCCACAGTCACTGTGCAATTAAGCAAAGGTCAGAGTCCTACAAACATACATTTCTACCCATGACCTGTCTTAAAGAGGGAGAGGTAAGGAAATCTTATGTGCACAGGCTGAGAGCCTCACTAAATGTAGACATTGGAGTCTGTTGACACTACTAGTGGCTAGACTACTGTTTTTGTAACTCCATGATTCTGTAAGGATTATTGGTTTCACACTTAATTTATGGTTTAGGGCAACTAGGGTGACTGTTTGCAAACAAAAAGCATTAACAACATGAAGTACTGTACTAGGTGGTGACTCACTTGTTGTAACACTAATGCCATCCATGTCCCACTCTCCTGTTTAGCAGCTGCATTGGGAATAAATACAACTTGTAAAATAAATACCTGTTGTCTATAAAATAAAAATCATTGTAAAGTTTTGGATGGAGCACACAGTCTTTCTGATTTTCTGTATTTTTCACCTTTTGTGCAGTCTCTCCACACTAACTTTTCTTTGGGGCATCTATAGAGGAGGGGCATCCAGGGATCACTTTTGTGATTGCAGATCAAATAGTAGCAACAAAATATTGAAGCTATTAAAATAATGGTGTTTTTTTCTTTATTTTGACACACCTGGTTTCTAATGCTTTGAAAGTGTCTACAATAGTCCCCAACCTTCTCTGTCATGCTTGTTCTTTATTTCTGAAGTCCGATGTTCCTTTATGCCAATATTTTTAAGCCTGGGCTAATTTGTCTAGATGGGTCAGTAAAGCAGATCTTCGCTTCCTGGTTCATTTGGTAGCTAGAATGGGAGCGGTAAGGTCATTAATTTCATTACTTGTAGATTTCTTTCTAAATCTTTGCTTATTCTACACTATTCTGGGGTTTAGTCTGCTGTTTCCTAAATATAGTTTCATGGCATATAAACTATAACCAGCATATTACATAAAGTGAACCTTTGTTTTATGACAGTAGAAAAGAGCTAAATTTTTTTGTCTGCGCTCACTAATAAACATGAAAAACAGAATGTCCACTTGTGGTTCAATTTTGAGAGAGGTCATTACAGGGCTGATGCTTTTGTAATGATATGCTTATGAGATTTTAAAGAGGGAGTCTGGCCAAAAGTGCCACATTGCAGAATTAGAAGTAGCATACCTCCAACAAGCCTCTTACCAAACATTAGGTTTCTGTAGTTTCATATTGAAGTTATGAGCTCTTTTATAACCCTAATTTCACCCCTGTTCAAAAAGCCAGTTTCATTGAAGAGTCACTAATGATGTCATAACCAGAACTCACAGCTAGACCTCCCTGTTAGCAACCTTATAGGACCTGTTTCTCCAAAGTTTAAGAAATTGTAGCTAATTAATCATTAAACAAATGACATAGGATTAGCAACAGTGCTTGCATTTCAGAATGTTCAGGTGCATGGTACTGTACTTTAAAAGGTGTCAGAAGGTGGCTCTGGAATGCAGCACTGAATCAAGGTATAAAAGTCAAGGTATTACACAGTTTTAAAATGGTGGGCAGGACATGCCCTCTCAGAATGGTAGGGATGCGCCATCTCGAAATCTGGTGGGGTACTAATCAAGGAATGTGACAGGAAGACACATGAAGGAATATTGGGACTGGCAATTTCAGAATATAGTGGGATTCAGATGGTTGGAATGTGACAGGACACACCATTTTGTTTGAACTTGCTTGTCCCTGCCACATTCCAGAATTGTACGCAACCACTGCATTTCAAAACTGTGCATCACATCCTCGCCACTTTCCAACAGTGTGAGTCCCAGCCACTTTCTAAAATTATGCCTCCCAGTCACATTCCAAAACTGCACATCCTTGTCATATTCTAAAGTTGTGTTTTAATGCCACATTCTGAAACTGTGTCACATCCACCTTTCTAAAAACTGTGTATCACCACCGCAATCCAAAACTGTATATCACCACCACATTCCAAAACTGTGTATCACCACCACATTTCAAAACTGTACATCACCACCACATTCCAAAAACTGTGCATCACTGCCACATTCCAAAACTGTGTATCACTGCCACATCCCAAAACCGTGTGCCACCGCCACATTCTGAAACTGTGCATCACTGTTACACTCCAAAATTGTGCATCACCACAACGTTTCTGAATTGAGTATCACCACCAACATTCCAGAACTGTGTGTCACAGCCACATTCCAAAATTGCATGTCTCCTCCACATTCTAAAATTGTGCCTTTCTGCCACATTCCAAATTGTGTGTGTAATCCTCCACTTTCCAAACTGCCTGTCATTGTCATATTCTCAAAATGTGCACCCACACCATATTCCAAAATTGCATGTCCCCACCACATTTTGAAAAAAATGTGTCACTGCCACATTCTGAAATTGCATGTTCAAGCCACTCTAAAATTACACATCCCTACCTCATTCTGAAATTGTATGTGAGTACCACATTCTGAAACCGCGGCCACCGCCACATTCTGAGATTCCATGTCCATGCCACATTATGAAACTGCATGTTGCCACCACAATCGGAAATCAAACAACCCAACCATATTTTGAAATTAAAGCTCACCACCACATACCAACTTTATGCATCCACGGCACATTAAGAAATTAAATATCCCTGCCACCTTCTGCAACTATGTGTCTCCTGCATTTCAAAATTGTTTATCTCTGCCACATTCTAAAAGTATATGACACAGACACATTCTGAATTTTAGTGCCCCTGTCACATCCCAAAATTCTGTGTGCCAGCTACTTCTGAGATTTTGTCATTGCTGCATTCCACAATTGCAACTTTGTGGCATTTTGAAATCTCTACCTGCAGTATTCTAAAACTGCACACAACTTTGTTATTATAAAAGTCATGCTTGCCGCTGCATTCCAACCCCCCATCACATTCTAAAGTACTGCACTTGCATCTGCACATTATGGAATTGTATGTGCTGACCCACCCAGTGTCAGCTTTCCTTTTTCAGATGTTTACAACTGCAGTTTTATGTAACATGGAGAAAAAAATCTTATAAGGTAGCTTGCAGGGAGGACTAGACTGTGAGTTCTGGTTATGACATCATCAGTAACTGTTCACTGAAACTGTTTTTTTTTAAACAGGCAGTGCATTTAGGGCTACAAAATGGCTTGTAATTTTAAACAAAGTAACTTGGGATCTCATTTTGGCATGAGGCTGACTGGGATTTGCTGATCCAAATCCTGAATTTACTGATGCCAGAAATCTTGGTCAGACTCCTCTTTAAGATGTGGGGTTTTCCCAGAACATACATTTTGGTATAAATTTAGCAAGTTTTTTTTGGGGCGTAACAATTTTGAGAATGGGAGCAACGGGAGAGGGGCCCATGGTTGCTGTTGTGCATAGGGCCCATGACAATGTAAATCTGGCCCTGGCATTGTCACACGAATGTGCACCATTCTGTGCATTGCACATATGCTAGTTGCATCCTGAGTCTGACCCCATCCCAGAGTCACATGAATTGTGGTGCTCAGCTGAGGGCTTAGGCTCAGCTTGGGCATGCCCACATGTCCAGCATGTTGCAGGTCATCCGAACATGTAGAGGGGGCAACCCAAGACTTTGCAGGCACCTCCACACTAGTGGAGGCCCACACAGTGTTCTGTGTATCTGGCCCTTACTTATTGGGCACACTGTCCTTCTTTGTTATCTAACTGCTTTGAGGCAAAGGTTGAGACAAATATACCTTGAGGAATGAATAGCTGACAATCTTTGTCTTTCACGGCCACTTTCTGACGGAGGCACTTCAGTCCCATTGTGGTTATACCACTTTAAAACATTAGGGAGATGAAAAAGATTGCTAATGGGGTCAATGGCTTATCACTAATCAGAATTAGTGCAGGTTAACATCATTCTAGCAGCTCTAGGTGTACCAGCAACAGATAAATTATTAGTTAAAAGAAGAAAAGGAAAAACAGATTACTCACCTGTAACAGTAGTTCTAGGAATGGTATATGATATTCATCCACATTTTCTGGCAGTTCCTTTCCCTTTAAGACTTCCAGAAACATCTTCAAGTTGGCTCCTCCCACCCTCCCAGGTGGTAACCCCTTGGCTCTGCCCTATGATGCCAGATCTTGCCAACTGGAAGCAGCTGGTGCACCAAAGCTAGGGGAGATCGGTGGGTCAGAGTGGATGAACATCATATACCACCTCTAGAACTACTGCTACAGGTGAGTAAGCTGTTTTCTGGGATGTGACATGATGTTCATCCACACTTCTGGCAGACTTGCAGTTCTCCTGGAGGAAGGAGGCAAGGTGCATACCCATACTTAGGAAATAAGGATTGGAGAACTGAGGCCCCAAAAGCAGCATCTCGTCGTGACTCAAGGTCAATGTAATGGAAAATGAAGGTGTATGCTGCCTGCCAGGTAGCAGCCCTGCAGATTTCCTGGATAGGAATGTCCCTGGAAGCAGCCACTGAGGCAGCGGTATGGTGGGTAGAATGAGCCCTAAGCCCTCACGGAGGCTCCTACCCACCAACCTATAGCAGAGATCAATGCAGGATACAATCCACCTGCCAATCATCTGCTTGGCTGATAGTCCACCAGGTGCAGCTTCAGCATAGATGGCAAATAACTGGCAAACCTCTCCCTGAACTTCAGCTGTACACTTTTTGTAATAAGCAATCGCCGCCTAGGTCCAGAGTATGGAGGCTGTGCTCGGCCTCCGAGTGTGATTTGTGAAGTACACTGGGAGAGTAATCGCCTTGTTAAGGTGAAAATCTGACACATCTTCAAGAGGAACTTCAGGTTAGGTGCAGGATGACCTTGTCCCCGTGAAAGACCAGGTAAGAAGACTCCACTGAGAGCACCTGGAGTTTTCTGATCCTTGTGGCTTATGTGATAGCCACAGGAAGGTGGTCTTCTATGACAGGTGAGACATGTCACACCTATGCATCAGTTCAAATGGCTTGCCCATGAGCTTTGCCAAACCAGCAACAGATCCCAAGGTGGTAGTGGTTCATTCACCGGAGAGGAAATGTGGTCAAGGTCTTTAAAAAGTGCCAGGCCACCTTCTCCTGCACCACTGCTGACCAGCCCATGCCCAGTAAGCAGAGCTGGCTGCTAGGTGCACCTTGAGAGTCATAGACTGAAGGCCCAACTGAGAGAGAGAGAGAGAGAGACCACAGGTAGTCAAGAATGTTAGTCACTGGCCAGGACAAGGGTCCAACTCCTGCCCTGACACCAAATAAAGAACCTCTTCCATTTAAAGGCATAACATTTCCTGGTTGACTACTTCTGATATGCCTCCTGAACAGTATAGACATCTTCAGAGAGACCCAAAGCCTGAACTCTAGCCACCAGGAACCAGGCTGTCAGTGCAGGGATTGAAGATCTAGATAGAGTACCTTCCCTGATTGATTGAGAGCAGTTCCAGACAGAGAGATAGATGCCTCAGGAGTCTGCTACTGAGGCTGAGAAGATCAGGGTACCAGAACTGGCAGGGCCAGTCCAGAGTCACCAGAATCACCTGTGCCTTGTCCTCTTGACCTTGAGCAACACTTTGTGAATCAAGGGAAGTGGAGGGAAGCATAGATGAGGCTGGGTCCGAGCCTTGAAGGCATCCCTACAGCATTCCCTGCTGAGGGGGTGGGCACAAACAGCCTCAGCTTTGCATTCTCCCTGGAGGTGAACAGGTCCACCTGAGGGTGCCACACTGGGTGAACAGAGTGGAACTACCTCTGGGTGGAGAGACCACTATGAAATGCTTCACCCACACAGCTGAGAGCATCCACCAGCTGGTTGGAAGCCCTGTCATATGGATGGCTAGGGAGATCAGCCTCCAGGATGCGCACAAGGGTCCACACATGGAGATCTTCCTTGCACAATGGCAGGGCATGTGTCCCACCCTGTTTATTGAGGTAGTACATGGTCATGGTGTTGTCCATCAGGACTTGGACCACCTGGCCCCGAATGTAAGGAGCAAGGCAGTCAGCACCAGCTGAACTGCTCAGAGATCCAGCAGGTTGATGTGGCACTGAGACTCCTGGGTCCAGAGCCCATGGACTCTGTGTTCCCCAAGGTGGGCACCCCAGCCCATGAGAGAGGCATCAGTCATCAGGATGACCACCAGCTCTGGGCAGACATAGGATTCTTCCTGCAGATGTTCTGGGAATAACCACCACTGGAGAGCATCCCATATCCTCTGGGTCACAGTGAACAGCTGGTCAAAGTGACCCTTGTGCTAAGATCACTGGCTGGCAAGCTCCAACTGTAGACAGTACATTCTCCAGCAAGTCCAAAAGACTATACTGGTGTAGGCCACCATGCAACCCAGAAGGCACAGGAAGTCCCAATCAGGGCACATGCCCAACCCAAATGATCGGGCAAAGAATGAGAGAGCTACTTCTGTCTGCAAGAGTGGAGATTCGCCCCAGTGAAGCTGATCACATGCAAAGGCACAAGTTCCAACTTGGCCTTGTTGACTAGGAGGCCAAAGGAGATGCAGGTCTGGAGGGCCAGCTTTCTGCCCTGGACCACGCCACCTCCTGCCTGCAGGGACCTGCAATCAGCCAGTCATTGAAGTAGGGACAAACCCAGACCCCTCAGTGCCTCCAGGTAAGCTGCCACCACTGAAATGCACTTGTGAAGACCCTGGGTCGAGGGAGAGCCAAATGGCATGGCCTGAATTCAGAGATCCCTCTGCTCAGAAGTGGAGGAGCCTTCTCTGAGACGGAAGGAATGGGACATGAAAGAATGCATCCTGAAGATCTAGGGAGCAAAACCACATGTTTTGCTCTACAGATGGTATAATCTGAGACAGAGTTACCATCCTGCAGGTGCACAACTTGAGAAACTTGTTCAGGTCATGCAGATCTAGAGTAGGGCACCAGCCCACCATCCGCTTTGGCACCAGGAAGTACCTGGAGACAAACCCCTGAGTGTTCCAGAGGATCCGCCACAGGAACTCGACCTCCTTGTGGAGGAACTAGGCAATGTCATCCCGAAGAGCCAACAGAATGTTTGCAGCTACAAAGTCCTCCCATGGGGTACAGGCTCGCAAGGAGGGTACTGCTCGAACTCCAGAGGCAGAGTCTGACCAACTACCTCAAGAACCTACCTGTCCATGGTGACAACAGACCAGGTGAGAAGGAAGTGGCAGAGCCAGCCTCCCATGGGAAGACCCAGGGAGGTGTCATGGGATGAGGGAGGCACCCTCATCCCATCACAGGAAGACTTGGTGGAGGAGGAGGAGGAGGTCCCGTGGAGGTGCCACCGGGTCTCCCTCCAGGCTTGAGGACAGCCAAGGCCACCGACTTGGGCAGAGGTCACCAGGCTGAGGCTACTGCCCAGCTTGGGGCTGGACTGATTTGGCCACAGGAGTGCAGGTGGACCAAAAGGGCTTCTTTTCTTCTGCTTAGAGTCCTTTGTGTCCTTCTGAGTGGACGCCATCGAGTCCAAGATGACATTGAACTTCTCAATGAAGGTAGGTGGCCTTGACTCTGGTCCCAAACAAGTCAGTGCCTGGGAAAGGGACATCCACCAGCTTGTGCTGGGTATCTGCCATGAAGGTAAGATTTGCAGCCAAGGCTTGGAGTGCATGGCCACTGAGGCCACCATGGAGCAGACACAGGAGTCCTCAATGTCCATGGCTGTCTGGAGCTGTTGCTTGCTCAGCCTGGCCCTGGTCTCAGACCTGTTTGACCATGGTCTGAAGGGCCACAGGTAGGTGAGGAAGCACTCATCCAAAGTGCCCAACAGGGCATGGGAGAAGTGGGCCATGAGAATGGCCAAACTCACCTGGCAAAGACCAAGCGAGAAGGCAGCGAGACTGTTTTAGCCACATGGTCCAGCTTCTTGGACTCTTTGTCAGGTGATTTGTCAACATCTCCTGTGTTGCCAGATCACCTGAACACAGAATCAGCCAAAAGCCCTCAGCTGAGGGTGTTCTGTGAATCCGACAGGGAACCGTAGGAACCACATATTAGTGGGCCATCCAGGCAAACAGTGCTGGGCAGGAAGGGGCACTGTCAAAGCTCCAAGGCAGGCCAAGACTGGCCTGTGCCACCGGGAAGACCTACCCAGAAGTATCTCCCAGTCCAGGATCTGGGTTAAGGGTAGCTAGCTCATTTCTGGACAGGCTCCATTTTCATACACGTGGACTCTGAGATCAGACAGAGAAGGGTCAGAAGGAAGTAGGGCCTTCATCCATTGAGATACCCCCACCAACTCCACCTCAACCAGGAGGGAGTGCAAGGAGGAACTCTTCAATTCTGAGGAGTCATTAAAGAGGGTCGACTGCCAGAATCCCTGCTGACCCTCTGAAGACAGTCAGGAGTGATGGTGACCAACAGTTGATGAGGAAGCCCCAGGGCCAGACAAGATTCCTTGGTCACAGCACCAGATTTCAACTGTTTAAGTGGTGGCTCTATTGGAATCAGTGGAGTCACCAGAGTCGGTCGAGCCTGGACCCTCTTGGTTGGCTCCTGAGGAAGAGAAGGCATTGGCCATTGGGGCAAAAGCCAGGTGATGGCCGGTGTAGGAGCCGGACTGGCTTCATATCAGAGAATACCAGCTGGTTCAGGAATGGATCTGGTTGTCGGAGGCCCGGCCGGGGAGAGGAATGGAGCATCCCATGGACAGCCTCCTTTCAAAGGGGAGGGTGGGTTGCATGCTCGGTGCATGGAGGGCCCCTAGTGGAGGCTGGGAGTTCCACCACAACCGGTGTCAAGCTGATCTAGGAGGTGGGGCAAACACTGGATGTCATTGCACATCCCTGCCTCCCAGAAAAACACAAAAATTACAGCTGCCCATCCATCTTTGTGAAGCCCTGCCCTGGCATTGTTTAGCCTCCTGAGCTGGGGCTCTGACTAGTCCCAGTTTCGTGGCACTGGTTGGGGAACAGAGCCGTGACTCCACCCTCTCGGGGCATGCCAGGGGTGTCTGAGGAGTTGCCAGGAACACAGGAGATGGAGGCCTAGGGTGCTGTGACCAGGGCTGATATCCCGATGGCTGGAGCAGTGCAGAAAGAATAGAAAATTTAAAAAAAAGAATACCATCTGTTGCCACATGAGATTCTCATAGTGTCGACACATTTGCATCAAGCCTCCTCACCCGAGGAGGACGTGGATGAAAAATAGTGGCAGCATTGCTCTCAGGGCATCAAGAGTGGAACACCAAGTCGGCAGGAACCACTCAACCCCAGAAGTAGGACCGAGACCTCGACTGTGACTGCCGAGGGATTGGTGGCAGGACTCTGAGGGAGCATGCGAAGCCAAGGCACCTCCTGGTCTTGGTCAATGACCAGAGGCAGCAGGTCAGTGGACTGATCCATCCCTCCAATGGTGTGAGTCAGCACTGGAGTGCTGGAAAGAGAAGTGTCGGCCTCCTCAGTCGACAATTGGTTGACTGGCTCAAGAAAAACCTTGACGGAAGATCAACCAGTGTCTCAGTTAACTGGTCCAATGGGGTTACCATGGAGCCGGTGGCCTGGACCAAAGATTCAACTGAAGTCAGCTCTGGAGAAGCACAAGAATCCAAAGCCCTCAACCAAGAGCATTCCCAATCCCACGATCGACAGCAAGACTGTTTTTTCGCTCCTTTTTTCAATTTGGATCTGTGCCCTGAAAAGGGCCTAACTGAAAGTCAGTAAAGCCTGACACAGTTCTTTAAATTACCCCATGAAAGGGTGCCCAGCGAAAAGTGAAACAAAGGCCAAAGCCATGGAGGTGTGAACTGTGACTTGGGCTGCCACCTTCTCAAATGCCGTAAGCTGTTCAGTGGACCCTGCAGCCTCAGAGACCACCTGATAGGCATCTTTTGATTTGACCAGCGGGTTCTGTTTGTCCGGATGGCCTTGGGTAAGTTGGGCATGATGGTCCTCTAGAACAGAGGGCAAGAAAGACCGACAAATGTTGCATGCCTGAGGATCATGCTCGTGTCTCAGGCAGTAGACGCACGGGTGTAAGGATCTGTTTGAGACATCTTCTGCCCACAAAGGCACCAACAGAACCCCAGAGGGACTTGTCATCATCCATCATGGTGGTGATCGAAGATTGAGTCTGAAGACAAAGATTTTAATAAGTTTTGGAAGTAAATCTGTAGATTTTGTAGCAAAGGGCCTTCTCAGCGTGAGAGCGATAAGAAGTGAACCTGCTTCTTCAGTAGAAAGGAAGATCTGGTGTTGGGGCAGAGTCGAAGGAGTTACTACCTGGGTGGGTGGGAGGAGCCAGCTTGAAGACGCTCCAGTGAAGTCTTAAAGGAAAGGCACTGCTAGAAAGTGTGGATTGAACATCATATCCACATCCCTAGAAACCAGTTTTCTTGAGTGAGTCCAAACTAAGCAGGATGAACTGAAAATACATAATAAGCTAGAGTATGCTAATATGGGGCTTATACTACATACTGAAAAACAGCACAACAGTAAATGCTATAATGATCTAAAATTATCTCGTATGATATGTAAATATAAAAATGCCTATATGTATCTCTCCCTCAATTCTGACAAACTTCTTTACAATAATTGTTTTTTTAAGTTGCACTCAACAGCTATCGATTGTCAATCTATACAAGTCATCAAAATTCACTATCCTGTATTATTTTAGTAAAATATCTTCCTTCTGTTCAGGCTCTGTATCTGGGTTACACTTCTGCACATAAATCACACCTGGCTGGTGCCCTGGAATCTTGTGATGATTTTGAATCAGCTTCAACATCGTGCTGTGGTCTTGTGCCTCTGACCCTCCAGTTACCAGATTTTTATCAGAATGCAGTTAGAGAAGGAGTTATAGATATAAAATGCCAAAATAATTATAAACTCAAAATGATAGTTGACAGTTTTACTAGTAGTGGGGCGACATCCCTGATAGCGATAGGCACAATGCCAAGTGTCGGCATTGTACTGTCTGGGATGTAATTGTCGAGGGATGGTAACTCCCGACTCGCATCATGACACTAGATCTTCCTTTCCACTGGAAAAAGCCAAGTCAGAATTGTATCGGGAGGGGCACAACACTGGGCGATGTACCACCTGTGTCTGCAGGGACCAGTACAGCGACCTGACAATTTCAGGTGAAATTTGTCGCTGTGTTGGTCTTCAGAGTCGCTGTGCCAACCTATGGTCAGCATACCATAGTTGGCAACTGTCAAAATGTCCAAAATTGACAACACCAAAATTGTTTGAAAAATAAAAATAGAAACTCCTCTAAATGCTCAAGCAAGCAGGAAGAATAAATCTAAACTTACTAAAGAACTTAAACATATCCTACAGTAGAAGGGAGGTGGTGTGTGTGACCCAGAGAGTATATACCTTTGAAGAAACACACGCAAGGTTGGTGTAACTTTTTCTTCAAACAACAGGAATTTACTATTTGTGTCCCACTTTGCAGATCCCTGCAGTGTCTAGGATGAGGCTACTGGGATCTCTTTAGGAAATGTGTCCTGAATGATCAAGTACCAAACCTGGCATCCCTTCTTCTGCCTATATATCTACAGTATATAGTAATGTAAGACAAAGGTTGTGTTCATACCCAAGTAGCTGTTCCATAAACCACCATGACAGTTATATCTGTTGTAGGTGACCTGATATATCTGCATCCATAGTAAAGTGAACTTTTAGGCCATAAGGTTGCACTTTCACAGCCAAAGTGTGTCAATGAACATTTCAGGACCCTACCCATCAGACTTGTTTTGCAGCACGCTGGCCCTGTGCCACTTCTCCATACTGTATGTCACAAACAGTTGCTTTGTATTGCCGTTATAGTCTGTTTTATGTGTGAAGTGACTGATAGTTCTTCTTCTATTTAACCTCATGAAAGACTGAGGTTCTGGATTTCAGAAGAGCAAACCTTAACCAGATGAGGAATTAGTCGGATAAGTTAGCTGGGGACAGAATCAGGGAGCTGGGGAAAGATGGGGAGAAATTAAAGGGTCATTCCTGAGGCAACAATAAACACGTACAAGACACATCAGTCTGTTCTTAAAATGTCAAAGAGGCAGTGAGGACCACAAAGATTGCCTTCTCAGGTACAAGGAGATGCAGGGCTGAAGAATGGAGGAGTACAAGTGAATGCTAGGGAGGCCAAGAGGGCAGTCAGGGACACAAAAGCAGACACCAAGCTGCACATTACAGGGTAGGTCAAGGGCAGGGAAAACAATTTTTCAGATATATTAGAGAAAAAGAAAGACAAGAGGAGGAATTGTTAGGATGACAGACGGGGCAGGATAATTAAAGAGGATGAGCAGGAGGCAATCATTTTGAACAACTACTTTTGCTCAGTATTCACAAGAGAGGATACCAGGCTTTGCCAGAGAGCAGCATAAAGCTGCTGAATGGGGATCCCAGAAATTAGGCAAAAGGTATTTTCAATGATAGGGTCAGAAAAACACCTGCAGCTCTGAAGATAGAGAAGGCCCCATAGCCAGAAGGGATGCATCCAAGAGTGCTCAGAGAACCAGCATCATATTGGTGGAACCCCTGGCAGAGCTGTTCTATAGCTCATTTCAGTCAGGGTGCTTCCAAAAGACTGGAGGGTAGTGGATTATAGTTCCAGTCCACAAGGGTGGGGTCAACGAGCAATTGGGTAATTACAGGCCTGTCAATCTTACTTCTGCTGTGGGTAAACTGATAGAGACACTAGCTTAAGAGGAATTGGTGGACTGTCTGGAGAAATATGAGCTCCAGGTGAGTAAACAGCATGGGTTCATGACAGAGAGGTCTGGTCAGACTCAACTTGATAGTATTCTTGAACTGGGTAATTAGAACAGTGAATAACGGTCATGCAGTGGATGTGCTGTGGTTTGACTTTATTCAGCAAGCTCCTTCAACACCGCACCACAGAATTTTGCAAAGAAGCTAGAGAATCTAGGTGTAGCACAGGGCATAGTTAGATGGGTAAGAAGTTGGTTGAAGGGGAGTCAAGAGGGTAGGGATGGCAGAAGGTAGTTGTAAATGGAGTCAAATCCCAGGAGAGGGAGGTCACTAGTGGGTGCCATAGAGATCAGTCCTGGGTCCCATCCTTTCAAAATGTTCATCAATGACATTGGAATTGAAATTCAGGGCAACATGTGTCTCTTACAGATGACACTAAGCTGGGCAGTAAGGTAGACAGTGAGTAGGATGTAAGGGAGTCGCAGAGGGCTATGCAAAGGTTGGTGAGGTGGTCCAAGGCTTTGCAGTTTAAACTGAATGCCAAAACTGCAGGGTTATTCACATAGGAGCAAGAACCCCAGGATGGAATATTGGATGAGAAGGGTTAAGTTGGACGCTACTTCTGAGGAAAGGGACCTAGGCATCATTAAAAGTAACTCCCTTAAACAATCTAGCCAATGTACAAGGTCTACAGTAAGACAACCACAATGCTGTGGTGTATTGGGAGGGTTTTGATAGCAGGAGAAAAGAGGTATTATTATTACCTCTCTGTAGATCTCTGATGAGGCCACATGGAGTACTGGGCCCAGGACTGGAGTCCTCATTTTTATGATATTTGATTTTTATCTGATACCCTGCCTGCTGTATGTTTTACGAAGGCGGCCACAGCCTCTGGGATTGGGAGCCATAGAAATAAACTTTGCCTTGCCTTGTATGAGGAAAGACAAAGACAGGCTGGAAACAGTGCAGTGTAGGGTAACCAAAATGATTCAGGGCCATCAAAGCAGATCCTCTGAGTATCGGCTTGGGCACTCTGAACATGCACTCGCTAGAGGTCAGATGAGAGGGGTGATATAACTGAGACCTTCAAGTTCCTAAGTGGAATCAGCAAGGTAAAAGGGAGGAACTATTCAACAGGAATAGTGAATGCAAAACACCGACAGGGGTGGAAGCCAGCAGGGGATTCAGCAGGATGTGATGACATTTTATTTTACAGATAGTATTGTTGAGCCATGTAACAGTCTGTAGCTGAGGTTGTGGGTGCCGAAAATGTTAATGGTTTTAAGCATGGCTGGGATAGAGTAAGGGGCTTAATAGCTACTTAGGAGGTTGGCAGGGATTATGAAATGGATAGCAAGAATCTTGGCTCCCGATTGGTCGAGAGCTGCTTTCAACCAGGCCATTATTCCTGCACAACGGCCGGATGAAAGTAACTCCTGGCAAAATGGACTTTGGACCTGCCAAATACCCATACACTCAACTGCCAACTGCTTGTCCCCACACAACACGTACTTCAAAGTGCAACTCCAATCTCTCCTCTCACACACATCCTCCGGCCTCACTCTCAAGAGCATCTCTACAGTATGGTTATTTTTTTACTCTGTTGACCGCGAGCGCTACTTCCTCTCATTTTGATCAGCTCCATCTCGCAGACCACATGCTTGATGGACCACAAAAGAAATGTTTTTTAATTAAAACAAAAAAAAATAATAAAAATAGCTGGCTGTAGGCTACAAGGCTTCATCTCCATCAAGTAACCGCTGCTCCTGCAATCTGACCAGTAGCCTCAGTACTGAACAATGGTATGGGTGCCTTGCTACCCAACACCAAACGGTAATATGAGATCCAACCAAAATGCAGTCCCTCTCCTGATGCCCCACTAGAGTGAAGCCACTGCCTGCCTCTCTCAGCCCTTACTAGATAGCTGCTTATATGCAACATTAGCGCACCTATTGAGCAACAAGCTGGGACTATTTTGTCTGTGAAACCTTATTTGATAGAAAAAAAAGTTTGAAATAATATGAATAGCAAAAGATAAAATAAATAAACAAATAAATTCAGTTTACCAATATAGAGCCATTTCATAATCACAATTAAGCACATCGAGGAGGCGTAATGGTGGGATAATAGGCCTTCTTAGGTGGTGGAAGCACTCGGCTTCTCTTGGTGCTTCAACTCACCCAAGGCAGGCCATTATCCCACTATAACAGCCCCCATTGTGCCTTATTGCTTAAATATGGGGAGTACAGACAAAACGCTATAGACAAAGGTCTAGGGTACGATAAGTTTTACGGCAGATTAGACGGACGTTATCTTTTCTGCCATTATTGTCTATGTTTCTATGTTTCTAACTTAAGTAGATGTTGTTCCACTTCATAAGCATAAGGTCAGAAAAGAAAAAGGCAAAACAGTGGATGACTCATATGAAAAGCAGTTGCTGCTATATGAAGGAATTTTAAATTAGTTCTTAGGACTTCTCCCTTTATGAAATACTGAGAAATCAGGTCTATGTTCAGGCCCTGTCCTTCCCTGTTTCCTTTTTTTTTCACTCTTCTGATGGATGATACTGCTACCAGGGACATGCAGCAGTTTGCATGTCAGGAATTTTAACTCCAGTCTAAGGACTCTAATCTATGCCAGAACAGAAGCGAAGCGGCAGGTGGTAGCTGCACACCTGTGGAGGCGCACAAAACATGTGGCATGCATGAACAGCTCCACGCAGATGGAGAGTTGTACAGGGGCTTGCTGGAGGGTATGCAGCAGAGCATGAAAGGGTTCACTGGAGGCAGGCACGCCTCTTGACCCCACCACATCAGGTGATCTGCACCATCACAGACACATGGAACTCCAATGTATACACGTTTGTGCATGCAGAGTGGCACACATGGAAACAGTGATGCAGACCACACAAGCCTGCAGCTATGGGTGCCAGCCTGGCAATGTGATGTCTATGCCGCTGGCCATGCCCTGCCAGTATATGAGACATGTAGGAATAAACCACCCATGTACTTAAGCAATAAGCCACAAGGGGTGTGGGTTATCGGATTACCACAGCTGGCGTGGTTTGCCCACAGGTGCAGCTGAGTGGGTAAATCCTATCCTCACCAGCTGTGGTAAATCCGCTGATAACCCACATCCCCAAGTGGCTTATTGTGATTATACCATGTCCTTGTTTTTTAAAGAATTTAAGATTAATGTGATTTTACTTGAAAATATGTTTTTAATTGATTTTCCTGTATTATCCTTCCCCATGTGATAAATAGTTCCCTGTTGCTAGGTAGAATATTTTTAAGTAGATGGCAGTCCCCCTCCACCCAACCCAGACCACTTTCCTCAGCTGTGGGCAAAAGTAAAGAAGAAAGTGTTTACCATGTATGTTATCACACTATTGTGTGTAGCTGTTGTCTCTCTCTCTCTGAGGAGCAAGCTTGATCTTGATTTCATTTGGGAAGTAGCATGGTATCAAACAAGTAGGAAAATCTTTGCTGGTCTGTCTTGGTACTGGGGGGTACGGCATTCCGTGGTTTATTTGAGCAGTCCACAGGGTTATTTTTCTCATTTTTCATAATAAAAAAGTCAGCAGTGTCTGTTCTGTTTTAGTAGTGGTAGAGTGTGGTGCGGTGATCACGGGCTGTAGTGCATCTGCACGTTCACTTCAGGTCTAGTTTTGTGGTAGCGAGACAGTAGTTTGAATTGGCAGCATTTTTTTTATTTCATTTGGCAATAGATTTATGTTTCTGGGGTTTTCTGCTGTTTTCTTCAGTTCCGGAACACTGAAGAGGATCAGAGGATAGAGGACAATAAGCGGCAACGGCGGGAGATTTAATGTACGGGACACTGATGTTTGTGCCTTCCTCTTGGTGCCCCATCTTGGCAGTGGTGGGTGAAGATTTTGGGAGCAGGATGAGAAATGAAGTGGGGTAAGTTAGGAATTTACGGGGAGGGGCACACAATTTGATCGGGCTGCACTGTTTAAAAAAAATATTGTTTCTGTGTCTCATTTAGAGGGGTTTCAAGATGCCTATTTGCCACTGTCAACTGAGGTTCAGATGTATTTTAGAGATGGGGCTGACTGGCACTTTGCTGTGGTATATCGTAGGATTTACCACGGCAGAAAGGTGCCAGCCAGCTAATGACAGTACAGTATTTTGTTTTTATGTTTGTGTCCATGGTATAATATTGCTTACGCCTGCTGATGTGGGCACATTAGGTGTGTAGGGATGCTACATACATGTCACAGTACCAGAAAGCAGTACTGTCCTGTGTGTCACCCATACACCCTGGCCCAGGGCATGGTATCAATATTTCCACACCGGGCCGCCCGGGTGGTGCTGAGAGTTGAGGCACTGGACACCACCACCGCACCACACCGGCAACCCAGGTTTGGGAATGAGCCTGGGCGCTGGGGGTCAGCAGGGAGGACAGAGATTGAGCATACGCTGACTGCTCTGTCTTCCCGGTGGGTGCGGAAGCACTCATGGAGTGACCTCTGGCAGTGGCTGGAGGATTGCCAGTGTAGCAGCACAGCGTAATGCCTGGGGTGGAGCCATGGCCTCACGTTGCCTTGCTGGCCAGGCTGTGAGGGAAGGAGGTGGGGAACAAACAAGCAGAAAAAATCCTTCCACACATCTATGAGTTGACAGTGGCCCGGGGACTTCGCCCACATCCCAACTGCCGGCTCAATGGTCCGGATCTTTCTCAAGCCAACCCAATGACACCAAGATAAGCACTTCACACTTAAGAGGCTACCACCGTGGAAGGGTGGAATCAGCCCCGAGATGGTACTGGGGTTGAGCTTGCCTGGGGTCATTCAGGGAGGAGATTGAGGGAGATGCAAGAGTTCAGGCTGGAAGTAGGGTGGACTCTTGTGGGCACTCTGAAGGATGCCCAGTGTGTGGATGTAGAAATAAAGTAAAACAAAAAAATATTGCCCGCCCACCATGGCCAAGGCCCTGCCATGCATGTGAGATGAACACCTCTACATAGATCCCCCTTAAGGGAGGCTGTGACTGGTGTGGGTGGGACTGATGCTCTGGTGTGTGCCTACCTCATCAATATGCAGAGACTATCACCACCCACCCCAGGTCCCTGCCTGAGATAGGCCCTCAAACCAAAGGAGGGTGTGGCATACATGGAGAGGCAGCTGGTTCATGTGATCGGCAGACATCTTGGGTGCAAGCAGGAGCTGAACAGAGGCCAGGTTCAGGAGCCAGACTGTGGAAACCACTCAAGCGGTCCCTCCAGTCAGCAGTATATAAGCCATTGGTGAACCTAATACCATGAACATGCTAGGATGTGTAGGACTGATCTGTGCCTGCAGTGGAGCACTAGCAGTGAATACACCTTCCACCACATGAATGGTCAGGAAAGTAAGGACAGGGCTTACAGTAACATGTCCAGTGGCGTGGCTGCATGGTTAGAGGGGGAATCAGGCAGCAAGGAAACAGGGGACTGTTGTGTGCACCCATCCAGCCTGCCACACAAAGGTGACCTAAGTATAGGTAATACAGCATATGCACTCAACACGTCATAACAAGGAAGATACAATGTATTCGAACAATGGAAAGCATGCATATCCCAGCAGACATATATGCAGGAGGACACACTGCACCAGCAGTCCAGTCTGCTAACTATAAAGTATAAGGACAAATTCTGTGTAGATGTGGTAAGGCACAGTACAGTATATGGTGAGATGAACACTACTCTGTGTATCTTGTTCACAGGGCATCAGAATGGCTAGGAGTGGAGACCCATGGAAATGATGGTACCCCATGTACGCTTGAATGGCTGCTGAGGGGAGAGAGAGAGACCCTGAGGAGAGAGAGAGAGCATGGACCCTGTCCCACAGGTGCATGACAGCTGCCACAGCAGCTCTGATATTGAAACACTATGCCTATGCAAGGGTGCCAAAGTACCTTTGGGACAACACCACTGGAAGCAATGGTGTCCAGGGCTGATCCCTTCAGGAAGTACAGGGCATCAGAGGTCTAGGACTGGAGCAGGTGGCTCCTTGCAAGGCAGGGGCTAGTGTAGCTACCGCTGCCTTACTTGTGATGATCAAGCCTCTGAGTGCCAATAGAGAGGTGATGGACATTGGTATGGTAGACCTGGGGACCATGGAATAGAGGTGGAGGGGTGGCTCATGCCACAGAATGGTGCAACAATGGGACCAGAATCCCAGGGATGACAGCAGCATGAAGCCCACCTATGCATACCTATGACTATACAAGCCTCAGCAGGGACATCATGCCCCATGGTTGCCAGGACTTTTGTGGTGGTATCGCTTCTGCAGGGCAATCTGGGTGACCACAGGACAGGAAACACAGTGCATCAAAGGCTGAGAGACATGGGATCACAAGTATGTCAATAGCAACAGCCATCACCGGGTGGCTACAGAAAGGGAACATCCCACTTCTTCCAGTATCAGAAGGGCAGTGGCTGCAGCCAGGGCAGGTCCTAAGTCAGACACATGGAGTGCAGGACACAACAACAGAATGGGAGCGGGACGGGGTGAAGAAAGACAAGAGGGAAGAGTGAGTCAGCCCAAAGGCCTCATCAACAGGTTTACAGGGAATAGGAAGGATGGGAGAAGGAGGAGGTGGAAGAGAGGGGGAATGTGGTTACAGGTGGGTTTCATAGTGAAGAGTAAGACAGGTAGGGTGGTTGCCAGAGAGGACTGGGAAGGGTATGGGAGTTAAGGGGTGAGCAGAGGGGAGGGGATGAGGTCAGGATTAAGTGCAAACAAGTCAGTTAAGAGGCAAGGGTGGGGAGGTAAGGAAAGTGCAGGTAGCTGGGATACACCTAGTTAGTAGAAACAGTCAGAGCTGGCATTTGCAATTAGCTGTTGCCGCATTTCAACTTAAAGGATTCCAGGGTGGCAGCTGAGGAACTTTCTCTACTGAGGAGTTGAACCAAAGTGGGGCTCGGTAGACAAATGACCTCTGACTTTGGGAGGTATGGCAGTAAGGGATCGTAAAGATCTGACTATCTGAACTTCTAGTGTGACGCTGATTGTCAGGAGGGATGAGGAGCTTATGTATACCAGGAGGAACAAGATCTAAGCTGACTTTTTTGCAACCAGGCAGGTTTGGTACATGAGCCTGTTCTTCAGCTGGAGCCAGTTTGCCTTAGAGTATAGGTCACAGGTGTGGGACATATGCGCAGAGTCAGTTAGGAATAGGCAGACTTTGTTAGAGCTATCTTGATACGATAGAGGGCCGTGTCTGTGGCTGCCCTATAAATGACCAGGCCATAGTTGATAAGTGAGACAACCGAGCTGTGGATAACAAGGTTGAGGACCTATGAGGATAGACAATGCTTATGCCTAAAGAGCAGCCCAATTTGCACATTAACTGCCTTGGCAATGTTGCCAATGTGTGGAACATAAGTTAAGGTTCTGTCAATAGTAATCCCACATGCTTAAAATGTGGAACTAGCTCCAACGGGAATCCCACAGCATTAGTGATAGTAAGAGGATAGGTTCTGTGCCTATTTTGGGGGTTGGTGAATAGCATCGTTTTTGTCTTCTTATAGTTTATTATAAGTTTGTGATTACTGAACCATTTTCAACCTCAGCAAAGTGTAGTTGAAGTTGGGTCTCAAGGGCCTTGAGGTCAGGATCACAGGCAAAGATGACGGCATCATCTGCGTATAACAGAATGTGACCCTGGCAGCCAGATGGGAGAGAGCTGAGGAACATACTAAACAGGAGTGGTCCCAGAATGGACCCTTGAGGCACTCCAGAGTGGACAGGTCTACTGTCTGATAGTACATTCCCAATCTTTACTTGCTGCGTTCGATTGTGCACATAACTATTGAACCAGGCAACAGTATCTAGGAAAGACCAGTGGCTGCAAGCTGGTCAACCAAGAGGATGTGGTGGACAATGTCAAAGGCTTTAGTTAAGTCAATAAAAGCCACACTGGTTAGATGACCATGATCGAAGGAGTTGTGTATGAAACCTGTGAACTCAAGTAAAGCTGTTGTGGTACTGTGCCCATGCCTAACCCCATGTTGTTGTGGGCATTGTAGTTGGTATTTTTCCAAGTAGTCACCAACTGGTCAGCTACTATCCATTCCAGAGCTTTGGATAATGGAGGGAGAATGGAGGTCGGCCTGTAATTACCATGCAGGGCGTGGTCCACACTCTTATGCACTGGTGTTACTACCATGAATTTCCATTTTTGTGGTAATTGCAAGTACCTAAGAGAGACAGGTTAACCATGTGGGTTAGTGTGACTAGGATCTCATCCAGAGCAATGGCAGTAAATTGGAGATCAAGGCCATTCCGCTATGTCTAGTTTTCTGAGCTCCTCCAGGAAATATTTTTGCTTCAGTTTGTGATAAGATTTTGAAGTGGAGCGGCGGGTGCAAGAGGGTGCTGTCAAGGTTCCCAAGGATATTGAGCATCTTGGGAGCTAACTTAGGGTCCTTCCTGTGACTTCTTGTAGATTGCTCCAAAACTTTTTTTGTCCAGATGTACTTTTTCCTTTTTCATTTTCTTCTCCATTCCCAAGGTCACAGCATACACATGCGTGCCTGGGCATGGAGGCCTTCCACCCCAACCCTGACTTACGTCACACTGCTCCTACCACCTACACACCAATAGAGCCTCCACCCGATGGCTGTGGGACTAGAGAGGAGCAGGCGTCCACCCCTGGAGGGGCAATCCACCCAACCCTTCCCTCCAGCTGGCTCCCCGGCATCCCAAGGTATTCCCAAACCCGGGTCACCAGTGTGGCACAAGGTGTGGTGTCCAGCGCCTCAACCCTCAGTGCCACCAGGCCAGCTGCTCCAGAACATTTTGCCATCATTCCAGCAGCGAGAGGCATCTTTGTAGTATTTGCTTTTGCTGCTCTGATAGCCTGTGTGCAGTTATTTCTCAATCTTTTATAGACCATGAGATCTGTATGCTTACCGTAGCCCAGTCCCTATGCCACAGATGATCCTGAGCTGTAGACGCCACTTAGGTTAAGAGTGATCCAAGGGTTACACTGGCTTTTAATTTTATGCTTTTAATAGGTGCATGCTTATCACACACTGAGTTAAATTTAGAGATGAACTGTTCTAGAGCAATATCAACATTGCAGATGGAGTGACCGTGGCCCAGTCTAGGGAGGTGAAGGTCTGTTTTCAGGATCGCTAGATGGCCTTTAGTAAGGACCCTATTAGTTATTGTTCTGGCAGGGGCTTAGTGAACTTTTTCGACCAACAGATTAGGATGAGAGTGGTGCTGATAGCATCAGGTAGAACTGAGGTGCTGGTGATGTGTGATGGGAGACTGGAAAGTACCCAGTCTAGTACTGTGCAAGTACTGGTCCTGTAGTTCAATCTTGTTGTGGAGTCAACTAACTGTGTGAGGTGAAGAGCAGAGACTGTGTCTTTGAAGGAGTTTGCTTCAATGAGAGCCAACTGACATTAAGTCTCCCACCAATATGACTTCCGAGTTCAGGCTCAGACAGCTCAGACAGTGCATGAGTGAGTCAAAGCCTGGCAGTCTGCCTAGGTGGGATATATACAGAAAGCACAGTGATTGCTCTATTGTGGGCAGCAAGGAGCATTTTAATGGCCAGAGCTTGCATGTTATCACCTGTGCTAGGCAGTTGCAAAGCAAGACCCTGTAAATTGTCCCTATGGTAGATAGCACATCTGCCTCCATGCTTAGTTAGTCTGTCCTGTCTAAAGACAGTGTAGCCTGAATTGAGACAGGTGTGTCCGTATTTTGGGTGTAAGCCAAGCTTCTGCAATGGACAGAACATCAGGGTTGTGCTGAGAGACCCAAACTTACAAGCTGTCTAACTTGGAGAGGCTATGGATATTAATTAGCCTAAATGTAATGATCCTGATTTCTTCAGTGGGGCTGGTTGCTGTTGGGATGGCCTAAGTTGGATGTAAATTTACAAAAGTAGCAGTAGAAGATTGCAATCCCCCAGACATATTCCAAAATTGCTTGTTATTGAGTTTGTGGCACCTAGTACGAGTGCCAAGTGATTTACGGTTTTCTCATATGGAGATAAGTCCAGGGAGGAGTATCGGGGATAGCAAGGAGGAACTGCAAGCACAGCAGCCACCAATTACAAGGTGGAGAGGTCCCCATGTGGATAGTGAACAGCAGCATCAGAGAATTGAGTGGAGGTTATTGTGCTATAAGCAAATTGGTCTTGTGTGGGCTCTGGGTCACTTTTTATGCCAGGGAGCGAAGCATCAAGAGGACACAATGTCATTGGGAAGTAGACAGTTAATTGAGGTCAACATTTCAATGACAGAGAAGTGATGGAGACACCTAGTAATGTACCTGAGGAGGCAGAAAAAGTGTGGGGGAGGAAGAGCGAGAGAGTTAGGCCAGGAGTGAGAGGGTGTTGAAAAGCATTAAGATGCAGCGGAATTACACAGGGAGGGCAGCACTGGCAGGTGCAAAGGTTTTGTCTGCCCCTCAACAGGGCTCACTTTAAGGAAGGAACTGTGTGGGTGGGCACAGATTCAAACAGATGAAAAAGAGTGGTGTCATGTGGGAGGGGTATTTTATAGAGGTTGGGGTTGAGGAGGGTGGACAGGACAAAAATACAGAGAATTAGGAAAATTAGGAGTTAACTCTGCAGCCCAGGTTTAAAACATGGTGCCGTAGCTGCAGTCTTGAACTGACCAACAGGGTGAAGCAGAGAGAAAGGATCAACCAATGGAGAGTTGAACGCAGCCCAAATACTGCCAATCAAATCAGTGTCTTTGGAGCCAAGCTTCTCAGCATTGATGCAGCATACCTTGGTCTGGGAGGGGGGCAGAGAGGCAAGCGCGCCAGCTCAGTGCCTGGCTAGGGCAGTGGGCTGCAGAGGCACCACTGTGGTGGTGGAGTCCTTGGCCCAGGAAGGTGGGTAGAGAGGCAATCGCAGCTGGCTCAGGCGTGGCCAGGCCGCTGGTCTACAGAGGTGCCCACAGGGCAACGGAGTCCTTGGTCCGGGAGGGCAGGCAGAGAAGTAGTGCAGCCAGCTTAGTGCGTGGCCAGGCCACTGGTCCACAGAGACACCCACTGTGGGCAGTGAAGTCCTTGGTCTGGGAGAGGGCAGAGAGGCAAACATGACCAGCTCAGTGCATGGCCAGGCTGCTTGTCCACAGAGGTGCTCACTGTGGGTGGCGGAGTCCTCGGGTCTGGGAGGGGTAGAGAGGCAAGCATAGCTGGCTCAGTGCATGGCCGGGCCACTGATCAACAGAGGTGCCTACTGTGGGTGGCAGAGTCCTTGGTCTAGGAGGGCAGGCAGAGGCAAGCACAGCTGGCTCAGTGCATGGCCAGGCTGCTGATCTGCAGAGGCATCCACTGTGGGCAGTGAAGACCTTGGTCCAGGAGGGTGAGCAGAGGCAGGCGTGACCAGCTCAGTGCATGGTCAGGCTGCTGGTCTGCAGAGGTGCCCTCTGTGGGCAGCGAGTCCGTGGTCAGGAGGGTGGGCAAAGAGGCAAGCATGGCTGACTCAGTGCATGTCAGGGCAGCTGGTCACAGAAGTTCCTCTGTGGGCAGCGGAGTCCTTAATCCAGGAGGGAGGGCAGAGGCAAGCATGGCCAGCTCAGGCGTTGTCAGGCCACTGGTCCGCAGAGGTGCCCACTGTTGTCAGCAGAGTCCTGGAAAGGCAATGAATTGAACAGGGAAGATTGAGTGTATGAGATGTCTATGGAAAAGATCCATGCAAAGCATGGACTGGGGAAGGACACTGCACTGATGCATCTCCTAGAGGTCTGGGTATGTGCCAAGTCTCTCGTGGATACTGTTTACAAGCAGCTGACCATCATGAAACACTAAGTACTGTTTCAGGACATAGAGAGCAACAAAAGAGAGTATCGATGGATGCAATGGACTCATTTGGCCAGCCTGGCACCAAGCTGGACCCACAGTACTAGTTCTAGTCAGTCTCGGAGGTACTGTTGCACATCATCAGGGTGGTCTACGTCATCAGTGACATCCAGGACACAGACAGACATACCAGGACACTTTGTTGAGGGCCCATGATTGTGACAGGGCCCCATCCCCATTCAGGACATTTGTTTATTCTTTACACCTAGTTGGACTATTACAGATGACTCCTGTTGTGACAATAGCAATGTATAATGTTGCCATGTTCCTACAATTGACATGTCTATGCCACATATATTGCGCATTATACAATGGCATGAAAATTTCCTTTGCTCTCATTGGCTACCACCAGCTAGAGACAGTGATGATATTAAGCAATAACATCACTTTATCTAGGTCTGGCATGCTGATGACCTCATCACCTCTCCCACTAAACATGCAGATCAGTGACCACACCACCTACCAAGCCGCCACAACTTAACCCGGTTCAACCCCACCCCATCCACATACAAACCCACATTCCCTGCCTGTCTTGCTCCTTGAGGCACTTAATAAAATCATAATCGAAAAAGAAAATGGCAGCTCTCCTGCTTTTACTTCACGGAGCTGCCTCAGACTGTGACCCTCGCACGCCTCAGCCATTTCAATAAAATGTAAACAGACACCGCCAGCTTCTCAGCAAACCCACAAACTTTCACTCTTCATAAATAGCAGTTCAACTAAATTAAAGAAAAAGACCTGTAACTTACAGGTTCCAACTGATGTCCCGTTACGGAGTGGAGCGGAAACCGGAAGTTACTGCTCACCTTTGCTGTTTTTTGTTTTTTTACGATCCCGCTTTCTCACACGGCTAAGAAACCAAATAAAATAAAAAACATTGTCAAATGCTCCCAAGGCAAGAAGTGGGAGCACAGTATCAAATGATATACCTCAGCAAACGTTACATGGGGGCATAACAAAAAACGACACTGTATTAGCAGCAGCACCACCTGCTGGACTACTTTTTCCTTTCATTTCTGAAATATACCTATCATACAAAAAACAATACAAATACTAAAAAAATGTTTCTTTTAACTTTAATATTATTTTAAAGCGAGCCATTGTATAATAGCAATAAGGCACTCCAGGGTATGTTGTATAATAACGTCCTCTGAGGTGGTGAAACACTAACCGCCTGCTTCTCGACCCACCCCAGGAGTGATATTATTACACAACAACACACACCCAGTCATGCCTTATTGCTTAATTGTTACTGTTGTTTACTGCCACTGGTACAGCCCTGTTTGTGCCTTTTGATGCCATATAAATATTGCACTGCTCAGAAGCCAAGAGGCAATTGTTACAAAAGACAATTCATTGTTATGGGTTTTAGTGGCATATGGAGCTTCAGATTCATTTAGAAAATATAATGCAGATAAATAGAATAATGATAGGGGACTGAGTATTATTAGGCTATAATAACATCGAGAGGTTCTGAGGACATGTGAACCTCGAGAGCGAAGCTCGAAAGGTTCCAACATGTCCCCAGAACCTAGATATCTTATTTAGCCTCATAATACTAAGTCCGCTATAATTAATATTTTATAATATATAGATCCGTGCATTTTAAATGTTTTAAATTTGCCTGCTACAGTAGTCGTGTCTGTATCGCAGCACTTTCTTTTCCCATGGTTGCCAGCCATTGCTGTTGACGCCACAACGCTTGCACGCATGTAAAGTGCACAGTGTATGTTCTGATTGGCTGTAGCTGTGTTTTCACATAATTTTCAAGGGAAAATGGCTTGTTTACATGAGCGGCTAGAGAGCTGTCTGATGGTTCAGCATGCGGAGTTTGACTGGATTGAGAGAGGAGAGGAATTATTCCTGTGTGGTTTAAGGTAATACTCTGGGAAAGTTTTTCATGTTTTTGGCTAGCAACGAGTCGCCCTCTATTCTAAGGCGCAGGACGGTTACAGTAAAAGCCGGCTCCAAGTCTACACGAGACAGTCATGCACATGCGCTTTGAGTTTTTATGATATACTATCGCTCAGACTGCAACAATAGTATTATCAGCTCTGAACGATAGTATTATCACCAAAATGATGGTATTATCACTTGAGCAAGGGTGGTATTATCAGAACTGAAGTACTGTATTACAGGAAATTTTTGTATGGGATAAGATAGTATTATTTTTTTTTAGTTGTTTAACCAGGAGTAGCACACTAAGCTGAAAGCTTTTTACAGGTGTAACCTGGGAGCACAGGAAGTTAAGTGACTTGCTCAGGGTCACACAGTATGTAAGTAATAACTGTGGAATTCAACCCAGGTCTGGTCTGCTAGATATCACCAGATTTGCAGCTCAGAGCCTTAAAGGAAAACAGTGAACATCTTAAACAGCCCACCCCACAAAGCCTTACCCCGATTAGGCTTTTTACAGTGGAGCCCGTTTTTTCTGCTTTACTTACTGAATTTTATTTTGAAAAGTTCACGAAGAGAGAATATGGTGGATGCTGCGTGCGTCATTTTTTTAGTAGTGCAATGCCGCACTGCTCGCTTCCTTGCTTTTCAACCCCACTGTACTTCTACCCCACCTGTTTCTCCCCATGCCAGTTCATCCATGAAGCATACACCCATCTTTATAAAATCTGCCTTCCTGAAGTCCAGGGCTCTCACCCTTGTGTAATTGATCCCACAGCCATCCTTATATTGAACCACACCATATGGGTATCACAGGTCTCTAGGTGGTCTCCCACCTGACATCTAGAATACTGTCCCTGTTACTAAGTACTAGGTCCAGTATTGCCCCATTACATGTGGGTTCAAGGACTAGCTGTCTGAAGAATGCCCTTGCAGTGAGTCCAGGATGTCCCTACTTCTATTTGAAGCCGCGGCTGGGATGCTCCAACCTACATCTGGGAGACTAAAATCCCCACCAGCAGCACTTTCCCTTTTCAGCCATCCTGCCAATGACTTCTATCAGTACCTTATCTAAGTCCTCACATTGTGCTGGAGGTCTGCAGGGTCACAACAGAGCTTAGTAGTGCTCCGCTTCCCTCATCATACATCATACTTTATTGTATGGCATATAAGAGAAAGGGAAAATGGATTACTCTGCTATTATATAAATGAGAATTTCTGTCTGAAAATAAGAAAACTGAGTATCTGTTAGCTTTCCATAACAAACACATTATATAAGGAGTAGCACAGTTTGAAAACATGATTGTGAAAAGGCTGTTAAAGCTTTTCAGTTAGCTATCAGTGTCGATGCTGAGAAAGCTTTCAACTGTGTTGATTGCCATTTTACATTAGGTCCTGGCCAAATTAACTTGGGGGTAAATTTGTGGGTGTGATTGACACCTTATACACTAGACCACAGGTCACAGTGCGGGTTAACAGATCTCTTTCTGAGAGATTCACTTTAGGGCATGAAACACACCAAGGGTGCCCTTTCCCCTCCTGCTGTTTGCCCTTAGCCTGCCCTTGAATCTATTGCAGCTCAGATCAGACAACATCCACACATTAGAGGTGTTAGGGCAGGTTTGTAGGAACAAAAATTGCTTTTTATGCAGACAACACCTGTTATTCCTGGGGACCCAGTTAATTCACTCCCACATCTGCCGATGGTCTTGAAGCAGTTTGGAACACTGGTAGGTTACAAAACTGATTTGCCTAAATCAGAGGAAGCCATGATCCTAAGTGGATCCTCTGTCAGGCTTCAGGATCAGTTCCCTTTGCGGGCCTCCAGGAATGGGTTCCGTTATCTGGGCATACATATCTCAGCTGACATCATGAGATTGTTCCCTAACAACTATCAAAATGATTACAAGCGCCAGCCCACCAGTGCAGCAGTAGCACTACAACTTGTGCGCCAGTGACCTGGGTTTGGTAGAGAGCCCAGGTAGCTGGAGGGCCGGCCAGGGGAAAAGGACTGAGTGCCCATCAGGCTGCTGTCCTTCTCCAGGGAGGGCTGCAGACTCGCTGCTATACCACCACCTGGGTGACCACAGGTGGTGGTGCAGATGTGGAAGCAGTGGCACAGGGAGGGCAGACATCAGCTGAGGATCTGAGCCAAGGCACGCCTCTGCATGCCTTCATCTTATTGGCCTCCTAGTGTGCTGATATCTGTAAGGGTGGGATTAGAAACAAAGAAAAAGACCCCATGGCCATGCCAGTAGATTGGTCCCTGCATGCAGCTCCAGGTGCACACCACTCCTGAGGTATGGGGAGAAAGGGAACTCCTCCACCCCAACCAGGGGCAGTCTGGGGCTCATGGATCCACAAGAGAAGTGGGGCACTCAAGGAGCTAGTGCTGGTGCACTGAGACCCCCAAGAGAGGGCAGCCGTATGGTAGGGGCATAAAAAATAAGTATAAAAAATTATTACTAACAATTAAGCAAGATGTGGCACATTGGAACATTCTTCCTTTAACTCTATATGGTAGGGTCCATGCAATAAAAATAAATGCACTCACTTTTTGATTCCTATTCCAACACTCCCCTTATCAGGACCTATTGGAAGGAACTTCATACTACTGTAACCACCCAGTCCCCTGGGTTATTAGAATCCCTCAGTATCAGCGCTAGGCAGGAGAGGTAGATGGTGATTAACTAGTTAAATGGGTGTTTCACCTGCTCACTCTTTTGTTTACTTGGCTTCAGCTGAGATGAAAGGATGAGCTCATCTGGAACTCTTGCAGCAGCATACACCTTTGCCAGCTGTGAGGAGGAAGTTTAGAATCTTGAGATGGGAGTCAGTGTGAGTCTGTAGTTGGAAGTGAGAGGTGAGAACTTCTCAGCTGAGGGCTCTGAGTAGGGCCTGCTTTTCACCCTAGTCCTAACATTCTCCAGTTTGCCAAGAGAAGTGGTGGAAACCATTGTCTACAGCAAGATCTCTGATTTTCATCCCGGAAGGGTGAAAAGAATGCTAGTGGATGGATCCAAGGAGCAATCCCTTTTGATCCAGGATGTTTTGAAGCTGCCTGTAATGTCTAACAGTGAGTAGGATCTGACTTTGCTGCAGAAAGCAAATACCTGTGCTGTTGTGTTCTCTGACTAAGAAGGTAATGCACAACTCTTCTTTGAATTCGAAGTTCAAACTGTTCTCAATCCATCAATCAAGCTTTATTTTACCAGGCAAAACATCATTGAGAAAAACTCATTTACAAGATAGACCTGGACACATAGAAGACAAGGACACAGTGCCACCCAAAAACAGTACAGTAATAACACAGCAAAATCAGTATAACAATACAGTTAATCATTAATACAAGTGAAGCAAGGCTTAGTATGAACAAATGTGCATGACTGAAAAGTGTACTATGTACATATAACGTGCAGTTAAAAAAGGAATGAGGGAATCTGTAAGGAAAGAGGAAGGTAGGGGAAAAGGCCTAGGACAGATAAGTGCCACATCATTTGGCAGACTAGGTGGGCTAGCGGTCCTTCTCTGCCATCAAATTCTATGTTTCTAATGGCAGGGGACAGCATCATACTACTAGTTTTGTAGGAAAATCATTTCTTGCAGTTGCAGGATTTTCTGATGGCTCAGGAGAAGAGAGTTTTGAAGGTGGACAATTTCACTGGTGAGGCTAATTTGAGAATGTTTTGTAAGTAGTTCCATAATGCAGGGAGGGAATGGCTTATCGAGACTGCCACAAAATGAGATCTGACTCCAGGAATGGCCAGGAGAGAGAGAGAGAGAGAGAGAGAGAGAGACTTGAGTATTTAGCTACCAGGTGGATAGATGGGTAAGCAATCAGAGATATATTTTGCCAAAACTTTTATGATGGCTCTGTATGTCCAAAAGACTGCATTTCTTTGCCACCTATAGCAGAGTGACAACCAACCCATTAGTCCATATAGTGAGCAGTGATGTGTAGGGTAGGGTGCACCTGTAATGAATCTTATCACCCTGTGGTATAAGGTGTCAAGTTTGGACAAGGCTACATTAGCACCTGGCCATATAGAATATCCACATAATCCAGAAGTGGAAGAAATGTAGTTTGGACAAATCTAGTTTTTGCTTCCATTGTAAGAAGGTGCTTTATTTAAAAGAAAAGACTGAGTCTCTGTTTAAGTTTTTGGTGAGTTCCTCTATATGCTCAGAGAAGGAGAGTTTGTTATAAATCCAAACACCCAGATATTTAAGTCTTGTAACAAATTCAAGAGGCTCACCAAGGAGGGTATTAATCAGGGTAAGTCACCCAGCTTATTGGTGCTTGATGGCTTAACAAAAGGAAAGGAAAGAAAAGCATTACTTTGGGTTTTTAGGCATTTAAAAGTAGCTTTAGTTAGAGCAGGTTTTTCTGGAGATGGCTGAACTCAAGTTGCAGGTCCCGATAAGTTAATTCTGGGAGGGCCTAGCAAAATACAGTACAGTGTAATCGGCAAATAAGTGTATATTAGTAGACTTTATCCCTGAATGAATATTGTTGCTGTACATGGCAAACGGCAGAGGGCCCAGAATGGAACCCTGTGGAATGCGTTTTAGAAGGGTTCTTGTGGGAAGAGATTTCCTTCAGCCTTTGCCTTCTGAGAATGTCCAGTCAGATAGCTATCAAACCATTTGAGTGCTGTATTATCCAGACCAAAATTGTGGAGGAGGTCCAGGAGCAAGGAGTGGTCCACCCTATCAAAAGCCTTGCTTAGATTCAAGAACAAGGCACATACATATTGCTTATTATCCAAAGCAGTTAGCCAGTCGTTAGAAACTTTAGCAAGGGCAGAGATCATGTTATGGCGTGGCTTGAATCCAGATTGCACCGAGGTAAGTAGGTTGTTGAAATTGAGGTAGTTCCTTATTTGCTGGTTGACTATTTTTTCTAATAGCTTAGAGAGTGTTGGAAGCAGAGAGCTAGGCCTATAGTTGCTAAGATCACTAGGATTGCCTGATTTAAATAGGGAATGATGTGAGCAGTTTTCCAAATAGATGGAAGAGAACCCTGAGAAGGAGACAAATTAAACAGGTGGTATACGGCAACAGCCAGAGAGTGATATGCCATTTTAAAAGTTAAAGTTGGCTGACAAGTGTGATGTCCAGAGGTATGACTATATCACATTGTTCGGGACTTTAGTTCTTTCACTACCAGTGTATTGTTGTAAGTGCTGGATGCAAAAGTTTCATTCGATTAAGCATTTTAAAAGTGTGTTCAAGATGTTTATGGTGTAACTCTGAAGAATGGCTGGGTATGGATTTTGGAGCAAAGGGTGGGCAGACCCCATCTGGAGTAACCAGTTCAGGACTACAGGTTCAGTAAGAGTGCCTGGTTACTTTAGACATAAGGCCAATGTATGAACAGGATGTTACCCGTGAAGTGAGTTGTGTAGTTATTAGCCAAATGTATGTTCAGTTGTGACCAGTGCCACTAGAAGCAATGTTCAGTTGTGGCCAGTGCTACTGGAAGAAATGTTAAATGTCCTATGAAATATGGGAATACAAAGTGAAAGAGTTCTGTCAGTAAGTGTGTTTTCAGTTGTGGCCAGTGCCACAGGAAGAAATGTTAAATGTCCTATGAAATATGAGAATACCAGTACGAGATGTTCAATGTCCTACAGAGTAGGAATACGAAGAGTTTTCTGTCAGATGCATTCATTTTGTTGTTCTGCAAGTTCTTAGTGCCACGCTGTGTAAACCTTGGGGTCCACCCTTGCTTTAGAGAACATCTTTTGGAATAAAGTCACACTCTAGACCCTAACCATGGTTTGGACAGTTATGTTAATGCACTTCCTGTGTGTGGATTTACTGGGTACCTCTTTAGAAATATAGGTCTAACATAACCTAGCAAAAGTTATCTCCTCAGGACTTGGTTTTGTAAATACCTTATAGGTCATAATTGCTTTTTATACCCACACCTTTTAATCTCTAAAAGTAATGAGCCTGGTATACATTCCTAAAGCTAGGGATGGTACCGATTTTCTAAATGTGTTTCTGAAGTCTGTGCCCAGTTATGAGTGCCAGGGTAGCTAACTGTGTAAAGTAGCGGAGGCTGGTTACACTATCCTGCTCAGATTTATTTGGCAAGGCAAAGGCCTAGAATCTCTAGTCTCCACAGAGAAAGGGTAGCCTGGGACTTCCAACTTTCAGAAGTACTATTTAGCTGCTCAGGACCCTTGCTCACACGTGACTTAAACAAAGGAGAGAAACAGGGTGGATGCGACATAGGGCTCTGCAATTAGTCTCAACCCTTATGGACATTGCCCACTGGCATGATTTCCCCAAGATGCGACATACGGTCAGAAACCCTGGACTAGATACACGATTATTGTTTTACTTAAGTTGAAAATTAACTAGCAACACTAATAGTATCGGACCCCTTACCAAATATCAGGAGTACTTCACCCTCCCAAATTGGACATGGGCTACTGATACTGGAAGCCCCGGACCTTACTCGTTTCACCCATTTTCTTCAAAGAGGCATTTGTTTGTCTTTCTAGCAGTTATAACAGAAATACACATTAAGGAGGGAGGACCATTTTCACTTCTTGCAAGTCAGGCATTTCATCTTGCAACAGCCACATCTTCACCATTTACAAAGGCCACAGACAGGACTGGAAGAGATTTTTATTGGTGAGTTGTTCTAAGGGTGAAGGTTTGACCACTCTCCCAGCTATACAAACTCTTAATGGACTAGGCTCCCTCACTGTCGGACTCTTTTCATCTTAAATGAGAAAAATCCAACCTTGCCATTACTGAAGCCAGTGGGATCATAGACTTGGGCAGGGATGGGTGGCAACGCTTAGCCCATTTGGTGAGAATTCCATTGGAAAATATTAATGAGATAGTTCCAAACTCAAGTGATAACAAAACACTTTGAAACTACCCACTCAGATTTGTGTTGGGGGCGGTGATTCAACTGGCTCCCACTGGCACATTTTTTTTGTTGCCCCTTCTGGTACCATACTGGCAACAGGTGTATGCTTATATACAATCTCTTTTGGCATCCTCTTCCCATTAACTTTCCCAGTTTAGTACTGGGTCTAGTAGGAGGTAGTTGAGGGACCAGGTCTAGAGTAACACTACCACATCTTACATGTGGTCACTCTGAAGTGTATTGCACTGAGATGACTTTTCCCACAGGACCCAACTTTTAATCAATGTAAAATGTAAGGTCTCAGAACTCGAGTCCTTGGAATGACTCACGGCCACTCTTCAACTGAATAAAGAACATTTTTGAGATTTGGCATCCCTGGCACCTCATGGAATCTGCAAGCAGAGACGAAACCCTGCAGCCATAGGACTAACTGGGTCCTATTGTCTCTGCTCACCCCTATAAAGAAAGAATACAACATTCCTATTCTGCTACAATACGCACTGATCATTTAAACATTTAGACCCATGGAGAGATCGCTCCCCCTCCTTCTTAGTAAGACTGCACACAAACACACCATACACATTGGGTTGATTGTCTTAAACGTTTATATTATATATATTTAAAAATGTTTTATGGGCAATTAAAGAAGTATATACACCTATAACTATCTAGATGAGAATGTTTGTTATTTGTGGCCTTGGAAGTATGAACTTCATAATATTATCCATACATGCTGTTGATTCTATGCGGTAAGATTAACCGTTGTAATGATGTATAGAAATGTTACATTGATATTAAAATAAAACTGAGTTTCAAAAAAAAAAAAAGAAAAGGCTGTTAAAAGTTATGAACTACTCTGCTTGGAGCTAGCGGTGGTGATACATCAAGACTCATACAGTCGAGGGGTGATGGCGGTGGAGAGAGCAGAAATTGGCTTTATATGCCAATGACTCCATTTTCTTTTGAGCTTCCCAGAAACCACAGTCCCCTGGCTACTAATTCTGTTAGAGTGTTGTGCTTTGTCAGATATAAACTTAATTATGATAAGTCCGAGGCTCTGAGATTAACCGCACCTGCCCCCAGATTTTGCCTCCACATTTCCTTTAGTTGGGCCAAGAATAACCAAATCAAGTACTGGGAGTGCAGATAAATGTGGAGACATCAAAATTGTTTGAAGCCAACTTTAACAGAATGTGATTGATTATCAAACAAGACCAGCCAGATGGTCACTGTTGCCCCTGACCACAGCCAGCAGAATAGATGCCATTAAAATGAACTTCCTACCACGGTATTTATTTCTCTTCAGTAACCTCCCTCTGCCCATCCCCCAGACCATTGGTGACCTATAACACAGGGCATTACTCAATTTATCTGGGGTGGATGCAGACCTTGGATTTAACATACAGTACTGTGTCTCCTAGAGACCGTGGGGGGTGACAATGCCAGATATTCAACTCTGTTATTTAGCATGCCAGTTGCAAGGGGTTGCCACATGGGCACAACAGCACATGGCCTCTGGTGGTATTGGATGGAGGAGATGGACTGTTTGGGCCCTCCCTGTTCTCATTGGCCCTATCGGACCCAGTCCCCGCTTTGACAGAAAATCCCTGGACACAGCACACACTGAGTATCCTAAGAAAAGTCAGGCATCGATTGGGCTCATAACTGATTTGGGGCCTCTCTCTTATTCAACACCATTCCACCTTCCTCACTCCCAAGCTTGACCCAGGTTATGCATGGTGGAATTCTTAGGATTAACCTTATTTGTTCAGATCCTGAAGGACCCAATTGTGCATCCTTCCAACAGATGAAACTTATATTTGGTCTTTGAATAGAGATTTCCATAGATATCTGCAAGTACGTCATTTTATAAGCGATGGTGGACACCTGGCCTCTCTCACCCGTGGTTTTAACCCATGGAGGGTTATATTCAGGAGCTTATTACCCCAGGCACACGAGTGCAATTCATTTTCATCTGTATAGCCTCTTGAGATCTGAGGATTCACGACCATTAGATAATATAAAACAGCATGGGAGCAGGAGATCCCTGGGCAAATAAGATGGTAAGATTGAGCGTAGATTAAAGTCGGGCTGGTGGTCACCCTCCCTGACTTGAAAGAAATTTTACCGACAATATCTTGGTCCGGTTCTTCCAGACTCTGACCATCACTAAGCATTTCCATATGACTAACACTGATGTTTGCTGGAGGGCCTGTGACCAAGTGGGGTCACACTGGCACATTTTTAGGGGTTACCTAAAGATTCTGCAGATTTGGTAGGGTGTCAGAGAGGTGTTGTCAGTCACTGTACCAGTGAACTTCATGGACTTGGTCCTGGGCTTCTTACACTGGTAAGTCTCTGCCCATCTAGCAGAAAATTAGCCTAGCACTTACTGCTGCAGCCCTAAAATGCATAGCAGCAGACTGGTTTGAGAAAGGAACCCCAACCTTGTCAGAATGCGTTAACAGGGTCAATAATATCCTCAGAGATATTGTCTATTATCGCTAGACTACACTTCCGAGAGGGTAGTTCCAGAATGATTTGGACTCCTGCGGATAGCCTGGTAGGCATCCCGGACAGGGGACCCTAACTCCTAGGATGGACTCTGCTTTCTGTGCCCGGCCTCCCTCTTGTGAGGCCCTCTGCCCCCTTCCTCATAGCTACCCATCCTAACAGGTTACCTCTTTTATATAATTTTTCTCCTTTTGAATGGAACAGAGCAATAACATTTCTTTCCCTTGTTTACCACCAGGTAGTGTGTAGGTTAACTTAGCTGGAAGGTTTGTTGGCCAATTTGAAGTTTTCATTCTTATATTTAGTTACTACTAGTAGCATTCATTGTAGTTAGAGACAGATAAATGGCTTTTACTTTCTATAGAGCCACTGGGCTACAATGGTACAGGGCCTAGTCAGTAATGAAGAATCCTCATGGTGTATACACTTCAATGAGAAGATACTTGTGATACTGATTATCTTTTGAAGGACTTGACATATTGATCTATGTATAGGCCTGTATGAACAATTGTACTCTGAGCTGCATTTTCTTAATAAATTTGAGTTAAAAAATAGTCATGGACTATAGAGCTGGCCCAGTGGCGAAGAGGGCCGGTGCTAGCACCTTACCTCTTCCACGCCCGGTGACTCCGATGTTAGGGAATGAGCATGTGGGTCGTGAGGGGGTCCAGGAAGACAAGGAGTTTGATTGAGTTCCCTCTCCAAGGGAGGACGTTGGGTTTCCCTGGCTCTTGGCTGCCACTAGGTGGAGGCCTGATGGCAGCACATGCCATGGAGGGACCTGGTGCAAGGCCAGGTGGGAGGAAGAGGCCATCAATGAAGCCTCAAAGCACATGTGCGCCTCCGCCGCATGTGTGTCCGTGTACTGGGGCCTCGGGTTAATGAGGAAAAACAGAAAAGGGAGCCTCAAGCAGGAGGATGATGCCCTGAGCTCATAGAATCATAGAATCATAGAAATCTGGTGGCAGAAAAGGACTGTCTGGCTCATCGAGTCTGCTCCTCCCCACACTCATTACCTATATCACGTGACATCACCTTCCCCCACTTGCCAACCCTTTATGTCTGTCCCATGCCCTCTTGAATCCTCTCCACTGTTTCTGCCCCACCATTTCCTCCAGTAGTTTATTCCAGGCCTCCACCACCATCTTCATGAAATAACGCCCCTCACATTGCCCCTAAATCTTCTTCCTTCCAATCTTAGACTATGCCTTCTACTTTTAACCCCACCTTCCTCTTAAATAAACTCCCTCCCTTTCCTTGTTGATCCCTTCACGACTTAAATGTCTTTACCATGTCCCCCTCTCCTTCTAGTCTCCAGGGGTACAGATCCAATTCCTCCACCTCTTCTCATATGACTCAGGAACAGAATGAGTCCTCAAGGGGAGAACCAGAGTGGAACCTGCACAGTGCACCCAACGAAAGGAAAAATCTATATGGGAAAAAAAGAAAGTCATGAACTATCGATAATTGCAGTACTATGTTGTTGTGAGTTTTAGGTATATTTTATAGTAACCTTTGTACGTATTTTATTTATCTTTGTTATTTATTTATATTCCATATGCTGTTTTACTTTACAAGTTGTAAAATGTGGTAAACCTGATGATTTTAATACATTTTTAATAAAGTAAATTTGAAACTTGAAATATAAATGCTGCAGTGTTCTGAAGTCTACATGAGTCAACTGGTTTCTTACATGGATACGGCATTGGCCAGGCCCTTTGGGCATCTCCATATAGGGGCACCCCATTTGGGGACATAGGTGGTAGGGGAAACCAGTGACTGTGTTATGTATGCCAACATGGGGAAGTTGTACCAGGTGATGGGAATGCAGGGTCCTGTGTGAGTACCATGTGTCACACCCTCATGGTGTGCAGCGCATTACAGCACCGTCTCTGTCCGGTGCTTCAGAGGCCCCATGCCGTGCCCTGGACCATGTGGTATGCATGTGTGGTGTGAGACCTATTCCTGGTACATTGGATGCCTCAGCTCATCCATAGCCCACCCCTACACACCACTGGGTGCACTACTTGGCACTGGGGACACATGGCCTTCTTCAGGGATGCTACTTATTCGTGATACTAGAGTGATTGCCATTACTACATTGTGTACCGTATACCTCTGGGCATTCCAACAGGTATATCAAACGTGGCACTATCTCACCAGGACCATTGTCCATTACGGGTCTATTCCTCACATCCTACACATCTGTGGCATGTATGCTACATTGGGGAGGAGGCATGGCTGAAGTGCATGGTCAGGTATACCTATGTGGGATGACAGCTGTTGGGGCATGCCCGAGGTTTACAGCAGGGTCTGCCTGACATAATGGTGCCATGGACTGTGCATGTTCCTTTCAGTATAAACAGCATTGTACATATGCATTATGCTGCATGTGTAGCACATGTTCATCTGACATACCTCCACGTGGAGCTTCCCTGGAGTGTGCACATGCCATGCTTACAGCTCTGCATCCCGCTTAGGTGGAAGATGCACATGATTCACATGTACAGCCATCTGCAAGGTGGTTACACAGTGTGTAGAACTCTATGCACATTGTTGAATAGAAGCCTACAGGTTCAAATGTTGGGTTCATCTGTTGACTAAGCACCAGGTTCATATACCACAGAGGACTGGTTCCTTCACAGGAAGGTACATGTGATTCAGCCCTTTAAATAGTCTTTTGAAATGTGGTTTGAGGCAAGGGACTTTGCTCAAACCTTAAATATTTATTGCAACATAAGGTCCTGTATCTGAAGGTCAGAGTAAGCACCATGCAAAGTCCCTCCTACTAGTACTATTGTGTGCACCACACAAAAGATGGTATATTCATACAAGTGCAGAGCACACTGTGAGTGTGCAAGGCATGTACAAATATACCCCAGAGTGCAACGCAGCAAGGCACTAACAGGTTTGCAAAGTCACAAAGTACAACGCATGCTGCTCAGCTAAGGGAATGGCAGTGGACACAGAACACACAGCCCCAGGGCAACGGATCAGTTAGCGCATCCCAAACATATTGGTGTGTCTTATGTAAATATGTTGTATTTGACAACATCTCCTTGCAAATGAGCCCATTCAAGTTGTGAAGGGTCATAACCAGCTCATCATGTGACAATTTCAGTTTCATTAATGGGACTTTGCTCCTCCAATAATGGAAAGGCTGGGCCAGAACCCATGTTAACAAATGGTTATTGGAGCTGCAGTACAATGCAGTACTAAGCAGTGCGGTATCATAGGTACTTTTGTTCTGTGGTCTGAGTGCAGTCCGTGCCTTTGAATCATTTATGTTCATTAGTACTTGCCCACTGAACATCCATTTTGAGTGGGAATTACAGGTTATGGCTAAAGTTGTCATGGGTGAGACTGAAGGCTGTAACCCAAGTTTGATGACTAGTGTTACTTTGGCCAAATAACAGGCCATAGAAACATTTTGAAGAAAATTACCGTATCAGTGCATACTGATTTATTTATTGAATATTTGTTGACCGGTGGGCCCACTGAGACTAAAAGTCTTTTTTTCAGGGTAACTCGGAATTAATTACATGGATAAAAGCATAACAAAATAAAGAGAAAGTCAGTAAGCAATACAAGTTATAACAATATCAATAAGATCGCAGGGTTACATGGTTAGCAAACACTGGTTCATTTACAACAAAGAGCAAACATTAAGACAGGTCTTAGATTCAGGGTAACAAATACATGTACCTCAGCAATGGTATCACTTGAAGAAAAATAAAAGCAAGTAGATAGACACATGTCAATGATTGCAAGTTCATAGACTGGGATCCTGGGACAGTGGCGAACCTCATGAACAGCAAATTCTCGAACCTTGACTCTTACCTAAGCCAGCTTCCTCCACGTCTCATAGCACTGTCAAAGAGGATAAAACAACCGTCATTCCACCTTTTTGTTTTAAAGAAACATCTCAGTCAGAGATATACCACTTCCTAAAGTCTCTGACCGCTACAGGCAGCGAGGTAGTGATGGGCTTACACCACAGTTCCTCAAGCTAGCATTGGCAGCTGTGGCGAAACCACCTCGCACATAATTAACTTTTCCCTGATCACTACCAAGGTGCCAGCACTCTGGAAAGAAGCCAGAATAGTCCCCATATTTAAGGCTGGTGACCTGCACCTTCCTGATAACTACAGACCTGTATCCATACTGTCCCACATGGGAAGAATACTTGAAAAGTGGTCCACCGTCAATTATTGGAGCACATTTATAATAACAGCCTGCTATCCAAGGACCAACATGATTTTCATGAGGGCTTTAGCACCACCACTGCACTTACCAAATTCCCGGACCAATGCTTAGCGGCGGGACAAAGGTAGCCTCATAGTGGCTATCTTTGTAGACTTATCAAAGGCCTTTGGCATGGCTGACCATGCAATATTACTAATGACCTTCTTCCTGGGCTTTCCCACCAGTGTCACAAACTGGGTTCATAGCTGCCTAACAGCTGGGTGAAATTAGGGCATGCCCTATCGACCCCTCCAAGTGCAGACTGGTACCACAGGGCTCCATACTAGGTCCCTTATTGTTCTCTCCTTTGTTAACCCCTACTTGTTGAACCCTCAAACTGTAACAGAATAATGTATGCTGGATGACCTCGCTTTCTTCAAAAGCAGGAACAGCCTTCCTGGGCTAAACCTCAACCTAAACACAGTCTTTACTGCAACTGTACACTGGTTCACGAGCGTAGGCTCCTTGTAAACACCAAGAAAACAAAATGTATGCTGTTTGGCTCCAAGTCGAAGCTCACAAAGTGTACCCTCAATAACACTAAAGCCCTCAACATACTAAACCCTGACGGTTCAACCCTAGAGCAGGTAAATGACTTCAAATACCTGGGGGTCTCTTGACCCTGCTCTTACATTTGAGCACCACATCAGCTCAGCAATTAAGAAGGTGAACCAGCGATAGGAATGTGTTATAGACTTAGGCACTTCCTGTCTCCTGAGGCAAGAGTAGCAATTGGGATGGGTCACCTTCTCCCAATACTTGAATACTGCTCTCAAGCAACAGCCCTTGCTCCCCTTCTCTACTATTTCACTTGAACACAGCCTATAACAACATATGCAGATTCTTCACTCTAGCCCCATACTGTACTCACCACTGTCACCTCTACCATCTCTGGATTGGCTCCCCCATTGGAGAGACTTCATGCTTGGAGTGCTCATTTCAAAACTTGTAAGAAGGGACAGGATCACCTTTGGAGGGGCTACTGAGGCTAAAAGTAACAGTCACGAACTGAGGTCCTCTGGTTGTAGGTTACTAGAATGCCCCAAACATAATACTGAGCTGGGAAGGACAGCCTTCTCCTACACAGTACCCAAGCTATGGAACTTATTCCTAATGAACTGCAGGTTCAGAGCTTTACCTCATATGTTCAAATGGAACCTTCTGGAAGTAATGTTAGGTCGAGCCTCATGTACATGCTATACTAAGTGTTGGTAAATGCCTGATGGGCACCCCAGTTAAAACATGGCTAGTTCAGTAACATAGCTGCACTTAGTGCTAATTATTGGATTCAAGAATGGCTAATGTCCTGGAGAGAGCTATCAATTGACTTTGTATGTTTGCTATACTGCTACTTTGTCTTCATTATCTCTGCTGTAACTTGGCAACTTTTTTTCTTTTATCTCCACTGTATGCATAAAGTAACTGTGTATTGTAATAGATGTGCCATCTAAATGGCCCAGATTATGCCTGGAAATGGCCCCGGGATCATAGCACCCACCCAGTAAACAAATAAATAAATAACAGGAGAATTGTCTTAAGTCCTTTTTGAAACAAACCTCCAAGTAAGGAACAATCTTGGAGAGGTGCAGGAGGGTATTCCACAGAGAAGAGAGAGTAAGCAAAGGATCTGTGTCAATGACTCAGCAGGTAGTACACTTGCCTCTGAGGCTGGGAGATCAGAAGGCTGTGGATTCTATCCCCACACCACGCACTTGGGTTACATCCCAGTACTGACACTGTACTGCAGCATGAGAGGGTACTGCACTCCTGAGGTGCCGCCTTTTGATGAGACATTAAATCAAGGTCCCATCTGCCTGTTCTGGTGGTAGTTCAGGTGGATGTTATAGATCAGCAAAGATAGAAGAAGTGCACAACAAAATGAAGAGATGGCAAAATATGTGCTCAGTGGTTTATTAGTGCATATAAAAAGCAGAAACACAATGCTCCAGCACTTGGTCCCTGGGATAACCCGATCAGGAGGGCGACTAGTGCTCTAAGTCATCAATTTAAGGTACAAGCTTAAGAGGTAGTGATTTAAAGTGCTTTAGAACACCTAAAGTGCAATAATAAGTAAGTAAATATATTAAGCTTCATGTAAAAGCCACAGCAGTAGCAATCAGAGAAAAGCAGGTTAATAAGGTATATTTTAACCAAAGGGCAAATGACTATTTCATACAGCAATTCAGAATTCCAAAATTAAATATAGAATTGAGTCAAAAGTCTTTTATCAAAGTCAATTGAATACTAAAGTTAGATCCAAATGACAGTTCCAATTAGAACCTTCTAATAAAAGTTAAAGATATTAGGCCCAAAAGTTTAAACCAAAAAGAAAAGGAAAAAGAACATCAATGAGCAGTAAAACAGGAAAATATCCTAATCAATGACTAAATATTCAATAATAAGCTTGCACAGACACCAAAAACCTGTAAAACCAAAATTCAAAGAAAAAGCAACCTCCGGGAGATTTCTTTTCAGTCATAAATCTATAAAAGGGGTTAGGTCCCAGTCCTCATTGAGACCAGTCGGGTATTATGCACCAAGTCGGTAAATATGTCTGCTTTCTTTTTGCAGGAGCATATTCTGATGATTACTGACCCTAGGATTGAGGAATGTGGTCAATGGCCATGAATCTAAAAGATTAAAGGAAAGACCATGATAGACACTCTAGTGTGTTCCTACTGGAGTGTCACAATGTGCATGTAAAATGGATCTAACGTGTTCTTGCATTAGCTCCTTTAAAGTACGTGTGGTCATTTCTACATATAGGTTAGACAGTTGCACCAAAGGGCATAGATCACATGTGAAGTTTGACAGGTAATGAAATGTTGTTTGTTAGTCTGAACTCTATTGATAGGATTTACAAAAGTGTTACCTCTTTGCATGTATTGGCAAACATTGCAGTTGCCACAGCGATGTGATCCAAATGAATTAACTGGTAGCATGGTGTCATAACAGGAGTAAAGTGGCTTCTACCACTTTATCCTTTATACTTTGGCCTTTGCGATAGCTCTTGGATTAGTGCCATTTTTCCTTGTTGCTTTTGATCAGTATCAAGGATATGCCAAAATAATTTTAAAGCTCCAGCTACCATAGGTGTAACACAGTTGTACTCAGTGATGAAATTAATACAATCACTGAACTGTTGTTTGTCCTTAACTTAAGCAGGGCCAAATGGTCACAGATCAGGGCAGAGTCCATAGCTCCATATAGGAGAATAGTATTATAACCGCTAGACAAGAATTTGTCTGTGAGGTCCCTGGCGTGATTTTCAAATTGGTATAGATGCAGTTTCTGTGGATACATAGAAACTGCCCTTTGATATATCTTTCAAAAGGTGTGGGGATATTAAAGATCCCGTGGCACTTCTAAAAGAGTAGGCAAATTTTTATTATAACTTCAACAAATTAAATGATTGCAAACAGTGTTAATTCACACATAAACAATATACAAATGTTAAAGCAATAAAAGAAAAGGAACTCAAATAAGTATTACAGTCATTCATTTTCTAGTTTGCTATCCGATAATTATGTTATTCCAAAAAGAAAATCATAAAGCTAAATGAACTTCAAACCCTACCCCCACCCCACTAAATGAGTATGGAAATTTTTGTTCTGTCAAATAAAAATAGCAAAATAAAGTTGAGTTACATCAAATAATACATGAAATAAAGAATAAACTGAAATAGTAGTAGTACAAACATACTTACAAAATAAATGTTTCACGACATACGTGTCCCCGACTTTACCCAAATATACAAAATTACTAGTGAATGGTACATTTTCAAATTATAATAGAATACCTAGAAAATTATATTTGATCCATGCTGCTCATATCAGGACCTAAGTGGCAGATAGAGTAGACTAGTTACAAAACAAGAGCAGAACTTACTCCTCAGTAATGGTTATAGAATCATAACATATAACCCTAAAACACAATGCAGCATTCGAGGAGCTAGTATTTCACACTGTAGACTCGGCACAAAACAGTGATAAAAGGGTCCATACCTCTCTTTGAATGTACTGGAAAGACAAGGCAACGGTCAACACTATTCCACCATCTTTGAAATACCCTAGGAGAAACCAAAGTAGACTCATAAGATTTCTGTTTTTAACAGTAGTCTCAATCATAAAGAACAATTCGTCAGTAATAAAATAAAGTTGTTCGAATCGTTAATCGGCACTGAACATGCCAAACATGAAACTTGAAGCAAACCAAAATTAACCAGAGTGTTGTCCTATCATGTTTGGTCCGGAGACAGGCAAAATTCAAGACACAATATTTTCAAATGTAGATCATAAAAGGCCGCTTGTGTCTTAGTGTCTGTCAAAATTCCTGAATAAAGGGACAATCTAAAACAAGTGTTCCATGGTTTCCACCGTATCTGGACACACATGTCTCGGACAATATCTTTCCTCAAGATTCTTATGCTTCAAGTTCCCACTGATTTAATTTCCCATGAAAGGAAAGCCACATAACATCCCAAATGTATGGTGGTATACTGGGAGATTCCAACGTTTTATCCATTAATATTCTATCAAGGGGCGGATGGACATCAAAGTAAGCTGAATCTTAGAAATATTTCTGTAAAATAAAACCAGAAAGGTCCTTCCTACTAAGTCTAAGTATATGATCTTTAGCTAAGCCCCATAACTTCACTTTTCCAAAGCAAACTTTAAAGGCTTCTGGAAGATGCTGCAAGGACCTTTGTCTTGGTACATTAGTATGTATGGGCCACATGGGCAAAATATTGGCTCAGGAGTCTACTACCCAAGGAATCCAAGCATTAGTATGCTGGGGCAGTACTGGTTTCAAGTTGGTATAAATGAACATGGAAAAGAAAAACACAATAGGTTGCACCATTTTAGTCCTCCGTGTTTCCTGTCCCTGAATAATAGGTACCTTTTAATAGGGTTTAGTCTACTAACCCAGATACAAGAGAAAAGCAGCTATAAATGTTTGTTTCCAATTGAGGGGTGGGCAGAAAATAGTACTTAAATAAAAACATAGGAAATAAAAAGGTTTTCACTATATAAACTCTTTTTAATTTAGATAGTTTCCATTTATTCCTTAAGGCCATGCTGTTTTGTGCCAGCTGGAGTTTACAGGACCAGTTCTGAAGAGCTAAATCTCCTGTACCAAATAGTAAACCAAAAATGGTGCAGGGCTCCTGGGCTACTGGAATGTCAATGATATAGGGTCTAATATGTTTTCCTTGCCTATAGATAGACATTTACTCTTCTCAAAATTTACCTGAGCCTGTTTGGTACATGAAATCTTGCAAGACTCGACTTAGTTCCCTTTCAGAAAGTAAATCACCTGTGATGAAACAGATATCATCCGTATAAGCTATACTCTTTATGTCTACATCCGAGCTAGAAAAGAACCCCCGTATAGTAGTTGAACTGGTTACACATCGAATCAAGGGATCCAATGTAAATATGTATAAATGTGGACTCAAAGGATGGCCTTGTCTGACTCCGTTTTAACATTACATTTTCCTCCTAGTCAACCATCACAAAACGTTTGGGCAGTAGCATAATACGTTTGTATCCAGTAGATAAAGGTGGATGGAATCCCATACCACTTCAAACATTCCCAGAGGTATTCATGGTTAATTTTGTTGAACGCTTTTGCCTGATCAAGGTCAAAAATAAGGCCAGTGAGTTCTCCTGTGTGTCCCCTATGTAACGCTTCTTGTAATAAAATAAGTCCATCAGTTATTTTAATTCAGGAAGTGTACAAGTTTGTGATGGGTGAATCAAAGAAGTGGCACAAGTCATTAATCTATTATTAAGAAGTTTAGTGAGGAGTTTAAAATTAGTATTGAGTAAAGTAATTGGGTGCCAGTTCTTCAAATCAGCCCTAGCTCCAGTTTTGAACATAAAGATCACCAAACCCTCAGACATACTTTAAGGTAGGGTCCCTGATTCCAATATTTCTTGAAGTAATTCTATAAATTTGTGTAATGACACCATAAAGATAACTTTATAGAGCTCGAGGGAATCCCATCTTTCCCAGGGGCTGTACCAGCTTTAGTTTGGGATAAAGTAGCTGATAAACCAAGGTTGTAATGGGAGAAATTAGAGCCTTTGAGTCTGATAGTGAGACCTGTGGTAATATACAGCCATCAAGTCATGCAATATGTGTCATGTGTAAGGGGTGTCTCTGGAACAAAAAGTGTCTTAATGTGTCGACAGCATGTATAATATCTGATTTAGTGGTGAGTTCCACCCCTGTGGGTCTTTCAGATTTGTCATATGTTTCCGGTGCTACGGGATCTGCACTGGCTACCAGTTCAGTGGCGGATCACCTTCAAAGTTGGATTACTGACTTTTAAAGCCCTACATGATCTGGACCCTGACTACCTGAAAGATATTCTGACTCCTTACCTCCCTGTGAGTTTGCTCCGCTCAGCCAACCAGGGGTTGCTAGAGATTCCTAGGGTTATATTGAAATCAGCTGGTGCCCGGCTTTTATGTTTGTTGTACCAACCTCTGGAATTCTTTACCACATCGGATAAGGGAGTGTTCAACTGTGAGGAGTTTTAAACAGGCTCTTATATCTTTTTATGGAATAAGATATATGGAGCCCTTGATTAATGCTTTGTATTTGTTTTGAACAGTTTTTATATTATTGTCTGTTTGTTTTGTTTGTATTTAATCTTTTTGGAATGTGCCTTGGTTTTGAAAGGCACAATATAAATAAAGTTTATTATTATTATTATTATTATATTATTATTGATGTCATTGCTGGGCACAAAACTGGTAGAGGTTCATGAAATCTTTCTTTCCTTGATACCCAAATCTTCATTCCTGATTCAAGGATTTTAGCCTATTGTACTGTATATTATTTAGTTGTTGTCTAACCTTGATAATTCTGGGAGAATCTGGTCATTGCCTTGAGCTGCCTTGGACAAAAGATCCTGAAAGTGAGACCTGTAGTCTTGATATGTGTCAGATTTATATTTTTTATCTATTTTCTGGAAGTAACTCTTGATATCTCTTTTGTAGCTTCCCACCACTCCAGGGATATGTCATACATAAATTTGACAGTTTTCCGATCTTCAAATAAGGACAATAAACACAATAAACATAAGCACCACCACCTCTCCATTAATACCAGTCATGGTGGTCTACTGGAACTGGTCCTAACTTTTAAATACATTGGGATCACCCTAGACTCACACCTCTCCTATGCTGACCACATAAATAACGTCACCAGAACTGCCAACTCCAGACTAGACCTGCTGTTCCTCCACAGGAGACACTTTTCCTCTGAAGCCCTGTTTGCTGCCGTCCAGCACTCCATTGTTGCCACCACTGACTATGGCCTCATCATCTATGGCTCTGCTACTGTTACCGCTTCAAATGGGTAACCACCTCCCTCAACAAGGCTTGTCAGCTCATTACTGGCGCCAACGTTGTACACACACCTGTGACCTCTACTCCCAAACCAGCTGGCTGCAACTCGACAAGCGTATAAAATACCAAACCTGGATAGTGGGAAAGAAAATTCTGATGGGTCTCACTGATGGGACGGTGTCGCTACTCTCCTACAATCTAAAAAGCAGCCAAAGCACTAGGGGGTCCAAACCACAGCAATTCCAAACCCCCACTGCCACAAAACCCAAGGTCAAAGAGCTTTTGCTCATCGGGCCTAAGCTGGCTAAATGGACTCTCTAGTGATATCACCACTGCCTCCATGCTTGGCACTTTCAAAACCAGGCTCCACCACTCATTCATTGCCTCCAGCACCTGTGACTGCAATGCCTAACAATGGAACACCACAGTCTGGACTCCCGGCTTATGAACGGATCACTTACTCTGAGGCTCCCTTTGTCTGTTACATCTATTAGGCCACAGCCTCTAGCACTTTCCACCACCACCCTGCCCAACTCTTGCACTTCCCTTTGTTCTCTGACAAAACTTCAGGCTGCATCCTCTCCTTCTTCCTCCCCCACCGTCCCTCTACCCATCCTTCCAGACCCTTTACTGCTACCATTTCCCTCTGCCCCACCTTATTCACTTGCTGCCTCCTCCCTTTCCTCCTCCCACCCTTTTTTTCTTTTTATATAGGTGCATCCAGCTATGTACCTCTAATGCTGTTTGTATGTACTTCCATATATGCTTTTGCCTGTTATGTTCTGTTTTGCTGCAACTCATGACGTGAACCTTTGTAAAAGAGCCTTGGCTCAAAGGTATTTGTAATCCTAGACTTAAACAAATAAATAAATAAACAAGAAACTTTTCTTCACAGTCGGAAGGGATAACAGCTCTAAATTCAACCTCCAGTACCCTGGACCATAGTGCATACTATCATAGCTAGACACTGCAACTTCTATGATAACGTGATCAGATGGTGCTACTGGTTGAGTGTTGTGTGGATGATCCCAGAGAAGAGGAAAGAAACCAAAAATCAATTCTAGTGGCTTGTGTTCTGTGGAAAAAGGTCTTCTTGGGAGCTCCAGACTGTGCAAGAGCATCTATCAGGCCAGTTTGGGAAATTAGATCATTCAGGCAATTTGCATCACAAAAGATTTTTCTGTCTTAAAACCATTATCAGTAAAGTAGCAGCTGCAATTAAAATCCTCACCTAAAAACATATTTAGCAGTAAACAAAAAGGGCTATATGGCATGAAACAGTTCTAGTCTGGAAGCTTTAGACTGAGGTGCATAAACATTTATAAAACGACACTGTGACCAATGGAGAACAAGATTGAGCATAAGCACCTGGCCTGGGATTATATCCAGGATCTGTACTAGTTGAGCAGAAGGGTTCTTAGCGCATATACCCACCACACTGCATGCCTCCTCCCCAATGGACCAATATGACACTCCCCATTTCCAGGCCAGAGTGGCCTGTTCCATCTCTAACTCAGTGTGTAACTGAGTGTCCTGTAAAAAACACATCTTGTAGTCCATTTTCAAACGAAGCATAGCTCAAAAGCCACTTTCTCTCTGACTGGATGCTGTTAGCGTTAAGAGAAGCAATAGTAATATTATACAAACCATTCATCAGAGCAGAAAGGACTACAAAGCACCTATAGGGAAAAAATAACTCTGGAGACGGTAGCAGATGGAGAAACTATTTTTCTTGACCCATTTTCGGAGCCCATTCTGGATTTTTTGGGATGTTATTCAGATCCTCAGTCCTCTGTTCTGTATCTGACCCCCAAGAGGATTGTACAGAATTGAAGTCAGATTCTGTTCCTGCATCAGGCACTTCCTCTTGTAATGCGATATATGTGTTATGCAGGGGAGTTGGGGTATCAGAGGTCATAGTGGTCGATTCTTTTTCAGAATTCCATCATCTGTTAGTGACCATGGTAAAAGCCTCCTCCGGTAGAAGGGGGGCAAAGTTATCATATCAGTAGCAGGGCAGTGATCAGAGTGTCATTTACCAAAGGAAGGGGTTATTTAAAGGCTCACATTCAGGCTGATTCAGAGGTTGTGGTTCTGTAGGAGGCATCACTGTGTGACCAGATGGAACCACAGCATGTTCCCTAAAATGGGGGGCATTGTCATTGTGCAGCTTTCACTGCCATATTCATATAGAAATCTTGTACACAAAAATCCCCATTGGTATTGTTATAGGCAGCCCAGGGACAATCCACAAAGGAGTGGCTATCTTACAGAGATTACATTTAGCTGGGTGGTGGCAGTCGGACATAAGATGTCCCAGTTCTCCACACTGAGCACATTTCAGTATGTCACATGTTCTACTCAAGTGTCTGCTGGAGCCACATTTGTAGCAGTGGCATGGTTGTCCCGGGTAAAAATAAAACCTTTGTCCTGGCCTAGGTAGAAACACTGGAAAGGTGTTGTAGGACTTCCTCAGTTTGGGTTAGGTTTATCTTATAGCGCCATCCCCATTCCAGAAACCCTCTGAATCCAAAATGGGTTCTGAATTACCCTAAATAGTGCACTTTTTCTCAAGCAAATAGGTAATGTCCACCACATTCACACCTTAATTCCGAAAAGAACAGTAATTACCTTGAAGGACTCTCTTGTTAGAGGTATGGCCTGAAATGAGACCACATTGGGTTTGTTTTAAGAGAGCATATTTCATCCGAAACCTATTTAGAATGTTAGGGTTCTAAAACTGACATCATAGGTGTTATCTCCTGGGGTGTGTATCAGGGCATATACCTCACTCAGGGAAAAACCCAGCATTTGTTTAATCAAAACTTTCCCCACATAGAAACGATCTGGCATATTGTCAGTGGGTCCCAAATAATGCAAACGGACAGCGTTTCTTCACTGAGCTAGCAAGACAGGTTTATGGAAGAGACTGACATAAGTAGGTGCAGGTTCTGTTAAAGTTGGAGGTTCAACTTCCGTAGGAAGAGCTATGTCCTGATCACCCTCAACACGAGAGGGCTGGAGGTTGTCCGTATCATTGGGTGCATCAAAGAATTCTTCTTTGGACATAACATCTAGAGGCAAAAGGAAACAGAGTCAAATACTACAGGCTCTGGATGTTCATTTGGAATCATAGGAAAATCTGCAAAGGCTGCCCTGGAAGGTGCAATGATGGAAGTCTCAGTCGGCGGTGCGTATACCCCAGTATCTCATTGCTCCCCATCCCTAAACCTGAAGACCCCAGATCAGGGATTTGCAATCCACTGACCTGTTTCCAGTTGAATCCAATCCGCTCGCTCCAAAGCGGTCTTTGGGGACCTTTGTTGTGCTTCAATCACATGCTGTTTATGTCCCTGTGAAGTGGCAGAGTGATCCATGCTGTCTTTCCCCGCAGCAAAAATAAAATCTTCAGGGCCAAAACAGGAGTTGCCACCAGTGAGTCAAACTCAGGCTGTTTCCTTTTTTCAGTTCTTTGTCGGCATCTAGCTGGGTCAATCTAAATTCTTCAGCCGCTCACTGTAAATTTTGTCATTTCTCTTCAAGCATATTTCCTGCCTCTGCTGCTTGTACTGTATCCCAAGTGACCCCAGGAGTCTGTCAGGCTGGTAATTCATGTTGGTGGGGGCTTCAGATGTCTCTTTACTACTGGTGACTGCAGCACCATCAGACGTCATCCCAGATGGCGAGGAATGAGGTATAATTTACTGGTCACCACTCTGGTGCTTCCCAGCTATACCAATCCCTCACCTTGAACTTGATGTGGGCGTTCAGCAGCCCAACCTCCTCCACTGTTGTCCTCCATCTTGCAAGGCTCCTTTCAACTGAACACCACCACCTGTCAAAAGAGTAGGGAATTTTTAATTGAAATAAATAATAATACAAAACAGTAGTACATCATACAACTCAGAAACAAAAGGAAAATTAACAAAAACAAAATAAGTATTTCAGCAGATAGTCATCATACACTCACTCCGAGCATAACCAACCCCCCACTAAAGAGTTGGGGAATGTCCTAGTGTCCTGTCCAAATTTCCCATTCACTAAAAATACCACCAACATCTTAAATTGGTTCAATGTCAGTTGGCATTAATCTGTATCCCCTCCCCGGATGAGGTTGAAAATAGGCAGAATTGTCTAGTCCTCTTTTCCGGTCAACAAAAACTAAAACAAATAAATATTTTGCTATCACAAGACCTAGTTCTTGGCATTTCAAGTAGGGTACAGCTGGAGGACCAGAGCATTCTCCTTGAAGGTTTAATTGCCAATACATCACTGAAGCTTGGCAGTGGTAGCACCGTTGACTAGTCTGAATGCAAGGCAGAAGGGGTAGTTGAATCTCCCTTCAAAGGAGGGACAATTTAAGGAATGGAAGACATTACAATGGGCACCTAGGTGGTGCACCGAAGCAGACCAACCAATTTTATTGTAGTGAACTTTTAGCTTATTTGCTTCTGAGCACCATTAGGCCTGCAGAACTGGGCCACCATACATTAGTACCGGAAGCAGTGTACTGTTGGCAATAGCATGCTGTGAATCACTGGATAGATAATTACTCAGCTGGTAAAGTAACCCAATTTTCTGGTGCTGGGACTTCAAGACATGATCTACATGGTGCTTAAAGTTCACTTCCTGATCCATGTGCACACCAAGATATTTAGTTGAGTCAATGACCTTAATTTGAACTCTAATGGATGTGGCAACAGATAACAAATGTTGTCTAGCAGTACGCAGGTGCCTGGAACCAAACAGGACAGCTTTAGTCTTCTTTGTATTTAGGACTAACATGATACTAGCGAGCCATTTTTTTAATTCCCAGAAATCACTAGCAAGCTGACTATTGATGTGAGCAACATCACCAGAGCATCTGTACAGCAGTAAATTATTCCCGCCTCAGTTACCAGGCATATCATTAATAAATAGGAGAACAACAAAGACCCCAGAATGGAGCCTTGGGAACACCACCCATTATGGGCCTCTGCTTAGACTGGACACCTTCCACTAACCTGCTGAGATCTATTTGCCAGATAATGAGAAAACCACTGACAGAATGGGCTATTGAGACTATGGCTGTATGATCCTCCCAAAGTTCGAGCTACGTGAACTTTGCCTATCAAACTGCATAGGGTTCTCCAGAGTTCTCGTGCTTGGCAGACTGGTTCGACTTGATTCACCCAGTGCAAAGCATTGCATTGGGGTGGGCCTTGGGAAATGGGAATGAAGAAGTAAGAGGGAGGGTTGTTTTAGGCACACAGTTGCTGTGACTCCTGGGGTTATCCAGAGCACATCCTGGGTGCATTTCATGTTTCAGTTGCAAACCATGATTCGCGGTTTGACTGGTTTGCCCAGTCTGTCGCATTTTGATTCTTTTGGAGAACCAAACTTACAACCGTAATCAAGATCAAGCAGTTTTAATCTGTCCAACAGGAGGCTGTGATTCACCAATCAAAGACTTTAGTGAGCTGTACATACAGCACCAGTCAACTGCCCTTTGTCCATAGCCCCAGTATATCGGGTAGGCAGCCTGACCAATGCAGTGTCTATACCATAATATTTCTGGAACCATGCTGACTCTCAATCAGAAGTTGACACTGTTCCAGACACTCCAGTTGCTGGTTGTAAACTAGTCTTCTTGTATCTTAGTGCGGGAACTAAGCAAGAAAATGGCATGGTAGTTTTCCACAGGTTCCTTGAGACCCTTCCTTGGGCACAGCAACCACTAGGGCCATTTCCAGCTTTCAGCCATTCTCCCTTCAACTAATGACTTGTTAAACAACATTGCGACAGGGAAGGCAATAACAGGGGTTGCTAACGTTAGGAGCTTTGACTCAAGTTTATCATGTCCAACTGAGCCTTCTGCCTTTAATTGTTTTAGAGAAGCAACACCTCTCTTCTTTTGTTTTCTGGGAATGGAACTTCAGGTACTGGCATCCTGTGGTAGGCTGATTAAAGAAGTGAGGCAGAGGCCCAAGAGAGGGGGTCTGAGCCTATCTAGGTCAGTAAAAAAGTTGTTGATGGCATTGACAGCAGCCTCCGGTCTCAGTAGATCTTACCATTAGCCACTATGTCATATTCCACAGACCTGTCATGACCTTTGAGGAGTGCATTAATTTGTGCCCAGAACCATTTGGGATCAGATACATTTTGACCTTCGGTGCCTTAAGTATTTTGTTTTGGCAGTTTTCAAGTCCCTTTACAGGCATTCCTGAGTTCCCTGTATTTGTTCCAATCGGATGTGAGACCAGAGTTTTAAAGAGCCCCTCCAAGCCATGTCTCTTGACTTCATAGACTTCCTGAAGTTGTGGTCTAGCCACTTTGACTGTTAGCCCTCTACCCCAAGTTGCTTAAAGAGGACATGTGCATTGGGCAGAGAGGAAGTTACTCACAAAGAAATACAGGGCAGAATCCAAATCAGGAAGGACTCTAACTGTGGTCCATTGTATGCATGATAGGGTAGCCAATAAGAAGCTAGCATCGAATATGGAGTAACCACTGGCCATAAATACACTGGGTGGCAGTTTAGGAGAGGCATTATTCCAAACACAAAATATTGGTGAGTGGTCAATGAAGGTTTCTGAAAACATGCCTCAGTTCTAATCCAATCTGGCTTGGATACAAGGGCCCAGTCAAGGAGAGTATGGTTACTGCTGTTTATTCTAGTCGACTCTGTGATAATTTGGGTAAGTTGGTCTCTAGTAGAATGGCCTTGGGCCCACCCCTGACCCAGAGATCCATATACTGAGTAGAGTAAACACAGTAGCACTTTCACCAACCTAGTTCAGTTGTAGACAAGTCATATAGCGATATACAGCTTTGTATATTGTTACAGAACTGTGAGAGGCAGAAGTGGCTGGACAGGAAGGAGAGCAGTTGGTAAGTGTCAACCATTGTGGAGAGGGTGTTGGCACGTGGGAGGCTCAGAGACTACGGGAAGGACTACTGGATACAGGAATAATTTCATTATTTAATGTTGCAATGGGGATAAGGTCGGGGGTACCACTAGACTTCAGGAGATTATTTTTATTACAATAGTGACTGGGTGAGTGAATGGGTACCACTAGACTACCAGACTTGATTTCCTATTGCAAAGGATATTGGGTGATGGAGGGGTACCACTAGACTACCAGAGACGATTTCACTATTACACTAGGGATCAGATGAAGAAGGGGGCACGCTCTGCACTATGCCTTTGTGTATACAATGTTGGGAGGGATTGTCCAGAGCAACTTCTGTCCACATAATGGCATGCAAAGTGCCTCTTAGCACCCTGCATGCCTTATTTGGTTCTCAGCATGACAGATGAACATGGCAGCAGGGAAAAGACATTTGTCCATTTGGGATGTGCTAGCTTTCTTTGCTCTTGGCTCTCTATTTCCAGCAGGGGTTGTGGTGTGTATTCTGGACAGGAGTGCTTTGCATGTATGAATATGGTTCCCCAATGGCAGTGCTGCTAATTGGCATGCCGAACTATATTATGCTATGCTTTGCATTGTGCAACTGGACGCTTTTGAAAATAGAATACCTAAATTGTAAAAGTTAAGTGCTATACTCCAAAAATTCTAAAAGGTGAGTGCTATGTTCCAAAATTTTAACAATTCAGTGTTATATTACAATTTTAAAGAGAACCAATTTTCTTCTTTAAAACAAATACAGAAGGCAAGGGATTACAGCAAAATGGGGCTTTAAATCCTTTGTTTAAAAAGGAAAAGGCTCACATTTGGGCTCAAGGGAACAGGCAGTCTGATCCCTTTTGCTTCCAAGAATGACATGCTTGCCTCTGCACACAGACATTTTGTGATGTCTCAGTCAGAAGAGCATGAGATACCCAGATTTAAGAATGGACTCAGGTCATTCAGGGGTCGGCCGAGGGAGGTAAGGATCAAGTGTCCAGGGACTACTCTCCTTCCTTGGGTAGGGGGGAACTTGCTGTGCACTTTCGGCTGACACCCAGTGATGGCCAGGTGTCAGCACAGCCAGCGGCATACAAGGGTAGGCTCATTCAGGGCACTTAGCTGCCTCGCTGAGGTGGAGGCAGTTGTGCCATTGCATCGGCAGGGTGCAGGAGGAAATGGAGGGAAAAGGGGGCCTGACAGGACCAGTGATGGCCCGACACTCAGAGCAGCCCCCAGTTCTGGATTACTGTCTCTGGGGATGGAGAAGCCAGGCTCCCGGATCCTGGCCCTGCCATGGGGGAAAGCCATGGGGAATGCCAAGGGTTGCAGAGCAGGGTGATCGGGCCAGAAGATGTACCCCTCTGTAAGGGGGGGTCATAGTCTAACCAGTCCATGGGGAGGATAAATAAGTAATATAAAAAGAGCATGAGATTGAGCTCTACATGCTGTAGGTAAATGGCCATGCATTTTCGTTACATTTAATATTTTAGAATCTTGTTTGTTCAAAATCAAAACCTGAAGGGAAGCAGAAGGATCGAGCATCCCAGAGGATTCTCTCCTTTCTGGGAGGTGGAAGCCAGATTCCACATAGCACTTTCACCTGGGTTCCAATAGGTAGAAGTGCAGGCAGAACTGATAGGTAGGGTGGACACCTGAAGACACTGCATGCACATGCATTGAAGCCCTAGCTTGCAGGACGCCCACACGGAAGGGACAAAAGTGGAAACTGCCTAGCCAGCAGCATGATTCCACATCCACATGGGGCTCTGTCACGGCCATGGTATCCTCACTACCCATAGTACTTCAGTGAGGGGTAGCCTGCCCCGATCCAACCCACCCAAAGTGGAAAGCCAGTGGAGTGAGAACTGAGGCCTGCAGTTTAGGTGACAGGCTGGGTGGTAACAGAGGGAAGATGGGAAGCAGGACCAAGATGAAAAAGTACAAATTAAAAGAAAAAAATGGGGACTTCCAGTACAGCTCCGGAGCTAATGGCAGCCTAAGATCCGAGCTCGTTCCACTCCCTCCTAAATTTGTTAAAAAAAGCAATACATTTTAACAAAAATGGAGGTCGATGGAGAAATTAATACAGATGGCTTCAAATACATATAGGAACTACAAATAGATTTGCAGTGCTACCGATCAAGAGGAGAAATCGAAGGTGAAAATCAGACTCGGAGACCTCAGAGTTGTCGCAGGCCCAGATGGTATCTTCAGGCAAGAAATCAGCACGCAAAAATAAAAAACAAAGATGATATCCTAAATGATAAACTGGACAGAATAACAGACCTGCAAGATATTAAAAAGATTCCCAAGACTTTGATCTGATCATGACCTTCTCCATGCAGATATGCTGACTTTACAATCCCAGGTAGTAACGTTGGAACAGGCTAACTCGGAGCTGGCCGCAGAGACGCCTCAGATTCAATCTACTAACTCAGCTTCTGGACATTACCAAAGCCCTAGAAGAGCAGCAGAAAGATGCAGAGAACAGACAGAGACACCAGAACATTCAGATTTATGGAATACCGGAGAATAGCGGGAAGAGACATGAGGGGATATACAGAGAACATGTTGAGAGAAGTGCTGGGCTTAGAACAGGAATTCTCCATGAAGATAGAGTGGACTCCACTGCGCACTTTGGCCCCAAGCCCTCAGGACTGAGGCACATCCTGTTCTGTAATCATTCAATTCCAGAGTTATCACACAAAGAAACAATACTCCAGAAAACATGGACAATGGGGAAAGTATTTCTGGGCAAGCAAAGATGATAACTATGTGAGAGTTACAATGCAGAGACGATGGAATATGCGCCTATTTCCAATCCTAAAACACCTTAAATTAAAAATCTGCACACCCTACCCTTCGAGACTGATGATACAGTATCCTAATGGACAAGTCACTTATGATACGGTGATGAGTGCGATGGAGGACTTAAGACAGAGAGGATTTGAATTACCATCCAAACTCCTGGGGAGGCCAAACAATATAGACTGGGACTGATTAAAGACAAGTGACTAGGGAAGGACTCGCAGCAAGCAGTTCTCAATGAGATCAAGAAACTCCTGGGTGAATTTGCCACTAACATGAAATGATTGTTCCCTTGGTGAGTAGGTCTACGGGTTAGAGTGCAGTGCCCTGGTGAGGATGGAAACCAGCATGTGGGGAAATGGGTCCCCACCTATGTAACACTGTGGCTCGGGGAGGGAGCTCTGGACCAGGTTTGAGGGGTACATACCCTCAGGGAAGTACGAGATGGCTCTATTATGAATGTGGGCACTGAAAGGGCTGAGCTGGTGGAAAGAGGCCTTCATTGTGTGTGGCCGCTTGAGTGGCAACCAAACAAATCTATGAGTGAGGTCATCACCGGAAATAGTGCTTATGTGCCCTAATTTGGACACCTGGAAATGATTACAGTGTAGGAGGGGATCGGGTAGCTGGCCTTCACTTCCTGCTTAAGAATTGTGTCCAAATGATACCAGGAGTCTGACACAGCAGATTGTAAATACATTAGCAACAAAGGAACACCTTCGGAGAGCTACGACATGGAGGTCTAAACAAGGAAGGCTTACTTAGGGTCTTGATGTGAATCCTGGGAGGAGGCCCCTAGACTGGATCTGGAGCCCTCACATGAGCTGCAGGGATGGGATGGGGACCTACTGACCTTAGGAAGCATGCTGAAAAGGATACTTTGCTTCCCAGTGCTAGGTGAGGCAATGGACATAGGCAATACCCACCAGGAGGCACGTACTCCTGGGCTGAGAGCCATGGGATTTCACAAAGAAAGGGCTCTCTGGATTAATTTTGGAAGGAAAGAGACTGATTCAACTTGGAATTTGTTATGTAACTGGTCAATAGGATTTGAAGTAAATAATTTGAAGGGGGATCCAAGACCAAGACATATCTGCAAATAATAAGGACTGAATGGGGGGCAGGAGAAAGAGAAATGAAGGGACCAGAGTTATGCACCTGTACTATCTCAGTTTGGAGATATTTTATGTTCATGTTCTTGTTTTTTATCTAGCTCTTTCTTCAATGGACCAGACTTCCAAACAGAAGCTTTAGCCATGATTAATTTCATCTTTGTTGCATTATGGGGGCGTCAAGACAAGTAGCCCACCTTCGATGGAATATTCCATCCTTGTCAGAGATGTTTCTGACACTGGAAGCCATTTTGTACATAGTTTTAGTGCCGGGAGGGGTTACTTAGTGGGGATAAAAATAAAGAAAGATCCAGGATATTGAGGAGAATAAACAGGCAGATGAGACATGAAACCACAGTTACACGGAGAAAGACAAATCAGGGAAAGTTAGGGGAAAAGTAGTGGAAAAGCAATGCAGTATAATACAGGTGAAAGAATGGGAGAAGAGAATAATTATCAAGTGTATGTAGAAGTCTAAGAATAAGAAGCTTCTCAGAGTGGTATCCCAGCATGTCAATGGGTTGAGTAACCCTACTGTATTAAAAGATCCAAAATAATTTCCCATCTTAAAAAATGCACCTCCAGATATTACTCCTCCAGGATGCACATCTATCCAATGACGAGCATCAGAAACTGCTTAAATATGGGATGTCTGATATAGTGGCTAGTGCTCATGCAAGGGACAAAGGCAGGGATCTGCAATTCTATACCAAGGTCCTCAGCATTTCAAATTCAGGAATCATACCAGGATGGGGAAGGCAGATTGGCTTTGATTAGCGGCAACTAGGAAGGACAGATGTACACAGCGGGAAGTGTGCATGTTCTCCAGGTTCAGAGGGCACAGTCTGTCAGACCATTTTGATAAAATCATGGCATTTAAACAGGGGTAATGGTTCTGGGTGGAGATTTGAATCTCTTATGAATCCTTCACAGGATAGTTCTAATCTTAATCCACCCAGGGCTACAAGGGGCAGAAACATGACAGAAGGCTAATAAAGACTTAGCCCTAATAGATACATGGTGACACTCATCCACCATCTCGTAGCTACACACATTTCTCAGGGGTCCATAATACTAATTCATGAATTGATTATCTCCTAGTGGATGTGGAATCTTGGATATAATACATAATGCAGCAATTTCTCCAATTTATTTATCGGACCATGCTATAATCACTTTGGAACTAGAATCAGAACAGGAAGTGCACAAGAGTGGTGACAGGCACTGCATGCCAATTACAGACTTATTTCTGTCCTTCCACCACTGTCAAAAGCGCTGAGCATATAGTCTCAGACCAGCTGGTTGAATACCGTAATAAATACAACATTCTGTGTCTGGAACAACATGGATTTCGGAAAGGGCACAGTACCTCCACAGCTCTTCTGGAGTTCACTAGCTGCATACACAGTTCAGTGAACCAGGGTAACCTTGTTGCCGCTGGCCTTTATTGATCTAGCAAGGCCTTTGACATGGTCAGTCACTTCCTACTACTTCAACAACTCACCTCAATAGGCCTCTAACCCCACTACTAACTGGTTCAAAAGCTATCTAGCTGATCATTACCAACAGGTAAAGACTGACACATCACATCTGGGCCCCTGCCAGTTCATTGTGGGGTTCCCTAGGGTCAATCTTAGGACACCTCCATTTCAGCATCTTTCTAAATAGCCTACCTCGATTGTGTGACCAATGGATACTTCTATGTAGATGATGCTGTAATTTTTACTTTCAACATGACTCTCACAACCTAAACTATCATCTACAACATGCTTTTAAACAAACTGAAGATTGGTTCAGAGCCCACAAGATGGTTCTGAACTATAAAAGATGAAAGTAATGCTTTTTAGATGTGCTAGAAGCAAACACAAAGCAGCATCCCTTAACATCACAAAGGGCCAGATATTCAAAACCTTGCGCGGGCAAAAACCATTTCGTAGGTTTAAGGGATTAGCAGGCCCAGGAGACGGTATGCTGCAAACAGGTTGTACCGCCCAGGGTCTCCTTGAGACCCCTGCCTGATGACCACATCGCTGTCGGGTACCGGATGAACAGCGGAATGTTGAGGCAGCTCAGAACTCCTGCATGATAGCTGCAGTCAAACACCAGACGCAGTCATGCCATGACAGTGGAGGAGAAGGTGACAGCAGCGTGCTTCCTTGCCACAGGAGCGGTTCAATGACCAGCAGGGGACACCATTGGGGTACGCGTCTGCCACCTCACATCCTGACCCAGTTCCTAGAGGCTCTCCTGCCACATGCTTCAGAATTCATAGCATTCCCCAGCACAGCAGCAGAGCGCAGAGAAACAATGCAGCAGTTCCATCGAGTTGCGCACCTACCATCTGTACTGGGTGCCATTGACTGCACCCATGTCCCCATCCGGCACCACCTGGTGATGGCAGTGATGTGTGTGAACAGGAAGGGTACCACTCCATCAACTGCCAGGTGGTGTGCGATGGCGGGCGCATCACCAATGTTTATGCACAGTACCCGGCAGTGCCCACGACGCCTCATCTGGCACCAGTCTCAGCTGTGTCAGGCCTTTGAGGAGGGCAGAATACCCAGTGGACAACTAGTCGGTGAGTTGTAGCACACAAGGCAAACACACAACAGCATGGATGGGGCAGGCATTGCAGGCCAGGGAAGGGATGTGGGAGGGCCACAGACAGGTGCAGGACAGCAGCTGACAGACTGCAGTACAGCACTAACAAGTTATATGTTTTGACAGGAGACAGTGCCTATCCCCTGCGGCCCTGGCTGCTCACCCAGTATCCGACCGGCCACAGTGGCTGAGGAGCTCTACAATGAGGCACATGCCAGAACAAGAAACATTATAGAGAGGGTGTTTGGCATCCTGAAGATGCGATTTAGATGCCTTGACACATCAGGTGGTGCCCTCCAATATACACCTCAGAAGGTATGCCGATCTTCCTAGCCTCTTGTATGCTGCACAACATGGCAATGAACCATGGGATACAGGCACTTGAACCTGAGGGACAGTCTGACAGTGAGCCAGAGCCAGTGGTCAGGGGGATAGTGGAGCAACTGGAGAGGAGGGACCCCGATGGCACGTGAGGGCCATACAGCACCGGGACAACATCATCAGGATACTGCAACAGACCAGAGGGTAAGTACAGACTGCACAACAACCTGAAGAGTACAAGTGATCAACAATTTTAATGTGCACAGACTAACATAACAGTGAAACCAGAATCACAACAGCAAACAAACCCAGTGTAATACAAATAGTGTGTCATGTGGTGTGACTCCATGATTGTGCAGCACATATGTGGTGGGGATACACACAAACGGTGTAATCATGGTGGGAGGTGCAATGTGTGCCATGAGGGTAAGGGGGCAACTGTGTTGGTGGGAGTGTGTGTGTGTGTGTGTGTGTGTGTGTGTGTGTGTGCGCGTGCGCACACATCTGCCCATGCATGACGGGAAGCACCTAGAGTACGGCAGACAGCCTGTGGGCATCACCGCGACGCCACCCACGCATGCGGCATGCTCCTGTACCATGGGTTAGGGACCCTGGGGTGCTCTGTGCAGAGGACACAGCTGAAGTGGAAGGTGAGGCAGGCACGGTTGGCCTCCTGTGACCCCGGGGTTGGTGGAGGCAGATAGGGTGTATGGATCGCCACGGCGCCGCTGGGTTGCAGGTGGAGTTTGTGATGGCTCGGAACTGGTAACAGTGGCAGCCCTGTGTCCACGGTGTGCCTGCCTGTGTGCCCTCTGCCATGTGCACCAGAGCCAACAAACCCATGTTGCCGACCAATAGGCACACCCTGCATGACATCACCAATTGCCACCACTGTAGCAGTCAACCCAGAGAAGCCACGGTCTATGGCACCACCAGGTGGCCAAACCTGTCCTCTGCCTGCTGCTCAGCACGAGCAAAGCCCACCTTATTGCCTCCCATATCTGACCCAGCTCATGTCGTGCAGCTCACCGCATGGCATGCAGGTCCGAGACGGGCCTCCTGCTGTGATGTGACAGCAGCCTGCAGGAGTGGCCGGGCACCATGGCCTTCATGGACCAGAGGCACAGGACCCACAGCAGCAGCTGGCAGTGGTAGCCTGTGGCACTGCACCAACTGCTACAGCCGGCTGCTGACTACGAGTGGCAGTGGGCTGTGGCACCATATGGACTGGAACCTCAGCAGTTGTCAGACAATGCACGCCTTGCTGTCCTGCAACACCACCCACACCACCCACCACCATGTGTTCAGCCACACTGCCAACACCTACAGAACCACCCTGACCTGTTCCATGGCCTTCAGCAAGCCCACCCCTACATCCCCTGGCACAGGAATGTCCAGCTGATGTGCATATGTAGAGACATCACTGTCATCTGCACTGGTGACAGTGACCAGCAGTACCTCTCCCACCCCATCACTCTCAGTTGGGGCAACATCCAGGTGCCCACTGTCTCCTAACACCCCTGGTGAGGTGTGCCCTCCTCCCCAGGCAGCTGCATGCCCTGTCCCTGGGTATGCCCAACATGCATTGGCCCATACGAGCCCTGAGATACACAAAGTCCAGATGTTGTTGGCCGATCATCCTCAAACCTCCACAACCTCGGAACCTGGCTAGACATCTGTGGATCATGCTGTGGTGGTGCAGGCCTGTCTGAGAGTGCTGAGGAGAGAATAGGAACAGGGTCAGTCATCCATCCATGGACACTGTGGCAAACCACCACCACTACCACCACCACCACCACCACCACCACACCATGCAGCCCTCAGGACAGGTACCCACCTCACACAAGCCTGTGACAACATGCACCCACCCACCCACAGTGACCTTAACCATGCCAGCCATCATTTCTGCAGGATACAGTGCAGCCTGTGCAGGACACCAAAAGCAGGACCATGCACCCTTGCCTGCACCACATACAGGGTTGACATGTGAATACAGACCTGGCCTTGGAAGTGCAAGGGATGTCTTGCAACCACCACCTGGGACACCTGCCACTGCCACCATCCGCAATGGACACCACCACCGCCACGTAGTGGCTCCTGCACACGTTGCTGGTGTTTCTGTGAACCACCACCAGTTCTGGTCCTGTCTCTGTGGCGCTGTGCCACCTCCTCCTTTGCACGCCGCAGGAGGTCATTCCAACACTTCCGGACTGCCTCAGTTGATCTCCCACGACCACCCTCATTCACCGCTGCAGTCACCTCCTCCCAAGCCTGCCGCACAACAGCATCGGTGGCCCTGTGTGTGCAACATATGTTCTCTTACTTTACCTCATGTGCCAGGGTGTTTAGCTCATCTTGGGAGAATTTATGTGCACGGATGCGCCCGTTGAGCCTGCACACCTATGGGATAATAAAGAGTGGACAGGTGTCAGTGGCTGTGTCGGTGCTGCACTGCATCACACAGTGGACAGCATGATATCACCCCTCAGTGCTACAGGCCACATGGACATATCAGATGGCTGCATGTGCCTGTACGTTGCACATGCCCACATTGCCACTGTCTGTCCTGTGTCTGGAGTGTGTCAAACATGTGCACTGCTGTGGATTGTGTGTGCCATGAACCCCATGACTGTTTGTGGCATGGAAGCCATTGCTGGTACATTGTGTACGCCTGGGTGGGGCAGAGGCCATCACTCCACACATGCAGGAAGACAAGATGTGCACTGTCATGGTACAGCACCAGTGCACCTGGCGTGCAGACGCAAATGTGCAAACATTGGCACATGACACATTGAACTGCAGGGGGTATGAGCACAATGCAGTGGACGTTTGTGGTCCCATGGTGGTCATATACATACCAGGAGTGTAGCCATTTTGTACACAGTCTCCAACCGCCCCCATTACATAATGTACACATCCCACCAAAGTGCACCCCTTCCAAACAAGTTGTCAGATGATTCCTCTACACTCTAAAGAGATCATACATGCATGACACAGTCCACAGTAGCCAACACTAACCCAAATACCACAGATTAGATTGATAATTGTAGCCGAGTGGCATATGGTTTGTGACAGGCGGTCGACCAAACTGGACACAACTGTTTACAATGAATATGCCTATCCACACCCTTGATACATACCTGGCTGTTGCTGCCCATCCCCTGTTGCATGTCTCTCCATGTTGTTCACTGCTGTATTCCCCGCTGCAGTTCCACAATACAACACTGGTGGTGCACTGCTTGCCTTTTATAGCCCGCCAGGCAATCCTGCCTGTTAGTCATGCAAATGAGCGCGAAATGATATGCTAATCACACGTTTTGCCTCTTGCATACATTGGCACCCTCATTTGCATACAGCCATTGAATATGGCTCTGAATAGCCTGGGCGCCAGCACAGCAGCGCTATTTGAGGAACGCGCCGCCATGTGCAGCATGCATGCTCATGTTACCCTTTGTCTGCGCTGCTGTCATATTAGCGGTCTAGCGCCGCGCTAACCAGTTTTAGCGCCGCGCTACACGCATGCGCCGCAATATCGACCAGGGTCATGGTAGGGGTCACGCCTGCGCATTGCAACACTTCCTGTTAGCGCCGGGCGCCACGGTACGCCAGCTGCACCACTTCAGTTGTAGGGTGTGCAGGGTGTATGCACAGTTGTTGCACTGTTGTTGAGTTTATTTGTCCCCTTCCACAGCACAAATATGTCTGGGAGACCTAGGCAAAGGGCAGTGGTGGGCTGTGACAGGTGGTGGGATGAGGTTGAGACTGCCAACCTCGTGAAGTTAACAGAGAGGCGCCATCGCCGCTTATTTGACCTGTGCGGGGTGACTTGCCCCAGACGCAGGGTCTGGGTTCACCCGCGAACTAAGTGCCATCACAGGTATCCCACGTGATGGTGAAAAGTGCCGGCATCATTATGCTGACCTCAGGCGCAGGCAGCCACCACTGCTTGAATACTGCAGGGCCATGGTTCGCGAGGGACTGTGCCTGTGCCAGGTAAGGATGACTGTAGCACACTGCTGGCATGGGTGGTGGGGCAGTGTGTTCTGGTGGTGCTTATGTGCATGGGTGTTGCTGAGCTACACATGTTGCTCATGGAGTCCATGAAGCCATGTTGTACTGTGTGGGACGAGGTAGACAGTGTGCACGGACCCCTGTCATGCTTGGCATGGCTTTGGTGGTGCACTGCACCTGCCACTGCAGTGGTGTTGTGCTGCACCACTGGGGTACAGGGTGGTCTTTAGCGACTGTGGTGGCTGATATTGTACCACGATGCTGTACCTCTTCTCACTGCAGAGCGCCAACAACAAACCACAGGCAGGAGAGGGCGTGCCACAAGCCAGACAGGGGCCATCATCCGACAGGCGCGGGGTGCCCTCCACTGGCTGGCGTGCAGCAGAAACATGAGACGGTGAAAGTGGTGTTGTCGCGTGAGTACTGTGCAATGTTATGCTTTTCCACTATGAGTCTGGCTTTACAGGGCAGGCAGTTGAGCAAGTGTATGTAGGCACACGCACTGTGCACATTAGTGTACACTTTGGTGTACTGCATGTCTGTCAACTGTTCCTAGGTACACCAGACATTTTGTCACTGTAGGCCACTGGGGTGTGGCCCTGTTTGAAATGCTGTTGTGTAGAGAGAGGGTTGGACTGGGGTGCAGAGGGCCCACCTGGACAGATGATGCAAGGGCCCACCTGGAAAATCAACAGAGGAGGGCCCAGGTGACACACTTATATCAATGTTCCACTTCATTCTGATACACTAGTTCTGTGTTTGCATCTCACATTTATCAACAGTGTCCCAGATACCCCATTTAATAAGGAAACACGATACTAAATGCAAAAGTTTTCAGAGTTCAGAAGGTAACCACTTACTCAACTGAGGGGGCCCACCTGGGAATGTACAACCTCATTAGAGAGTGGGAATTATCTGACAGACATCATACCCTTTTGGAAGGGTTTACTGTTTGGGGTTGCTGAGTACAGCATTTATGAGGGGGTGCAGCTGTTTGGGATTGTATGTAGAACATGTGAATGTCTGGCTACACCCTGCCTGTGGGCTCATGCTCTGATGTGGGGGCCATTGTCCCTAGAGAGTGCTGTCCTCTGTCCCTGTAGTGCACACTGTTTGCACATGTTATGGGGTGTGCTGCAGGAGTTGTTCTGTGGTAGCATGGTGTGCTGGTTGTCAGCCCCTATGGCAGATGCTGCTCCCACAGGTGTGTGTGTGTGCCTCACCATGCCTTGACCACCAGGGTGACACTGTCCTGTGCATGCCTTTGGCCCACTGCTGCAGTGCCACTGGTGGACCATGCCCAGTGTCTGTGTTTCACATGTGTGTCTTCTTGCATGGGTGGTGTCACGCACTGTGCCATTTTTACACCACTGTGGGCCCCTCACCCTTCTGTTGCAGCAAGTGGTGGCTGGCACTTCCCTAGTTGTGTACTGCTTGGTTACCTGTCCTGCAGTCCCTACTGTTCTGATGCCAGTGTCATTGTTCTCTGTGGTCATTGTCGAGTCTTTATCTGTGTCACTTGCCACTGTTGCACACTTATGTCAGTCACCCACCCACCTGTTCAGGGTTTCCTGTCATCATTTGTACAGCTGCTGTATTATGGCATCATGGGTGGCAGTTTGGCTGGGTGTCTACAGTTCTTGTGGAGGGCAGCAGTGAGGTGGGCCACTGTTGGGGTGTGTACATGACAGGCATGTGTGGTTACACACGTGGTTGGGGCTGTGCAATTCTCCAGTTGGTGTCATCTGTATTTTGTATCATAGTTGTGTGACTGCAAGGCATGTCCCACCATGTGTCATCCCATGTGCATATCAGTCAGTGTCCACTTGTTCACATCTCTGGAGGTGGCTGTCTGTTTGCACTGTTACAGTCTGCATGCCACTGTGCTGGCTGGCCTCCACGTTGTTGGGTTTCTCAGCGTACTTCCATGCATATCGATGCACACTGGGTGTTGCATGCTGCCTGTTACGTCTGCCTTGTCCTGCAGGACATGTTAGTGTGTGTTGTGGTTTGTTACATACTAGCACATGGGCATGGTTGTTGGGGCATGCTGTCCACCGTGTGGTGGTACATGGCGCCTTGTGTCATTATCATGCCCTGATGTGGTCCTTCTTTCTCCTGTAGGTCCACGTAGGTCATCACTGTGGCCAGCCGTCCAGAGGAGGGTGAGGGAACAGAGGAGCTTCTGAGGAGGATAGTGCGCCAGCAGCGCACCTTAATTGAACAACAGGCTGTGCTCATATCAGAGACAAGACGTGTTGCAGCAGTATTAGAAGAACGCCTGCCAGCACCTGCCCGCACCTAACCCCTGCATTCTATGTACCTTATCCTGCTTCCTGTCCCTGGCCCAGTGTCCCTAGCCCTGTTTCTGCCATCCTGTTCCCCATCATTGCTTTGCATTTCCACATCCCTCTCACAACCACATTCTTACCCCATTGTTCTGTTGCTTTATTTAACATTTAACTGTTTGCACTATTACTGTTGTTTTCCCCATTGTTTTCAATCCCTTTGTTCGCCTGCCCTTTCCCTTTCATTAGGTTTTTCTTGCACCCCATTTGTACATAAAAGTGTTCTGCTGTGTTTTTGATTTTTTTTCTGTAAATATGTTCATGTTGCCTTTGCACTTTGGATTTTCACAGTTTACATTATACTTTTTGAAGTTGACATTCCTGTGTCCTGTGTCTTTTGGGGTGGACTTGGGATTTGACAGTGTTCTGTGGTGTTCTGATTTCACTTGTGGTTGTAGGTTATTCCATTCCTTTCACTGGTACTGTAGTTGTGTCTGGCTGGGCTCTTCTGCTTTCCTGTGTTCCTGGACAGCTGCTTACACCTCTGTGACACTTTTGTTTTTGTGGGTGTTTGCACTGCCCTCTGTCTGATTGCTATATTCAGTGCTGCCTTCTCTGCTATATTTAGTGCTGTCTTAATCCTGGGCAATGTTTGCCCTGCATTCCCTGAGCCTGTTTGCCCGGCTTCCTTCGCTTACTATATTCAGCTGGTTTTGCACCGGCTATTCATTTGAATATGGCTATGTTTTTGTCTGGGCACAGTTTGCCCACCGGCAGTGCTAATTTAGCCCCAGGGCAAAGTTTTGAATATCTGGCCCTAATTGTGCAAGGGTTTCACTTCAACAAGTGGAGCAATTTAAATACCTGGAGTTATGCTTGACTGTTTCATCTCCTATGCAGAACACATAGAGAATGTGGCGAAACAGTCAACATAGAATTGGACTCCTGCACAGGCACAAGAAATGCCTAAAACCTGAAGCACTCCAAACCTCAATCCATAGCACAGTTGTCTCCGTCATCGACTATGGATTGGTCACATATCTAACTCAGCCACTCCCACCTCACTACGTAGATAACAGTAGCCCTAAACAAAGCCTGCAGACTGCTCACCAATTCCCCCCAACTAACGACACATGTGACCTTATGAGCAAGCCGGTGACTACAACTTGAAAACAGGATACAACACCAAACCTGCCTCTTAGCTAAAAATCACCACTGGACTTCAACCACCTGGAGTCACAAACCTATTAAGCTTATTCACAGGCCCACACTGCACCAGGAACTCTGACCATCAGGTTCTCACCATCCCTCGCTGCAGAACCTCCAAGGGCAGAGGTTGTATGCCTCAGCACCACTTTGGCTCAATAACCTCAGCACTGAACATAACACGCAGAGATTGGGGCTTTCAAGACCAAACTAAGACATCACCTACTGAAGAAAAGCTCCTGTGACTGTACTTTCTAATTACTCCACACACACCCACTTCTGACCCCGGTCTTATTCACCTTTCAGGTTATTACCATCTCCTCGCTACTCCTACTTTGTCCTTCTACCCTGAATTTTCCCTGTTTTGCCCTGCAATACCCTGCACTCTCCTCTCCCACCTCCCCTAAATAGTCATCATGCCCCCACTCAGTGCCCCCTACTGTCCATTCTGGATAGCTGCTTACTGCCTTTACCTGACAATGCCACCTAGGCTGCTACTGTTCCCTGAGTTATCTTAGTGTTAAAACCATCTGTTCGATTTACAATGTATTTTGTCTATGTTTACTCACCTAGCTAGATACTCCTAAAACCACAATGTATGTATACCCACCCTTTATGACGTGGAACCTTTGTAAAAGAGCGGTGTCCCGCTCAAAGGTATTGCAATCCAAGATTGAATAAATAAAATAAAAATAAATAAAAAGTTACAATGAGACAGTGGAGGTTCAACAATATGTTCATAGAGGATAAACAGTTTAAAGAAAAGTCCAGCAATTGATTCCTCGAACTTTACAAGAGAACAGTATGGCAGAAGTACCTGAAGAAATACTACGGACACTTTAAAATTGGTATTGCAGGGGAGATTATAGCATATGCAACCCATCAAAAGAAACAAAGAGTCAGGAAGCAATAAGAATGGTAGTTTACTCACCTGGTAAAGGTGATTGTGGGGAATACATCTCTGAGGCACTCCACATTTATGACATAATGGGTTGTGTACACCTGATAGGTTGCTTGATGCACATGTGAATTGAAGAAAGTCCATCCCTCACCTGAGAGGGGGGTCTGCTCTTCTTAGGTCAGTTCGATGTATTCCAAAGCTGTATCTGTAACAATAATCTGTTAATACCTTTTGCTGTTAATGAGTGTAGATAAGTAGTGACCACTTAGCGGTAGAAAATTGTTGTGTAACTTTATTTTGCTATTACACTATACATATAGACGCCGGTGATGTCCAAACCTGCTAATTTGTAATAGCGAGTATGATACATTCATACAATGTATGAAAACTTGTTGAGTCTTTCACACGCCTGTTGGACGGATGTGGGTGCCTCAAGATGTATTCCCCCACAATCACCTTTACCAGGTGAGTAAACTACCATTGTGGGGATAATCTCTGAGGCACTCTCATTCATGATATCATGGGTCATTAAAAAGCAATAATCCTCTGCTAGGGTGGGTCAGACGTGTTGTCTTGTACCTAGTCCTTATATGCTGCAAAATATTTCATCTGCAATATTCCCATTTTTCTCTGCCCGGAAGTTATGCTTGCTCTGGTAGAGTGAGCCTTCAGATCTCTTGGTGCAGTTGAGTTATTCACTGTGTATGGTTCCGTGATTGCTGTTTTAAGGTACATGGCAATCAATGATTTTGAAGCTGATTTTCTTTTCCAAGGAGCATTACAAACAGTCTGTTTTGTATATTTCTCTGTCCTTGATAGGAATGTGCTAAGTATCCTTTTCATACACAGCATTGTCAGAGCTGAGGGTTGTCTTGTATTTCCCCTGAGGATGTTCTGCAGATATTTCAACAGTTTGGTTTATGTGGACTGTCAATGATACTAGTGGTCAGAATGACATTATAGGTCAAAGGGATATTCTGTCAGTGTAAAATGTTAGGAAAGGTAAAGGAATTTCAGTTTACAGCTTAGTGCTTTAACCACTAGGCTACACAGTCTGCACGGGTCTGCATGAGTGTGCCTATAGTTCTCCTCCATGTCTGGCAGATGTTAGTGCCATCAGGGAGGGTGAAAGTGTTAACGTCTGTTCCAAGCCTATGTCATGCACTGGGCCCTGTTTGCTCAAGAATGGTATCAGAAGTGCCATGTTGCACTTGGCCCATGGCACTATGTCAATCAATGATGACATTACTCCCAGTACTTGTGAAACTGCTTGAAGTTCTGGATTTCTGTGTTTCTGTAGTTGTGTAGTCTGTGCAATAATTGAATGGACTTGGGCATTTACTGGTGCGGGACCTGGATTTGTGCCAGGTCAGTGAGCCTAGACTATCTATAGACTGGTTGGGGATGATGGATAGCTTTTGATAGGTTATTACACAACTGTGATTTTGTAGGCAGTGTACTACCACATTTGTTCTTGAATGGATTGTTGTACTGTTCTGGTCTTGATCAGCCAGTCGTTCAATAAGGTACTACTTGTATGCCCTTGACTCTTTACCATCGTGAACACGCTTGGGGTTGATAGTAGGTTGAATGATAAAACTAGTATAGGTATCATTTTCCCAATATGTGAAATCGACGGAATTTGTAGTGTGATGTATGTGTCCTACAAATGTAGTGAAGTTAGGTAATCTCTGGAGCTTATAACCGTGAGGGTGGACCTGACTGTTTCCATTTCTAGAGTTTAACTGTACAGAACTGTTAAGGTCCCAAACTGGGCATAGCCCTCTGGTCCTTTTTTTTTTTGGTACCTTGTCAAATAAGGAGTATTCTCCTTGTCCCTGTTTTGTAATGTGTTACCCTGTCTATGGTCTTGTTGTGCAGTAAGTCTGCCAGTACTGTTTGGACTTGTGTCGGGGGTAATGTGTTTTAGCACAGGGAATAGGACTAGAAGGTTCTTTGTTGGTATGTGAGAAAGTTGTATCACATATCCTAGTCTTATTACTTGTAGGACCCATCTGTCTTGTGTGGTTTGCTCCCATGCTTGCATGAAGAGTAGTAGATGGTCACCAACTGGAATGTTTTGGTTTTGCTTGTAGCAATAGTAGTTGTTGTTTCAACTGGGTTCTGTGGGAGAGTAGTTCTCTATACCTTGATTGAGAACCCTTCTAGCTCGATATCTGATGGATTTTGTTTTATTTTTTGTGGGTATGGCTGCCTGTAGAAGTGTAGTCTGTAGCTGTAATTGCCCCTGTCTTGTCTCGGAAGGAATCACAATGGTATGTATGTCTAGCTGGCAGATAAGTGGATCTGTTTGACTGGTCTTTAGTATCTTATCCTCTTTTCCTTGAGGTATCTGTCTAGATCTTAACTGAACAGTCTGTTTGTCTCCTGTTTACGCTTGGTGAAGTTGAAATGTTGCTGTATTTCAGTGTGCTGGGGCATAGGTGGTAGTTATCGAGGATCTCTGTGATGGCGAGATTCCACTTTTTGCCCCTCAGAAAGATGGCAGCGAGGTCTAGCAAGAGTTGGAAGTCAATCAAGGGCTGCTCCCACGCTTGAGTGAGATCTCAGATTGGAGGAGATGAGGGAAGTGGAGGCGGTCATTTGGGCATTCCTGCGGTCCTGGGGGTCATAAACCAACATTTGGTCAGCTCCATATTGGTCTATAGCCTTAAATACCCTGTATGGGGTACACCAGTATCGCTGAGGTTATGGAAAGCCTCATTTCAGTCAGGTTCCACCATGGAGCTAGAGGCCGCTTGAATGGTGACATGCCACAGAGACTGGGATACCTGGAATGGAAGTAAGGCCACTGTCCTGCACGGAGACACTGTTCTAAGGGGTGCCAGGTTGATATTTGCCTTGCTCTCCTTGTACGGGTCATTTGATGAACCTCTTTTTCTGGAAGCGTTTGCTCCTGTAACCACTAGCAGGGGTATCCAGTTAGTCAATCTCCTTTCATTATAAGGCCCAGTGGATACTTTATGGACATTTGCTCCTGGGACTGCTAGCAGGGTATCAGGTAGTAATTTTCCTTACATTATAAAGGCCAGTGTATACTTAGTAGTTTGCTCCTGGAACCCTTCTAGGAGCCCAGGTGGTTAGTCTCCTTACTTGTAACTTGCACTGTTCTACTTAAAAGCCTTGTAAACCGATGTTGTGATATACTCTGTAGCTATACATCATGCATTAGTGTTCTGTACTTTTGCCTGGTATATTCTAGTGGTATAAGCACAAATTGATAACCAGAATGCTGGATTTTGATAGCTTCCTGTATTTAGTGGCAATTGTCCAATAATTTTGTATGTATGGCTTATAGTGAAATATTATGAGTCTTACCTTTGCCTCTAGATTTGGTTAAATATGCTGGAGATGTAGGGTATGCTGCAACCTGGTTCAGCTGCAGCTCTTTGTTTTGGCCCTGCAGTAAGCTGAGAAAGTACAATGAGAGGGTATATTCTGATTCTTCCCCTGCACAGTAATCAATAGTGTTCTGCAAGGTGCAGGCTATTGCTGAGCCTGCATTAAGGGTGCACTGTCCCTTTAAATCTAATTAGAGTGAGTGAGGGCCCAGTGTTATGCTGCCTTGCCCACAGCTGTGGTAATGGTGCTGCCCAATGTATTTTCCCATTGTTAATTTATTTTCAAATCGTCGCCTTACATTTAATTATTCACATTGTGGTCTGCTGTTGCAGATCAGTTGGTGATTTTAACAAATGTGCTCTGTGCTGGTTGAATGTTCATGAGCATAGTTCGCTCTCCACAAGAAGGCAGCATGACTCCTCAATCTCCTGTCTAGCAGCCACCTCGCCCTTAATCCTGCATGGGTAAGGGTGAGTGGAGAGCTTTTCTGGAGATCACAGCAGCAAGTCTCGCGATATTCTTTCTTGCGGCTGCTGATCTGGATAGGCAAGTTAGTTCGTTCTCAATGCTTCTCCTCCTCATAAGACCTACTTGTTTATGGAGTTTTGTTCAGGTAGATTATAGAGGAGTTTCCTCTACCTTTGATAGAAGAAGGTGGTGAGTTTAAAAGACATAATGTGCCATAAAAAGGTCTAGAGAACATGTAATTTTGAGGTGAGGCACAGAGGGACTGAGAAATTGCTTCAGAGACTGTTGGGTAGTGATGTGTTGAGTGGAGACTTGAGTGTTACTATGCTTGTAATGGGGAACTGTGGCACATTAGTTAGCATTTTAGAGTCTGGGGCGCTGGCAGGGTACTCTGGACATTCTAAAGTGGCCACTTGCTCATTTGACATTGTATAGACTCTGGAGCTGCTGGCAGGGCTCCAGGTCATCAGGCATTTTAGTAAGGTGGTATGCTTGTTCTGAACAGCACATAGGGAACTCAGATAATATGTCCAAGTAAAGAATGAGAGCCTTTAATTATGTAGTAGCCCTGATGTACTGAGCTCCGGGACTGCTGGTAGGGGTTTACAAGTAACTGTGGCTGTGGAACCTGTTTGGTCATCTGTGACAGATCTCAAACAATACATGACTTTGTTAACATACTTTAAATTTTGTGTCCTTTAAATTTCAAAATGGGATAAATTATCTTGTTCTGGTCCTTTTTATTAAATTAATAGGACCAAGTCATGCATTCACATTGGTATGCATTACTTTTGTCACACACAGTACATAGTAGCAGCTCCTTAATTAATATGTGATTGTGCCTTTAACAGAGAAAAAGCAAGGAATATTAGTAGAAGAAATGACTACTAAAGTTCACTATTTCCCAAATAGTTATTTTAATCAAATCTCCTTGTATGTTCACCCAATATAATACAGTGTTGTGTATCATTTTGGCCCTTTTGTTCTGTAAAACATGTTTTTTCAGTTCCTCTCATGGTCAGTAACTTAGGTGACTTTGCATTGAGAAGCTGTAGCAATTGCTAGCTCCATTCTCCACTGCAAGATATGTTGGATTTAGTCAAATCTTGTTTGTTTATCCTCTTCTAAGATGGTGGCCGAAATCTTGGGAGAGCTGAGAGCCAGTCAGCTTGCAACTCTCATGTAACAGGAGATTTGTAAACTAGAAAGAAGTAGGGGAATGGTCATGCTGCCATCAGTTGTTTGAGAAACTGGGGGCATAAAGAAACATTTAGATGGCTCCATTTTGGTTCATAGAACTTTCTTTACTCTGTGGGACTGTTTTTGTGTAGAAAATAGCACAAGGTGGTTGTGGGTGCTTGATTTAGTGCCACTGAACTCTAGTAATGTCTGAATCCAGCTCAGGCATTCTAAGCATTTTCCAGTGCAAGGAAGCTTTTCTGGGTGAGTTTGAGAGTGCCTTTTACAAGGTAGTGAGGCAAGCAGGGTCACCAGATTCTTGTTGGTGATTAATACAACTCAGGAACCTGGTTGATTATTTATTATATTACCTCATGTAAATTACTGCATAGATTCTGTGTTCAATTATGTGGGTCAGACATTTTTTAGTTCCTGGCACTGCTAGCAGGGGTGTTCAGGTAGCTAATAATCTCTATAGTTGCACATGTGATAATGTTCATAAATTGAATACTGTGCTGTCAATTTCTCAGCTAACATTTTCCTAGACAACCGACGCTAGTAGAAGCTGCAGTGCTAACATTTCTAAGACTGCCAGTTTTGCAATTTTAAACAGTTGCAGATCTGCAGAAACATACTGTTGTGGTCTTGTTTGATCTTTATTGTAGGATATTAATAAATGGCTTGGCCAGGTGGCTTCTTACCTTAGTAATGAAGTTGTTCTTTATAATAAACATTTGTTCTTTACAAGAAACACACTAGAGCTCTAGGGTGTGCTTGCAACCTGTTTCGATGCACATAAGAACTGACCTTAGAGAGCAGACCCCCTCTCAGGTGGGGGATGGATTTTTCAAGTCACATGTGCATCAAGCAACCCATCAGGTGTACACAATCCATGATGTCATGAACGGGAAGTGCCTCAGAGATTATCCTCCACAATTAGAAAAGAGCTGAGAGATTACAACAATTATGAGCAGAGGGAAGTGGTGTTACAACTCACAGATAAACCAGGTTAAGACCCAGTTACTAGATCTATTAAATCAAAAGACAGAACAAGCTTTGCTGTATTTGAAACAAAGATATTATGAGGGGGTAATAAGCCTGCTAAGGTCCTGGCCTTTAAATTATGAAAACAACAAGCATCCTCAACAATAACTAAAATAAAACACCCTACACAACCTAAAATATTGAGTAAAACTAAAGATATTCTCGATGGATTTAGGGAATTATTTGTTTTTCCAATTGTTTAACCAGGAGTGGCACACTAAGCTGAAAGCTTGTTAACAGGTGTGACCTGGGAGTGCAAGAAAAGTTAAGTGACTTGCTCAGGGTCACAGTATCCAAGTGGGGGCTGAGGACTCCAACCCAGGTTCAGATTTGCAGCTCAGAGTCTCAAACCACTGCACTATACTGTCTCCTGAATTTAAATGGTATAATCAACCTCAGGAACCGGATGAAGAAAGGTATCAGGATTTTTACAAATATACAGTTACCCCAAATTACAGAGGAACAACGTAATTCCTAATTAGACCAATTACTTCCCAGGAGATAGACCTTGCCTCGTAATTCCAAACCAAACCAAACAAAAGCTCTGCCCAGACAGATATACTGCAGAATTCTATAAAACATTCTGGAAAGCATTACTTCCACTGTTAATTAATTAATTAATAATTTGATGCAATACAGGAGAATACCTCTCTCACCCGAATAGCTGGCAATATGCTAATATATCCCCAATACTCAAACCAGAAAAGATCCATTAAACTGTGAATCCTATCGCCCCATATCAGTTCTTAACCAGGATTATAAATATTTTACAGCAGTATTGGCTAAACAATTAGAGAGCATATTGACACATATCATTAATAAAGATCAAGCAGGCTTTATAATAAAATGCCAGACAGCTAATAATATTAAATGAACAGTGTTCCTTTGGAAGTAGTCAAAGGACCAAACCCTTCTATCCTTCTAAGTATGGACACCCAGAAGGCATTTGACAGGGTCTCATGGAAATTTCTGAGATACACTATGGAGAAATGCAATTTTCCTACCCTTTCTAAATATAATACAGCGATTATACACCTCCCCACAGACCATGATAAAAATGAATGGTCTCACTCAACCCATTTTTCCCCAAACAAATGTACCAGCCAGGGTTGCCCCCATCCTTCCCTTTCTGTCTTGTATGCAGAACCCTTAGCCCAAGCCATCCGGGAAAACATGTAAATTACAGGAGTAAATTATTTAGATGCCATACACAAAATGGCCTTTTTGCTGATGACCTGTTAACATATTTAATGGAACTGGAGACCTCCTTGCAAGTTGTTCTCTGTTAAGAGATTTAGAATCTATCTAGGATATAAATTAAACACAAGCAAAATGGAAGTACTGACTTTAATTATCAATCAAGTACAAAGATTCAAATTAGGTTTCCATTGAGATGGAAGAGTAATAAAGTTAGGTATTTAGGATAAATCTTACAAATGAAACTCATAATCTATATGATGCTAACTATATTCTATTTGTTCATTCCATTAGAGAGGATTTCCAGAGATGGGACCCTTTACCCTTTCTTTGAATCAAAGAATCAACGTTATAAGAATAAATACACTTCCACAGTTTTTGTACCTTTTTCAGACTCTCCTGTCTTTCCATCAAAGAAAGACTTTACAAAATGGAACAGTATGATTTCTAGGTTTTATGGCAGGGTGAAAAACAAGGATAAAATACAAGACCCTGCAATTATCCAGGAATGGGGGCTAGCCTTACCAAATTTAGAACAATATGTGCAGGTGGTGGTAGTATCACATATACTACATTGGTTAGATGAAGGCGGACCCACATTAGAAAGAGAATAGAACAGAGGAACCAGACAGTGGAGAATGAGAAATTCTTGTTCAGACAGACCATACCAAAAGCAATACTAGAAAGAGAGATCAGATTTAAACAAACTAGACATATTTTGGAATCTGAGAGCAGTAATTAAAAACTATAGACCCTATAGTAAACCTCTACAAATAATTACCAAGACCCCAGTTTTGTCCAGCCAGACTAGACTGCACCTTTAAAAGATGGCAGTGCCTGGGACTTACCAGATTTTACCAATTCTATGAACAGGAATTTTGTGTCAAATCCAGACCCTGGAGAAAAAATGCCACCTGAGGAAACAAGATTTCTATAGATTTGTTTAGGTAAGAAATTATTGTAGGAATCTGATAGGCATCTCCTGGGATCCAGAGGAGACACATCCATTGACGGGAATTATAATTAAAGCAATAGAGTTAGCCATCCCTGATCATGTAATTTTGGGACTTATCGAGCCTAAATAAACAACAGAAAGATACTACATTACGGTCACAACACCAATTGGAGGAAGAGTTAAGTATTAATTTGGAGGAAGAGAGATGGAACAGTTACTGTTATTCAACAATCCATAGAACCACAAGGTCCTTGATCTGGAGAGAGTTTGGTTGGAAGTGTTTATTAAGAGTCTTTCAAACACCACAAATAGTGGGAAGTTTGATGCTCGGATTGGGTCAGAATGCTGGAGGATGTAGGAACCTCCTGCTAATCATATACATTTTTGGAGCTGTGAAATCCAGGAGACATTCTGGAGAGAGGTCGGAGGAGCTCTGGGGAGCTGTTCCTAGAAATAGAGACTTTGACACCTGAATGTGCACTTATTTTGATTTTCCTACTGGGATTGGGAGGGTGACCCCAGGTTTTTGCTAGCTATATTGTTCCTTGCAGCACATAAAGCTGTGAAGAGGAAATGGCTCCAAAGAGACCTACCAACCATTTGTGAATGGGAAGACTTTACTTATCAAATATATAGAATGGAGCTTTTGATGGCTCATATTAATTTAAAGGTTCAGAGATGCATAATTTTGGGGCCAAATGGTGGTTGCAGGTGTCAGACATAGACCAGATTGGTTCCCTAACGGAGAAATAATAATTTACCTAGACCTGGATTGCCACTGGGAAAGATCGTGAGGAGATCTAGCAAATCTACATTTTTAATTACGAGGATATGTAAACCCTGACTAATACCTGAAACATGTCAAATGTCTTTCTTGTCTCTTATTTATTGTAATGTGAAATAACATAAGCTGTCATCGGATCTCTCTCTGAAACTTCTGAATAAAATATATTTAAAAAAAGGAATAAAATCAAAGCCACTGCTCAACTAACAAGGTGCTGTGTTTGTTGGGGCCTTTTGTAACTCTGAGCACACATGATGCTCTTTGAAAATATTTCAGTGGCAGTGTGGATGTACTTTGTGCTGCCTGCTAGGAAACACAAGTTCACAAGCAACTCTGAATCTCACTCCATGCCTGGCTGGGAGTGTATTGCATCACAGAGACAAAGGTGAGATGCTGAGTCTTGAAAAGATATGACTGGCATGGCCACCTGCAGTTTGTGCCACGCCTTGCTGACTGGCCAAAGAGCAGCCTTTGCATCAGAGGGAATGCAGTTACTTATCTGCCCTCCTTGTCAGAGGTATAGTGCAGCCATAAAGGCCCTAATTGCTGGAGAGGAGACAAATGGGAAGAACTAAATCCTGGAAAATATGGATCTATACAGAGGTGATGGCCTGCATCCTTCTGGGAAGGGACTGCAGTCCTCAGTTGAAGGTTTAAATGTTACTTTTAATGAACATTTAAACTAGTCAGGAAGGAGAGAGAATATTGCAAACAGCTTAAACTGTGCCCCTCACAGACTGGAAACAGCGGGGAGGAGGAGGGCCAAGGGGGAAGTTGAAGGAGGCACAGGCATCATAGGGGCAGGGAGACAAGAACAGATGATGCAGAAGAGGTGTTGAGATGACATGGAGAGGTAGCAAGGTGGAAGTGAGGGAAGTTTTGAGAGGAAATACAGGCAGAAACGGGGAAGTAAGGTTGCAGGCATGGTGACAGCAAGGTTTGGAAAGCCATGCCTGAAAATGGAAGGAGTCTAGGAAATAAAATTCCTGAGCTGGAAGCCATCATGGCTGAGGCAGACCTGGATCTTGTGGCCATAAGTGAGTCATGGTGCGCAGAGAACCATGACTGGGATATAACCATGGCAAGCTGCTCTCAGTTCAGATTGGATAGGGAGGGAGGAAGGGTGGAAGGTTGTGCTGTACATAAGGAAAGGTATCAGAGAAATGGAAGAGCAAGGCAACAATATAGAGTAAAGAATGAGTTGGAGGTGCTGTGGGTCACCCTGGAGACAGGAACCAGAGCTACTGTATGCACTAGGGGTGCTATACAGACCTCAACACAGGGAAAGAATTGGATAAAGCACTAAGGGAAGCCATCAGCACAATGGCAAAAAAGGGGAAGTGCTGTTGGTTGGGTACATCAGTCTGCCAGATATAGATTTCAGCCTCCCAGTCACAGCCTTAGCTAGAAGCAGAATCATCCTAAAGTACCTTCCGCTACCTGGAGTTTGGCCTGATAGGAACCTAAGCTTCTCCACACACATTGATGCTATCCTAAAGAAACTCTGGCCTAAGCTAGGGCCCTCTATCATGGCAATGGTAGTACCCCACATCTGGCTATGCAGGAATTGTTACATCAAATGATACTGCCAACCTTTGACTATTGTGATGTTGTATACAGCACTGCCTGTCAATCTTCCTTAGCCAGGCTTGAACCTCTTTACAACTCCTTCTGCCAGTTTGCCCTAGATGCCTTGCTCTAACACATCACTGCACCCTTTACCGCCCCTAAATTTTCCTTCACTTGTCAACAGGAGAACACTCCACGTGGCAAAGTTTACTTCTAAATTCTGGCTAGGCATGATGCATCATATCTACGCCTCCTTATCTGCAGCTCACCCATCCAAATACACCCTCTATTCTGAGGACACCTGCTCACTACATATACCTTACAGAAATACTACATCCAGCCAATTGGCATTCTCCTATCGCCTACCAAGCTCTGGAACCAACTACCAACCCAAATCCGCCACTCCTCATCAGCCTACTCTCTTTACCCTAGTAAACTACCCAGTGACAAACCAGCACTGTACTTAGCCCTGTGAGGCTTACCAAATGTGCTGGTCTATACCTCCCCACCTCCAGCTGGGCAAAATATGCCTATCCCAAACCCATCATGCAGCCTGCACTTTCTCCAATGTAGTGCTTTCTCACCTCTTCTTCCCACCCCCACTACTATTCCCCGTCAGTCACTTCACTCTCAAATGTTTACTAGTCTAGAAATGTTGTTAGCCATTATCTTGGTTGTAACTGTTCTGTCTGCTGATATATATATATATATATATAGTTAATCTAGTTGCTAATATATGTATCATGTTATATTACTCATTGTCCCACTCCCTTCCCCAGGACGTGCCGTGAGACGGAGCTTCTTGCTCAGTGTAACCTTCCTGGTGAAACATTTCAATAAATAAATGAATAAAAATAAATAAACTCCTGTATGGGCATTTCTCAGGTAACTAGTCAAAAAGGCAATACTGGACCTGGTGCTCAACAAACTGAGATAGTGCTACAGACATCAAGGTGTGGTGTCACCTGGGAAACAGCAATCACCGTACAGTGTTTTTTTTTTTTGTAAATGTATTTTTAATTGAACTTTTACACAGTCCACTTGGTACATGGAAGTAACAATTAAATATCATACATTTCACTAAGCATTCTTTCCAACATTTCCTCTCAGACATCCACTACATTTGATCCCAGTATCCCTGCCTCCTCTAGGTACAGCGCAGGAAAACATTAGGTATGCTTACTTTGGTTGATCAGTACTTGAAGTATCAGGCATCCTAAGGGGCACTTAGGGTACAGTCTTACATTCACTGGGTCCAGAGGCATGGCTTTGAGGGGAGGGTTGTGGGTCCAGGTGGACATCTCATGGTATTCCAGTGGTATTCCCTATAGTTAATATATTTTCATTAGTCCATGCAATAAGAGGGCAGGAGGAGTACCCAGGGATCTAGGAGTTATTGTCACTTTAAGTCTCCTGGTACAAAGGCGGGTCCTTGCTCATGGAATGGAAAAGCCAGCCATGGCAGTGCAAGTGCATTTCTCAGCCTCGGTCATTAATGGAATGTGTGATTTTTCCCATCTGGTAGATTTGATTGACCAGGCTCTCCAGTTAGTCACAGCTGGGGTCCCTGGGGTGAGCAGAGGTTCATTATGGCCTTCTTAGCTGCAGTGAGCAGTATCTCAAGGAGGTAGAGGGAGTCAGGGTCTCTGAGTCCTCTGGGGTATTGCAGGAGAAGAAATAAGTTTGGGGTGAGTGATACAGGCTTGCCAAATAGCTCTATCAGTTCAGCTGCCAGGAAGTGAAAGAACAGCTGTACAGTAGGGCGTGTCCATGTTCTGTGTATGTGATTAGCGCATGGCTCCCGCAGTTTTTCCAACAGAGGAAAATGAGTTTGAGATAGTGGACCATTATTACTGGGGTCCAGAAAAATCTGATTAGGTGTTTCCAGGCACACTCTCCATTGATAGGAGCTGGTGACCTCAGCAAATGCTCATCATGCGCATTTCCATGTATGCACATCTACTGGACTACCTATCCCTCTTCCCACTTTGAGGCTACCTCCCGGAGTCAATGCCAAGCATGGCCTGCAGCACCAGATAAAGCTGCAAGATCACATGGGGCTGAACCTTGGTTTTGAGAAAGCTGATACTATAGGTGATAATGACTGGGTGCATCTCTGGGCGCGAGCTCCCAATAAGAGAGATGTGACAAAATGGTAGAGCTGTAGATATTGCTAGCACCTCCTTCCAGTTAAATCAGGTTTGCAGGGTTGGAAAGGACCTCATTTTCTGAGAAAACTGGTATACGTACTGGAGAGTGTGTGTGTCTCTCCATGTATGGTAGCCATGATCTAGGTGGAGAGGACAAAGTCACTCCAGCTGCGCCATCGACATAGGAGCGGGAGGAAGGAGGTTAAGGGAGTTACCATAAAGTGTGGTTTAACATGATGACAGCAGAGACAGACAACACAAGGACGAGGGTCCTGGACTTCAGGAGGACAGATTTTAAAAAATTGGAAATGCCTCAAAGGCAACCTAGCAGGGGGATTGCCAGGGTGAGGTGGAGGAGCAGTGGAATAAATTAAGGTAAGGCACATTGAAGGCAACAAACCTCTGTGTGTAGGATGAGAAGAAATAGAGGGAAAAATGAGACCACTGTGGTTCTCAATGGACATGGCTGTGAAGGTAAAGGCTAAATGGGTGGCATTTAGGAGATGCAAAGAGACTGAGGAAAGAGGATAGGAGATGTACCAGGTAAAGCAGAGGGAGCAGGAAAGGTGGTGAGGGCCAAAGGGCAAATACAGGGAAAAGCTAGCCAAAGGGGTAACTAATGGAGACAAGACTTGCTTCAAAGACATAAGAGAAAAGTGGAAGACAATGAGAGGGACTGTGAGGATAAGAAAGCAGGGGAGATTGTGCAGAGGAAGATCAGGAAAAGTAGATATCCTAAACAGGTGCTTCTGCTAATTTTTCACAGAGGAGGGAAAGGGGACGGACCTCTTAGAAGCAGCAGGAACACGGTGGGGGAGGAGGTGAACACAAGTCCATTTACAGAAGAAAGAGTCCTGAGAGGACTTGCAAATCTGATAGTAGACAATGTTATGGGCTAGAGGGATACATCTAAAGGTGCAGAGGAGCTCAGGGAGGTACTGACTGCACCTCTCACAGCCCTAGTAACATCTCACTGGAAACCAGAGTGGTTCCAGAGGGCTGGAGGAGGGCAGATGTAGTCTCGCTCCATAAGAGTGGCAGCAGGGAGGTAGCTGGCAAATATAGGCTGGTTAATCTAATGTCAGTGTTGGTGAAATTAATTGAAACACTATTAAAGGAAAGGCTAGTGGAGCATCTTGAATGGATATACTATGGATTTGGCGAAATGCATCGGCCTGACCGTCATCCGACCCGGGCGCCCAAAACACAGTTGCCTGACATTGGATTTGCCTTCAGGGGTGATTCAGAGCTTTACACCACCCCCAATACTTAAGGATTCTCACTCTAGGAGAGATGAACTCCAATGTCAGGCAACCATGTTTGGGCGCTCGGGCCGGATATTGCCGTCAGGCCAATGCTTTTGGCCAATTGAAGTATCCTCTTGAATCCAGTGGGTTACAAGGTCCAAGGTAGCATGTATTCATGGGGGTGGTCATGTCTGAAGAACCTGATCAATGTCTCGACAGTAGCCCATGACAATGGCAACCATGATTGGCTTTCAAAAAGGTGACTCAATTGTGGTGCCTGTCCACAGATCTACTGGGCAGGAAGGGTGACGGATGAGGGGTCCACGAATATAGCGATAGGATGTCGCTATATGCACACACGCAAAGCGGATGAGTGAGTACACCGCATGACGGGCAGAAGGGAGGGAGGGTTTGTGAGGCATAGTGCGGTGGTGGGCTGCTGAGCTGGCCCTGTGGCATGGTGGGTGGGTGGCAGGCTAGGGTTGCAAGGGTGCCAGGTTCGGTTCCAGGCACGCTGTTCATTTTGTTGCACCCAGCTGTTTTTTGAGTGAATTTGCACCCCAACATAGACCCCCAGGAGTTGAGAATCCTCTAGTAGGGGTGTGAGGGGTACAGCCCTCCTCAAAAAAAAGCCCCTGGTGCCCTTTGCTGTGTGCACTGCCATGCACATCACCAAAACCACCCTTTTCAGCGATGCACACGCGTTCCCCACGCCGATCGCCTCCGTAATCGCCATTATCACATGGAACCCTTCAACTGGGTGACCAGGAAATAGATCAGGGTGGTGGATGCGCCTACTTAGACTTCAACAAGGCCTTCAACACTGTACTACATAGAAGGCTTATAAGGAAACCGTCAGTTTAGGGGTAGGATCCATGGTGATAAAATGGGTAAGGAACTCATAGACAGATAGGCAACAAAGGATAGCGGTAAACGGCACTCACTCATACTAATGAGGGGAGCATGACCAGCAGGGTATCATAGGGCTCAGTGCTGGGATCAGTCCTGCTCAATATCTTCATAAGTGATATTGCAGAAGAGCTGGAAGGGAAAGTATGCTCTTTGCAGATGACACCAAATCTGCAATAGGTAGAGCATCGGAGGAGGTGGAAAGAATGAGTACAGACCTGAGAAAACCCGAGGAGCAGCTGGATTTGTGCAAAAATCTAAAATCATGCACCTAAGGTACAGAAACCCAGGGAGGTATATTAAATGGGGTGGGAAGGTACTGACAGTCACAAAGCAGGAAAGAGACCATGGGATTATCATATCTGCTGATCTCAAGGTGACAGGGCAATGTGACAAGGCAGTGGGCATGGCCAGTGGAACGCTGAGGTGCATAAGGAGAGGAATCACCAGCAGAAGGAGAGAGCTGGTGTTGCTATTGTATTGATCATTGGTGAGACCTCACCAAGAGTATTGTACCCAGTTCAGGAAGATCTCAGGAAGGACACAGAGTAGAGGCTGCCCAGAGGAAGGCAACTAAAATGATGAAGGAGTTGCATCAAAAGCCCTATGAGGACAGATGCAGGGATCTCAATATGTATACCCTGGAAGAGGGAGGGAGGGAGAGGGGAGTATGGTAGAGAACTATAAGTACCTCATGGCCATGGGGTGAACAAGGTACAAGAGGGGAGTATTTTTCAGAGGAAAAGGTGCACCAGGGCAAGAGGGCATGCAATGAAGCTGGAAGGGGGTCAGGAGGGATGTGAGAAGTACTTCTTCACTGAAAGAGTGGTAGATGCCTGGAACAGTCTGTCAGCAGAGGTGGTGGGAGTGAAAACAGTGATGGGCTTCAAGCATGAATGAGGTAGGCACAAAAGAATCTTAGCAGAAATGCAGGGGAGAGGAAGTAGCCGGAGATCAGGTAGTTTTGCGGTCACAATATGGGCAGGGACAAACTGGGCAAACTAGGTTGGCCAAAGCAGTCCTCATGTGCAAACAAATTTTGTTTCCATGTAATTCAAAAAAAACTTTAAAACTGCTCTATTGGTGCAGTGGCAGGGCTGCTATTCGCAACACTGGCAACGCAGGTTTGTGCTCCAAGTCTGATCAGGCGAGAGCCAGCAGAGGAGAAGGATCAACCATCCTAGAGGATGCATTCCATCTCTGAGAAGGGTGGAAGCCAGTCTCTGCTGCAGTAATACCACCTAGGGTTCCATGTGGTGACACGCACACAAAAGCCCTAGTGTGCGGACATCCACAGAGGAACTAAAGGGATATAATTCCTGGGCCTGCAGTGTGCTACCGGTACACTCAGACCTCACAGCCCACTGTTCCCCTCATTAACTATCGTTGCTTTGATGCAGGGGTCCTCCCTGATTTGGCCTGGGGCATAAGCTGGGGGTTGAAAAGTGCTGGCCCCAGTTGGAGATGAAAGGCTGCTGGTTGACTGGGAAGATGGGGAGCTAGACCAGGCTGGAAAATGTACATATTAAAAAATACTTCTAAAAGATATGCAATAAGAATGTAATTCTACTAAACTTAGTATGCATTACTTTCATTGTTTTATAAATACATTAAAATTGATGGGCCCTAAAACAGATAAAAACAATGAATTAAAATATTCTTCCTTAAAGCTAACAAAATTATGGCTTTAGTCAAAGCTCAGATTTATTTCTAATATATTTTGCATGCTGAGAGATGCACTTTTGTACTAGCTACACAGTATTGTGTGAACCAGAATAGTGTCCATTTCTAGGCATGTGTTTTATTATTGATGTATAGTGTGCAAAAATCAAATAAAATGTTTGAAAAAAAACAACACATTGTGCATTCAAGACATGCATACCTGGGCACCTCATCTATTATACTTGTGCTTGAACGACAGGCATACACCAGCCACTGAAGGTTGCATGCATCCCAAGCCCCTCAGGAGTTCAGCTGCCCACACTCCTGTTTTGTTTGTAAAGCACATCACAGTAAGAGATGCACTTTGTACTTATTGATTTTCAAGGCTTCTTCATTACTTGCACAATGCTGCTAATTCAAACACTGACCTAGAGCAGTATAATAGATTAAATAAAACCATTTAAACATCAAAGGGTTACAGTATTCATCAGGCAGATTTTATTTGTGCCAGCATTCATGTTGCTTTTAGTGATCTGCCCATTTCTGTAAAAAATGTACTTGCTTCTAAAAATGTAACATATCAAATGAAAACATGTATTCATCAATGTTTCTTTTGTTTTGTTCCCTTAATAAGGTAGATTGGTGTCCCAGTTATGGTTCCTAAATATGTGTGGTTGCAAAAGAGACAGATAAAGAGTCAGGGAGATAGAGAGAGAGAGAAAAATAATAGATAGACAGACAGATAGATAAATAGACAGATAGAGGGACAGACAGAAAGACAGAGAGATGGATGGATGGATGGTTGGATGGATGGAAGAACAGTTCGAAAGAGGTTTGAAAGAGGCAGCAGGAAGGCAAAAGTAGGACTATAAAGGGACAGGCTGTGAAACATGGGCAACCATGTATACACATGCACGCAGTCTGGGAAATAAAATCACAGACCTGGCAGCCTTGATGGCAGAGGCAAATTTTGACATAGTGGCGATTATCGAGACATGGTACACCAAAACCATGGCTGGGAGGTAAATGTCCCAGGGTACACTATATTCAGTAGGGATAGGAGGGTAAAAAGGGGGCCTCTACGTCAGAGAAGATATTAAAGTGATGGCAGTGCAAGGAGGGCAGGTGGAGGTCAAGGCACTATGGGTCACCTTGAGCTAGCAATGGCACTGCAATTACACAGGAGTGATCTACAGGCATCCGCACAGAGGGAGGAGGTAGATAGAACAATGAAGGAGGAATACACTGGATGGCAGCAAAAGGAAGATACTGCCGCCGAAGATTTTAACGTGTCAGACATGAACTGACATCCCCTGCCGCCGCCTCAGCCAAGAACAGGGACATCATAGAATCTTTGCAGGGGCAGGCCTCAGGCAGCTGGTGCAGGAGCCCACCAGGGACAAGGCAGTTCTGACTTTGTACTGACCAATGCAAACAGGATAAAGGAAGTCAGGGTGATGGACACCTAGGGTCCAGTGTCCACCATACAGTGTGGTTTAAAGGGAAACAGCCATGTCCTGTCGGGCCTGTCCTCTGTGTGAAGCGGAGCCTGATGAGCAAATGTAAAAATAGTAGTAAATGCACCAGTTACTGTTTAGTATATTATTTAAATTCATATCTGGTTGATCCTGCGCCTCTCTGATGGCTTTTAAGTTCAAATGCCCTCCCTGTCATGCCCACAAGCACCTGCAGCTGTCCCAGTGATGACATGGCAGGTGGGGAACAGCCAGGGTTTCTCCATAGGCTTGTCATAGTACAGGATTGCTAAACAGATCCGGTTTGGAGCCTGTGCACTGCCGCGACATGTGGAGACCAGGTACAGACAGCTAGTGTGCCTGTTAGTCTGTACCTGGTCTCAGTATTGCAAGGACACTGATAAACCCAAATCAGAGCAATTTGAAGCTACCTAATACAGATTTATACCTAAAAGAAGCCATAGGGGATGTGACCAGTGCATCAGGCTGAGTAATAAGGGCAGATGAAGGAACAAACCACAATGGTTTACAATGGAGGTTGCAGAGAAGGTGAGGGACAAAAGAGGGACTTCAGAAAATACAATGAGACACAGAAGGACGAGGATATGGCAGTATACCTGGTGAGACAGAGAAGCAGGAAAGCAGTTAGGAGCGCCAAGGCGAGACGGAGGAAAGATTAGCACAGACAGTAAAAGGAGGGGACAACACATTTTATAGCTGCAGTAGTGATAGAAGGAAGGTCAGGGAGGGATTAAAAGGCTCAGAGCAGAGGAAGGTAGGTGTAAGGAGTGTGACCTAGAGAAAGCATCAATACTGAATAAATACTCTGTTCGGTATTCACAGTAGAGGTGGAGGGTCAGTGGCCATCTAGGCATCAGGAACAATGGTGGGGGGAGTAAACACCAGTCCATTTACGGAGGCAGAGTCCTGGAGGAACTAACAAAACTTAGGGTGGACAAAGCGATGGGGCTAGATGATATCGCCCCGGATATTAAAGGAATTACGGATGGTGCTAGCAGTGCAAATGGCAGACTTGTTTAGTGAGTAACTCAATACAGGGTCGTTCCTGAGGACTGAAAGGGGCACATGTAGTCTTCACAAGAGTGGAAGCAGGGACTAGGTTGGAAACTGTAGGCCAGTCAGCCTCACCTCAGTAGTGGCAAGATAATGGGGGCATTGCTAAGGAAAGGAATGTGGAGCACTTGGAAACCATGGGAGCACAGGATCCAAAACAGCATGGATTCACAGCAGGAAGGTCCTGTTAAACAAATATGATAGACTTGTTTGATTGCGTGAAAGAGATGGATCAGGAGATGTGGTGGATATCACCTACTTCAATTTCAGCAAGGCTTTTGACACTGTTCCACACTGAAGACTGGTTAACAAGTTAGGTAGTTAGAGGGTGCACGAAAGTGGAAAACTGGGTTGAAACTAGTTGAGGGACAGAAAGCAGAGTGTGGTAGTAAATGAGATCATATCTAAGGAGAGGAGGATGACCAGTGGGTTGCCTCGAGGATCAGTCCTGGGGCCAGTCCTTTTTAATGTCTTTATCAGTGACATTGCTGAGGGGCTGAGGGGAAGGTTTGCCTGTTTGCAGATGATACCAAGATATGCAACAGAGTGGACACCCCAGAGGAGGTTGAAAGAATGAGGAGGGATCTGGAAAAGCTGGAAGAATAGTCCAAGCGCGGCAACTGAAATTTAAAGCTAAGAGTGCAAAATCATGCACCTGGGTGATTAAAATCCTCTGGAGAGTTACACAATGGGAGAGAGTTGCTGACAGTCACCAGGAAGAGGACTTAGGGATAATCATCTCTGATGACCTAAAGGTGGACAAACAGTGTAACAAGGCTGTTGGGGACAGTGGGATGTTAGGGTGCATAGGAAGGGGTATCACTAGCAGGAGAAGGGTGGTGATGCCACTGTACAAAATGCTGGTGAGGCCCCATCTGGAATATGGTGTATGGCTCTGGAGGCCATGTCTTTGCAAGGACATAGACAGGGTGGAGGCGGTCCAGAGAAGGGCAACAAAGATGGTGAAGAGCTTGCATCAGAAAACATATGAAGAGAGATTAAGACCTCAATATGTATACACTGGAAGAAAGGAAGGAAGGAACAGGGGATATGACTGAGACATTCAAGTATCTCAAGGGCCTGAACAAAGTTCAAAGGGTGACATCTTTCAGTCCAGGAGTTGTACAAGGATGAGGGGCACAATATGAGATTGGAGGGGACAGAATAAAGGAGAATGTGAAGAAGTTTTTCACAGAAAGGATGGTGGATACCTGGAATAGCCTACCCCAGGTAGTAGTGGAGCTAACACAGAGGGGGATTCAATGCATGGGATAGACATAAGGAACTCTAGAGGTGGGTAAGAGAGGCAAAGTCAGTGACCACTTACCTAAGAAGTTCAAGGTAATGCACCTGGGAAACAAAACCCAGGGAAGAGTACACAATGGGGGTGAGATACTAACAACAACAAAAATGGAAAGGGACCTGGGGGTAGTCATATTAGATGACCTAAAGGTGGGCAAGCAATGAGAGGGCAGCAAGGAGGGTTGGGGGATACTGGGATGCATAGGAGAGGCATCGCCAGTAAAACAGGAAGTTATTATCCTCTGTACAGACAGCTGGTGAGACCCCATCTGAGTACTGTGTGCAGTTCTGGAGACCCAGTCTCTGCAAAGACATAGACAGGATGGAAGCTGTCCAGAGGAGGGCAACTAAAATGGTGCAGGGTCTGCACTGGAAGACATATGAAGAGAGATGAAAGGAGCTTATATGTATAGCCTCGAGGAAAGGAGGGGAGGGGGACATGATAAAACGTTCAAGTACCTCAAGGGAATCAACAAAGTCCAGAGGGTAGCATCTTTAAAAGAGGTGTGCAAGAACAAGAGGGCACAATTTGAAGATGGGGCTGCTCAGAGGTAATTTAAGGAAGTATTTTTCACAGAGAGGGTTGTGGATGCATGGAGCGCCTTCCGGAGGAGGTTGTGGAGCCAAATCAGTGGTGGAATTCAAGCATGCATGGGACAGTCATAAGGCAATTCTAGAGGGTGGGGTAGGAAGAAGTAGGCTGCTGGTTAACTAGGATCTGCAGCTTATCCAGTAGGTAGGGAAATGGGCAGACTGGGTGGGCCAAGCGGTCCTTATCTGCTGTCAAATTCTATGTTTCTATGTGACCAAGTAGAGTCGGTGACTACTAAGGCAGGCAGGGAATACAGGCAGACTAGGTGGACCTAGCAGTCCTTATCTGACGTCATCTACTATGTTACTATGACAGAGAGGAGACAGACAGACAGATGGATGGACAGACAGATAGGTAGATGGATGGAGGATGGAGGGACAGACAGAAGGAGAGATAGATAGATAGATAGATAGATAGATAGATAGATAGATAGATAGATAGATAGATAGATAGATAGATCGAGCTAGGTAATTGCATTTTTATGATTCCCTTCTGATGGTATCACTCAGGGTGCCATACAGTACAATGCAATACAACTAGAAAAGGGTGTGTTTGTTCCTCAATATTGCATTATTTTGCCGCCAGGTGGCACTGAGGGTTGAGGCGCTGGACACCACACTGCGCCACGTCGGTGACCCGGGTCGAGGGAACGGCCAGGAGTCGCCGGGGTCAGCAGGGGGAAGAGATTGAGCGTCCAGAGGACTGTTCTCTTCCTGGGTGGGAGCGACCTCTGGTGGTAGCTGGGGGTACTCCACTGAGCAGCACAGTACATGCTAGGGGAGGCGGAGCTACAGCGCTGCATTGCCATGCTTAGCCAAGCTCCACGGGGTGGGAAAAGCAGGAATAAAGCCTCCACTGCTGGTGAGATGACGGTGGCCCCAGTGGACCCCTCCCACATCCCAAATCTGGCCCAGACGCGCCCAAGAACTCCCTCTGGAGGACCCGACTTAACTCACGGTAAGACCCTTCACACTTAGGAACAACTGCTGAGGGGAGGGCAGAATCAGCCCCGGAGGTGGTACTGGGGTCGGGTCTACCAGTGGTCATGCGGGTGAGGGAGTTTGGGAGATGCGAGGGGTTCAGTTTGGGAGTAGGGTGGAGTTCCACTGGGCACTCCTGAAGGATGCCTGGGTGTGGAGAAAAAAAAAAAAAAGAAAATATTGCATTATTTTTATATTTTCTGAAATAATCAATATATAATATACTTTATCAATATATGCTAACAATATTCTATCACCGATATGTCAATAAATACTTTTGCTGTTGGTATACTATACAATAGGAAATACTGTCTTTATTTTCACTGGCTTCATATTAGCATTAAAACATAAAAAAGACAGTGAATATTAGGTGAATGTCTACATAATAGCAGCGCTTAGTGTTCCACTAGTGAAAATAAGATGGCACGAATATCGAGGTGTGCCTGGAGAGCTAAACATAACGGGTGTGAATTTATGCTATTATACGTATCTCGTCATTACTTCTTTTGATGTCTTCATTGCTTTTTGAGGTCCCTCACTTTCTCCAGATTGCTTGTCTCTGCTATATTAGTAGGGATGTAATTTTGTCATGGATGAGGTTTTAATGACTTATTGTTTGTTCATGAAATCATTAGTAAACAGTAGTAAATGTTGTGGCACTGTCATCATTGGTAATGCTCTGATGACACTAGTGAAAGTCATGGAAGTCCAGAATAAAGATCAAACGTCATGGAATCAATGACGTATGACTGCCATGACAAACTTACATCCTATATTAATATTTATTTATTTATTGAATTTTGTAACTGGGTAGGTCCTCTGAGACAAGACAGTCCTTTTTCAGGAGCGACCCAGGAAGTGCAGTACGTTGATAGTGCATTCATTGATACAAGAAGATAGACAAGGAGTAGTCATATAGTAAATGTACAATAATTGCATTCAGCTATGCAAAATAAGCAATGTAAAGCACAGCCAACAACACCTACATGCAGACATCATTTATAGTATTTTGCTAGTCAGAGATAAGGAGATAGACAGAGTGGAAAGGCATGCTAGGAGAATCACGCAAGGAGTGATCAGGGGTCAGGAGTCAGCAGAAGCAGAAGCAAGGTGGGGCAGTTAGGTGAGATAAAAGCAAACTGAAATTAAGAGAAGGAGGTGCAGGCCAGTATAGAAGGAGGTAAAGAGTTACAGCAGCACATAGCAGAAAATGCAAATTACCTTGTTCTCTATTCCAATGCCGGAACATCTCGGACATAAATCACTTCTCCTCAGATTTCCTCCGCATTCAATCCTGGCTGACTGAAAACAACCTCGTTCTTAATGTGGGTAAAATGCACTCCATGCTTTTTGGCTGCCCTGCCAGACTCAGAACTAACTGTAATCCTCTCAATATCTTATGCATTGATGGCTCACCATTGGTTAATACCAGCTCTTTCAAGTACCTGGGCAGCTTGTTGATGAATCTCTGGACTTTGATTAACACATTACTGCTACCTGTAAGTCTGTAAATGCCAAACGTGGAGAGCCTACCAAACCATCTATGTCCTACCCCATTGACTAGGCTTGCTTTGCACAAGGCATTCTGCTTCCGCCACTCAGCCTGTGGCTCAGTCACCCACTTAGAGCATCAAAACTACTCTTCACAAGTGGGATACCACCTATAATAACATCTGCTGCTGTGCCTCTGCATCCCCGTCATAAGCACCACTGCCAGCTTTATGCTGATCTAAAATGGCCCTCCCTACTGCCTACATCGGCCCAGTCCCTCGGATCTCTCATCAATGGTATTACCAGGGCAGGTCTCCCAATCCTTAACTCCATACTGGAAACACAAACCGTCTCCTATGGGCTTAGATCCAATGACCATGCTCCCTCCACATTCCTAGATGTAAAATTGCTATGGGTGCATAGGTTTTCCATATGCTGCACTCAAATATTGGAACTCCCTTCCCAAGCTATCTTTTGCTCTGACCCATGCCTGCTTCAAGAGGGTACCTGTAATCATCTACTTGTCTCAACCCCTGCACATGCTTTCACCCTCCATAGACTCTACATCCTCTACCTCTTGGCTACCACATCTCTACCTACTACTGCCCTTCTCTCCCAGATTCTCCTCTCAACCTGACTTCCTGCCCTTGTTTTCTTCACGTCCTGCCCTTGTTTCCTTCATGTCCTGCCCTTCTTTCCTTCACGTCCTGCCCTTGCCCATTCTCTAGGCATCACCCCTCCCACCTCCCCGCCTGTCTCTTTAGTTCCTACTTCCCCCACAATCCATGCTCTGGCTGACAGAACAGCGCATATACCCCAGGTCTCGACTATGGATTTTCTCTTAACTGTCACTCATGTACTTCCTTGGACCTCTAGTCTTTTGGTTGCTCACAAATGATCTATTGTGTTACTACCTGTTTTTCAATTTAAACTGCACTTTTATTGTATTTTGGATTGCTATCACTCCTATTTTGTATCTCGAGTATTGATGAACTTGCACTTGTTATTTCTTTAATTTTTGTCTCAACTGTATTTCTATTTTGCCTAAAATTGTATTGGACCTGTATCTCAGTTTCATCCATTGTTGTACTGCTTCAGACAGCGGTTATGTTCTCCTACTTGTACCCTTCTGGGTCATGCTTGAAAATAGGCATTGCTATGCCTAGTGCACCTACCCGTTACCAAAAGCAAAATAAAGAAATAAAATAATATACTGGTGATAGAGTATTGTTAGCATATACTGACCATGATTGCCATCTGCACTGCCATGCTCCCACCTTCTTGTGTGGTCACTACAGTCTGAGGATGTTGTAGGAATCAGTGGCAAAGTGGTCATGGGGAGGAAATGGTACAATCATGCATCTTCAAGGCATGGTTCACAGCTGAAGACTGTCAATCATGCTATGCCCATGAGGGGATGATTTCCCCTAAGAACCACCTACCTCCTTGTATTACATGCTCATGACTGCGCTTGGAGTGCCTGATGGCATGTTTTCCTAATGCCACCAATGTCATCTTTACAATACCATCACTAAGTGTCACTCAGTGAGTTGTATATTTAGCTGTCTACCCCTGGGAGAGAGTGTCTGCATGGACGCCTTCACCCTGCCTTCTGGCATCTTCTCCTGACATCTCAGGCTTGGGACATGAACCCATGTTGCCAGTGTGTAAGAGGTGTCTCCATTAACTGTTTGGCACCTAAGAGCCAGCTGAGCAATACACATTTCAGCTTACAAATGTATTTGTTCCTGGCCCGTCAGCACAGCAATAGGGCTACCACTTGCAACACCAGCGACCCAGTCGAGTCATTGGGCCAGCCAGTGGGAGGAGGATTAATCATCCAGAGAATGCTCATCAATTCCTCCTCTGTGAGAGTGAGAGTGGTAGGACCATTACTTGCTGTCTGAGTGACTCCTGGGAGTGCCCAGAGGTGTAGGCCTGATGAGAATGGCAGTGAGAGGGAGATGGTGCCTTGAGGCATACAGGCCTGTTGTGAGCTCCACCATGTGTTCATCACCAAGATTACAGGAAGGACACCACAAAGTGAGAAACACCCTCCCAGCATGGCATGATGTCACCAGTACACTCAGGCCCTGCACCTCCAGCCCAGCAAAAAGCCCCACTGCCACTAAATTTGTGAACTTCTGTTGGAAGATTGACTGCATCCTTGGCACTACAATGGAAAGCCACCCCATGAAGCAGGTAATGAGGGCTCTCTGGAGTCTAGGTTAGGTGATAGGCAGGGTAGTGGCCAGGTCTGAGGGGACACCCGGTGAGAGGTGGAGAAATAACTAAAAATGTATCTCTAAATTAATTTTTAAAACAAACTTGCATTTTATGTGTTGATATAATGGATACTGTATCAGCATGAAATATCAAAATATCAGTATACCTGACTTACATAGAAACATAGACTTTGATGGCAGATAAGGACCACTTGGCCCACCTAGTCTGCCCATTTACCTACCTAGAGGATAAGCTGCAGATCCTATTTAACCAACAGCCTATTTCTTCCTACCCCCACCAAAAATTGCCTTATGTCTGTCCCATGCATTCTTGAATTCTCCCACAGTTTTAGACCCCACAACCTCCTCAGGAAGGCTGTTCCATGCATCCACCATCTCTCTGTGAAAAATAGTTCCTCACATTGCCCCTGAGTCGTCCCCCTCTATCTTCAAATTGTGTCCCCTTGTTCTTGCACATCTCTTTTTCTGAAAGATGCTACCTCTTGGACTTTGTTGATTCCACTGAGGTACTTAATCTTTATCATGTCTCCCTCTCCTCCTTTCCTCAAGGTTATACATATTAAGCTCCTTTAGTCTTTCTTCGTATGTTTTCTGGTGCAGACCTTGCACCATTTTAGTTGCCCTCCTCTGAACTGCCTCCATCCTGTCTATGTCCTGCGGAGATGGGGTCTCCAGAACTGGACACAGTACTTCAGATGGGGTCTCACCAACTGTCTGTACAGGGGATAACAACTTCCTGTTTTCGCCTGGTAATGCCTCTCCTTATACATCCCAGTATCCCCCAGCCCTCCCTACCACCTTCTCACATTGCTTGCCAACCTTAAGGTCATCTGATATGATTACCCCCAGTCCCTTTCCATTTTTGTTGTTGTTACTACCTCCCCCATTGTGTAATCTTCCCTGGTTTTGTTTCCAGGTGCATTACTTGCACTTCTAGCATTGAATCTAAGCTGCCATACATTTGACCATTCCTCTAACCTTGCCAAGTCCCTTCTCATCCTTTCCACGCCTCCTGTGTATCAGCCCTGTTGCAGATCTTGTGTCGTCTGGTAAAGAGGCATATTTTCCTTCCAGTCCCTCTGCAATGTCACTGATGAAGACATTAAAAAGGACATGGAAGTTGACGCAGATAAGGACCGAAGACCCATCCAGTCTGACCATTTTTCTACCTTATGGATGTGCCATCGGCCTTTACTCTGTCAGTGACCTATCTATTCATACTAATCTGTATTGCTAATCAGACTTGAAGCTTTCATTTTGTTTAATTAAAGCAGCAGTGCAATGAAACTTTTCTAAAAGCTAGTTTCAGCTACAATTAACAAAATATTAACATACATGTCAAATGTACTTTTTAAGAAGATAGGGAGATGTACCAGGAAAACAAAGGAAACATGGAAGGCAGTGAAGGATGCAAAGGCACAAATAGAGGAAAGGATAGCCAAAGCTAAGGAAAACATTTATTCACAAGGCATCCTATCCTAGGGGCCCAGGACACCGTGATAGTGAATACAAATTAACAACAAATCATAAAATGACAAAAAGATATGTTTTTTTTTAATAAAGCAATAGTACATTCAATTTAAATTAGTTAAAAACTATCTGGGAATGCTAATGATAACAAATAGGTTTTTAGGAAGGCTTTAAGGCCTCCACCATGTAGGCTGAGATAACACTCCCAGGTAACATATTCCACAGCAATGGCACTCTGTCCCCAAACTGTTTCATGCAAGAACTTGCAGAGCCACATTAACCAGGCTGATGGGGTGGCAGCCCTGGGACCCCAAAAGCTTTGGGGCCCCTGCCCTGCTGACCTTTCAATGAATGTTCTTTTTGGGAGGGGATTGTTTTTTTCATTAGATAACGCCTAATTGAAATCAAAGACCCCTTTCCCAGTCACCTGACTGAGCTATTGGGCAGCAGCTAGTAATGAGATGAAGCAGGCGGACAGGTGAGTTATCATGAATATGTATGTAGCACCATCCTCTCTATGCCCCACTCATGATAGCACCCTGCCCCCACCAGGGACAGGACAGCTCGGCCCAGCCTCCAATCAAGTTTCCTGTACCACGGGATGTGGAGGAGCAAAGGTCAGGTGATGTGGAGAGGTGCAAGAGCGTGAGTCACGGGCACATGACACATTTTCCCACACAGTTGCATGAGGACCTGAAAGCTTGCCCTTTCACTCAATCACACTTTGCAATTTGCATCGGCGGGTCAGTAAAGTCAGAATTTCGGACCCGGTCAGCCAGTCTGTGTCCTTCTAGCATAGCAGCTAGGAACTACTTGATCCACCTCCTCCTTAAGTCAAGCAGATTTACCACCACCAGCTGTGTCAACTGTCAACCTCTTCACAGTTCACTGTCAGTCTCTCCAGGGCCATCCCTCCCAGTCACCAGGTAGCTGTGTGACAGCAAGCAAGTCCACGCTGGAGGAGCAAAGGAGGCAAGTTGGGTGGTAAATGACCAGGAAATCTTTCAAGCAGTTAGGACCCAAACTGCAGAGGGCCTTGAATATCATCAGGTATATCTTAAAGACGTGTGCCATTGTACAGGCAGCCACTGCAGAGCATACAGAACAGGTGTGGTATGGTCCCTCAGAGAAGTTCCCATAATCAGTCAGGCCACAGCATTTTGGTCCAGCTGCCCTAAGAACAGGGCATTTCAATAGTCTAGCCTAGAGGTGACAAAGACATGGTCTACCATCACCAGATCAGCTGGTGCTAGATGAGGTTTGAGCTAGGTGATGTTACATAAATGATAAAAAGCCAGATCGGACTACCACTGAAACTGCTGTTCTAGCTCCAGCTTGCAGTCAAAATGACCCCAGATTCTTTACTGTATCCACAGCCTAGTGGTTGGCTGTTTAGCGAGGAAGTGTCACCACTTCATCGACCATCGCCAGCCCATGCTGACCTGGCTCAACAATCATAACCTCTGTCTTCCTGGTTTGAGACATAGCCAGTTGGAAGCCTTCCAATCATTGCTCTCTCAAGGCACCGTAGTTATACATAAGCAGCTTGATCTTCATCAGAGTGTAACTTAGGTATAGCTGAGTATCATCTGCATAGCAGTGAAACTCAACATCATACCATCTAATGATCTAACCCAGAGGCAGCATGGACATGGAAAACAACACAAGGTCAAGGATTGAGCCTTGCAGAACACCACAGGACAGCACAAATGCTTCAGAGGTGTAATTTCCTAGAGCCACCTGCTGCCTTTTAAAATTATGTAGGATCTCAAACCAGCACAAAACCATGCCAGAGAGACTCATATAATTCTTCAAGTGATCCAGTAGTACCCTGTGGTCAACCGTGTCAAATACCAATGAGAGATCAAGAGACCAAGACAGAGCATAGTTCTTGATCCCTCACCATGAGGAAATCATGTGTCACCTTGAGGTGTGCAGTCTCCATGCTGTGATGGAGCCAAAATCCCAATTAGAGAGGCTGTAGATGTCATATTGTTCCAAGTGAACCTCAAACTGCACCACCACTACCACCTTTTGATAATCTTCCGTAAAAGGGAATGTTCTAGACTGGTCTGTAATTCACTAGAGCGCCAGGGTCCAAGGATGTTTTTTCAGGTGTGGTCTAACCACTGCCTTTTCTGGCAGATGGAAAATCTCCTCCCTCGAGGAACACCCAACAATCCAGTGATAATCTGGGCCCAGGGATTCCCAACAGCCCTGAAGCAGCCAGAGTCCAGCATACAGCAGGAGGGCACAAACCCGAGATCACCCAGAATGTTTCCTCCATAACAACTGATGGGTACTCAACCCAGGTGTGCAGATCATCTATGCCCCTCAGAGGCTGATCACCACTGGTCCATGATGGACCACTTGAGGAAATACCCGATCAAATGGCAGATACCTTGTCAAAAAGAATTTGCTGAACTCCTGCAACTTTTCTGTAGAAAAGGCCAAGCGGATTGCAAACAGGAGGGATTAATCGCCATCTTCAATATAGAAGAGTTGAGCTGGATGATTTTCCCGCAGCAATCATCCTTGAGAGGAACTCTGTCTTTTTCAGGGTGATGGCTTGCTGATACTCATCATATTGAGTCCCAAGCACCAGCCTGTCCTACACAGACTGGGACCTTTACCAAGAATGCTCCAACTTCCATCCATTAGTCTTCAATGGATGAAGCTCCACGATACCATGGTGAGCTGCAACGGATGTCATGGAGGGAATAATGAGGTGCTAGGGAGCCAAGGCTGCTGCAAGAACCATATTAAGGGCCTCAGTAGTCTCAGCTCCCTGCACACAAGTAAGCATCATGCCTGCAACATCCAGTACCTCCAGGAGTTTGAGAGGTTCCAGATTATGTTTAGGACATTACCAGATTGTCTACATGGAGGTGTAGTTAAACAGGGACAGTGCAGAGGAATGACACAGCATGATAATCTGACCAAAAGACTGGATCAGCCCTGACTGCATTAATGTCAAGGCCCAATGAGAAGATCAAGTCCAAGATGTGATCATGTTGATGTGCACCAGAGGCAACTGCATCTGTTAGATCCAGGAAGTCATCAACTGGAGGAGATGTTGACCAAGAAGCAAGGTTTCAGCATCAACATGCATTGAAGTCCCCAGCACCAGAAGTTTGGGAGCATTCAACACCTGGTCGACCATGAAATCTGCCAGCTCCTGCATAAAATCAGCCCATATCCTAGAGGTCAGTACAGGAGGATGATTTTGCATCCACCATGTGAAGCACATCTGACTGCCACATATTCAAAATACCTGGAAGTTCCTATGGAGTATGTGGTGAGTAGCAAGGCAGATTTATGTTTATGTTAAGCAGATGTTCGCCTGAATAAATAAAGATTTTGATTTAAAACAAAGGCCACCCTGCCCCCACGTGATCCCACCTCAGGCACTACACCACCAAGTACCCTGATGGGACAGATCCCTCCAGAACTTTTTGCACCAATAGAGGGCGATGGGGTGACTGGCTCAACCAAGCATCCAACCAGAGCCCTGTGGAGACAAAAGGGAACTGCCCTGCAACTGTCCAAAGGGGCAGAGTCATTGGTGATTGTGAAGATAGAAGGAGCTCTGGCTCCTGTGCTGTGAAGTTTTCATGCAGGAAGCGTGTGTGCAGGCCAAGAAGTCAGGTGGCAGAATCACCTGAAGGAGCTGGACAAGATCCATGGAGGAGTGCAGACAGAGGAGGCTGTATGATTACAGCTACCTACTAGGCTCACCCTGCAGAGGACTGGAGAATCGGGTTCAATCGCTCAGTCTGTCAGGACAAGTGAAGCTGCACTATGTGAACCCGGTTTGTGCAGTGAAAGTCATCGGGAGATTAAAGCAGCTGCCTGGTATGGTGCCCTCTGTTCTACATATAAATGTGTGGAGAAGTGTCTGGATCACAGGCTATGTCCTGCAAGTGGTGTGAGGGATCTTTCTGCAGGAGTCGTGAGTACTAAATCAGGGTAGCTCCCTGTTAGATGTTTACAGCAAGGGCAAGATCTGTCTGTTCGCTCCACTGGTTGCATGAACTGAGCCTGCTGGCTCTGATTAACCAATTTGGGTCTCAAATACTTGCTTTCTCCATCAGGGCTCCAACTAGCTGCACCGAATAGGCTAGCCTCATTGCCTGGGTACCAAGAGACAGTGACTTATAGGTCTGGCCTGTGCACAGTGCCCTGATATAGTAGAGTGTTAAGCTAATCAACCTGATTTCCACCCTTGTTTCTTCCCTTCAATAAATCAGATTTGTTGTTTGCAAGGTACACTGTCTGACCTGTATATTTGTGCTCCCTCTTGTGCATGGGTTATTGTGTCACTGTATCTTATTTTACAGGGGTCCTCAGCACCAAGTTGGTCATTCCACTTTTGGTAAGTGTAAGTCGTAACCATTGGGTGAGAAGTGTTCGGGTCACTAGCGGAAGGAAAGGGGTTGCAGTGACCCAGAGGGCTGTGACCAAGTCGTGTTTGACTATTCCAACCCCAAATCTGGGTGGAGGCACCTGCCATTGGATCCAGGCCCCTCAACCTGCTAGTGGTGAAGCAGGCAGTGGTAGTAGCCTGGATAGTAGCCCCTGGGGTTACATAAGCTCTCATATGTTTATTTTAAAAACAAAGCATTGTGCATACAGTATCTAGCTGACAAGATTTCTTTATTGAGTGATGTAGTCTCCTATTTCTGCAGTGAGCACAGATATACAATAGCCTGTATACTAATTTACATAGTGAGGCATTGTGGGTACAGTAAATAGCTGATTTTTCTATCTAAAACTAAAATCTGACAGTGTCCTTTTAATAATTTTGTTTTCCTTGCATGATGTCACAGTTCGAGGTTGCAGCACTGAGAATAAAAGGGGCAGGGTTATGCAAATGAAGCAGAGCACAGAAATAAAAAATATTTTTTCATGGGAAACAGCACTTTTCTGATAGTTTGAATGGTAGGAGACTGCTTCACCACTCCTACAGGTTACTAATCCCATTTGTTATGGCAAACTTGCATAAATAACTTTAATGATATCAAATGAAAAATAGTTCACACATGTAACAGTAATAAAGTCCAAAGTAAAAGTTCAAAGTAAAACCTCTCACTGACACTGAAAAGTAATTTTGACCTTCAGTTAGCAACAAGCATCTGTTCTGTGCAACAAGATAGTGCAGGAGCAAGTTCTAGGTTTTCTGGCCAAGGCACCTAGCTTCACCTGAGCTCTTTTCTTGTAAGTTGCTTGAAAGGACAGAGCAAATAACCTTACCAGAGCAAGGAAAAGGATTAAGGCTTCTTTTAGCTAGGCAGATTTACTGTGTATTGTTATTTTATTTTGTACTCACAGGGATTGTTATTGTTGTTAACATTTATTGCTTTATTTTTTCTCTGATTCAAATTTTTGTTGCTGGGTATACCTTCTGCTGCATTATTACAGGGTGTGCTTACAGGTGTGCTTACAGATTACTGCTGTAATCTTCTGATTCAAATTGTCTTGCAAGGTACAGTATATCTTCTGTTACTGCTTTATTTTTTTTCTGTAGTAAAGTGTTTCTTACGGTATATCTTCTGTGAAATTATTACAGGTGGTGCGTTACAGGTTTTAAAGTTTTGTCTATCATTGGATAAGCTTTCAGGGCTACTGCATTTGTTGCTGGTGATTGTTTCTGCTGTTACCTTCTTGTTTCTTTCATCCGTGGTTCTTCTTTTTGGCAGGGGAAGGCCCAGCCAACCACTCCCACCCCCAACCACCCCACAGTACACTCCTTTATAGAATAGCACAGTCATGACATTTCCTGTAGCAAACCAGGAAGGGCGGATCAGAGGGGTATGCACAGTGACCTCATTTATAGGGCACTAGTAATTTAACTTGCTATAACAAGTTATACAAAACAAACAAACAAAACACAAAATCAAACTTTTGCTTTCATTTTCTTCCTTCTAATTACTCTGACCAGGTTATAAACCCAGCAACTTATCTGGAATGGAAATCATTAACTGCAGGTACTGTGGAACACTTTCCAGAAGGGCAGTTTTACAGGATTTAGAACACTGTCCTACATGCTGGGCCATTGGAGATCTAAGGGCTCAGCTCCAGGCAGCATGGGCAAAGATTGCGAGCCTCAAATTGTTCATTCAACAGGAAATATAAGAACCTGCCATTTCCCCAACATCCAACAGAAGCACTTTCGACTGCAGAGGATAGTTGGTCCAGGAGGTTGGCAGGTGGTTAGAGGGGCAAATCGGTGCCCCATCACCGGTGTTCTCCAACATATCACCTCCACAAACCATATAAAAACTACAAAAGGTATCTGCCTCTATCTCTGAAATCAAACAAGGGCAGAGGACACTGCAGAGCAGAACACTGCAGCACAGGAGCTAGCACAACAAAACTCACCAAAACAGGAACCAAAACAAAAATGCAAAAGAGAATCCAAAAACTTCTGATCATAGGAGACCCATGATTCGGGAGCTGATACATATCTCCAGCCAGGGTAATGGTCAGATATCTCCAGGTGCATCAGCGTGAGAGACACTGACTGCATTGCTAAATTGTTCAGGAAACAGGAGAAAACTTTGACATCCTGGTACACATAGGGACTAACGATCTGCCAGACGGTCAGTTGTGGAGACCAAGGAACACCTGACCAGGCTTGGTGACAAACTATCATCCATTTCATCCGGCATCTCCTTCTGAGATCCTGCCAGTCTGGGAGAGGTGGTGCCAGGAAAAGGACACAAATTTGTAGGGAACTGGCAACAGTTTTGAGAGCCAAAACTTTTAAATTTGTTGGACTGCATCTGACTAAGGAGGAGTCAGTGCACTGGGGCAGAAGTCTGACATCTTTGCAGAATATTCCAACTAGCAAATGGGGAGAGGGGCAGCATCCCATACGTTGAATGAGAAGAACACCCTTCCCCTCAGCTAGTGGTCAAACAGGAGTTCAGCTTGTTTGTAGTTCATTTGCATCACCAGGTAAGGAAAATGTCCGCTCCCATACGATGCACTGGGGAAATGCCAGACCTCACCCAACAACTAACACACCAAAATCTAGTCAATGAAAAATCATGTACACAAATGCTCACAGTCTGGGAAACAAGATCCCAGACCTGCAGGCAATAATGACAGAGGCTAAACTGGACATAGTAGCCATTAGCTAGACATGGTTTACCAGTAACCACACTTGGGAGACTTCAGTACCTGGATATGTACTGTTCAGAAGAGACCGAGGTGCAAAAGGGGAGTGGAGTGGCCCTTTATGTCAATGAAAATATCAAAGCTACAGAAATTAAGAATACACATAAGGAGCCAGAAGAACTGTGGGTCACCCTGAAACAGGAAATGGGACAGCCATACTGAACTGGGGTTGTGTACAGGACTCCAGACCAGGGCACGACTATAGACACATTACTGTTAGAAGACATACAAAACATGACAGCTAAAGGGAGGTTATGATAATGGGAGACTTCAACATGCCAGATACAGATTGGTCAATACCAGCAGGAACATCTGCCAGAACTAGACACATGGTGGATTCCTGCAGGGGAGGGACTCAAACAACTGGTACAACAACCCACACGAGACAGGGCTATCCTAGATCTAGTACTGACTAACAGGAAAGGATCACAGATCTCCAGGTAGAAGGTCACCTGGGGCCAGTGACCATCACATGGTATGGGTTCAATTTGGCCACTAAAACTAAATCATCCCATTCCAAGGCAAAATATGGGACTTCAGAGGAGCTGACTTTGATAAGATGGCCAACAGAGTTAAGCTAGCCCTGGCAAAAAGAAATACAGGTGAGGGGGTACAGGCAAATTGGGCAAGCATTAAAGATGCAATACTTGAAGCAACATCCCATTATGTTAGAGAGAAAAGGAAGTAAAAGAAGAAGGAAGCCACTTGGTTCTCAAAAACAGTAGCAGAAAAGGACAGAGCCAAAAAGCTGGCCTTCAGGAGAATATAAGGGAGCGAGCAGGATGAAGATAGAGAGGCATACCAAACTTCCCTAAGGGAAGCAGGAAAGGCAGTAAGGCAGGCAAAGGCCCAAACCGAGGAAACACTAGCACAAACAGTAAAGAAAGTGACAAGACTTTCTATAGATACATTAGTGAAAGGAGAAAGTCCAGAGGGGCTATTGCTAAGATCAATGAGGAAAGGGGGCATGTGAGGAGGAGGACCATGTAAAAGCATCTATCCTAAATAGAAACTTCTGCTCAGTATTTACTGAAGAGAAGGTAGGGAGGGCCCACAGCTCAGCACCATGGACACAGGGGCGTGAGCTGTGCACTAGTCCCTTCACAAAAAGAAAGGGTCCTACAAGAGATCGATAAGCTCAGGGTGGACAAGGCAATGGGACCTGACGCATACATCCCAGGGTACTACGGGATTAAGGGTGGAACTAGCAGAGCCATTATCAGAATGGTTTAGTGAGTCTCTGAGCACAGGGTAGGTCCCAGAAGACTGGAGAAGAGCTCATGTGATCCTGCTCCACAAGAGTGGTAGCAGGAAGGAGGCAGGGAACCAGATCAGTCAGTCTTTCCTCAGTAGTGGGCAAGATTATGGAGGCACTCCTTAAAGGGAAACAGTGGAAAGGGCACAGCTTACCAGGCACTACAAAATGCCTGATTAGTGCTTTCAGACAGTAACATTTTTAACAAATTACTCTAATTGATTTTTTAGTGATTTAAACAGTGGTCTTCAACTTTCACTTTCTGTTGCTGGCAACCACCATTTCATGAGTAGCAAAGAGCTTCCTGAGCTCACTTTATGCTAATATGTCTTCTCGACCAATAGCTGGAGGTCAAACAGGTATATTAGCATACAGTGAGCTCAGGAAGTTCACTGCTGCTCATGAAATGGCTGCTGCCAGCAACAGGAATTGGAATTCTGTGGGGTAGCTGTTCTAAATCATTAACAAAGTTGTTGCTGTCTGAAAGCACTAATTGAGAGTTTCTGCAGTGTCTGAAGAAAGCTTTGTATTTTCTATTGTTTCCTTAGGAAAGGATAGTGCAACACCTGGAATCCATAGGAGCACAGGATCCAAGACAGCGTGGGTTTACAAAAGGAAGGTCCTGTCAAACTAATCTCATAGATTTCTTTGGCTGGGTAACCAGAGTGGTGGACCAAGGGGAGCAGTTGATGTCACCTAACTTGACTTCAGCAAAGTTTTCGATACTGTTCCACGAGAAGATTGATTAATAAGCTGGGTAGGTTTTGTTGGGTCAGAGGTTGATCAACTGGGTGACAAACTGGTTGATGGGCAGAAAACAGAGAGTGGTGGTAAACAGTATGCAGTCAGAAGAGATACAAGTCACAAGTGGGTACCTCAGGGATCAGTCCTGGGGCTAGTCCTCTTCAATATCTTCATCAGTGACATTGCAGATGGACTGAGGGTAAGGTTTGTCTGTTTGCAGATGACACTAAGATCTGCAACAGAGTAGATGATCCAGATGGGGTGGGCAGAATGAGAAGAGATCTGGATAAACTAGCAAAATGGTCAGAAGAGTGGCAACTGGAGTTTAAAAGCAAAGAAGTGCAAGATCATGCACATAGGGAAGAGAAACCCTGAAGCCACCTACAGGCTGGGAGAGAGTTGCTGCAGTCACAAGGGAAGAAGAGACTTGGGTGTCATCATCACTGATGACCTGAAATCATCCAAGCAGACCGCTAAAGCAGTAGGTAGGGCTAGAGGGATGCTGGGGGTGTATTAGTTGGGGTATTGCAAGTCGGAAGAGGGAGGTAATAATCCTCTTTACAAGACACTGGTTAGGCACCATCTGGAGTACTGCATGCAGTACTGGAGCCACACCTTCACAAGGACATTAACCAAATTGAGGCAGTCCGAGAAGGGCAACCAAAATAGTGCAGGACTGCATCAGAAAACATATGAGGATAGATTAGCGGAGCTCAATATGTATACCCTAGAGCAAAGGAGGGAGAGAGGGATATCTATGATTGAAACATTCAAACACCTTAAGGCATTAACAAGGTGAAAGAGTCTAACATGTTTCAATATAAGAAAATATCTGGACAAGAGCACACAGCATGAGATTAGAGGGAGGCTGATTAAGGGTAATGTGAGGAAGTTCTTTTCACAGAATGGGTGGCGGATGCTTGGAACAGCCTACCTCAGGAAGTGGTGGATATGAATACAGTGCAGGGCTTCAAACAGGCATGGATAGGCATAAGGGAGCAATACAGATGAGTATGAATAGATAGGCCGTTGACAGAACAAAGGTCGATGGCACATTCATAAGGCAGAAAAAGAAATGGGCAGACTGGATGGGCTTTATGGCCTTATCTGCCATCAGCTTCTATGTTTCTATGTTTCTATCCTCCAAGAATCAGAAAAGCCAGGGTCTTCTCTCACCAGGATAAACAGCTGCACTCAAGAAACCAGGACAACAGCAAAAGACTAGCTTCACAAAGTTTTGTTCAGTCATAATGGAGAGCTAAAACATGTTACTTGGTACAAACAAGAGGATGCTGACCAAAGTCCGCAAGTTGGGGTGTGTTTCATTTTAACCTAGTCTCACAGACATAGTGCTGGCAATTTATCATGTAGGTAAGACTTTAATCAAACATTAGCAGCTTACCTAGAAATACACCTGATAACCATCATACAAAAATTCAGTAGTACAAAACCCTTAGTGAGCACAATTAAAGTGCTGAAAGTTGCGCAAAATCAATACCAATTAAAAATGAGACTTGGTGATACAGTGAGAGCCTGCTAGATGCACACAAACTAACCTCATACATAACCCCTATAGTTAAGACTTTTAATTGGCAAACTATAAAAGCCAAATTGGTTATGAACAGTGTCATATAATGAAACCCGAGACAAAAACATCTAGAAATATCTCTTTAAAAGTCAGTTTACCTAATCTAAGGGGAGGTTTAATTTAGCACCCAAGAGCTACTCAGATAAAAAATGTTTACATACTATGTGATAGTACTCCTACAGTGCATTTAAATTCATGCCCCTATTCACCATCTAAGTAAGAACTGTCACTTTGGACCAAATGAAGTTCATAATCTAACAGAGGAAAGCCAAACAAATGCATCACCAGTTAGTATAGTATTTTAAAAACGGTGCCTACATATCCTTGATCAATATGGCAGGTCAGCCTGAATATCCTTTATGGAAGAAAGATTACAGAAAAGGAAGGATGGAAAAATATTGAGGGAGGAAGGAAAGGACAAATATAAAAGGAAGGAATGGTCAAGGGAGGGTTGACATTAGAGGAGGGAAAAACAGGGCAAGGAACAAAGGGTAAAAAGCAGGGAGGGAACAAGGAAAGCAAAACAGTAAGCTCGGGACTGGAAGAGAATGGTAAAATAGAAGATGGGAAGGATGGTAATACACGTTAAGTAAGAGTGGAGAGACAGAAATAGAGAAAAGAGAAGAAGAAGATTCTGTAGTTTGATACTTAAAGTTCGAGATACATAACACCAAAACAGTGTGAATCCCTATAGGAATTGCCAACCTTAGGGAACCAGTGCCAAAAGGAGGGGTACCAGAGGTGAGCAACATGCATGACAGTTTTATAGAAATGGGACAAAGTCTAACTCTTTGTTGAAACCCCAGTGCTGTAATGTATTTAATTTGCTAATCCACTGGGTTTCCTTCTACAAAAACAGTATGTCTATCACCTCCCTCACAGAGTGGGTACATGTTCAGGTAGTACAAAATAAAAATACCTTAAATGGGCACCATGGAACTGTTCAAAATGTGTTACCAATGTACTTTTCTTTGTTTTATTCACTGTATCATGACAATGTTCCTCAATTATATCTTTTGTTTTTCTGATGGTTTACCATACATAACACATATTATGGGAACACCAGATTACATGCATAACAAACGGTGCTGCACAATAAACTCCCTTAATGTAGCAGTAATGTCATTGTGTTCAAAAGTTCAACAGGTCTGACACATTTACATATGATACAAGAACCGCTTTTAAAGAACCTGGGGGTTTAGTGGGTAGCCAGTTTGCATTTGTACTTTTAGGTCAAGAACATTAGAAAGAACTTGCAGTTAATAAATCCTTAAAGGGATACATTCATGTACAGTGGCAGACATAGTTTGAAAGCCCAATAAAAGTTCTTATAATTAAGGTATTGGACATACCCGTAGCTGGAAGCAGTCCAGAGATATCGATGACTGAGTCTGTACAATATAAATACTACATATTGAGCCATTCTTAGAACCTTGTGATGTCAGTGGCGATCAAGCAGTATCTAACTGCATTGAGTTAAGCACTGCTTGATCATCACTGACATCACAAGTTGGAAGAATGGCTCTAAGTAATGTTTATATTGCACTCAGTCATTGCAGTGTCAGTGGCTCAGTAGGTAGCACACCGCCTCTGAGGCCGGAAATCAGAGAGCTGTGGGTTCAGTTCCACATCTGGCACTTAGGTTAATATCCCAGTACTGACACTGTAATGCAGCATGAGAGAGGTGCTGCATTTCTGAGGTGCCGCTTCGGATGAGATGTTAAACCGAGGTCCCATCTGCCTGGATTGGTGGTAGTTCAGGTGGATGTTAAAGATCCCATGGCACTTATTGAAAAGAGTAGGGAATTTCCCTGGTGTCCTGGCTAAATTTCCCTCATTCACTAAAAATACCACCAACAGCTTAATCTGGTTCAAGATCAGTTGGCATTCATCTGTATCCCCTCCCCGGTCGTGCCTGAAAATAGGCAGGATTTGTCTAGTGCACTTACCCGTCAACAAAAGCTAAATAAATAAATAAATCTATATCTCCGGACTGCTTCCAGCTACAGGTATGCTCAATACCTCAATTAAAAGAACTTTTCATGGGCTTTCAAACTATGTCTGCCACTGTACATGAATGTGTCTCTTTAAGGTACCTAGACCTGCCAAAAGTAATCCATGATTTCTACGGGTTGGCTTCCTCACCAAGCTGTCCCACATCAGTAACTACCATACGCTTTAGATGAGATTTTCCACATTGCTTGCTACTGAGTTAAATTTCATAATACAATAAGATAGGGAACTCCTTATCATTCTGAAAACTGGGTTTTACTTCAGAATGAAGCAATTAACTCCTGTCACAAGCATCAATATTGACTAATGCTTTCTAGAGTACTTGTTCCTCGTACCTCTTACCAATTCTGCTCAGTAATTCCTCTGCTTGTCTATTGAAGATACTGATCTAAAACAATCATGTTTTAACCTCAACAGTTGCCCCAAGGAATAGAATCTACAAGTTTCCTTGTCTGGCCACTGGAGGCATGGAGCAGTGTGTTGCTGGCTGTGGGTTTTAAAACCTTTTGAACCTATTGAAGGTCATTTATACCCATAAGGGTAGCATCCAGAAAGTTAATTCTCTGATCATCTGTCTCAGAGGTGAATTTCAAATTTGTCTGATTTGTGTTCAGAAATTTCATAAACTCTGCGTATTATCCCACCAATTCAGAAGCATATTATATAATAAATCGGAACAAGAGAAGAATAACCCCAAGAAATTGATTCTTTGCTCATTTAGCACAAATTCTTCCTCCTCCGCCCATGTACAGATCGGCATATGAGGGGTGACTGCTGCCCCACTGCTGTGCCACAACACTGCAAATAAAATTTCTTGCCAAACACAAAATCATTTTGTGGAGATTGGAAGCCAAGGGCCTGTAGGAGGAACAACACGGGATGTTGTTGTCTCTGGCCTGCTGCTGTAAAACATAACGCCCACAGCCTCCAGGCCAGACTTATGGAGTATCACCGTGACTGGCAACATCTATAGTTACCAACTGACAATCAGGTTGCCAAATAATATTCTGTAATTTCCCCAGGAGGTCCATCGTGTCTCAGATGTGGGATCTTAAACCCAGAACTGCAGGATATAAAAAGAGTCTACAAACAGGGACAAGTTCTGACTAAGAGATTCCACACCAAGACAATGGGCAGTCCTGGAGGGTCCCTCAAATCTTTATGGACCTTTGGTATTATATAGGAGGTCGGCACAATGGGGACACTGGCTTCAATGAGCCTGCCTCATCCACTGAAGTCCAACCCCTAAATTGTTCATGGTTCACCATCTCAGACAGTTCCATTTGAAATTTTCTGGTAGCATCTCCCTTCAGGGAAGGTAACTAACCCTATCTCCACAGAGTTCAGCCACTTTACTTGCATACATTTATCTGGGCATCAGGACAATGCAGCCCCGTTGAGGGTTTGATCACCAGACAGACAAGGATTGTAACTGCTGTAGGGCTTGCCACTCTGCCAAAGTGAGATTATGCCCAGAATTATTGCCTGTCCCCTTAGGTAATTTTGACCATAAGTCAGCAACAAACAGCTACTCTTTGCAAGAAGATAGTCAGTTTAGGAGCAAGTTCATCCTTCAAGAATTAGAAAGGCCAGGGCCTGCTCTCACCAGGCCCAGCAGAAGGTGTAACAAAACCCAATGTTTTTAAAGATCGATTGTGGGGTTGTGGATCATACTCTATATCATGATCTAACTCAGAGGCCAGACTCTCAGTGCAGCCCACAATAGACATGAATGTACTGCATTAGACCAAAGTTACCTGACGCGGGCAGTCTGCTCCTCTGCCCATGTGCCAGTCTCCCTCCGTCACCTCCAAGTTCCTAGTACTGCATACAAATATTCTGAGCCTCAGTTAAGTCGAAGCACCTGCCTCTGACAGAGACAAGGGTAAAACTACCTCCAGCTTAGATACTCTGAAAGGAACCTCAATCACTCACCAAACCTAAGGTGAGTAATACTGTGGCAAAATGGGGTATTCAGAAATCAGAATCCAGTTTGCAAACACTGTTACACGTTGAGCCACATGTATTTTTCAAACTAAGGAGCAAAAATATAAATGTACATTCCTAAAGAACCTAGTATTTATACCAGAATTTAATGTGTAATATTCTCTCCAGCTCAGAAAATGGAAGATACTGAGCCAACAAATCTAGCAGTGCACACATAATGGACCTACTAGAAAAATTAAACTAACGCAAACCTCACTTTCCTCACTACTTAATTCACTACTACTAAAAGGCAACTTCTACTACCCTACTCCAAAACAAGTGAACTTAAAGTACAATTTAAAGTACAAAAGCGCAGATGGTGCTTTTCCAGTCCAGAAGCAGTGTTTAAAGCCAAAATAAAATTATTCCAAAGAGAGCTGAACAGACGGACGACCCAGTTCGCGGCCATCTTCGCACCAGCAGAAGCCTCCTGATACCCTTCCAATGAAAGGAAGCATCCAAGTCAAATAATCACCCTAATCTATGCAGCCCGGTGCAGCAGTCTGAGTCTGGGACGAAATCTGGTACATTTGTAAAGTAAACTGATATACTTACTGCTGGCCCAGCAGTCAGACCCTCGTTACTTTTTAGGAACTGAGAAGCATAGCTTGTAAGAGCTCTTGTAGTCATGCATACTGTTTTTGCATTTTGAAAGATTAGTATTATGTTGTGTGTCAGTAATTTGGCTGCATTATCATGCTATGTAAGTAAGTAAGCTTTCATTTCTAAAGTGCACACTCTCAGAGGCTCTGCACTTTAAAAGGTATAAAACATACAATCATACATTTACAAAGGGCCAGACAAAATTAATAAAATACAATTAAGCAAGTTAATAAATATACACAATAAACTAAACTGGGCTATCACTAAATACCAAATGCTTGTTTAAACAGATGGGCTTTCAGCTCACTCTTAAATACCTCCACTGATGGGGTCTTCCTGAAAGACTTTGGAAGCGAGTTCCATAGGGCCGGGCTGGCCACCTCAAATGCGTGGTCTCCTGAGATTTTCAGCCTAGCCCTCAGAACCAGCAGGAGGGCATCAGTGCAGGAATGGTGTGTGCCAAGTATAGACAGGTGTCAGGAGGTCACCAGGTAGCCAGGGCCAAATCCATATAAGGCCTTATAGGTGTGCAGGCTGACCTTGAAGGTAATCTCTATCTGACTGGCAGCCAGTGCAGATCACGAGGACTGGGATCACATGGCAGGACCTAGGAGGCCTATCAGCAACCTGGCCACTGCGTTCTGCACAGACTGTAGCCTTACTTAATGTCCCTCCACTGACCCTGAATTAAAGAGCATTACAGTAATTGAGCCACAACGTGATAAAGGCATGCACCAGTGATGGCAGGTCACCAAGCAGAATTAGGTTTAATCTCAAGCACTTCCTTAGATGATAAAACCCACTCCAGATGACAGATGACACCTGGGCTGCAAGTGTCAACCCGTCATCAAGGATGACGCCTAGATTCCTCACCCTAGTGGAAGCTACCAATGGAGTAGGGCCCAGGAACAAACCTGTTCTTGACCCCAGCAACCACATCATGCCGGCGACCAGGCACAATCACAAGTACTCTATTTTATTTGAGTTAGGTCTCAATCAGTTAGAGGACATCCAGTCCTGAATCTCAGCCAGGCAGTTTTTAAGCACCTCCATGAGCTATATGTACCGGGAGCAAAGGACATACACAGCTGAGTATCAACGGCATAACAGTGAAAACCCAGAGTATAATGCCTAATGATCTCCCAGGGTAGCATGTACACTGCAAACAACACTGGCAACAAGAAAGAACTCTGAGGATCTCCACAGGGCAGGAGCTGGGCAAGAAGGGAAATTCCCATCACTACCCATTGCATCCTGACTATGAGAAAGGACTCAGATCAGTTGGTGACAGTACCAGTGAGTCCACAAAACTCTAAGGTGATCAAGTAGCACAATGTGGTCCACGGTGACAAATACTGAGGAGAGATCAAGGAGAACAAGAATTGACTGAACTCCTCTGTCTCTCGCCCTGAGGTCATTTTGCACCCTGACCAATGCCATTTCAATGCTATGCCGAGACCTGAACCTGGACTGAGAGGCTCATAGATGTCAAAGGCCATGAGGTGTGCCTTGAGCTGCACAGCCGCCACTTTCTCAACAACCTTCCCCAGAAATGGGAAGATGGAGACAGGTCAATAATTCACCAAAGCGTCAGGGTTGAGTGGCGTTTTTCTTCAAAAGGGGCCTCACTAAGCCATCCCGGTGGCACTGAGGGCTGAGGCGCCAGATGTCTTACCTTGCACTATGCCAGTGACCTGGTTCAGGTATGACCTGGTCATCAGAGGTCAGCACAGGGGAGGCTGGGAGCAGAATCGAGCGCTGGTCTGCTTAGTAGTACCACTGTCACTGAATGGAGGTCCAGTGACAGGTGTAGCCAGCAATGGAGCAGCTAGTAGGGTGGGGTGTCCCGTAGGGTGTGACATGTGCATGCCTCCACACGATGCATCACATCGGGATGCGGGGCTTGGGGACTGGGGATAAGAAATTTAAAAGTGTACAAATTACCTATGGAAAAGAAGGGCCTCACCAATGCCTCTTTTAAGGTGTCAGGGAAGAACCCTCTGAGAGTGAGCACTGGACAATCTCAATGAACACTGGACCAATGGACTCCACACACCCCACTAGGAGACAGGTCTGGCCCAGGTCCAGTTCACAAAAATGGGCCACAGTTTCAAATCACCTCCACGACTTCAGCCACCCCACTGGCCAAAACTCAGCCTAGACAATAAGAGTGCTTCTTTCTGCACAAGGCCCATCACTACGGGACAGACCTTGCCCCACAGGCAAGATCCACGACTGAATGGAAGACACCCTGTCAGAGGAGAATTGAGTCAACTCCCCATAAAGTGATTGAAAATGTTTCAGCAGTAGACAGGCCAGATGAAGTAGCCTGTCTACAATCCGAAAAGAGCGGTTGTTTGTTCCTCCCTGCAGCACTCTCCCTGGACAGGAATTCTGCCTTCTTACAGTTGATTGCCCTTGATATTCACTGCAGTTAAATCTCAAAGCCAGTTGATCCTCTTTGGACTGAGTCCTCCGTCAGCAATGCTCCAACTTCCGACCATTGGTCTTCATCTCCTTGAGAGCCCCATCAAACCATGGGGATCTCAAGCGTGAAGACCTGGGTCATATATAGATCGGTGTGATGGCATCAAGTACCATGGAAACTGCACTATTGTAAGCCATCAGCACCTCCTCTACACCCTCTGCTTATGCAGCACCCACACCAGAAAAATCCACAACCACCAATAGTCCCTCTGGGGACAGTCACCTCAATGGGTAATAGTGGATCATCTTAGCAGGGAGAGACTGTAGGGGGCCCCAAATGAGAACTCCACCATGCAATGATCAGACCAGGAGACTGGATCAATCCTGAGGTCAGTGACCTCAAGTCCCAGTGTGAATATTAAGTCTGAAGCGTGGCCATGGTGATGGGTCACAGAAGTAACTGCTTGTGCGAGGCCCAGTAATGTCATCAACTGGAGGAAGTTTTGACCAAAATGTGAGAGTTCATCATCAACCCAGGCATTGAAGTCTGAAGGGCTATGGCAGTCGAGTGCCTTACTAAAATATTTTGAAATATGTGAATCTTCATGGCTGGCTGCCATTCGCAAACAGCGCTCCTATGGAGATATGAGAGATGCTTGTCAGAGAGCAACCAGTGGTGTCTGTAAGTTAGCAGAGGACATCAGTGATGATGGTGGTGGCCCCACAATACTGAAGACAAAACAACAAGACTTGGTAGTATCCAGAAGAGTATGTGGCTACAGGCTTGTTTTGTCTCTACTTACTTGAATGTATAACACTGTTTTAGTTTTATTAATGTTTAAGTTCATTGTGCCTAATTTTTGTTAGGACTTGGTGAAAACCAGACTCAATCCAAAACAAGAATGTGCCCAGAACCAGAACAATTCAGATGTTCCTGTTGCTGCCAGTTGGAATGCCAGCCAGAATGTCTCCTGACCCTCTGGAATGGTCACTCCAGCCACACTGGGATGTCCCCTGACCCCTGGAATGGCCCCCAGGCCTCACAGGAATGTCCCCAACTCCACTGGAATGTCCTCTGACCCGCTGAAATAGTCTCCCTGACCCTACCAGAATGTCCCTCACCCATCCCACCTCCCTCAGAGTAGTCATTAGATGTGTGCAGTCTAACATTGATTCAGCCTAATAGATTAGCATGCATTTGCTTTGTAAATTGTATACTGCAGTGGCTTTGGCTATACATTGTATGTGCCTTTTGGCACCACTCAGTACTATCAGTACTTTGATTAAAACATGTGTGTTACCTGAGACTGCTTTACTCCCTTCCCCTTCATTTTCTCATTGTTTATTCACTGGTTTAATGCCTTTTCTCTGGTCTATGTTTTTATTCAGGCCTGACCTTCCACAACTTAAGAAAACATTTCTCACAACACAGTCCCTACCATGGTAACAAAGTAATCATCTTGCAAATGCAAGGACTGTGCGGTCATTGGGGTGGGGAGAGATTAGACCAAATAGTTATGTAAACCCTAAATGAAAAGCAGACTCTTGTATTAATTCCATGTTTACTCAAAAGTATTTTAATAAACAGAAGTAGCATAATACAGTAGCAGATGAAAAGCAATACATGATAATAGAGCAGCAGAGTCTGTTAGGCCATACTGAATGGCAGTCAGAAGGTTTTAGTAATTGTAAAATGCTCTCCCTCTATTACTGTTACCTAAGGAGCCAATGCTTGGAATGAGCGTGTTTTTACTATTATGTTATTAATAATTTGCTGGCATGCTTTATTAAATATGGTGGCTTGCAGCATACATAATTGCCCAGTCCAGTTGCACACTAATTTTAAAATGCAGATTCAAGAAAACCTGTCACCCAATCCTACTTGAACCTGCACCCTAAGACTTACTACAGACCACTGCAGATGACAATTAGGAAAGTACTGCTGACCATCCAGTGTAATAAAGCATGCTAGTAGCTAAAACTGTCCACATATTTAGTAGCAGTAGTAGTAGTAACATCAGTAAATTTATTCATACTGTGCTCTTCTCCGGGGCCCAGGCACCTTATAAACAGATAAAACATCAGCAGTAATACAGAACAAGTAAAAGTAGAACATAATGTAGAACAGTAATAAATATTAATAAATGTTGTGATTAATGAATAAAGGCATTGTTATTTCATAAATTAGGAGGCCATTACGAATATTGGAAAGCCTCCTCAAACAGGTTAAGTCTCAAGACTCCTCTAGCCTCCACTGAGGGACCTCACTCAGGGCTCTCGGGAGAGAGTTCCACAGCACTGGACGGCCACTTCAAATGCAAATTTGTATTCAAAAATGAGACTAGGTCTATAGCATAGTAAGGATGGTGCTACTTGCTGCGCTAGCAGTCTTGGTTCACATCCTGAGCCCAGGTAACTGACACTGGCTAGCTGGGGAGGCCCACCTGAGTAGCCATAGGAATCAAGGCACTAGAGAGTGCTGAGGAGGAACATACACACGGTACATCAGCTGTGCCAGCCTGAACATCTTTGTGTCTCGGTAGGGTCTTCGGGTGTAATCCAGAAGGATCAGGGCTGGTGATTGGAGAATGATGACCCTGCATCCCACTTCCCTAACTAGACCATCCAGAACTTTAAGGTCTTCCTGTATCCTGCCCGCTCATCACCAAACTGGAAGGCAGGAGCAGTACATTGGGGTAAGAAGGTGACAGTGGTGGCAGTTCAGGGAATCACGCCTGACGGAAAGTTTCAGAGTAATAGTGGTGGGAGGGTAGCAAAGGCCCTCCAACATTGCAGAGGCAGTCCCTGCCAGGAAAGACAATGGCAGATCAGAGGGTTCACCATAGACATTGCACTCCCAGCCAGGAGAGGCAGCAATAGGTGAGCAGCTACAGTCAGGAAGCCAAGAGACTCCCACATTATTTAAAGGCATGGGGACTGGGAATAGAGGGTGGGAGTCAGGTGTGTGGGAAGCTCTATTTCTATCCTTTTGTGCCCTTTCAATTACATCTGCTGAATGCAGCCATGAGTGAAAGAGGCCACTTCTCATACTGAAAGATGAACTCAAGCCAAACTTTCCAAACTTTCCCAGCTTTCCCAGGGTCTATGTGAAACATTTGTCAAGTCAGACCTGGAGAGGCGTGCATAGTTCTTACATAATACTAGCCAGGTACTCTATGATCAAAGGAAGAATTGAGCAAAATGGGAGTTTCAATTAATTCTCTTGTTTGCTGCTACTAAACAAGTGTACTGCCTAACTGAAAGATTTCACCTGTGGTTCAATGAGTGGCTGCCAGACTCCACCCCTGCCCTACATAGAAGCCACACACCTCCCTGACAAGTGTTTTTCACACTTGATCTTGCTTTGGTGCTGCCCTGATTTTCTGCTTCCTCTGCTGTTTGTTTTATGTTTCTTCCTTGTGTCTCTCGCTCTGTCTGTCTTGCCTCTGTTGTTCACTCCTTGTTCTGCTGTTTCTGGTCCCTTGCTGCTGCTGTTATACTTTCTATGACCTGCTTGTTACCTTGTTTCTGTCCCTGGCCCCTCCCCCAGTTTTTCGCTTCCTTTTCTTTCTTTCCTGGTTCAATTTTCTGTCCTTTACTTTTGCTTTCTGCGCTGCTGTCTTGCTGTCTCTATCTCTGTCTCTGGTGCTTGTTTCAGATTCCCCCGCTGTTCTTAGTCATTTCTGCCCCGCTGCCTGTAATCTGTGGCTTCCTGCTGCTTGTCTGTCCCTTTTCTGTGCTTTTAGAGTCTTGTTGTTTGTGTTTCTTTCAGGTCCGATTTCACCCTAGTTTCCAGCTTCCTGCTTTCAACATTGACCAACTGTCTCCTTTCCTGAAAATCCAGCTACAGACTTTTCCTTCAGTTCTGCTTTTGGATGTCTGTCTTGAAGCCTTTATTTGCATTACCTGCTGCTCTTGGTTGGTGCCTCTCTTTGTTCATCATATTCATGTGTTCCAATGGCATCGCTTCCCTCTGGACCTTCTACGACATACTCTGCTGGGAGGCAGATTCAGAGACCTCTCCTTTGCTCAGTAGTTCTTTGTTGACTTTGTTGTTCACCAGTTCCTATTGCTCCTGGGTAGCGACATATTGGCAGTGCAAAGGCCTGTAGAAGCACAGTCGTGCAACCGTGTGCCTAGTCTAGCCTGCACTTGGACCCAGGTCCCATCCCTAGAGCATTGCTGGGATGCTAGGGTCATCCACCCATAGCAGTTACCTACTCAGGACAGGCTCAACACCCCAAGGTTCACTCCAAGAAGACATGGATTCTGAGCAGTCTGCTATCCAATAAATTCCTCACAGGAAGCCTCTTTGAAGTCTCATTTCTGCATTACGGACTGGCTTTTCCAAGCTGATGTCTGCATACCAAGTATTGAAGGTCTATTGTTTCTTCCTCTGCCAGGAAGCAGGAACTGTTTGATTTGTATCTCATAGCATTAAGAGCAAATCAGCTTCACTTTCACTACCAGTTCCTACACCTACTATCTATCAAGAGTTGAACAACGGGTATCCTGGATGGCTTGGAATACTGACTTATATAGCAGACACTGTGCCAGACTACATCCCCTATCTGTCCATATGCAGTTATTTTGTCATTTTGCAGCCTTCTGTCCTCTCTTTTATGAGTATTTGAAGACTCCTAGTTGTTCAGTAGTTCTTTGTTGTCTGTTGCTCAACCTCTTTCATCTCCAAATTCCATTCATCTTATACGTCCAATGTCTGAGCAAGTATTTTCACCCACCGATTAATATTTTGGATGTAAAGGACAACAGATTGTAGTTCCTTCGGATTAAGCAATTCCATCAACTTTAACAAACCCGCTTTGTTTTTTGCCACCACACTATATTCATGCTTCAGCTACTGTGGGGAAACTTACACTAAGCTGGTCTGTTAACATTTTCCTGCCTCTTCCTAATCAGGCTGGCATTTGCCTACTTTGGCTCATGTTTAAATTCCTAATTTCTAGCAGTTGTTTCCACCCAGTAACCTAAATTCTGATTCAACTTTTTCTCGACGCCTCATCAAAGGCTTCCATACTGGATTTCATTCCATGCCATCCCTTAGTTATCTGTGTGTTCCTACAGATCCAGCAGTCTCAAGTCAGACTGCTCGACATTCGATTTGATCTCTTCCATCTCATCCAAATGATCCTGTACAAATGAGAAACTGTATTCCTTACTAGGACACATCAAGTGTGCAATGAGTAGTATTCCCTGAGGAAAGTTTTATATCCTTTTTGATGTGGCACATTTAGTTACTGGATTACCACTTACCATCACTGGTTCCACTTGTTCAGAACTTATCATGTGGCCACATTTGCTCTTAGACTAGAAGGCATATCCATGTTTGAAAGATCCAGCTAAAGAATGAAACACTCAGACTTTCTTTGTTTAAACCCCATCCCACGGTTTTGAAGCATTTTGTGGCCTATTTTGATCTGCTCATCCAAGGTCATCGGAAATCTGAGATTCCTCATTTTCAATCCATGTCTTCCTTGTCTGAACCTTATACTCAGCAACAGCAGCTGTCACCTGGGGTCACATTTGGAACAATCAACCTGTCATATTCTACTCTGATAACCAAGCAACCTTAGCCATAACAAATACAGATCAGTCTTCCATCTCCATGATGAGTGTCCAGAGACTATCAACATGAACGTTATATGCAGTTCAGAACTTCCATCCTTTACCTGCCTAAGTTATGACTTCTTTCATCATCCTAGGATCTGCATACTGCTCACAGCAATCAGCCTGTAGGCCATATCATACTACACACAAGCAAGCAACCTTCAGTCACATCACACAGCTCAATAGCAATTGACCTGTCATCCAAATGATACTGCTCATAGTTGTTCAGCCTTTCGCCACATTGTACTTGTTCACAATTATCCGCCTACCAAGCGCAACATACTGCTCATAATCATTCGGTCTGTCAGTCACATTATACTGCTCATAGCAATCAACTTGTAATCCATATAATACTGCTCATAACTGTTTGGCCTGTCTGCCATATCATATATCATATATCATATATCATGTCATATCATATCATATTGCTCATAGTCATAAGCAATCAACCTGTAATCCATATCATACTGCTCATAACTGTTCGCCCGTCAGCCACATCATACTGCTTATAAGCAATTGGTCTGTTGTCCATATCATACTGCTCATAGCTGTTCAGCCCTGTCAGCCACATCATACTGCTCCAAGCAATCGACCAGTCGGCTTCATCATATCTCTCACAAGCTAGCAGCCTTCGCCACATCATACTGCTCCAAGCGCTAGGCTGTCAGCTACACCTACTGCTCTCAAGCATTAGGCCTGTAAGCTAATACTATCAGATGATATACTGTATACTGGATACTCAATTTGCTTTAAAGTCTATCTATCCTAGTTCGCATTTGTCCAGTCTAGCAGTTAAAACATTCCTTCAAGACTTGAGCAATGTATTCCTCAAAGACTGTCCTCAATTAAGCTTGTAGTCCATACACCATATTGCAACTAAGAAATCTCTTACAGGATGATGTCTTTGGTTCCTCAACCACTCAATTCTTACAACAGGCTATGACCTTGGCCTCTTTGGATTCCTAAGACCTAGGAATGTACTGTCTCCTCCTTGGCTGTATTCAATCCACTAGCTACTTGACTAATCAATTCAGTGCTGCTTATCATCATGCCAACAAAAATGACCTTTCTCCACCATTCCAAGAGCTGCAAATGACACAAAATATTTCTCAACCACACATCTGCTAAATCTGGAATTCCTTAGTTGCATCAACAAATCTGCCTGCAGAATAGCGTGGAAGAAATACAATACCTTCTGCACCCTTCAAAATATAGACCTTCTGCAATATTCTGTTCCTCGTGTTCTGAATTTGCATCCTTCGTTCTCAAACATTTTGTTTGACAGCCACAGCAATAAAACAATATATCTCTAGTATACCATATACCTTGCTGTCCATCCCTCCTGATATTTCATGCTCTTACTTATCCCAACAATCAAGGTTGGAAAACAATCTACCTCAGCATCCCTCAAGGAAACTTATGGATTACAACCTATATTCTTCTCTGATGGACCTCTTAAAAGATAGAGTTTTGTATCTTTCCCATATCTTAATCTTCAAACAGCCATGACATTAACATTCTTGGATTTCTGAGACCTGGATAATTTACTCTTCTTCTGTCTTCAATCCTGCAATTAACCTAACAAAGAACAGCCTCAAGAATGCATCAGCAAATCACTTTACCCTTACTTTACCAAGATCAAAAACTGACAGAAGGCATAAGGGTCCATATATCCTTTTTACAACAAATTTAGCTTAGTGTCCCATTCAAGTCTTGTACCAACTACAAGCTGTGGACTGACATCCTGATTTGATTCTTCCTCTACTGTGTACTGAAAACTATTATATTATGACTATGTTTTGGTTCTTCCTTGATGTCAGAGTGCTGCATCTTATCTGGGTCTTGAGTCCACACTTGTTTTCCAGCTAGTCATTCATCAGTGTGCAGCCATCTCTGCTTCAGAAGAACATACCAACTCACATCATCAAAATCATGTTTCACCCATGTTATCCTGCTTGAAACCTAGACATCCAATATTAAACTCAGTTCTCAGAGGTTCCTCAAAGAGTTTTTTTTCCTTTCCTACATGTTATTAGGTCTATTCCATGAGTTAGAAGAGGCAGGTTATGTTACATCACACTTTGGTCCTTTGGCTTTTAGCTACTAATTTCTTCGCTTAAGAAACTTCTCCTGGCACCTCTACCAAGGTAGAACCAGAGGAAAGAGGCAAGCCAAACATACTAACATACTAAAATGCCAGCAGAATAGGCTTAACGGTCTCCTCAAGTCTGCTCAATTTTCAGTACCGCACTGAGTGCCAATTTTGGTGTCCCTCCCCTTGGGTTATACTGTCCCCAGTCCCAGATGTTCCACCTGTATTGGCCTGGTCAGATTTAAACTCCCCTGTACCTGTCCCATCCCCTCTTAAACCCATCCACAGTCTCCACCTCTACCAGCTCCCTGGGCAGTGCATTCCATGGCTCCACCACCCTTTCAGTGAAATAACATCTCTCCTCCTCTCCTCTGAACCTGCCCCTTCCAGCTTACAACTGTGACCTCTGTTGTCCCACCCCTTCCTTGGAGCACCCTGACTGAGCCTCCTTTATTGATCCCTTTCATGTACTTAAAGACCGCTCATCATGTCCCCCATTCCTCCCTCTTCTCCAGGGTGTGCATGTCGAGCTCCTTGAGCCTCTCCTCATAGGTCCTCTCCCCAGGCTCCAGATCATTTTGGTTGCCCTCCTTGACTCTCTCTAGGAGTGTAATGTCCCTCTTTAAATGGGGTCTCCAAAACTGTACACAAGACTCGAGGTGTGGCCTAACCAAGCAGTTATACAGTGGAAGGATCACTTCCGCCTTTCTGGAGGTAATCCTGGCGATGCATCCCAGCATCCTATTTGCCCTTGCTGCTACCCTCCTACAGGTCTCTGAGTTGTTCATTTTGACATCTACCACTACCCCAGGTTCCTCTCATCCTCCATGACTTGAATCATGTCTTCTCCCAGGGTATACGGCCTGGATTTCAAACACTCAGAGTAATGTTGCACAAGCATTTACACCCATGCATTGAATTGACAAGTTTCACTGTGGTCTGGTAGGGTGGCTGCCAGACTCACCCCCATCCTACATGAGCTACACACTACACACCTGCCCTGTCTAGTGTTTTTCACAACCAACTCCTGATCCTGCTCCTCCTTCGTGCCCCTGCCACTGATGTGGCTTTTTAGCTTACTCAATTTCCTTTAGCCATTGGAGAAACTCTCCTGGCACCTCTACCGAGGATGGAAACTAGGGAAAGAGACAAGCCAACGTAACATTGCACAAGCACTTACAAACTGGCAGCCACACATTGAACTGCTGTAGTAGCCTTATCGTCTTTTGCACACTGTTTGGTTTACATTGCCGGGCTGTTTTTTCTGTAGTTGCTGCAGGCCTGTTTCTGTGCACCAGTTCTTTTGGATTTACTCTATGATTAGAGTTTTTATCAGCCAGCTAACTGGCCTGGGCTTCCGTGATCATTTTCTTCTCTAACTCCAAATCCAGTTGCTAGAACAGACACAGATGATCAAGAGATGTTGGAGCAGTATTAGTTACTACTACTAGATACAATATAAAAGGGTGAAGACAGAATTCTAAAAAAGGATCCATGGTAATAGTGACAGGGACACCACTGAAGGGTCTGCACGTAAGCAAACAAGAACCCTCTGTATCTTTTATTCTGTTTAGTTCTGTACTAAACATGATATCCCTAGTAATGGGATATTCTACAAATAATTCTAGTTATGTTACAAATTTATAATATTATGTTTGAATGCTTTGCATGATATGTAATTTAACCATTAAAGAAGGGTCCTGCTACTGCAGAATCTTCTGTAATGCTGGATTCATCACTGAGCATATAGGCATAGATGTGTGTTCTGGAAAGGTTGAGGTGCCTGCTAAGTACCATGCCCTGGCAGGCTGAAGGCAGAAAGTAGCAGAAGTGAGGCAGTCAGCTCTCAGGGAGAAAGTGAGGAAGGAGGGAGGGTGCAGAGCACTGCCACTCATGCAACCCCTGTTGGCTGACCAAGGACTATCATTGTCATGGACTGCAAAGGATGCTGCTCAGCCACCCATCCTCCATGCCAGAAGAAGATGGATCCATGCCAACTTCAACTATTGATGTGGGGGTTTGGGGATGGGGAAAAGTGGGAAAAAGATAATTTAAGCGGTAGCACTACTGCCCATGACATCAGCTACCCAGGTTTGGGGAATGCTCTGGGACATCAGGGTGGCTGGGAGAGAGGACTGAGTGTCCCAGCGGATGCTCATCTCCTATGGGAGGGAGGGCTGAATCCCTGAGCTTGTCACTGCCACCTGTAGGAGTACAGGTGGCAGTAGTAGACAGGCATACAGGGCAGGGGGGACATTGAGGAGCCCATGGGGGATGTATAAGTGCATGCTTCAGCCAGGACAGTCGTCCTTGTGCCAATGTCCCTGCAGGGAAGGGAAACAGCAGCTAGGGAAACTAAGGGTAACCTCTGTCCATGTTTGATGATGGACTTTATAGCCTCAAGGTGGTACATCCCTTCCGTCATTAGAGAATCGGCACATCGGGTGCCAATTTTGGAATTTACCCTCCACAAGGTCTGCCCCCTCGGAGTTAGAATATTAATAAAAGGGGTGTGGGGAAATGCAGCCACCACATGGGGGCTGTGGGGCACAGTCCCACAAAAACAGAGGTCAGTGAAACTTCGACTGGCACCCTGATGACTGGATGCACTAATGCCAGCGCCTGAATGGGTGGAACCGAACATCCACCCTGCTGGCCAGAAAAGCAAAAACACTTGTCAAAAAGATAAAAGATAATCAAAAATTTAGAACTGTATCATCTTTTATTTAAACTCTGTTTGTTGATTTAATACAGTAAAGACAACATGACAGTACATGCAAGACATAGTATTGGTATGCTTTAAATGTTACAAATCAAGACACATGGCTTCTTGTCCTGTATCATACTCCTGTACATACAGTACTTTCCTTATATTTGTTATCAAGACTATAATCTGACAAAACAAACACACAGCTGTTAAAAACTAAGAAATTCTACTAATAGGTACAAACCACAGATACTGGATAAAATCATTTCATGCAGATATACATATCTCATTCTTGCAGCCTTTGATTAAGATTATTGGGAAGTGAAAGGTAACCAGACTAGCATAATCCCTTTATAAGAGATGCTTAGTTCATTCTGAGTTGCATGTTCTTATTAATATTGCCTTCATGGAGGCAACTGAGTCCAAGTTAGGAACCTAAGAATTTTCAAATTTATCTTCAGAATGTTAAACAGGAGGTTCTACCACATCGTCACTGTGGGCTGTTGATGGGACACCCAGGGAAGTGCTGGAGCCAGCTCCACACCAGCTCACTCAGCTTGCCTACTCCTGTCCCATCAGGAAATAATAATGTTTCCTGTTCCCTCAGTGTCTCTAATTATAAGTTGTTGCATCCCATGCACTCAAACTTTCCCTCCTCCTTGGCTCCTGTTTTGCTCTCAGTCACCTGCAGCCCGTAGTACTGAGAGCCAATGAGTGCCAGCTAATCCTCCTGTCTGTCCCTCCCATCCAAACTCCAGCCTTCATTCTTCCAAAGTGAACCAATCGTGGTTGTGCGGCACCAAAGCACCATTTTTCTTCCAATGCTGTGCAGCAAGATAGCAAGAGCCTAAGCAGCGGTCTGACTGTCATTAATGAGTAGGTCATCTGTGTCCATTTGTGCTGCATCCATTGTCACAAATAAATTGCATCATCTTTTTAATACCCCTGGAATGCCTACAGGGTTTGCCAGAGATGAAACTACACTAGATCCTCTTTATTTATTAGTAATATGTTGTATTCTTAACAGAATATACAGATCACACTCCTCATAAAAATAAATTATAGGAAAGGACATTTAAGTGATACCGTAGAAGGGCCCTGATTTTGACCTCAGCGGAAGGACCCAGACATTCCACCAAAGTACATTACCAGAATCTGCCACATAAATAGAACAAGAAAAGAAAGAAAAGAAATCTGTACTAAAGAAAGATGATTGCAAAAAGGAGAAGAGGGAAGCTAAAAACAGATTTCCAGAGCCAACTTCCTTCACCCAGCAAGGACCTAAATATAATAAACATTATCAGATTAAAGAAATTAATTTCACAGAAATTGTTTTCCATAAGCAATTTTAAGGTACTTTTTTGTTTTCATTTTCTCCCCAGTCCCCGAGCCACACATCCCCGACGTGACGACGCTGGGAGGCCGGCAACATCACGCCCCATGGGATTCCCACCCTACTTGTCACTCTGTTGCCATCTAAGCTCACCACCGACCTCCATCTGGTGACAGCGGGCCACGGGCGGATAACCCACCCACTGAGAGAACAGAGCCACCCTCCCCACTGTGCCAGCACCACGATGACCCGAGGTCATTCCTGAACCTGGGTCGCCAGCGTTGCACGAGGTAAGGCATCCAGTGCCTCAGCCCTCAGTGCCACCGGGCCGGCAACAATAATTTTTTTGAACTCAGCTATTTATTCTCCCTTCCACTGTAAACCTTACCTCAGGGTCTTTATGGGCAACCTTCCAGTGTCAGCACTAGCTATATTGTAAACAGCGATGCAGTCAGGTGAATCACAGGGCCCAAGAGGAAGAAGGCCATTATTCAACAGCCTCCCCTTTCCAGTCATTTTGTCTGCCCCCATGTCCCTCAGACAGGGTCATCCACGCCACACTGTCCTTGCAAGGAAGGGCCTATGTCACAGGGGTGCCCATGACCTCTGATCCCTCCTACCACCTGACAATCGAATCCTGCATACAATTGTCTTTTGCATGTGGTAACGTTAAATGGAACATTCTACTTCTCTCTTCTCTCCTAGGTTCCAGTATTGTGGCTCCTACCACTATGATTATATGAGTGGAAGACAGCCAGCCAGAGGGGGCAACAGGTACTTCACTTATCTCAAGTGAAAGCCCTTGGGGACACCACTTATAGCTAAACTAAGATAAATCTTTTAATTAATAAAAGTGTATATAGTATTAATTTGCTATTTTGTGTTTAAGACGTTTTGCCTGTTCTCATGAGTATGAATTTTAACTGTGGTTTTGGATCACCTTTTAAAATACTGAAATAAGCATTTCTGTATTATACTTAATGTTCTACTGCACCTTTAAATTAGCAACTGAACACTATTGGCTGTAATAAGCACCTTATTTTTTGTTGTTGTTGCTTTTTCCTCCTTATGCCAGCTTGTCTCTGGAGGGCACCACCAGCCCCATCTCCCAGGCCCCCATCCGCACTGACCTGAACTCCCAGGGCTTGCCCCCAACAGGGCCAGCAGGGTTCCCCAAACCCCACTAGAGTCCGGATTCAGTGGGTCGGTGCCATGGCTCGCCGAGCGGAGCCTGCAAGGTGTCCTCCACCATTCTGCCGCGACATCGCTTTTCCTGGTTTTCTTGTCATTCACAAAGATGTGATTGCCAGAGTAATAGTATTACCACCGCAAGCCCATTGGTCAACAGGGTCTACCAATGGGCTTCCAGTACAGTAGCTGTCATTCACAGACAGCTCTGTCGGTGGGCAGTCATGGTAGTATGCGGGTGGGGTTGAACAGCCTGCTGATGGTGGGAACATGCTAGGATGGGGGAAGTGGGGGTGCGGTGGGTGCCTGAGTGGGTCGGGGTCCACTGGACTACCAGGGGGACTTCAGCATTGCCATCAGCATTGCAATCGGGTCAGGGTAGGGGTTCTTCTAGATCACAGGGGATGTTGCCACATCGACTTCCATTTTACTGGGAATGGGCAGGAGGGGTATTCTACTTGGGCACCAGGGATTTCACCGGTTCTATGACTTCGGGATGGATGGAGAACCACTGAACCACCAGGGACACTTTATGGATCATACTCAGACTCGCGATTGGGCTGGGGAAGGGTGAGGTTCAACTTGACTACTGGGGAATGAGGACAAGTCATGCCTTATGGGGTTACGGGCAGGAGGGGGACACTGTTGTGTACCAGGGATGCCTGGTGTTGTAATGTCTTTACGGGATATGGCAGGGTGGGTGTCGTTAGACTGCTGCAGAGTTTCAACTCACATTGTCATGTACAGGACTACAGTCGGGGGGAATACTGGACTGCCAGGGTAGGTGGCTGACGTGCTGCTGTCTATGGTATGGTTGCCTGCCTGTGGGTGGACACCCACTTACATCTACTTGTTGCAGACTTATCTTTTGGAGGTGCATTTCGGACTTGCTCCAGAGATGCACCTCCAAGTTTAGCTGTGAATAGGGCTGTGCCTCATATGAATGGGACGCCCCCACACAACCTCCAGATGCACTGCATAACATTATAGGTGTGCGGCACATCTACGATGTGCCAGCGCATCATTCCTGCCCTTGCTGAATCGCATAGTGCACAAGTCGAGGGATGTGCTGGCACATTTTGATGTGCTGGGTGCATCCCTTTGTGAATCCTGCCCAAGGTTTCTAAAGTGCGCAACCCCTTGTTACCCGGGGTTACTAGAATCCCAGTAAGACCTAGTGGTAGGCAGGAAGGCAGCTTGTGAAACTCCAGTTAAATGGGTTTCACACTGTCTCACTCTGTTCCTCAGTCTCAGCTGAGACTGAGGGATGACATCACCAATAGAACTTTCGCAGCTGCATAAGCCACATTGGAATCTGCAGCAGAGGGAGTTAGATAGAATGTTGGGAGATTTCAAAGGAAAGTGTTCAGTTCCAGTTTGCCTTCAGTAAGAAGGAGGCAGTGTCCAGTTTTTCTTGAGCAAGTAAGGTGTGCTCAAGTGGTGGAGACCGCTGTCCGGTCTCAGTGCCCCTCCCCGGGGAAATGTAAGATCCCCATGCAGATTCCTGGGGCAATCCCTTAATTCTGCCAAGAGGAAGAAAAGCTGCCATTTCAGTTCAGCCTTTGTTTGGGAAGTTGTAAGATTTGTGATTCGCCTGTGGGGCACCTGCAACTAAAGGGTGAGTGTTTGCTCTAACATGAGAGGGCAAAATGTTTTCTTCACCCTGGGACATGTGTGGGAATCTAGGAATTGAGCTACATTTTGGGAAGCCTATAGGACTAGGCCAAACAAGTGAAGTAGTGTCAAATGCTAGAGTGATGTGTGATTTCAAGTAATATGTAGAGGGAGATGTGCCAGTTCATCTACCCTTTAATCTACACTCAGAAGTTCAGAAAAGAAATGGTTCAGTGTTCCCAGGAAATGGCCGGTATGGGCTGTGGGAGCTGGAGGTGGCAACCCCCATCTTTAGTAACCAGGTCCACCTCTCACGGATTTCGGCTGTGGTGCTACTTTGCCTCATGCACTTGGCCAGTGATGAGGGAAGCACCAGAGCGGGGTTGCAAAAGGAAAATCTCTAGGAGTCAGAGACTCTAAGTGGTGTGGGAGCCACAACAAGTGTAAAGAAGAATTTCTCTTGTGAGATGGGGAGTCATAGCAAGTAAGGAAGAAATCTCTCTAGGAGTCGCAGACTCTAAGTGGTGGGAGCCATGACAGGATAATTGGTTCATTCTTCCAATGGACCATGAATCAAGTGGCCGGCAGGGAGCAGGCCAGTCGGGCTGTGTACCCAAAGCGTGCAAGTCCGGGCTGTGTGCCTCGTGGGTCCAGAGCCTGAAAACAGTATAATTGGTTCATTCTTCCAATGGACCATGTTAGTCTCTAATCTGCATTACCAGGAAATGTAGCCCCATGGGGTCCGCTTATGCTTTGTTGTGTTCAGCTAGTATGTGAATAAAGCCAACTGAAGAATCCCATTCCTGGTTCTGGACGTTCAGTTATTGCTTCCTGTGTTCGATTTACTTGGATGCCTCGCAGAGTAGCCAAACCTAGGTCCCCTGTGCCGAGTAACCTCATCCTCCCGAACCCAGGTCCCCACCAGGTACCGCTGTCGGCTTCAACAGCATGCTACCTGTCGCTTTTGGCAAAAGGCAGGGGTGAGGGTTACACAAGTACAAACATGCTCAAACTCTTTGCAACATCTTTGTGGAAGAATTTTATTGCTAGCATTTTTTAGATTCTTTACTCATCCTGTTCAAGTGCATGGATGTGTTGTATCAGGTACTCAACTCTCCACATATGGTATTAATTTTGGGCACCCTCAGTTGATTCACCTTTGAGGTTCAAGTATTGTAGTTTTAAAGCAATGATCGAGACATAGGAAGTTTTCAGTATTAGTTCACAGTTTTGTAGCATGAGAGGGGTGCTGCACTCTGAGATGCAGTCTTTCAGATGAGACATTAAACCAAGGCGCATCTGCCTGTTCTGCTGTTTGTTCAAGTGGACGCTAAATATCCCATGGTACTTCTCGAAAAAGAGGAAGGGAATTACCCGTGCCCTAGCAACATTTCCCTATTCCTAAAAATACCACCAACACCTTAACCTAATTCAATATGTCAGTTTGCATCTGTATCTCCCCCACCCCCAAGGCTGAAAATAGGCAGAGCTGCTAGCCTCCTTTCCTGGTCCACAAAACGAAATAAATAAAGACCCGCTGTTGTATTAGGGCTAGTAGCAGCACCTCTTGCCTCCACAAGACCAAGAATGTTACCTCAGCAGCACTCCTGAGACTCTGGCAAGAGACTTGTCCTTACATGCTGGTAGCACAATATGCCACTCCCTGTGCCACTAAAACCACGCTTTCACAGTAAACTGTGGTGAACTGGCAAGCGGCCATATTAAATAAATGTGGATTTTTAGACAGCAAGTGATGACAAGTGATAGATTCCATCTATTGCCTTCTTGTGTACTCTTTTCTGTGCAGATTTTAAAGATTATAGTTACTTTAATGTGTATGAGTCTGTTGTGAGATTTGTTAGCAATTTGCCAAACAAAATGTAGTACCAATTGGAACATTCTTGGTCTGGTCCACCCCCCCACACACACACATATACATAAACAGAGCTGCATACCAATGACGCTTATGCTGGCTTAGAGGCATTTTATCCTCATGGGACAGTTACTGTATATGAATTTGAAAAAGTAAATTTCATGTTGCTTTTAAGTGCTACACGTATGGATCAATGAGGCAAAGTGCCTGCTTGAAAGCCCTGTCCTCCGCTCACTAGAACTAGGAAGTGTACAGTTGATAAGCAACTGAACTCGCAGGTCTGGCAAGCACTCGGCAATGACATCACAAGTCACGCCATGGGTGTTTCCAAAACAGGTTCAGAGAAATGAGAGAAGGCAATGTTCGGTGTCCTGCAGAGCGTAATAGCCATTTTCTCTGACAAACAAAACTGAAAACTACTACAGGTAATGCACTAAGTTTTTGTAAAAGAATGTCAGTAAATAAATTGGGATACTGACTGTAACATTTACATGGAATAAAAAACATTGTTATCAGTGTCAGTGGCTCAGCAGGCACACTTGCCTCTGAGGCCGGGAGATCAGTAGACTGTGGGTTCTATCCTCGCATGAGGCACTTAGGTTAATATCCCAATATCTGACACTGTAGTGCAGCATGAGAGGGTGCTGCACTCCTGAGGTGCCATCTTCGGATGAGACGTTAAACCGAGGTTCCATCTGCCTGTTCTGGTGGTAGTTCAGGTGGATGTTAAAGATCCCATGGCACTTCTCGAAAACAGCAGGGAATTTCCCGTGTAATGGCTAAATTTCTCCATTCACAAAAATACCACCAACAGCTTAATCTGGTTCAAGGTCAGTTGGCATTCATCTGTATCCCTCCCCGGTCATGCCTGAAAATAGGCAAGATTTGTCTAGTGCACAAAAATAAATAAATTTTATTTATTGCAGACTAAATATTGTGAGACAAAATCAAAAATGGCACAAACAACACTTGTGAACCAGTTAGAAATCAAATAAATAGGTACGCTTGTCTCCCTGGTTATGGGGATGTCAGGCTAATTGTAGCAGTAACCATATCATTGATCTGGTGATGGTGGCACTATATGAATTAATAAAGATGATTTAAAGTTAAGATTCTTAACTAATGAAATATTGTAACATGTTACAGGTTGTTTAAAGGAAAGGAATGGTATGTTACATGAATGAGCAACACAATTCACTGCACTAGGTGAAAAACACCACTTTGTTGGTATGGAATTTAGACAGTTACCACTAAATATTTAAAACATTATTTTGAAATATAAGGATTAATGAAAGACATACTGATAATATGTTCTATATTAACAGCATTAAAAAGAAAAATACCCTGAACAAGCTCCATGAAGAAGTAAAACATACAGGAAAATAAACAAGATTGAAGAAGATTCAAGTGTTTGGAGTTTGATTGGAAAAGGCTGCTGTGAATTATGTTTCTTTAGCACTTATCAGCACTGCGTGGAGCCAAAGGTTGAGAAGAACCACCAGCTATTTTCCTGGGCAAAAATTAAGAATTGGGGAAAAAAAATGCTACGAATATTATAAAAGATAGGAAAATAGGCCATCTGTAATATTACATATTGGGACAAACAATATAAACAATCAAAACAAATCAGAAATTAAGGAGCCTTCATGAGTCTAAAACATTGCGCATGATATGAATTATAAACAGTATTTTCTGAAATGTTGCCGTGTCAAGAAGAACAATAAAATAAAATCTATCAATAATTGGTTAAGAAGGTGGTCATTGCAAAGTAGGTTTATCACTAAAGGACAGGCACCATTGTTCCAGGCCTCAGGACCCAGCAAGAGGCAAAGAGAGGGAGAGGGAAGGGGAGGAATGGAAAAGGGAGGGGCCAGGTATGTGATGGACAGGGTAAGAAAAAATGACATCATAAAAGGGGCAGGATGGTCCTGGACCCAGGAGGCAAGGGATAGGTCAAAGGAGAAGAGCAAGAGAGAGCGTGAGGGACAGAAGGGTGGGGAAAAAAGGATGTTTAAGGGCACAGGGAGCTCTCCTCACTATGAATACAAGGGGAGCAACAGCCATGAAGGCAGATGCAATGAAACTGGTCCTGGATTTGGTGGATAGTGCACACAAGGTGCCGGATGCAGTGGATGATTTGGGGTGGATGCAGTGCCTGAACAGGTTTGAAGAGGAAGGACAGGGCAGGGTCCCGAGAAGGAAGTGTAACAAAGGGGGGCTCCCAGGGCTCCCACCCTGAAAGTGCCCAGGCCCAACCTCGGGCCGGAACCAGTCCCAACTCCAGACCCCTACCCTGGTAGCATACCATTCAAGGAGCCGAGCCCAGCTCCGGGCCAGCACCCACACCTGACCCAGAACACCAGCCAGACCATCTCTAGTGCCAGCACTGACAATCCCACAGCCAGTTCCGATGCCAAACCCGTGACAATGCCAACCCCTTAACTCTGGTCCTGGATCCCTTACCTGGGCCAGCGGGGAGTTCGGGTAATAACGATGGTACAACAGTTGAAAGCACTATGAAAGAATATGTGGCAACTGTTATTGGGCATGGGGGAGATGGATTAGCAGGTTGCAAAAGGTCTTGTGGGAACTGGAAAAGGGAAGGCAACTGAGAAGGCACAGGGGAGGGGGCCTGAGACAGGGAAGTCAGAAGGGAGGGAGGCAAAGGGGAGGAGGCGATTGGTGGCCACGTGCCATTGCCCATGAAGGAGAAGATTTGAAGGGCAAGTCTGTGACATTTTGCATTGATTGACAAGAAAACAGCAGAGCAGTAGGAAGAAAAGGAAGGCTTGGGAAAAAGAGCTCGCTGCAGTGGTTGTATTAGTCAAAAGGAAGAACTGAAAGGGCCTACTTATAAGGGCAAAACGTGGGACGCCTGATCCCTGGGTTTTACATATTACAGTGCAATAGTACAGGAGAGAAAACCAGAATGGGAATTCCGCTTGTTAGCATATTCTTTGATCATCAGGAATGCGATAAGATGATGAGGGGCACAAATTGGCTGCAATACGATGAAAAGTTTAGGAACAGAATGGTAAATTATGGAGTGGACTGTCACTGGGATTCTCGACATAATGACTTGTGGTGGGAGACCATGACGGTAGCCGGGAGGGGAGTGGTCCAGGGGACCGAGAGATACCAGAAGTGTTGCTGGGGGTACAATAGGGCATATTGTTCAGTTCCTAACTGCAGGTTTAAGTATGCCTGCTCCAAGTGCAGGGAGTCCATCCAGCCAGAGTGCAGATCATATGAGGGTGGCAGAGGGGCTCTCAAGCAGGCCATTCCTTTGGGGGGCACAGAACACAGGTGACACTGACAATTCCACGGCGAGGAAGGGATATGGGGAAGTAGGGAGTTTCCAGCATGGGGGAGGTAATATGAGGGTGTTCAAACCTTTCCAATGGCCCGACCCCATAAGACCAGAAGCAGTGGAGAAGGACCAAGGGGTACCTGGACGCGGAGGCTGGGAGAACATTGGTCCAAGGGTTCAAATATGGTTTTAATTACAATATCAGGGGCCAAGGTAGGAGATGTGGGCAGAGAATCTCAAGTCTATAAAAGGAAGGAGCACTTACTGATGAGGAAGATAGGGAAGGAAAGACTAGCAGGACGAGGTGTAGGGTCCCTTCTGATACCACTCTTAGGCACCTTAGGGTGCCACCTTGGGCCTTGTGCCTAAAAAATCAGGAAGGGAATCTAGGGTCATTCATCCCTGTCCTACCCAGACAGGGAGTCGGTTAATGATTTAATTGGAGAAGAGGACAGCAAGGTGTCATACAGGACCCTGGAGGTTGCAGTCAGTCTGATCAGAGCAAAGAAGGAAGCCTGGTTGGCAAAAACAGATATTGAGTCAGCTTTCAGGCTTTTACCGTCAGGAAGAAACTGGGACTTACTGGGTTTCCAGGTAGAAGAGAAGTACTATTTGACAAAGCCATGCAGATGGCTGTTGGTGGCATGCGCACATTTGAAATGTTCAGTACTTGGTTACAGTGGGTCTTCCAGGAGAGATGGGGCACGGGCAGTGGTCCACTATTTGAACAACTTCCTATTCACTGCAGAGGGAAAGACAGAGGTCGAGCATGCTGGCAGATTTTGAGGTTATGTGTAGGGAGTTGGGAGTACCACTAGCCAGGAATAAAATGGAGGCCCGAGTAGGTGCCTGGAGTTTTGGGGATAGAGGTAGACACTGAATAAGATTTGTTCAGATTGCCAGAACAGAAGATATCAAAGATAAGGACGTTACTAGGAGAGGGACTCGAAAGAGAAGGGTACCTTTAAAGATGGTACAGAAGGTACTGGGTCATTTGAATTTTGCATGCAGGGCTAGAGGACCGGGATGCATTTTTACATGTCGCTCGGCCAGGGCCACTGTAGGGCACGTGAAGCCACCCCATTGGGTGGAATTGAGAGCGAATGAGAGAGGACATGAAGGTGTGGGAACAGTTCCTGGCAATACATAATGAAATTGAATTCTGGCAGGAGGACTGGTTGTTCAATACTGACCTTGATCTATATACTAATGCCATGGGAGGAATAGGGGTAGGAGTATTTTAAGGAAAATGGTTTGCAGAACCCTGGCCAACAGAGTGGGTGAGGAGAGGCTCACGGCGACATCACAATGTTGGAACTATTTCCATATGGGTGGTGACAGTATAGTAGGGGAGGCATTGAGGAACCAGAAGATAACTTCTGGTGCGATAATAGGGCAGTGGTTCGAGGTCTTGAACAGCAAAGGCCAAGTCTGGACATGGTGGGAGGAAGCTGCTGCAGCTAGTATTGCAGAGTTTGAGGCTCAACATGAGCTTTAGAGCCAGGCACATAGCAGGGATCCAGAATACAGTGGCTGACAACCTTCCTGTCTGCAGATGGACAGATTTCAAGCAGTAGCAGTGGGGCAGACCCGACAGGAACCAAGATTCCAGAGGTATTGTGGGAGATTGGTTGGAAGGAGCTGAATATCTCTTCCAGAGCTCATGGGCAGACAGCACAATAAAGGCTTATGAGAGTCCTTGGAGATGTTCCCAGCCTTCAGAGTATTGCACAGCATGGAGGTAAGTGGAATGGATGCAGAGCAGCAAGTGGCCAGTTTGTGGTACAGGGATGTGGGTCACCTGGTGGCCACTGGCTGGGTGCACCATGAAAGGCTGGGAGACCCCATAAAGGGGGTTTTGTTAGAAGAATGGTGATGGGGTGGCAAAGGGTCAGGGGCAGTGTACCAGATTAAAGATGGCCCATCATGGAGCAGATGTTGATGGGGCTGGTCGGGACCTTGCTAAGGGTGTGTCACCAGGCTATGAAGCCAGTTTACTCAGGGCAATTTTCACATTGCTGTTTGAGGGGCTTTCAGAGTTAGCAAATTGGTCGGGCAAAAGAGGTCCCTGGAAGGGCAGGGTTCACAGGAGACAGAGATAAAGTGGAAAGGGGAGACCTGTGGGTCTAGCTGAGGAAGTCAAAAACAGACCAGACAGGAAAGGGCACCTGGTTGCTGATACACAGGCACCCGATGAGTGCCATCTGCCCAATACAGGCGTGGCAACAGTACCAAGCCGTCAGGCACAGTAGAGGGGAGCATTCTTCGCTCACCAGAATAGAAAAGGGTGAATTCAATCAGATATCTGGGGTGCTGAGGAAGATCTTCATAGCCATGGGCAAGGACCCTAAGGGATATTCCTCACACTTATTTAGGATTGGAGTAGCCTCAGGGACAGCAGCAAGAGGGATGCCTGAGGAAGAGCTAAAGGCCTTGGGCCAGTGGACATCAAGCTGCTATAAGAAATATGTGAGAAATGCCAAATGTTAATGATGTATCTTTTTCTCTCCACAGGGGGGTCAACATGGGAGGGAGGTACTGGTAGGATAAAAGGGGAGAGGCAGGTGATAACAGGGAGTGACAGTAACTCATTCGAAGTTTTTGTCTTTGTTGTGATGGAAGGCAAAAAGCACATCTGGATCATCGGGCATTCTTATGTACACTGGGCAGAAAGACAAGCCAAATGGAGACCCAGGGAAAGCAGCTGGTTGGACCTTGTAAAATAAGAGTGCTTTGGAAAGGAATTTGAGGAATGAGATGGGGACAGTTCATGCCATTGATGGAGGAGATGAGGAGAAGTCACCTGAGCCACAATTGATAATTATACATCTGGGGGAATAATTTGGGCACTCGCCCTGGCTGGATATATTCAGCCATATGTGAGGATTTGGGAGTGTTAAAAAGTGGTGGCCCAGGGTTAAAGTGCTATGGTCAGACATGGTGGCCAGGAGGGTATGGCAGTATGCAAGGAACCTTAAAGCCATTGAAAAGGCAAGGAAAAGAATGAATGGAAGGATAGGAAGAAGTGTGCACAAATAGGGTGGGGTCATATGGCATGATGAGATAGTAGAAAAGATGGCAGGATTATACAGATCTGATGGGGTGCATTTGGTGGATATTGGGAATCATATCTTTATTACGGAACTGGGAGAGACATAGACACCTGGTATGAGACCTCAGTTTGAAGGAGAGTAAAGGGGAAGCCTGTCATGCAACGCAGGCTGGAGATGGGCTAGTGGAGAAAGGAAAGGAAAAAAGCCCATGGGGGAGGTAGAGGACAAAGGAACAAGACACAAAAAGAGGAAAAGGAAAAGGGTATGGACACACCGGAAGGAGAAAGAGGGCAGGAAATGGACCTGCCCCAGATGGAAGACAGAGAACTACCCAGGTTGGCACCTGGGGGTGAAAGTGAAAAGAATGCAAGAGAAGAACCTCGGTTTATACCCGGGAACAGAAGAAGTCATGAGATATCACAGAAGGTTGTATATTATGGATACTGTAAAAGACTGTATGATGGAAATAAATGAGATAAAGGAACTCATACTGTAAATAAATGTTTTGATGTGAAGAATTAATAAAAGGTGTGTAACTGAGCAACCAAAGAAAATATGAGTTGTGGTGTGTTTTCTTGCAGGCGGGGTGGGTTCTGGAACAAGGTATTACTTGTTTATCCCACTGAGAGGAATTTAGCTGCAGCCAGGGCCACTATAGTCACAATGGTTTACAATTAAACAAAACAGGAACAGAAGACTGGGGAGGAACATTAGACTCATATAAACAAATATTTAAACTATTGAGGAAGGGAGGTAAAGAAACAAAAACAACAACAAGGAAACTGGCAGGACAAAGACGAGGAAATAAATGGGACCAATGTAATAAGAACACAAGGGTTGAAAATACTCTCATTGAAAGCCAGAAGCCTTACCCCTATAAAGAAATCAGAACTATAACTGTTATTGAAAAAGGAAGACATAGATATCTGTGCAACATGTGAGATTTGGTGGACGAGCAAAATGTTTGGAATAGAAACATACCTGGTTATATACTTTTCCATAAAGCTAGGTTCACAAAAAGGAGGAGGGTGGCATTTTATGTAAGAAACAATACTGAAAGCTCAATTTGTTGTACATAAAACATAGTTTCCAATCATGAATCCCTGTGGATTTATATCTAAGATCATAACAACAAAAACGTATGCTAGGGGTATATTACAGACCTCCAACTCACCTTTGGCGTGGATCACTCAATAAACCTTTGAAATAGACGGATATGGCCAATAGGGACAATGTTATCATATTAGTGATATTAACTACCCAAATATTGACTGGCCAAGCATGACTTCCAAAACAATGTCAGATAATACGTTCAGCAACAGGTCAAAGAGAAGCAAGGTTACAGGAGTTAATGAGTAAACCTACAAGAGGGGAAAACATTTTGGACTTACTAATGACTAATGTACCAGAAACAATAAACAACATATTAATAAAAGATAGTCTGGGAGGAGCAGGTCATAGTATGATTGAATTTAACATAAAATTTAAAAAAAAAAAATAAGGAAACTGGAAAGACTGTTATTAAAAATTACAGTAGAGCCAATTTAAAAAATAACAGAGGAACTCGAGAAATGGGATTGGCACAGGGATTTTCAACATAAAGGAGTGGAACATATGTGGACAATCTTCAAAACTAAACTTTACATCTAAAGAATGTCTGTGTACCCAACAAGGCCTTATACAACAGAAAGGGCAAAATACCAATGTTGGTGCACATTAAAGATATTGAGACAGATACAAAAAAGAAGACTGCTTATAATTCAATGAACGGAGCAAATGAACACTTGATTGCAAAGTACAAGTCAGAACTTAAAAACAAATACAATTTGAAAGACAGAAACTAGAATTTCATATGGCTCATATTAAGAATAATAATAAAACCTTCTATGCGTATGTCAACAACAGGAGAAGCAGGCCGGCCCTTTGGCACTGAGGGTTGAGGCGCTGGATGCCACACTCGCACCATGCTGGCAACCCAGGTTCAGGAGCAAGCCCAGGTCACCAGGGGTTGGCAGGAAGGAGGAGATCGAGCATCTGGAGAATGGCTGTCTCTTCCTGGGGTGGGTTTATGGGATGCGCCGCGTGTGGAGCAACCTCTGGTGGAAGCCAGGGCATCAATGGAGGGCGCGTGCAATGCTAGGCGGAGCTATGGCATAGCATTGCCTTGCCAGCCGAGCTCTGTAGGGGAACAAAAACAAGGAAAAAGCCTCTAGTCCACCAGTGAGATGACGGTTGCCCCAGTGGAGCACCCACATCCCAACGCCAGCCCAGTGCGCCAGGTCTCCCATGGGCCGACTGACAACAAGGTAAGGCACTCACACTTAAGAGTTGACTGCCAGGAGAGGGCAGAACCAGCCACGGAGCTGATCCGGGGTCGAGCCTGCCTGGGTCATTCGGGGTGAGGCTTGAGAAAAGTGGGATTCAGGCCAGGAGTTAGGGCAGCATCCATGTGAGCACTCCTGAAGGATGCCCGGGGTCTGGAAGATTAATAAAGTTTAAAAATAACAACATGAGAAGTAATGATACATCTATAGGACCAATAATCAGAAATGAGAAGAAATAAAGACGCCACAGGAAATGACAAATACCTTTAATAAACACTTTGTAGGGTATTTAACAAGGGTACACCTTAAAATATAAACATTAGGCCATATGAGGAACTGGAAATACAGAATACATTTTCATCAAAGGACGTACTTAAAATGTTATTGAGCTTAGTCCACACAAGTCACTGGGTCCAGATTTGTTGCACCAAGACTATTAAGGGAAGTTAGAGCATGCATTGCAGAACCATTAACTCATCTCTCTAACTACTCATGTGCAAAGGGTGAAATACCTTCAGACTGGAAGAAAGGAGCAGTTGTACCCTTGTTTAAGAAGGAAATAGATCATCTGTGGAGAATTATAGACCAGTTAGCCTAATGGCAGTATTGTGTAAAACTGGAGAAAGGTTAATTAAAAATAAATTAGAGGAAGATCTTATTAAAATGGATTACAAGATAGAACACAGCGTGGCTTTAAGAAAAGTAGAGCAAGTATAACCAACATGCTCAGTTTCTATGAAAAGGTGAATAAAATATACATGAGAATACACTTATGGATGTAATTTTGTTGGACTTCAGATGGCATTCGATAAGGTCCCACATGATATACTGTTGAGAATCTGGAAATCTGTAAGGTAGATCAAAGAATCATTAAATGGGTGCATAACTGGTTAGGTGACAGGAAGCAATTAGTCAGGGTGAAGGAACTTACCCTAGAGAGGTAGTGGTTGAGGTGGAGTCCTGCAAGGATCAGTTCTGGGCCCGTTGCCTTTTCATTGTTATCAGCAATATCAAAAGGATGGCAGACAAGGGTGAGGTGGTTCTGGTTGAAGACTCAATATTCCAGATGTGGACTGCAGCCTCCCAGCAGCAGCATCAACCAGGAGCAGATTTATCCTGGACTCCTTTCAAGGTGCCTTCCTCATGCAACTGGTCATGGAACCAACTCAGCAGAAGGCAATACTGGACCTCCATGCTCACAAACGTGGACAGTGTGATGGGGGTAACAGTGAGGGAGCACCTGGGGAACAGTGGCCACCGGTCACTGTGGTTTGAAATCACAGAGGAGCACAACCAAACTGCACAAAAGCACGATCCTGGATTTTAGGGGGGGCAGACTTTGGGAAAATGGGGATGCCTTGAAAGAGGCATTAATGGGAATGGGGCAGGAATCAGGGGTTGAGGAACAGTAGGCAATATTTAAACCAGGGATTACAAGAGCAACAGAATTATGCATTAAGCAGGTTAGCAAGGGGGAAAAGGAAGAGGAGACCATTATGGTTTTCCAAGGTAGCGGAGAAAGCAAAAGCCAAAAGATTGCATTCAGGCAATACAAAAGACACAGGCAGAAAGGGATAGGGAGAAGTACCAGGAGAAGCAAAGGAGGCAAGAAGGTCAGTAAGGGAAGCCAAAGCTCAGACAGAAGAGTGCATCACAAAATCAGTGGGTAGAGGGACAAAACCTTTTACAGGTACATAAGTGAAAACAGAAAAGCAAAGAGAGGGATAGTGAGACTGAAGGGGAGGATGGGAACCGCATGGAGGATGACAACAATAAAGCTGACATACTGAACAGGTATTTCTGTTCAGTCTTTACTGAGGAAGAGGAGGGTAATGGGCCTGAAGGGAGTGCAAGGTGGGAATGGTCCAGAAATAGACACAAGTCCCTTTACATGGGAAATGGTCCTAAAGGATCTGGAAGGAATAAGAGTTGATAAAGCAATGGGGCCAGATGGGTGCACCCAAGGTCCCAAAGGAACTAACAAGGTGGTGGCTGAGCCTCTGGCAATCCTGTTTAGCCAATCACTGGAAACAGGAGAAGTACCCAAAGACTGGAGGACAGCAGATGTAGTCCCTATACAAAAGCAGGAACAAAGAGGAAGCAGGAACTACAGACCAGTCAGCCTCACATCAGTAGTGTGGAACATCACGGAAGCACTACTGAAGGAGAGATTGGTGGAACATCTGGCTGCCAATGGACTACAGGACCCAAGGCTGCATGGTTTCACCAGGGAGGTCATGCCAGACCAGCCTCATTGGATTTTTTGACTGGGTGATAAAGGAGGTGGATCAGGGGAGGGCAGTGGACGTGGCCTTTCTGGACTTCAGCAAGGCCTTTGACGCTGTGCCACATAGAACGCTACTAAACAAACTGGGGAATATTAGAGTGGGCAGGACAGTAGTGCAGTTGGTAGGTTATTGGCTGGGCAGCAGGACACAGAGGGTGGTGATAACGTCTGTCACTCCACAGAGGGAAGAGGACCAGTGGGTACAACAGGGATCAGTGCTGGGACCAGTCCTATTCAATGTCTTTATCAGTGACATTGCGCAGGACCTAGAAGGCAGAATTTCCCTGTTCACTGATAACATGAAGCTCTATAACAGAGCGGACATGCCAGAGGTGTAGACAGAATGAGGAGGGACCTGCAGAAGCTTGAAGAATGGTCAAGGGTTTGGCAGTTGAAATTCAATGCAAAGAAGTGCAAGATAATGCATATGGGCACAAAACCCCAGAACAACATATCAGTTGGGGAGTGAGGATATTGTATGCACCAAACAGGAAAGGGACCTTGGGGTTATCATCTCGACAAGGCAGCAGGTAAAGCAAATAGAATGCTGGGATGCATAGGCAGGGGCATCACCAGCAGGAAAAGGGAGGTCATAATTCCACTATACAAGACACTAATGAGGTCCCACCTGGAGTACAGTGTACAGTTCTGGAGACCTTACCTACGTAAGGAGATAGATAGGGGTAGAGAAGGTTCAGAGGAGGGCAACAAAGATGGTACAGAGATTGCACCACAGTCCTATGGAGGACAGGTTAAAGGACTTGAATATGTACTCCCTGGAGGAGAGGAGGGAGAGAGGAGATAGATAGAGACATACAAGTACCTTACAGGAGGAATAGGGTGCAGGAATACACTATTTTCCAGTGAAAAACATGTTCCACAACTAGAGGGCATGGGATGAAGTTGGAGACAGGGCAATTCAGAGGCAACATGAGGAAGAATTTCTTCACAGAACAGGTGGTGGACAAGTGGAACACCCTGCCAGAGGAAGTTATGAGGCTGAAACAATCACAGTATTTAAGAACGATGGGGTGACATAAGGGAATTCTGGAGGTCAGGGTAAGGGCAACAGACTTCTAAGGAAGCATAAAGTGAACTTACAAGCTCAGATGGGCAGATTGGGTGGGCCAGAGGTCCTTATCTGCTGACAGTGTCTATGTATCTATGTATATCCACACAAATACTAGTAATTTCATGGTCAAATTCGTTGATGATATAAACCTCAGGGGTCCGAAAACTGACTCAAGAAAGAAAATTACTTCACGACGACCTATTTAAAAAGTGGAGAAATGGGCACATGATAACAAAATGATCTTTATTGCAGAGAAATGTTCTGTTATACATCTGAGTAAGAATAATGGTCAACGAAACTATTCAAATGCCATTCCCATAAAAAAGAAGGATAACAAAAGGGATTTGGGAGTCGTGATAGACAGAGAGCTTAAATTTAGCAAACACTGTACCAAGCTTGTACAAAAACAAATTACCTAGTCAGTAACATCAAAAGGCTTTATTACCAGAAATAGTCTGTGCATTATGCCGCTGTATAGATCAATCGTTAGGCCCCATATGGACTATTACGCGAGCTGTGGAGTCCATATGTGATGAGGACTGTAGACAGGGTTGAGGGATCCAGCGGAGGGTAACTAAAATGGTCTACGGTTTGAGGCAACTAAGTTATGATTACAAATGAACTAGACTGGGACTATATCGGTTGGAACAGAGGAGGGTGAGAGGTGACCTCCTGATGATGTTTAAAATTATAAATGATAAAGAGTTGACAAAAGAAATACGGTTGAAAATACACAATAAGCCCATAGGTCTGAGGTCACACAAAAACAAGTTAAGTTAGAGTTCACCAACAAAATGGAAGACTCTACACATTTTCACAAAGGGCAGGAAGACTGTAGAATTCTTCTGAAGATATAGTGCAGAGCATAAATCTAGATGTCTTTAAGCACAGATTAGATACATTTTTATTTAATGGAGAGTTGACTTGGATCTGCTAATGCAGATAGACATGATGGGGACCAAGCCTTCTGTCTAAATACCCACTGTAATACCCGTGTAAAAAGAAACCATCACCCACTAATTGTTATTTAATACTTTGTAAAATTCATGTTTGAGGGCAAGTGAATAATGTGGATGTTGGTTGTTTGAATAATATTAAAAGAAATTAAAGTAGCAATTCCAGCAGGGAAGTAGCATTTCCATACACAGGAAGGAGTTGTTTGTTACGCACACCTAGCAGTACATAATGGAGGGCCTTAATATGGAGTCTTTCACAATATTGGCAACAGTCTACAAAACTCCTTACATTTCATCGTGGTACACGGAAGATGAGTGTAAGAAATTATTTTAGATCATGAGAGGGAACGGGACCTTTCAGCACAGATGGATGAAACACCAAAACACATGGCCCAAAAGATAGAAAATCTCAGGTCCAAAACTGCTGTTTGGAATGGCATGGGCTAACATTGACCCAATACTTAGAGCATAATAGAATATCCAGAGGATTAAGAACAAGTGTGGAGCCAAGCCTCAGTATTAACTCACCTAAATTGTTTAACAAATGGGATGGGATAAGAAACCAAGCTAGTTGTGATTTCATGTGCTCTAATCTAGGCGATCATAGAGGAAAGGCAGAGAATCACAACAGATTTGAAATTAGTAGAGGATTCTTTAAAAATGAAAATTAAAGAAGAATTCAAGACAAATTTAGAAGTAATAAACAAAAACTAAACAAGTATGAGGAAAGAATAAAGCAAACAAAAGATTAAAAATTCCAGAGGGACCACTGTGATTATCAGGAAAATAGAGTGTACACGTACAAAAAATTCAATAAAAGAAAACAAGGGATAAGTACTACATATAATACTTATGAAAGTACAGATAGAGACAGCAGTTACACAAGAGACCTACAAAGACCAGGACAAATATTGCAGCAAATGAGGCACAGTATCATGACTCACCACAGCCGGAACCTCCACATCCACAGACAGAGAAAGTAGGTATGATCTCAGGAACCCTTTAGGACCCAGGGAGCTGAACAAGGAGGGAGAAGGGCCATGGGGTGGACAGGCAGGGATGCCAGGATGGCCAGGTGGAAGGCCCATCAGGCAGCCACCAGGAGGGAGGCAAACAGTACGAGGGTCAGAAATTATCCCTATCTTCAATTTGAGTAAACGTATTCAACACAACAAGAGATCAAGGTATTAAGTCTGGGACTCTTATTTGATCCCACACAGCTGGTCAATTTTGTTTGTTTTATACAGATTTTATCAGCTTTTCCTCCCTGTTTTCTCCCCATCCCGATGCCCGGGCATGCGTGCATGTGTTGAGGCACACATAAGCCACATCTCAGGGTGCCCTCCAGCTATGCTGCCCCTCCTGCCTATGCTACCCACTGGGTCTCCATCCGTGGGAGTGGAATTATGGGGGGGCCGATGACCACCCCAGGAGAGGAGAGCTGCCTTCAGCTGCACTATGAAGCTATTCAGCAGCAAGGAAGATCTGTTGCTCTATATCAGAACTTAAATAAAGAAGAAAGGATGCCTTTGGAGAATTTAAGGAAGAACAATTTGATAATTATTAAACCAGTGGACAAAAGTGGGGCCATAGTGGTACAAGATAGGGAACAGTACCAACGGATGTGTTTAAAACTCATTAACAATGAGGAGAATTACCAGCTGATGGCCTCGGACCCTACAGAGACATTAAAAGATCAGTAAATGACATACTAGAGCAGTATGTCACTATGGATAGCTCTTTCCTTGGAGGCAGAAATGTTGCGTAAAGAACATTCAAGACTACCAACATTTTATTGTAACCCTAAGATACATAAAATGCCTTAGACCCGCCAGCAGGCCCAGAATGTTTGAGATAGACTCAGCTGTTGGAGCCTATTTCAAAAAACATAAACTATTACTTACAGACCTTGTAGAAAAACACAAACATGTGTCAGGGACTCAGCAGATATGAATTTAAAATTATGGGCAATATTAGTACATGGTGTGGGTGAAGAAGCATATTTGGTCACTCTGGATGTGGCAGGTCTATATAGCTCTATACTTCACCAAGATTCTAGATAGCAGAGGGGTAGAAGCAGGACCTAAAACCAGGATATTACAGGAGATGGCAGAAATCATATTGACTAAAACTAAAAAAATATACCATTGAACCTTGAGGAAGCTGTGAGACAGCAGATAAAGCTGTGAGAGAGCAGTAACCTTGATATATACTTCATTTTGATTACTCTTCTTTTTATATATATTTGGCTGGGCTTTCTGGGGCCAGTATGCTGGGACAGGAAAGAGGAAACAGAAAGGTGTGGGCTCTGTAGTCTGTGGTGTCAAACAGACTACAAACACAAAACAAGGCTATACTTTGATTTGTGGTAGCGCACACACATTAAAATGCACATACTTGAGGTGTTTGTGCTAAAAATAAATAAACTAGTGAATTTGGGGAGTTTTGAAACTCAGTAGTGGAGGTCACATGACTTCTGGGTCCGTGACTGCAAAAGCAATCACCCAGAGCAAGCAGGGCAAGCTCAGGCGGGTGTGTGTGCATCATCGTATGAAGAGACACCGGACTAGGAGACTAGGCCACAACAGTATATCCGAACTACCAAATTAGTGCATGTGTGTACTGGACCAAACACTTTATACTTTACCATATCCTTAGAAATGACTATTGCCGACTGTTCTGTAAGTGGATACTTACATTTGTAGGAAAGAGCATTAACTATATTACTTAAAATAACACAAAGGAATAAACACAGAAGCATATAGCCCTTCAGATGATTTCATAGGTATTCTCTGTAATGAAGGCACATTAACAAATGCTGTATTTGGCTAATGTAGCCTACCAACATAACAGACTGCAATGATACTATATGACATAGACCAGGCAAGGACATTTGTCACAGATAAATTTAATTGGAGGCAGTATAGAGCAGTGGTCTAAGGCTCTGAGCTGCAAATCTGGTGACATCCAGCAGACCAGACCTGGGTTTGAATCCCACAGCTTCCACTTGCATACTATGTGACCCTGAGCAAGTCACTTAACCTCCTTGTGCTCCCAGGTCGCTCCTGTAAAAAGCTTTCAGCTTAGTGTACTATACCTGGTTAAACAACCAAATAAAATAAAATAAAACAATAATGAAATTGCTGATATCTATGCCCCAGTGAGGAAGAGAAAAGTCAGACGTTCCTTAAATGGGTGGATTACTCGGGACCTCCTTCAACAGTTGAGGGCTAGGATAACCTTTGTGAAGGCCAGGAACTCGGGCAACCCTACTAACTTCCAGAAGTACAGGGCTGCTAGAAATATGTGTACAAACCTCACCAAGCTTGCTAAAGCTAGAGTCTTCAAGGAGCAGTTGGAACAGAGCTGGGGTAACGGTAAAAGATTCTGGGCTAACATTAAGGACTTACTTTAAAGGAGGATAGGAAGCATCCTATTAAGCTGAATATAAATGGTACCCTCTCACTAGATCCTCTTCTAATTGCTGAATCATTTAATTCAATCTTTTCTGATCTAAGTTCTGCTCTCCTCCAAGCTACATTAGCTCTGCTGATCCATGGCAGCTGTTAAGCAGAAATTACCCCAGCCAACATAACTTTCATTTCAAATGTGTCACTGTCACAGAGGCCAGAAAGTATGTTCAAAAGGCTTCATGTAAACAAGACTTAGCAGCGACAACACTGACATGACGCTTGTGGCAATTGCCCTAATGAAATCATAGCTCCAATCACCAAACTTTTCAATAAGTCACGCACCCTGGCAAGATTCCTTTCTATGTGAAACAGGCTCTCATGACCCTGGTTCTAAAAGTGGGGATCAAACCTACATGGCCAAATATCAGCCAATTTCAATTCTCCCTCCTCTCTAAAAGCGCTGAGAGAGAATTGTGGCAGATCAGCTCTCAGAGTATATCAAGAAGTATGATCTTCAAGCGTCCCCAGCAGCACGGCTTTCATAAAGCCACAGCGTGACCACTGCATTAGTCGAATTCTCCAACTATGTGCACAAGGCTATGGACAGTGGCAGTTAGTGGGATCTATATTCATAGATCTCACCAAGGCCTCTGACACCGCCAACCATCCCATCCTGCTTGAGCAGCTGCTGTCCCTGGGACCTGCCTCTGAAACTGTCCACTGGTTGAAGGACTACCTGTCCCACGGATCTCAGTGTGTCAAAATAGGGTCTGTAATATCCTCTGCTAGGGAAATCAGGCTCATGGTTCCACGAGGCTCCATATTGGGCCCCTCCTGTTCAGTCTGTTCCTGAACAGCCTGCCTGAAGATTGCAAGAGCAAAATTATACTATACGCGACGATGCAGTCATACTGGGTAGCAGTGTCCAGCTTCCACAGCTGCAGCAGAAGCTACAGTCCACCTTCTGCCACCTTGAGGATTGGTTTAAGGCACAGAAACTTCTTCTTCACTATAAAAGACTAAAACAATGCTGCTATCAAGCCACCATCTCAAAAAGGCATACCCTGTCCTTTCTATTGTTAACAACACACCCGTACCCCTGGAGCAGGTACATATCTTCAAGTGCCTTGGGTCACTGTTGCGACACTTTGTCCTTCACCCATCATATTGATCAGGTTGTAAAACAGTGAATATCAAGCTGGGTGTCCTACATAGACATAAACAATATCTTACACCCACTGCCCTACAGCTATCAGTCGCTAGTTCCATTCTGTCAATCATTGACTATGGATTGGTGGTCTGGTGTGGCATCAGACATTGCTCTCAAGTGGGTAATGACTGCACTCAATAAGGCTTGTAGACTTACCCTTGGTACAGACAACCGACTCACTCCTGCCAACTTTATGAACAAACTGGCTGGCTCAATCTAAATAATAGGTTAAAGTATCAGACTTGCCTCCTGGCTATGAAAACTCTACCTGGGAAAGCTTCCCTTGTATTAAAGATATACTACATACTAGTCACTCAAGTTACCAGACCAGGGGTATTAACCAAAGCCGCTGGTTGTTCCATTTAGGAAAACCACCTCGGCAATGTTCCTTCACCTAGAGGGCACCTCTATGGCTTAATGAGAGCCCTTCTATTATACTTCTAACAACAGTCTCTCGTCCTTTAAAGTTGAATTGAGGCAACACCTCCCTGTAGCTGGTTCCTGTGCTTGCAGGCTGCCAGCTTGAGCTCCGGATATCGCCATTGCACAATCTCAACCTACCGCTTCTTCATCTCTCTCTTGATCGGAGGATACTGCCTCCCACTTCCAACTGGTTTTGCACTATACATCTGGTACCTCACTTCTTCCCCCTCTACTGAATAGTCCCACATCCCACCCCTTACTGTTGCTTTGGGCTGCCACAATACTGCCACAAGTGTACACTTGCCTGGCCCTACTTCCTTGGCCTCACCTTGTTAACACCATTCCACAAACTCCCTGACCTAAACTAGTCAAGCCTTACCCTCCCTACCCCTCTCTGTTTCCATCCATAGCTCTGGGACTCTGTTACCACTACTTCCTGCTAGTTCTACTTATCCTAATCCCCTTCCTCCATCCCTCCACCCCCACCATGGTTCCTTTCACCAATGACAATGCCATCCTTTGGTCACCTCACCTTTCATCTAAAATCTGCTATTCTAGCACAACGCATTCTTTCTGTCAAGGTTGTGCATGATTTGAAAATTAGTTCCTCTGGTGTATGGACTTGCTGCAATTGTAAACATTTAAATCTTTTAGATTTGTAATACTTTGCTTCTCTATGTCCATGTAAAATGGAACATTTTATGTGATGACTTCTATGTGTATGATTTCCTTGTTTTGACATGGAACGTTTCTAAAAGAGCGCTTTACTCAAAGGTTATTTCGAATGATGAAATAAATAAATAAATACCTCCTATGTGTATTGAAATGGGGCATTTATTAAACCAGGTAAACCATCTGTTTTTCCAGTAGCATCTGGTGTCCCACAAGGATCTGTGTTGGGCCCTTTATTGTCTTCCCTATTTGTTAATAATTTACCTTCCATTTTTAAATCTTGCAAGTTCTATTTTATGCAGATGACTTGCTTTTGTATTCTCAATCATCCAGTATTAGTAATGTGACATCATTGTTGCAGTCTGAATTTATTGACATCTGTAAATGGTTTAAGGATAATTTTATGATCCTAAACCTTAAAAGAAAGAAAACTGTTATTTTGCTCTTCTGGTACTGTGAAGGAAAATCTTACTTTAGATATTTATAATGACAATGAGTTATTAATTGAGCAAGTTTATGTATTCAAAATAGTTGAGCGCCTAGCTTGATATTTGCCTGACTTTCCATACCCAGGTAAAGACAGCTTGTAGGAATGTTAGTCAAAATTGGGTTTATTATACAAATTGAAAAAAAGTTTTCTTTTGAAACCAGGTGTAATAGCAAATGGCATCCTATTACCTCATTTTGATTATGCTGGTGATCTATACTATCGATTGTCAGCCAAGAAAATGAATGCATTAACTGTGATGTATAATAACATCTGTCGATTAATTTTAGAGCTTCTCCCACTGACCCACCACTGTTTTTGTGCTCTCAGCTAGGATGGTTATCTACTACATCCTGGCTTAAGTATTGTTATGAGGGTTAATTTTAAGTCATTATATTCTAAGACCCTCTCCTATTGGGTAATTTGGTTTCTATCTGGGATACAACCCTAAATTTATAGTCCTTTAAAGGGCCTTACTTTGCACCTCTTTCTAAAACAACTGCTGGTTCTCATTCTTTCTCCCATGCTGCCCCTCTTTTTGGAATTTATTGCCAGAAAATGTTAGGTCTGCTCCATCCTTATTTAGTTTTAAGACCAATTTAAAGAATTTCCTGTTGGAAGGTGATTTTGTACTTGTTTATAAGCTCATACTGTATTGAATGTATTGTATTTTTGTATGTATTTCTGTGTTTTCTTTTGCTCGGTTAGGGTCTGAAAATGGGCTTGTTCTAGTGCCTTACCCAATTAACAAAATAAAGTGAAAAATGAAATGAAATGAAAACCCCTCGAAGAGCAAATCAGAGAGAACACTCTAACTTTGGTAAATATGGCTCCAAAGGATAAGCAAAAAGGGATGCTGAAAAACTAAACGATGACCATGAAATATCAGATACTGAAACAGAATCAGCAAGTACATCAAGATGCTGAGAAATTAGTGAGTACCGGTTAAGGAATATCTTGACGATGTTAACTCTTGAATCCAGCTCAATCTGTATTCAGGGCCAAGCATATCACTATCACTGCACTAGCCAAGGTCACAAATGACTGGCAAACTGAATTAGATAAAAGAATAATGTCTGTGCAGTATTTCTGGACCTGAGCAAAGCATTCGACACTGTGGACCACGAGCTTCTACTAGCCTCCTTGCACTCCATTGGCCTAGATCCACCCTCCTTATGGTACAGGTGTTATCTTACCGTAGGTCACAGCAGGTAAAAGCTGAAGGTGACCTATCCCCATTAAAACCACTGTTAAGAGAAGTCCCCAAGGTTCTATCCTGGTCCTATCCTTTTTGCCATCTATATAAATAATATTGATTCAACCTTCACCAAATCCTCTGTACACCTCTTTGCTGATGACACTGTTTTGTATGTCAGCAGCCCTTCTTCTGCAGCTGCCCGTGAAATCCATCAAACAGAATTCTCCTTGTTACAATATCAGCTACTTGAGAAAAGCTTCTATTAAATGCAAAGAAAACTAAAGCATTGATGTTCACAAATCAAAGTTCCACCAGCACCTCCTTCAATCATTCTCCCCAGCTATGCACTATACTTGGAGAAAATCTGGAGTATGTAGAAAATTTCAAATATCTAGGTGTGTGGATTGACAGCAGACTCGACTTCACTCATCATTTAGAAGAACTGCTAAAAGCTTCAGCCAAAGGCTTGCTTTTTCTATAGATTAAAACCCTTCCTAAACAGAGATTCAAAGATGAGGTTAGTCCAGGCCATTTTCTCTCAGTTGTTGACTATGCAGACTTCCTTTATATTTACTGCCCCAGCTCCTACCTACACAAGTTGGATACCTTATGCCATAGAGCAATAAGATTCATAACAGATCTGCCATCTAATACCCATCATTGCTCTCTTTATGCCAGTTGGATGGGTTTCCTACACCTCAGAAGGAACAGAAATGCAGCTCTATGGATTTACAGAGTGTTATCAAAAAACTTCCAAACTATATTCTGGACTGCTTCACCCAGACCATTCCTAGCTCCTATGCCCTAAGAAGCAACAACATCATCCTGTTCAAATTGCCCAAATTCAGCACCGGCTACGGAGGGCAGCAATCAGCTATTCTCTAGCTATAGCATGGAACACACTACAAAATCCCTAAACTGTCCAATATTATATCAATTGCATCCTTTAAACAGCGTTGTACAATTTTCTTCACAAAGAAATGCAGTTGCTACCGCTTAGAGCTAGCTTTGTCATCTCACAATCTCCTCCCAAAATTCACCATATATGCATAATCTTTGTTCTTCAGTTGTAGTATTACATTATGCTGTGTGTATGCCATGGCCCTCCACTGGGATATGTATACACTGTATATACTGTAAATGTTAGCTTAACTTTCCTATAACCCATTTTATCATGTGAATTTTATTGTACATCACTGTGTTTATAAATGTTTTTTCCTGTATGTATAACTGTTTTATATAAGTGTATTGATGTATCTGTTGTATATCAACTGTTGAACCTTGACCTTATCAGGTCCATCTTGTAAATGAGCTTTGCTCAATGATGTTCACCTGAATAAATAAAGATTTGATGATGATGATGATGATGATGAAGTACAGAAGTACCTGAAATAGACAATGCAGATTGGACAAAACATCCAACGAAAAAGGGAGAAGGATGCTAGGTAATGAGGACATAATTCTAACAAATAGATATGCCCTCCTAAGCACAAATGAGAATAGTGAGGAAGAAAGCACGAAAAATAGTCCTAGTAACTGGAGACTCAATACTGAGAAGAACTGATAGTATTATATGCAGGAATCATAAAATGAATCAGGAGGTGAACTGTTTGCCTGGTGCTAAGGTAAGAGATGTAAAAGTTATACTTCTAAAAGTAATGGGATATGGAAATGACAAAACCGTGGTAGTTCATGTAGGCATAAACAATATTAGTAGGGATCACGAGAAGGACATTGTAAAGGATATTATGGAACTTGGTGATTTAATAAAAAGTAAGGGTCAAAGAGTTGTGATCTCTAGAATTCTACCAGTGTTAAAAGGACATAAAAGAAAAACAAAACAATGAAATGCATAAATGCTCGACCACTAAACAGATGCTCCAGTCACAAAATCCTCTTCATTAACTCATAGGAGTCTTTCTTTCAGAAAAATCAATATACCAAAGAAGGTTTACACTTAGCACACTAGGCACCAAAACTCTGGCCCACCTTATAAATAAAGAACTACCTACAGTGAATTTAAACTGATAACCAAGGGTGGGTCACCCACACTATACAAACTACAGAACAAAACAGGACAAAACATAACAATTGAAAACAAACACAGTGCATTGCTACCTAAACAATGCCAGGAGGCTGAATGATAAAATAGAGGAACTGCAGACAATATTAAAACCCAATGGAAATGCAGACATGTTTCATTAAGAGACATGGTGGGCAATAGATGACAATTGGGGTAAGAACATTCCAGGGTATCAGTTCCTTAGATGTGACAGGACTGGAAAGAGAGGTAGGGGAGTGCTGTATATATACTGGAAATGGTAAAGATCATGAACATCACTGAAAAAATAAAACAAGTAGACAGTACTACTGAGACTTAAACATAGAAACATAGAAACATAGACTTTGACGGCAGATAAGGACCGCTAGGCCCATCTAGTCTGCCCATTTCCTACCTCAGGGATAGGCCGTAGATCCTAGTTAACCAACAGCCCATATCTTCCTGCCCCCACAAGAATTGCCTTATGTCTGTCCCATGCATTCTTGAATTCTCCCACAGTTTTAGACCCCACAACTTCCTCAGGAAGGCTGTTCCATGCATCCACTACCCTCTCTGTGAAATAATACTTCCTCACATTGCCCCTGAACCGCCCTCCTTCTATCATTAAATTGTGTCCCCTTGTTCTTGCAAGTCTCTTTTCTGAAAGATGCTACCCTCTTGGACTTTGTTGATTCCCTTGAGGTACTTGAAAGTTTCTATCATGTCCCCACTCTCCTTCTTTCCTCAAGGGTACATATTAAGCTCCTTTAGTCTCTCCTCATACGGCTTCTCTTGCAGACCCTGCACCATTTTAGTTGCCCTCCTCTGGACTGCTTCTATTCTGTCTATGTCCTTGCAGAGATGGGGTCTCCAGAACTGGACACAGTATTCCAGATGGGGTTTCACCAACTGTCTGTACAGAGGGATAACAACTTCCTGTTTTCTGCTGCTGATGCCTCTCCCTATACATCCCAGTATACCCCCAGCCCTCCCTACTGCCTTCTCACATTGCTTGCTAAGCTTAAGGTCATCTGATATGATTACCCCAGGTCCCTTTCCTGTTTTGTTGTTGTTACTACTCCCACCCATTGTGTATTCTTCCCTGGGTTCTTGTTTCCCAGGTGCATTATTTTGCACTTTTTTGCATTGAATCTTAGCTGCCATACATCTGACCATTCCTCCAACCTTGCCAAGTCCTTTTCATCCTTTCCATGCCTCCTTGTGTATCAACCCTGTTGCAGATCTTTGTGTCATCTGCAAAAGGCATACTTTCCTTCCAGTCCCTCTGCAATGCCACTGATGAAGACATTAAAAGGACTGGACCTAATATTGAACCTCTACGTGTACCCCACTAGTAACCCCCTTTCTTCAGAGTGGACTCCATTTACAATTACCTTCTGTGTCCTGTTGTCCAGCCAATGTTTTACCTAGGCTACCACCCTGGGACCCACTCCCAGGCTGGTTAATTTGACTAATAATCTTTGTGTGGGACTGTGCCAAATGCCTTGCTAAAGTCTAGGTAGGCCATGTCCACAGCCCTCCCTTGGTCTACTACTTTGGTCACCCAGTCAAAGAAATCTATTAGATTCTGCCTGACATGACCTTCCCACTGTGAACCCATGCTGCCTTGGATCCTGTGCTCCACTGACCTCTAGGTACTCAACTATTCTTTCCTTCAGAAGTGACTCCATCACTTGACTTGATGGATAAAGTTATAAATAAACGTGGAAGACATTATAATGGGTATATGTTTACAGGCCACCTAATGCAAGCAATAAGACTTCTAAGGCAATATGCATAGAACTTGAGCGAGCTTGTGAGATGGGGGAAGTGATTTTCCTGGGTGACCTTATTTTCAATGACATACCTAACCCGTCTTATCAACATCTCCTTTCCTCCATGAGGTACTTATCCCCCCACACACACACACACACACACACACACACACACACACACACTCTCTTTCCTACCCTCTCTCTGGGTGCTTAGACAAAAAAATGTTTACTCTGCTTAAATACTTCATGTTTTGTAAGTCTGTAATAAAATTGTATGTAATCCGTATATTCTCCTGTTTGGTTACTGTGCCCTGTAACACTGCACTTATACTGTTTGCACTGTCCCAATCATGAAATGTACATAATGTGTTATTGTTTGTTTGACATGGAACCTTTGTAAATGGGCTTCCAGCTCAAGGGAGTTATTCCAAGTCCCGATAAATAAAAATAAATTAAAAAGAAATCAACCGATATCAGTGACGGCCACTAAGCACCAGAATAAAGCATTCTTACAAATAACTGAACAACTAGGCCTCAACAACACACATATATCTACCCACTCAGGGAACAAGCACATTGAATATTGTATTAAGCAGCAATGAAATAAACATTACAGACTGTGAAACTGATGAACCCTAGGAGGTAGTGATCATAAAAGTATCTATTTCTCCTTCCATGAATGCATACTTATAAATTAAGGATGTAGGAGGTTTATAAATATGACTCTGCTGCTCAGACTCTCATTAGTGAGGATTTAAATAAGTTACAAATGGGACATCCTACTTGAAAATAAACGACAAACGAGATGTGGGAAACATTCAAAGTCAGATATTTATAATATGTGATAAACATATAAAAAATTAAGAAATATAATAACAGAGGTATTAAACCAAAATGGCTCACAAATACTATAAAAAGTTACTTAACAAACAATGAACATTCTACAGTTCATATACTAAACATACTACTGAGGAAATTTGGTAAAATACAAGGCTATTCAAAAGACAAGTAAACATACAATAAAGAAAGACAAACAAAACTTTAATGTGCTTAGCAAAAAACAAAAATAAGGACAATATGAGGGCATTCTATGCATGTGTTCACTCACAAATAAACTCAAATAGTGGTCTATGTTCTATTGCAGCAGAAAATCACGAACTGATGATCCTAAAGAAATGGTGGAAATAATAAATATTTTGCATCTGTTTTTTTTTTTCAAAGAGGAACCATACACAGAAACAATACACACCAGCTATGAAGGAATATTACAAATAAATGAGGAAGACATCAATAATAAAATCAACAAACTAAAACACACACATTCAGCAGGACCAGATAACATATTGCTAAGATTATTAAAATCTTACACCTCACATATCCTTAAAAAGATATGTATTTCATCGCTGCAAAATAATGCAATCCCATCTGATTGATTATCGACATGGTGATTCCAGTACACAAAAGGCAACAAGGTGAACTGTGCAAACTATAAGCCCATAAGCCTTACCTCTCTGCCTGGGATGTTACTGAATCTATAATAAAAGATATGATTAGAGCAGATAAAAAATATGATACTCAGGACACAGAGCAACATGAGTTTACCCAGAATGGATCATGTGTGACAAACCTCTTATGCTTCTATGAGAAGGTATCAGCATCCTTGGATAGGGGTTTACCAGTAGATTGCAGATATCTCAATTTCTAAAGGCTTTTAACACTGTACCACACAAGGCAATAATTCAGAAGTTAATAAATCTAAAGTAGACACTAGAATAGTACAGTGTATGCAGAGCTGTCTCAGTGATAGGACCCAGAGATTATGCATAAAGGGATATTGTTCTGGACTAAAGAGGGTCACTAATGGTGTACTGCAGGGCATGAGTCCTGGGACCTCTGCTATTTCAAATATTCATAGCAGATAAGATGAAACATGAAATGAGCTGGATTAGTAAATATGCAGATGATACTAAAGTAGCTAGTGGTTAGCACTGATGATGACAAAACAGCATTGCAAAAAGTCTAAATAATATTCTAACAAGGGTAAAAACATGGGGCATGAGTTTTAACAGGGACAAGTGCCGTGTCATTCACTTCATAAACCAGCCTCAAGAAACAACATATTTTGGATGGTTCCTCTCAAAGAATCACTGGAAGAAAAAATACCTGGAATAATAATAAATCATAACTTGACAAGTTCATCTCACTGCAAGGCACAGATTGCAAAAGCAAAAGGTTAATCTGGACAATGAAAAGAAACTTCAAGAGTAGAAGTGGCACATGGTAATGCCATTGTACAGGACATATGTTAAGCCAATATTGGACTATGGAGCCCCATGTGGAGCCCCATCTTTGTGAAAGCTACTGACAGGATTGAGAAAGTTCAAAGGCTGGCCACTAAACTGATCTATAACATGACAACAATTCCTGTTGTGAACAACTAAGGGACTGAACCTAATGTCTTTAGAGACTAGTAGAATACTGAGACGACTTACTGCTGTGCTATAATATTATACAAGACCATTATTTGTTTAATAAACTAAATCTGGAATTGAAAAATTATCATAAAGGCACTGCAGGACACAAGAATAACCAACCCATGGAATAAATGACTACAGGAGATCATAACTAGCTAGGATAAATCTAAATTTAAAAATCAATTAGACTACTATATACTTGATGAGAATATTCTGTCCTATTACGGATAATGGATAGGAACATTAATGGGCCAACCACCTCCCTCAGCTCCTTGCACCTCAGTATGAACTATTTTTGAGTTAATGGCAATATTATCAACAGAACAAGGGAACAGCCATGGGTAGCAACCATGGCCTAGCGTATACGAAATTCCTATAAGCAATAATTTTGAAACCACAAAGGTATAATATCCAAATAATAGCATATGTCATAACTTGGCAGAAACATAGGGAAATTGTTTAGCCAAGAGAGAGACACTAAGCAAAACTTGTTCAGAGTGTGACCTGGGAGCACAAGGAATTAAGTGACTTGCTCAGGGTCACACAGTGTGCAAGTGGGGGCTGTGGAATTCAAACCCAGGTCTCCAGGTTTGCAGCTCAGAGCCTTAAAAGCTGTGCTATACTGCTCCATCAAATATGGCTGTGCTATATCAATAGCATTTCATTATATGGCTTGGGACAGTAGTAGGATTGAAGGAATTTCATTGACAACTTAATGGGAAGGATCCGAATTTAAAATTTGTTTTACAGTATGATAAAAATGAGTTACACGTATTTAGACCTATTAATAAAATTGAACGATGGAAAGATAGAACCCACACTGTACAAGCGCACAGACAGAAATACAATTCTACATGGCAACAGTTTTCATGAACCAAAAACTCAAAGATAGTATACCATACTCACAGCAAATAAGAGTAAAAAAATGGTAGCATTGATGAAGAATCTCAGAATCAGACAAAATAAATGATTAATAAGACAGAGGGGCTATAACAGAAGGATGCTGAATAGGGCAGAACATAGGATCTAACAAATTACTAGGTATGAGCTTCTGACTCAAAGAGCACCTAAAACTAGAATCGAGCAAGCCATGTTAGCTACCATATACAACCAGAAGTTCAAGTATTAGAAAAGTAGTGAATGAATATTGGTACTTGGTACAAATGGACAATCCAAATATATCAGCATTACAGAATAGGCCAATAATAGCAGCAAAAAGGTAAAAACATAAAGACAGGGTTGTGAGATCACAATTTAAGACACCAGACACAAAAGATGCACAGTTGCTATTAGGCCCACTGCAACTGGACATGGTGCCATGCAGCAGGTGCTCAGTTTGTGGGCACATGACCAAGAAACAAGTATTTGTCCACCCACATACTGGAGAGGGATTTTCTGACAGTCTCACGATTTTCTGCCTCTCACTATCTCTGCCTTCACTTGCTGTTTCTGTCTTTTCTTCCCCTTGCATATCTGCAGTTATAAAAATATGGAATCTGATGTGAAACTGGAATCCTTTTGTTTGAAACTCTATATAGTTATACTGTTGGTGATTTCAAAAGCAATTTGGAATGTAGGGGTTAATCTGAGATGCAGTTTGAGCTCCTCTCAGGTTTGTTTGCAAACTCTTTTGCAGAGCTGTCAACAAAAGATCAGTTCTGGAGTCACCATATTCTGTTTGTTGTACATGCAAAGAAACTGACAAACATTTTGTGAGACACGGATATTCTCTTAACGAGTTCCCAGGCAAAGACTTATAAAAAGAGCAGCAATAGCTTTGCTAGAGAGTGAGAGACAGAGACTGAAACTTGGAATCAGAGATACCCTCATTTGAAGGACTTTGTTTTCTGTTTGTATTGCTTTTGTAAATAGGTATACTGAAGGTTTTTATTTTTTGTTTTACTGTTATTGATAATAATAATAAAATGTTACTTGCAAATTTAACAACTACTCCTGGTCTTCCTCTGCTTCCTGACATGTCCTTGACCACTGACTATATTGGACAAACAAGCTGGGTATTAAAAACAAGAATTCAAGAACATAGAGGGAACATCAGAAGAAATGATGAAACGTCACCAGTAGCTCAGCACTTTAATACAGCAGGACACAATGGAGCTTCACTCGGTTCTGGGGTCTGAAATTGTCATTAAGCCACTGGGGTGATTATAGGAACGTATGCTGAGAATAGAAATGAAGTGGATGTTTTATATGAAAACACTTGATAGAAATATTGGTATGAACATAGAAACCAATTTGCAAGCATGTGGATAAGGTCCAGGATTGATTGGTTTTGGGAAACTTGAGGGGACCAGAATCATATGTATACAAGAACTGAAATGGCATTTAAATGCAATGTTTGTAATGGTATGGCTGTAACTGGAAATCATACCTACAAAAGAAAAATTAATTATGAAGAGGCATTAAATAGGAAATTCACATATTGAATAACAACAGACAGTAAGGTATAATATTTTTAGTGGTAAACAATATATAGAAATTATAGAAAAATTTAAATAATAAATACTACTGAGTGTGAATTTCCATGAAAGAAAATGGAAATTATATTTCTAGAGGCAGCCAAACCATATTGATGAAATTATTTTATTCTACTATATGTAGCCTGCAAATATATATTAACAGATGGACATGATACACTAAAGAAAATGGAAATCATATTCTAAGAGGCAGCCAAATCACATTTATGAAATCATTATATTTTACTGTATGTAAAATGTAAAGATATATTTATTGCATGACATGAAGGAATTCAGCATTTCATAGTAGGACATAGCTTTATTTTAATGTATGACTTCAGGCTTCACTTGATCCTCTGGCCCCTGCTTTTGTTTTTAGATCTAACTCCACCCCACCCCAGAAGGGATGTTAGGCTTATTGCAGCAGCAACCATCTCATTGATCTGGTGATGGAGGCACTATATGAATTAATAAAGAAGATTTAAAGTTACGATTCTTAGCTAATTAAATATTGTAACATGTTACAGGTTGTTTAAAGGAAAAGGATGTGTTACCTGAATGAGCAACACAATTCACTGCACTAGGTGAAAAGAACCACTTTGCTGGTATGGAATTTAGCAGTTACCAGTAAAATGTTTCAAACCTTATTTTGAAATATAAGGATTAATGAAAGATATACTGATATGTTCCATATTAGCAGCATTAAAAAGAAAATACCCAGTGAACAAGTTTCTTTCTAATCAGCATTTAAACTAGTCCACCACTTTTCATTCACTACGACAATAGCAACAACTGAAAAGTGTCTGATTCGATCGATTGTCACCGAGCTGTGTGGACGCTGGGAGCTGAGCTCCGCTATCACTGCCTATCCCTGTTTTTGAAAACAAAGATGCCCTTCTTTAAATTATTTAGCGATCGAGTTAAAATGTTCAAATTTTAAGAAAAAATTATCTGAATGGAGAATAGTTCGCCAAAAGAAAACAGCAGTATCGTATGCAGAGGGTCTGTTTAACAATTTGACAGCTGTCAGAGTTGACAGTTCTGTGTAACGGATCTCTTGAACTCCTTATGCCGACCTGAGGTCAGAACAACTAACATCTCCTGCCTACAAACAGAAAAAAAGAGAAAAAATCATTATTCTTCAAATTCACCACAAAACATTTCTTCGGTTTGTGTTGGGGACAGCCTGTGGTTACAATCAGGTAGGACTGACAATTTTCCTGTTTCTTAAAGGGAATAGAAACATAGAAACATAGAAGTTGACAACAGATAAGGACTGCAAAGCCCATCCAGTCTGCTCATTTTTCCTACCTTATGAATGTGCCATAGCCCTTTACCCTGTCAACGGCCTATCTATTCATACTCATCTGTATTGCTCCTCATGCCTATCCTATGCCTGTTTGAAGCCCTGCACTGTATTCATATCCACCACTTCCTGAGATAGGCCGTTCCTTGCATCCACCACTCTTTCTATGAAAATGAACTTCTTACATTACCCCTTAATCGGCCTCCCTCTAATCTCATGCTGTGTCCTCTTGTCCTACTATTTTTGTTATACTGGAACATGTTAGACTTGTTCACCTTGTTAATGCCTTAAGATGTTTGAATGTTTCAATTCTATCACCTCTCTTCTTCCTTTGCTCTAGGGTATACATATTAAACTCCGTTAATCTGTCCTCATATGTTTTCTGATACAGTCCCTGCACATTTTGGTTGCCTTCTCTGAGCTGCCTCCATTTTATTAATGCCCTTGTGAAGGTGTGCCTCCAGTACTGCATGCAGTACTCTAGATGGGGCCTAACCAGTGTTTTTGTAAAGAGGGATTATTACCTCCTCTTATGACTTGTGATAGCCCTACTAATACACCCCAACATCCCCCTAGCCTTACCTACTGCTTTAATGGTCTGCTTGGATGATTTCAGGTCATCTGTGATGATGATGCCCAAGTCTCTTTCTTCCCTTGTGATTGACAGCAACTCCTCCCAACTTGTAGGTGGTTTCAGGGTTTCTCTTCCCTATGTGCATGATCTTGCACTTCTTTGCATTAAACCCCAGTTGCCACTCTTCTGACCATTTTGCCAGTTTATCCAGATCTTCTCATTCTGCCCACCCCACCTGGATCATCTACTCTGTTGCAGATCTTGGTGTCATCTGCAAATAGACAAACCTTACCCTCCAGTCCATCTGCAATGTCACTGATGAAGATATTGAAGAGGACTGGCCCCAGGACTGATCCCTGAAGTACCCCACTTATGACTTGCTTCTCTTCTGACTGTATACTATTTACCACCACTCTCTGTTTTCTGCCCACCAACCAGTTTGCCACCCAGTTGACCAACTTCTGACCCACCCCAAGCCTACCTAGCTTATTAATTAATCTTCTATGTGGAACAGTATCAAAAGCTTTGCTGAAGTCAAGGTAGGCGACATGAACTGCACCCCTTGGTCCACCACTCTGGTTACCCAGTCAAAGAAATCTATGAGATTAGTTTGACAGGACCTTCCTGTTATAAACCCATGCTGTCTTGGATCCTGTGCTCCTATAGATTCCAGGTGTTGCACTATCCTCTCCTTAAGGAATGCCTCCATAATCTTGCCCACTACTGAGGTAAGACTGAATGGTCTGTAGTTCTCTGCCTCCTCCCTGCTACCACTCTTGTGGAGCGGGATCACATGAAGCCTTCTCCAGTCTTCTGGGACCTCTCCTGTGCTCAGAGACTCACTAAACAGTTCCGAGGAATCACTGCTTAGACCTATTTGACTGGCTAAAACTATAGGTATTCACACTGAATCTCCAAAAATGGCAAACTAAGGTGGGGACAATTTAGTTGAAATGCTACCAGAATCCAATCACATGAAAAGACTCTCTCCAGTTCAGAATGTGATCCTAGAGAGGAAATAAATGCTCAGTCTGATTGCAAAAACAAGCAGTAAATTCTCCAGTCACAGTAGCTCATTTTGAAATTATGATGCAGACGTTTTCAGTACTGAAACTGACTCTAGGTAATAAGACAGAGGATATGAAAACTTTTAAAACTGAGCTAGTGGTTCAGAAACGTAGAATCACAGATGCAAAAGTGAGAATAAGCAGTGTTGAAGATGTTTCAAATAAAGAGCAGATAGACAGAATACAAAACAGCAGGAAAATTAAAGCATTGGAGGATAAGATAGAAGAAATGGAAAGCAAGAACAGGAGGAAAAATCTTAGGATTTTTGGGCTAACAGAAGGCATTGAAGGATCTGACTCAATTGAATTTTCTAACACACTTTTCCTAAGTATAGCAGGCTCACCCCAGACAGTCAGAAATATTTGATTAAAAGAGCACACCGCTCTCTTAAGCCCAAACCTGGAAGAAATAAAAACCTCACTCCTTTATTTTAAAGTTACTGAATTTCCAGCAAAAGGTACATATCCAGAGAGCTCTCAGAAATATATCCACAATATCTTTTGAGGTCTGTAATATCAAGATCTTTAATAATTTGCCACCAGAAACAATTAAAAGAGAGATGCCTTTTCCCCATAAAGAAGAAATTCGTTAGGCTGGTCTGAAGTACGATTTATTCTTTCCCACTAGACTCAGGATCTGGGCACAGAATGGCATAAAGGAGTACAATAGCATGGATGCTGCTAAAAGTGTTAATGGCTGACTTCCCTAAGCTATTCTCAGACTTTGACTTTCAATGCTAATTTTACACAATCCACCAATATTTTACATTAAACGCATGTTATTGTGCAGCACAGATTCTGGGGTCGGAAGAGTGCAGCAGCTCTGTTCTAGTATTTTTAGAGATGTTTTGTTTTCTTTCTCTTCTGGTTTAGTTGGGGAAAATAAATGACGTGCTTGGGGTTTGTCTCCTACGGGATGCATTTAGGCTAATTACTAGCTAGTGTGCCAAGAAAGTCTAGTTTAGTGTGATACAGATCTCGCACTCATACATAAAACATTTGGTAACGGCTGGTCGGCAGCAGTGCTCAGTTTATTGCCAAGCTACTAATTAGCTCTGAAACTGATGTCTTGATATACCAGGGAACAGCCAAATAGTCCAAACTCTGGGTTCTTGTCTAAGGGCTGGTCCATGTTAGTGGGACCTGCTCTTGGTAAACGAGGTTATTGGGCTGTTTGGCTTGTGAAATATTGACTCAATACTGTACTGAGATATACAAGGATAGTAGGTGGGCAGATTCTGTCATTCTGGAACTACTGATGACACACAGTGTATACTTTGTCTCATGATGGAGCCCCTGGTGCCCCTGGTGGATAGATAACGATCAGTGTGAGGCAGGGATTTCTCCTGTAAACTGGAAATCTTTCTTAATTTTTTGAACTGTGGCCATTTTGTTTTAGTCACAGAGTTCCTATTCCAGTGGCTCTGCTCATGCTCCCTCTATGCCTTCCTCTGCCTCTTGCTCCATGATGATCAGGTCATGCTACTGATCTTTATGCCTGCACGCATGCTTGCTGGTGAATGCTGGGGAATTCATGCAGGTCAAAGGACACTGATGGTTCCTCCTACTCAAACAGATGGTGAAAATGAACTGAAGGTGCTGTGTTCTCGTTACTTCTATTTAAACACACGGATTGCCTACTGTAACTTGATTTTAACTTTGTGAAAAGCAAAAAGTATTTTGTGCTCAGTGCGTAAGTAATGGGGAGAAAATATGAAAATCTATGGTGGTGAGCTATTACTGAACGCTCAGTCACATATTAATGTGGACCTACCAAACCAGCAGGCAAGCCTTGTAGCATTAATCCAACTAGGCTATATTATGAAACTGCATGTGCTGTTTTATCATTTAAGAGTTGGAAAATAGCACAAATGGATTTGAGGTAGTGTTATGCATACAAATACTTTCCTTTTCATTTGGACATTAATGCCACTTCACAGATTATTCATGTGATTACTCAGGGCCTGAAAATGTTATTCAGAGCCTGGATTAAGTTTGTTGGTGATAGAAAATCCTGAAACACGCTACAAAACCAAAGTAAGAAAGCTTTGAAATGTTTTGTGAAATGATATAAGTTCATTTTCAATGCTATATTCCAAACGTGGAGTTTTGCAAAGATTAATTAATGTAGCAGCAACAGACATGGTGAAGGAAAGAATTGTTAGAAGTTAACAAGTTGTATTTTAAGATTTTTGAAGTGGAGTAAAAGAATGATGTTATGGTTTAAATAACAGACCCGATAAATGAAAGGAGTGATTTTAAGCTCATACGCATTTGCATTGAGAAATGAATTTTGGAAATGTAAAGATGTTAGTCAACAGATGAAAATGATAAGAAGTGATAACGGAGGGACAAAACAATATGGCATTTATTTTTTACTTCTTTTTAGAAAAACAGAGTTAATGCAACAGTCATTGTGGAAGGTATTCAGAAAAAAATATTTTTTACCCTTTCGCTATGTTTTAAGTTGTGTACTATTGCTTAGCTTTAAAGCAAGAATGTGATTAGTACATTGAGCAAAATAAGTTGACCAATCAGAGAATGAAACAGTGCCTTTTCTTTGACTTTACAGATATTATTATAAAGCTGCAATTGATATGAGAGACAACGTGTATACCATTTATAGCAAGACTGTATAGTGAGTATTAGCAACAAAAATTAAAGCAAAACAATGCGATATATAGATTGTGGTATGAAGTATGATGGTTTACACCTGATTATTATTTTATAGATTGACAGGAGTTATGGAAAAAACTTTGTTCAGTTTGGAACTGAATGACTCAGGGTAAGGTGGCATTTGATGTAAAATAAATATGTTGAATGCAGAAATGGATACTAAATAGAGGCCTATATTAGATGCATATATATTTAAATATATTTTTGTATTTCTTTTTAGTGACAGTGTTAATTCAGTGATGAAGGATATAGTCAAAAGCGTTTGATTATTTTGACACTGTACACACCTATGGATGAATACTATAAAGGAATGTATTTAAATAAATCATTATATTATTACACTGAGTGAGTGGGCTCCAGTTTACCGATTTGTCTTTTGATGAAAATAAGGGACAGACACCTTGCAAATGAGGATAGAGTTCCCTTAATTTCCTTATCAGCATACAGGACATTCTGTTATGCATATTCAAAACATGTCCATTGCTGCAGCAACCTCACACAAATGGTTGACTCACCAACCAGGAAAATTACAGGACCGCACCAGCACACTCTTGTACTGGATCCTTACCAGTCACCCATTGTGGATATCTACACTAATGTCCTCCTGACTCTCTCAGCGACCACTCCCTGTTAGCTGCACCTGTTCAAATAAATTCATCAAACAACCGTCAAAAATATCACCAGCAGGGTTCTACCAGTGGTCACCTTCCTCAACTCAAATCCCACCTCCTCCATCAAGACTGGTCTCCTATCTTCAATGCAACCAATGTAAATACTGCCTTGACCACTTCATAAACATCTTCACTGTGGCCTGTGACACGATGTTCCTATTAAGAAGCAAAAGTCAAATCACTCAGTAAACCTTGGCTCACAGGTGACCTCCTCAGGTTGCTAAAACAAGACACCACCAAACTCTGGAAGGCAAAACAACATCAAAACTACAAATGTGCCCACAATGACTGCACAAAACCATCTGGCAAATGAAGTCTGCCTACTATAAGCATGCCCTCACAAACTCCTGGGGCAATGGTCAGGAATTCTGGAAGAACATAAAGGAACTCACCGGAATCCACCCAAACCCCCCATCAATACTCAATATCAACGGAACCACAACCCTTAACCCAAAAACCATTGCGGATACCTTTAACAAAGCCTTTACCGACCTCAGTGCTGTCCTACCCCAGGACTACTTCAAAGATGGTGAAACCCCTCTGTCTGCAAAGAACACTACTCCCACCAGCTCCCCTGCTTCTACTTCAAAGCAGTCAAGGCTCACCAAGCACTTAAATATGTTACCAAAACCCTTGGTAAATCAAGATTCAGTAATGACCTCGATCTCAAAATCCTGTCTCACACTTGATGAAGTGCTTAGTCCTCTGACCAAAATTTTCAACCTCTCCCTCAGCCTTAGCCAGTTCCCAGAGAGATGGAAATCTGCCACTGTCACCCCAATCCATAAAGTGGTGACAAAACTGCCCACATAACTACAGACCTATCTTCCTACTGCCCCACTCTGCAGGCACTAGAACGTATCATCTCGACCAGCTCACAGAATACCTGGATAAGCACAACATCCTGTGCAAGCAACAACACGGGTTCCACAAAGGTCACAGCACCTCCACAGCCCTACTTGAATTCCACCAGCGCAATCCACAATGCACTTGACTCTGGTGAACTACTAGGCTCAATCTACATTGACTTAATTCAACGCTTCGACATCACAATCACCGCCTCCTGCTTGTCCAGTTTCAGAACACTGGGCTGTCAACTGACTCCATTGGCTGGTTTAAGAGCTACCTTGAAGAACAGTCCCCAACAGTAAGAATCGCTGATACACTCTCGGACTCTAGACGGTCCGCAGGAGTCCCCAGGGCTCCATTCTGAGACCCCTCCTCTTCAGTCTATTAGTAAACTCACTACGGACAGCTGCCCAGAACAATTAATTCTCTACACCGGCGATGCTGTGATCCTCACCTCGGACCCTGATCCAATCCAATTACAAAATAAACTTCAGCGGGCCTTCTCCTCCATCGAATCCTGGTTCCTAAATCATAAACTGCTTCTTAATCAGAAAAAACAAGTCTATGGTCTTCTGCAGCTCCACAACAAAAACAAACAACTCCACCTCTCCATTGCAACTGAACAAGGAGCCATCCTAGAGCAAACACAATCGTTCAAGTACCTCGGCATCCCCTTGATCCCCACCTCTCATCAGCTGTCCATATCAGCAATGTTGCAAAGTCTGCCAATGCGAGGTTAGGCATATTATTCTGGTACAGGAAACACCTAACCCCTGAAGCACTGTCAGTGGCGTCCAAAGCTCCATCGTCAGCATCATAGACTATGGTCTTATCATATATGGGTCTGCAACTACCACTGCTCTCAAATGTATCATGACCTCCTGAATAAGGCCTGTCGTCTCATCACTGGCTCACATCGCCGTACCCACACATGTGACCTTTATTCCCAATCTGGATGGCTTCAACTGGACAAGCGCATAAAATACCAAACCTGCATCACGGCCAAGAAAATTATAATGGGGCTTTACACCTGGTGTCTGTGCCTCCTTAAGCCTAGACATAGGAACGTTACTGCAAGGAGGTCCAATTCCATCTACTACATATCCACGATGTCGCACGACCCAAGGACAAAAATCATTTTCCTATTGGGCATCCGACTGGCTCAACTCTCTTGGCAGTGACATAGCGACCGCACCAACACTCAGCCTCTTCAAGTCCCAGCGCCTCTCACTGTTGCATCCTGTGAGTTCATCTTAACATTTCCACCATTCCAGCTGCACATGCCCCAGCACTCAACACTTACAATCAGTCTTTGCACCCTAGCACCTTACCTGTCATATTCCCTTGACAAGGCCCCTGGCTGAACTGTTCCCGCCCTCGCCCACCTCCCCCATATCTCCACTCCTGCCCCCACCCCAACCATTTCCCGTACTCCCCTTACCCCTGCACCTCCTACCCCTCGATCTCCTACCTCACTTCCTCCCACCCACCCTCCTTCCCTTGTCTTGCTCATAGCTCAAGTCTTTGTACTGGTTATTACATGTCTGTAAGTCAATGACTATATGTTTGTAACTAAAAATGATGACTGTTGCACTGCGCTGATGTGGAACCTTTGTAAAGAGCCTCAGCTCAAAGGTATTGTAATCCTAGATTGAAATAAATAAATAAAATAAATAAAATCTAAGTAGATGGTAGCTGTACTATAGGGAATGATGGGGATACCCGATGATATAACTCTTAACCAAAATATAACGACTGATTTATTGAGTTGCAAAATTAAACAAGGCACTATTTCAAATGTTAACCATAGTTCATATGTTAAACAGTTCTATTGTTATAAGGGCATTTTCTTTAATAGTTAAGGACTGTGAATGGTTATGTGACTTATTTTTTCTTAGTAGGTGACTGAATAAAGATACTAGCCTTATCCTGATTGATGAGTAGTAGCCTACATTGGAAGCATTATTTATTATTACATATACTGTATTTGCCTTAGAATTTTAAAACTTTATGGGTTTTAAACCCCAGAATTTGTAAGGCCAAGTAGCTTAGCATTTTGTTTACATTCGGGAATGTCTAGAAGAAAAGGTATAAAGGGTGGGTGGGGGTTCATTTCTCACGTAATATTTCTAAAGGGTACAGTATTTTCAAAGATTCTTACTCTGCTTCTGTTCTGTTTTTCTCTTCTTGATTCTCTCTCTCTCTTACTCTCTCATCTATATCTGGATACTGAAGCTTGCTTGAATGCTTCTATGATAACTGTAACCATTCATATAATTTTTATAGCATATGCTGGGTGTACTTGTGTGTACCTTAGCGACAAGTCTGTATAATCAGCCATCTAGCTAATCCTTGTTTTTAGAGCCAAACTAATGAATATCATACATATTGTTATACCATGCAAATGATGCTACATAATGATTTAACACTGGTTACTTGGAACATCAGAGGCTTAAATCACAAATTAAAAGGTACTCTATGTTATGTCATCTCAAAAACTCGGCATCTCAGTGAATTTCCTTCAAGAGACCCACCAAAGGGAGAACATTACAATCATATGCATAGGGAATGGGTAGGTCTAGTTTATGGTGCAGGCAATAGTTCAAATAAAACGGTGTGCCCATACTGGTTGCAAGGAATGTTGTCTTTCAACTTGTGCACCAAGTGGCTGATACTGATGGGCATTTTATTATATTGCAAGGGCAAATAGGTGAAGAAGCATTCACGTTTGTTAATATCTATGGTCCTACAGCTCAGAAAACAGCATTTTGGAAACGTTTTAGTTTACTCACTAAATACATTGATCAACTGTGATTTTAGGCAGGGACCTACATGAAATTATTGATCCCACCCTAGATAGGTCCATAATCAGACCACACAAGGCAAGAGAATTCGATGACTTGATTTCCAATACTAAACTGATTGACATTTGGAGATTACTTCACCCAGGGGTTAAGGAATATACCTTCTGGTCCCAATGTCATGGGTCAGGATCAAGACTTGATTATATTTTGGTCCCTAAAGACTTCATTAAAAGGGTCAGCTATGCACTGATAAAGCAAACTGTGATTTCAGACTATGCACTGGTAGTAATGAACTTCTCTAAGCATACAACAGGTGAGCACACTAAAAGATGGAGGGTTAATGACTTCCTCATAAATGAGCAGATGCCAAAGCTGCTATTCTAAATAAAATAGAAGATTTTATTAATATAAATAACAATGGGGATTCTTCTTTGGCAAATATTTGGGACACGTTGAAGTGTTGTTTGAGAGGTGATCTTATAAGTTTAGAGTCTAGGAAGAAAAAAGACGTGCTCAAACACAATGGGTGCTGTTACAACAAACAGAGACTTTGCAAAAGTTTGCATGAAGGGGCAACAGAAGAAGTTTGGAGGTCATGGTCTAATCTGAAAACACAATACAATGAGTTGATTAGCTCAGAGGCAGATTTTGCTATTAGAAATCTAAAATTAACTATCTTGATTCAGGACCAAGAGCAACAAAACTGCTAGCAATACATCTAAAACAGAACTCTGTAACTAGTAACATAACAGCAATTAAAGCACAGTGGTCAGATAATATCCTTTTGGGTCACAGAACAAATAAATTATGAATTTCACGAATTTATAAAGAAAGCCTATGACATTGAACAGGAAAATACTGGCCAGACAGTGCACCAATTCTGTGAAAGTATACATATACCCAAAGTAATGGCACAGGATAAAGACAGGTTATGCGTAAATATTATGGAGAACGAGATCATAGCTGCTATTAAAGCACTAAAAAAATAAAACTCTGGGCCCAGATGGGTATTCTGCTAATGTTTACCATACGTTTTGTAAAAATTTGTGTCTATTCTTAAAAATGTCTTTAATGAAGCTATGGAAAGGGACCTTATCCATCGACCAAACTGGAGGCCCCATCACCCTGATTCATAAAGCGGGTAAAGATCCACTACAGTGTAGCAGTTAACATCCTATTTCTTTAATAAACACAGACATTAACATTTTGGTTAAAATCCTCTCAAGTAGATTGAAAACTGTGTTGCCCCATTTAATTTCCACACAACAAACAGGATTCAAGAGAGGCTTGATTCAGCAGATAACACCAGGAAATTGTTTCATATACTACAGTATGCAGCAAAGTTAATACACCATGTGGCCTATTGGTGTTAGATGGAGAAAAGCATTCAACAGAATTCTCTGGTCACACATATTTGAGATTCTTGATCTTTATCAATTTCAGAGACTTTTGTCAAATGGGTTAAGATTTTATATAATAATCCTTCATCTGCTGTCATCACTAATGGGATAACATCATCTTTCTTTCAACTTCACAGAGGGACTAGACAGGGTTGTCCACTACCCCATTACTTTTTAACCTAACAATAGACCCACTCATAAGAAAATTGAATACAGACACCATAATCAGAGGTATTCGAATTAAGGGTATTGATATGCATACTTTGGTTTACGTGGATGACCTCTGAATTACTGTGTCTGACCCATAACAATCATTACCTCAGACCTTCCAAATCTTAAATGACTTTGGTACATTCTCAGGGTACAAACTGAATGCATCTAAATTTTATTTTCAGTCTTTAAATAGGTTATGCCATAGGAAGCTATTTTAAGATATGGATTCACATGAGCACAGGATCATATAGAATATTTGGGCATTAAGATTTGTAAAAATATTGCAAGAATGGTAAGAATAAGGAAGCTGGGACTATCTCTAAAGAGATCAGTGGACAGAGCTTTAAACTAAAGGGTAGGAGGAGAGGGAATGTACCCAGGTTAATCAAAGAATGTAAACCTAGGGGACAGTAAAAATCATAAAAACATTGAGGAGCTCTGAAAAGGCAAAACTTGTCACATTTGAAAACCTGGTCCCTAAATGCAAGAAGTCTAAACAGTGGGAAAAAAATATGAACTAGAGGCCTTACTGTTGGCAGAAAACATTGACATATGTATGATTACAGAAACATGGTGGGAAAATGGTGTAGAGTGGAATAAAACCATTGATGGGTATACCTTATTTGAAAAAGCAGAATGAATAAAAAGGAGAAGGTGTAGCAATTTATCTAAATAAAAATATTAATGGTTACATTCTTAAACCTCCAGAGGATTCAGAAATTGAGTCATTATAGTTAACAATTCAGGAGTATCTACGAGGAAAAAGTTAGATGTTGGTGTATACTACAGGGCCCCAACTCTAACAATGACATAAATAGGAGAATAGAAAATGAAATTGAACTCTTGGCTCAGAAGGGTGATATCTCAATTTCAGGGATTTCAACTGCCCTGAAATAGGTTGGGGACAAAATTTCATTCAACCTTGGGAAATAATCAGTTTGTCAATACACTTATTACATCAGATTTACAACAACTGGTTTTAAACCAACACGAAGGGACAACATATTGGACTTGATTATAACTAATAGATTGGACAAAATTTCAAATATAAGGATATGAGAGGGATTATCTAATAGTGACCACAACATAGTTGAATTCATTACTAAAAACATACAGTGCATATAACCAGGGAACTACTACACCAAAAAATTACAAAAGGGCTGACTTTAAAAAATGAAGCAAGAATTAAAGGAATGGAAATGGAAAGTTGATTTGGATGGAAAGACATACAAGACATGTGGAATATTTTAAAAATAAATTAAAACCTTGGAAGATAAATATGTACCAAATAAAAGTTATACAGTAAGAAAGGAAAAAACCTGTATGGTGCACCCCTACGGTGATGAAATTAATCAATAAGGAAAAAGGCATTCCAAAATATGAAGACTTTGGGAAAGTAGAAAGTATAGAAAATTATAATAGAACACTGAAATTACTAAAGAAGACTATAAGGTTTGAAATGAATAAAGCAGAATTTAGCTTGGCCCATCAGCGGATAATAACAAGGGTTCTTCTCATATGTGAATAGACTAAAAGAAACAATAATCAGACAAGTCCACTTAAGGGCAATGGGAAGGAAATAACTACCACTAACGATATGGCTGACTCCTTTAATAGTTACTTTGGGATGGTTTTGAAAACAAGGCTAGAATGAATTATGCTATAATTGACAATGTCTGTGAATAACTTGACCTTAAGATCACCTTGTCATTAGTGAAGAAATTCATTAATAATCTAAAACAACATAAATCAGTGGGCCCTGATCAGCTTTCCCCAGATTAATTAAAGAGCTGGGTGAGCATGTAGTCTCACTACTGGTTAAGATCCTCAATAATTCTTTTGAAGCAGGAGATTCCCTGGGATTGGAGGCAAGCTTTGGTGATACACTTACTCAAAAAGGGGATAGGATGGAAACATCAAATTATAGACCTGTCAGCTGACCGCTATCATTTGCAAGATAACTGAGAGTTTCTTGAAAATTAAGTTGAAGGAAGATATGTCTATTATTGGGCTGATAGATAAAAACAACATGGGTTTAAGAAGACTAGCGGATGTACAACTAACCATCTAAGTTTCTATGAAAAAATAAAAAAATCACTTGGTGAAAATATCCTATTGATGTCATCTTCCTAGACTTTCAAAAGCCTTTGATAAAGTCCTGCATTTTACTCTGATTGAAAAAATGGTAACTTTAGAATTAGACAGCAGAATCATAAACTGGATTTACAACTGGTTATGTGATAGATACCAGACAGTTAGAGTAGATGGGGAATGTTCTAAACCCACTGAGGTTCTGAGTGGAGAGTCACAAGGTCAGTGCTTGGGACGGCTCTGTTCAATTTTTATTAGTGATTTACATGTTAATATAAAGAATGCTATTATAAAATTTGCTGATGACATTAAGTTGGGTGGACCTGTCGGTACTGCAAAACAGCAGCAAGATATGACAGGAGATTTAAAGTCAATTGAAGACTGGGCTATCAGAAATAGAATGCCCTTCAGTATGCAGAAATGTGTTCGTATGCACATGGGAAAAATAATATATCACAGACTTATGAGTTAAATGGGGCAATATTGAAGAACATTTCTGATGAAAAGACTGTGGAATTATTGTGGATAACAAACTGAATTACAATAAGCACAGAACTCATATGATAACTAGAGCAAACTTCATGATTAAAACATCAACTGATGCTTCATCAATAAATCAGAAAATTGTAGGTTACCCTATATAAATTATATGTCAGACCCCACCTAGATTATGGATCCCAGCTGTGGAACCCATAGAAGTAGGGCGATATCAAGAAACTAGAAGATACAAAGAAGATACACAAAACCATAGGTTCCTTAGGTAACCTAAACTACAAGGATAGGTTGAATAAAACAGTTTGTTCTCTTTGGAACAGAGAAGGTTAAGGGTGACCTTTTGATGTTATATAAGATGATGATGGATCAGGAGTTGACTGAGGAAATGAATATTGTGGTGAGTGAGAAGCCAGGAGGGCTAAGAGGTCACAAGAAGCAAATTAAATTGACAGCGGCTACACTGAATAGTGAATATTAATCCTTTGTGAATAGAACAGGAAGATTGTGGAATATGCTTCCAGTGGATGTTGTGAATAGTAGAAATATAGAGGCATTTAAAACAAAACTGATGACTGGTTGACTGATAATGAGGTACAGTGGACCCAATGATGTGGGAGAGCGATAGTATGGGCAAGAGATGCCTTCTTTTGCTCTGTACCCAGTATGAATAAATCTAGCTAAAATAAAAAAAAATTGTGGATTCCTATCTAATTGGAATAAACTACCCTTGGGTATGTGGGAAGGTTAGATGCAATAAAAATGAATATTCTACCCAGAATTTGTATATTTTTATGATAATTCTGTCACATAACTAAGAATTGGACTGAGAAACTTAACTCTGAGCTGTTGAGATTTATCTGGGGGTATAAAAATACTTATAGCAAACCATAAGTTGGCTAAGGTAAAAACAATGGTGGATTGAAGGCCCTTGCTTTGACTTACTACTATTTGGCAGCTTGACTTTCACAAAATACAAAATGGAACTTGCTGGATACCGCTACTGGGTATATCCATAATGGGTGCATATAGAGAAAGTTGGCTAAAGATCAGGGAACATCGCTTAAATCAGTTGTATATTCCAAAAACTTGAAGTTAACTGGATCCAAAATATTAATAGACTCTATTAGAGTTATACAGTATGTAAAAACCAGGTTGGACCTTGATACATCAAATTCCAAACTTCAACTGTTATGGGATAATAGAATTTTTGGATAATGCAAAATCACTACAAAATTATGACTGGGCCCAGAGGGTATTAGAGTCAAGATTTAGCTAGGGCTAACATGTTCCTTTCAGATTATGCAATCCAATAGAACTATAAAATAATACATTTTGATCCAGAATACTGTACAAAAATCCAAAATATAATAACGTTAGCCATTCAAGTGGAAAACATACCTACCAGCAACACAATTTCCTTTTTGGGTGCATGCAAACTTATACAAATGTCTCAACCATATATAAATTACTCTAGAATGCAGCAGATGAATGATTCCAGGGCCTGCGAGAAGATGGTTTGCTGAACTAGGGTGAGTACACATGACTGGAATTGGAAAATATATGGCTACTGGCTTCTAAAGCCTTTGCAGCTGTAAACTTAAGACTGCTACATTTTAAGACACTGCACAACCTGTTTTTACACCTGCTGTCATGCATAAAATGGGCCTGCTTGTGACCCTAGTTGTAATAAATGTAAGCAAACCAATGGTACATTGGCACATATTTTCTGAGAATGCAGACATACCCAGGATTTATGGGAGATGGTCCATAATGAATTTCATACTATACTAAACATACACTCTGAAATTAACATAGAACCTTGCATTTTGGGTTATTTTTCTGAGGACTAGGCCAGGTCCCTAGAACAAAACATTCCCTTATTGGGGTAGCAGTCAGAATTCCATTCTTAAAAGCTGGTTAGAGGATGATATTTGTTCTTTTTCAGAATGGAAGCAGAACTTTCTTGAGATTCTCAGAGTAAGAGAGACTGGCCCTTCAGTTAAGGGTTTAAGTCACAAATTTGAGTTAAAATATGGTAGCATATATAGATTATTTACAGACAAAAGACCAAGAGCCAGGGATGGTATACTGCTAGATGGGTTGACACAACCAATGTAGACAGCTAATTATAACCATGATAAGAGATCATACTGACACAATCAAGTTCCTGTGGATGGGTATATGGATAGAGTCCACATTAATAAACAAAAAGAACTGGTACAGGCTGAAGTAGAGACAAGTTATTTGTGTTCTATGCTTATTCGTTCTACTCCTTTCTCTTCTTGCTTTTCCCCTTTCACTTTCAAATACTAAGGGCTTATCTGTTAGATGATATAAGAATGTTGGCAAGGCACTTGCTAAAAGTGCAGTTCTATTGCTGGGCTAAAATCAAATAACTCAGGTCTCTTTGGTGTGAAGGGGAATGATTGCTCCTTTCAGCCTAGTTAAAAAAAAAACGATAACAGTTTAAAATAGATCATTGATGCTATAATTTTTTTCTGTGTTTGTATTTTAATTCAGAGTAAAATTGTCCTTTTCATTGATGAATATATTTCACAGGTATACATTTTCATGAGAAAAATCCTTTATTACTGCTTTTAAGTAAGATCTTGTTAATAATTCTATTTATACATGTAATTATTTGTTTTATCTATTGCCATCATAGATTCTGCTGTATGCATTGTATTCATATGTGTATTGTATCTGACATTGATCTTAATAAAATGTTTATTGACAAACAAAAACTGAAAAATGTCTGGCTCAGGAAGCTGGATCATTAGCTTCTGTGCATCCTTACGGACTCAGCTTTTGAACTATGGAATCCTTGGTGTTGGCTGTTGTTAAATACTGCTTTTACTATTTGATCTCTTGCTCTATGCTGAAGGTTTACAGAAAATGGTTCTACATTATGTTGTCTCTAGGGGCCAGATTTTCAAAGACAGCTGTTTTCGGCACCCGTGTGGAAAAACTTTGTGAGTCCATCAAGGTTTTTCCACATGTGCCATATTTTCATTGCCGAGCCGTTTGTGACCAACTCTGCAATTTACGGTAGCTTGTGGACATTTTTGGTGCAGCTCACGCTCAAATGTTATGCCAGATTGGACCAGGCATAACATCCTCTGCAGTGCAACAATTAATGAGGCACTGGTGCAGAATTTGTTTTCCACACTGGTGGCTGTGGAGTGGGACATAGTCCCAAAACAGGCTGAAAATCTGGCTTCAGGAGTATACAGCACTTGCCCAGGTTAGATTTATGCAGCTGGTCCAGAATGCTACAGTTTCTCTTTTAACTCTGACTTGCAGTTTTCAGTAGGAATAAAATTTAAAGAATACGATATCTGCTCCCACCTTACAAGCAATTAATTATTTTTTTAACTTTATGTTTATTCTTTTATTAGGATAAACACACAGTTAATACACCTTCATTGACCATTCAAATGAATAACATAATGATGGCGCCACTCCTCTTAATACATACAAAGAGTTTGGCAAATGATATAAGATAACGTCATATGGGAGGATTACAAATAGAATAATAGATAGGTTCCAGTGAATTACAAGGCTGTAATTCCATCGAAGAGTTCTGGGGACATGGTAACCTCAAAGCGAAGCTTGAGAGGTTCCTATGTCCCCGAATCTCAGACAGAATTACAGCCGAGTGATTCACTGGAACCTAACTTTATTTTTGTAATATATGGATGCGAGATGCTGAAGAGGTCTTACCTCTGGATTCCTTGTGGGACGGTTCCATGCTGCTTGTTCTCACTCCTCACTCACATCCCCTTCCAGCGTGCAGTCCTGCTTCTCTTTCAGGAATAAAAAGAAAAGAAACAAAAAAAACTATGCTTTGGACACTAGAAAAGTTGGTGATCCCAATGATAGTATTACGAGGACCAGAAGTATAGTATTATTGGACTGGAAGTATAGTATACGGCACTGACTAAGGTATTACAGGGTTTTTGTATGCTTTTGGGGGTATTATTTTAAAATCCATATATTACAATACAATTATAAAACAGCTGTTTATCCACATGCTGCAATAGAGTCCAAGAGCTGCATGGTTCACTAAAAAAAGAAAATCAAGTCCACAGTTATAGTATTGTCCATACCTTTCCCAACAGTAGGAAGTGAACACCATGCTTTCCCATAGTAAATCATTAAATATAGTGTTAATACAAAAAGAAAATTAAAATCCCTAGAGTTCTTTACAAAATCCAGTATTCCTGGATCTACATATTTAATGCATAGCTCTCAAACCAACAGGGGCTTAGACAGATTAACTTCCAATAAAAGGATAAGGAATTAACAACAAGTTCCTTAATTAGTGGGCCTTTTAGGCCATAACATGTAATGAAGAAGGAGGTACTTTCCAGGACCCGTCGCACTGTTGCAGTGCAGACCAGCTGTGACTTATTAGAACTAAAGAAGAAATGTTATTTGGGACCTGCATATTGCAAAGGTTTTTAAATTTTAAAATGAAATGAGGACTGGAAGAAACAAACATCAAACATCAACTGGAAGAAAAAAGTATAGAAACTTATTTTCAGTGAAACAGGTCTTTTAGGAATTTCTTCTTCAGATGAAACTTCATCTTCTAGGTCTCTCCTGTGCGAAGGAGCATGTTTCTGGCACCATTTGAGTGCTTCAGCCGGCTCAGTGAAAAGGAAAATCTTGCTGGAGTGTACGATCCTCAAACGGGCCGGAAAGATTAGGCCATGAGGTATGCCCGCTTCTCTTAACATAGCCCATACCCCATCAAAATGTTTTCTTTCTTATCGGGTCACATAGGATAGATCAGGAAAAGTCTAACTTGATTCCTTCATGCAATAGAATCTTCTTTCTGCATTCAAGAGCCATCAGGAAGTCCTACGATCCACATCATCCAAGACCAGTGCGATAGTGCGTGGGGCTTCAGGATTATCTTGCCGTCCTCTAAAGGCAACTCTGTAAACTTTTGAATCTTCTGCATAATTGGGGCAGTCTCAGTTCCCAGTTGTTGTGTGATCCACTCCATTAGAAATAAAGACAGATGGTCTCCTTCACTACGCTCCGCCAGCCCATATGCGTTGGAGGCTCTCACTGATTCTCTAACATTTCCAGCCCGTGAGCACAAATGGGAGTTTTCTTTGATAACTGAGGCCACAGCCCCATAGCGGCATCGGCCGTTTTAGAAGCTGAAGCTGATGCTTGGTCACTGAGCCGGAGTAGTTTCCACCGTTGTGACCCTAGTAGCTAGGGAGCCGAATTTGTTAGACAGACCTGAAACTGAAGCGATTAGGTGTTTCAACTTTTCACCCAACAATTGAAGGGTTTCTGCCCTGGCTTCTGCTGCCTGTCTGAGATCTCGGTCTACTTCACCTCATGAAGTGGAGGTCCGAAGATGATTTTGACCTAGCTCCATCAGTTGATTGTTTTCTTTATGGGGATTGCCCATTTTGCTCCCCAGAGTATCTTCCGTCTGTCAGTGTGGAGCTTGGTTAACTACTGAATGTTAAATTACTTTTAAAACAGGATTTATTTTCAGTATATGCAGAGATCTAGAGATTAGCGGCCGTATTGCTCCAGGCTCACGTCCCCCCACAAGCAATTTATTAACACAAGATTGCCTAGCTGAGATGCCACATCTCATTTCTACTGGGTCCTATAGTACTTTAGCTTAGGGAGATTGCTAACTGTCAGTACCACTGGTACTGTGAGGTTTAAGTAGTGACTTAGAAACAGAATGTAAAACCTATTATAACATTCTTAGTCAGTGACACACACACACACACGCACACACACAGATTTGAATACCCATGGTACTTGGTGCTGGGTCTGAGGCTTATGATTGCATGTGTGTTTACAAAACAATACAAACTTAAAATATTTGCCTTCTTCTACCATTTATGCATCCTCAATGCTGTTTCTTTCTGATCAGCATTTAAACTACTTCCCTTTTCACTCACTATGACAATAACAAGACTCAAAAAGTGACTGACCTCAGAAAGAAAAACATTGGTTACCAGTTATCCTAGCTGGATTCACCTTTTTATTTTGTTGGTTGGCTGGTTGTAGGTGTCTTCAGTATGAGGTGAACCATAGTGGTTATTACGGCATGTTATTCCTTGTGCTGTCACTTCACTGAAGTCTGAAACAATGCACTGAAGCTGGAGGCTAAATTTTCACTCTCTGTTCCCACAACAAAACCCACTATCACACTTACAATTTACATTTCTGCCTCCGGGAAACTGTCTAGTCACAGAAGTCACCCAAAACACATTTCTTACTTAAAAACCTGAAGCAAAATCCGCTCACTATGGTGGCAGCTCAGAGACACGCTTGCTCTGAACAAATACGGTTTACAGGTTTTCTCTATAGAAACCTTGTACCAGTTATTACAAAAATAATGCCTGTGCAAGGTTTTGTTATTAAGATTTTCACACAACCTTGTGTGTGATAAACAGAATAACAGTTAGGCATCCATCTGTTACATGCAGTAGATCCAGTGAGGATTCCTGTGATATCATAAGCCTTGAGAGTGCAGCTTGAGAATTTATTCATCACAGAAATCCTGAGACTGATTTCAGGCACCAATAACAGATGCCTATCTGTTAATTTTGTAATATAAGGGTGCCTTTTTTTTGTAAAACAGATGCTTTAGCTGACTTACCGTCCTCAAGCAGGATGCATTCTCTGTTCTGTTCCATTCATCATTAGAGGCAGAAAGATGGAAACAGAACTAGACAAAGATGTGTCTCCTCCTCCATCCAACCACACACCACCACCCACACAGATTGACAACAAGTGCCTCAGGAACAACAAGTAAATTTAATTAGGGACAGGATTAAAAACAGGGAGAAAATAAATTGTCCAAAAAGGTTACAGTCCCATAACTTGTGGCAGTTGATATAGGTATTCCACACTTCACTCAGAGTCTAAGTTGGATTCAATAACCTGAAGCCATCTTTTTCACATTTCTTAAGAGCTGCATTGACATGAATATGTATGTCCCCATTAAAACGGAATTTGCACCAAAGAGTGCACTAGATATGCAGAACCTCAAGCAGATCAAAATTTGTGGTGAGATCCATTTCCCTCATGGACCTGCTAGTGGATTGCCCAGGATGAGGCAGAGGAAGGGCTGGAGCAGTGGTGGCACTGTTGTACGAAATAGAGATGATCAAGGAGATGTGTTTTGATTATTTTCAGATAAACAGGAATAGTTTTATGGATTGAATGTTCTTGTGGCCTGAAATTTACTTATTTGATTATAATTCATTAATTTATTTAATGGTTGTAACAGGGTCAGAGCCCCTGTCTGAATGTGTGTAACTGTCTCACCCACTAACCTTCACATATGGTGTTAAAGTGGGATGCTGGTGCATCTAGGCTGGGAGAGAGGCTTATCAGGGATATTGCCCTGATATCCTAGCAGATGTCACAGGAACAGCAGGACTTAGAAAGGTAAATGTGTGGAACACAAGTCACATATCTTGACCAGAATGACGGCCAAGAAGATAGGTGAAAAGCCTCTTCCAGGATTGGACCTAGGGGTCAGGATCAAAATCAAACCTGAAGTCGAGGACGACATACCAGAGCCCGAAGATGACTATGCATCTGCACCACCAGAAGAGGTCAGCAAGTTCCTAAAGGCTGTGCACTAAACAGATGGAAATCGAGAGGAAAAGAGCCTGCTATGTGTACTTTTTCAGGACTTGGGTCCAGTCATCCAGAAGGGCATGGAAGCTCTACAGGAGGCAGCATTAAAGAGGTCTACTTAAGACCAGAAGGACTAAATCATTGTTTCATGGGGTGATTCCTGTGATGAGATGGACTTGGGTAAGATGCAAACTAATGAGATGAGGCCAAGGGAGATGCAGGTCTGGAGGGCCAGGTCTCTGGACTACTCCACCTCTTGTCTGGAGGGACCTGCAATCAACCAGTCATCCAGGCAGGAGTAAACCCAGTCCTCTCAGTGCCTCAGGTAAGCTGCCACCACTGCAATGCACTTGGTGAAGACCCTGGGGGCTGAGGAGAGGATGAAAGTCATGGCCTGGAACTCATAGAGGATTCCTTCTGCTCAGAAGCGGTGGAAACTTTGATGAGATGGACATATTGGGACATGGAAGACCACATCCTGAAGATCCAGGGAGTAAAACCACATGTTTCGCTCTAGAGATGGCATGATCTGAGACAGAGTTACCATCATGAAGGTGCATGACCTGAGGAACTTATTCACGTTGTGCAGATCTAAAATGGGGTGCAAGCCCCCATCTGCTTGGCACCAGGAAGTACTTGAGAGACAAATCCTGGGTGTTCCAGAGGATCTGCAGCAGGAACCATGACCTCCTTGCAGAGGAGCTGGGCACGTTGTCTCTGAGAGCTGGCAGCATGTCTGCAGAAACTAAGTTCTCGATGAGGCACGGGCTCAGCAAGGAGGGTACTGCTAGAATTCAGAGGCACACCCTGACCCACCACTTCTAGAACCCACCTGTCCATGGTGACAGTGGACCAGGCAGAAAGGAAGTGGCAGAGCCAGCCCCCATGGGAGGTGTGATGGGCATGAGGAGGAATCCCTCATCCCATCACTGGGCAGGTTGGAGGAGGAGGGCCTGGCTGAGGCACCACTGGACCTTCTCCTCCAGGCTTATGGACAATCAAGGCCACCAACTGGCCGAGGTCACCAGGCCTGAGCCTGCTGGCCAGCCTGGGTCTGGGCAGATTTGGCTGCAGGTGTAGAGGTGGACTGAAAGGGCTTCCTCTTCTGCTGCTGTTTGAGCCCTTTGGGTCCCTCTGGGCAGATGTCACAGAATCCAAGGTGGCATTGGACTTCTCGACACTGGTAAGGTGACCCTCAACCCCGGCCTGAACAGGTCGGTGCCAAGAGAGGCATGTCTGCCAGCTTGTGCTGAGCATCTGCCGTGAAGGTCAAGATCCTCAGCTAAGCTATGTGGCGATGGCCACTGAGGCCACCATGGAACAGACACAGTAGTCCCCAATGTCCATGGCTGTCTGAAGCTGTTTGGCTACAGCCAGGCCCTGGTCCTGGACCTGTTTGCCATGGTCTGAAGGTTCACTGGCAGCTGAGGAAGCACCTCCTCTGGGGTGCCCAGCAGGGCATGGGAGAAGTGGGCCATTTGGAGGGCTGAGCTTACCTGGTGGAGACCAAGTGAGGGGCAGCGAGATTATTTTAACTGCATGGTCCAACTTCTTGGACTCCTTGTTAGGTGACTTGTCAACATCCCCAGTGTTGCTGGAGTGCCTAAGCACAGAGACTGCCACCAATCCCTTGGCTGAGGGTGCTCTGTGAATCCTGAGAGGGAGCCGTGGGTACTGCATATTTGCGGGCCATCTGGGCAAAAGGCACAGCGCATGAAGTGGGGTGCTGGCAAAGCTCCAGAGAAGGGCCAAGAATGGCTTCTGCCACTGGGAAAGCCTCCATAAGAGTGTCTCCCAGTTGAGGATCTCGGTCAATGGGTAATGAGCCGGCTTCTGGACGGGTTCCATTTTCATAACCTTCGACTCAGAGATCAGGCACAGAAGGCCCAAGAATGAAGATGGGCCTTTGTCCTTTGAGAAATCCCCACAGATTCCATGTCAATTGGATGGGAGTGCAGTGAGGATCCTGCAGACTCCAAAGAGTCGTTAAAGAGTGGTCAACCGCCTGAGTCCCCACTGACCCTTCACGGATGGTTAGGGATGATGGTGGCCAACAGCCAATGGGAAGTCCCTTAGACAGCCGTGACTCTTTAGTCAAAATGCCAGTCAGCAGCTGTTTAGGCAGTGATTCCACCACTATTGGCAGAGACACCAGGGTCAGCCATGTTGGGACCATTTTGGCGGCTCCATCGATGGAGATGGCATTGTCCTTTCAGGCGACAGCCAGGTTATGGCCAGCATAGGAGCTGGAGTTGCCTTGATGCTGGTAAGCACCAACTGTTGCCACATAAGATTAGCTGGTAAGCACCAACTGTTGCCACATAAGATTCTTATAGTATCGATGCAATTTGTACTGAAGCCTTCACTCATCTGAGGAGGCGAAGATGAAGAGTAGTGTGGCACCGCTTCTTGTGGTGCTGAGAGTGGAGTGCCAATGTGGGTGGGAGCGGCTCAACCTACAGGAGGAAGACTGAGACCTCGACCTCAACCACGAGGAGGACTGAAGGCAGGGCTCGGAGGAGGTCAGCAAATGCTGAGGCTCCTCCTGGTCAGGATCTGGGACCAGAGGTGGCAGGTCAGTGGACAGATCCACCCTCCAATGGTCTGCATCAGGACTTGAGTCCTGCACAATGAAGTGTCAAACTTCTTCTGTCGACAACTGGTCGGTCGGCTGGACAAAATCTCAGCCAGGACATAACCACACTCGCCACATGCCCAATGGGGATACCATGGAGCCAGTGGCCAAGGCTGAGAGATTCAACTGAAGTCAAATCTGGAGAAGTGCAAGAATCAGAGACTCTCGATCAAGAGCGCTCCTGACCCCATGATCGATGGCAAGTCCTACCTTCTCCTTTTGGACTCTTTCTTGGGTTTGGATTTGTGTCCAGAGGGTCCCTGACTGAGGGTCAGCACAGACTAGCATAATTGTTTGAAGGAACCCATAAAAGCCAAGCCCAGCTGAAGCGGCATGAAGGCAGAAGCCAAAGAGGAGAGGGACGCAGCCTGGGATGCCTCCCTCTTTAAAGGCTGCAAGCTGTTCAGTGAACCCACAGCCATCAAGGCGACCCGATGGGTATCCTTGGATTTGACTGATGGGTTCTGTTGCACCAAGCGGTCCAGTTTAAGTTGGACAAGATGGTCTTCCAGAATGCTCAGGTGAGAAGGAATGAACAAAGGTTGCAGGCCTCAAGAGCATCGTGTGCTTACGCAGTAGACACACGTGGCATGCGGTCAGTTCTTGGCATCTTCTGCCCACAAGGACAGAACCCAGTAATGGACTTGTTGTCCATGACAGTCTTGACTGGAGATTGAGCTGAAGATAAAACTTGTGAGAGTATTAAGGTTTTAGGAAGTAAATCTGAAGATTTAAGCATGTGGGCCTACTCAGCAGGAGGAGGCGGTAAGGAGGGAACCTGCTTCTTCCAGCAGAAAGGAAGATCTGATGTCAAGGGGTGGAGCCGAGGAGTTATCACCGGGTGGGTGGGAGGACCCAGCTTGAAGACTTTCCGGCAAACTCTTAAAGGGAAAGAATGCTGCCAGAAGTGTGGATAGAACATCATATCCACAGCCCTAGAAATAAATTGATTCCTTTAATGTCAGACTGGACTTATGCCATGTTACTCAACTCGAGTCACAAGTTCACAACAGCATGACTCAACCCAATCAACTCACATTGCTGGCTGCCTCAGCGGGAGGCAAGTACCTACCTAAAACAAAACCAATTGTAGCTAAATAACTACCTACCTTAAAAAGAAAACAAAGCAGCCAGCCACCATGGCATTTGGGATACATGGGCTAATTCCTTTAAATGCCACCATCAGCTCTCACGTGTTGGCTCAGCTGATTGGCTCAGGTTGTTGGCTTGGCTTGGACTCAGAGTCTCGGACACAGTGAGTGCAAGCAGGAGTTAATGCAGAATACTACATTGAGAAAGTAATGAACACAAATCTCTCCAAATTTTCACTAGTTACTAACTTAACTTGAGGTTGGGGACTGGGACTGGAGCCCTGTGAGGAGGGATGCTCAACCTAGCCAGACAGTGAGCATTGATTTTCAATCAGAACTTCTAAGTAGTGCTGCTTGCTACTACTTCAGTGAAGTGCAACTCTGTCTGCAACTCTGCACCGCCACCAGGAGTAGAGTGGGGACATTCGATCAAATTCATCATCTCATCTGAAAGTTACTTGACTAGTCAATTTAACATTAAAAATGTATTTAAAAGACTTAATCTGTGCAATTTTGTATTGTACTTTTGGTAGCATTTGTGCTGTAAGCTAAAAGTGCAGTTACAGTACTTGTCAGTCAGACATGAAATAATAAAAACTATAATATATACTTAAAGTGCTCAATGCTCATCAGGCCAGGAATCTGACTTGGTCAATAAAAAATTACATTTCTCTCACACATGCTTGACTCATTATATTTATTTTCTCTCATTATATCCATAATTTGTCATTTACTATGATTTTAATTGCTTTTACATGTAAAATTTGGTTAAAATTACATTATTTTGAATATTTTAAGTTTTCCTATTGGAATGCATTATACCGTATTATGTCACGGTATGAAATTTTGATGGTATGATAACATAGTGGTTATCATACCATCAAAATTTCACACCAAGGGGACAACCCTATTAATAATGCTTTTTGCTGTATTTGAGGAGTGTGTGTGTGTGTGTGTGTGTGTGTGTGTGTGTGTGTGTGTGTGTGTGTGTGTGTGTGTGTGTGTGTGTTTCAGTAACCATACAAATTAGAAAGTATCTGCATTTTGTATACCACTGATGCATCCAATGTATTGTTCTTCTTTTGATCTGCAGTTAAAATATTTCCCTTTGTTTTATTCAGAGAACAATAACAAGACTTGAAACGTGTCTCATCTCAAGAAACTAAACCACCAGTAGCTGCCCATCCTCATAGGATTTAGTTTTGTTAACCTTCAAATTCAAGGTGTTGGTTGCAGGCCCAGTGAGAGGAATTCTGGGTCCCAGGAAAAGTTCATACTGTGTGGCCCCAATGCGAGCTCGTACAGTACCATGCCAGGCAGCGTGGGCCCCTGTAAAAGCACAAGGTTCTTTGAGCAGAATCTAAATTCTGCATATTATAATTGTTAAGATTTAAAATGACAAAACTGCATAGAGTGCATTAATTCTTCAGGGTACCTGTGAGTAACAAGACAAATGGAGCATTCGTTTGTCTGGGGTTTTCTTTGGAACATTTGTAAGGGTGGGTCAGCAATGCTGGCCCCAGTATTTAGGTTTGGTATGAGCATTAAAAACATTTATACATGTGGAGCACTTTTTCTGAATACACACATGCTACAGTGTAGCAAGATGTATATCAAAACATTATAACATAAATGTGAAACATAAGCATTTTGCAATAGAACAATTTTAGTATTGAGCATAATGCACAAAATACATTTTAAACACAGAACAAATATAGCCTGTAAGCTTAGTTCAGAGTCCAGGAATGTTAGAGTATTGTGAATTTACTTGTTGAACATAACCATGGAATAAGTTGCAGAGGTGTGTGGAGTACAGTTTAAGTTTATAAGTTGCAGTCCTTGGTAAAAATGCATCCATTGCTGTAAGGCTATGGAAAGTTGTTTTATATTTGTCTGACAGGATAAGAAAGCTGAAAAGACTATTAAAAGACATGAATATGTGTGGAAATACATACAGAATCCCCCTCCAGCTTAACTGATTACTTGCTGAGGCAGAAGCCCTTGTACTAATAATAGGTGTGAGATTTAACTGTTTGCACTAGAAAAAGCAGAAGGACTGAGCTGGGTTATACTGTTAAAATACCATGGGTCTTTTCAAGACCTGTAAATAAAAAACAATTATTAGCAAATACATTTTATTTTATTTACCCTGTTGGAGACAGTGATGTACCTTGTAACCCTTGTGGGTATTGCACTGGAAGGAAGGGTAGCTTACCCCCCGAGCTCCTACTGTGGTGGAAGAGGCAGCTCAAATACTGTAGCAATAAAAGGTTAGCTGTGAATGGTGACATGGATATTAACCCAGAAATAGTCTGGCAATATTATACAGTTGTGCAGCACCTTAAAAAGGTGTGCACTGGATAAATGGTAATGGGTGGCCCCATTGCAGTCCCCACCTACCACACTTTAAATTATAACAAGATAATATTACAATTAGTTTAGTAAGCTTCATACCTTACTATAAAGATGGGTAACTTCTTTTCTCTAGAAGAAAGAGAAGAAACAAACAGGCAAACAACAAAAACAAAAACAAACATACACAATAAAATAAGATTATTTTCATAGGTTAAAAGAAGCCAAGCGTCCCTGGTTCCCTTATCCTAAGCCTGACAAAATGTCAGCTGAGTTTATAAACGATCCGGACTGATGGTAATATTATATGTACGTATCTCTCAGAATGCATTTAAAAAGAAAAAAGTGATTACACCATAGTCACACATAAAACAAAAGCCATTGTTTTTAACTGTAGATGGTAAATGCTCTTACAAATAGCTGTAATATTTCTTTAACAGTATACTGTATATATATTAAAAAACAATGCTGGGGTAGTAAGTGACCCTCCCTTAAGCACACTTGCATAGTGGGAATCATGTGATATTGTTTAAGAACGAAGAAGCTTGTACTACAACCAAATCTTCATGGAGGAAGGCCTTGAGTATTGCTGTGTTGGCTGCAAGCCTAGAGAAAAAAAATGTGTCCTTATTTTTTTTATTTAGACAATACAAGTACTGTGAGAAAAAAAAAGGAAAAAATTAAAATTGTAGAGTTCACCTTGGTGTGTGTCTATGAAAACATACATTTTGTGTGGAAATGGGTGCTTTATATAGGTTGATATATCAAGTTTGAACTGGTAGTGACAGAGAATGTTGAAACACAAAGGTCAAGTTACTTGCTAAAGGTCACATAGTATGAAAATGATGGTTATTGGGAATGAAACACAGTCATGTAGGTTTAAAACAATAGTGCAGTCAAATACTGAGCTGCTCTAAGGTACAGTACATACCTTTTGTGAGAAAACAAAAATTAATACTTAGGTTGAGATCCAACTGGTGGAGGTCCCCAGTACCTGGGTTTGGGATCAAATGTTTCAGCCTCTATAGGAGGCAAGAGAACTTGAAATTGTTACAAAAAATTAAAACTGCACAGATAGTAAACTTTGAGGGGGAGGATTTTCAAATCAACCCATCTGTAGTCACACCTACTGTGTATGCATCCACAGTAGTTTATTTTCTTTCTCTAAATGTTGCTTATCTAATGTTACTTGATTAGACACTGCTTTTCTTCTAAAGCAGCCTGAACTGTGAAAGCCATCCTCGGCTCTAACAGTATATACTTCTAGCAAGCACAAATTACAAGAGCAGTTGCCTTGCTTGTTTGAGAGACTTTTCCTTAATACATCTCTCCACATAGCCCTAAACCTGGGGTCCTCAGACCCCACATACATATACATTATCCTTACCCAGCTCATAGCTGCACCATAGACCTTTTCCTGTAGGTTCAAGTCCACTCAAACACTCAGAGTCCATTAGACTCTTTTTTCCAGCCCATAGTTAGGTTATGACCTTTACCTGCATGGACCCTGTTTAGAGTAAACACTAGGTTTTACCAGATTTACCAAGACCAGAACCAAAACCACCTCCTGGCTGGCTCGCCAATTGTAAAAGCACAAGGTTCTTGGCTAGTGGTCCCTGGTAATCCAATAAAGCCACCTGACACCAAAAGTTGTTTTACCAAATAAGCCCTAACAATTTTACCTCTAACATGATTAAATCTAAACAGCTGATGGCCTTTTACCACCAGGGCTACAGGTACAGAAAAAGTAAAGCAGACTGTCTCCCTCTTTCTGGGTGTCCAGCATCCATAGCAGCCCATAGGGCTAGTCTTCTGGAACACAAGGGGCAGGACATTTAGGTCCTGCATTTATACACACACAAAAAAATGCATAGTGGAAATTTCCAACTGTTAAAGCAAATTTTAGCCTAGACATCACGTCATTTAATAATATCATGAGACAAGGTTTTAAAGTACAATGGCCATGAGATACCTCGGTCATAAGATACATTTGACACTTTGCCGAGACATGTGGTCATCTTTAGATGGAAAAACAAGTGATTAGGGATTTTATATTTATCACGAATACTGACTTTAGGATACAGAAACGTCACGAGGGGCGTGGCTGTTTTTAAAACAATTGGCTTACAGATAGAAACCAGACAGTGGCCAAATTACGTATCTCATTATTTTTATATCAATTCCTTGTAACACATATTTTTAAACATTAGTAATCACAGGATGAGGAACTTCAATCATCAAGGCCAGCCATGGTTACCAGCAACTGCATTCTTATCTCAACTATAACCTTCAAAAGACATGTTTTGGTACACAGTGTTTTTCTGCCAAATAGGATAATTCAAGTTAGACCTTGGCTTTGTGCTTCTTGAATTCTTTTATTTTCTACATTTAAAGAATTTTAACCATTAACCTTTTAAAGTCTTACACATACATACATATTAACTGACATGGTGGTATCATTCATTTACTTAACCACTTGCAGCCTTTTTGCAACCTTTTCTATGTTTTCAACCTTTTGGCCAGCTCAATTACATATAAATGTCTTTGATAAACCTATATGAACTTTGGTCACTGGCCACTAAACTTTGGCCACTGGCCACTTTCAACACCCTCTTTGGCATCGGGCCCTGAAATTATCCCCAGCTCCCCACCCTCTCACAGGCCCTTGTTGGTTGTAGTTAGAAGCTGCCTTTACTACTGCCAGATTTTATTCCTTGATTAAAATGGAATAAAAAGTGATACATCCTTATGTTAGCTGTCAGCATAGCTCAGTTGGTAGCACATCTGTCTTTGAGCCAGAAGGTCATGGGTTCTGGGCACACACTGGAATTCAGCATATATGATAAATACTGCACCAGAGTGCAGTACTAAGGGATGCTGTACTGTCAGAGGGGTTGCTGTCCTGCAGATGAGAACTGAGTGCTGTCTGCCTTTTAGTAATTGTTCAGGTGGGTATTAAACATCTATTGGCACTTCTTAATAAGAGTAGGGAAAGATTTTATTAAAACAAAACAAACATTATACACAAAATGTTCAAATCTGTTTACGTTATATTACATAAATTAACCTATACCAGTAATATTTTTCCACAATTCTTTTGTTGTTTCCTCCCCAAAACCTTACATTCTTATTGATATATATTATCAGTTTCATCCTGAAACTTAAAAATAAATCTTGCACTGTTAAATTCTTATTTTGTAGAAATCTTAGACATCTATTTTGCCATATGACCCACTTTAAGACTGCCAGAATAACATAAACTGTAGTTTTATTCAAATCCCCATTCTTTTGTTAACTGCCCATAAATTAAAATATCATAGGTTATATTCTTAACAATTTGCATACCCCAATAATTCACTACCATCTACCAAAATGCCTTAAAAAGTACAGTCAAAAATAAATGAAACATACAGTACTTTCCTCCTGTGTTCCACAATCCTTTCTCACAAATTTGTTCATCTATTTTTATGCTTATGATTTCCACATACAATTAATTTCTACATGGCTACATATCCATATAGTCTCTCATTTTCCTCAGTATTCATTTTTCCAAGGTTAATTCCAAAATCCTTCCGACATGTATCCTTTGTCAACCTTAAATACAGGCTTTTCCTAAAACTTTTCTCCATTATTTGTTAATACATCTGCTTCCTACTATTAGTAATTAAGGCATCTACCATAACACCCCACTGGTTTAAATATTTCCTTCCCACTTCCATATAACCAGGCCAACTTTTACCACTACTATATTTCCCTTTTTTCCAATATTTTAATCAAAGATGCACTCCATTTCTCTGTCAACCATATCCATTCATTCCCTTCTCCCTTTATAATGGGAACAAGATTTGTATATACAAACATACTAACAAAACCCCACAGGATTTATTATATTCAGACCCCCATCTTTAATTGTTCTATATGTTATTCCCTTTTAATTGGATTCAGCTTACTCCCCACAGTAATTGAAAAAATTATTTTAGATTGCATTTGTTCTGATACTGAAATATATATGCTAAAACAGAAATACTGGAAGTATAAAGTTTTTCAATAAATAAATCCTTTTTTCTAATCATATTCCACTGCCTCCATCTTCATACTTTTAAATGTGCAATATCATAATTTTCTTACCAGTTCCATTGAATCTCTTCTTGCCCTCCAAAGTAAATCCCCAACACTTCAATGCCTCCTGTTACTATATCTAATTCCCTTTCTTTTCCCTCTCCATATTACCTATTGGATAGATTAACATATAAATAACCTTACAATTCTTCCTCCTGTCCCTTTGCTAATACTTATATACATTAAATGTTGCTATATATCCCATCCTGGAATTTCACATGTCTGGGTATGTAATATTAAATTATCTGCAAATGTCCTGAGTCTTATATTTATTTTTTAGCTAAAATCTTGCAGTCTGATGTTAAAAGGCTAATGGGTCTCCAGTTTTAAGTTTAGCTTTCTCCCATTTTATGCAAAAAAAATTAATGCCAACATTTATGCTATCTGCTACTATGTCTCCAGTCATTGTCCCATTATATATTCTTGTAATTGTAGGTACTAGTTGTTCCATAAACTTTTTATAAAATATATTAGGAATACCATCTATTCCTGGCACTGCGTTATTTGTTAAGGTCTTAATTGCTTCTGCCACTTCTTTTCTCTAATCTATTTGTTTATAAGCTTCTACCTCTTCTGCCTCTAGCTTTGGGATTTAAGTTGTAAACAAATCCTCCCTACCTTACCCTCCCTTGTTGATACTTTTGCCTCAAAAATTCTTGTATAATACATTTAATATTTCGGGTATCTGAATAAACTTTTCCCTTTCCATCCTGTAATTCATACATTACTCTACTTGCCACTCTCTCTTTACTACTATCATAGGGTTGTATAGTAATTAGTGCCCTGAGTGCCACTCTTTTGTGCCATAATTAGCGCTTTAACTTTCTTCAGCTAATATTCTTTCATCAGTGTCTTAATTCTTTCAATTTGTTTAGACTCATCCACTTTCTCTTTTGCCTGCCTATTCATCAGTTTATAAAGTTTGGCCATTAAAGATAAATATTTCCCATATTCTGTTGTCTCACATTTTGACTTTCTTCGATCAAGAATTGTTTAATCTCCCTTTGGTATCGTCCCACCATTCCAACATGATTTCCTATAAATCTACCACTATTAGCTTATTTTCTAATATTTCCTTTATTTCCTGTATACACCTTTCTTCCTGTAATTTATCAGTGTTCATTCTCCAAAATCCTTTACCACAGTGCATTCTATTTCCTAGATTTATTTCAATTTCTACAGCCATATGATCTGAGATGTTCATTGGTATGGTTTTAATATTACAGACCTCTGTTCTTTTTGTATCATCCAAAAATCTATTCTTGTCAAATGTGAGCCTCTAAAATAGGCATGCTCCCTTTCTTCCCTTTTATCTTGTACCCATCCTCCATCCCTGCCTTCTCTAATATTATTTTAAGATGTACTGTGTCAAATAAATCTTCACTGTAGCCCTCCCCAATCATTGTTAGACAACCCACAATTAAAATCTCCCCAAACTACCAATTTTGATGTATGCAAAATGGTTCTATTTGAGTCATCATGTTATTTTGTTATTTTTCCCTTGGGGATTGTATATCACAATAATTCTGACTAAATTATGCTTGATAATCCCATCCACAATCAAAGCTCTACCAGGTACAAGATCTATAACCATTAAATGTTACTTTCCTGGAATATAAAGCCACCTCCCTGCACATCTTTTTAGTACCAATGGACCATAATGATGGCCCCAGATCCAATCTTTTGAGCTGAATAAGAGTAGGAATTTCCTTGGTGTCCTGACCACATTCCCTCATTCACTAAATATACCACCAACTGCTTAAAATGGTTCTGTTTCAGTTGGCTTGCCTCTTTATCCTCCCACCCCTGGGATGAGGTTGAAAATACACAGTACTGTCTAGCCCTTTAATTCTGGTCATTAGAAATACATGTTGTCTCAAGCAGTATACAGCACTTTTCCAGGTCAGACATCTGCAGCTGTTCCAGAGTGCTTCAAATTTTCTTCTCACTCTGACATGCAAATTTCAGCATGAAAAAATTTAACAGGTATCTACTACCAACTTTCAAGAAATTTATTTACCCCAGACAACCTGGCCATTGTACACATCTCATTTCCGCTGGGGTTCTGCTTCTACTTAGGGCAGCTTTCAGTACCATGGGTACTTTGCATTACTTCTGCAGCTAAAACCTGAGTTGCTCATCTGTATTCATGAAGCTGTTTCTGGTTTGCTTTTTCCTGCTATTATGATGCCTTGTCTCAGTGTTGCTGTAACTTTGTTGCACTTTTTTGTAATTATATGCCCCTGTTCAGGGTGGAGTAAAACTGTAACAAGTGCAAAAGCCAAATAAAGCAGCGGTGTTTGTTAGCAAAAAATGTCATATTTTTTTCACAAAATGCATTTCTGACATCTTTAGATTTGTCCTCAGTGTGTTTTAAATTGTCCAGATATTTTTAAAACAATTTTTATAACTTGTTTTGTAATTAATGGCTCATTCAGTCCTCCATATTAGAGCATGCTAATGCAAACAATATCTGTACATTAAATGGATTTGTTATCAAAGGCAGACTGTGAGAGAGAGAGAGACCAGGGTGGGATAGTCAGAAGGTTTGCACAAGGCACAACACAGTTGCACCATAAAGACCCACTGATGTGCCCTCAGCATGATATTCAAAAGGGGAAAGTGTGTGGCACAAATCCTGATGTGCCAGAGTACATCAGTAATATATGCAGTGCAAGTGGGGGGCATGCCCATGCATACTCTGCATATCCTGATATTCAGCCTGAGATGTGCTGAGCAGATGCAGGCACAACCCCTACCTGTGCCACACACAGTTGAGCCAAATAAAACAGGAGCAACAGCTAGCCACCCATAGGTGAGCTGCTGTATTGCGAGGAGTGCAACATGGTGGCTGCCAACCGTGGGTGGCCACCTGAGCTCCAGTGGCACCATCCGTCATGGTAGCACCCATGCCTGATCATGGGCATAAGTATAAATATAACATGTCTATATTCCTGGTGGTCCAGTGGACCTCTTCCAGCCCAATCATGGGCATAAGTATAAATATAACACGTCCTATATCCCTGGTGGTTCTGTGGACCACTTCCACCGATTGTGGACATAAGTATATATATAACACATCTTATATCCCTGGTGGTCCAGTGGACCACTTCAGTAATCACAGGCATAAGTATTAAAATAAAATGTCAAACCATCCCTGGTGGTCCAGCAGTGCCCTCCACCCACCCACTAAGCCCCACCACCTCCCCCGGTCAGGCGGGTGGCAGCTCCCCACCACAAGCTGCCCAGCTGCCACTTCGACTGACTGTGTACAATGCGGCTGTACACTACTAGTCCACAGCATGGGCCAATGGGCATGCAGACCATAGCCGTACTACACAGTCCAGATCGTGAATGAATCCATTCCACATATCTGTCACTATGTTGAACAGTATAGTCTGCATGCGATAACCACACTCAGACCGATGAAGCGTCCAGCTGTACTGTACACAGTCAGTTAGCGGCCGGCCAAGCGGTTTGCTGGTGGGAGCTGCTGCCTGCTGCTGACTGGGAGGCGGGGTGGTGGGGCTCAGTGAGTGGGTGAGGAGGTACCACTGGACCACCAGGGATGGTTGGATGTTTATTTTAATACTTATGCCTGCAATTGGTCTGGAAGCAATCCACTGGACCACCAGGGATATAGGACGTTATATTTATACTTATGCCTGCGACTCGGGTGAAGCGGTCCACTGGACCACCAGGGATGTTGGACATGTTATTTAATAGTGATGCCTAAGTGATCGGGCATTGAGGCATTGCTGGTGGGGGCAGGGGCATCAGTCCCCGGCGTGTTGCTGCCCGCAGGGCACCAGGCTAAGTCACTGGGGATCGCACCTGCATGCAAATAATATAATGACATGCTAATGGTCCCATTTGTGCCTTGCATGCATTATGGCCCCATTTGCATGTTCACCGCTGAATGTTGCAGTTGCTGCACCTAGCATAATGGCACTTGTGCTAAGCGCATCCCCTGCTCCTCTCTGGCCACTTGCTGGTGCAGGTGCCACACCATGTGCAATGTGGTTACAGTGCCATATTCAAGCTGCTGAGCCATGGCACAGCACCATTGAATATCACCCAGTCCACACCCTGGCACATCCCAGTTGCGCTGTGTTTTGGCTTCGCGCCTGCCAGGCGCAATTCTGAATATCCACCCTGTGTCTTGGTCGGTAACAGCCTACAATTTAATAAACACTGTAAAAGGGTGCATTTACAGCAAATGTAATACTTAACATCAAAGAGATGTTTGTAATTAGATCCAAGCAATGCATTATTCCAACATATTTTAGGCCACATATGGAGTACTGTTCACAGGTTTGGAGCCCTTATCTCAGACAGGACATAAAGCATGTGGAAAAATCCAGCATAGGGCAACCAAAATTATTAAAAATATCTATAGCCTCCATATACAGTATTGATAGAATTAAAGAATGAGAGGTGACATGCAATTAATGTACAAAATTATGGAGGATGATGCTTTCATGGAAGAAGCTGGTCTAACAATTCAGGATAAAGAAATTACACTAAGAGCACATGATAAGCAAATAAGGCTTGATACTAATAACAACAATAGCAGAAGGGGTTCTTTACTCAAAGAGCAGGTAGAAATTTGAATGCACTGCCTAGTGACATTATACAAGTGAAGAACATCAAAATGTTCAAGGCAAAATTAGACCAATACATGTTAGACAATAAAAGAATAATGCCCTGACAGGTGGGTGTTATGGTGGATAACATCCACCTCGGTGGTTGGCCGAGACCACTGGCAGGGCATCCAACACCTGAGAAAGGACGTTATCCCAGCATAACACCCACCCTGGGCGCATTATTCCTATTGCTACAATGGCTCATTGTTTTATACAGAAAAAATTCTAAACAATTTTTTAAGTGTTTAAAAATATTTCTTTAAGAAAGATGCAAACAATCATCAAGTGAGAAAAGAAACCTTCTAGGTCTAGGAGGTCATCATCTAGTTGATCAGCAGGGATGTTATGCCAGGATAACATCCCTGCTGTGATAACCAACTGACCAATCAGGAGCAGGATTCTTTCTTGTTGTTGTATAATAGGGAATAAATTGGCCTCATCAGGGATGGGAGACAGACAAGATGGGCTCAGGACCTTCATCTGTCTTACAACTCAGTATAATACGTAAGATAAGACATTATCAAAGAAAGCCACCACTTACAATTTTTGAAACTCTCTTCCGTTGAAGTTATCTATCAAATGTACAAGCTAGATTCGTATTTTGAATGTGTTAGGATGGTGCTACATGTTTCTAATGGTAAACAGTGTAGCACTATACCAAGATAATTAATTTTATATGATGGGCATGACACGGGAGCATATTTTCATTCAGAAATGAAGGAAAACAAAAGGAAAAATGTATGTGTTGATGTTTTTGCTAGAAGAACATTATTTCTGGAAAACAAAAATGCCATAGTGACTATGTTAAAGCAAAATTAACGCTGTAAATGTGATGCCTGATAGCAGGTTTACTATAAATGTATAATATACTACCAAGTGTTGCATAAATACCAAAGTTTCATGAATACAGAACAATGATCTCTATTCATGAACGTTACTTCTGATGTTAACATTATTTCACTTTGCCTTAACTAACCGACATTGTAATCCCCTTGCTGCTGCTGAATCAGATTAGTTAAGACAAAGTACAGTGGTGTTAACACTGGAGGTAGCATTCCTGAATAGGCCAGTGAGTCTTAAAGAGCAACTTCACACAATAGTAGTATGTACTTTCATAAACATGTTTCAGCTAGTACCATGTTCTACAGAATAATGGTTTTTAATTTCCAGTTTTCTTTCCTGGGACTAGATATTGTAGAACACATTACAGTAGCCTATTCAACAAGTCTGCATAAACAGTAAGTATTTCACTATCCCCAACTGACCTTAGTATATGACATCATAGAGCTTAGCATGTCTGTAGACTGCAGTCTCGCAAACAGCAATTGTTAGCTCAGCTGGAGACAGTCAGATGCTTTTTGAAAGACACATTGAAATAAATACTGCATTATCTGAAATATTTAGAAGATGGAGGTAAACAAAACTAGACAACACTATAGTTAAATAAAATTGTTCAAAATATAATCCTTTTAAGCCTTTTAATAGTCTGTATTTGTATTTGTTTATTTCCCCAGGAAAAGGCTCCATTGAGCAGGCTCATTTACAAGGAGGTCCTGGGTAGCACAGCATACAAAGTTAAATGATGAGTACAGTGCACAGAGGTACAGTACAAGGACTTGCTCGATTCACAAAAGAGTACATTCGGTAAATGTATATCAAATTTATTTTATGTGAACTATGGAGAAATAGGAATATAGCAGATATACAGTATATGAAGTTATAAGGTTCTTTTAATACAGTAGCTTGTGCAAGCTCTACTGAGGCGAAGCTAATAACATTCATTTGATAATAACTTAGGGCCACAGGTAGCTTAGGAAAGAAACTAGCCACGCGAGCAGGTTTCCATGTATAATTTTCCAATGAGCATCTTGAAGGTGTTAAGTCTTACCAGTGTTTAAAGTTTTACAGTGGACTGCAGTAAGTTCCATAGGATGAGGAGGAAACAACTAATAGCAGACTTCCATATCTGTGTGGCATATGCCTTGATGACTAAGGAGTATACAATTGTTTTTTCTAAGTTCATTGGTTACATAGTTATTATCTCTATACCTTAGAGACAATGTGCTGTGGGGGCAACACCAGTGTGTAATGAGTTTTTTGCAAACCTAAGGTGTGTGATACTGCATAAGCCTAAGACTGAAGGTTAAGTGGTTTATTTAGGCTGTCACACCAAGGATGTGCAAAAAAAATCAGGCTTGACTATTGCCAATATTTATTTTCTATAATTGCTAGTTTTGTGTTTCTAGCGTGGAGGTGAAGTGCAAGGTAATCTCCATGACTCATGTGTATTTGTAATGGGGTAACAGAGATGTACACATACAGGTATTTGAGTTATAATCATATCTAAACCAGTAAGTATTAGCTCTTAGAGATTGGTCATTCATGACAGAAGAGTGTGCAGTGTATCCAACTGCCCATGCCATGAAACAAAAGTTTTGACTACTACAGCACACCATGCAGCATCTGATTTTGAAGTTAATTATTCCTTCTAATGTAGGGTAATCACCTGATATACCAAAATTAGAAGCATGGAAGTGGTACACCAAAGCTGCATTCCACATACCCAAATCAGTTAACCAGACATTTTGGAGTAATCTATACACTACATTGTCTGTAGAAGGTTACTGTTGTGAGTCAAGTATTTTGGGTGTTATACAGATGTATTTCTCTAATTAGAGTAGTTACTGTCACATGTGCTGTTACGGATCATGCTGTACACAGGTGGAAGGTAAAATGGTAACTACTTTATTACTAGGAAGTTTCTCTGGTAGTTCCTCCTGAGGTCACAGTGGAAACTTCACGGTAGGTTTAGCTGTACTGCACTGGGTTGCTGTGGAGTTTTTGTTTTGTTTTTAACCAGGAGAGATACACTAAGCTGAAAGCTTGTTTTACAGGGGCGACCTGGGAGCACAAGGAAGCTAAGTGATTTGTTCAGGGTCACACAGTATGCAAGTGGGGCTGTGGGATTCAAACCCAGGTCTCAGGTTTGCAGCTCAGAGCCTTAAACCACTGTGCTATACTGCCTCCTCAACGTCTGGTGTAGACTTACACTTGTTGACCAGGGTTGCTAGTTGTGCACAATGCTAAGTCTGCTGCACTCTCCTGCAGCATTTTTTGATACCCTGGAGTTACCCATGGAGTAATTTTTACTTATTATTTATTTATTTCACTAGTTTTTGTTGACCGGTAAGTGCACTATACAAATTCTGCCTATTTTCAGGCAACGACCTGGGGAGGGGGGATACAGATGAATGCCAACTGACCTTGAACCAGATTAAGCTGTTGGTGGTATTTTTAGTGAATGGGGGAAATTTGACCAGGGGCACTGGGGAAATTCCCTACTCTCCAGGAGGGGGAACCTCTGTCCTGCTGATGGAGGTTCAAGAGCAGATTGAGATGGAGGTGGAGGAGGTTGTGCTGGATGACCTACCCCAAGAAGCTATGGAGGAACATTCTGAAAAAGTTTCTGGAGACTTAATACATAGACATTTGCTGAAAGACTGTGAACAGCAGCAGAGACAGATGTCTTATGCCATGAAGTCACCAGATTTAAACAAAATGGAGGTACCTGTAATTGGGGTAGAAACTCCATCTGCACAGAGTGAACTGAGTGGAAGAGGTGAGGACCGTCCCTCTGTAATCCTTCAGCAGAGGGAAAAGGCTTAGCTGCAGCACGGGAGGCACTTTGGGAGACACTGACACTATAGAGACAATTGTTCAAATGAAAACCACGTTGCAACTAGTACAACAACAAATTTGGACTACAATCATGTGAGAGTCCGAGAAAAAATACATGGTCAGTACAGGATTCTTTGTCTAGCACGGGATGGAGAAAACATCGATTGGTGTTGGACCCTGATGAGAACTGGAATGAGGAACACACGAGTTTTAAAGCATTCATCCAGGCCTGCAACGGAGATTCAGAGCTCTGAAAAGGTACCAACAGAAGCTTCAATGAACTTCAATAAACAGACTGCTCCTATAATTACAAGCCGTGAGAGCCTAAGGACTGGGGAAATTAGGACATTAATGATAGAGCAGTTCAGAGATGGCAATGTAAATGAGCATTTAAAATGTCATGTTCTGAATGTTGATAATACGGGAAATGTTCATACTAGAAATGTTGGGAAGGGTATAGAGTGATAGTACAGAAAAGACTCTTACAGAAACTGTTGTAAAATGGAAACCAAACTCTCAGAAATCTCAGGGATCTACAGAAGGGCTAGGGAGTAGATAACAGACCTACAAGTAATACTAGAGATGATCCACAGGAAGGGGTTCAGGTGAATGACAAAAAACAAATGAGAGTCAAATAAAGGCCCTACTCTATCAGACTTATTTAAAAATAAGCTAGAGCAGGCACCCAGACACAATGCAGTGAGGCTGAGGTACAAGAAGTCTTTCAGAACACCCTGATTAGTATGTTGCCAGACAATTGTTAAAAAACTCCATGCATTTCCAAGCTTCAGAGTTTATGCACTAATTCACATTTCAAGTGAAGACACATTTGATGTAAGTTTTAAAACCAATGCTGGGTTAGAAATAAATTTGTAAAATATAGCTCTTTAAAACAAACTTATCTCTGGACCCCTTTTATGTAATGCCTTTAACGAAACCTGCAATTTGATTGGTTACAATAATGTTTCAAAATGAGGGGTCAGTGTTAGTGACATTTATCACTGGCTGCAGAATAGATGTGATGTTTGAGTCCACCCAAAGCTATAATTGATACAGAAGGGTTATGGACTGGGGCTGGAATTTAAAGTAAAACTTTTCAGGTGAATTCAGAAATAATACATTTACCAATAGCTTCTTCCTAGGGAAAGATGGGGGTTTATGAGGACAAGCCTAGGCCTGTTATAATGTGGGCCCCGACACACCTCAGCAGTACCTGCAACATGTTAAAATGCAGTTTGTGTGGAGGGTATGGGCATCCAAGCATAACATGCGATAACGTATACCAGTGTAACTTGTGTGATGAAAGAGGACATGCTTATCATAAGTGTCCATGGGCTAGCAGGAATAGAGCTGAGAGATGGGATCAGGAAAACTTGGTGCAAACAGCCCAGAACAAATATGGAGAGAGGGAGCTGCACATCAAAGGAAAAAGGCGTACTGAAAATGAGAATAGAGGGTAGCCCAAATGAACAAGATGAAGAAGAAGAGCTCCCAACAGAACAAGTGGTAGAGGAACAAAGTAAGGAGCTACCAAGCTCACGGGCAGATAGACAACAGGTCAGAATGGAGAATGGTGTTCAAGATACACAGAAACAACCTGAACAATCTACAGACAGTGTGAAAACTATCCAAACAAGGAGAGTTGCTAGAGCAGCTGCTAAACAACACCAGGCAGTCTTTGAGATGCCATTAGCAAACTCATATGCTCCATTACAGGAAGGGGAGAAGAATCAGAAGTAGACTCAGAAGCTTCTGTTCATTCTGATATAGAGGAAGTTGGGAACAGACCTCCAAACACAGCTAAAAGAAAAATAGAAAAAAAAAAGAGGAGAGGTAAGAAAATGAAAACATGGCTACACAAGGTGAACATGATTAGCCCATAAACAAACCATTCAGATTTCTACATGGCCACATTAAGGGTTTCTTCTCTCAACATTTGTAGTTTAAAGAACTATAAAAACAAGTAGCTTTCCTCCACAGTCTAGAAAGACTACAAACTGACATTATTTTTACAAGAAACTAGACTAAAATCTATATTTGAAATAAAAGCAAGTTTAGAGGCATTGGGTATGGGGCCCTTCCTTCTGGACCTTCGGAGAAGATACAGCAGATGGGCTTGTAATACTTTTCAAGTCCACACAGTTCACAGTAACCAGGGTCATAGATGTAAAGCCAGGAAGGGTTTAAATTTTAGACTGTAGGACCAGGGATTTTCATTACAGAATAATAAATATTTATGCCCCACAATCTAAAACCACTAGAATTGATTGACTTAATCTAATAAAACCTTATTTGTGCACTGTAAAACATGTAGTATGGGGTGGAGATTTTAATTGTTGCATTGATGTTTCATGTAGAAATGAAACTGGGAGAAAGATGTACTGTGATTATTTAGCATTAAAACATTAATTAAGGGTGCATCTTTTGGATGCTTATAAACAATTACATGCAGATAAAGGAGCTACCTATCATAGACACCTATATGATACTCATAGACTACTTATTTTCTCCAAAACATTGTAATCCAGTTAAAGTAGAAAAACACCAAAAGAGTTTTCTGACCATCATATGTTGAATGATATTTTTAATATGGCAACAGCCCCCAAATGTTATACTCAAGGGTCTAGATGGCATCTTAATAATAACATGTTAGAACAAGCAACAGTGGTCAAACAGATGAGACAGCTGCTTGCAGACAGGTTATCAGTCTAGTGTTTCTATGATTCTCTTTGGGAATGGTGGAAAGACACTAAACCCGATTTAAAACATTTTTCTTGACTTCAGGAAACAAAGATCGAATAATGAATATTTAAAATATCTTGGTTATAGGAACCAACTGTACAAACTCATGACATTTCAGGTAAAGATCAAGCACAGTATACTAAACATATCACAGAAATAAAAAAAATATGTTTTCCCATCAATATATAAGAACACAATCTCTAGAGATTGAAATGAGGTATGGGACAACCAAATCACCATCAGTAGACCCATTTAGAGCATGCAAACAAAGATTAGAAACCACAATGATGTCAGGATTACACAGACCTGATGGAACAATAGAAAGATCTAATATAGGAATGTTGAAAATTGCTCAGTTGCAATTAAAAAGAAATTTGGAACTGATGGCCTATAAAATAATTCTGTAAATAACATATTTACTGGCACCATCTCCAACATTATCTGACTCTAAAGTATTACTAATGAATGCTCCAATAACCCAAGAAGAAGTACTATTAAGAGTCTAAAATTAGGGTGGCCCCAGGAATAGATGGACTAACAAACAAATTTTATAAGGAATTTGTTCAAGAACTTAGCATAGTTTAGCAGAAGTATACAACGTAGTTTTACTAGACGATAATGTATGCAGGATTTGGGGACCGCTATTCTAAGTTATATATATAAGAAAGTGGTAGGGTGCAGGTGTAAGTGGGCAATCATAGAGAAACATACATCACCAATTCTTTTAAAATTCCAGTTTTAATTAATTCTTCTTCAAAAGTTGTTTACAGCAGGACAAATTCAATACATCAGAATTATCTGGCAGCTTAATCTTCCATTTAGAGCAGCAAATATTCACATAGAAACTCCACAGAGCACCTTCAATAACTTCCTGGAGTGTACCTCCAGACTCAAAAGCAAATCTGATTACCAAACTCAATGTTCAGCATTTATACACTGCAGGGGTCAGGTGACATCTTAACCCCACCCCTATACTTTATTTCAAATATTATCTCTTTATTTGCAACATTTATATTTTATATGGTATGACTAAACATTTTCTATTTGACATAACAACTCACTCTGAACATAGAAGTGAAATACAGTCTTTCTGTGACATATTTAATTCAATCTCTAATCCCAGAAAGCACCACCTTGTTATTCAGTATAAAGGCAGTCAGGAAACAGCCGCTGACTCTTAAGGAAAACTACTGCAGCTGAGAAAGGATCCACTCAGGGCTCTGAAACACCAAACGAAAAACAGCACAAGCCTTTGCTTTCACGAGGTCCCAATGCAGCACCAAACCTCCTTATTCCAACTTCAGAAGGTTTGTAGAGCACAAAATGTTATGTTTTATTTAGTACATTAAAAACAGTGCCCCATATTTACAGAACTGAGTGTTTGCTTGAGGAACAAGTAAGTATTTTATTAAGGAAAGCAGGAGAGAACCAACAGGTTCTCATTATTATTTAAACTCAGCCAAGTCCTTGAAAGCACAGCAAAGACAAAATAGGGCTGAAACAGAATTACCAAGCACCTTGCAATACAGGAGGGCTATTTCTCACAAAAGAGAAACCCTCACTACTAAACATACAAGCAGGTAGCCTGCACTATTGGAAACAACTTTTAAAACAAGACAAACCAGGAGATTCATTACTGACTAACCTGCAATACCTAAACAGATTAATTTCCCTGACAGTTAACATATCAGCACCTCAATATTTATAGCATTTAAAGCCTCACAGTTTTCTTATTTATTTCCTTCCCATATCATGTATGTTTCTTTCATTTACTTTAGAAATACAACACCTAAAGCACTCACTTCTATCCTAAGCCTAACTTCCTATTTTTATAATGCAGAGAAATGGGGGGACACCATTAAGAAATGCTGTTCTATACCCATAGCTCTTTCACTCATTATGTTTATTTTTTAAACACTAAGTTACAGGGTTAGAACAAGTTTAAGGCTCAGCTGCTAGGTTCCCTTATTTCATAATTTCAAAGGATCCCCCTCTAGAATAGTGGTTGCCTTACCATTAAACAAACATGAGCACATAAATCCAGCAGCCAAAAGAAGTACATCAGGCTGAACTAAACAGCCTGCCTGTGCAACGATGCACTATTGCAGCATCTTTAGGGCAGTAAACAGACGGACCTTCAGGTATCCAGCATTTTATAAATATAATTTCAGGGCCCTCAACCCTTCACAGGGGCACCCTGCGACAAAAGGGGACAGGTTTTCTCTAGAAAACTGGGAACCAATTAGTCTCTTAAACAAGGACTACAAAATTTTAGCAAAACTACCGTGTAATAGATTACAGAAAGGTTCACAGACATGTTCCATCACAGGCAGGAACATTCAACAAAATTGTATCTGTTAAGGGAAGTTTTGAGGCGAGACAGGACAAGAGGATAAAGGGTTATATCATAGCATTAGACCAAGCAAAAGCTTTCGATAAGGTTAATCATCACTATTTATTTCAAATTTTGCAAAGATATGTAATTCCAAACATATTTTTTCAGCGGCTTGCAAAATTATATAAAGGGGCAGGTTTCAAATCTATGATTAATGGTTATTTAGGGAGTTTATCCTTTACAATGAGGAGTGAAACAAGGATGCCCATTAAGTCCATTGCTTTATACATTTGCTCTAGATCCAATTAGAAGACAAATAAAGTGGGATAGTCAGATTATTGGCCTAACCCCATATGAGCATTTAACACCTGAAAAAATCTCAGCATATACAGATGATGTGGTTTTGTTAATACAGAATAAAGAAGCAGTGAGGAGGGCCCTTCAGGTTTTCAGTATTTTCCACAATTTCAGGGGCTAAAATAAATAAAGAGAAAGGTACAATTATTCCTTTAAACTTAGATTCAGAAAATTATCAGGAATTAGAGGCATAAACAAACTCGCATACAGGTGGAAGAAACTATGCAACATTTATTTTTGAATGTTCGGATACTTAATTGTTTTGGGGTATGTTAGCATATAAGTGGTATTGTTTTATGTTGAGTATTCTTAACTGAAATTTGGTACTTGGAACTTTCTTGTAAATGAGTTATGCTCAATGAATGTATCCAATTATTCATATTTGAATAAAAATGATTTACTACTACTACTACTACTACATAAGTATGACCTCTGACCCACAGAAAATCTTAGGAGTTTGGTTTAACATACCAGATGGAGATTATTGTAATTGGGATGAAAGAGTAACGTCATGTGAAAATAAGGTTAGAATTTGGAAGACTTGGAAGTTGGGGAAACAAAGAGTACTGATAATAAAGAAATTTCTTCTCCACATTTTCTTTATCTTAGCTATGTCTCCTTCTCCCATACAAGTAGAAACTCAGTTATACAGTGCCATTTTTCAAATGTTATGGGAAAGCAGACTGAATCCTATTAAAAGGGATGTTACATACTTACCTATTCAGAAAGGAGGCTTAGGGATGACTAACCCAGTTGTCTTTTCTTTTCTTTTTGCTTTTAACATTATACAGTGCGAAGCATGAGAAGACAGCCCCATGGCAATACTGGACAGATAGAGCGTTAAAAGTTGTTATGACAAAATGGGAAGACCTCCTCCAAAAATCACACAAACCTCAAAATCCCATCTTATGTTGTGGTTGCTTCAAAAATAAGGCAATGGAAGCTTAGTAAGGAGGTAATGCTATCCATCAGAGAAAACAGTTATACCAGAGAGTATATAAAACATCAATAGACCCACTAGTATTTCCAGAATGCTCTCCTTCAAAAATGAGTTTTGATTTTGAAATTTTAAAAGATAAAAGGATACCAAAAAATATGTGGGATATAAGCTGACTGTGCTGTCATGGCAGACTAGGAGTCTGTGGGAATTTGAAGTACAAAGCAATCCAGGATAGATATTGCCCTAAACAAACTTGTATACAGGTGGAAGAAACTATGCAACATTTCTTTTTGAATGTTGGATACTAAATTGTTTTGGGGTATATTAGCATATAAGTGGCAATGGCCTTTTTAAGTAGAATAAGCTATGAGACCCTTATTTTGGGTGATCTCACTGGGTTTGGAGGAGATTTCATAGAAGCACATTAAGAGTAATATTTGCCATATGCAAATTTAATATTTTGCAACATCGGTGTCAATACATTCTACAGCAGATTCATTCCCCACCTAAAGTGGTAATAGCTCAAATTGAATCAGCTATAAGTCAGGTTATGGAAGAAGACAGGAAAAAGACATCAGCTGAGAGGTTTAGATCATCATGGAGAGACATTAATTTGTTTTTTGACACTGTGAATAACCAGAGCAATAAGGAATTTGCAAAACAAAGCATTTTTAACTGTGAAAATATGATTTAGGAATGCTTTTGGAGCATAATGCATAATGTGTAAGTTTTTTGTTAAGACAAAAAGAAGGAATGTGACAAGACTTGTACAGTTGAGTTCTTTTTATGATGTAAAGTATTTTGATTTCCTAATAAAATTCCCCTACTCTTTCCAAAAGTGCCATGGGATCTTTAACATCCACCTGAACAGGCAGATGGGACCTCGGTTTAACGTCTCATCAAAAGACACCTCAGGGTGCAGCCCCCAATGCTGCACTACAGTGTCAATATAGGGATTGAACCCAAGTGCCTGGTGTGGGGATAGAACCCAAAGTCTTCTGATCTTCTGGCCTCAGAGGTGAGTGTGCTAACTGCTGAGCCACTGACAATTCGGGTAGAATTCCATAGAGACTGAGGAATCACTATTCTGGTTCTTTTTAGAAGTAATCCATCTTGAACAATCATGGTGTGATGTTCATGCCAAAATGATGTGTTAGTATCTGGAACTTGAACTCTTTGTGGCCAACCACGTTGGCAAAACATCATAACTTGTTAACATACGTGATCTTTCTGCAGTTGCTGTCCAATTTGATCAAGACTGTTGTCTAATGCTGAAAAGTATCTTATATTTGAGCTAGACATTTATTTATTTCATGAAGTTTGCATCTTCTGCTGTAACTTGTCCTTTGAGAGGCATCCTCAACATTGCATCAACAGTGAGAAAAGACTTGTCTGGATCATGAACAATGGTGTAGGCATTTCATCAACCACATGCAGAACCTCTGTATCCTTGGAGGAAGTTGATCTAGATTTCTGTGCCCAACAGGCATACCAGAGGCTTGTGATCAGTCTCTAGAATGAAGTGTGTAACCACAAGGTAACACGTGAAGCATTCATATGCAAACATTAAGCTGAGTGTCTCTTTTTCCAACTGTGCATAATTCTGTTTTGTTGGCATCAGTGCTCTTGATGCATACCTGACAGGTTTCCTATGGTTTTCATGCTTTTGCATTATGACCCCTCCTAGTCCACAGGATAATGCATCTGCCACAACATCTGATTCTTTAGTGGGATTGAACAAGGTGAGGGCTGGCAGTGGCATGAGTTCTGCCTTAAAGCTGTAAACCTTGCTCCTGAGCTGGACCCCAAACCCATTGTTTTGCCCGTGACAAAAGTTCTTGTAGGGCTTTTTCATTTTATCTGCTAAGATGAATATGTAGTTCCCTGGTTGGCTGACCATTCTTAGGAAACCTCAAACTTCTGATACATTTGTTGAAGTTGTCATCCTCTGTGGCTGCCAGCTTCTCTGGGCAGGGCTGTACACCTTGTCCAAGATCATATGTCCCAGGAACTGAACTTCATTTTTCCATACTCACATTGCAAGGCATTCAATGTGATTCCTGTGCTCTGAACCTTTCTTAGGGTTGCATAGACTCTCTGAGCATGCTCCTCTCTTGTGCAACCCAAGACAAAGATATCATCCATGTGACTTACAACCCTATCCAAGCCTTTCAAGACTTGAGACATTCTGTGTTTGAAGTGCTCAGGAAGGAGAAGATACTGAAGGGTAGTCTTAGAAAGTAATAGTGTCCAAAGAGCACAATGAAGGTGATCTGGTTTATTTTTATGCCTTTGACCGATGTATCTGCCAAAATCCTGTAGTGGCATCAAGCTTGGTGAATAGAGTGGCTTCTCACATCATCCTCAGCATCTGCTCTACTGAGGAATGGATGAAGCTGTCATATCTGACCAACTTGTACAGCTTGGTTAGGTCGATGCAGATCCTGTTACGGCACCATCCAGCTTAAAGACCACTACCATTCCAGCACACCAATCTGTTGCTCCCTTAATCTGTTGCTACTTTAATCCTCTTAATTACTCCCAAGTTCTTCATTCTGGAAAGTTCCTCTCTTATCTTGGGCATCAGTGGTTATGGACACTTCTGGGTGCTGTCAGTAAAAATGGTATGACTCCTGGCATAAACTGAATGTGGTACTATTCTTTGAGTTCTCCTAGGCCATTGAATAATGTTGGGAACTCCTCATTACACTTGTCCTGTTCCACACTGTCCAATCTGACAAGAAAATGAAACTTCTTTATTGCCTGTCAGGCCAGGCAATGGGGTATGAGGTTCTTCACAATGTAAATGTCCTTTGACTTTCATTTCTGTATTTGGTTACGTTGGCAAGTAACACTCAGTACACATCCAGGTGTGTCTTTCTTGGCCCCTTTAGACTTTTGTGGTCCACAAAGACATGTGGTGTTTGCCCCACAGTTTCTTGTATAAGGTTTTCAGGTTGACTGTGAAATCTGCACCTGCATCTGTCTTGAACTATGCTGGCATCTTGTTGATGAAGACAGTCATTTTCCAGCCTATCCTTGGGACTGAACCAATTCAAAGACATATTTTTTACCATACTCTGGCATTTCTTGGACATCGTTCACCACTGCTTTTGACTGATAGACACTCTTGTAGTGTCCATCTTGCAACACTCATGGCAGGTGGCATCATTTGCTGGACATTGGGTTCTTGGGAGTTACAGCATCTTCCAATACCTCACGATGGCTTCTCTGTGTTCTTTCCTTGGTAATGTGTTACTCTATGTCAGTGATCATGCATTGCTTTTGGAACAAGACTGGATTTAGTTGGACTCCTCTGGGTAGAGATATGTCTGCCCCATGTGGCATCCACCCCAGGGTGCTTTGTTCTGCCCCTCGACCTGCTCCTGTTCGGAGGTCTGGCTATTGTTTTCTGACAGCCTCACTCTGTTGAGCCATCATTACAGTGAGGTTGTTGTTGAGCTGCATGCTTTGCCAGGCTCTTGTCTAAAAGCCCGGGACAATCTGATCCTGGATCAGTTCATCTTGTACATCTTTGCAATTACAGTGCAAAGATAGGGAGTACAATGTTGTAATGGAGTTACTGACATGCTTCCCTGCTTCCTGTCTGTGTGCATTAAGATCAAATGCCATATATTTAAGAAAGCTTGAATTAGCTGACTTCAAGTCCCTGTGTCAGGATTAGTGTTTCCTGAAAATATCATGCCGTTTGGTTTTGTGGTTTTCTTAAATCAGCATCTGTTAATGTGCTCTGCAGTAACTGAAAACAGTGAAGATTTTGCTGTCCCTATCAGTGAGCGTGACATCATTTGGTCTAGCCTGCTACTTCAGCAATTAAGTCCCTAATTTACTGAAGAAGCTGTTGCAGTTCCCAGTCAGAGCAATCTGTAGAGCTAATTGTTTTCACTCAAGGTTTGTTACTAACCCATCTGGTTTGTGTTTAGATAGAGTAGCTAAAATCTATCATTCTGTTCTCATAAAAGGTGATCATTTGAGTTTCAGTGCTGAACTGAAGTGGTATGAATGAGTGTCTGTGAGAATTAACTTGTCTGTATCACAGCTGTCAGTTCCTTCTCATCAAAACTCTGCATTGTTTTCTGGCTATATAACACAGGGTGCTTAATGGATATAAAATAAATCTAAATTTTGTTAATTCATAGAAGCAGTGTGTCTTTGATGTAGCCTCCATAAATAGGTTCATGTGAGAACAATTTTGTTTTATGTCAAATTGACAAACAGGTGTCTGCCACATTCTGTTTCAGGAACATGTACTGTATGGACTCAAAATTCAGTTATTTGAGGGGTTCTGTGTGAAAATACATCATGTATGTGTATAACTAGAAATACTATATGGCATCCTGATGCCCCTGTCTCCTGCCTGACAGTTGAGGCAGCAGCACTGTGCTGCCCCTTATCCTGCCCCACAAGCCCCTGTCTCCTGCCCCATTTGAGGCTGCTGCATCCCACTGCCCACTGTCTTCTCCAGACAGTCAGTGCTGCTGCACCCTGCTGCCTCCTGCACAAACAGTTGCGGTTGCTGCACCCTACTCCCTCTGTCCCCCACCCCCACAGTCAGGTCAATGCACCCTGTTGCTCCCTTTGTTGTATAGTGCTGCCCATTGCCACCAGACATGGGGTATTTGTTACACCTGCTACCCACTGCCATTGTCCCAACTGGCAAGCGCTGCCCAAATGCACCCAGTCCCACAGTCAGGGCTGCCATACTCTGATGCCCCCCGTGTCCTGCCACATGGTCGAGGTATCTACACCATGCTGTCATCTGTCTCTGCCACCACATCCAAGGCTGCTGCACCCTGAGCCTGTCTACACAGTCAAGGCTGCTTGGCCTGCTGTGCCCTAGAGCCCAATGCCTCCACAGTTGGGGCTGCTGCTCCATGCCACAACTTGTCATAAGACAAGGCAGGCATGTGCTGTCCATGTCCTTCTGCCCCCACAGTTGGAGCAGTTTCTCCCTGCTGCCCCCTGCCACCAGAGTCAGATCCTTTCTGCACACCTGCTGCCCATCCCTGTCCCAAACAGATGTGTCTGCTGCACCCTGTTCCACAATTTGAGCTGCTGTACCTTGATGTCTCCTCTCCCTCCTGCCCAAACAGTTAGGCTCCTGCACCTGCTACCTCTGTTCCTCACCCTATAACACAAGATGAAAGTATTTTTTTTCTTTGAGCAGTTTGGGCAGCATACCAAAGGATCTGACTCTGGTGGCAGGGAGCAGCATGGTGCAACAACCCTAACTGTGGAGGCAAGATGCTCTATGGTGCAGCAGGACACAGTGGTGGCAGGGACAGAGGACAACATAGTGCATAAGCCCTGACTGTGGTGCAGGACACAGTGGGGCATCAGGGTACAACAGCCCTGACTGTGAGATGGGGTGCTGTGGTGAAGCAGTACTACCCATTTGGGGCAATGGAAGTGGGTAGCAGGTTGCAGCAAAAGCCCTACCTTTGGTGGCCTGGGGCACCATGGTGCAGTAGCAACAACTGTGGTGGCAGAGGCCCTGAAACTCTAGGGCTTAGCAGAGCACAGCAGCCATGTCTGTGGAGACAGGAACAGGGGACAACAGGGCATTGTCCCTGACTGTGGGGTGGGGGGACAGAGGTAGTAGTGGTGCAGCAGCCTCAGCTGAGGGCAGGAGACAAGGCATCAGGATGCCATACAGTATTTCTAGTTATACACATCTATGATGTATTTTCACACAGAAACCCTCAAAGAACTGAATTGTATGAGTTCATACAGTACATGTTCCTGAAATAGCAGTGTGGCAGATACAGGTTTGTCAATCTGACATAAAACAAAATTGTTCTCACATGAACCTATTTATGGAGGCTACATCAAAGGCACACTGCTTCTATGAATTAACAAGATGTACATTTCTTATATCCATTAAAGAACCCTGTGTTATATAGCCAGAACACAATGCAGAGTTTTGATGAGAAAGAACTAACAACTGTAATACAGACAAGGTAATTTCAGCACAGACATTTATTCATACCACTTCAGTTCAGCACTGAAATTCACACAAACATTTTATGAGGACTGAATGATAGATTTTGTTAATCTATCTAAACACAAACCAGATGGGTAAGCAACAGACCTTCAGTGGAAACAATTATCCACGCACTGCTCTGAATGGGAACTTCAACAGCTTCTTCAGTCTATCAGGGACTTAATTGCTGAAACAGCAGGCTAGACCAAAATTATGTCATCGCCCATTGATAGGAACAGATAAATATTCACTGTTTTCAGTTACTGCAGAGCATATTAACAGATGGTAATTTAAAGAAACCACAAAACAAACAGCATATTTTCAGGAAACACTAATCATGACACAGGGGCTTGAAGTCAAGTGAATTCAAGCTTTTCTTAATATATGGCATTTGATCTTTAAGTGTGGCCTTTCATTAATAAATATTCATTTGGCCTGTGAAATAAGCACTTAGTTGTGCCTTGGAACACTATTTTTGTTGTTCCATGTCCATCAACATCATCCCCGAGGATGTTGGCTGTCTTATCTCCAAGCAGTGGCTCAGGAGGTTCTGCTGATTCCCCACTGCTGACTTTGCTTGGCTACTTGCTTGACAAAACCATTCAATGTATATGAGCCACTTTTGGATCTGTTAAGCTGCTGCCTTTGCCATTGTACTTAGTCACATAATTATATGAATAAAGTCACCTAAAGCTGTACAGTACTGTTCATTTTAACAAAATTGGTGACTGTCTCTTTAAATCTGCAGCCCCCAAACACTTTCTTTTTTCAAGCTTGCTTCAATTTTAAGTTTGCTGCTTTTTTCTTATATATTACCATTAAACTCAGGATTAGTCTTTAGTCATCCCCCAAAATATTCTATATGCCATGCAGTGTTAACTTAGTCTTTAACATCCTCAGACTGCTCTCTCTCTCTCTCTCTCTCTCTCTCTCTCTCTCTCTCTCTCTCTCTCTCTCTCTCTCTCTCTCACTCTTTCTATCTCACACACTCTTCAGAAGTTGCTTTCATGTGTTGGTTTCTTTTAAACAGCTTGCCTTTTCTGTACCTCCAGCTCCTGACGGACTACTGGGAGGAAGGCGGAGGGAGGGAGCAAGGAGAAACTGCGTGGGTTCCCACTCTCCCATGGCATCTAGGAGGAAAAGTAATGGAGTGGCCTTACCACCTAGCTGGGACTTTGGTTCTGCTCCTGTAAAATGTGCACAATCACGCCACACTCTCAAGCTCCACTCTCACGCTTGCAGCACATCTCTCAATTATTGCTTTTTGCTCGGTGCTATTTCTGCTGTGTGCTGCTTCTGGTCCTGGCAGCAGGCTGGTTCTTGCTTGACCCCTCTATTAGTGTCTCAGCTCTACCAGCTTTGGACCAAACTCTATCCATGCTCAGGACTCAGGTATTTTCTGTTCTTTCTAAAACTAATAAAGCCAACTGCAACACATTCCCAGGCGCCTACAGATTCTCAACAACAGACTGTGCAACAGAGGTTCTGTATTACAAATGGGGAATGATTCTGTTCACTTCTGGCACCATGCCATGTGTGCTGTTAAGGACCATGCTGCACAGAGGTTCAAGGTAAGGTGGCAACTACTTAATTAATAGGAAGTTCCTCTGGGCAGTTCCTCCCAGAGGTCACATTGTAAACTAGATAGGCTGTCTTAGCTACAGTGCCACCTATCTGCACAATTATAATGAGCTTTGATTACATAAATGTGATGTGTTTTCTTCTAGTCTGCAATTTTCACCCCTATTCAAACAGCTTCTATCCTGACCTCTCCCAAGAGGCCCCTCCCAAGCTAATCCCCACATCTGCCGTGTTACCATTGCTTACCACCTCTTGTGGGGCTGGTGATGCTAGAGCTGCATTGCTAGGAGGTGTTAGTAGGGAGATGACAGTTCTGAGAATGCTGGTGTCCATCATTCTGCTTGTTGATTTTCTCTTTCTCTTTCTCTTCTCTTTCTCTTTCTTCCTACAAGGACACCACTGCTGAAGACGTCTACCAGCACAGCAGAAAAGAAGCATGCTGCCAACATCTTCATTTCTTTTAAAACATGTATGCCTGAAGTTAAGGGATACTGTGGTCCATGGCAGGGATCCCATAATTCCTTCTTTATCCTCTGTGACTGTACATAATCCCAGGAAGACAGCGGGACCAGCAAACAAAAGATCAGCGCTTATAAAAATTCTAACATGCACTGCAGGTTATTATAGAATCTTCCACTGCTGCAGCCCAACTCTGACATCAGCTGCAGGTTCTGGGATTTCAAGCGCCAAAGAGCCAGCTTGGGAGTCAACAGAATCAGCCTGATATGCTCTACTGTACTTCAGTAAACAGTAAGTAAAAAATGTTTTTGCACACAAACTGCAAATTGGCACTTGGTGTGTGATTCTAGTGTGGGTTGTTCCCATTTAAGTATACCACCTAATGCTATAAATATGAAGACACTGCCTGTCTCACAAAGACATTTCTATTTTGACTTATTTATTTAGTTATTTGTTTTTGTTTGCTGGTAAGTCAGGACTGCTTTTGCAAATGTAACCTGGAAAGGGTTCACATGTAGATAAGCATCACAGACAAGACTAGATTAATAACCATCACAAGTTCAATAACGTTGTGGTATGGTTATACAAGCAATAGAAAATATCAATGTAACAACAAGCAGAGTAACATATCAGTACACGATTAGTATGGTACCTTAAAGTAATACCAGGATTTTAGTGTTGTTGGGCCTGCGGTAGAGTGAAATAATCATGTACAGGGCTAAAAGTCAGTCTCACAACTCAGGCCATTTTACCCATGAGCCAGATGAATACCTGCTCGCCCCTCCCCACTGCAGCATCAATGCCAGCACTGCTGAAAGACAGCGCTGCACTTGTGCATGTACTTTTATAAATATGATGCTTCAGCTATTACAATTTACTAGAGAACACATGTTTTTCCATTTTCAGTATTTCTTTCCGATGTTTAACACACATGCTGATAGTCTATCTAAAAATCTGTATATGAAAAAATTACCTCTCCTCAATTAAAGGGACACTGTCAACCCCTTAGGTCTCAAAGTGTCCCTAGTTTAAAAACATATTTTATGATTGCCAACATTCTGTAAATACCGCTGATGCAGCTGGTAATTTGATTCCGATTCTTTTTTCTTTAAAAAGTGAAAACGGACTGCACACCGTGACTGGTGTTACCGCATAAAAACAGGTTTGTTTACATTCCTTGATCAGCTCCACTGCATGTTTCCTGGACTTAGGAACACCCACAACACAGTATAGCCACTTATGATGCAGTGGGAGTTTAGGAGGCTATTGCATCATGGTGACTGCACTGTTAGGGGTGTTTCTAATGCTCAGGAAGTATGCATTAAAACAGATCCAGCATTGTAAACAAAACAAGGTTGTTTATTTTTTATTTTTTTTAGTTTAGTTTAGTTTATTGTTCTAGGAATTACTACCTTTGAGCCAGAGGCTCTTTTACAAAGGTTCCACGTCAATTAGGTACAGTACAAAAAGGTTACATAGATAACACAACAATTTGTGCTGTGTCAAGAGCGAGAAAACATATACAAATACATATCAAATCATTTGTGCAAAAGGACATGAAATATCAATAATCACATTATTATTACAAGAAAGAGGTCATGCCAGATTAGAAGAAACAAATAGGGAAAAAGTCCAGAACAGAGAGGTAAGTGAAAGGTGTAGGAGCAGACAATAGCAGGAGAAAAGGTTTCCCAAACATGTCTTTGTCAAATAACGGAACAGGGTGGGTAGTGAGAAAATAGGAGGTTTAATCAGGGCAGTCACAGGAGCTGGAGGTGGCAAGGTGAGAGAACAGCCTTGATTTGAAAATACCTAGAGAGGTGGAGGCAGTAATATGAGTGCTGAAGGCATTTAGCCAGGTGAGAGCACGATAGGCAAATGATCTTTGTCCTTGAGAAGTCCGGCATCGGGGGACTTGGAGAGGCTGGTGTTCTGATCTTCTGGTAAAACGTGCAAGCGCCAAGGCATAACAGGTCTTGGATACAAGGTGAGTGAAGCCCAGAGTGGATTTTTTGCCATCAGGCAGGTAAGGCACTTTATCCAGTTTGAGAGTTGCAACCAACCTGAGTCAGCATAGAGTTCATATGTGTGGGTCCGTCGATGTGCACCAGTGAGCAGCCGACAGGCTATTTAGGGATGTTGTATGTCACTAAGTGCTGTAGTAGTGGCAGATCCATATATAACTAAGCCATAGTCAACAACTGAGATGATAGAGGATTGGATGGCAATCCTCAGTGCAGAATGGGTAAGGAGCTGTCGGTTCCAATACAGAATCCCAATTCGCTGATTAATAGTTTTTGCTGTACTATCAATGTGAGTTGCAAAGGTTAGGCCTTGATCAAAGTTGATTCCAAGATATTTTAAAATTGGCACTTGTTCAAGGGTATTTCCCAGGTATGTATTAATGGTGAGTGGGACTTGCGTTTCTTTGTTTTCGGGTTAGAGAAGAGCATGGATTTAGTTTTTCTGTGGTTTAGAACCAGCTTATGTTCAAGGAACCACATCTCAACTTGGAAAAAGCATGCTGAAGGTTGAGGCGTAAGAGGTTCGGATCTTTATGAGTGGCAAGAATCACGGCATCGTCGGCATAGAGGATTATTTGTTCAGGGCAGGATTTGGGGAGGAGTTTAGGAAAAGGCTGAAAGGAGGGGGCCCAGGATGGATCCCTGGGGAACTCCTGAGCGAACCAGTTTTGAGTCTGAGAGTTTATAAATATACACTGCCATGCATTTCAAGTCTACTAAACAAGAAGGCAGACAAAATAAACAGCAAAATCAATGAATTTTAGAGAAGGTAAGAAATCATAAAATGCAGGATTTTAACTAGAAATAATATGATGAAAAACAGGTTGACAGTATCCCTTTAATCACACAGTGCCTTTGTTTGTGGCATCAAAGGAGGCAGTATGGGCACAGTGGTCTAAGGCTCTGAGCTGTAAATCTGGTGACATCCAGCAGACCAGACCTGGGTTTGAATCCACAGCTTCCACTTGCATACTGTGTGACCCTGAGCAAGTCACTTAACTTTCTTGTGCTCCCAGGTTGCTCCTGTAAAAAGCTCTCAGCTTAGTGTGCTATTCCTGGTTGAACAACTAAAAAAAAGTGCTCTCCATGACAACAGACAGCAACTGCTGAGGTCAGCAAAAGAAAGTCAGATACATTTTGAAAGACTTGGTGAAATAAGAACTACATTATCTGCAATACTTAGTACACCAACAACAGGAACACTGAAAAAGTTAGAAAACACTAACGTTTAAACATAACTGGTGAAAATTTAATGGTATTAAACTTTTTACTATATAGCTACTCCCTAAACTGTAAACATTTAGATCAGCCTACTGTAGCTCCTCCTGCTTCGTTGCCAAAGCCTGCATTTCCATTCTGCTATTGACAATGTATGTATATTAGCCATGAGCCAAGTTATAATCCTGAAGTGTGACACTTTCAATATCTTAGTGTTAGTTTTTGATGGAATAATAAGCAGGCTAGCCTCTACTCCAGTCTATTATTAACCAGAAATGGCCTTTTTATGAAAGCCGAGCTCTGAAAAGATTTACAGGAGGAAGAAACTAACTTAGATTTGTGGGTTTAGTCAATGAAATGAAGCAGCATTGTTGAAAGCGGATAACGCTTTATGAAAAAAATTGGCAGAAGCCTGGACTGAATGGGCTCTTTGTTTGCGCCGCACATCCACTGAATAGACAAACTGCAGCCTTGACTCACCACGCTGTCTGCTGAACTAGTGGCTAGGAGGGCTGTGTTTTTAATTTGTACTGTGGAAAATCTGATTTGCGATCATTTTGACAGCTAAGTAAGAATGAAACAAAAATGCAATCTTTTTCAAGAAATGCAAACCGATGGAGACTACAAATGGCTCTATAGTGGGAGACTGAGTGGTGCAGTTTGTAGGGCATCTGCCTTAGAGTATGGAGCAGTGTGCAGTGCATGTGCTTGTCAGTGCTGGGCTCTGGTTTGAATCCTGTGTTCTGCTCAACAGTGAAATGGGTTTTGTGGTCTCTGCTTCATTTCTGCCAAATGTCTGTCCATATGTTGATAGGGAGAGCGCTGGGGTAAATAGACAAAGTGACAAATGTAATAAGGACAGAGATGGGGCAAAAGGGGTAAGGCCATCAAGAAAGGGAGGGTAATGAGTACCAATGCCCGTAGTCTGGGCAACAAGCTCCCTGAACTGGTGGCCTTGATGGAAGAGGGATGTCTGGATATCATAGCAGTCACAGAAACATGGTACACAGAGAACCATGACTGGGGTGTTAACATACTAGGGTACACAACCTACAGGAGAGACAGGAGGGAGAAGAGAGGCGGAGTAGTTCTCTATGTAAGGGAAGGGATAAAAGCAACTGAACAAAAGAGTAAACAGTGAGGAGAGAGGCACTGTGGGTCACCTTAGAGACTGGAAATGGCACCACAATCCACTGGGGTTGTATACAAACCCCATGTCAGGGGAGGGAATGGACAAGGATATGATAGAAGGCATTCTTAGAATGGCAGAGAAAGGAAATACTGTTGATGGGGACCTGAATATGCCAGATGTTAACTGGAGCACCTTTGCTGCAACCACATCCAAAAGCAGGGCCATTCTCAATGCCCTTCAGGTGGCATGCCTCAGACAGCTAGTTTTGGAACCTACTCATGATGGAGCAATCTTAGACCTCGTACTCTCAGATGGGGACAGTAAGAGGATCTCAGATCTAGAAGTGGGTAGCCATTTGGGACAAGTGACCACCACACAGTGTGGTTCACGATAAACTCAACTACAGAGTCAAGCCATACAAAAGTGAGGGTTCTGGACTTCAGGAGGCTGACTTTGGTAAGATGGGAGAGTGCCTTAGAAAAGCACTAGAAAACAGGCAAGAAAGAGGGGTGGAGCAACAATGGGAAATATCAAAACTGCCATCACAGAGGCAACAAGCCTTTGTATGAAGAAAATAAACAAATTAAAAGAAAAGAAAAAGCCACTGTGGTTCTCAAAGAGGTGGCGGTGAAGGTTAGGAGAAAAGATAACATTTAGGAAGTATAAAGAAACACAGAAGGAGCAGAACAGAGAAATGCACTAGTTAAGGCAGAAGGAAGCAGGAGGTAGTCAGAATAGCAAAGGCCCAAACTGAGGAAAACATAGCCAACTTGGTTAAGAAGGGATGAAACCTTTTATAGGTATATCAGGGAGCGTAGAAAGACAAAGGGAGGGATAGTGAGGCTGAATAGAATGGATGGTGGGTGGGCAGAGAGGGACAGTGAAAAAGCAGGGATACTGAATGAATACTTCTATTCAGTATTCACAAAAAGAAGAGGTGGGGAGGTGCCTAATCCAATTAACAGAAGCACTCTGGAGAGGGGGTCAATCCCAGTCCTTTCACAGAAGAAAGGGTTCTGAAAGAACTCCTAAAACTGAAGCTGGACAAAGCAATGAGGCCAGATGAATTCACCCAGAATTCTAAAAGAATTAAGCAGAGAACTAGTGACACCACTGACTACCCTTTTAACAAATCACGGGAGGATGGTGTGGTACCTGAGGTTGGAGGAAGGCAGATGTGATTCCCTCACAAAGTGGGACCAAGACAGAGGCAGGAAACTACAGGCCTGTCAGTTTGACCTCTGTGGTAGGAAAGTGATGGAATCACTTCTGAAGGAAAGAACTGTTGAGTACCTAGAGGCCAGTGGAGCACAGGACCCAAGGCAGCATGGGTTCACAGTGGGAAGGTCATGTCAGATGAATTTAATTGATTTCTTTGACTGGGTGACCAAAGTAGTAGACCAGGGAGGGGCTGTGGACATGGCCTACCTAGACTTAGCAAGGCATTTGACACAGTCCCACACAAAGATTAATAGTCAAATTAACCAGCCTGGGAGTGGGTCCCAGGGTGGTAGCACATGAAAACATTGGCTGGACAACAGGACACAGAAGATAATTGTAAATGGAGTCCACTCTGAAGAAAGAGAGGTTACTAGTGGGGAAGCATGGGGTTCAGTATTGGGTCTAGTCCTTTTAATGTCTTTATAAGTGACATTGCAGAGGGACTGGAAGGAAAAGTATGCCTCTTTGCAGATGACACAAAGATCTGCAACAGGGCTGATACACAAGGAGGCATAGAAAGGATGAGAAGGGACTGGCAAGGTTGGAGGAATGGTCAGAAGTATGGCAGCTTGGATTCAATGCAAAGAAGTGCAAAATAATGCACCTGGGAAACAAAACCCAGGGAAGATTACACAATGGGGGAGGTAGTAACAACAGCAACAAGCATTTGTCAGTGCTGAATGTTGATTGCATTGGTGTGTCGAGCCGCTCACTGCCCATGTCACTCGCTCAGTCTGTTTCTCCCAGTGCTGCAGGCTGCACTTTTGTACTGGGCTCTGGCCTGCAGTGGCACCTTGTTCTGCCCACTAAAAATCTGCAGCTGTCCTGACAGAGCTTCGTTGTGGTGGCTCACTCCCCTCTCTCCTTGCTCATTCTGTTTCTCCTGGCACTGCAGGCTGCCCTTTTGTACTGGGTTCCTGCTTCTGTTGGTGGCTTTTCTGCCCACAAAGAAATCTGCAGCAGTCCCAACACAGGTCTGTTGAGCCTGCTGACTCCCCTGTCTCACTCACTTGTTCTGTTTCTGCCGGTGCTGCAGGCTGCTCTTTTGTACTGGCTCCTGGCCTGCATTGGCTGCCTGTTCTGCCACTAAAAAATCTGCAGCTGTTCTGACAGAGCTTCGTTGTGGTGGCTCACTCCCCTCTCTCACTTGCTCATTCTGTTTCTCCTGGCACTGCAGGCTGCCCTTTGTACTGAGTTCCTGCTTCTGTTGGTGGCTTTTTCTGCCCACAAAGAAATCTGCAGCAGTCCCAACACAGGTCTGTTGAGCCTGCTGACTCCCCTGTCTCACTCACTTGTTCTGTTTCTGCCGGTGCTGCAGGCTGGCCTTTTGTACTGGGCTCCTGCCTGCGCTGCCTTTTCTGCCAACAAAGAACCGCAGCAGTCACGATAGAGTGCCATTGAGCTCGCCCAGTCCCCTTCTCTCAGTCACTCATTGTGTTTCTCCCGGCGCTGTAGGCTGCCCTTTGTACTTGGCTCCTGCCTCTGTTGGTGCCTTTTTCCCCACAAAGAAATCTGCAGCAGTCCTGACAAAGCTCCGTTGAGCTCGTTCACTCCCTTCTGTCACTCACTCCAGTCCATTTTCCTGGTGCTGCAGGCTGCCCTTTTCAATTGAGCTCCTGCCTGCATTTGCCCCTTCTTCTGCTCACAAAAGAAATTTGCCGCAGTTACAACAGAGCTCCGTTGAGCTCACTCCTCCTCCTCTCTCACTTCGCTCATTCTGGTCTCCCCACCACTGCAGGCTTCCCTTTTGTTTGGGCCTCTGTGAACACTGCTGCCTTTTTCTGCTCACAAACAAATCTGCTGCATTGCCAACATAGCTCCATTGAGCTCACTCACTCCCCTCCCTCACTCGCTTGGTTTGTGTCTCCTGCCACTGCAGGCTGCCCTTTGTACTGGGCTCCTGCCGCATTGGTGGCTTATTCTGCCAGAAAGAAATCTGAAGCAGTCCTGACACAGCTCCATTGAGGTGTCTCACTCATTCATTCCTTTTCAGCCCGTGCTGCAAGCTGGCCTGTTGTACTGGGCTCCTGCCTATGTTGCCGCATTTTCTACCCACAAAGAATGTGCAGCAGTCACAGTAGAGCTCCGTTGAGCTTGCTCACTACCACTCTGTCCTCCTCATTCTGTTTCTCTTGGCTCTGTCACTCACTCATTCTGTTTCTCTTGGCGCTGCAGGCTGTGCTTCTGTATGGGCTCCTGGCTGTACTGCACCTTTGTCTGTCCACAAACAAATCTGCAGCTGTCCCAACAGAGCTCCATTGAGGTTGCTCAGTCTTCCTCTCTCACCACGCTCATTCTGTTTGTCCTGGTGCTGCAGCGCCCTTTGTACAGGACTCCTGCCTGCATTGGCACCTTTTCCCCACAAAGAAATTGCAGCAGTCCTGACAAAGCTCCGTTGAGCTCGTTCACTCCCTTCTGTCACTCACTCAGTCCATTTCTCCTGGTGCTGCAGGCTGCCCTTTTCAATTGAGCTCCTGCCCTGCATTGCCCCCTTCTTCTGCTCACAAAGAAATTTGCCGCAGTTACAACAGAGCTCCGTTGAGCTCACTCCTCCCTCTCTCACTCGCTCATTCTGGTCTCCCCACCACTGCAGGCTTCCCTTTGTATTGGGCCTCTGTGAACACTGCTGCCTTTTTCTGCTCACAAACAAATCTGCTGCATTGCCAACATAGCTCCATTGAGCTCACTCCTCCCCTCCCTCACTCGCTTGGTTTGTGTCTCCTGCCACTGCAGGCTGCCCTTTGTACTGGGCTCCTGCCTGCATTGGTGGCTTATTCTGCCAGAAAGAAATCTGAAGCAGTCCTGACACAGCTCCATTGAGGTGTCTCACTCATTCATTCCTTTTCAGCCCGGCTGCAAGCTGGCCTGTTGTACTAGGCTCCTGCCCATGTTGCCGCATTTTCTACCCACAAAGAAATTTGCAGCAGTCACAGTAGAGCTCCGTTGAGCTTGCTCACTACCACTCTGTCACTCACTCATTCTGTTTCTCTTGGCTCTGTCACTCACTCATTCTGTTTCTCTTGGCGCTGCAGGCTGTGCTTCTGTACAGGGGCTCCTGGCTGTACTGCACCTTTGTCTGTCCACAAACAAATCTGCAGCTGTCCCAACAGAGCTCCATTGAGGTTGCTCAGTCTTCCCTCTCACATGCTCATTCTGTTTGTCCTGGTGCTGCAAGCGGCCTTTGTACAGGACTCCTGCCTGCATTGGCACCTTTTCTGCCACAAAAAGAAATCCACAGCAGTCCTGACAGAGCTCCGTTGAGGCTCACTCAGTCCCCTGTCTCACTCTCTCATACTGTTTCTCCACCGCTGCAGGCTGGCCTTTTGTACTGGGCCCCTGCCTGCATTGATGCCTTTCTGCCCACAAAGAAATCCGCCAGCAGACCTGACAGGGCTCAGTGAGTTTGCCCATTCCCCTCCATCACTCGCTCTCTTGTTCTGTTTCTCCCAGTGCTGCAGACTGACCTTTTGTACTGGGCTCTTGCGTTGGGCACTTTGTCTGCCCAGAAACAAATCTGCAGCAGTCTCGACAGAGCTCAGTTGAGCTCGGTCACTCCCCCATCTCACTCGTTTGATCTTAATGTGTCCCAAACAGTGATTTCCCACAGCGACCGTGCTATTCCACGGCAGGGTGCAAAAACATATTTTAGACAGGATGTGAAAAATGGCAGCTGTACTGTTCATAAGGAGGTATGGAAAAATGCTACTGTTAAAAATGTGGCATGAAAATATACAAAATTGCAAAGTTACAAGGGTGCGTAGAAACAGTTCAACACACGCTTATAACACTGTCATGTTATGGAGTTTCATCACCAAATTTTCAACATAGGCACTTTAGGACCTCTGGACTATAGAATGAGGTTAACAAACTTACATCTATATTCTGCAGGTCATAGACCAATCCACGGGGACCTATGCTTCACATACAAAGCACTAAAAGATAATTATATAGGAGTAACTATAGGTTTGACACTGAGTGACTTTACAGCTAACACCAGAACTAACGGACTCAAAATGACAGGTGAATTCATAAAAACTACAAAAAGAAGTACATTTTTCACCCAGAGGATTGTTGAATATGGAATAGTCTGTCAGCACAGGTTGTGTCCAGTCTGACCATGGACACCTTTAAAGCTAGACTAGACCTATACATGGAAACAGAAAATAGCATACCACCCATAATAAGGTGGTGAGTTCTTTAAAGGCATCAAGCCTATTGAACTTGTATACATTCTATGACTCTATGAATCTATACCAATATAAAGCTATGTTAAAGACAATTTTATTTAAAAAGGACTGATAAAAGGTAAGGGCATGATTTTGTTGTGCCTCTTATAGGCAGGGATGTTCAAATAAACCCAGGTCCTTGCTCAGCAATGAGTGTTACCACTAGTATTTAAAAAATGGGGGCATTTTATACACTTTAACACATGCAGTTTAGTGCCTAAAATGAGTGTTGTGAAAGAATGGATATTGAAACTAATCCTAGAGTGGTTGTTATTTCAGAAATGTGGCATAATAACAAAATAGAAGACTCAGTGTTATCAGTACCAGGAACCAAATTTGGAGGCAGAACAGAAATAAGAAGGGTAGGGAGTAGTAATAAGTGGGCAGACCTCCTTAACCTTATTACTTATTTTCTGTAGTAGTGTTCAAACATCTGGGACGGAAAGAACTGTCCTTGATTTGAGGCTCCCAGGCAACAACCCCATATTAATGAGCTGTTACCTACAGTACCACCAAGAGGCAATGAGGACCATTTTGTAAGAATACAGGATTTTTGTATCAGTATAGGAATACCCACGAAGCACTGTTGTTGGGTGATTTCCATGTTGTCTGGTCTTCCATCCCATTAAGTGGTAAACTACTTGATTTAACATTGGGGATGGGGCTTACTCAGTTGATCGAGTCACCCCACCAGAATAAATCCCAGAGATGCAAGCCTTTCCACCGTTTTTGATCAAATTTTGACTTCGGATCCAGAAAACCATATTAAAAGTGAAGTCTTACCAGGTGATTTAGCAGCTATCAATTCACTTTTGCATCCAAAAATAGAACAAAACAGGTGGAAAGATTCCAAATAAAGAATATCATTCCATCAAACATTTTGATTATTGCAAGATTTATGACTGATTTGGAATAGAGAAACTGGGACAGACTGGGACTTATCCCAGACATAGACAGTGTGTGGAGCTACATTTTTAGTGAGTCTCGTCTGTAAGTGACAAACATGACCCTATTTGCAAAAAAAATCTAAAACAAAAACACAGCCTGGTATACAAGGACCTTGACTTTGTGCCATAAAAATAGAGACAGAGCATGGGAAAAGCAAAAAAATAAACACAAGATTAGAATGGGATAAATATCACAAATTAAAGAATTTTACCATAAAGAAATTAATACACAAAGGCAGATTATTTCAATGAACAATTTAAAGTAGAAAATATAAACGATCTACATACATTTTGGGGCTTGTATTCTAAATTAAAAGGGCAAAAAGCAAATGAACTTCCAGGTTCTTTTAAAATCAAAGGAAAAAACATTCCCACTTCAAGTCATGCAGCAGATGTATTCAACAGATTTGTCATAGATATTGGTATACCAGCGGAGGAGACAGAGGTTATAGAGGTGGGAAACTATATTGAAAAGGTAGAGAGGCCAACTTTTTCTTTTGACCTCGTTGACACAAAAGCGGTTCTAAATGAAATAAAGAAGCTTAATGAAAGAAAGGCCATAGATCTAGACAAAATAGCAACTATTTTTCTAAAATTGCCTCACCAGCAATAGCTCAAATCATTACAGAAAGGTTCAAGTTATCTATACCTATTGGTACATACCCTAGGATGTGAAAATTAGCAAATGTAATACCCATACACAAATCCAGTCCCAAAGAGGACATTTCAAACTATAGACCAATATCTCTCCTCCTGTTATATCTAAACTTTTGAAAAAGTATTGGAAAACAAATGAAACATTATTTGGAGTCACAAAACATATTTGATCCATACCAATCCGGCTTTCGTCACTGGTTACAGTACTTCAATTGCGTTAGTGAAAGTAACAGCTGATATCCAAGTATCTTTGGGTGAAGGGCCTCCTGGTGGGGCCATATTAGTAAACTTGTCCAGAGGCATTTGACACCGGGATCATACCATATTGCTGGACGAGCTGAAGGGAGTTGACCTTGACCAAGTGGCTCTGAACTGGTTTAGGCAATATTTATTGGAAGGGCACAGTTAGTATCTTTAGGAACCTCAATAACTCAGTTAGAAAATGTGAAATCAGAGGATCCTCATGGGTCTGTGTTGGGGCCAATATTGTTCAATCTGTATACAAATAGAATTGGGTCACTTGTAGGAGGCCCGCACCATCTGTATGCAGATGACATGGTCCTATTCAAAGAGGGCACATCAATTCTCAAAATACAAATAAATTACAGACAGACTGTGATAAATTACAGGATTATTTAAAATGCGTGAACTAGTACTAAATGACAGGAAATCTAAGGTAATGTACTGTCATTGCTGAAAAGTTTGTATAAGTGTACTATGTCTTACTTCTACTTGTTCCCATGATGTTTTCTTGTATCTTCTATTGTCTACATACCCTTTGCTGTAATCCCGGTCGTACCTGAAAATAGGCAGCTATGCTGTCTAGTGTACCTACCAGTTAACAAAAACAACTAAATAAAATAAATAAATGATTCTTGTAAACAAAGTAATGCAAACCAAACTCTTCAGATTAAAACTAACATAAATTATGTCTTGAAATAGGTTAACTCCTATAAATACCTTGGAGCATGGTTAGATTCACAACTAAGATGGGATATACATATAGTTGGCTTGATTAAGAAATGAAATACTAGGTTAGGGGCCTTATCGTGGTGAGGAGGTGTCTCCCAACTGAAGCCAGAAAACACATAGTGAATGCCATGATAATGCCACCTACTGATTATTGAGACATGGTCTCTGGGGGAGAGGGGTACCCAGGATAGAACTGGATAGATGAACAGATTTGCCCTTCATCTTGAATGCCCCCGGTTGATGAACCATTGTTCACTATACAACACTTTGGGCTGGATAAACCTTTCAGAAAGTAGACAGTTCCATATTCTACATTTTGCACACAGAATTTGCTGCAAAATATCCTACCCTACTTAAATAACCTGTTCCAAATTTACACATTACGTGATGACTGAGAACAAACACAAATGTGAAACTTACAACACCAGTGATGAGAACAGTAAAGGGAACTACCATTATAAACCTTGGGCCTAGAATTTGGAATAGTCTGTCAGCAAAATTAAAATCTAAGGAAATGGTACCCTGGAGTATGATAAAAGAATGTATACTAAACATATTCTCATACCCTAAAGGTTGCTGTCAACTCTATGTTATGCATTATACCATGCTATGTATTTGAAACATGCACAATTTTATTTTTAAATGATTTCGTAAGATGTATTGATTATTTATATAATGTATAAATGCTGGACCCCATAGTAAATGAGTTTGCTTAATTGGGTTATCCTTTTCTTGGAAAAATTCAAGAATAAATATTTACAAACAAAACCATCCAGCCACTGCTCCAGAGGCAATGCCAGTAACCGACCATCATGGCACTACCCAGGGACAGCACATGTGAACCAACTACTGAGGCACTGCCTCAGGGGCAGCCTGATGGGAACCAATTGCAGGCACTGCCCAGGAGCAGCCATAGGAATAAACTATCCAGGCGGTGCCCCGGGGCAGACAACAGAGACCAACATCATGGTGCTGCCCCAGAGGCAGTCAAAGGAACCAACTACACAAGCACTGCCCCAGGGGCAACACGCAGGGAACCAGTTTCACAGGCGGTGCCCCGGGGGCAGTGCCATCAATTGTTTCCATGGGCTGCCCCTATGGCAATGCCTATGTAGAGTTGGTTCCTTTAGGATGCCCCTGGGGCTGTGTCATGATGGTTGGTTCCTGTTGGCTGCCCCTGGGGCAGTACTTGGGTAATTGTTTTCGTGGGCTGCCCTGGGGCAGTGCTTAGCTAGTTGGTTCCTGTTGTTTGCCCCTGGGGCAGTGCCTGGATGGTTTATTCCTGTGGGCTGCTCAAGGGCAGTGCCTACGTAATTGTCCTATGGGCTTCCCTGGGGTACTACTGTGTAATTGTTTCCTGTGCACTGCCCCTGGGGCAGTGCAAAGCTAGCAGTTCTTGTTGTCTGCCCCTGGGGCAGTGCCTGGATGGTTTATTCCCATGGGCTGCTCCGAGGCAGTTCCTGGATAATTGGTTCCTATGGGCTGCCCCTGGGGCAGTGCCTGTGTAGTTGATTTCCTTTGGCTGCCCCTGGGGCAGTGCTGTGATGGTTGCTTCTTGTTGGCTGCCCTGAGGCAGTGCTTGGGTAGATATTTCCTGTGGGCTGCCCCAGGGCAGTACTTGGCTAGTTGGTTTCTGTTGCCTGCCCCTGGGGCAGTGCCCGTGTAGTTGGTTCCTTTGGCTGCTTCTGGGGCAGTGCCACGATGGTTGCTTCTTGTTGGCTGCCCTGAGGCAGTGCTTGGAGTAACTATTTCCTGTGGGCTGCCCCTGGGGCAGTGCCAGCTAGTTGGTTTCCGTTGTCTGCCCCTGGGGCAGTGCCTGGGTTGTTGGTTCCTGGGGCAGTGCCTGGATCGTTTATTCCTATGGGCTGCTCCTGGGGCAGTGCCTGGGTAATGGTTTCCATGGGCTGCCGTTGAGGCAGTGCCTGTATACAGTAGTTGGTTCCTTTGGCTGCCCTCGGGCAGTGCCATTATGGAACTCTCTGCATCCTTTACATTTATTTTATAGGTTGCACTTTTCTGTTTAATCGCAACCGAAAGGTCTTGAAAACTTGAGAAAAACATTTGTACTAAAGTCAAGTAGAATCGCATAGGAAAGGTAGGCACATTCTTGTGTGTGTGTGTGTGTGTGTGTGTGTGTGTGTGTGTGTGTGTGTGTGTTGTGTTTTGTTTTTTGTTACATGTTTTGTTCTTGTACCAGGAAACATGCTCATTAATCACACTTGCAACTTCCATCAGGCCAAATGCATATGAGAGATATTAAGTTGCTTAAATGCAACACCATTACCTTCGAAAAACACTACATGAGAAAACTATGGAAGGCTTCGGGATCAAAGTGTTAAAATATTAGTACTGCATTACATGTTTAACAATATTTAAAGGTGTGTTTAGGGCAGGCTGCTTAAAATATTTTGAATTGCTAGAGTGACTGGGCAGTACAGCTTAAAATCCTTAGGAAATTCTAGGAGTAATTAAGTGGGCAGGAAGCTCAAACTGTGGTAGCAGAGTTTAGGAAACAAATGTAATACTTCAGAAACATTTCTAAGTATTTTAGAGGTAAAAGTGTTTAAAGAAGCTACTCAACCTACTTAACCCTGAGACTGCCAACAGAATTAAAAGCGATATAGGTATTTTGGACTGATACAGTATATCAGTCTGCAGCCCTGCAAGGGTTAATAATTAGAGCATTAGTACATGTGCAGAAAGGGAGATAGCAGCTAATTGAGACAGGCTCATTTTTAAGAGGGAAATAAGCTTTGGTGTTAAGCAGTGAAAGTGGGAGGCACTGAAACTAGGGTCAGAATTAATTACTCAGGACAGCGAAGAGGGCAGGGCATGGGTCTTCTTGGATGAGGAGGGTGGGCTCGGGGAGGGCAGGGCATGGACAGGACAGTGGGGTGCAACGGATGTGGGGCAGCAGTGTTCATGGAAACACTGTGGAGGAGGGGTGTTGTACAGTATGTATTAGACTGGGGCAACTGGAGGTGGAGAGCAGCAATCTGAGGGGGACTTGGTAAGAATGTGGAAGGACATGGGGAGGGACCTACAGCTATAATGGCAGGGGATGCAGAGGGCTGCTGTAAAGGACAGAGAGAAGGAAAGAGGCAGGCTGGGAGCATGCAGCAAAGGGAGGAAAGAGGGGGTCAGGAGGATTGGGTCCCAGGCAAGGAGTTGGGGAGGAATGGCTGGCAAGATGTGAAGAGTATGGAAAGGGGACTCCAATGGTTCACCGAAAGGAACATACCTCAGCAGTGGGAGGTAAGAAACACACACTGAGAGAGCATTACAGTGTCCAGCAGGTACCACCTCTGGCAGATGGAATGGAGGAAGGAGTTCTGAAAAGATCAGGGGTACAGCAAGTATGGGCCTGAGAACGGGATGGGCAGAAAGGAAGAGAGGGAGGAAACAGGGAAGGAGGATGGACAGGGGAAGGGTGGAAGGAAGGGATGGAGGGAAGGGATGAAAACACAGCGCAGGAGCAGAGGAGGAGAAGAACAAAGCTTGGAGGCAGAAGATCCAGGAGGAGCAGGAAGGCAAGGAAAGGGAGCAAGGGGAGGAAAGGGGCAAACAGGCAGCAGAAGGGACAGCAGAAGGCTAGCAAGGGATAAAGGTAACAGGAGGGTGGTAAGAGAGTTAGGGGACTGGAGATGGGATTGGGAGAGGAAGGGCTGGATCCTTCAGACAGCAGGAGAACAGGAGGGAACTACAAAGAGTCAAGAGAGGACAGGAAGGCAGTTCAGGGAAGGGGATGTGGTTAGGAGGAAAAGGATTCAGAGGGAGGCCTGTCAGGAACAATAGCAGATCCATTAGTGGTGGAGATAGAGAATGCCATGGTATTTGGGAACTCCATCATTAAGGGAATACATTGGACCAGGAGGGGTCCTACATTCAAGCAGAGGTCGGTCTTTTGTGAACTATGGATGGAGGGGGAAGACAATGCAAAGAATCAGTGAGAGGGTCGTTGGTGGAAAACTACACTCTTACCATTCATTTGGGAACAAATGATCTGGCAAGTAATGAGGTGAAGGAGGTCCAGAGGAGGTTCAAGGCACTGGCACAGGGTCACCCAGAGGAGGCTAAATCCTGGCTTTTCAGAAATCTTGCCAGTCCCCTGTGCCAGCACTACCAGGCAGGAGAATCAGGGCTTCAACGAATGGCTCTGGGTATGGTGCGAAGAGGAAGGGTTTGCAGATATAGGAGACTGGGGGACACATGGGAGGATAAGGACTTGTACTGGAAGGATAGACTACATCTAAGCAAGACGGGGTCAAGAGAACTGAGGGGGACTGCAAGGATACATTGATAAGGTCCTAGAGGAAGTTTAAACTGGTAAGGGGGAATACATGGCTAGGATGAGTGAGGGTTTAACAGAAAGAGAGAACAAACTAGCAAGCACTCCTAAAGGAAGAAGAGTACTGACAAGACAAGGGAAGGTGGGGTGAGGTGGGTATATGGTGGAAAGGACTTTCAGCAAATGCATGAAGTCTGAAGAACAAGATGGTGGATGTAGAAGCAATAATGGAGGGGAGGTCCTGGATATTGTAGCCATAACAGAGACCTGGTGGTCTGAGCACCAGGCCTGGGAAGTAGAGGTCCCAGGGTACAGGTTATTCAGGACGGATAGGGATGGGAAGAAGAGGGGGATGGATTGTGCTATACATTAGGAGGGCATAAAGGTCATGGAAGGGCAGAGGGAGCAATAGGAGTAGAAATCTTGTGGATCACACTGAGAAAAGGGCTGGGGCACCTAAAGGCTGGGGTGGTGTACAGACCTCCAGTGCAGAGCAAGAAATGGACATGCACATGCTGTGGGAGGTACAATGGATGGCACTAAAGGGGAGATTCTGCTGGTGGTGACCTTAACCTCCCAGATATGAGACTGGGATATCCCAATGGCTAGGTCGTCCAGAAGCAGGATGGTCCTGAGTTGCTCCAGGGAGCCTTGCAGCAGCTGGTCAGGGAGCCCACCAGAGGGGAAACATTCTTGATGTAGCACTCACCAATGGGATAGTGTGGAGGAGTGGGAGTGGGGTGGGTGTCAGTCTTGAAGCATGTGACCACAACACAGTGGGCTTCAGGGTTAGAGTGGGTATGAAGTGAGACAGACCACCAAGAACATCCTGGACTTCAGACGGGCAGATTTTCCCAAAATAAGGAGGTATTTAGGAAAGAAATGGGGAGGATGGAGGAGATGGGGGGTTGAGGAACTATGGAATAAGATCAAGGGGGCTACTTAAAGCCACAGAGAGCTGTATAAGGAAAGTAAGAAAAGAGCAGGAGAAGAAGGAGGCCACTTTGGTTCAACAGGGAAGTGAGGGGCAACAGGGAGAGAAAAAGGCATTCAAGGAATATAAGAGGGCACGGGAAGGAGGAAAGGGAAACATACAGGGAGAAACTGAGGGTGGTTGGACAGAGGATTAGAAAGGCAAAAGCAGAAATGGAGTAAATTGTAAGACAGGCTGAAAGGGATGATAAGACTTTCTTCGGTACATTGGGGAAAAGAGGAAAGTAAGGAAGGGACAGTTAGGGTACAAGGAGGGGGAGTACAGGTGGAAAGGGACTTGAGAAGGCGGAGGTGCCATATAGATACTTTGGCTCAGTCTTCACATTGGTGGGAGAGGGAAGGGAACCAGCACTAGGAGGAAGGGCAGGCACAGGGTGGATCCTAATCCAACCAGTGAGGACAAGGTCAGAGAGGAATTGGGTAAGTTGAGGGTAGACAAGGCTATGGGCCCAGATGCCCTGCATCCTAGGGTGCTCAGGTTGCTGAGAGAAGAGCTGGCGGCAGCACTAGCACGGTTATTCAACATGTCCTTAGACACAGGGTGGGTGCCAGAGGGCAGATGTGGTGCCACTTCACAAAAGTGGCAGCAGAAGGAGACTGGTAACTATCGCCCAGTCAGCCTCACATTGGTGGTGGGCAAGTTGATGGAGGCGATATTGAAAGAAAGGGTGGCTAGTTACTTGGAGGATTGTGGGCTGCAGGACATCCATCAGCATGGCTTCACAAGGGGAAAGTCATGCCAGACGAACCTAATCGAGTTCTTCAATGGGGTGATGAAGGTGGTTGATCGGGGGCAGTGAACATAGCCTATCTGGACTTCGGGAATGCCTTCAACACTGTGCCTCACAGAAGACTGGTAAATAAACTGGAAGAGTATGGGGGTGGGGCAGAAAAAACAAGGTAGGTAGAGAACTGACTGACGGTAGAAGCCAGAGGGTGGTGGTAAATGGGGTATTCAGGGGAAGTAGGGTGATGAGCAGGGTTCTCTGGGGGCTACTGGGGCCCATCCTGTTTAACATCTACATCAGCGTACATAGCGAGGGTCTGCAGGAAAAGTCTGCATTTTTGAAGATGATACTAAAATCTGCAACAGGGTGGACACCCCAGAGGGGCGGAGGCAATGAGGCAAGATCTAAGGTTACTGGAGGGGTGGTCAGAAACATGGCAGCTAAAATCTAACGCAAAAATGCACAGTGATGCACATGGAGCGGAATAATACAAAAGCCAAATACACACTGGGGGAGAAATGAATACAGATGAGAAGGGAAAGGAGATGGGAATCATAATCACGGACAACCTTAAGGTGGCTGACAAAATGCTGCAAGGCTGTGGGCAAAGAAAAACAAAATACTGGCATGCATAAAGAGGGTGATAACTAGTAGAAGGCCAGAGGTGCTGATGCCATCTACAAATCCATGGTGAGGCCCCACCTGGAGTATGGGGTTCAGTTTTGGAGACCTCACCTACGCAAGGACATAGCTGGCATGGAAAGAGTACAAAGAAGGGCCACTAAGATGGTGCATGGACTAGGTGGGAAGACTTGTGAAGAGGGGTTGAGGGTGTTGGATTTGTACCACCTGGAGACCAGAAGGAAAGGGGACATGATAGAAATGTCCATGTATGTGAAGGGGATTAATAAAGTGGGAGGGAGCTTATTTACAAAGAAGGTAGGCACACAAACTAGAGGGCATGGGCTGAGGGTGGAAAGGGGTAGGTTTAAGGGAAACTTGAGGGACATTACTTAACTGAAAGGGTGGTGGGGCCCTGGAACAGTCTGCCGAGGAGGTGGTGGAGGCCGGAACAATGGATGGATTAAAGACAGCATGGGACAAACACAAGGGCTGTCTAAGGTAAGGAGGGGAATCTATGGGGAGGGAGAAAGTAAAGAGGGGTTTGGCAGACAAGATGGGCCAAGAAAGGTCCTTTTCTGCCAACACATATCTATAAATCTATGAATCTATGGTTGGTTCCTGTTGGCTGCCTAGCTGGGGCAGTGCTTAGGTAGTTGTTTCTTGTGGGCTACCTCTGGGGTAGTGCTTGCCTAGTTGGTTCCTGTTGTCTACCCCTGGGGCAGTCCCATGATAGTTGAGGTTACTGGCACTGCCCCTGGGGCAGTGGCTGGATGGTTTCTTCCCATGGGCTGCTCCTGGAGCAGTGCCTTGGAAGTTGGTTCCTGTGGCTGCCCTGGCGCATTGCCTTGATTTTTGGTCAGTGGAGCTGACCCTGGGGCAATGCCTGTGTAATTGGTTCCCATGGACTGCCCCTGAGGCAGTGCCTGTGTAGTTGGTTCCTTTGGCTGCCCCTGGGGCAGTGCCATGATGTTTTTCTCTGTTGGCTGCTCCTGGGGCAGTGCCTGTGTAGTTGGTTCCTGTGTGCTGCCCCTGGAGCAGTGCCACGATGGTTGGTTACTGGCGCTGCCCCTAGGGTAGTGGCTGTATGGTTTATTCCCATGGGCTGCTGTTGGGGCAGTGCCTGGGTAGTTGGTTCCCATGGGCTGCCCCTGGGCGTTGCCTTGGTTTTGGTTAGTTGAACTGCCCTTGGGGAAATGCCTGTGTAACTGGTTCCCATGGACTGCCCCTGAGGCAGTGCTTGGGTAGTTAGTTCAGTTGTTTGCCCTATGGCAGTGCCGTGATAGTTGGTTACTGGCGCTGCCCCTGGGGCAGTGTCTTGATAACCAATAGCATTGCATGAACTTGCACCAATAGGATTTGTTGGTGGGGGAGCTACAGGGTGCTGCCCGGGGCAGGGGACGAATTGCACCAATGGGCATAGGCAGTTGGAGGAGCTACCTGCCCCGAGGTCTGCATTCAGGGCAAAAACTTACTGAGCCTTTGGAAGCTAGTCCACTGCTGCAGCGTAAACTGGTGGGAAACACAGAAACCAGCCTGGGAAGCCAGCATCTGCTACTACCACCACTAACACTTCAGACCCTTGAGCCCCTCTTTTCCCTCTTCTACGATGACCTGCTACACCATTCAATGACCCGTGAATGATTACCTTCACTCCCAGCACCTTTGAATCAGGAAAAGCACATTGGATTTTATTTTCTAGGTATTTTCACTCCTTTATAAACTCTGAATAGCATTCATAGACTTCTACATACTGAGACTGGAGTGTTACATTATCTTTTCCCTGCCCGAGTGTGAGTGGGGGGGGCCATAAGTTGGGCTACTCTTCTCGTGGTCCATTAATGTTTGATTTATTTTGGTACAATCCATAAACATTTATTTAAGTTCTAGATGGATAACCAGGGACATCTGCGATGGACATACAGTACATTGGAACTGTCTTACATGTTTTTTATACAGACTCTGCTCGTTCTATAGACTCTCCACAACATCAAGAGACGACACGCAAGTGACTAGGGTATATGTTGCTTCTTTACAAACTTGGGGAGCTGCAGGTTGCACTGCAGGGGATTTATGGATTATTCATCTGGCCTGTACATCTGTTTCAGCTCGATGGGATTGGGGTTCAGTGGGGTGTCTTTGTCAGGGGTGAAGGGGTATGTTTCCTTTATCTTGGTCTGCACTTTGTTATTGCAGGGGCCTCCATGTTATGGTGAGGTATTTGGGGTAGGTGAGGCATCCAGGGTTTTGCTGGCTTTTGCCTATCTGGCAATGATTTGATGATTTGCTCTGTTTTTTACATAAGCTGGACCTCTCAAGCCCATCCCTAATCATGAATACTGCTGATACCCCCTCCATCTTGAGGGGCCCAGGTCTTTCTTTTTCCCCATCCAGGATTGGCCTGGGGTACTGTTCGGAAGGGGTGGGAGCCCAGGGAGGGATACAAGGGTTTTGCTCATAGTCAGTGAGGGCCTGACACTCCACCTAGTGCCGAGGTTCTCCTTATGGAGCACCTTGGCTGGGGCAGTCTTGTAATGCGCTCCGTTCACTCTTCTGGCAGATACACAGAGGGTAGAATAGGGTGGTACGGTTGGAAGTTAATGACACTTCGTTTCTTCCATTTTGCAGTTGGAGTTTCATACTGTTTGTCAGTTCTAACTGGTTAACATTTTCAATGTTTGTTTTTGTATGTGTAGGTTGTTCTGCTTCTTGTGTAGCTGTGCGAAGAAATTCTTGGGTGAGGGGCCATTTTGTTGCAGGGGGCCAATTCTGTTGCCACCATAAGTTGCTGTCCTTGTTCGGACTCGTTACTTTGTGGCTGGTTTTCAGTGCTGACTTTAAATGTGAAAGGCCTTAATGGTACAATTAAGAGGGCTCGGTCCCACGGAACTTAATAGGCACAGGCGACCCTTGCCTATTTACAAGAAACACAGCTACCGGAGTCTGAGCACCTGAAACTTCAGAGATCCTGGTGGGTGAGGTGCATGCAGCTTCCTGGGAGGCCCATCCACAAAGGGGCACAGCTATTTAAATCTGCAGGTGTGTACTTGCAGGGGAAGCCATCTGAGCAGAGGGGAGGGAATTGGACCTGCACCATTGGGGACCAGAAGGAGAGGGGGGACATGATTGAAACTTGTAAGTACGTGAAGGGATCGATAAGGTGAAGGTTTTATTAAAATTGGGTTTTTCAAGATGGCGGCAGCTGTGAGCCAGCCAGAGTACTAGCTCTAACTTTTAAGGGCTTTTACACATTTTATTTTGTTTACTTTTGTTGGTCCGAGTTCCCTTTTATTTTATTTATTTTATAGCTCAGAGAGGTGGAAGAAGTGAGCTAGTTTAGCTGGAGCGTATTTTTGGGTGGTGCTTTGTTTTTTTCAGGCTGCTTTTCCCGGCATTTTGGTGCATAGCCAGGTACACCGAGTGTCCTGGGAGGTCTTAGGCTGTTTTAACAGTGTGGAAGGCTGCGATTTTCAGCCCTCCCTGTGACACAATGTTTTGTTAACTTGGCGGAATTTTCTTTTAGTCTACTAAATTATTCCTGTCACACTTTTCTTCTTCTATATGGAAGCACTTGTTTGCTTACAGTGAGCGCTTCCATTTGGTTGTAACTGACAGTTGTCAGTCGCAGGCATTTCACCAGAAGGCAGTCATTGGAGCAGAAAGACATTTTTGGTTGCCCTTTCATTGGACTATCTGTTTTTTTTTCATCACTGAGGATCCAGCTGTTTGGGAGAGAGCTTAGTTGTGACAAAAACAATCTTTCAACTGAGGAATGAACGTTTACTGGAGCTGGAGGTTGTGAGTGCTGGCAGTTTGATTTTGTCTGACTTTTCCTGAAGTGAGAACTGGTTGACATGCCAGCACTTTAGTCATCCTTGAAGATTTGGATCGTGAGACGTTGGAGTCCCTCAACGTGGGTGGGGGTGACTGTGTGCAGCCTCGAGTGGTGGGGTTTTGCTGCAGTAGTCTCTAGCTGGAGGGTGGGGGGATCTGCAGGGAAGGGATCTGGCCAGGTGGTAGTTGAAGGCCAGGGAAATCAGGCCATAATTCCCCCATCCTTCACAGGGCTGTGTCTGCTCCCTCCCTCCCTCAACTGGGGTTTCAGATGTACCGCCATTACCATCGTTGATGCTGTTATTGGTCTGCTGAAGTTTGTTGGCGTGGTCAACCCATGGAGCTTGCCTGGTGGCTGGGCATGGGTTGGGTAGCCTCCTGGTTGGACACGGGGGTTCTGTGACTGGAGGTGGTAGGACCTTGGTTCCCGAGGAGTCCCCTAATTGGTGGCTGGTGGGCTTCCTTTTGGGGCCCTTTTACTGGGGTGGCAGCCCTCCCTAGCCTTGGTCATTCAGTGCAGTTCTAATTATGGGTTGGATCTCTAACTGAAGGTGCTCCGTTCATGGACTGTGGTTAAAGAGTTGCTCCTACTTGATAACAGACTGACTGCTCCCTGCCTGTTAATTTGAGGGGGTGGTGAGAGAGCTCCATATAAGCGTGTTGTATCAATGTCCCAGACTGAAGACAGTAACCCCTCACTATAATGGGTCGCCTGTGAAAAAGGGACCTTCGGGCTCAGTGGGCCTACCCGTCACCAAAATTTAATAAATAAATAAATAATAACGAACCTCACTGTAGTGAATTCTCAGCTATAGCTTAATGGTCCGCTTTGGCTCCTGACTCAAATCAAGTATGAGAGTCAGACCTACATCTACTGGGAAGTGGGCAAAGTGAGGATTTTGATCGGAGCATGGACTGCTGTTGTAGTGCCTTTTTGGTTTTATCTTAACTCTCCCATTTAAACTCCCAGATGGCATGGCCTCAATGCCAAAGAGCACTGTTTCCTCAGAGAACACTGTTTCCTCAAACAACTGGGATGGGATGCTTACCTGAAGACCAGGGTTGTGTTACATTGAGGACCGCTAGGGAAGCATGCAAGCCTGCCTTCTCAAACAGTTTAGGACTCAGTGCCAAGTGGTAGCTCGCCATCTATTGGACTTGTACATATTTGGCTTCAGTAGTTTAACAGCTGACTGTGTCTTACTTAACAGCAGAGGGAAGAGGACTATGGACTGTGTGGTAAGAGGATGTAGACGTGTTTTCTGTAGTGCGTGTCCTCCCAATATGGGGAAGGTGGATGGCAACTTCTTAGGTCACAACACCAGCTAGCCTTTCAAACTGCTAATTTGTTATTCCTTTCAAAGAAATGCAGCAGTCGGTGGCAACAAAATGTACACACACAGTAAGTGAGCAACATCCACCGCATGTCCCATATTAGCATCCTTGCTGTAACAAACGAGGAGCTATAACAAACAGTGAACATGGCTCCCAAAAGTTCACTATAGTGAGGGGTTACTGTAACTGCCAGTGTGACAGACTGGTGTTTTCCTGGACATTTACAATTTATGCTTGTTGGGGTGAGAGACTCAACAAAGCAGATTAGTAGACTGATTATGGATTACATTTCCTCTTCTTATACATCTTTTATCTTCCACCTGAACTGGGGGGTTGTATTAGTGGTTTGCAAGGTTATTTTTCGTTTAGTTGGGGGTGTGGGTTTTATTTATTATTTGTTGTATAGTGGAGTGTGTGTAGGGTTTACTTTGGGAACGTGGGAGCTCTGGTTTTTATCAGCATGGGTTTATGGGCTGCTCTCCCTGTCAGGCGCTACCCCTCCAAGCTCCAGAATCTCCACCCTTTAGCTGTCCTTCATTGCCCACAGTGGTCTATGGTCACTGCAGGGTGCTGGGGATAGTGGATAGAAGGCATAGGGAGCAGGGTCCAGTACCTGGGAGGGAGAGAGAGTGGAGCGGCGGATTGGGGTAGTGAGGACCAGGAGATGCCCTAGGGCAAGATGGAATCCCTGAACAAGGTTTGCTTTGTTTGATGCCCATACCTAAGGGCCTGTGTTAATTGGCCAGTAGCTCAGCCAGCCCAGGTGTCTCATCCGATTCGCATGGTGTTGTGCAATGCCAGATCTATTAAAACAAAATGGCTGTTATATCTGATCTTGTTGGGTCAGCAGATCTGGTATGCATTACTGAGATCTGGCTGGATGAGAATGTTGGCCCCATTTTGGCAACAGCGATTCCAGATGGGTTCTAGGTGATACACCGTGCAAGATAGGATCACAGGGCAGGAGCGTAGCAATTTGTTTTAAATCAGAATTGGACCTTGTAGAAGTGCCAGTTGGGGAATCAGATCCTTGAGTGTACTGTGGTCACAGGTGTGGGGTGCAGGATCATTCTTGTTCACCGTCCACCTGGTGCCGAGAAGTTGTTCCTGCAGGAAGTCGATATTTCATTGTCGACATGGTGTTGAAGTCTCCCAGATTGATGGTACTGGGTGACTTCAATGCCTGTGTCGATGACTTAACTCTTGCAATTTGGTCAGGACTTCCTCCGACTTATGACTTTGTTGGGCTTCACAGGTAGTTGCCTCTGTGACTCACAATTATGGTCACGCTGGACTGATTTTCCTCCTGGGGATGGAGACCTCCAACTTGGTGGTAGATCTGGTCAGATGGTCTGACCACCACACTATAAGGTTCAATCTCCTTGCTCCCCTATAGGCCTGCCCCTGTGGAGATGGTCTGATACCGCCTTTGCAGGGAGTGACCCCAGAAGGTCTTTTGGCGGAGTTGGACCTATCGGATTACCGGTGCAAACGAGGGTCCTGAGAATGTGCTACATACCTATAATCAGGCAGTGGCAGAGGCTCTGGACACCTTGGCTCCAGTCTGCATTCACCCTCACCCTTCGCCTCAGTCCCCTGGTTTGATGGGGCCTTGAGGGAGCTGAGGCGAGTGGGGCAAAGGTTACAGTGTTGCTGGCGGAGATCCGGCTGGGGTCCAGACAGACTTAGACAGATGTAACATTATAGAGACTATCAGTCAGCAATCTCCCATAAGAAGGAAGAATTCCTGTCCAGGAAGACTGCTGCAGCTCATAATCGATTAGCTCAGCTCTTTTCGAACTGTGGACAGACTGTGCAATCCAGCCTGTCTGCAAGTTCAAGAGCTTCTTCAGGATAAATGTGAGGAGTTTGCTTGCTTTTGCTGATAAGATTGCTGACATCAGGTCTGAGATCCACTTAGCATGCTTTATGGGGTGGGGATGGTGGTCAGTGTGGTGTTGCTACCCCTGGTTCTGTTGGATGGAGGTTGATCAGCCGGAGATCACGGATGTCATGCGGAGTCTCCATGAATGCATCCGACTTGCTGTAGTTTGGACCCGGCCCTACCTGCCTTTTATTAGGCTGTATAGATGTCATCAACCCAGTCCTTGTGGAGATAGTCTGGTGCTCATTGGAGTCGGATGAGTTTCCGTGCTCCTTGAAGGAAGCAGTGGCAACTCCTTTCTCAAAAATCTTTGCTTGACCCAGACTGTCAACTACAGACCGGTCTCTAACCTTCCCTTGTGGGAAAGGTTATTGAGAAAGTTGTGGGCTGCAGCTCGAGAACCATCTCACCATCCATGACATCTATGACCCTCTCCAGTCTGGTTTTCACAAAGGCATAGCACGGAGACCACTCTGGTTTGGGTACTCAATGATCTCCTGATTGCAAGAGATCAGAAATGCTGTTCTATCTTGGTATTCTTAGATCTCACATCAGCTTTCGACACTGTGGACCATGGGGTGCTGCTGGAATGTGTGAGTCATCTGTGGCCTGTCTGGTACAGTCCTCAGATGATTCCATTCTTTCCTCACTGGCAGATCAGAGAGAGTGGTTCAGGGATTTACTCCTCCAGTCATTCTCTCTCTGCCATGTGGAGTGCCACAGGGTTCTGTGCTGTTCCCCATGTTGTTTGCGTGTATATGCTGCCGTTAGGAGACATTGTGAGGTGGTATGGGCTGGGTTTTCACTGCTATGCAGATGATACACAGCTCTACTTGTCCTTTGAGCCCGACCAGGATAGTGCGCCTCAGTGTTTAACAACTGTCTTGCAGAAATCCAGGATTTGAAGAATACCAGCTGTCTGAAACTGAATTCTGACAAGACTGAGGTGTTGGTAGTGGATCTTGGTCACCGGATAGAGGAGTCAGCAGTGGATATCCCTCAGGGCCCCCATGTTGTTTGTGGTGTATATGCTGCCATTAGGAGACATTGTGAGGCAGTATGGGCTGGATTTTACTGCTATGCAGATGATACACAGCTCTACTTGTCCTTTTGCCTGACCAGGATAGTGCTCTCTCAGTATTGCCTTGCAGAAATCCAGGATTGGATGAATACCAGCTGGCTGAAACTGAATTCTGACAAGACTGAGGTGCTGGTAGTGGATCCTGGTCACTGGATAGAGGGTCAGCGGTGGAATGTCCCTCAGGGTTTTGGCTTTGGGTTGTCCAGTTGTTGACCTCTGAATGGGTATGAAATCTGGGGTAATACTGACGATGGGCTGACACTTCGCTCACAGGTATTGGCCTGGTTAAGTCCTCTTTTACCATCTGAGGAATATTGCCCGGAATAAGCACCTAGTTCCATCTGGTGACCTTCCAACTTTGATCCACACCGCTGTGACCTCACACTTGGACTACTGTAACTCCTTTACCTAGGCCTTCCAGAGGTCGATATCTGTTGCTTGCAGCTGTTGCAGAATGCTGCGGCCAGGTTATTGTCTGGATTATCTTGATACAGTCATATCACACCTGTGCTGCACGAGCTGCACTGGCTGCCAGTTCAGTGGTGGATCACCTTCAAGGTCAGCTTGCTGACCTATAAAGCCCTACACGGACTGGGACCAAGCTACCTGCAAGATCTCTTGCCCCTTTACTACCCCCTCACACAACTGCTCCACTTCTGGCCAACGAGAATTGCTGGAGATTCCTAGGTACGGTTAAAAACTTCTGGATCAGAGATACCTCAGGCCCAACCCTGTGGAATTTTCTGCTTCTCGGACACGAGAGTGCTTGACAGTGGAGAGCTTTAAAACTGCTTTAAAATGTACTTATTTAAGCTCGCCTTTGGGAGTATCTCTTGTCCTATATTGGATTACTGTAGCTGTATTTTAAATATACTGATTGGATGTTTGTTTTAGAACTTTTATTGTTTTTAATTATTTTAGAATGAATTGTACAGCACTTTGATACGTTCTGAATGGTGCTCTAGAAATAAAGATTATTATTATTATTATTATTATAAGGAGGGAGCTTATGTAACAGGAAGGATGGGGCTAAAACTAGAGGGCATAGCCTAAGATTGGAGGGTGGAAGATATAGAGGCAATGTAAGGGGAGATTCTTCATGGAGAGAGTGGAGGCCTGGAACAAACTACCAGAGGAGGTGGTGGGGGCTGAAATAGTGGAGGGATTCAAAAGGCATGGGACAGACATATGGGGTTGGTAAGTGGTGGGAAGGGAGGGCCCATGGAAAAGGAGATGAGTGGGGAGAGGCCGACTCGATGGGCCACTGGGGTCCTTTTCTACCATCGGAATTATGTGATTCTGTGTGACCCAGAAGGCAGGTTTGTACGGTTGAAAATTAAATACAGGGATATTAAATGCACCTTTTAAACCTTTATGCCCCAAATGAAGAGAAGGAAAATAAATCCTCCCTTAGTGCCTTATTTTGGATACAGTTACAGACTCTGATTCCCTGTATATTACTGAAGGGGATTTTAATACTGTGTTGTCTACTAGAAGGGACAGGCACAGTCCATACTCTTCTGCTTCCCAGTATGCAGGAGAGTCCTGCATAGGCTCTTTTCTGAAACCAGGCTCACAGAAGTTTAGAGATCAACACACCCTACACATAGGGATTATACATTTGTTTCTAGTAGCACAGGAGTTTTTCCCACATTGACATGTTTCTACTTTCCTCTGAGAATATGCTCTCAGTTTAAGAATGTACCATATTCCCTATGACCTGGTTGGACCATTCCCCAGTCTTGATAAAACTTTCCTGACCCCCACAATTCCCAACTCTAACTGGGAGCTTAATGTGGGCCTACTGAACTCAGAAGACTTTAAAGAGCTGGTGGTCAGAGCTGGCCCAGTGGCGTGGAGGGCCCTTATCTCCTGCCACACTGGCAACCCGTGTTTGGTGCAAGTGTGGGTTGCAGGGGTCAGCTGGGAGGGAAGGATCGGCGCCTGACAGCTGCTCTTCTTCCCTGGGGATCTGCATGTTCCACTGAATGATGGCCACCTGGTGGAGGCCAGGTAGCAGCGGGTCTGAGGGCAGCAGAAGGAAGGGCTGCGGGACTCTGTAGTATGCGCATCTATGTGCGCACTCCCAGCCTGGGGAATCGGGAGAGAACAGAAAAGGGAAGGCTCCAGCTTTGTGAAGCCCTGCCTGCCTGCCCCACTGCTGTGTCACTGTGACCACTGCCCCAACTTATGGGAGAAACGATCGGACTGGTAGACACTGATTGGGAGAGGTAGGGACAGGGTGAGAGTCGCTGGAGCCAACCCGCCTGGGAGAAAAAACCTGTATGGAGAAAAAAAGAGGGTGGTCAGTGCGGTTAAAGACCATCTCTCAAACAATCCTAGGGAGCACCACTCCATTGTTTTTTTTTTTTTGCTACCCTCCTCGCTGCACCAGGATCCTCTCTTCTGGGATCCCTAGGTCGTGTGTGCTCCTGTAGTCCGCCTCCAGGTACCTCCCTCCGGGTACCGGTAAGCCTGTCCCCATCCTGCCTCGGGTTTCCCCTGGGCGGGCAGAGAAGGGGACCTCCATTTCCTCTCTTGGTCCTTAAGTCTGCATCAGAAGGCTCACCACCCCTTCTATGGAGCCTGGTTATGGGTGTTCTCGGTCGGCCGGGTCCCGTCTCACGGAGCCTAGTGCAGGATTTTTCCATTTTCTTGTCCCCTGCCCTCAGGATGTCCACACACTAGGGAAGCCTAGGGGCGGAGCACGCCGCCACGCAAGCGCCCGCTCCCGCAGACGCCCTCCCACCTGCTGTGTGCAGTCTCGCTGCACCTCCACCTGTGGTCACCCAGGTGGCGGTATAGCGCGGGACTTGCATCCCACCCCACCGGAGGAGAAGAGCAGCCATTGGGCGCTCAATCCCCTCCCCAGCTGGCCCTCTAGCTGCCGAGTCCGTTCGAACCCAGGTCGCTGGCGCCGTGAGCGGTAGCTCCTTACTGCTGCGCCAGGGCTGGCACCACTCCATCGGTTTGATGGGATGCTCTAAAGGCAGTGCTGAAATGTATGATTAGCACTTAAAGTTCGAGTGTCAAAACGAAGCAGGCATACTAGCAGCAGCTGGAGGTAGACCTCCAGGAAGCAGAATTCAGACAAATTGACCCTGGACCCTCTTGATAAGCGGGACTGGTAATCCAAGAAATGGGCTCTTGAAAGCTCCTGGCCTCCCAGGTGGAGAGCCAGCTGCGTAGAACACATCATAAATACTATGATGGGGCAACAGGGCAGGTAGACTATTAGCATTAGCATTATGCAAGCAACAAGCTAGCAGGGTGGTGCTCAGTATCGGGGATCTGGATCATGGAGGCCATCTAGTGACAGACCCCTTGGGGATTACCTCGGTGTTTGCTAAATATTATACTCAATTATATTCCCAAGATTCCCAAGTGGACCTGTCTACCCACATGGAAGACTTTCTGTCTAGACTGGCACTACTGGCTTTACAGCAGGAGGATAGACATTGATTGGATAGGAGTTTTACGCCATGGATGTAACTGAGAAAAATCAAACAGTTACAAACTGGGAAGTCAATGGGACTGGACGGCCTGCCGTCAGAGTTTTATAAGATGGAAACATAGAAACATAGACACATAGAAGGTGACAGCAGATAAAGACTATGTGGCCCACCTAGTCTGTCCTTTTGCCCTATCAAATGCAATAGCGCAGACCCTAGGTGCAGGTGATTTTGATGCCTTTAGTGGCATTGAATGAAGGGATCCATCAGATGATTTATTATTGTGCTTGCTGATATTATTATTGCTGTTTTAATCTTTTGTAATGTGCCTTGTTATTTTGAAAAGCACTTAAGTGAAATAAAGCTATTATTATCATTATTATTATTTGTGGATTACCCTCTCTTCCCTATTGCAAGAGTACTCTTATGTCTATCTCATTCATTCTTGAATTCCACTACCATTTTTGTCCCATCACCTCTGCAGGAGGCTGTTCCAAGCATCCACTACTCTTTCTGTGAAAAAGTACTTCACGCTGCCCCTGAGGCTACCCTCTCTAGCCTCATATCATACCCTCTGTTCTTGTTCACCTTCTTTCTGAAAGATGCTACCCTCCTGTACCTTGTTTATACTCCTGAGGTACTTGAATGTCTCTATCATATCCCCTCTCTCTCCTCTCCTCCAGGGAATACATATTGAGGTCCTCTAGTCTTTCCTTATGTGACTTTTGGTACAGTCCTTATACCATTTTGTTGCACTTCTCTGACTGCCTCTATTTTGTATAAGTCCTTCCAGAGGTGCACCCTCCAGAAATGGACACAGTACTCCAGTTGAGGTCTCACTAGTGATCTGTACAGTAGCATAACCACCTCTTTTTTTCTGCTGGTGATACCTTTCCCAACCTAGCATCCCACTGGCCTCCCCACAGCCTTCTCACATTGTCTGGTTACCTTTAGGTCATCAGATATGATCACCCCCGTCCTTTCTTGATTGGTGGCCGCACTACCTCTCCCCATCTTGTACTCCTCCCTTGGATTTCTGTGTCCCAAATGCATGATTTTGCACTTCTTTGCATTGAACCTTAGCTGTCACACTCTTAACCACTCCTCAAGCATGTTTAGGTCTTTTCCTATTTTTCTCACACACCCCACCCGGAGTGTTGACCCTGTTGCAGATCTTACTGTCGTGATACTATCTACAGTCGAAGATATTTCAGGAGGTCCTGTTGCCCTCTGCTGGATTGTTTCCAACATATCTTGGAGGGTGGGCAAATTCCAGACTCATGGCAGTATGCACAAATCTCTATTCTGCCTAAAGAGAGTAATGATTTAGAACTTTGCAGCTCTTACGCCCTATTTCTTTGCTAAACGTTGACTTAAAATATTTACAGGGATCCTGGTAGACCACCTTCAGGGGTAATCCAGAGGGTGGTGCACCACAATCAGACTGGTTTCACTGCAGGGCCACCTCCAGGATAATATCAAGAGGCTCCTGAATATAGTGTCCTCTCAACGGGACAGGGGACATTTCAATTAGCCATCTCCATGCATGCTGAAAAAGTGTTTGATAGGATGACTCAGCAGTTTTTACAAAAGTCCATGGAGGGATGGAATTTGGCCGCAAATTATTAGCCATGATCTCAGACCTATACTCTTCCCCCAGGCACAGGTTAGAGTCAATGGTATCAACTCTGCACCCTTCCTCTATCCAAGGAAAATGGCAGGATGCCCTCATCCCCATTTTGTTCACATTGTACCTGGAGCCTCTGGCAGTGGTGGTTCGTTAGGACCCCTCCCTATAGTGGGGGTTATAGCAGGAGGTATCGAAAACAAGGTCACGTTATACGCGGATAATTCCATTTTTTTTTTGTGAGCTATCTGGAAACTTCGGTTCCTTGCCTACTAGACCTGTTAGATCATTTTGGGCAGATTTACGGCTATAAAGTTAATGTAACAAAATCAGAAACTCTTAGGCTCAGTGGTTTCTGCCCATCTGGATTTAAGGACTCCTACCTTCTGCAGGGGTACAACATAATCAGATACGGTATTGGGGCATACAAATTGCTATGGATACCTCCAAATTATTTGATATTAATTACGGAGGCTCTGGAGTGAGGTGCAGCAGGGCCTTGCTAGATGGGCAGTACTCCCATTATCAGTAGCAAGACACATTAAGACTATCAAAATGAATGTTGTGCCCCATTTTTTTCTTTTAGTAACCTGCCTTTACCAATCCCAATTTCTTTTGGACTCCTGTACTTAAAGGTCGCCTTAGGTTTCATACAAACAGAGGTGAGAAAGAAGTAAGTGCCTCAGCTGGGACTTGAACCCAGGCCACCTTGACTACTGTTCCGATTATGCTAACTAGCTGCGCCACTGAGACAATTGGAACCTGGGCTGTCCCTGAGCACATTACTCTTTCTCAAATGCACAACCCAATGGCAACACAAATATTTACTTGTAACAATCACACAGGAGTGTGGTGTGCATATTTATGAACACATACAAACAGAGGTGAGAAAGAAGTAAGTGCCTCAGCTGTCTTCTTAGGTTTGTTTGGGGGGACCACAGGCCCATGTCAACTACAAAATCATGACCCTTTCAAGGACAAGGTAGGACTTTTGCTGCTGGATCTTAAACACTAGTATTTAGTGTGACAACGACCCCAGTCTGCACCTAGGTGAAACAAAGATGTTCCTCCAGCTGGTACTGATATAGAGGACTCTGAGTATGGAAGACAGCCTCTGTTCTCCTTGACTTTGTCCACCACATCATGGGACTATCTTTAAAATATTCAGAACTCATGGGTTAAACATACTTTGAGAATGCTTTGCAAAGTTTAACATAAATTGGCACCAGATGCCTCATTGGGCCCATTCTCCCTTACTCATTACCACGCAGGTTTCCTGCACCCATGTTTAGACCAGGGTTACGCTTACTGGGAGTGGAAGGGCTTGACTAGATTTTCTCAATTCATTGCACAAGGTTTGTGTTTTCCTTTCAAACATTACAGGAAAATTACAGCTAAGGGCTCAGGATTTCCTATAGTACCTCCAGGTTCGGCATTTTATTAACAGTGATAATAATAAGGCCCAGCTAGATAAGCTTTGTCTCCTGGGAAGATTTTATATATTGGATGGTGCCCTTAAAAGCAAAATTAGAATGTATCTCAGAGATGTATGGGCAGCTGGAGGAATCTGAGGCAGAACCTTTTCATGGATTAAGGTGGCTTGGGAGGAGGAGGAGGAGGAGGAGGCTTCTTGCACCATAACTAATGAGGACTAGATAAAATGCCTCCGATTCGGATGGTGGGTAACCTCTTGCCCACTTGGCAAGAATTTTATTAGCGGATACTTGTCAGATATTTTAGGACTCCTATAGTGACTAAACATTTCTGTACCACAAACACAGCAAACTGCTGGAGAGGTTGTGGGGACACAGATTCCCATTGGCATATTTTTTGAGCTTGTCCCAAACTAGGTGCTTTCTGGACGGCTATCAAAGATAATGTCTGGCAGATATTTCCCTGGATATTCCAGACACCTTTACTAACTGGGTGCTGGGATTTCCTGTGGTATTAGCCGCTCAGATATGTGCAAATTGATGTTGCTACTACTAGCAGTAGAGTTGAAATGCATTACAGCCCATGGACTCCAGGTGGAGCCACCTCGGCAAGAATGGCACAATGGAATGCAACAAGTTTATGATATGGAAGCAATGATGGCCAGAATTCATCTTCGGAAGACAAACATTTGGATAGGTGGCACCATTGCTGCAGTGGTCAGAGGGACTGGAAGGAGAGGACCCATCCTCACGAGGGGTTGCTTGGCAACTACACCTTCTTGGTGGATACATTGTGGTCTTTCTAATATTTACTTTCTGTGGCATTCCTCCCTCCCTTTTTTTTGCTCATCCAGCTGGGCAGGAGTGAGACATTGCTGTGGGTGGGACGATTGAACTGGTTCTCTCACACACAAGATCAGACAAACAAGAATAAACTTTTTTATTTATAGGTGCCCAATTTTGTTGATTTAGTACGCTTTCTGTTTATTGTTAGATGAGATCTAGTAATAACAGAGGGGAATCATTTTCCATTTAGAATTCCCTTTCTCTGTTTCATGCATGTAACCAGTCTACAGTTTCTTATGGTACTGTAACCTTCATAACTAAACCTAGATACTGATGTCTTTATTCATTTTCAATCATACTGTACTGGAAAGGTTGACTGTCTTTCTGAATTGGACACATGCATGATCTAAGTTCAACAATTGTGTTTGACCTTTTCTCTTGAATACAGTGGCGAGTTTAAAAAAGGTTATTCTGGAGGTTGGCCTTAAAATAGAGGCATTTGGTGGTATGAACGGACTTTGTGCAAGTGTTCCTAAGTGCCCTGTAAGAGTGGAGATCCAACATGTAGTGGGATAATTTGTACCAGTTCCAGGCTTCATCATGGATCTCACACATGTCTATGAGACCATAGGTGATCCAAGGGAGTGAGAAGACTTAACCATGGACTTCCTGATGGGGGCATGCTGGTCCTAGACAGAAGTAAATTTTGTGGAACAGGGAGAGGGAGAGGGCCATGTCGATGTCTGTGGTGGAGAGAATGGGAGACCAGTCAGTTGCAGCCAGGTCGCTCAGTAGAGCATCATTGTTCAGTGATCTGAGGACCTGAACCAGATGTACTTGGAGGAAGAGGAAGGTACTGGACTTTCCAGACACAAAATGGAATGCAGAGATTGATGAAGGCATCCAGCAAAATACTTGCTGCTATAATGTAGTAGGGGTGTGAGGAGAGAACCCAGTCCAGGAGGGCGTGGTTTGATAAATGAAAATTGAGCCGGGTGGGTGGTTTAGGGACTCAATCCTGAAGAAGGAAGTCCTGGAGGCTGGGGAAACCAATTAATATTAAAGTCCCCAAGGAGGATGAGTTCACTAGAAGAGGAGTGTGAGGTGATGGTACAGAGTGAGTCCACCAGAGAGCAGATGGAAATTTTCAGAGAGCACAGAAACCCCCAATTAAGATGGATATAGTGGAGGGAAAGGAAAGTTTGGCTTGAGAAACTAATGGAGGAGGGTAAGGCCTCCTGAGAGTGATGGTGCAGGAGAGGCTCTGGTAGGCATGTAAGGCAATGCCACCCCACGCTTCCTCTGTCCTGCTCAAAAAGGTGGTAGTCAGGAAGAGCCAAACTAGAATCAGGAATTCTGGAGGAGAACCAGAATTCAGTGACACAGAGGAGGTCTGGAGAGTGTGAGAAACCCATACACTGAGGAGATCTGGTTTAGGGAGGAGGCTCTTAGCATTGAGGTGAATATCACTAAGCCCCTAGGAGCAGAGGAGGGTGAGGTGAGGAGAGGGACCAGGTTGGATTTCACATTGCCAAAAGGAGGAGAAGCAGGATAAGAAGGTGGAGAATGGAGTAGGACGTCGCCCCTAGGTGGGGGGATGGGAAAGGACAGGATAGCTCAATAGAGGAGCTCCAGATTTAGGGAGAAGGAAGGAAGGAGACTAGGGTGGATAGGGAAGGAAGGGAGCACAGGAGAAGGAAGGGGGCAGGTGGGTGGCGGGGAGGAAGAGAGAGGGTGGAGGGCAGAGGGGTTGGAAGAGGTGGGGATGAGAGTAGCACAGGAGAATACAGAGGAGGAGGGCAGGTAACATGATTGAAAGGTACAACTCAGAAACTGTTCTGAATGAAACTTGTACTGAAACCAGCAAAAAAGGCAATAGGGCAGTAGGTGTAACAAGGTTACCTGAAAATCAGTAGTCAGTAGAAACAACAGACATAGAATATTAAACTGTACTGTTAAACTCTTACGGAAGCTAGCAATAATGCAGAACCCAAATGGGGTGTAAATAGGTTCCTGAAAATTAGCAGCAAATGAGAAACAACAGGCAATCAGTGGTGAGCAAATTAAGAAAACCAAACAATGCAAAAGTTTGTGGGGTAGCTGGAGATAGGGTGTACTCAGAGGATATAGCTAGAATACCTTAGTGTTAGCAATAGTTAAGGCACACAGGCATACAGTATTCTGAGCAACTTGAAAAAACTACGTAAGCAGACTTTTGAGAGGGATGCTAGAACCTCGGCTGACCCAGATACTGTGAGCTTGGAGAACCAGATAAAAGCAAATAGTGCTGGCAGTAGGCATTCAATGGAGAAAGCAGCAGATTAAAGAGCACTTTAAATACCTAGAAATGCAGCTGGCAAAATAACTAAACCTAGATAAGGTGTACCTAGGATACCTGAGTATAAGCAGCTGCAAAAGCAACAGGCAAATAACAGTGAATTAATTGGCGGAATTATGCTAAGCAAACAAAATATCAAAGACACAAACTAGAAATGGGGCTATATCCAGATAGGGTGCAGCTATGGTTGCTGTAAGTAGAACAGTAGTAAACAATGCCTTGGTTGGAATAGATGGTTCTGTAGACTGTGCAGGACTCCTTAAGACATCTGAGGGAGCTTAGTGGATGGGGAACCTGAAAGCAGCATGGCCAGCCAATGGCTGACTCACAGCTGACTCCAGGCAGACTCTTCTCTTTGATGTCCTTTGCACTGTGGCCCTCATGCTCTGGACAGCAGCACAGAGGACCACTTGTGCAGGGACCCAAAGATTTACAGGATCTGTAGACCATGCCCACCAACAACCCAACTGGCTGCTGGCTCTGAGGGTTCCCGGCTGGGGACAATGACTCCTGGGAAGAGAGGCGATCAGTAGTGAGAGGGAGGGCGAGATTGCAGGGACAGAGATGGCGAGTTTACCCTTCCTGACCCTGTCCTGAATGTTCCTGGCAGCTGGCAGTAGACTGGACAGTGATGAGGATAGCCGCTGTTGAAATTCAAATGTTCCTGCTCTGTAGACCATGACCCTAGCAACCTGATTGGTTGCTGGCTCCTGAGGGCTCAGGTTGGGAAAAGTGGCTCCTGGGCCTAAGAGACAATCGGTAGAAAAGGGAGAGCAAATATGGTGAGTTCACCTTGCAGACCCAGTCCTGAAGTTCTGGGTGACTGGTGATAGACTGGCAGCTTGTAAAAATATAAACCCAACAGTATTCTGAGACATAGGCAGGGCTCTGTCATACACAAGTGAAATTGTCTTTTAAAACTGGACAGGGTCAGAAAGAGTTTGATGAAATTGGTATCTTGTTTCTTGCCTTCGGGTAGGAGTTAATGGTGTGCTAACCAGGGTCTTGCAACATTCTGGGTACTTGGATATAAAGGCACATGATCACAGAGAGTAGCTGACATGTGAAGTTAGACAGTGGGAATACTGCAATCTGGAGCATTTCTACCATAGACATGCTTGGACAGCTGAGTGAGCCAGTAGGCTCTCCTGCAGTTGGTTGGTCTAACCAGTCTAGTTGATGGTACAAGAAGCCATGGTGTATTAGGTTACTGATGGAAAGGGTGAAGTTACATAAGCTGCTATAAAGTACATGGTATGCCTTCAGTGGTGAGATGTAAACATATCATGCTGGGTTCCTGCACTAATCGAACCACAATGTGTGCTACTAAATGAGAGGAATGCAGAATCTGGCACTTTGTGTCATCAAACATGAGAACTGTGGCTATGAATCAAACTTGAAATCGGATCCCAAGTCAGGATTGGAGGAGCATCAGTACAGGCCTTTAAGAAAGCGAAGGGTTTCACTTTCCAGTGCTTCCAACCCACATCCAATATATACCAACATTAGATTTATGGGGCAGATTTTAAAATGCAAGGCACCTTTATTTATATAATGCCTTATCCCAAGGGCTCTCAATACTGTACATTTAAACAAATAAAATAAAGGCAACATATAACAATTTAACAAAATGCAGCAAATTAACTTAAATACACGTATATTGTCTTCAGGTCTTCAGTGGTACTAGAAACACTGTTTTATAAATTAACAAACAAACTAGAGACTGATGACACAGACACAATTGTGTGCTCATCTGCAACTATGTCCACCCCTCTAGTGTCAAAACAAAGCACCTGTTTGTGACAAAAACTTACAATTTGCATCAATTTGATATAACAAATGCTGTAAATTGACTGTTTTCCATAGAGATTTTTGTTCCAGCAATGTCCTCTTCAGGGATGTATATATCTTGGTCCCGGAGATACCTTAATCAGGTCTGAGCACCCCACCTCCCAAGGTCCAGTGCCCTCTGATTACCCTCATGGCTTCCTCCATGGCAGGGGCTTAAGGCGAGGGAAATCCTTCCCGAGGGTGTTCACTGTGTGAACTAGTACCCAGTGTTGGTCAACACTAGAACCCTGGTGAGTACAGAGGCTCAGAGCATCATAGAAATGGACATGGAATTTTCTCCTTGGTTTCCTCCCACTTCACCTGACATGAGTTCAGCCTTCTGGGAGGCCTTGCTGTACAGTGCAACTCTGCAGTAAGAGTAAGCCTCTGGCCCAGTCTCAGGGGCTGCTGTGGTGGAAGAGCTCATCTCCAACCCTACCCAACTGAGGCATACTGCCCTGGGGCATCTACCGTCCCTCCCCTCAGCCTGCATACCAACACAGCTGCTCAAGTTCACTACTAAACCCAGGTCACCTGCACGACAGTACAGTGCTCTACCACTGGGCCATCGTGAGGACTCCTGTAAATTCAGTTTAATCTAATAAATGGTCTATCAGTCATAATGGACACTGACCCAAGTCAGCAACTGAAAACGGGCAAATTCTTTTGCAGATGTGGCCCACTGCCATCAAAAATGCTGTCAGTCGGTTAATGCTGTGGACTGTGTACAAACAGACTCACTGATAGTAGAAACTCCTTGATAGCAGCACGCATGATCCGAGTGAGAACATTTCCTGACAGAATTGGTAACCTTTTGGTACTGTCCTGCACCACATTTTCTCATCCGACTGCCAGAATAAATTCAGATGGAAAGGTCAAGGTTTATAATGCATGGCTTTTGCCTTCAAAATAAAGAGAAATGAATTGTAATCTGTGCCCTATTTTAAACAAGCAAGTACAAATACCATTAGTCAACTGATTTGAAACAGCTGTGACCTTGACTCTGTAACCTTAGCTGCCCTTCATCATTGGGTTTACTTCTGGGTGAAAATAGCAGAAAGTTTTTTTTAATAGTAGCTAAAGTTTATTTTAACCTATTGTAGCAATAATGGAAGCCTAGCTGTTGCAACATCATTATATCCAGGGCCACTTCTTATTACACCGTTTTTACAGGATATCTTTTTAATATAGAAAGGGTAATGCAAAAGCAGTAAGTCTTGACAAGTTGGGCTTCATCAGCTAATAATGCCAGCATTGGGTAGGGTTAAGATAAAGTAAAGGCTTTAGTGGATAGTTAATTAAAATATGCAAATGGATTTTTTATTCCCTTAAATTATATTTTATTAATTGCTTTAATTAAAGCTGATCCCATAAACAGAAGGCTCTGATCTGAACCTCAGTACAGTATTTATCGGTTTAGGTTCTGTTTGATTCTTTGTCTTTTTTCTATTAAGTGTAAGACATCAGTGGCATATGCATATCTCTTCACTGCTACGCATTTTACACAGCGTTGTTTTTACACTCAAATTTAGCATTGCTCCAAGATTTACTGATGTTCATCATACTGTCAGAGTTATTTCAGGACACATAAAAACACTTGTATTAAACAAACTTGATAGAAGCTTCTAACACTAAACATGAGGCATTCACTACTGTTAATCTTATTATACTTTAAAAATAAGAAAGGGCTACACATTCTGGCTTATTTATGCTACATTTGGAAGAGCAGTGGTATGCATCTTAATGCTGAGAGGTTGAGAGGGACATACGTGGCAGCTCACCATGTTGGTGTGCTAGTTCAGATGAAACTCTGCTAATCCTGTGGTCCGCAGTTTGAATCTTGACCTAGCAGGTCAGGTCACAATTGTATTCAGCACCATACCTCTCAACAGCGCCTCGTTAGGATCAGCATCCTTCATTCTACCATGAAATCTCTCCATCCCATTAGAAGTAGACAATTTTAACTCACATTATACATCGAGAATTTAAAGCCGCAGTTGAATCAGGATCAATTTGGACTGCATTGCCTCCTTTGTTTCTCGCCCAAAATTACTCTGTTTTTATTTGCCAAGATAGCCTAGCTAAGATGCAACATTTCATTTCTAGTGGATCCTGCTTCTGCAGATGGGTGAACTGGTTCACTGAAAGGTTAAGTGACTTGCCCAAGGTCACACAGTAAGTGTTTGGCTGTGGCGGGAGCTGAACCTGTGGCCTTCTGGTTCCCAACCTGGTGCTCTAACCACTAGACTTCCGGTTTTAGGATAATGTTAAGCAGAACATAAGTCTAGTGTTTTACATTTTGATATAATTTGAAACGTTGCATGTAAGAAGTCTATTTAATACTTCCATGTATTGTTGTGTGTGTTTGTTTTAAAATAGTCTCATTTTTTCCACATTTGGGATCCCTTATTAATGCTGCCTTTCCCACCAAATGTTCATTTTAGTTTACTGTATATTTTGAGATAGTCCTGTTTGTTCCTTATTTGGGATCCATTATAAATGCTGCTTTTCCCCACCCAAAACTATTTTTTTAATTTTATTATCAGTTCTAGAATCCAGTGATACCAGTCTAGCAAAAGCACTGCATGGAAAGAAAGCTTTATTACTGACTTCTGCTCAAATGATGTCTCTGTTCCGAACTCATAAGTAATTATTTAAAATAATTACTGGGTGGTGAAAAGGTAGATTTAACAAGGAACCCTACACAAGAAAAAAAAATGGGACTATTCCAAAACAAATACATGAAATAATACATGGCGAACACACATATTCCCAAATTTCTAATTAGTGTATATTACAAGAAAAGTAAAGTTAATGTTCCTTTAATAGGTTCAATTTAGCTTCTAAAATACTTTTTCCACAAACTAAAGATGACACTAGCCTTTTACTCCAAGATGTCCAGAACTCATGCATGCCATTAATAGAAAACTGTTAGGAGCTTCCTGGCTTGATGAATGCAGGTCAAAGGTCCACAACATCTTTAGTTCATGCAGAAACAGTGTGATTCAGCAGATGGCAACAATGGAGGAATGGATTGCAGTGCAATCCAGCAGGCGCTAAGCCATTCCACTTCACTGCACTGTTGTTTAAAAGCAGACATTCATATTACTTTGGATGCTTGGGAACTGGATGGCTCAGTGGATTGGCAGTGGGTTAAGAAGCCTTTCACCTCTAGGTCACTGGTTCAAATCCAGCACAGGTTGGTAGGGGCGAAGCCATTATCACCTCAGGGCTGCTCAGTGACCTATGTGAAATGAACTGTGATGGTCTCAGTCCACTTTCCAGTGGGCATGTGTCCATATCACAAACCACCACTACTAGGGGCACTAATTGGACCCCTTGTATGCAGTCTCACATGACAGGCAAAGGATTGAATGGGCATGGAATCTGAAATACACTCACCCACGTGGTGGTCCTTCCATGGGAGCATTGAGGCACATTGATGGGTCAGTGTGGAGAAGCTTGCACTGTGATCACCCATGCTGTACTTGTCATGTGGATAAATAAAGGACCTCAGGTCCCAGTGCTGTCAATCCAGCACCTTTCACGAGACACTAAAATTCAACACAGGAAAAATATATTAAAATAAAAACAAAATCGGATGCTTTATAAACAGCAAACTGCATCAGCATCAGAGCATTCGTTTCCACAGGGTTCTTTACTTGTACGCCATGATTTGTTTGAAATTGTGCTTTGTACCTCCATTGGTGGTATTCCTGATTAATATCGCTGATCTCCTACTGTTGTTATCCTGGTCCCTCCTTCCCAGAAGACCAGCATGATCCTGGTGCTTGACCCATTCCTCCTTGATAATATTTGTCCCACATTTTAAGAGCCAGGGCACACATTTGGATTGCAGAGGGTGAGTGGTATGTTCTATCCTTGGCAGTGAGCATCAATACATCAGTACCCTGAGTTAGGGAAGTTGTGTTTACATAGTGGAAAAATGTTCTCTCGGTGGTAGAAAATGGGAAAGCCAGCTGCTAGAAGAAGAATGTCTTCAGCAGTTCCACTAGTCAGCTTTGGAAGTGGCATAGTAATTCACTGGCAGGATACAATAAATTGGTAAGGAATCAGACAATAACCTCACAGACCATTTGTTAGGCTACCGGTGGGTGAGTGGGTGTCTCTGTGGGGATTGAGACCAATGGCAACATAGAGGTGTGTGCAATTTAGTACACTTGAGGTAACATACTGATGAACCAGTCTGCAGCAAAAGCAGTGTATATAAGATTGACATGCATTGAGAGAATAAAGAATCCCAACCTCCTCCCAAAATGTTAATCATGATAGGTTAACATGCACTGGGAGAATTTCCATTTTTTCAGCCACTGGTGATTCTCACATTGATTGTCAAACAAATGTCAAGAAAATGCACCTCCCTCCTGACATTTTCCTGACAATTGTCAGGGAACATCAGTAAATCTCCAGACACATGTAATCTCTGCCATGGTGTATTATATAGGGGAAGAAAACAACAACCTGGAAGATCTTAACTAGCATGAAAGCATCATCTTTCAACTGCAGGACAATGATTGCTGGCAACATCTCTGCTAAGATTGATGTAAAATGCTACCTCAGTATCCTATTTTACAAGCAGATTCCAGTTTAGATTCAAGTAGTTGACTGCCCAGATTAATAACATATAGAATAGCTTACAGGAAATAAGTGTCTGTCACAGCATTAATGTATTTGTGGGATATTTTCTGCTCATTCTGAAAGGCAAGCATTTGGGTGAGTGGGTAACAAGGTATTCCCACTGAGGTGGTTAGGAAATCAACTCAATGGACTGGTGGTCTTTTGTCTTTTCTGAGATTGTATGTTCATATGGTGGTTGGCTCATGTGAAATCTATGGAACTCTGGACATGTCACCCTTCACTTAAGACATAACTGACCCTTATTTATATGGTATTCCCAGACCTATCCCTTGATTGGGGACTCTGGTGGAAGTGCTGATACTGTGTGTTTTACTGCAAGGGAGAGTAAAGCATGCCCAAACTAGATATTACAGACAGTACTAAAGAAGGTACACAGCAGAAACAAACACAGTATACAAAATGTAGAATCAGCGTCAAAGGAATGCATCAATGCCAGACCCAAAGATGTGTTAGGAAAAGAAAAAGAACTTGGTTTACCTCCTTCATATTAATGAAAAGGGTGGGGGAGTGAAACCTCGATGGGTAACTCACGTCTTCAACCCGCATTGCTGGTAATCTACGTTATAAATCAATAGGCCTACTTCTTGATAATTAACATATGATCAAAAATATGAGAATGCTATGTGTAAATAATGAGATGTCATCAGCTGAAGAGTAGTAGTGGAAGGTAACTAAACACATTATTAATTCAACCACACCAGATCTGACAATATTTTATTTATTTAAACATACCAATGCCAGAGAGAGAGGAGTTGTTATAAAGCTACATTATCTAGATTTATGCAGAGGTACTTTTGGATTTACTATTGGTATGCCTGCCTTCTTTTCCTTGTTGTTCTTCCTCACATCAAAGGAACTTGAGTACTTCTTGGCCTTTAAAATATAACTTCAACATTTATTTACAGTTGTTCTTAATACACAGTGATAATTTTTACTCACTTGCATTCAATGCAGCTTAGATTGAATGCAAAGAAGTACAAAGTAATGCACCTGGGAAACAAAAATCCAGGCAAGAGTACACAATAGGGAGGAGGAACTAACAACAACAAAAATGGAAAGGACCTGGGGAGTCATATCAGATAACCTAAAGGTAAGCAAGCAATGTGAGAAGGCAGTAAGGAGGGCTGGGGATACTGGGATATATAGGAAGAGGCATCACCAGTAGAAAACAATAAGTTGCTATCCCTCTGTACAGACAGTTGGTGAGACCCCATCTGGAGTACTGTGTGCAGTTTTAGAGACCTCATCTCTGTATGGACATAGACAGGATGGAGGCAGTCCAGAGGAGGGCAACTAAAATGGTGCAGGGTCTGCACCAGAAGCCATATGAAGACAGACTAAAGGAGCTTAATATGCATACCCTTAAAGAAAGGGGGCATGATATAAACTTTCAAGTATCTCAAGGAATCAACAAAATCCAGGAGGGTAGCATCTTTTCAGAAAAGAAATGTGCAAGAACAAGGGGCACAATTTGAAGATGGAGGGAGATGGCTCAAGGACAATGTGAGGAAGTATTTTTCATGGAGAGGGTGGTGGATCGCGAGGAACAGCCTTCCTGAGGAGGTTGGGGCCAAAGACAGTGGGGAATTCAAGAATGCATAGGACAGACATAAGGCAATTCTGGTGGGGGTATGAAGAAGTAGGCTATTGGTTAACTAGGATCTGCAGCTTATCCAATAGGTAGGAAATGGGCAGACTGGTGGGCCAAGCAGTCCTTATCTGCCGTCAATGTCTATGTTTCTATGGATGTAAATTTTTTAATTTGAAGTTCCCATCCACTGCACCTGACAGGAAGTTCCCATGAACAAAGTGTTGCACCTTAATAAAAATGTTTTGAGGCTAAGGTGTGCTTTGGCAGCTGTCAGAGACATAACATGAAGCTGAACTTCAGCTACTCATATTGTTCTGTTACATTTTGCCTTGCTAAACCATTTACACCAAAACCTGGGTATGAAAACATATCTGATATCAGCAGGAAAAGGCCCTGCAACCCATTAAGTGAACACAACCCTACCTATCAAATGTTGATTCTGTAAGGGCCCTTGTGGCCCATCACTCCCCATTTCTCCCTCCCTTTGCCACAGTCTTTACCAGCCCCATATGCCTAACTTACCATGCTTAAATGTCCCCACCAATTTTGCACAGACTATCTCTTTGGCAGCCTATTCTACCCCTCCCCATCCTCTTAAATCTACATTCTACTACCAGTTTTACTGAGTTCCTACTGGTGCTGTTGTCCCCATGTAACATCAATAACTCTCCACTGTCTAATACGTTAATCCTGTGGAGGTATTTATGTGTCTCTATTATGTCCCCACTCTCTTCTTGCCTCCAACATGTACATGTTGAGATCCAATAACCGCCATGTAAGTATTTTCCTGCTGGCCTGGATCCTTCTGGTTACCCTTCTGCACCGCCACACCCTATCTCTATCTCTCTTCAAGTGCAAGTTCCCAAACTACATACAGTACTCCAGATGCAGATGATGGGATGGTACAGTGGCAGAATCACTTCACTCCTCTAGCTGATAATCTCCTTTTCTATATCTCCCAGCATACTATTCTTCCTCCCCACTGCCCTGTTCTGCTGTGCTGTTGTCTTCTAAGTGTCCAATATTATTATCCCAGGTCCCTTTCCTTTGTCATGTTCCCACAGGAAACCCTCACCCACTGTGTAATCAGTCCTTGGATTCTTGCCTCTTACATTACCTTACAAGCAGCATTGAATTTCAAATGCCAAACCCTTAACCACTTCTCCACCCTCTCTGGATGCCTTTTCTTACTTCTTACTTCCTCCTTACTGTCCACTCTTCCACAGATCTTTGAATCCTCTGTGGAAAGGCAGGTCTTCCTTGGCTCCCCACTCCAGTATGAAAAATAAAAATGTTGAAAAGGACCTGTCCCAAGACCAATCCCTATAAAGCCCAACTGGTGACCTCTTAACCTCTGAGTGTTCCTCTTTTAGGACTACTCTCGATTTCAGCCCTTTGCCAATTTTCACCCACCTTGTGATTTTACTCCCCACCCCTAGGTCCCCTACCTTCTTAACCAGTGGTTTATATGGAACAGTATTGGAGGCTTTACTGAAGTCACAGTACAGCATATCTACCACCTGTCCCTTGTCCACAGCCTTCATCACGCAATTAAAGAAGTTGATCAGGTTAATCTGACATGACATACAACATAAGAAAGCATCATGGGATGTATGTAAATCACTATGAAAATTTAGAGTGGTTCTGCTTTAAGCAGGAGTGGATGGTGCCAATGGTCACTCACAGTCTGGAAAGACTGAGAACAGACATAGACATGTGTTTCATCCTCCTCAGGACTCAACCTGGGGAAAGGAATCAGCCCCATATGGTCTTACAGGTTCAGGTCATGGTGCACCCAAAATAAGAAAGTAAGATAAAAGACAAAGAGCCTCAAATGCAAATGCACTGAGGCAAGGGTTACCTGAAAAGGTCATTGGCAACAAAGCCATGTTTGAAGAAATACAAAATCACCCACACACCCCAATAATGCAATGCATCATGGGGTGTAGATGCAAATTAATATGAACTTTTAGACTGGTTCTGCTTTAAGCAGTAGTGCATGATACCAAAGGGCCTCTCGCACAATCTGCAAAGGCTAAGAACAGAAGACACAGACAAGTTTTTCATCCTTCTCTGGTCTCATCACTATGTCTCATCTGTATCTCAGCCCTTGGGAAAATGAACATCTGACATGACCTCATCCTGTGAACATCCTGAAGTCTGTTCACCACCAGAAAATCTACCAGCCTCTCTTTAATACAGTTTCTGGCATCTTCCCCACTACATACATAAAAATGACAGGTCTGTAGTTCACAGAATTGTCTCTACATCCTGCAAAGAAGAACTACATTTACCATCCTCCTGTCCCTTGGTACCATCCTCCATCTCCAGAGAGCTGTTAAAGAACTCAACCAGCACTGCAGCAAGGGCCCATCCCATTCCTTTGTCACCACTGGATGCAGCCCACTGGGGCCTATGGACTTGTCCATCTTCAGTACCTTCAGTCCCTTCAGTACTCTTTCCTCTGTGGTTAGTACCTTGCTGACACACACTCCCCTCCCCTTGCTGTGACTTCACAGTCTGGTAATGGTCTTTATTTCCCACTGTAAATACCAGACAGAAAACTAATTCAGTATGTCCACCTTCCTTTAATCTCCTACTCTCATCCTTCATCCATTCTTCAGTCTAACTATTCCCTCTTTTGTTTTACGTTTCTCACATACTATATGTAACAAACGAATGTTTTATCCCCTTCCTCATCCCTCCAGGATTCTCAGCTCGTGTTAGACTTTACCTCTCACAGCCATGCTGGCCTCAGTCATTTTGTTTAGATGCTCCACCTATCTCTCTCACCCTAGCTATCTTTTATACTTTCTGAAGGTCTTATTCTTCTGCCCTCACAGTCTCTCCTACCTTCCTTGTGAACCACAATGGTTTCCTGCCCCTCTTGTTTTCCCTGCTACCCTGATACACTGATGTGTGATCTCCATTATAGTTTCTTTATCACTTTCCAATTCTTTTCATCAACCTCTACTGCCTTCACCCCTTCTAGCTTCTCCTGCAATAATTCCTACATCCCGCTAAAGTCTGACCTCCCAAAGTTCTGTACTTCCTATATAGTAAATAACTGTATGTTGTTAATATGTTAGCTATATTTAAATATATCTAGATAGATCTCAAACATTTTTCAAATATATGTAAATTGTTCAGATATATTCTAGTTATTTATGAATTTGCAGATACTGTACTATTTTGTATGTAACGGCATTTGATGTGGAACCTTTGTAAATTAGCACCTCTGCTCAAAGGTATTCTCTGAATCAATGTATAAATAAATAATTTCATTGAGCTATGTCTTATACATGGCACATATATATTAAATATATATTTGTTGTTATACTATCAAAATATTACTTTTAATTTTTATTACTTTTAAATGTTTTTATGGACTGTCTAATGAAAAGTATTATATTGCTATGCATGTGTAATTTTACACTGTTATTTTACAATAAGTGTATTTTGACAGTTGTATCTTCAGTATATTAGAGATACATATTCTGAGATATACTGTATTTTGTATTCTTTGCAAAAATTTATTAATGCATCAGTTAGGTTAACTTAACACTACAAAAGTAGGAAATGTGGTGTTAAGATTTCCAACCCTAACTCCCCACCCCCACCCCAGTATTAGGATTTTGGGTCTTCAAGTCTTGGCAAATCAATGGTAGTGTCTTCCTTAGGATTGTCAACCCTAATGCTCACCATTCCTTACCCAGATTGTAGCCTCCAGTCTGAAGCACTAGATACAGGTCCAAGCCAGATAGTGATACACTCTTCAAAGGTAGAGATGTATGTCTCGTCACATGTTGCCAACACAATTTGTTATAGCATTCTTCACAGGGCTGCTATTATATGTGACATTGTCTGGTCAGGGAAAGCAATGGGCATTAGGGGCTGACAACCCCAAGAAAGACCCACCACTGATTTGCCAAGACTCCAGAGACCCAAAACCCTAATGCTTTTCCTTTTGCTGCTTGGGGGTGGGTGGGGGAGTTAGGGTTGGAAACAATGCCACATTCCCTACTTTTGTGACAATAATTTACCTAACTGGTACATTAAAAGTTTTTGCAAAGAATTTTTTTTTTTTTTTTGAGGTAATGGAGTCATATCTCACTCACACAGGTCTCTTTGGGACCTGTGTGAACAGATGCAGATGCCCTGCACCAAGGGAAGATGCCATCTGCCTACAGAAGTGCAGGGATGGATGTGAACAATTCATGGGGCTGTCTGGTAGACTGCGGAGCACAGGGCCCTGTGATTGCTGCACTTCTATGTGGCCAGATACAGATGCACAGAGCAAAAGTACATCTGTCAGCCAATACACAGGGCCCTTTGCCACCCATGGGTGGAGAGGTACAGGGTCCCATGCCAAGAGGACAGTTGTCTTCACTATATGGTACTCAGGCTCATGCGACACCCCTGCACCTTTCATTCACTGATTGGAGGTGTTGCATAACAGCCATACCCCACCTCACTCCATCCAATTGGGTCACTGAGCTCACCCCTGAACTCAGCTTAGCGGCACAGGATCACAAAGCATACCCTGGGTCAAGACTAGCACTACACACAAAGTTTGTTAACAATTATTATATATGTTTTTAAAATGTTGACACCAAATTTTCAAGATACTTGTTTTATGATTCACCTTTTAAACATGACATGTGTCATTTATAGTATATTGTCTGAAATGTCATTTCACACCAAAAGTGTGAAAACATGTCTCGTCCAGGATTTAAAAACTAAACATGGAACATTTATAAGGTAATGTGGAAAATGGTTGTGTTGAAAGTTTGGCATCAGAATATTGTAAATTAATAAAGTTATGCGTGAACGTTAAAATACTGCAATGTTCACTCATAACCAGTGCCCTAGTGCTCTGCAGCAGAATATTCTAATTTCTGCAGCAGGGCTCTTTGACTTCTGGCAGCATTTTCTGATTTCTGCAGCATGATTTATTTATTTCTCTGGCAGAACGCAGTCCTGCCATTACTAAATATGTTGTGATGTCATTGATGACATCATATGCTGAATATAGAGGAGAGGCTTCAGGACAAACATGATGGGAAAGAAAGCCTGACACTATGCAAAACACTAAATTTGAATGAAAATTCACCAAAACCAATGAATTCTGTGGTACTATATATATTATGCGGCATGATGCAAACTCTGTGGAAAATTCCATAACACAGAATCACAGAATTCCAGGGCCTTGCTCATAATCAGGCATTTTACCATATCTGTACACAACTGTTCAACAAGTCTTCTTATTACCCCACCTCATGAACCTGGTACGTAGAAAATTTTCAAATTCCACTGAAATGTCATTCTGCATCACTGAAATGTCATTCTGTGCCACAGTGTAAAAACAAATTTTGGCCAGGATTTGAAAATGACAGCTGTCATGTTTATGAGGTGATGTAAAATAGCTATGTTGAAAATCTGATGTCAAGATATTTAAAATTACCAAAGTTACAAACGAAACATAGTAAAATTTCAATGTGTGCACAATAACTGTGCTGTATTTTGCATATTTTGACCCCAAACTGTCAACATAGCCTTCTTATGACCCTGCCTCATGATCAATTACGGTGAAAATGTTCAAATCCTGCCCAAAAAGTGATTTTGCCAAGCGATCACAAATTGCTTTCAGGCCTCATTTGCATAATTCCACCATCATCGGTCATGAGTGGTCATGGGGTGGGGTCCCAAAAGGCCATGTTGAAAATCTGAGTCAAAATATGCAAAATGACAAAGTTATGCATCAAAGTTCAAAATCCCATTGAAATACATTGAACCGCACTTATCTTATAGTTTCTCATATCACAATTGACTGTTCCAGCAGCAAGGTGTGGCTTTGAACAAAGAGAGTGGATCTTTGCTGTGGGACATGTTCAGGTGAGTGAGGGATGTGGGGGCAGGTGCTGAGTTTTTCAGTTTATTTTGATATTGAAATTGTTTGTGTTGTGAGGATAAATTTGTGGAGATTTACAATCAGTACTGTGAGATGCAACTGTTTCTAAGTGAAATTTAGGGCTATGGTATTTAATCTGTGCTGTTGAATAATTTGGGCTGTTACTGAGAGATTAACTCGGGTGGAGCTTAGACAGGAAGCTGCTCTTTGGCCTGATGAGAGGGGAGGGACAGATACAGCAGGCACCATCTTAGTTACAGTGTTTGTGTGAGACCTTCCTCTGGAGGAGGTTGCAGTGCTTGAGGTGCAGCGAGGGGCAGATACAGGGCTGATACACTCTCATGAGAGTCGGTGTAGGCCCTAATCCCACCCTCCCACCCCTCCCTCCCAGAGCTCAGCTCCTTTATAGGGAACTGCCCTGCACTGGAAGAAAAGGCTTCAGGTACAGCTCATGTAGTTCTAGCCACTGGGGTTGGGTTTAAGGCTGGGAGAGAGGAGCTTAGGAAGTTGCACACTTCTCTTATAAGTTTATTGTGTAGTACTGCACCTAGTAGCGGGGTACCTGTTTGCTGTGGGACTGTATCTAGGATTAGTGGGTGACCCGATTAGTGGGTAGGGTGTATTTTGGACTAGTGGGGAACTTGGTGGTTCACCCAAGGAACCTACTTGGAGGAGGATGGGACCACACATCATTAGGGCTGGCATCTTTGGGAGGGTGTTGGGGTGCACAGGGTGTGGGTAGCCATGATACTGTACTGGCTTGGAAGTTTGATGGTTGCCCAGTGTGCTACCAGCTGGCACAGCTTAGGGAGGAGGCTGAGGGGATTAGGAGACAGTTGGAGGGGAGGGGAGGTATGGTTGGGGAATAGGGCAGGGGTTCTCCCACGGGATTGCACCTAGCACTAGGGAGGCACATAGGAAATGGCGTGCAGGAGGAGTACTCTGGGGTCGCATAGGGACCCTGACAGAGGGGCCCAAAGAGGACACTACCAAGGAGGAGGCAGGTATCTGGGGACCCTCACAGAGGAGGCCAAGGGAGGACATTCTCAGGAAGTAGGCAGATGCCTGGGGCTGGACAGAAGGAAGCAAGGTGAGGAGGTGGATTGGACCTTAAGCTCAGTAACTGCTTCTATTCTCTTCTTCTGCTTGGGGATGAGGAGGGTGATGTAGCCATGACAGGGCAGTTACAGATGAAAAGGGAGGGGGGCAGGAGGTGGGCCAGATAGCAGGACAAACAGGGAAACTTGAATGTGGAAAATGGGGAGTGGGGATCAGGAGCAGGAGGAGGAGGGGGTAAGGGAGGAAAGTGCAAGGAGAAGGACCAGTTGGGAGGAAAGGGCAATGAGAAGGACCAGAAGTAGAAGGAGGATAATGTAAAGGAGCTGAGGGTTTGGCCAGGGGAGCACGACAGGCAAGGAGGGGCTGAACAGAGATGGGAAGGAAGGAGGATGAGCCAGGCTAGTTTAGCAGCTGGGGAAGGACCAGCCATGAGCAGTGACAGGGGGTAGCGGGTACAGAAGGATACTCGGGAGAAGGAGGCATAGGATCGGAGGGAGGGGTGGCCAGGGTAAATAAGGAGGGCAGCAGGTGACACCCAGATAGGGGAGGAGCAAGGAGCCGGCTGGGGGAGGGGCTGGTAGAAAGGATGAGGGACATGGAAGGGGAAATGGAGGAAAGGGGCAGTCAGAGTGCTCCTGTTGGGTGATTCCATGATCGGGGTATCAAATGGGATAGGGAGGGAAGCCTGCCCGGCTAGAACAAAATGCTACCCTGGACTAATGGTGCACAGGGCCAAGCATGAGGTATATCAGTTGGCAAAGGATTGTGGAGGTTCCCGGACAAACTGGTCCACCTGGGTACCAATGACATTGAGGGAAATAGTAAGCTAGAGATACAGGCAAGGTTCAGGGAGCTTGCCAGGGTCTATCATGACATAGGATGTGTGATTTCCTTCTCGGAATCCTGCTGGTGCTAAGGGCTGATGGGGAACACAAGAGGAAGATTAGGAGATAAACCAGTGGCTCAGGGAGTGTTGTGGGGCCAGAGGGTATGGGTTGATGGGGATTGGAGGAGACCTGGGAGGATAAGGGCTGTATGCTGAGATACGCTCCATCTCAATCTGGGGGTGGAATCTTAAGTTGAAAATAGAGGGGTTCATTGGTGAAGGTGAAACATAGAAACATAGAATTTGACGGCAGACAAGGACTGCTTGGCTCACCCAGTCTGCCCATTTCCTACCTACTGGATAAGCTGCAGATCCAAGTTAACCAGCAGCCTACTTCTTCTACCCCACCCCTAGAATGGCCTTTATGACTGTCCCATGCTTGCTTGAATTCCACCACTGATTTTGACTCCTACGACGTCCGCAGGCAGTTCCATGCATCCAACCCTCTCTGTGAAAATACTTCCTAAATTACCTCTGAGCTGCCCCCATCTTCAAATTGTGCCCTCTTGTTCTTGCACACCTCTTTTTTAAAGATGCTACCTCTTGGACTTTGTTGATTCCCTTGAGGTACTTGAAGCGTTCTATCATGTCCCCCTCCCTCCTTTCCTCGAGGCTATACATATTAAGCTCCTTTGTCTCTCTTCATGTGTCTTCCGTGCAGACCCTGCACCATTTTAGATTGCCCTCCTCTGGACAGCTTCCATCCTGTCTATGTCTTAGCGGAGATTGGGTTTCAGAACTGCACAGTACTCAGATGGGGTCTGACCAGCTGTCTGTACAGAGGAATAATAACTTCCTGTTTTCTACTGGTGATGCCTCTCCTATGCATCCCAGTATCCCCCAGCCCTCCCTGCTGCCCTCTCACATTGCTTGCCCACCTTTAGGGTGGGGTTTAAACTTGTGAAGTGGGAGGGATGGGAGAGAAAAGGCTGTCGAGGGGGTCCGATAAAGGAGGGACTCTGTCTCCACCCTCCTGCAGAGCTGGAGGAATGTGGGAAAAGGCCGACTGGTGAGGTGCAGACCAGGGAAGATGGAATCTCCATGGGAACGCAGCAGGGAAATGGAAGTATAGGGAAGGGTAGAAGGTAGTCCTGTTAAACGCCAGAAGCTTGGGCAATAAATGCCTGAGCTCCAGACAATGCTAACTGAGGAGAGGGGATGTGGCAGAGGTCACTGAGACCTGAGCCACCAGAGGCATGACTGGGACCTGAACCTGGAGGGTTCACCATGTTCAGGAAGGACAGAGGGAGGGAAGGAGGGGTAGCAATAATAGTCAAAACTGCATTGGCATAGGAGGGTGGAGGGAGGCAGAGACCGTGGAGGTGATTTGGGTCACCTTGATAACAAGGGGAGCAAGAGGTAAAAATAGGTGGTATATAGACCCCTTGCACTGGCTGAGGAGCTGGAGGAGAGTCTGGTGGCAGATGTTGGGAGACACTGCAGATTGGGCATGAGAAGGGTGGTGGTGGTGGTGTTGGGGACTTAAACATGCCAGAAACAGACTGGGAGACTATGACATCCTCAGTGGCCAGGGAACAGAGGTTGTTGGATGTCTTTCAGGATGCATTCCTGACTCAGCAGGTGGGGAACCGACCAGGGAGGTGTGGATACTGGATGTGGTCCTCGCAGACAGTGACCAGATTGAGGGCCTGGAGGTAAGGGGACCCATTGGCGGGAGTGACCATGCCACGGTCTGGTTCTGCCTGGATCTAGGAGGGTAGAATGCTGCACAACGATGGAGGTAACTGACTTCAGGGGTGGATTTCAAGGAAATGGGAAGGATCCATAAGGAGCATTTGATGGGATTGGGCCAGACCTGGACGCTGACAGTAGATGAGAAATCATCAGGAGGGGTGCAGGATGCTACCAGCACCTGTGCAAGAGTAAGACAAAAAATGCGGTAGGGCACAAATACCCTGCTGGTGGACCACAGAGGTTCAGGAGGTGGTGAGGGAAAGAAGGTGGCCTATAGGCTTTTCAAGAGCTCAAGGAGTGAAAGGGATCGAGGGAGTATGAGCTGATGGCCAGAAGGGCCACTAGGGTTGTGGAGTGGCCAAGGCAAGGAAGGAGCAGAACCTTGCCAGGAAATTAGAAGAGGGAACAAGGGTTCTTTAGATACATTGGGGAAAACGAAGGGTGAAGGGCAGATTAGCAGGATTAAAACAGGGGAGGATTGGCACAAGACCCAGGGAGCAGACTGAGGTACTAAATGAGTACTTTGCCTCAGTTTCCAGCAAGGAAAATGAGGGACTGCATCACACATGGGAGGAGGTGATGAAACTGAGGAGGGGATCCCACCGATCGGGCGGGTCTGGGGAGGGGGCCATCACTGACAGGAGGGAGGGAGGAAGGCAAAGCAGGGGATGAGGTAGTGGAGGTGGAAATTGGCAGAGAGAGGAGGAAGCCCTCAGGTCCCTTAAGATGGAGAAAGCACCTGGGCCGGATTAATTACATCCCAGAGTGCTGAATGAACTGGTGGATGTCCTGGTAAAACCCTCTGGCGCTTTCAGCATCTCTGAGGACAGGGTGGGTGCCCCAGGACTGGAAGGTGGCGATATAGTGCTTATCCACAAGGGGGATCAAGGGAGGGTAGGTAACTACAGACCCATCAGTCTGACATCGGTAGTGGGTAAGGTGATGGAGAGCATTGTCAAGGAGAGGCTGGGGACCTGGAAAAGTCGGGGTGCCTGGATGATAGATAGCATGGATTTGTCCCAGGAAATCATGTCAGACAAACCTTGTGGAGTTCTATGAATGGGTGATGAGTGCCTTGGACCTATGTAGACCGGTGGACATCCCTTCTTGACTTCAGCAAGGCTTGACTCTGTTCCTCATGGGGCCTGTTGGATAAGCTGGGAGAAATGGGTGGGGAACCAGATGATCAGATGGATAGGCAATTGGCTCCAGGACTGGAACCCAGAGGGTCATGGTTGGTGGGTTAGTGTCATCCCCAAGGAGGGTCATTAGTGGGTCCCTCAGGATCAGTCCTTGGGCCCCTCCTGTTCAGCGCCTCACGCTCTGGACATAAGGACAGGTATCAGGAGTGAGATGAGTCTCTTGTGGATGACTCAAAACTGGGGCGGTGGTGGATGGGGAGGAGGGAGGTAGCCCTACAGGGGACCTGGAGGCTCTGGAAAGGTGGTCTAGAAGGTGGAAACTGAGGTTCAATGCAGGAAATGCAAGGTACTGCACCTGGGAGCCAGAAACCCAGGCCAAGTGTACACCCTGGGGGGATGCTACAAGTCTCGATGGCTGAGAGGGACCTGGGGTGGTGGTGGATGTCAAGATGAACAGCTCGGAGACTTGTAGGAGGGCAGTGGCCAAAGCCAACAGGATGCTGGGATGCATCACTAGGGGATCACCTCAGCAGGAGGAAGTGATACTACCTCTGTATAACTGCTTGGTGAGGCTGCACCTAGAGTACTACATGCAGTTTTGAAAGCCACACTTAAAGAGGGACATTGAACTCCTGGAGAGGGTCCTGAGGAGGGCAACCAAAATGATCTGGGGCTTGGGGGACAGGACCTGTGTGGAGAGGCTCAAAGAGCTAAATATGTACACATTGGAAGAGAGAAGGACCGGGAGGACATGATAGAGGTCTTCAGATACATGAAGGGGTAAATAGAGGAGGAGCAGTCAAGGGTGCTCCAAAGTAAGAGGGGCAACTAGAGTGCATGGGTGGAAGCTGGAGGGGAGATCCAGGGAGAAAGGAGGAGGTGCTACTTCACTGAGAGGGTGCTGGAGCCATGTAATGCCCAGGGGCTGGTGGAGGCAGAGATGGTGGAGGGTTCAAGAGTGGGTGGGACAGGTACAGGAAGGTTCTAGAAGCAAAGTCTAGTGCAGCGAGAATATCCAGGACTGAGAAGGGAGAAGCCAGAGGGCGAGGGAGGCAGCAGGTCAGCTCCCAGTGTGGGGCTGACCAAACTAGCAGACATGAAAGACCGTTAGGCCTATTTTGCTGGCATTTAGTATGTTAGTACATCAGACTGGCAAGGGATCATTTTCTTTTGCAGTGAGGAAAAAATGAGACAGTTTTCTTCTTTTCAGGAGACACTGACATTCTGACACTTGGGATTGGGCACCCCAATGTCAGGTGACTGTTCAGCACACGGTGGCCCCCCATTGGTACCAGCCGGAAAATGGGAATGGAGGGACCTGGAGGGAGGGCAAGAAAAGTGGTACTGGGTGGGGACCTAGGTCCACTTATAAAATATATATATATATATAAATAAAAAAAAACATTGGGAAGGGCAGGTGACCTGAGGGAGGGGTAGAAAGAGGGGTACCGGGTGGCACCCTTGTTCACTTAACAGATACACAGATAGATAGATAGAAAGATAGACAAACATACATAGATACATAGACAGTGTCGGCAGATAAGGGCCTATGGCCCACCCAGTCTGCCCATTTGAGCTTGTAAATTCAGTTTATGTTCTCCTTGAAGTCTGTTGCCCTACCCTGACCTTCAGAATTCCTTTATGTCTATCCCATGCATTCTTAAATCCCATGATTGTCTCAGCCCCCACCACTTCCTCTGGCAGCGTGTTCCACTTGTCCACCACCTGTTCTGTGAAGAAATTCTTCCTCATGTTTCCTGAATCGTCCTCCTCCAACTTCATCCCATGCCTCTAGTCCTGGAACATCTTTTCGCTTAAAAATAGTGTATTTCTGCACCCTGTTGCTCTCTGTGAGATACTTGTATGTCTCTATCATATCCCTCTCCTCCTCTCCTCCAGGAGTACATGTTCAGTTCCTTCAACCTGTCTTCATAGGACCTGTGATGCAATCCATGCACCATCTTGTTGCCCTCCTCTGAACCTTCTCTACCCTGTCTATGTCCTTACGTAGGTATGGTCTCCAGAACTGTACACTGTACTCCAGGTGGGGCCTCACTAGTGTCTTGTATAGCGAAATTATGACCTCCTTCCTGCTGGTGATGCCCTGCCTATACATCCCAGCATCCTATTTGCTTTACCTGCTGCCTTGTCACATGTGTTTCCTGCCTTGAGGTCATCAGAGATGATAACCCCAAGATCCCTTTCCTGCTTGGTGCATGCTATATCCTCACCCCCAACTGATATATTGTGCCAGGGTTTTTGTGCTCTATATGCATTATCTTGCACTTCTTTGCATTGAATTTCAACTGCCAAACCCCTGACCATTCTTCAAGTTTCTGCAGGTCCTTCTCATTCTGTCTACACCTCTGGTGTGTCTACTCTGTTACAGAGCTTTTGTCATCAGCGAACAGTGAAATTCTGTCTTCTAGGTCCTGTGCAATGTCACTGATGAAGATGTTGAATAGGACCGGTCCCAGCACTGATCCCTGTGGTACCCCACTGGTCACTCTTCCTCTGTGGAGTGACAGCCATTTACCACCAACCTCTGTGTCCTGCCACCCAGCCAGTTACCTACCCACCACACTACTGTCCTGCCCACACCCATATTCCCAGTTTGTGTAATAGTCTTATGTGGCACAGTGTCAAGGCCTTGCTGAAGTTCAGATAGGCCATGTCCACTGCCTTCCCTGATCCACCTCTAGTCACCCAGTCAAAAATTCAACAAGGTTGGTCTGACATGACCTCCCCTGGTGAAACCATGCTGCCTTGGGTCCTGTAGTCCATTGACAACCAGATGTTCCACCAATCTCTCCTTCAGTAGTGCTTCCATGATCTTCCCACTACCGAGGTGAGGCTGACTGGTCTGTAGTTCCCTGCTTCCTCTTTGTTCCCGCTTTTGTATAAGGGACTACATCTGCAGCCTCAGTCTTTAGGTACCTCCCCTGTTTCCAGTGATCGCTAAACAGGATAGCCAAAGTTCAGCCACCACCTCTCTTTGTTCTTTAAGGACCCTGGGTGCACCCCACCTGGCCCCATTGCTTTATCAACTCTTATTACTTCCAGTTCCTTCAGGACTCTTTCTTGTGTAAAGGGACTTGTGTCCATTTCTGCACCATTCTCACCCTTGTACTCCCTTCAGACCCATTACCCTCCTCTTCCTCAGTAAAGACTGAGCAGAAATACCTGTTCAATATGTCAGCTTTACTGTTGTCATCCTCCACGCCCCCATCCTCCCCTTCAGTCTCACTATCCTCCCTTATCTTTTCTTTTTCACTTATGTACCTGTAAAGGTTTTGTCCCCGCCACCCACTGATTTTGCAATGTGTTCTTCTGTCTGAGCTTTGGCTTCCTTACTGACCTCCCTGCCTCCCTTTGCTTCTCCTGGTACTTCCTCTATCCCTTCTGCCTGTGTCTTTTGTATTGCCTGAATGCAATCTTTTGGCTTTCACTTTCTTTGCTACCTCTTTGGAAAACCATAATGGTCTCCTTTTCCTTTCCTTTGCTAACCTGCTTAAAGCATAATTCTGTTGTTCTTGTAATCCCCATTTTAAATACTGCCCACTGTTCCTCAACCCTGATTCCTGTCCCATTCCCTAATGCCTCTTTTAGTATCTCCCATTTTCCCAAAATCTGCCCCTAAAATCCAGGATACGTGTTTTTGTGTGGTTTGGTTCTGCTCTTTTGTGATTTCAAACCACAATGACTGGTGGTCACTGTTCCCAGGTGCTCCCCACTGTTACCCCATCACACTGTCCCTGTTTGTGAGCACAAGGTCCAGTATTGCCTTCTGCCGAGTTGGTTCCATGACCAGTTGCTTGAGGAAGGCACCTTGAAGGGAGTCCAGGATAAATCTACTCCTAGTTGATGCTGCTGCTGGGATGCTCCAGTCCACGTCTGGAATATTGAAGTCTCCAACCAGTGCTACCTCGCTTGCCTGCCATCCTTGGATGGCTAGCATCAGCTCCCTATCTGTTTCTTCCTCCTGGGGGTGGTCTATAGACCACACTCCAGTGCGGATGGCTATTCCCATTTTCCTTTCCAGCTTAACCCACAGTATATCTCCCCATTTTGTTCCTCCTGGATCTCTGTGGCCCTTATGTCATTTTTCACATACAGTGCCACTCCTCCTCCTTCCTGCCTGCTCTGTCTCTTCTGAATATGTTGTAGCCAGGTATGGCCATCTCCCAGTCGTGGTTATCATTACACCAGGTTTCAGTGATGGCCACAATGTCCAGGTCTGACTGCACCATGACAGCCTCCAGATCTTCCATCTTGTTGCTAAGGCTCTGGCATTTGCACACATGGCTTCCATGATTTGACCTCCCTAGACTGTTTCACTGTTCTACTCCAGCCCCTTCCTTGGTTGTCCTTTATCCCTGGTTCTCCTTGCTGTCTGCCCTTCTGCTGAATTTTGCCCTTTCTGCCTATATCCACCTCTTGGGCACTAATCTCCATCTTTTTGCACACTGCTTTGCAGAGATAGCCACCTCTGGGTTCACTGGTTCCACTGCTAGCTGTAGGGGTGAGCAAGTAGGTACCCTCCTTGCCGGCCTGCCACCCCTTTGCTAGTTTAAATGCTTGTCATTGTAGCATTTAAACTTATCATTGAGTGCTTGATTCCCTCCAGGATGGATGCAGGCCATCAGGCTTGAACAAACCTCCATCCTCCAGGTGAGTCCCCAGTCACCAATGAATCCAAACCTTCCTCACAGCACCAGTTCTTCAACCATGAGTTAAAGTTCCTGGTGCATGCACTATGCTCTCCTTGCCTCTCGTGGTAGTATCTTGAGAAAGTGACAGAAGTAGCTACTTGCTTGAGACCCTCCCCAATTTCCTAAACTCTTCCTGAACTTCCTTTGACTCCCATTTTCCAGGTCATTAGTACCTAGGTGGATAATGACATCCAGTTCATCCTCCCATCTTACCTTCCCAGTGATCCCCAGGATCTTCCTTCCATCCCTCCATGCTGTGGCACCTGGTAGGCACCTCACCTCCCTGTCCTCCCCTCCTGGGTTCCTAACTGGATCCTCTTATGATGGAGTCCCCACCAGGATTCGCTTCCTCCTCCTTAGGGGTCCACTGCTTTCCCTGCTGAGGTCACCTCCTTGGCTAATCTCCACATCCTTTCCATCCACTTCTCTGGGTACCTCTATTTGGTTGTCCTCATTTGCCAGTGTGGCATATGAGTTCTTAATGGAATAGGATCTGGGATGTGCCTCTGCCCTGACCGCTCTAACCCTCCCTGAGCCCACTGTCATCCAAGTGCTCCTCATTTCTGGTATCCTTTGAGGCAGTTTCATTGGACTGGGTGGCTCTGGATAGGGGTGATGGTACTCCTGACCCAGTTTACTTCCGCTCTGAGTCTAGCTACCTCGTCCCGCAGTCCAGAGATGCATGCAGATAGGGCAGCACCCCAGTGTCCAGAAGGTCTGCCTGAATATGGCTGCCCCACAGCCACTGCATTGCACTCCCACATTATACTGCAATTTCACCACTATGTTTTAAATTTTCAACAGCCCCAAAACAATTATAAGTAAAGACAACAAAGAAAGTACAGTGTCACTAAAAGCCCACAATCTAAGTTTAAAAGAAAATAGCAATTACCAGTTACTCTAAAGCACTGAATTGAATATGTTTCCTTCCTTCCCTTCTGGCTTCTTCTGACAGACATACAGACAGACAGACAGGTAGCGAGAGAGAGAGAGAGGAGACAGACAGACAGAATGGGGATGGGCGGCTCACTATTTTAACTGTAGCCCACAGCATGACTTCCAGCTGCGGCTGCAGAACTCAGGAAAGTCCCACTGTTCTTAAACAGAGAATGCGGGTGAATGGTTCTTCTCACTAAGCTGAGCACCTTGATTTTGCGCGGCCAGAAAAGGTGCTTCTGGCAACATTAAAAAAAAAAAAGTAGAATCTAGCTAAACTGGTCTCATTTAGTTAGATTTAGGTGTTTGTTTTTAAAAGATTTTTTATTCATTTTCAACGTTTGTGAGTTTAAAATGAGATAAAATGGTGGCCAACATAATCAGTATTTTGTCAGCACAAGAGGTAAATCATGAAAATTAGCAGTGAGTGGCACTGAAGGCTGAGGCATCTGCCTACCCACACCATGCCGTTAACCCAAGTTCAGAAGCGAGCTCGAGCCACCAAGGTTTGGACGGGAGGGAGGATTAAACATCCAGGGATGGCCTCTTCTCCCGTAAGGGGGACTGATACCAGAGATCCTAGTGATTCCTAGGGAGACTGGGGATAGCAGCTGAGGGCTGCATGGAGGGGGACGGTGTCGCGGACATCCTGCTTGCAGGTGCAGGAGCATCCGCCATGAACTGGCTATACTGCACACCCACGCCTTTGTGAGGGGGACACAGAACAAGTGAAAACCTGGACTGCAGGAGGATAACGACAACCTCGAGGAGCTGGCCCACATGCTCACCAGTGGACCCTGCCCAACCAGTTCTCCAGGGCTCTCTCTCGCTTCTGAGCCACGGCCCACTGGATTTCAGAAGAGCACCAGGTAGGAGTAGGTGGTCCCCGCACGAGATGTGTGGGAAGCCTGGGGTTGGCCGGGACTCTGTGGAATGGGAAGGAAAATCTGCACCCGATTTCCTGGTCAGGAGAGCCTCAGGCAGGGTGGTAAGGAACTAGTTGAGTGAGATCATCTGAGGGAGAACCTGCGAGCTGGTGACCAGAGGGAAAAGAATTAAAAAGATGTATTCCAAATGTGCAGATTAAGATGTTACATCACAATTAATTCATCTTTTGTCTGAGTATTTTAAGAGTTTTACAATGTATATACTTGCAAAACATGCGCTAGGTAAGTTTTAGAAACACATAAACTTTATCTCTATTAAGTGTTCAAGATGTATCAGCAGATATATAATACCTATATTACATATATGACTACAGTGCATACGGTATAGTATATAATGGGAATAAATATTATATAGAATGATACATGGGGTAGTGTGTATAACAAGAGTTTACACATCTGAGGTGTTGGATGCTACATAAACCATGAGGCAAGCTTGAGGGGTTTTACACGATCTAACACGAGAGTGTGTAAAATTCTAGGTATTACCACCACCCCATGTCTTGTTTCATATAATTATGGGGTAGTGTTTTCTTACCTTGAAAATACTTCCCAGCAATTACAGAAAACAGTGGTTCCAGTAATGCAGTTGGACTGAGCTCAGTTTCCTTTTACTTTTGTTTTACGTTTTGCATGACTGCCCAAACTAGACATAAGTAACTGAACAACAAGTACCTTTATGAAGAAGCTTATGAAAACAATTACTCCTAGTCCATTTAGTGTAAGCCAATTGAAGTGAGTACGAGGAGGCATTATACATAAGCGCAAGTATGGGAGAAACCTGTGCATGTTCACCATTATAATCAGCTGGTTATACTGGCAAATTATAACTGGGTTTCCTATGGAAGAAATGCTCCCCAGTCATTATATATTTATCGTATGTTCTGTATATAAATTACATATTTCACATCAGCCAGTTCAAGATATTTTGCATGTATTTCAGACATATGATGAAATATATTTTAAAATGTGCTTACCAATATATTTGAAATACACATTAATAACATACAGTACATTTATAATGGATTTTTCCTATATGGGTTTTGTCTGTGACTCTTTCTCTTTGCTTCTAGTATGACAGTAAACAAAAGTGATTGATGATCACTGGTTCCCAATAGACACTTACACCAGCAGCTGATTTCTGCCACTTGCTGCTACTGGGATCCTCCAGTCCACATCTAGAGTGGTGAAGTCACCCATGAGCAGCACCTCCCGCTTTGCTGCCTTTCTGACTGCATCCCTTAGGTTCCTGTCTGCTGCTTCTTTCTGTGATGATGATTTATATATCACTCCTATCCTGAAGATGGCTGCAGTTGGCGAGCCATGGGCTGCTCTGGCAGCGTAGAGTTTTTTTTTTCTGTTTTCATGTTGTTAAATTGCCCGTTTGCCTGTTTTTGCTTGCTGTTTTTCTACTGCTTTATTAATTTTATTTTTCTTTTCCCGTGTTTGCTTTTTGAGTCTCGGTGAACAGAACTGCTAGCTAGGACACCAAATTCAAGAGCGATACTGGGGCAACTATCTGGACAGCCTCATAGTGTGCACTAGGGCCATCTCATTTCAGCCCTGTTACTGTCCCATATTTTCGGCTTGCAGGCCGCTACATCAGTTCCTTCTATCGGACACACTTTGATAGTTTGACTGTTACCGTGGGTGTTTCGTGTTCAATCTTCTGCCTGGATATTGTGAATAGGTGTGACTTTAAGTCAGTCTGGTGTGTGTTTAACCACCCGACTAAAAATCCGGGAGTGAGTTAAGGAAGAGGAGTCATGTGGAGGAGACTTGTGGGCATATCAAGTGAAGATACTGGATTATTTGCTGTAGACTTTTTAAATATTCAGCAGTGATGACCCAGGCCATCAGGCTGGTGGTGTATGAGAACTGGTTTAATTTGGTGCAGAGAGCTGATCGTCCTGATCCTGGGGTGGGGTGATGGTGGGTGTGTGGCTATGCAGGGCCCTGGCCTCACCTTGCTGAGTAGCTGGCAGGTTTGGGCTAGTAGCCCTAGGTTCTCCATGGAGCCTACTAGTTGGTGGGCCCAAGTGGGGACCAGTAGTAGTGGCCGTGGAACTCTGCGGTTCATCCCTCAAATTGGATTTTTCAGGACCCTGCTCCTGCTCCCGAGTTGATCAATCGAGAAGATGATTTTTCTTGGACCCTTTCTCCTCAATTATGGTTAGACCTTTACATTTCTATTTTACAGACAGTGAGAGTGCCTGTTTTGCTTTTTAACCCCAGGCAGTGAGAGCATCTGGGGTCTGCAAAGGATTTTGGTTATACTTTATCTTGTCATTTAAAGTCCCCACTTCAGTGAGAGAGGATCTTGGGGGCTGAAGAAATCACCCAGACATTAACATCTGTTCGACCCAGGATGTGAGAGTTCCTGGGGCTCGGTCTCCCTGGTGGTGAGAGGTCCATTGGGAACTGGAAAACTTGATCCCTCCAGTCTTTTGATTTATATTTGGTACTGTGTTATTTGTTGCAGTTTCAAGGACTCATTTTTTGTGTCTGGCCTTTTGCTTCATCCAATCCACTGCTCTAGACTCAATGACTGTAACATTGTACTCATATTTTAAATAATTGTTTTATTACATGTTATTGGGAGGGGTTGGAGTATTGTTTTGTTGAATATGTATTTTGAGTTTTATGTAGTTTTTGGATAGTATATTTTATTTATTTTGGTTTGTTATTTTAATTATAATTTGAATTGCTTATTTGATTCAGTTGGATTAGTTGTTGGTGTGTAGTTATTATTTTAAGAATGTGCTGAGGAGGCCAAAGATGGTCAGAGTATTCCCCACCAGACTCAGGGAATTGCGCCTTTGACTAACCTTATTTTGTCAGCAGAGACTTGGAAACATTGCCAACCCTCAGGATTGCTAGAAGGCGTGGGAAATGGGTGAGAACTGGGCCTGGTGGGGAATGGAAAGGAGGATGTATTAGGGTGGTGAGGACCAGGGCGGCGCCCTGGGGGCGAAACAGTGCCAGGACAGAGGGTAATCCCTGTCTTGTCCCCATACCCAAGGGTCTAGCAATTAATGCTGGTCAGGGTCGAGGTCTTCCTCAGCATCTCATCCAACCCGGGTGTTATGTAATGACAGGTCCATCAAAATCAAGACTGCTATTATAACCAATCTTGTTGAAATGGTGGATCTGGCATGCATCACTGAGACCTGGCTGGATGAAAATGCAGGCCCAGTCTTGTCTTCTGCAGTTCCAGCTGGATTCTCGTATTTCACCGCAAGGTTGGATTGTAGGGGTGGGGTGTAGACATCTTTTAAGACCGAACTGGGCCTTGTGGATGTTCCAGTGGGGATCACCAAATCCTTTGACTGTATCATGGGAGAGGGTGTAGGTTGCAAAATACTTCTCATTTACCATCCACCAGGTGATGGGGTTTATTCCTGCAGGAGATTGTGGACTTCATCGTCAACACGGTAGTGAGTCTCCCAGATGGATAATTCTGGGGATTTCAATGCATGGGTCAACGATGAACTCTTGCCATTTGGTCAAAATCTCCTCCAGCTAATGACAATGCTGGGCCTCACAGAAGTTACCTCCCTACCCATATAGTGGGTCACTCATTGAATCTGCTCTTCCTCCTGGGGATGGAGATCTCTCGACTTTGGGGTGGAACCAGTCAGTTGGACTGACCATCACACCATAGGGTTTAGTTTTGGGGTGCCCCAAATGGACCTACCCTTCAGAGATGGTCCGGTACTGCCCTTTAGGAGAATTCCCCAGATGGTCTATCAGCAGTCCTGGACCTATTGGGATTGCTGGGTGAAAACACAAGTCCAGGGATCTTGTACTAGCCTATAATGAGGCAGTGGGAGATGCCCTGGTTGAGTGCTTGTTAGTGTTCAACCACTCACTCTTCGCTGAGGTCCCCTTGGTTGATGGGTCCTTGAAAGAGCTTATGCCGTGTTGGTCAAGGCTGGAAAGAGCATGGCAGAAGTCCGGCCTGGATGCTGACAGGCTTAGATTGATAGAACATTATAAGGGCTATCAATCAGAAATCACCCATAAGAAGGCAGAGTTCCTGTCTGGGGAGATGTCTGCTGAGCAAAATCGACGCTCAGCTTATCCGAACTGTTGACAGATTGTGCAATCCAATCTGTCTCAATCCAGAAAAGCTTTTCACAAATTAAGTGTGATGAGCTAGCTCGATTCTTCACGAATATGGTTGCCAGCATCAGATCCGGAATTGGCCGGCTCTCTTTCTATGAGGGGTTGAGGAGGTCGACAGGAGGTGGTGAGCACCCAGTCTGTCTGGACGGATTTCAGCCGACTGGAATTGATGGACATTGTGAAGATTGTCCAGACTCTGCACCTAACCTGTTGTACAGTAGTTTGGATCTGGGTCCTACCTCCTTTTAGTGGGATGTGTAGATGTTATCTGCCCGATCCTAGCTGAAATTGTATGGAGATCCTTGAGAGGGGTATCTTTCCACCCCTAAAGGAGGCAGTCATTCAACCGCTCCTTAAAAACCCTCCTTGGATCCTGATGATCCAGCTAAGTACTGACCTGTCTCTAACCTTCCCTTTGTGGGGAAGGTTATTGAGAATGTGGTTGCACTGCAACTGGACAATCACCTTGTAACTCACAATGTCTATGAAGCTCTTCAGTCTGGTTTCAGGAAGAAGCATAGCACAGAGACTGCCCTGTTGAGGTACTAAATGATCTCTTAATGGTGAGAGATTGAAACGCTCGTACCATCTTGGTCCTTCTTGATCTCTCAGCAGCCTTTGACACTGTGGACCATGGGGTGCTTTTGGAGATCCTGCGGTTTCTCTGTGGACTGTCAGGTACAGTCCTCAGATGGTTTCAATCATATCTCGTAGGCAGGGTTCAGAGGGTGGTTGCTGGAATTTATTCCTCTGGTGCCCTCCCCTGTTCTGCAGGGTGCTGCAGGGCTCCATATTGGCGCCCATGTTGTTTGCAGTGTATATACTGCCCTTGGGAGATATCATTAGGTGATATGGCTTGAGTTTTCACTGCTATGCAGATGGCACTCAGCCATATAAGTCCTTTGTGCCCAGACAGATTGATGCGATCTCTGTGCTAAATACTTGCCTCCGAAATCAAAGAATGGATGAGCTCCAGTTGGCTGAGACTGAACCGGATAAGACTGAGGTGTTGGTTGTGAACCCGGATACCCGGGGTGGGTTTAGGGCTGAGCATGTGTCAGGCCTGTGGCTTGACGGTGTCCAGCTCACTACCTCAGATCGGGTGCAGAACCTGGGCGTTATTCTTTGATGACGGTTTGACCATAGAATCTCAGGTGTCAGCTGTGGTTAAATCCTCATTTTACCATCTGAGGAATATTGCCCAGGTGAAACACCTGGTTCTGCCGGGCAACCTTCCAACATTGATCCATGTCTTCATTACTACCCGTCTTGACTACTGCAATGCCCTCTACCTAGGCTGTCTGGGGTTGATATCCACCACTTGCAGCAGGTGCAGAACTTTTGCCAGGCTGCTGATTGGCACTCTAGGTCCAGTCACATAACACCTGTGCTTGCAGACTGCACTGGCTGCCAGTCCAGTGATGGATCACCTATAAGGTAGGCTTGTTTACCTTTAAAGTCCTACATGAACAGGGACCCGACTACCTGAAAGATCTCCTGACTCCCTACTCCCCAATCGCCCCTCCGATCTTCCAATGAGGGATTGCTAGAGATTCCAGGGTTCATCTTAAACATAGAAACATAGAATTTGACGGCAGATAAGGACCTCGGCCACCCAGTCTGCCCATTTTCCTACCTAATGGATAAGCTGCAGATCCTAGTTAACCAACAGCCTACTTTTTCCTACCCCACCTACTAGAATTGCGTTATGACTGTCCCATGCATTCTTGAAATCCACCACTGTTTTGACTCCACAACCACCTCAGGAAGGCTGTTCCATGCATTCACAACCTCTCCATGAAAAAATACTTCTCACATTACCTCTGAGCCATTCCTCTCAATCTTCTAATTGTGTCCCTTGTTCTTGCTGCTCCATGCATCCACAACCCTCTCTGTAAAAATGCTTCCTTAAATTACCTCTGAGCCTTCCATCTTACGTGAAGCCCCCTTGTTCTGCACACCTCTTTTTTTGAAAGATGCTACCCTCTTGGACTTTGTTGATTCCCTTGAGGTACTTGAAAGTTTCTATCATGTCCCCTTCCTCCTTTCCTCCTTAAGTCTCTCTTCATATGTCTTCTGGTGTAGACACTGCACCATCTTAGTTGCCCTTCTCTGGACCCTCCATCCCGTCTATGTCTTTGCAAAGATTGGGTCTCCAGAACTGCATGCAGTACTCAGATGGGATCTCACCAGCTGTCTGTACATCTGGAGCTTGTGCCTTTTCATTTGTAGCACCAACCCTGTGGAATTCTCTACCTCGTCGGTTAAGAGAATGCCTGACCGTCAGTAGTTTTAAATCTTTGGTAAAAACATATTTATTTTCACTGGCTTTCCCAGACTGATTTTTAATTTATATTGCTGTTTGCCTGTATATTTATGGTTTATATTCTGTACAGCGCCTTGATATTGAAAGGCGCTATATAAATAAAGATTTGTTTGCTTGCTTGCTACCCCTTTGTAACTACTTGTACCAACACTGTCTCTGTGCATTTACCCTCCCTTCTATCCCAGATCTCCATGGCTTTTATACCCTCTCATACATATAGTGCTACCCCTCCTGCCTCTCCCTACCCCTAGCCTTCCTAATCAATATACACCTTAGATGGTCAGATCCTGGTCATGGTACTGTGTGGCTCATGTGTCCATGTGATGGTTAACAGGTGCAAGTGTACGTCTGCCACCATGGCCTGCTGACAGATTTTGCTCCTGGTGTTAGTGCACGAGCTCTCCATGTCTTTGCTCTCCTCCAACTTCCTGTCCCCAATTCTACCATCTGCCTTTCTCTTCAACCTCTCTCCTACCATCCCATGCCCTTCTCTCTCCTGGATACACCACAGGGTCTGCACCTTAACTTGTTCTGTTATCCTGTTGTCGCTGCTCTGCTTCCTCTCAGTTTCTGCCTTTCTACTGTTGTTGGGGGAAGCCATCTAGGCAACTCATTTTTGAGTAGTTGCACTTATCAATAACCGACTGATCTGCCTTCCTCCTCTGCTAGTTTAAAAGTGCCTTTCTTCAGAACTCAGGAGTGCCATTGGGAGGCAGTGCTACCTTGCATATGTGGCTCTGTCAACTGGTATAGGCAGTGTCTGTCTACAGTACAAAACCATTGGTCAGCCACAAGCAGCAACTCAGTGAAAAAGGCAGCCAAGACCAGGGTCACCCTGAAGGGCAGTGCTGAAACTGTAGCCAAGTTCTGTGGCGAAGAAGAATGGGAACAGGACAGAGCCTGCTCCTTCAGTTCTTCTACCAATGCAGAAATCCAAATTTCTGTTAAAAACACTACACTCCAACTTCAGTATTTCCTTCCCAAACCTAAACCTTAGTAAAAAAAATACCTTGCTCCCATCTCAGCATTTCCACACCAAACCCAAACCTCAGTTAAAAAAAAAACACCCTGCTCCCACCTCAGCATTCCACTCAAGGGCTCGATTTTTAAAGCAGCCTTAGGGCAATGCAAGGCATTGCTCTAGGGCTGTGGCAAACTCCAGGGCATCAGGGACCCTGCAACCAATTTTATAAAAGGGGCCCTGCACCAAAACCCAGGAGTTGCTGCACAGTTGCAGGCTAGCACCAAGCATGCTTTTCTCTGAGGTTTCACCACAGGAATCCAGGCCCCCATGACTTGGTGATCCAGGCTCATTCCCAAACCCGGGTCACCAGCGTGTCGCAGTGTGGCATCCAGCGCCTCAACCCCAGTGCCACGGGACAGCTAGCATGCATCTTTAAGAAAACTTATGTCTTGCTACATGGAATGATAACATAGTGGCAGAGCACCAGAAAAGTGGTTAGGAGGGGCCTTGGTTTGATCCCAGTGGAGAACATTTTTTCTTTCTCACTACAATTTATAGAGTTAGCATGCATTTCTCCCGAGAAACATTGTGTCTCACCATTCGAATGATAGCACAGTGACAGAGCACCACAGCAGCATTTGGGAGGGTTCTGGGTTCAATTCTCAGTGGTGAACATTCTTCTTTCTCACTGCAATTTATGTTGTTAGCATGCATATTCTCTAGAAATCTTGTGCCTCACCACATGAAATGAAAGAACCATGGCAGAGCACCAGGACAGTAGTTTGGAGATAGGCAGGGTTTGATTTCTTGTTGGGAACAATTTTTATTTCTCATGATAATTTCTGTTGTTAGCATGTATCTCTCCTAGAAACTTTCTGCCTCACCATGTGGAACAACAGCACACTGGTAGAGCAGCAGGACAGTAGTTGGGAGGAATGATTGACTCCAACAGACTCTCTCTCTCTCTCTCTCTCTCTTCTTTTACCTCTTACAGATTTAAGTTAATGTAATTGAGGTAAATGTTAGGCAGGGTTATTTTGGAATAGAGGCCTGATGAATAATACAAATTGGATTTCCATAGAGGTGCATTTAACTTTTGAAATATGCTATGAAAAGTCCCTGCATTAATTGATTGGATATATGTGCACTTTAAAAAACATATTTTATACACAATATGAACACTGTTTGACAGGGGGTCCTTGTCATGCACTCATTGATGTCAATGAATATTATAATAACTTAATTGAATATGTATGAGTTCAACTATTTAGACACTCTTTGTATTTGTGAACCACACCCTTGAGGAAGACTCAGCATGAGTTGAAGCACTGGGCTAGTGGTAACAGCTCGTTATTATCACCAGTTAGTGAGCACTAGCTTTTGATTGTCATTTGAAAATAAAGTTTATTATTCTATTGCGACTCATGCTTCCCTGAAGTGCCATAGGTCTGGAGCTGTACAGTGTTGTGTTTGGGGTAGCCAACCCCTTCTACAGGCACTCGACTGATTGCTGATTCCAGTTCCCCCACCAACTGCTCACAAGTAGTTGGGGAGCCTCTGTCTGATTCCCAGTGGGGAACATTTTTTCTTTTCACTACAGTTTCTGTCTTTAGCATGCAACTCCCACTACAAACCTTCTTTTCACTAAATGGAATGATAGCACAGTGGTAGAGCACCAGGGCAGTAGTTTTGAGGGGCCAGGGTTTGATTCCTATTTGTGAACTTTTTTCATTTCAGTTTCTTTGCTACCATAATAAATAAAGAAATGAAGCACTATGGAGTTTAAGTATAACAATTTATTACAAAGCCATAAGGCACAGAATACAGTGCAAGCTACTCTATGTATCACCCTTCATACAGGGCTTCATCAGGAGGCATGTGCAAACTCGCAAGACTGTGCTTTTCAACATGAAGCTCACACCAGAGTACATTACAACCATACTATTTCATGATGCAGCAGATAGCAGTACAGGAGAGAACTACTACACAACCTATTTTGGGAAGTAAAACACATTTCACAAATTCAAGAATTGAAAGAACTGTTTCACAGAATTCAAAAGACATCAATCCAGGAAGTAAACCAATGGTTTGATAGGCTCACACTTCAGCAATATTTATTATTATTTATTTTATTTGAAAATAGTTCTCCAGGAAAACATACAGAGCTGCAATAGTTCATTTCCAGATGCATCATGGGGAAAGGGAAAATGGATATATTCAGAATATGAAATATGATAAATAGAGCTAACAGAAACATGAAAGTCATACACAAGATAACAATTAAAACATGAAGGGCAAATAAACAAAATCAAATTGCAGCCAGTAAACAATTATTATTACATACACTGAAAGTCAGTAATGCCAAGGACAAACTATATATACTGCATGGTAAAGGACGGAAATGTGATACTCAGGAGGAACACATAACTGAGTAAACAAATATGAAGTCCACTTAGCCAGTACATGGGGAAAAGTATATCTAGCAGGTGGAGGACTAGGAGGGAGATTGATATACAATAAATCAAGATTCGGCAGAGCCACTCACGACTGTGAATGCATTAAGTAAATATGGGTGTTTCATGGGCTTAAGCATAAACATTTATTTATTTATTTAAAAATATCAGATTTACAAACCTTTGAGTCAGATACTCATTTACACGAGCACCACATCAAGAAGACTAAAGCAATTCAAACAATATACAATAGCTAAAGCAAATAGACATCAGGAGTCAAAGAGAAGCCTAGAGTGTTCACATGAAGGCTGTTGCATACACTAACTGAATCAAAGTACAGTACATTGAGAAAGGGCATATTTAAGCAGAGGAGAAGCCGAGTGCTTCCACTACCCCAGGAGTGACATTATTACACGATAACACACTCCCTGGAGTGCCTTATTGCAATTATACAATGGTTTGTTGTTATATACAGAATTTAAAGGACGTTTTGTTAGTGTGGAAAAATATTTCTTAAGAGAAAATGCAAGGAATGATCCAAATCCAAAGTTACTGTGTAATAACATCAATGTTTCAATGGGTCAGCAGGCAATCAGCTTCTTACATTTTCCTTGCCATTGTATAATTAAAAATAATGCCACCATCTGTATTATAGTTACCTATATGTTTTGCAATGTATTCTATGCACTGTTATAGCAATCAACTCAACAGAACCAGGCCATCACATACATGAAGGTACTGTACCTAAATGAAAACACTGCTGAGACAACTATATGTTGTGACAACATGGAAGATGAACACAATGTTGAGACAAGTTTTGAAGACATTTGATGTGTTTGATTGTTTTTCAGAGACTGATATACAGTTCACACACAAAATTCATATAATATAAAAGTGCATATGCCCAAATGCCACATTTCATTACAAGCTGTTCTCTTGAAGGAAGATATTACTACATAAGGCCTAAAATGGGCATCAGGTAAATGTAAACTGGGGTAGGTGTGTTATTGAGGGTATTGCATAGTTTATCTTTTATTGCTGCTCCACGGATCAGCAATATTTGCACAGCTGTGCCAAGTCCAGATTTTACAGCTCTGGCCTGGATCTGGTGATGTGGGTTTTACCCATACTCCACTGCATGTGGCTTAGGGATATACTGTACAGATGGCTACAAAGTCTAACCCATTGAAGGCTGACGCTTTAGAAAATCATTATGTTTAAAATACCAAGACTCACTCCCCGTCACAATTAATCCTCTACCAAAGTCATGCTTAAATACTGGTGCTTCTACATCCATACCACTAAGCTTTTAATGCCAACATGCCACTTCTGCTGTTATGAGCTCCCCATCCATGAAATTCCATTCCACTTGTGGCACCCCCACCCCCAAAACCAGGTAATTTTCCAGGAAGCAGCTCTTTAAACAGCTGCTAAATAGCTCTAATTTATTATTTATGTTGTTGATGTTAAAACACTCCTGCTAGCTTGACCTGATACACAGATAAAAACAAAAGTAGTGAATTAGAGCTATTTAGTAGTTGTTGTCTTACAGAAACCCCAGTTAGCTTGCTGTCAGGTATCTGCTAAAGTAACTGTTGACATTCATGCTCCTGGATAAGAACAGTTACAAGGTTCTGCTGTTGCTAAACTAATTTTAAAGCAGTACACATGCTAAATCTAAGGGCATGGCTACATCACTGTCACATGAGACGGGGCATCCTAGGAGAAAGAAAGCCAATAAAACTATTTGTTATGGAGATCCCCAGGGGTCATGCTCTAAAGCTTTCTACAGTATTTACTACACAGGCACAGAAACTGGAATAACAGGTCCCAAGGAGTATAAGCTTAGCAGGAATGTTAGGGGATGGAAACTGTGATATTAGTTCCAGTCTTTCTTTCCACTGACAGAAACTGAGCCAGGAAAAAGTAAAATACATTTCATCACAGACTGTTTACACCAAGTACATGAACCTGCATGATTTATCTGTAAAGACAATTAAAATGTATTTCTAAATGCATTACTAACCAATGCTTTCAAGGTTTAAAACTACTAAAAGACAAACTACATACATATAAATATATATATATATAGAATATGGTAAACAAAAGCTGAACTTTGTTTTAGTATATAAATGTTTAAGAAATACCTGAAAGCTGAGTCTTTCCTTTGAGACACCAGGTGACTCTGATAATCATTTGTTCCAAGGGTTTTAAGTCAGTTTGAATGCATTTAGTATTATCTGTTCTGGACTCCACAGATTTGTTCTGTTCCTTGGCCAGATACCAAACTAGTGACTCTTCTTTCAGCATGATAGGATCTACCCATGCCCCTCCCACATGAATAAAAAAAAGGTGGGCTGGATTTTAGGATCTTCTTGGTGGAGGTGGGTTGGATCTTACTTCCCAAAAACAATACTGCTTCCCACTACTCAGGTTCCAGTTCTTGTACCACCCATTTAAGGAAGAAAATAGTACCCTGCAACCATTGACTAACATGAAAGCGTATTTATTTGAGGGTGGAAAACATTTCTTGAAGGAGGGTAAGGGAGGTGACTATTTACACCTTCAGTCAGTTCCACGGACAGAAAACATGACATCACTCCTTTTGTACATGCAATACTCCTGTTGGCTCCACCCTCAGTCATACAAAGAGAAAGAGGAAAACACAGGGAAGAAGGTAAGGGCTTGGGGACATGAAGAATTAAGAGAAATGAATACTAGGAAAGGCATGTATTCAAGAGCAGGAGCAGGAAGAAGAAATGTGGTTATGGAGAAGATAGGACAGTAAGTTAGAGGACGGAGCAGAGCAGATATTCAAAGGGAGGGTGATCCAGATATTTGGCAAATGGTAGGAGAAAGCAGCCATCCTAAAGTTGAAGTATGGCTGGCAGGCAAGAGTCCTATAAGATGAGTTATGGATGGTGTAGATGGGAGAAGGGGGCAGAGAGGAGGGCATTTAGGTATGGTGGAAGGGATATGCTGATTTAGATCAAGTTTTGTGTGGCATATGAAAATACAAAGCCTCTTCTTCAGGTACACTGGACCCAGATCTGAAAGAGACATGGAGCAAGTCCTGGCACATTGTTCAAAAGAACTGGTTCAGATTCATATTGAATAGGCATGAGACTCTATAAAAAACTAAATAAAATGTGCAAGAATTAAGGATGGAACTACAGCAATACTGATCAAATCCCAATTTTGAGAAGTTGGATAAGGCACTAAAAATAAAATACAGATGTATGAAAGGGAAGTGTAGGTGGAAAATGGACAGACTAGGTGGGCCAAACAGTCCTTATCTGCCATCAAATTTTTGTTTCAATGTAATGTAAGCAGTACAAATTCAACAGGGACTGAAAGGATTATTGGGGGTGGCAGTGTCTTTCTTGGGACAAGATATTTTGATCCACTGCCTAAGGAGGTCCCAAACATGCTAAAATGTAAAAAAAAACTAACAATTATAGAAAGGACAACAGCAAAGGAAGTGACTTAGGGAACCCAGAAGGGTCAATCTTTTAGATCAACAGGAGGGGAGGAACCCAACCAAAAACAGTTCCCAAATAAAAGGAAAAAGAAAAGGCAAACAAGGAGGTGCTAGAGGACGTGGTGGAGGTCAAATAACTTTGTGGAGGTCAGACAAGAAGAGAAAAACAACTAGTACTGAACCTGTCAAAATAAGAATTCACTGCAAGTCAAATAAGTCTTCTCTCGAAGGGCCTTTCCTTTGTGCCAGGTGGAAAACGTTACTTTTTTCAACTTGAAGTGAAGATATTTAAAATTGTTGAGAAAACCTGATTTAAAATATTTTTACAGACATGTGGAACAAAGACCTGATTGGGACAATATGGATTACTTACCACCACCTCAATACCAAGAGTTGATCTCGAACCAGAATTAAATTTGGACTTGACCTCCAACTCCTCTTTGGGAGGGATACAGAGCTGAATGAGAACACACATGATTTTATTTTCTCATTACTGTCGTAGGTTTTACATCATTATTACTTTCAATTTGATAAGAGGTTCTTCATGTAGACCCAAGGGACCACCATGGGTGCATCCTTAGTGCTAATATATGATAACACTTTTTGTTTTGGCCACACAGAAGTGCTAGGTGTATAATAACCAACCCCACCTCAAACATATTATATCATGATACTATTTTATCGATGGCATTGTATATGTCTAGGTGGAGTATGCAGGAGGTCCCAACTTGTCGATTGGCTCAACAGCAATCAGTCCAGTTTGAAGTGCATTAGTGCCAAAATGAGAGAGATTAAGTATTTGGATATCAAATTGGGGTCAGTAACACAAAAGAGTAATCTTCTCACCATATAGAAAACCTATTGCTGAAATTGCTCCTGAGAGCAGAAAGCTCACACCCATGCAACCTCATCAACAGCATCCCCTATGGCCAGTTTTTGAGAATTAAGAAAAATCCTCTCAAAAATCAACATATAGGAAAGAAGTGGGATGCTGCCAGCCAGGATCTGAGAAAGAGGGTATGCAGTGAATGTGGTCACTGCTGCATATATAAAAAGCAGAGGGAACTGACTATGTAGAACTGTTGAAAATAAACTGAAAAAGTTTGAAACAGAAAGTGGGAGGAAGTCACTGCAGTCCTGGACATCATTCAAGAATCAAGTCAGCTGAAAATATAATCAGCAAGAGGTGGAAAATCTTGGCCAGGGACCCCAAATTAGAACCATTGGTAGGACAAACCCCGCATTACATTCCACAGGGGCAGAAGCCTAGGCGATCAGTTGGCAAACAGCCATTTTTTGAGCCAAAATGGTACCTAGACAAAACAGACCGGGTTCTTCTGTTGCAGACATTGCAATATTTGCAATATGCACATGGGTTTTCTTTGAACACCCCATTACACACTGTAAATTTGAGCTCATACAATACATGAACTACCATACTGCTTTCACTGTTTATGTTGGCTGGTGCCCTGTGGCAATATATATGTTGGCGCACAATTAGACCCCTGAAAAGAAAGGGTGTAAGAGCACATTTGTGCTATCAAAGAGGAGAAAGGAACAATGCCTTTGGGTTTCACATTAACAAATCACACAACTGTAATCCCTAAGGTTTCTATTTCAGAGCACTGGAGCACATACAGGAACTCCCTATGGTGGGGCTCAACAAACACACTGCTCCAACACGAGACTTATTGGATTTTCCATCTAAAGCATTACAGCCCTATGGGCTAAATGAGATAGACTTTAAGTAATTTTATTTTTGCTAACTGGTATGGTATTCCATTTTACGCAAAATCAGCACTGTATACACAGGACATCTCTAATTAATAAATGCAGGCTGATGATTCATATTATTCCTCTCTAGTTCTTCACCTATAGCTTGATCAATTGCCTAACGGAATAAATGTCTGTCTATTTTTATCTGTAAGAAGTGATTTCAGAATGTCTCCTTCCCCCACCTCACTCATCTGTTTATTCCACATTTCTCTGCTCTTCCTTTTGGCTTTTCCTCCCTACAGTCCCGCCTCCCTGTCGCCCCCTTCCACATGTATGCTCATATTATTGTCTGTATATCTCACTCATTTCCATATTCACTCCTTATTTATCTTATTTAGTTTATATCATCCTCGTCTCTATCACTGCCCCACCCCATAACTTTCCCTTTTCTTGCTTGGTTTTCTTGTCCCTGGTTTACAGTCCTGCTTTCTTTATTCAGCAATAATCAGGAATCTAGGCTGGGTCATTTTAGAGAAAAAAATGTGTTCCATGTTAGATAATCAGGTGAGTCAATTCTTTTGACTCATGTCAGGACTTCCTTCGTGGTTTCTAGCCTAAATATGTAATGTCTGGACTTTTTTTTTTTTTTGCAAATGGATTCTGAAATAAACTACTCTAACACGAAGTAACTGAGTATTTTGTAAACCCACATACATGGTCATATTGCATGATGTTTACCATTCAAATCGTTATCAGTGCAAATAGTTTAGAGAAATGACTTTTGTGCAAATCTGAATGAACTCCTTTAGTAAATGTTAGAAGATTGTTTTTTCATTTTATTTTTTATTTTAGTCTTTTGGTAACTGGGTAGGCCCACTAGGCACAAGTGCCTGTTTTCAGGGGCGACCTGGGAGCACTGGTGGTTAAGTGACTTGCTCAGAGTCACAAGTATGCAAGTGGAGGTTGTGAGAATCAAACTCAGGTCTGGTCTGCTGGATGTACCAAGCTCATTCACACCTCGTTCCTCAGATAGATTGTTTTAATATAAAATGTTTGTACTGAGATTTCTTGTTTTTTTTTAATTGCTTATTATTCACTATTGTATCACTCAGTTATTTATACTTACTACTCAATGAACATGAATGGGTTAAAAGATGCTGTCTCATGGATATGTATGACCATCATGTTACAAAGCACAGTCTTGCAAGTTTACACATTCCCGCTGATGACTCCTCATATGAAGGAGCAATGTAGGGTAGCTTGCACTGACGCTGCACCTTATTCCACAAGGTGAGACAGAAGGTTTTAGAGAGATGCATGCTAACAACAGAAATTGTCATGAGAAATAAAACTGTTCCCTATGGGAATTAAACCCTGGCCCTTCCTAACTACTGTCCTCCTGTTTGGCACTGTGTTGTCATTCCACATGGTGAGAAAGACAATATGTTAACAGTTAGGTATTAAACCCAGAACCCTCCCAAGTACTGTCCTGGTTCTTTGCCACTGTGCCATCATTCCTCATGGTAAGAAAGAAAGTTTTGAGAGAGAGAGAGAGAGCATGCTAACAACATAAAATTGTAGGAGAAAGAAAAAATGTTCATAACTGAGAATCAAACCCTGGTCCCTCCCAGCTACTGTCCTAGTGCTTTGCCACTGTACTATCATTCCACATGATGAGACACAAAGGGCTCAATTTTCAAAATAAAACTATGACACAAGGTGCCTGTGCCTGTGCTACAAATGGGTATGACACAAGTGGCATCTTACGTCATAGTTTACAGAAATCCCATAGACAGGATGGAGGCAGTCCAGAGAAGGTTGATGAAAATGGTACGTGGCTGCACCAGAAGCCATATGACAAAAACTCAGGGACCTTACTATCTATTCATTGGAGCAAGAGAGGAGAGAGAGGGGATATGATAGAGACTTCAATACCTTAGGGTATAAACAGGATATAAAAGGGAAGCAAATTTCAGAGGAAGCATTGCACAAGGACAAGGGGACATGATATGAGGCTGGAGGAGGAAGCCTCAGGGGAATGTCAGGAAGCACTTCTTTTCACAGAAAGGGTGGTTGAGCCATGGAACAGCCTTCCAGTAGAGGTGGTGGGGCTACAACAATACAGTGGTTCAAGAGCACATGAGATAGACATAAGGGTACCCTGAGATGGGCAGAGAAGGAGTGCTGCAGATCAAAATAGGATCTGGGCTGTCAACACTGAGTAGGGAAATGGGCAGACTAGGTGGGCCATATGGTCCTTATCTGATGTCAGATTATATGTTTCTATGTAATCCCAATTTTCAAATGCCGGCTGTGATGAAATCGGGATGACATGTGGAAAATCCACCCTGCACCACCCTTGCAGCAAATGCAACTGTGTGCCAGGTCGCAAGGGTCATAGCATCATGGCGAGGCTGCACATCCCCTTGTTTGCTATTCTAAATGCCCACTATGGTCACAGCAGGGGCTGTTTTTACAACAGCCAGAAGCTGGTCTGAGGATCCTGTGCTTCTGACTGGCAGGGCGGTGATTGGGGTGGATCTGAAGGGGGACCAGGGGCCAATGGAGCCCTGGTAGTGCCATGGGGGCCAAGGGAGGCATGGTGGTAGTGGAGGGACATGTGCAGGCACTAGGGAGATGCTATGTGCTGTGCTGCACAGCCAATGGGGCCAGGTAGGGGACATGGCTGGACCAGCATGTTCCAGGACCCCATGGACAGCAGCCCTGGCATCTGCCTCAAAGGACCCACAGGTGCCAGCATTGTTGTCGGGCATCCTCCGCAGCAATACATGGGACTCTGTATGTGGGTAATGTCGTGGTGCCCAGGGCACATTCCTAGCCACCATATGCACCCTGCACCCACTGTCACTTGCCACCTTTAGGGTCCTGTGGGTCCTGTGCAGTAGGTGCCAGTGCTGCTGTCCACAGGGGTCTAGAACATGCTGGTCGACCCATGCTCCCCTACCCAACCCCATCAGCTGAGTGGCATGGTGCATGGCATCTCCCGGTGCCATCACACATCCTCCCACTGCCGCCATGTCCACTTCACCCCCCATGGCACCACCAGGGGTACACTCAGTCCCCAGTACCCACTTTCAGGCACTGGAACCTCCCCAACTTCTGTGGGTTGGCTAGGGTTCCAATGGGGTGGGAGACGGTTCCCTCAGAAATATTAGAGGGCAGAATAGCTTGGTGGTTAAGGGTACTGGGCTGCAAACCTGGAACCTGAGTTTGAATCCCATCTACCCCTACTTGCGTACTGTGTGACCCTGAGCAAGTCACTTAACTCTCCTTGTGCACCCAAGTCACACCTAGAAACAAGCTCCGGCTTAGTGTACCTTTCCTGGTTAAACAATTTCCTCCCTCCATCAAACCCTGCAGGTGCACCATACAACACTGTGGTTACAGCAATTCCCAGGTCTTCAGTGCAGGGACCCCTATTTTATAAAATTGAGTGCAGAGTCCTTGACACACCCAGAGTTTGCAACAGCCCTTGATCACCACAAATTGTGGTGATCTCAAGGGCTCTATGAAAATTGAGCCTAAGTTTTCTAGGCAGAGATGCATGCTAACAACATAAATTGTACTGAGAAAGAAAAATGCTCATACCTAGGACTCAAACCCAGGCCCCATTTTAACTACTGTCCTGGCACTTTGCCACTGTGCTATTGTTCCACATGGTGGGACAGAAGATTTGTTGAGAGAGATAAATGTAGCAACAAGCTGCCTGCCAGGAAACGCTGTGCTGTGGTCAATAGTAATCTTAGGGTTGTGTACTGTTGGGGACCCGCACCTTTGCTAAGGCTAAGAACACATTTCAAAGACAAGGTCACAGTCAATATTCAGGACTCACCAGCTCCAGACTTATCTCTATTGTGCAAAATCCTTTATTTGTCCTTTGAGAATGCTCCTATTGAGCGAAATCCATCAGGTGACCTGGTAACGCTACCAGGAAGTTGGAAATTGGGTAGAGACATGTGTATTGTTTGGCGCTTGAAACGCTTCTGGATTATTTTTCTCCTGATACTATTTGTTGATTGCATATTTGCACAAATAAAGGTTTTTGCACAATGGAGATAAGTCTGGAGCTGGTGAGTCCTGAATACTGACTGTGACCTCATCTTTGAAATGTGTTCTTAGCCTTAGCAATGGTGCGGGTCTCCAACAGTACACAACCCCTTGTTGAGAGAGATGTGTGCTAGCAACATAAATTATGGTGAGAAAGAAAAATGTTCTCCAAAGGGAGTCAAACCAAGACCCCTCCCAACAACTTTTCTGGTGTTCTTCCACTATTACATTGTTCTACATTGTGAGACAGAAGGCTTCTAGAAAGACAGAGAGAGAGATGCAACAACATAAATTGTATTGAGAAAAAACATTTTCCTACTGGGACTCAAACCCAGGCCCCTTCCCAACCACTGTCCTGGTACTCTGCCACTGTTCTACCATCTCACAGGCACAGAAAGTTTCTAGAGACAGACGATCTTATCAACATGAATTGCAGTGAGAAAGAAAAATGTACCTACATTGAATCAATCCCATGCCCCTCCCAACTACTTTCCTGGTGCTCTCACTGTGCTATCATTCCACATGGTGAGATGGAAGGTTTCTATACAGAGATGCAGGCTAACAACATGTTTTGTAGTGAGAAGGAAAAAGCTAGTAATCGAATGCAGGTCCCTTCTAGCTACTGTCCTGGTGCTGTCACACTGTGCTATCATTCCTCATGGTGAGACAGCAGACAGAGATGTATGCTAACAACAGAAATTGAAATGAGAAAGAAAAATGTATACAACTGGGAATCAAACCCTGGCCCCTCCAAGTACTGTCCTGGTGCTTTGCCACTATGCTGTCATTCCACATGGTAGAAACATCTGGTTCCTAGAGAGAGCGGCATGCTAACAACATAAACTGTTGTGAAAAAAACATTCCCCACTGGAAAAGGAACCCAGGCACCCTCCCAACTACTGTTCAGATGCTCTGCCACTGAACTATTGTTCCACATGGTCAGACAGAAGATTTCTAGAGAAAGATGCATGCTAACAACAGAATTGTCATGAGAAATAAAATTTTTCCTTACTGGAAATCAAACCCAGCCTGCTCCCAGCTACTGTCCTGGTGATCTGCCATTGTGCTTTCATTTCACACAGTGGGATACAAGGTTTCTAGGGAGAGATGCATACTAACAACATAAATTGTATTGAGAAAGAAAGAAAACTGCTACCCATCAGGAATTGAACCCAAGCCTCCTCCTTGCCACTGTAATGGTGCTCTGCCATTGTGCTATCATTCCTCATGTTGAGATAGAAGGTTTCTAGGAGAGATGCATGCTAACAACATAAATTGTCATGAGAAATATCCCCAGTGGGAATTAAACCCAGCCCTCCACCACCACCACTACAGTCATGGTGCTCTGTCACTGGGGTATTATTCCACATGGTGAGACAGATGGTTTCTAGAGACAGATGCATGCTAACATGAATTGTAGTGAGAAAGAAAAAGTGTTCCCCACTGGGAATCAAACCCAGGCCACTCCAACTACTGTTCTGATGCCCTGCCACTATTCTATTGCTCCATATGGTAAAAAGAAAGAGAGAGAGAGAGGGGAGAGCGAGAGGGCATCCTAACAACATAAGTTTTGTGAAAAGAAAATAAAATGTTCCCACAGGAGCCTGGAACTCAGGCCTCCTCCCAACTACTGTCCTGGTGCACTGCTACTGCACTATAATTCCACATGGTGAGACAGAAGGTTTCTAGGGAGAGATAGAGATACATGCTAACAACATAAACTGTACTACAAAAGAAAAAAAATTTTCACAACAGGAAGTTGAAGCCAGGGCATCTTCCTATATTGTCTCTGGTGTTCTGCCAATTTAACATTGGCAGAGCACCAGGACAGTACTTAATATTCATGTGATGAGACAGAAAATTTCTAGAGAGAGATGTAAGCTAACAACATAAATTGTAGTAAGAAAGAAAAGATGTCCCAGACTGGGAATTAAACAATGCCCCCAATCCCCATACCTCTCCGGTGCTCTGACACTGTGCTATAATGCCACATGGTGAAACAGAAGACAAGACAAGAGATGTATGCTATGGAAATTGTATCCTGCTTTGAGTGCAGCCTCCTGCTATACAGCTGGAAGGAATTTAGTAATGAATGTTTTGCCAACTTGAAGTAAAGCTTCCAGCAAGTTGCTTTCAAACCTGGATAAATCTTAAAGTCTTAGTTGGAACTAATTAACTTGACTGCATCATAGAAGTTACAGTTCAATGTTTTGAAAATATGCTTCACACCTTGCTGAAACTCTATCACTGACATCAGCAAAGACATCTAAGAATGTTTGCCTTACTACATAAATTGTAGCGAGGAAGAAAAAATAAGCATACTGTGGATCGAACCCAGGCTGCTGTAGGTCTAAATCACTACACCAAGCCCTAAAAGCCTTATCACTGACAATCACCAATGACATCATGCAGGCAAATCATCATGGTGAGACACAAAGTTTCTAGAAAGAGAAATGCATAACAACATAAATCGTAGTGAGAAAGAAAACATTTTCCCATCTAGAAATCAAACCTAGGCCCCTCACAACTGCATAAAATAAAGGTTCTTACATTAAATAAGGTCCGTTGCTCACCTGAGTGTCAGACGGCATTTCAGACCATCAGAAATATGTTCTGTGAGGGCCAGTCATCAAAGTAAGGATTCCAATCATCCCTTCGTTTTGTACATGGACACCTCTGAGTGGGGCTGGAGCAGTGTTGTCACAGGACTTTGAGGATGGTATTCAGCCCATCCCTTTTAGATTGCAAACATCTTGCCCAGGAACAGTGCTATTCCACACTGGAAAGAAAAAGGTCTGGCAGTTAAGTGAGTGGTGGCTGCCCTATGCCACTAGCTCTTGGGACTACAGCTCACCCTCATCATTGATTATGCCCTTCAAGTGGCCACATCTCATGCAGGATACCAATGCCTGCGTCACTAGGTGGTATTTGGCACTGCAGCCTTTTTCATCTGCTATGCACCACAGGGCAGGCACCCAGCATGGTAATGCAGATTTTTGTCTTTGGGAGGTTTGGTCTCTGGTGGCTCGTGCTGAGCATCCTTGGGGTACAACTCTGGATGGGAGGGTATGTGATGAAATCACATTCCCTACACCTGTACATCCCAGCTCCACCCATCAACACAGGCAACACAGCTTTCCACAGTTGATTTGAACAAACCTCTCTTTCTTTAAAGTTGGCCTTTAAGACCTCCTGCATTGCCTGTTCTAAATGTTGCATGTCCTTAAGGGGAGGGTGTTAACAAGCAACACTGAGCCCAATAAAGGAAGAGAGACAGAGGAAGCTGGATGTGCTTGTGAGAATTAGACACTGAACTGCAGAATCTGTATGTAAAGCTGAATGTATGTCTTGTTTCTTTTTTGCTGAAGTAAAGCTGAATTTTCATTTAATATGATGTGGTGTCCAGAGTGTTCTATCAGGTAGTGTTCCTTAAGAAGCTGCCTGATTTGCTACCCTGTCACACCCTGTTTTTTTAATGAAAGGAATAAAATATAAATTAAAAAAAATTAAATGCTGCCTTCATTACAATCAAACATCACCAACCTTACCTAAAACAGTTTCTGTGTGTGTGTGTGTGTGTATATATACACACGTGCCACTATGCATATCTGCATATCTTTGGGTTTATCAAGGCCAGCTAGAGCTGCTTCTGTTTTAGCTTGATGTCTAAGGCTTTATTTTATTTGTTGTATTATTGTGATATAAGTGCGGGGGTAACATACAGACCTGAAAAGTAGTATGAGTGTGGTTATAACACTGATTCTACCTCTCAGTTCCCTGTAACTTAACACACACATGACAATAATACAAGAAATGCAAAAGAACCTTACACATCACACTAGTGGCCAGGAAGCTGTTGTTGACTCTAGCCAGCTCTTGCTATAATTACTGATCAGTTCTGGAACCGGTGGCTTCAATCTAGTAAACACCCTGCTTCAAAACATATACTGTCAGCTTCTATTTAACTGATATCACCTGGTTTTCAAACTAATCAGTAATTAAAAAATGGCAGTTAAGATTTGGTGTCAAGAAGTGCAATGTAATTCACTTAAGGAGACAAATCCATGCACAGAATACTGGATGGAGGGAGGTTAGACTGGCCACTTTAACAGAGGACAGGGATCTGGGGTCACCATCAGCTACTCCCTCAAGCAAACAAGCCAATACAGCAAAGCATACAGCAAGGCACAGAAGATTCTGGTGTATCAGGAGGAGTTTTGACAATAAGAGAAGGAGGATTCTGCACTGTACAGATCCCTGGTGAGACCTCACCTGGAGTGCTGTACCTAGTTCTGCAGTTCTCACCTGAGGAAAGACATTGACAGACTTGAGTTAGTACTGGGAAGGGTCACCAAGTGGATGCAGGGCTCACAGGGCAGATTCTATGAGGATTGGCTGGATAGCCACTGGAGGCCATGCAGGAATGGGGGCATGACTGAAACATGTAAGTTTCTCAGGGGTATAAACAACATAAACAGCAAATACTTATTTGCAAGAAATAGGGATACTGTCACTAAAGGGCATGACTGGAGGTCTGTGGGGGGTAAGTTCAGAATAGCGTGGGGAAGTTAAAGCATAACTGAGAGGGTGGTGGAATAAACTGCCTGGCAGAAGTCAGGAGGCAGCTACCCTTAATGGGTTTAAACATGGTTAGGACAGGACAAGGGAACTCGTGGGGCCCGATTCTCAAAGCTCCCAGCAAGGCGCAAGAGTCTGTCAATCACTGACCCTGTACAGTATACAGTATCGCTCATTGAATGCTCAGTCGGCGGCTGGCTGTGGTGGTGAGAAGTGGACTGTGCCAGTCGCCAGCTTGGTTTGAGGATGGGAGTGGGGTGGTGTACTGCCTGCTGGGGTGGGGATCCACTAGACCACTAGGGATGTGGTATTTGTACTTAATGGGGGATCGGGGCTTGGGTGGACCGCTAGATCACCAGAAATATATATTTTTTCAGAATGTACATTACTGGCAGATTGGTGCACAGGGAGGAAGCTAGATCTCAGGGACATATTCTATTATTACAAATGTACATTATGGGTGGATCGGGCAGGGGACACTAGATCACCAAGGATATATTCTATTATTACAAATGTACATTACGAGCAGATCGGGACGAGGAGGAAGCACAGATCACCAGGGATATATTCTATTATTAAAATGTACATTACGGGTGGATTGGAGTGGGGAGACACTAGATTACCAGGGATATGTTTTGTTATTCAAAATCTATATTGTGGGCAGATCGGGGAGGGGCCGTAGCCAACAGGGATTGGCACGGCCACCCAGCAGCTTACAGCACACCATGCAGATGTGTCATCTGTTGAGTACACTGCTATGGTTGCTGCAAGCATCTGGACTTGCTACTGGGACCCTACCCAGTCAAGAATCGGATGCAGGATCCCTGGTGCACACGGATTGGCCACAGCCCTAAATCGCTGCAACTTGCAGTGATCTAAGGGTTTTTGAGAATCAGGCCCATAGTCTCCAAGAGGGTACAGCACAGTTGCAAGGGGGTGGGAGTGGCGGGGATCAGCCCACCAGTACAGTAAGTATGTGGAGTAAAGTAATATGGTAAGGGCAGATTCAATGGCCCTTCAGTCTCCTTCTGCTGTCAGCTTCTCTGTTTCCATGTTCTATGTTTCTATGATAAATATCAGTGAGGAGGCAACATCACCAAGGGACACTAAAAAGAAAAAGATAAATTCATAGCATACAAATGAAAAACACAAAATGAAAATTAAGCAGGCTACCTGTATGCCCAAATCTCAACATAAATTAGACAAAACAACAAAATGAAGCAAAGCTTATGGTCCCTTTAAAAGAACTTTTTCAAAAGCTGAGCTTACAGAGGAACTAAGGAATTGCCAGTAGGGGTGAACTCTTCTGGTGATAAATATACAGTTTAAAAAGTACATATTGAGGGGTTCTGTGAAGCCCAAGTCAGGATGATTGGATTTCCCTCCTCTTGCTCAAATGGATGACTAAACATTGAAAACTTGTAGGGGTGCACCAGAGAGTTTTATCCTCGGCGGATGCACTTTCCTGCAGCTCTTCACTCATCAATCGCTTAAACTGATTAAAACTATTCTAAAAGTTACCAGAACTTCATTTTAAAGATATCAGGCTGTTGCCTACTATCTACAGTCTTTCTACACGGAAAATGGGGAAGGAAGGAAGGAAATGCGGATGCAAACAGAATATGAGCCAGAAGCAGGCACAAGCACAGCGAGAGAGCCAGCATTTGGACCAAACTGGCAGGTGGCTTTAACTATCATGCACTCTATGGACATGAAGACAGGCAATCCTTCAACATGGCACACAAAAGGCAAACATTACTGTAGCTACATACATCACAAAGGCTGCAGATGAGTGATCCTGGAAGCCCTGAGCACATCAACAAAACTTGCCCAGGAGAACTCACAATTACAATACCAGACTGAGTCTTTAGAAAATAGAAACACAGGATCTAACAGCTGATTTTTTTCCCTTACTTTCATTCTTGATGCAGACCCTACTTAATCTACAGCTCTTCTCCTCTCCCCCACCCCTTACCTCTATGATTCCCTTGAGCCTACCCCAGGCATTCTTGAACCCCATCACTATTTTTGTCCACACCACCTCCGCTAGAAGGCTGTTCAAGGAATACACCACTTGTTCCATGAAGACGTACTGCCTCACATCTCCCTGAATCTACCTCTTCCAGCTTCATAGCATGTCCCCTTGTTCTAGAGCACCTTTTTCTGAAAAATACTTCCCTCCCATACCTTATTTATCCCATAAGGTATTTAAAAGTCTCTATCATATCCCCTCCTTCTCTGTTCCAGGGTGTACATATTGAGGTCCTTTAGCCTCTCCTCATAGGGCTTTTTGATGTAGACCCTGTGCCATTTTAGTTCCTCCTCTGGACTGCCTTCATTTTGCCTATGTCCTTCTCGAGATGTAGTCTCCAGAACTGGACTCAGTACTCAAGGTGGGGTCTTACCAGAGATCTATACAGGGCAACACCATCTCCCCTTTCTGCTAGTGATACCCCTTTCTAGGCACCCCATCCCACTAGCCCCCAACTGCCTTGTCACACTGCCTGGACACTTTTAGGTCATCCAGTATGATCACCCCAGGTTTCTTTCCTGCTTGGTAGTTGTCAATAACGCCACTCCATTTTGTACAACCCCCAGATTTCTGTACCCTAAGTGCATTATTTTGCACTTTACATTAAAACCAAATGGACAGAGAGCAGCAAATGTGCAGCTGGTGGAGTTGCAGAGGACAAAGAGGGAGAAGACCTCACTGCCTTTGTGCAAATGCTGCTGCAAGCAGAACTGAACTTAGACTTGGAAGAAACTGGGGTAAGAATTAAAAACTCATATCGAACTACTGCCCGAAAACCAGTATTTCTCTAGAGACCCCATAAACCATCCTAATTATTACTACCAACATAGTAAAAGAGTAAGTAAAACTTTTATTCATAAAATGTGAACTGGGCTAGAACTCTATTGAGTACAAGACTCATTTTCAAAGAGGTCTCTTGATTACAGTTTGCATAAACTCCATCACGTAAACTCTAGGGATGTTATTCTCCAGTGGCCAGTGTAACTCACCTGAACCAACACCATGGTAGAGACATTAATTTTTTCCAGACATTTCTTTTACTACTAGAAGCCAGATAAAGCAGTTTGATACGATTAGGCAAGAACTGCGTAGTCTTGGGATGATTCACTCACTGTACTTCCCTAACCATCTGCATATTTCTTCGGTGGAAAGAAGTTTCAATTTACAGACCTCATAGATTCTGGGTCCCGGATAACCAAAAGCGCAGCTGAATTTCATCTCATTGAAGCAGAGGAAGATTCAGATAGTATGGCAAGTAATGGACTAAGTTAATCGAATCAGTTTTGCACCATTCATGTTACTTTGGACTTGTTCACAGACTGGTAATGTACTTACGACAATCCCTCTCTTTTGCACTGTAACAGCTTTCAGAGAGGTGTCTGTCTTTGGGTATCCACTGCCACCAGCTGGGGTTCGCCAGCAACCTATCTCCCCACTTGCACAGAACTGGGAGATCAACATGCAATTGCACAGATCAAAGCCTGGTAATGGGTTTCTCGGGTATGGATGCTAAACAGAGTTGTTCTCAGCCAGTGGAAACCATAAAATACCTTAGAAATCATTTAAATCACAGCCACAACTGTTGAGTAAATAAATAGCTCTTTACTTAATAAAAGGTCAAAAGTTGCATTACAGGATATATACGTCTAACACAAGAGAATAAAAGTGTTGCAGGAAAAGTAAACAAATGTTTTTAAATAACAGATGACAAAAAGAAAAAGGCTATTACTGAGATATGCTATTCTACTTACCCTCCACTATCCATAAAGAGAAACTGAATCCTGTGCTATCTGTCAGCTCCACAGACATAGTAAGAAGAGTAGGTTCAAAGCTTAACCTCTCGAATATAATGCCAACCGAACACCCTGTAACTGTCCTTCTGCCCTTTTTATGGTATCCTTTTGAGTTTGTAATTCTTGTCCCACTTTGAATGCACCAGCCATTTACCTTGTACCTGTTTAATTGTTCCTATCAGTTTAAATAGCCCTGTAGATATCCAATTAAATCAATTTAACATCCAGTTTATAGTTGAGTGGTCCAATCCTTTAAACTCTGTGTGAGTGGGATCCTTGGGCTGGCAGTAGAGCCTAGAGGTTAGAGAAACAAGTTGTGAATGAGCTTGGTACATCCAGCAGACCAGACCTTGGTTTGATTCTCACAACCTCCACTTGCATACTGTGTGACTCTGAGCAAGTCATTTAACCGGCCAGTGCTCCCAAAAGTGTGTGTGTGTGTGTGTGTGTGTGTGTGTGTAGGTGCATCCTCCCTCTTGGTTATTCTCTGTAAGATATACAGCTGGGATGACACCTTATCTAGATGCTGCTGGGCAGTGGAATCCCTGTGTGTGTGTGTGTGTGTGTGTGTGTGTGTGTGTGTGTTCAGACTGCTAGAAACATCCCAGCCAAAAATCCAAGCCATTAACTCCTTTCTTCCCATTTCTGTCACATCTCCCCTCCTGGTGATGAAGGCATGTCCTTTGGGCCACCAGTGACACAGCCATTCATGCAACTGCTAGGAAGTTCCCAAAGTACCCAGCCATGCTGTTAGACCTGCCTAGATAACCTGTCTGCATTAGCATTTTGCTTACCACTGTGGTGCTGGATGGTCATTTTGTATGCCTGCAATACCAAGCTCCAGCATAGTAGTTTTCCATTTTTCCTCTTGACCTATGACGCCAGATTAGGAGATTATGATCTTTGACCACAGTAAATTTCCTCCCATATAGGTAATGCTGCAGCTTCTGAAGGGTCCACACTATTCCCAAGCACTCCTTTTCGATTGTGGCAAGGCCTCCTCCTGGGCAGAAGCCTCCGGCTGAGTACACAACTGGGTACTCCTCTCCTGCTGGATAACCTGGCTCAGCACAGCACCCAGCCTATGGTCTGAGGCATCCACGTGTACAATGAACTCTAGGCTATAATTGGGGTTGGCTAATACAGCTGGCCCTCTTAAGGCCTTCTTTAGCTCCTGAAAAGCAGCCTCACAGCCCTCTGTCCACTGCACCTTATCTGGCTTTCCTTCTTAGTTAGGTCTGTCAGGGGCTTAGCCAGATCACTATAGCAAGGGATGAACCTCCGGTAGTACCCCGCTGTCCCAAGAAATGCTCTTACCTGTTTCTTGGTGCTAGCAGCAGGCCAGGCCAGGATGGCATTGACCTTGGCAGGCTCTGGGCAGATGCATCCGTGCCCACCCAGTGCCAAGGTAGGAAACTTCTGCCATACCTATCTGGCACTTTTCCACCTTGACTGTCAGACCTGGTCCTTCAGCCTGCAGAACACCTCCCACATTCTTGATGTTCTCCTCCTAGGTCTGGCTGTATATGGCTATGTCATCCATATATGCCAGTGCAAACTCACCTGCCCCAGATAGAATGTGATCCACAAGTCATTAAAGGTTTCAGGTACACTTCATTTCAAATGGCATTACCTTGAATTCATAAACGCCAAATGGAGCAATGAAAGCTGATCTCTCCTGGCTGCAGGGGTCAGAGGTACCTGCCAGTAGCCCTTGGTTAGGTCTATTGTGCAGATTCTTGGCTCACCCCAGTCGCTCAGGGTCTCATCTGTTCTGGGCATGGGATAGGCATCTGACTCCATGCAGCTATTAAGCCTCCAGTAGTCAACACAGAATCATGTGGTACTGTCCTTCTTGGGGATCAATACCACGGGTGAGGTCCAGGGCTACTGGATTCCTGGATTACTCCAAGTTCCAGCATCTCCTTGAGCTCCTCTTTCATGGTCTGCTTAACTTTCTTGGGTACCCTGTATGGAGACTGTTTCAGGAGCACCTGGGTCCCATTATCCACGCTAGCTCGGTTAGCGTGGTGACCCGATTCTCTATGAACATGTCCTCAAATTCTCTCAGCACACCCTGAATCTCCTGCACCTGGGCTGGAGTCAGCTGATCGGAGAGGGTGAGATTGTCCACAGAGGCTCTGACCCGGCCTCCCGAGCAGGTCCACCAGTGGCTCAGCCTCAGTTTCCTCTTCTAGGTGCTGCACACAGCAAGGACTAATTCCTCCCTGTCATAATAAGGCTTCAGCATGTTAACATGATATACCTTTCACCTGCATCTCCTGCCAAGTAGCTCTATCATGTAATTGGCATCACTAACCTTTTGGACAATGGAGAATGGCCTTCCCATGTTGCCTGTAGTTTATTCTATCAGACAGGTATGAGTGCCATTACTCGCTGTCCCACCTGTATTCTCGGGCTTGGGCCCTGCGGTCATACTAGACTTTCTGCCGTTGTTGTGCAGTGGCCAAGTGCTCCTGAGCAAGCCCTGTGAGCTCCTTAAGGTGGGTCCTGAAGTTCAGGACATACTCACAACAGACTCCCCTTGGGAGGCACGGTCACCCTCCCATTCATTGTGAACCAAATCTAGGGCTCGCTCACCCTATGGCCAAACAGGAGCTCAAAGATGAGAACCCGTGGACTTCTGTGTGACTTCCTGTATGCAAATAGGAGATAAGGCAAATATTTGTCCCAATTCCTCTTGTGCTGGTCAGCAAAAGTCCTTAACATGGTCTTAGGGGTTGAATTAAATCACTCCACCAGACCATTAGTTTGGGGATGGTATGGGAGGTTTTGAGCTGCTTTACCCCACACTTTTCCCACAAATTACTCATTAACCCAGACTTGAAATTGGCACCTGATCTGTCAAGTCTCCTGGGGAAAGCCCACCCGGTTAAATATTCCTAACAGTGCATTAGCCACCTGTTCTGCCTCAATGGATGATAGGACCACTGCATCTGGGCATCTTGTGGTCTAATTGACTACCACCAGGATATACTGCTTGCCAGTGCAACTTGGGGTGCTTAATGGCCCACACTGCTACCCTCTTGAAGGTTCATCAATAATGGGTAGGGCACCAAAGCTGCCTTGGCCTTGTCCCCATTTTCCCCACCCTCTGGCACTGTGGACAAGTTCTAGCAGTTTGCCACATCCTTGCAATACTAGGCCAGAGAAATTGTCGGTCAGCTGCTTTTTGTACGCTTCACTCCCAAGTGCCCTGAAAAAGGGATATCATGGGCAAGGGCCAAAAGCTGCTGGTGGTGAACCTTAGAGACTACCAGCTGCTGGAGCACCTCACCGTCCTAGCCCTTCCCTGCTTTGCATTCTCTGTACAGCAGTCCATGTTCCCAGTAAACTGACTTTTCATCCGCCTGAGGACCTTCAGCCCTATTAGCTATTTCCTCAGGTTTTGCAAAGTAGGATCAGCCAGCTGCACAGCACCCAGCTCCTCTCATCTGACCCTTCCCAGCTTCCTTCAGAAGGAAGTCCAGTGTGCTCCACTATTTGTGACTGGGGCTCAGGACTGCTGCTTCTAGCCAGTCCCGCCCCTGTGCTAGCTACTTCCTCGGCTGCTGAGGGAGGGCTGGACCCATTGAGTCACTCCCTCTTCACCCTCAGCAGCTTGCCCTTTGCCTGGCTGCAGGTTATAACACACACCAGAGATTCCCTGTGGTCAAAATCATTCCTATGATCACATTTACGTGAGATCCTCATGACCCCACCTCCTTTCTCCATGGCCCCTTCACAGCTCAGAAAGTCTCACATTGGTATTTGGACTGCTGGTCCTGTGACTCTCCGATCTTGGAATATTTCCTGGCAACATCTGCTCCACCTGCATTAAATCCTGCCTCACCAGGGAGATGTAAGCACCTGTGTCCTCAGTCCCTGGGTTACTGTCCCATTAACTACAACAGAGTGCATATGCTTGGAGGGAGTGTGGTTCTTCAGGCTGCATATACCCTACCAATAGACCAGTGCTATTTTGATCACCCTCCCCAGGCCTTTGCCCTTAACCATTTTCTGAGTTACCACTACTTCTCAGTGCAGTTTAACCCCTGCAAGGTATATAGTTTTTAAACCAAGGATGGAAATGAGAAAGGAAAATGTGGGCGCACGGATTTGAACTCCGGATCTCTGGTATGCTGCTCCAGCGTTTAACCATTAAGCTACAGGCCCACTGGTTTTAAGCAGCATCCGAAGAACTTCCTATTTCACAATCACGCATTCCTTTCTCTCTAGTGTTGCTTAATCTGCAGTTATATCTCAAGTGCCCCACTTGATTACAACTATGACATTTCCTGGGCCCTGTCTCTTGGGTCCCTTTAGAACCAGAGAGTTCTGCTTTGGGCTCAGATGTAGGCTGGTTTCCTTTGGGCTGCTCCCCATGGGACCCCTTAGAACCATGTAAGCCCCCACCATGACACTTATGCTGTGTGTATGGCCTGCTAGCCAGTTCAGGTTAGCGCTTCTACCACCTCCTTTGAGGAGCAGCATGCCCCATCTAGGAGCCATGCACACAGATCCTCAGGTACAATCTTAAGAAATTGTTCCATCACAAACAAATCTTTGATTAGCTCCACAGTGTCAGCTTTTGCCCCATCCACCCACCTGTCAAGGTAAGTACACAATTGAACCTGCAATTCCACATAACTGTCTACTGGGCTTTTCTTGAACTCCTAAATTTCCTTCTTATAAGCCTCAGGAGTTAATTCAAAACATTTTAACAACACTGTTTTAATCTTTATCATAATCAACATAGTCATCATTACTCATTTTAGTAAATGCCTGCAAAGCCTTCCCTGTAAGTAAGGCTGTGAGATGAGTTGATCATGAGCCTTAGCCAACTGAAATTGCTCACATACTCTCTCAAACAACCTTAAAATAGATCAAGATCATCTCCTCTCTGACCTGAAAACAATTTAGAATTAATTTTGGCTTCATGAGGAAAACTCACTCCACCATTACTCACATTTTGCTGGTTGCAGAGGTCAATTTCTCTTTCTCATGCTGTTGTCTCTGGACTTCATGCTGTTGTCTCTGGATTTCATGCTGTTGTTCTTTTCTCTGTCCTGATGTTCTTTTTCTCTGTCCACCAGTCTTTTTTTTTTCCAGTTCTTTCTCTGCTTTGCATCTTCTTGTCTCCGCTTCTGCTTTCAGTCTTCTTGTTTCAAGGTCCAGCTTTTTGCCTCCAGTTCCTTGTCTCACAGCAAACAGCTGAAGCCGCAGGGCATCAAGCTGATTTTGGGGTCTGCTACACCAGCTCCTGACTCACCCCTAGGGACCTTCTGCTTCTGGTCATGTGCCACCAGGGCAGCTATAAGGTCTGCCTTTTCTTCTGTCTTAGACCCTCAGCTGGATCCCCTTTTCTAGGCACTTGCCACAAAGCTGTTGCATAGTAAGCGAGTTGTACACTCTGGAACTCATTATTTCAATCTACACTAAATTGTGCTAACTAGAAACAAAAAAAACAGTTGTACAAGTGTACTCTGTTATACATCCTCTTCGTAACTGCTAAGGTAAATGTTCCACTGGCAAACTTTGTATTTCAGTGTGCTAAAAGTCCGCAATCACCCCACTACTGCTAACCAATTTAGACAACCCACCCTCTTTTGGGCTGTAACAGCTTTCAGAGAGGTGTCTGTCTTTGGCATCCACTGCTACCAGCTGGGGTTCACCAGCAACCTATTCTTCCCACTTGCACAGAACTGGGAGTTCAACATGCAGCTGCACAGATCAAAGCCTGGTAGTGTGTCTCTTGGTGGTGGATGCTAAACAGAGTTGGCCTCAGCCAGTGGAAACTGTAAAATACCTTAGAAATAATTTAAATCACAGCTACAACTGTTGAGTAAATAAATAGCTCTTTACTTAATAGAAGGTCAAAAGTTGCATTACAGGATATATATATATATATATATATATATTGACACAAGAGAATAAAAGTGTTACAGGAAAAGTAAACAAATGTTTTTAAATAACAAGTGACAAAAGAAAAGGGTTAATACTGAGATATGCTATTCTTCTTACCTCCACTGTCCATAATGAGAAACTGAATCCATGCTATCTCTTAGCTCTCCCAGACATAGTTAGAAGAGTAGGCTCAAAGCTTAACCTCTCAGATGTAACTCCAACCGAACACCCTTTAACTGTCCTTCTGCCCTTTTATAGTCTCCTTTGAGTATGTAATTCTTGTCCCCTTTGAATGCACCAGCCATTTACCATGTACCTGTTTAATTGTTCCATCAGTTTAAAACAGCCCTGTAGATATCCAATTAAATCAATTTAACATCTAGTTTATATTTGAGTGGTCCAATCCTTGAAACTCTGTGTAAGTGTGTGTGTAGGTGCACTCCTCCTCTTGATCATTCTCTGTAAGATATACAGCCAGGATGACTCCTTATCTAGATGCTACTGGGCAGTGGAATCCCAGTGTGTGTGTTTTTTCAGACTGCTAGAAAAATCCCAGCCAAAAATCCAAGCAATTAACTCCTTCCTTCCTGTTTCTGTCACATACTTGAACATGGGGGTGAGGATAAGCTGCTCAAGATATCTTAAATAATATTGCAGAGGTACTCTCAGGACTCCACAGTCTGGGGTCTTGCCAGCTAAATAATATGGTTTCTGCCATGAGGCTCAGAACTGCAAGTCCAGAGTTCTTTTCACTCTTTTATTTTATGTTGCGCATCTCTGTAATAAAGCCTCAGTGTGCAGCAAGCAACTGGGCCATAGATGAGACATGGCTGAATGTATGTTGCCTAGTTTTCAATGTTACCATTTCTCATATGTTAGTGTTAAAAAGGAAGCAATTTTAAAATGTTTTCTTCCTGCATTTATTAACAGTTTGTGTGGGAGGAGACGTGATTGACACATAGAGTTAAAATGCCAAATATCTTTTCATTTTGCTTTATTAGATATGTGGCTAAAATAGTTTTGAGTGCTATAATACAATCTGTTGGTCATTTACTTTTGTACTGCAGCCTTGGATGAGCAGGCATATGTATAATACAGATATTGCTAAAGTAATTTTATAATCCTCCTATGATGTATTTATAAGATGCTGTAGACCATGCAGCCGGATGTAACGTATGTTGAGGTCATAACCGATCAATTGATGTGATGCCTTATACACTGTATTATCTAGTGTAATGAATTTGATAAAATAATAAAACATAAATTGAGAGAAAAGAAAACTTGCAGAAAAGCAATTTTGAATGTATTATTTACCAATAAAAAGAAAAAATCTGACCCAGTTGGAACTTGTACAAGGGATTCGCTTATGTTGTCTGTGGTTAAAACTCTTCTTTGTTCAAAAGCTGCCAACATCTTTGCAACAACCAGAAAAACAGAGACCCACAGAGGTCCTAATCTAATGTTTTGCTTCTAAGTGGAAGCTTTTTAACACTTCTATCCTGCTCTGCTTTTGCATTGGGGAATACTGCCACATTAACATGTACAACTGCCTACAAATAGGGAATAATTGTAGCTACAGGCCAGCACTGCCTCTGATCATGCTGCATACCCATTAATAGCCATGTAGCCCTTTCCTGCTTCCTATCATCAAAACGTATTTTTGGGGAGGAATGGATGGTCAACTGGCAGCTAGACTACACTAAAGAGCATGACTGTGCCACCAGTAGGTTAAATAACTTTAAAATCTGTTTAAAAAAACTGTTTTAGGCTCATTTAGGTCCTCGTGCAAGCAACTCCCTGTCGGAGTTGCCTGCTTGATTGTGGCAGCTGCCATTTAAAGAACAAGCAATGTCTACAGGAGAATGTTAAAAAATGGTATTTGGACACAATTCTGATTGCATTTCACATTAGCTCTGAATTTCTTCTTCCCTTTTATTTTTTACGGAAATTAGATGCATTAAAAGAGGATTATTGTTCCGGATCGCTCATCAGTTCCTATTACTGATCCCCTATCCAATGCCATAATCGTGTCAAGTGGTACAGTTGGCATCCTGTTTGCCTCTGGGAATGGAAGACTGGAAGGTTGTGAGTTCTAGCCCCACATCAAGTAATGAGGGTAATACCTATAACTGACACTGCAGTGCAGTACGGGAGAGGGGGCTGCACTATTACAGTACTATCTTTGGATGAAATATTAAACCAAGGTCCCTTTGCCCATCTCTGGTCACTGTCCATGTGGAAGTTTAAAGATCACATGGCACTTATCAAAGAAAAGTAGGAGAATTTTATTTGGAAAATTTATAGTACAGAATTCATCCACCACCATAAACAAAATTATATGACCAATCCTACAAATTATATACAAAAGTTCAGTAACAAAAATAGGAAACAAATAAAAAATAGTTAAGTAAGTAGATTCTGGCAGTTTCTCCAGAAGTTGAGTCTATCATCTCGTAGCAGGATCGATTGTGATCCTGGATAGTCGAAGCCAATGCCTTCTGGGTTAAATACTGTTGCTATAGTGCTGAGTCTGCACCTAAACTGCCAAATCATGAATTTAATAACTGCCAGAATCACTCTCACAGTGCTCTCATGAAAATGAGTCCACCCAGAGCCATATACCCCAGTACCAAACATTATTTTTCCCCAATTGTTTAACCAGGAGAGGCACACTACACTGAAAGCTTGTTTAAAGGTGCGACCTGGGAGCACAGGGAAGTTAAGTGACTTGCTCAGGGTCACACAGTATGCAAGTGGGGCTGTGGGATTCAAACTCAGGTCTCCAGATTTGCAGCTCAGAGCCTTAAACCACTGTGCTATACTGCTCCCAACATTCATAAGTCCTAGCCTTCTATACATTTTAAGGCTGAAAAATCTCCTAAGTTCAAGTTTAGTATCATCTCACCAGGAAACCATGGAATCAAAGCAACAAGACACAGAGACCTTGCCTGCAGCAGTTCCATACAGGCAGCTGCTACATCCTTGTACTCCAAGAGGGTGGTATTTAACCGCCAATAGTCAGGGTCTAGTTTCCTATATGAACATCCTCCTACCTGAACTCTAAGGTCTGCATGGCCAGAGATTTCAGAAACCTATACTCCAGTCTTCTGAATATCTAATGGAGCAGACACAAAAAGATAATCTGTCCTAGAGGAAAGGGTGCCCTGAAAGTAAGTATGCCTCCCTTTGGTGAACTACTCTATAAGCGTCCATTAGATTATCTGACTGAATCATATTTTCAAGAAACTGGAAATAACAAAACATGGGTTTTTTAGTATTATTTGTTTATCCCTCTGCCAGCCTAGCTGACCACTCCTTCAGATGGCCAGGTCTGTGCCACGCTTCCCTGTTTGCCATCCGCTACCTCTTCATCATGCAACCCCCAGCCGACCCGACATATCCCTTCACCAGGTGGGGCACCCTCCTGTGGTCACGACTGAGGGAGATTGTCAGTGCCCAAGGCACTTCTTCCATCCTTTCCGGGGACAGCAAGGGCACTGAATGGGCATCCCAGGCTGTTGCGGCAATGGGAGGTGGACTGCCATCATCAGAATGACTAGGTGGCCTTTTTCTGTTTTTCTTCCCCACCCACTCAATTGCATGCATCCTGGCTAATCGCACATGCGAGGTGTGGTTATGGTCTTGAGCCCTCCCTGCAGGCTCTGCTCTTGTCATCCTGGGCTTGGGCACAAACCCAGGTCCCCAGCATGCCAGGCGACCCCCATCACCCAGCACCACACAGCCAGCCTACAAAAATGTTTTATTGTTTTCCTGTTTTGTCTTCAAGGGACCATGGACAGTTACCCCCAATATTACTGTTTTGAAGATAAATAAATAAGACCATATTTTCTGGAAAAGCTCAACCCTAATGGCCTTTGTTTGGGGAGCATAAACCACCACGAACTTACTGTAATTATTATGCCATTCCATGTCTAAGAATGAGGCCCTCCTGAACCTATATACAGTATATTAGTTTCATGACTTTAAAGTTCTGGGATTTGAACAGAATCCCTACCCCTGAACTCAGGTCCTCCCTATTGGCCAAACTGATGGCCCCCACACCACTGGCTATTTTGCATGATGAATATACAAATAACCTTGTGCCTATTGTCTTGCAACAGGAAGATATGGTAATTTGTGTCAGCTAAGGTAGCAAATGTAGTCAGTCTCCTTTATTATTTTTGAGGACTATTGATATTAAGAGAAGTAATAGGAATATTGTCAGTTAAACTTAGCATAATCAAAATAAGAAGAGAAGAGAGGTGATGCTCATCATTTATTAGAGAACCCTTTTCTTCTTAGTCCTCCTCCTCTAGCGAGATACCTCCAAGAGCGACTCATCGGTATCAAAAAGGTTCTTCAGAGAAAATGTAATCAAACAGTTTCAGAGCCACCACCATTGCCTCCTGAATCCTCTCCTGGAGTCTGAAGAGCTGAGAACCTATTGTGTATGGAGACCTCATCTCTTGGCCATCTTGGATTTGAGGCATAGCCAGGCACTCCTACATTTTCCTCTAACCACTGACAAATCCTCATCAGGACAAGGAGGAAGAGGCATAGTAGTTAATACTTCCATTCCATCCTGTTCTTGTTTGTGGCCCTGTATCAATTCCCTTTGGTCTAATGTACTGAGGGAGGGTGGTGGAACTTCCCATAAGTTTAACTTGGCAACATCTTATGTTGATTTGTGGGTGTTGAGGGAATGGCCTGGATGGGGTGGCAGGCCTGAATGGGGGGCAAGGTCAGAGCCAGACTGTCCTGTCTCCTCTCCTTATCCCTCTGTGAAGAACTGGTGGATGTTGTAGGCTGTGGCTGTGGTTTCTGCTGTCTGTTATGCTGTTGGTGGTCCTGTTGTCTTGTTGTACCATTTCCTTTCTGTTCATAGAAGATACCCTCATTGTGGGCTGCCCAGGGACATTGGGTGTAAGAGTGTCCAGGGTCTTCACAGAGATGACATTTTATTGGATTTGGACAATACAGGCTGGAGTGTCCAGGTTCCATACATATGTGGTAGCTCATTGCATCACAGGCATTACTGCGATGTCTAGATGAACCACACTGGTGACACGTTTTGGCTGGCCAGCATAAAACTAAAACCTTTGTCTCTCCCAATGTAAAACTGCTGGGTAAATGGTGGGTGCCTTGATCAGGGTTCTCAATCTGACCTTAGTCTTCCACCCTGATGTCTAAAAAAGAATTGTCACTATTTTGACTGTGGGCTTACTAAGAGGAATGGCAATAAACAATGTCCAAAGTGGAGAGAGTTTGATTTGATTATATTGGTTCCAAAATCCTTCCAGCAGTAGCAGAGTTTAAAACTAATGTTTAACTGTGTGTCACCAGATATGTGTATAAGGCATAAATATCAGTCGCTAAAACTGTAGGATTCTTTTAGCAATTTTCTCACCACATAGACTCTATCCAGCTGTTCTTCTAAACCACTCTGTACTTTTTTTCCATATATGTTTTCTGAGTTTTTCCTGTTTTTTTGTGCCCCAGACCCCTGGAGATATGTATATAAGGCGTGCATGAAGGCGCATACCGTACTGGCTCGGCCCTTCCGCCCACCTCTCTGGCATTTGCCACCACTCCCCTGCCTACGCTTCCCACCAGGCCTCCACCCAGTGGGAGTGGAACTACGGGGGCATGGACAATCACCCCGGAAGGGGACAGCAGCCTACCACAGCTCAATCCCACTCTGAACCACCCCATGCTGGCTCCTCGGTGACCCAAGGTTGTTCCCAAACCCGGGTCACTGGCGTAGCATGAGGTAAGCGCCCAGTGCTCAGCACCACCAGACTGGCCAAACCACTCTGTATTTAAGGTGGACTATGATTTTCCTTTTAGCTGGTTTACCCAAATTAGCAAATAGATCTGCCATTCTAAAGGAGCCGCCATGTCGTGTGTCTCCAGGGCCCCCAACTCCTGGTTGTTGCTTTTCTTGATTGGCCCCATTACCACCCCCTGTTGGGTTTTGCCCATTACATTCTCTGGATTATTCCTGAGCATTTTCCTGTGGGGCCTGATTCTCCTGTGTAGTCACATTAGTAGTTTCTTGCACTGCTTGGTGTACCTGGGGCCCCTGAGGTGCTTGCCTTTCATCAGTGGATATAGAATTAGAGGCAGGTTTGTCAGAAGCAGGAACCCTAGGTTGTATGGGCAAGTCTCTGTTAGTAGCACCCTGGGCATGAATTACAGGAGGGATCGCATCACATGGGGCACTTTGATCCATGATGTCAGCCCAAGAGGAACCCGGGTCACCAGAAACTGCAGTGTTCTTCTCCCTTGTTAAAGAGCCTGCCCTCCATGCAGCTCCTCACCCTCTTCAGCCCTGATAGGTAAATTGTGTGACACACTCACGCAAGCACCCCTGTTGTGCCTGTGCTGTTCATGCATTTTATTCCACTATACTCAGGCATAGGAGACACATGGTACAGCACTGGTGCTCTGTGTGAGCTGAAAGTCAGTGTCAATGGCTCAGTAGGTAGCACACTCACCTCTGAGGCCGGAGATCAGAGAGTTGTGGGTTCAGTTCCACATCTGGCACTTGGTTAATATCCCAGTACTTGACACTGTAGTGCAGCATGAGAGGGTGCTGCACTTTGAGGTGCCGCTCTTTCAGATGAGACATTAAACCGAGGTCCTATCTGCCTGGATTGGTGGTAGTTCAGGTGGATGTTAAAGATCCCATGGCACTTACTGGAAAGAGTAGGGGAATTTCTCCGTGTCCTGGCCAAATTTCCTATTCACTAAAATACTACCAACAGCTTAATCTGGTTCAAGGTCAGTTGACATTCATCTGTATCCTCCCCGGTCGTGCCTGAAAATAGGCAGGATTTGTCTAGTGCACTTACCTGGTCAACAAAACCAAATAAAAATAAATAATAAATAGTTGGGGCACAGTTTTATTATCAAAGGCAGGGCTAGGGCAGGCAGTTTGTGCTGAGTCAAGTCTTGCTGTTTCCAATGCATTCTACTCATTCACAGGTTTGCTCCTCACTAGAGCTGCTGGTACAGTGGGACCTAGCAATGAATCTACTGATACAGGAATTGGTGCTGCAGGGGCTTGTGCAACAGGCTGATGTCCATGATTTCCTGCAGTATGGGAACGCTGTCAGACAGAGCTGATCAGGACATGGGCATCAGTGAGGTGCCATCATTGCTAGGCAACCAGGGTTCAGCAGCCAGCCTTACTCCAGCGTTAGTTAGGTTAGAGATTGAAGCAGTGATTGGGGCATGCAGAGGTGTTTAACAGCACCCATAGACTTTCTTGTGCAAGTGCCTAAGTGCTTTTTGGGACCCATGACAAATGACTGGGTGGAGCAGGAGAAGCCAACAGTGTGTGGGTTCTTACCTGCCAATTTCCAACACAGCCTCCACCATGATCAGAGCGACCAGTGCAGCCCTGATGAAGTCCATCCTAAGCTTTCTCATTCTTTTCCCAGCCAGCAGTTCACAAGGTATTCTCGACTCCAAGACTGGGAGTCTCACTTCTCTGTGTGGGGTCAGGCCAACACAGCAGAGCCCCAGTTCAGCACTAATTTTCTTTGAAGTTTGACAGTGTGTCTATTTTGATGTCACCACTGTCACAACAGATGCTGTAGACTCCTTAGTAGGTTCCACACTCAGGTCTCCTGCTGACTGGGCAACTTATGTAAGACTATACTGTGCTTTTCAATAACTGAAGTACACAGTGACAGGACCACTGTCTAGCAATCTTTTCATCCTCTTTGCAATAAGTTGTAGCAGATGTACTTTTGTTCAGTCATGACATCCTTTAGTACTGATTGTCAAGCTCCATTGGTTCATAATTTGATCCAGAGGAATCTATCCTCTCAAACTTTGCATCCAAGATAGTTATGGTTGTTTCAAGTTTATCAACCTGCAGGTCTGTGTCTGAGTCAGGTAGGTTCAAGCTGAGTTCCATATCAACATTTTCTGAAAGTACTGCATGTCTATCAAGTTGGCTGTCCAAAACTGAAGGAACAAGGTCTCCTTCCACCTCCTCCGTCTGCAGTGTCTGCCATCTTGGTTGAAGACCAGACGGACAAGGGGTCCCCTACTGGCAAGAACAGAGGAGTTTCCATGGTGTCATGGCCAACATTCCCCTGTAAATAAAACGGGTCCATGTAGCCCACTTCAAAGACACACTTGGAAACACGCTATCACAGCGCAGTATTCCTTCCTGGTCAACAATTACAACAAAATAAATAAAACTCAGCGCCTGACGTCTCAGCTAATTCCAAGGCAACAGACTGTGATGCCACACAGTGGATTATGAATTCAAGTGGAATTAAGCTATCAAGGCAGGTGGCCTCTAGTGGACAAAGATCCTTTTCCCATGTAAATTTCTTCAGTAAAAATAAGGACGAAGAAATCCATATAAATACAAGTAGAACTGTGTATAAATATTATGTTGTCCAAAACTTTTCAGAGGTGTAAATAGCTCTTTAGAACACTTGTACTGATTTCAGCTGGCAACTGGTTAACATAAATGTACTGGCACTGATGTTTTGGTGTCTCTTGCCTGTCTATGGTTTTATTTTTATCATTGTAGGATGGAGGCCTGATTAGTGCAGCCTGAATGTGTTGCACTGTGGATTGATACAGTCGCTGGGACTGAGCATGTTCAAGCCTCCCTTCACTGGTCATGGAATGACATTATTGCCACCTGTAGAGGCAGCTCCTTGCTTGTCCCTCTATGGTGTTTATAAGAAGAAAGTACTTATGGCAGCCCTTAAGACTGAAGTAAAAAGTAGGATAAATATTTTGTTAGCAACCTAGGTTCGCTTCCAGTTCTTAGGTCAAACCATAGATATACCTGTCAACCTCTCAGCATTAAATAGTGTAGCACTGGCTTTAGAATGCAGAGCAAATGGCTTGAAGTCCTATTACATTTTTCGGTTGAAGAATAATACGCTTGTTAATAGTTGCCACCACAGGTGTGAAGGACTGTTTCTAGCAAGTTAGTTTACATTTTAATAGTTTGTATTATATGACTAAGGCCAATAATTCAGGTTTAACAAGTACTTTCCAAGCATGATAGTTCATGATAATTAATCCTGTAATTCAAAGCCAACTGTGAATTACAAGATTTACCTGTCAAACAAACAAATGTCTTTTTCAAACCAGCATGCACAGTCTGAAGCCAACAGTAAATATACCAAGTCTAATATCCCCCAAAGCACCCACTCATGTGTGCAAACCCATAACCCAGTCCCACCCACTGTATGTTTTTATTTTATGTCATTTTTTGTTCCTTTTTAAAAGAGAGTTACAGTTCTTATTTCGTGGTGTTACTACTAACTCAGCAGGTTGTGCTTTTTCAAAATGGGGTCTGTCACACTAAGTCTTTTCTAGACTCTAAAACCAAAGACGATGTCCCAATAAAATTCTTCTGCTGGGTCACAGTAATTTCTGCAGACAGGTGAGAGCTTGGGGGAGAATATTATGTTTCAGCTGCTATTTCAAAACCATGGTACGCTGTACCTTAGGAGAAAATATAAGATACCAAACTGTTACTCCCACGGGTATAATTCAGTCTCTGGGTTTTAGGGACATATAAACCACTTATGGTACCTTGGTGCCTTGGAGTCACACTGTTACATTTCTAAAGAGCAATTATGGAGTATGGGTTCTTATGTGCAGCGCATTGCATGCATATTTTCAAAGATCAGTGCTACTACATTTGTGTAACCTGGAAACAGTTGTACAGTACATCGTTTGTCCTACCTGATGATAGCTGCCTGTAGTTGTTTGTGTAGGCTTGTCCTTTGCTGCTTGGGGAGGGAGTTAGGGTTGAAAACCCTAATGCCATATTCTGTACTTTTTGGCATTAAATTGAGCACTAACTGGGGCATACAGTTTTTTTCCGATGAGTTTCCTTTTTGAGAAAGTTAATAAAATATATATGTAATTTTACAATATTTTTTCCTAACAAAACAACTAATCAATATATTTGGTTGATGCTAATTATATGGCGTCTCCTGCTCCTGTTGTATCATCTTGCTTGACGTACACTGTACATTCTCCACTTCATCAATGTTGTTTTGGAGGTGGGACTTCAAGAACTGCATGGACCTATGCAAATTCCATAGTGCAGTGTTACGAGGCAAATTCCATACCACAGCCTTATGTATATCTGCATAATTTTCATAGGGCTTCATGGGCCCTATGCAAATTAGACAGTGCAACATTAAGATAGTGTGCAATTTGTGTAGGGACCTTGGGTCCACACAAATTGTGCAGCACAGCATTATGTGCATCTTTAGAATTGTGTAGGGTCCTTTGAACTCTACATAAATTCCTTTCATGCAGCGCTATGAGGGTGTTCAATTTGCATAGGGCAAATACCATACAACAGCCTTACATATGTCAGTGGAATTTATGTAGAGCCTGTTACATGTGTACAGTTTGCATAGCACCCTTCGATCCACATGCACATCCCTCACGACGGCATGATGTGCATCTTCAGAACTCTGCAGGGCCCTGGGTCCCACAGAAATCCTGCAGTAAAGCATTATGTGGATACAAGCACAATTGTACCACTATGCTCATCCCATTTTCAATATTTTGTCCCAAATTTTCAAAATCATATTTTAAGTCTCCATGACTTCCACAGAAGTTTCAGAGTTTTAATTTGTCCTTTAAAATGAGTTTATGGCATTATGACTTAAAAACACATTTTGAGGTGCAAGTGACACTTTTCAGCCACTGTGGTCGTCTAAGGGCCTTAAAAATAAGACTGGTGAAATTTGGTGAAAAATTTTAAAAACAGCTGAGTTATGACTTATGAGTAAAAGTTGTATTTTGGTACCAAGTCCATATTCTTATGTTGTGAGCCAATATTCTTAGGTTGCACTTTCTCATGACTTAACAATTCTCGGCTAGTGACATAAGAATCAGAAACCCGTCTGCGACATATAAGATTTCAGGGTGCCTAAAAACATATTTCTGGGTCATTTTTATCAACAAACTCCAGAATCTAGCTAAATGTGCCCTGTTTAGGTAGGTTCAGTGTTTTTTAGAAAGCATCTCTATTCCTCCCTGATGTTACACATAAGATGAAGGCCCTGTGGGAAAGGGACCTGAGGATGTCCTTTCAGGAGGAAGACTGGCAAATGATTCTGAATTTACGTGAGGGCCATTCTAATCTACAATAAATATAAAGAGTTGTTCTATAAATTTATCCACAGATTATATTGTCCACCCCTTTATAGTCCATAAATTTAACCCTCAGTTTCCCAGTCTGTGGAGGTGTGCCATGGAGCTGGGCTCCTACTTTCACTGTTTTTGGGCATGTCCCATCTTGCAGACATTTTCATCAGAAATTGCACATGCGCTTATTGACTCTAACGGGCACCCAATCTTGGTAGCACCTCTACTGATGCTTTTGACACTGAAGATCTGGGAATGGAAGGATGGGGTCTGCAGCCAAGATGGGCCTGAGTGCTGCTGATATTAGCACGGCATTGCATTCTAAACACTTGAGTTCCTGGTGCCAGGCCTATGGTCCAGCAGTGTCAAAATGTAGCCATCCAAGCTCTGGTATTGGAACGACTCTCTATATGGTCAAGGGAGGGTGAGCAATTCTTCACTACCTGGGACCTTTAATTTTCTCTTTGTTTTCTGTGGAAGCCCATATACTATGAGAGGGGTTATATTAGATGTATTGGAATAGAGGGTAAGGGGAAGAAGCTTGAAATCAGCAATGATGTGTGTCTCCATCATTGGGGTGTATCAATCCATATGATAAGGCATTGACCCTATTAGATGTATGGACTACTGTGCAATAGTATAAATTTATAGAATTTATGGTTTAAGTTAAGTTATAAGCTGGATAATAGATATAATAATTTTCTTACTACTGTAGCTAAGACTAGAATATACTGGACCCACTTGTACATAGTTCTGATGAATTTATTTGCTATTTATTGTATGAATGTATTGTTTGTTTGGTATTGTTTGCTTGAAAATATTAATAAACAAACTATGCAGAAAAAAAAACATCTTCGTTGTGCTTTTCCAGGTTTCTGCCCTTAAATCAGAAACAAGATTGTGGCACCTATGACCTAAAATGTTTTTCTCATGACCTAAGAATCGATTCATGACCTGAAAATTTTAGATCGCAAGAAACAGCTAACCCCTACTGAGCATGCTCAGAAGCCAAATTATTAAAACCTTATAACTCAAGAATATATTAACATTTTTTCTCAAAATCTTCGCAAGGCATCACCTTGAGCTAGCCTCCTTCTATCTCTACAATTTGGAATAAAATTCCAAACAATTTTGCTCTAGGCATGAGCCAAAAAAGACCAAAAAGTGTGGATTTTCTTATTTTGACACTCCTTGATGTCAGAATGTGGATGAGCAGCCATCACAAAACTTGCTAAACCAAAAGAATATTTCATGCAGTTTCAGAGCGTAAGTTATTAAGGCTCAAAGTTAGGTTTAACATTAAAGTGTCTAATCAACTCTAACTATGCTTGCAGTAATGTGTAAGTATAATATTTATGTCATGACTACACTGAAAATGTCAGATGTATTTTCATGAGTGTTTTCAGAACCCAGAGTCATTGTATGCACTATGAACTTTGAGATGGAATTTTTAAAATAACTTTTTTTTTTTACTGTCAGCTGCACTGATGCTTTGATGACGAGGAAGGACAGTGGCTGAAGAAGTCTGCTGCAATTGTGGCAGTTTAACAAGTGAGTGCATCTGTACCAAGAATGAGAGGTAGGTAACAATGGTGAGAGCTTCCTAGTGATTTATAATGTATTGTACTATTTGTGCTTTACCAGTTTACTTCCACCTTGTTCTGTCCATTGATCCATTGTTGCTGTTTATCCTGGTCACCGCAACACTGTCAGACATAGGCCTCATAGGTCTTATATAAGCAGTGGAGGCAATATGACCATTGTTGCTTGCCCTTTTCTCAAAAGTTATATGCACTGATCTGCCCAATTAATTTTAAACTCCTCTATATCCTTACTACCCAACTCTTCAATGGGTAGGCTGTCCCATAGAGTTACTACTGCTGAGTAAACCACATAGCCCTTTTTAGAGGGGCTAACCTCCCTTTCAGTGGAAGTATATGCACTCATTCCCAGCTCAGTTGGCAGCCAGCCCGGAGGTGAGAGGAAAGCTGTGCTGGTCATCAGCTGGGATTGGCTTCGGGAGTGGAGGGTGGTGGGTCAGTACCTGAGAGGGTGGGAGGGTGGGGTGTCCACTAGATCACCAGGGTTATGTTTTTACTATTTCATGGGCAGGGATCGGGAGGACCACTAGACTACCAAGGAAGTTTGTAAAAAACAATACCGAGGGCAATCAGGGATTGGGGAGGGTGGGACCACAAGACCACCAGGGAATATTGTTTTCAATCCCATGAGGGTGATCAGCAATCAGGGAGGGGTGGGACCACTAGACTACCACAGAATATTTTTCAATAAGGTGACAGTGATCGGACATCGGGGAGGAGGGGACCACTAGACTACCAGGGAAACAGATTTTTTAGTTGGGGACGGGATCAGTGAATGGGAGGAGGGAATAACCACTGGACTACCAGGAATTATACATGTTTTAGAGATGGAAATGCGTATCTTGAGGTGCGGAAATCTTTTTTCACAAATTGCAAAAGAATCCTTTTCCGAGGTTCCTTTTTCGATGTTTGCAAAAAGAATCCTTGTCTGCAGCTCAGAATCCTTTCCCACAGTTGTTTTTCACAATTTATGGCAAAGGAACAAATTCTTTTTTGCAAATTGCAAAAAGGATCCTGTTTTGTGATTCCTTTTAGCATTTAGTGAAAAAGGATTTCTGCATGTTATGAAAACGCATTTCTGACTTCTTTTATGAAAAAATAAACCCAGAATCAGACTCTACGGCTCTATTAGGTAAACACAACCACTGGTATTTACTGAAGGGCTATATTTTTTTTGTTTTGTTATTTCATTTTGTTGCCACCGCTAACTGAAAACAAGATGGAGGCAGTAGAGAAAAGATTTCCCATTTGTGACACAGTATTACAATTTGTAGAAACAGGATTACCTGTTTGCAACACAGAATCCTGATTCGAGGCTCACATCTAACTTTTCTCATTGAAAATAATGGGAAACTTTGAAATGTATTAACTTTTGAACAGATTAATATTTTTTCACCAAATATTCAAAAGGCACCTCTATGACCCAAGACCTATATACCCTAAAAATTTCAGACCAAAATTCCACACAGTTGTTAGTACAGCAGCATGACAAAAATAAATGACAAAAAACAGTAATTTATATGTTTTTACACTGTATTTCCACACCCACACATCTGACTGGACCAAAACCTGCCATATCAAGAGATATTTGGTCCCTGATGGTTCATGCAAAATGTCATGCAAATTGCTTGAATGGTTGCAAAGTTATTAAGGTGCAAAATATTGAGTTTAATATAGAAGTAAAGATTTAACTATAACTATAGGGCGTGACTACATCACTTTATATATATATATATATATATATATATATATATATATATATTTTTTTATAAATATTTTTATTGTTGATTTTATCTTATCATATTTGTACATCAACATATTCATCATTCTTTTATCTATGAAGCCAAAGAAATGTTAACAAGGCTCAATCCAAAAAAGAGAAAAATCCTCCCCTAAATAAGTCAATTCAACATAACTCAAATCCTCCTGTAAAATCTTAACTGAGACAGTAACTCTGTAATTCCTTAAATCCTCATAAGTGGTGGAAACAACTGCATGAAATTTATCCATGTAGTAGCCATTATATCTCTTGTGTTTGAAGATTGAAACCATAATTTTTCAAACATTAGAGTTTCTTTAACTTTATGCCATCAAATTTGCTTAATTATGCAGTGGGACGTCCTGGTACTTTCAGTATTCTAGAATTATTCTTTTAGTGGTCATGGTACCCAAACGATAACTTTTTGTTGCTCTTTGTAATATTCAAGGTATCCAATTGCTTAGAATTAATATTGCAGGAATTTAGGAATATTAATACTGGTCATTTGTTTAGGCATTCGTTGTTTCAGTCCACCAATTGTTAACTGTATGGCAAAACCAAAGTTATGAGCTAGATCTGCCTCTCTTCCATAGCCATGCCAACAGTTGTTTAATACATTTGGAATCATATAACCTAGTTTCTCTGGAGTAAGATATGCTCTATTTATGATTTTTATTTTAACAGATTTATACTTGGTTGAGACAGTTTTTGTTTGCAGCAATTTGAAGTAGTTGCCATTGCTGATTTGATAATTTAACATCCATGTCTTTCTGTCATTGCTCATAGATTCTTTGTCTATATAAAAGGCCAATCTATAATATGTTTATAAATATTGGACAGATGTTTGTTTTAAATTTAAATATAATTTTTAATTTCCCTTTAATCAGTAATTCAGTGTGCTTCACCAAACTCCTTTTGATTTACTAAATTATGATATGCATTATACAATAGATTATAATATAGAAAGTTCTGTAATGAATGATTTTGTATTTTTGTTTATATTGTAAGTATGTTACAAATTTGTTATCATGTATTAAATCTACCCATTTATTTATGTTCTTTTTCTTAACTTGCCACACTTTTTTTATATATATAGGTTTGTGAATTTGTTACCAATTATAAGGTTATCATGAAGCCAGGAGTCAGGTCTGCTGTCCAAAATTTCATAGCCTGGTTACCATAGCTATTAAAGTCCTTCAAGACTGGAACTTTCTTAAGGGGTTTAAAGGAATCTAAAATAGTAACTGTTCTGGTAACTTCCTAGATCCCCTTTTATTCAGTAATCCTTCTAATACCATTACATCTTGTTTGAGATAAAAGTCCATTCCCAAGCTAAAGAAATAACTTGTGCTAATGCATATTTGTAAGGGTCTGGGCAACCAAGACCCCCATAATATGACTGGTAGTAATGCAACTCAAGCTATTTGGGAGAACCCTTTCCATAACAACTTTAAAAGATGTGTTTTACTGTAGCAATGATTTAATGCCTGGCATACCCCATACTGATTGTAAAGCAAATATATAATGGGTAAAGCCATCATCTTAATAGCATCCACTCTTCCCATAATGAAACAGAGAGGTTTTGCCATAAGGACAATTTGTTTGAATTTTTTCCTTTACCAGATTGTAATTTATTTTAGTATTATCTTCCAAGTTTGAGGCTAAGATCAGCCCAAGTATTTAATTCTATTTTCTTTTTGAAACTCTGCATCAAAACCTTTATGCAGTGGCATTATTACTGATTTTGAAATGTTCAGCCTATAACCTGCAAATTTAGAAAAGTATTTATTAAATTCATCAATGATGTGACTGATGCCGCAATATGTTTAGAAATAACAAGTATGTTGTTGGTATATACACTTAATTTCATGTTGAAATGTTCAATTTTTACCCTTCAATTCTATTATGCAACCTAATCCTATATAATAGTGGCTCCAGGTAAAGAACAAAGATAGTGGGTAATAGGGGCACCCCAGCCATACTCCATTATTCATCTTAGTAAATTTAATCATGCAAGAATTTAGAATGAAACAAGATCTGTATTCCTATATAGCTGATATATCCCATTTAAAATTCTCCTAGGAATTCCCCACAATTTCAGAACATGCATCATATAGTATCTATTAACAATGTTGAAGGTATTGCTAGCATCTAAGGCTAAAGCATAATATTTGTTGGGGAGTAGTTTAACATATTCAAATAACATCTGAACCCTCCTTGTTGCCTACATTAAAGTGTGACTGTATGAAGCCATGCTGATCCTGGTGGATGGAGAGGGTAACCTGTAGGATCCTTAAGACCATAAATTTTGCTATGATCTTATAATCCATGTTTAATAAAGCAATAGATCTGTAGTTTTCTATATATTCTTTAGCTTTACTTCCTTATGTATTAGCATATTTCTAGCCTTGTTCATAGTGCCAGGAAGCTGCCCTCTTCATCCATCATGGTATCAACAATCAACCTCAACCATGGTACCAATTCTGATATAAATGTTTGATATAATTCAATTGTAAATCCATTTATTCCAGGTGCCTTGTTTTTAGGTAATTTTTTTATCACTTTTTCTATATCCTGGGTGTCAAAATCATTCTTTCTTATGTGTAAGTTCTTAAATCAGCGTTGTGTAGGAAATTTGTCATCTCCTCCACATCAATTTGTTGTTCATCTTGATAAATATTTTTATAATAATGTAATACTATCTCTTCCATTTTGTCAATATCAGAGTCCATATTCTGGTTATTTTTTAATACTGTTATGGAATTTCTTTCTGAACTTTGTTTCAATAAATCTGCTAATAACTTCTCCCAACTTGTATCCCTGCAAGTACCTTAGTCCTTTCAATCTTAATAAGTTTTTTTTCTGTTTCTTTATTAAGTTGTTGTTTCTCTAGTCTGCAAGACTGCCATTCCTCATAATATTTCTGTTTATCTTTAACTACCAGGACATCTAATTCTTTTTAATCTTGCATTAGTTTTATTCTCCTATTCTCTTAGTTTTCTATTATGCCAGGCTTAACAGAAGATTATGGCCCTCTTAACACAGCTTTAAATGGATCCCATAAGTAACTATATTCTGTTGCCCTGAATAGTTGTAATACCAATACTCAGTGATAACATTTTAATCTTTTATAAATTCTGGGATTTTTAATATCTCATTATTGAAGGTCCAGTTCTTTTTATTATAAGGTTTTTTTTTTTAATAATAATACCATTTCCACTATTGCATGATCTGAAATAAGAATAACTCTAATTGCTAGTGAGAATAAATTATTTTATAGTTTTCAGTTGTAAGTACAGTGTATAGTCTATACTAGAAAACCTTGTACCTTATTCTCAAATGTGTAAATTTCTTTGCTTTGGGATTTTGTGTCCTCCAGATATCTATTAGGTAATGTTCTTCCATAAATGCTTTTAATAGTTTAGATATGCATTTGTTAGCTGGAGGGAGGACAGGTTTTATCTAAATGTATATCAATAAGATAAGTGCATTTATATATCTCTATTAGTATTATATTCTCAGCCTCCACTTCTGTCAAACCTCTTGTGATATTAGCCAAAACATTTTCATAATTTTCAAATGATGCATAAACTGAACCAATAGTATACAGAGTGTCTTGTACCTGTATCTTAGCAAGAATAATCCTTCCCTTTGTCCCACCATTTTTATGCACTTTGAGTTTCAGATTTTCCTAAAGATTAATTCAGTTCAATTTTTATTTTTATACTGGAAAGAGTGAGCAAAATGCAAAGCTCACAAACGCCCAGTGGTACATAAGTTGATGATACAGAGAAAAGGGTAAAAATAGTTGCAATATTTTATGATATTTACAATAGGGAACAGTGTATATGAAAGGATCATCTAGATAAAAAAATACAGAGCACACAACAATAGAACCTATATACAGATACACATAAACTCTAAGGTAACTCAAGGGTTGGCGGAATTCAGGGGGTTGCCTACTGAGGCAGGCGCAAGTGGTGGATTGGAGGAGGTGGTCCTTGAAGGAGGAGGTGAATGAGCTAATTGAACTACAGGCCTGAAGTTCGGGAGCTATTTATTGTAAAACTTAGGCCCTTGTACATGATGGAGATTCATGCATGCGGTAAAAAGGTGTCAAAGATATGACAGGTGGCCACTCTTGTACTGCACTTGGGAACCAAAAGGAGTAAGGGAGTTAACGCTGATCAGCAGCAGGTTGTGGTGGACTTTGTCTAAGAAAGAGAGCATTTAAGTTGGAACCAGCCTTCAAAGGTGATCCAGTTGAGGGAGGCATAGAGGGACAGTGATGGGTCATCCAGGGAGGCTGGTCACAAGTGTGCAATATTATTGTATGTAGTCCTGAGTTTGGAGAAAAGGGGATGTGTTGGGGTGAGTAGACATTAGAGCTATAATCAAGGAGGGGCAGGAGAAGGGAGCTGCTGAGGCGTAGTCTAGAGACAGGAATAAGGAACTTTCTGATTTGACATAAGAGACCTATCCTCATATGGATTTTCTTGATGAAGTTGGTAATATGGATATTGTAGGTCAGGTGAGGGTCTAAGAACAGTCCAAGGTATTTGAATTGTAGACTTATTCTATGATGTTACAAGATTGTCTGAGAAGTCTCAGACTATGATTGGGGCTTTTTTGGCTAGAGAAGGTCAGAAACTTGGTCTTCTTGGAGTTCAGAACCATGCTTCTGGCAGAGAACCAAGTGTGTAGCTTGCTGAAGTCAGCCTGCAAATTACTGAATGTTGTGTCCAGGTTAGTGTTGCTGCAGTAGAGGGCCACGTCATCAATGTAAAGGACTATTTGGGTGGCTTGGCAGATGGAAGGGAGGTTACTGATGAAGAGCTAGAACAGGAACGGGCCCAGGATGGAGCCTTGATACCCCTATATTTAATCGGACATTCCGCAGAAAATGACCATTGATATTAGTTTTCTGAGATCTGCTGGAGAGGTAGTTTCCAACCCATTTGACAATGTTTTCAGATATGTGAAGCCTTTGACGGTGTCCAGGAGAAGGCCATGGTCAACCAGGTCAATGCCTTGGTCAGGTCCACTAAGACAGAGCCTGTGTACTGGCCCTTATTGCTTGCTTTGAGGATATCACAGATGAATAATACCCTGCTTTCTTTCTACTGCTAGTGCAATATACAATTTTCCCAATCTAGTTTCTATGTAATTTCTTTACTTTTTCCTCTAGATATGTTTCCTGTACTGCAGCTACATCTACTTTTATTTTATTAATATAAGTCAAAATTCTAGTTCTTGTAAAATAAGAGTCAATATCATTAACGTTAAAGGTGGCAAATTTAAATATTCTCCTCTATTTATTTTTTCTCTATAATGTAAGGTTTTCCCACATGGCTACTTATTCTACAGTTATAGCTGACAATAGTCATCTTAAAATACAGAGTTTCTGTATATTGCCCACTAAATAAATTTTAATACAAAATATAGATCTGTTGATAATCCCTCCTCCCAAAAAAGGTAAATCTCCTAACCCTTTCAGATCTATATCTTCCCCCAGTATCTACCACCCTGCCCACAGTTCAATAGAACTTAAATCCTACTAATGTTTTATTGAATTGTCCTTCCCACTCCCTTCTTGCCAAGCCATTAATAGTCCATAAATTCAATAAAAAGATCCAGTAATTTCTTAGATAAGGATTCTAAGGCTTCCTTCGGATTATCGAACACCATGGTTTCATTTTGAAGTGTACCGCATTCACGAAACAGCATAGAGGTTCTAATACCCTTAGTCCATAGCGCTATTTAAAATTTAACTTTTTCTTTTCTTCATTTATGATCTCTGGAGGCAGATCATGAAAGATTTGTATGGTGGTCCCATCAGATTAATATGTTTTTTCGATATGCTTGTAACATCAGTTTTTCTTTATCCTCCGATCGCATAAATTTGGCAATTATCATTCTCAGGAGCATCATCCAAGGGTTTAGTTTTTAAGGAACTGTGAATACGATCCAACTCAGAATGAGATGTCTTCCATCATGGTGTCCAAATATGCTGCTGCAATCTTCTTAAATGTTTGTCTTAATGTTGAATCATTGTCCCATGTCTCTGGAACACCTAGTATATATATATGTTCTTCCATCTAGCGTGAGTCTCAAAGTCCAATATCTTAGTTTGTAGTTCTTATGTATTATTTCCATGTTATTAATTTGGCGTTGCATAGGTATTTGATTGTTCTCCAGTTCTGAGACTCTTTGTTGTACTGATGTAAGCTCCTTTGGTCACCATATTAAATTCCAATATTTCCTGGATCGTGGAAGAAATTTTGTCCACTTTTTATTCCAAAGTGGTCACACAGTTAAGTTTGTTATTAATTTCTAGTTGGTCTAATATGATTTTTCCTACCCAGGAATTCCTTTATCTTGTGCTGTTTTAGAACAGTCATCCCGATGACATTATTTCTCAGAAGAGCTGTAATTTTCTGTATAAAATTTCTGGGCTATTTCAGTGTTTTGGTTGTTGTGATTTTGAGTATTGTCTTGTTGTACTGCAAGCATATTCGTATCTTATGAGCTGGTAGAAGGGATAATCTGTATGTCCACAGGTTCAGAAGAGCCTTCTTGATATATTCACCCTTTATCCACTCTTTGTTCTTTAGTTAGTTTTAATTTAGAGTGATTAGTTTCCTGTAGTTCTTGTATAACAACTACAGGGCAGTTACAATTAGGATCACCTTCTGTGTCTGTATTCTTTCATGCAGTTTATTTTGTGACTTCCATGGTTTTTCCTTCTTCTAATGCAAGGCAAGTTTTTATGTTAATCCTTCTTCTTCTGCACTCTGCACTTTCATGAGTTATCAGTTCATTCTGAGGGTTAGAGACCTCCTTCAATTCCCCAGTAACTTTTATATCCGGGTTTGCAGCAGTCTCAGCCCTCATTTCTCTTCACTGATGTCCACAGGCTTTGGCAATGTCATCTGTTAATTTGCCTTTGGCCTATCTCCCAAAGGATTCACAGCTGAGGTGTCTATTACCATACAGGTCGGGGATCAGTAGATGCCTCATCATCGTTGTTCTTCCCATCCTGGGCACTGCCTCGGAAGCGATCCTGCTCTGTCTGCTCTCCCAAAATTGTCTCCGAGGTTTGTTTTTCTATAATTTTTAACTGCATAGTTTCAAACTGTTCCAAAGCATAAGACATTACAATATTTGTATTTGCAGTACCTACAGAATTATGCATTTGTGAGTCAATTCTATTATCAGCTGTAGAGGATCTAAAGCTATTATCCCATTTTGTTTGCTTTTATATTAGGTAAAACGCCTTTTGTGAGGAACTTTACAGTATCTTTAGTTTCTGCTGGTATCCCTGATGTTTCTTTCAGATTTTTCTGACTGCTGGTTGGTTTGATATAGTAAATGCAGATACTTTTGTTCTTTTGGGTGGCTTTACCTTGTCGGGTTTTCGAAGCTCCCAAGTGGGCATATTTAACAGTTGAGTGGATGTTTTCAGAGCTCTAATTTTTGTAAGGTTCCTGATTCTGGAGAGTCATTGTTCGTTGAAAAGTCCATTTGATTAAGTTTTTTTGTTTGTTTGAGACAATTGTCTCCTAGTTAATTGTTCAGAGGTTTTCTTCCAGCTTTGTGTTTTCTTTGTGTGAGTTTTTTTTTTTATAAAAGTTAGATCACTTTTAGGAGCCATATCATGTCCTCACTAACAACAGTCTACATGCAGACTTCTCTGTGCTTCTCCAAGCAAAAGTATTAATGTTCCTCGGAAGCAAATTCACATTTCAAATTAGTAAAGCTGGTGATATTCAAAAGAATATCAGGGTTGGATCCAGGACAAAGTGGGAAGGGATACTATAGTTCCCTGGACCCCACAGAAGCCAGTGGAAATCCCTGGGAGGCTGATTCCCAGCCTGTGTCTCCTGATCTGGAGAGTAATGAACAGGGGTAGAAATTTCCCAGTATCAGTTAACCACACAGCTATGGAGGATTACTTCAAGAAGGTGGGGTGACCCATTGTCAGATGGTTAGGGATGACAGTGATCCTGAGTGCCCTGACACTATTGCTAGTGTCTCAGAGCAGGTCTGTTCTTGGCATATTATTAGTTTAGAGACTGAAGGAGACCTGTCCCATATCTTGGGAATGTATAAGAGTTTGCAGCTGCTCAGAAAAGTGACCCTAGTCTAGAGAAGCTGAGGACTTGGCAGACTCTGACTGAGCACAGGGAGGTGAGGTAAACATAAGGTTTATTGGGAAAATGGACTGATGCATACTCAGGCTGTGCAGACAGAGGGAGGGGTGATAGGCAGGCAGCTTGTCATTCCTCAGGGTATCGTGAGCAGTTGCTCAAGACTGCACATGATATTCCCTAGTCTGGTCATCTGGGAATTGTGCACACTACGCAGTGGTTGGCCCAGAATTTCTATTGGCCCAACTTCACCCAGCAGCTGAAGGAGTATTGCAGGTCTTGTCACGGTACCAGAAATAGGGAGGCAGGTAAGAAACCTAAGCCTCAATTCCATTGCCCATAGTGGAGGAGCCATTCCAGAAGGTGGAATGGATATTGTGGGGCCTTTAAATACCCCAGCCTCCGGGAAGAGGTTCATCCTGACTGTGGTGGATTATGCCACCTGGTACCCAGAGGCAGTTGTCCTATCCTCACTGAGACAAAGACAAAGTGGCATGCCTTACTTGGGATTTTCTCCCGTGTTGGTTTCCACAGGAGGTTATCACTGATCAAGGGGTTCCTTCATGTCGGACCTGATGAAATGTTTGTGGAAAAGTGAGGGGTGATGCAGAGGCACACTACACCTTATCACCCACAAGCCAATGGGCTTTTGGAAAGATTTAATGGTACCCTGAAGTCAATGCTCCAAGCGTTTGCTGAACAGCATATTAGGGACTGGGAGAAATACCTTCCGACCTGTTGTTTGCATACAGGAGGTGCCCATGAGTCGACAGGATTTTCCCTTCGAGCTCTTATATGGACACTGGGCACGTGGGCCTAGACTTGATCCAGGAGGACTGGGAAGGCAAGAACGCCACCCAGGAACTCCCATATTGGATTACATCCTTAGGTTTAGGGAAAGGCTGAAGGAGCTTATGGGGACAGCCCAAAGCAACCTGGCAGCTGCCCAACAGAAACAAAAAGGTGGTCCGACACTGAGAGCCAGAGCTCGCTTGTACACGGTGGGTCAGGAAGTCATAGTCCTTATCATGGTCCGAAAGACAAGCTGCAGGTTGAGTGAGCAGGACCGCATAAAGTAGCTAGGAAGGTAAATGACGTGAACTATATCATAGAGTTACCTGACAGAAGACAGACAGAAAGAATGTACCATGTCAACATGATGAAGCCATATGCTAATAGGGCTGACATGGTGTTTGCAGTATGTAGTCCTGGGGAGGGGACGGATGAAGGAGACCCTCTGGACTTGCTGGAAGAAAGCAAGTGGAAGTCCTCTGTGAAAGCAGTTCAATTGTCTCCCCAGCTGGCCCTGGACAAGATCCAGGAAGTAAGGGAGGTTTTAGCAGACTTTGCGCCTGTTTAGCACCAAGCCTGACTAACCCCTTAGCGACACACGATGTGGAGACAGGGACACAGACGCCCATCGGAGACAGCATATTGGTGTCGGAGGCTGTCCAAAAGGACATTAGGAGGAGGTGGATGAAATGCTAGATTTAGGGGTAATCCAGAGATCCCACAGCCCCTGGGCCTAACCCGTAGTCCTTGTGCCCAAGCCAGATGGCTCTACTCATTTCTGTGTGGACTATCATGGACTGAATGCAGTCACAAGTCAGACGCCCACCCGATGCCCTGGACGGACAAACCCTGGACAAGTTGGGAGGGCGTATATACCACGTAGTATTAACCTGACAAAGAGGTATTGGCAGGTCAAGTTAATGGACAGAGCTGAGAGAGGTTGGCCTTCATCACTCCGATAGGCTTATTTGAATTTAAATTAATGCCTTTTGGAATGAAGAATGCCCCAGCCACTTTCCAAAAGTTGGTGAACCAGGTGTTAAATGGTGCTGAGGAGTATGCCATGGTGTACCTGGATGACATTGCCATCTTTAGTGCCAGCTGGAAGGAACACCTGTCCCATCTTAGGGAAGTGCTGGGCAGGATACAGAGGGCTGGGCTCACTGTCAAAGCTGAGAAGTGCCAGGTAGCCATGGCTGAAGTGGCATACCTTGGACATGTTGTAGGCCAAGGATAGGTTCATCCTAACCAAGTAAAAATAGAGGTGATCAAGGCATGGCCCAGACCAGTAATGCAGAAGCAGGTCAGGAGTTTTCTAGGGAGAGCAGGGTACTATAGGAAATTTGTACCCAATTATAGTGCCCTGGCTGCTCCCTATCTGACCTGGTAAAGAAAAGGATGCCTAAGAAAATTAGCTGGGAACCAGCCTGTGAAAAGCCTTTACTAGACTGGAAGGAGGCACTGTGCAGTGCTCCTGTGTTTATAAGTCCTGACTATAGCAGACCCTTTATAGTTCAGACTGATGCCTCAGACATGGCTATTGGGGCAGTACTGAGTCAGACATCCAACCAAGGGAAAGATCACCCAGTAGCATACCTGAGTAAAAAGTTACTTCCCAGGGAGCAGGCTTACTCTACTGTGGAAAGAGTAATCTTGCTATAGTGTGGGCCCCAAAGAAGTTAGGAGCCATACTTATACGGGCAGCATTTGAGGTACAAACGGATCACGATCCTGGTTTGGCTGACCCAAATGGGAAAAACTAATGGTAGACTATTAAGATGGAGTCTTGCCTTGCAAGGGTATGACATGACAATCTTACATAGGGCTGAGCGACCAATCAGAACAGTGATGGCCTATCACGCCTGTATGAGAAGTAAACTGATTTGGGAAGCTCATCCCATTCAAGGGATAGGGTCCCCAAATTTAGTCTAGGTGGGGAGGATTGTGATACTTGCCAGTTGGTTATGATTGTTCTATGATATCTGTAATATAAAAATGTAGTGTGTGATTGTCTCCATAAGACCAGCTTGGATATTGGTGCCCCCAGGTTTCAGTTAAAATGACAGGATAAATATTAAACCAGCAGATCTCTGTAATGTGATTAACTTTCTTGAGACATTGCATTTTATGGTCTGTTGCTTCTTTGAAGTGGAAACGGAATGGGACTTTATGAGTCTGCTAGGGATGGAGATCATAAACTTTATGACATCTTAAGAGGAAGAACATTTAATATCAACTGGTGTTAAAAGCTATAAACTTCCTTTGATGTGCCATGGAAGAGGAACTACTCAAGATCAAAGAGGGATGTTAATTAAGGAGTCATATTGGAAATTAGTTTTGCTGAAGCCACAGTATTTAAAATATCTCCTGACAGCAAAATCATTGTTTGTATAATTTTATATTCTAAAAGGTGGAGCTAGATGACATCAGAAGGGTGGAACACAGAGTTTAAACTTTATTCTGTGTTTCAACTGAGTGACATAACTTTTGGCTCTTAAGAAACAAGATCTAACTTAAGCATTGTAAGGAGGTAATACATTAGATAGAAAAGATCTAAATGTATTGTGGTAGGAGTTTGGTAGTTTTCCTTGTTTTTCTTTATGTGATTGTATGCTTTGTGATATAGTGTTCCGTGTTAACATTTTACATATTTTTATCCATTTTTAAGTAAACCTTTCATTTGAAAGCTACTGCCTAGGTCTTCTAAGTTTTTCTTTGCTGTGACGATGGAGGGTTAAGACTGACAAAACTATTCATAAGCTTGATGGTGTTACAAACTGGGAAAAGGTAAGAGTATACCTAATATCTTTTATAGAGTTTTAAGGGTTCATTTTGGATACCTGGTTAGGTGCCCTTAGGTGAAAGATATCTGGCATCCCCCAAGAGCAGATTATCTGAGCCTGTACATTTAGGTACACTAGCATAAGGTTCACAGTTTGAATCCCCAGAACTTGAGACTAAAGGTGATGCAGACCCACAAGCAGACAGGAGGGTTACTCTGTTACCTGTTCACAATACTGTGCTCGGAGGTTGGCACTGTGGGAGCAGAGGCCTGACCTGCTGAGTGCGGTTATGATATCTTCAACCACCATGAAGTGCTGTTCAGGAATATTATACAAAGGGCAAAATGAAAGTAGCAATCTGATTGACTCACAAACAAAGTCTTGGGGCTGGCAGTATAACCTAGAGGTTAGAGTGATGAGCTGTGAATGAGCTTGGTACATCTAGCATACCAGGGTTTGATTCCCTCAACCTCCACTTGCATGCTGTGCGATTCTGAGCAAGTCACTTAACCTCCCAGTGCTCCCAAGTCACCCCTGAAACCAGACACTTGTGCCTAGTAGGCCTTACCTGGTTACCAAAGAATTAAAAAATCCTTAGATTAATTGTTGGTAAACCTGATGTTAAAGCCATATCACAAAAAGGCTAAGCAGATCCATACTCCAGAATGAGAAAACAGGATCTGTCTAAAATTACAAACATTCTAGAGAAGACTGTCAGACAGATACTTTAAATACAGATGAGTTATCTGCTGTAGGCAGTGGGCACATAATGTTCTATTAATAATCACGCCTTTTGTTTCAAAGAGTAATTTTGAACTCTGTTTTTATTTAAACACAGGACTGCCACATAAACACATCAGTAAACAGGTAATTACTGTTAGAGAGTCAGTATCCCCAAGATAATCATCATGTCCCCTCTCCCTTCCACCCCACCCCAGAAATTGTCCAGGTCTGTCCTGTGATTGTAGCCCAGTCACCCCACCATCACCACAACCACCAACTTTTTGACACTGTAGGCAAAAGCGTGGCCACCTGCACTCCCTCCTAAACCAAGTCCACCTCCATGACAGTACAATGCACTGCCTATGGGTCATCGCGGTGGTTAGCAGGGCTGTGTGAATACCTTTTTCAAATACCGGTTGAATATTCGGTATTCGGAGCCCATGCATCCGAATATTTGGCTGAATATTCTATTCAGGCACTTTTGCTAATTTTGTATCATGTGATCAGCTGTTCTATTATATAAGCGCAAGCAAGTGAATGATTTAATTCACAAGAAGGCAGCTGGCCGAGGAGGAGGGCATGCGCCAGCTGCCTTTTTACTTTCTTTAGCTGCAGGGTGGGATAAATGCCACTACTGGCTACTGGGGTGGGGATGGTGTGTGTGTGTGGTGGGGGCACAGTATTGAAACTTGGCGGCTGGCCATGGAGGCGGGTGGGGTTGTGCCGGTGCCCATTGGATTTTGACTATCTTTCTTTTTGTTATTACGACTTGGTTGGGGGGAAGAGGGGTTTGGGTGCTATCTGAGGGTGGGGAAGGGGGTTCTTTCTTATCTGCCAGATCTGGGCTAGGAGGAGGGTAGGGGTGATTTTAGCTTTTTAGAAGTGTTTCCTAATACCTAATCTAATAGTGCACTATTAGTTATTCAGAATCGAATAACGAATAGCTCATTATTCGTGGTATTCGGAAATAATATTCATTATTCGTACAGCCCTAGTAGTTAGTATGTTTCATACAAATAAAACTTGCAGCCATATATTACCTTTTCTTTTCAGTGCTTTGAAGGTAGCAGGCAGGGCTCAGCCATTTTAGTAATAACTCAGAAATAGTATATGGTTGGGGCTTATTGTCTGTCTATAGAAAATGGTGGCTTTCCAAATCTTGTTGTAGGACAGTTCAAAGGTCACTGAAAGTTGTTGTAGTATCATTCTAATTTCACAACAATACTACAACAACTTCTCCCTTGAGGTGCTACCTGATTGGCAGAAACTGTGGTGTTCAAAACAAACAGACCAAAATGGCGGTGCTGCTCTGAGCGGTTCATTGAGATAGTTTGGACACGGACTGCCATATAAGAAATTAACTTCATACTTACCATAATTTCCTTTTCTGTTGGCTCAACCTTGTCAATGGGTAATCATAACAACTGAGTATAGTGCACCCCTACCAGGGAAATGGCACAGTCCAACCTTTAGAATGTTGGGCATATGAGGATTCCATGCAACTGCAGTTCTCCAGTTACTACTTACTACACAGTACCATTATAGCTATACATGTTCATGTATCCTAAATTACTATTACACATTCACCAATACATTAAATAAAATACTGTCTCACCTTCCTAGCAAGTATCGATGAAGGAATTGTTCTCCATGGGCTCCAGGTCTGGATTATTAGGTCCTTTTGCAGGGACGACCTTCCAAATGTAATAGGTCTCATACAGTCACAGACGTGTGAACTGAAACTAACACAAAATGAGGCAGGTTCTCCGGTTTCTTTTTACTGAGTGCAGCGAATTACCTGCAGCAGGAGAAAACCCTAAGGACTAACAAAACCTGTTAACTTGTGGTAGCAGACTAATTGAGAAAACCTTATGTTGTAATTATTTTGTACAGTGCAGCAGAAAGAGAGAGAACAATCCGAGTAGGGTTTTAACAAACCAAACCTCTCTTCCAACATATCGGATAAGATTCTCCCACAAGAGCAGGCTCAAGGAATTCTATTGACAATGTTGGAGCTAACAGAAAAGGATATTACGGTAAGTATGAAGGTAATTTCTTCTTTCTGTAGCGCTCCACATTGTCAGTGGGTAATCATAACAACTGGGTTCTAAGAAGCAGTACCCAGAGAAAAATAGGAGGGGAGAATATTATCCCATACACCTGAAAATGTCGGAAAATACCAGCGAACTGCTGCCTGCAACACTCTAGTAACTATAGGTGTGTTAGCAGAAAACTATTGACAATCAATTTTTAATGCTTATGAAAGTGTGGGAGAAAGCCAGGTAACTGACTTGCATAGCTCTAAAAATGAGGTTGCCTCTCTGCCGAGAAAGTTGCCCCGCCACGGTGGTGTAAGTTTTGAAGAGAGCCAGAGGCTTATTTATTTATTTACTTATTTTAATGACATAGGCCTTAGCAACTAGGCCCACACACATCTAGCTGAGTGGCTCAGAGGCTTGGTGCAGCTTAGCTGCTCCAAGGAAACAGACCATCTGAGTTCGACACTCAGCCACTCGTTAAGGTAGCATTTAACTGCCTGATACAATCCAGGTTGTGCAATTCCTTCTCTTGGGGTGAGAAGGTTGCGTGCAAAGGGATAGAAGGCATGCTTCCTGGTTCACAAAGAATGCCATGCGCACTTCTGAGACAAAAGACGAACCATCCTGAGTACCACTTGTCTTTATGCTGAAGAAGGTAAATCTCCTCATCAGACAAAGCCTGGCGTTCACCTACTCTCCTGGCTGAACACTTTGCCACAAGGAAAAACAGACCTTGCAAATCAACACATCCAGTGAAATAGATGTGAGTGTTCAAAACGCTAGAAAAATTCAGAACCCAGTTCAGATTCCCCAGAGAACTGGAGATAGAACACCAACGTGTCCTACTAAACAAGCACCTATCAGGCTTTAGGCCAAAATCCCAGGATGCTGCAAAGCAGAACCTGGTCTGATAGTGGGCTCGATGTCAACCTCTTCATCATGCCTTCTTGTAGAGAACCCAAAAGTGTAGAACAGTGGCGGTGATGGATAACCTTCCCTGCTGGCCCAAGTTAAAAGGGAGAAGTAGTCCTTACTGAAGCATGTGCTTCTGACCCAGAGAATGTCTGGCATCCAGCAAGGTGTCAAGAAGTTCTATGGAAAACCTATATTTATCCATTAATTTCCTATGTAAAAGGGGGCCTCTGAATCTCTGGGAGCCAATCCACAAGCTGTCTCATTCCTGGCTTTTTGAGGGGATAGTGAGAGAGACCCTGAGCAGGTCTCTACATCAGAGGTCAGAAGGGTGTTGTTGAGCAAGATTTGCTAAGTCCGAGAACCACAGTCTTCTCAGCCACTCTGCAACAAATCTTTAGAGCATTCTTTATAATATATATATATCTATATATATATATAGATATATATAAATATATGTTTTTTTATTATTATTTAAAGGAAAATTGGTGGCATAAGCACACTCTCTGCTGGAGATCCCCTCTAAGGCAGAGCAAACACTGCCCCTGGCTGTGGAGACTAAAGATGACTGAGAACCTTTTCAGATCTGAGTATAGTGGCTGGATGTGAACAGCAACCTGATGTCGACCAACCAGTTGTACAGGTTCAACCGCTGCTCCATGGGATGAACATTTTTGGCGGCATAGGCAGTCTGCCAAAAGGTTCAATACCCTGCCATGAGAACTGTCGACAGGTTAGCAACCTCTCAAAAATCTTCCATGCCTACATGGACTGGTAGAATGTACGCAATGCTTAGCAGCATGGTTGAGACCTAAGGGAGGCTAGGCAGACCTTCTCCATCTCCTGAAGTCATTGAGGCTAGACTGACCCTGTTCCCTGGGTGGGAGGCTGGCTTCAGCCTGCTCCCAACCATGAAGCTGACATCTGTTGTAATAATTAACTCTGGGAAACTTACTTGAACTCTACAGAGACCCTGTTCATACACTCGCCAACTCAGGAGTGACAAAGCTGAGAGGTGGTGGGAATTGGATGCTAAGCCTCCAATGAGGAATCATAGACCGACAGAAAAAAAAAAAAAACAGTTGAATAGGCCCTCATCTATAAGCTGAACCCACAGGATGTTCCGGAAAGGTGAACCTTCCTTGGTTTGTGGTGAAAACCACCCCAGGCCATCCAAAGTCTGAGACGGCTCAGGGAGCTCTGCTCCTGGTCACCCTTAGCCACGCGACTCTAGTAGATCTAGAGTGCAGAGAAACAACATCTTACTAGAGACAATGTTATTGCACGAATAATCAGTTTGTTCAAACAGCATCGACAATAAGCCACCAGGACTATCAACATCTTTGAGGAACTCGGTGGGGTGGTTGCTCAGGTGAAAGGAGGCACCCTGCTTGGGTGCTGGTCCAATATCAAAACCTGAGGGACTCTCAGTAGGATTGAGCAATATGATGGTAGACATTTGTCAGATGCAATGGGGCTTAAAAAACCTTGACTATGCAACCCGCCAGACCTCCGGGCTCCATCCTGCAAAGATTTTGAGCACACTTGTTCAGGCACTTGAAGATGAAGGGCTGGCAAACCCCACTTCCTGGGGACTATAAAATGAAACCATATGACCCATGATCCTGTTTGATTTACCTGGACCTGTACTATGGTCCTAAGGAATGATGAGGTCAGTAGCTCTGACTACATCTGGCCTTTTCGCCTCAGGAAGAACTGAGGTGGAGAATATCCTAAGAAGGTGTCGGACATTGTTCTGGCCCATCTCTTGGAAACAAACTCCTCAAGAGGGTAGTGGGCCCTTGTGCCTCTAGTAAGGACATCAGGCTTGTGCAGGGCCTTCTGCACAGTGTCTCCAGTGCTCCTCTGATACTGTAACCTTGTTACCTGAGTTGGTTCCTCCATTTTATGGAGCCAATTATGGGAGGAACAGAACCCCCTCAGAACTGTCTGCACCGCCGTTACCTTTGACCCCTTGGATTATGGTAGTTTTGCGCTGTTGTTTGACCCTGGAAATAGCCAAAATCTTTTTTGTTTTGTTTTTCGTTTGTTTATTTTTGTTTGGGGAATCAAATCATAAGTCTCCCTCAAGGGAAGTTATGTAATTTAGCTTACAAGCTTCACCAGACCAATGACCAAGTCGCATGCTCTTCATGGCGGAAACCATAGGTGGGCTGAGCGGTCTGACACAAAAATCTCCAGTGACACCTACCTGGAAGGTGGGTCTATAGCCTGACTTGCAGATAAGGTTCGCACCTTCAGAGTGGTGGAACCAAACTGGCCATGGTAGTGAACTTATTTTGAAGGCTCTGGCCAATAAAAGGAGCATAAAAACGTACAACTGTTGTTTGCTGCTAGAGGCGGAAACTATTAATTCAATGTGGTGACCACCACTTTGATATGACTTATATGGTGAGAGCCTTCTGTAGGCAGGGTGATGTTCTTCAGCAATATAGACTGCCTTGTCTGTCAGTGAAGGAGCTTCCACCAGGCAACCTTTACTCAATAAAGGAAGAACCGTGACATGGTTGGGAGATTTTTTATCCACACCTGCCTAGTGTTGCTCAATAATTTTGATCACATATTATCCAAAAGATGCAGACAGAGTTGAATTGATATCCAACGCCTCAACAGACTCTACCTTCTGAGCTATAAGGGACTACATGCTTCAGTTATCCAAAGACAAGTGTTTATTTATTTATTTATTTTTTAATAAAGTTAAGGTCAGGAGCTTCCCCAAGATCCCATAATCATCCTCCTAGCCTTGAAAAGGCCAGGTTGGGGTCTGCCTGCACACTAAGCTCACTGCGGCGCACCTGGATGTGCCTGAATGGGCCCTCCCAGACCTGAGGGCCCAATTGGGGTGGGTGCATCTGCAGGGTGTCCTCTGAGGACACGGGGCTCAAGCTCATTCAGGAGCCACAAAGTAATTTCTTCACAGTTCTGCTGCCACTGCCAAAACAACCAGGTGCTCTCCTCCCCAGGGCGGAGAACCGGCTGGGGGTGTTGAGCAACTCAGTGAGGCAGAAGGAACCCATGGGGAGTGCCTCATCACCCTTGCAGATCTTACATTGAATAACAGTCTTACATTGAATAATGGTCTCCGATACATCATGGTGCCAAGAAGAAACAATTATGAGGTAGAAAATAATTAGCCCCAAATTTTTTTCTATAGGCTAAAAATCTCCACAGTGTGTCTTACATAAGTGTAACCCCTAGGTGGCGCTATCCCAGGGCTATTACCCCTGCCTGCTTGGCTAGTTGCAGGTTAAGGGCCTGGGTACTGAAATGGGTGCTTCCACCGGAGGACAGGGGTTGTTAGTTACAAGGCTAACCTGGTACAGCCCTCCAGAACACTGTAACCCCCTCTTCCCCACTAGTGGCCTAGACAATATGCAACAAACGCTTTCACAGTAGCCTCTATTCAGCATACAAATCCCCACACTGTTTGCACTTACCACCAGGGCTGGTTCCACCAGTTCAACCCTGAAGACCCCTGTAAAACAAGATTAGGTACAGCAAACAACAACAGTACAGTGCTTCTGGTACAAACTGGAACCACATTCAGATTAAATGCAAAAGAGTTAGATCTGATTTATTCAAGGGAATTGAACAAGGGAGGCGTAATCAGGTTGATTGATTCTAAACTGATCTAGTCAGGCAATTATGCATGCACTTTTAGTCCCTGCACAGTCACACGCTCTGGGTACCCAGTTGGAAGTAAGGTGGGCTAGCCTGGAACATTGCCGGGGTAGAGCGGCATCGCAGCTGGTTGGGGCCTGTGATGAAAAGAAAAGGCATGCACAACCACGCACAATTTGTAATCCGGAGCCAGGAGGCTTAGTTCGTGATGATTAGACAAAACAATTAAATTAGATGACACACTGTGATTGAGCTGTTGTTGCAGGAGCTACCCTGGTGTTTACTCACGCTACCCAGTACAGGACACAGGATGGATGACATGGAGACTGCAGGATGACTTGCTGGTTTGCCAGGAGAAGCAGGACCCACATGATTCACCGTGGTGTCGTTCCTGTTCGTGATGTTGAGCAGGGGCTGATCCCCAGACAGGTCTCTCATCGATGGTGTTCTCTGCACCTGAAGTAGCTGGCTGGGCCAAGGCCAGGTAAGACAGTTCGGATATCAGTCCGGAAGGCTAGATGCAGCTTCCAGCAAGCGTGGCACAATTAAACAGTGGGGAACCAAATCACAACCCACTAATAGCAAACAGCACATTTATAGTAAAGCAATCACCATACCACAATGCAGATAGCAGTCCGGCAGCAATATCAGTGTCTCTGAGCAAAACCGGAATTCTGTGGCAACTGGATGTCCTGACAGACTGATCGCAGACAGCAAGTCTTCGGTCTTCTTCAGGTTTAAATCTGGTCACTCTTCAGTGGCTTTGTCACACTCCAGTTTGGATACAGTCAGATTGCTAAACCTTTCAAAGGATTCCCTCTCGAGGAACAGCAGGTAGACAGGCCAAACTCAGCCTTTCCACCAATCTCCCGTGAACTACGTGAAGCAGCTACTCGAATCTCAGCTGTTCACTCTCCAAGCTCTACCTCCAGACTGACCTACTGCAGCAGGCAGCTTGGGAATTTCCTCTCGTCCAAAAGGTTCGATTCATTGATTCAACTGTCTGTCAAAAGCAAGGGCCCTCTCCGGTGCATTTAGGGCCAAAGTCTCAAAACTACAATTCCTACAGAAATTCACCCCACAATACCCCTAAGGACAAACTCCATTTTAGGGTCCCCAAAGGTACTGATTGGCCCATTCTGGCAGTCCAGGACCAAGATGGTGGTGATAAACAGAACTGTCCATGCTGCAAAGAAGGTAGGTTAGACAAACTACAATATCATTACTATTACAACAGATAATCAGCAAATAAGTACAGCTTATAACAGAGCTCCCTCTGCGCAACTAGTGATGGCAGAAACGAAGTGATAATCTAGCAGCCAGGCAGGACTCAAAGGCCTAAAACTACTCAGCCCCTACCCAGATTAAATAAGCACCACGTTATAGGCAGCTCTTAAAGAGACAGAACACAGAGGCATTAAAGCACCTCAAACACTTTTAACATGCTAAGACACAGGATACCAGCCTGGCAGTGGCATTTAGGCACACCCAAAGAAGACTTTTGGGAACCCCATTTGTAGGGGGTTACACCAGACTTGCTGAGAGACACATTCAAGAAGAAATAATTATGCCAAATAAATAGTTATGAGGTAGAAAATAAAATTAGCTCTAATGTTATTTTTATATAGGCTAAAAATCTCCACAGCGTGTCTTACACTTAATTTGTTCAGACACACATCATGCAAGTGGAGGTTGTGAGAATCAAACCACGACTGCTGAATGTATAGGTCATGCTACCATATACTGAAAACACATAGAAAAAACCCAGGTTAAACTATGTTTAAAGATCTGCTACTGCTGTCAGAAATCTGCCTGCAGCTGTAGATAACTGAACATTCTAAAGTGGCTTATGCTGCTGCGAGAGTTCTAAATAACATCATAGGTTTGAGCAGCTCTGTCAGTTCTCTGCCTGTGACAACTCTAAGAAAAACTATTAGCCCTTGTCTCATTGGGCTAAATCTCACACAAACACCAAAAAGCACTAAAATGTACCAAAATCACACATTTACTGTGAAACAGTAAGAAACACAAAACCTGAGGCTTGGGAGGGGGATAGGAACCGACGCTAGAGTCAAGGACCCCTTCCACGAGACCCTACAATCCCACAAAATAAAGTTGTACCTACCTGTGCACCTTGACTTATCATTACAATTTTGTTTTAAATCGAGACCATTAAAACACCCTATTAAGGCAGTAAAAAGGCTCCCAATCCTGACAGGGAAAGTGGGAATGCAGGTAATTGAATTTGAATGCCACAGCTTAACAGGCACGATTTTCAGTTTAACAGGCACGATTTTAATTTAGGGGTCTTCTGAAAACAGGGAGCCCAACCTGCTATGCAGAATTGCAGCCCCAAAGAAATCTTGAAGTCTTGAATCTTGAAATCTTGAGAGAAGATAAAAGTAGCTCTGTCCCCTATAAGATGGCACAGTTAAGCTGGGGAACTGTAGTTGCATGGAATCCTCATATGCCCAACATTCTCAAGGTTGGAGTGGTCCATTTCCACTGGCAGGGGTGCACTATACCCAGTTGTTATGATTACCCACTGACAATGCGGACGCTGCAGAAAGTTGGCTCTGTGTCCAAACTATCAGTTTTTCAGTTTTGTTTTGTTTTTAAATTATTAGCTTTTAATTATCAGGGTCAGGAACAGAGCGGGACTGCAGTGAGGACAGGGATCTTGCTTGGGAGCATGCCAGAAGAGGACTGCAGCGAGGACCGGGAGCAAGCGGAACATTTTCACAAAGTATGAAACCTTGTGAACTTAAACTTTCTATATTTCGGGAACCGAGATACTTATAATACTAGTGTTTAGGTGACCATACACAACAAGAAAGAGTGACTCCATCTTGGGGATGTAATGTGCTGTCATATGGATCACCCGAGCTTTGCTCTTGAGATATGAATGATGTCATCACGTCCCTCGATGGAAAAACATGGGATTGTTGTGTAGGGTCACCCATACACTATTCTGTATGACTTGAACAGTTTGCTGTGGTGATGGGGGGAACATAACACTTATTCTGGGTATTAACAAGTCATCTAGAACTTTTTTTGTAATAATGTGCATATTTGACAGTCATATGTTTTAGAATGAATGTAAACTGATCAAAGAGTTTGACTCTAAACTAAGAGAAAAGGTAACAAAAGGGACTTGTTCTCATAAATTAGCAAAACATAGTTGGTACAAAAATGTATTTAAAACTTATGTGTATAGCAAAAATGTATAGAAAAGTTTCTTTATATTTGTTAATTTTATAACAGCATAAAGATACTCCTGGGAGTTGGTTTACTAGTAGTTAACCCAACCCCAGGTGCATGAGGCCCTTGGCTATGCCTCGGCCTCATCAAACACCTGAGGGTTGGAGTAAGTAAGCAATATACACGATGGGTTGTGCTTTATGCTCTGATAAGTGCATGACTTGGAATGTAGTGAGGGTAGTTCTTCTAGAAGAATGTTTATCAGAGCATAAGGCTCAATCCAGCTGTTGTTACATTTATAAAATGGGTCTATGTTGAGAAACTATAATATTGTTTAAAAATTAGTATGAAATTTTTTCAGAAAAAGTTTAATTTTACTATAAGTAGTCCCTCCTTCCTGTATGTTTTCTGCTGTCACTAGGGCTCTGACATATTTTGGGTGTCACTAGGGTGCTGTACTGAGCCAAGGTATCTTAGCAGATTCTCAAAATCGCTATTGCTTATTGCCGGCAAGACCATAATTTCATTTTTGGTCTTGCCATTTGTGTGCTACCATCTGCTATAGTGAATATCACGTAAGTGCCACTGTTCTCAGTGTGCTCGGGTTGGGAGTTTTGGTGGAAAGCATGGGCAACTCAACAGTGAGCAGTTTGTGTGTAAGTGCAGGAGTCACAATGAGTGGTTCGAACAGAAACCAGAGGCATTTTTATATCTAAGTATGTACTGTAGTTTTACCTGTGATTTTTAAGGTTTGGGCTCAAAGAGCACTTGCTTAGAAAAAGATGGTGGACATATGCCTTTGAGGCAAATATATTGATACATGTTAGTTTTAGGTCCACGGTACTGATACTTTTTATTTACTGTGCTACACTGGATAAAAAATGATAAGGGTAGAATCCTGTTTCAGCCAATCACCTTCCTTTACTGTCTCTACCCATTTTATGACTACTGGTAAACCAACCCCCAGTCACACCTTATTATACAATGGAAACAAATCTCGAGTATTCTGATTGGTCAGTGTGTTCTGAAACAGTGATATTATCTGACAATAACACCACTGCATGAAGTCCAGGCACACACCTGACCAGATAACACACCCAAAATCATGCCACCACTCCATAACTTACCGCTGCTGTAAACAGCCTCAGCTACCCCTCACAACTTTACCACTCCCTCCCCAAACACCAATCCAGTCTGTAATTCTGCCCATCAGAGCAAATACAATATTGCTGCACCTGAAATAAATGTAATTTTAATGCTGGGTTGTTTCTGAACCCAGTGGCTTCGTGAACCACACAGACTGAACTGCTGCTCGTGCAGTTCACTGAAGCTGCTCAGTTCACGCTTGTGTGTTCACTGAAGCTCGATTCAGGGAACAAAACGGGCATGAAACTTAAGCTAATTTTTATAGTGAAATTAACCAGCTGCGACACCCTCCATCCCTGCCCTATTCCTCCTACTCACCGCCAAACTCCATGAAGCTGAAACCCTGACACCAAATGCTCCTCATCTCCGAAACTCATGTCAGCACATGCTGTAGAGTTGCTGAGTGGTTCAGCTACCACATAAAGAAAAGATAACAATTTCAAAAAGAGAAAAAAGAAAGAAATGAAATGAACAAACCGAAATACAGCCCGCTTTAGGGTGGGCTAACAGCTGGGGATTCACCTGAAGAATCACTGAAGCAGAACACATGAGTGAAACAATGAAAAATCTTAGGCTCTAGGCAGGTAACATCATTCAGATGGCAGCTCCACCTACTGGTGGAAAATATTATGATTTTTTTAAACATACTCCACACACCAAAATTAAATAAAAATGGCAACAATTTTTTTTCTTTTATTAGCAAATAAGCCATTACATAACAGCAATAAGGCACGCTAGGGTGGTGTTATTGTGTAATAACGTCACTCTGGGGTGTTAACGACTGCCTGTGGCCTCATGCTCTCAAACACCTGAGGCATTACTTTATTACACAATAATAACTGGTGAGCATTTTTTCTTAAGGAAACCTAGTTAGTAATTTGCCGTTATAAATGAATGTTTATAGCAGCAATCGTGCTAAGTTCCTAAATCCACTCATGTGCCAGCTGCATCTTCTCTTCCTCTTCGCCTTTCTTAGCTGCACGCCCGCACACTTCACCACCACTGGCACACGGTGGTAAGTTAACTAAATAAAATTAACTGGGCTATTTGCACTATTATGGTTAAGCATTAAAAATGAAGGAAAAAAAGGAAACTAAACATTTCAGCAGCCAAGCTCCAACCACAGACTGTGCTGAAACCCGTGGACGGGGCTGCAGAGGGATGTGGATTTATTTTATATAATTGCTGTGGCTAAAAATGATCCCCAGCAATTATATAAAATAAAACACTGGTTGGTGCGCTTAACTGAGATGCACACACACCGGTGCTGGATGCTGAATAAACCCCCTCAAGCTTTGCTCGGGGGGTGTAGCATCCAATACTGTGTCTGTAAAATTTTGTTAAACATACCACACCATGTATTATTCTATATATGATAACTGGTGTTTGTTTTTCCATAGGGAAACCGGTTGTAATTTCGCCATTATAACCAGCTAGTTATAATGGTGAACACGCGCTCCAGTTTCCCTAGAACTGGCGCATGCTAACCACCACTCTTCCGCTTAGCTCGAGTAAGTTTTCGAGTCTTCCTCTCCTGGGTGCCACTGTCAGCCTTTCGCCACTGCTCCACAGTTCGCGGACTCGGACTCAGTGGCGGTGAGGAAATTAAAAAAAAAAGATTTTTTTTAAATGGCTGACTGAGGGACAAAAAGGTTTTATCACAAGTCGCGGACTGCACTGAAACCTCGACCAGTCCACGGTTATCTTTATTTTATATAACTGCTGTGGCAAAAAACGAGCACCAGCAATTATATAAAACAAAGTCTGGGTGCCAGCCCAGTGGCGCTTAGGCTGAGGTGCTGGACACAACACCATGCTGTGCCAGCGACCTGGGTTCAGGAATTACCTCAGATTGTCGGGGTGGGGGGCAGAGCAGGACTGAGCATACTGATAGGCAGCTCTCTCTCCCGAGGGTGGTGATGGTGGGTTGGTGCCCCCCATGGTTCCGCTCCCACGGGTGGAGGTCCGTGGGTAGAGTAGGTGGAGAGGGCGGCAAAGTTATGGGAGGTGGAAGGGCTGAGCTGGCACCACAGGGTGCACAGCGGCCCACACGCCATGGCAGTGTGCCGGGCCCTGGGGATCAGGGACAAAACCTGTAAAACTACCTAAGTGTCCCTGTCGCCAGTTGGCAGGAGGAGGCGGCAGGGACCACATATATAAAAAAAGTCTGGGTATGGGGTGTAAAACTCAAATTTTACCCACCTCGTGAGAATGCCTTAATAAACCCCTTGAGCTTTGTTCTCGGGTTTATGTGGCATCCCACACCTCGGGGTGTAAAATTTCATTATAACCACTCCCAGCCATTATTCTCTATATAACACACACCCTGGCGTGTCTTTATTGTGAGTACTACACCCTGAAGTGCTTTATTGCACCATAAGATGGATCCACTGGGGAAAAAAGTTTAGTAGTCAGGTTACTATTCGTGAAACACACGGCTTAGGATCTTCTCCACCAATCAGGAAGCAGGAGTTCTGTTACGTCTTAGTGCTTTACTTATTCCTCCCCAACAAAATATTTTTTGGGGCGTTGGAGATATTTTCAGAACAGCCCTTTGTCAACCAGTGCTGCTCTGCTGCAACTTTCCAAGAATAAAAATGAATATAAATGGGCAAAGAAATCCCTGTGTCCTGACTGGCTGAAAGTTGGTTATAGCCATTGCAGTACAGTGTGCCACCACTGGCTAAAACAAGTCTCTGCCAACCAGGGCAACTCACAGAATTCATAAGCCACCTGTTTCCTAGTTTCCATCACAAACATGGCTGCAGCCTTTACTCATATATAAAAAACTTCGACTAGGCCCTAAAAATAAAAGTCCATTAAATTAAATAAAGTAAGTAAATAATTTAATGTTACCTACACTCATGAGCCCCCAACACTCACATACACAAATTTAAAAATCAAGTACTATTCAGAGTTTCAATTGTTGGTGTGTCTTTGATGACCATGAAAATCGCTTCTCCGAGCTCTACCACTTTGTCAGAGAACTCCTGCTCCTTACCTGGCAACAGATAAAATTGAGGTTCTGGCTCCACTTCAGGCCTGTGTATGTGTCTTTGTTTGTATGCCAGCTGAGCTCTGAAGAATGTTGAATCCATGTATTTCATGTTACCTTTCTGTGTGTGTGTGTGTGGGGGGCATTTCATTGCTGGCATAAAGCAGAGCTTTGAATTCTGCTATTCCATGGTAAACAGTCACACAATGTATTGAGTGTGAAGAAAGATAGATGACCGACAGGTGAAAAACATCTGTGAAGGCCTATTTACATTATTTAGCAACACTTTAGTATTTTTTTTAATTTAGAAAACTTTTAGAATGTTCTTTTTTTCAAAGTTGCCTATGGGCCCAGTTTATATAAGCAATTAGACATGTCTGTGTTGGTAGTACTGGAATACACACACCCGAGGCTGATGGCTCCGACTTGCCACCTAACTTATACCTCTGGGTGTGTAGGTATCTCATTAACTAGGGTTACCACCTTTAAGAAGCTCAAAGTGGGACATTTCTTACTGAAACTGGATTTTTAGAGGACAATATGCCATCTCCACCAATGCAACAGACATGTTTTCTCTAAATAATCAGAATTAAGACCAAGTGTTGTCATTTTTAGTTGTTTCTTGTGTTTTCTATTATTTTAAGGTATTATAGTGTCTTGCAACACTTAAGAGGAAAAATCTGAAAATATTTTTCTACTATGACGTCAGGACATTTAGTATGTTTCGTGTTTTTCTGCAGGACAGTTGCCCAAATCAGGGCTGTCCTGGCGAAAATAGGGACAGGTGGTAACCCTACTACCAGCACCCAGCCATGTCTTATTGCTTACAAAACTAGACAGCGAACAGTTGCTTTCATTCAGTTTTGAAAGGACTTGTTTACATTTAAAAAAATCAAACTTTTTAAGCCCTTTGTTGCACCTAAGGCCAAACGTCTCTAATAAATGTGATTTCGATTTAGGAGTTTCTCTGTGTCGAATAAGGATAAAACAGGCGAGCAATGAAGGCGCAGCTCCGTCACATTTAGTGCAGTCCTACAACTGGTAGGTCATTTGCGGGAGCTGCAGCTAGCGGACAAAGCTTTATTCTGTCCGCTCTCTCTCTCTCTCTCTGCTGTGGAGAGGAGGGCCCAGACCGCTGGTTGCTAAGGGAACGGTGAGGCGGAGCCTCGGAGAAGGCGCGAGGGGGGAGGTGCTGCTGTGTTTTTTTCCTTTCCCCAGCGCTGTTTGTTTGGGCCCCGGTCACGTGACCAGCAGCTGGGTCACGGGCGACTTCCTGTTTTAGGTCAGTGAGAAAAGCGAGCGGCTCTTGTTCAGTTACAACAAGATGGCTGCGGCGGCACTGTTCCCAGCAACGCAGTGAGCTTTGAGGGAGAGAAGACGCCCGACCTTTCTGGACCTGTGGAATCTCCAGCCTTGACTGTTGCCCTGTCCCGTATTTGCACTTTAAACTCATGAGGTTCAGGAGCGTGGATTCGGTAGCAATCCGGCTTTGAAACTCTTGCCTATAGTGACGTTTATTCTGCAGCAAAAAAAAATCCCTTTGCTGGTTTGTATTTGCTTAAAAAAAAATTGGTTGATGTCGTCCAATGCTTGAGATTGAACGGTATAATTCCCCTTCGAGCTGATGTTGACCTGTAATATTTTTTTCCGTGGCATGCCAAGAGGTGTACGAGATTGATGTTCTGATCTGTCACATTACGGGTACTTAAGGAAAAAAGGCTTATCCACCTTTCAGCGATACCGAGTTAAAAGCTGCCAAAGAGCCCCACGAAGAAAAGGTAAGGCACAGATCGATATCTTTTTTCTCAAAGACACCAGACAATTCTGCGTGTCCTATGCATAGCTGATAGATATGAGATATATATTGCAGTTTGCGTGGTAAAGGATGCAGCGTAAGATGGAGCCTCCCCTCCAAAAAATGTTTTTTTTCTTTCGCAGCTTTAAACGAATTATTTTTAAAGCTCCGTGCAAAGTAACTTTTTTTTTTTTTGCTAATTTGTAAGTGCAGCGTGCTGACCTTTCCATCTGGCACTTTGAGCTCAAATCCGCCTTGTTGTTAGTGCTGTCAGGCTGGTAAATAAAGTCGGGTGGAGTGGGTGGGATTTAATGAATTTGGTCAATTTAAGTTTGGGAAGCCTTGGTCTTCTCTGTTCCTCGGAGGCAGTGTTTTGTTTTGCTCGTTTCTGAACTGATTGTTTCTGCAAGTTAACATCTTGGTAGGCTGTGAGCTGAAACAGACAAAATGGGTGGGACAAACAGAAATATTTTCAGACTTTACTGTCAGATGTTCAGCGGAAGTATTACTGTATTTACATTTTTTTGGTTAGGGCTGGCCTTGGCTTCGGAAAACAAGCATGTGTATGGAGGAAGCCAAGAAGGGGTATGTTATGTTCCCAACATCTTTTATCAAGTACTTCCCGAACCTACCTCCTTCAGTCACTTATGTCCAGAGCCCCTAATAGCTAAGCCTCCAGTTAATTGAAAGTGAGTGTGTGTGTGTGTGTGTGTGTGTGTGTGTGTGTGTGTGTGTGTGTGTCTCTCGAGAGAGAAGGTGACGATGGGCAGCCTTCCAGTATAAAATGGTATTTTCCTGTGCATGTTTTGCTTCCAATTGATTAGATCTGGGTCTGAATCTTTGGAGCGGTGGGAAACTGAGAAAACGCTGTCCATGCACCACCTGCTCGACAAGATAGCCTATGCATATATTGTGTACCTTACTACTGTGTCACAAAGAAATGTTGTTTGTATATCTTTAGGATGTGCACATTCTTTGGGCATTCAGATTATTTTGAGACCCCCTTCCTCCACAGATTTTTCTAGCACCCACAACATTTTCAAGAGTCCCATTTCACTGATTTCATATTATATTAAGTGGATAGAAATGCTACTTTGGGGTACAACATTGTCTTTTTTTTAAAGTGCGTTGTATGCTTTTAAAGCTTATCCGATCAGAATTCAGCTTTACTATGGGGCTAACAGAAGCCTTGCATGTTCTTTTGCTTACATGATATGGCACCATGTGAAAATCTGCTTTTCCTTCGAGGAGTAAACAAATTGCATGCAATAAGGGAACAGAAAAGGAAAACTTCGCTGGTGTGTGTCTTTGCTGCCATGGTGATATTCATTGAGCTTACATGAAAAGCAGAACTGCTGAATGCCTACACTAATCGAACTGAAAAATGATCTTACCTGAACTGCTTTATGAAGTGTTGAGTCTGGGGCTAAGTTGGCAGGAGCCAGTTTTGACTAGAGCAGTAAACCATCTTGAGAGACAGCTGAATGAAATTCTAGCCAGGTGGTGTATTTGAAATACATTTCTAAAGCCTTGGTGCTAGAAAACGTAAAAAAAAAAAATAGCATTGCATGAAGATAAGTAGACGCTGTGCTTTGGTGTACATTGCAGTTCATTTAAAACAGCGAACACACACTTGTGTCTTGTTATAGAAGATAAGGTTAACCTGTATCTGACACAACTCGGCTAGGAGCAGGGAAAGGCAGATTGTTTATCGTGGAAATGCTGGTTGCATATCAAAGCCATTGATTTGTATTTGTACTGAATTGTATTTTAGGTAGTTTTGTTAACCAGGTCATTACGCTAGACATACAGTGCGTATAGAATACTGACTACACAATGAATACATGATTGTAGAATACTGCAACTACAGCACAAATGTAAATACAGATAACTGCAGAAAACATCAGATACTGCAGTTATAGTTAAAAGCAATATGTACTCTTTGTGGAAAGCATCAGTTACAAAATTATGTGCAAACCCATGCTTTTTATTTCAGTGATAACTGTGTGACCTGCTGGAAATTTGCTGGTGTTTTGCAACTCGCTGGCTGCAGGATGTTGTCTCTCCACTGGCCAGTGAGGAGCCATGGGTTGAATAAATAGCCAGAATGTGGAACACCTCTTGACTCTGTAGTAATTAGATTTTTCGTCCCTTCCCATTGCTAATCTCTTACAAGTAGCCTCTTTTTTTTTTTTTTTTTTTACATGGCTAGATACATTCAGTACTGTGTAAGGTTTACACGTAGAGTAAATGATAGGCAACTGAGGTGTAAAAGGAAATAAATATGCTGTACCATCGAGGGAGCTCATGAGGTAAGTAGCCACAAACCTGAATGGCAAGGTGCAATAATCACCTCATGAGCCTTCCTTGATGGTGTGTTTAAGAAATAATGCATTACAAGGTGTGTGTGAAGCTTGCATAATATCAGTCCTCTGGTGGTTGGGCACGAGGTCGCAGGTCCAGTGCATCCAACTCCTGGAGAAGTGATGTTATCCACGTATGACACACATCCTGGCGCATTATTGCTGTTATAATGATGGACCGTTTACATTTGTAATAAAAATAAAACACATTTTGTGTTTTTAAATACTTTATCAAAGTTTTAGTGTGCAAGCAGATTAACAAAAAGTTCATTTTGTGTTTTCCAGTAAGTGAAGCAGTTATGTGTTTACCTGTGTCTGCTTGATGTATATGTATATGTGTCTGTCTCTCTCAGCTGCCTCCACCCATTGCTTCCCAGTAAGTACTCTGATCTCCCCGGCGGTTCATCATTGTTTCTCACAGTACAGTTTGCTGTAGTACATGATTATACCAAGAGAACAATTTTTATAAAACCGCCACCAGTAACGCTTGCTCTGGCTTCCCCAGCTGTCAGTTGTTATGGAGTGCAAGGCATCATGGGATGCCAGTGATCAGAGGATCTATTTTGAGGAACAGGAAATGAAGTGGAGAGATGAGTTTACATTAACAGTGCTAGGAAAAACTTCTTTTTATGCATTCAGCAGTTCTGGTATTGTAATAGAAGTGCTGCTGCTTTTCAGTGAACGGTGGCTGAGTGCGCGCTTTTGGAACTGGAAAACAATAGAATGCATGAAAATAAGATGTTTTAAGAGTAAGCAACCGTTAGAAAACACAGATTTTATTTTTGTCGGGGGCAGACTGACATGGTGAGAGGGAGATTTTATGTTTAGGTAGTATGGTGTAAAATGTGGGGCATATGAATATCGGTCATATGTGGAAATGTAAGTGCATGGGTCATAATGTCGTGGGAAAAACAGCACAGCAAACAGTGCCACAGTCAAATGACATGTGCCAAAACGAGTCTGTGAAAACATTGACCAAAAACAAAATGGCACACACACATACAAATCAGTGGCAGAAATGGAGATTTTTTTGTCCTCTCGCGACCTCCACCGTGGGAGCTTTGCCACCCACACCCCGGAACTAAAATAGCTAACTCTGAGGGTACGTGGACTGAAGGATCAAGGGAATTCGGAAGGGGAGACTTGGTCTCGCAGCACCAAAAAATAAAAATCTGGGGACGGAAATCAAACCCTCGATCCTCAGGTGCCTATGCTCTTAGCCACTCCGCCATGGAGCGGCTGACCAGGCACAGCACCTGAGACTTTTCAGTCGTAGTGAGCAACAAGGGTAGCAGTAGTTCCTACCGCTATTGTACCCCTATCACTCTAAATGTTTCTGCGCTTACACTGCGTGGTTATTGCTGCACTATTGCAGCAGTGCTATATTGAGCCGGTACCAAATGTAAGAAAGTGGTCAAGTGTACTGACTCTTTACCCAGTGATGTTATGCTTGGATAACAACACTTGTGAAGGTGGGTGCTGAGCAGCTAAGAGTGCAAGAAATTGTCTTTGCTAAATGTATGTTTTGATTGCATTTGCATATACAATGAAAGGATATACAGAGAGATGACTGCTAACTCTATCTGGGGAAAGTCTCATCCCAGTCTTCTAGATTAGTTTGAACAGTCTTGGCAGTGGCACCAGCACCAGATTCTACTTTGTGGAATGTGTGAGCAGTCTGCTCTTTTCTGAGGGACTGTAAGGTTTCAAGTTTGTTTAATCTAGCCAATTCATGCATGGTGCAGTACAGATCAATCTTGATGTTAAAGTTGATTTCAAACTTTTTATACCATATCCTTGTTATTTAAAAGACCAGCAACATAGCCAGTGAGCTAACAGCAGCTAGAGATAAAAAATATTACTTGGCTTCTTGCACATTCATTCTTTTGTTCTTTTAGTTTATTGGGCAGAAGAAACTGTATTGGAAACTGGATACAGCTCTTCCAATTTCCTAAAAGTTGTCACACAGTCAGTTTCAGGTAATCTGAATTGGCTGAATTATTGGCAGTAATAATGAGTAGAACCTGCCACAAGTCAACTAGTTCTGTGTAGGGAGTGGTCACCACAGACAGCTGGGGCCCAGCAGTGCAGGGTGAAAGGGGAGGACGTGGAGGGTGAAATCCCAGTAGAGAGAATAAGGGAAGCCCTCTGGTCCCTTTGACGGAGAAAGCACCTGGGCCAGATGAGATGCATCCCAGGGTGCTGAGGGAACTGGCGGATGTCCTGGCAGTCCCTCTCAGCGGAACTTTTCAGTATCTCTCTGAGGACTGGGTGGGTGCCCCAAGACTGGAGGGTAGCCCATGTCGTGCCGATCCACAAGGGGGGATTAGGAGAGAGGTGAGAAATTACAGGCCCATTAGCCTGACATCGGGTGGTCAGCAAGGTGATGGAGGGTATTGTCAAGGAAAGGGTAGGGGTTACTGGAGCAAACTGGGAACTTGGACGATAGGCAGCATGGCTTTGTCACGGGAAGATCGTGCCAGACAAACCTTGTTGAGTTCTATGACTGGGTGATGAGGGCCCTGGACCAGGGTAGGCCAGTGGACATCCTTTTCTGGACTTTAGCAAGGCGTTTGATTCTGGTGCCCCACAGTGGCCTACTGGCTAAGCTTGAAGCAAATGGGGTAGGGAGATAGTTAAGATAGATAGTAATTGGCTCTCTGAGCATACTCAGAAGGTGGTGGTTGGAGGGTTAGTCTCATCCTCAAGGTGGGTTACTAGTGGGGTTCCCCAGAGGTCAGTGCAGTGCTACTCCTGTTCAATGCCTATATTTGAGACATCAGGATGGGGATCAGGAGTAAGATGAGTCTCTTTGCAGATGACTCAAAGGTAGGTGCAGTGGTGGATGGGGAGGAGGGGAGGTGGCCTTGCAGGAGGACCTTGAGGCTCTGGAAAGGTGGTTGGGGAAAATGGAACTAAAATTCAATGCGGGAAGTGCAGGGTTCTGCACCCAGGAGTCAGAAATTCAGGCCAGCGGTATACCCTGGGAGGAGACATTATTCAAGTCACGGAGGGTGAGAGGGACCTGGGGGAGTGGTAGATGTCAAAATGAACAACTCTGAGACCTGTAGGAGGGTAGCGGCAAGAGGCAAATATGATGCTGGATGCACTGCCGGGGAATTATCTCCAGAAAGACGGAAGTGATCCTTCCACTGTACAACTGCTTGGTTAGGCACACCCCGAGTACTGTGTACAGTTTTGAGACCACATTTAAAGAGGGGCATTAAACTCCTAGAGAGGGTCCAAAGGAGGGCAGCCCAAATGATCTGGGGCCTGGGGAGAGGACCTATGAAGAGAGGCTCAAGGAGCTCGACATGTGCACCCTGGAGGAGAGGAGAGGAGGACGGGGGGCATGATAGAGGTCTTTAAGTACATGAAAGGGATCAATAAAGGAGGCCCAGTCAGGGTGCTCCAAAGGAAGGAGGGTGGGGCAACAAGAGGTCATGGGTGTAAGCTGGAAGGGGCAGGCTCAGAGGGAGAGGAGGAGATGTTATTTCACTGAAAGGGTGGAGGAACCATGGAATGCACTGCCCATGGAGCTGGTAGAGGAGGAGACTGTGGACGGGTTTAAGATGGATGGGACAGGTACAGGGGAGGGTAAATCTGACCAGGCCCAATACAGGTGGAACATCTGGGACTGGGGACAGTATAACCTGAGGGGGCACCAAATCAGCCCTTGGTGTGGGTGCTGAAAATCGAGCAGACTCAGAGACCGTTATGCCTATTCTGCTGGTATTTTAGTATGTTAGTAGCAGTTCTTCCCTAGAAATGTATCTCAGTCTGCAGCTAGAGAAGTGGGAGAAAGGGCTTGTAGCTGCTGAGTGTGTTTGTAAGTTGATTTAAAGTAGTTTTTTAGCTTCCATTTCGTGTGTTGGACATTGTAGTTGAGGTCTGTCTTAACTGCCCTTTTTTTTTTTTTTTTTTTTGTGCTTTTAAATTTGTTTGGGCAGGAGGCAGACACAGGGCTGATACACTCTCTCGAGTCGGTGTAGGCCCTAATCCCACCTTCCCACCAGAGCTCTGCTCATTTAAAGGGGAACACCTGCCCTGCAATTGGAGGAAAAGGCTTCAGGTGCAGCTCTTATAGTTCTAGTCACTGGGGTTGGATTTAAAGGCTGGGAGAGGAGCTTATGGAGTTGTTCACTTCCTTATAAAGTTTACTCTGTTGTACTGCACCTAGTAACAGGGTTACCGGTTTACTGTGGGGCTGTATCTGGGATTAGTGGGTGACCTGATTAGTTGGTAGGGGTGTATCTTGGACTAGTGGGGAGCTTGGTGGCTCACCCAACCCAAGGAAATCTACTTTGGGGTGGGACCACATGTCATTAGGGCCTGCATCTTTGGGAGGGTGGTGGGGTGCACAGGGTGTGGGGCAGCCATGATACTGGACTGGACTTAGAATTTTGGTGGTTGCCCAGTGTGCTACCAGCTGGCACAGCTTAGGGAGGAGGCTGCGGGATTAGAAGACAGCTGGGGGGAGTGGTATGGTTGGGGAGAGGGCAGGGGCTCTCCACGGGTTGCACCAAGCACTAGGGTGGAGGCATAGGAAAGGAGTGCAGGAGAATTCTCTGGGGTCACATGGGGACCCTGGCAGAGGGGGTCCAAAAGGAGGACACTACCAAGGAAGCAGGCAGGTAACTGGGGACTCTCACAGAGGGGGCCAGAGGAACAGCATTCTCAGGGATGTAGGCAGATGACTGGGGCTGGGCAGACTGAAGCAAGGTGGGGAGGTGGATCGGACCTTAAGCTCAGTAACCGCTCAATTCTTTTCTTTGCTTGAGGATGAAGGGGGTGATGTAGCCATGACAGGGGTGGTTAGAGATGGAAAAGGAGTGGGGGCAGGAGGGGCCGGATAGCAGAAGGAACAGGGGAACCTGGAATGTGGGAAAAGGGGAGCAGTGGATCAGAGCAGGAGGTGCAGGGGAAGAGGGAGGAAAGCACAAGGAGAAGGACCAGTTGGGAGGAAAGGGCAGGAGAAGGACCAGAAATACAAGGAGGATACAGTAAAGGGAGCTGGGGTTTAGGCCAGGAGCATGACAACCAAGGGGGGCTGAACGAGATGGGAAGGAAGGAGGATGAGCCAGGCTAGTTTAGCAGATGGGGAGAAGGACCAGTTGAGCAGTGAGGGGAGAGAGCAAGGTACAGAAGGATACTCAGGAGGAGGAGGAGGAGAGGCATAGGATCGGAGGGAGGGGGTGGCCAGGGTAAATAAGGAGGGGCGGCAGGTGGCACCCAGATAGGGGAGGAGCAAGGAATTGACTGGGTGGAGGTGCCAGTAGAAAGGATGAGGGACATGGGGGGATGGGAAAAGAGCAGTCAGAGTGCTCATGTTGGGGGATTCTATGATCGGGGTATCAAATGGGATAGGGAGGGGAAGCCTGGCCAGTTGGAACAAAATGCTTCCCTGGACTAACGGTGCACAGGGCCAAGCACGAGGTATATCAGCTGGCAAAGGATTGTGGGGTTCCCCGGACATACTGGTCCACCTGGGTACAAATGTCATTGAGGGAATAGCGAGCTAGAGATACAGGCAAGGTTCAGGGGCTGCCAGGGTCTCTGTCATGACATAGGATGTGCAATTTCCTTCTCGAAATCCTGCTGGTGCCAAGGGCTAGTGGGGAACACAAAGGAAAATTACAGAGATAAACCAGTGGCTCAGGGTATGGTGTGAGGCCAGAGGTATGTGTTGATGGGGGATTGGGGAGACCTGGGAGGATAAGGGACTGTATGCTAGAGATAGGCTCCATCTCAATTTGGAGGGGAGGAATCCTTAGTTGAAAATAGAGGGTTCATTGGTAAAGGTAGGGTTTAAACTTGTGAAGGGAGGGATGGGAGAAAAGGCTGTCGAGGGGGTCCGATAAAGGAGGGACTCTGTCCACCCCCTGGGAGCTGGAGGAATCGCGGAAGAGGCCGACTGGTAAGGTGCGGACCAGGGAAGACGGAATCCCCAGGGAACACTAGCGGGGACATGGAAGTATAGGGAATGGTGGAAGGTAGGCTCGTAAATGCCAGGAGCTTGGGCACAAAATGCCTGAGCTCCAGGTGATGCTAACTGAGGAGGGGTGGATGTGGCAGCTGGTCACTGAGACCTAGGCCACCGCAGGACACGACTGGGACCTGAACCTGGAGGGTTACCCTGTGTTCAGGAAGGACAGGGGAGGAGGGGTAGCAATAATAGTCAAATACTGTGTTGGCATAGTGGGAGTAGAGGAGGCAGAGGGAACCGTGAAGGCAGTTTGGGTCACCTTGATAACAAGGGGGCAAGAGAGTAAAATAGGAGTGGTGTATAGACCCCTGAGCTGGA